>CM075354.1:44324166-47082500 GCA_037693485.1 Kitagawia praeruptora
TTTTTCTTTGATGTAGAACTTCTGTGTGATGCTTCTTTGACTTCTCTTTATGACATTCCTCATAATTTTATTTTACATTAATTCCAGATGAGGTAGTCTCCTTTACTGATTCGATTTCCAGGAAAGAATCTCTTGATATGACATTCAGGTGAGAGAGCTCCTTATGTCATAGCTGAACTCCTGTCTGATGAATCTTTAGATTAGACATATTGACTTCACCTTAGACTGAGATTCCATGTCAAATATTGATAAGTTCTCTTTCCTTAATCCTCGAACAGTAGGCTCTTCATCTTGTAAAAGATGCTTTATTACTGACAACATTCCTAGCTATTGAATAGCCATGACCCTGGGTCATACCCTTGCTGTTATCTCCAAGGGATACCACTTGGCCAGATACCTTCACCACTCTTGACAGCAGGGCTCTATCTTCGGTCATATGCCTTGAACATCCACTATCCAAAATCCACATAACACGATCTACCTGTTACACACCCTGCAATGCCAAAATGGTTAAACTTTCTTCGGGACCCAAGCTTGGTTGGGTCCAGAGTACTTGAAAAATTGGCCTTTGTCAGGTAAAACAACATTTTTCACCTTAACACCAATTTTACCATTAGTCAACAAGCATTTTACTCTGTAAACAGATTTGACAATCTTTTCACTACAAGAAAAGGGTCAATAGACATCAGTTTCTGGCCGATGTCTATGTTATTTTGGATGTGATGTCTAGGTAGGAGATGTCTATTCTAGACATCAGTCAGAAACCGATGTCTATGCTAACATAGACATCAGTTTTTCATTCAATACACATCAGTTGTTCTACAAAATAGGTTAGATATAATTAATTTTATAAACAACTTGCATGCCTTATATTCTAGAAAACATATAATAAACTAAGTTATTTTTCACATACACATCACTTTCTTTCTTTGAAAAAGATGTCTTTTCCGATATTAGACATCATAATTTTAGCAGATAAAGTGATGTCTATAGTTAGCTTAGACATCACTCTAGACTGATGTCTAATGCTCTTATAGACATCAGTTTCTTGTTTAAAAAACCGAAGTTTATAGTGACCTTAGACATCATCCTAGACCGATGTCTAATGTAGGTATAAACATCAGGTCTTTCTGAAAAAACTCATTTATATGTATCCCTTAGACATCAGATTTTACTTTTAAAAGTGATTTCTAATTGTTTTTTAGACATCTGACACCGTAGAAACAAGTGATGTATATAATTGTTTTAGAAATCATTATTTTGTAAAACTTTTGATGTCTTTGTTACAATTAGACATTAGTTTCTGAGTGCAACTAAATAAACCGTTGTCTTTCAACTAAATAAACCATGCATTTAGATTAAACCAGTCACAAAATACACCAACAATGTATCTGTTCCATTAACAAGATACCAAACATCACTGGGCACTAGAATTAACTAAGTGCGCAACCAAAAGTAAACATAAAAAGCATAACAGCTTGAATTACTACATCACAAACTGCATATATGTCTCCGAGACAGATTACCAAAAGCGCAGAACTAGCAATTCAAGCGGTTAACCAAATGTTTACGTCAATTTAAAGAGACCTACTAGAAACTATCAGATCTTGTCTTGGATGAACTTGAGAGCCTGGATACGTACTTCATCAAGCTCGGCCTCGGTGTACGCCGTTCGAGTCTTCGGCAGCCACTAAAGGCAACAAACAAACACAATTAAAATGCATCAGAAACAAACACAATTAAACAGCATCAGAAACACAATTAAACACAAAGACGCACACCTTTGTAGCAAAAGTCAATTTTGTATCACTGATAATTTCTTTCACGTATTCAGTACCACCGGGTTGCTTGGGGGATCCCTATTAATTCCAAAAAATAAAATGCATCAGAAAAATAAATTTACTAGAACTGAGTTGAAGTGTTGAAGTGTAAAAGTACTTACACTCATAAACTTTGCCTTGGCCGGCTTCCGATTGCCCCTACCAGTTTCACAATTGTAAGTTTTCACTGCCCTGCATAAAAAATAAAAACTGATCCAATGTACACAGAAAATCATGAAAACTGTGTCCAAAATTTCACTGCCCTTACCTTGATAATGCTAGTTCTAGTAATGTAAACTGTGTTGGGTGAGGGAGTGGATTGAGAAAATAAATTTCACCTTCCCATATAATAGCCAAAATCCAATGCATACTGTTTTCATTAAAAAAACATACCAAAGACAGATTTTTAGTGTCTATTTTCGACATAAAAGATCAGACATATATCCCACACAGCACAACCATGTCCTATCGTGGGCAAAATTGGAGACTCTGGGTTCCAATTCTTATTTTTGTTAGGTTCCGATGAGGTTTTATAATGCAAAATGACTATGCAGGACAGTCCTTGCAAACACTGGTCCAAAAAGAGAACTTATATTCCAAATCTGGACAATAATATCAACTTAAACAAAGGAATAACGCAAGCTACTATTGTATTTTACGACTTCTTAACCTAAATGCTGCCCCTTAAAGGGTGCAACGATGCAAGTGTAAACTTTGGCAATAGACAATCTAGGAACACTAAAAGAGATATGATACAACTTAATCCAGAAAACCGAAAGCCAGTAGGTTATACCTCCAGTTTGTCATCTGGACAAAATGTTGCAATCCCGCTCCGACTACATTCCAAGTATTTGAAGAGTGGTCATGAGAGATCTCAAACTCATTTATTGGAGACTTTCACTGTTTTTGTCACCATTTCAGCCACATGGTTTAAATTTAGAGGGCCACTAAAACCTAAATCAGATATGAAGTCATCATATCAGTAAACCAGACAGGCAAGTGCATGCTAAAAAGTAAAAATCTAGATTGGCGGAGAATATACTTTTAATGCTACAGAAAACAAATAAATATAATATATCACTAAGCATCAATAATTTTTCATCAGTCAAAAGATATTACAGAAGCGCATAGAGATATGTACCTCAACTTTTAGCCAGTAAACCACATATGCCCTTCTTAGTCGGAATCAAAATAGCATAGGAATCTCGTGCAGGGTATATCCATCAGTAGTACATATATGATGGTAGCTGTTAAAAAACAAAGACAAGATATTAAGTTTTCATAGGAGATTTTGAAGATTTTTCTACTATAAACCCTTTCTACTTCACTTACGGTTGCCATTTTGCATCCGATCCGGCGCGAGCTTCAAACTGGGAGGACTAATCTGTCCAACAAAATGGAAATGTATGCATTAGAATTTAGACTTTAGAGGGATCCACGAGAATAAAAAGATTCAATAATAGACTATGGTGTTACATGCAGAAATAAAGCTACCTCAGTATCACAATGAGTACAGACTATACCATTCCCCTCTTGTAGCCAGTGGCGGACAGAGATTTTTTTTTCAGGGAAGGCCAAGATATAATATGAATTTTTTACTACACTAAAATTTTAAAATCTTACGTCACAAATAAATTCCTACATATTTTAAATTATAGCTTATTATGTTAATAAAGTAAAATTACTAACTAGACTTGGTAAACAATAAACACTGAACTAGGTAGAAAAAGTACCAGACATTGAACTAAGTACAAAATGCACCGCCTATTCCTATATGTACTGGGATAGAAATGGTATGGTCTCTGAGGGTGATTATGGCAATAAAAGAAAAAATATTAACGAGCTTAACAATTTCAGGGTGGGCCAAAAGGGGTGCTGGCCTCGTAGTAGGTCCGCCCCGGCTTGTAGCTAGCCTTCAAGTATGTCCTGTAAAATAAAAAGTAATCATTTATGAGGATTAGAAAAAAAAACATCAAAAGCAGCACAGAAAAATATAAATAAAAACAGACATAACCTTTCCTTTGGCACAATAAGCCAACTTGGTACCATCACGAAGTCCTTTTGGACTTATAAATACACCTATTCCGTACATGTCACTGGTGTACGTCCTCGTATTAATCAAGTACGTCACCATCTTTATCATCGTGCTCACACTTCTGATGACATGTATGTGAAGCCAAAGAGGAAGCTTTTCTACAAAATGGAAAATCAAACATGGTGTTGGGAAATGGCATACAGTCCTCACTGACCAGAGTCCAGCATGAACCTGCACAAAAATTATTGTAGTATTTCAAATTCACTAAATAGTGAATTTACCCTTAGAAAGCAGAACATTAAACAGAATGAAAGTTGCAGAATGCTGAAGGAATCAATTTCTTGAATAAAACCAGGTGAACAAGCTGAGGAGCTAGGCAGCTAGCTGCAGCCATGATAGCTAATACGTACATTGCTAATTAAATAAAAGACTAAAGTTGCTCGATAATAATGATACCAAATCCTAAGTAACATCAATTTTACCAGCATGTTACACTTAAGGAATTGAACCAGCATAATATACATTCGGCTAACATATCCTCCACTCTCCAAAGTCCAAACCATAATCCAGATTTAGAGTCTTGTACATATTATTAACAAAATGATTCTTCCATTTAAAACTTGCATATAATACCATTCCTTCATTCATCCTGATGCAAAACTTGAATACATTGATAACAAATTACAAATAATTCAGAAGTATGTGAATGTGTGTAGCTTGATTTGTAACACATAACCTCAATCTTTGTATCATCATGAAACGGCATGTCTTGTTCGAGTTTGTCAAAATTTTCTGCACTATGATCTTTCTTTTCTGTAATCTTTGTAGTTGTTCTTCTCAATATTTGCCTCTCGTGGATAACAGAACAATATCTGAGTTTGCTAACCACACTGCTATATCTGATTTTCGGACTATAAATAAGAGATCATTAGAAGAATGTTATGATCCGAACCCATATCTTCAAATTGCTGTCAGCTCCAAAAATTCTAAACTTTCTGATGATGATTCGTTACTGTTACTATCACTGGAGTTTTACTACCAGCAGAAAGTGATTGGGTAGCTATGGTGTCTCCTGCACATTCAAAGTAAGAAGTAATCTGAAACATATTCGCTAGTTATCATGTGGTGATATGGTGCAATTTTGATGATCATGGATAACTATAGCATATGAAAAGAAGACAATTAACCTACTTTATTTTTAATATTAAACGGATTGATTTGGCTTGCAGTGTGACAAGCTGTCCTTCAAATGACATTCAGTACCTGCAAACTGGGGATTACAGTGTACTACCACTTCTCTGCCATTACCCGGTGAAGGTATAAATATTCAAATTAAATAAGTAACTTGTGCCAAATAAGATAAAACTGATTTGCTGAAAGTTAATTAGAAGTTGGCAGTTTAACATGAATAAAATTAATAGAAGGACCATCATATGTAAATTGTAGTACTTGACATTTAATTATTTTTATCAACCAGTGAGCTATAAGTTATCAATTAATTTATCCAAGAAAATGATAACAGGTAACTTCTTTTAGCATCAGCCAAATGGGCACATATTTGAGATATTACCTCTATCAACGAGGCTATTGTTTGGATAATGCGATAAAAAACACTAGTTCTTTCAACCTCAAATGACCTCCAGTGAAGAAGGCATTTGTATATAACACATGCAGCGATTGGCTTGCCTCCCGAAAATCTTATATCTTGAGCATCATATCCTGGTTCTCCTGTTAAAATTTTGGATATTGCAGAAAACAATGTTAAATCGCAAACAAAAGCTTACTTTTAAATAGTAAATGGTTGTCAACATAGTAGCAAATTAGCAATCATTTACAATGATATATGGATGCCAATTATTTAACAGTTACCTGCTGCTTTTCATTGAGAGATTTCTGCGGTGTTTCCTCCAGTTCAGGCTCACGAGAATATGATTTAGCAGGAGTCGTCTCATGTGGATTCTTAACAGATCATATTAATACAATGTAGTTTTCAGCATCAAGAGTATCATCCCTTGGTATATTCACGTAGCTTTTTAAGTAACATTTTAACCATCTTCAACATATAGATCCCTAGAATGTCAGGAACATGCTGAGGCTTAATCCTTATCTTAAGTCAAAAAGTTCAGCAGATATAAATTAAAATAAGAAATTCAAATAAGAAATTAACTACCAAAAAGCAAATCCAACAGAACAACTACCTAAATCGAACCATCTAACAAAAATTAACTACAGTAAGGATAGTACCCCCCCTCCCCTCATTTTATATCCTCAATACCAAACATAATACCACAAAAATCCAACACTAAACATTCCTACTTTCGACAACAATAAGCAAAAACACAATACCAGAACAATCCAAACAATCAACACAAGTCAAACCCACCAAAATACTCAACACTAAAACCTTAATTCAACAACCCACATACCAAAACCTTCAAAAAAAAAAAAACAATCCAATCCAACATTTAAAACCAACAAAACCCCAAAAAACACAACAAAATACTCACTACAAAGTATCAGGTGGGCCAATAATTGTAACACTCCATTCAAAAAGATTGCTTTCATCAACCAACCCCGCTAAAAATCCATCAACTGGGTTCTTACAAAGATCTGCAAAAACACAACAAATCATCAAAAAATCACCAAAACAACCCTCAAATTAATCAGATCGGACATAGAAATTAAAGGGCTTTTTACAAAAACCAAGACTTACCCTAATTTCAGAAATTCAAATAAGAAATTCAAAAATGATAAATTACCTTAAATAACAGCCAAGATCAAAACCAAGTGACAGAGCTCTTGTAAAAAAAAATTCAAAATAATTAGGGTATAACATATACATCCAAGTAAATGGAAACACCCAATTTAAGAAATTATGGTTTTGATTTAAAACCCCCAATTTAAGAAATTAGGGTTTAGATTTTAAAAAACCCCCAAATTAAAGGTTATATATCCATACAATTTCAGTAGAGAAAACCCTAGACATAGCAGAGGAGACCCCATTCGTGCAGTGAAGACCAATTTAAAGCTTACCAATTTGGGTAGAGATGCGCGAGCAGATGTGAGGGTGGACGGAGGTGAGTAGAGCAGAGGTGAGGCCAGACGGAGGTGAGTAGAGGGTGGAGGTGAGTTATGGTAGTGAGAAATGAGAGAGAAATTTCAGTCGAGAGAGAGAGTTTTAATCGAGATAGAGAGAGGGGTTCATCGAGATTCAGTCGAGGTGAGAGTTATGACTTATGAGAGTGTTAGTTTTCTATTTTACTTTAATTAGCTTTGTGTGAAGGGGGAAAAATAGTTGGGGGGAAATAATTGGTAATGGGGAAATTTTGATTAAAGGGGGAGAATATTTGATGTAAAGGAGGGAAATTTTGATTAAGGGGGAAACAAATGAAATGGGGCGCGCGTTGAAATTTTTAAGTCGAACTTTAGACATTAGTTTTAAAATAAGTGATGTCGTAAAAAAACAAAGACATCAGCTTTAATCGGGGTGATGTTATTACATCTTTTAACATCAGCGGCATTAGTAACCGATGTCTAATGTGTGATGTCTATTTAACTTTTTCTTGTAGTGTTTGTTTCATTTTAGGTATCCATGTTTGTTTAGCAGCAATAACACTCTTTTCAGTGACTGGACATTTGACTTTGTAAACAGCCTTAGTAAAACTTTGTTTAGGCTTTGGTACAAATGTTTCTCTCCTAACATGAGAAGGACTAGCAGTCTTTGATCTAACATTATTATTCCTATTCATATGTTGTCGAGGAGCAGTCTTATCAGCACATGCATGATTACCATTAAAGTAAGCAAACATAACATTGAAAGCACAAGACATACAATTGACAACACTACATGCTTTATGAGTAGAATCAATAATAGGCATGGTATGCATGTTAGACATGTTATTGTTCTTTTTCACATTACTGTTACCTAATTCAGTCTTCAAAGAACTGGTTGTTTTAACAACCTTGACTGGCACCTTAGGTGACCCTTTCTTAGAGTGAACATTCTTGAGATTAATGTCCTTAACAGATTTTTCATTAAGTTGGACACTTCCACTAGCAATGTCCTCAGTACGCATCTCCTCTTGAATAACAAGAGAAGTCATATCTAGAGGCTCTGCAATAGACTTCTTAAAGAGTGGATCTTCAACATTCTTAAGCACATGTGGTATTCCCCTTTCTTTAGCACTAACAGGATTAGGGGAATTTATGCCTAACATTCCAACAACTTCGTTGTAGCCAAACCCTATTCCTACGGTTCGTTCTACAGCTTGTTTATTGAATAACTCTTTAGAAATTTTAACAGAATTAAAACAAGCAGATAATTTGACATCCTTCTCCTTTATCTTAGTTTCAAGTTTAGCAACTTTAGCAACTTGTTTTAACATATATTCTGATATCGACTTTTCTCTGTGGTTAAGTCGAGCTATTTCTTTTATTTGCTGATCTTGATTATCATGCACCTTTTTTAGTTCTAACACTTCATTTTCAAGATTAGTGTTTAACAGAACTATTCTAGCATTTTCATTTTATGCATTAATTAAGGAATCACGTAAGCTACGAATCAACTCAGCGTCAGTAAGAATTACCGGAGTAGTATAACGAGTTGATGTATCAGCATTTGCCACCAGTGCAAAATCATCAAACTCTTCATTTTCGCTGTCTGTGTCATCCCAGCTTTTACCTTGTACCACATAGGCTGTGTCTGTGTTCTTCTTTCCAGATGCATACTCTTTCCTTGCATCTTGTTGAGGTTGATGACACTCAGTTGCAAAGTGTCCAATTTCATTGCATTTAAAACACCTGATCCTGCTTCTGTCTACCATCCCAGTTTCGTAGCCACCCCTTGTGCTACTTGATGAAAAACTTCCATGCTGGAATCTATTCTCAGTAGACTTGAATCTGAAATTTGGACTTCTTCTAAATCTGAAATTATCAAATTGCCTTACAATCATTGCCATTGACTCATCCTCCAACTGCTCCAACTCCTCTAATGAATAAAATTCTCCACAACCCTGATTTGCAGCTGTCTTCCCATATTCTGCTACAATCACCTCCTTTTCAGAGCTGTAAGGTTGAACAACCTTAGCTTCCATCTTCACCGAGGCTTCACCAACCAAAGCAGTAGAAGTGTCATCTACCCTTTCCTCATTTATTGTCAAAATGGTATCCCAGATATGCTTCGCATCTTTACAATTAACAGCATGATTGTGCATGATTAAATCTAGGGATTCCACCAAAATCAGCTGTAGGTTCATATCCAGGGCAGCTTCCTCCTTTTCAGCAGGGGTATAATTATTAGGATCCTTTGGATACGTCCTTTCAGCACATTCAACAACTCCATCCACAATTACTTCCTCTTCTGTAACTATATGAATTATTGGCCCGGTTTTCAATATTCCTAAATATTTAGGATTGGCCACTTGTAGAAAAAGAGTCATTTTCTTTTTCCAGAGTTCATAATTTTTCTTATCAAATATGGGTATCTTAACAGAACCAACTTTTGAAGACATGATGAATTTTTAAGTGAGTTAAAAATTCAAGATAAATTTTTGATTGAATAAAAATAGGATCTTGATTTGTGTATCAATCAATAGGCTCTGATACCAATTGTTAGGTCCGATAAGATTGTAGAAGGGAGGGTTGAATACAATCTATACCAATTTATCCGAAATTTGTTCTTTGAATTAAATTTGACTTGAACAAATTTGTGCGGAATAAATTGAAACAAATTTTCAAGTTGAATATAACAATATATTAACTTGATGGGTGTTACAATTTCAGTACAGATTAATTATCAAGTTGATAAAAACTAATTAGAAAATTCGACATGAACTTTTCTAATTTAGTTAATAAAAATCAAGATAAGAACTAGGAAACTTAATTCGCTAGTAGTACAAGAGATACAAATGATCAAGTTCTAGCGGATTGAATATTACAAATATTGAGAACTTGATTTTACAGAAATTAAATAATATCTCCGGTGTGTTCTTGAGAGAGAGAGATGAAGGCTTCTGTGTTTTGTTTTGATGTTATGTCCGTGTATATTTTTGTCTTCTGATCCTTTTGGTTTTATCAACACAAGTTGATAATATCTCCTGCCTTTACTTTAACACTTGTTTAGACTATCCAGAGACTATCAAATGACTTGCAGACTACCGGTATGACTATCAGCTCTCTTGTAGACTACCGGTGTGACTATCTAGCTTGGTAGACTACCCAACTCTTTCTCCAGACTATCAGAATGACTATCCTGATAGTCTTTAATACATGATTTTTCTGGCAGACTACCATGCAGACTTTCTGGTAGACTATCACCTTAGCAGACTATCAACCTGTGCAGACTAAACTTTGCAGACTATCTCACAGACTATCAGAGATAGACTTTTAACAATAAAACCATAGTCTAAAAACATTTCTGATAGTCTTTAGCAATTTACATTAATTCTAAATTAATTAATTCAATAATTAACTTAATAAATAAATTAATTCTTGAAGAATTAATTTGTTAATTAAGTTAACTAAATAATTTAAATTAATTAATAAAGAATTAATATAATTCTTTTTCTTGGTCATGCAGACTATCTTCTTTTCGGACTATTGAATTTAGTATGAAAAACCTGGTCACTTTTGAATTCGTTGTCTTCTTTTGTAAGTCAGCTTGACATTGTTTTTCATTCATTTGTTTAATAAATCAATCGACCATTCTTGATCAATTCGCCTGGCCATCTTTTAATTAATTAAGAGAGGTTTCGTTCAAATGATTTTTAACCCGCACAGCTTATAATCTTTAATTAATAAATAATTATTTTAATCCAGAAATTATAAAAATAAATATCTAATATTATTAGATATTTATAAATATAATTTTCCAAATAAATAAAATATTTATTAATATAAATAAATCCTTAAACTGTAAGCTGCGGTTACCTGAGCGTCTGAAACCGGACTCCTTTTGCTTAACAAAAAATATATCAATTCCAACCGGAGTTCCAGCTTTAAGAATATATCACTTAGAATTTCTTTGTGATAATTCTTTTTCCTCATAGCTATTCCACTTGATAATAAAATTCTTGTGGTTAATGAATTTAGCACTTCTGTTGCTTGCACAATGATTTTCCCTCATACCAGTCTTGATATCTTGAACCACTGAATTTAATGATAAACAACCACTGTTAAATGTTGACACTCGATGTACTGTCTGGTTCATGAGTGACTAACCGCAATGACTGTTCTTCATATATTGACTTTAAAATATGGTTCCTTTTCTTTTCTCATCTCTCTTCAATTCTTCTGTACTGTCTCTGTCACCTTGAAATCTCTGTCACTTTAAACGAATCCACTTCTTAACGAATACTCCACTGAGGCTTGATCAGATGTATGAGCTTCTTTCAATGTAGTAATTCCCCAAGTCTGTAGATTGACCTTGATCTTTTTCTTTTGACAGATAATAAAATCTGAGATTCCTTGTGATAGTCTATATACTATTTACTAATACATTCTTGTTTAAATTGAGTTGTATCCTCGAAATACAAATAGGCTACATCATATGCCTTTCAATAGGGCGTCGGCCCACTGGTTCTCCGTTCTGTCCACATTTGTCAGCTTCCACGAGGTGAAGTTTGTTAACAACGCTTTTACTTTTTCCAAGTACTCTTGCATTCTATCATTGTGAGTTTTGAACTCTCCACTGACCTGTTTGACCACAAGTTGGGAGTCGCTAAAGATGTCGACATTTTTTACCTCGAGCTCAATTGCAAGTTTAAGTCCAGCGAGAAGAGCCTCGTACTCTGACTCGTTGTTCGTTGCCGGAAAAGCAAACCGAACTGCTTGTTGAACACGGAACCCGTCGGGGCTCAGGAGGATTAATCCCGCTCCACTTGTAGTGGTTGTTGAGGAACCGTCGACATAGAGAGTCCAAGGTCTCGTGGTTTCATTAGCAATCTCTCCTTTTGGAGTACTGGATTTTGAAAATTGACATTCTGCCACAAAATCTGACAACACATGTGCCTTCATTGCTGTTCTGGGCTTGAATTCGATGTGAAATTGACTTAATTCAATGGTCCATGCCGCGAGACGACCTGTCATGTCAGGTTTATGCAATATCCTTTTCAAAGGCTGATTTGTCATTACTTGTATCTCCCTTCCCTGGAAATAGTGTCTTAATTTTCGACTAGCAACAACAAGGGAATAGACTAACTTCTCGACCTGCGGATATCTTGTTTCCGCGTCTCGTAGAGTGTGGCTAATGTAATATACTGGGGTTTCCTTTCCAACCTCCTGTTTGACTAGAACGGCAGCCACCGTGAGATCACAAGTTGAGAGATAAACTCGTAAAGGCTCGCCCGGTGATGCTTTGGTTAAGATTGGGGGCGACATAAGAAACGCTTTTAGCTCATTAAGACTTTTCTTACAATCTTCATTCCATAGTAACTGTGATTGTTTTGATGCCCCTTTTATGACTTGGAAAAAAGGAATACAACGCTTTGAGGACTGAGGAATAAATCTTTGTAATGCTGCAATGCAGCCAGTGAGCGACTGTACCTCTTTTAGTGATGTGGGGTCCTTCATGTCAAGGATGGCCTTAATTTGGTTTGGATCGGCCTCGATACCCCGTTGGGTGAGAAGAAACCCCAAGAATTTTCCTGAGGTCAGGCCAAAGGAGCTTTTTGTCGGGTTTAATCTCATTCAGTTTTTCCGAACATTTTCGAAGGTCTCTTTCAAGTCCGCAATGTGATCCGTTGTCCTTTTAGACTTCGCGATCATGTCGTCAACATAGACTTGAAGATTTCGCCCAATTTGCGGAGCGAATATAGTATCCATCATCTGTTGAAACGTTGCTCCGGCATTAATGAGACCAAAAGGCATATTCTTATAGGCAAATACTCCTCGATGTGTGATGAAGGCCATTTTTTCCCAGTCATTAATGTCCATTTTGATTTGATTATAGCCTGAGAAGGTGTCCATAAAAGATAAGAGTTTGTGGCCCGATGTGGCATCGATGAGCTGATCAATGTTTGGTAATGGATAATGATCTTTAGGGCATGCCCTATTGAGATCAGAGTAATCTACACACATGCGCCATTTTCCATTACTTTTCTTTACCAACACCGCATTGGCGACCCATTTAGGAAATTGAACGGGCTTAATGAATCCTGCCTCGAGAAGTCGATCGACTTCCTCATCAATGGCCTTGCGTTTCTCCTCGGAAAAAACTCGTTTCTTTTGGCACACTGGTCTGACCTTTGGGTCGATGTGTAAAGAGTGTCGTGCAATGAATTCGGGGATTCCCGGCATGTCTTTTGGGTCCCAGGCGAAAATATCTTTAAAATCTCTGATCAACTGGATTATTTTTTGGCGGAGGTCGGTGTCTAAATTCTTTCCAATCTTTGTGACTTTAGTTGGGTCACCAACTATAACCTCGATCTCTTCTGTTTCTTCCATTGGTATGCAGTTTGATTCGCTCGGGACCTCGATGAGGTCTCGAGGATCCATATCCACTATCTGATTGATAGAGTTATCATCAACTTTTTTACTCTTGGGGATTGCCATTGTCAAATAGCATTGTCGTGCTAGGAATTGATCGCCTACGACCTCACCTATCCCAAAGTCGGTAGGGAACTTCATTTTTAAGTGTGGAATAGATGTGACAACCTTCAAGGCTGTCACTGTCGTCCTTCCCAGAATGGCGTTAAAACTGGAGACTGCATTTATGACATGAAATTTAACCGTTTGCCAGGTCTGACATGGAAGGGAGCCAAATAGGACTGGGAGATCGATCGTTCCGACCACTTTCACTTCGTTTTCAGTGAATCCATATAAGGGGATGTTTATGTTTTCTAATTTTCTGTCCCCAATGTTCATCCTTGAGAAGGCACTATGGTATAGAATATCAACGGAGCTTCCATTATCCACAAGGATTTTTTTAACAGTATTGGTTCCCACTTTAGCTGTGATAACCAAAGCATCTTGATGTGGCTCAATCATCCCGGGGGAATAATCCTCATCCGAGAAAGAGATGACTGGAGTGGGATTGAGCCTCTGTCGCTTTTGTGGTTCGGGATGAACACTAAATACCTCTCGAGCATATAACTTCTTGGCGTTATTGGAGGATCCCCCAGCAGCGTGACCTCCGATAATGACATCAATGATATGATCGGGGTCGCGTTGGCGATTTCTTTGGGTGTTCGTATCGTTTTCAACATAATGGACCAACTGTCCTTGTTTTATCTTATCCTCAATGAGATTGCTTAATTGAAAACAGGCCTCTGTAGTATGGCCATGATCTTCATGATATTCGCAATACTTGGAGCTTGGAGGTCTGCCTGACTTCATCGGCCTAGGGGGTCGATAATCTGGCTCTGTTTTTAGAATAGCAAGTATGGTGGCTTTATCCACTTTCAACTTTGTGAACTCTTTTTCTGTTCTTTCTCGAGGCTTCCATGACCTATCGGAGCGAGATGATTTTTCAGATCGGGGACTTCGTCTATCCCGAGACCGCGAATGCGAGTCGTTTTCTTTCTTATAGTCTGGTCTTGGAGACCTAAACCCGGAGTTTGAATTTCTCTCCCACCTTTGTGAATTTTTCCTAGGTGATTGAATACTTCCCACGGCCTCTTGGAGTGTCATTCTATGTTCCACGATCTCGAAAGCAGTTTGAAGTGATCGTGGACTTTTCTCAAAGTACTCCTCCAACAAGGGGCCATGTCTGTGTTTATCAATTCCTGCAGCAAGGTAGTTAATGGCGAGCTCCTCAACGAGATTAGGAATTTCTGCAACCTCAGCTCGGAAGCGGATTAAAAATTCTCGTAACGATTCGTTGTAACGCTGTCTGACATTCATGAGTGAAGCTGTAATCTTTCCACCTTTGTAATTACTGGAGAATCTACCCTTAAATTTGGTTTTCAACAAGTCCCATGATTCTATTGATCTCGGGGGCAAGTTATTGTACCAACGCAAAGCGGTTCCTCGTAAGCAGGTGGAAAAAAATTGGCATCGAGCTACTTCTGAGTGCCCACAAAATTTCATCCTCCCATCATAGGTGTTCAAAAATTCACTGGGATCTGTGGACCCATCAAATTGATCGAGTGACGGGGTTTTCAAACTTCTATTAACTCGTGCCTTTTCAATACGAGTAGTGAGGGGACTTTCAGCCGGGACCTCGGAGCCAGCCTGACTTCGAATAAATTGTTTACACATCGCTATATCATTTTGCAATTGCGAAATTTCCTCAGACCTATAGGAGTCGCCCGACTCACTTTGCCTCGGAGCTGTCCCCTGGGACCTCGCCTGTCTTCTTATTTGGGGAGCCCGATATGATCTGTTGGACTCCGTTTCGTCCTCATAACTTGCTTCATCCTCATATCCTTCGCTATAGTTCCCAGGAGATCGATATTCCATAGAGCGAGCTGGATGGGATGTTTGTTGCAACTCCTGCTGAAGACGTCGTATTTCCCTTTGTTTTTCCAGCTTCAACTGCAACCGTCTCCTCTGGGCCTCGAGAGCCTCCAGCTCTTCGTCAGACTCATTAAAATCCTCAGCATTTACTTGAGTTTCCTCGCGAGGGTTTTGTCTCCTCATTTTCTCGAGGTGAAGACGGGCATCGCTCGTCAACACCTGTTTACCCGAAGCTGTTGGTACCCTTACACGGGTATCAACTCGAGCTCTCTTTCTACCTTGCTCTGCAACAGGGGATTCCTGAAAATCTCCTACTTCACCTTCATTTTCATAATCAGAAAATAACCGTCTCGGTTGCAAAGGTTGTCTCAAGTGACCGTCATCTTCATGGGGGATTGTTCGTATTTCGTCCTCCGTGCGACCTTGGACGGCTGGTTCACCCTCACAACCTTCCATTTATCGATGCAGACGTTGATGAAAAGCCTCCTTCTAGCGCCAAATGATGATTTATGAAATATCTACGAGCTATTAAGCTAATTAACAGTCATAAGACTCATGAGGAATAATATATTTCATAATCTTTTAGAGGTTCTTTTTCTTTACATCAAGTTGCATCCCCTTCCAAGTAAGGTGGTAGAAGATTATTTATAGGGGATCCCTTGTGGGTCCCCCCTTAACTACCTTTACTTGGAGGGTAAGCTATAATAATTTATTTACAAGTTTTGGGCTCCAAGGCCCGTTAAGGGATTGACTACATTTGGGCCTATCTACAATCTAAGCCTAATTGGGCCTAACTACTAACTATAATTATACACAATATTTTGTCTAATATTCATGGCCCAACATATTGTAAAAAAGTATGCTGATGGAACCAGACAGAGTTGCATGATGGTAGTTCTTGAATAGTTGTCGAAAACTTCCTCGGTCCCAAAATAATAGTCCTGGTTTGACTTAATTTGTGTTTAAGCATTGGCAAGCTTCTCATCGGGTTCCAAACTCTTTGTAATTCACAAGGGGAGTTATATGCTTCTGGCAAAGGTGTATGCTTCTTTAGATAGCTTGTAAACACTAGTGTTATCAGTAGTGGTAAGCACTAGCTGGTGGGCCAGGGGTGGCAATTTCGTGTTTCAGGTCGTGTTCGTGTTTGTAAACGGGTCAATTTCGGGTCAAGGTAAAATTACTTAAAATTGAATCAAATTAAATATATAAACATAAACGAATGAAAATCTAAAATCGGGTCACTTTCGGGTCATTTTCGGATAGACCAGATCATTTTCGGGTCACTTTCGGGTTTTGTCTCAGTAAATCGGGTTACGGGTTGGGTCGGGTTCGGGTCGGGTTTCGGGTCGTGTCTGAAATTGCCACCCCTACTGGTGGCGAACACCCATTGTAAATGTATCGTAGCATTGTAGTCTGAAAACCACAGAACCAATTTTAAATGAAGCACCTCCATATGTTTTCGAAAAATTGTTGTTCTCGGAAAAGATTAATCATGAGCATGAATGGAAAATAAACATTACATTTGAAGTTTCCTAATAGGCGTAAAATTTTCGAAAGAGACTACTAGTTTGGTAGAGGGAGTACTAAACATATTTCTAACTTCTAAATTTGTTTCTTAATAAACCAATTTAGAAAATGGAAGATTATTCAAAGTAACTTCTTTTCCAACTTATCTGAAAAATATTATTAGAACAATATCTAGTTGTGATATTCATACATACAGAGCCTCTGTCTCTATCTATGCATACCAGTTCGTCTGATGTGCATTAGGCGGCTTCTTGATTTATTTTAAAAGCTACTCCCTCCGTCCCAAAAAGATTGACACACTTTCCTTTTCGGGACGTCCCAAAACTAATGAACCTATTTTACTTACTATTTTTGAACACTACTTTTCACTATTACACCCACTACTTCTCCATTTTATACTCTTTTTTACACTATTACACCCACTACTTTCCTCCACTATCTCAAATCTACAATTAAATATTAATAGGTCCCACCACTTTATCCACTTTTCAACTAACTTTACTCTTTTTCTACTACATTTTCTTAATATCCGTGAAAGTCAAACCAGCTCAGTCTTTTTGGGACGGAGGTAGTACTTCTGTAATCACATGGTATAAATAGTTGTCAACTCTGCTCTCCTATCTCTCCCCCGTTTCTTGAACATCATCATAATTTCAAGAAAGCCTCAAAAATCAAAATGTCAAGATCAACTAACATTAATCTTCTTCCTGAGGAGTTGATAACTGAAATATTTACTCGTCTTCCTGCTAAATCTCTAGGTCTATGCAAGTGCGTTTCCAAGACATGGGATTCTTTCATCTCCGACCCCTGTTTCGTTAAAGCCCACCTAGCCAAAACTTCCGTTACTAAACTCATTGTCATCTCCTCCTCCAGCCCCGGAATGGGCTCTCTTTTCTCCGTTGATTACGGTAATAACTACAAGAACAACCCCAATCTTAACGGGTTTGCATCAAGGTCAAGCTTCAAAACATCTAAGTACTACAGAAACATATGGTCTAAGGTATGGGGTTCTTGTAATGGCTTGGTTTTACTTGAAAATAACCGCGGAACCAGGTTCTTGGTTAATCCTACAACTCACAAGTTCAAGAGATTGCCTCAGTGTGGGGGATATGTCAATAAAATGTTTGGGTTTGGGTATGATATCTCTTCCGATGATTATGTAGTTGTTTCTATCTCTTGTCACCCCTCTGTAAAAGGAGATACTTACGTTTTTGTTTATAAGCTTAAAGAAAATCGGTGGAATAAGGTTGAATTTTCCCCTTACGATCACACCCACATAACGCCTGTCCCTGGGATTTTTCTTAAAGGGTATCTTCATTGGTTTGCAAAAGATGTTAATGACCCTTCGTTGCTTATCGTTGCATTCAATATAACTACCAAAGAATTTTCAAGAGTGGCACTGCCTCGTGAGGTTTTTGATTTGAACGTAAAATTTCTTAGTATTCGGGTTCATAAGGGGTGCCTTTGTCTGAAAACTGTATATGATAGTAGAACTGAGTTATGGGTCATGAAGGAGTATAGTGTGGCTGAATCTTGGATTAAATTGCCGGTTGCTCTAGCTGAAGGTTCCTGTCTGTTGTCTACACATTTCGCGGAAGATAGCTTAGTGATAACAAAAGGTGGTCAGTTTGTCGCGCTCGTTTCCGATGCAAGAGAGGTCATGTTCCAGCCTATGGAAGTTCTTGGATTGCCACCTGAATTTTTTATTGGAATGACTTACATTGACAGCCTTGTCTCGCCTAGGCAGCAGGATTGGAAGAAGAAGAACCCACGAAAGAGATCAAAGAAAATGCAGAGGCTGAAATGAGACATTAGTATGTTTGCAGTGCAAGTAGATAATTTGATTAGCCCTATTGTCAAATCTTAAAATTGCTTCGTATCCTATTATCTTAAATGTCTTAGAGGCATGCTAGAATATAAACGACAATGGACAATCATGAGAGCATTTACTAATCTAGGGTTTCCGTTTGATCCAAGGAAGGTGTTTTAAGGTTTTGATGATTATGATGATGAATATTTCTCCTTTGCAATGTTGGTTTTTGTTGGTTCCAGATTCATAATTCCTTTGGGGTCAAGTTTCTTGCATTTCCCTTTTCTATTGGTTGCTAAAATTGTTTATGACTGTTCTTTGGTCTTCTTATCAGCATACATTTATATGGCATGATAAAATCTCTATAGGGATGCATTCATGTTTGGGCAACTATTCTGAATGCAAATGGGTGTTTTCTGAGTTGAGAGATTTTTCTAGTAAATGTTAAACCGTCATCTAAGTGGACATGTTGCTCACTTTCTTGCTCGCCAGGGTCGTGTCTGTATGATTGTAGTTTAGACTCCTACAGCGTTCTTAGGTGCGACTGCTGCTGGTTAGCATCTTTGTATAAAGGACTAATCTGATCCATTAAAAAGTCTCCACAATTTTTATTTTAGCGTATCTACTAAATATGTCTCAGAGTAAATATATTTCATGGTGGTAGAATCGGTTTGCTCATGTCCTCTGTGCAAAGCTGTATTGTTTAATCTTGAGCAGGGGAAATAGTCTGTACATTTAGACCATGGGATGAGTGTTCAATTACAGGATCTAGCTAAGTAGTTACCACAGACAATTGCTTGTTTTTGTCATTTTGAATGTATGAGTTTTATGTGTCAGCCTCCTATTTATCCTTCCTCGTTTTTTAAAGGGTGTTTGAATCATGAGATTTAAATCCGATTAATACAAATAAGATTGAGATTGCGCAACAAAAATGTATTAGAATTTTATTTCTGTTCTGGTGAAGTGAGTTTGAATCTCATGATCTTTTTAAGTGATACTAATATGCATGTAATTAAATTGGGTAATGATTTAAATAATTTCCTTAATAATTCTATTTTTCCTCCTCAAAAACAAGAATCTGATTTATGTATTACTTGTTGATAAACTCATCCCTTGAATAAAATATATTAATAATTGATAATATTAATTTATTTTATTTCGACCATTCATAAAAATATATCTAACAATTTCGCATGTTTAATTTCTTTTCTCTATCCAAATAAATTACGGTACAGATTGAAATGGACGGAGAACTGAAAGTATGAGTCTCCGTTAATTGTGTATAAAAATAAATTAATAATTGATAATATTATTCATATTATTTTAATCATTCATAAAATAGATCTAACAAATTCGCGTGTTAAAAATCTGTTTTCTATAAATAAGTTAAGGTAGAATTTCCAAATGATTGATTTTCTTGATCATATTCGATTAGTGTGTATAAAATATATTAATTACTAATAATATTATTTATACTCCTTGGACCGTTCACAAAATAGATCTAACAATTTCACGTTCTCGATTTTTTTTCTTATTCAAATAAGTTACGGTACAATTTGAAAAGATGTGTAACCGAATGCGTAACCTATCGTAACCTCCGTCGATTATGTATAAAATAATTTTGTGCTCAAAACTCTTTTACATGTCTAAAGAAAAAATAAAGCTCAAAAATTTTTGCTTGCGAGAATGGTTTACTAGCTAATAACCAAATTCGTTCATTGTGTATAAAATAAATTAATAGTAATTGATAATATTACTCCTACTATTTTTTATCATTCATAGAATATATCCAACAATTTCACGTCTGTTTTCTATCCAAATTAAATAAGTTAAGGTATAATCTGAAATAGATGAAAAATTGAACGCGTAACTTATCGTGCGTAACTTATCGTGACCACATTCACTGAATGTGTATAAATACATTTATAAAAGATAATGTTATTTGTACTTTTTCTACCGTTCATAAAAATAAATCGAAGAATTTCGTTTTCTTTTTCCTATTCATATAAGTTACGATACAAATTGAAAGAGTACGTAACCGAACGCGTGACTTATCGTAACCTCCGCCCATCGTGTATAAAATGCTTTTCTGCTTAGAACCTATTTTCATGTCAAAAGAAAAGTAAATCTCAGAAATTTTTGTTAGAATCAAAGAGTTGTCAATTAGCTAATTACATGTAGACGTCTGAGGATGTGCACGTGTCTTTCCAGTATGAAAAGGAGGTACCAAGTATAAATCCAGGTGTACAAGCTTTCTAGTGTCCAGCCAGTTGAACTTCCTTGTCTGGAGAAAGAATTGGAGTGTGAAAGATGTCAACAAGAAGAAATTACATAAACCTTGTTCCTCAAGAGCTCTTACGTGAAATTCTTATTCGTCTTCCTGCTAAATCTGTGGGCCGATGCAAGTGTGTTTCAAAGCCATGGGCTTCTCTACTCTCCGACCCCAATTTCATCGAAGACCATCTCACCAAAACCAAACATACCACTAGTCTCACTCTCATCTCCACCAAAACCAACCCTGGTATTCTTTACTCGGTTCAGTTCTTTAATGACAACAATGTTAACTGTGATGGGTTTGTGTCAAAGGTGAATTTGAAATGTTGTACCAAATGGTGTAAGGTCTGGGGTTCGTATGATGGCTTGGTTTTAGTCCATGTTAAAGTCATCACCAACCCATCTCACCAACCGTGTTAGAGTCATCACCAACCCATCTCACCAATCCGTCTCACCAACCAAACTTTGAATTTATGTACTAGTTTTCTTCTATTTAAGCAGCTCATTTCCTTTGTAATAATCAAGCAATATCATATCAATACAAGAGTTTTCTCTTACATTGTACTAGCTTCATCAGTTAAACACGTACCTGTTTTTATCATGGTATCAGAGCTTTAAGCTCCTGACCTCCTCTGTCACCGGTGTAAACCATTCTTTCCGGCAAAGCCATCTTTTCCGGTGAAGTCATTTCTTTGTAACATTTTCACAAACACCTTGCGTGTCCACTCCATGTGTTAAACAAACTCCATCAACACACTCGTATATCACAAACACCTCCTGCATCAACACACTCCTGGGTTAACCATCTCCAAACTGTCGCTAAATCACAATATCGGCTCCGCCCGAGTTCACTCATCTCACCCACAAAATCACACTGAGTCCACACACTCGTATATATTCGAGTCCCCACAATCAACTCAGCAATCATCCAACGCTTAATTAGATCGAAACAAAGATCTCCGTTTGATTTTTAATATCTTCGATACATCTCAATATCTTTTTTTCACAAATATCTTCTGCAGACCGTCTTAATATTCTCAAAGAATATTAACAGGCCACTGATAGTCGTGGATCTCTTTTGGGCCAAACCTTTAAATTAACAAGCCACTGATTTCTCTTGTTCGGCCCGTCTTAAAACTAGCCCACCTGATCCACATCATAAGCCCATTGGTTTTGTATAAACAAGTCCTCTATCATTTGGTTGGGCCAAAAACATTTTATTGGGCCAAACTCATACACGGTCATTCAAATATTTTTGAATATTACACTTCAGTACCCGAGGTTGTCAAAATTACTTTTCAGTACCCCATCTTTGTCAAATCGTGCAGATTGAACCTTCAAGTTTTGAAAACTGACGCAACAGCCCCTAGACTATTTAAAATTACAGTTCAGTCCCTGAAGTTTTCAAAGTCTTCACTTTCAACTCTGTACTTGCAAGCATGGAACGAGAAAATAGTTCACCGATTCAAACAATCTTGAATGACTCTCATTATGCAACTTCAACTTTTGAAGCCACCTCCGAAAGGACATCAACTGCACCTTCTAGCAAGCTCGAATCATTGATCATGCAGGTTCTAGCTAAATTAAAATCTTCAACGGCTTTTTCTGTTAACTCTGGTAAATCTTGGTATCTAGATTCTGGATGCTGCAATCATATGACAAATGATCCATCAATATTTACCACAAAAACAAAGAATCCATGTCTTCCAAACATCCAAACTGCAGATGGCTCTACAATGAATGTAACACAGATTGGAACTGTATCCACGGAAGCTTTTTCTCTTCCTAACACATATTTTGTTCCTGATCTTACACTTAATCTTGTTTCCATCAGTCAACTATGTGATCTTGGTCTTGTCATTATCTTTTCTCCTTCTGGTTGTCATATACAGGATCCTCAGACAGGCAAAATGATTGGAACAGGACGTAGATGCGGGAAGTTGTTTGAGCTCACATCCCTTCATCTTCCTATACCAAAATTGTCATCATCTCATATAGTTGGCTCAGTTTCATCAACAACCAGTGTCTGGCATTCCCGGTTAGGTCATCCTTCTTCTTCTCGTTTACGTAACCTAATTTCTAGCGGTCATTTAGGTAGTGTAAATACAGACATAACTGACTGTGTATCATGCAAACTGGCAAAACAACATAAACTTCCTTTTCCTATTCATTATCAAAAATCATCAGCCACTTTTGATCTTATACACTCTGATATTTGGGGTCCCTCTCCAACTCCAACTATGGGGGGGTCTAGGTACTATGTGATATTTGTTGATGATTTCTCTCGATACACTTGGATATATATTTTGAAAAATCGATCTGAATTAGGAGAAACATATAAAAACTTTGCCACTATGATTGATACTCAATTCAAAAAGAAAATCAAACTTTTTCGTGCCGATAATGCCAAAGAATACAAAGAATCTGAACTTACAAAATTTTTGGCATCTTATGGTACTCTTGCACAAAGTTCTTGTCCTTACACATCACAACAAAATGGTCGTGCTGAACGTAAACACAGACACATCCTAGATACCATTCGAGCTCTTCTCATTTCTTCTTCTTGTCCAGAATATTTTTGGGGGGAAGCCGCATTGACTGCTGTTCATACAATAAATATGATTCCTTCTCCTGTTACAGATAACTTGTCACCTTATGAAAAATTATATGAAGAACCACCGTCATATGATTCTCTTAAGGTTTTTGGTTCTGCATGTTTCGTTCTTCTTCCTCAACATGAGAGAACAAAACTCGAACCACGTGCTCGCCTTTGTTGTTTTATTGGCTATGGCAGTGGTCAGAAAGGATACCGTTGTTGGGATCCTATCTCACAGCGCCTTCGTGTCTCTCGTGATGTTACTTTTTGGGAACACAAAATGTTCTCATCTATGTCAGAATTTCACATTGACACTTCTACTAGCATTTCTCACTTTACAGATCCTTTTGTTGATCTACATCCCAGTGATGAATATATAGAATCTCCAACCTCTTCTTCTTATATACATTCAGCAGATCCTTCAGATGAGCTCACACAACGACCTCCACCTACTATTGTCCCTTCAATAACAGGTCAGTCTGAGGATTCCAGTACCGAGCCTCCCATCTTACCATCCACTTCAGATGAACATGTTCATCGATCTACTCGAGTAAGAAAACCTTCTATTCGTCTTACTGATTATCATGTTTATTCTGCTATACAATCTTTACACGAGCCTCAAACATATAGAGAGGCAAGTGTTCACCCTCTTTGGCAGGAAGCTATGGCAGAAGAACTTCAGGCATTAGACAAAAATCACACTTGGGATCTGGTTACCTTGCCTCCTGGCAAAACAACCGTGGGTTGTCAATGGATCTACAAAATTAAGACAAAAGCTGATGGATCCATTGAGAGATATAAAGCCCGTCTAGTTGCTAGAGGCTTTACCCAGGAGTATGGCATTGATTATGAAGAGACTTTTGCACCAGTTGCTCGTCTTACATCAGTTCGAAGTTTACTCGCTGTTGGAGCATCAAAACAATGGGATATGTGGCAAATGGATGTCAAAAATGCTTTTCTTAATGGTGACTTAGATGAAGAAGTTTATCTCAAACCTCCACCTGGTTTTAATCACTCTCCAGATCAAGTGCTCAAGCTAAACAA
This sequence comes from Kitagawia praeruptora, assembly GCA_037693485.1. Classification (NCBI taxonomy): domain Eukaryota; kingdom Viridiplantae; phylum Streptophyta; class Magnoliopsida; order Apiales; family Apiaceae; genus Kitagawia; species Kitagawia praeruptora. The sequence goes on from CM075354.1 coordinate 44,348,667, forward strand.
GGCACTGTATGGTCTTAAACAAGCACCTCGAGCATGGTTCGAAAAATTTAGCAAAGTCATTAGTGAGCTGGGATTTACTTCTAGTCCATATGATCATGCTCTCTTCATTCGACGGACAGATCGAGGAATTGTCCTTCTCCTCCTCTATGTGGATGATATGATTATCACTGGAGATGATACTACAGGCATTTTTGAACTCAAACAGTTTCTAAATCAGCAATTTGAAATGAAAGATCTTGGTTCATTAAGCTACTTCTTGGGTATTGAGGTTTCTTCTATACCTACCGGGTACACCCTTTCTCAAGTTAAGTATGCATCTGATCTTTTATTAAAATCTGGAATCAGCGACACTAAAATTACATCAACACCTTTGGAATATGGGGTAAAACTTAACTCCAAAGATGGTGATCTACTTGCCAACCCTACGTTGTATCGTCAGTTGGTAGGAAGTCTGATTTATCTTACTGTCACTCGTCCTGACATTGCTCATGCCGTTCATATTGTTAGTCAATTTATGGCAGCTCCTCGCACTCCTCATTATACAGCTGTCCTCCACATACTTCGTTATGTCAAAGGCTCCATTCTTCATGGACTACATTATGCATACAACTCATCACTTGAGTTACATGCCTATTCCGATGCTGATTGGGGTGGTGATCCCACTACTAGATGTTCCACTACTGGATTTTGCTTCTTTCTAGGTGACTCTCTTATCTCTTGGCGCAGTAAGAAACAGTCCCTTGCCTCAAGATCTAGTGCCGAGTCTGAATATCGAGCTCTTGCCGACACCACACAGGAATTGGTTTGGCTACGATGGTTGCTTGAAGAAATGACTGTAACTCATTCTCCAGCCACTATCATCTATTGTGATAGCAAGAGTGCTAGGGACATTGCTCACAATGATGTCTTTCATGAACGCACTAAACATATAGAGATCGATTGTCATTTCACCCGTCAACAGGTTGCAAAGGGCACGGTTCATCTTCATGCTGTCTCTAGTGTTGATAATACTGCAGATATTTTTACGAAGCCTCTATCTCCTGGTTCTTTTCGTGACCTTGTTTGCAAACTTAAGCTGGCTCAACCATCTTCAGTTTGAGGGGGGGTGTTAAAGTCATCACCAACACATCTCACCAACCGTGTTAGAGTCATCACCAACCCATCTCACCAATCCATCTCACCAACCAAACTTTGAATTTATGTACTAGTTTTCTTCTATTTAAGCAGCTCATTTCCTTTGTAATAATCAAGCAATATCATATCAATACAAGAGTTTTCTCTTACATTGTACTAGCTTCATCAGTTAAACACGTACCTGTTTTTATCAGTCCAAGACATCCACACAAAAAAGTTCTTGATTAATCCTACTACTTTGGAGTTCAAGGAATTATCACCCGTGCCTTGTGGATATCGAATGAATTTTATTTTGAACTTGTTTGGGTTCGGGTATGACTCATCTTGTGATGATTATGTAGTTGTTGCTATTTGCTACGCGTCTTGCTGGTATTGTGCTTATGTTTATATGCTTAGAACTAATCAGTGGAATAAGGTTGGATTTTTCCCTTACAGACATGTTTTCCCTTATGATCATGTTAATGTTTGATCCGTGCTCCTGGAGTACTTGTGGAAGGGTCTCTACATTGGTTAGCTAAAAATTCTAATGATCGTAATTCATGCCTTATCTCAGCATTTAATATAGCTACCAAGGAATTCTCCGAAGTTCCACCACCTAAAGGGGTTTTTTACTACATCACAAGACGTCCAAGACTTGGGGTTCTTAACGGGAGCCTCTGTTTGACTACTGGTGTATATAATAGAAATGAGCTCTGGGTGATGAAGGAGTATGGTGTGGTAGGATCTTGGGTCAGAATGTCGGTTTTCTTAACTGAAGATTCCAGCATTGTATCATTAGATTTGCAAGAAGATAGCTTATTTATGCTCGAAGGTGGTCGATTTATCTTGCTGGTTTGCAATGGAAAAGAGGCTACACTCTATGATATGAAAGTTATTGGCTTGCCACATGACTTTCTTATTGGGATGACTTTTATGGATACCCTTGTCTCACCTAAATAACATCGATTACAAGAATAATACATGATGGACATCAGAAACGATAACGAGCCTCAACTAAAACGTTAAAGTGGTTGAAGTCCTTGGTAATGAAACTATGCAAATAGTTAATGTGATCAGCTGTATTGTTGAATCGTACTATGCTTTAAATTCTTTTGTATCAATACTCTATTATATAAGAGGTAGACTGCTCTTTCTCTTTGAGTTTAGTTCTTTGGGCTATGAAAGATGTGCTCGAGACCCCAAGGAGGGCCTTGCAATTAGAAAACTCTAGTGACAGGAGCATATATTAGTCTGTTGCCCCTTCAATGAAGCAATTCCAAAGCTTGGGGAGAGAGGAGAGGGGAAGGGGGCAGATTAAAAGGGCATTTTTATTGAAAAAAGTAAGCTGATGGAACCAGACAGAGTTGCATGATGGTAGTTCTTCATTAGTTGTCTAATACTTCCTCCGTCCCAAATTAGTAGTTTTGACTTGATTTGTGTTTAAGCACCGACAAAAACTCCTGATCGGTTTCGAAACTCTTTGTGATTCATATAAAGACTTTTAAGAATCGTGCAAATGATAGTGAGAAGACAAAGATGAGAGAATGTGATTAAACTTGCATTTCACAATAATATTGCAATGCACACATTTTGCCCAAACACCTGCTCTACATGTCCTTATATGCTATTGCCAACAACTACTTGAACGTTAAGAATAGAACAAAAGACTACCAAGCCCTCACAGGGGACAACATAATAAAGAAGCTAAGACAAACACACTGGTAGCTCCCAGCACTCCATTGTTTTATTAGGAACTAAAAGATAGACTTAAGGACAGACACCAAAACAGACTCCACATTGCTCTGCAACAGCTTGTAACAACTTCATTACTCCCCCTCAAGCGGAGTGGAGTTGGCTTTCGAGACTCCAAGCTTGCTTAACAGATAGTTATGTTGTTTGACTCCCAATGGTTTGGTCAAGACATCAGCTACTTGCAAGTAAGATGGCACATGAGTAGTAGTGATTGCCCCCTCAGTGATCTTATCTCCGAGTGGTAGCCAATTTCGATGTGCTTCGTGCGCTCGTGCAACACTGGATTTGCTGCAATAGACAATGGTGCCTGATTGTCACTTTTTATGATGGTTAGGGGTAAATCAGAAAGACCCATGTCTTTGAGTAATGAGGTTAACCAGGTCACCTCACAGCAAGTTAATGACATTGCCTATATTCCACCTCTGCCGTAGAACGAGCCACCACAGACTGTTTCTTGGTCTTCCAAGACACTGGTAAAGAGCCCAATAACACACAATACCCTGACGTTGATTTTCTAGTAGTAGGGCAGCTCGCCCAGTCACTATCACAGTAGGCAGTGAGCTCGGTTGCTGAAGACGAGGCCAACAAAATTCCTTGTTCAAGATTATTCAGAAGATACCTTAAAACCCTTTTTGCTGCTTGCATATGCACTGTGGTAGGCTTTTGCATAAACTGAGCTAGGTTGTGTACAGGAAATGACAAGTCAGGCCGAGTGATTGTTAAATAAATTAAATTTCCAAGTAGACATTGATACATGTGAGGATCCTTCAATAGCTCGCCCTTATCTGGAGTGAGATTCATGTGGGTATCCATTAGTAATTTCAATGGAATAGATGTTGACATCCCAAATTCCTTTAGCAAGTCCAACACATATTTTCGTTGAGATATAAAGAAGCCAGCATCACTCCTATCAATCTCTAGACCCAAGAAATAGCTCACAGGTCCCATATCCTTCAAGCTAAAGTGACTTGACAGGATCCCCTTCAACTCAGCAATCGCCTTTATGCAGTTTCCTGACAACAACAAGTCATCCACATATATGAGCACCAAAGTAATTGACTCACCTGACACCTTTGAATACAAACCATAATCTGCCTTCGAATGTTTGAAACCAATCGATTTCAGTGTCACAGACAACTTGTGGTGCCACTGTCTTGAAGCTTGACGCAAACCATAGAGTGCCTTTCTCAATTTGCAAACCAGTTGAGTTAATTCTCCCACCTTTTCTGTAAACCATAGAGTGCCACTGTCTCAATTTGCAAACCAGTTGGTCACTCTTGTGGACTTTCTTGGCACTATTTCTTGAATTTCCTCAGTATCTTCAACCTTTAATTCATTCCCCGCACTAGTTTCTTCCTCCTAGAGATTTTCATCAACATTTTCTGGAGTTTGGTTGTTGCCCTCACTTTCTGCTTCTTCCATTTCATCACCCGTTGCTCCATCTTCATACACCATCTCTACTATTGAAGGCATCGACAAAGGCATTGGAGTCATATAGGGTTTCCTTGCATTCTTGTTGTAGGGAAACACACTTTCATGAAACTCCACATGCCTGGATACAAACGATTGCATCGTAGTGAGGTTCAAAAGTCGATAGCCCTTCGTTCCACTTGGATAGCCAATAAAACAGCAAGGAATCCCTCTAGGTGCAAACTTGTCAGACCCATGATTTGCATTGTACGCCATCGCCAAACAACCAAACACTTTCATGTACTCATAGTCCACTGGTTCCTTGAACAACTTCTCATACGGGATCTCAAAGTTCAGAGCTGCATTGGGCAGTCTTTTAATGATATGCACTGCTGTTAAAACACACTCTCCCCAGTGCGACAAGGCCAACCCAGACTGAAAACGCAAGGCCCTTGCAACTTCCAAAACTTGTCGATGCTTCCTTTCCACTCTTGCGTTTTGTTGTGGTGTGTATGGGCACGAGGTTTGATACACGATCCCCTTCTTTATAAATTGTTCGACACAAGCTTTATCTACAAATTCTAGCGCATTGTCCGATCTCACTACACATATTTTGCTGTTGAAATGAGTATAAACAAATTCTTCAAATTTGATCAACGTATTCAGATAATCAGATTTCTTTTCTAACAAATGTACCCATGTCATTCTTGTGTGGTCATCTACAAGTGTGAGAAAGAATCTGAATTTTCCTCTAGTGTGAACTCTATACGGACCCCATATGTCCGTGTGAATCAACTCAAAGAATTTAGATGCATGCGACTTACTAGTAGGAAAAGCTAATTTGGTCATCTTAGCAAGGGGACAAGTCAGACATACCTGATCCTGTTGCTACGATAAGAAGGATATGACATGATCTATATGCTTTAATTTTGAAATTGCTATGTGTCCTAGCCTTTGGTGCCATAAGGCATACTGATTGCTTGCCTTTTCAGATTTCACATCCAACCTTTTCTCAGTCTTTTCTCCTGCCATTGCCATCCTTCTCATAGCAGTTGTTTCATCTTTCAAGTAATACAATCATTGCTTCATTTCACCTACACCCACTACATTCTTTGTACTCGAATCTAATATCAAGCATTTGTCTGGCTGAAACATTACCTCACATCCGCTATCTTCTGCAAGCTTGTGGATGGAAAGCAGATTATGATTGAATTGAGGCACATGAAGCACCTTACGAAGCCTCACACCATTTTTTAGCACGACATCTCCCACATGTGTGATGCGTGTTGTTGCTCCAGTAGGCAATGTTATGGTGAAATTTATAGGAGCAGGTTTCACATTGACATGGTTCTTAAGACACGAAGTCATATGGTCCGAGGCCCCCGAATCAATTATCCAAACATTTGACTCAGTGCCTTCATGCTCACCAGTTTTTGCCATTCCTGAGAAACCAAATCAATTTCCTCATCGGTCTCTGACCCTTTTGGATGTGACACATCCTTTGGAATTAGCTTCAAGAGTTGCTCAAGTTGATGTGAAGTCATAGTCACACTTTGTTGGTCATTGACACCACCTTTAACGTGGTTTGCCACCTTGTGACTCTCACCCCTGTTTCCAGTCCACTTCCCAACTGCAGGTTTTTGCCCAGGTTTATGCTTAGAATGCCATTTCGGGTACATCCCCATAACTCCCCAACACCTATCACGCGAGTGACCCTGCTTTCCACAGGCAGTGCACACTGGTACCTTGTCTTTGTTTCCTCTACTACTAAACATGGCCAAAATATCTCCATCACCATTCATGCCATGTGTCAACACATCCTTCTGCGATTCTTCTTGTAACACTGCTGCACATGACATCTTCACCGAAGGGAGGGGAGTTATCATCAATAACTGGCTCCTTTGTGCCCCATAAACCTCATCCAAACCATTCAAGAACTGGAACAACTTCGACTCCTCTCTCGTTGTTTCAATAGCCTTCAACAAGATAGCAACCTCTTCGTCAATTTTCTGGACCGTTGGAAGCACATTCATGGAATCGATTTATTCCCATAACATGCTCAGATTTATGAAATATTCACTCACTCTCGTACCATTTTGTTTCAAGTTGAACAAGTCTTTGTTCAACTTGTATTTTCTAGATCCATTGGTCAAAGAAAACCTTATCTCAAGTTGTTTCCAAATATCCGAAGCATTATTAATAAAAAATACTGAAGATTTAATGCTATCAGATATATTGTTATGGATCCAGGAAATTACCAAGTTATTACATGTGTCCCATTGGCTCGCTTCTATAACATCTGTGGTACTCCTTGTAATCGATCCATCAAGAAACCCTTGCTTTCTTTTTGCCGAGATCTGGATCTCAAATGTCCTTTTCCATGCCCTATAGTCTGCAGCTCCTTGCAGCTTTGTCACACTGATTGACAATGGGCCTTCAGATGGGTACGTAAACAGAGGATTTTGAAGGTCCGTGAGGGACACTTTACCATTAGCCATCAGTATATGTGAATAAAAGACTGGTGTATAAACACTGACAACACACCCTTTATCTAGACATAAGAAAAAACACTGACTTGACTAAGATCGCCTTTTTTAGAATCTCACCTATACACTCTTCTCTAAACTAAACTATCAGATGCGGCTCTGATACCATAAAGACTTTTAAGTATTGTGCAAATGATAGTGAGAAGACAAAGATGAGAGAATGTGATTAAACTTGCATTTCACAATAATATTGCAATGCACACATTTTGCCCAAACACCTGCTCTACATGTCCTTATATGCTATTGCCAACAACTACTTGAACATTAAGAACAGAACAAAAGACTACCAAGCCCTCACAGGGGACAACATAATAAAGAAGCTAAGACAAACACACTTGTAGCTCCCAGCACTTCATTGTTTTATTAGGAACTAAAAGACAGACTTAAGGACAGACACCAAAACAGACTCCACATTGCTCTGCAACAGCTTGTAACAACTTCATTATCATAGGGGGAGGTATGTGCTTCTGGGAAATGGTGTGTGCTACTATATATGCATACCAATTCGTCTGATGTGCATTAGGCGGCTTCTTGATTTATTTTAAAAGCTACTTTTGTAATGACACGCTATAAATAGTTGTCAGCTCTGCTCTCCTATCTCTCCCCTGTTTCTTTAACATCATTATTTCAAGAAAAGCTCAAAAATCAAAATTTTAGGATCAACTAACATTAATCTTCTTCTTGAGGAAATGATAACTGAAATTTACACTTGTCTTCCTGCTAAATCTCTTGGTCTATGCAAATGCATTTCCAGGTCATGGGATTCTTTCATCTCTGACTTCTGTTTTGTTAAAACCCAAGTCGCCAAAACTCAGCATTTAATATATCTAGGAAGGAATTCTCCGAAGTTCCACCACCTAAAGGGGTTTTGATTATATCATAAGATATCCGAGACTCGGGGTACTCAATGGGTGCCTCTGTTTGACTATTGATGTATTTAATAGAAATGTGCTCTGGCTGATGAAGGATTATGGCGTTGTTGAATCTTGGGTCAAAATGTCAGTTTTCTTAACTGAAGATTCCAGCATTGTCTCATTAGATTTGCAAGAAGATAGCTTATTTATGCTCGAAGGTGGCCGATATGTCTTGCTGGTTTCCAATGGAAAAGAGTCTACACTCCAGGATGTGAAAGTTACCGGCTTGCCACATGACTTTCGAGTTGGAATGACTTTTGTTGATACCTGTTGGAATATATATTTGCTATCAAGCATTATCCAGGCTACATATCAACAAGTCTGTTAAGTTTGTTATTCAGTTCTTAGTCTATATATAGACATATACTTCTCAGTATTCAAGTAGTTAACAAATTAGTCACAATGTAGTCTCTAGATTGTTTCTTCATATACTTTGTATATACATTTTATCAATATAAACAGAGTTATTCTCCACCAAACGAAGCTGTCTCTCTTGTTCATCTTCTTAGTTCTATAGTCGAATCCGCTGCATATTATAGAATCTAACATGGTATCAGAGCCGACGGTGCCGATTCGTTACTTACTGCAAAGTTTCTGATCTTGTTCTTTGTGCTTGTTGTTATCTCCGGTTGTCATCTCCGGCGTAGAACTGTCATCTCCGGTGTTCTTTACCGCAATCGATATCTTAATCGCTATCGCGATCGAACTCAGATTTTCTTAAATCTGCTAAACTCAGGTGTTCACTTTTCATAACTGTGAGCATTTACTGTTGGTCCCGGAATGTATTGCAGAAGGGGGGGTTGAATGCAATACTAATAAATTTCAAAAACTATTTCAACAACTTAAATAGAGTTTGTAATTTACTAGTAGAAGAAATTCAATCACAAATACTCCCTCTGTCCCTCCCATTTCTTTACATTTCTTTTTCATTGTTCGACACGCATTTTAAGGCTCCTAAAAAGTATAGTTCCATAACTTATTTTTTAAATTTTCTTTTTTTGTATAAAAATAGAACAATTCTATTTTTATACAAAAAAAGAAAATTAAAAAAATAAGTTATGAAACTATCCGCAAATTGCACCTTAAAATCCGTGCCAGAATTACGTCCCCCAAGGTAAAGAACCAAGGGGGACAGAGGGAGTAATATTTAACAAGATGTTTCACAAAATAATTGTTTTATTTATTTTGCAAAGTTTTGCTACAACCTTGAGAACAAAATAATTCTCAAGCTTCAAATACTCAAGAGATTACAGTTGTAGAGTTATATTGTTGTATAAATAGAGTGCTCTATTTATAGTGTGATAGTCTACTGTACTACCACTATCAGCATGGGTTGTTGAGTTACTGTTATATTCCTTTTGCAGCTCATTCCATGATTTATTCCCATGTGATCATCACAAAGTAACTTTAAGATACTTTCCACATTTGAGCCACCCAGATCTAGCCGTATTTAATTTTATCTGCTCTAGACTTTACAGGTTGCTCCATGTGATCTCTCAAGCTTCAGTTATAGACTTTCCAAGCTTGCTGTAAAGGTTGAATATTACAACACGCCTGCTTCTTTTGAACATGTACTCTGTCGCTTACTTTGACTTAGAAAATTTCTAAATCAATTTGATTCTATATGACAGTGTGTTTGCCACAAAGTTTGCTGTCAATGGATTATGCTTTGGTTGACAGTATGAATTTCCCGCAGATATTACTGTCAAGGATTGTGCTTTGATTGACAGCATGTATTTCCCACAGAGATTGCTGTCAAGAATTGTGCTTTGATTGACAGCATGTATTTCCCGCAGAGATTGCTGTCAAGAATTGTGCTTTGATTGACAGCATGTATTTCCCGCAGAGATTGCTGTCAAGAATTCCAAACTTACTGTCGCAAACTACATATTGAAGTTGCTGTCATCAGAATCTCAGCCAATGTTGCTGTCAAGTCGAAACTTGCTGTCGACTCCATGAAACTTGCTGTCGACCTAGGCAACATGTTGTTTCTTTGTAACCTTACTGTCAGGGCTTGACAGTAACTTTTATTCCTTCTGTCGAACTTATGTATTTCTTGAGGCTTGAACATAATCGAACTTCTTCCAAGAATTACACTTATTACATGACAGTATTTATTTTAAATTACAAGAATACATTTCAGACTGTGATAGAATGTTCTACTTAGTAAAACTAAGTATACCAATAAAACTAGTTAAGTTGTCTATTCCATCACCCATAAATCCCAACATTTACATATCGTTTTCTTGATCTGCTATTCGTACTATTCGTACATTTTGATCTGTTCTTGATCTGTAGTTGTTTTTCTTGTGAACATTTGTGCTGATCTTGTTCTTATTTCTGTTGATTGTTTTGTTTCGCAATCGTAAATTTCTTTGTTTCACAATCAGAATCAGGTTTCATCCTCATAATACTTTGATTAATCACAGAATTTGTGTAATTTCTTGTTCGTTTCTTGATTCCGATTGATTACCTGTTCGCTTGCTCCGATTGATTGTTTAGAACAATCTATTGATTTGTTCATCGTTGATCTTCTGGTTTGTTTATCTGACTAATCTGTATTAGTTTGTTTTCTGGAGATTTGTTCAATTCTAGTTGTTTCTTCCTACACACAATCTGTTTGTTAAATTGTCACAATGAGTTTATCTACAATACTTGATCTTTGACTTTTGCAATTGGTTGAATGTTGCTATCCTAAACCAAACTTGTTGTTATCTCACCTTGTTGATTGATTCTCGATCTGTTCTACTGTTAACACAAAAACACGCAAGCGTACGCGATCACAAGTAATACAGATATAAGTCGAGTTCGTTCCTACAGAGATCTGGTTATGGTTTTAATTCAGTTCATGCACCTATGCAACAATGTATGGTTTTTATTCACTGCTAAGACAAATAACAAGATTTGGTTTTAATTAACTAAATTAACTAATATGTAAATTAACAAACTAAGAATTAACTAACTAACTAACGAGAATTGGAATTGAATTACTACTGCAAGAGAAACCATGGAATCCTAACTTCATTAAATACTTTGCTTAGATCTGACGCCTTTAATCACTATACGCAATGGTTATGATATCTGATCGGACAACACGAAACAAGTAAACGCTACTTCTCAGTATACGAATACCAAACTAAACATATATCCACAAAAGAGATAGAAGATGAATAGACACCAATTATGCTTAGACCCTATATCTCTATAGAATTTGAAAACATAACGGTTGAAGAAAAAGTTATCCATAATGATCACATAGGGCAGTATAAGTATTTTCATCTCACACCACGAATCATATTGATAAACAATTATGAACCTATGCTAGCATGGCAAGTTCTAAATCTCAAGATTCGCTTTCACTGCACAAGAGATTAACAGATTAGATGTTAGCTACGCATCTATCAATTAAGCACAACCATACGAGGATATCAGATATACATCACACACAGATATTTAAAGCATCAAGATACTAAAGCTCCATAAATAAATCCGTTAGAATCCCATGACAACGATTAGTTCATAATCGAACCTCTCGTCATCATGGGATCTGATGAAACCATGATATAAACAAAGTATGAAAAGATACAAATAAACTTAAGTAATTGATATGTAATAATTCTACTCCTAATGATAATGATACAAATTACAAGGGTTGGATGTGTTTATATAGGCTCTATAATTCTTGTCCACCAAGCAATTGCCTTTTTAGAGTTGGAATAGAAGATTGACAATTTCCGTTCTTGAATGAGAATAGAATTGCAAATTCCCTGTGTAGATCTGATTCTGGAATGTTCTAGCCGCCCAGAGCAATTACCATACTTATTAGAAGTAGGAATTATAGCAATTTCCTTGTCAAAGTTGAATTTCTGCAGCTCGGCACATAATACGTTTCCTAAACTGATTCGGTTTTTAAGGAAAATTCGTAGGTGACTTTTCTTCAATATTTCTGGACCGTTTCAGTTGTAATTCGACATTTGGACCACTTTAGAATGAAAGTGAATTCCGTTATCTTCGCGTGGACTGTAAGATCGTCCAAAACAGACTTGTAGAACTCAAGATATGGCCTAAACAGTAAGTCAGGATTTTCAGGACAAAATTTCGAATTTCCAGAAGGGTTCCCGCGCTTCAGCGCCCTTCCCAGGCTGGAGCGCGCCATGCTTTCTATCCAAGATTATAGAAAATCTCCCAGGCTTCACGTGGGCAGTAAGATCGCTGAAAACGGACTTATAGAACTCCAGATATGGCCAAAACAGTGTGGACTGCGCAACCTACCCAGAAAATCCGAATTTTACACAAATTGCTCCTTTTTCCTCCGTTTCTTCTGCATTAGCTAACATCTTCAATACCATGACACATGTAACTCCTTGGTAGCATAACACAAGTGTCCAATCTTCATTCCAATGCTTAATTCCACTCTAATATCGATTAGAAACACCAACACTAACCAATAGCTACAACCCTGCACAACTACACAAAACACATAAAAAATACAACAAACTTGAGACCAAGTCAATCAATTTAAGCCGATATGGAACGCTCCAAGTGGATATAAAATCCACTTATCATCTACAAATTCCAAACACTAAACTTCTTTACGAATTCCTAAACTCTTTTGATTCTAAACTCTACATTCTAGAGTTCTAAGCCTACTTTGTTAGGTTCCTAAACTGAATTCTGAACTTGATGATTACTTTGTAATCATTTTTCTGATATGGCCGTTCGAGTCGAGATGTGGCTCTGCGAGGTCATAATTTCTAAGCTCCATTGGTGAGTTCTAAGCCTCTTTGTAGGTTCTGATTTGGTTCTGATTGTTGTCCGTGTTTTTGGCAACAAAATTGATACATTTTGTTCTGAGATTAAATCCCTGTGGATTTCTCAATCCTAAATTCTGTTTTTTTAAGCTACAATGTCTGTTCATTGATACTTCTGGGTTACATGTTATGTTGAAGTATGTTCTTACTGAAGCATGTTCACCTTACGGGGGATACTGAGTTACTGTTTTAGTGAGTTACTGAATTGGTTGACTGAGTTTCTACCTACTACTGAGCTTCTATCTACTGAGTTCTAGCTGTTGTCTTTATCCTTTCCATAATGGGTGATGTCATGTACTCCATTGTGCTGTCAAGCTAAGTGACTGTGATGTGACTATCAAGAACTTGCTGTCAAGAAGTTGTTGTTATGTGCTGTCAAGAAGCTGTCAAGAAGTTGTTACTAAAGCAAGTTATCAGAACATAAAGTTTCATAAAGTTTTTTTTTTATAAACTGAATTCTGGTTTCTATTGTCATTTGAAGACACAAATCCTGATCATCATTCTTATCACATTCTGATCACAATCCTGATCATACTGGTCATAGTCCTGACAAGTTGTTGTGCTGGTTTTCGAGTGTTGTCAAGAAGTTTAAACATGTGGCAAGTCCAGCAATGTTGTTCTTGCTAAAAGTTGATGTCAAGATCTTGTTGTCAGGAACTTAGCTGTCAAGAAGTTGTTGTCAACAAGTTTACTGTCAAGCGACTGTCAAGCGACGTGTTGTTTACTGTGCATTCCAGTTTCAAGTTGGATGCATCTGCATCAAAGTTCATCAATCACCTACCAAGATCATCATGCTAAGTTGCATTCAAATTCAAATTTGCAGCTGTTGGTTGAGCTCTTCAAAGTGTAGTCATTTTTTCTGTTCTTCCAGATTGTCCAAGTTGCAGGTTTTCGCTTCCTCTCCCACCTCCAACTTGAGGGGGGATGTTGGAATATATAGTTGCTATCAAGCATTATCCAGGCTGCATATCAACAAGTCTGTTAAGTTTGTTATTCAGTTCTTAGTCTATATATAGACATATACTTCTCAGTATTCAAGTAGTTAATAAATTAGTCACAATGTAGTCTCTAGATTGTTTCTTCCTATACTTTGTTCTTCCTGTACTTTGTATATACATTTTATCAATATAAACAGAGTTATTCTCCACCAAACGAAGCTGTCTCTCTTGTTCATCTTCTTAGTTCTATAGTCGAATCCGCTGCATATTATAGAATCTAACAATACCCTTGTCTCACCTAATAAGATCGACTACATGAATAATACAGGAAGGAGATCAGAGACGATGACGAGCCTCAACTAAAACGTTAAGTGGTTGAAGTCCTTGGTAATGCTTCAATTACTTTTGTATCAATACTCTGTTAAGAGGTAGACTGCTCTGGATCTTTCCTGAATATTTTGATGTGCAAGGTGTTGGTAAAGGTTTGATATTTTAAAATGCCTGAATTGTTTGTTCTGCTTTGTTGTGAAATTCATCTCTGTGTGGTGTGGCCAATGTTCATGTCATTCAAACCTCCACTAGATTTGTTCTTAGTACTTTTATGCTTTAAAAGCTATACGACATGAACATTAGACAATATTGTGGTGACATTAATTTCTAATAGACTAGAAATTCTATTACAATTATAATTATTTTATTTGTAATTTTTTTATTACAACTTAAAATAAAAAAAGAATATTGTTTCACACCAACCTATCTCCCCTACAATTCTAGGTTATTTTTTAAAAAAAATAATAATTAAACTTGAAATTTTATTATAATTATAATTCTTATAACAGTATTTGCAATTTTTTTTAGTATAACTTAAAATCAAAATGGATTACGATCAATTATCCAAAAGATTTTTCAATGAAAACAACGAGAGAGCATGTTTCCATGAACCTCTTAGAATAATCTATGTTCACATTTTTTGATTGTACAACTATTTTTATACGAGTCTTTATAATTTTCTGAATGTTAATTTTTTATTTTTGTATTATATAATGATGTAATGATGTGTATATAATTATTTCATTACATTCCAAATAAATGAAGCATACTAATTATATATTTTATTAAAAAGCATTAATAATGTTTCATTTAATTAGTATTTCACTTGAAAAAATTCATTTGTCGATTACATACAAAATTGTAATATATAATTACAAAAACTATAAGCTAATATATTATAATATAATATAATGTAAAATTTAATATCAATGAAAATAAAAAAATAATAATAAATTTACATAAAAGAAAATCTTGGACCCTTGCTTCACACGTTTTCATCTAATATAATAAAAATGAGTTGTGGGTGATGAGGGAATATGGCATGGTTGAATCTTGCATCAAACTAACAATTTTGTTTTTAAATGAAGACTCAAGTGTTTTGTCATTAGATTTACAAGAAGACAGTCATGATCGAAGGTGGATAATTTGTCTTGATGGCTTCAAATGCAAAAGAACTTACATTCCAGTATACATGATTCTTGACTTAATTACCACATGATTCTTGACTTAGAATGACTTTTGTTGAGAGCCTTGTCTCACCTATAAATGCTGAGAATAAAAAGAATCATGTTCCTCACAGGCCAAAAAGAGCCTCAATTGAAATTTTAGTGTTGTGCAAAAAATCTCCCGAGTAAATTTCGCTTACTAATAACATAATTATTCTTGGTTTTCGGATAATTGGACAGGTACGACAATCGTAGCTACTTCCCAGCAGCTGCGCCTGAGAGTAATGAAAGGTCTTTGAGGGCTGAGTTGGCAAGGTCATCGGACAAAAATGGCAGCCAAAATCCGGCCAAAATGTGCCCTTACACTTGCCTTATGTGTAAAAGAGTGAAATTATGGAACCCCTGCCAATTGCCAAGCCCTAATGTAGTTCTTTTAGGTTATAACCCTTTTCTTAGGCCAATCCTTGTGACTAAATAAGCCAAAACTCACTTGTGCCAACTGATCCAGCTGCTCAAGCTTGAGCTCCAAGTATCCTAGTTCGAACATGATTGTCAAATCCCATGAATCCATAGATATATGTCCAAAAGAATTCATGTATATCCCAACCATGTAGTATTTATCATGTTTATAATGAATATCCTGTAATTAAATTCCTTTTTTCATAGATATTTTCATACTCCTAAAAAGTAGGAACAAGAATCCTAATTATACTTCTCTTCTAAATAGCATAGGTAAAGCTACGACTGCACCCGTACCTCCCAGCTACGGCTGCACTCATACTTCATAGCTACGATTGCACCCGTACCTCACAGCTATGGCTGAACTCGTACCTCACAGTTACGACTATATCCAAAATCTGCTCTTATCCATGTGTAAATTCAGTCCACTTAAATGGGACCTGCTAGGCCCATGGGCCTTAAATTGAACCCATACGAAATTTTGGGCACAACATTTAGAATGGCTGAAGTCCTTGGTATTGCACCTATATATGCAAAGAGAAAATGTGATTATCTTGTTTTGTGGAATCATATTATGCCTTATGTACTATTAAACAACTACTTTATTTAGAGGTACTCTAAATCTTTTAATAAGCAAGGTGTGATAAACTCTCTCGCTGAGGTTTTTATGTGCAAGAAGGCTTTTAATGTTTTCCTAAAACCAAATATGAGATTTCATTGAGCATAAACAAGATAAATAGTTAAGTTACATATTCAACTGCCTATCTGCATTAATAGCATCCCAAGTCACGGGCCCACAAGAGCTAACCCAAACCATTTATCAGTAATTTAAGAATTCAATGAGAGTTTAGTAAACTCATGAGCTACTTTGTTTCATTCCTTTTAAATAAATGAAACGATACTACAGAAGTATAATTTAGCAGCAAGAACCTAATATCAGGTGTAGGTGAAGTCATTCTACAATCACGCCTGATCGTGGACCTTGCATCGAGTTGCATCTAGTAATCGTAGAGAAAAATAGTGACACCCCTCCACCACATCCTCATCACGAGGAACAACACCACCATGAAGAACTTTTTCTAATGTACCAGATGTGCCAAGAAACAGCAGCAAAAAAAAAATCAGAATCATTCTTTGCAACCTCCATATGTAGCTTGTTCAAAAAAATTTAAAAATTAGGACATAGGTTAACGTCATTGGTAACAGAATTCTCGCAATTAGCAATATTTCAAACTTTCGACAACAAAGAGCATTTCCAAAGAGAATGGCATATATATTCAACAGCTCCTATAGTATATTTAGATTAATAATATTTCTTAGCTAAAATATTTTTACAAACAAATTATCAACCGGATGAACTTTCATTTTCCACCCATAGTTCCACCATGACTTGGTTTCCTCCATATTTAATGTCGCTATCAAACTCATTGCAACCTTATATCCATTGTTGACATTTGTTGAAGGAAAAATTCCGTTAAGTAATAAAAATAGTAAATGCACGGGCGTACGTGAGTACAAAGGCAAGTACAGGTCAAATTAGAGAGAACGCGAATTAATTAAGTCTTTAATTTACAAAAACAACTGAACTAGCACTAATTATAAAAATATCTAAAAGACAAATTTCATCGGCTAAATACGAAAATCACGATATTTCAAATATTTATTTTTTAATAACGATTAAACTCCTAAGCATTCAGAATAAAGGCAACCAATAATTCCAAATCAAACTGCATTCAAAAATCACAAAAATGACTTTGTACAAATGTCACCAATTAAATCAATTCTCGGAAATTTTATGGATCATAACTATGCAAACTGCCAACCTTAATTGTGTGGCTCGTATGAAATTGCTCACATAGATATGATATTGGAGATAATCAATGGAACAAATACATCACAATAAAGCATATACATCAATGAAATTCATGTCTATCAGCCAACTACATCCGCACTTAGATAGAGACTCTAGCCAAGCATTATCAAAACAATCATAATAAAAATTAAAAAGCTCATACCAAATGTGAAGACGAACTTGACCTTTATTGAATACAAACTACAAGAAGGAGAAGATCGAAGTAAAAAACTTTTATACTAAACTAAACTACAAGAGATGTGTAAGAGGTAAGAGGTTATTTATAAAATGAGCCTACGAGATCTTTTTATACTAAAATATTTACATTAGAGTATTAATTACAAAGATTTCTTATTTACTTACAATAATCTTCGTGGCCAAGTGCTTGTTCAACATTCCCGTCTTAGGTTGATTCACCACGATCTTCTTGACTCATCACGACGTATCATGAATCTTAATTTTAGTGCATTATTCTCTAATAGTTGAACAAATCGTGAAGGTCTTCTTAATATTTGTACAATCTGTAGAACCGCACAACCAAGCATAAGAAAGAAAAAATGACGTACTAACTAATAATAATAGAAATAATGCCCTAATAATATATAAATAGAATGAGTTATCAACATTATACAAGTCATTTGTCGAATAATGTGAAATTATTTATCTTGAATCTCAATAGAGCCAAAAGGAATTTTAAGAATAATTTGCGTATCAGCAAAATTAAAGACCCTTGAGATAAATTCTCATCCTCATCCTGATGACCATTTTCCCATTTTGAATCAACTATATATAAGTTTTATGGGAGAAAGGATTTATCAAAAACTTAAAAAATCTATGGTTTAAGGAGCCATTGTTCTTCTAAAACTTAAAGGTTTTAATGTTAAAATGTCTCAATTGCATTAGGAAGGTGAGGTTGAATTCACGAATAAGAACTTGAAATAAGTAGTTATGCAACCCAATTTAGCAAAAAAAAAAACAAAAAAAGTTATGCAATCCAACAAAAAATAAGATAAGATAGATGAGAAAAATGGGCCTGGGGTTATCCACAGGTATCTTTCCTGAGGTTATAAAAGATTTATACTATAAGATAAGGGACCCCGCAGAGGCATTTTTGTAAATATCGATTTTTCTTCCATCATTTACATAAATACCCTTAAATTTGTATGAGAATTGATTTAACCTCAAGTAGAACCCTGAGGTCAACCTCAGGTCCTACATCAATCTTGCATGCCTCAAATATTTGTTCCACTATGTTTTTTTTTTTGCTAAGTTGTTCCAATTTGTTATGATATTCAAATACGGGACTAATGTTCACGTCATTTACAAATACACTTAAATTTGTTTTTTAAAAATTATAATAATATGAAATGTCAATAGAAATAAAATATTAAGTTAGACCTAAAACTAATGTCCTAGATACTATGCATGCATAGTTAAATCAAAATATATATTTGGTTCAAGATAAAAAAGATAACTTTTAAAAATTCGATTTGAGATGTTATTATTAACTAGCTTTGTAGCCCGTTCAAGGCACGGGCATGCTCTAGATTACAAATATTTATGAATTATTCATGATCACGTAGGATTGGATTGTTGATATCTTCGATTGTTCATATCTTCGCAGCAATTGTTGTGAGAAAATAGAATTTATGCAATACCCTATCGTGACATGCAAATGATAATTCTGGTTAAATTAAATCTGTTTATATTTTACGCTATGTTTTGTTTTGTTAAAGCAAACTTGAACAATATATAATAAATTGGTTATTGTTAAGATCAAAACCGTACTTCGAAATACAAATATATAGAGTTAACATAGATGAATACAGAGATAAATACAAGTATTAATTACATAATAATAAATGCATATTAGTTCATATCAGTTATTATTATGTAATAAATATGTTAGTGTTACATTACCTAAATAACATAGATATAATTAGTAGGGGTAAACCGTAAATATAACTTTTTATATGAATAAATTTGCTCATGGAACTACCCCCCCATTTGCTCTATTAGATATATATATATATATATATATATATATATATATATATATATATATATGTGTGTGTGTGTGTGTGTGTGTGTGTGTGTGTGTGTGTGTGTGTATGTGTGTGTGTGTGTGTGTGTGTGTATGTGTATGTATATGTGTGTATGTGTGTGTATATATGTGTGTGTGTGTGTGTGTATGTTTTTGTTATATTGTTTTGTGCGTTTACGTATTAAAGATGTGACTGATGAGTTTTACGATAGTTAATGTTAATACAAGTTTGTATTATATATACTTATATACGCATGAAGATTCTTTTTTGTATTGTGATATTTTTAATAATAATTAATTCGTAAATAATTATAGTAGATCTAAAATGATTAATAAGATATGGTATGTGTTAGTGAATGTTATAGTACATTATTATTACATATCCACAAAAATTTATATATGTATGTATTTATGTTTGTACATGTGTATGTATGTATAAATATGCATATTAATATACAATAATTAATAGATTACAAATAATGAAATATTAATAGATTTTATAACATAAATGTATGTATGTGAGTACGTATGCATGTATAATTAATAGTTATTTAAGTATGTATGGATGTATGTATGTATGTATGTATGTATGTATGTGTGTGTGTGTATGTACAGATGCATGTATAATATATGTATATATGTGTGTGTGTGTGTGTTTGTTATATTGTTTTGTGCGTTTACGTATTAAAGATGTGATTGATGAGTTTTACGATAGTTAATGTTAATACAAGTTTATGTATGTATGTATGTATGTATGTCTGTATGTACGTATGCATATATAATTAATAATCATTAATGTATAATTATCTACAAATATACATTATAATTAATAAATATACATTATCTGAGGTAAGCCAACTGAGATTTATCTACAAATTAATATATATAAACAAAAATATATTGTATGTATGTATGTATATAATATTATAGTATATTATTATATATCCACAGAAATTTATATATGTATGTATTTATGTTTGTACATGTGTATATATGTATAAATATGCATATTAATTATATAACAATTAATAGATTACAAATAATGAAATATTAATAGATTATACAACATAAATATATGTATGTATGTATGTATGTTTGTATGTATGTATGTATGTTATATAGTATGTATGTATAGTATATTATTATATATCCACAGAAATTTATATATGTATGTATCTGTATAAATATGCATATTAATTATACAATAATTAATAGGTTACAAATAATGAAATATTAATAGATTTTATAACATAAATGTATGTATGTATGTATGTATGTATGTATGTATGTATGTACGTATGCATGTATAATTAATAATTATGTAAGTATGTATGGATGTATGTATGTACGTATGTATGGATGGATGTATGTATGGATGTATGTATGTATGTATGTATGTATGTATGTATGTGTGTATGTACGTATGCATGTATAATTATTTATGTATGTATGTATGTATGTATGTACGTATGCATGTATAATTATTTATGTATGTATGTATGTATGTATGTAGTATAATTATTGGATTATACATTATACAAATATTTATGTATGTTGCTAATGATTTTTAATATTAACTCAAATGCTCACAAAGCTCAACTAGTTATGTTGTTGCATTAGTTATGCAAGGTCATGGGTTCAACCCTTTGAATAACATTATTTTTACAAATATTTAGAGTTAGGTTTGGAGTGAGGTTCGGAAGGACCGAGCCTATGAATTAATTTGCTCATTATTTTTACAAATATTTAGATTTAGGTTTGGAGTGAGGTTCGGAAGGACCGAGCCTATGAATTAATTTGCTCAGGAAAACCCTCTGTTGGTGTATTAGATATATAATAATAGATAATAGATTAATCATTTTTAACCATATTATAGACTTCCTCACAAAAAATTTGAAAATCATAAATATCGTATACAATAGTATCAACAATTGAGAAATCCTAAAAGCTAAAATTAATTGATTAATATGAATTTTTGTTGTAAAATTTGAACTGTTCATATAAATTAATCTAGCAGTTAAGGTGAATAATAAAATTAATAATATAATTTTAATTATTCTATGAAAATCGTTCTGACTGGTTTACAATTATAATCATTGATAATATTATTTATGCTATTTCGACCGTTCATAAAAGTAGCTCTAAAATTTTCTGTGTTCAATTTCTTTTTTCTATCCAAATAAGTTATCGTACAAATTAAAATGGGTGAAACCGAACATGTAACTTATCATAAACTCATTCGTTGATTGTGTAACTTATCAATTCTTTTTTGAAATGGAAATTGGTGGAGAACCGAACGTATGATTTAATATAATCAAATCCGTTCATGCGTATAAAATAAATTAATAATTGATAATATTACTCATACTATATTTGACCGTTCATAGAATAGATCCAACAAATATGCGTGTTTAATTTCTGCTTTCAATCCAAATAAGTTAACGTGCAATTTGAAATGGATGGAAAATCGAACGTGTGACTTATCGTGACCGCATTCACTTAATGTGTGTATAAATACATTAATAATTGATAATGTTATTTGTATTTTTTTCGACCGTTCATAAAAATAAATCTAAGAATTTCAGCTCGTTTTCTTTTTTCTATTCATATAAGTTACGATACAAATTGATTGAAAGAATGCGTAACCGAACGCGTAACCGAACGCGTGACTTATCGTAACCTCCGTCCATCGTGTATAAAATGCTTTTATGCTTAGAACCTATTTCCATGTCAAAAGAAAAGTAAATCTCAGAAATTTTTGTTAGTAAGAGTTGTTAATTAGCTAATTACATGTAGACGTCTGAGGATGTGCACGTGTCTTTCCAGTATAAAAAGGAGGTACCAAGTATAAATCCAGGTGTACAAGCTCTCTAGTGTCCAGCCTCTTGAACTTCCCTGTCTGGAGAAAGAATTGGAGTCTGAAAGATGTCCACAAGTAGGAATTACATAGACCATGTTCCTCGAGAGCTCTTACGTGAAATTTTTATTCGTCTTCCTGCTAAATCTGTGGGCCGATGCAAGTGTGTTTCAAAGCCATGGGCTTCTCTACTCTCCGACCCCAATTTCATCGAAGACCATCTCACCAAAACCAAACATACCACTAGTCTCACTCTCATCTCCACCAAAACCAACCCAGGTAATCTTTACTCGGTTCAGTTCTTTAATGACAAAAATGTTAACTGTGATGGGTTTGTGTCAAAGGTGAATTTGAAATGTTCTACGAAATGGTGTAAGGTCTGGGGTTCTTATGATGGCTTGGTTTTAGTCCAAGATATCCACACAAAAAAGTTCTTGATTAATCCTACTACTTTGGAGTTCAAGGAATTACCACCCGTGCATTGTGGATATCGAATGAATTTTATTTTGGACTTGTTTGGGTTCGGGTATGACTCATCTTGTGATGATTATGTAGTTGTTGCTATTTGCTACGAGTCGGGCTTGTATTGTGCTTATGTTTATATGCTTAGAACTAATCAGTGGAATAAGGTTGGATGTTCCCCTTACGAACATGTTTTCCCTTATGGTCATGTTAATGTTCAAATCCGTGCTCCTGGAGCTGCTGGAGTACTTGTGGAAGGATCTCTACATTGGTTAGCTAAAAATTTTAATGATCGTAATTCATGCCTTATCTCAGCATTTAATATAGCTACCAAGGAATTCTCTGAAGTTCCACCACCTAAAGGGGTTTTTGATTACATCACAAGATGTCCGAGACTTGGGGTTCTTAACGGGTGCCTCTGTTTGACTACTGGTGTATATAATAGAAATGAGCTATGGGTGTTGAAGGAGTACGGAGTGGTTGGATCGTGGGTCAGAATGTCGGTTTTCTTAACTGAAGATTCCAGCATTGTGTCATTAGATTTGCAAGAAGATAGCATATTTATGCTTGAAGGTGGTCGATTTATCTTGCTGGTTTCCAGTGGAAAAGATGCTACACTCCAGGATATGAAAGTTACTGGTTTGCCACATGACCTTCGAGTTAGAATGTCTTTTCAAGTTGGAATGGCTTTTGTTGATACCCTTGTCTCACCTAATATGATAGATTACAAGAACAATACATGAAGGAGATCAAAGACGATAAGGAGCCTAAACTAAAACGTTAAAGTGGCTGAAGTTCTTGGTAATGCAACTTTGCAATACTCTTTAAATTCTTTTGTATCAATACTCTGTTAAGAGGTAGACTGCTCTGAATCTTTCCTGAATCTTTTGATAAGCAAGGTGTTGTAGACTTTTAGTGCCGCTGAGATTTCTATTAATAAAAGTTTTAAGTGTTTTAAAATGCCTCAATTTTTTGTTCCGCTTTGTTGTAAAATTATCTATGTGTGGCCAATGTTCATGTCATTTAAATCTCCATTAGATTTGTTGTCAGTACTTTTATGCTTCAAAAGCTACACCACATGAACATTAGACATGTTGCGGTGACATTAAACAGATCCAAGATCCATTCTCGGGATTATATGAGTGGAGTGCTATGATTTTGAGATTAGCATGAATTTGTAAGAAGAATATGCCGATTGGTGGAACCTTTTCAAATAGATGAGAAGGGAAGTTCCTTTGTTAAATGTCGTTATGTTTATTGGGATTCCTTCTGCTTGTAATCAGAAAATTCCAGTGCCGAAGCATTGCAATTATTTGGGGCATATGTGCAAATGTTCTGATATTGCACCTTTAAGTGAGCATCTTGGATGAATATCTGATCTTGCTGCAAAGGGAGGCCCGATTAAAAGAGCGGAAATGTTGATTAAAAGTATGTTAATGTAACTAGATTGAGTCATAGGAGGGTCTTATCTGAATGGTTGTGAGTCTGTGACTAAGAGCAAGTTTACTGTTGATGGCAATAGATTGTTATATTTTGGCTCCAATAAGTGACATTTGGTCTTAAAATTGAACTTGTGCTCCAATGCTTGATTAGATATATAACAAACGAGGTTCAAATTTAACAACTCTCTCTATTCTTGCAACATTTCGGAAAATTTATGTCGTTTTTTTCCAATTTCAATTGGTTGTTGGTGTGTCAAAGATGGCCACTGTATGGCTATGCATCGGAACATTGAGTTGGGTTTAGGAGAATCTCATTATAACGGGATGTTTGTGCTGCTGGCAAATGTGTATTCTACTTTAGGAAGTTGGTAAACCTCAATGTTAATTAATTCCAGATATAAAAACTAGGTCATTTTTTTAAACTATTGTGCTGCTAAAACTATTTGACCACCAAGAGTACATTCTGTTAGGCAGCAGCCATTTAGTCTTACCAAACATCTCACCAACCATGCATTTCACCAACCCCATCTACTACTTTCCTCCTATAAATACCCCTCTCCCCTTCATTAGTTATTACACCATAATACTCTATTCTCTCTCTATAGCTGCTAGATAGTCCGTCTAGTTGGGGAGCCGGTTTAGCCCGCTTTCAGGAAGTGTCGGGATAGAAGGTCCTCGTGCCTAAACTATTCCTTAGGGTACTTGGGTCTGACTGCAGCCATCGAAGGTGGTCCCGCTGCAGGGGGTCTTTCTATCAGGTTGTGTGGCACTGTCCGGGTTGGGAGAGAGAGAGAAGGAAAGGTTGTCGGGAAACAGTGATAGGGGGAGGTTTTGAGATAAACACTTCAGTGAGTTGGGGATATACATAATAGGTATTGTAGGGCTGAATTTTTATATGAAATTCAAGGGGCCGGATACCCGGATATTGTAATCTCTTTTATCTAGTGTGAAGTTGTTGCTCTTGTGGATGTAGGCTGGGCCGAATCACGTTAAATCTCTTGTCTCTTTTACTGTATTGTTGGTTTGTTGCTTCATTACTATCACGTATATTTGTGGGATCTAAGCGCACATATTTACCAAATCGCTTCCGCATTCGCAGGGAATCGGGCAGATTCCTAACAGTTGGCATCAGAGCTAGTTGTGTCTAAATTATTGGTGCCGAAGGAAAGTCGTTAAGAAAAGTGGTTGTTTAATTTGGCGCCGTTTTGACGGAAGTGCTCCCATTGTTTCTTACACTTACCTGGCCAATTGATTTAGTTGTTTGGATTGGTTTGTGTGTGCAAACGGAGATCATGGCAAGTATTGGAGGATTCAAGATGACTCCATATGATGGTAAAGGAAGTTTTACTCTTTGGCAGAGAAGGGTAAAGGATATCCTAACCCAACAGAAGCTAGCAAGGGCTTTGAAGGGGAAGGAGGGAAAACCAACAAAGATGAGCGATGAAGATTGGGAGGATGCTGAGTCGCAATGCATGGGTACCATCAGGCTATGCATTGCTGATAACATTATCAATAATGTTATTGACGAAAGCACGCCGAAGGAATTATGGTCAAAGTTGGAGACATTGTATCTCGGGAAAAACTTGACTATGAAGTTAAATCTGAAGCGCGAGTTATACAAGCTGAAGATGGCAGCTCAAGGCAATGTTATTGAGCACATGAATGTGTTTAATGGTATTGTTGATCAACTTGAAAAGGTTGATGTAAAATTGGAGGAAGAAGATAAGGCCCTTATTCTTCTTACTTCGCTTCCGGAGTCATTCAATCATTTGGTCAAAACCATTTTGTACGGAAAGGACACGTTAAAAATGGAGGAGGTTCAGTCAGCACTTTTGTCAAATGCTGGAAGGAAGAACCAGGATGGTGACAAGGACGGAATGACAGTTTTGGCTCTGCGTAGTCAAAATAATAGAGGAAGGGGTGCTGTGAGAGGATCTACCAATAGCAGGGGTAAATCCAAATACAGTAAAAAGGGCATGTAGTGCTTTGGTTGCAAGGAGTGGGATCATATTAGGCTGAATTGTCCGCTTAATAAGAAGGATCCAGATGCATCATTGGTTGTGGTTATTCTCGATTGTGAAGATGTTTGCACCGTCTTCAATCGAGGCACTAGTTCTCCAGGAGAATGGATATTAGACTCAGGGTCATCTTACCATGTATGTTCCGAGAGGGGGCATTTTGACAAATTCCAAGATACAAAGAATGAAACAGTTTCTTTGGCTGATGGATCTACTTGTGAGATCAAGGGGATTGGAATTGTGAAAATCAAAATGTTCGATGGAATAGTTCGCAGCTTGAACGGGGTAAGATATGTGCCTAAGCTGAGGAAGAATCTAATATCTATCGGTCGGTTAGCTTCAGAAGGCTACAGATGCTCTGTAGTAGGGGGAGCTATGAATATCAAAAGAGACCGTGTGGTTCGGATGAAGGGAGAGCTACGTGGGGGAATATATCGTCTGATTAGTACGTGGCCAGAACGTACTGGAACTTCGAAAATCCGGTTATCTCGTGCACGAGGGAAGAGTGACTTGAAGGATACTGCTGCGGTTGTATTGCCTTCCAGTCTAGACGATGGTGCAAAGACTGCTGGGATGGATGCTTGGTCAAAGGGCTTCCACGACATCAACGAGTAGTTGGTGTGTTGCAGCTGCATATGGGCATCGATCAACATGAATCAAGTGAGCAGTGAACCATGCAACAAATTGATTTGTTTGATATGCAGTTGGGGAGTAAATGAAAGATCGATGGTCACACTTGTGTGTGTGATGGTCACACTTGCGTGTGTGATGGACTACATATGGGATTGGCCGACGTGAATCAAGTGAGTATGTGTGTATACAACAGATTGCTTCACATGTATGTAGTTGGACAAATAGAGGTCAATGGTACACTTGTACGTATATCAAGTGGGTATTCGAGAATGAATGTGCAAACTAGGGTATAGTTTGGAGTCTTGGACTCGGGGGGAGTTTTGTCATAGGGAATGATACGGATCGAGGAAAAGTTGGAGTTGTGTCAACAGGGTGCATGTATGGAATGCAAGTGAAGAGCTGTGAGTTTGGAAAGAGGGGGATATTGTTAGGCAGCAGCCATTTAGTCTTACCAAACATCTCACCAACTCTTTTCACCAACCATGCATTTCACCAACCCCATCTACTACTTCCCTCCTATAAATACCCCTCTCCCCTTCATTAGTTATTACACCATAATTCTCTCTTCTCTCTCTATAGCTGCTAGATAGTCCGTCTAGTAGGGGAGCCGGTTTAGCCCGCTTTCAGGAAGTGTCGGGATAGAAGGTCCTCGTGCCTAAACTATTCCTTAGGGTACTTGGGTCTAGGGGTGAGCAGAACCGAACCGGAACCGAAGAACCGAACCGAACCACACAATTTCGGTTCGGTTCGGTCCAATTTTTCTTCTTTTTCGGTCGGTTCGGTTCTTTTGGTTAGAACCGAAATAAATTTCGGTTCGGTTCGGTTCTTCCGTAAGTAATTTCGGTTAGAACCGAACCACCCGAATTTTATATATATATATATATATATATATATATATATATATATATATATATATATATATATATATATATATATATATATATATATATATTTATATTAATAATAATATATAAAATAAATAGTTAATAGTTAATAATAATATATACAATAATAATTCAAAATTCAAAAAATTCGGTCCTTATGGATCGGACCGAATCGACCGAATTATTTCGGTTCGGGTCTGGTTCGGTCCAGAATTTTATTCGATCCGGTTCGGTTCTAAAATAATTGAAAATCCGGTTCTCGGTTCTTTCGGTTCGGTTCGGTTTTGGACCGAACCGACCGAATGCTCACCCCTACTTGGGTCTGACTGCAGCCATCGGAGGTGGTCCCGCTGCAGGGGGTCTTTCTATCAGGTTGTGTGGCACTGTCCGGGTTGGGAGAGGGAGAGAAGGAAAGGTTGTCGGGAAACAGTGATAGGGGGAGGTTTTGAGATAAACACTTCAGTGAGTTGGGGATATACATAATAGGTATTGTAGGGCTGAATTTTTGTATGAAATTCAAGGGGCCGGATACCCGGATATTGTAATCTCTTTTATCTAGTGTGAAGTTGTTGCTCTTGTGGATGTAGGCTGGGCCGAACCACGTTAAATCTCTTGTCTCTTTTACTGTATTGTTGGTTTGTTGCTTCATTACTATCACGTATATTTGTGGGATCTAAGCGCACATATTTACCAAATCGCTTCCGCATTCGCAGGGAATCGGGCAGATTCCTAACACATTCTCGTGGTTCCTTTGGTGGTCGAGGCGGCTGGTGTAGTGGAAGCCTTTGGTTAGAGGAAGAAGGGCCACTTTGGGAGGCTGTAACTCTGTGCAGAGGACATGATTTGGAAAATAGAAAAGTTGTAGTTGACCAACATAGCCTAAAGAAATGAGTGTTTATTGTCAAGGGAAGGGAAGATGATGTTTGTATCAAGAACATGGTTTGTGGTAAAGCTGTGTATAATGAGACGATGCATTATGTTCAGCATGAAGATTGTTTCCTGGATTAAGTAGGAGTTCTGGGGTCCCTCTAGATCTAATTTAGCAGTGGCCAGTCTCCAAACTGGCGGACAACATTTATATATTCTCCCAATAATAAAGTGCAGTACTGTTCTTGCTCTTCTTCATTTGTAGATGGCCGGTGGTTTTAGGAGATCTTTGTGTGGATGGTAGTTGGTGAAGCCGGATTTTAAGAGGCATGTACGTGCTTGTTTGTTGCATTCCTATGTGCATAAGTTGTGCATCCGATTTTATTTCTGCTTGACTTGTGGATTTAGTGCATCTCCAATATACTCTTAAATAAGCTCTTAAGTCCAAAAATAAAGAGCATGAAAAAAAATTGAGTTCCAAGAGATTCTTAGAGCATCTCCAAGAGTCTCTTAAATCACTCTTAAATATATTATAAAATAATAGCTCTTAGTGATTTAATGTGGATTCATCTCCAACAATGCTTCTTAGAGCAACTCCAAGAGGCTCTTAGCCTCTTCGTCAAATTTTATTTTATTAAATTAACTCTTAAAAATTTAAGAGCTAAAATTATGATTTATCTCCAACAATTCTCCTAAAATCAACTCCTTCTTCATTTTTATTAATTAACTATACAAGAATCATTCATGCTCAAGAGAGATACAATAAAATAATAATTCAAGAGAGAGTAAAGAGCTCCTTGTTTTGAAGAAGAGGATGAAGATCTTTATTTTTTGAAGAAGCACAAAGAGTCTCTTGGAGATGGTTTTTAGCTTGCTCTTAGTGATTTCTTCAAATAAATGATCAAGGAGCCTCATTTAAGAGGCTCTTGGAGATGCTCTTATATTCACTCATTATTTTATTTTATATTATTAAAAGTAAGCTACATCCATAAAAGTATAAAGGTAAGTGGATAGAGAGAGATTGTTGTCTTAGAAATTTATAATATAATATTAGTTAAGAGTTGCTAGTAACTCTTAAAATTGAGGAGAGAGAAGACAATTTTAGTGAATTTAAGAGCCACTAGGAGTCTCTTGGAGTGAAATAAATCATCTCTCTCCTCAAATCTCAAGTTAAGAGTCATTTTAAGAGTCTGTTGGAGATGCTCTTAGTGATTCTTAAAAATCTAAAGAGCCTCTTATCTCTCCTCAATTTTAAGAGCTACTGCATGGCTCTTAACTATTTTCTATGAATAAAGTATTCACTTGCATATGTTTGGATTTAAATGTATGTCATAGTTAGGTTTGAAATATTAATAAAATAATATAAGTTAGGAGTCAAGATAAGGAGTATTGTTGAAGTTGCCACGGAAATCTATGTACTTACTAAGAACCAACTTTTATATTATATTTAATAGCTAACTAAGAGATTGTTGGAGATACTCTCAGTCCTATAATCTTAGTTTAGGACAAAAGAAGGGGCGATCTACCTATGCAAACGGGATGCTTTGTAAATTATTAACATAATTTTTTTTTTAATTTTACTTATTTTTTATGTCTTTGATCTTTTCCTAAAAGTTAATATAATTTAATTTCAATTTTAAATTTTTTTAATAATAATTTAGATACATTTGATGTTAGTTTTTGATTGATATATTAACTTATTTTTCTATAAAATGTTATATGTTTGGATTTGATTTTTTGTTTTTTAACTTCTTGGGTTTTGTAGTTTTTAATAATTATAGGTCCATATGTATTTAGTTTTGTTGAAGTTTTATACTTCCTCCGTCCCATTTTGTTTGACACTCTTCTTTTTGCACGCATTTCAAAGTGCTTGGACGGGGTACTTATAAATAATATTTTTTAAATTTTTTTGTTTTGTATAAAAATATAGAATCTATATTTTCATACAAATCGAAAAAATTTAAAAAATATTATTCACAAGTACCCGGTCCGAGCACATTGAAATGCGTGAAAAAGTCAGAGGGTCTTAGAATATGGGATGGAGGGAGTATTATTTTATGCTCTATGAAAGTTTTTAATTAGTAACAAAAATGTCATGTTCGAATTTAGAAATCTTCCCCGAAAATATCACTTATCTAATATAACAATTAATTTTATAAATATGTTATCTCCTCAACTTTGTGTCTACATTAATTATTCGAAGACAATTTATTTTTGAAACTCCTAAGTTTTGATGATAACAAACTTATTAATAGATATAAAACAGCATGCTTTCTATATGTATACTAACTTGGTTTTGCAGAGTATAGATAGTTTACTGCAGAATATAGGTCGTATGCAGTGCTTATGTTCAGAATCAAACAGCATGCCAAGAGCATGGTCTTTCAGCAAGCCAGTTTCAGTAACAGGAGGCCAGTTTCACAAACAGCATGCTGATTTCAGTCTGGGCAGTTTTACCGAATATAAAAGAATTCAAAGAGCATCAAGTGGGAACATTGTTAGGAATATTTGTAAGGGCCCTCTGATTATTTTAACCCACCAGATCATAATTCAACTCATGGGGAACAATATATTCTCTACTTTGATTATAAGAAAAGAAGCATGACACTTTTGACTTTTTATTCCAATCACATGCTCTTGTCTCTCTCTTGAATATCAAATTTCTTCTCCTTGCATGCTCAACATCTCTTCTTCTTCATCAGTTGAATTTCCAGCCTCTCCCACGTTCTTGAGAATCAAAACAAATCTAATCTCATATTCAACCTTTTGATTTTCCTCCCGTTGGAGCCATTTCAAGCCTTCATTCAAATACTCTTGTTTACCTATAAAAGAGATGTTAATGTTCAGTTCTTAATATCAATATACGAGTAGAAAACAAGAAGATATATTCAAACACAAAGCCTTCATTGCAAAATCTTACAAACCTCTCAAAACCCTACATATACGCATTTATATATTTTCAGAGGGTTCATAGGTTAAATTGTATTATTCAAATCTGTATTGTTCAAGGTTGTAATTGTTTTTGTTGCTGTACAAGATTGGCTTCAGGTTTTAGGGTGAGTCGAGCTAGACTAGAGAAGTATACTTGGGAAGTAGTACTTAGAAAGTTAGTTCAGCACAGGAACAGCAAGCCATTTGTAAGCAGCAAGGGTTAAGGGAGATATATTGTTGTATCTTGTAATTGGATTATAGTTGATCAATAATATATTCTCTTACCAAGTTCGGTAAGGGACCAGGACGTAGACCATAGGGGATTAGGGGTCGAACCTGGCTAAAAGATTGTGTGTCTCTTGTACTTACTGTTTATATTCTTTCTACATTGCATTTTAGTTACAAACAGCAAGCTGTTTTCGGTTATTTTCAAAACAGGTCATAAATAAGCATTGTTAGCCATAAACACCTATTCACCCCCCCCCTCTAGGTGTTGTTTTCAATTGGTATCAGAGCGAGGTATACTAATATTTCTGTAACAGGAAGGTATCGATCATGGGTGAACAATATCTCGAAGCTAAATCAGATTATAGAGCTCCTCTCCTCACTGGATCAGAAAATTACAACTGGTGGAAATGTAGAATGGAAACATTCTTGTCCAAGAGACCCCTGGTATTAAGAGTGGTGCAAAAAGGAGACTTCGAATTTCTGGATGATAAGAACAATCCAAAAGATGTTGATGATCTTACTCCCGATGAGATTATCAAATGTGGTTACAATGGAGAAGCTAGAAATTCTATAATGAATGCATTAGACCAAGCTGAGTATGATAAAGTTTCTTCTCTAAAGACAGCAAAGGAAATGTGGGATGCTTTGGAAACCTACCATGAAGGTTCAACAACTTTGAGAAAGGTGAAGCTTAGCAAACTAATGAACGACTTTGGAAACTTCAAGCTTAAGGATGATGAAACTATCAAGGAAGGTCAAGCAAGATTCCAGGTTACTATAAACTCTTTAAAGAGACTTGGAAAGGATATTCCACAAGATGAAATTAACATGAAAGTGTTAAGTGCTGTACCATTTATTTATGAAGCTAAGGTCACGGCTTTGGAATCATCCTCAACAATCGACACCATGGATCATCTAGCTGTTTTTGCTGAGCTAGAACAGTTTGAAAGTAAAATAAATAAAAGTCAGGTTGAAGGTGCTAGGGTTCCTCTAGCCAAAATGAAGAATTTGGCTCTTCATTCCACAAACAGCAAGCCAGCCACTGCATCCAGCAAGCTGACAGATTCTGATGAAGAATCTGATGAAGAAATGGCACTCATCTCACAGAAGATCAAGAGGCTGATTGAAAAGAAAAATAGAATGAAAAGGGAAAGAGGTGAATTCTCCAAAAAGAAAGCCAAGGAGCAAACTTGTTTCGAATGTGGCAAGCCAGGCCATTTTAAGAAGGACTGTTTTAAGCTAAAGTCTAAACAACAAGCTGCTTTCAAGGACAAGAGAAAAGCAAAGGCTCTACTGACTTGGAGTGATGATGATTCAGACTCCAGTGATGACTCAAGTGAAGACATGGTGAATTTGGCTCTTGTAGGTCTAAATGATGACGAAAGCTCACTAGGATCCATAAAAGAAGATTTTGTGGATAGTAATTATTCGGATTCAGAATATGATACAAGTGAGGTAAATTCAATCTATTCTGATTTAAATTCCCCTCATATTATGCTGGAAAAACTAACCATGCAGGTACCAAACCATGTATCCATGATTGAGTTTATGGAACTGAAAAATAAGAACAGCAAGCTGGAAAAGAAGAACAATCAGTTGAAGAAGATTATTTCTGATTTAATGGCTGAGAAGGATCCAGAAACAAATCATGATGATCTTATCACTGACTTAAAAGAGAAACTTAGTCAAATCGAAGGAGTTAACAAAGTAATTCTACAAAGGAATGAAGCACTCATGAAAGAACTCAGAAATCTGAAGTCAGAGATTGAGGCTAGAAATGAATGTATAAAATCACTCAAGCACAAGGAATCAAGTCAAGCCGAATCTTCAAAAACTGCTGAGAAACGAAAATAGCAAGCTGAACTCATCAAACAGCAAACTGAATTGATCTCTCTTCTGGAAAAAGAGGTCAAAGATCTCGAGAAAGGGATGGAAACTTTTGTTCAAGGAGAAGACACCTTAAAAACAATGATGAAGAAGGCAAAAGTCCCTTTGGTCAGAGAAGGAGTTGGCATGGACATACACAAGAAGCTTGGTGTACTCAAATATGATGGTAAAAATGGCATACCCTATGATTATGCTATGCCTTGGAAAACATGCAATAAGTGTGGTGGAAAAGGCCATCTGGAAATACATTGTGTGGTTCAAATCAATGATAAAGGGAAAACAGCTTACCAGAATGGGCCAGTCAGAAGACAAACAGCATGCCAGAATGCTCCTGACAGAAGACAAATAGCATACAAACAGTCACCAAAAGTGATCCAAATGTGGATCAAGAAAGCTGATCTAAATGTTTTGTATATCCTTGCTACTAACCAACTTGGACCCAAACCTATATGGGTTCCAAAACATTAAATTGATATTTGTTTGTTTTGTAGATATGTCTTGCCGCCAAAATAAAGTCGAAACAATGGA
The DNA here is from genome assembly GCA_037693485.1 of Kitagawia praeruptora. NCBI lineage: Eukaryota > Viridiplantae > Streptophyta > Magnoliopsida > Apiales > Apiaceae > Kitagawia > Kitagawia praeruptora. The sequence continues at coordinate 44,382,739 of CM075354.1, forward strand.
TTTTGGATAGCGGTTGCACTAGACATATGTGTGGAGACAAGTCTCAGTTCATAAGTCTCAATATGAAGAAAGGTGGAAGAGTTACAATTGGTAATAGTAAGACTCTTCGAATTCTAGGTATTGGTTCCATTGGTAATAGTAATATTTCGATTAATAATGTTCAATATGTCAAAGGTCTTTCATATAACTTACTTAGTGTCACTCAATTATTTGATGATGGACATTTTGTTAAGTTTGGCATAGATAAAACTGTTATTACTATTGGTGCTAACAAAATCCCCCTAGTTGCTAGAAGGGAAGGAAATATATATGTATTAGATTTCGAAATGCAGGAAACAGCATGCTGTTTGGCAGCAATCGACAATGATCCATATATATGGCATAGGAGGTTGGGACATGCACACATGGACTTGCTTAATAAACTATCAAGCAAGAATCTGGTCAGAGGACTACCAAAACTGAAATATTCTAAGGTTGAAGTATGTTCAGCATGCCAATTGGGTAAACAAATTCGAAGCACTCACAAAGCTAAGAAAATGGTATCTACCTCTAAACCCTTAGAGCTTCTGCACTTAGATTTATTTGGTCCAGAATCTTATAAAAGTATTGGAGGTAAACAATATGGTTTTGTAATTGTAGATGATTATTCTAGATTTACTTGGGTATTGTTTCTTAGTACTAAAAATTGTGCTTTTGATGAATTTGAAAAACTGATTAAATTACTTGAGAACAAGCATGATACAAGACTTGTAGGTATAAGAAGTGATAGAGGAGGTGAATTTGTCAATGACAAATTTATTACATATTGTGAACAAAGAGGAATCTCCCATGAATTTTCTGCTCCAAGGACTCCACAACAAAATGGAGTGGTGGAAAGAAAGAATAGGTCACTTCAAGAAACAGCAAGGACTCTACTACAAGAAAGCAAGCTACCGAGAAGCTTTTGGGCCGAAGCTGTGAATACAGCATGCTATTTGTTGAATCGAATTATAATCAGGCCAATGTTGGACAAAACTCCATATCAATTGTTGAGAAACAAGAAGCCAAATATCAGTTACTTCAAGATTTTTGGTTCTAAGTGTTTTGTTCTCAAGACAATTGGTAAAGATGGTAAATTCGATGCTAAATCCTATGAAGCCATATTTCTTGGTTATTCTTTAACAAGTAGAGCTTATAGAGTTTATAATATTAATAAGCATATTGTTGAAGAATCTATTGATGTTACTTTTTAAGAACCTAACAATGATCTACCAAGAGATGAGGAAGAATTTGCAGGTGAAAGAGATAGTATGCAACCTCAAGTCTCTGTCAACCAGCAAGCTGGAAGTGAAAATCAGCAAGCTGAAAGTGCAAATCAGCAAGCTGGAAGTGAAAAATACCAAGATGGAAGTTCAAATCAGCAAACGGAAGAAAAAAATGTCACTGAAAGTCAACAAGCCAAAGAGGATGCAGACACTGACAATCAGCAAGCTGGAAATTGAAAACAGCAAGCTGAAATGGAAGATACAATTTCAAAAATAGCAAAAATGACTTTGGAAGGTCCTAGAGGTTCTAGGTCTACTGAAAAATTGCCTCTATATAATGGATATGATCGGCCACCACCATCAAAGATGAGAAAGACAACTCATGAAGAAATAGCTCAACATTCTTTACCAAGGGCAACAAGAACGGTCAAGAATCATCCACCAGAGTTGGTAATTGGTGATATTACTGATGGAATTACTACAAGAATAGGGAAGGCAAATTATTGTGCTCATGCAGCCTTCCTAGCTCAAGAAGAACCCAAAAACATTGATGAAGCATTAGAAGATGAGAATTGGATAATGGCCATGCAAGAAGAATTAAATCAATTTGAAAGGTGTGATGTTTGGGAACTTGTCAAGCCACCAGAAGATGCTTCACTCATAGGAACAAAATGGGTATTCAAGAACAAAGTTGATGAATTTGGCACCATTACTCGAAATAAAGCAAGGCTTGTAGCTCAAGGCTATAACCAACAAGAAGGCATTGACTTTGATCAAACCTATGCTCCTGTAGCTCGTTTGGAATCAATAAGGATGCTCCTGGCCTATGCATGTTTCAAGAAAATCAAGCTATATCAAATGGATGTGAAGAGTGCATTCCTAAATGGCGTGCTGGAAGAGGAAGTTTATGTCAAACAGCCTCCCGGATTCGAAAATGAACAATATCCAAACTATGCATTCAAGCTAAAGAAGGCTCTTTATGGATTAAAGCATGCCCCTAGAGCTTGGTACAAAAGGCTTAGTAAGTATCTAATCCAAAATGGTTTCACTCGAGGTAAAATCGATCCCACATTATTTATTATGCAAAATGGTAAAGATATTCTTATTGTGCAAATATATGTGGATGATATTATATTTGGTGCCTCTAATGAATCAATGTGTAAGTGGTTTTCCAAGTGTATGCATAGTTAGTTCGAAATGAGCATGATGGGTGAGCTCAATTATTTCTTGGGTCTTCAAATCAAGCAATCTAAGGATGGAATTTTTGTACACCAATCCAAGTATACAAAAAGTTTACTGAAAAGATTTGGCTATGAAGATGTCAAGTCAAAATCAACCCCTATGGTTCAAAACAGCAAGCTGTTTGCAGATGAAAATGGTAAGGCAGCTGATATTAAAAGATATCGAGGTATGATTGGAAGCCTACTGTATTTAACTGCTTCTAGACCTGACATAATGTATAGTGTATGTGTTTGTGCAAGGTTTCAATCAAACCCTAAAGAGTCTCACTTAAATGCCATTAAAAGAATATTCCGATATTTAAGTGGTACCATTTCTCTTGGTTTGTTTTATCCTATCACAAATACTTTTGATCTTGTTGGGTATAGTGATGCAGATTATGCAGGTTGCCTAATTGATAGAAAAAGTACCAGTGGTGTTTGTACTTTTCTTGGACAAAGCCTAGTTTCTTGGCAATGCAAGAAACAAACTTCGGTTGCTTTATCCACTGCAGAAGGGGAATATCTAGCAGCAGGGAGCTGTTGTTCTCAACTACTATGGATGATTCAAACCTTAAGGGACTTTGATATTAAGTGTAGAAAAGTTCCAATAAACTGTGACAACACTAGCACCATTAGCATTTCTAAAAATTCGGTGAATCACTCAAGAACGAAGCATATTGATGTTCGACACCATTTCTTGAGAGATAATGTTGCTAAGGGCAAGATAGAGTTGGTCTTTGTTCCAACTGAATTCCAACTAGCTGATATTTTCACAAAACCTCTTACAGAAGAAAGATTTTCAGTCATTCGAATGCAACTTGGAATGTGCTCTATGTAAATCAGCACGCTGGAAGGTAATTTCTGGTCAAATCAGCTTACCAATTGTTCTATTAGTATGTTATAATTGGTATGCGGCATATCATTTGTTGATCTTAAGATTTTTTTTGATGGATTAAGGGGGAGAACTTTAGGAGAATTGGCAGAATGGCATCTAACTATTCTGAACATGCATGTTTTAACATATGATCTTTAGTGTTATATTTCTTACATGTTAGATCATATTTTTATATCTAATATTGATGCAGGGATTTAGGGGGAGTTATTGTAATTCTCCTAAATTAGTTGTAATCATCAAAAAGGGGGAGATTGAAACTCCTAAGTTTTGATGATAACAAACTTATTAATAGATATAAAACAGCATGCTTTCTATATGTATACTAACTTGGTTTTGCAGAATATAGATAGTTTACTGCAGAATATAGGTCGTATGCAGTGCTTTTGTTCAGAATCAAACAGCATGCCAAGAGCATGGTCTTTTAGCAAGCCAGTTTCAGTAACAGGAGGCCAGTTTCACAAACAGCATGCTGATTTCAGTCTGGGCAGTTTTACCGAATATAAAAGAATTCAAAGAGCATCAAGTGGGAACATTGTTAGGAATATTTGTAAGGGCCCTCTGATTATTTTAACCCACCAGATCATAATTCAACTCATGGGGAACAATATATTCTCTACTTTGATTATAAGAAAAGAAGCATGACACTTTTGACTTTTTTATTCCAATCACATGCTCTTGTCTCTCTCTTGAATATCAAATTTCTTCTCCTTGCATGCTCAACATCTCTTCTTCTTCATCAGTTGAATTTCCAGCCTCTCCCACGTTCTTGAGAATCAAAACAAATCTAATCTCATATTCAACCTTTTGATTTTCCTCCCGTTGGAGCCATTTCAAGCCTTCATTCAAATACTCTTGTTTACCTATAAAAGAGATGTTAATGTTCAGTTCTTAATATCAATATACGAGTAGAAAACAAGAAGATATATTCAAACACAAAGCCTTCATTGCAAAATCTTACAAACCTCTCAAAACCCTACATATACGCATTTATATATTTTCAGAGGGTTCATAGGTTAAATTGTATTATTCAAATCTGTATTGTTCAAGGTTGTAATTGTTTTTGTTGCTGTACAAGATTGGCTTCAGGTTTTAGGGTGAGTCGAGCTAGACTAGAGAAGTATACTTGGGAAGTAGTACTTAGAAAGTTAGTTCAGCACAGGAACAGCAAGCCATTTGTAAGCAGCAAGGGTTAAGGGAGATATATTGTTGTATCTTGTAATTGGATTATAGTTGATCAATAATATATTCTCTTACCAAGTTCGGTAAGGGACCAGGACGTAGACCATAGGGGATTAGGGGTCGAACCTGGCTAAAAGATTGTGTGTCTCTTGTACTTACTGTTTATATTCTTTCTACATTGCATTTTAGTTACAAACAGCAAGCTGTTTTCGGTTATTTTCAAAACAGGTCATAAATAAGCATTGTTAGCCATAAACACCTATTCACCCCCCCTCTAGGTGTTGTTTTCAATTTTGCAGAAATTAGCTTCATATTTTGTAGACATAATATAAGGTTTTATTAAAAAAATAATATAAATTAGTATTCAATCTATCTATCTATTCCATATCTAATAGAAAGAATGATAAAAATAACGTTTTTTTAATTCACAGTTGCCTAAATACCCATATGAAGCATAGGTGGCTAACTTTACCCATTCTATTACCCCTTTACCTTATGCGTAACTTGTTCCCTCATCTTCTCCAACCTGTTCCCTCATCTTCTCCTCCTATACTTTTCTTCTCCGATTACTTCTCACAAGCATATCTCATCTTATTTCTTCTCTAAACATACGATTAGCAAATAAACTTTCATGATGGTGATGATCGATCCTCGAGTGTTGACAAAAAAGATCAGATGAGATATATATATGTGTGTATCTATAGTGTTATGCACAAGATACATCGAATAAATATGTGTAACATTCAATGATACCCAAAAAGATAATGTGTATTATGCTTACATACCCCATTCATATATGCGTATTACACTTAATACCCCATTCATATATGCCCCATTCATATATGCGTATTTAGTGTATAGTTGAATACCCAATTTATACATGCGTATTGAATTGGGTATTTTCAGCCTCCTCACTTCAAAATAGTTATTTTTGTTATTCCAGTTCAAAATTTGGGTAAAATTAACCTTCACCCTATTTAATACACCAACGGGGGATTTTTCTGAGCAATTTAATTCTTTTGAACCATTTTACCTTCATTCTACTATATTTTTCAGAATTATTTTGGTATTTTAACAGTAATATATTTAATATATATTATTAAATGCAAAATTAATATTCCTACTTATACATACATACATACATACATACATACATACATGCATACATTATGTGAAAATATGATAATATTTCACTAAACGATTTTAATATTTTGGTTGCATACACTTACAGACATACGTACATACAAATATGCATAGATTTATATAAATGTATGATAGTATATGATCATATACGTGATATATAGCATATGTCATTATACTACTATTTAGATTTACTATAAACTTTTATGAATCGTATATAGTAAAAAAAATTATTATTTGAGTAAAATTTATATATTAAGCATGTATGTGAATTGTAGTTATTTATACCTCCAATAAATCAAACTATACATAATCTTTGACATATTTTAAATATTATATTTTTATGGCGCAAATATGTTCAAATGATCTGAACACTATAAATAAATAAATAAATAAATAAAACGAACTTTCATATATATATATATATATATATATATATATATATATATATATAAGTGTAATACAAATTTGTGTTAACTTTACTTATTGCATAACTCATAAATTGCTACTCTAATACGTAAATGTATAAATAATTTCCGAACAAACCAATAATTTAATTATATCTAGATCATGCTCGTGCATTGCACGGGTTAAAGAGCTAGTTATGATATAAATGCAACAGAGCCTTTCATTCCTCCTGTCATTCTATCAACCCGCAAATTGTAACATAATTAATTTCTGTCTTTGTGAGGATTCGAACCTTTATACCCTAGTAATTATAGTTTTGAAATTAATAGTTTAAGCCAATCGAATCTCTATCCCCTATCCCCTAATAACTATAATTTTAAAATTACATTTTAAGTCCTGACGCAAAACATGTTAACCCTCTTGTTAGGAATTATGTTGTCCTTGATGATATACATAAAAAACTTTAAAAATATATTTGTATAAGTTAACGTTTTTATAACTTATCAACGGATATCCAAATTATAAATATCCGTTGATGAGGAAGCTTATCAATCGATAAGTTAGTATTATGTCAAGAAGTTTCCACATACAGTTATCGATTGCAGTACTAGTTGATAGCATTCTAAGTCATGTTGACTATCAATGGATAAACAGGATAGGTTAGCTAATTGTATATAAGTTGTGCTTCGTAATTCTGTTTAAGTAAAGTGATCCAGCAACGGATACGAGAGCTACATCAACGGATAGTACTATCAACGGGTAACATGCAACTCATCGATGGATAATCAACTACAACAAATGTTTATCAAGATCATCTGTTTTATCCAACTGTTCATCCTCTAGTAATTCGAAAAAGTTGTCAAGATTGTATTCAACCCCCCTTCTACAATCTTGTGGTGCTATTGGGACTTATCACCCCTTACACTAATTATATGTAGGATATAATACCTTTATCTTATCAGAAAACAACATAGCATCAATGCTCGTTTGGTTCCTTGAAAAGTATGAATTAAGAATCAAAAATTGGTAACCTCTATACATTATTATCTTAATATCTTATGATTTGAAAAAAAATATTAATACAAGGAGATTATTCTTGAATAGATGGAATTTTTAAATTGATTATTTTTTGTTAGAATTGTAATTTTTTATTATTATAAAAATTTTAGTATTGTATAAAATATGTTTATTGTAAGATTCTACTATATTTGATAATTATATGTCTTATGCCCGATTCTTTAGTTTAAATATTAAATAGTCAGTAGTTAAACCACCTTTTATATTAAAAAAATTGGATATGTATTGGATTGTTAATAGTAAAGATAACTATTGTTTATATATATATATATAGGCTAGCGTTCAAATAAAAACCAACCATAAAATAGAAACTAGAAACCTACACTAAATAAATTATATTTCATTTATTTTAATGGCCCCGCTAGGGGCACCTTCACAAAAAACTTATAAAATTCTTGGCTCTATTCAACAAAAATATAAAAAAAATAAAAATAATAATAAAAAGTTACTGTTCACGTGCCACGTCATCACGTGAACAGTAACTTTTTAAAAAAATTTAATTTTTTTAATTTTTTCTTAAATAGAGCCAATAATTTTAAACGTGTTTTGTATTGGGGGTACCCCTAATTTGGTCATTAGATTAGCTTGAAATATTTAATTTAGGTTTAGTTTCTAGTTTCTATTCTAAGTTAGTTTCTATTAGAACAAGACCATATATATATATATATATATATATATATATATATATATATATATAGGGTTGGACTCCATAGCAAATACTTTATATAACAAACAACAAAGAACACCTCATATCTAATAGATCCATTGCCCCTGGCGGGGCCACCCAATACAAAAAGTTCTTATTTTTTTAGGCTCTATCCATCCAGCAAAAAAAAATTTGAAAATTTACTGTTCATCGATGACGTCATGATGACGTCATGATGACGTCATCAGTGACGTCATGATGACGTCATCAGTGACGTCATCGATGAACAGTAAATTTTCAAATTTTTTTTTTTTTTTTGCTGGATGGATAGAGCCTAAAAAAATAAGAACTTTTTGTATTGGGTGCCCCTGGCGGGGCCAATGGATCTATTGGAATAAATGATTTTATAGTGTTCTTTATTGTTTGTTATATAAGAGTGTTCTTTATGGAGCAAAGGCCTATATATATATATATATATATATATGGGGTTGGACTCCATAGCAAACATCTTATATAACAAAAAACAAAGAACACCTCATATCTAATAGATCCATTGCCCCTGGCGGGGCCACCCAATACAAAAAGTTCTTATTTTTTTAGGCTCTATCCATCCAGCAAAAAAAAAATTGAAAATTTACTGTTCATCGATGACGTCATGATGACGTCATCGATGAAAAGTAAATTTTCAAATTTTTTTTTTTTTGTTGGATGGATAGAGCCTAAAAAAATAAGAACTTTTTGTATTGGGTGCCCCTGGCGGGGCCAATGGATCTATTGGAATAAATGATTTTATAGTGTTCTTTATTGTTTGTTATATAAGAGTGTTCTTTATGGAGCAAAGGCCTATATATATATATATATATATATATATACAGGCAATTATCTTTCTTTTAAATTTTTATTTTACTTTGATATAAAATTATAACTCATTTTATGCTAACATGCTTAAGATTAAAAACAAGAATAAATGTATAAAAAATGTAAATGCATGTTAATAAATAAAGATGAAAACTTTAAATTTAAATTGTATTTCATATTCCCCGTCCTATTTGAAAAACTCATACCTTGTACATGTTTTCGAGCGCGATTAGATAATTCAAGTGGTTATCTCTTGATGTCCCAGTTCCTGGATTTGATTCTTGCTCATCCCGATATTTATTGTGAATAAATTTATATTATTATGTTAAGATTGAAATTTATATTAAAATTAAAATTAAAATTATTATGTTAAATAATAACATAATATAATAAATGGTAAATAGCCAATTGTTTTTTTTACATTTACATTTATTTGAAAATATTACTCCCTCCGTCCCTTTTGATTCTTAACACTTTTTATTTTGGGATGTCCCAAGAGATTATTAACATTTCATAAAATAGTAAGTTTTAACACTATTACGTCCACTACTTCACTTATTTTAACAATACTTTACACTATTACATCCACTACTTAACTTATTTTAACTATAAAATCACTATTACACCCACTACTTAACTTATTTTAACAATAAAATCATTATTACACCCACTACTTCATTTATTTTAACAATATTACACCCACTATCTTGGTTTCCGTGCAAAAAGCAAACGTTAACATCCCATTTGGACGGATGGAGTACTTTTTTATAAATACCTAAAAACATCAACCGTACCATATCTTCCGATCATTAATATTTCCTTTTTAATTTAAAGCACATTACCCTTTTGATTTAAAACTAATCTTACAATTATTAACATATACCCGAAATATCACACCATATTTCCAATTGTTAATAAAATATATTAAAAATCCGTACATGTTATTTATAATTAAAAAAACATTAGTATAATCCGTAAACATGAGTATATTAAATTATTTTAAATTAAAATTAAAAAATGTAAAAATAATGATTATATAAAAACATAATTGTAATATTATTAAAATTTTAACATAATAAAAGAAACCCTTGCATCGCACGGGTATTGAAAGTTTGTCGGTTCGATTTTCTACACCATCATCCTAATTAATGATAATTAATATTTTGCCTTTTTTGATTAAAAGACGTTTACTTTTAATTGATAATACTACTTTTTATAAACACCTAAAATATCGTATCTTCCAATCAATAATATTTCTTTACTAATTAAAACACGTTAACTTTTAATTTAAAACATAATTTTGCAATAATTAATATATACCCAAAAATATCACACCATATCTTCTAATCACTAACAAAATATAATAGAAATCCGTACACAACGAATAATGACTGTTAGATTTTTAGTAAAAAAATTAGAATCATTAGATCTAATGATTAGATATATTATATGATTAAATTAATTTATTAAAATTTCAAGGTTTCAATTCCATCAACGACATTTAATTTAAAATTTTATAATATAAGTTTTAAAGCAAGTATATCATTAATTAAATTTATATTAAAATATTTAAACTAAAATTAAAAAATATTATTGAAAATAATTATTATATAAAAATATAAAATAAAATTTATTACATATCAAAATAAATCCGTGCATCGCACGGGTTATAAACTAGTACTACATATAAGCATACTTATTTGTTTTAAAAAAAGTTACAAGTTTCCAAACATTTACTAGCTTACTAACAAATTTCTATTATGGATTAGAGAGAAACGGAACTCATGCTTGATACCTAAACTCGACCTAATAACCATTAGATACAATATGAAACAATTCGTTTCACGATGAGGGCCACTTTAAACAAGCAGGGATATTTCATTACTTCGTCATGAGTCCTAATTATAACTCTGATTGTTTTATGTCCGATAATGAATAAAGTTTATGTCAATGTAATTTTCCACGTAGTTTTCAAAGAGTTTTCAAGTTGTTTTCGATATGTCGATGTGGAATATGATTTTATGTATTAGTTGAATCAAGTTTAAACTATATGTGGTAGCGTACCAAGCTCTAACAAAGTTTAATACAAATTCTAGAACAACACCACACAAATATGAAAAAGTTCAATACTACATCTGAAACAACATCATAGAAATTACAAAGTTTAGTACAAATTCTTAAAAAACATCACACAAATGACCAAGTTAAAACATCAAACAAATTATCAACTAAAAGTAATCTCGCGAACATCAAGAATTTGTATGCTCTTGGATACTAATATTCTCGACGAATACTCGCAAAATATTCTCTTGGATCGCATCGTCTTAGAGTGCGAAAATCATAATCTCTTTCTACAAGCAGCGAACTACGATTACTAGACCAAGACATTTTTTTCTGTTGTAGATAAAAGTTAGCAAGATACATTACACGTTAAATCGCATATTGCAACAATAGGAATTCATTACCTTGAGGCATATATTTGTTGCAGTAAAGTCTATGGCAATGACTTTGCAAATTTTTGTCGTTGCATCCGTCCCCCTTGCAATAGAGTACTGTAGCAACATTTTTGACACCATACAGAAACACAATTAAATCATTGCAATAACATTCAGTAGCAAATTTTAGGCTCTACGATAACGATTAAAAACTATTGCAGTAGCATAAGAGGGTAGTGATTTGACACTTTGAGGCAACATTTCTGAGACCAATTGCAATGATTTTTTATAGATTAATGCAACATATTTTGATCATATTGCAACATTTTTTCTAAAAAAATAGCATGCTCATGTTCGAATTAGACTAAACCATGGCAATTTATAGCCAAAATCCAAGCATCATCAATATTTCATAAACCAAGGCAACTTAATGCCAAATAGTCAACTACATATGTTTGTTCAAAGTCAAATAAAGTTACAATTCTTATACATCAATTTTTTTTCAACAATTATTATATTGGAAAACCAAAATAAAGTTAAAAGCTACACGTACCAACTGCTTTTTCCATATATTTGTGCTTGGCTTTTGCAAATCAACAACGAAAAATCCGTGATGAGCCTAGAAAAAGTATTGCATCTTGTGTCCGACAATGCATATGCCTGTAAGTACAGAAGTAACTAATTATAATATTAAAGACCAAAGAGTACATAATGCAAAAATCAAGAAATGTTTCTATTATTACCCCCATTTGCCAAAATATTAATTAATGTTGAAGAAGCAACCAAACTCGTAGCACAGGGATATACAGTTCTTGACGTGCGTGATAGAACTCAGTTCGAGCGGGCACATCTTAAAGAATGTAAACATGTCCCACTTTTTATTGAGAACAAGGGCAATGATCCTGGTAAACACACAAATTAATGTTATAATATACTCAAAATGTTTAACAACTGACCTATTACTCTAATTTTCAAATGCAATTAACTTACCCTTGGTATCTGCCTTTTGGTGTAGGAACAATTATAAAGAGGTACGTAGCTTCACAACAAATTTTCTGGTCTTTTTTATCGCCTCCCATTTACTAAACCCAATCCTGAATTTGTGTAATCGGTAAAGATTCAGTTCTCGCCCGACACCAAAATGTTGGTTGTCTGTCAGGAAGGTTTGAGGTAAGTCCTTTATAAATAGTTATTGTTTATCCAATCGATCACTCTTTAAAATGTCATCAACAGCTTCTATTTGCTGCATTAAATGTTATCCAGTTTATAGTTCGTAATCTCAGATAGCTAACAAGTTCACAACTACATGCACCACTTCAGGGTATCTAATTTCTTTTAGACGCTGCAGATAATAATATTTTTTATGTTTACATATTTGGTAGCTTAAAATTACAGCATAAAAAATCTTATGGTTGTGATGCCATCAGATCATTTCAAGCATGTAATTATATGCATTTTTGACAGATTTAATAAGGATTTTCAAATGATCAAAAACTTAAACTTTTTATTAAAAAGCAATGCTTTAAAAGAAAATGGTAAACTCTCATAAGTAGTCTAAAATATGATGATGACCATCTACACAGAAATGTCACCCATTTGACTTATTTCTACAGAACTTCACAACTTATTTCTCACTTTTTGTGATCTAAATGTAAGGTCTGCTGATGCTGCTCATAAGTTAGATGCATCTAGATTTCAGAACGTAGCTTGTATGACATCAGGACTGCAATTTGTGAAGCCTGGTTGTTATTTTATTATCTTTTTTGTTTAACAAAATAGGTTATTCTTTCATTAACAATTTACATGAACAAAATTGAAGAAAACACTACAGAACACGGAGACATATTTTAACAAACACTATAGATCGAAGAAAATCAAATGGAAGAAAACACTTGAGCTCATGTAAATATTACATCAGGACTGCAATTTAGTGTTTTATTATTAGTGTAAGCCTGTAAAAAAAATTTGAAAGCCCGCCCAAATATTTTAGTAGTCCGCCAAAAATTTGGGCCCAAAATTTTCATGTACAGCAACGATTTCTAAAATTGTTGCAATAAAATGGAAATTATACACTCCTTCCAATTTTTTCTGGTAAGTTGTTACGTATTTTAAAAGCATTATAATATATTTGAGATGATCTATCAGTTATAATCAGTTTTCTGAAATTTGGTTGCAATAGGCAATCTTTGGTGTAGTGATGGGCATGTTTATATACAAGCATATTATAGGACATTTATGATATAGTTAAATTTAAAATGTTTAACTTGAGATAATTGTGTTTTCACATCTGCAACACCATATCAATAATGTAAATGAAATAGTAATAAAAAGTTGTTTTCTAAAAAAGTAAAGTTAATGTCAAAACATTTTGTACAGATTCCTACAAGCTATTAAAGTTGATTTCATACGTGTTCTACAGTTGTTTTCAGGGATCTTGTAGTAGTGAAATAAAGTTGACTTTTTAAAAAGTCAAGTTGATTTCAGATATCTTGTACAGTTTCATGCAAGCTTTTAAATTTGAGTAGTCATATCTTCCTATATAGATATATCTATATTGAGATATGGAGAGTAAAAATTCACTTATTCGTAAAGTGGTGTGATCACTTCAAAAATAACATTTGTTTAAATTAGTTTAGTATTATTGCATCAACAAGATATAAATAATAATCACACATTTGTTCAATAAATAGGTCTTCCCTTCGGTTAGTAAATATTCATACAACAACATTTATCGTTTTACTAAATACCCTCAAAGACAGTTTGCACCAAATGGATAAAGGGAAAAGACTTATGAAATTCGGTCCAAGAAGGAGCAATAGGCGAGATTACCAACGTCCGATGGAAGATGAAACAAGCATTAGGAAAAGAAATCAAGAAGCGGCCTTGAAAGTCGAGGAAGAACATGGATGGAACATGTTATACAATAAAATGCGCAAGTATACGAACAAAAAAAATAGAAGGGGTATTGATGAGATTGAGGACGAGCCGAAAAAATATCTAGAGGTGAAGAAGCTTTTGAATGACAAACATAATCGTTTATGTAGAAATAGAAATAACACAAAGGAAGAATACTTTGAGTAGCGAGCTGCGTTAGTTGAGGAAAACTTGACGAACGTGACGAAGCCGAATGGTGAGCTGCGTAGAATGTTCCTGATGAAGATTAAGGACAAGATTAATATCTTCATCTCCTCACTCAGTTTGAACTTTTTGGTGTTTTGAATGGATCGTTTTAATTTATTGTTTATATTTCCATTTTATGTAATTAGGTGCTTTATTTAATGAAGTGTGTATGTTGCCTTTTTGATTGGAATAAAAATTTTTGGTAGAAAATTGTGTTTCTTAGTAATCTTCGAGCCTAAAAATAACATACTAATGAATTACATTGTTGTCTAGTCCCGTCAACAATAACATAGCTTTATTTATTTAAAATTGTTACAAATTTATTACTGATAAGTTTGTGTATATAGTGACGTAGTCACATCAACAGTAACATAACTTTCATTATTCACAGCTATCCGTATTATTATTATTCATCAGACTGTGTACAAAGTTATGTAGTCCCGTCAACAATAACATAACTTTCATTATTTACACCTATTCTTATTATTATTCATCTCCGAATATGTCTATAAAATCATTCTTCTTGCTTATTCATAATCATAAGTTAATACCTTCTTCTCAAAAAAACTTTCTTCAATGCAATAGCATAAGATGGATAAGGGCAAATACCATAAACTAGCCAAAGCAAAAGGCCACAAACCAACAGAACTAAAAGGCCATACGATGTGCACGCTGAGGAGGCTAAAATTTTAAAATATTTTGAATTGTTGCACGACAGCGTCAAATTGAAATGGAAGATCGAGATGCAAAGGAACATGAAATTGCAATAGAAGCTTCAGCTGCAAAAAAAGGTCAAATTGCAAGGGAAATTGAAAAAACTGAGTACGAGAATTATGGTATCGATTAGTAAATTTTAAAAACTTGTATGGTGGTTCTCATGTGATTGTATACTTTCTTTTTTTTGAATAAATTTTATGCTTATTTTCAAAATTCTTGTTTTCATTTTAATCAATTGTGTTTGTTTTCCTCCTATTTGAATTCAGTACAAGTGTGAAATTTGTGTTTTGTGGTTATTTTCAGGCTTAAAATTTTACATAATTACACAAAAAAAATTTGGAAATTTTTGGTTTGTGCAAAAATAGAACGTCAATACTTTTATACGGAACAAAAATAACGAAAAAAAATGTAAAGATATGTTTTTTTTAGGACCCTTAACATGCCTTAAAAAAAATTGTTAAAAATTTGATGTGGATTTAGCATATTCAAACCAAAATTTAATATACTTACACAATTTATTTTTCCGATATTATACGGAATAAAAAACATTAAAAAATTCATTTGGAAACATGTATTTTTTTTTTACGTAAAAGTGCCACTTGAAATTTTATATTTTGTTACCAAATTACTCCCTCTCTCCCACCCATTTCTTTACATAAAAAAGTGTGTGTCTGACACGCATTTTAAGGTGCATTTTAAGGATATTTCTATAACTTTCTTTTGATATTTTCTTTTTTTGTATAAAAATAGGATTGTTCTATTTTTATACAAAAAAAAAATATATCAAAAATAAATTATAAAACTATCCTTAAAATGCACCTTAAAATCCGTGCCGGAAACTGGTCCGCAAACGTAAAGAATCAAGAGGGACGGAGGGAGTATATTCATATGGCATGATTTGGTACTCCCTCCGTCTCATAAAACACTTCTCATTTCATATGTCGGGACTGTTCATAACAAGAGACAAATTACTAATTTACGTCTATAATCTATATAATAAAATATAGTCATGAGTGATCTTGTTTGATTCGTATTTGTGAGTACTTTAATACAGTAAAATTTTTATATTTAATACTAATACGAAATTAAAGATATTAACCATTAAAAGTATGCGTTGGCAAACGTGTCGAGTCAAAATTGGAAAAGTTTTTTAAGACAGAAGGAGTATTGTCTATTTGTCTAAAAAATTGTGGAATCAATGATGTGCCTAATTGCTTAGGGCATGTTTGTTTCCACTTATTACTGTGAGCTTATGGCTTATAAGCCCATAAGCACTTATGGGGGATGTTTGCCAAAATAAGTTATAGCTCAACTTATAACTTCTAAATCCATAATTTGAATGTTAAGAATCCTTAACTTTCAACTTATAAATTATTCTCAATATACGCAATATATAATATCCTTCAAATCTTCAAAACCATATATCTCTCGATCCATTCATTAGAAAATTGGTATGTATATATTAAATTTCCCTATTCATCGAAATATATCCATTGATATCCATTGTTATATATAAAAAGACAATATTTTGAAAATTATTAAAATAAATTAACTTATAAATTCCGATTTACCCAAACAGTCTACTGATGATTATAAGTTCTGATTTATCAAACACTCCACTGACTACTCTACTTATCAATTATATGACATAAGTGCTTATAAGCCATAAGCTACTTATTTTAAGATACCCAAAACATACACTTAATATACAGCAAAGTTATTTCAGTTCTTACTACAAATTTGGAATTCGGAGACGGGTTTGAATTTAGACAAGTTTGTTAAACAATGAGAGTTAGGCATACGAGGTATAGGATGACACGCTTGTGGAACACTTCTTGTCATTCTGTAACGCTAGAATTAGCCTATCATTCGGTGTGCTTGTTTGGCCAATGCATTGAAGAGGTTATGCTCTTTTGTGTTGCTCTGCATAAATTTTACTTGACAGATCAATTTTCTAACAATATTATATAGAAAAATTATGAAAACTTTTATATTTTCAAAAAAATTTGCATAAATACGATAAAAATTGCATATGTAACTATGAAGTATGTTACAATTGCATATGTAACAAGTATGTTACAATTGCATTACAAGTTTGCATATGTGGTTACATAAGAAATTACACAATAATTTTGGAAAAAAATTCTACAACTTCAATAATTTTGAAAAAAAATTACTTCCTCCGTCCCTTTTGATTCTTAACACTTTATATTTTGGGATGTCCCAATAGATTATTAACATTTCCTAAAATAATAAATTTTAACACTATTACACCCACTACTTCACTTATTTTAATAATACTTTACACTATTACATTCACTACTAAACTTATTTTAAGTATAAAATCACTATTACACCCACTCCTTCATTTTACATCCACTATCTTAATTTCCGTGCAAAAAGCAAACGTTAACCTCCCATTGGGACGGAGGGCGTAACTTATAATTTAGACTTTTGAGTAACATTAGAAATCCATACAAAATTTCCAAAAAATTCTGAAAATATACCATAATTGAGTTAGCATAAAATCTACTCCCTCTGTCTCTATTTTCTTTTCTCATTTCATGAATTACACGGGTTTTTAGGCATCTTCTGTACCATCTCCTAAGCAAAGCCGTGATAGCATGACACGTAGAGTGGGTAGAGGGAAGCTAACATTAATTATTGTTTTTTATGGGGTAGTGGGTATTGAATATTATTTTTAAGTAATAGTGTGTATAATAGTGGGTATTGAATATTATTTGTAATGATTAGTGGGTGGAATAGTGGTTATTGAATATTATTTTTAAGGAGTAGTGGGTAGAGTAGTGTGTAAGTAAATATTATTTATATGGACAAAAATAGAAATGGGAAAAGTATATTGAATATCCTTAAAAGGAAAGTGGGAAAAGAATTATGGGACGGAGGGAGTATCATAATTGAGTTAGCATCTGCAGACAAGTTTTAAATTCATGAAGTATATGAATGTAGATAAGGTTTCATCATTTTATTAAGAAAGACAAATATCTTAGCATTTGTTAAATTTTAATATTATTATAACAATAACTATGACTCGTTCTCCAATTAATACTGTAATTCCAATTAATCCACTGCATTGGTCTCAGTTAGCGAAATAATACTATAATTAAAAAAAGTAGTTGCTTGATTTTATCAATAAAAAAGCTGAAATACGAGCGAATAATTTTGATATCTCGATATGTTGCCCCAAAATGTGGAAATACCGAAAAAATATTCAGATTTAATAAAAAATGATATAAACCATTAGCAACAACTAACACGAAAAAATATCGAAAGAATATTAGACGGGTAGGATTTGCCATTCAACGAGGTCTTGCGGCACAGCTTGTTGCCCGTTTACCTCATCGTTATGTAACTTAAATCTATCATATTATAGTCTACATAGAAAAAAAAAAAAGAATATAAGAAAAAATAAGTAAAGAGGTTCCCTCAGAAAACTGATAAAGAATAAATCTCATCAAATAATGTTCAGAATTAGCATGGTCAGATATGAGACATCACTGGGAACAACAATTTCTCAAAATCAAATTTGAAAAAGTTAAAATTAAAAAAAGAGATAAAAATTAAAAGTGTAAGATGCTCAGATAAATGTTGGAAAAGAGTAAATTCCCTGACCTTCTACAAAAGAAGGCCTCATAATGAGCTGGGATTAACACATTATCATCATCGCTTCTATCTCCATCTCTATGTATAAAAACATGTATGTATATATCATACTCAAGAAATTGATCAACATACAAAAAGGGTCTTCGAAATTGAATTTTAGCATAAGTGGAGAGAGAGAGAGAGAGAGAGAGAGAGAGATTGTCAAATTCGGCTGAGAGTTTTGTGTTATATACAGAAGAAGAGATGGGGGATTAGGGTTTTATGTAAATAGGCCTGGGCTTATTATGCTTTTATTTAATTTTCAAGTTTTAAATTTTAATCATAAGTTGAAAGCCGGGCTGTTTAGGGGCCTGGCCTGTTGGAGTAATGGCCCAAGTAGCTTCTTGTTCACTGCTAATTGGTAGTATATTAATCTTAATTGTTTTCTCCTTGACCCAAAAAAAAATGGGTTAAATATGTTGTTGGTTACTGAAGTCAACCTAATGGTAGTATATTTTTTTTCAGAGAAAGTTAATCACAAGGTACTAATATTTTATGTCCAAAGTCTAGGTATTTAAATAATTAATTAATAATGGATTCTTTCTAAGCTAAAAAATCAAAATACTATTAACCTTCATCAAGTTATATCATTTAAAACACAAATACTACAAATTACAAATTTTTTATTTAAAATTTAAAGAAATTTATTACATAATAAACAAAAACAGTTGAGAATTTTTTATTTTTTTTGGGTTAAATATCTTATTGATCACTGAAGTCACTCTAATGTCTCAAGATGATCACTGAACTAAAATTGGACTCAAACTAATCACTAACTCGTATCTCCGTTAAGTTGTCTTAACGGAATTTGCTGACTGGTGACATGACGTGGAAAAATATGCTGACATGAAAAAATATGCTGACGTGACGTGACTTCACCACGTCATATCACCAGTCAACAAATAACGGAGTGTACACATGATACGAGTTAGTGATCAGTTTGAGTCCAATTTTAGTTCAGTGACCATCTTGAGATATTAGAGTGACTTCAGTGATCAACAAGATATTTAATCCCAAAAAAATAAAAAATTCTCAACTATTTTTGTTTATTATGTAATAAATTTCTTTAAATTTTAAATAAAAAATTTGTAATTTGTAGTATTTGTGTTTTAAATGATATAACTTGATGAAGGTTAATAGTATTTTGATTTTTTAGCTTAGAAAGAATCCATTATTAATTAATTATTTAAATACCTAGACTTTGGACATAAAATATTAGTACCTTGTGATAAATTTTCTCTGAAAAAAAAAAATTTAGGACCAATTAAACCTCTATACTCATGTACTCCCTCCCGTATGTATAACATTTGGCATTTTGCACGTAGTTTTTAGATTCTTTCATCTCACGATTAAAAATTAAAATTCCTTTCAATTTTTACGATATTTTCAAATGTATATAAATATAATTTCATAATTTATTTTTTAACTATTTTTCTGTATAAAAAATTAATATTTAAAGTTTTATATTTTTTTATATACATGATAAAATGCGTATCAATTACTGAAAAATTTGAGAGGCACCGGGGGCAGTAACATCTTTTAAGTAGCTAAGTTTGTTTTTGTGTGAGCTGTTATCTTGCACAAAGAAAACTGCATGAATCCATAACCTTTATTAATAAAGTGAAACATTTTTTTAACGGTATCATTTTTTGGTTCCATTATATTTTGGTTTCACCCCTATAAATACAATCCTATTTCTAATATAATTCTATTTCTATGTTATTTTTTTTTTAAAAATAGAAATCTAATTATAATTATAATTCTTTTATTACAACTTTAAATAAAAAAAGTAGTTTCACCTCTACAATCATATTTCCGTTATAATTCTATATTATTTTTTTAAAAAAGTAATAAAATTGAAATCATATTATAATTATAATACAATTTTTTTTATCATAATTTAGAATCAAAAAATAATACGATCAATTCTCCGAATTGAAAGATTTTTCAAGTAGAACAAGTAGAACATGTTTTTATACACTATACACTACTTAGAGCAATTTTTCCTGCGATTATATGTTATTTTTTTAAAAACATAATAAAATTGAAATCTTATTATTATTATAATTCTTATATTGTATTAGCAATTTTTTTATTATAACTTAGAATAAAAAAAGATTACGATCAATTATCTTAAATTTTTTTAACTAAAACAACTTAAACGTGTTTCCATGCACTTATATTAAATAATCTAAGTTTATATTTTGTTAATTGCATAAATTTTTTATGCAAATAACACATTTTTTTTATAATTTTAAAATATAATTTTGTAATATTTAATTAAATAAAAAATTAATAATTAATTAATATAAATCTCCGAGCCCGTGCTTCGCACTGGTTATCATCTAGTCTATAACCTTTATTAATAAGTGAAACCCTCTTTTAAAGGTACCTAAAGTTTGGTTCGCACTATATTTTGGTTTCACCAGTTTTTGGTTCGCACTATATTTTGGTTTCACTCCTAAAATCCTATTTTCCCTAGAATACTATGTTGTTTTTTTTTAAAAAAAATAGAATAAAAATAGAAATCCTATTATAATTATAATTCTTTTTGTAATTTTTATCTTATTATAATTATAATTCTTTTATTTGTAATTTTTTTTTAAAAAAAATCATATTTTCCCTAGAATACTATGTTCCTTTAAAAAGAGTTAAAAATAGAGTTCTTATGATGATTATAATTCTTTTGTTTATAATTTTTTTAACTTGAAAAAACCAACGATAAAAAATCACCAACAAATAGAGGGTAAAACACCAACGAATACGTAGCCAGATCGTATAACATTCGATAAAACACTAACGAATCTATAACCTTTATTAATAAATTTTTGTTTAATGATATTTTCGTAACAAATTTGGTTTCACGTACCCTTATTTCATCACAGATTCCTACTCCCCTAAAATTCATATTATTTTCTAAAATAATTGTTTGGAATTTTGTTATAATTATAATTATTTTACTATAATATTACTGAATTGTACAAATAACGTATATATTAGAACCAGAACCATGTATATTATGTTTTCTTGATTGTTTAAAATATACTCTTAAATAAATAATAAATAAATTTATATCTATAACGTGTATTAATAACAAAACCCCTTTTTAATGTACTATTTTATACCAAATTTGGTTCGTACCATATTTTGGTTTCACCCCATGACTCCTATTTTCTCTTGAATTCTATGCTAATTTATAAAATAAATAAATAAATTATATTACAATTATAATTTTTTATTACAACTTAAAAAAAAGACTACGAATACAAATGTTAATCTACGGTGACATGTTTATCTATAACAAACGAAATACATTTTTAATGGTACTTCGGTACCAAAAATTGGTTCCACCCATAAGATTCCTATTTCTCTAAGGATTATATATTATTTTTTATTAAAATAATAAATTGTTAATACTATTATAATTGTAATTTTTATTATAACTCTATTCAGTTCACAAATAACGTATTTATCATAATCATGTACATTTTAACGTATATATCGGAATCATTTAGTTTTTTTTCTCGATTTTCTTAAATAAACTTAAATAAATAATATATAAAATGACCTTTATTAATAAGCAAATTCTTTGTAAATAACGTAATTTTTTATAATAAATTAATGATCAATTTAATTAAATTTTCTCGGACCCTTATAATCTAATATCTTATTTGTAAGTGAAATCACGTTTTAATGATACTTACTTCTAAATTTGCATCTTCTAGAAATATTGAAATTTTGATGTAATTACAATTCTTTTTTTTATAAACTACTGAGTTCCATAAATATCGTAATTTTTTTTTGTACTTTTATCATTTTTATAGTATTTTTTAATGATAAATAAAATATTTCCTATAAAATTTAATAAAAATGATCAATTTTAATAAATAATTTCGACTGTGCTTCGGTTATCATCTAGTACTAGCCTATAACCCGTGCGATGCACGGTTGCTTGTAAATTTTTTAATTATATTTTATTATTAAAGTTTTAAGTTGTATATATATTTTTATTAATAAAATAATTTATAACTTTATAATCCCATGTATATAAATATTATTAAAATTATTTATTTTGAATTATTATAGTTGTATTTTGAATTATTATATTTGTGTATGTGATGCATATTAATATTAATACATATTATTTAGGCTATGTGTGTTTTTTTTGAATTTTATTAATAATAGATATTTAACCAAACCAAAGAGTGACAAAAAAAATAGTACAAAAAAAGAGTGACCAAAAAAAGAGTATCAAACCAAATATACACTGTTTTGCTTATATTTTGAATTATTATAGTTGTATTTTGAATTATTATATTTGTGTATGTGGTGCATATTAATATTAATACATATTATTTAGGCTATGTGTTTTTTTTTTTTGAATTTTATTAATAATAGAGATTTAACCAAACCAAAGAGTGACCAAAAAAAGAGTACCAAAAAAGAGTACCAAACCAAATATACTTTGTTTTGCTTATAATAGTATAGACGTATAGTATAGATAGATATATACTCCCTCCGTCCCATTTTGTAAGACATGGTTTGACTTTCACGGAGATTAAGAAAATACTATTTGACTTGCTAGGTAGTAGCATGTGATTGGTTGGTTGTGAAAGTGGGTGTAATTGGGTGTATAAAAAATGGGTAAAGTAGGAAAGTAGTGGGTGTAATAGTGTTTATTTAATAAAAAAAAGTATAAAATAGAGAAGTAGTGGGTGTAATAGTGAAAAGTAATATTCAAAAATAGTAAGTTTAATAGGTTCATTCTTTTTGGGACGTCCCAAAAAGAAATAAGTGTCACATAAAATGGGACGGAGGGAGTAATTAGTAGAATGATGACACAATGTGGTGCGAACCAGGCTTTGTAATCTAGCCAAACATGATAAATTGATAATCTTTCTAATCTCCCAATACAAATATTTTAGTACAAGTTGCATTCACAATACAAGTACATTACTGTCAACAAACCCAAGTCTGACCAGTACATGTGATAGCACCACCGGTTGAGCCGGACGACTTCGTACAACCACCGTACCAAAAATATTTATTTCCTTAATTAACCTCTCAATTTGTACCACATCCGTCCCCTCCTTTGTCAAATGCATGCACATCTCAGTCACTTCAACCCCTGATTTCACGCTACCATCACGTACTAGCATGTTGCCCTCCAATATTATCCCTCAATCCGAATAGGTATTATCCTTAAAATACGACTTAAAATGGACTCATATTTTTAAGAAACACCAATATATCTTATGAATCAAAAAAATATGTACCCATTTTTAGCAATTATGTACATTTTGCAGTTCTGCAGGGCAAAACATTTGATTCTCACGATTCTCGAATTTAAAGATTCTGAAAACTACTTAAAATTTCTTATGTGACTAGTTCTTGTTTAGTTCATCTTAATGGAGTCTTCTTCGCGTCTTCTATCTCTTCTCACAGATGACTTGCTAGTCAACATTCTTGATAAACTAGCTCATGATGACTCTGACTGCAAATCATTTCGCACTGTCTGCAAGGCGTTTCATCAAGTGGAATCAACTCACCGGACTTCCCTCAGAGTTCTGCGACCCGAGTTTCTTCCGAATCTTCTTAATAACTACACAAGCGTCGATACTCTTGATCTGTCTGTTTGTCCACGTATCGACGACAGAAGTGTGGCAGCATTGCTGAATGGAAACACAAGCATTGACTTGAGCTGGAAAAGGAGACTGAAGAGACTTGTGTTGAGTCGGTCTGTTGGATTGAGATGGGCAGGGTTGGAGTTGTTGCTTGGATCATGCACGCGGTTGGAGAGCCTGGACTTGTCGAGTTGTGGTGGGTTCGGAGATAGGGAGGCTGCTGTTGTGTCGTGTGTGGTGGGGTTGAAGGAAGTGAAGATGGATAGGTGTTTTAGAGTGAGTGACTTTGGGTTGGCTAAAATTGTTGTTGCTTGTGAAAAGCTGGAGAAATTGAGTTTGAAATGGTGTGATGAGATAAGTGATATTGGTATTGGTCTTTTGTCTAAGAAGTGTGTTTTCTTGAAGCATCTTGACATATCATATACCAAGGTATCTATTACTTTTATTTACTTTTTTCATTTGTTGTGGTACAATTATAAATGATTAAGTGCAATTTAATTTTTAACACATAGCTATATAGTCAAGTTAATTAAGAATTCAATTTTGGAAGTGTTATCATCTATCTATGACCTCGATTATACAATGCTGTCCCTACAGTCTCTATATAATGTATCATTAGTAGTAGTTCAGAGTATCTCAAGGAGTCACAATGTAGTCCATGTATTCTCCTAGTAGTTATACAAGCTTGTAGTGTTAATGTATTAATAGTATTGTTCTTGTTCTTGAGTCTAGTCCAGTTGTTATCATCTATCTATGACCTCGATTATACAATCTAACATGGTATCAGAGCCTCCGGTTCGAGGCGTCCTAATTCCGCTGCTATGATCCTTAACACACGCACTATATTCGTGTTCATCTGTTTTAATGATTCAAGCTTTTCTCTGTGTTTGTTCAGACAGTTGCTGCTACAATTGCTGCTGCACTTTGTTGGTCCGGATATGTATTCAGTTTGGTGCCACTTCAAGTGTCGCCCAAGACCTAGATGCCACTTGAAGTAGTGTCTCAAACCTTGGTCTTTGAATGAGAACCTGTTTGCTTGCCATCTTCTCTCTTTTTCTAACCTGATCAGTAACATCCATTCCCATACTTCTAGTTTTCAGTCTTGAGCCTTGCTGGATTTTTCCAGTTGCTGGGCTACCTTGCTTCTAATTCTTCTGATTGCTACATACACTTCTTCTGATTGCTTCTTGCCGTGTTGGCTTGGGCAATTATTGATGCTAGCTTCCAGTAAATGGAAGACTATCGACTTTCTAAACCCATTTGTGAGCGTTTCTATGCCCATGCTTGTTGCTCTTTGTTGCATAATTAGTCTTATTTGTTACTACGTTCAACAAAGTTTGTTGAAGATCCTCATCAATCTTGTTTTTAGTCTGCCTTCTTCTTTAGCCTTTTCTTCCGCAATGTAATCCTATTCATCAATCTACACCATTCTATATAGCAATAGTTACAGTTCATATGCCAAACTGGATCCCCATTGCAGCAGAGATGGTGTTTTATAACCCCTTGGAGGTCATCAATACCCCTTGGAGGTCTCTCTCTTGGCTATTGAAAAACCTTAAGGAAAAACCTTAAGGCAGCCACATATAACTCTTGGTGATAATTTCATCACTGTTTCTCCCACCTCCTGACTGTATTATTGGAACTCCTTGGTGTATTGGACTGAAACTGTTGCTGAATCACTTCTCTACCTACACATGTTCTTCTCCCTACTGCTGATGCTGTATTGTTCAGTTGCCTATCTTCAAGTTCCAAGTTGAAGGTTTTCATTTCATTCCCACCTTCAACTTGAGGGGGGATGTTAAGATATATGCCCATGCTGTATATGCCCATGCTGTGTTCTCAAGTTGCTGCCATGTTCTCATCACTATCATTGCAATCCATGTTCTCTTGTAGTAATGCATGATGGGCGAGGATGGTCTTTATATTTTAGTATAACAAATAAATTGGCACTTCATGTTGTCTGTAGACTGTAGTAGTGCACATGTTGTCTGTAGTAGTGCACCTCATGATCTTCTTGTTTTCTTCTACAACTAGTTGGTATGCTTGGTGTGCTAGTTGTCCCCTAGTACTTCTATAAATCAGGTCCGAGCTCTTCTGTAATGTATAACACATAGCAACAATGTAGTCTCTTGTGTTTCCAGTTTGTTTAACAATGTAGTTCATCAATTCTCTTGTTCTTCATATTATATCTACTGCATCATTATACAACTCTATCACTGCAGTGTTGCATACTATAGTTACTGCAGTTCTTATAAACTTCTACAGGAAGCATTGATCATCTAACATAATATAGAGTCGTAATTAGGAGATGTTTTGGACTAATTTGGTCTGTTTTGGTGAATTTGCCCTGGTACCTAACAGGATTGTGAGGTTGATGAGAGTTCTCAAGTTCAAACCCTTTTATCACTGATATTCGCAAGTCGTGGTATTGTGGTCTAGTCCTTTGAGGGAGGAGGAGTCTTATAAGTATAAGATTCATTATTGTGTCCTTTTATGAGATTGAGTCCCTTGGTAGAATTGTTGTATTGATCTACTCGTACCTTGATTGGCCTTCTATCCATAGGCTAATAGTGAGGAGGAGTCTTAAATAGTATAAGGCTAATTTGTGGTCTATACTTACAAATTAGTTAAGGTTTTGGCATAGTTATGACGTGCTTTTGTTTTTAGATCGAATAGGATCATGGTTCACATTCTCAAAGTCCTGTTTCCTTGTGTGACATTTCTAAGTTACGACCCCTCCCCCTCCCAACAAAGCTCTAGTTTCTTGCAGTTTTTGACATTTTTAGCATGATATATGACCAATTCATATGTGTTGTGGCAAATGGATCTCTTAGGAAATTAAATATCCTCAATTTCTGAAACAAAGGGATTTAATGCTTATTTGTGTTCTGCCACATATAGTGTCATAATTCTAAATTATTTAGTGGATTCAGTTTATTTGTTTATCTATTGGTCAGATTACTGGGGAATCCATTCAGTCGATTAGTACTATGCAAAGGTTGGAGGTGCTGGCTATGGTGGGGTGTGGACTTGTGGATGATGTTGGACTGAATCATCTTCAAAATGGTTGCCCTTCACTTCAGGTACAACCCTAATGTATATAGAGAAGATTGTATGACATTTATATGCAAATTAAATTTGCGTAAATGCTCTGATGAAATATTTATGATTATTTTAGCGGTGAGTGAGTAGATAAACTTATAATTAATCTATGTATTTGATAAAAAGTAATTAGATGTTCTAATTAGTTTGATGCAAAACGTTGTGCTAAGAATAGGCTGCCGTATTCAATCTGATTTGTTGGTCATAAAATTTAAAAAGGAATTCCACTGAAGAGAAGTAGTTGCTGGTGCTTCAAAATCCTTCCCCCTTTTTATCCGCAAGAGACTTATCAATGGTAAACATATATTTGCAGAGAAACTTTTGAAGTCGGATAGAGACGGTGCATTTTGGATATCTAAACATCACTCGTGTTCAATTTTGAATATGTTATTCACTTATAG
Source organism: Kitagawia praeruptora (assembly GCA_037693485.1). Taxonomy (NCBI): domain Eukaryota; kingdom Viridiplantae; phylum Streptophyta; class Magnoliopsida; order Apiales; family Apiaceae; genus Kitagawia; species Kitagawia praeruptora. Next base: position 44,410,468 of record CM075354.1, read on the forward strand.
TGCATTTACAAATTATACACTCAGTGTTGATTCATATTTTTCTGGTTGTAATTCCATTTTATTCTGTGTGATTAATGCTATGCTCTCGTAATTCAGTGACATCAGATATGCGGTATTTTGAAAAATTAGTTAGCAGGAGAATTTTTTAGCATTGCAAAATGGAATAATAGAAACCACTATGAATTCATGCTTGAACTCTTCTCTGGCAGGTAATTGATATATCAAGGTGTGATAATGTGACTTCATTAGGCTTAACCTCAGTCATACATGGACGTAATAAGCTTCTGCAGCTCAAAGCAGGGCACTACTATTTTGTGAGTAGTTCTTCAGATAATATTACATATAGACCTTGTTTCTTCTCATATTTTTTGCAGCAAGTGTTCTAATTGGTTAAACCATTGTTTTTTATCCAGGAGCTTTCAACTATGGTTCTGAACTGCTTCAAGGACTTAAATAATTTGCAAACAATAAGGATGGATGGGGCTCAGGTATCTGACCATGTCTTACAGATAATCGCCAGTACTTGTAAATTACTAGTAGATATTGGCTTTAGCAAATGCAAAGGAGTGACAGACTTTGGCATTTCACAACTTGTACTTGGATGCTTTAGATTGAAGATACTTGATCTAACATGTTGCGATGAACTTACCAATCTGGCAATATTAGCCATTGCGGACTCTTGTAGAAATCTTATGTGTCTTAAGATCGAGTCCTGCAATTTGTTAACTGAGAAAAGTTTTGACCGTCTAGGATCTTGCTGCTCCCTACTAGAGGAGCTTGATGTTACGGAGTGTTCTGGTGTTAACGATGAAGGTAGGACAAAGCACTTTATGTTACTTATCTGTATCCACTGTACTTTTATTCTGCACTTAATAATTTATATTATAATTTTGCATCTTTCAAATATATCCCGTTTTACTGTGCAGGACTCAAACATATCTCAAAATGTTCAAAACTTAAGTCCATCAAGTTAGGACATTGTATTAATATTTCAGACAAGGGATTGTCTGATATAGCTTCGAACTGCTCAAATATCCTTGAACTCGATCTATACCGGTATTTAAAGATATATCTGAATACAGGATGTAAATTTATATCTGTTGAAGTTGATTCCAGTAACAAATCTTCATTTACTTCCAGGTGCAAGGGTGTTGGGGATGAGGGACTAGCAGCTTTAGCTACGGGTTGCAAAAAATTGAAAAGGCTTAACTTATCTTACTGCATACAGATTACTGATAAAGGTCTGCAGTGTGTAGGCTATCTGAAGGAACTCTCAGAGTTAGATATGCGAAACCTATCTAAAGTTACGAGTGCTGGCTTTTCATCCATGGCATCTGGATGCATGAAACTTGCTGAATTGGATATGAAGAATTGTGAGAATATAACGGATTCAGGGTTTTTGGCTCTATCCTACCATTCTAAAAATTTGAAACAGGTTTGATGTCTTACTCTTACTCTTACATTCATGCTTAAGATTTCTTCCAAATTTTCAAACAATAAGTATACAATTATGCCATTAGTGAAATGCTCAACCATGATAAAGTAAGAGGAACTATATATTTTTATGGAAAAGTTTTGTTGATTAGTCTAAGCAACAAATATGTTCTAAGGGTAACACTACAGATATTTTAGTAGTAATCAGTACATATATTGAAAAGGCAATAGTCATCTTCGTCACATGTAGTATATTTTGATTTTCGTGCTGTCAACTTGTTCTTTAGCGGCTTCTAGATAAGTTCATAAACTGTCAATTTGTTTTAAAAGCTTCTAGGTAAGTTCATAAATTCGGAGTCTTGGATACAACAACTAGTATTAACTCTGTCCCAGAAAAGGAAGGAAAATGCAATGCAATGTAATCTATTCTTGTGTGAAGTGTTCTGATTTAAAGATTCCCCAGTACCTTTTCATAGTGCAGTAGTCAGTAGTGTAGGCAAGTAATTGCTCGAAAACCTTCTTCTCGTATGTATTTTATGACTTCTAGACATGTGCCCAGTAATTTACTCCAAGGTGTCGAAGCCAGTACATGTCAATCATGATACTAGCACACAAAGAGAAAACTGATAAAAAAAATGACGCAAAACAGTTCTCTTGTTTATAGAGTGTGGTAGTCTATCCTTGGAGTCTTTAATTGTTGTTAGTAATGTTAGGGTATTTTATCTTTTATCTTTAGTCCAAATTCGGTGTAATACACAACTCTCTTCAGGCCTTCAATGTGCTCATTTTTCTCCCTGTTACAAGTTTTGAAGATATAGAATAAAATACTTGGAGCTCATAAATCGTTCTTCACACATGTTTTACTCCCTGCTACAAGGTCACAAGAAAGTAGAAAATTGTGTCAAAACTTCATAACATACCGCACTTAGAAGTACACAAATCATTGCTACAATTAAGCAGTATTTTATCTTACCATCTTCGATCCTTTGATGATATGGACAAATGTTGAAGTCTGATTAGAGTCTCCCATGTTTAATGCTACGAACTGTGAAGGAAGTGAAAAGTACATATTCCAAGGCGTCTACATCTATCTCATGAAAAAATTGAGATTTGTTTAGACTGAATATTGCTTTTAATGTAACATTTGATATTATCAGCATCCGGTCAGTTTTATTAAAGTTCCACCGAAAGCACACTGAATACTTACATCTACACATTCAAAGAGATTTACAAACAGAAAGCAGTACAGAAAAAATGATGTGGCACCTTATGCCTGTCTTTCTTTGATATATAAACATTTTAATCTTAATCTAATAACTCTGCCTTGATTGCAGATCAATCTAAGCTACTGCAGAATTTCCGATGTTGGTCTTTGCAAGTTAATGGGTAACTTGATGTGCCTGCAAGATGTAAAGTTAATAAATCTCAGTAATGTCACCATGAACGGGTTTGAGCTCTCGCTTAGGGCAAGCTGTTTTCGGCTGAAGAAGGTGAAAATGCTTGCTTTTGTTCGGTCTCATATTTCCATGGAGACACTTAACCTCCTGCAGGTTAGGGGTTGCAAGATAAAATGGGATTAGGTTTATGTATATGCTAGATATGTTGTGTAAGACAATAGATGTAACTGGGCTGTAAAGATTTGGTTCTTTCTTAGCCTCTGAAGGTATCTCATCCTTTGCTACCTCATCAAGGGCTATGTGGGAACGTAGTACTGTGTTAAACAGTGATTGGTTTTGGATTTGGAGGACGACTAAATCTCTGTGATGACTAGCAAGGCAAGTTATTGTATTAATCATATAAGATTGGTAATTTACAAAAGTTTCATATCTAGCTTGATCCTGGTTTTGATTTCGTTTCTAACTGTTAGGCAGATTTTCTTTACAAGTTGGTGTCTGAAGCTAAAGCAAGCAATGTTCTTTAACGCTCAGGCATATCGCCTTTTCAGATATTAAACTCCCCTCCAGAAGTAGTAGTGGTACGAAAATTCGATCATGGCCATTTATATTTAGAATCTATCTAATCGTACAGATTCAAAACATCGTGGCATGATGATGATTGATGATGGCCCAAAGGTTAAGGCAGACATTCAGTTACTATGCAGGTATCCCTGGGTACAAACTTAGTTCATACATTCTTAAGTCCAGTAACCACTCTCATATGGTGAAAGGAAATTATATCAATAAAAGCTCAACCTTTTGTTTTAAAACATTTCTTCAAAGATTGATCAGATACAGGGACGGAAGCATGGGCTTAAGCCCAGGATGAAATTCTAAAAAAGAAGCATGTGATTTTACTTGGGCCAACTATTATTTGATATATCCAGCCCACACAAAAACTATGTGATCATTATGTATTTGCTAAATTCTTGTATGCCATGGTGCTGATTATCTATGTAAAAATAACAACAATCTTTAAAATTCTTAAGAGTAGTCCTGGTATGGAGGATGGGTTTCTAGGGAATATTATGGTTATCTATATAGAGAGACAATTGCTAATAAAATTAACAATGGTTGGAGAACGTATGGGTGATCAGGTGGTGAAAATTTGTAGTAAGTTGTCAAGCCCACCCCATTTCAAATTCCTAGTTCTGTCCCTGATCAGATATTATCTTGGTGTTTGCTATAATCTCTTCCAGTCATCAATGAGGTACCTCAAGTCCCATTCCTATACTTTGTTGGTCTGTTTCATCAGAAACTAGAACGAATATACAAGATAACTCATCATAAGCCAAAAATTGATAACTATCATTCTATAAACCGTTACCATATCATATGTGCAGTACAAGTCCATGTGTATGTACCATGGCCACAAGTCGTATATGAGAAACCTCGTATATTGCTGAATGGACACAAGCCATTACATATTTACATGCTGAACTAAGTTGTACATCACGAACGTCCATGGCAAATTATAGTTATTCCGTCTTCAGTAAGCGAGTATGCTGATTCGATTATGTATTTCTCTATTCTTGAACTTCCTTAATTAATGTTCATTTGTTTGTGCCGGCCTGTAGCCACTAAAACAAGGACTAAGATGAAAACATCTTAGGATCCTTCCAGCCGCAAATAAGTTCGCCCAATTTTCGCTTCTCTCGTCTTTCTTGCAGCTTATACAGTATGAACTATGAAGTACCAATGTTGCTGAGATAAATATGGTCATAACTCATAACCGATGAATGACTTTAAAGTTCGCTCTCTCTTCTTTCTTACATCTAATATATATAAATTGAAATTACTTATTTAAATGTGGCCATAACTGAAAGGTAATAGGTTATGAAACTTCTGTTAATATGTCAACTTGTTCAGTATCCTTTTACTGAGTTTATAAAAAAAAAGGAAATAATCCATGTAGTGATCAAAGCTTTGAGTATGCGCCTGTTCTCCAGTCATGTTTAGTTTGGCATAGGAAGGTTTTAACACAGTTCTACAGCTTCAGGCTCGTTCGAGTTTTCGTAATTTTTTCGTTAGCATGCGAGATCTAAGACCAGGCAAAACTGGAGCTAGTTGTATGAGCCTTCAAGCCTTGTATGTTTCGTTTCAATATTGAACACGAGGGTGTATAATATATTTCTTCTCATAAGTTGGGACACATCTCTGTTCTTCAATCCCTTTAATTTTTTTTATTGTTAATCCCATACTGGCTCTCAACTTCCCAGGCCATAGTATGATATCTACAATCGTGGCTGCACACTGAATATTCTATTACACGCATCTTTGCAATTGTTCAAAAATGCTATCTCTTACACTAATCTCCTTAGTGTGCATCATGTACATATGACCACATTTAGGTGTTTCTCTGAAAGAGTCAAACAAAATCATATTTTTATTCCCCTAATCTGAGTGAACGTGCGAGACAACGAGTAGAAATTTAACATAATGTACTAAACGTCAAACAAAGTGCTTGTTAATTAACACATTAATCACACGCCTATTGATTTCTTTGTGTTTTGATGATCTTTATTATATTAATCCTTAGACAAATTCTTATATATAAACAATCAATCTCCCATGCTACTTTCCTTACCATAGCAAGCATGCATGCCTCTACTTGCATTTCATTTCTTATCATTCTGTGTTTCTTCAGTCCCTCGAAATCTCTTCCAAATGAAGTCATCTGTGACTACACACCTTTTCCATCTCTTTGCAATTCGATGCGTTTACAAAGCAATTTTGGCTCTTTACAAGAATATGGCAGGTTTATCCTCCAGCAATCAGTATCATCAACTCAAAATGTACTTTCAATTATAAATGGTTTCCTCCAGCTCCGGATTGGATTGCAGGAATACACCTTTCATGCTCTTGAAGATTGTCAACTTCTTACAAGCTTAAATATAGATTTCTTTGTAAAGACTCTGGAAACTATTAAATTTACGGACACAATTGAAGGTCCGACTGCAAGTGAATTGTTAAGCTTGCTTAGCGCAACCCTAACAAACTATCAAACTTGTTTAGATGGACTTGAGGTTATAACTCCACTTTCATCCATTAAAATTGCTCTTCGAACCCCTCTATCTGATGGAAACATGCTAAACAGTATAGCCCTCGCAATTTTTAAGTATGGCTGGATTCCTAGTACAAGAGAAGGAAGAATGCTGGAAGATAGAAAGCCACTGGATGCAGGTCTCCAGCTTTATCCAGGCGGCAATACTGTGAATGTGAGTCAGTCAGTTGTGGTGAACCCTGATGGAAGTGGGAATTTTACTACCATTACTGATGCTGTGGCAGCTGCTCCGAATAATACAGATTGTACTAATGGCTATTTTTTGATTTATATTGCTTCTGGGGTCTATGAGGAGAATGTTTACATAGCTAAATCTAAAAAATATTTGATGATGATTGGAGATGGAATCGATCAGACTATAATTACTGGAAATCGCAGTGTAGTTGATGGGTGGACAACCTTTAATACGGCTACATTTGGTATGCTATCAAGCATTTATACTGTAGTTTAATTTTCACTTTCGTTCTTCAATTGTGCAATGCTTTTAACTTGTAGTTAATTGAGTTATATGATTTATAGCCATGTTTATCATGGACAATGGCCCGTTCTTAATCAAATACCTGTATTGCAGCTGTAACTGGAGTAGGCTTTGTGGCAGTAAACATAACATTCAGAAACACAGCAGGAGCAGTGATGCATCAAGCTGTGGCTGTTAGAAATGGAGCTGATTTATCAACTTTTTACCACTGTAGCTTTGAAGGGTATCAAGACACATTATATGCTCACACAATGAGACAATTCTACAGGGAATGCAACATCTATGGAACTGTAGATTTCATATTTGGAAATGCTGCAGTTGTGTTCCAGAACTGCAACATTTATCCACGGCTTCCTATGGAAGATCAGTTCAATGCAATCACGGCTCAAGGTAGAATTGATATTAACCAAAACACTGGCACTTCAATACAAAACTGTACGATTAGCGCAGCAGAATATATGGCTTCAGCGAAGACTTATCTGGGGCGGCCATGGAAACAATACTCGAGAGCTGTTTATTTAAATTCTAGGATCGATAAATTGATTGATCCTGCAGGCTGGATTGCCTGGTCCGGAGATTTTGCCCTCGACACATCTTACTATGCAGAATATAACAACAGAGGACTTGGATCTGATACCAGTAATAGGGTTACATGGAAGGCTTACCATGTGATTAATTACTCAGATGCAACTAACTTTACTGTCTCCAACTTCTTAGCTGGAGATTTTTGGTTGCCTAGTACTGGGGTTCCATACAATGGTGGCTTGTTTTGAATTTTACGCGATAAGTAGTACTGATCATCAATACAATGTTATTATTATTTCATTTATTTCATGATTTACTTTAACTTAATATGATGACAAAGAACCAGCAATATCCATATATATAACTTAAAATATCATCACATTTGTTACAGATTCATAGTGAGTCATGATCTTCTATGCATCATCTATATAATAATCATATGTTAAAACAACTTCTTCTTCTTTTTCTAGCTGAATTTAAAGCGACTTTATTAATGCCTTATTAAGTGTTTACAGGGTCACTGATTAAACAGGATACTCATCTTCTCTGTTTAACTAGCAATATTGCCCGTGCTTCGCACACGGAATGATATTTATTTAGTTTATTTTATAATTTAATTATGATTTTTTAATATCGTACATATATTTATGACGTTATTCATCTCGAAATAATTTTTTTGTAAAAGCATATTACGATATGTCATTATCCTCTCTATTATTTTAACCAACAATATCACATGTACGTGCGATAATAATGTTGAACTACTACTTCCATCTTATTAAAAGTAAAATTGAGCACATATTTGATTTAAAAACAAACCAAATTTAAGATTTTAACATTTAAACTAAACACTCTTGGTACTTGGACCAAAAATTTACAACAAAGTAATAATAAAAAATCCATGATAATCAAAATATAGAAACAATAGAAACAATCCAAATAAAGTATCAATAACCAACTCCAAATAACAAAAATGTCCATCATGCTTTTAAGGTTTTAAGATCATCAAAGTAGCTCCAGAGATTCATATGATTCATTTCTCCTGTAAACAATGACAGTTCATAAGTTTGTAGATTTATTCTTTTACCAGTAAAATTTAACGACATTGTTCTGTGACAATTCAACTTTTAATCTTCTTGTTAGTATCTAATGCTAGTAGATTACTATATCGGACAATTTTTATAAGCTATTAGTTTAAAAATTGTTTTTTCACAGACAAAATTTCTAAACTATTACATTATATACAATTACAAAATATTTAAATCGTCACTCTTCATAATTTAAAAAAATATTTTATTTAATTGAATATACTAATTTAAATAATACATTTTGCTAATAGAAATAATTAATTTTGTATAAATGTACCCGAATTTTATTAGAATAATAAATATCACATACGTAATAAATTTAATTTTAAAAAACAGGATTGTGAAATTATTTATTGGTAAAAGTTGCTCGGCGTCGCCTAACGGCGACACCTCGGCGCGTTTATATTAACGAAAAAACACATATACTTGAATTTAGTAGAGTATTTCGATTGTTTACTATTTAGTTAACGTGTTAAATGGACGGAAAATTATTTGCGTAATATTTAGTTAATCTTATATATTACTCCCTCTGTAGATAATGCTAGTAGATTATTGTATCGGAAAATTTTACTGCGATGATTGTTAAATTATATATTGGTAAAAGTTGTTCGGCATCGACTCACGATGATGCCTAGGCACGTTTATATTAATGAAAAAAAACAATTGTACTTGATTTCTTTTCATGTTATAATTTTAAAAAATTGTAATAGGACATCAAATAAAATTGGAATGACATAATGAAACAAATTTAAAACTTTCTCCTCACATTAAAGAAAAAACTTATAACTTATATATTATGAATCGTTATATCTAATATTTTAAAAATTAGACGATCAAAATTATATCATATTTTGTTTGATATTATAATTTATATAATTATAAGTATTAAAAAATAGTCGTGAATTGCATGGTTTATAAGCTACTCCCTCTGTCCCTCTAATTTCTTTATATAAAAAACTGTGTGTCTAGCACGCATTTTAAGGTGCATTTTAAGGATAGTTCTATAACTTATTTTTGATATTTTCTTTTTTTTTTTTTGTATAAAAATAGAACAATTCTACTTTTATATAAAAAAGAAAATTTAAAAAATAAATTATGGAACTATCCTTAAAATGCACCTTAAAATCTGTGCCGGACATTGGTCCGCAAATGATAAGAACCTAAAATTTATTTTTTGGATCTTACCCATTTATGAATGGAGTGATCCGGTTTCAAGTAGATTGACCCAAAAGGACATGTGAGTAGTGTAAATTTAAAATTGGAAAGGATAGACTTGATAATTACGATTAGAAATGCAATACAATTACGGTTAGACTTAATAATCTATAACAGATCATCTTTAATGGAAAGCACCATGGATTTTGTGAAGACATATTATACAGTGGAGCATGATAATCAAACTCCTTTGTTAAGAATGAGATGTATGATTTAATTAACAAATATGATTAGCTTACAATTTCTTTCTGAAGAAGGAGAAACATGACCTAGTGGAATCCTCTTATGACGTGTTTGAAAATTAAACATCAATTAGTTTCTAAATATAATCATAAAATTTCGTTAAGAACAGATAGCATACCACTCAATAGCCCACTTTGAGTAGGAGTATTGGTATTTATATTCTCCACCAAATCAAAAGAAATTTTCTTTGCAGGTACACTTCCCTGCCTCTCATTATATGTCACACGTCTAGAAGGATGCTTCAGCACTACAAATACGAAAAAAGTAATTTATTAGAAAGTCAAACTTCCAATCAGAAAATTAATTAACGACAATATGAAATTAATTAGTCCATTAATACCCCTTGAAGAAAAGCACAAAGATGGATGGATGGAGTAGAAATTTGTTTGTTTTAAATGAAAATACCGAGACAACATAAACATAAAAATAAAAAGAATCAAGCATAAATATTTCGCTACGATTTTGTTCTGATGTAGGAGAAACGGGACCAAGCGGAATTCTCTTACGGCCTGTTTCAAAATTAAGCAAATATCTAGATTCAAAGTATAACAGAACCAACGTATAAACAAAAATATTGCGTACCTATTTTATCCATTACAATGCAGAGTTTGAGGTGTAGAGAAGGAAGATGGAAAAAAAACATCTACATATGGTATATTGGAAAAAGATCTGATGGATGAAAATTGTGTCAGTTATTGCTTTACATAGTTGAAAGTTTGCTAAAATCATGAGGGAAAATTATGTCATTTATTGATTTCCTAAATTGAGGAAAATTTGTTTTATTCCTAAATTTATTGTTTTTCATAACAGTATATTGCATTTTTAGATCCAATGGGTCATATCCATTGGTTTCCATAGTTGAATAAATTACATATATTCAGTTACCATAATTTTGAAAGTTTGCTAAAATCATGGAGGAAAATTGTCTCATTTATTACTTTTCATAATAGTATATTTGCATATAATTTGTTTTAGATCCAGTAGGTCATATCCTTTTTAAAACGGGTCATGTACTAACTATCTATATTTTGTATTGGATGATTGTTAATGGGTAAACGGGTTTTATCCATTGGATCAGAAAATAAGTCAATTGCCTAGAATGACCTTGCAAATAATTAGGAAGCTAAATGATAGTTAAAAGGTGAGGGGTAAAATATGTCATTTTCGGAATCCTTCCTGTTCATGCTTTAAGAATATATAGTATCCATTTAAAAAAAATGGATATATAAATAATTAATGCTAATTGATACTATACGAATGAGTTATAGTTTCCATAAATGAGAAAATCAAGCGAGATTTCGAATTAATTGAGAAGATTGTGTATTAAATAAGTAATTTGAATTTCAAATTCTTATTACATATTAAATGAAAAGAATTTGTAGACTTGATTATAGATAATTGAAAATGGATCATAATATGATAAGAGAAAATCAAGCAAGATTTTGAATTAATTGGGAAGATTGTGTATTAAATAAGTAATTTGAATTTCAAAGTCTTTAATTGATCCAAAAATATGTTTAAATTTAAGATTTTGAACCCGTCAAAAAGGAAATTTTTGGGGAAAAAGAAAAAGAAAAATGGATATGTGAATAATATGAATAATTAATGCTAATTGATACTATATGAATGAGTTATAGTTTCCTTAAATAAGAAAATCAAGCAAGATTTTGAATTAATTGGGAAGATCGTGTATTAAATAAATAATTTGAATTTCAAATTCTTATTACGTATTAAATGAAAAGATTTTGTAAACTTGATTATAGATAATTGAAAATGGATTATAATATGATAAGAGAAAATCAAGCAAGATTTTGAATAAATTGGGAAGATTGTGTATTAAATAAGTAATTTGAATTTGAATTTCATATTCTTATTATGTATTAAATGAAAAGATTGTGTTGACTTGATTATAGATAATTGAAAATGGATCATAATATGATAAGAGAAAATCAAGCAAGATTTTGAATTAATTGGGAAGATTGTGTATTAAATAAGTACTTTGAATTTCAAATTCTTATCTTGTATTAAATGAAAATATCAAGTTGACTTGATTTTAGATGATTGGAACTGGATCATAATATGAATATTCCGGAATATTGTGAATTACAATGGAATACATTACATATAGAATATTGAAATTTTTTTTGAATGAGTCGTTGTTTCCATAAATGAGTAATTAGGAATTCAAAAATATTTAAAAAATATATGAGAGGAAACTTATAACAGAAAATCAAGAAAGATTGTGAATTAAATGAAAAGATTGTGTATTAAATAAGTAATTTGAATTTGAAAATTTATTATGAAATAAATAGAAAGTTTGTGTTGACATAATCACAGATTATTGAAAAAGGATCATAATATGGATAATCCATGGAAAATCAAAAGAATCCAAGTACAAATGTTTCGCTTACAGTTTCATTCTGAAGTAGGAGAAATAGGACCAAGCAGAATCCTCTGATGACATGTTTCACAATTAAGCAAATGTCTAGATTCAAAACATAACGTAATGAACATATAAACTTTATGAAACTTAACACAAAAATAGATTTGATTATCATGTCTTAGGAAACATATTACAATAAGTTAATATCTCAATCTTGAAGATAACAATGGCTTGATGCCAAGAAGCAAGTTCAAGAAAAAAACCAAAGAGAAAATTAGTCAATGCTTCAAATCCTTAATTTCTGTAATGCAGTTCCGGAGATGACCAGAAAATGACCAAAAGATTCAAATTTGTGAAAGGAACATACAGTATATGGATTGGAGATGTATAACAATTAATAAGATGTCCCAGAAAAAAGGTTTCAGGAAAAGCAAGTAGCTAAACCTAGGCAACAGAAACATAAAAAACAAAAGAATCCAAGTACAAATGCTTCGCTTATAGTCTGAAGTAGGAGAAAAAGAACCAAGCGGAATCCTCTTATGACCTGTTTCACAATTAAGCAAATGTCTAGATTTAAAATATAACGGAACCAACATATAAACAAAAAATTTGCGTACCTGTTTTATCCATTACAATGCAGACTTTGAGGTGTAGAATATTGTAGATGGGAAAAAGATCATCTACAAATGGAATATTGGAAGAAAATCTGATGGAGGAAAATTGTGTCAGTTATTGCTTTCCATAACATAATAAATTACATATATTTTTCAGTTACAATACTAACTCAATCCATCCATTTGTAGGAAAAAGTGGATAAATTTAAAGCCTGCAACAAACATTTTAAAGATAAATAAACGTATATCATACACAAAAATTGGACATTTGACGAAATAAAGATAAGCACAACGAATTATATAAACACTGAAATTGACTCTAGATTAAAGACCTTTTGCAGCTCCCGATGAATTCAGAACCCCAAACAAAATACAAAAAAAAAATGAAGCCATTTTTTTGATTTCTCTTGTCATGGCTACAAAAAAGCAAAACAAAGCATGTCAAGGAACATCAAAATAACAAACAAAATATACTTTAAATCATACAGAACTTTAATCAAACACCTTTTATGCAGACCTGTTAGAACTGTTTGCCATTGATACTCAAAGAGAAAATAATCAAAGAAGACGATATTGATTAAAACATTAATAAAATGCATGGAAAAAGAGAAAAAATGGAAAAGAAAACCTTGTTAACAATCAGAGAAGACGATATTGAATCGAGTTATAGGTTTTTAGAATCAAGATACACACCCAATTAATCATATTCACCGTTGAATTTGTATCTTGCAACTTGTCTCAATCACAAATTACTTGTAAAATCATTCTCGTTTCATATTCTGTAAATTCAAACAAAAAAATATTAGTAAACAACAAATATAGTATACACATACACACATATATGAATACATTAAAAAAAGACCATGAAGACCGAAAGAAAGAAAAATGACTAAGAAGGAGAAAAAAGATGAGAGAGATTAATGATATTTTATGTGTACCACCTTGAGAGAGAGGATGAGAGAGATTAAAGATATTTTATGTATATCGTCATTCTTGAGAGAGAGGTAAGAGAAGTTGTTTAGATCCAATGGGTCATATCCATTGGTTTCCATGGTTGAATAAATTACATATATTCAGTTACCATATTTTTGAAAGTTTGCTAAAATCGTGGAGGAAAATTGTCTCATTTATTGCTTTCCATAAGAGTATATTTGCATATAATTTGTTTTAAATCCAATGGGTCATATCCATTTTAAAATGGGTCATGTACTAACTAAGTATATTTTATACTGGATGATTGTTAATGGGTAAACGGATTTTATCCATTGGATCAGAAAATAAGTCAATTGTCTAGAATGACCTTGCAAATAATTAGGAAGCTAAATGATAGTTAAAAGATAAGGGGTAAAATATGTCATTTTTGGAATCCTTCATGTTCATGCTTTAAGAATATATAGATAAGTCCACATATTAATGAACCAATTTTTACGGCCTGGGTAGGAGAAATTATAGAAAAGCAACCAAAGCCTTCTTAAGAGCCACAGAATTATAAAGATATAGACGTAGGTATGTACAATGTATGTATATATATTTTGGTAAGTTCCATTGTGCATGCTTTGTTGTAATAAGATTTTCACAAATTTAGGGTACAAACATTTGGAACCATCCTGTCCGAAAAACCAGTCCACAACTTTCCAAGCCACAAGTTATGTACGAGAAATAAGAAATCTAAATTTGTTAAGCAGGTGCATGATATAAATAATCTTCTTGTTCTTTCATTTCTTTAGAGTCTCTTCTGTAGAGGCTTTTCAACACAGCTTCAAATTATTGAGAGGAGGGTCATTTGCCTTATTCAAGACCCTCTTATTCAAGACCCTCTTCTCTTTAATTGACATACATTTGCGTGTGTTGTTGTTTGGATCGTTAAAAAAGCCATTGGAGCAAGGAAGTAATAATTTAATTAGATATTCTGCATTGGCTAGCACAAAAAAATGGATCAGAATCATAAGAGACTTCTTGTGTTAAGCATTTCTTCACTGCTCCTGCTGGCTATGATTGTTGCTGCCACAGTAGGCTTGATTAGCAGCAACGACAACAATTCACAAGAGATATCAACTTCAAATAAGGCCATCAAGACCCTTTGTGATTCCGTGGATTATCAAGATGCATGCGTAAAAGGCCTATCATCGAAAGAGTACAACCAAACGGATGACCCCAAAGAGCTAGTAAAGATCGGAATGGAGGTAACAATGAAGTATATTACAGGTGCTCTTAATAAGTCTGTAACCTTGGAGAAACTCGAGCAAGATCCAATATCAAAAGAAGCTCTCAGGAGCTGCAGTGAGCTTGCAAAAATGTCAATTAAAGATCTTGAGAGATCATTTAGAAAATTTGCAGATCTTGACATTAGTGAGCTAAATGTTATCCTTGCAGATCTAAAAGTTTGGCTAAGTGGTGCCATGACATCTGAAGAAACCTGCTTAGATGGTTTTGAAAACATAACGGGAGAAGCTTCAGACAAAATGAGGGAGGCCTTAAAATTAGGCATGCAGATGACAACGAATTCCCTGGCTATGGTTAATGAAATTGCAAATGCATTTGCTAAATTGAATAATGAAAAACCAGTGAATAACCGTCGTCTCTTGTCCTTTCCTAATTGGTTTGAACCTATGAGAAGGAAACTCGTAGAAGCCAACCATAAGATAGAGGCTGACGTTGTTGTTGCACAGGATGGAAGTGGCAAATACAAAACAATTAACGAAGCTCTGAAAGACATACCGAGATCTAGTAACAAATCATTTGTAATGCATATTAAGGAAGGTGTATACGAAGAGAAAGTTCAAATCTTTTCAAATATGACTAATTTGATTATGATAGGTGATGGCCCCAACAAGACAAGGATTACAGGAAAATTGAATAGGGTCGATGGAACAACCACATATCATAGCGCAACAGTTGGTAAGTTGCAACATTAGACATCATAATTAGCCCAATCAATAATTTTCTTCTCATGATAATGCATGTCATTGTTGCAGCTATTCATGGAGATTATTTCATTGCAAAGGACATTGGATTCGAAAATACTGCTGGGTCTGAGAAGGAGCAAGCGGTGGCACTTCGTGTCAGTGCCGATAAGACTGTCTTCTACAACTGCAGGATGGACGGATATCAAGACACACTTTACACTCACAACTATAGACAATTTTATCGTGATTGTGTGATATCAGGCACCATTGATTTTGTGTTTGGTGATGCAGCTGTTGTATTCCAAAATTGTACATTTTTAGTAAGAAAGCCCCTGGACGACCAGCAATGCATTGTCACAGCACAAGGCAGAAAAAATGTTCGACAGCCAACTGGAATTGTCCTTCAAAACTGCACCATTACTGCTGATTCATCTCTAGAGTCCAACAAAAGTAGTTTCAAAACATATCTTGCTAGACCCTGGAAGGAGTTTTCAAGAACAATCATAATGGAATCTTATATCGATGATGTGATCCAGTCTCAAGGATACTTGCCATGGAATGATACATTTGCACTTGACACTCTTTTTTACACCGAGTTCAACAATAAAGGGCCTAGCTCCTCAAAAGACCAAAGGGTGAAATGGTCGGGCATTAAAGAGCTGACATCTGAACGGATCCAACGCTTCACTGCCACTCATTTCATTGATGGTGATTCGTGGATACCCCAGACAAAAGTTCCCTATGATTCCGGCCTAATGCTACCACCACCTACAAATGACCCAGTGGAAGCCAGCCCAGTTTCGCAGGAGGAAGATGCAGATTTTAACCGCACAAACACTCAACAACAAAGTGATTTGGAAGCTGTACTGAAGTCATCTCCTTCAGCTCCTACAACTTCTAATGAATCTACTCCTGCTTCCGAATCTCCTTCACCTTCAGAGTCCGATTCTCCTTCTGACTTTGGATCGACTTCACCTTCACCTTCTGAATTTGAATCTGCTCCTACTCCTGCTCCTGAATCAACTTTTGCGTACGAATATAGTTCCACTCCAGCCCCCGTGCCAGCTTCGGCCTTTGAGTTGGATATTCAAGCCCCTGCATCAGCCCCTGTACAAGCACCTTCCCCTGCCTCTATCTCTGTCAGTGCACCTGCGCCTACATATGGACCTGCATCATCCCCAGCTACTAGTTCAGACTCTACATCTGATCCTACCTCTAGTTCTGGCACAGACAATAAATTTGACTTAGCTCATAACCTCCTTAATAATTTGTTCCATAGAGGTGTTTAGATGACCAACTACTATAAGTTGATCATTTTTTTTAACTATCAGAACGTTGTTCTTTGTCATTCAGTGGTGTACAGTTGAAATATGTACTCCACAAGGACCACAACGAATAAGTAATACTACTACAGATGAAAGAGATATTACTGTACCAGAGAATGGAAATCGAAGAGTAGTTCAAATAAATTGAAGTTTTGCTAAGAACACATCAAGAGTAAAATTTAAATTTATACCTTTTTGCTGGGAAGTAATATTCCTCCGTCTCATATTATCTATTATCTATTTATCTGTCTGGACTTCTGCACACAGCACAAATTTACAATATTCAAATTTACAAATACTAATATACTAGTTTAAATTCGGTGAAATGTATTATTTTTTTAATATTTTATGATTTTTTTTCTTTAATTTGAATTGAATTTTATGACATGAATTTTATAGGCTAGAATTTTTAATTAATATAGTTTGATAATAAATATATATATTGCCGTAAAAATTTTAGAAAATGAAAGATTTTAGTTAAAAAATACAGAAAGGACGGATAATAGGTTTTAGCTGCTAAAGTTAATTGATTAGATTTACTCCCTCCGTCCTTTCATTTCTTTACACTTTATTTCTTTACATTACTAAAAATATTAACTTTTAACAATAAAATATATTATTACATTCCCTACTTGAAAGGCAGAGTGTATAAACTTGTAACACTATAACTAATGTAACTCAATTAAAAGAAAAGATACTTAACCAGAAGACAATCAAGAACAAGAAGTCACAAGAAATCAACACTAAATGAAGACAAGGTAATTGATACAATTGAACATGTTAACTATGATCAAGCCAAGAAGAAATCATTGAAAGAAGTTCAAGTCAAAGTTGTTCAGGCCTCAGTGATTTGAGAAATCGAGAATCAAGATCATAACTATCAGTATCAACAAGACCAATTGATTTCAAGTGAACAAGAAGGAAAGCGAATATTGGAAAGCCAAGTTTCTAAGTGAATATGGTAATTTATTCAAGAAGCAGAAACACTATCAAGACTAGTCACTTATGAACCAGACCAGTGCATCAAGTGTCAGGACATTGATAGCAAGTTTATGTCAGTAATAAAGATCCATGTTCAAGAGCTTGCTGAAGAATAAAGAAGACATGAAGATATCACAAGCTCAAGATGTGCATTGAAGTTTCAAGTTGAAGACCAGAATATTTTCTAAGTACTAAATGTTCTAGATGACCAAGTAGAATATTTCTAAATAGAAGTTCTACTTAGAAATTTCGAGATGGCTAAGTAGAAATTCTCAAGTAGAAGTTCTACTTAGAGTGCAGCTTCAACATGACACATGGCATCTTCTGATTGGCAGATTTCCAAGCTTTCAAGATAAGGCAAGATTTATGTGGACATCATTGGGCCACGTACATCTTAGTCTTTGAAGACTACAGGACATAGATTACAAGTAGTATAAATAGAAGCACTTGTGTAATGTTTTTAGTTAGTGAGCAATATTGAGAAAACACAAGAAAAAGAGAGAGAGTACATTCACAGAGCTTGGAATCATTCACTTCTCTCTGAACTTCTGTTATACTTTGTAATGAATGTTGTAGCAACCTTTTCAAGTTATATATAAAGAAATATATTCCTTGAATCTGCGTGTTCATTTATTGCATCGTATTTATTGCTTCTCATATTCGAAAAGTTGTATTCACCCCCCCCCCCCTCTACAACACATTTGGACCTAACAATTGGTATCAGAGCGGATGTTTAACATACAAAACATAGATCCTTGTGTTTGGTAGAAGAATCGTGAGTTTTCATTTTCTAGATCTACTTTTCTAAAATTCTAGAAAAGTGAGCTTTAATTCGTTTCCAGTGAAAACTCATCCGGGAAAAATTATTTAAATACTCCAGGTGTGATTATTTGGCTTGGGTGTATTTTAATTAATTTTTGTGAATTAATCTGGGTTCATTGATATTTGGTGTTCTTGAGTGTTCATCATCTGTTCTTATCAAAGAAGATAACCCAACAACTTTTTGATCTCCTTTTTCAAACAAATAAGATAGTCAAAAAGGTGTTTTTGTACTTTTGATTTGATAAATATTCCTTGGCCGAAAGTGTAACAAGACATACTCAGTGCCTAGCAAGTGGGTTAGTTGCTTTCGGTGTGTAAAGTATCAAAAGTCAAAAAGGTGATATTGTTTATTCAATATTAAAGTAATCTGCAGAAAATTATTCTAAGGACAAAAGTTCTACATAGAATTTCTACTTGAGATTTTCTACATAGAATTTCGACTTGGACAATTTCTACTTGGTGAATTTCGACTTGAGCAAAATTTCTACTTAGAGAAATTTCGACTTGGCAGAAGTTCTACATAGATATTCTACATAGCCTAGTCTTGGGTACTTAGAAACTTTTAGTGACCAGATTTGAAATGGCTCCTAAAAATTCTTTCAAGATCCCAATGTTCAACCGAGATCACTATGAAGAATGGGTTTTCAGAATGAGACTTTATTTAGAGACAATTAATCCTGAATATCTGGAAGTCCTTGAAAAGGGTAAATTTGTTCCAATGAAAGCTATTCCTGAGCGTACGGAAGGAGAGGAGGTTATACCTGCTCGGTCTGAGCCTAAAAAGGCAGCGGACTTTACGGATGCTGACAAGGAGCAAATAGCTTATGATAATTCTGTAAGACAAACCTTGATGGAATCTCTTGATCATGAAATGTTCAACTTAGTCAAAGGTTTGAATACAGCAAAGAAGATTTGGGACAAGATAGAAGTTGTCATGGAAGGATCTGCAGAGGTTAGAAGCAACAAGACACTTATACTCAAGATGGAGTATGACACCTTCAGAATAAGAAAAGGAGAAGGCATAACAGACGTCTATCTAAGATTCAGTCAGTTGGTATTAGATTTGAATCTGAGAGGTGTTACTCTCCCCATGGTTGAGACCAATACGAGATATCTGAGGAACCAGCCAAAGAGCATTGAACATAGAGTCTACGCAATCAGAGAAACCAGAGATTTGCATACAACTTCTCTGGAAGAATATTATGGAATTCTGAAGACCTATGAGCTGGAGACACTTCAAGATCAAGCATGGGACAATGATTCAAAAGGAAAAGAAACTGCATCAGGATTAGTTGCTGATGAGGAAGAGTCTAAGAAGGCAATGGTTGCAGCAAAGCCTAAATCATCACTTGCACCACATCAAGTTGATAATGATGACGAGTGCGCATCTAACAGTGATGATGACTACTTCACCGAAGAAGAGCTGGACAACATGGACGATAGTGTCGTGGCATACATGGCAAGGAAGTTCAGCAACATGAGATTCAGAAAGAGCAACCGACCACAGAGAAATTCTTCATCTTATTATCGGGCTGCTAAGGGTGGTGGTAGTTCGTCAGGCTACCAAGGTAAAGGCAAGAATACCAGCTACAAATCTCCTTTAGATTTCAAAATGAAGTTCAAATGCTATAACTGTGGAGAAGCTGGACACTTTGCTTCGGACTGCAAAAAGCCTAAACAGACTTATCCAAAAGAGACATTTGAAGCCCTCAAAAGCAAGTATGAATCGCTGGTGAAGGAAAGACATGGAAAGAGAGCTTTATTAGTAACAGAAGGAAGAGCTTGGGATGATTCAGATGAGGAAGATGTTACTCATGTAGCAAACTTTGCGCTCATGGCTGAGACATCAGAGGAACCAGAGGTACCAGTTCTAACCCTTAAAGTAGAAATGTCTATTGATGATTATAAGGAACAGAACGGGGCTCTTAGCGAAGAGATCTACATGTTGTGCAAAAGCCTAGACACTTCTCAAAAGGAACAGAAAACACTTGTCACCAAAAGCAGAATGCTTGAGGCAAAAGTGGAAGAGTTAGAAGCTGCTTGCACTGTAGATACTTCCCTAAGAGATTTTATTAAATATTTGGAACACAAGCTCGTCCTTAAGGAAGAAATAGAAGCATGTCTTAGGAACAAACTAGCTGAGTTAGAAACTAAATGTGAAGCTTACAAACTAGCTGCTAGTAAAGTGTATGTAGATAATGACGTATTTAAGAAGATAACTGGAGTAGATGTAGGACTTGATTATTCTAACCTTTCTAAGAAAGAAGGGAAGAGACCTATCGACTCTAGTTCCAGTGACCTTAAAAATGAAATTCCTAGCATTTTTAAATCTTCTGTCAAACCCATCTACAAACACCTTGTTCCTAGAATAGAAGAAGAAGAGACTGAATTGATAGCTAGATATGAGATTGAGATGGAAGATCGCCAGAATGCACAACCTATAACTCCTATCAAACAAGTTAAAATCAATTTTCCTAGAGATGAATCTAGACTAGGATTAGGAGCTAAGGCTGTTAAACAACAAGGGAAGAAAGGCATAAAAGAGGTTAAGGCTGAACGAATAAAGAAAGCATGTTATCACTGCAAATCTACTGAACATCTTTCTTATGCATGTAAAGCTAACATAAATGTTCCTGCTGCACATGCCATGCCTGTCACACATACAATGAATAATCTGCATCCGAATCATGCACAGTGTGGTCAACCTAATTGTATGCCATGCACTTTTAATGTCATGCAAACTTTTGTGAATTTAATGAATGCATCTAGCCAGTCATGCTTAAATACTGCTGCTAGTTCAAACATCAAGAAAAAGCATGTGAGAGCTAAGACTGTCAGTCCTCCTAAAGTTAGGAGTGACAAACCTTCTCCTAGGACTGATAAACATGTCAAGTCTGAGAAAGGAAAGGAGAAAGTCGAAAGCTCTAGTAATGTTAAGAAAAGTGCATCTCCTGTTGTTAAATCTGTTGATTATCGATCTTATCGAAAAGCCGGGCCCAATCAAAGTTGGGTTCCGAAGAAAGTCTAATCAATCTGTCATTGCAGGGCATTAAGCAAAATAGAAATAAAGTCATATGGGTGCTAGATAGTGGAGCATCGAGGCATATGACTGGAAACAAGTCCCTGCTTACAGAGTTGGTTATGAAAGCTGGCCCTTATGTTACCTTTGGAGATGACAGCATAGGTGTGACAAAGGGATATGGCAAACTGAAAACTGGCAATGTCATCATTGAAGATATTTCCTATGTTGAGGGATTAAAGCACAATTTGTTGAGTATCAGTCAATTCTGTGACAAAGGTTACGAAATTGTCTTCAACAAGAAAGGTGTATCAATCACTCACATCAAGGAAGGCTCACTGGCTTTGAGAGGAGTTCGAAAGGCAGATCTTTTTGTTGCAGACATGGATTCAGTAAATCAGAATGAAGTCACCTATTTCTACAGCAAAGCTTCGGATGATGAAAGCTGGTTATGGCACAAAAAGTTATCTCACTTAAACTTCAAAACGATGAATGCTCTCGCGAGGCGAGAATTGGTGAGAGATCTACCTCAAATGGAGTTCGCTCCGAAAGGACTCTGTGAAGCCTGTGAAATGGGAAAGTCGAAGCGAGCCTCGCATAAAAGCAAAGAAATTTCTAGTATCACTGAGCCTCTGCAACTTCTTCATATGGATTTGTTTGGCCCAGTGAATGTCCTATCCTTGTCTAGGAAAAGATATGCATTGGTAATCGTGGATGACTTCTCCAAGTATACATGGGTATTGTTCGCAATGACGAAAGACGAAGTACCTTTCCTAATCATTGATCACATCACTCAAATTGAGAATGTTTCAACACTTACTGTGAAGACGATTAGATCAGACAATGGCACTGAATTCAAAAACGCAGTGCTAAATGACTTCTGTGTATCTAAGGGAATACGTCGTCAGTATTCAGCCCCGAGAACTCCACAACAAAATGGAGTAGTTGAAAGGAAGAATAGAACATTGGTTGAAGCAGCAAGAACTTTGTTGTATGATTCGAAACTTCCTCTGTATTTCTGGGCAGAAGCAGTGAGTACCGTGTGTTACACTCAAAATCGATCCTTGATTATAAAAGATAAAGAAAAGACACCATGTGAGCTAATGAACGGCAGAAGACCAACAATCAAATACTTTCATGTCTTTGGAGCAAAATGCTATGTACTTATAGATGATGAAAATCTAGGCAAGTTTGCAGCAAAAGCTCGTGAAGGAATCTTTGTTGGTTACTCCACAGATGTGGTAGCAGCTTATAGGGTGTTCTTAGTAAATGATCGAAAAGTGACTGAAAGCTACAACGTCAGATTCGACGATACCAAACTCTCATCAATTTCAAGAGATTTTAGTGAACCTGAGTCCCTAAAATTTCAGAATCTGGACATAGAAGAACTTGAAGATGAACCTGAGTTGGTTGTCCCATTAAATGTTCCAAGTGTACGTGAAGAACCTGAGTCTAGTGAACAAGCTAATCCTACAAGATCAGGAGAGACTTCTTCAGTACGAACTGGCAACAACTCAGGGGGAGTAAATAGCAGCTCAAGAACTACTGTTCAAGGCTCGAGTCGAGTTGACTCTAGTTCTGTAGGAGCTGGCACTAACTCAGGGGGAGTTAGTGAAAGTAATCAAAGTAGTCAGCACCACAACTCAGAAAGTCATGCTGAATCATCAAGACAATTTCAAAGAGAACGGGTATGGAATAGAGACCATCCGTTTGAATTAATTATTGGTGATCCAGATACTGGTGTGTCTACTAGAAGAAATGCAAGAGCTGACCTGGCTAATATTTGCTTATATTCTGGGTTCTTATCCAAGCTTGAACCTAAAGAAATAGAAGAAGCTCTTGGTGATGCTGATTGGGTGATTGCAATGCAAGAGGAACTCAATCAGTTTGAAAGGCAGAAAGTTTGGAAACTGGTACCCCGACCAAAGAACAAATCAGTAATTGGAGCTAGGTGGGTATTCAGAAATAAAATGGATGAAAACGGACTTGTAACTCGAAACAAGGCTCGTTTGGTTGCAAAAGGTTATTCTCAGCGAGAAGGAATTGATTATGATGAGACCTATGCACCAGTTGCAAGACATGAGGCAGTCAGGATGTTCTTGGCATTTGCAGCACATAAGAACTTCAAGGTTTTTCAGATGGATGTGAAAAGTGCCTTCCTGAACGGAGAGTTAGAAGAAGAGGTGTATCTGGAACAGCCGCCTGGCTTCATTGATCCAGAACTTGTAGATTTTGTGTATCTTCTCTTCAAATCTGTCTATGGCCTCAGGCAATCCCCAAGATGTTGGTATGAAACCCTATCCGTATTCTTGATTGAAAGTGGTTTTACTAGGGGAGTAATTGACAAAACATTGTTCTATAAGAATGTGAAGAATGATTTAATACTTGTTCAAGTATATGTGGACGATATTATCTTCGGGTCATCTAATGAGCGCTTGTGCGAGAAATTTGCTAAGCTAATGCAAGAGAAATACGAGATGAGCATGATGGGAGAGCTGTCCTTCTTCCTTGGATTACAGATCAGTCAGAGAAAAGATGGTATCTTTATCTGTCAATCCAAGTACGTCAGAGATTTACTCAAGAAGTACAATCTAGAAGATGCATCAGCAGCTAAGACTCCCATGGCAACAGCCACGAAGCTTGATGAAGACAAATCAGGTAAATCAGTTGACATCACAAGCTATCGAGGTATGATTGGCTCACTTCTCTATTTAACTGCAAGTAGACCCGATATAATGTTCGCAACTTGTTTATGTGCAAGGTTCCAAGCGGATCCTAGAGAATCACATCTCATAGCCGTCAAAAGAATTTTTAGGTATCTCAAGGGCACACCAAATCTAGGAATTTGGTACCCAAGAGATGCAGGTTTTAATCTAATTGGCTATACGGATTCAGACTATGCAGGTTGCAGGATTGATAGGAAAAGCACATCTGATGCTTGTCAATTTTTTGGCAGAAGATTGGTGTCCTGGCAAAGTAAAAAGCAACATACAGTATCTACTTCTACTGCTGAAGCTGAGTACATTGCTGCTGGAAGCTGTGTAGCTCAAATACTGTGGATGAGGAACCAATTGAAGGATTATGGCATGGAGCACAAGAAAATTCCAATTATGTGTGACAACACAAGTGCTATTGCCATAACCAACAATCCTGTAGATCACTCAAGAACCAAGCACATCGACATCAGGTATCACTTCATAAGAGAACATGTCGAGGAGGGGACTGTGGAGCTACATTTTGTGCCCACAATGCAACAAATTGCAGATATATTCACCAAACCTCTTGATGAAGTAACATTCAATAGGTTGGTTGGTGAATTGGGAATGCTTAACACAAGTTAGTAAAGCCTTCCATCTGTAAAATCCATGTTTATGTTTGTATATGCAAGCTATTTAATCATTATGTGCTTAGACTTTAAAATGCCTAATTAATGATTGTTATAGGTTGCATATAGTGTCATTTTACATGAATTCATTGTGTTTTAAGTGTCTTTTATAGCACAAATCTTTGAATTTATGCTTGTTAGATTGCATGATCATAGGGGGAGTTAAATTCATAATATTCTAAATTTTGCATGATTTTTAGATGAATTTACCTGTGTTTTTCATGTAATTAGAGGCCTTAGAATTATCAAGGAATGTTTTAATTATGTCATATATTAAAATCCTTGAATTGATATTTATATTAATTTGGCAAAATTAAGTGTTGAGTTTTTCAAATAAAAATTGTCAAATTATTCTAAGTATCTTCATAATTTCGAGTTAAACACTATCTCGAAACTCATCTTGAAATTCTAGTTGAATTTCGATTTGAGCTTCCAGAGTGAAGTTTTGAAAATTCTAAGTCTGGGAAGAA
Source organism: Kitagawia praeruptora (assembly GCA_037693485.1). Classification (NCBI taxonomy): domain Eukaryota; kingdom Viridiplantae; phylum Streptophyta; class Magnoliopsida; order Apiales; family Apiaceae; genus Kitagawia; species Kitagawia praeruptora. The sequence continues at coordinate 44,435,856 of CM075354.1, forward strand.
TTTCGAGTTAGCCTCTATCTCGAAATTCATCTCGAAATTCGACTTAGGGATCGAATTTGAGTTACCAGTGTGCCTATTTATTTTCTTCAAAATATTCGAGATAAGTTCTATCTCGAACTTTATCTCGAAGGATGAGATAAGGTTCCATTTTTGGGGATATTTTGAAAAGAACTGAGAAGAACTTCGAGTTAGTCTCTATCTCGAAACTCAACTCGAATTTCGACTTGATGTTCGAGATAGAGTTTTTCAGTTGGTCTAAGGGGATTTTTTCGAGTTAACTCCTAACTCGAAACTTATCTCGAATTTCTACTTGAATTTCGAGATAGGTTTCCCTATTACTGTTGGTGGTTGTTACTGTTTACATGGTCTTTAATGCTTAAGTGGTAATTGTTCGAATTAGCATGGGTTTTTCGAGTTAACATCTATCTCGAACTTTATCTCGAAGTTCGACTTAAAATGTTCGAGATAGACTTCGAGATAGACTTCGACTTAGACTTCGAGATAGATTTTGACTTGGGTTCTCCCTGTATGTACTTAGTGTTTTCATATTTTTTAACAGGGACACTTTAGTCATTTCACAATCATGTCTATATATACATCTCTAACTCGATCAATTCATTCACTTTTACCTAATTAAGTTTTACAGCAGCCTCCATATACATACAGGCGATTTCGACTTACAACCACTGTTCGTGATTTTTGTGACTAAACTCATACAGATCTCGAATTCATGCCCGATTTTAGACTACTACTATCTGTGTTATCCTAAATCTTTGTGTCTGTGTGTTTGGTAACCGTTCATATACACGCGTATATATACATATACACACAAACATCAAGTACTTGTGTGTTTGGGTTTGTGTGTCTGTTCATAACTCGATTTCACTGGTTTACACACACAAATATATATCTTCACTGTATATCACAGATTTGGTAATTGGATTGTAATTTTCGCCATTACTTAATCATTGTTGATATTCCGTAGTTTAATTTCTCAAGTGACTCTTGCTATTCACGGACGAAATTAAAAGGACTATAACTTTGATTTTGTTAATTAATTGTTTTTTCAACAAATATCACATTTTTAAGGAAAAAACATTTTATTAAAATTAAAATGGCTCACCAATTTTCACTTGCTAAAAACAATTTTTATAATATTTCTACGGAAATTGGTGATCAACTCCCGCGCTTTAAGTCTTGGATACGATTTCTCAATTTGTATTCCAAAGCTAGCGATGCTTTTACTGCTAAACCTACACTAGTACATGATGCTTTACAGCAATTATGGACTAGTGCGGTTTCTTTTGGGAGCAAATCAACCCCCTTCGGTTTCAGGTTTACCTTAGCGGGTCAGGAATATGAGGTGACTGAAGCAATTGTCAACAGGGTTCTGGGATTCCCGATAAAAGATGCTTATGATCCAGAACCTACAGCTGCAGAACGCCTCAGATTCTTTGAAGAAATAGGATGTTATCCTCCGTCTGGCCGGATCACTGGAAACATCCAAAAACAATTCTTTCATGTGGAATGGAATTACTTTTTCGAGGCCATCACAAGATGTTTTCGGGCACGAGAAAGCGATTTCCATCAAATTTCCATTCCCATGCAAAACCTTGGAATTGCCCTAGCAAGAGAACTGGATATAAATTATGGACGCATAGTTCTCTCGGAGATAGTTGGTGTAATGGGATCTCTTGCAAGCAGAGACCTCAACACAAAAGATGTTGTCTGCTGGTTTCCTCGGTTCCTACAGATGCTGATTAATGATTTAATACCGAAGGATGCTCTTGCAGTTAGACAGAGTTTTGCCAGAAGTCCAACATCTGCACCACTAGGGATGGGCACTAAGTCACTTTCAACAATTGATAATCATGACAAACATCAAGGTAAACCAATGTCAATTCCTGAAAACATTCAACAGTGGCTTATATATGATGCAGGAGTTACCACCTTGGTGGAATCATCGCAAGTTTCATCATATGCTCAGAATCGGTCTGCTCATGCTGAGGCATTTGAAGAGATTCCTGATGAGCAAAGCGGTGACGAACAAGGTAATGAATCAGGTAATCTCTCTCTGCATACTACTCATTCCTCTTCCTATGTTTCTGATTCCCAGACCCAAGAGACTGCTAGCCCGCAGGATCTATCCCAGGGTGAGAGCTATATTTCTAATTCTTTACCACCCTTGTCACCGGAATCCAAACAGCCAGCACATGTAGCTGTAGGATATGATGAGGAGAGTGAACCCGAAGAGCAGCCTCTTACTCGAAAGAAAGCCAAAATTTCTCATGCTGCTACTTCTAAACCTCAGTCAAACCCTAGTGTGTCACACACAACCACTCCACCTCACGAGAGTGGTTCTCCCCTTGAACAATCTGCACATAGGGATTTTGATGATGATTATGTACCTCTTGAAGATACTGTTGCTTCAAAAGGACATGAAGCTTTAAAAGCTACAACCGTACCTTCACCGGTACGTACTGATGCTGCAAAGAGGATCGGTTCTGATGTTGTACAAGAACACTTTGTAGCCTCTCAGCCTGAGATTCCAACTCAGGAACAAACAGCAATTGATCCCATAACTGCAAATTATATTGCTTATACAGTTTCTGCAGGTACTGCTTCATATTTTGGATCAATTATTGAAGACATACACGAGCGTGAGACAGGGAGTGTGTGTGAGAGGTTAGGGAGAGAGGGACCTTCATTTTTAAGGCCCGAAACCGAGCGTCAAATACCAACAGAACGAGTATTAGAGCGAGGTCACCTAAACCAAACACCGTCCCTTAACATTGAAAATCTTGATACACGTATGACTTCTATGGAAAATCAGATGAAGCAGTTTGGGCAGACAATGGGGCAGTTAGGGATGAACATTGGAGACAATCAAAGGGCTCTTGATGACTACGCAGCACGAATGGCAAGTCAAGCTACAGCTTTTAATGTTTTGACAAACAAGGTAAATGACTTGGGCCATGCTGGTGGTGTCTTGGGAAACACTCTGACTGAGAGGATGGGAACAATGGAGCTTACAATGGATACTCTGGCTGTGGAGATCAGTAGAGTGATGTTTGCAATCAGAAGTTTTGTGCCCCCGGAGTGTTTCGAGCCGCAACAACCTCCCCCCGATGCTGGTACAGGTGGTGCTAGTGGAGCAGGAGCCTATGGTTCTGGTTTTGAAGATTCTTATGCACCAGGTGGATCTGGAGACCAAGGTGGAGTTCAGGATAACTCACCTAAGGGGGAGAGTATAAAGGAGACGAGACAGCAGGGAGTTCAAATCGAAGAAATTCAAGAACAAGCTGATCTTGTCAAAGAAAAAGAAATTGAGCCGTCTATTGATGAAGAGGCTCTGAGGAGGAAAAAGGGTAAGGCAATAGCGATTGAGCAAGATGAGCCATTCGTTGACCTGAGTCATCAGGAAAAAGTACAGGTGGTACATGACTTAGATTCCGATATGGAAGACGCACCTTTGGAACATGCTATAAAGAGATCCTTGAAGGATCAAGGTGGGGGTGCTGGAATGTCTTTCGGAATGCCTGAAGAAATTACTGTTGATGAGGAAACCCTTAAATCTCAACAGTTAGCCTTGGATCAAGCTGAGTTCTTTAAAATGAAGGCAATGCAAGAACATGCTGTGTTTCTAGAAAAGAAAGTGGAGCTACAAGGGAAACAGTATGATCATGAGCTTGCAAGGCTAGCTGATCCTCAAGTGGATCTGGACAAGAGAAGGTTAGGGCAGAAATGGGATGAAGCAAGGAAGATACTGATGGGACCTTGTACGAAAGGAGTTAATAACAAGGAGGCAGATGATCTGTTCTACAACCTAAATTTGCAGAATCCAATGACTGCTGACTACATGAGTGCATTAAAGAGATTAATTTCTAAAGTCAGAGTTGGATTCAATGCAACGCTTAAGGAGTGGCAGGTTATATTTTCTTTGACAGAAGGAGTCCCAATGTCTTTCCTATATGTGGATGACCAATTCATGACGAGAAGATCTGCATCAGAGTTGTTCTTGCTAGCAACAAAAATTCAATACTCTCATTCTGAGAATCTAAGCATTCTGTATAGGGATCAGTTAATGCAGCTAGCAGAGGACAAGGGTCCAGAATTCTCAGCATATCCTAATGTTGTCCGGATGGTGGTTGACAGTAAATTGAAGAGGGTGAGCATGGAGGAAAAGGACTTAATGGAACTTTCAGTGGAATCTCTTAAGGCTGTCTGTAGACAAATGATGAGTAAGGGATTCGCTTCTGAGCTTAAAGATAAATCAGTGAAGATCATTGAAAGTACCATATTCAAGAAGAGCAATGAGGTGTGGAAGTGTGATATCATTGCTCCAAACCCTCTTGATAACGTGAAGATTGAGCCGGAGCTGATAGAAAAGAAATGGAATATTCTTCAAGCTATGAAGAATGTAGATGAAGCTCTGAATCTTCCTTCTGGAGAACTGGAACAAGGAGAGATAAAGGAGTCAATTGGTGTTCCAGGAAGAGATAGTGTATACTGGATACACTCTTTTGTTGATGATACAGCTGATGCCTTAGTATTCATAGATGTAGACCAGAATAAAACACTCTTGCATATGAGTAGAAAATGGCTGCTGCAGACTCAAGATGCTGCATTTCTGGAGAAAGTGTTATATGTGTTCAAATGGGAAGATGTGGAAGTTAAGTATGTGAAAGAAAAGCAGAGACTCGTGAGTTACCTGTCTGATGTAGTAGTGGAAAAGAAGCGAATGGAGCAAGATGCGGCTAGTGTCCACAATACTAACCGTGTCAAGGGCTATCCCAAAATGATCTATTGTCAGTTTAAAGCTGATAAAGCTCATTGGAAACCTCAGCTTATAATGAAGAAATTTGAGGACATTCCAAAGATCAGGACTACTCAGGAGGTGGACAAACTCAGAAGGCTTTTCAAACATCCTTACCCAGAACCCAGGAATCCTCTAGAAATGGAAGCAGTAAGTTTGTTGAATGCTAGGTGGACGCAACTTCATGATCCAGTATATAAGAAACAAAAGCAGCAAAAGGAGAAGAGCAAAAGGCAGAAAGAAGAGAAAGACCAAGCTGCTGAAGCTAGGAAGAGGAAACAGAATTAGGGTTAAAGGTCAGAGTGGTGTGAACTTGAAGTTGGAAAAACTTCATGTCTTTCGGTTGCTTTAACTCACTTGAGGAAAATTCACCTTAGAGTGAATCCAATAAGGTGATATAAGTTTGACTAAAAGATATGAAATAATCCAGGTAATAGGAATCATTCAAATGATCTTTAATTCGAGGTTCGAATTCTGTTTCTAGTTTAAGTTCTTTGTATTGTTTTCAAGTACTTTTCAATTGCACATTTTTCAAGACTGTAATGTTAATTATCTTTTCTCGTCTCATTGTTTAGTTAGTTTATCCTTCATTAATTTGAATGTCATTGTTAGACAATCAAATAGGGGGAGATTGAAAGGCAGAGTGTATAAACTTGTAACACTATAACTAATGTAACTCAATTAAAAGAAAAGATACTTAACCAGAAGACAATCAAGAACAAGAAGTCATAAGAAATCAACACTAAATGAAGACAAGGTAATTGATACAATTGAACATGTTAACTATGATCAAGCCAAGAAGAAATCATTGAAAGAAGTTCAATTCAAAGTTGTTCAGGCCTCAGTGATTTGAGAAATCGAGAATCAAGATCATAACTATCAGTATCAACAAGACCAATTGATTTCAAGTGAACAAGAAGGAAAGCGAATATTGGAAAGCCAAGTTTCTAAGTGAATATGGTAATTTATTCAAGAAGCAGAAACACTATCAAGACTAGTCACTTATGAACCAGACCAGTGCATCAAGTGTCAGGACATTGATAGCAAGTTTATGTCAGTAATAAAGATCCATGTTCAAGAGCTTGCTGAAGAATAAAGAAGACATGAAGATATCACAAGCTCAAGATGTGCATTGAAGTTTCAAGTTGAAGACCAGAATATTTTCTAAGTACTAAATGTTCTAGATGGCCAAGTAGAATATTTCTAAGTAGAAGTTCTACTTAGAAATTTCGAGATGGCTAAGTAGAAGTTCTACTTAGAGTGCAGCTTCAACATGACACATGGCATCTTCTGATTGGCAGATTTCCAAGCTTTCAAGATAAGGCAAGATTTATGTGGACATCATTGGGCCACGTACATCTTAGTCTTTGAAGACTACAGGACATAGATTACAAGTAGTATAAATAGAAGCACTTGTGTAATGTTTTTAGTTAGTGAGCAATATTGAGAAAACACAAGAAAAAGAGAGAGAGTACATTCACAGAGCTTAGAATCATTCACTTCTCTCTGAACTTCTGTTATACTTTGTAATGAATGTTGTAGCAACCTTTTCAAGTTATATATAAAGAAATATATTCCTTGAATCTGCGTGTTCATTTATTGCATCGTATTTATTGCTTCTCATATTCGAAAAGTTGTATTCACCCCCCCTCTATAACACATTTGGACCTAACACTACTTTATTCCACTTTTTCAACACTTTACACTATTACACCCACTACTTCACTCATTTTAACAATAAAATCACTATTACACCCACACCCATTATCTTGGTCTCCGTGCAAAAAGCAAACGATAAAAATTCCACAGGATGGAGGGAGTACTAATTATATAAGATTATTGATTAATTTTTTAAAATAAAATTACTCGTATTATTTTTCTAAAAAAAAGAAATTTTAGTTAGATAAAATATAAAGAATAATGTGTTTCACCTGAAAAAGTAAATTGATTGGTTATTGAATACCCACAAATTAAATACCCATGACCAAAATACCTATCGCCAGTTCGAACGGCCCTAAATACCCATGGGACACGCTACTGGTGATGAAGCGACATGGAAACACGCTACTGGTGAAGGAGTGTCCAGCAGACACGTTATTGGGTAAGGAGCAACAAGAAGACACGCTAGTGGGTAAGTCGTGTCTGTCCACATGATACACATTCTCTTACGGCGACATGCGTGATGACGTCATCGTCATTTTTCTCATAATTACGTGTCCTTCTCCCCAGTGGCGATTTTTTGGTCGATTGTTAACCTTTTTCCGGCCATGGTCCGTTCTCGACCATCTCACACTTCTCCAGCCACATATTATACACCTTTCGATTAGGTTTTTCACCCTCTACAAGCCTATACCCTTTTTAATCCATTCCTAATGCTTGAAATCAAACACCCAAATCGGATCAATTCGAAACCCTTACTCCGACAAAACTCTACCCAACTCCTGCGAGACCTGAAAACATCGAAACAAATATGTAAAAAGGGAGAGGGAGATGTGCTGGTCACGTTCCTATGTTCAAATTGAGAAATGGTTGCGAGATGGCGACGGAGCAGGTGACATCGAGAGAGGCGGAGGAGAGAGCTTAAGAGAGATGCAAAGAGAAGGGAAGAGAGATACTATAGTAATTAGAACACGCTACACGCAGTAGCGTGTGGCGTGGGTAGTGAGGGCCAGACCTTCCGAAAATGGGTATTTTGGACCATGGGGTAGTGAAAAAGAGGTATTTTGGTCATTTTCTCTTGATTATTAAAAGAATAGACTAAGTAACATATTTTTGATGAAAAAAGAAATTGATAGATATTGATAATCATAACATTAACATGTTTTATATGATAATGAAAAATGATTAGTTATTACTAATCGAAATATTATTATTATTTAATGTAATAATTATGATAATCATTCTGAAAACCAAACCAACAAATTTTCAATATTTTTTGTTCAATATAATAATCTAGTATAAGGGTGCAAATCAATCCAAATGAACCAAATTTTAGAATGTTTATATCTAATGAGTAAAAAAATTATTGAATTTAAATCGAATTCAAATCTAAACTTTAATTAAATTTAAAATTTTGTTTGAGTTTGGCTTATTAAACAAAAAGGTCATCCACGCGACTTATTACACCCAGCTTGCCAAGTCACTACTGTATATTGGATAAAAATTTATGTTTTCACCTTTTTATTGTCCAATATTAACAAAAAGGTCATCCACACGACCTATTACACCCAGCTTACGACTTATTTGAGTTTGTCTAATATTAACAAGCATACGGTTGGATTATCTAAAAGGTTAAATGATAATTTACTTATAAAATTTTAAGATCCACTAATAAAATGATTTTTTATGGTATGCTTTAAACACTCTCTTTCAAAAAAGAAAATGGTACTACGTGAACTTTTGCTCCATGGCTCTGTTTGGTATTACTATTCAAAATTATATTTAAAAAAAATGATATTAAAATATGTGGTGTTATGAAAATCAAATAATTATTTAATAATATTTTAGATATATGCAAATGTTTTTAGATATACTTTATTTAAAAAAAATTAATGAAATTTGATATTGAAACCAGTAGTTATTTTTCGTAAAAATTGAAAAATAACTTTTTTAAAACATGGAAAACATGTTTTCTTTAAAAAACAACTTTTAAAAAAAACATTTTTCAAAAAACTTATTTTTAAAATTTATCAATTTTTTTACTTGATTTTCAAAAATAAATACCCGTAATTAGACAAAGGTTGGTACTTGGTAGTAGGGCTGTTCATGGGTGTGCCAACCCGAAATACCCAACCCGACCCTGATTTGGGCCGAACTAACCAGATCGTTCAAAACCGAAGTCCGATTGGATTTATTTTCTGTTGGGCCGAATATAATGGATTAGGTTAGAGTTTACCTATTTAAAACCCTAAACCAACCCGATCCGATTAAATAATAATAGGCCCAGTCCATTTAGGATATCTTGTGTGTGTGTGTGTATATATATAGTTCTTAAGTGGACTTCTTTAGTTAATCTCAAAGGGTTGTCACTGTTTTAACTAAATGAGTTGGTTAATGCCACAAACTCACAAAGTTATGTTCTTGACCAGTTCTTGTTACTAGTCTGTTAGGTCCGATAAGATTGTAGAAGGGGGGTTGAATACAATCTATACCATTTATTCGAAATTTGTCCTTAGAATAAAATTTGACTTGAACAAATTTGTGCGGAATAAATTGAAACAAATTTCAAGTTGAATATAACAATATATTAACTTGATGGGTGTTACAATTTCAGTACAGATTAAATATCAAGTTGATAAAAACAAATTAGAAAATTCGACATGAACTTTTCTAGATTTGTTAATAAAAATCAAGATAAGTGCTAGGAGTAAAAACTCGCTAGTAGTACAAGAGACACAAATAATCAAGTTCTACCGGATAAAATATTACAAAGGTAGCAAGCTTGATTTACTATGAATTTTTCTGTGTATGTGTTCTTGAGAGCTTTGAGAGAGAAAGTGAGCTGCTGGGTCTTTTTGATAGATATTATGTTCTGTCTATATGTTCTGTCCGTTTCTGTCTCTTTTATCACCAGGATATGCCAACTGTCATAGTGTCCATATTTAACACTATTATGACACTCGCTATGACAGTTTCTTGAGCTTTTATGACACTTGCAAGGCTGCTATGACACTCGGTATTACACTTCCAGGAGCATCATGACAGTCGGTATTACACTTTCAGAATCTATCATGACAGTTGGTCGGTATTACACTTCCAGAATCATTATGACTGTCGGTATTACACTTTCTGAAGCATTATGACAGGCGGTATGACAGTTTCCATATCCTTCATTATGACAGTCACCTCCCAGCTATTATGACAGTTGTCTAATACACTCGGTATGACTCTCTCTATGACAGTCTGTTGAGCTTTGTATGATACTTCGGTATGACTCTCTCTATGACAGTCTATTGAATGTCATATAAGAGTAAATTTCAGAAAATCATTTAACTTTAATTAAATTCTGATTTAATTAATCCATTGATTAATTTAAAGAATAAACTAATTCTAGTTGAATTAATTTACAAAATAAATTAGCCAACTTATTAAATTAATTAAAGGATGTTGAGTATTGAATACGGTAAAAGAATACAGAGGGGGGGTGAATAGATTCTTGAACTTTTCTTGGATTGAGTCTATGTAGCAGATAAGTGCCTGTGTGTGTAGAAGTGAAGGTGCGGATAAATAAACAACACAAGACACAATATCACTTTAATCTAATGTATTATTAGATAAAGGTTGCTACAATCTGTGAATACAAATGGTAGTATTCTCAGCTTCGTTTTTCTCAGAGAGATATAGCTTACAGTGTATGAAAAACTTGACTCACAAAAGTTGCTAAGTTATGAAGTGAGGCTGTGTCCTTATAGAACATGGATACAGCCTACTTACTGCAAATAAGGTAGCTAAACAAATTACTTTCTAGTCTGTCTATCCTTTTTGAGTAAGTGTCCAAACGGTTACAGATTTGACTTTGCAAAGCCTGTTTAGATCCACTTCTTTAGCTCCTTGTCTCTTCTATATCTCTCCAAGCTTCCTTGTAGGCTTTCCAGAGCACGTTACAGATTGTGGTCCATAAAGTGCATTGGCTTGTTGCAGGTTTCTGACTTGTACAATTTCTTCAGTATTTTGTCTCCAAGAATGTATTCGAGAAGTGACTAAGTAAGTGATTCGAGAACTAGAATTGACTTGATCGATAACTCTGAGTTCTCGAATACTGTTATATTGACATATCGAACCACTTCTCGAATAGCTCTTTTCCATCAGGATTCCTTGAGTTGTCGAATAGAACACTTGACTTATCGAATCCTCGAGATATCGAATAGCTTTCTGAGTCCTTGAGATATCGAATGGAACTTTGACTTGTTGACTCTTTGAGAACTCGAATACCATCTTGACTTGTTGACTTCTTGAGTTCTCGAATAGAGTAGTAGACATATCGAATCCCTGAGATATCGAATGAGATATCGAACAGTGTATTCAGAGATATCGAATAGTGTCTTGAGATATCGAATCTCTGACTTCTCGAATGCTGGACTTCTCGAATAGACAAATATACTTCTCGAATTGGTACTTAGGCAAATTCTTCATTTCTTCAAATCCCAACTGTGATTATTTGACAGTCTTTAACTCCTTGCTTGAGGCATGAACCTTGGAACTTCTTTCAAGCATTATTCTAGACTCTATTTGTACAATTACACAACTAGGATTTGATGCCTACTACAAGTACAATACAAACAGAAACTCTACAACTAGAGGTTCCCTCAGTTAAGAGGTCATGTAAGTAATGCAAGGCATTACAAACAATTAGGCTTGTTATTAGATGTGTACAGGCATGCCTTTGTATCTAACAATCTCCCCCAAATTGTGAGTGAGACCCTTAGTCACAATTTCATGTCTGATAACAAGCCTAACATACATAAAGATAAAACTTTAAAAGTACAGGTATGTATATTGAACACATAAATGGAATTACAAGATAAATACTCTTACAGTATGATGAGGTACTAGCCATTTTCATTTGATTGCATCTCCATTGCTTTGGCTTGTAGATCATCATATGCTTTCTGTTTCCTTTCTTTCTCCTTTCTTGCAATCTCATCTATTGCTCTTATGATTTCTGTCATAGCATCCAATTCTTCAATCATAATAGAGTTTTTGAAATCTTCAAGCACTGGTTTCAGGATGTTGGCAGGATAGTGACTGAGTAGGTCCATTCTTATATTGACATTGTCTCCATTTCTTCTCCTATACTTCACCACATAGGGATCAAACTGAACTCTACACAATCCCTTTGCCCTTAGCTTTTCTGCTTCAATCTCCAGTCTGTCAATTTCTTTCTCCCTTTCTAACCATTTCTCATAGCAGCCCTTTCTTATCTTCTCAGCATATTCTTTCTTCATTTTCACAAAGTCAATCAATTCCAGCTTCCATACTTTCTCCACTTTGTCTCTAGAATCCAGCAATGCAATGATTCTTTCTATCTCATACAATTTACCCCAATGTTGACAACACCCTTGTTTGAATTTCATTTCTCTTCCATCAGTGTACTTGATTTCAAGGTGGTCATTCACAATTACAGCATAGCATATCTTTTGAGCTCTTAGAAATTGCAGTTGTTCTTCATCAAAGTCTTCATCAAGTGGCTGGAGTTTCAATCCTGGAATGATTGTTAGGGCTCTTGATCTGGATAGCTTCACTCTTCTTGCAGCATGTTTAAATTTCATCCTCTTGACATGATTGCTTGGCAGAAATCTTTGACCTTTGTTGGTAGACCATAGTAGTATTCCATTAGCAGATTGCTTTCTGAAACATACACATGGTTTCTTGACTTGAATCTTCTTCTCTACTTGAGGTGGTAAAACAGTTGCAGAAGCCATAGATGTAGATTTTGCTAGGTCACTACTAACAGTATTCACCCTAGACTTAGAGTCTTGTGTTGTGGTGAGGTTACTGCTAGCAGTGCCTAAGGCTTGCTGTTTTCCACTCTTCCTCTCATAGATTTTACCTTGGTCATCATCATTCTTCTTATCTTTGTCCCCCTTCTTCTTCTTGTCTTCATCACCCTTATCTCTCCTGTGATGTCTTCTCCTCCCATCACCTTTGTCTTCAGAATCATCATCCTTATTTCTCCTAGGTTGAGCCATCTCTGGAATTTCACCAGTTGCAATATAAGTTCTGAGGATGTGCAGTGCCTCAGTTTCTTCAGCATTTCTGGCTCCAACCTTCTTCTGTAATTGATCAATGATAGCAATGATCAGTCTGTGATTTCTAGTGGTGAGATCATGGGGAATGACCAATTGCTTGATATCTTCAATTCTGGTGCCAGACTGATAAATGATTGTCCATGGCTTCTTGATCACTTCTGGTAGCCTTGAAGGTTGGCCATTCTTCAAATCATCAAACAGACTTTTGCTGTTCTCATTCCTCTTCTCAATGAGCTCAAGTATGGCATCTATCTCTGAGTGTTTTAGGTCTTGTAGAGTCTGGTATGTTAGATGCCATATCTTTAATTTGGAAACCATCACTATCTCCTTGACCCATAGATTATTGACTTTCTTGGGGATGATAGTGATGTAGTCAATCTGCTTCTTCACCTCCCTCAGATAAAACTGAGTGTCACCAACCTGTTCCCTTATGGCTTTCAGAAACTCCAAGAAGGCTTTATCATGATAAACATCTGAGTTGGCAACTTCTTGCAGCTTGGCCTCAGTTACAACTTTAACTTCTACAGGCTTGGCACTCTCAGATATAGAGGTTGGAGGTTTGTCAGATGGCATACTCCCTGCAACCATTGTGGTAGTTATGGATTGCTTTTGTCCTCCAGGAGTAGTGATGTGCACAGTTGGTAGAGTGACAACTGGTAAGATAGATGGAGGCTCATCCACTTTGGATTTTCCTTTGCCAGGCACATTTGGTAGAGACTTTGAAGCCCTTTGTTGACCACCCTCTTTTAGTATTATGCCTTTCTCCCCCTTTGTATTTGAGTTCCTTGCCTTCTTCTCCCCCTTAGGCTTGTTGTCAGGCACAGAGGCTGTAGAGATGTCCTTTGGGATTGAAGATTCATCAGGTAGAGGGAGACCCATATGCTTCATCATAGCAGCTAACATGGATTGTTGATGCAGAAGGACATCAGCTGTGGTGGATGCTTGAGTGTCCAACTGATCATTTAGAAGTGAAACCTTGTCTGTAAGATGAGCATTGGACTTGGTGAGAGTAGCCACCTCCTTCTCGAGTGCATCTACTTTGCTGAATAACTCAGTAGATTTGAAGCCAGACAGGGATTGTTCTTTGAGTCTCTGCACTTCAAATCTAGTCATGTCATGTACTGGGACCTCAGTGACCAGTCTGTCTCCATATAAATTTTTGAACATGGTCCTCAGCATGGCATTGGCATCTGTGGTCTGATCAGATAGAATTTGAAATTAATGCCCCAGACCTGTGACAGTGTCCTTTAGCAGAGCTAGCCCATTATCCATCTTGGTGCAGGTAGTGTTGCAGTGTTTGATGTCCTTGAACACACTGTCTAGCTGAGGGAATTTGGCATCAAAGGTCCTCTTGATTGCTTCTACTGTGGTGGTGGTCTTATCACACACTCTATTGACCTCAGTTTTGACACCTTTTCCAAGATAATGTGCTGCCTTGAGGAATCCCTTGTGAGTATCATTTATGGCCTCATACACTTCACCAGGTGTCAGAGATTTGGCATTGGAGCCCAGTGAAGTGAGGTATTCCTCCCTGAGATACTGAAGTGCTTCATCGAGAGTAATATCATATTTTTCTTGCAACCAGGCATCTATGTTGCCATCTCTCTCAGCATCATCAATGATCTTTGACTTCTGCACCTCCACATCATCCCTATGGCATAACAGAATGTTAACTCGAATAACTTGTAGAAGGGGGGGGTTGAATACAAGTTATATAATCGTGTCTGATTTTTGCTTGATTATATGAACAAGAATAAACGAATGAATCAAACTCTTGTTTGTATTAATAAGATCAAATACAAACTCTACCAAAGGTGTACAATAACTTTAGCAGCTGCTGACAATACAAATATCTCTCTGTTTGTTTCGAACTCTCGAATACAAACCTTATACAGAGCTACGCACTCTAACTTACAACTTCGTCGCTCTTTTTACAATGATATTGAGAGAGTATTTATAATGCTACCTATCAACTAATAACAGAAAGATATAATCTATACATGACAATGTTCTGCCTTCTAGTCGATAGTTTCCTTCAATAGAAAACTCTTTCCTTCATAATGTCTTCTTGCTTGTTCTTCAAACAACGATCCTGTTTTATAGCACTTGCCAGTTTCTGTAGTATCTATAATGACATCATCAGTAACATGACTGATATCAGGATCTGTACACTGCATCAGTATCTGATCAACCATCAGTATTGGACCATCATCAGGATTTGCTCTCTGTTCCTGACATGTAGTCTCCGATATACTGTTCATTCCTGACTAAACTATACAGATAACTGTTTTACACATAAAACCTATATACAGTGCTAAATCCTTTATAAGATCAGGATTACAAGAAGTATAATGTGTAAATTCTATTCTTAACATCACAACTTATGAATTATTCCTAACAATCTCCCCCTATTTATGCTTTATAATCTGAAGCATAAATCTAAGTTGTGGATGTCAAAACATATAACAATACAACCAGAATAGAATTTATAAATGTAGAATTATGAAGTTAAGTACCTCCTTCTCAGATGTAGACGCTTATCTAGTACTTAGAAGAAAGAATTTTAACTATTAATGCTGCTCTTCCTTTACCTCTTCCTAGCTGAGATTCACCACTGTCACTCCTGGTTCTTCTTTTTACTATCCTTTGTCTGATCTTTATCTCCCCCAGCTTTATCTTCAGTCTGGTGGTGTTGTTGTTGTCTTTGAATTGTCTTTATCTCCCCCTTTTTGACATCAGCAACATTAATTCCAAGAGATTCAGAAACAGAACAAATGAGATTCATAAGAACTGCTTGATTTTCCATAATTGTGACTTGGTTATCTTCAAGTGATTGAAGTCTTGTTTGAATAGCAATTTGAGAATTCTGAATATCTTTCAAAACATCAGAATGAACTTCAATATTGGAAGTGCTTCTAGTATCTGCAGTATCAGAATCAGAAAGAACTGTATCTTCAAGTCTTGTAGAAGAAGTTGCTTGAGTTGTATGATATTCAAGTAATAAAACCTGATTAGAAGTATCAACATCTTCATCTTTCTGTTCTGGAACTGAAACATGATCATCATCTCCTTCACCAGTATTCTGTGTACTAACATCTTCAAATCCTGACTCCTCCTTAGAGTGATCAGAGACTGTTGATGTCTCAATTCTAGATGATATTGGAAGTACATACAAAGGAACACTAGGATCATTAGGAACTTCATCTGGTACATATGTATCAAGAGATTGCTTTATCCTGGCACCTCTTCTGTTAATGATTTCTGCAAGCCTCTCCTTTTGCTTCTGAGCTTTAACTTCTGGCTTTGCATTATGATGTGCTAGGTCATTCTTCTGATACATTTTGATGAATGAATAAGTACCAGCATCCATACCCAAATTTTCAGACCAAGATTCAGGAAAAACCTGATCCCAGAAATCAAATGATGGTTTCCTAATTTTCTCTCCCTCACTATGGAGTTGATCATCCATACCCTCATTCTCACTTTGACTTTCTAAAGTCAACACTCTTTCTACCTCACCTTTTGCCTGGTCAGGAGCCAGCCGCTCAAATTGTGGATCTAAGTCCATCTTTTCAACTGTATCACTCAAATTTAGATAAGTGCTCTCATGACCTACAGAAAAATAGAGTTTAGAAGGAGTTTTTATACCTGAACTCACATGGAGAGAGGGTTCCTCATATGGCATGTGGCTTGAGGTTTTCTCCAAGGAGTGAGCTGCTATAGTCTCTGAACCCATACAATCATCTTCTTTCCTTTCAGAAACTACAGGCTCCAGTATACCACTTTCAGGTTCTTTACTAGACTCTGATGTCTTCAGTAATACTTCATTAGACACCATAGTTAGTACATCACCCTCTTTAAGTGTTGTTTGCTGAGACACACCCTCAAGGTGAATAGACTCTGACTGAACAAAATTTGTTTGATCTTCAGAAAAATCAACCAAAGTCATTCCTCCCATATCATAGGGTATCTCACTTGCATTCTCAGTCATCACAGAAGACCTTTCAACATCAGCTATCACAGCTCCTGAATCATCCTTCCTCTGACTAGATGGTTCTTGTGTTACAGTGACTGTGACCTGATTTTTCCTACTATTCACCACTGGTGCAATAGTACCTTCTGTTGACTGCTTTTCTCTATCTACTTCCTCCAGTTTTTCACCTTGAGCTGAAGCATCTTCAATAATTACATCCTTGTCAAATAAATATGCATGAAGTGATTGAAGTGCAACATGCTTCGAGAGTCCAAATTTCTTGACTAATTGTCTTCTGACAGATACATAGAAATACATCTTCATTAAGTCAAGTCTTTGATGTAGAAGTCCATATTCATCTGGAAATAAAAGTTTTGGTACTCTTTCAACCAGAAAGTCTAAAACAGGCCTTAACAACTTCACTTTGAGAGAAATTAGTCCCATAGCCAGTCTATATGATAATGTAGTTTCCCATGAAGAATCAATATCCAGATCTCTCTTGTCAAATACTGACATAGATGTAGCTTGATTTGTAGAAACCTGCATGATATTAGTTGGACTAGACTCTGTGTGTGTAGGTGACAATTGAATCTTTCTCCTTGTTCTCCTGGTATAGTGAGCAAAAGATTTATCCTGAGAAGACTCAAGAGGTGTAGACACAGAAGTGATCTTGGGATGAGATCTTTGTTCAATAGACACAGTCTTTTGAGAGACAGTATCCAGTAACTGTTTTCCCTTTTTAAGAACTACAGCCTTTTGGGAGACTGCAGCCTGGCTGTGACTAGGTTTTTCATCTCTTTGTGCTAACAGAGAAAGTTGAATTGCAGCCTTCAATTCTGCTCTCTCAGCAAGAGTTAAATCATCATCATCTTCACTAGAATTACTACTACTACTTGACACAACAAATCTTCTCTTCCTTACAACTGATGTCTTTTGAGAAACACCAGAGGTTGGTTTCTTTGAAACAATAGGCTGTGGATCAAAATTTGGTTCTTGAATTGTTTCAGAGACTATAATGTTTTGGGCTACTTGGGTTGACACAGGTGGGTTCTCCTCCAATTGAGATTCCTGAGCCATTTCACCACAAAAGAAAGAAGAATTGTAGAGAGTAGGAAGATGAGTTTTAAGAATTACCTGAACATGATGTGGATAATGAATTACAGGTATTTCATCTAGATTCTTTTCATTGTCCTTCTTTGTAATGTCAGAGAAAATTCTCTTTTGCTGTTCATAAGAAGAAACACAATGTTCTCTACCAAATCTAGTTTCAACATCAGGAACGAAATGGTTAATAAACAATTGCATAAATCTATGATAATAAACCATTTTCCTGTTTTGATCTCTTAACCCAAGTTTAATACTCATCTGACTTAAGATAATATGACCAATGTTGATTACCCTGTCATAAAGCAAACTATAAGCAATATGTGATGTAACAGAAGTAATTTGCTGAAAAGAACTACATTTGCCAGTAAAACATTTAGCAATTTGATCAAAGTAAAAAGACCATTCCTTTCTAAGAAAAGACCTATTCAACTGGCTCATGTTATCTAGAGGTCCACTATAACCTAATTCAGACAACATAGTTCTTATATTATCATCAGATGGTACATTCTCATAACTATCAGTAACAGGTAAGCAAAGTACTGAATTAACAACCGATTCAGTAATGTCAAATGAATCTTGTCCTAAATGTAGAACAATCTTACCTGATTGACTCTGAGTAGAATCAATTACCTCAGCATTCTTCCAAGCTTGTGAAACAGCTACTTGATTAATCTGTGGAGATGCTGTCAATGCATAACTTAATGGTCCATACACCAGAAAGTCCATGATTGGATGAAAATCAGATGACACTCCTTCCTTGTTGGTGATAGCTGCAACATGATTGTTTGTCATAAAATCAAAGTCACCAAACTTGAAGGCTACTGATTTAGGTAATCTTCTCTGAGCTGCCATTTTTGATTTTTGAATGATGTATAAATTATCAGTATGCAAATATCAAAACTTGCTAGCATAGACTTAACACATCACAGAATTAGATTACTACACAAAGTAAACGTCAGGATTTGAAACAATTTTCATAATCCTGATACTGACACAATACTGATGACGTCAGCATCCTGATAACAAATCTAATCCTGATGATTATTAACAAGTCTATCATACTGAAATTTATCAAGGCAATGTGTTATAACTCAAGCATTTTAACAATCAAATATAGATCCTGACAAGAATATCAAGTCTATAAGCTAAGAACAACATACCTTGCTACTATTGCAGATGTTAAAATCTAAAAATTTAACATTCCTAACTCACTTACTAGTCTACTGAATGTAGTCTCATCAAGTGGTTTAGTTAGAATATCTGCAAGCTGTTTGTTAGTAGGAACAAAATGAAGTTCCACAGTACCATTCTCAATATGTTCTCTAATAAAATGATACCTGACATCAATGTGCTTAGTCCTTGAATGTTGAACTGGATTTTCTGCAATTTTAATAGCACTAGTATTATCACAAAACATAGGAATATTACTAAGTGTCATACCATAATCCAACAACTGATTTCTTATCCAAAGGAGCTGTGCACAACAACTGCCTGCTGCTATGTACTCAGCTTCTGCAGTTGAGGTTGAAACAGATTGTTGCTTCTTGCTTGCCCAAGAAATCAATCTATTTCCCAAAAATTGACATGTACCTGTAGTGCTTTTCCTGTCTATCTTACACCCTGCATAATCAGAGTCTGAATAGCCAATTAGAAAGAAATCAGATTCTCTAGGATACCACAAACCAAGATTTGGAGTTCCTTTGAGATATCTAAAAATTCTCTTCACAGCAATTAAATGAGATTCCTTAGGATCACTTTGGAATCTAGCACATAAACAGGTAGAAAACATTATATCTGGCCTACTTGCAGTTAGATATAACAATGAGCCTATCATGCCTCTATAACTAGTATTATCCACACTCTTCCCTTTAGGATCAGAGTCTAGTTTAGTGGCTGTTGCTATGGGTGTTTTTGCAACTGCACAGTCTTGAAAGTCAAACCTTCTTAAAAGATCTTTGATATACTTTGACTGATTAATGAAAATACCAGTCTCAGTCTGTTTGACCTGCAAGCCTAAGAAATAATTTAGTTCACCCATCATGCTCATCTGATACTTAGACTGCATAAGCTTGCTAAACTTAGCACACAACTTTTCATTAGTAGAACCAAAAATAATATCATCAACAGAAACTTGAACTAAAAGCAATTCACCTTTTATCTTTCTAAAGAATAGAGTTTTGTCAATTGTACCTCTTGTGAAGCCATTTTCAAGAAGAAATTTAGACAAAGTCTCATACCATGCTCTTGGTGCCTGCTTTAGTCCATAGAGTGCCTTGTCAAGTTTGTAGACATGATTTGGAAACTTTGGATCAACAAATCCAGGTGGCTGTTCTACATACACTTCTTCATCAAGTTTTCCATTTAGAAAAGCACTCTTTACATCCATCTGGTATACCTTCAATTTTGAATGAGCTGCAAATGCAAGAAACATTCTGATTGCTTCCAATCTTGCTACAGGTGCAAAGGTCTCATCATAATCAATGCCTTCTTCCTGAGAATAACCCTTGGCCACCAGTCTTGATTTGTTTCTTACAATCATACCAGATTCATCTAGCTTGTTTCTGAAAACCCATCTTGCACCAACAATAGATCTATCTTTAGGTCTTGGTACCAGTTTCCAAACTTTGTTTCTCTCAAACTCATTTAATTCCTCCTGCATTGTAATTACCCAATCAGGATCCTGTAAGGCTTCTTCAACCTTCTTAGGTTCATTCTTTGAGAGAAAACAACTATACAAGCATTCATTTTGAATTGATCTTCTAGTTCGAACACCACTATTTGGATCACCAATTATCAAATCTTCAGTATGATCCTTTGTCCATTTTCTAACAGGTGGTAAATCAACTCTGCTAGTCTCTCCCCCTAAGTTAGTGGTATCTCTTGTAGAAGAATTCTCTCTACCTTCAAAAACTCTCCTTTGATCAATAGAATCAGTAGATTCCATATTGCTGCTAGTTACTGATCTTTCCTCAGTAGACTCTGAAATGTCAGTTCCTGATGGAGTAGACTCTGAAACATCAATTCCTGATGGAATAGACTCTGAAAGACTAGTCTGCTCCTGATGATCACTGTGTTCTCTCTGATTTATTTGCTCCCCCTCAACAGTAGCATTCCTTTGAGAAGCAATAGAAATTCCTTCTGGAGAACCTTCATCATCACTTGAGAGTATCTCAGAATTCTTCAGATTTTCAAATTCCAATTTGTCATGGCTTTCATCAGTTTGCAAAATTCCAAATTTCTTATCATCAAATGCAACATGAATTGATTCCATAACAATGTGAGTTCTGAGATTATAAACTTTGAAGGCCTTAGATGCTGAGTATCCTAGAAAAATTGCTTCATCCGATTTGGCTTCAAATTTTCCAAGTTGTTCTGGATGAACTTTTAGGACATAGCATTTGCATCCAAAGATGTGAAAATATTTCACACTTGGTTTCTTTCCTTTGATCATCTCATAGGGAGTTTTTCCATGACTATTTACCAAGGTACAGTTCTGAGTGAAACATGCAGTGTTAATAGCTTCTGCCCAAAAGTAGGTTGGAAGTTTTGCATCTGCAAGCATGGTTCTTGCTGCCTCTGTGCCTGACAACAAGCCTAAGGGGGAGAAGAAGGCAAGGAACTCAAATACAAAGGGGGAGAAAGGCATAATACTAAAAGAGGGTGGTCAACAAAGGGCTTCAAAGTCTCTACCAAATGTGCCTGGCAAAGGAAAATCCAAAGTGGATGAGCCTCCATCTATCTTGCCAGTTGTCACTCTACCAACTGTGCACATCACTACTCCTGGAGGACAAAAGCAATCCATAACTACCACAGTGGTTGCAGGGAGTATGCCATCTGACAAACCTCCAACCTCTATATCTGAGAGTGCCAAGCCTGTAGAAGTTAAAGTTGTAACTGAGGCCAAGCTGCAAGAAGTTGCCAACTCAGATGTTTATCATGATAAAGCCTTCTTAGAGTTTCTGAAAGCCATAAGGGAACAGGTTGGTGACACTCAGTTTTATCTGAGGGAGGTGAAGAAGCAGATTGACTACATCACTATCATCCCCAAGAAAGTCAATAATCTATGGGTCAAGGAGATAGTGATGGTTTCCAAATTAAAGATATGGCATCTAACATACCAGACTCTACAAGACCTAAAACACTCAGAGATAGATGCCATACTTGAGCTCATTGAGAAGAGGAATGAGAACAGCAAAAGTCTGTTTGATGATTTGAAGAATGGCCAACCTTCAGGCTACCAGAAGTGATCAAGAAGCCATGGACAATCATTTATCAGTCTGGCACCAGAATTGAAGATATCAAGCAATTGGTCATTCTCCATGATCTCACCACTAGAAATCACAGACTGATCATTGCTATCATTGATCAATTACAGAAGAAGGTTGGAGCCAGAAATGCTGAAGAAACTGAGGCACTGCACATCCTCAGAACTTATATTGCAACTGGTGAAATTCCAGAGATGGCTCAACCTAGGAGAAATAAGGATGATGATTCTGAAGACAAAGGTGATGGGAGGAGAAGACATCACAGGAGAGATAAGGGTGATGAAGACAAGAAGAAGAAGGGGGACAAAGATAAGAAGAATGATGATGACCAAGGTAAAATCTATGAGAGGAATAGTGGAAAACAGCAAGCCTTAGGCACTGCTAGCAGTAACCTCACCACAACACAAGACTCTAAGTCTAGGGTGAATACTGTTAGTAGTGACCTAGCAAAATCTACATCTATGGCTTCTGCAACTGTTTTACCACCTCAAGTAGAGAAGAAGATTCAAGTCAAGAAACCATGTGTATGTTTCAGAAAGCAATCTGCTAATGGAATACTACTATGGTCTACCAACAAAGGTCAAAGATTTCTTCCAAGCAATCATGTCAAGAGGATGAAATTTAAACATGCTGCAAGAAGAGTGAAGCTATCCAGATCAAGAGCCCTAACAATCATTCCAGGATTGAAACTCCAGCCACTTGATGAAGACTTTGATGAAGAGCAACTGCAATTTCTAAGAGCTCAAAAGATATGCTATGCTGCAATTGTGAATGACCACCTTGAAATCAAGTACACTGATGGGAGAGAAATGAAATTCAAACAAGGGTGTTGTCAACATTGGGGTAAATTGTATGAGATAGAAAGAATCATTGCATTGCTGGATTCTAGAGACAAAGTGGAGAAAGTATGGAAGCTGGAATTGATTGACTTTGTGAAAATGAAGAAAGAATATGCTGAGAAGATAAGAAAGGGCTGCTATGAGAAATGGTTAGAAAGTGAGAAAGAAATTGACAGACTGGAGATTGAAGCAGAAAAGCTAAGGGCAAAGGGATTGTGTAGAGTTCAGTTTGATCCCTATGTGGTGAAGTATATGAGAAGAAATAGAGACAATGTCAATATAAGAATGGACCTACTCAGTCACTATCCTGCCAACATCCTGAAGCCAGTGCTTGAAGATTTCAAAAACTCTATTATGATTGAAGAATTGGATGCTATGACAGAAATCATAAGAGCAATAGATGAGATTGCAAGAAAGGAGAAAGAAAGGAAACAGAAAGCATATGATGATCTACAAGCCAAAGCAATGGAGATGCAATCAAATGAAAATGGCTAGTACCTCATCATACTGTAAGAGTATTTATCTTGTAATTCCATTTATGTGTTCAATATACATACCTGTACTTTTAAAGTTTTATCTTTATGTATGTTAGGCTTGTTATCAGACATGAAATTGTGACTAAGGGTCTCACTCACAATTTGGGGGAGATTGTTAGTTACAAAGGCATGCCTGTACACATCTAATAACAAGCCTAATTGTTTGTAATGCATTGCATTACTTACATGACCTCTTAACTGAGGGAACCTCTAGTTGTAGAGTTTCTGTTTGTATTGTACTTGTAGTAGGCATCAAATCCTAGTTGTGTAATTGTACAAATAGAGTCTAGAATAATGCTTGAAAGAAGTTCCAAGGTTCATGCCTCAAGCAAGGAGTTAAAGACTATCAAATAATCACAGTTGGGATTTGAAGAAATGAAGAATTTGCCTAAGTACCAATTCGAGAAGTATATTTGTCTATTCGAGAAGTCCAGCATTCGAGAAGTCAGAGATTCGATATCTCAAGACACTATTCGATATCTCTGAATACACTGTTCGATATCTCATTCGATATCTCAGGGATTCGATATGTCTACTACTCTATTCGAGAACTCAAGAAGTCAACAAGTCAAGATGGTATTCGAGTTCTCAAAGAGTCAACAAGTCAAAGTTCCATTCGATATCTCAAGGACTCAGAAAGCTATTCGATATCTCGAGGATTCGATAAGTCAAGTGTTCTATTCGACAACTCAAGGAATCCTGATGGAAAAGAGCTATTCGAGAAGTGGTTCGATATGTCAATATAACAGTATTCGAGAACTCAGAGTTATCGATCAAGTCAATTCTAGTTCTCGAATCACTTACTTAGTCACTTCTCGAATACATTCTTGGAGACAAAATATTGAAGAAATTGTACAAGTCAGAAACCTGCAACAAGCCAATGCACTTTATGGACCACAATCTGTAACGTGCTCTGGAAAGCCTACAAGGAAGCTTGGAGAGATATAGAAGAGACAAGGAGCTAAAGAAGTGGATCTAAATAGGCTTTGCAAAGTCAAATCTGTAACCGTTTGGACACTTAATCAAAAAGGATAGGCAGACTAGAAAGTAATTTGTTTAGCTACCTTATTTGCAGTAAGTAGGCTGTATCCATGTTCTATAAGGACACAGCCTCACTTCATAACTTAGCAACTTTTGTGAGTCAAGTTTTTCATACACTGTAAGCTATATCTCTCTGAGAAAAACGAAGCTGAGAATACTACCATTTGTATTCACAGATTGTAGCAACCTTTATCTAATAATACATTAGATTAAAGTGATATTGTGTCTTGTGTTGTTTATTTATCCGCACCTTCACTTCTACACACACAGGCACTTATCTGCTACATAGACTCAATCCAAGAAAAGTTCAAGAATCCATTCACCCCCCCCTCTGTATTCTTTTACCGTATTCAATACTCAACAAGTGGTATCAGAGCGGGCTGTTTATTCAAAAACAGAGAAACGATCATGAGTTCGAATACACCAAAGACTACAGGAACGGTGAAGGTCCCTAAGTTTGACAAAGAAAACTTCAACCTCTGGAAGATAAAGATGATGTTGTTCATTAAAGCCTCTCATCCCTTGTATCCTAAGATTCTCAAGAATGGTCCTTTTGTTCCACAACAAGAGATACCAGAGAAGACTGTTGGAACCATAACTATCCCAAGAACTTATGAGGCCAAGGATCCATCAAAGTGGACAGAGTCAGAAAGGGAGAAGGTTGCTCTTGACAGCCACCTCTTGTTGCTTATCATTGATTCCATGGACATGTCAATGTTTGCAAACATTGCATCATGCACGTCTGCTAAAGAGATGTGGGATCACATTGAGGTGTTGTGTGAAGGGACTGATGAGGTTAAGGAAAACAGGAAACAGACACTGGTCACACAGTATGAAGCTTTCATGGCACAGTCCAAGGAAAGCATCACTGAAATGTTTGAAAGGTTTCACAAGCTAGTTACTGAGTTGCAGATGAATGGAAAGGTTTACAGCACCAAGGAGTTAAATATGAAATTTCTGTTGTCTTCACCAAATCATCTGGAGCAAAGAGTCATTTCTCTAAGAGAGAGAGAGATTTGAACAAAGTCACCTATGTTGTGCTCTATGGAGTCCTAAAGACTCATGAACTTGAGTTGCTTCAGAAAAGGGCTATCCAAGCCAACCAAGGTAGGATGATAAACACATCATGTGCCTTGATTGTCAACAAATCCATTCTGGACCTAGAAGCATCTACAAGCCAACTAAGGATAGAGGAGGTGGCAGATGATGAAGAAACTGAAGCTGGGGTGAGTGAACCTATTGAGGAAAAGGAGGAAGAAGAAGAAGAGTTTTACACTCTGGAAGAACTTGATGGGATGGAAAATACTTCATATGCTTTCATGGCCAGAAAATTTCCAAACATCAGATTTAAAAGAAATCAACCCTTCAAACCCAAAACTCAAAACCATTCAGCCAACAAGAACAAGGCACCTGTGAAACCAAACAGAAATAAGTTCAAAACCAGTTATGTGGATAGGTCATCTGTAAGGTGCTATAGATGCAATGACCTAGGGCATTTTGCCAGTGAATGCAAGAAGCCTAAAAAGAAGGATAGAGATTATCTTGAGCTCGAAGCTAAGTATGAGGCCCTTCTGAAAAAGCAGACACATGGTAAGGCCTACATAGCTGAAGGGGAGTAAGGAAGGGAAGCCTGTTTGTAGCCAATATGGACTCTGCAAACAAGGACAAAATTTGTTGCTTTTACTCAAAAGCATCAAATGAAGATTGTTGGCTGTGGCACAAGAAACTATCACACCTGAACTTCAAGGCCATTAATTCTCTAGTCAAAAGAGAGTTAGTGAGAGGCATGCCCACACTTGAATTCTGCCAAGAAGGAGTGTGTGAGGCTTGTCAAAAAAGGAAAAATGAAAAGATCAAGCCACAAGTCAAAGACAGTGACATCAGTAACCAAGCCATTACAACTCATCCATATGGATTTGTTTGGGCCTGTCAACATAATGTCACTTGGAAGAAAGAAGTATGCCCTGGTAATGGTTGATGATTTTTTAAGGTATACATGGGTGGAATTTCTGGCATCAAAAGATGAGGCTCCACAAGTAATTATTGAGCACATAAAGAAAGTTGACAAGGAAGCAAAGGCAAACGATGCAAGTGTGATTGCACTGAGGAGTGATAATGGAACAGAGTTCAGAAATGCCATACTTGAAGCATTCTGCAAAGAGAATGGCATTTCTCAGCAATTCTCAGCTCCAAGGACTCCACAACAAAATGGAGTTGTTGAGAGAAAGAATAGAACTCTAATTGAGGCTGCTAGAACAATGTTACTTGATGCAAAAATGCATACATGTTTTTGGGCTGAGGCTGTGAGCACTGCATGCTATATTCAGAACAGGACCCTCATCAACAAAAACACTGGAAAGACACCTTACAACTTGATGACTGGAAAGAAGCCTACTCTAAAGTATGTTCATACTTTTGGAAGCAAATGCTTTGTACTAAAGGATAATTCTGAATATGTTGGAAAGTTTGATGCAAAAGCATTTGAAGGAATTTTTCTTGGCTATTCTATGGAAAGAATTGCATACAAGGTTTATGTCATCAGTCAAAAGAAAGTTATGGAAAGCACAGATGTAACATTTGATGACAGCAAACTACCTGGACTAGAAGAAGCCAATGATGAAGACAAAGATCCATTGAGATTTGATAATCTAGATGATTCTGATGAAGAGACTGAAACTGGAGTTGAAACTCAAGTTCAACAAACTCAAGTGATTAATGATACAAGAGAAGAATTAGTGCCAATCGATAGTGGAGAAACAAGCATCCAAGACACACCTGTGAGTAATGGCAACTTCACAGGGGGAGGAAATGAGGATGACCATGATGTGGATGATGAAGCAACATCAAGAATGAGAAGTCAGGCTGAACACTCGAGGAAATGGGATAGATCACACACTGTAGAGCAAATCATTGGAGATCCTAATGCAGGAGTAAGGACTAGGAGAGCAACTCAAAATGAGTGCCTCTATGGATGTTTTCTATCACAAGCTGAGCCTAAGAAACTTGATGATGCACTGTTGGATCCAGATTGGATTATTGCCATGCAAGAGGAGCTGAATCAATTTGAAAGGAACAAAGTATGGGAACTTGTGCCTGCACCAAAGAATAGAACCATTGTTGGAACAAAATGGGTTCTGAAGAATAAGATGGATGAAGATGGTGTAATAATAAGAAACAAAGCAAGGCTGGTTGCGAAAGGATACTCTCAACAGGAAGGCATTGATTATGATGAGACATTTGCCCCTGTTGCTAGATTGGAAGCCATTAGAATATTCTTGGCATTTGCTGCTCATTCAAACTTTAAAGTTTATCAGATGGATGTCAAGAGTGCATTTCTAAATGGAGAGTTGGAAGAAGAGGTTTATGTGCAACAACCACCTGGCTTTGAGGATCCACATTTCCCAGAATTTGTCTACAGATTGCTTAAGGCATTGTATGGACTTAAGCAAGCTCCAAGAGCATGGTATGATACTTTATCACAATTTCTTCTTGAAAATCAATTCACTAGAGGCACATTGGACAAGACAATGTTTTACAAGAAGCATGGTGATGATATGATCCTAGTCCAAATCTATGTGGATGATATCATTTTTGGTTCTACAAATGAGAAGCTGTGTGAGAAATTCTCTAAACTCATGCAGAGCAGATATGAGATGAGTATGATGGGAGAATTGACATTCTTTATAGGGTTGCAAGTCAGTCAAAGGAAGGATGGTATCTTTATCAGTCAAACCAAGTACATCAAGGATTTATTGAAGAAGTTTGACTTGGAAGATTGTTCACCTGCCAAGACACCCATGGCCACTGCCACTAAACTGGATGAAGATGCTAAAGGCAAGAGAGTAGATATCTCAGTCTACAGAGGCATGGTTGGTTCTCTACTCTACCTCACTGCAAGTAGGCCAGACATCATGTTTGCTACATGCTTGTGTGCAAGGTTTCAATCAAATCCAAAGGAATCACATTTGATTGCAATAAAAAGGATCTTTAGATATCTGAAGGGCACTCCAAACTTGGGATTATGGTATCCTAAGGACACAGGGTTCAATCTGGTTGGTTATTCTGATGCTGATTATGCTGGATGCAGAGTGGATAGGAAAAGCACCTCAGAAAGCTGCCAGTTTCTTGGACAAAGGTTAGTTTCTTGGTATAGCAAGAAACAACAATCTGTGTCAACTTCTACAGCTGAGGCTGAATACATAGCTGCTGAAAGTTGCTGTGCTCAAGTGCTTTGGATTAGAAATCAACTTAGAGATTATGGACTTGTGTTGGAAAGAATTCCAATCATGTGTGACAACACAAGTGCAATCTCTATAGTTGCCAATCCTGTCAATCATTCTAGAACAAAGCACATTGACATCAGATATCATTTCATAAGAGAACATGCAACTAATGGAACCATTGAGTTGCATTATGTCTCTACAGATAAACAACTAGCTGATATATTCACTAAGCCATTAGATGAAGCCACCTTCACAAGGTTGGTAAGTGAGATTGGAATGCTGAATTCTTCAGATTCTGGCTAAGTGAATACATCATCTAGATTGTTGCAGCAGTAAACACTTACTTTATCTAAATTCTCAATATTTTTGGTGTAAGTGTTGGCTGAAATATGATTTATAAATATTTCAAATCTGTTGCATATGTTGAAAATCATATTTCTATTAACTTAAGATTTTTTGAAATTTTGAGAAAATCACTATTTAATTTGCTAGGATATTTTTCAATGAATATGTCTGGTAAATTTTAAAAGATAGTGAAAATCAAATTTTTATGAGTGATGGGTATAGTTCGATAAGTCAGACTTCTCGAATGATTCACTATTCGACATCTCTAATAAGTCTCATTAGAGTACTCTTGAGTTCTCGAATAGAGTCTTTCTGAGATATCGAATAGAGGTATTCTTGACTTCTCGAATATAGTAACTGAGTTCTCGAATGATTGAATTCTCGAACACTATATTTGAGTTCTCGAATCGTTTGAAAAGGCTGAATTCTCGCTGAATTTTAACCGATTTTTGACTTTTGTCTAAACGTTTAATTCACTCATAAAAACACATGTTATTTAATTTAGAATTATTTCTAAGTTAGATAACTACCAGCTGTGAGTTTCTATCTGCTTGAGTTATCGATTAAGCCTTTCTTGACTTCTCGAATAGTTGTTTTCTACTTCTCGAATGCCTGACTTGTCGATACAAAACTTTCTGCTAATCGACAATTCAAGTACTTCATACTTATACAATTTCACATCTATTCGATTCATTTCATTCGATTTCTCAAGCATCTACACTCTCTAAACCCCTGAAACCCTAGCTACGAAAAGCCAAATTTCTTCTTCAACCTTCAATTTCTTTCCTCTCTTCTACACAAATGGCAACAGTAAAGTTCAATACCAACTTCATCGCTCTCACTAGTGATGTTGAAGCACCCAATGCCAATTTCAAGTGCTTTGTGAAATGGATGGCTGAGTCATATATCAAGGATGCACTCTCTGCCAACCCAACTCTGTATCTAGATATTCTGGAACAGTTCTGGAGTACTGCTATTGTGGAGGTTGTAGCCCTGGAAAATGCAATCACTTCATATATCATCTACTGCAAGATTCAAGATGAGGAAATCACTATCACTACTGCAGACATGAACCAAGCACTGGGCCTACAACAAGAGTCATTTGACAGAATGGCCACTAATGCAGAGTTGGAGGAATTCTTTGAGTTCATCAACTACTCAGATGGGATCAATCTTGGAAAGCTAAACAGAAAGAATCTGAGAAAGGAGTGGAGCTATGTGTTTGCAACTCTTCTCCAAGTCTTCACTGCCAGGAAATCAAGCTTTGATCAAATCAGTGCACCTGTGCAGCAAATTGGATATGCTTTGGCCTATGGAAAGAAGATTGATGTTGGCCAAATCATCCTCCAAGAATTATATGGGAGACTTGGTAAGAACACAACCAAGAGAGGTACTGATATTTTCTTCCCTCGCTTTATTCAATCTGTACTTAATTATAAAAATGCTTCATTGATTGAATTGCCTGGGATTGATAAAAATAAAATAGGCTATCCTAAGTCCATGACCAAACTCATTTTTGGTAATTTGGAGACTATGAATGATGTGGATGTAAGACTGAACATAACTCCCCATATGGAGAGTTTGTTTAGGACTTATCCCCACAACATGCCAACATTTGATGCAAAATCTAAGTTAGCACAGCCCAAGCAAGTAGAACAAAATGCTAAACAACCCTCTCAACCAAACACTCTACCACATACTGAGCCAACTGCATCATCCTCTCAAAAGGGTGATGTTAGTAAAAAGAAGAGAAAGGAAGTAATGTCTGCACCATTAAATATCTTGTCTGAAGCAGCATTAGCTGTTGAATTAGGTCTAGGAAGTGAGGAACCTGAGTCACCCTTACACAGGACAAAGAAGAAGAAAACTAAGACCACCTCTTCAGTCACACAAATGGCTGAAGTTGTAAAATCAGGGGCACACAGCTCACTAGGTGTATCCTCTCAACAGGGTGCACCTATAGAATCAAGCATCCTCCCAAATGCACCTTCTTGTATAGAGTCAGCACATGGGAGTGACAAGGCTGGCACAACACTGAGTGGAGAGCACATCACATTTGAAACTCCCTCTATCTCTCAGGGGGAGTTGCCAAAATCTACTCTTAAACACACTTCTCTTCCAGAATCTAACTCTGAAATTTCTTTGGAACCTGCAACTCAGGCAACTGAGATGCAAGGTATTGATCATCAAGAATTCTTTTCTCTTGATGAGCCAATAATTTCAAGTGACTTAGTGTATGACACTTTGTTCACCACTCAGAACCCACATTTAGATGGTGAGGGAATGCATGCCGAGGCATCTCCTAATGACACCATCACAAACACAGAGGTTCCACTAGTTTTTACTAGAGACTCTGTGCCTGTGTCAACTGCTGGTGTAATTCATCCCACTTCTGTGGTGACACTAGTAGTAAAGTCAATCCATCCGGTTACAACAGTTGCATCTGTAACTGAGGAGTCTAGCTTGCCTAGCTCTAGCTCTGACTTTATGTCACAATGGCTAAAGCCTATGCAACATGACAGTGCTTTAGGATCAGGGTCTGTTCCACAACAATTGACGGTTGAAGCACTTCAAAGCTTAATTGTGGATCAGATTCCTCATTTCACAAAGATTGCTCAGAACCTTCTCACTGCAGACATGCCTAATCCAGACTATGAGGCTATTCTGTGTTAGGAATAATTCATAAGTTGTGATGTTAAGAATAGAATTTACACATTATACTTCTTGTAATCCTGATCTTATAAAGGATTTAGCACTGTATATAGGTTTTATGTGTAAAACAGTTATCTGTATAGTTTAGTCAGGAATGAACAGTGTATCGGAGACTACATGTCAGGAACAGAGAGCAAATCCTGATGATGGTCCAATACTGATGGTTGATCAGATACTGATGCAGTGTACAGATCCTGATATCAGTCATGTTACTGATGATGTCATTATAGATACTACAGAAACTGGCAAGTACTATAAAACAGGATCGTTGTTTGAAGAACAAGCAAGAAGACATTATGAAGGAAAGAGTTTTCTATTGAAGGAAACTATCGACTAGAAGGCAGAACATTGTCATGTATAGATTATATCTTTCTGTTATTAGTTGATAGGTAGCATTATAAATACTCTCTCAATATCATTGTAAAAAGAGCGACGAAGTTGTAAGTTAGAGTGCGTAGCTCTGTATAAGGTTTGTATTCGAGAGTTCGAAACAAACAGAGAGATATTTGTATTGTCAGCAGTTGCTAAAGGTATTGTACACTTTTGGTAGAGTTTGTATTTGATCTTATTAATACAAACAAGAGTTTGATTCATTCGTTTATTCTTGTTCATATAATCAAGCAAAAATCAGACACGATTATATAACTTGTATTCAACCCCCCCCTTCTACAAGTTATTCGAGTTAACAATTGGTATCAGAGCGGGTTGATTTCGAATAATCATAAAGATCTGCAATCATGTCTGGTTACAAGGATGGGAATACTAAAATTCCTATGCTCAAGAGAAACGAATATACTCTATGGGAAGTAAAGATGTTGCATCATCTGGAAGCAACAGATCCTGATTATCTTGACAGAATCAGAGATGGACCTTTTGTTCCAACAAAGGTCGTTGGACAAGCAACTGTTGATGGTGTGGTTGTTCCAGAACATACAGCAGAGAAGCCAAAATCTGAATGGTCAGATAAGGACAAGGAGAATGTTCTCAAAGATGCTAAAGTGAGAAACATATTATTCAACAGTCTTGATTCTGTTCTCACTAACTATGTTCTCTCTTGTAAAACTGCTAAGGATATATGGGACAATCTTAAGGTTCACTGTGAAGGAACTAAGCCTGTCAGGAAGAATATGAGGACATTACTTATACAACAGTATGAGTACTTTGAATCCAAGTCTGGTGAGTCACTTACTGATACCTTTGATAGGTTTACAAAACTCATCAATGAGATGGCCATGCATGGTAAATATTACGACTTGGAGGACATGAATACAAAGTTCATGAAAGCTTTGCCTGATTTCTACAATGAAAAGATATCTGCAATTGAGGAAGCTAATGATCTGGATGAGATTTCATTAGAGGCAGTATATGGAAAATTGAGAGCTTATGAACTTGACAAGCAGCAGAAGAAGAGCAGGAGTGAAGGAAAGATGAAGACTATTGCACTTACTGCTCAATCTGAAATTAAGAAGCTTCCTGAAGAACAGCATGAAGAGATTGCTGTAAAAAATTCAAGGAAGAAGAAAAGCAAAGAAAGTTCTGAGTCAGAGACTACTGATATGGACTCTGACAACAATGATTCTGAATCTGAGATGCAAGAACTCTTTGCTATGTTTGCTAAAGCTTTCAAGAAAGGAATATTCAACAGGAGAAGATTTAGCAAAGGACCTTTTCAAAAGAAGGAGGAGAAGAAGAGTGACAAAAGCAAAAGTACAATTGTCAAGCTTGATAAGGCCAAGATCAAGTGCTTTAACTGCAGCGAGCTTGGACACTTTGCTAGTGAGTGTAAGAAGCCTAGGAATTCAGGAAAGGGTAATGCACTTATGGTCACACAGAAGGATTGGGCTGATTCCAGTGACTCTGAAGATGAATTGGATTATGACAACATTGCATTGATGGCCAATAGTTCAGACAAACCTGGATCTCCAAAGAAAATTTCTCCATCCTCTGTTAAGGTATCACTTCACTCTCTTGATTCATTTGATAGCTTAAATTCTGATGAAATTAGATCTATCCATGCTGAGTTTAAAAATCTTATGACTAATTTTAGAATTCTTACTTGTGAAAGAGATGAACTTAAGGTTAAGAATGATAAATTAGTTGATAGAAATAATTTTCTTGAATCTGAATTAATTCAAATGGAAGAATACAAGTTGAGTTCTGATAAAGCTAAGCATGATTATAGTGTAATTCTTGAGGCTTATGACTATGTCAGAAAAGAACTAGAAGAAGAGAGAGATGTGATTAAGACCATTAACAATTCCAGTAAGAAGACAATAGAAATCTTTGAGAGTGGAATTCGTGGTAAGGTTAATGGTTTAGGTTTTGATTAGGCTAGACAAGAAGAAAAAGTAGCTATTGTCAATGATGATAGTAAGGTAGAAGCTAACACATCTAAATCTGAAGGTAAGAAAATTGTTTCTGAACCTAATCATGTTAAATTTGTTGATTCAAAAGGTACCCCTGTTGTACACAAAAGGATTAACAATAGTAATTCAGATGAGAAAGTGTTAGAAAAACCTAAGAATGTAAACATAGGGTTTCTGTCTAAGTCTCAGTTGAAACAGAGATTAGATGGTCTTTCAGAGTCTAGCAAGATCAAGAGAAATATGAATGGAAAAGAAGGTATTAACAAAGAGAATAATTTCAAGAATGTACCTGATGCACCTAGGAAAAAATGCTATAAGTGTGGAAATCATAATCATTTGGCCCTAGACTGCAATCAAAAACCTTCTTGGAAAACTGAGTCCAGATTCCCCAAGACTCAGAAAATTCAATACCAACCACAAAAAGCGTGTTATCATTGTGGTAGTTTACTTCATTCCATTTACATGTGTAGAGAATATCATGAACTGTATTATGACTACAATTCTTTGAAATCTGAAACTCCTAGTCACAAACAGTTTGTGAGATCAGAGTCTAAAGTTGACTCTACAACAGGTAAAATAAATGCAAAATCTTCAAAGTCTGTTGTCTCTAAATCTAGTAAGAAAGGATCCAATCAAAGTTGGGTCCTAAAAAATTCTAACTAGTTACTTTTTGTTTGCAGGGCACAGGAAAGAAGCATTCGATTATCTTGGACAGTGGATGCTCTGAACATATGACTGGAAAGAAGTCCCTGCTTACAAAGTTTGAGAGGAAAGCTGGCCCAGTAATATCTTTTGGAGATGGCAACAAAGGAGAAACTCTGGGATATGGCTCAATTATTTTGGGGAATGTCATCATAGAAAATGTAGCACTGGTTGAAGGCTTGAAACATACTCTTTTAAGCATAAGTCAACTGGGTGATAAAGGTTACAAATCAATCTTTGACAGAGAAGGATGCAAAGTCTTGAATATGCAGAATGGAGACATTGTTCTAACTGGTCAAAGACATGGTAACATATATGAAGCCAGCTTAAGTGATACATCTAAAAGAATTGTTAGATGTCTCTACAGCAAAGCAACAAATGATGAAAGCTGGAATTGGCACAAGAAGCTCTCACATCTTAATTTCAAGAAGCTTAATCAACTTGTTAAACACAATTTGGTGAGAGGCCTACCTCAGGCAAATTTTGTGCAAGATGGACTTTGTGATGCATGTCAGCTTGGAAAGCAAAGAAGAACCACTTTCAAGAGCAAGACTGAAAATTCAATTACTGAACCATTTCACATGCTACATCTTGATCTGTTTGGTCCAGTAAACATTATGTCTATCAGCAAGAAAAGATATGCTCTAGTTATGGTGGATGATTTCACAAGGTTCACATGGGTGTTCTTTCTACACAAGAAGGATGAAGCTCCTCAGCAAATCATTGAACTCATCAAGAATATTCATAACAACTCTGAGTACAAAGTCAAAGTACTTAGGAGTGACAATGGTACAGAATTCAAGAATTCTACAATGGAGGGGTTTTGTGCAGACAATGGAATCACTCAACAGTTTTCTGCACCTGGTACACCTCAGTAAAATGGTGTAGTGGAAAGAAAGAACAGGACTCTCATAGAGGCAGCAAGAACCATGCTTGCAGATGCAAAACTTCCAACCTACTTTTGGGCAGAAGCTATTAACACTGCATGTTTCACTCAGAACTGTACCTTGGTAAATAGTCATGGAAAAACTCCCTATGAGATGATCAAAGGAAAGAAACCAAGTGTGAAATATTTTCACATCTTTGGATGCAAATGCTATGTCCTAAAAGTTCATCCAGAACAACTTGGAAAATTTGAAGCCAAATCGGATGAAGCAATTTTTCTAGGATACTCAGCATCTAAGGCCTTCAAAGTTTATAATCTCAGAACTCACATTGTTATGGAATCAATTCATGTTGCATTTGATGATAAGAAATTTGGAATTTTGCAAACTGATGAAAGCCATGACAAATTGGAATTTGAAAATCTGAAGAATTCTGAGATACTCTCAAGTGATGATGAAGGTTCTCCAGAAGGAATTTCTATTGCTTCTCAAAGGAATGCTACTGTTGAGGGGGAGCAAATAAATCAGAGAGAACACAGTGATCATCAGGAGCAGACTAGTCTTTCAGAGTCTATTCCATCAGGAATTCATGTTTCAGAGTCTACTCCATCAGGAACTGACATTTCAGAGTCTACTGAGGAAAGATCAGTAACTAGCAGCAATATGGAATCTACTGATTCTATTGATCAAAGGAGAGTTTTTGAAGGTAGAGAGAATTCTTCTACAAGAGATACCACTAACTTAGGGGGAGAGACTAGCAGAGTTGATTTACCACCTGTTAGAAAATGGACAAAGGATCATACTGAAGATTTGATAATTGGTGATCCAAATAGTGGTGTTCGAACTAGAAGATCAATTCAAAATGAATGCTTGTATAGTTGTTTTCTCTCAAAGAATGAACCTAAGAAGGTTGAAGAAGCCTTACAGGATCCTGATTGGGTAATTACAATGCAGGAGGAATTAAATGAGTTTGAGAGAAACAAAGTTTGGAAACTGGTACCAAGACCTAAAGATAGATCTATTGTTGGTGCAAGATGGGTTTTCAGAAACAAGCTAGATGAATCTGGTATGATTGTAAGAAACAAATCAAGACTGGTGGCCAAGGGTTATTCTCAGGAAGAAGGCATTGATTATGATGAGACCTTTGCACCTGTAGCAAGATTGGAAGCAATCAGAATGTTTCTTGCATTTGCAGCTCATTCAAAATTCAAGGTATACCAGATGGATGTAAAGAGTGCTTTTCTAAATGGCAAACTTGATGAAGAAGTGTATGTAGAACAGCCACCTGGATTTGTTGATCCAAAGTTTCCAAATCATGTCTACAAACTTGACAAGGCACTCTATGGACTAAAGCAGGCACCAAGAGCATGGTATGAGACTTTGTCTAAGTTTCTTCTTGAAAATGGCTTCACAAGAGGTACAATTGACAAAACTCTATTCTTTAGAAAGAGTGTTGACTTTAGTAAGTCAAAGTGAGAATGAGGGTATGGATGATCAACTCCATAGTGAGGGAGAGAAAATTAGGAAACCATCATTTGATTTCTGGGATCAGGTTTTTCCTGAATCTTGGTCTGAAAATTTGGGTATGGATGCTGGTACTTATTCATTCATCAAAATGTATCAGAAGAATGACCTAGCACATCACAATGCAAAGCCAGAAGTTAAAGCTCAGAAGCAAAAGGAGAGGCTTGCAGAAATCATTAATAGAAGAGGTGCCAGGATAAAGCAATCTCTTGATACATATGTACCAGATGAAGATCCTAATGATCCTAGTGTTCCTTTGTATGTACTTCCAATATCAGCTAGAATTGAGACATCAACAGTCTCTGATCACTCTAAGGAGGAGTCAGGATTTGAAGATGTTAGTACACAGAATACTGGTGAACGAGATGATTATCATGTTTCAGTTCCAGAACAGAAAGATGAAGATGTTGATACTTCTAATCAGGTTTTATTACTTGAATATCATACAAATCAAGCAACTTCTTCTACAAGACTTGAAGATACAGTTCTTTCTGATTCTGATACTAAAGATACTAGAAGCACTTCCAACATTGAAGTTCATTCTGATGTTTTGAAAGAAATTCAGAATTCTCAAATTGATATTCAAACAAGACTTCAATCACTTGAAGATAACCAAGTCACAATTATAGAAAATCAAGCAGTTCTTATGAATCTCATTTGTTCTGTTTCTGAATCTCTTGGAATTAATGTTGCTGATGTCAAAAAGGGGGAGATAAAGACAATTCAAAGACAACAACAACAACACCACCAGACTGAGGATGATAAAGCTGGGGGAGATAAAGATCAGACAAAGGGTAGTAAAAAGAAGAACCAGGAGTGACAGTGGTGAATCTCAGCTAGGAAGTGGTAAAGGAAGAGCAGCATTAATAGTTAAAATTCTTTCTTCTAAGTACTAGATAAACGTCTACATCTGAGAAGGAGGTACTTAACTTCATAATTCTACATTCATAAATTCTATTCTGGTTGTATTGTTATATGTTTTGACATCCACAACTTAGATTTATGCTTCAGATTTTAAAGCATAAATAGGGGGAGATTGTTAGGAATAATTCATAAGTTGTGATGTTAAGAATAGAATTTACACATTATACTTCTTGTAATCCTGATCTTATAAAGGATTTAGCACTGTATTTAGGATTTATGTGTAAGACAGTTATCTGTATAGTTTAGTCAGGAATGAACAGTGTATCGGAGACTACATGTCAGGAACAGAGAGCAAATCCTGATGACGGTCCAATACTGATGGTTGATTAGATACTGATGCAGTGTACAGATCCTGATATCAGTCGTGTTACTGATGATGTCATTATGGATGCTACAGAAACTGGCAAGTGCTATAAAACAGGATCGTTGTTTGAAGAACAAGCAAGAAGATATTATGAAGGAAAGAGTTTTCTATTGAAGGAAACTATCGACTAGAAGGCAGAACATTGTCATGTATAGATTATATCCTTCTGTTATTAGTTGATAGGTAGCATTATAAATACTCTCTCAATATCATTGTAAAAAGAGAGTCGAACTAGTGAATGTGCGTAGCTCTGTATAAGGTTTGTATTCGAGAGTTCGAAACAAACAGAGAGAGAGAGAGATTTGTATTGTCAGCAGCTGCTAAAGGTATTGTACACCTTTGGTAGAGTTTGTATTTGATCTTATTAATACAAACAAGAGTTTGATTCATTCGTTTATTCTTGTTCATATAATCAAGCAAAAATCAGACACGATTATATAACTTGTATTCAACCCCCCTTCTACAAGTTATTCGAGTTAACAGATATCGAATAGTGTCTTGAGATATCGAATCTCTGACTTCTCGAATGCTGGACTTCTCGAATAGACAAATATACTTCTCGAATTGGTACTTAGGCAAATTCTTCATTTCTTCAAATCCCAACTGTGATTATTTGACAGTCTTTAACTCCTTGCTTGAGGCATGAACCTTGGAACTTCTTTCAATCATTATTCTAGACTCTATTTGTACAATTACACAACTAGGATTTGATGCCTACTACAAGTACAATACAAACAGAAACTCTACAACTAGAGGTTCCCTCAGTTAAGAGGTCATGTAAGTAATGCAAGGCATTACAAACAATTAGGCTTGTTATTAGATGTGTACAGGCATGC
Organism: Kitagawia praeruptora; assembly: GCA_037693485.1. Classification (NCBI taxonomy): domain Eukaryota; kingdom Viridiplantae; phylum Streptophyta; class Magnoliopsida; order Apiales; family Apiaceae; genus Kitagawia; species Kitagawia praeruptora. Next base: position 44,475,061 of record CM075354.1, read on the forward strand.
CTTTGTAACTAACAAAGGAGAATTAATATAAAGTCCTTTGATAATTATATTAATTCCAACTTAATTAATCTTTTAATTAATTTACAGAATAAATTAATTCTAATAGAATTAATTTATTAAATAAATCAACCAAATGATTTAATCAATTAAGAGAGAATTAATACACCTCCTTGATATCTTAACCCTTGTGGTCTACTATATCTTGATAAATCTGATCCTCCACGAAGATTATTCCTTAGCCAGTTTTGATAGCTTGAACCACTGAAGTTAATGAAGAATAACCACTGTTTAATGTTGACACTCGATGTACTGTCTGGTTTATGAGTGACTAACTGCAATTACTGTTCTTCATATATTGACTTTAAAATCTGGTTCCTTTTCTTTTCTCATCTTTCTTCAATTCTTCTGTCCTGTCCTCTATCACCTTTGAAATCACTGTCACTTTAAACGAATCCACTTCTTAACGAATACTCCACTGAGGCTTGAACAGATGTCTGAGCTTCTTTCAATGTAGTAATTCCTCAAGTCTGTAGATTGACCTTGATCTTTTTCTTCTGACAGATAATACAATCTGAGATTCCTTGTGACCATTTATATACTATTTACTACTACAATCTTGTTTAAGTTGAGTTGTATCCACGAAATACAAATAGGCTACATCATATGCCTTTCAATCTCCCCTTATTTGTTTGTTAGACAATAACAAGCAAATACCTAGAGGATAACTCAACTAACTCACTTAAACAAGAAAAAGATTAAGCATTAAAAGCTTAGTAAATAATACATAATAAAAAATTTCTCTGGTTTAGATTTAACAATTCCAGAATCCTTAGTTGATGAAATGATAGATGATTGTTCCTCTTGCACTGAACTGATCTTCAATAGATAACTCATCTTCATTTCTGATTCTTCATATCTCTGCCTGATAATCCTTCACATCTTACATTAGTGATTATCAGCAGTTCTTGATTTACAATCACTTCCCATTTCTAACACAGCTTTTCTCACTTAGGAAAAACAACTATTCCTACTATGTAGACAATGGTGAATCAATACTATTTCAATAACTTCTGGGAAATCTACTACTCCTCCGCTTAGCCTTTATACTTAGTACATTGAAAGACTAATAGAATAGTATTGTGATGTAATCTTCTCCTTATATCTCCCATTTTTTTTCAACCGAATCTCCCCTTACTTCTCCATCTAAGGCTCCCCCTTAGTAACTTGACTTGCTTCTCTTCCAAAGCACAGTCTGTAAATGCTCCCCCTTTCTAACTTACTCTCCTTTTTATTGTACCCTTTACTTCTCCCCCTTAGTTGAGGAATCCTCCAATCAACTAGTTGACAAAGTAGTTGATACCAATTACTTGAACTTTGTTAGAAAGGAAGTTTCATTTTCTTCCTCACTGTGAGTGTGTGATAGTGTTTAGTGTACCTCACAAGTGTTTCACTCTTCTCTCCACTCATTTGTGTTGAGTGTCTCACTTCTCTCTGTGTTTAAACTCTTGCTCACTGGTGTCACTCATAGCTCCAACATCCATTAGTGTACCTGCAAGGAAAAATCACCCTAGCCCCTTCAAGAGAGGTCAGTGGTGGTGCAATGGGAGTTCGCAAATCCCAAATCCTCGTTGGACTCGTCAGACGAATCTGAGTCATAATCTACAAGTTGGCAAGTTGCTAGTTTTCCCTTTTTAGGGTTTTCAGATTTGAATTCTGAGAAGGTAAACAATGATCTATAAATTAGCACTGAGATCAAGGTTCCCTTTTAATGTCTGTGGAGACACTAGTTCATTAAAGAACCTTTAACTTATAATCCTAACCTTAAAATGGTTGGATTACAGGTTTCCGTTAATTCATCCTCAGTGTGTGCAATCTCACTTTGTGCATATGAAATATTTTGGTTAGTGTATAAGATAGTGACTCTCCAACTGAATATCCCACACATCCTTATTTGCTACATCATGTGCAGTTACTCCCTGGTGACCTCTAGTCTGATAGGTTACTTCCTTTTAGGGGGTAAGTCAGAATGTGTTTGAGTTTGACTGAAGTCTGGGATAAAAGTTGTTGGGTTTACAACCTTATGACTAAACATGTGAGAAAACAAAATTCCATGTAGATGAACCTGCATCACAGAATATGAGCAATAGATAGAATGCATTTTTAACATTGAAAAGTTTTCTGTGAAAATATTTTCTGTGAAAATATTGTATTTATCTTAAGAGAAATGATATACAGTTGTGATTTCAAAAGATTTACAATGTAAACAATCACAGCTGTAGAAAGAAATTTTGAGTTATGGGAAAGATATAGATCTTGAGCCGATTTTACTAAACAAAAACATAAACAAAAATCCAATTAACAATAAATATTAATCAAATTAATTAATGTTAATGATTAAACCAATACAAACAAAACTATTTTATCATGTTTTAGATCCTGTATGTTAGATACCAACTGTTACCACTTGTTAACACTTGTTAGGTCTTGTCTTCCAGTTGTTAGAACCTGAAAATCAAACGTTAGTTCCTAAACAATTGAATTGACATATACCATTTTGATACCAACAATGGTCCTATATAAGAAATTTGTAAGTTTTGAAAGTATAGTGACTAAATTGAAAAACTATACAAACTATTTATATACACATGAAAAATAATATACAAAAATAAGAAATAATATACATAATAATAATATTAAATAAAAACTAAAAACAAAAGAAAAGAAAAATACAATTTTTTTATTTTTTTATTATTAAAAAATAACTATATCTATGTATATAATAGTTTCTGTTGCCTGTTTGCTACAGTACCACTTCATTTTTAAATCTTTACCCTCAATTCTCAGCATAGCTACAAAATTGCCACTGCTGTCTCTCACACGTGAAGCTTCTTACAGAAGCTTGGAATTCAAATTTTATATCCAAAATTTAAAACTTCTCTCTCTCTCTCTCATTTCTCAATTACGTACATTTCAAATAAATCTCTCTCTCTCATACGATCTTGAAGACTAATCCAAATTTGCCGCTTCGATCTTTAAATCTACCGCTCCGAGATGTGTTTTATACATGGGTTGGATCTAAATTTGATCCGCTTAAGCTAATGAATTACCCAGAATCACATCTCTAAAGTTTCTAAAGTTTAAAGCTTTGATTTTTAATTTTGCAGGGCTTCTTAAAGACTCATCAAAAAGAGACATCTTTTGTGTTGACTGCAACCATAGATAAGGTAAATCTATCTTTTGGTTTGATGCATACAAGCTGTTTGATGATTTGTGTCACAGAAATAATTACATCGTGTTTTAATTATATAGAATTGTTTTGATTAACGGTTTTGTTTTTGTTATATGTACTTACTGAAATAATTACATCGTGTTTTAATTATATAGAATTGTTTTAATAATTTTGATCGTTTGATAATATTTATTCGTGATATTCATGTTGCAGGTTTTGATTGATTAGGCATGTATTTGTTCTTTGTCGTACACGAGGTGTTTGATTAAATTCCTCAAAGGCGAGAATCATCGTCCTCGAACCATACGTTACCTTGACAATCTTTTTCTCCTAATCGTAAACGCTCAAAGGTACCATCCTTATTGATTCCTTACTTTTTCCGTGATTTTCAAGTTTTCCGATTGTGTGAACTGTGTTTGCTTTGATTGTGTGTGTGCTAATGGCGCACTGTTTTTGTTAAGGAGTCGGTGACAGGTTGTGTCTCCGATGTCATTTGGTTACCTCATTTTACAATATTCTAGGCAAAGTTGTTCCTTTTATTTAGTAGTACATATAGCCTTTGTTATTTAATTTATGTGAGATGTACTTTTCGATGATCACTAAGGTATTACTTTTGTTATTTCTTTTTAAGGCCTTAAAACAGGAAGAGATCAAGATACATAATGGCTTTACTGCAGAAGCTCAGGAAACGACATAGTACGTGCCTATGCAAAGGTACGTCTCTCCTAACCTTAAACCTTGCCAACTAAACTACTTATGTAATTTTTCTACTTGGATTATGTAGGATCACTACTTCGATGTGATAACAAATGTAGTAGGATTAGTTGCAGCTGTTCTTGGTGACAAGTAGAACCTATTTTTTGGGAACCTGTAGCAAATGTAGTAGGACTACATCGATGTGATAGCAAATATGCATAGTTTTGGACTAATCAGAATCTGTGCAAAAGCATATTATGATTATATGATATTGTTGGTAAACATCTGAATGTCTTTGGCTACTTGGCTCGATGCCTGAGATAATTCAGGTGATAGTTCAAAATGAACTGCTTTTCGTGTTGCTTGTGCAACGATAAAACCAATGAAAGGTCACTCAGGAAGAGCTTCCAGGATGGCAGAGACGCTAGAACTATAGCCTCCTCATTTGCTAATTCATTTGCTAATTTATCTTTTAAATCTGGTATTTTAGAAATGCTTCTATTCCTCATTCTTTACGATGTTAACCATATATTTGTACCTATAATATATTCATTCTGTCTTCGAATATGTGGTGAGCTTATGCACGCCCATATTAATACCAAATTATTGGTTTACAAGATTAACGAATAAGGAATTTATAGGTACAAATTTATGGGTACAAATGTAGATAACATTGTTCACATAATTTCACGTCTAGAAAAGAATGGAATTTAGATATTGAAATTTCATGCATATATAGATAGCAGCAGGAGAAGGTATATAGCAGGAGAGATATCAAAATATGGAAAAGAAGGTGGTACTGCGGAGTTTTTCTCGATAGAGGAGTTGTCTGCTGCAACACAAAATTTTCATTCTCAATCTATGGTAGGTGAAGGTGGTTTCGGGAGGTGAAGGTGGTTTCGGGAGGGTTTACAAAGGCCATCTCGAAAGCAAAAACATGGTACTGCTCTAACTCGCATTACTCCTAATAGTAAATTATTTTTTGCTTAATTTTCGTACATAATCCAAATGTTAACAATTGGAGGGGACAAATATTGATCAATTTATCAACCGAAAAGACAGTAGTTAAATAAGTAAAGAACCAAATAGAAAGCTTTCTATTTTTCTGCCATGAATTTAATTGATTGGATTAGTGCATGGTGAATTGATGATAGTCTGATAGATACTGCATGGGGAATGCGCACCATACAACATGCCTGCTGCAATCTTACAAAATACTACATTAAACTTACCGCCATTAAAACGACATACATTACACAACAATCCGTATTTACTGCTTTGTATAATATTATTTCAAAGATATTTTAACTGTACTACACGTGTATCTACACTTATCTGCCAAATTTATCCATGACAAAAACTGTACTATTAGAAAGCTGAATCCCATTAGCAGCATGAGTAAAAAATAGAACATGGCAAATTTCATAATGACTTCATAATGACATTTGGGTATCTGCTTCCTATATTAAGAGTTGTTTGATGCAAGTTATGACTTCATAATGACTTGGTAGTATAATTTATCTTGAACTATTTAACAAGACAAATTGTAAACTTATATGTAAAATATTCTTGCAATAAGAAGTACTTTGGTTTCTATTAAATTTGCTATGTTTTCTAATTTTAGAAGTACTGATCTTTGTGACTTAGGTGCTGTGATCATCTCTTTTTGTATGTACACATTAGAAAGCTGAATCCCATTAGCAGCATGAGTAAAAAATAGAACATGGCAAATTTCAGTCTGTAAAACTTTGCTAAGAATTGGCAGATTTTAACTCCATGGAGCTTCTGTCCCCTTAAATCAATTTGAGGAATATGAGTTTGATGATAAAATGTTTCCCTGATTGCAGTGGTTTTTTTTGTCTTTCAAGTGTGGCTGGACAGGTGGACAAGGTTACTGCATTGCAGGATGAATTTGAAAATGTAAAGAAGATGTACGATGATACTAAGAAGGCTCAGCGCTTTGAAGTTTGAAAAAAAGATTAAGCTTCTAACAAATGTTTATCAGCATAAAAGTAGAAATCTTTAGTCACAAACTGAGGTAACATTCAAGCTAATGGACTATGCTGGAACAGAACTTCAAGTGCTACTTATCTTTACTCAATCAGGAGCAGCTTTCAGTATCGCACAAGCGGTGAATGCAGCACAAAGACCTAGCAAAAGGAACTTGAACATAATTTATCTTATTGAATAGTTTAATTTTATGCACAGTACATTTCTTTCTCATGATGTTCGTTGTTAGTTTTTTTGTTGATAAACTGAAAAATGTTTTTCTCTTTTTGCTAATAAAGCCTTATAGTTAGAAAAATGTCTATGATGTACATGTAGATGCTATTAATAGCAAAGATATTGTGTATGTGTAGCCAGGGGTCTTTACAGTTTTTAAGTTAATAATTAGCTGTTAACCACTTACTTAATTGTTGTCTGTTACTTAGTATTAGTGTCATCATAGAAGCACCTAGGTGGAAGGCATGATCATTGATATTTTTTCCGTGTGTGCTAAGGCGTGAGGCATGTGTTTCTCTGAACTACCCCAGTTTTCTTCTTCATGAGATCTAGCAAGAGGCACTACCACAATATGACAGTAGTAAGCATTTAAAGTTTTATACTATATTTTATTATGCCATATGGAAACTACTCCGTATTGGCATATTTGATTGTGTTCAAATTCTTTTGGAGCACATTTTATTTAAAACTGATGTACATATATTTATGTTATTTATAGTCATAAAACATACAGTACCATTTTTTTGGCGGAATAGATGGACCAGTTTTTACTCATAAGAAAATGCTAACTTCCATTCCTGGAAACCATCAATTTTTTTTTTTATTTTAGTTCCTTCAATGATCATCTATAAAAATGTCAAATATAAAATATAAAAATTTCACCATGTAATTATGTCTTAACTTCTAAATTCTAATCATAAGAAAAGAATACACGCTTAGTTCACAAAGGTACAGTTGAATTATACAATCTATTTTATAAATCTTTTTTTTTTTTGAAGAAATATTTTATAAATCTATTTAAAAAATACATACCTATTAAATAATCAATTTATATCATTAATGATATAATAATTTTTATATATTTTTGTTTCTAATATTTATAATCAATTTACTTTTAAGATTTCCAATTCTATAGGGTCCGAGGCGCCGCCAAAGGCGGGGCCGAGGAATTTTTTATAATGGACAAATTTTAATTTTAAAAAAGTATTTATATTCATATTATTGACAATGTTGTAATGATATTAATTTTTCTATAGCATATAATTAAATTATTGGAAAAATATAATAATACAATAAAAAATATAATTAAATTTTCTTATGTAAATTATATCAAATTTAAAACTAAACATAATTCAAAAATTCATAGATTATTTGATATCATAAGATAGCTTGATAAATTCCCATATATGTAAATTATTCTAGGGTGGGTGTCCAAAATGCCCCATTTTCAATATTCATGGCCCTCTCTACCCCATTCCAAAAAAACGGCCCAAAATACCCCATAGATACGCTACTTCGTGCTGCAAAACAGTTGTTACGCCATTTCGTCCTGCGCATCACCCCTGTTGCGGCATTTCGTCCAGCGCATCACCACCTGTTGCGGCACACCAGACAGCAAAATAGAGCATATGCGTTATACGAAGTAGCGCAACACCCAAAATAAACGGAAAAACAAATGTGCTACCCGAAATTCAGAATTAGGGGGTAGGTGTGGGCCTTGCATCTTGGATTTGGTCCATTTTAGGCATTATCTCTTTATTCTATCAATTTGTAATTTAGTTGAATAACATGTATAATCAAAATATTTTATGAGCTTAAATGTTTCATGTGACATCAAACATTTGCTTTCTCCCTCTCACCCTAAAAGCAGTTAAACAAAATTTGAGTTTTAATCAATAATTAAAACGAATTAAAAATTTAAAAAGGCCCAGCAACGCGGGCTTAAATACTAGTTAATAATATTTACAGAATATAAGAAATAAAAGAAAATAATTTACAAAACTTTTAATTTACACAAAACTACCATAGGCTATCCTTTAGACGGAAATAAAACATTAATAACAAAAGGACAAACACTACAAAATAATGAATAAACTATTAACTATTTATATATTACAATATCTGTACAAACACATTAAAGTATATACAAGAATATTTATAATAAGTTAGTAAATCCATATATTTTCTAACAAAACAACTTTCTACTAGAAAATTATTTAGAGAGAAAATATGATTTAATAAAATATTATAAACATTGCAGTTACTTTAAAATAATGAAACTTTCAACAAAAATAATTTTCTAAAACTTCTAACTTGAGAATTAGAGAAAATTATTTTTAGAGAAAATTTATCATTCTAAAATACAGAAACATGGAGTATAACAAGAGAATGACTATGACAATCCTTTTAGAAAGATAATAATTAAGAATTTGGAAAGAATGTCATACCATTTACTTGGTGCTTAGACCTGGGCACAAGCTTCCATGCTTCTTGATGTTCAGGATCAGCAAGTTATTCCTCGGATTCTATACCTTGATTCTGAGAAGCCCTTCTAGTTCTTACTCCAACATCTGGATCATCAATGATTAGTTCTATTCCAAACAGAGTGTCCGAGAAGGTTAGATCTTGATGAATCGCCTTGTTCTTCATTTTGATGTTGTGCTTTACTAGTTGATCCTTTGTTTACTCCCACTGAGTTATTGTCAGCTTGACTTGATGATTCTTTTCCAATGACAGGAGTATCTCCAATATTAAAATTGTTTCCACCACTATCACTTGGATAATTATCATCATTAACATTTTAAACTTATGACTTTAAGGCAACTCCTCGATAACAACAATTGTTAACTCCTAACAACTGTTTGTTGGTAGACAACCTTGGTTCTATAGATAAGATTTAATTAACAAAGTTATCTTGTCTGCAATCTTAGAGATGATATTCTAAGTCCAATACACCTTGATCCATAGTATATGACATTTATTATTAAAGTGATTAGAAGCTTGCAAATAAGAATAAAAATTATTCGAAGTAGATGAACAATGGTCTCTTTAGATATTACAATATCCATAGTTCTACTTAGAGAATTTTCATCTTATGTATAGTAGTATGAGTGAATTTCAAAAGATACAACAGAGATTACTTAGAAGAGTTCTAAGTAATTTCACTCATACCAATACATCTCACAATTAGTTACTAAATAGAATTCTAACTAAATATCATTAACTGATATAAGTCAAAACTTCAATACAACCAATTGTTAGAACCATGATATTAATTATAGTGAATTTCTGAAAATGGAGCATTGATGAATTCACTAGAATTAACATCTGACAACTAAATTGGAAACCAACAAAATTGTTAGGTCCAAGTTAGTTTGTTGTATATTTATTTTAATAAATATGAGGTATAGAGCAAATACTTATATTGAATTGCTTCAAGTTCCATAACCCATATAAATCAAAATAAATAAATAAATACTAAATCTCTATGAGTTAGATTTTAGCATTTAAGTATTTAAATTATCCTTAAATAATCACCACCGAAATATATTGTAATTATACACATGTCAATCATTCAACAGATAATTCTCAGCGTGAGGTCTGGATGTAAATAAGTTCACAAGTCCTTTCAATACGGACAATTGAATACTTATGAACTCATTTATGAATTGCTTACAATGAATTCACAAGTCCTTTCAATACTGATAATTGAATACTTGTAAACTCATTTAAGAATTACTTATAGTAAAATCACAAGTCTTTTCAATACGGACAATTGAATACTTGTGAGCTTACTTAAGAATTACTTAACAGATGGGATTACAAATCATATAGCATTAATAAAATCCCTAGTTTACAAACCAATCTTGAAAAATTAATTTCATCAAGTGATTTAGCAAACGTGTCTGCAAGTTATTCTTAACTAAAGACATGCTTTCTCAAAAGAATTTATACCTTATGCAAGATGCTTAGCCTTGAGTGTTCCACAGAGTTGTTGGAGATGAATTTGTTTCCTTGTGTTCTCTAGCTTTTGTACAACTCATTTGATCCGTCTTTGTAGAGATCTTCAATTATCTCAACAACTAGGAGTGCACTTGTTCACATTCCTCTAACATCCAGATTCAGTAGGTCCATATGTCCATTATGATCATGAATTTGCAGCAGGTGCCTGATATCCTCAATTCTTGTCACTGGTGCTTCTTGTCAGATATACTATCTTATCAGATTGTAACCTTGCATCCAGTTTGGCTTTGTCCCTCATAACAACGCCTTGACATTCAGTTAGACTTCTGGTTATCCTTGTACCAAATACAACCTTGTTGTTTGATCTAGATACCAGCTTCCCTTCAATCTGCCTTTTGTACTGATTGAGATCATCTTGCATTGCAATCACTCAATCTGGATCATTTAGAGCCTTTGTAGCTTTATTAGTTTCTTCTTAAAGAAAACTAAAGAAATAATCATTGGTACTTGACGCTCTGCTAGTCTTTTACTTCCACCATTAGGAACACTAAGAACTAGGACAAAAAAATTAATTAAGTCAACATTCTTTGTCTTTGCAGACATATTCTTATAGTGTTCTTTGATTTTCAATATGGTGTTTAGTTGACTAGATGATCCTTCTGCTACTCCCCCTAAGTTGTTGTTGGGTTTACATGAAGATTCTCAATGTTTGACATTGCTTGGTTCTGAATCACCAAAACCATTGACAACTGGGAGCTAGAAATTGTTGAACATCACTAAGACTTTCAATCAACTTCTGTTGATTAATAACAATCACCACCAGTGGTGTCTTGTCTTCAGATTGTCTGAACAACAACTTGTTTGTTGAGAGAAGTCATCAGTCATCACCACTGAAGTATATTTTTCTTTGATGTATAACTTTTGTGTGATGCTTCTTTGACTTCCTTTTATGACATGCCTCATAATTTCATTTTGTTTTAATTTCAGATGAGGTAGTCTCCTTTACTGATTTGATTTTCGGGAAAGAATCTCTTGATTTGACATTCAGGTAAAAAAGCTTCATTTGTCATAGTTGCACTCTTGTCTGATGAAGCTTTAGATTAGACATATTGACTTCACCTTTGACTGAGATTCCATGTCAACTATTGATAAGTTCTTTTTCCTCAATCCTCGAACAGTAGGCTCTTCATCTTGTAAAAGATGCTTTATTACTGACAACATTCTTAGCTATTGAATAGCCATGACCCTGGGTCATACCCTTGCTGTTATCTCCAAGGGATACCATTTGGCCAGATACCTTCACCACTCTTGACAACAGGGCTCTATCTTCGGTCATATGCCTTGAATATCCACTATCTAAAATCCACATAACACGATCTACCTGTTACATACCCTGCAATGCCAAAACAGTTAAACTTTCTTCGGGACCCAAGCTTGGTTGGGTCCAGAGTACTTGAAAATTGGCCTTTGTCAGGCAAAACAACATTTTTCACCTTAACACCAATTTTACCATTAGTCAACAAGCATTTTACCCTGTAAATAGATTTGACAATCTTTTGTTTCATTTTAGGTATCCATGTTTGTTTAGCAGCAATAACACTCTTTTTAGTGACTGGACATTTGACTTTGTAAACAGCATTGGTAAAACTTTGTTTAGGCTTTGGTACAAATGTCTCTCTCAAACATGAGGAGGACTAGCAGTCTTTGATCTAACATTTTTAATTCTATTCATATGTTGTCGAGGAGCAATCTTATTAGAACATGCATGATTACCATTAAAGTAAGCAGACATAACATTAAATGCACAAGACATACAACTGACAACACCACATGCTTTATGATTAGAATCAATGATAGGCATGGTATTCATGTTAGACATATTATTGTTTTGCTTCAACTTATTACCACCTAACCCAGTTTTAGACGAACTGGTTGACTCAACAAACTTAATTGGTTCCTTAGAAACAACCTTATTAGATTTTACATTTTTGGTTGTAGGTGCCTTAACAGATTTTTCATTAAGTTGGACACTTCCACTAGCAATGTCCTCAATACGCATCTCCTCTTGAATAACGAGAGAAGTCAAATCTAGAGGCTCTGCAATAGACTTCTTAAAGAGTGGATCTTCAACATCCTTAAGCACATGTGGTATTCCCCTTTCTTTAGCACTAACAGGATTAGGGGAGTTTATGCCTAACATTCCAATAGCCTCGTTGTAGCCAAACCCTATTCCTACAGTTCGGTCTACAGCTTGTTTATTGAAAAACTCCATAGAAGTTTTAACAGAATTAAAGCAAGCAGATAATTTGACATCATGTTCCTTTATCTTAGTTTCAAGTTCAACAATTTTAGCAACTTGTTTTAACATGTATTCTGATATCAACTTTTCTCTGTAGTTAAGTCGAGCTATTTCTTTTATTTGCTGATCTTGATTAACATGCACCTTTTTTAGTTCTAACACTTCATTTTCAAGATTAGTGTTCAACAGAACTTGTCTAGCATTTTTATTGTTTGCATTAATTAAGGAATTACGTAAGCTACGAATCAACTCAGCATCAGTAAGAATTATCGGTATAGTATAACGAGTTGATGTATCAGCATTTGCCACCAGCGCAAAATCCTCAACCACCTCTTCATCACTGTCTGAATCATCCCAGCTCCTTTCCCGAGCTACATAGGCATTGTCTGCCTTCTTCTTTCCAGATGCATACTCTCTCCTTGCATCTTGTTGAGGTTGTTGACACTCAGTTGCAAAGTGTCCCAATTCATTACATTTGAAGCATCTGATATTGCTTCTGTCTACCATCCCAGTCTCGTAGCCACCCCTTGTGCTACTTGAGGAATAACCTCCTTGCTGGAATCTGTTCCCTTTAGACCTGAGTCTGAAATTGGAATTTCTTCTAAATCTGATATGACTAAACTTCCTTACAACCAGTACCATTGACTCATCCTCCAACTGCTCCAGCTCCTCTAATGAATAAAATTCTCCACAACCCTGACTTGCAGCTGTCTTCCCATATTCTGCTACAATCACCTCTTTTTTAGAGCTGTAAGGTTGAACAACCTTAGCTTCCATTTTCACTGAGGCTTTACCAACCAAAGCAGTAGAAGTGTCATCTACCCTTTCCTCATTTATTGTCAAAATGGTATCCCAGATATGCTTTGCACCTTTACAATTAACAACATGATTGTGCATGATTAAATCTAGGGATTCCATCAAAATAAGCTGTAGATTCATATCCAGGGCAGCTTCCTCCTTTTCAGCAGGGGTATAATTATTAGGATCCTTTGGATACGTCCTTTCAGCAAATTCAACAACTCCATCCACAATTACTTCCTCTTCTGTAACCATATGAATTATTGGCCCGGTTTTCAATATTCCTAAATATTTAGGATTGGCCACTTGAAGAAAAAGGGTCATTTTCTTTTTCCAAAGTTCATAATTTTCCTTGTCAAATATAGTATCTAAACATAACCAACTTTTGAAGACATGATGAATTTTTAAGTGAGTTAAAAATTCGAGCTTGATTTTTAATTGAATAAAAATAGGATCTTGATTTGTGTATCAATCAATAGGCTCTGATACCAATTTTTAGGTCCAATAAGATTGTAGAAGGGGGGGTTGAATACAATCTATACCATTTATTCGAAATTTGTACTTAGAATAAAAATTGACTTGAACAAATTTGTGCGGAATAAATTGAAACAAATTTCAAGTTGAATATAACAATATATTAACTTGATGGGTGTTACAATTTCAGTACAGATTAAATATCAAGTTGATAAAAACAAATTAGAAAATTCGACATGAACTTTTCTAGATTTGTTAATAAAAATCAAGATAAGTGCTAGGAGTAAAAACTCGCTAGTAGTACAAGAGACACAAATAATCAAGTTCTACCGGATAAAATATTACAAAGGTAGCAAGCTTGATTTACTATGAATTTTTCTGTGTATGTGTTCTTGAGAGCTTTGAGAGAGAAAGTGAGCTGCTGGGTCTTTTTGATAGATATTATGTTATGTCTATATGTTCTGTCCGTTTCTGTCTCTTTTATCACCAGGATATGACAACTGTCATAGTGTCCATATTTAACACTATTATGACACTCGCTATGACAGTTTCTTGAGCTTTTATGACACTTGCAAGGCTGCTATGACACTCGGTATTACACTTCCAGGAGCATCATGACAGTCGGTATTACACTTTCAGAATCTATCATGACAGTTGGTCGGTATTACACTTCCAGAATCATTATGACTGTCGGTATTACACTTTCTGAAGCATTATGACAGGCGGTATGACAGTTTCCATATCCTTCATTATGACAGTCACCTCCCAGCTATTATGACAGTTGTCTAATACACTCGGTATGACTCTCTCTATGACAGTCTGTTGAGCTTTGTATGATACTTCTGTATGACTCTCTCTATGACAGTCTATTGAATGTCATATAAGAGTAAATTTCAGAAAATCATTTAACTTTAATTAAATTCTGATTTAATTAATCTATTGATTAATTTAAAGAATAAACTAATTCTAGTTGAATTATTTTACAAAATAAATTAGCCAACTTATTAAATTAATTAAAGGAGAATTAATATAAAGTCCTTTGATAATTATATTAATTCCAACTTAATTAATCTTTTAATTAATTTACAGAATAAATTAATTCTAATAGAATTAATTTATTAAATAAATCAACCAAATGATTTAATCAATTAAGAGAGAATTAATACACCTCCTTGATAGCTTAACCCTTGTGGTCTACTATATCTTGATAAATCTGATCCTCCACTAAGATTATTCCTTAGCCAGTTTTGATAGCTTGAACCACTGAAGTTAATGAAGAATAACCACTGTTTAATGTTGACACTCGATGTACTGTCTGGTTTATGAGTGACTAACTACAATGACTATTCTTCATATATTGACTTTAAAATCTGGTTCCTTTTCTTTTCTCATCTTTCTTCAATTCTTCTGTACTGTCTCTATCACCTTTGAAATCACTGTCACTTTAAACGAATCCACTTCTTAACGAATACTCCACTGAGGCTTGAACAGATGTCTGAGCTTCTTTCAATGTAGTAATTCCTCAAGTCTGTAGATTGACCTTGATCTTTTTCTTCTGACAGATCGATAATACAATCTGAGATTCCTTGTGACCGTTTATATACTATTTACTACTACAATCTTGTTTAAGTTGAGTTGTATCCTCTGTTAGGTCGATTACACAATAAGCAATCAAATACTGTATGAGTAACTTAACAAGAACACACTGTTTAACAATTAAAAACTGTTTGGAATTAATAATTCCTCTCTCAGTGATGTAAATATCACAGAGAGCTGCTTAGGTTACAATGGATGAATATCTCAAATGTTCGACTACCCTTCTAGGGTTAACCTAACTGTATTTATAGAACATACAGCTTCGTACAATCAGTAACTGATACTCCTAAAATCAAGCTATACAATTGATATCAATCACGATTGCTCCAGTCTTCCAAGTCAACTCAATCTCTTTGACAGCTTTCCAATCTTCAAAGATATTGCTTCCATATTTATCAATCTTCAAACACTGTTGACTCTTCAGACAATACCGCTACAGAGTTTAACAAACTCTGTTTGCGCTTCCAGTCAGTGTTTAATCAAACTCTGACTGCTTCCAGCTAAACTCTGTTTTCTGACTTTAGCTTCCAAACACTGTTTTCATCAATCATTTCTAACAATCTCCCCCAACTTGTCCATTAGCAAGAATGTACAAGTTTTACAGTAAATGATGATGTCAAAACAAATACAAAGTTTACAGTGTTTAACATACAAACAGAGTTTAAGCTATTACTTAACAAATTCTACATGAAATAAGAAAATTCTTACAGACTTTAATCTCTAATCTCTTGAAGATCAGGCACTGTTCTGAGATAGTCTATAAGCAACCTTCTTTCAGCATTTTCAAGCTCTATCTTCATAGCTTCTTTGATTTCTCTCAACTGAGGATCATTCTCATCAGTTTGATAGATAGCAGCTCTAAGATCATAGATTTTGTTTCTTCTCATTTCATTTCCCAGCCTGATGTATTTCAATTCTTCAGACCTCACATTGAAATCCAGAACAGTAACTCCAAGATCCGTCTTTAGCTTTGTAGTCCCCTTTTCCATTTCTATCAAATTTCCATCCCAATTTCTGTATTTAGGAACATACTTACTGTTGATTTTCATTTGTCTTCTTGCAAGATTCTGAATCATTCTTTGTCTGAGCACATTTGCAACTGACTGAGCTCTTTGATTTCTCACTCTGAAAATATACAGAACATATTCAAGTTCTTCAGCATATTTTAGTTCGATATCCTTTTCAGAGACTTTAAATACTGTTCCATCAGCCATGAAATATAGCAAGAAATCCTTTTCTAGACTCTTTTGATGTACAAGCTGTACTGACTCCAGTTTGTCTAAACTCTCTTGAGTAACACCACCTCCTGGAACAGACAGTGAAGAAGGATCTCTAGGACCAACATATTGTCTTTTATCTCTGTGTGAACCTATCCCTTCTTTGTTGTATCCAACTTTACCAGATAAAGCTCTACCATCAGAAAAATCCATTGGAATTGTAGCTTCTAGTCTTGGATCATGAGGAGCACCTCTTTTAAATGTTGATTTCAACTGAGAAGACAATAATGGTGTGGTCACAACTTGTGCAGCAACAGAGGTTGTGTTTTCATTCTTCTGTACAACATGTGTATCAACAGAGGTTGTAACTATACTTTTCAGTTTTTGCTTAGCTTCTGCATCTGTTGGTTTTCTGAATACTTGCATTCTTTGATCTGTACCAACTGGTTCTTTGATTTGAATACCTTTAAGAACAGGCTTTGCAGCTTTAGCAACTTTCACATTCTTCTTTCCTTTTTCAGACTTTAAAGCTTTCAGATGCTTTTCTTGTAAACTCTTCTCTTCAGCTTTAGCATCTTCTATGGTCACTCCTTCTGCATTCTCTTCCATGAAAAGCTTAACAGCTAACTCCTCATCAGTCTTTGGGTTTGATGTTAATTCCAAACTCTTGGTCTTTGAGGTACCTTGAGTTTCAGTGTTTGTTCCAACAGACTGTGATTTAAAAGATTTGCCAGATCTCAGAGTTTGCCTTTCAGAGTTTAAAACCTTGCTTTTATCACTTGCCCCTCCATCTCCAGCATCATCCTTTTGAGTCAGAGTTTGAGAAACTTTGCATTTAGACTTAGTCACTCTCTCTCCCTTTTTGACATCATCAGGAATTAGTATTGATGTAATGAGCTCTAAAGAGTTTGCAATTGAATCCACCTTAGCAGATAAAGCAGTCTGATTTTCTTCAACCTTTCCTAGCCTGGCAAAGAGAGTGTCTTGAACTTTGGACAGCTGAACAGCTTTTATTTTGGACTCTCTTTCCATCTTCAACTCTCTTGACTGAATCTCAGTCTTCAAGGAAGCAATTTCGTGTTTAGTGTCAGCGAAATTTCCTTCCAGAGTCTTGACTTGTACCACAGTTGCCTTTAAACAGGATAAGATTTCTGGATTTGAAATTTGCTTTGCAGTTTGCTTAACAAACTCAGATGCTCTCCCTTTTGGAAAAATGCAATCTTGTTTATACCAATTTTCAGCAGATTTAGCAAGATGCTCTACTTCAACAGCATGTGATGGACAAGGCTGAGCAAAAGGTGTATGTTTACTATCTGTCTGTGCAGGTGCACTCACAAAAGAGTCAGAGTGTGCACTACTGTCAGATTCATCTTCAGCACTTGCATCTTTAGCTTGAGCACCCTTTAAAGAACCATTGTGCTGAGCAGTGTCAGCCACAGTTTCTGCAATAACTTCTGCAACCTTTTCAATAATGACCTCATGTTGCACAGGTTCTGCAACAGAGTTTGCCTTTGTAGCTTCATCACCTTTGTCTTGAATTGGAGAAGTTACTAACTCTGTGTGTGATGCTATAGCTTCAGGAACATGTACTGCAGGCTCATCAGCTACACCAGGAGCTTCAACATGAACAACAGGTGAGACAGGATCAAGAATTGATTCAGGAACATCATCTACTGGTGACAAACCATCTCTTTGATCCTCTTCTACAGGCATTTTATCCTCTGTAGGTATTTCAACAGTAACATTATCCTCTGCAGGCATTTCAACCTCTGCAGGTATTTCTACTTTGTCATCCACAATATTCTCTGCAGGCATATCAACTTTTGCAGGTACTTCAACATTCACTGTATCCTCAACAGTAGGTGTTTGCTGTGAAACCACCTCTGGAGCTTCAACAACATTCTCTGCATCTGAATCAGAAAGAATTAATCTCCTCTTCTTGATTGGCACAACAATCTCCTCTTCATCTTCACTTGAGCTTTCTTTTGGTGGTGAAAGTGAAGGTCTGTTTGCATGTTGCTTCATTCTTCTAGTATAAACAGCTCCAGGTAATGTCTGTTTAGCCTTTGAATGTTTAGTGTTTTGGGCAGTGTGCTTCTTTCTCTTTGGCTTGATTTTGGCTGGTTCAGTAGGTGCTGGCTCAGAGTGTAAGGTATCAGTGTTTAAAGCTTCAGTGTTTAATGGTTCAGTGTTTGAGGGTTCAGTGTTTGAGGGTGGAGAGTTTATTGGTGGAGAGTTTAAAGTTTCTGGTTGTGGTTGTTGAGATGTAGTAGGTACAGTAATTGTGGGTGTTGGAGGTGTTGGTTCAGAGTTTATGGTTTCTGGTGGTTCAGGCATTTGTTGTGGTGATTGAGGGTCTTGTGGTTGGTTCACATAGTTTTGTAAGGCTAAAGGCATAAACAACTCAGGTATTTGCTGTTTAGTGACATCTTTGTTTGTCAAATCAGTGAACATTCTCTTAGCAACTTGAAAAGGCTGAATTACATCAGCTTCATCAATTGGAATGTTAGGCACACATGCAGTAAATAGCAATTGACAAAAACGAGCAAAATAAACAGTAGTAGACTCAGACAATCGCTCTCCCAAGTTCATTAGTACTAGTCTACCAAAATCGAAGTTACCTCCATATAGTAGAGCATGACCAATTTGGAGAGTATCCAGAGGTAGTGCATCCCAGTTTGTTGTCTTCTTTCCAAAAGCCCTTGTTATACAATCAAAGAAGAAACTCCATTCCTTTCTCAAACTTGGCCGTCTCAAAGACCCTATCTTGTTCAAGTTTCCTGCACATCCAATCTGTTCCAACATTGTCCTCAATCTATCATGACCAACAACACTGTAAGAAGTGTGTGTCTCAAAGTCCAAAGCATCCCTGACAGTGGTTGGAGTAATAATATACTCTGATTCTTCATGAGTGAAAATGATTGTTGGAGTGCCAGCCTCTCCTCCATCATCATATTCAGAGTTTGTCCAGAAAGTAGCAATCTGTGAAGCAGATAATGTTGGTGGTGCAGTTAGAGCCGTCCCTATCTCAGAATCGTTCAAGAAGTTTTGGAACAAGTGAAACGCCTGTGGAGCATTTTCATTATCCAATGGTGCTGCATAGTTACTAGGGAGAAAAACTAACCCTGCTGCATCAAACGCTTTAGTTGCCATTAGTAACAAGATACGAAGATATGCAGAGAAAAGATTTGAATGCACTGTAAGTGTTTATCAAAAAGTGAAGGAGAGAATAAGAGAAGTGTGAAAATGAATAAGTATGTAAGTAACTGTGAGTGGGTGAATGTGAATCGATATGGAGTGAGAGACTAAAGACGATTAGAGTAAAATTAAAACTCAAACGTTTATTTAGTAAAAACGCGCAACTGTTGTAGAGTAGTGTGTGAGTGGGACACAATCATGGGACACGTGTCAAACAGCCAATGGATCACTTAATAATTACCGCTGTTATTCCTATAACCACGACACTTAGACACATTAACACTAATTAACAGTTGTCAACCACCCCAATTACTTCAAAATAATCAAATCATCTCAATAAAACTTTACCTCAGAGTACTTAACACAACTCAACAGTGTTTATCAATTTTCCAACTTTATCACTAAAACCCTTTCAAAAATTGCACAGTTGTGAATATGAGTGTGTGTGAAGCAGAGTTTACTAAAATCAATTTTTAGAGCATCTAATATTTCATAAAATCCATAACAAACAGTTAATAAACACTGAATACACAAACTCTCATATTAAACACTGATTGTTTGATGAATGCTAAACTCTGTAGTTACTGTAATACAGAGATCTGAAAACTTCTATTCCCTTTGATGTCCATGATTATCCAAGTAAGCACACAGTCTTTAAAGACAAAAATATCAAGAGATAGAAATCAGAGCATCATTCAGTGAATAACAGTCATGAACTGTATAACCTCACAAACTCTCAAAGCACACAAGTGTTTAGGTGATGTGTTTACACTCACATTCAATCAGAAATAGCAGAGTCTACCATATGCTTGAATGTCCACCAATTCTACACTACTTTGAGTACATGTATTCACAAATCAAAAGGACTTTATTCAGGGTTTAAATGGAGTAAGATCAAACAGATGAAAAGAGATGTTTTATTCAAGAGTGACTTCAAGCTGAGCATCTTAAGAGAACAAAGTGTTCAGTCACAGTATATATTTGTACAAGATCAGTATATATGCTCTTTTTCTTTTTTTTTTTTATTATTTTTTTTCATATTTTTTTTTATATATATTTTTTATTTAGCATATATACTGAGTAAACTTTTTCTTTTCTTGAGAAACACTTCATCTGTTTGAGAAAAAAAAAATATTTAACTGCTCTTAATACTTCAGAGTATAAGAAAAATGAGCAGTTAATAAGGCTCAAAGGGGTTTACTAAGGATGGAATTTATGAAGAGTGTTTATACAGTGTTTGTACAATGTTCAAAAGAATTTCGAACAGTGTTTGAAAGAATGGTAAATCCTATTGCCTTTATCATTTTCATGCACACACATATCCTGTAGTCTCAAAATGGTTTAATACAAGTTCTAGAGAAACATACTACCTGATGAATATCACACAACAATAAATACTGATTGATAGAAAATGTATCAATCACTGATTTGGCTCAAACTCTCACATGGTGTAAACATGAATCTGAACTCACCAAACTAATCACTGACACATCTCAAGTTTTATGATTTTCACAAGTACAAACAAGGAATCATCATGAACCATACCTTTGGAAACAGAATGTCACTGATCAGAGTTTAGAGTTCATCAATAACCAAAATTATTTATGAGTGGCCATGCACACAATATTCATAGACTCAGAGTTTAGGACTGAATAAACTAAGAGATGCTATAAATATGAAACAGTATCATGCTGTGTTGATTTACTGCACAAAGTCTGATTAGATAGCAGTGACTCGGAAAAAAATCATGATTTATTTACTGAGAATCATGCTCCATACATATTTCTTCATTGGTATTTTCATTCAGACAATAATCAATTCTGAATTCACTGAGTGTATCTAACATGTTAACAGTATTCAACAGACAGACATGCTGACAGAGTTTAAAAAGATTTAAACATTAGCATGCAGAACAGAGTTTAATACTAAGGTTCACATAGCACTTAACAATTTACAGAAAACATGAGCAATAAGTTTTTGAGTCTAACCAACATCTCTAGTCAAAACTAGAGACCATTCCTAGTTCATTGACCAGTCTTGTAAATGTAACTTCACTCAATGGCTTGGTGAAGATATCTGCAAGTTGTTGTTCTGTAGACACAAAGTGAAGCTCAATGTTGCCTTCCTCTACATGCTCTCTGATGAAGTGATACCTTATGCTGATGTGCTTTGTCATTGAATGTTGCACTGGATTACCTGTCATTGCAATAGCACTTTGATTATCACAGTAAATAGGTATCTTGGAATACCTTAATCCATAATCCAGCAGTTGATTCTTCATCCATAAAATCTATGCACAACAGCTACCAGCAGCAATATACTCTGCTTCAGCTGTAGATGTAGATATTGACTTCTGTTTCTTGCTATACCAGGAAACAAGTCTGTCACCCAGAAATTGACAACTTCCACTGGTGCTTTTTCTGTCTATCTTACATCCATCAAAGTCTGCATCAGAGTAACCAAGAAGTTTAAACTCTGATTCCCTTGGATACCACAGCCCCAAAGTTATAGTGCCCTTCAGGTACTTGAATATTCTCTTTACTGCTGTTAAATGTGGTTCTCTTGGATCAGCCTGGAACCTTGCACACAAGCAAGTTGCATACATGATATCAGGTCTGCTAGCTGTCAAATAGAGCAAAGAACCAATCATTCCTCTGTAACATGTCATATCTACTGATGACCCTGCATCTTTGTCCAATTTTGTTGCAGTTGCCATGGGAGTTGTTGCAGATGAACAGTCAAGCATACCAAATTTCTTGAGAAGGTTTCTGGTATATTTTGCTTGATTTATAAAAATTCCATCATCTGTTTGCTTCACCTGTAGGCCTAGAAAATAACTAAGCTCTCCCATCATACTCATTTGATATCTTGACTGCATGAGTTTGGCAAACTTCTTACAGAGTTTATCATTAGTAGACCCAAAATTGATGTCATCCACATATATCTGAACTAAAAGCAAGTCACTACCATTTTGGAAATAAAACAGAGTTTTGTCAATAGTACCTCTGTGAAATCCACTTTCTAGTAGAAATTTGGCAAGGGTTTCATACCATGCCCTTGGTGCCTGCTTAAGTCCATAGAGAGCCTTGTCTAACCTGTAGACATGATCTGGATATTTTGGATCTACAAACCCTGGTGGTTGTTCCACAAACACTTCTTCTTCAAGTTTTCCATTCAAAAATGCACTTTTCACATCCATCTGAAACACTTTGAATTTCATGTGGGAGGCATATGCTAGAAAAATCCTGATTGCCTCCAATCTAGCCACTGGTGCAAATGTTTCATCATAGTCAATTCCTTCCTGTTGTGAGTAGCCTTTTGCAACCAGTCTTGCCTTGTTCCTTGTGATAACACCCTCACTGTCAGTTTTATTCCTGAAAACCCATTTAGTACCAACAATGGATCTATTCTTGGGCCTTGGTACAAGTGTCCACACTTCATTTCTTTCAAATTCATTTAGCTCTTCTTGCATTGCTGTTATCCAGTCAGCATCTTTAAGAGCTTCTTCCACTTTCTTTGGCTCAGATTGTGACAAGAATGCATGAAAAAGACATTCATTTGTTGTTGCACTTCTTGTCCTTACTTTTGCATCTGGATCACTAATAATCAAATCAGGTGTGTGAGATTTAGTCCATTTTCTTGCAGAAGGCAGATTGCTTCTGTCATCATGTGATCCTCCCCCTTGATCCATGCTCTCCTGATTTTCCTGGTGTCTTTCTTCATTTTCAGATGCTCCCCCTGAATGTGACTGCTCAGAATTTGAATGATCAGAGTTTGAATCAACAGTGTTTGATTCAGAGTTATCATTTGAGTCACTATCAGTGTTTGAATTTTCACTTTGATGTGATTCTTCATGCTCCCCCTCAACTGGTTCTTCCCTTGTTTCTGATTGAAGAGTTTCTTCAGTATTTACCAGTAGAGGTTCAGAGTTTAGATCAACAGAGTTTGACACATCAGTCTGATCAGAGTTTACTTTTTCAGAGAATAAATCTTCATTTTCAAAATGCAGTTGATCATGTTCATCTACATCTTCAAGTCCAGTTATCTTCTTGTCATCAAATGACACATGAATTGATTCCATGATCACTCTGGTTCTCAGATTATAAACTCTGAATGCCTTAGTTGACAGTGGATAGCCAACAAAAATACCTTCATCTGCCTTTAGGTCAAACTTGGTCAACTGTTCAGGATGAGTCTTCAACACAAAGCACTTGCATCCAAAAATATGAAAATATTTTAGATTTGGCTTTTTCTTCTTCACCATTTCATATGGTGTTTTACCATGCTTGTTGATCAGTGTTGCATTTTGAGTAAAACAAGCAGTTTGAACTGCTTCTGCCCAGAAATATGTTGGCAACTTTGCTTCATCTAGCATGGTTCTGGCAGCTTCTATCAAGGTTCTGTTCTTCCTCTCCACTACACCATTTTGTTGTGGAGTACCAGGTGCAGAAAACTCTTGTTTTATCCCTTTACTCTTGCAAAATTCTTCCATAGATGAATTCCTGAATTCAGTTCCATTGTCACTTCTGATTATCTTCACTTGATGCTCTGACCCTTTTTCCAGTTGAATTACATGTTCTGTCAGTGTTAATGCAGTTTCATCCTTCTTTGCAAGAAAATATACCCATGTGAATCTGGTATATTCATCAACAATGACTAATGCATATTTCTTCTTTCCAAGAGACATCACATTCACTGGACCAAAAAGATCAACATGTAGTAGATGATAAGGATCAGCAATTGAAGACTCAGATTTACTTTTGAAAGATGTTTTTCTCTGTTTGGCCTTTTGACAAGAATCACACAGTCCTTCTACATTCAACAAGGACTTTGGTAGACCTCTTACAAGATCATTCTTGATTAGCTCATTGATGTTGTTCAGATTCAAATGAGAGAGTTTCTTGTGCCATTTCCAACTCTCTTCACTGGACATCCTTGTAGACAGACACACTGCTTTGCCATCAGTGTTTGTTGACAATTTGATTTCATAGATGTTATTGTGTCTGTTTCCAACTAGAGCAACTTTCCCTGTAGATTTACTGATCACTTGACAATATTCAGGCTGAAAATCTACATGATATCCTCTGTCACAGATTTGACTCACAGATAGCAAATCATGCTTGAGTCCTGGAACAAGAGCTACATTTGTGATGGTGACATTTCCAAGATTAATATTGCCATATCCCAGTGTATGTCCTATGTTGCCATCTCCATAGGAAACTTCTGGGCCAGTCTTCTCCTCAAACTCTGATAGCAGGGCTTTATTTCCTGTCATGTGTCCTGAACATCCACTGTCCACGACTAGGGTACTGACCCTTGTGCCCTGCAATCACAAACAATCACTGATTATTAGTTTTAAGGATCCAGACTTGCTTGGATCCTTTGGCTTTCTTAAATCTGTTAGCTTTTGCAGCGGAATTCAAATTAACAGAGTTTAAGCTAACTTTTTCAGAGTTTACATTTGCAGAGTTTACTTTAACCCATTTCAAATTTGGTTTGGGTTCATAGTAATTATAATAAATAGCATGATAATCTCTGCAAGTGTAAATAGAATGCCAAGTACTTCCACAGTGTTTGCATAAAGTCTGTGGTCTAGTTCTCACATAATCACTCTTTACTGCAGTTTTAGAAGGCAAAGAATTAATGTTCTTATTCTTACTGCAGAAACTAGCAAGATGATTAGTGCTACCACAATTAAAGCATGTTTTTCTAGGGGCTAATGAAGCAAGCATTGGCTTAATTCCTGATGTGATGCCTACTTTTCCATTTTTGTTTTTCTTAGGCAATCTCTGTTTGTTGACAGATTTTATCTCCTTAAGCTTATGCTTGAGTTGTTTATCTGTCATTAAACCAATGTTAGCCTCTTTAACAAAAGTTTTAGCATATGACTCCTTAACAGCCTTTTTCTGTGCTTCAGTCTTAGGTCCACCTGTTCCCATGACATTACCTTCAGATGAATAATGTGGTCTTTTCTTTACCTGATTTTCAAATCTAAGTTCATCTCCTACAGAGTAACCTAGACCTACTGTGTCTGACTGAAACACTTCTTGAGTGTCTTTACCAGAGTGTGTCCAAGTTTTAATGATGTGTTTAGTATCCTCCAATTCTGATTCTAGTTGCTTATACTTACCTAGCAACTCCTGTTCAATAAACACTGCATCATCTCTCTCTTTTTGAATTTTATTCATGTTCTCTAACTGTTCCTCAACAAGTTTATTTCTTTCTTTGAGTTGAGAACACTCAGACTTTATCCTCTCATTTTCTAAGGTCTGATCTCTATAACTGATATGCAATGCTTTAAGATAAATTCTTAATTCAGTTATATTATCAGTGTTATAAGCATAAGTGGTTGGAGGTACCTTGAGATCATCATTTTCAGTCTGAGTAGTAGCCATGAGAGCATAGTTGACTTCCTCATCTGAATCTGAAGTGTCTGCCCAATCTCTGCCTTTGGTGTAGAGTGCCTTTTCAGTTTTACCCTTCTTGCACTCTGGAGCATAGTGTCCCATCTCCTTACACTTGTAGCATTGAATCTCAGACTTATCTTTCTTTCCAGATTTGAAGTCCTTTCCCTCAGCTTTCTTGAAATTCTTCTTGTCAGACTTTGAGTAGTCCCTTGAGAATCTCTTTCCCTTCTTGAAGTTCTTGTAACCCATCTTCTTGAAGGTCTTTACCATCAATGCAGCCATTTGCATCATCTCTTCATCATCTTCAGAATCAGATGAACCATCTGTGTTTGAGTCAACATCAGTGTTTGATGACTCATTCTCTGAATGGATGACTAAGGATTTCCCTTTTGCCTTTCTCCTTGATGCCTCCTTCTTTGATGGTTTCTCCTCAACCTTGAGTGCAACAGATTTTGACTTTCTACTTGTTCTTTTGTTTCTCTGCTCCAATTCCAATTCATGGGTTTTGAGCAGCCCATAAATTTCATCAATCTCTGTTTCACCAAGTTCATAATTATCTCTAATAGTGGTTGTTTTCACATCCCACTTTTCAGGTAGAGAAAGAAGAAACTTGAGATTTGAGTCTTCTAAATCATACTCTTTGTTAACCAATGACAAATCATTGAGCAGTTTACAGAATCTGTCAAATGTTTCTGTCATGGTTTCATCAGACTTTGCCTCAAAGTGCTCATACTCCTGAGTGAGTATGTTTCTTCTGTTTTTCTTGATTGCAGGAGTTCCTTGACACCTAACCTCAAGTGCATCCCATATTTCCTTTGCAGTTGTGCAATTAATCACTTTATTAGACATAACATTGTCTAATGCACTGTGAAGTAAATGTCTCACTTTTGCATCTTTTGCAATAGATGAAAGATCCTCAGCAGTTAGATCTTTCTTTTCCTTTGGAATGACCTTTGCCTCCTCACCTGCAGCAGCAGCAGATAATTTTGTTGGTTTGTGAGGACCTTCATATATTCTATCAAGGTATTCTGGATCTGTAGCCTCCAGAAACATGGTCATTTTCACCTTCCAAATTGCATACTCTGATGGCCTAAGTATAGGAACCCTGATTGTCTCATACCTACTAACAGTAGTAGGGGCTTTCTCAGATGGTGGAGGAATCTCTGCCATTGATTACTTTTGTGTTTGGATCTTTAACTGTAATAAAGTAACAGATTATGCTCTGATACCACTTGTTAGGTCGATTACACAATAAGCAATCAAATACTGTATGAGTAACTTAACAAGAACACACTGTTTAACAATTAAAAACTGTTTGGAATTAATAATTCCTCTCTCAGTGATGTAAATATCACAGAGAGCTGCTTAGGTTACAATGGATGAATATCTCAAATGTTCGACTACCCTTCTAGGGTTAACCTAACTGTATTTATAGAACATACAGCTTCGTACAATCAGTAACTGATACTCCTAAAATCAAGCTATACAATTGATATCAATCACGATTGCTCCAGTCTTCCAAGTCAACTCAATCTCTTTGACAGCTTTCCAATCTTCAAAGATATTGCTTCCATATTTATCAATCTTCAAACACTGTTGACTCTTCAGACAATACCGCTACAGAGTTTAACAAACTCTGTTTGCGCTTCCAGTCAGTGTTTAATCAAACTCTGACTGCTTCCAGCTAAACTCTGTTTTCTGACTTTAGCTTCCAAACACTGTTTTCATCAATCATTTCTAACATCCTCGAAATACAAATAGGCTACATCATGTGCCTTTCATAGTCTTTATCCACCTTTTTAGGTTATTTATTTGTCACCCTTCTTAAATCAGGATCATTCACTATCTTTACATTTTGAAGGAGAACAGGATCAGAAAAAGTGAAGATGTTAAACAGTGATAAATTAAATTGAAATAACGGAAACTTCACATAAGAGTAAAGAAGCTAATCAGTTGTGTTCGCCTGGTGAGAAAAAGTAATTAAACAAGTTTGTGGCACCAGAAAGGATAATGCATCTTCAAGTAATATTAATTTTAGCTCAGCTCAAGATCTTCTTGACTAATGTTCCATTAAAAGCATGAATGCCACAATACAATTTTGTAGTGGTGTTTAAGCTGGACTCAAACCAAAGATATAACTACTACTATACCCAACAATGCATACTGTTTTTCTAGGTTTTAAAAATTCCTGATTCAACAATTCATACTGTATTTAACCCGAACCAAACCGAAATAATTGGGTTGGATCATGGTTGGGTTACATAATATTTTTTTAATTAATGGGTTGATTTTTTATCAAATCGAACTAATTAGATTGAGTCAGCAAAACGGGTATAACCGGCCCAAACCGACCCATCAACAGCCCTACTTGGTAGGCACGAGTACTCACCAGTGTTGTGAAAAGCGCAAATCGAACTTAAGCGGCGGGATGACCTTCTAGCGCCTAATCGGTTAAGCGGACGCTTAAGTGGTTTTAAAATCGGATCATTAATCGGATTATAAATAATTATATATTTATAGAATTAAATATAATATTAATTTTTTAAAAAAAAAACTAACATTCACATATGATATAACATATTATGATAAAATTTAAAACTAGTAAATTCTACATTCACAAATTCATACTGTACTTAGTTATAATGAACTTAGAAAATACAAAAATCATAATTATCATAATACGAGATCTGAAAGATAGAAAGATAGATTGTAGCATTCTTTCAGAAAGACGGAAACATATGCATTCTTTCACCATCCTTTATAATTTTTTATAATTTTTCTATAATTTTATAATTTTTTTTAATTCATCCGCTTAATCCGTTTTTGACCCGCTTAATCCATCTTTGACCCGATTAATCCCGCTTAAACCAACTTAAATCCAAAAACGCTTACAATCCCGATTTTACTAAAAGTTACGCGTTTTATCCCCGATTCCACTTAAGCGACCGCTAAAGCGCCCGTTTAATGCGCTTTTCATAACAGAGGTACTCACCGGTCACCAGGGTAGGCTAAGCTCAAAAAAGTAAAAACAAAACAGAAAAAATCTGGATTTAAGTGCTTTATGGGCCTTAACATGAAGCCCAAAGGGAATCTATATAAATTAAGGCAGCCCCTCTCACTACTTAATTAGGGTTTTAGCTCGACGGCTGCCGCGGCAACAGTCTAACTCGCTCTTTCGTTGTCTCTTCACCTATATCCATATAAATTCTAACATGTACATTTGTTTGGTTTGTCGCACTTAGTTCTTCTTGGTAATTCACATTCAATAATTGCCAGGATTTTATCTGTGCGCAAATTAAAGTGAAATCCTCTCTGCTTGAGCCTTTTCTATTTTCCCATAGATTTGTGCTCCAATGATAGTGGCTTACATCTCTAAAATCTCGCCGAGATTTTTTAGATTATTTATCTGAATGACCCATTTGATAATCTTTTTATTAAGATTAGTCTTGGCAGTGATGTTTGATAAACACAGCTTTAATGCCAGTTCTGCTTCAGAAAATTCTTGATTGATAGAGCTGTAATAACTGAGCCTGATGTCATTTTTATTACATTATTGTGTGGTGAAATTTATGGGTTTGTTCTTGATGGTGCTTGTGATGTTGTAATCCACTGGACTGAGGTGTGGTGGAGCCAGGACCCTGTTTACAGGGAGAACCACCTGGTAAAGCTACATTTCATATGATATTACCGGATTTTACTGAAGCTTTGTTGATTTTATCAACAACCCGATTTGCAGTGCAAGATTAAAATATTTCCGAATATTTTTTCAAAAATATTCCAGGATGACGTAACATAATACATGATTCATTTTAATTTGTAAAATCATATTGATATGGGCTAAAAATAAGCCCTAAAGACACATTTAATGTGGCATTAAATAGACCCGGAATGGTCCAAACGTGGGCCCAAACCCTATTTACAATATTAATTTCGTAATTAATATTAGGGATAATAAATAGCTCAGCAATAAGTGTCAGATAAGAACATTATCTCTACAAGGAGTAGCCTCCAAGGCATACACTCATACAAGGAAACAGACTACTACAAGGAAGGGGTCTAGAACTTTCCTCGAGGTTGACTTACCCACCAAGTCACCTAACCCTACCATAACTCTAAGGCTTCTCAGTCTATAAAATAATTAGACTGTTAATATATTCCAGTTACAACTATACTTATACATGTAGTGGTAGCCCAATGCATAAGCCCATTACTCCATTAATCAACTTTAATGCAAGTAGAATTGCAGTAACCTTCTTCTCACTGAATCAATTAACATTGTGTCCACTGTCCAGTATGCTGTAAACAATATAGTAGGAATAGTATGCTGCTTAATTTATTTTAATTCCTTCCATATAAATGTCTTAGTTTTTCCTTCCATATAAATGCTTACTATGTTCATGTTCTGTTCAGTATTTAATCAATCTTTTGGTGTGTATTAACTTAAATATTTGAGACTTATTTGAGATGGGTATGTACTATGTACTGCTATGTTTAATTTATTTTGTCTTTCATTTTCGGTTTATTATTAGTAGTTTAGTACTAGTTGTTAAATAAAGAAATGTTTTATATATTTATTAACCCGATCACTTCAACCCGAACCAACCCGAACCGAAACACCTTAAATGGGTTGGATTACAAATTTTATTTTTATTGGTTGGTTTGAAAATTTAAAAACCCGATTTAATTGGTTTGGGTCATTAAATTCTCGTAACCCGCCCAACCCGAACCGTGTACACCCCTGATCGTCAGACCCCTCACCTCAGAACTACGTTTTTATTGGCTTGATTCTCTTAAAACAGAGATACGTAGGCATTCTGTGAGGACCGTTTAGTCTCGAACGCAGAAGCAGCCATTAAAGCTCGAAGCTCACAAACCCTAGCCGTCATAATCATAACCTAGTTTTTATTCCACAACACATATTATTATCAGAAAATTATCAATTATATAAATGTCATGTCAGCCTTTGATAAAGAATTTGGGAACGGTTTGGCCTAACATTTTCCTTAAAATATGTATTAAATTAAATTCTAATGTTGTAAAAGTCTGGATAAAGTTTGGTTTTATATGGGCCTTTTAAAAATATTAAACTGGCCAATTTTTTATATTAAAATATTCAGAAAAGACGATGTTATTAGTGAATTCTAAAAATTGTGTTATTTAAGAAAAAAAAAAATCCGATAAAAGCCTCTCATCCGACTTGCCAGTTACGATACCAAAACGAGCTAAGTACGTTCAAAGAAAAGTTCGGACATGTATAAAAAGTTCGAAATCAGTTCAGTTGAACTCGTAGTGATGGCTGTGTTGGGCCAGAGGCCCATTTAGATAGTAAAGCCCACTAAAGGCCCAATTAGAACACTATATATATACTTGTAGCTCCAACATTGTAAAGGATTGGTCATTTGATAATACAACACCTCAACAATGGTGCTAGAAGGAGCTCTTATCTCCTCCTAGAAAATCAAAAACAGCTGCTAAACATCAAAATTAGATAATCATATCAACAGATCGAGCTTTAATACTTCACAGTCGACCTTAATTCTCCGTTTAAGATGAGGAATGGCCGATGAAGCCCAAGGAACGAGTAAGCAATCAGCTCCAAGGCGACCAGCTCCGAACACTCGAGATACCATAAGTGTTAAACGAGTTGAAGAATCTAAAGTTTTAATGGCTCCACGGGCGTTGTTCACTCCACCTCCGAGGCCTAGCATTTCAGATCCGTTAAATGGATCTCGCAAGTTAAAAAAGGATTTTCGACAGTTAGTTCTCACTCCTCAAGAGAAACAGATCGGAGCATCGAATAACTTTGTCATCGACGATGAGCTTGTGAGGAAAAATGAGATAATTATGTTGCAGAAAGAGCTCCAAGAGGTGTGTGAGGTCCATATTTCTTCAGAATACCAAACTGAGAATCATGAGTCCTCATGGAGGACATCTATAGGAAGTAAATACTTTAAAACAAAAATATCTTCTGATTCAT
The DNA here is from genome assembly GCA_037693485.1 of Kitagawia praeruptora. Taxonomy (NCBI): domain Eukaryota; kingdom Viridiplantae; phylum Streptophyta; class Magnoliopsida; order Apiales; family Apiaceae; genus Kitagawia; species Kitagawia praeruptora. The sequence continues at coordinate 44,506,919 of CM075354.1, forward strand.
TCTCATCGAGAAAACGCAAAAGTAGAAGCGAAGAACATGAATGCTCTGAGAACGATGACGAAGATAGTGAGAAAGAAGGATCAAACAAGGCTATCTTATCAGCGAAGGAGATAAAGAAGTTCAAGGAGTTCATCAGGACACACTCGGGGGAGGTCGAGGTCTCCTCGGAGAGTCCACTAGCAAAGAACATTGAAAGAGCTAAGATAAACAGGGATCTCAAGGTACCGCCTATATACCAGTTCGATGGCTCCACGGACCCCTATGACTTCGTTCACCTCTTTGAGGGAAGAATGTCTTTCTTTGGACACATTGAAGTGGCAAAATGTCAGTTCTTTTCGACGTGTTTAAAGGGTGTAGCCCTCACGTGGTTCAACAACCTACCACCAAGGTCTATAAGGTCATGGACCAGCTTGAAAGAAAAGTTTAGATCAAGATTTTCTACTAACAAAAAGGGAAAGAAGCTAACAGCATCGCTGGTGAATATTCGCCAAAGATCAAATGAAAACCTTCGGGAATACATAAATCGTTTTAGAGCGAAGATGATACAAATCCCAGATTTGGTGGAAATTTAGCAATGACGAATCTAGCAGCAGGAATTGATAGGTCCAGACACAACGCAGTGCTCGAGGAGTACTTTGAAGAGGAGCCTCAATCATTCCAGGCAGCCATAGAGTTATTTGAACATAGATTGACTCTCCAAGAGGCTATTGAAAGCATACAGTCCTCTAGGTCCCCAAGAACAAGGTTGAATAGGTTAATCGAATAAATTTCTCAATGGGAGTACCGTCGAAGTGATCGAGGTTCCCGAGGTATGCAAAGAACACAAGCAAGGTCGCCTGTTCAACCAAAAAGGGAAGATGGGACCTCACATACTTCAAACAGGCCATCCACATCGCAGCTGTCCCCACCGAGACAATGCCCTTGGCCTCAGCGACAACGAGATGATCGGGGATTCACAAAGCTTAATGTTGAAAGAGCAGTAATACTCGTAATTCTCAAGGCTAATCCAGCTTATGTACCTCCAAAACCAATAAACCCCAATAGATCTCAGAGTAACAGATTTTGTCATTATCATGAAGATACGGGACATGGCACGGAGAGATGTTATCAATTGAAAAATTTGATCGAGGATAAAATTCAGAAGGGAGAATTATCTCATTTTGTGGAAAGAAGCGATCGAACACAGCAAAAAAGAGACGAACCAGAAAGAATTATAGACATGAACTAGTTGAACTGGTAGAAGAGATTTGCTTATACCCCAACGACCCCGAGAAGGTCGTAAAGATTGGTACAAAACTTCCAGACGAATCATCCACTTCACAAGCCGGTAGAGCGGTGGTCATCCTCACAAGCCCCGAAGGGTTCATCATTAAGCAAGTCATAAAGTTCAAATTCCCCACAATCAACAATGAGTCGGAGTACGAGGGGCTTATAACATCAAAGACCTCAAGGAGACCTTTGCAAGGATAAGGCCCGGCACCATGAGATTAAATTCAACGAAAGGTTCTTTTCGTTTGAGTGGGGGTCGATTCTTGAGTTTCCTCCTCAATCAGAGAGGTATCGACGCAGACCCGAATCAGATAAAAACCATTCAAAATGTCATAGCCCCAAAATGCCTCAAGGAGCTCCAAGCCCTCACAGAGTCTATCGCAGCTCTCAGGCATTTCATACCTCAATCTTCGAAAAAATGTCTCCCGATGTATGAGGCAATCAAGGAAGCATTGAAAAATAAATCTTTCTCTTGGACAAAAGAATGTGAAGAAAGCCTCCAAGGAATCAAAGACTTCCTGGTGTCTCCGCCGATCATGACTAAACTTCTTCAATGCGAAACCATTAAAATTATACTTATCAGCATCGGATTCAACTTTGGCCGCAGTATTGGTTAAAGAAGTAGATTTAGTTCAGAAGCCCGTGTACTACACGAGCCACATACTCAAAGATGCCGAATCACGATATTCAAACATAGAGAAACTTGCATATGCATTGGTCATGGCCAGCAGGAAGTTGAGAAAATATTTTCAGGGCAGACTAATCATTGTGATGATGAATTAGCCTCTGCGTCGGGTACTTCACACACCCAATATGACAGGAAGGTTGGCCTCATGGACTGTGGAGCCTAATGGACTGTGGAGTTAAGTTAATTTCACTTGGAATTTCAGCCGAGGACTGCAATGAAGTCTCAGGCTCTAGCAAATTTTATTACAGAAGGCACCTTCACTTCCTCCGAGCCAGGAGAAATAACTATAGATTCAAAAGAAAAAGTTTTGACTTTATTCACAGATGGGTCGTCCACTTCACAAGCTGGTGGTGCAAGAGTCATTCTCACAAGCCCCGTGGGCTTCACTATTCGGCAGGTCATCAAGTTCAAATTCCCCACGACAAACAATGAATCGGAGTATGAAGGTCTTATAGCAGGTATAGTGCTAGCTTGCCATTTGGAAGTCTCCGTCACAGACATATTCAGGGATTCTCAGCTTGTAGTAAAACAGATTCTAGGGGAATCTAAAGCTCTCAACAAAAGAATAGCAGCATACAGAAAAGTCACTTCAGAACTTCTTCAGAATTTCACATTATGGACTATCAGCGACATCGATAGATCCAACAATCAATGGGCAGATGCCTTGTCAAAGATGACTACCTCGAGCGCTTCAAACACCTCAAAACTTGTATATTTTAGAGAGGTGTTGAAATTCAACACCTCAAAGCCTCAGTCACATACCCACAAGCAAATGGGCAAATGGAAATCACTAACAAAGTAATTTTACAATGGATTGAAAAGGAGGTTGCTTGAGGCCAATAAAAATTGGGTAGACGAGCTACCAAATGTATTATGGAGTCTCCGAACACCACCAAAAGCTTCTACAGGAGAAACATCATTCAGGATGACATATGGAACCGAAGCAGTACTGCCGATTAAGATAATTTCCAAATCTTTAAGAATCGAGAAATTCAGTCCAAAATCATCTGAAGAAGAACTACGGCTAAATGTTGATCCTATCGAGGAGCTCAGGGACTCCACACAGGCCAATGTCTCCAAGTACCAGGAAAGGGTCGCAAAGGTCTTAGTTCAAAGATCAAACCAAGGAGCTTTCAGGTGAATGAACTCATTCCAGTTGTAGTAAAAACCTTAAGCTACCGTATTTTATTCACGGTATGTTATGTTACATTTTACTTATCAAAATTGCTATGCATATTTAAAATTTCTACTTTACAAAATGCACACGTAGCTCTTTTCTATGAGCTACAAAATCATCTAAAGTCATTTATCCAATGAAAATCGAAATTCATCTCCAAAGCGACTCGGTCTCCAAACGAAACTCCAAAGTAATCTCAACAGAGATCTCCATACATGATTGGAAAATTACATGCAAGCGACAATTATGTTGCAATTCGCCAAATAAAGAAGAAAAAGTGAGTTTAAGCCAAAATACAAACAAAATAACGCCAAACAACACCATGAAGCTCAAAAGCTTCGTCGACATCTCCAACTTCAAAACGATGAAAAGGTAAAGTTTATACAAACAAAATAACGCCAAACAACACCATGAAGCTCAAAAGCTTCGTCGACATCTCCAACTTCAAAATGATGAAAAGATAAAGTTTATGCCAAATAACACCAAACAACTCCATGAAGCCCAAGAGCTTCATCGACTTCTCCAACTTCAAAACGGTGAAAAGGTAAAGTACGCCAAAACCAGGATTTGGTTACGCCATGAAATAATAAGTTAAAAGAAAAGATAAGAAAAACCACGCCAAAGGACAATACTTCGATCACCTCAGTGTCCTATTGGACATCTCCAAATTCGCCAAATTCAAAGGAAAAGGGTAAAGTATGCCAAATCTACATTCTAATCACATCGAAGAAATCTTCGCCAAGGAAAAGGAGCTCCAAAGAAATAGAAAAGGGAGTTACAATAACCCAAGACATGCGAAAATACGCCAAATCACCAAATATAACTACGCCGCAAAGGTCATGGACATCAGGGGCCACACGGACATCTACAACTAAATGCTACAAAGCATATTAAGTACAGAAACGCATCTAAACAAGTTGCAAGGCAAAGGAATTCAACATGGATAAAGCAAAAGATAATGTTAACAGAGTACATCAAACCAAAAGCCAATGATCGACAAATTCCAACATTTCAGCAAAGCTCGAAAAACACAAATACGAGGAGTTAAATTAATTATATAATGCCTTTAAGGACATACCCCAGGTCAACATGAAAGTCTTCAAGCTTCACGAACAGCTTCAGAGGATTCAGTCTTCCCAATCTCATTCTTCTTCGTCACATCGGTAAGATAGCAATCAAAGGTATGCTCTTTACATCAATCCCGAACCAGGCAAAGTGGGTGACACTCTCTCCATAACCTTACTCAAACGAAGACAAAGTTTCAGCTTGGCATTTGACCAGTTGAGCATTTGAACTATCCAGCTTCTCAATCAGTTCAGTTCTCTCAACTGCCTAAGCCTCTTCCTTCTTCAACTTTTTAGAAAATGGACCTTTAGAGGAAGGCCCATCACGATGTCTCATCTTCTCTCGATCTTTCATAACATTGGTTTCAGAGGCACCAATACCAACCACACCTGAATGAGGCGCAAGGCTCTTCGAGACAATCTCGGATCCACTTTCTACTCCAACACTAGGCATCAAAGTCGAAGCCCATGCAGCTTTACTCTTAACAAGGCGGGCTAAAAATTCATCGGTCGGCAGGTTTGCAAACAGCTTTATCAGTTCAAGCAGCTATGGACCAACCACTGCAAACAAAAGAAGAACAGTCAGAACACCAAGGCATAAAGAAGAGTAGACAAGTACAAAAAAAAAGAGGAAAGATGGTATCTAACAGTGGGCCCAATGAAAACTTGCAACTACGCAGAAGTCCTAGAGCCTAAACGGTTCACCGACTTCACGCGGCCCGGAAAGAATCTATCACGACTACGCAGAGGTCCAAGAGCCTAAATGGTTCACTAACTTCACGCGGCCCGGAAAGAATCTATAACGGTCCAATAGCCCCCAACTCATGGGAAAGTGGAAGGACAAGCCAACCGACCACTAAAGCCACAACCGCGTGTCATCGCAAATTTCAAAAAAAAAGAGGATTTTTTCTTTTACTTTTTCGGTTCCCCCATATGTTTTGTATTGTAACTTTTAAATATATGGTTTGCGCCTTGTAAAATAGGTGGTTAAAAGATCTAAAAGATCTTTTTGTACTTAGGGGGGACTGAATGTTGGGCCAGAGGCCCACTTAGATAGTAAAGCCCACTAAAGGCCCAATTAGAACACTATATATATACTTGTAGCTCCAACATTGTAAAGGATCGGTCATTTGATAATACAACACCTCAACAGGCTGAAATTAATATATTACAGGTGTCAGATTTAAATTTCGTAAACGATACTATAAATTTAGCACAAAATCTGAACCCGGAGTATATGAAAGCTCACACATGTTTAATCCGATCTGCTCATATTAAATCACCAAATTGTGCAGACCGGAATATGAATTAGTTTTTTTAAATATATGAATTACTTTTTTAGAATATTACAATATATATTTTTTGATTGATGATCAATATGATGAGACGAAGAAACTAATTAGAATGATTTCGAACTTTTGTATGCATGAATATAAGGTTCTATGTGACTCATTTTACGTCTTGGGAAGGTAGATAATTTCTTATTCAAATTCAGTGAATTTATGTAAGTTTTGGCAGAGCTACCACTTCCAAGTAAATGTCGTTTTTTCCCCTCAGAGTTCAGTAAAGTAGGAATTATAAATGTTCGCCTTCTTGTTTGGTAACCGATGTACTAAGAAATATAGCCAATTCATGAGCTAATGTACAACAATTTAGTCCCTTATCAAGATATAGATTAGTATAAAAAATGGAGTAATATTATCGGATGCACAATAAATCATGATAAATTTATGAGTCATCTAATTAGTTGCAGTTAGATAGTGTACTGTTTGATTTTAAAATTGAAATCGAAACTTAACTTTATTTTTTAAAAAGATTCGGAACTCAATCAGGATTGTCACATAATATCATAAACATATTCAACTCCTATATTGGTGAAATACAATATCATACACATATCCAACTCATTAATTCTTGAATTGAAGCTATTTATAGAGTAGTGCTACAGACCCCAAATTGGGTACCAAATTTTGACACCAAATGATGTGGCATTCATTAATTGGCATTTTGGAATATTTTAATTGGATGGCCCTGGTGGGCCCATCATAATTATAACCAATAATTACTTGCCATGTCATTTGGGAAAGGAATTTGGGGTACCAATTTGGGGTACCTGGTATTTTCCTTTCTGATTTATGTGTACTTTATTTGATTAGTTTTTAATGGGAAAGAAGAAAAGAATTAAATTCGTTATTGGTTTACATCAACATTAAAAAATTGAAAATAATGCTTTTTTCAATGCCATCGAGCCAAAAATCTTTGGACAACAAATTGGTGGTCTGATGTGGTAGATGCAACCAGGGGCGGATGCAATGCAAGTAAGGTGTGGGGTCCCAGGACATCACTGAACTTTCAGTATATAGTATAGATGTATGTAAATTTTATTCAGTAAATGCTTGGTTCAATGATAGGAACTCATTGAATTTTCGTGGTGACCCCAGTTTGAATCCTTATGACTGCATTTTGGACATTTTTTCTTGCACGAAAAAATTTTTGCGCTACGCGCGCCTAGGATCCCACTGGCTACCAATTCTGGATCCGCCACCGGATGCAACTGAACCATTGTGTTTACTTGAACTTGTAGTAAGTTGGAAAACTGCAAATCAAAGATTGAAGCAAAGAACAGCGTTTGGTGTATCTGGACAAAACATAATCTGAACGTGTTTCAAGGAAAAACAACACCTTCTTCTATATTATTGGAGAAAGGTGAATATATTAGTAGAAGAACATGGTTAATACACTACCCAAAAGGCGTAGTGTATAACATTTTTAAATATAACGACGGTAACCAAGTTTGAAAAAATATTGCCAGGTACTTAAATACTACTCCCTCAGTCCCATAAAACTCTTCCCATTTCCCTTGGACACGTTTGTCAACGCACATTTTAATCGTTAATATCTTTAATTTCGTATTAGTACTAAATATAAAAACTTCACTGTATTAAAGTACTCATAAATACGAATCCAACAAGATCACTCATGACTATATTTAGATTTATAGATTATAAGTAAATTAGTAATTTATCTCTTGTTATGAACAGGACCGACATTTGAAAAGAGAAGAGTTTAAAGGCACAGAGGGAGTATTGATAATCTTCACGGCCGATTAGAGACTTCCGATCACTGTTCCGAGCACTGTTTCGGGGATACTTCATCTGAGTTTGGGTATCTGCAAAATAATACTTGCCTGGGGGTGATGACCGTCAAGCACCTCCGATGTAAGAATCAGTAATCGGAATAATAATAATCGAACGAGTAAGAATGTATCTGTGTGAAGGGAGAGAATGAGTAATAAGTTTGTGCTACTAAAAATTGTATATCTCTACCTTATGTGCAGAATGGGGGTTTTTATAGGCTAGGACTCCCAATCACTGTTTTATCCACTTGGCTGCCCACTTGTTGCGCCGTTAAAGCTACAGTGAGCCACCATTGGAACAGTGATTAGTGTCCCTTCCTCACATACCTCGATCCTACCACAGCCGCTTTTGCTATAGATGAATGTCCTTGTGTTCCCTTGACTACCTTTATGGTCCTCTGCCTTAGTGAGCAAGATACCAAGATATTTTGCACAAGTATTTTTGTAAAGATATTTGTTGTCAAGTTGAGTAATTTTAGTAAAGATAACATATAATGACACGTGTGTAAATTGCAAGTACTGTTAAGGTGACGGTATTTGGCAGCGGGCAGCGGGTCCCCGCTGTAGGCTTACAGCGGGTACCTATCATTGCCCCCACTCCTTCTGTGCGTGTGAGCGGGCAAGAGGAGGAGAGAACTACGAAAAAACCATATGCAGCAATGTTTTGAAGAGATTACTATATATGCCCCCCAAGTGTTGGCGGTCAACACTTAGGAGTTGGAAAAAATTTGTGAAAATATGCCCCCCAAGTGTTGGCGGACAACACTTAGGAGTTAGAAAAAATTTGTGAAAATATGCCCCCCAAGTGTTGGCGGACAACACTTAGGAGTTGGAAAAAATTTGTGAAAATAGGATGCGGTTGACAACGGGTTTTGGCGCTTGACGGGCTTGTAAGTTGAAACGTTTTTGTTTGCTATGTGTAACTGTTCTTGGAATAAATGCAATAATTGATAATAAATGAGAAATTCGAAATTAATGAGGGAATAATAATAAATGTCAATAATATGAGAAATGATAAGTGGTGGTTCGTATTAATAAATGAAGTGACCTTTGGGTGGAAAGAGAATGTACCTTTGTGATGTAATATGTTATGGGTGAGTGGGAAGTTATTACCTAGTGGGCAGTTTTGCTTGAATCGATGCAGTTACTGGTGGCTGTAAAGATGACGTGGACCAATCACAGATGCCCACGTTGTGTTTGCACTGTTTCCACCCCTATTACACGCGCCTCACGCTAATAAAAGTGGGAGTTGTATATCATTTGTGTAACTTTTTACTGTCTCTCACCACTGTTTTCCTTGCTCTTTCTTGTCTTTTCCGAGTTGGTTGCCGTTTTCGTACTGCTTTTTTCGGATATTTCAGCCATTGAAGCCATATATTATCTCCTGATTCGAGGTGAGATTCTTGTTTTTTTGTATCTTCTTTTGTGATTTCTGTTTCCTCAATAACAGTGCCATGTCTGTATCGTCATTTGTTTGCTTTATAGTATGTGTTTGTGAGTGGGTTTTGTATTCGTATTGCTTTGCATGTTCATACTCTTTTGAATCGGGATTTGATTATGTAGTTTGTAAAGGTTGGTAATCTGTGTGTTCTAGTTTGTGATTGTTGCTTGTGTATTTGGTATCGATATTTGGTAGTTTCGATTCGTGCGAAAGCATGGTTTAGATTGTGTGATGTTTATGAAATGTTTGTGTATATGTGTGTATATTCTGTATAAAGTATATGATTTTGGCTTTTGATTCTAGGGTTTTGTTGTTTGTGGGGGGAATGGAATATGAACCGTTTTGTGTGATAAATAATAAAATGAAAAAGAAAATGTAAATTGTTTGTGAATATCCCTGTGTACCTTTTTTTTTATGAGCGGGTAATCCGTAGGCGGTATTGGGTTCTGACTTGGACTTTCTGGGTAGATGGGTGATGAATTTACTGACCCCGCTACCGGCGAGAAAAAAACTTTGATTAATGGGTATGGTCGCTGGGCGGATCCCAACCAGTTAACATTTCCGGCCGTTCTGCCACGAAACCGTTACCAATACTTTGAAATTAGCGAGAGTTTGTTTCGTGCGACCAAAGTGCATCCCACAGCTTTTTCAAATGAGGCAATGGATAAGGATTTTGCCGAATTTTCCCATCTGCAACATGACAGCACTTTCAAGGCTGATGATTGGGCTGAATATGTGTCAAGAATGTTCTGGATTGAGGAAGGTTATTTCTGGAGGCGTGCAGAACCCGGGGATAGTCTTTATCATCGGTTTGATGACGGGTCTGTGTGCATACTCGTAAGTCATTTGAAGGCAGGGTTTCGTTTGCCTCCTCATAAATTTGTCATGGACTTGTTTCGTCTTCACTTTATATGTCCATTGGCTCAGTTTACTCCCAACTCGATAAGGACCATAAACTGGTTTATAGCTAGTTGCGAACGTAGGGGAAAACAGCCTACTTTTAAGGCATTTTTCTGTTTATTTGACGTGAAGGCCAGCCGTGCGAAACCTTTTTATGAGTTACAATTTGCAAAACCAAAAAGTCGTATAGGAAAAGCCCTGGATGGCCATCGACCGTTTGCTTTCCCCAAGGGAATGGCAGGATGGCAGGAGGAGTTTTTGATAATTGGTGGTGGAGAGTTCGCTTGGCAGAGGAACTTTACAAAAAAGGTTGAATGTGCTTACAAAGTGAACCGAAGTCGGCTTAGCCGTAATGAAATGGACGTCCTTGTTGGGCTTGTGAAGGTAATGGGTGAAGTATGGACAGAGAACAACTTGATCGACCGGCTGATTTGAGAAGGAATTGTTGTAAGTTTCTTTTCTAGACTTTGCTGTTTTTTGCTGTGTTCTGTAACTGACATTGCTTTTCTTTACTTTTGTAGTGTTGGATTCGCGTAAGCAAGAGCTAGATCTACACCCAACTCTGGGTTTGGCCGAGGCCAAATTATATGCTGACTTTATGCTGACCGTCCCGCCAAGACCTAAACGGGTTCGTGCCGGGTTATTTGCTTTTGATAATATTTTAGATGCTTTTGATTTTTCTGGGAATGTCGAGGTTGGTCAAACTTCTGCCCCTGTTGAGGTTGGCACCGCTGTTGAAGAGCCCGTTTCTGAGGGGGATTTTTCTGAAGAAGTTGGTGATGTTGATGTAAATTCTGAGGGTGATTCTCTATCTAAGGAGCTGCTCGGTGGTGCTACTGCTAGAGAAAGAGATGATGCATTTGAGGAAAATCTGCAAGATGCCCAAGGGGATAAGTACATTGCTGAGGACGATGAATCCGTTGAGAAAGAAATGTCCGCGGAGAAGGATGTTCCCGCTGAGAAAGAGCCGTCTGTTGAAAGGGACTTTGCGGGTGATTCTGAGGCTGAAAGTGCGGGTGCTGTGGTAAGGAGGACACTTGTTTCTCATATGGTGACAGATACTGATGATGAGTTTGATATCCGCTCTCTGGGTGTAAGGGCTGCTATTCAAAGGGAGGAGCGGGGTTCGGTTATTGCTCCTGCTAAGGTAGTTGCTAGTGGGAGTAAAGTCATTGTGGATGTTGATACCGGTGAGGAGTTGTCCGCTGAGAAAGAGCAGGAGGTAGTGGTGGAAGGAGCGAAAGATACCGCTGGTGAAACTCTTCATCGATCAAAGCGCAAGGCTGTTACGGAGGCTAGTACTTCGAAACGTAGACGTATTGAGCCTACTCAGGTGAGCGAGCCTGCTCTGGAAAACCAAGTCATGGAGCAACCCGTTGAGAATGATTCTGATGGTGTTGATATTGAGTATGATGCTGAGGATGCTACTGGGGATGATGGTGAAGATGATGCTGATGATGATGTTGAGGATGTCGGAGATGCTTCTGAGGAGATAGTGTATTACATAAGCAGTGACGATGAAGTGGATGATGCAGAAGTTGGAGCCAGGCCTGGTTATGGATTTCTTTTTAAGTCGGGGCCTAACACCTTCACTGTTGATTCCATGACTGATGATGATCTTGTGAGGATGAATGAGTTGAGTTGGGAGCGGATGTGCCGGCTGTCCCAAAAATATGCTGCACGGGTATGTAAATTTTTGATAGTTTATGTAGTTTATTTCTGGTTTATGTCCGTTGTTGACGTGTTTGTTTTTTGTGTTTGTGTTTTTTGTAGAATCAATGTATGTATACAGGCTTGATGGCTCGTGGTAATATGTATCGTAGCAGCAATATTGCTTTGAAACAGAGAGTGAAGCTACTAGAGGTGGAGCTGTCCGCTGAGAGGGTTATGAAAGATAATGCTGCTAGGGCTTTGTACGAGATTGAAACTGAGAAGACTGACCTTAAAGCGAGCTATGCATATAGTGTTGATTTGCAACGTTTTTTGGCGGAGGATAAACTAGAACTCAAAGCTGAGAATGCCACTTTGTCCGAACAGGTAAAGAACTTGACTACTATGCTAAGTTTTGAGAAGAAACGTGGTGATGATGCTGAAGCCCATCTTGATTCTCGCCCAACCGAAACGGATTCCATATTGAAGTTTAGAAATAGTGCTGAGTTTGCTGAAATTGTAAAGGCTGAAGCCGCCAAGGCTGCAACTGTGGTATCGGGCGGCGTTGTAGTGCATCAAAGGCAGGATCCCGCTGATAGCGCACCCAAGATTGCTCAATTAAAAACTGAGTTGGCTAGGCTAAAGTCGAACGTAAATAAATCCAACCGTAAAGCCAGAGCCCTGAAACCCCGTCTTGGGGAGACCGAGAGAAAGAGTGTTGGTTGCCAGTCTGATGTTGTTGTTGGTGATATGGGCACGCAGACCGCTGAGAATGAGATGGTTGCCGCTGAGAACCTGGTTGCCGCTGAGAACCCTGAAGTTATAGTAGATATTACTCCGTTGTCAGTGATAGCGGCTACTTATAGTGAAAGTGATGAAGAGGATGCTGTTTTGAATCCTGCTGTGGCTGAGATCGAACAAGTAGATGCTTCTTTAAGTCCTACTGTGCCTGATGTTAATATCCAACCCCTTAATGCCATTGCTGCGGTGTATAATAGTGATGATGAAGATGCAGAGCCGTTGAGGGGTATGGCGGAGCCACTAAGCGGGTCCCGTTGGGCTTAGCTTATTTTTGTAACTTCTGCTATGAACTTATTTCTTTTTGACTTGTTTTGAAGTCACTCAGCGGGTGTATCCGCTGTGTGACTTGGAAATATCTTGATATGGTCTCGTACTTTGGAAATTTCAAACTCTAGGATATTTTTGTGTTTGGCTATAATTTGGTAATTTGCTTCAAGATATAAACGAACTTGTGTTTGTATTTTTTTTTTGTCAAAGTTGGTAGTAAATATGTGTGGGAAAATGTTTACCTGGAAATTGTAGTTTTGACTGTGGGAGTTTGTTTCGAGCATTTAATGCTGCATGGGAGTCAAAATATTTTGACCGTGTCTTTACTTTTCTTTGCATGGGAACTGTAGCTTTTGACTGGTGATAATTTGAACCTCCTTTTACCCCCTATAAATAGGAGGGTTTTGCTCTCGTTTTGGATAAACCTCTTCTGCATTTGATCTAAAGAATCCATCCCTTTTCATTCAACCATATGGATATTTCTAAGATGGATGATTTCTTCAGCCCTTTTGCTGGGGCACGGGAGCGTGCTCTCTCCAAAGAGAGTGAGGATCTTTGGTTAGCCCTCGCTAATCATCACGAGGAAGAGGGTGACCTGTACTCGGCTGAAGAATTCCGGAAGCATGCTCGGAAAATTGCCCGTACTCGTGCCGCGGAGGAGGCCAAGGATGCGCCGGAGACGGATGCAATTGACTTCCATTTTCGTGCCCCTCCTCAGGGCGAAAGTTCTGAGAAGAAGGATGCGGATGCTAAGAAGAAAGCTCCCCAAGCATGAAGAATTTGTAGATATATGATCTCAATCCCTGTAATAACATGCTTGTAATCCTTTATTTATTAATAAAAAGTATCTTTTTTCGTCGACAGTAGTTTGTCCTTTGCTTTTTAGTTCTCTATTACATCGTATATTTAGCCCATGTGTGGATTTTTTGTTGTAGATTGTCTATAGTAATCATCCCTTGTAATTTTGACTTGAAGTTGTTGGCTTTTTGTTGTAGCAAGTGCCTTTGGCATTGAATTGTGCACTGTAGTTGTTTCCATTTGTTTTTGTGGCCGTCTAAGAGCCTTAGCTCTGTTTTGGCAAAAGCGTATATCGAAATCCATAGTTATTAGCATGCCCGTCTATGGGACTTGGCTCTTTCTTGATGAAAACCGTAGATTGAAATCCATAGTTGTCATCATGCCCGTCTAGGGGACTTGGCTCTTTCTTGATGAAAACCGTAGATTGAAATCCATAGTTGTCATCATGCCCGTCTAGGGGACTTGGCTCTTTCTTGATGAAAACCGTAGATTGAAATCCATAGTTGTCATCATGCTCGTCTAACGGACTTTGATAATTTTGCTATTGTAGTTGGTTGCTGGCCCGCTTAGGGACTTTGATAATTTTGCTATTGTAGTTGGTTGCTGGCCCGCTTAGGGACTTTGATAATTTTGCTATTGTAGTTGGTTGCTGGCCCGCTTAGGGACTTTGATAATTTTGCTATTGTAGTTGGTTGCTGGCCCGCTTAGGGACTTTGATAATTTTGCTATTGTAGTTGGTTGCTGGCCCGCTTAGGGACTTTGATAATTTTGCTATTGTAGTTGAAAGACTTGCTGGATGTAAATGTGGATAATTTTTCCGCAAAAGTATTCCATTAAAAAACGTAATTCCCTTCATTACAAAACAGATATGACTGTGTAGCCATCTATTGGTAATATTTCCGTAGTTTGTCGCCATGCAAAGTGTTGTTAACTTCAGTGCCATCTAGGCGGGCTAGTTTGTAGGAACCCGGCCTGAGCACTTTGATGATTTTGTAAGGACCTTCCCATTTTGGCATAAGTTTACCAGTGTGTCTGGGGTCAGATGCTTCAGTTGCCCTGTTAACCAAATCGCCTTCTACATAGGCTTTGATTCTGGCTCTTTTTCCAAAGAATTCTTTTGTTTTTTCTTTATAAGTGGCCATTTTTTCCACAGTGGTTTCCCTTGTTTCATCTAGAAGATCTAGATTTGTTCTGAGTCCTTGAGCATTTGCCTCTTCTTCAAAATTGATAGCGCGATATGATGGTGAGGCAATCTCGACTAGTGAAAGGGCTTCTGTGCCAAAAGCCAATTTGAATGGGGACTCTCCAGTGCTTGTTCTGGCAGATGTCCGGTAAGCCCAAAGAACATTAGGCAACTCATGCGGCCATTTCTTCTTTGATGTAGTTAATCTTTTTTCTAAGCCGCGGACAATGATGCGATTGGTTACTTCGACTTGACCGTTGCTTTGAGGGTGACAAACAGATGCTTTCTTGTGTTTGATCCCGTGGTCGGATAGGAACTTCGTGAATTTCGACCCCACAAATTGTGTACCATTGTCGGATATAAGCACTATTAGAATTCCAAACCTTTTGATGACTTGCTCTCGAACAAAACGAATGGCATCATCTTGCGTAATGTTTTTAAGTGCCTTTGCCTCTGCCCACTTGGTCATATAATCAATGGCGACCATGACATATTGTAGATCACCTTTGGCTCTAGGGAATTGTCCCATAATGTCAATGCCCCATACGGCAAATGGTATGGGTGATAGAATGGCTGCAGGTAGGGCTGGCGCTTTTCTGGACATATTGCTAAACAGTTGGCATTGGTGGCATTTTTTGGTGAAGTTTTTGCATTCCTTGTGCATTTTGGGCTAGTAATAGCCTTGTCTGGGTATTTTATGTGCCAATGCCTTTCCAGCCATGTGGTCGCCACAAATGCCTTCATGAACCTCCCTCATATAATATAAGGCTTCCTCCTCATCGACACATTTGAGTATGGGAGAATCGAAGCTTCTTTTATATAGGGTGCCTTCTTGAATGAAGTACTTTGTTGCTTGAGACTTGAGTATTTTAGCTTTGATGCCATCGAGTGGCAGTGTGCCACTTTCCAAATAACGGATGTAAGGGTTCATCCAGTTATCTATCGGCGGGTTGACCTCCATGATGTCCATTTTGTTTACACTTGGAGCGGTTAATTCCTCAAAGTATATGGTGTCCGCCTCTACTTTTTCCCCTTGAGTTAATTTAGACAACATGTCTGCCATTGTGTTATCTGCCCGATCTATCTGTTCGAGAGAGTATTCCTCAAACTGGGTCAGCATTTTTTGCACCAATTCTTGATACTTGCTAAGGTTGCTGTCTTTGGTTGAATAATCCCCTGTTGTTTGACGAACAACCAGTTGTGAATCGCTGTATATGGTGATCTTTTTTACTTGTAAGTTCTTTGCTAATGTCAAACCGGCCAATAGTGCCTCATATTCTGCCTGATTATTTGTAGCTTTGAAATTCAGTTATATGGCTTGTCTGACTTGGAAACCGTCGGGGCTAGTAAGGATAAGGCCTGCTCCGCAACGGGTGTTTGTGGAGGAACCGTCCACATACAGTTGCCAGTGGTTACCTGCTGTTGCTATGGTTTCTGCGGAAGTTTCTTTTTTCGCTGTTGAAAATGAACATTCGACCACAAAGTCTGCCAATGCTTGTGCTTTGATGGCGGTTCTTGGTGTGTATTTTAAATCGAATTGGCCAAGCTCAACGGCCCAATTGATCAATCGGCCTGATAAGTCTGGCTTGTGAAGTATTTTTCTCAGTGGTTGGTCCGTGATAACCCTGATTTGCCTGCCTTGGAAGTAATGTCTCAATTTTCTGCTTGCTACGACCAAAGCTAGAGCAAACTTTTGGACGTTTGGATAGCGGGTTTTGGCATCTTTGAGCACTTGGCTGACATAATAGACTGGTTTTTGCTCGCCATTTCCTTCTTTTATGAGTACCGCCCCTACAGCTTTATCTGTGGTGGACAAGTAAAGTGACAGCGGTTCTGAAGGAGCTGCGACGACAAGCAATGGAGCAGAAGAGAGATATGTTTTGAGGTCTTCGAAGGCTTTCTGGCATTCAGCCGTCCAAGATATTGCCTTGGTTTTGGTTGCTCCTTTTAATGTGTCAAAGAACGGAAGGCATCTGTCTGCTAGCTTTGCTATGAATCTTCTTAGAGCGGCTAGTCTTCCCGTTAGTTTTTGTATTTCCTTCAGTGTTTTGGGCGGTTGCATGTCAATTATAGCCTTTATCTTTTCAGGATTGGCCTCGATGCCTCTGTGAGATACCAGGAAGCCAAGGAACTTGCCTGCATCCAGGGCAAATGCACATTTGTCCGGATTGAGTTTCATGCTGTGTTTTCTGAGTGTGGAGAAACATTCTTCCAAGTCTTGCAAGTGTGAAGCCGTTAAGAGCGACTTTACTATAAGATCATCCACGTATACTTCCATGTTTCGGCCCAACTGACCGGCAAAGATTTTATTCATGGTTTTTTGGAAGGTAGCACCGGCGTTGATTAGTCCGAATGGCATGACTTTGTAACAATACACCCCTTGTGTGTAATGAAGGCTGTTTTTTCTCTGTCTTCTGGGGTCATTTTGATTTGGTTGTAGCCTGAGTAAGCATCCATGAAGCTTAACATCAAATGATCCGCTGTTGCATCTATGAGTTGGTCTATTGAGGGAAGTGGATATGGATCTTTGGGGCATGCTGCGTTTAAGTCCGTGTAATCAATACATATTCTCCATTTCCCGTTAGCTTTTTTCACCAGTACTACGTTTGCAACCCATTTAGGGTAGGTGACTTCGCAAATTAAATCTGCGTCCAGCAGTTTGTCAATCTCAATGTCAATTTCCTGTTATCGCTCTGGGGCAAAATTCCTTCTTTTCTGTATTTTTGGTGCTTTGTCTGGGTCCACATTTAACTTGTGGATTGCCACGGACTCATCTATGCCCGGCATATCCTTTGGGCTCCATGCGAAAATATCTGCGTATTTTCTCAAAAGATCTGTAAGGCCATCTTTAAAGATTGAGTCCAAACCTGCTCCCACACTCACGCTTTTAGTTACATCTCCGGGTATAACTTCTATCTTTTCTGTTTGTACCGCATAGCTTATTGGTGGTTTCTCTTCCCTTTTGAGACATTTCAGGAGATTTGCATCTATGCGAGGTGGGTCTTCTGTCAACAGGTCGTGCCCGTCTATGAACTGTACTTCTTTTCTTTTTTTGTTATTCGCACGTTGATTTTCAACGTGCCTTTGTCTTTTTGCTTGCTTTCTTTTCTGTGCCCTTTCTCTGTTGATGTTGCTAGGCTCAGTTTTGCCCAAAGTGAGTGCAATGCCATAGCATCGTTTGGATGTTTCTGAATCCCCTTTAATTTCTCCTATCCCGTTTGAAATGGGGAATTTGATTTTGAGGTGAGGGGTGGAAGTAACCGCTTTCAGCATGTTTAGCGTGGGCCTTCCCAAGATCATGTTGTAAGAGGATGCAGTGTTGATGACATAAAACTTGATAATTCTGCATACTTGTCTGGGAGATTCCCCAAAATAAACAGGGAGCCTTGCTATGCCCGCTATTGGGACGGCGTTGTGGCCGAACCCGTAAAGAGGTGTCTCGTCGGGACATGTTTCTAACGTCTCATTGGTTAGCTTCATCCTGTCCCAGGTGTGTTTGAAACATATATCAACTGAGGACCCGTTGTCAACAAGGATCCTTTTGACTTCGTTGTGGGCGACATCCAAAGACAAAACTAGTGCCTCAGTGTGGTTTGGGTTAATGCCCTCATAATCTGCGTCTGTAAATGTAATGATGCTTGGAGGACCCTCAGATATTGTATAGACAGATTGTTCCTCTCTAGGCGGCGAAACCTGTCCACCAAAAACGGTATGTACGATGTTTTTGTTGTGTGTTTGAGAGGTGGAGGGGCCAAGTGCTTGTCGGGGCAAGTATTAAGATAAGTTGCCAGCCTTTACTTGCTTTTCTAGGAAATACTTGAGGGATAAGTAGTTGTCTGTGTAATGCCCGTGTGTTTCATGATAGTCACAATGCTTATCTTTAGGCCTATCCTCGGGTGAGGAGTGCATAGGGGCTGGTGGTAAATAGAAGGGTTTTCCCCTGATTTCTCTCAGAATGGTCGCTCTTGGGAGCGTGAATTTGGTCCATTCCGGTTCAGGACGTCTATCCGGTCTTTGCGGGTTCGCTGGCCCTAGGCGGTCCCTGACCGGAGTTGGTAATTGAGTTCCTTGGGCGGAGGGTGGCGGCCCATGAGTGGTCTGCACTTGATGTAAAACAGGTGTTTGCCTTTGGTAAGATGTGAACCTTTCCCTTTGAAAATATGGTGTTGAGGCGGGTGGAGCTCTGGATTGTTTTAGTACGCTTAGAGACTCGGCTTCGTTAATAGCTTGGGATGCCAAGTCATATGCCTTTGCTAGAGTGGTGGGTTTTGTTTCCATGAGACGGCATACGTATTTTTCGCATTCGTAGGGGTTAAGGCCTCTTCTCAAATGGACCAACGCCTCTGTTTCGTTAACACAAACAACCTTGTTGACGGCTTCCTTGAAGCGGTCAATGTAGTTTTGCAAAGTTTCTCCGTTACGTTGTGCAACGGTTTCGAGGAACACGGTATGAACCTCGTGTTGTTGGTTTGCTTTGAACTTTTTTAGGAATAATTTTCTGAATTCTAGCCAAGTATCTATGGACCTGGCAGACATTCTACAGAACCATCTTTGGGCGTTCCCGCGGAGAGTCGCGACGAAGAAACGGCATAATGTCAAATCATTGTACTCATAATGAAGAGCCAATTGGTCGAAGTAACTAAGATGCTCTTCCGGGTCTCCCAGCCCGTCGAAAGAATTGAAGCTGTAATGTTTAATGTCTTTTTGTCGGGGTTCGGCCTCTAGCCTCACCGTGAATGGTGTACCGCTCAGATCTTGCTCGTTATTGCCCTCTATCTTTTTCTTAAGTTCCATGATGGTTCGCATCATCTCGGCGTTTGTTGGTTGTGCACTTTTGGTTTCCCTTGAGAGGAAAGGGGACCGTTCTCTGTGTTTTTGTCTTTCATATTCAGCTACCACCTTGTCGTAGTCTACTTTCTTGTCAGTAATCACCTTTCTTAGATCTCTGTGTTTTCTGTTTTGTTCCCACATTTCAGGTGGGTGGTGACTCTTATTGTGCCTTTCATGATTTTTATTTTGTGATGAGCCTAGGCGGGAGAAGGCAGAGTTTGCCTTTTGGGGATGGTTGTCCACCTCATCGCGGTCGTTTTGCGGGTTTATACGGGAACTTGCATGTTTCGCTGGTGGCCCTTGGCCAGTCATGGGAAAGGCCGAGGCTATTTGCATGATCAAGTCAATTTGTTGTTGGTTGCAACCTGTGAGGTTTAGGCTAAGAATTTGTTCTCGATCATCCCTCCCGAAGCGGGTTTATTTGTAAGCGATTTACTGGGTTTATTGGCGGGTTCTGCGGAGGGATACCTGTTGTGTTTCTTTCATTTTCTATTAGCGTTTGTTCATCTGGGTGGGGTGTTATGGCGGCCATTTAGTGTGTTAGTGTGTTTTGATTTTGTATCGTGTTTTTTAGTGTTTGAGTAACTACTGTGTTTGTAGAGCAGGTGGTGGGTTTTTCTTTAAGGAAAAAAGCCCCTCCTTCTAGCGCCAAATGATAATCCTCACGGCCGATTAGAGACTTCTGATCACTGTTCCGAGCACTGTTTCGGGGATACTTCACCTGAGTTTGGGTATCTGCAAAATAATGCTTGCCCGGGGGTGGTGGCCGTCAAGCACCTCCGGTGTGAGAATCAGTAATCGGAATAATAATAATCGAACGAGTAAGAATGTATCTGTGTGAAGGGAGATAATGAGTAATAAGTTTGTGCTGCTAAAAATTGTATATATCTACCTTATGTGCAGAATGGGGGTTTTTATAGGCTAGGACTCCCAATCACTGTTTTATCCACTTGGCTGCCCACCTGTTGCGCCGTTAAAACTACAGTGAGCCACCATTGGAACAATGATTAGTGTCCCTTCCTCACATACCTCGATCCTACCACAGCCGCTTTTGCTACAGTTGAATGTTCTTGTGTTCCCTTGACTACCTTTATGGTCCCCTGCCTTAGTGAGCAAGATACCAAGATATTTTGCATAAGTATTTTTGTAAAGATATTTGTTATCAAGTTGAGTAATTTTAGTAAAGATAACATATAATGACACGTGTGTAAATTGCAAGTACTGTTAAGGTGACGGTATTTGGCAGCGGGCAACGGGTCCCCGCTGTAGGCTTATAACGGGTACCTATCAACTATGGTCTCCAAATTTGAAAAATGGAAATTGCCACCAAAAGGCGTGCTAAAAGTGAATGCAAATGCAAATGCAAATGCCTCAATTGGGAAAGAATGCTGAATAGGCTTGAGGGCTGTAGTGATGCTGGATAGTTGTTTTTGCAGTATCAAGACACCTGAAATTGTAGAAGCAAATTATATCATGATTCTGGTAATTTAATTGGCGATGAGGCAAGGTCCCTAGAATTTGATTGCCAGGTGATGATTTCTAAACTCTCCAAAGCTACCATTTATTTCTCTCATCTTGACACTTTTCTGAAAAACAACCTAGCTCTTGGTGCTTCCTTTGATTAGATTGTTTGGTTGCATGTTAAAATGGGAAAACGTAGTTGCACACTGTTGGACCCTTAAGAGATTTTCATGCCCTAGTGTTGGGTGTAGAGGCGAAGGCGTGCCGGAGGTTCGCGATTCAGTCTTGGGCATGAACACTAGGCAAAGTCAAGTATGGGGCTTGACATAAAAAACTAAGGCATTGAGATGAAGTGGGCATTTGAGGCACTTACACGGATTGGGCTTGTCTAAGGCATGAAGCATTAAACCAGGCTGACATAGAGAATGTGGGCTTGAGCAGAGGCACACTTGGGCTTAGGAGAGTCATGCAGCATGGCGCAAGGGGTATAGAGGCAAAGCACGGGCCTGGCCAGCCCAAAGCATTGGGCCTCCGTGACACACATGCGACATGGGAGAAGAGTCTTCGGGTTCAAATACAGTGAGGCAAAGCTGGGCCAGAATTCTATAGTTGGGCAAGGGTTGAAGCAGGATGCATAAGAGACTTGGGCCAAGGTGTAGGGTGTACATGGGCTTATCAGATTTGGGATAAGACCATATCTTTGGAGATCATTCCAGAAGAATCAATCAAGGATTGCAATCATCTGCAAGAAGGGAAAGTCAATCAGAATCAAGGATTTGATATGGGTGGATCTTCTATAGAAGGAAAGGCAATCAAGAGGATTGTGGATATCTTGAAGATCTCAAGCAAAGATGGAAATTAGGGTTGGGCTTAGCCTAGCCCAAAGCCCGTAAAGCTGCCTATATAAAGAGGAGCTTCTTCATTCTCATTCATTCATTCAGATACACAGAAAACAATTGTAGAGAGAGTGAGAGCATATACAGAGAGAGCTAGCATTGTAGTTAGGCTTTCTTGTATTCTAGCAGTTAGTGGGTAGCTGTGCCAACGTGTGGGCAGCAGGCCTAGATTGTTAGTCCTTTTTGTTGAAGTAATAAAAAGGTTGGGGATTCCCCGTAACTCTGTCTCGTTTATCTTGTGGTTATCACTAACCTTCTTTGCAGGCACAAAGGTTAGTTGCGCGTTGCTGGCCAGGCTCTAGGTTGGGGAGTTGGCGCATCACTAGGCGACAAGTTTGTGAAAAATTTCGCGCTTCCGCACGCCTACGTGACAGTTGGCATCAGAGCTTGATTGGTGTTTTTAGGGCACCATTGGCGAAAGATTATTATGGCTGGTCCTACAGTTGCTACTCTCAGTAAGAAGGTTGCTAGGCTTGAGGAGTTGATTGGCATACCAGAGTCGACCGATGTTCAACCATTGCAGACCCAATGTGAGAACATGAAGGCTGATCTTGATCATATCAGGCTAATCTTGGAGAATCACATGCGTGAGTCTGAAGAGAGGATTGTTCAGTTGGAAACTTCTAGTGCAGAGCTCTATGAAGAAGTGACAATCCTAAGGAAGGCGGTGGCTGTTGGTGGTAGTACCTCGAGTGATGGGGCAAGAAAGTTCAAAGTGCCAGACCCGAAGACGTTTGAGGGAGGGCGTGATGCCAAGGCATTGGAGAATTTCTTGTGGGACATGGAGCAATACTTCAAAGCATCTCGTATTGGAGAGGTGGAGCAGGTGACTGTGGCTAGTATGTTCCTTGCGGGTGATGCTAAGTTATGGTGGCGCACTCGCATGGAGGATGTTGATGGCACAGGGAAACCCGGTATTCAGACATGGGAGACCATGAAGAAGGAGCTTAGGGAGCAATTCTTGCCCAATAATGCCGCGTGGATGGCTAGGGAGAAATTAAAGCACCTAAAGCAGACGGGTTCTGTGCGAGAGTATGTGAAGGCATTCACTTCTAATTTGTTGGACATTCGTGACATGGCAGAAGCGGACAGGTTGTTCAACTTCATTTCTGGGTTGAAGCCATGGGCACAGGCTGAGCTGAGGAGACAGAATGTCAAGGACCTAACAGCAGCTATTGTAGCGGCAGATAGCTTGGTGGACTTTGCAACAAGTTCTAATAGCAAGGGGAAACAAACCCAAGGGGCTAAAGAAAAGGGGCAGAAGTTCAAAGGCAAGAAAAAGGTCCAAGATGAGGAATCTAGCAAAGCCAAGAATGGTGGTGGGCAAACAAAGAAGCAGCTGAAGTGCTTTATTTGTGAGGGTCCTCACATGATGAAAGATTGTCCAAAGAAGGAGAAGCTGAATACTATGACCGTGTCAGAGGGAGAGGAACCAGGGAGGGTGAATCCGCTCAGAATGGTCAATGCACTACAGACAAAGGAGGCGGTGAAGTCATCTAGTTTGTTGTATGTGCAGGTTGAGATAAATGGTCATGAGGTAATGGCTATGGTAGACACTGGAGCTACCAATAATTTTGTGGCTGACAGGAGTGTGGAATCTCTTGGCTTGGTTTTGGGAGCAAGCACCAGCCGCGTGAAAGCGGTAAATTCTGAAGCACAAGTGATCAAGGGATCAACTGAGGTAGAGCTTAGAATGGAACCATGGACTGGAAAGGTAACTCTCTTGGCTGTTCCTTTAGATGATTTCGATCTTATATTGGGGATGGACTTCTTAAGGAAAGCTAAGGCATCGGTGATGCCACATCTTGGTGGGGTAATGATTGGAGAGGAAAGCAACCCTTGCTTTGTGAAGGGTGTGTTTGATCGTGACTTGGGCAAGAAAGGGGAGGGAATGTTATCAGCTATGCAGGTTGAAGCGGGCTGAAGCATGGTGAAGTGACTTATCTAGCGGCTCTTGTGGAGGAAAAGCCTGATCAGTTAGAGATACCTGATACTGTTGTTCCTACTCTCAAGGAGTTTGAAGATGTCATGCCCCCAGAGTTGCCTAAGAAATTGCCGCCAAGAAGGGATGTGGATCACAAGATTGAACTTGAGCCGGGTGCACGGGCACCGTCTCAAGCCCCATACCGTATGGGACCGATGGAGTTGGCTGAACTAAGAAAGCAGTTGGACGAGTTGTTGGAGAGCGGGTTCATTCAACCGTCTAAAGCTCCTTATGGTGCCCCAGTCTTGTTTCAAAAGAAGGCCGATGGGTCATTGCGGATGTGTATAGACTATCGGGCCTTGAACAAGGTAACTATTAAAAATAAGTACCCTGTTCCAAATATTGTTGAGCTGTTTGACAGGCTCTCGAGAGCTAAGTACTTCACGAAGCTGGATCTGAGGTCGGGATATTGGCAAGTCAGAATTGCTGCAGGGGATGAGCCTAAGACCGCATGTGTAACGAGGTATGGGTCTTATGAGTTTCTAGTTCTGCCATTTGGGTTAACAAATGCACCTGCAACGTTCTGTAATTTGATGAATGATGTGCTATATGAATACCTAGATCGTTTTGTGGTAGTGTACTTAGATGATATTGTGGTCTATAGTGATAGTCTGGAAGCTCACTTAGAACACTTAAAGTGCATTTTCACTAAACTGCGAGAACACAGTCTTTATGTCAAAAGGGAGAAGTGTGAGTTCTGCAGGGAGGAGATCCATTTCCTAGGGCATGTGATAAGCCAAGGAATGGTGAAGATGGACAGGAGGAAAGTCGAGGCCATCGTTGATTGGCCTGCCCCGACGAAGGTAGCTGAGTTGAGATCTTTCCTTGGTCTTGCTAACTATTATCGCAAGTTTATTCAGGGATACTCGAAGAAAGTAAATGTCTTGACAGATTTGCTAAAGAAGGATCATGTTTGGGAATGGAATGATGAGTGTGAAGCGGCATTTGAGGAGCTGAAAGTTGCAGTTGCTTCAGAGCCCGTGCTCAAACTTCCAGATTTTGGGGTGCCATTTGAAGTGCACACTGATGCTTCTGATCGTGCAATTGGTGGAGTGTTGGTTCAGTTGGGACATCCGGTGGCATATGAAAGTCGGAAGCTAAAAGATGCTGAACAGAGGTACAGTACTCATGAAAAAGAGATGACTGCAGTGGTTCATTGTTTGGAGGTGTGGAGGCATTACTTGCTGGGTGCGGAGTTCGTGGTTTGCACAGACAACGTGGCAAACACTTATTTCAAGACTCAGAAGAAGCTGACTCCAAAGCAAGCCCGTTGGCAGGAATTTCTGGCTGAATTTGATTTTGTATGGCTGCATAAGCCGGGGGCACAAAACCAGGTAGCCGATGCTCTAAGTAGAAAGGTGCAAGAGGCTGTGGCATCCATGACAGTGGTGGACACTGAGTTCCTAGAGGAGATCAAAAAGCAGTCAATGACAGATGCTGTGTATGGTAAACTTGTGGAGGAAGTGAAGACAGGGGTGGTTCGCAAATATTGGTTGGAGGATGGGTTGCTGTATTGCAAAGGTAGCCGACTTTATGTTCCACATGGGGGAACTCTCCGGCAGCGAATCTTGAAAGAGTCTCATGATGCTAAATGGGCAGGACATCCGGGGGTAGCGAGGATGCTAGCATTGCTGAGTAGATCCTACTATTGGCCGAAGATGATGGATGACGTTGAGGCATATGTCAAGTCGTGCTTGGTGTGCCAACTTGACAAGTCTGAAAGGAAGAAGGAAGCTGGACTTCTACAACCTTTACCTATTCCAGATAGACCGTGGCAGTCAGTATCTATGGATTTTATTCTTGGGTTGCCTCAGGTGGAGGGAAAGGGGTCAATCTTTGTGGTGGTTGATCGGTTTTCGAAGTATGCTGTGTTCATTCCTGCACCGAAGGTATGTACAGCAGAGATAGCAGCTGGCCTATTCTTTCAGCATGTGGTGAAACATTTTGGGTTGCCAGAGGATATCATTAGTGATCGTGATAGCAGGTTCACAGGGCGGTTCTGGACAACATTGTTTGGGTTTTTGGGAAGTGAGTTGAAGTTCTCTACTGCAAATCATCCCCAAACAGATGGTCAGACGGAACGGATGAATCAGCTACTGGAGGAGTATCTCAGGCACTATGTTTCAGCTAGTCAGAAAAATTGGCTAGAGTTGATGGATGTAGCACAATTCTGCTACAACTTACAGCAGTCTTCAGCGACTGGTAAGAGCCCCTTCGAGGTGATTTTTGGATTTCAGCCGAGAACCCCAAACGAAGTGGCAATTCAGAAATCAGGTGGTACTTGTCCCGCAGCCTACAGGTACGCGTTTGGTAGACAGGAGATGGTCGATGAAGCCAAAGCTAGTCTGGATAAAGCTGTTTGGAGGATGAAGAAGTACGCTGATAGAAAGCGTCGTCCCTTAGAATTTGAGGTTGGCGACCAGGTGTTGTTGAAATTGACACCACAGATCTGGAAGAAGATAAAGTCCAGAAAAATTCACAAGGGGTTAGTTCAGAGGTATGACGGGCCCTTTGAGATAGTGAAGAAAGTAGGCAATGTAGCTTACCGGTTGAAGTTGCCCGATAGGTTGAAGATACATCCTACTTTTCATGTGAGTTTCTTGAAGCCATTCCAACCAGACTTACTGCTTGATGGGAGGAAACAGAAGAAAAGAGCACCTCCAGTGGTCAAGGTACAGTTTGAGAAGAATATAAAGAAGATTCTGGATCATAATACTCAAGGGATGAGTAAAAAGAACCGGAGGACTGATTATCTAATTCAGTGGGAAGGCGAGGAAGAAGCTGATGCTACTTGGGAGAAGGGTGTCACCTTGTGGCAGTTTGAAGATCAAATTCGGGAGTACTGGGATCGCCCCTCGATGAGGACATCGAGCTCTTTTAGTGGGGGTGGTTTGTTGGACCCTTAAGAGATTTTCATGCCCTAGTGTTGGGTGTAGAGGCGAAGGCGTGCCGGAGGTTCGCGATTCAGTCTTGGGCATGAACACTAGGCAAAGTCAAGTATGGGGCTTGACATAAAAAACTAAGGCATTGAGATGAAGTGGGCATTTGAGGCACTTACACGGATTGGGCTTGTCTAAGGCATGAAGCATTCAACCAGGCTGACATAGAGAATGTGGGCTTGAGCAGAGGCACACTTGGGCTTAGGAGAGTCATGCAGCATGGCGCAAGGGGTATAGAGGCAAAGCACGGGCCTGGCCAGCCCAAAGCATTGGGCCTCCGTGACACACATGCGACATGGGAGAAGAGTCTTCGGGTTCAAATACAGTGAGGCAAAGCTGGGCCAGAATTCTATAGTTGGGCAAGGGTTGAAGCAGGATGCATAAGAGACTTGGGCCAAGGTGTAGGGTGTACATGGGCTTATCAGATTTGGGATAAGACCATATCTTTGGAGATCATTCCAGAAGAATCAATCAAGGATTGCAATCATCTGCAAGAAGGGAAAGTCAATCAGAATCAAGGATTTGATATGGGTGGATCTTCTATAGAAGGAAAGGCAATCAAGAGGATTGTGGATATCTTGAAGATCTCAAGCAAAGATGGAAATTAGGGTTGGGCTTAGCCTAGCCCAAAGCCCGTAAAGCTGCCTATATAAAGAGGAGCTTCTTCATTCTCATTCATTCATTCAGATACACAGAAAACAGTTGTAGAGAGAGTGAGAGCATATACAGAGAGAGCTAGCATTGTAGTTAGGCTTTCTTGTATTCTAGCAGTTAGTGGGTAGCTGTGCCAACGTGTGGGCAGCAGGCCTAGATTGTTAGTCCTTTTTGTTGAAGTAATAAAAAGGTTGGGGATTCCCCGTAACTCTGTCTCGTTTATCTTGTGGTTATCACTAACCTTCTTTGCAGACACAAAGGTTAGTTGCGCGTTGCTGGCCAGGCTCTAGGTTGGGGAGTTGGCGCATCACTAGACGACAAGTTTGTGAAAAATTTCGCGCTTCCGCACGCCTACGTGACACACACCACCTTGCACAAATAATACGTTTGATGTTGAACAAATCTGGGATAATCATTATCCTCCAAAAATTAGTTAGTGACTAAAGGACAAGTCTTTCATTTAATAAGAAAATTTTCTCCAATTAAAAAAAAAATGAAAATGAATGTGACGGTAACCGTAATAGTTATAACATTTTTATGCACTAATATACTAATCTCAGGAATTAAGGTTACCCAAGAACCAGTGTTGCAGATTTCGGAAATCGGAACTATTTGATTGAGCTATCGATTTATGATTTATCGGGTGATTCGGTAGAAAAGTAGCTGAATCGGTTCCAAAATTTTGACCGATTTTTGGCCGATTTATCGGCAATTTTTCAGAAATCAACCGATTTCAATAACAATGCCAAAAACAATATTATACACATTATTAATTATTAGACATTTTATTTTTAAGTATTACTAAAAATATAAAATTCGGATAAAAAAGAATGTTCTCAAATAATGTGTCATGTCAAATGAGTGACATGACAATATGAAATATTTTAGGAACTACGGTTTCTGTGAACGCATGCAGGAAATTCATTTCATTTCATTTCATATTGCAATAACAAATGAAAATGGAACACGGTGTTTGGTAGGAGTATGTATTTTGCTTACCAATCAAATTGGTACTTCTAATCTTATTATTATTATTTTTTTATTATAATAGCAGTACAGATGGAGGGAACTAAAAGAGCTCAGTGGCACTGGCACTGGCACCCTTAAAAAAATGGGAATTTGAGCAGCATGAAGCCCAAAAGAAGTGTGTATAAATAAGAATATTCAGTTTGTCTCATGTTAGGGTTTTGTCTCATTGTCACAGGGCAACGCGGCTGTGTCAAGATATCAGCCAGATCAAACTCTCTGTTCCTCGCTTCTCATATTCTGTCATTGCTACAACAAATGTGCATTGCATATACTGATATACATTACATAAATACATCAGTGCTAACGAAAAACAAGAATGATCCTTTTGACAGTTTTAACATGATAAATGTCGATAAAGGATAAAACTGTTAAAACGATCAACTGAAACGATCTTTTAAGTTTCTTCTATGGAGTTTATCCAGTTAAAACGATCAACTGGTTCAAATATATTAGTACAAAAACAAGCATATCCTTGTAAATGTGCATATTATGCAGTTTTAGTTTTTGTATCATTTCAGTAAATGTTGTATTATTAAGGTTTATGGGTTTGTTAGTGCTTGTGATGTTGTGATCCACTGAAAAAAAATGTAGAGAAGCCAGGAACCTGTTTTGGTTGAAAACCACCTATTTACACTACATTTTCATTTGATAGTACTTTATTTTACCCAGGCATTCTTTCTTTCTTCTGTTCATTACCACTGTTTGTCATATCTACAAAACAACCTAGAATGCAAAGATCAAAGGCTACTTTACCAGAACAATGAAGTATGAAAACATGGACAGGCTCACAAGCATATCGGTGAGACCTCTTATGCGATACTTCAAGTGTGTTTTTTTTTTTTTACCAGAAAATTTAGAAGTAATTAGTAAACCAATGATTAAACGACCCTATGTGCCCCATTGCCAAGTGAACCGTCACGCACCTACCTCCTTATAAGGATTCCTGGATATTTATTTTTTTAGTTGTAGATTCAACCTCTAAAGTTTAGAAATGTTGAAAAATAGACACTATAGAAGTCATAGGCTAATTGCAAGGTACCAGACAAATGTTAATTTGTATTGGTCAGACATACCTCTTAGAACAAAGTAAAGGAAAAAAAATTATATAGATGTGCCGAACCACCACAGTGCCAGAACCAGCAGAGCAAGATTGGGAATATGGCTATGTTATGACCAAAGAAACATTTTGTTCTTGGTTTAATAGATTGACCAAAACTCCAAAATATTGCTGATAGAACATGAAATAAAGTCTATGCAAAACAGAAAACTTTTACCTATGATCAGGAATTTTTGTGTCCCGTTTCTTTTGTTCTGTAACAGGCTCTCTTATCCAATTTCATTGACTTTTGTGAACGTAATTATAAAGTTACACAAAGTTTCTGTAACAGGCTCTCTTGTGGAATCTTAGTTGTTCCATTCCTGATTTCCCTCTTTCTGTAACAGAAGTTATTAAAGTTACAGCTAAGGCACTCTTAACAGGTACTTATATTCTATCAGGCACTCTTTCTGGTACCAGGATCTATAACCCAATTTTATCGACTTTTGTGAGTGTGTAAGATTGCCCAAGTCTCATTATTTTTCTAATCATTGGGATCAGTTATCTGTTCATTCTCGATAAACTTTTACAAAGGAGGATTCAGGAGAGGTGAGAACATACAAATCAGAGAGTAGAGTAGCACCAAACCACCTTCTCAACATTACAGGTACAGAGGATGATAGGTACAAGGATAAAAATGGATGAAAAATATGAAAAGGTATCGGAATGTACAAGTGCCAAACTTTAAGGGTGCATATGCATGACTTGGTAAATTAAGAATTAATGTGTGTTTTCTGAAATATTTTGAAGATTTATATAATATTTAACCTATTTCAAAATTTTAAAGTCCACTTTTGGAATCAAGTTTTACAAGACTAATATCATAATTTTTACACCGTCACTAAATATTACACTAGAAATTTAAACTTATTCTTTTACTTCAGTAGCTTTTAACTTGAAATTTCATTTAACCAAAATACAATTATCGTTGTATTTATATAATTAGATCCTCCGTTTACATTTCTTTACTTTATTATACTTTATTATATATGTTTTCCTATTTTTACCCGTAGAAATTTGTGTAACAGCTTAAGTGATCATGTTAAGGACTACGTACATGAATTATCGTCCGCAGGCAGCGTAGTTTGGTTGAAAAGCCCAATCATTCCTTTATTTTAGAGGCTTCAGGTGCATTGTATCGAATATTATTCTTGGGCAAGCAGACAAGTCTTCCACAGAACCAAATAAAACAAAACACATATATTGACAACAATATAAGAAACAAAAAAGAAGAAAAATCAATGAGAAACAGAGAGAGAATGAGCGAGCAGAGGATGAAGGTTACAATCCTAACAAAGAAATGCTCGTCGCATATCTCCCTGTAATCTCATACACCCCATAATTTATGAAATCGGATGTGCCTCGCGTGTGTATATATAAAAGTGTACATATGTGTGCATGTAATTATTGGGCAACAGAAATCACAGAATAGATATAATTATATGTAATTAGAGAGATTGTTTTTAGGGGTGGAAAATTTTTTAGAGGGTGTTAAGATGACAACAGTAGAAGGGACGATGGAACAAGGGGTATTGGATGATATAATAAGGAGATTACTCCAAGGTAAAGGTGCTGGAAGGCAGGTTCAGCTTATGGAGGGTGAGATCCGTCAGCTCTGCATCAACGCTCGCAATATCTTCCTTTCTCAGCCTAATCTTCTGCAACTTCGTGCCCCCATTCGCATCTGTGGTCTCTCTCTCTCTCCCTCCTCTCTCTACAGACAAACATGCACACACAAACACATATATGATATATACATGCATAGTTTCTTGTTTCTACCTATTTCATGCTAATACTGTGAGCAACTTAATTACAGGCGATATACATGGACAGTACCAAGACCTACTGAGGCTTTTCGAATATGGTGGCTCTCCTCCTGAAACAAGCTATCTTTTTCTAGGGGATTATGTTGATAGAGGCAAGAAAAGCTTGGAAACTATATGCCTGCTTTTAGCTTACAAGATAAGATATCCAGATCGAGTATACCTTTTGAGGGGAAATCATGAAGATGCAAAAATAAACAGAATATATGGGTTTTATGATGAATGCAAAAGGCGGTTCAATGTTAGACTTTGGAAAATATTTACAGACTGCTTCAATTGCTTGCCTGTTGCTGCACTCATTGATGGAAAAATATTTTGCATGCATGGAGGACTTTCTCCCGAACTAGAAAATTTAAATCAAATAGATGAAATTGAGAGGCCAACTGAAATTCCAGAATATGGTCTATTATGTGATCTGCTCTGGTCAGATCCTGATCCTAGCATTGAGGGTTGG
This sequence comes from Kitagawia praeruptora, assembly GCA_037693485.1. Lineage (NCBI taxonomy): Eukaryota > Viridiplantae > Streptophyta > Magnoliopsida > Apiales > Apiaceae > Kitagawia > Kitagawia praeruptora. The sequence goes on from CM075354.1 coordinate 44,538,459, forward strand.
GCTGATAGCGATCGGGGTGTTTCATGTACATTTGGATCTGATGTTGTCGTTGATTTTTTGGAGAAGAATGGCCTGGATCTGATTTGTCGTGGTCACCAGGTAAATATATATATTTTTAGTTATCAATTACAAGTTACAACCAAACCACTTGAATTCAAGCTTTTAAATGAAAAAGAGATTTTCAGAAAATGGCATGGTTTTCTTTCTCCGGTTTTCTACTACATTTACTACATAATGGCTACTTCTATCCAGAACCTGATACAAAGATATTTATGAATAGGTGGTGGAAGATGGATACGAGTTCTTTTCCAAAAGAAGACTGGTAACAATATTTTCCGCTCCAAACTATGGGGGTGAATTTGACAATGCAGGGGCTCTGCTAAGTGTTGATGAATCTCTAATGTGTTCTTTTGAGATATTAAAACCATTAGAGAAGCCAAACAGTTCTAAGGCGCCTCTTAGAAAGGTAAATCAACCTTCAATGCTCAACTTCAAATACCTAATCTTAGGATATTATGTAGTTTAACCTCTAAATTTTGACTATTTTTTATTTAATTTTTTAAGCATGTTATTATCTTATGCTTTCTAATTTGTAATTTTAAACAGCCCCCGAAACTCGGACAATAAGCCAACAAAATTTGCTGCAGTTGTCGAATTTAATCAGGATAAGTCTTTTCTCTCTCTTTGAAGGCTTCATCTTTTTAAGAGACCATCATTTGTCATCCATGAAAAGTTGAACTAATCAAGAAATTGATGGCTGAATCAGTATAGGCCGATTGGCATGTCAACAGAAGCAATAATTAATATTTTGTTTAATTTTTTTTTTTGGGGTAAGAAAATACCTGGCTGTAGTTACTATTTTCAGTCACTAGAAGTTTCATAGTGTTAATTGGGGAAGACAGTGACAACTTTTGGTGCTATGGTTCTGTACAGGAGCTTTGGTTTCCTCTTATCTGAGTCAATAAGCTAATCGACGAATTGCTATATAGTTTCCTGTGACTGATGGTGCTATAAATGTGGATTTATTGCTTATTCTTCACCTTAAATGTTTGTCTGTTTGATAGATAAAAAGTTCACAATTTCAAAGTTGCAAGCTCTATAGGGATTAGATGCTGCACTGGGAAATAGAAAGTAGTACATGGGTTCAATTCAGTATCAAAATGAATCCTGCAAAAGCGTATTGATAAATTACACTTTCTGGCAAGTCCATACCCCCATCTGGTAATATAATTAATCATGTTCATAGCATCCATTTATTCACCTATTGTAATGACTCCATTGCATTACTAAAACAAATTTTACTGCTCCTAGAAGAGGTCTAGATTCTAGAATTTCATTCTCACCTCTTATCACCTATATTAAAAAACCGAACAAATTCAAAAATAGTCAACTACCCCTTAAAAATATACAACCGATTAATATTTCGATAACCTCCACCTAGCCTTTCAGTCGCTAGAAGGTATTCTCGCCGCCTAGACCACCTCGCGTTTTTTAAAAACACTGTTATATACCTAAAACCCCTATGTATCCTTAAAGAATTAGAGTGAACAGCCATAGATATATTTTTCTTTTAAACAAAATCTTATAAAGTTTTATAGTACACAAGGCCAAAATGCAGCAGAATAACATTTTTAGAAACTGATACTTTTTATACCTGATAACAAGGCTGTATGGTTACAACAAGTATCCAGTTTTGTCTGCATACCTAAAGTTGAACTCTATAGACTGAGTAGAACCCCTTTCATCTACCTCCTATATTATATCATGTAAGCTGATTAAACTGCACACAAAAAAACAAAACATTCGACATGAATATGATGAATTATTAAGTACAGACTCTAGCTAAACAGACAACCTGAATAACTTTGACGCCGATCATTCATCAACTACATCAGCTTGATAAAAGGGAAGGTGCAAGAATAAAATGAAATACAAGTAGGTATTCATAAAGTATTTGCATCGCTAACCTGAAGATATATTGTGTTCAAATACAAAGAGGAGGTATATTCATCTCCGACTACCCATTCTATTTGTTTGACCAACAGGGGATTTTGGCTTTAGGTTTCGGTCAATTTTCTTTGCATTCCGCTGAATTGCAGCTTGTATCTGGTGCTGACGTCGTCTCTTCCTTCTACTGCACAACTCCATACATTAGCAGGTATTAGCAACAGATTTAGCTACACTAAAAGAACAGTAAGCGGTGATAATATATATGCAGTCATTTTTTTTCCTTTGAAAATTTAAACCCATTGAGAGCAAACGAAAGATAACTGATTTCATGGTAAAATTAAGAGCCATGGGTCTAAACTGTAGCTTCGTTTGATGTATTTAAGTTGTGCATGAGTAAAAATAAATATATAAATACGAAAGTATATTTTGGAGCAGTCGATTGTGCAGAAATTATGCTGTAATAAGTTTGTAGCAACTTCATGATATTTCTCAAATGTGCAAGATCTTCTAAACTCTTAATTCTATTTATAATCATTTACAGCATATTATCAGGAAATTCTGTGATATATAGCTAGGGAAACTCAAAAACATTACGACAACAGGGCACAATAGTCGATAGACATGATAAAAGGAAACAACTATTTACAGGAATGGCAGGCACATGATTGCCAAAAATTTTATTAGTTCAAGCAGACCAAGAAGTTATGAGATTAACCTTTTAAACAAAACCCCGGCAGTAAGAACCATTCCTGCCACTGCCCACGAAACTTTTTCATTAAATGGCACTTCCGTCACCCACTGCTGAAAACCTTTTCGCACCCCTGACTTTTTTATTTGATGTGGAACTTTATATCTTGAGGGCTTCCATGCATCAGCAATGGCATCAAGACTTGATTTCCCCCCATAACAAGATCTCTCTTGTTGGTCATAAAGCGGCTTCACAGAAAAACCAGAAGCACGACAAAGCTCAGAGCCATTCGAAATCCACTCAGAAGCCCTCCCACAAACAAAGTCACTTACCCCACAAGGTGCTAAAACCTGCCATGTATGGTTGTCGAGAAAATTGAAGCTTTCAAAACTAATGAAGCCAGTTCAGTAAAACAAGATATTGCATCGCTAATCTTCACTTATATATATAGGTTTTCATAATTGAAATGCAAAGTAACCCATCTGTATCCAAGAATACTTTGTTTCGTTCATTGGTGGCTCATGACAGATGGATCATACGCCTCCTGGCATATAAGCAAGTAGACAATGTGCAAAGTTCAACATAGACAAATTCTGCCTCACTGAGATTAACTAACCTGTGTGTTCACATCCATGGAAAAATATGCACTGGAGCATGCCTCATACACTCTATCACAGAAAGTGGAACATACAAGAGGAGGGCCAGATTGTACACCAACTTCTGGGTCACAGATAGAGCACTCCAATAATTCCCATAACTGCAGGCATTCTTCACTTGCTTCCCCGGTAGAAGCTAGTTTCCTGATGGTCAGGAATGCTGGATGTGTTTGTGCTACATCGCAACAAGTTCTTTTGCGGAACACCCTGCAAAGGGTCAGATCTTTGGGGCCCTTGTTAACTCTCCTGGGAGGTTTGCCTTCGTTTGTGTATGGGGGAAACCGACCACCCATTGAACTACAAACTCCATTTGGACTATCTGCAACAAGTTGATAACAAAGATGCCACAATGTGAGAATACATGTGGTATATATATGTTATTAACAATAGTGATCAATTCTGTTGGAAGGAATAAAATGTTCATAAGTTTTGTAGGTAAAATCCATATTTTCATACATCCCTTAGTCCTACATATTTGAAAATGGATGTCACATTCCTAATTCTACTCATTTTCTACACAAACCTCACCATAGACAAATGGCCATCTCCCAATTTTTTTTCAACTGTAATTTGTTGACAATTCTTCACTCCATCATTTCAACTGACCGGAGAATAACACTGCAGTTGGTTCACAGTTGAAGACTGGAAGGTTCTTAAAGTTTGGGCCGAAAATCTGAAATAGACTTTTTTACAAGTGGTCAAGTAAGTGCTGTAGGGTCTTACTAAACTAGAGCAAGCACTGCACTGAGATAGTAGTTTGACAGTGGAGGCTCAGAGGACTCTAGACAACTGTATTAGCCTAACCTAATCTTTTTTTGAACTTCTATAGCACGTCTCTAAGACCAGTAATCAAATATTCAACAGAAAATTTATTTCTGTTCAGTAAAAGATTTTTCACATGTTCATCCCTAGTACATCTCATCCTGATCATAGTTGTGGACACTAAAAGTCTAAACTTTTGATAGAAATGCGAGAATCAAGCACTCCAAACCAGACCCTTCAAGGCTACAAAATCTTTTAAAGACAGAAATATCCTTCCCAAATACTCCCTCCGTCCCTCTCATTTCTTTACAGTTTTTTTTCACTGGTTGGCACGCATTTTAAGGTGTATATAAAAATTATAAAGTATAGTTCCATAACTTATTTTTAAAATTTTCTTTTTTGAATAAAAATTAAAGCATTAAATTTTTATTCAGAAGAAAAAAAAAATAAAATAATTTATGGAACTATGCTTTATATGAGTCTTAAAATGCATGTCAAACCCTCGGTCCCAAATGTAAAGAACTGAGAAGGACAGATGGAGTACTATTTAGATGCTCGAAGCTACCTATTAACAAGAGATCTCGGGCTTCACTTTCCAAGTAAATCCACAAAGCACCGGGAATTAAATAATTAGAGCTTAAGGACAATTATATCTAACTACTATTTTTCAAATTACTCAGCATAAAAAAAAAAATCTAATTTCCCCTAAATCCACTGTTGAAAAAATTGTTCCAATTTTAAGAAGGAACAAATTTGCAGTCCGATGTAGGAAAATAGGGGGCTTTCCCACACGGATCTCAATCACAAAAATAAATAACTTAAATAGTATTATACACACGACTAGTACACACCCCTAATACAAAGTACATTAACTTTTAGAACTTGAAAAGCATGTCCAAACAAAAATATCAAAAGAACAAATAATAGGAAAAAAAACCAAATTTCTCATAGTTTGACAATCTGCCTACGACCCTAAGCCCAGGAGCATGCAACAGTGATATCATAGCCTATTCTACAACGATATCAATGCGGCTCTGCCTAGGAGGATTCCAGTCAGATGGTACAACTGAGATTTTTTTTGGGGGGGGTGGAAGTTTCCTCGTTGGGTATCCTTTGATGTCTGAAGGGGGATACTGTTTGGTGATTGCACATCATGCTGATCAATAACTAATTGATATGAAGAAGCCACTAACACAGAAACCTTCGGGCCCTCACAAAATTACAGACCAAAAATGTCCAGAAGCTCCCCTTTTCCGATACAAGGCTCAAATTTGACAAAGAGACGAAAAAGATTTAATTTTGCAGCAGAAATCTTTAAGTTTTTGATGAATCAAGATTCTAGACTTCACATCATAGCAAAAAATTGCAGTACACCTCTAAAAAAGATTCAAATTTGCATACAGAACTAATCTTTCTATCAAGACATCTGAAATTAGTACAACATAATAAACCAAGATTGTTTCTTTCAAATTAGAGAATCAGAGAAGCACACAAAATTGATATATCAAAGTTCATATATACAATAAAATTAAAAAGATTTAACAAAAAACCAAAGCCCAGATCAAGAAACATACCAGAGGCAGAGGAGACTATAAGACCAAATGAAACAAGAGTTAGTAGTAGCAACCAAAGTATAGTGTTAGTGAAACTCATCGTTCCCAGCTGACTTGAGTCATCCAGAGTAGTCTTCTGATCCCCCTCTGCTCAATTTTCAACTTATCGCTTCTAATTTTTACCCATTTTTTGAAAATCTCTTTTGCTCTATAATTCGGTTTTCAAATCAGGTTAATTGTAAGCCGATTATTAATCCTTTGTAAGATAAACAATGATTTTAGAAATTCTATTAATTCAGTAAATTTATTTAAAACTAGTTGATAAAGCCGCGCTTCGCGGCGGCGTTACAATATTTTTTAAAAAATTCAATATATTTACGTTATATTATAATATTAATATTAAATTTTAATATTTAAATAATCTTCTCTAATGAGTCGATTTCTTGTTAAATACGATTTTTTCGATTGAGCCGCTCTCTCGTTAAAACCGAAATTTCAACTTTAACATATATTATAAAGACTTATATAATAATTTTTATCCATAAAATCGAATCGTAAAAGTAAGCATATATTATAAAGATTTATATTATAATTTTTATCCATAAAATCGAATCGTAAAAATAAATAAAAAATATTATGACGGTAGTATCAAATTCTAATAATTAATACAATATTTTCTTGTGAGTCGTCTTCCCGTTAAATAAGTTTCGATCCGCTCTCATTTGGAACCGAAATTCTAACTTCATTAAATAAAGAGAGTCAATTCCAATTTTTATATTCTTTAAACTTTCTAATATTTATGGAGTTTTAAAAGATTAAAATACATCTTATATTTTCAGTATATTACAGATATTCTTGTATTTATTTACAACTTCCGCATGGGAAAGTCTTTCAGTTATGTTAAAATATCAAAAAAAATACGAAGAATTTTCGTTAAGGAAATAATATTTTTATGGATATATTTTTCTAATGCCAGTATAATTAACTTGTATAAAAAAATTAAAATAAAGGAGGATTTCTAGGAAAAAAGATATATAGTTTTAAAAAATCGTATAAGACGTCACCATGCATCGTTCTCGTAATCTACTTCCAATAAAACATTTTATTTTATGTATTCCTTATATATTCAAACATCTTTTTTTACGAACTTCTCTAATGAACCGCTTTCTCGTTAAACACGGTTATTATTATTGATCCGCTCTTTCGTTAATACCAAAAACCTAACTTTTAGATATATCATTTGTATGATAATGTTTATCCATAAAAATCAAATCCTAAAAATAAAATAAAATTTATAACATCAATATGATATTTTAATAACTAATGTAATCTTTTTTAGTAAGCCGCCTTCTCATTAAACACGTTTCGAGCCGCTCTCATTTGGGGATTGAAATTTCAACTTCATTACATATTATTAATAATACTTATCTTACATAACAACTTTTTTCCTTAAAATCAAAACGTAAAAAATAGAGTGAATTCCAATTTATACTTTCTCTAGACTTTCTAAAATTTATGGAGCTTTAGAAATGAAAATACATCTTATTTTTACTTTATATTATAGATAGTCCTGTATATATAAAGGATTCCTGCATTAGAGTGTTCTTTTATTATGTTAACACATCAATTATTTTCTTTTTAAATACGATGACTTTTTTTTTATGACAATAGTATTGGATTTATGAACCTATTCTACTTTTAATAAAACTTTTATTTATATATTTTTTCTATAAATTCGAACTCTTATTCTCTATAAAGTCGAACTCCTATTTTACTTCCAATAGAACTTTTAATCATATGCGTTATTAATACTTATTCAACTAACAATAGAACTTCTAATCATATGTCTTCCCTATAAATTCGAACTCTTCTCCTCTATAAATTCGAATACCTATTCTATTTCTAATATGTTAAATGACAATTTTCTACTTCTAATAAAACTTTTATTTTATATTTTTTTTTATAAATTCGAACTCTTATTCTCTACGAATCCGAACTCCTATTCTACTTCCAATGGAACTTTTAATCATATGCATTATAAATACTTATTCTACTTTCAATAGAACTTCTAATCATATGTCTTTCCTATAAATTCGAACTCTTCTCCTCTATAAATTTGAACATCTATTCTATTTCTAATATATTAAATGATAATTTTCTACTTCTAATAGAACTTTTATTTATATGCTTTTTCTATAAATTCGAGCTCTTATTCTCTATAAATTCAAAATCCTATTCTACTTCCAATAGAACTTTTAATCATATGCATTATAAATACTTATTAGACTTCTAATAGAACTTCTAATCATATGTCTTCCCTATAAATTCGAACTATTCTCTTCTATAAATTCGAACACCTATTCTACTTCTAATATGTTAAATGATATTTTTACATTTATTAGTGTTTAAAATTCTAAAATTCTAGAAAATTAGAAAATAGATTGAGACGCTTTTAGAGCGCCACATAATCTCTCGCGTATCCTCCTTTATATATTGATATATTGATATATATTGATGATTTAATTAAACATTTTTTTATAAATTCAAAATTTTCTCCTCTATAATTCGAATAACTAATTTAATTCTAATAAAATTTTTAATTATATTTCTTTTAAACACATATTCTACTTCCAATAGAACTTTCCCTCGTATTCTACTTCAATAGAATTTTTAATTATATATCTTTTTTATAAATTCGAATTCTTCTCCTCTATATATTTAAACATCTATTTTACTTCCAATAGAACTTTTAATTATATGTATTTTCTATAAATTTGAACTTTTCTCTTTTATAAATTCGAACTTTTTTCCTCTATAAATTCGAACATCTATTCTACTTTCAATAAAAAAATTTAATTACATAACTTACAAACACCTATTCTACATTTAATAGAACTTTTAATTATATGTATTACTCATAAATTTGAACACTATATTATCTTTAATAAAAATTTTAATTCTAAATTTTACTTATAAAGATGATGCTTAAGATTAGACTTAACCTTGGGGTTGCAAGGTCTCCATTAATTATGTCCCCGAAGTTCGCACATATTGCCAAGCAGCGCGTGCACCTGTAGACCTTTTTAGCTTAAGAGTAGTGCTAGGTACACCAAATTGGGTACCAAAAAAAGTTACAAAATGACATGGCAGGAGTGATTTGGCAATTTGGAAAGATTTAATTGGTGGAGTTAATGTGTATACAGGGGGCCCCAATTAATTATAACCAATTAACTTAAGACACATGTCATTTTGTAATTTTTTTTGTACCCAATTTGGGGTCTCTAGTATTTTCCTTAGCTTAAACTTTATGAAGTTGTTTCTCCTTGTAGAAACTGACCAAGATTTAGGTAGTAGGCTTCAATTTTTCGATAATAAACTTCCTATTTTTCTTTGTGTAATATTAATAGATTAAATCAACAAAAATTTGTTTAGCCAGGTAATTACCTATGTAATAAAAGACCATGTAGTTACTACAAAAAACAATATTGTAAAATGTAAGTTTTATATTCATATACGCATGGTAGTTTTTTTTGATAGGAAGGAGTTCATTAATAAAAAGCCATACGACATCTACAGAGATAATCAAACAACTACTATCGTCGACCAGATCTTTCACTTCTGAGCATCCCTCCCTCATATCGTTGACATATACAGCCTTCTTGGAGAGACTTAACGATTTGGTGTAGTTGAAAAGAAAATGCTTACTTGAACTGTTATAACATATTCGAGTCATCAACCATAACTGCAACACCATGTATACCCTCATCAACGAACCAACACACCAACCATCCGGTAGATCTGCGATCCCGGACATAAACACTAACAACAAACTAAAACTCTCACACCAAACCCAATAAATGGGACAAACACCCCAATAAATGGGACAATTATTGGAAGAAAGAGGAAACAAACACAAAAAAGACAAACAAAAGTCTCCGGTCGGTGGAGGAGCCACCGTCGGAGGAAGAAAAGGAGGAGAGGCGGCTTTGTTTTAGAGAGGGAAAAGGAAGAAAAGGAGTAGATACAAGTCTAATATTGGCTTACTAACTTTAATCGAGAAAACAGGGTGTTACATGGACTTAGGTAGTGTTTGGAATTGCTGTTCCGGAAAGCTACAGCAGCTTTTAGCACAAAAGCAGGTAAAATAGCGTTTGGTAAAATATAAAAGCTGCTTTTAGGAAAAGTGCTTTTTAGATAAAAGCTGCTTATTTTAGAAGCAGGTGTGAGATGCTTTTCTAAAGAGCTGCTGGTAAAAATAAGCGGACAGTAGCATCAAAGACCTGCCATCAAACCCTACCTCCTGCATTTTTTTTTACTACGTAGATAACAAACAAGTACTGCAACCCTAAACAAAATCAAACTTCACAATATATATAAATACAAACACACACGTCTGATCAGATCAAACTAGGGTTTTTAACAGGTTCTTTATTATTTGAGAAAAAGTTAGCTTTGGTTCAAGCCGTGTTCAACCACGTGGTACTCTTCTTCCATCTTTTATATATCTTCTATATGCTTCTATATGTTTTATATATCTTCTGGTCATTGTCAATTTTTAGAGCCTTATATACTTTGTATACACAGACCCTGAACCAGAAAATCGTATCAACACAAGTATGAACTTTTGTGTTTGTAATATATATGACAACTATGTGTGTTTATGTGAAAATTTCTTTTGCTAAGTTGTGTTCATGTGTGTTGTTTGTATACAACAAGTATGTACTCACAATCTTTGACAGTCTATGCTTAGATTATGGATAATCGAAGACAATAAGAGAAACTAGGGTGTATGTCTTGATGGTAAAAAGAAGTGAAGTGGGCACACACATGTCCATGCTGGTTTTCTTGAAAATTAGAGCCATGTATGCTTTTGTTATTTCATGCTCTGTTTTTTACTCTTTCAAATTAAAATTAGGACTGTAATGCTCGAAACTAGAGCCATATGAGCACAAAAAGGATTAGCATTTGATGCTGGAAAATTAGAGCCATGTATGCACAAGTGTTATAAATGAGACTTTAAGCACCAGCAATATCATCAGCTAAAACTTAGTTTTAACGTTTCACCAACGTTTGAGTATGAAAGGCTAGAGAAAGGTGCTACATGTGAGAAGCAAAAAGGCGGTGGAACCACTTGCAGAAGTTAGTAGTATGACGGTGCCATTGAGGATATCTATAGATTGATGTCGCATGTTGTTTCGTGAAATGCAATATTTCTATAACACTTGCAGATGATTATTTTTCTTTGTAAATGCCATGTGATTAAAAAATATGCACAGCTCATGGATTATAATAAAATAGAACTTGTTCCATATTTCTGCTAGCACTTCTTCCTTTGGAACATGAGTTTTATTTTCTAAAATAAAATTATTTCATTATCATTTAATGCTTCCCTGGACACAAATGCTTCCTCAACACATTCCTTTTTCTTATGGGTGTCAAATATCAGGGACCTGTTACGTTGTGGCCGCCTGACTAATTTGTTAGGGTGCTAAATCCTTCTGTTTTAGCTGATGATATTGTTAGGTACGCCGTGGGCCGTGGAGGGAAAGTGGTAAGAAACGTATATGTAGCAAACACACTACACATTTATTAATTTGAAGCACACTACATAGATTAATTATTAGAAAGAAGTCGCCAATTATATACGAGAGTGCATGTGAGTGTGAGTTATTAATACAAACAATTGACCAATAAAGCTGATCCTTGCTAGTGACCAAAGTGTTAACTATTAATGATTTCTTTCGTTCATGTAATCACGTTTTTCTTCAGAATGCATGCATGTTATGTTCAAAATGTGTAATAAGTGTACACTTGCATTCGCATCATTTCAGTTACATGCTCTTTTCCTCTGTAATTATATCTCTAGATATATATAGGTTATAGAATGTTTTTCGTGAGAGCTCTGAGCTGGTTAATTAATTTTATTTGAGAAAACTCTAATATTCAACTACTTACTGAATTTGGAAGGCAAATTTAAGAGTTAGGAGGCAAATTTAAGCTCTAATATCCTTTGTTCTAATGTTATCTGGTATCATGTGTATCCATTCATTATTTTGTTTAACAAGTTTTTTTTAATTATAACTGTACAAGATGACAAGTAACACTCAAAAAAATACAACCCAAGAATCAACCCAAGAATCTGGGAGGACTACGAAAGCAAAATGGACTTTGAGTACTACACACATCTTTTGTGATATTTGTGTACAAGCTATTCAGAAGGGAATGCGTCCCTCTACACATTTCAGTCTCGAAGGATGGAAATTTGTTATTTCAAATTTTAATACCATTACTGGTGAAAGCTTTACCAAAAGGATTTTGAAAAATAAGTGGGATTTATTGAAAACGGATTGGAAATTGTGGAAGGAATTAATTGGTAAAGAAACTGGATTAGGTTGGAATCCAAGGTTAGAGACCGTAGATGCTACTCCAGATTGGTGGGAGAATAAAATTAAGGTATTCTACATTCTTATATCTTACTTTCACTTTATTGGTTTTCTTGTTACATCTTATTTTTTGTATTTAATAAATTGCAGATCAACAAGGAGTATGCCAAATTTCGTAAGAAAGGATTGGAACCTGAACTTGTTAGCAAGAACGACTTTATGTTTGGGAGTACAGTGGCAACCGGAGAGTTTGCTTGGACTCCATCTTCATATTCTAATGTGCCATTGGTCAGTCATTCAAATCGTGCTGATAAAAATGTTGTTAACCTGAATGATTCTGAGGATGATCAGTTTGAAAATAGTATGGAAAGATTTTTACAAGAAGATGATGATGATGCCATGTCAGATGATGCGACAAGTCTAGGTAAAAGGCAGAGAAAAGGTAAAGGAAAAATTGAATCTGGCTCCAATGTGAGTGACAAGCCGAAAAAAGGTAAAGTACAAAAGGGAGGAGTTGCGGCCAAATTAAGATCTGATATATCAAAGTTGGTGGCAACCGTCGAGAAAAAAGCTACTTCAGAGGCTGGATATACTATTAAAGATGCCATGGATGATTTACATAGTATTCCTGATATTGTGAGGGGTAGTGACATGTACTTTTTGGCCGTGTCAATGTTTGAGCATAAAGCAAAAAGAGAACTCTGGAAACACTTGGAGACTGCGGAGGCTAAAGTTGGTTGGTTAAAATATCAAAAACAAGGCGATAATACGAAAGACATAAATTAATATGGATACTCATCTTAATTTAACATTTTATTATTTTGCATTTGGATGATTGTATTAGACTATTACGTTAACATTTCTTTTGTGAGACTCATTTTATTTTAATAAATATTAGCTATGCTCAATTATGAATATTTGTTGGAAGCTAATACTTTTTTTTTTGTATTTTCAGCTTAATAAATATGACTGATCTTACTGTACACACTATCGATGACGAGGTCGATGATAAAGATGACTTTTGGGATTTGGTAAAATGTACAACTGCTTTAATTGTAGAGTACTATTGCACATTCCTACATAAGGAACCGTGCATGACATCTTATCAAACAGGACATAAATGGATGCAAGAAATATTATCTATGAATGGGACTCGATGCAAAAATATGTTTCGAATGGAAAAAGAAACATTTTTCAAGTTATGTAATGACTTGGAAATCATGTATCAACTAAGATCTTCAAGGAGGATGACAGTTATTGAAAAAGTAGGAATATTCATCTTTATAATAGCTCAAGGTGCATCGAATAGACATGCACAAGAACGCTTTCAACATTCGGGTGAAACAATTAGTCGTGTTTTTCATGAGGTTCTACATGCAGTTTGTTTGTTAGCAGGGGATATGATAAAACCTGATGATCCAGAATTTAAAGAAATTCCATCTCACATCCGTAACGATCGTAGATATATGCCTCATTTCAAGGTAAAAGTATAATATTTAATTTTGTAGTTAGTTAAACATCTTAATAATTTTTTATTTGTGTCTATTTAGGATTGTATTGGCGCTATTGATGGCACTCACGTGCATGCATGTGTACCCGTAAATGATCAAGTGCGTTTTGTGGGAAGGAAAAATCTACCAACGCAAAATGTGATGGCAGTGTGTAGTTTTGATATGCGTTTTACATATGTTCTAGCAGGTTGGGAAGGCACAGCTCATGATGCTCGTGTTTTTAATGCAGCCATTAATATGCCAAATTCTAATTTTCCATCTCCACCGCATGGTAAGATTGATCACATTAAAACATGTAAAATTATACATATGTGAACTAACATTTTTATTAATAATGGTTATACATATGTGAACTCACATTTTTATTAATAATGGCAGGTAAATACTACTTGGTAGATGCTGGATATCCTCAAACAGTACAATATGTTGGACCGTACAAAGGAGTTAAATATCATCTTCCTGATTTTCGGCGTGGTCAACCACCACAAGGATACCAAGAAATATTTAACAAGGCACATTCATCACTTAGAAGCTGCATCGAAAGAACTTTTGGAGTTTGGAAAAAGCGATGGAAGATTTTGTCAAATATGCCCTCGTACTGGTTTAGTGCCCAAAGAAATATCGTTGTCGCAACAATGGCACTGCATAATTATATTAGACTACATTCTAGTGGCGATACAATTTTTAATAGGATTGATGCAAATCCAGAATTTGTGCCAAGAGATATTTTTAGAGATCGTATATCAACATCAATGGACCAAAGCCAAAGAAACAGTAGAACAAGTGAGGTGGACTTGCTTCGAAATCAAATTGCATCCAGTCTAATGATGGCATCCTAATTCATTTCAATTATTTTAATTTTCTTTGCTTTGTTGAACTGAGTGTGAGAATTATTATTGTAACATTGATTTTGTTAAAGTGTTCATCTTTTTTATTTTTAATTGTACTAGCTGGTTTGTCCAGTAAAGACATTGTTAAATAGCACATTTTTAAAAATTATTTACCAAACACTTATTCATCAGCTTTTCATTCAACAGCAGATTTTATTATGAATTTTGCCAAACAGTCAGCAGCTTTTTCTGACAGCAGCTTTTTCTGACAGCACTTTTTCCCACAGCTACAGCAGGTTTTAACAGCAATCCCAAACAGACCCTTATATGGTGGATTAAATAAGGTAAATATATAATTTATTACCTACGAAATAAATATATTAGAAACAATGCAATAAATAAATAATTTATGAAAATGCCATATTAAAATATATATTACCTTTTTCAGATCCTGGAAGAGAAAAGAAGATTGAAAAATCTGTTAAGCAATTAAGTTCATCAATACGTCCAAGCTGAAACGATTCATAGAACACTCCGACACTGCAATATGTTTGATGCAGAAAATTCTGTTATCTTAATGGATTTTAAATATTAGAACTTGTAATCAATTATAAATTCCTATTATACTTCCAATGGAACTTCTAATTATATGTCTTCCGTATAAATTCGAACTCCTATCATCATATAAATTTGAACATCTATTCTACTTCTAAAATGTTAAAAGATATTTTTATATTTATTAGTGTTTAAAATCCTAAAATTCTACAAAAATTAGAAAAATAGATTGAAACGATCTTAGAGGCGCCACCTCACCTCCCGCGTACCCTCCTTTATATATATATATTGATGATATATATTTAATTATAAATTAGATTAATAATTTAATATATTAAATATTATTATAATATTTGATTAATCATTCCGATTAATCCCCGATTACGACTAATCTTAAATCGGTACCTAAATCAATTTATACCGATTACAGATTTTTACAACAATGGTAGATATAAGTATAGATATAGGGGAATGGTATGTCATTCCACCTGATTTTATTTCTCATGTACTGGAGGTCGATAATTATTAAGTAATGCAAGTACGTTTTGTTCAAAAAAAAAAAATTAGATTATAGCTTCTGTTGTTCGGAACATTGTAAAAATTGTTATTTATTTTCTTTCTCATTTCTATGAAAAGTGCTTCTTTTCTTTTTAGAGAATTTACCAAAAATACTACTCCCTCCGTTCGAATGGGATGTTAACGTTTGCTTTTTGCACGGAAACCAAGATAGTGGGTGTAATATTGTTAAAGTAAATGAAGTAGTGGGTGTAATAGTGATTTTATAGTTAAAATAAGTTAAGTAGTGGATGTAATAGTACTCCCTTCGGTCCATTATATAAGGCATTTGACTTTTCTGCATGTAACTTTAGGTGCTTTGACTACATAGCTAAAATAATTATTTTTTAATTTTTCTTTTTTTGAATAAAAATATAATATTTTAATTTTTATTTAGTAAAAGAAATTTTAAAAAATAATAATTTTAACTATGTATTCAAAGCACCTAAAGTTACGTACAGAAAAGTCAAATGCCTTATATAATGAGTATAAAGTATTGTTAAAATAAGTGAAGTAGTGGGTGTAATAGTGTTAAAACTTACTATTTTAGGAAATGTTAACAATCTATTGGGACATCCCAAAATAGAAAGTGTTAAGAATCAAAAGGGACGGAGGGAGTAGGTTTAAAGTTTCTCTTTGCAAAAATACCATCTTCTTTAATTAATTGTATATTTACTATCTTAATTGCAAAAACAATATCTTTCCTTTTCCAACCCAATTCTATTTTATTTTTAAAAAAACATTTTTTAAAAAAATAATTCGGATGAACAGTAACATGCCACGTGGCAGGCTACTGTTCATCGACTTTTTTTTTAAAGTGGGGTGATTTTGGTGGATTTGGGTTGCGTTGCAAGGCCCTGCCAGGGGCCATATTCAACTGAATGCAACCACATGCAACTTTTTTTTTAAGGTGGGGTGATTTTGGTGGATTTGGGTTGCAAGGACCCGCCATGGGACATATTCAACTGAATGCAACCAAATGCAACTTCTTCTTTTTTTATAAGGTGGGGTGATTTTGGTGGATTTGGGTTGTAATGCCCCGCCAGGGGCCATATTCAATTAAATGCAACTAATTCTAAACCATTGATTCTATTATGATCTAATGTCCCCGCCAGGGGCACCCACACATCAGTTGCAACTTACAATTTTCAGTTTCATTTAGTTGCATATGATTGCATTCGGTTGCATTCAGTTGATTCTAAACCATTCATTCTATTATGATCTAATGGCCCCGCTAGGAGCACCCACCCATCAGTTGCAACTTACAGTTTTCAGTTGCATTTAGTTGCATATAAAGTTGCATTCAGTTGCATAAGAAATTTTCATTTTTCATTTATAATTTTATATATATATTTCAAAAAACTGGTCGAAAATGACAACTGAAAACTGTAAGTTGCAACTTACAGTTTTCAGTTGCATTTAGTTGCATATGAGGTTGCATCCAGTTGCATATGGCTCCTAGCGGGGCTTTGCAACCCAAATTCACCCCACCTTTAAAAAAAAAGAGTTGCATGTGGTTGCATTCAGTTGAATATCTTGCAATCCAAATCCACCAAAATCACCCCACCTTAAAAAAAAGGGAAGAATGTGCGCAGGGCAGGGAGGGCAGGGGGGAAGGGGTGGCCTAATTTCTAGTATTTTTGCAATTTAAAACTTAGTTTAGTAAAATTGCAAATAGCTATTCTTAACAAAAGTAAATGCGCAAAAATTTACTTTTTCCTATATATTTATCAAAAAAGCCCTTCTTTTTATTTATGATTCAGTTGGCTTAGTGTTTTTTTTATTGTAAGTGATTTTCTACACAAATATAAAAGAATGAGAAATATGTTGAGCTTAAAGTAAAAAAATAAATTTTTAGTATGAAATTAACTAGAAAATTTATTTTTATAAACATGGCTTTTAGGAATAAGCCTTTGGGTGTTTCACCTAATTTATCAATTTTTCAAATTCTTTGACTTGATTTATATCGAATCGAAACTCATTGGTTAATCGAATAAATTGTAACTAGTATTTGTGCCCGCGATGCGAGCGTTCCGGTTAGAATACTGTCTTTTAATTATATTTGTCACTAATAAATATTTATAAAAAAAAAATTATTTATTTATTTTGTTTTTGGTAAGTTAATAATTTTTCCAGATTCCGAAGTCGAACCCTCGACCTCCTTGTTATACAGGAGGGGAGGGGTATCCATTCCACCAATTGGTATTAGGTAGTGTTTGGGAGTGCTGTTCCGGAAAGCTACAGCAGCTTTTAGCACAAAAGCAGGTAAAATGGCGTTTGGTAAAAAATAAAAGCTGCTTTTGGGGAAAGTGCTTTTTTAATAAAAGCTGCTTTTTTTAAAAGCAGGTAAGAGATGCTTTTCAAAAAAGCTGCTTCTAAAAATTAAGCGGACAGTAGCTAATGAAACCTGCTATCAAACCCCATCTCCAACATCTTTTTTTAAAACAATTTTTACTGCTATGTTTGTTTATACAGATAACAAATAAAGTAATACAATCCTATACAAAATCAAACTTCACTATATATATAAATATAAACTCGTGTATTCAATCAAAATAGGGTTTATACGTAGGAGGTTCAAGCCCTGGTTCAACTTCGATTAGTGGTACTCTTCTTCCCTCTTTTACATGATCTTCTATACGCTTTTATTGTCAATTTTCATATGTGTCATGAATGAATCAATAGTGCTATCTGTATCACTCTCGTTTTCTTCACCATCAACAGCAGCAAGACTTTCGATTTGTCTATTTGGTTTTAAGAAATCTAGTTTTATAGTTCTGATATCCACAACTATATACCGTGCATCTGTTTAAAAAATACATATCCACCTCTAAACCTTTTATCTTGTGTTACTGTCATAATTGTAAGGCCATTAAGCTTTGATATACATCAGAGAGAAACTAATAAGACATCAAAAAAATCACTAAAAAGATATAAGGAATCGAAGAACTAGCCCACTTCGTGAAGTTGATTTTCTAATTGTTGTGTAGTCTGTAGCAACTCCAAAGTAGTTCCCACACGTGGTTTGTCAGTGTAACATATAACAATCATATATATAAATCAGAGCAGGTCATGCACTCAGTCACTCGTGCAACAATTTGATAATCCTAATATGTATATAATCTTATATGAAAGTCCTGTCCGGGGATTCCAGCAAAGGCTAGTGACCCCATTCTTTCGAACTTTACCATCAATAAGCATTACTATAATTATCATTTAATACCAATGCCTATATTTAAATTAGTTAGGCTTGAAACAAGTTCAAGAAGTCAACAAGAATTGCTGTTCCCTTGATACTTACATTATTGTATTAAGAATCTGTTTATTGTATTACCTGGTGTGTTTATGACACGACCAATTTTTTTACTTGTCATTTCATATGTTTTTGGTTTCTGGTATATTTCACACCGCATCATTGATGATATTGCTCTGTTTATGTACTCTAGTCTGAAGATTAAAACCACCAAGTATTGAATGATTAGATTTCAGGCTAGATAAAAATGTAGATAATTCATGGTTGGTGCTAGCACTTAAAACTATAGTTCTTATCTTTACGTGTGGGACTGAGGTTAAAGTTTTGAACCATGATATAGCTGAAGGTCTGTGATTTCTTAAGTTTTTAGCTAGTGTATCGCTCAAGTAGAGATCAACATGCATATATATATATATATGTGTTGGAAAATCGCTTCAAAATTCTGTAATTTGCATGTGTACCCTAATATGAGATATTTGTACTTTGTTTTGCTTTACGAATGAAACTGTCTCATCAGGTGGAAACTGCATTACTTTTTCTTGCATCATAGATAAAACCCACCACAATTCCTGTCAAAGTTTCATAATTTGTCAATATTATATATGTATATAATTTGTCAAAATTAGTTTCATTGATGATATTATAAAAACTAGGATTGTGATTTAGCAGAACTATTTTTGCAATTGTAGATACTGGCTAGGTGATGTTTAGACATTTTTAGCCAGGTTAATAAAACTTATCTGGAATCGATCTTGAATAATCTTTGGCAGATTGTAGATAGTCATAGTCTCCCACATGTTAATTGTGAACTCAAACTAGACCATATGATTATGATAATTAGAGTTTTTCAGCATAAACCTCTGCTACGGTTGTAATTCTGAACCTTTATTCTTGTAGTATGCAGCCGGTAGCAAGTTGCTTTGTTGTTCTGCTACTTTGAATTTCTAGCAAAGGCTAGCTATCAATAAAGATGATGTTGTTCACACAAGTCGCCATGTCTTGAGCTTGTAGCTATCAATAAAGATGATGATTATTTAGGAGATTATGTTGGTATTGGACAGCAAGCAGATGATTAAAAAAATACTAAATATGAAAAATTCTATAGCAGGAGTGTAGAAGTGAGAAGAAAATAAAGAAGTTACATCAAGTGTGGTTAATTAGGAGACTAAAACTTACAATTACTTGGGACTTGTAGTTTGTGCTGGTAGCGACTAATAATTGGAGTGAGGGTTGCCTCTTCTTGGCTTTGTGCAAAAAAATGTGGGCAAGTGCAATCAGTATTAGAAACAGAGGTATTCCTGGCAGTGTTGTATTTAGCAGAACTACCAAAACTTCTTTCCTCTTGTAGGCTTTTTTAAGAAAAAGCAGCTGCAAGCTGCGTAGTAGGTGACAGGTTACTGAATAGAGCTTGATTCATTTCATAGCAACTGGTGTTGTATCTTAAGATACAGTCTGTCTAAAAAAAAACACAAAGAGTTGGTGGAACTTATGAAAATATCTTGTTGGCAATGCGGTTCATTATCTCTATATGTTTAATCACACTTTTGGTAGCGTGTGACCATTAAATTGATTATAGTATACCATGTTGACTGTCATGTCTTTTCGAGTTTTCTTGTTTCTTTCTGTTATTTATTAAGTTAGGCAGACTGCAGACACGATATGACCACCGCTGTCTTAGACTGTCGAACTATTATCAGAGTTTCCCTTTTAATGTATATTCATTCATTAAATCATTTATAATTTGTTTTGATTAAAAGTGTACAAGATGACAAGTAACACTCAAAAAAATACAACTCAAGAATCAATCAAAGAATCTGGGAGGACTACGGAAGCAAAATGGACTTTGAGTACTACACACGTCTTTTGTGATATTTGTGTACAAGCTATTCAGAAGGGAATGCGTCCCTCTACACATTTCAGTCTCGAAGGATGGAAATTTGTTATTTCAAATTTTAATAGCATTACTGGTGAAAACTATACCAAAAGAATTTTGAAAAATAAGTGGGATTTATTGAGGACGGAATGGAAATTGTGGAAGGAATTAATTGGTAAAGAAACTGGATTAGGTTGGAATCCAAGGTTAGAGACCGTAGATGCTACTCCAGATTTGTGGGAAAATAAAATTAAGGTATTCTACATTCTTATATTTTAATTTCACTTTATTAGTTTTCTTATTAGATTCTTATTCTTCGTATTTAATTAATTGCAGATTAACAAGAAGTATGCCAAATTTTGTAAGAAAGGATTGGAACCTGACCTTGTTAGCAAGAACGACTTTATGTTTGGGAGTACAGTGGCAACCGGAGAGTTTGCTTGGACTCCATCTTCATATTCTAATGTGCCATTGGTCAGTCATCCAAATCGTGCTGATAAAAATGTTGTTAACCTGAATGATTCTGAGGATGATCAGCTTGAAAAGAGTATGGAAAGGTTTTTAGAGGAAGATGATGATGATGCCATGTCAGATGGTGCGACAAGTCTAGGTAAAAGGCAGAGAAAAGGTAAAGAAAAAATTGCATCTGGCTCTAATGTGAGTGAAGACAAGTCGAAAAAAGGTAAAATACAAAAGGGAGGAGTTGCGGCCAAACTAAGATCTGATATATCAAAGTTGGTGGTAACCGTCGAGAAAAAAGCTACTTCAGAGGCTGGTTATACTATTAAAGATGCCATGTATGATTTACATAGTATTCCTGATATTGTGAAGGGTAGTGACTTGTACTTTTTGGCCGTGTCAATGTTTGAGCATAAAGCAAAAAGAGAACTCTGGAAACACTTGGAGACTGCGGAGGCTAAAGTTGGTTGGTTGAAATATAAAAAACAAGGCGATAAATGAAAGATATAAATTAATATGGATACTCATCTTAATTTAACATGTTATTATTTTGCACTTGGATGATTGTATTAGACTATTACGTTGACATTTCTTTTGTGAGACACATTTTATTTTAATAAATATTAGCTATGCTCAATTATGAATATGTGTTGAAAGCTAATAATTTTGTTTTGTATTTTCAGCTTAATAGATATGAATGATCTTACTGTACACACTATCGATGACGAGGTCGATGATAAAGATGACTTTTGGGATTTGGTAAAATGTACAACTGCTTTAATTATAGAGTACTATTGCACATTCCTACATAAGGAACCATGCATGACTTCTTATCAAACAGGACATAAATGGATGCAAGAAATATTATCTATGAATGGGACTCGATGCAAAAATATGTTTTGAATGGAAAAAGAAACATTTTTCCAGTTATGTAATGACTTGGAAAGCATGTATCAACTAAGATCTTCAAGGAGGATGGCAGTTATTGAAAAAGTAGGAATATTCATCTTTATAATAGCTCAAGGTGCATCGAATAGACATGCACAAGAACGCTTTCAACATTCTGGTGAAGCAATTAGTCGTGTTTTTCATGAGGTTCTACAAGCAGTTTGTTTGTTAGCCGGGGATATGATAAAACCTGATGATCCAGAATTTAAAGAAATTCCATCTCACTTCCGTAACGATCGTAGATATATGCCTCATTTCAAGGTAAAAAATATAATAGTTAATTTTGTAGTTAGTTAACCAATATGATAATTTTTTCTTTGTGTCTATTTAGGATTGTATTGGCGCGATTGATGGCACTCACGTGCATGCATGTGTACCCGTAAATGATCAAGTGCGTTTTGTGGGAAGGAAAAATCTACCAACGCAAAATGTGATGGCAGCGTGTAGTTTTGATATGCGTTTTACATATGTTCTAGCAGGTTGGGAAGGCACAGCTCATGATGCTCGTGTTTTTAATGCAACCATTAATATGCCAAATTCTAATTTTCCATCTCCACCGCATGGTAAGATTGATCACATTAAAACATGTAAAATTATACATATGTGAACTAACATTTTATTATTATTAATAATGACATGTAAATACTACTTGGTAGATGCTGGATATCCTCAAACAGTACAATATGTTGGCCCGTACAAAGGAGTTAAATATCATCTTCCTGATTTTCGGCGTGGTCAACCACCACAAGGATACCAAGAAATATTTAACAAGGCACATTCATCACTTAGAAGCTGCATCGAAAGAACTTTTGGAGTTTGGAAAAAACGGTGGAAGATTTTGTCAAATATGCCCTCGTACTGGTTTAGTGCTCAAAGGAATATCGTTGTCGCAACAATGGCACTGCATAATTATGTTAGACTACATTCTAGTGGCGATACAATTTTTAATAGGATTGATGCAAATCCAGAATTTGTGCCAAGAGATATTTTTACGGATCGCATATCAACATCAATGGACCAAAGCCAAAGAAACAGTAGAACAAGTGAGGTGGACTTGCTTCGAAATCAAATTGCATCCAGTTTGATGGTGGCATCCTAATTCATTTCAATTATTTTAATTTACTTTGCTTTGCTGAACTGAATGTGAGAATTATTATGGTAACATTAATTTTATTAAAGTGTTCATTTTTATACTTTTAATTGTACTAGTTAGTTTGTCTTGTAAAGACATTGTTAAATAACAAATTTTTAAAAATTATTTACCAAACGCTTATTTATCAGCTTTTCATTCAACAGCAGATTAATTATGAATTTTACCAAACAGCTAATAGCTTTTTCTGACAGCAGCTTTTTCTAACAGTGCTTTTGCCCACAGCTACAGCAGTTTTTAACAGCAATCCCAAACAGAGCCTTAGTCCCAGGGGTATCCACTCTATCAATTGGTATTAGTCCCAAAATAAGTGTCTGACTTGACTTTATTTTAATCAAATAGATCACTTTTTGGCCAAAAATTAAAAATGAATTTATTACAATTTCAAAAAATTAAAAAGTACAATTTATAATTAAACTACAAATACAATGGTAATAGAGTTTAATTTGGTAAGAAGCCTATTCTTGAACATAATTGTGAATCTTATATTAAACTAAGAATTTGGTAATAGTCCAGTTTGAACCCATCGAGCTATTGCACTGCGATGACTGATGACTGTCTGGTTATAGTCCAGTTTTTCATCGTCCTGGTAGGGAAAGATCATCTCTATACACGCCAATTAGGGATGGCAATTTTTACCGACCCGATGGATACCCGATCCATACCGATTCGATTGGATCTTACCGAACCCGAATATTTGGTTTTTGGTTTATTTTTTAAACCCGAACTATTTTCGGGCCGGGTTTGGGTTTTGGCCTTACCGTATTGAACCCGACCCAAAAACCCGGAACCCGTTTCAAATTCGATCGAACCCGACCCTAAAACCCGTATTTAATATAAATAATATAATATATTCATATCAATGTAATATATTTATTTATTTATTTATTTATTTATCTGTTTATATTAAATAATATATAGTATATACTAAAGACACAGACAAACAAATATATCTATCTCTCCCTTCTCAATCTCTCTTAATCTTTCTCAATCTCTCTATCTCCTAATCGCTCTCTCTCTCTCTCTCTCTCTCTCTCTCTCTACCAGTTGAATATGTTCATTCCCCTCTCCCCTATCTTTCCTCGCGACTAGTGCTTGCTGCGTATTTACCCAGCCAAGTGGGGTTGTGATTTGAATGATTTGCTGGATAGAGGTTCGAATTTCTGCAAACCGTGCGTGTGTGACGAATTGAAGTGTGTGTGTGTGTGTGTGTGCGTGTGTGGCAGCGTGAGTGTGTCGTGTGTAGGCATGTGTCCGCGTGTGTGAGGTGTGTATGATGTGTGAGTCTGCGTGTGTGTTGAGTATTGAATACAGTAAAAGAATACAGAGGGGGGGTGATTGGATTCTTGAACTTTTCTCGTTCGAGTCTATGTAGCAAGAGTGTTTGTGTGTGCAAGATAGAAGGTGCGGATAAAGAATAACACAAGACACAATATCACTTTAATCTAATGTATTATTAGATAAAGGTTGCTACAATCTGTGAATACAAATGATAGTATTCTCAGCTTCGTTTTTCTCAGAGAGATACAGCTTGTAGTGTATGAAAAACTTGACTCACAAAGTTACTAAGTTAATGACTAAGGAAGTAAGGCTGTATCCTTATAGAACATGGATACAACCTACTTACACCAAATAAGGTAGCTAAACAAATTACTTTCTAGTCTGTCTATCCTTTTTGAGTAAGTGTCCAAACGGTTACAGATTTGACTTTGCAAAGCCTGTTCAGATCCACTTCTTTAGCCCCTTGTCTCTTCTATATCTCTCCAAGCTTCCTTGTAGGCTTTCCAGAGCACGTTACAGATTGTGGTCCATAAAGTGCATTGGCTTGTTGCTGGTTTATGACTTGTACAATTTCTTCAGTATTTTGTCTCCAAGAATGTATTCGAGAAGTGACTAAGTAGTTGATTCGAGAACTAGAATTGACTTGATCGATAACTCTGAGTTCTCGAACACTGTTATATTGACATATCAAATTACTTCTCGAATAGCTCTTTTCTTCAGGATTCCTTGAGTTGTCGAATAGAACACTTGACTTGTCGAATCCTTGAGATATCGAATAGCTTTCTGAGTCCTTGAGATATCGAATGGAACTTTGACTTGTTGACTCCTTGAGAACTCGAACACTACTTTGACTTGTTGACTTCCTGAGTTCTCGAATAGAGTACATAGACATATCGAATCTCTGAGATATCGAACAGTGTATTCAGAGATATCGAATAGTGTCTTGAGATATCGAATCCCTGACTTCTCGAATGCTGGACTTCTCGAATAGACAAATATACTTCTTGAATTGGTACTTAGGCAAATTCTTCATTTCTTCAAATCCCAACTGTGATTATTTGACAGTCTTTATCTTCTTGCTTGAGGCATGAACCTTGGAACTTCTTTCAAGCATTATTCTAGACTCTATAAGTACTGTTACACAACTAGGATTTGATGCCTACTACAAGTACAATACAAACAGAAACTCTACAACTAGAGGTTCCCTCAATTAAGAGGTCATGTAAGTAATGCAAAGCATTACAAACAATTAGGCTTGTTATTAGATGTATACAGGCATGCCTCTGTAACTAACAATCTCCCCCAAATTGTGAGTGAGACCCTTAGTCACAATTTCATGTCTGATAACAAGCCTAACATACATAAAGATAAAACTTTAAAAGTACAGGTATGTAGATTGATTGAAGAAAGTTCACAGAAGTGTTCTTACAAGTTATGAGAAACAACTAGCCATATCATTTTGGATTCATCTCTTGAGCTTTGGCTTGTAGATTCTCATTTTTCATTTTCTCCTCAACTTCTTTGGCTTTCTTCTTTACATTTTCCTCCATGGCAAGAATAATGTCTTCCATTGCAGTGAGTTCTTCAATTAAAGGGGAGCCTGATAAATCCTTAAGTACTTCATTCAGCTGTTTCTCAGAATAGGAACTGATGTAGTCCATTCTAATCTTTACATTTCTACCATATTTCTTGTACTCAATGATGTAAGGATTAAACTTGACTCTACACAGACCCATAGCTCTCAATTCATCAGCCTTAGTTTCCATTGCAGCAAACTCCTCCTCCTTTTTCTTTAGAAGCTCCTCACTGTTCTTTCTCATTACTGCCTGGTGATCTCTCTTCATTTTGACAAAGTCAATTAACTCCAGCTTCCATACCCTTTCCACTCTGTCTTCAGAATCCAACATTGCAATTATTCTTTCTATGTCATATAGCTTGCCCCAGTGCTGACATGTTCCTTGTCTGAATTTTTTCTGTCTTCCATCAGTATATTTTATTTCAAGAAAATCATCAACAATGGCAACATGATAGATTCTTTGAGCCCATATGAACTGCAGTTGGTCTTCATCATAGATTTCATCCAGAGGTGGTAGGTTCAATCCTAGAATTATTGTCAGTGCCTTTAATTTTGATATCTTCACCCTTCTTGCAGCATGCTTAATTTTACTCCTCCTTGTATGATTGCTAGGCAGAAACTTATGACCCTTGTTGGTAGACCATAGTAGTATTCCATTAGCAGTTTGCTTTCTGAAACATACACATGGTTTCTTGATTTGAATCCCCTTCACTTCATGAGGTGCCAAAACAGTTGCATACGCCAGAGATGTAGATCTTGATGAATCATTACTAGTGACATCCACCCTAGACATTGAGCCTTGTGTTATGGTGGAAGTGTCATTAATAATGTTCATGGCTTGCTGTTTTTCACTCTTCTTTTCATATACCTTTCCTCCACCCTTTTCATCATCCTTCTTTCTGTTTTTATCATCCCTTTTCTTCTTGTCATCACTGCCCTTATATCTCCCTTAATCTCCACCCCTGCTTCCACTTTTATCATGATCATCCTTGTCTTGATTTGACTTTCCACCTTGAGCAATAGGCTTGATGTCTGATTGAGAGTTGATAAACTTCACCAGAATGTTAAGAGCCTCCTTTTCAGATTCAGATTTTCCATTTCTTGAATGTAGAACTCCAGCCAGAAACTTTATGGTGGACATGTTGTTTGCTTTTAGATGTTGGCCAAATCTGAAAGCAACAATGTCTTGATCCTTTTCATATAGAATACAATGAGGCTGAGGAACTACTTGAGGCAGTTGAGATTTCATGCACTTGGTGAGAATCTCTTTGAGCATTTCATTGTCTAGTGAGTTATTCCTTTCTATCTTCTTGATGATTGTTCCAAGTTCAGAGCTAGATAGAATTTGAAAGGCTTCAATGTGGATGTGAAAGAGGTTCTTGGCAGTGTGAACTAAGACTTCTCTTTCATTCGAAAGAATGATGGCATGGGGATTGGTTTGCACAATTTATCTTCTCACTACAGTGACTAGAAACACATCTTGCACAAGAAGCTTGATGTAGTCAAAGTAATGGAAATTGGCTCTTTTCCTTAACTCTTGTAGATGCTTCAAAAAGGTTATGTCATGGTATAGTCTAGAGTTTGCAGTTTCTTGACATACCCTTTGAGTAAGCACATTTCTGAATTCTGAAGGTTCAGATAGAAGGGATTGTTTAGCAATGTCAGGGATGTCAAATTCATATTCTTACTTCCCTTCAGTTTCAGATGGCTTGGCAACTTCATCTACAACCACTTTCTTCAGCTTGTCATCCTTGGATGTAGATTTCTCAGACTGAGATGACTTAGCAGTTCTTGGTTGGCCACCCTCATTGGTTGTAATGCCTTTGGTTTGAGATTTCTCCCCCTTAGATTTTGAGTTCCTTGTTATCCTCTTCTCCCCCTTAGGCTTGTTGTCAGGCACAGAGGCTGTAGTAGGAGCCTTTGGAGTTGAAGGTTCTTCAAGTAGAGGGATACCCATGTGCTTCATCATGGCAGACAGCATAGATTGTTGATCCAAAAGAACATTAGCAGTGGTAGTGGCTTGAGTGTTCAATTGCTCATTTAGATTTGTAACTTTGCCTGCCATATGGGCATTGGATTCTTTGAGAGACACCACCTCCCTTTCAAGAGTATCAACCTTGGTGAGCAGTGCAGTGGCCTTGAAACCAATTAAGGATTGATCTTGCAGTCTTTTCACTTCAGACTTGGTCATTTCATGCACAGGGACTTCAGTGACCAGCTTGTCTCCATACTGATTTTTGAACAGTGTTCTGAGCATGGCATTGGCCTCTGTAGTCTGGTCAGATAGATTTTGAAATCTGTTTCCTAGGCCTGTGACTGTGTCTGTGAGTTTGGCTAGGCCATTGTCCATTTTGGTGCATGTGGTGTTGCAGTGTTTGAGATCTTTGACCACACTGTCTAGTTGAGGAAATTTAGCATCAAAGGCCCTCTTTACTTCTGCTACTGAAGTGGCTGTCTGGTCACACACCCTGTTGACTTCATTATTGACTCCCTTGCCAAGATAGTGTGCAGCCTTAAGGAAATCCTTGTAGGAATCATTGACAGCTTCATACACTTCACCAGGAGATAGGGATTTTGCATTGGAGCCCAGTGAAGTGATGTATTCCTCTCTAAGATATTGAAGTGCTTCACTGAGAGTTACATCATACTTTCCTTGCAGCTAGGCATCTGCATTGCCATCTCTCTCAGCATCATCAATAATCTTTGCCTTCTGCATCTCTACATCATCCCTATGGCATAATAGGATGGCCTCATAGTCTGGATTAGAGATGTTGGAGGTGACAAGGTTCTGAGCTATTTTTACAAACTCAGGAATCTGATCCACAATTAATCTTTGAAGTGCTTCAACCGTCAATTTTTGTGGAACAGACCCTGATCCTGAAGCACTATCATGTTGCACAGGCTTCAGCCATTGACAGAAAGTCAAAGCTAGAGCTAGGTAAACTAGACTCCTCAGTTACAGATGCAACTTCTGTAACCGGATGGATTGACTCTACTACTGGTGTCTCCACAGAAGTGGGATGAGTTACACCAGCAGTTGACACATGCACAGAGTCTCTAGTAAAAACTAGTGAAGCCTCTGTGTTTGTGATGGTGTCATTAGGATATGCCCCAGCATGCATTCCCTCACCATCTAAATGTGGGTCCTGGGTGGTGAGCAGAGTGTCATGCACTAAGTCACTTGAAATTATTGGCTCATCAAGAGAAAAGAATTCTTGATGATCAATGCCTTGCATCTCAGTTGCCTGAGTTGCAGGTTCCAAAGAAATTTCAGTGTTAGATTCTGGAAGAGGAGTGTCTTGTAGAGTAGATTTTGGCAACTCCCCCTGAGAGATAGAGGGAGTTTCAAGTGTGATGTGCTCTCCACTCAGTGTAGTGCCAGCCTTATCACTCCCATGTGCTGACTCAATACAAGAAGGTGCATTGGGGAGAATGCTAAATACTATAGATGCACCCTGTTGAGAGGACACATCTAGTGAGCTGTTTGCCCCTGATTTTACAACTTCAGCCATTTGTGTGACTGAAGAGGTGGTCTTAGTTTTCTTCTTCTTCTTTGGCCTTAGTAAGGGTGACTCTGGTTCCTCACTTTCTAGACCTAGTTCAACAGCTAATGCTGCTTCAGATAGAATATTTAAAGGTGCAGACATTACTTCCTTTCTCTTCTTTTTACCAACATCACCCTTTTGAGAGGATGATGTAGTTGGCTCAGTGATTGGTAGAGTGTTTGGTTGAAAGGGTTGGTTAGCTAGCCCTGGGTTAGCATTTTGTTCTACTTGCTTGGGCTTAGCTAACTCAGACTTGGAGGCAAATGTTGGCATGTTGTGGGGGTAAGTTCTAAATAGACTCTCCATATAGGGAGTTATGTTAAGTCTTACATCCACATCATTCCTAGTCTCTAAATTACCAAAAATGAGTTTGGTCATGGATTTAGGATAGCCTATTCTATTTTTATTCATCCCATCTAATTCAATCAATTTATCATCTAAGAAATTAAGGACAGATTGAATAAAACGAGGGAAGAAAATTTCATTACCTCTCTTGGCTGAATTCTTACCAAGTCTCCCATACAGCTCCTGCAGAATGATGAGACCAACGTCTATCTTCTTTCCATAAGCTAAGGCATAGCCTATTTGCTGTGCAGGAGTACTGATTTGGTCATAGCTAGATTTTCTTGCAGTGAAGACTTGAAGAAGTGTAGCAAACACATAACTCCATTCCTTCCTCAAATGCTTCCTGTTCAAGTGCCCAAGACTGATTCTGTCTACATACTTGATGAAATCAAAGAAGTCTTCTAATTCAGCATTTGTAGCAAGTGGGTAATACACCTCTCCTTTTGTACCCATCCCAAGTGCCTCATTCATATCCTCTGTGGTGATAGTGAGATTTTTGTCTTGAATCTTGCAGTAGATGATGTACGAGGATATTGCAGAGTCAAGAGCCACCACCTCCACTGTAGCAGACTGCCAAAACTGTTCTAGAATGTCGAGGTACAAAGTTGGGTTAACAGATAGAGCATTCTTAATGTACGATTCAGACATCCACTTCACAAAGCACTTGAAATTGGCGTTGGGTGCTTCAACATCACTAGTTAGAGCAATGAAATTGGTGTTGAACTTTACTGTTGCCATTTGTGAGAGAGAGAGAGAAGAAATCGAAGGTTAAAAGAAATTTAGCTTTTGCAGTTAGGGTTTCAGAGGTTTTGGGAGTTTGGATGCTTGAGAAATCGAATGAAATGAATCGAATAGATGTGAAGTTGTAAAAGTATGAAGTACTTGAATTGTCGATTAGATGTATGTTCTGTATCGACAAGTTAGGCATTCGAGAAGTAGAAAACAACTATTCGAGAAGTCAAGAAAGGCTTATTCGATAACTCAAGCAGGTTGTAGCTCACAGCTGGCAGTTATCTAACTTAGAAATAAATCTAAATTAGGTAAAATATGTTTTTATGAGTAATTCTGAATTCTGAATAAAAATCCAAAATCGGTTAAAATTCAGCGAGAAATCAGCCTTTTCAAATGATTCGAGAACTCAAATATAGTATTCGAGAACTCAGTCAATCGAGAACTAAAACACTATATTCGAGAAGTCAAGGAAACCTCTATTCGAGAACTCTAAAAGACTCTATTCGAGAACTCGAGAGTGCTCTAATGAGACTTGTTAGAGATGTCGAATAGTGAATCACTTGAGAAGTCTGACTTGTCGAATTATACTCATAGAAACTCAATTTTCACTATCTTTTTAAAATTTACCAGCCATATTCATTCACGAATATTCTAGCAAATTAAACAGTGATTTTCTCAAAATTTCATAGAAATTTCGAGTTAACAAGAGAATATGATTTTCCAAATATGCAACAGATTTGAAATATTTATAAATCATATTTCAGCCAACACTTACTCCAAAAATATTAAGAATTTAGATAAAGTAAGTGTTTACTGCTGCAACAATCTAGATGCTGTATTCACTTAGCCAGAATCTGAAGAATTCAGCATTCCAATCTCACTAACCAACCTTGTGAAGGTGGCTTCATCTAATGGCTTAGTGAATATATCAGCTAGTTGTTTGTCTGTAGAAACATAATGCAACTCAATGGTTCCATTAGTTGCATGTTCCCTTATGAAATGATATCTGATGTCAATGTGCTTTGTCCTAGAATGATTGACAGGATTGGCAACTATAGAGATTGCACTTGTGTTGTCACACATGATTGGAATTCTTTCCAACACAAGTCCATAGTCTCTAAGTTGATTTCTAATCCAAAGCACTTGAGCACAGCAACTTCCAGCAGCTATGTATTCAGCCTCAGCTGTAGAAGTTGACACAGATTATTGTTTCTTTCTATACCAAGAGACTAACCTTTGTCCAAGAAACTGGCAGCTACCTAAGGTGCTTTTCCTATCCACTCTGCATCCAGCATAATCAGCATCAGAATAACCAACCAGATTGAACCCTGTGTCCTTAGGATACCATAGTCCCAAGTTTGGAGTGCCCTTCAGATATCTAAAGATCCTTTTTATAGCAACCAAATGTGATTCTTTTGGATTTGATTGAAACCTTGCACACAAGCATGTAGCAAACATGATGTCTGGCCTACTTGCAGTGAGATAGAGTAGAGAACCAACCATGCCTCTGTAGACTGAGATATCTACCTTCTTGCCTTTAGCATCTTCATCCAATTTAGTGGCAGTGGCCATGGGTGTCTTTGCAGGTGAGCAATCTTCCAAGTCAAACTTCTTCAATAAATCCTTGATATACTTGGTCTGACTGATAAAGATACCATCCTTCCTTTGACTGACTTGCAACCCAAGAAAGAATGTCAACTCCCCTATCATACTCATCTCATATCTGCTCTGCATGAGTTTAGAAAATTTCTCACACAACTTCTAATTTGTAGAACCAAAAATGATATCATCCACATAGATCTGAACTAAGATAAGATCATCACCATGCTTCTTGTAAAACAATGTCTTGTCCAGTGTGCCTTTAGTGAATTGATTCTCAAGAAGAAATTGTGATAAAGTATCATACCATGCTCTTGGAGCCTGCTTAAGTCCATACAATGCCTTAAGCAATCTGTAGACAAATTCTGGGAAGTGTGGATCCTCAAAACCAGGTGGTTGTTGCACATAAACTTCTTCTTCCAACTCTCCATTCAGAAATGCACTTTTGACATCCATTTGATATACTTTAAAGTTTGAATGAGCAGCAAATGCCAAGAATATTCTGATGGCTTCCAATCTAGCAACAGGAGCAAATGTCTCATCATAATCAATGCCTTCCTGTTGAGAGTATCCTTTTGTAACCAACCTTGCTTTGTTCTTTATAATTACACCATCTTCATCCATCTTATTCTTTAGAACCCATTTTGTTCCAACAATGGTTCTGTTCTTTGGTGCAGGCACAAGTTCCCATACTTTGTTTCTTTCAAATTGATTCAGCTCCTCTTGCATAGCAATAATCCAATCTGGATCCAACAGTGCATCATCAAGTTTCTTAGGCTCAACTTGTGATAGAAAACAGCCATAGAGGCACTCATTCTGAGTTGCTCTCCTAGTCCTTACTCCTGTATTAGGATCTCCAATGATTTGCTCTGCATTGTGTGATCTATCCCATTTCCTTGAGTGCTCAGCCTGATTTCTCATTCTTGATGTTGCTTCATCATCCACATCATGGTCATTCTCATTTCCTCCCCCTGTGAAGTTGCCACTACTCACAGGTGTGTCTTGGATGCTTGTTCCTTCACTATTGATTGGCACAAATTCTTCTCTTGTATCATCATTCACTTGAGTTTGTTGAACTCGAGTTTCAACTTCAGTTTCAGTCTCTTCATCAGAATCATCTAGATTATCAAACTTCAATGGATCTTTATCTTCATCATTGGCTTCTTCTAGTCCAGGTAGTTTGCTGTCATCAAATGTCACATCTGTGCTTTCCATAACTTTCTTTTGACTGATGACATAAACCTTGTATGCAATTCTTTCCATAGAGTAGCCAAGAAAAATTCCTTCAAATGCTTTTGCATCAAATTTTCCAACATATTCAGAATTATCCTTCAATACAAAGCATTTGCTTCCAAAAGTATGAACATACTTTAGAGTAGGCTTCTTTCCAGTCATCAAGTTATAAGGTGTCTTTCCAGTGTTTTTGTTGATGAGGGTTCTGTTCTGGATATAGCATGCAGTGCTTACAGCCTCAGCCCAAAAACATGTAGGCATTTTTGCATCAAGTAACATTGTTTTAGCAGCCTCAATTAGAGTTCTATTCTTTCTCTCAACAACTCCATTTTGTTGTGGAGTCCTTGGAGCTGAGAATTGCTGAGAAATACCATTCTCTTTACAGAATGCTTTAAGTATGGCATTTCTGAACTCTGTTCCATTATCACTTCTCAGTGCAATCACACTTGCATTGTTGGCCTTTGCTTCCTTGTCAAATTTCTTTATATGCTCAATGATTACTTGTGGAGTCTCATCTTTTGATGCCAGAAATTCCACCCATGTATACCTTGTAAAATCATCAACCATCACCAAGGCATACTTCTTTCTTCCTAGTGACATAATGTTGACAGGCCCAAACAAATCCATATGAATGAGTTGTAGGGGCTTGGTTATTGATGTCACTGTCTTTGTCTTGTGGCTTGATCTTTTCATCTTTCCTTTTTGACAAGCCTCACACACTCCTTCTTGACAGAATTCAAGTGTGGGCATGCCTCTCACTAGCTCTCTTTTGACTACAGAATTAATGGCTTTGAAGTTCAGGTGTGATAGTTTCTTGTGCCACAGCCAACAATCTTCATTTGATGCTTTTGAGTAAAAACAACAAATTTTGTCCTTGTTTGCAGAATCCATATTGGCTACAAACAGGCTTCCCTTCCTTACTCCAGATAGAGCAAAATCACCAGTCTTCTTGTGGGTGATCAAACATTCATCTTTTTCAAAATCCACCTTGAATCCCCTATCAGTAAACTGACCAACACTTAGCAGATTATGCTTGAGCCCCTTGACTAGTGCTACATCTTCAATGATGACATTACCAACTTTCAACTTGCCATATCCCAATGTGTTACCCATGCTGTCATCTCCAAAAGCAACCATTGGGCCAGCCTTTTCCTCATATTGTGATAGCAGGACCATATCACCAGTCATATGATTTGAGCATCCACTGTCCAAAATCCACATGACCTTCTTTTCACTTTCTTTGCCCTGCAAACACAAATATATTACTTTTCCTTTAGTACCCAAACAAGTTTGGGTCCATGTGACTTAGAAACAGTTTTATCATAAACAACATGTTTGTCAACTTTCTTGGCATTAGTCTTCTTGTCACTATTAGAAGTCTTGGAACCTGAGGTTTCAGACTTAGGTGACAGAGGTACCTTCCTAGCTTTAGGAGGACTTGAAGACTTTGACCTGGTGTAGTGTGTGTGAGAATTGTGACTGATACAACCATCAATGAATTGCCTTCTCAGATTGAAACAACTAGTCATTACATTCATATTGCATGGCATACAGTCAAAATTATCACAAAATGGTGCATCTCTATGACTTAGAGACACAGAACAATCATAGAAAGATTTGGACACACTACCAACAGGTTTCTTGCATGCATGAGTTAAATGATTGGTACTGAAACAGTTCTGACAAGTTTTCCTAGGGACATTAGGCATATACGCATAGTTGTTATCCTTGTTAATCCCTAACTTGCCATTTCTGTTCTGTTTCTTCTTAGTCACTTTCTTTTCAGATTCACTCTTCCCAGCTGAAACAAAATTAACAAACTTCTTAGGTCTTGGCCTATCAACTACTGGCTCCTTGTCTTTTGACTTGACACTCTCACTCTTGGATGATGCTTGTTGTTCATTTGATTGTGCCTCATCCTCATCATTCAACATTTGTTTGATGAGTAAGGCATCCTCATCAATTTCAAATGTTGGTTCCTTAAAAATTGGATTTTCAGTCTTTTTCAAAATGTGAGACACTTCCTCATGAACAACTGTGTCATCTTCAATGACAGCATAGCCTTTTCTATGTTTAAGAGTGTCATAATCAAGTCCAATAGCAGCCTTGGGTTTTGCTTCAATTTTCTCACAGTAGGATTTCACTAGACCAGATAATTTCTTGAAAGTTTTTAGTTTGAATTTATTTTCAGCTAATTCATCCCTAAGAGCCTTTTCAACCTGACTAGCACACAAAACCTTATTCTGTAGATATTCAACTTCTTTCTTAAGGTTTTCTATTTGCATAGTAGTTAGCTCAAGTTCCTCATTCTTTTTAGTTAACATTTCATTTCTAGTAGACAGTTTAGCAATCTCTTCATTAGCAGCAGTCATACTAGTATGAATGTTAAACATTTCAACAGATAGTTGTTCAATCATGCATTTATACTCTGAAACAGACATGTCTATAGTAGTGAGAGATGGTACCTGAGGATCTGATGGAGATGTGTCATCCTTAGAATTGGCCATCAAGGCATAATTGCAGAATTCTTGCTCCTCTCCATCACTGTCAGAATCATCCCAACACTTCCCTTCAGCTATGTAGGCCTTACCTTGTGTCTGCTTTTTCAGAAGGGCCTCATACTTAGCTTCAAGCTCAAGATAATCTCTATCCTTCTTTTTAGGCTTCTTGCATTCATTGGCAAAATGCCCTAGGTCATTGCATCTATAGCACCTTACAGATGACCTATCCACATGGCTGGATTTAAACTTATTCTTGTTTGGTTTCACAGGTGCCTTGCTTTTGTTGAATGAATGGTTTTGGGTTTGAAGGGTTGATTCCTTTTGAATCTGATGTTTGGAAATTTTCTGGCCATGAAAGCATATGAAGTGTTTTCCATCCCATCTAGTTCTTCAAGAGTGTAAAACTCTTCTTCCTCCTTCTCCTCAACAAGTTCACTTACCTCAGGTTCAGTTTCTTCCTCTTCCACTACCTCCTCTATCCTTAACTGGCTTGTGGATGCTTCTAGGTCTTGAATAGATTTGTTGACAATCAATGCACATGATGTGTTTACCATTCTGCCTTGATTGGCTTGGATAGCCCTTTTCTGAAGCAACTCAAGCTCATGAGTTTTTAAGACTCCATAGAGCACATCATATGTAACTTTGTTCAAATCTCTTTCCCTTAGAGAAATGACCCTTTGCTCTAGATGGTTTGGTGAGGATAACAGAAACTTCATGTTTAACTCCTTGATACTGTAAACCTTGCCATTCATCTGCAACTCAGTAACTAGCTTGTGAAATCTCTCAAACATCTCAGTAATGCTTTCCTTGGGCTATGCCATGAAAGCCTCATACTGTGTGACCAGTATCTGTTTCTTGTTTTCCTTAACCTCATCAGTTCCTTCACACAACACCTCAATGTGATCCCACATTTCTTTGGCAGATGTACATGATGCAATGTTTGCAAACAATGACATGTCCATGGAATCAATGATAAGCAACATGAGGTGGCTGTCAAGAGCAACCTTCTCCCTTTCTGATTCTGTCCATTTTGATGGATCCTTGGCCTCATAAGATCTTGGGATAGTTGTGGTTCCAACAGTCTTCTCTGGTATCTCTTGTTGAGGAACAAAAGGACCATTCTTTAAGAATCTCAGGATACAAAGGATGAGAGGCTTTGATGAACAACATCATCTTTATCTTCCAGAGGTTGAAGTTATCTTTGTCAAACTTAGGAACTTTCACCGTTCCTGTAGTCTTTGGTGTATTCGAACTCATGATCGTTTTTCTGTTTTTGAATAAACAGCCCGCTCTGATACCACTTGTTGAGTATTGAATACAGTAAAAGAATACAGAGGGGGGGTGAATGGATTCTTGAACTTTTCTCGTTCGAGTCTATGTAGCAAGAGTGTTTGTGTGTGCAAGATAGAAGGTGCGGATAAAGAATAACACAAGACACAATATCACTTTAATCTAATGTATTATTAGATAAAGGTTGCTACAATCTGTGAATACAAATGATAGTATTCTCAGCTTCGTTTTTCTCAGAGAGATATAGCTTGTAGTGTATGAAAAACTTGACTCACAAAGTTACTAAGTTAATGACTAAGGAAGTGATGCTGTATCCTTATAGAACATGGATACAACCTACTTACACCAAATAAGGTAGCTAAACAAATTACTTTCTAGTCTGTCTATCCTTTTTGAGTAAGTGTCTAAACGGTTACAGATTTGACTTTGCAAAGCCTGTTCAGATCCACTTCTTTAGCCCCTTGTCTCTTCTATATCTCTCCAAGCTTCCTTGTAGGCTTTCCAGAGCACGTTATAGATTGTGGTCCATAAAGTGCATTGGCTTGTTGCTGGTTTCTGACTTGTACAATTTCTTCAGTATTTTGTCTCCAAGAATGTATTCGAGAAGTGACTAAGTAGTTGATTCGTGAACTAGAATTGACTTGATCGATAACTCTGAGTTCTCGAACACTGTTATATTGACATATCGAATTACTTCTCGAATAGCTCTTTTCTTCAGGATTCCTTGAGTTGTCGAATAGAATACTAGACTTGTCGAATCCTTGAGATATCGAATAGCTTTCTGAGTCCTTGAGATATCGAATGGAACTTTGACTTGTTGACTCCTTGAGAACTCGAACACTACTTTGACTTGTTGACTTCCTGAGTTCTCGAATAGAGTATATAGACATATCGAATCTCTGAGATATCGAATAGTGTATTCAGAGATATCGAATAGTGTCTTGAGATATCGAATCCCTGACTTCTCGAATGCTGGACTTCTCGAATAGACAAATATACTTCTCGAATTGGTACTTAGGCAAATTCTTCATTTCTTCAAATCCCAACTGTGATTATTTGACAGTCTTTATCTTCTTGCTTGAGGCATGAACCTTGGAACTTCTTTCAAGCATTATTCTAGATTCTATAAGTACAGTTACACAACTAGGATTTGATGCCTACTACAAGTACAATACAAACAGAAACTCTACAACTAGAGGTTCCCTCAGTTAAGAGGTCATGTAAGTAATGCAAAGCATTACAAATAATTAAGCTTGTTATTAGATGTATACAGGCATGCCTCTGTAACTAACAGTGTGTTATGTGTGTGTGCTGTTAAAGGGATTTGTGAGTATTACCTGTGTTGAGTCTGGGTTCGAATGGATGTTACAGTAGTAGTCCGATTTCATTGTGATATGTCGCCTGTTTGTTTGCTTGTTGTGTCGTACTTGGTGAACCAAAAAATTAAGTTCTTTGCTTCTACTTTTTTGGGTTTCGGTTAAACCCGAACCCGGTTAAAATCCGTCGGGTTCGGGTTTTCCCGTGTCCGGATTCGGTTTCGGGTTCGGCTACCAAAAACGGGTTCGGGTTTGGATTTGGCCAAACCCGTTTCGATTGACCCGATTGCCATCCCTAACGCCAACAACAAAATTCTGGGGATGCATTTTGCATATAAACATTGGTCATACTTGGAGAATGTCCCCTGACAAAATCAAACCTCCAACTATCAAATATTAGAGAATGTGCATTCCAATAGATCGAAACCAACAAATAAAACTCACAAAAAGAAATTATATAATTAAAATGCTCGCCATAGTCCAAGTTACAGTATGCAATAGAAGCACTGAACCCTATAAAACCAATTTTTAATCAAATATAAAGGTATTTCTAAGGTAACTCACTTAAACAGATCAACGAAAACACAAAAGAAAATTTAACACTAAGATTTGTGTCTTGTAATAGTTTAAATCAAAAGATAAAGTACGTAGATGCCTAAATAAAATCCAGAGGGGCATCAATCAAAGCTTTAGGCACAGGAAATCACATATCATAGTATTCATTAACAGTATAAGACATTACACACAGGAAGAGAGAGAGAGAGAGGGCCAAGCTTTGGATTTTTTTAAAGATGATATTGCAAGTTCAAGTTGCAAATTTTAAAAACAAAGGTGATCAGGGTGAAACTATTAGATATCCGCAATTGAAATACCAATACCCATCGCAAACTGGCCGAATGCGCCGACAATACATGTATGAGAATCTGTTCCTAGTAGCACCTGCATGTATATCGGTTAATTAATTTAATTAATTAGATCAAAAAGTTAAAAACTAAGAAATCATCAAACTTCATTTAAGCATTGCATCAAACACTTGGTGAAGCTAAAAATATATATCATTCCAAGTTCATAAATCGTACTTGAAAGTTAAAAATATTACTTAAAACTCGATACAATAACGGGCTTGTTCCTTTTAATTGCGAATGGGGAAGATCCGGCTTTGTATTGTCATGGGATACATCAACATCTTTCAACTACTTATATAAATAACAGTTTTAATTACAGGATTGATAACAGAACATTACACATGGCTGAAAGAAATAGGACATGCCTTGTTCATCGATCCAAAAACGTATGTAGAAATTGAGCAAAGAAGAACCGTACAAAGGAAGGGAGAGAGGAAGAACCATATACTCATAATAGGCGGCATGTCTAACACAACACAACAGGACTGTCTAACAAACTTTTATAATCTATTAATCAAGAAATAGGAATCTTATACATACATGAATAAAAGCAGGATATAAAGTAACTTAAAGCAACTCCAATAGGGGTTGCTAAGAAGGTTGCCAAGCCTACATGGCAAGGCAACCTTGGTTGCCAATCTATTGGAGTTAGGAGGTTGCCTCTTGGTTGCCTAGCAAGGTTGCCCGACTTTTCGGACTATTAATTCTAAATCAAAAACTAAAATAAAGTACAATTTATTCATCAAAAGTCAATTACAAAGGTACTTATTACAAAAGCGCAGCTAACGATGACAATCTACTTCGAACCTAAGATCCTTGAACTCCAATGCTATCCCACTCGATCTTACACCGAACCTGAAAATTGTAAGTAATGAGCTATACAGCCCAGCAAGTAACCAATCGATCCAACTAGTAAGTCCAAGTAACACGTATACATATAATGATAGTATAGCATTCAATACAATACAATAACGATATACGAAACAATCACTTACGATGCACTTATTCTTATTCGATATAATTCGATAGCACATAACAACAATAACTTGGAACCCAAAATTCATACCACGACCACTACAACCCGGTGATAACGATCCTAAATTTTCAGAAAACTGCCACTACAACCCGGTGACTCGGTCCTTATTCTTATTCGATATTTTCGCAAATCATGGCATAAATCAGACTCCCAAGACTATTGATGCTTACACATAACACATATATTATAATAATACACGTATAACTTCAAAATATAATCACTTGACCCAATTTTTGATAACAAATTCGTACACATAATACATAATTTTAAAAACACTAGCAAAATCAATCAGAAACTTACCTCTAAACGGAAAAACAAGAATCCAAAACATGTAACCACTCCTGATCAGATCTGTATTTTGACTATTTGACCCTCTAAACGATGTTTTCTTGAAAAACTCAAAGAACGAAAGTTGTAGAGCACGAAAAGACCTTTCCGAAAAGTCCAGAATCAACGAATTCTGACTTACAATGAATTTTCTACAAATTTTACAAGACTGCTGAATTGTGTTTATAAAACCCTACGAATTTTGTTATAAAAGATGAGGAAGAAGTATAAGATGTATTTATAATGTTACAAAACCCTATGTCCAAACCTACAAGTTATCTGTATTCAAATCCGATCCATATTTTAGGCCCAATTAAGCTAAACCAATTTTAAATCCTATTTATTATCTAATTTTAATCCTTTTTATTCTATTATTCTTTTATTAATATTATTCTAAAAATTATGGGATATTACAGTTGGCAACTTCCTAATTTGGATAAAACTCATTAAACAATCCAAAAGCATATTTACCTCTATCCACTTTTATGTTTTTGATATTTTTAATTTTTAAAATAAAGTGTATATGGGGACCACATTAGCAACTTTTGGAGTTGCCAACTATTGGAGTAAAATTTTAATAAAAGTTGCTAACAATGACATGAATGTAAGAGAAAATAAAATATAATATAAATGTTGATTTGGCATATGTTGTGACCAAAATCTTGCATGGGTTAGATTTAGGCCCACTAGAGGATTAGGGTCTAGACCCATGAGGAAAATAAGTGATCTGTCAGGCTTTCAAAGGCCCATGGCAGCCCTAGGGGTTACCATGTACATGGTAGCAAGGAAATGTGTGGCTTAGGGTCCCAAGGGCATCCCCTTGAGGATAACCAATAAACACTACCAGTCATCCAGTAGGGTTTCTGGAGTAGCTTCCATGCTGGGGTTACCGGAGGGGATACCGGAGCCAGGCTACCGGGCGGTACCCCCAGCTTCCGCCGGAAGCCTGATTAGGCTGTCAGTTCAGATAAGGCACGCCTCTTATTTTTTAGGAACACGTCTATATCACCTGGAAACACTCATAAACAGATATACATTAAGTTATTTGAGGATATATGTCATATATACTTGATAAATGATATAAAATCATGATAAATACAAGGATAATCATCCTACAATTACCATAACAGCTTGGTAACCTGAAAATATACATCATACACGACCATTATCAGAAATAACAGTCATTATCCCATTGGAGAGAGGATAAATCATCATAAACAACCGAACATATCATTTCGATCAAGAACTACATACGGGCTTGATCCACTATAAATAGTGGTATGTAGGCAGTTTGCGGGAACTCTTAGACACTTTGACACCTTGAGTAATATAGAGCACGTATACTCTTGTGTGACACATCATTATTAGGGTTCTTGGTTGGCCAACGCATCATCATTGCACGGTCCTTGAGCTCTAATCCCGTAAATTCAGTCCGATCCTCCGAGGAACCACCTCCCGTGTTCTTCGGAAACCCTAGTCGTGAGCCTTTCCGGGCGGCTAGCTATTGATCTCCAACTACGAGCCTTTCTGGGTGGTTGGACGATTCCGTGTTTATTGGCGTTATTCCAGCACGAGGCCTCCTATTTTGTTGTGACAAATTCCTCCCACAACAGCATACATTGGCAACCTTTAAAGCAACTTCTTATTGGACATGCTCTTACAGACTTTTCCAAGATGAGGGAGAGATGTTCCAAAAGCAGTCCTACTCCTAGGTTCCAGATCGAGTCCTTCGTCCATTCAGTTAACAATCAAACAAAACAACAGGGAGGGGTCTTTAAGAACTGTTAATAATGTAATAAAGGTCCAAAACAACAACATCAAACAAAATTCAACAAAAGAAAAAAGGAAGAACAATAGAAAAGAAAAGATGAGAGAAAAAGAGGAGAAAAACGAAGAAAGGCGGCAACTTTGTACTCCAATTCAAATTGCAATTCCAAAAAATTTGAATTGGTAAAGTAGTTAGTGAAGTAAGTCATCTATTTTTAGTTGTATATTTATTGTAATAATACTAATAAGATTAACGGTTCTGATTTAATAAGAGTATAAGTCAACTGGGTCAAGTGGCATGAAGAGTAAATACGGAAAATAATACGGGACGAATTAGTAATTAAAATGGAAAAACACAACAACTTTTATATTATAGATAGTTTTTTTAGAACGAAGTAATCATTTCGTATCTTCTTCGATTTTGCTATTTTTCTTTTAATTGAGATTTGCAGTTGGATTGGGCCAGGACAATTGCAGAATCTGATTTGCTCCGTCAACAAAGGCCTATACCCTAACCTAACCGTTACAACAATAACATCACTCAACTTTTTTTTTTTATAATCCGGTGTCTGGGCAAGCTTTCGCACACCTCGACTAATCCGGAGGACTGCTAGCACACTCGTACCCACCGAGCATGGCAATCCACTTACTTCCACGTCTCCCAGGAGTCGAACCTATGACCTTGGGATGGTAAGCCCCTAAATTTACGGTCTAACCAACTGGTACACCCGTGGTGGGAAACATCACCCAACTTACAATATACCTGTAAACAAATCGTTGGTAATGGTATCACCGCTTCCTAGAGATGCACAAAAAGCCCTTCGGGCCGAGTTTTATCTAGGCTTTAAAAAGCCCGGGCTTTTTAAGAATCGGGACGGACCGGGCTTTTACAAAAATCGGGTCAGGTTGAGCGGTAAATGAAAATAGAGCGGTATTAGAGAGCGGCAAATGAAAATTTTGGAAAAAACAAGTTAAAGAGCAGTCCCATTAGGGTTCTCACTTTCGCTTCTCACTTCTCACTTTCTCTCAAACACTTCTTTCAAACACTTCTCTCAATAGTTTCTCGCCTTTCTCACAAGCAATTTAGGGTTCAATTAGGGTTCGAGCAGGGTCAATCGAAGCTTGACTCTATTATGAGGTTCGAGCAGGGTCACAAGCAACAGTTTATCTTGCTAGGTTCTTATTTGTGTTAATTTACTACTTTTGGATGCAGAAGGGTGGTTTTACGAAGCTTCTCACAATCAGGTTCGATATTAGATGAACTGTTTCTGTTCAGTAGCTAATCTAAACTACAATCTGGTTATCTGGTCAACATTATTGATTGAAATTTCTGTCCTAAGTATAATTTTACAAATTAGAATGAAAAGTATCATGATGCTATCATTCTATTATGAGTCCCTATGATTCTAATATTATATCCATAGTTTGAACAGTACATTTGTTTCCCCCTCCAGTTTTTTAAGTAATGATCCGAATTATAGTAGAGGTTACTCACTTCTTTCCAAGAGTGTAAATGGATATAAAGAGTGATTTGGAATTTGATGTTAACTCCTATGTAGTTTTGATTTCAGCTAATTGTTTTTTTATCGCCTTAGTTGTAGTTGATGAATATGGTCACTAAGAAATGTAGAACAAATGAAAGGCAACTGTATTACATGAATTGTTTACTTGTA
Organism: Kitagawia praeruptora; assembly: GCA_037693485.1. Classification (NCBI taxonomy): domain Eukaryota; kingdom Viridiplantae; phylum Streptophyta; class Magnoliopsida; order Apiales; family Apiaceae; genus Kitagawia; species Kitagawia praeruptora. The sequence goes on from CM075354.1 coordinate 44,582,711, forward strand.
GAAGCTCATGTAGTGGATATTCTTTGCTGCAGGCGATGAGGTTTGGAGATCTTCCAGCATGGGCAACTGAGATTTCTACATCTGTTAAAGAAACTATTCAATTTGCTGATTATGTTTCTGATCCTATGACAGGTGCAGACTATCATTGGGACTTGGAAACATGTCCTTTCCCTCCTAATTTATTATGTAGGGAACCCTTTTTCGATCAACTCATTGTAAACATATATCAACCAGGTGAGGTGAGATGCATTACACTTTTAAAAGTCGTCCTATAACATCATGTATACATGTTTGTCACAGTTCTGAAGTTCTCTTTATATTAAGTAATTAATTAGATTGAAGTAGTTTTAACTGCAACACCATGTGTCCATGTGTTTGGTGTTCGTTTTGCTGATCAAAATGATAGCTTACTAGAACAACGCATTATTGAATCACTGTCTAGATTGCATTATTGAATTATTTGTAATGAATGTTTATAGTTATCTTCTATAGTTATTAAACTGATTTTAATTCAGTTTTTCGTTTCTTCTTCCATAGTTTTATTGGATGTTTCTTCGTTTAATATTGTATTTTAGATGACTCTGCCTTTCAGTTTTAGCTTTTGGAGTTGATGAAGTTTAAGAGGCAAAAAGAACTACAATTCGGAAAGGATTGGGATCTCAAGGAAGAGCGTTCCAAGAGAAGATTCGAAGCACTTCGAATATCGGAAGCTGCTGATGATGCAACAATAGTGAAGAAGAAAAGTAAGATGTCTTTTGAAGACTTGCGTAGAGATATTAAATTTTCATTAGCAGCACACGTTGCACGACTTGAGGAAAAAGTCGTCGTTGAAGATAGAAGCATGTTCAGGCAGGACATAGATGTGCATTTGTATAAAACTCGCAAGCCTGGTACATCTCACAAAACTGGAAATGATGATGATCTTGCCGAGGTTCATATGGAAGTCTACCCAGATGATATTGCTCCTAGAAAACAGCAACCTAGGGCCATTTTCAAGTTTTATCCTTAAAGACCATTGGAATTTACTACTGCATTTACAGTGTCTGTGGTATGTAATCCCTTTTGCCCATATCAAAATAAGTATAATAGATCTCCAAATTATTATTGTGTTCATAGTTAGTTATGGCTTTTCTGTTTTGATGCTTCACTATACCAATATTATACTTTGTAGTGTAAACTACTATGCTTTTAAACTTATCTAATCTAGGTGATCTATGTGTACAAGGTGTTGGCATATCTATATATAATTTTCTTATTATCCTTTAGATTTTGACATTCGTTTTTAATGAAATTTATTTTTAAATTAATGTTTTGCTCATAAATGTGCATTATGACTGATGAAATTATATAATGTCGTTTTGGATGGATATATATTTTTGATATTCATATACTGTATTGGCACTCATTTTTAGCACTGTATTGCTATATTTACAGGAAGGGAGACACCTTCAGTTGTTGGAATTATAAATCCCGGTGCTCAGGGATTTCAGAAACTCTTTTTTGGCCAGAAAGAAATTGACATACCAGTACATTCTACGTGCGTTCTATAATGGCTACCACAGCAAAAGCAAAAGATAGATACAATACTTCACATACATGGAAGCTGAATTTTATTTTTTGGTTTCTTATATCAGTAGAATTTTAAAGTTAGTATAAACTAGATGATGTTATTGAAATGATGTTGAATGATGTTATTGAAATGTAATTAATTTGGTTCTTGATTTCTTTTACTTGAAAATGTAATATTTAAATGTCAATTTTTTTTGTTATTAAAATTATTTATAAATGATTTTAATTATGTAACACACAATGTGTTACAATTAATAAAAGAGAGTGTTACAATAGATTATTGACCCCACCTAGATGTGGGCCCCACATTTGTCCCAGTGCAAAATTGTATCATCTATTGTAACACACAAACTATGTTGCTGTAGAGTGTTTAAGATGTTGCTATAGAGATTTTTGGTAACCACATTTGCTATGTTACCTTAGGCTGTGTTTTGATGTTACCTTAGATATCTGTAGTTACTGCTGAGAACCTAACATAGCTGAAGTGTTACCATAGCCCTATTTTGGCCTATGGTAACTTCAAACAGGGGTCTATAACACAGTTTAGGGGTTGCAAAAGGCCATTTATGGCGTAGTGAAATATGAGGCCCATTTTAGTTTATATATAAGTAATTTTTGTCTTTTTTTGCAAAGATAATATATTAATATGCAAAAAAAGAAATTTTTTACAAAAAAACAATCTCTAAAGAGTTACACCCCCGAATATCTAAAATCCAGAATACATAAGAAGCACACCGTACAAATCTTCTCGTATATTGATCATTTCGAGAATCACATCCTCTACACTCAATAAGTCTTCTTGAAAGAAGGATTTATCTTGCATATTGTTGATTCTTCCTCGCCTCATGATCCTTCATATCGTATTGCTAAGTTTATTATTCTTGAATTTTATTAAAAATATTATATATCTTTAGATTTTATCAATAAAAAATCGGATTTTGTCCGAATTTCTTAAAAAGCCCGGGTTTTTATCCGGACCAAACCAGGCTTTTGTCCGGACTTTTTAAAAATCCGGGTTTTATCTGAACTTTTCAAAAGCCCGGGCTTTTCGGGCTTCGGATCAGGTCGGGCCGAACTTGGCTTCAGGGAAAAATAAATGGGTTGGGCCGAATCAGATCGAGCTTTTTTTAAACCAAACTTTTCAAGCTTTTTTCCAAATCAAATCGAGCCGAATTTCGGACTTCATACTTTTTGAACATCTCTACCGCTTCCACTCGCAATAACACCTCCATGAAACTACATCATGTTAGCTTATTTGAAGGATCTCATAATTTTATTCATTGGAAGAGTGAATAATTTGCAAAGAATCGTACGAGAATGTTCTCTTGTCTATAAAGATATATCGATACGCATTTAGCATTGGATTGGCTACACACATTTAGTATAGCACATTTTGTTGTTACAGGAAAAAAAGAGTTGTATGAATACTTGACCTTATGATTGCATATATCATGAATCATGATATTTGCCAAAAATGTACAGAATAGTTATGAGAATTATGCATTTGAAATGTACGGAATAGTTATCAGAAATATTCCCAAAAATTGTTTCCAATATGGCAAGTGCATAAATTTATACTTTTAAAATGCACATTCAATTCATTTGAAAATGTTTTCGAAAAAAGTTTTAGAAAATCGAGCATTTAGCCAACAAATTAGACGGGGCTTTATGATTTGACTTCGCATTTCCATAACTTGATGTCCTGATCAAATAAGCTTAAACAGCCAACTACGGACTACCTCTAGAAAATTCTGCATCATCTTATCACCACAAGTACTCAACCAGTCAACTCTTTCCACACTCTACCAAAACCAACAGTCACGCAAGGACCCCGACATTATCCCCAAGAACATGGTAATTAATCTGGAGCCTGCCCTACAATCTTTATATCTATACATTTTTGTCACCATCTTACCAAACACATCTCTCACAGCCACTACATCTCCACTGCACTCATTCATCTCGTCCCACTTTGCAAACACCACCCACAAAAGGCCAAAACCATCTCAAGCCACACACACAAAGCTTCCCAAAATTACCGGAAAAAAAATACCTTTTTTTATATGTCGGTTTATAGAATAGGTGTTAATTGAATGATAAGAGCTTCTTCAAGGGTACCGTACTACCGTGCACACATTTATTTGATTGTTGCACACCCTATAAACTCATTTTCCAAAAGTGTAATGTTTAGTGTGCATAATTAACAACATAATTTTTGCATATATTAAGTTGGATTACTTGGATTTTTATTGGTTGCTATTAATATGAGTGCATGGTCCATTAAATTATAATCAATCAAATTGATGCATTTATAATTTTGTAAAAAATTTTGTGAAATTTTATGTAAATCTAATATTTTTCTTTCAAAAATATCTTTCAAACCTTAGAGTTATCTAAAGACTAAATTCACTATCCAAAAAGATTAAAATTCTACTATAATTGCAGTTCTAAACAAATGGAAAGTGACACGGGAACGGTGATATATACACACTCTATTAATATATTTCATCCAAAAATATACCTTTTACTTACTTATTTTTTACATACTCTAATCATTTATCAATTATTTGTTCTATTATTTTAGTACTTTTATAAAATCTCACAATACATATTAATTATATCCTTTTTTAAAGTAGATAAAATTTACTTTTAAATTATGGAGATTGTTATATTTTTTTTTTTATTAAACTCACTAATTATGGTAATCTAATTTCTATTTGTATATTTTTATCTTCTGTGGAAACTTGTCACAAGAAGATTAATATAAAATGCATTAGTGATTTAAGACTATAAAATTTTGACGCTTATATATTGTGATGTATATTGTTTTTTTTGCCATAACATTTTGATTTTGATTATAAAAAAAATGCCAACAAAAAAAGTGTAACTGAAATGTTAGTAAGAATATTTTAATCTAAAATTTTGTTAGAATATGTAACCATCAATCAAGGATATGCATATATTAGCATCCATAAAAATATTCTTGAATCTTATCTTAAATAATAGACAACACAATCGAAAAATGAGGATAGTAATATATGCATAAAACAAAAAATTGCTCTCTAAATTTTTATTTGTATAATAAGCTTATCTAGTACATTGATTTTTTTATTACAGTCTTTTCTTTATTAATATGTCTTAATTAAATTTTTCTTAAGCTAAAGTGTTTGAAGAATTCATGATTAAAAATTAATTCATGATTATAAAAAATTATGGAGGCCGTTGTTCTATTTTTGTAGTGAGATACTTGTTTATTAAATTCACTAATAATAATGATACTCAGATTTGTATAATGTTATCTTATGCTAAAGTAATTTATGTGGAACTTGCCATAAAATTTAGGTTTTAATTTGAAATGAAATTGATGATTAAAGACTGTAATATACCATAATCTATTACTATATATTAAACTTCAACACAAGGGCAAAAATTGCCATTTTAATAGGTGTGAAATTACGATTTTATCCCTGTTTTTTAAAAAATCACAAAAATGTCATCTTTTGATAATTGTGTGAAAAATGAGGAAATTGTGTTTGTATGGGGATTCGAACCACTATCCTTTAACTCCCAAACTCATGCCTTAACCAATTATGCTATGGTTGATTTTGAGTTTTGTTTAAAAATCATATATGATAAACCACCTCTCTTCTCTTTTTGTCTCATCCTCTCATTTTTTTTTGAGTAAATGAATGTTGGTTCATATTATTTCTAGAATATTGGAAAGAAAAGGTTATAAAAAATATTTTAATCGATTGAACATACTCTACAATTCTCTTTTGCCATTTTAAATAATTAATATAGGGAAAAATATAGATTATTCATAATGCAACCGAGTCAAAAAAGAAAAAAAAAATATTTACATGCGTATCTTTGTAGATATTAAATTATTTACATAACAAATAGGAGTTGATTTTAAAAAATATGTAAATTTTAGTTATCCAATCAAAAAATAATTAATAATTGCATCACATAACTTTTTAGGTATTTAAAATTTTGAATATTTGAGTCATATTTGAGGGTTTTGGTCGACCAATCATTTAAACTTTCAACGATTTAAATATGTGAGTCATATAAATATTTAAATATATACGAAAAATAATTAAAATTATGTTAAAAAGATGAAAATTTTAAAACTATGTTCTATGTGATATATAAATAAATACTATAATTGGTATGCAAATTAAATCAAAAAAGATATATTAAATATTACAATAATTATTTAAAACGATCAATTAGATTATAACTCGACTATAAATTATGGTACATTTTAATTTTTATATAATATATTGATCAATTGATTTTAGAATTCATGTACATGCACAAGTCATTAAGATTGTCATATTTGCATCGATATAAATATTTTGAAAAATTTAAAATTAAGTTAAAAAATAATTCAAAATTATAATATAAAAAATATTTCAATTTACCCATTTTATTGAACTTCTGTATTGTGTAATAACATTAGACTAAAACTAAACATTTAAGTTTAAAAATGTATAAATGTATATGGTTAGAAAAAATGATTGAGACAAGCATAAGGATGACTTTTACTCAATATTAAGAGATTTTGTTATGTCTCAAAATATAGTCTTACATATACGATCAAATTTTTTACAACAAAATTAATGAGTTTACATATGCTCTATTACATACGGATAATTTACTAAGATAATAATTTATATTATACTCAAATGTTCAATTTGATAAATTCATTTCACGCAATTGAAAACTAAATTAATAATTTAACAATCATAAGTATTCATGTAATTATTATCGTATGAATATTTATCCAAATTAATTTTATGAAATCTAAGCAAAAATATAAAATATTTGGTTTAAAAAATTGGCATACAATATTACAAAATAACTATAAAAACACATGAAAAAAATGACCAAACTACACTACTTTTGTGTAGAAGCTGCCCAAAATGCCTATATTCAAGTCTCCGCCCGTCTTTTTTACCCACAAACGCATGGTGTTCATGCGTATAGTGGGATACGCATTTAGGAAATGCGTTTTGAGGGTTGCGCATATGTGGAATGCGTAATGACGTCAGTTGACGTCATTACCTTATAAATCAGTCGTCGTCTCAGTGGAGCTCAAAATCGCCTCCACCGTCCCCTTCCTTCGTTCGCCACCCTCCGACAACCTCCACCAAATCGGAGCACATAAAAATGATGACCAGACACCCCTCTCCCTTTTGCCATCTTTATTTCTTGATTTTCGGCCCTGTAAGGACGTGTATAGGCTGCTCGAAAAATGAATAAAAAAAAAAGATTTATTTTGGGGGTATAAGGTTGTAGAGGGGGGAATACGATTCGAATGATGGATGGTATGTTAGTGAAAGAAGCTTGGATGGTGGTGAACAGATTCGTCGAATTTTTGACGAAAAAAAACTCCAGCGCAACGGGTTGTAGAAGATGAACAGTAATTGCAATACGCATCTTGAAGATACGTATTTCACAATACCTATTTTACAATTGTGTATTCCAGCTACTTTCACCAGTGTAGATTTTCAATTTACACGCTCCAAGTATTTGGGAAATGCTTATACCCCCAACACATGACCTAAATGCGTATTTCGTGGGTATTTTGGACGGATCTGCAGGCATTTTGGGCGATTGGAATTAAATTGAGGGCATTTTGGTTTTTCACCCTAAAAACGTTCGACAAATCAAAATCTTATCGTTTATCATATTTTTAATTATCATATTTTTATTTACAAAATTATTTCAATATATACAGTTTTGAATGAGAAATTGGTTCAGTGCCCGTGCCTCGCACGGGCATTTACGCTAGTATATTATGATGTATAACCATCGTGCATATGCATATATCAGTATCCTTTTTAACAGGGTGCCATGCAAAAGCAAAATCGACACATATGCTGTGTTAAGTGATAAATCAACATATATAATTGGAAAGGACAGAAAAGGCAAACACCAAAAACATGTACATACGTAGTCGTAGATTATAAGTTTATGGCAAGAGTTAGATCATTTCGCAAGCACACTATATTACAGGTGGATAGAAGCCTCCATGAACTTGTTTGTTCCTGAGGCAGAAAACAAGTGCACAACATCTCACTAGTCACGAGTACACACAGCTACATACAAAAAGCACACCCTGACATGTTATTCCAATGCACACCTGCATAGCATTCTTAAAACAAGGAAGCAAAGTACATTACAGACCGATGCAAATTCACTAGGAAAATCTCATATGTCATAAGGAGGACGAGGGCTCTTGAATCCGATTCCGCTTGCCTTCTCATAAGTTTCCGATACAGACCTTCTACGGAACTGGAAGGATCCTCCTCCTAGATTTCAAAAAAAAAAAACACTTACATTATTAATTAATGCAGATGATTTAAATTAGCCCCTTGCACAATTTGCAGATAAAACTAACGATAACTAATATTGGATCAATTGAACACGCACGCATGCGTACAAGCTTGTAAGCGTATTTATTAGTGCCTGTTTGGCAATTTTCCGTTTCAACTTATAAGTTACTTATTTCGGAAAAAATTTTGTATTTACATACTTTTTTTTAGAGAAAAATGTGTATGGGGAGTTTAATATTCGTTATCTTGCAAAAATAAGTTACTTATTTCAGAAAAAAGTACATTTTTCCTAACTTTTTTTCAAAATAAGTAACTTATTTCTGAAAAATAAGATTTCCCAAACGGGCCCTTAGTCTGACTCCGATCATATTAATCCAAGCAATCATCTCCAGGGATGCAACTGACGACATGCAAGATTAGTCTAATCACACTATTAAGATACCTTCATTATAAGAGCCAGATGTGTCGACTTACTTGAAAGCAACTATCCACTTTGGGAAAAATAACATTTTAATTTTTAATCTGTAATCACTACTGTACATTCTAAAAATCTTAATTTTAATAATTGGTCTTGAATGCATCAATCTTTTCATAAAGCAAGTACATGAAAGTAATTAAAGATTACATGAAATTAAGTGATTAGCAGGCCCGCTTGCTGTGATATACGGAGTAATTGACATGTACTAGTACTAGTACTAGTATTAGTATAATATAATCAACGTAAGTAAACATTTAAACAAAAGGAAAAGTCCAAACATGTGAATCTACCAAGTTAGTCATGATAAGGACAGGATTATTTTTCTAATCATGCAGAGCTTTTTGTCATATATATGCATATTATCAAGTAATTAACCAGTCTAAAACGGTGTTACTTATACCGAACCTAGCAACAAAAGATAAAAAAGGATCTGCAATATTTTACATGAATTAAGGTTACTTATAAATAGATATTAATGATTATTGTATTTACTTAATTAAATTCCGTAAGAGAAAAAAAAAACTCACTCAATAAAATGCTAGTCAAATATGAAGGTCGTTTTCCAATAATGGCAACAACAATTATTGCATCCGCCTACCTTTATCTTATTGTTTACTCTAACAGGATACATATCCATCTTACCAAGAGACAACACTCTATTTGACCATATTACCTTGCTCCCATAATTTATACTCCCTCCGTCCCAACGATTTGTTTATCGTTTGCTTTTAACACGGAGACCAAGAATTAAGAATAAAATAAGTAAAGTAGTGGGTGTAATAGTGATTTTATTGTTAAAATAAATGAAGTAGTGGGTATAATAATGATTTTATTGTTAAAATAAGTGAAGTAATGAGTGTAATAGTGTAAAGTATTGTTAAAATAAGTGAAGTAGTGGGTGTAATAGTGTTAAAACTTACTATTTTAGGAAACGTAAAGAAATGGTTGGGACGTCCTAAAAAGAAAAGTGTAAATAATTTGTTAGGACCGAGTGAGTAGCCTTAAACAAATACCTACGTAAAGATTGACCTATGGGCAAATCGGAGAAAACAAGAAAAGGACCAATCACACTCACTTGAAAACGGAGAATTCGGAGTTGTAGATCCTGCCGGTGAAGCCGGTGGCGTTTCACTCTGATCTCCGACAACAGGTGGCTTCAGTATCGTGATGCTCCGTGTAACTCTCCCGGGATTATCCCCGACTGATCTCATGTTTCCACCATCCGATTCTGTCATACATTAATACTCAATCAAATAATCTACGACAATACTAACAATCATCAAATATATTCGGTATATCTCGCTTTTAGAGTAACTCAATTTATATAAATGCATTTAATTTTTAGCTAAATGTATCAAAAATTAAGATTTACAATTCATGATCATCACAACTAAAAAACATTTGATTATCAATAGTCTAATATGATATGTAAGTTCTACGTGATTTATACCACTGCAATTCATATATTTGTGACTAGTGGAGGATGACCATGTATATGTGCAGTGAATTAATTCAGATGATTAATTACCGTTCATATATATGGTATGGTATGATTATGGAATATCTACACAAAAAATTGTTGATAGGGTGGTTTAACAGCGTACCCTTGTTAGCATCGCCGGAGTTAAGTGATCGAAAGCCAAAGCTGGGTTGTTTTCGGAGCTTTCCGAGGCCGGAATCGGGGCGAGGACCGGCGACTGTGTCGTCCCAAAGCTGATCAAGTAAGCTCATGGCGTGGTTTAGTGGAGAGGATGCACGAGTTAAGTGAACTAGTTGTGTACGTTAAAGCCTCAACACCAAATTATTGGGAGGTTGATGGTAAGGTTAAGACATGTACTCCCTCCGTCCCAAAAAGATTGACACACTTTCCTTTTTGGGACGTCCCAAAACTAATGAACCTACTTTACTTACTATTTTTGAATACTACTTTTTACTATTACACCCACTACTTCTCCATTTTATACTCTTTTTTACACTATTACACCCACTACTTTCCTCCACTATCTCAAATCTTCAATTAAATATTAATAGGTCCCACCACTTTATCCACTTTTCAACTAACTTTACTCTTTTTCTATTACATTTTCTTAATCTCCGTGAAAGTCAAACCAGCTCAGTCTTTTTGGGACGGAGGTAGTATTTATGGACCAAATGTATGTATGACTTTAGTCAAAGAGTTTGGGAGTAGTTTTAAATATTGACCGTTGGTTTAATCAGATGGATCTAAGATTAAGTGTATGGTTGATATACAACCACGTGGAGTACTAGCCAAGTGGCAATTTAAAGAGGAATAATGCTAGGGACAATTGGTTCCCATAACTTTCCCCGTGGCACATTTGTTGTAATAATAAATGGGCCCCTATATTCACAACAACAAAACCAATTAAAAAGCCAAGTTATTTAGTGACAATTTTTTGTACCAAATTTTGGTGCCTCTAGCACTACTCTTATTTATAAGATATTTATGCCTATTTATTGTTTAAAAAGAATGCTTCTTCTCAGGCTATCAGCTTGAAGAACAAGAAAATTAATTTATCTTGTTCATATTCTTAGTACAAACATCCAAACTTTGGTGTCCCTGCCTTGGTTTTAACTGTAAAAGTGTAAAGCATGTTCCGAGGTCTGTCGACTAGATGTACTCAACAAAGTTGAAAGCCACCTAGATCCAGACTCACAACTCAACAACAAGATAGCCTTCTAAATTTGTACAAAATTGATCCTAGCATGCTAAGGGTAACAGATTTATACAACTTATATGACAAGAAATTATTTCAGTTTAAAGATTGCAAACACGGCTCAAGTCACATGCAACTTCAGCAGAGTAAATAAACAGACATTTACTAACAAAATCTACAAATCTTGATTTATTTCACCTAAAACAAGTTCCCAGAGGAACAATTAATGATGACGAGTCCATGACAAGAAGCAGGGTTTGTTACCACCTATACGCTATACATAATAGTTTGAATTAGGAGCACCATGTCCTGAACAAAACCAGCATCAATTTTGGCAAAAGACAGGTCCTGTAAACTTAAATCTCCTCCTCCTATGCTATCCACAAATCTATCCAGCTAAAGAAATAACAATTTCCTAATAACTTACCTATAAATTTTTATTTTGAGATAGTCATAACAATAAAACTATACAGAATAATTATCAAACTACAATATCGGGTGTACAATATTTTTAAATCAATGCGTCATACACATGATGATAATGCTCCGTCCTCTAAAAGCAATTTGCTAAGCAGGGTCAGAATACTAGAAACAACTTATAACCTACTATGTTGGATAACTATATATTGACAGGGATAAAATATATATAAAATTACTTGTATGATAAGTAAAACAAGATCAGACGAAAGGCGATTTTGTTTTTCAGAATACTCACTCTATTTAAGAAAGCAACCTAAAAGTTCCTGCCAAACACTAGACAAAATTTAGCGTTCAGTTCCATACTGCCACTGAATAGGTAAAAACAGTTTAAAAGATAATCTAGGTAGGGTAAAAATAACAAACCTGGCTGAAGGTGAACTTTGATGAACTATCTAACATTCCCACAGCATCACAACCAAGGTTTCCAGCAGAAACAATTCCAAGTACAATACTCTGTGTTTATCTAGAAAAAAGAAAAATAAACAACTCTGCTGTCGATCGGCACCAATTTACATGTTGAATGTCCTTGACTAAGTTCCTCGGCATTATCTACACATCCTCGCAACCACTCAGAACTTAAATTGCAGCTCATCACAAGTTCGTAACTAACAGTTACAAAAATCATAAACAAATTAACATACAAGTAACACACCCTAATTTATTTCATCACAAACCTTCAGGATGTGACACATTTATATGATAACAATTTAATAAAATCCATTAGTTGTATACTGACACATCATGCAAATTTCCCAAAAGCTCCCTTTTACTTTATACAGATCCTCTGAACCCACTCAGGACATAAATTGAAGGTATTGATAACTAAGAACAGCCATTTGATGAATAACTGCATAAGCATAACTATTCCAAAGTATCAGCAAACAATTAATTAACCAAGCCAAAAAGAATCAACTGACTAAAAATTGTTACTCTAACACAATAATACCCATCATAATAATAATCATCAAAAAGTTCCACATAAAAAATTGCTAGCCTAGATAAATTCCAGGTTTCTCAATTACTCTTTACCACTAAACTTCATCAAACATAAACTAAACATAATATTCATAGTACCAAAAGACCACCTACAAAAACTTATCTACGACGAGGGCAATCTCATCCTCTTCGCCGCCTTCTTATTTCCCTCTGAAACAGCATTCACAAAACACTCCAAAATCCGCTGCTGCGATTCAAGAATCATCTCTGTCTTCTTCACCTCCATATCCATTCGCATCGCCTCTACTTCCCTCACCATATCCATCTTCATCCTCTCCATTCTAACAAACCCATCTCCCAACGCCTTAATCGCCCCCACCAACTCCATCGCAGGATCATCACTCTCCTTTATTTCAACCCTCTCCCCATTCCCATTCTTCCCCATTCCAAACCTCCCCACACCCATTGGAATTGAAGAAAAATAAATGTACATATCTATGTCTTAATTGTATCATCATGCGAACATAACAGAAGTGGTGACAGGAAACCAACATGTATCGACTGGTCAATCTTCACAGCAAGAAGTTCAAGTGGACAATGCTTATGTAGGAAGAGAACGTAAATTTGTAGAAGATACAAATACATCTCTTGTTGGGTATGTGAAACAGTTTCAACTGCTTGTGGAAGAGATGTTATCAGGATTTAAGAAATTTGAAGCACATTGGTGCTAAATTCATTTCTTTTTCTAAAGATTTTGGAGGTCTTCAATTTGTTAGTCAAGTTCAATATAATATCACCTAATCACCTAATAAATTTTTCCAAAAAGAAAAAAGATTTATTTACATACATTCCATCATACATAATTAATAATTGCATCACATAACTTTTACGTATATAAAATTTTAAATATGTGACTCATATTAGAGAGTTTTGGTCGACCAACTATTCTTTCAACGATTTAAATATATTATTTGTCTAAATACATAAATATTTAAATATATACAAAAAATAATTGAAATTATGTTGTAAAAAAAAAAGGTGAAAACTATAAAAAGATGATCTATGTTATATATAAAAAAATAATATAATTAACATTCACATTAAATTAAAAAAGATATAAATTTTTGAATCATAAATATTACAAAAGTACAATAATTATTTAAAATGATCAATTAGATTATAACTCGACTATAAAGTTGGTACATGCATATGAATTTTAGATAATATAATATATAATGGTTGAGTTATAACATACATTTAGATTTTAGATTTCATATGCACGGGTCATTAAGGTTGTCATATTTTTTATCGATTGAAATATTTAAAAAAAATTAAAATTGATCTAAAAAAACAATTCAAAATTATAATATAAAAAATAATTGAATTTACCCAATTTTTTATTGAACTTCTATATAGTGTAATAAATATTAGACTAAAACTAAACATTTAAGTTTAAAAATGTATAAATTTATATGTTTAGAAAAAATGATTGAGACAAGCAAAAGGTAAGGATGACTTTTATTAAATATTAAAAGATTTGTAATATGTCTCAAAATCTATTCTTACATTATTTATCCAAATTTTATGAAATTTAATCAAATTATAAAATATTTGGTTCAAAAAATTGGTATTCAATATTACAAAATAACTATAAAAATATTTGATAGATCGAAATCTTAACTTTTATCATATTTTTAATTACAAAAGAGAAATTAGTTGAGTGCCCGTGCGTTGCATTAAACTTCAACACAAGGGCAAAGATTACCATTTTAATGGTTGTGAAGTTACTATTTTATCCCTATATTTTTAAAAATTACAAAAATGTCCAAGGCACGGGCACTAAAATAAATTCTCGTCTGAAAATGTATACATATATTAAGATAATTTTGTAATTAAAAATATGATAAAATCTAAAATTTCGATTTTATCTCATATGTTTATAATTACCTGGTAATATTGCATACCAATTTCTTGAACCATATATTTTAAAATTTCATTAGATTTCTTAGATTTTGGATAAATATCAATACGATAATATTCGCATGAATATATACTTATAATTGTTAAATTATTAATTTAGTTTTCAATGACGTGAAATGAACTTTTTTAAATTGAACATTTGGTTATAACATAAATAATGATTTTAGTAAAATTGTCCGTGTATAACATAGGCGTCTATTAACTCATTTGATTTTGTTGTAAATAATTGATCGTATATGTAAGACTATACCTTAAGACATATTATAAAATTTCTTAATATTGAGTAAAAGTCATCATTGTGGTTGTCTCAATCAATTTTTTGTAACATATATATTTATACATTATAAACTCAAATATTTAGTTTTAGTCTAATGTTTATTATACAATTCCGAAGTTGAATTAAAAATTGGGTGAATTGAAACATGTTTTATATTATAATTTCAAATAATTTTTTTAAACTCAACTTTAAATTTTTCCAAATTTTTTAATCGATGTAAAATATGATTAGACGACTTTAATGACCCGTGCATCTATATGAAATCTAAAATTAATTTCTTGATTTCATTGTATAATAATCTAAGTATATGTTATCATTTAACCATTATATATTATATTGATCAATTTACTATATTATATAAAAATTCATATGTATCATATTTTATACTTTATAGTCGAGTTATCATATTTTTAGAGTTCTCATCTTTTTAAGAAAATTTCAATTATTTTTCTTATATGTTTAAATTCTTATGTTTTTAGACCAATCATACATTTAAATCGTTGAAAGCCTAAATAGTTGGTCGACAAAAATCGTCTAATATAACTCAGATGTTTAAAATTTTATGTATCTAAAAGTTATTTGATGCAATTATTCATTATGTACGATTTGATAACTAAAATTTACATATTTCTTAAAACCAAATCTTTTTTTAAATAATTTAATATCGACATGGAATTGAATGTAAATAAATCCCCTTTATTTTACTCGGTTACATTTATATATAATCTAAAATTTTATTTTTTACATCAATCATTTTGTTAGGTCGAATACACAATAAGCAATCAAATACTGTATGAGTAACTTAACAAGAACACACTGTTTAACAATTAAAAACTGTTTGGAATTAACAATTCCTCTCTCAGTGATGTAAATATCACAGAGAGCTGCTTAGGTTACAATCAATGAATTTCTCAATGTTCGACTACCCTTCTAGGGTTAACCTAACTGTATTTATAGAACATACAGCTTCGTACAATCAGTAATTGATTCTCCTATAATCAAGCTATACAATTGATATCAATCACGATTGTTCCAGTCTTCCAAGTCAACTCATTCTCTTTGACAGCTTTCCAATCTTCAAAGATATTGCTTCCATATTTATCTTGCATCAACCTTTAAACACTGTTGACTCTTCAGACAATATCGCTACAGAGTTTACCAACCTCTGTTGCGCTTCCAGTCAGTGTTTAACTAAACTCTGACTGCTTCCAGCTAAACTCTGTTTTCTGACTTTAGCTTCCAAACACTGTTCTCATCAATCATTTCTAACAATCTCCCCCAACTTGTCCATTAGCAAGAATGTACAAGTTTACAGTAAATGATGATGTCAAAACAAATACAAAGTTTTACAGTGTTTAACATACAAACAGAGTTTAAGCTATTACTTAACAAATTCTACAGAAAATAAGAAAATTCTTACAGACTTTAATTTCTAATCTCTTGCAGATCAGGCATTGTTCTGAGATAGTCTATAAGCAACCTTCTTTCAGCATTTTCAAGCTCTATCTGCATAGCTTCCTTGATTTCTCTCAACTGAGGATCATTCTCATCAGTTTGATAGATAGCAGCTCTAAGATCGTAGATTTTGTTTCTTCTCATTTCATTTCCCAGCCTTATGTATTTCACTTCCTCAGATTTCACATTAAAATCCAGAACAGTGATTTCAAGATCAGTCTTCAGTTTTGTAGTCCCTTTCTCCATTTCTATCAAATTTCCATTCCAATCTCTCTATTTAGGAACATACTTGCTGTTGAATTTCATTTGCCTTCTTGCAAGGTTTTGAATCATTCTTTGTTGAAGCACATTTGCAACTGACTGAGCTCTTTGATTTCTCACTCTGAAAATATACAGAACATATTCAAGTTCTTCCCAGTATTTTAATTCGATATCCTTTTCAGAAACTTTAAATACTGTTCCATCAGCCATGAAATATAGCAAGAAATCCTTCTCTAGACTCTTCTGATATACAAGCTGTACTGACTCCAGTTTGTCTAAACTCTCTTGAGTGACACCACGACCTGGAACAGACAGTGAAGAAGGATCTCTAGGACCAACATATTGCCTTTTATCTCTGTGTGAGCCTATGCCTTCTTTGTTGTATCCAACTTTACCAGATAAAGCTCTACCATCAGTAAAATCCATTGGAATTGTAGCTTCTAGTCTTGAATCATGAGGAGCACCTCTCTTAAATGTTGATTTCAACTGAGAAGACAATAATGATGTGGTCACAACTTGTGCAGCAACAGAGGTTGTGTCTTCATTTTTCTGTACAACATGTGTATCAACAGAGGTTGTAACAATACTTTTCAGCTTTTGCTTAGCTTCTGCATCTGTTGGTTTTCTAAATACTTGCATTCTTTGATTTGTACCAACTGGTTCTTTGATTTGAATGCCTTTAAGAACAGGCTTTGCAGCTTTAGCAACTTTCACATTCTTCTTTGCTTTTTCAGACTTTACAGCTTTCAAATGCTTTTCTTGTAAACTCTTCTCTTCAGCTTTAACATCTTCTAAAGTAACTCCTTCTGCATTCTCTTCCATGAAAATCTTAACAGCTAACTCCTCATCAGTCTTTGGATTTGATATTAATTCCAAACTCTTAGTCTTTGAAGTACCTTGAGTTTCAGTGTTTATTCCAACAGACTGTGATTTAACAGATTTGCCAGATCTCAGAGTTTGCTTTTCAGAGTTTAATACCTTACTCTTATCACTTGCCCCTCCATCTCCAGCATCATCCTTTTGAGTCAGAGTTTGAGAAACTTTGCATTTAGACTTAGCAACTCTCTCCCCCTTTTTGACATCATCAGGAATGAGTATGGATGTAATGAGCTCTAAAGAGTTAGCAATGGAATCCACCTTAGAAAACAAAGCAATTTGATTTTCTTCAACTTTTCCTAGCCTGGCAAAGAGAGTGTCTTGAACTTTGGATAGCTGTGCAGCTTTTATTTTGGACTCTCTTTCCATCTTCATTTATCTTGACTGAATCTCAGTCTTCAAGGAAGCAATTTCTTGTTTTGTATCAGAAAAATTTCCCTCCAGAGTTTTAACTTGTACCACTGTTGCTTTTAAGCATGATAAAATCTCTGGATTTGAAATTTGACTAGCAGTCTGCTTAACAAAATCAGCTGCTCTCCCTTTTGGAAAAATACAGTCTTGTTTATACCAATTGGCAGCAGATTTAGCAAGATACTCTTCTTCAATTGCATGAGATGGACAAGGCTGATCAAAAGATTTATGCTTATTATCAGTCTGTGCAGGTGCACTCACAAATGAATCAGAGTTTGCACTGCTGTCAAATTCATCTTCAGCACTTGCATCTTTAGCTTGAGCATCGTTTAAAGAACCACTGTGCTGAGCTGTGTCAGCCACAGTTTCTGTAACAACTTCTGCAACCTTTTCAATAGTCTCTTCATGTTGCACAGGCTCTGCAACAGAGTTTGCCTTTGTAGCTTCAACAGGCATAGATTCAGAATTCTCCTTAGTTGCCTGATCAACTTCATCACCTTTGTCTTGAATTGGAGAAGATACCAGCTCTGTGTGTGATGCTTCAGCTTCAGGAACTTTTACTGCAAGCTCATCAGCTACACCAGGAGCTTCAGTATGAACAATAGGTGAGATAGGATCAAGAATTGAATCAAGAACAGCATGCACTGGTGAAAAACCATCTCTTTGATCCTCTTCTACAGGCATTTTATCCTCTGTAGGTATTTCAACATTAACATTATCCTCTGCAGGCATTTCAACCTCTGCGGGTATTTCAACTTTGTCAGCCACAATATCCTCTGCAGGTATAGAAACATTTTCTTCATCCTCAACAGTAGGTGTTTGCTGAGAAACCACCTCTGGAGCTTCAACAACATTCTCTTCATCTGAATCAGAAAGAATTAATCTCCTCTTTTTGATTTGAGGCACTACAACCTCCTTTTCATCTTCACTTGAGCTCTCTTTAGTTGGTGAAAGTGAAGGTCTGTTTGCATGTTGCTTCATTCTTCTTTTTTTTTTTTGCCAAATTGCTTCATTCTTCTAGTATAAACAGCTCCAGGTAATGTCTGTTTAGCCTTTGAGTGTTTAGTGTTTAGGGCAGTGTGTTTCTTTCTTTTTAGTTTGGCTTTGGCTATTTCAGAAGGTGCTGGCTCAGAGTTTATGGTATCTAATGGTTCAGGAATTTGTTGTGGTGATTGAGGGTCTTGTGGTTGGTTTACATAGTTCTGTAAGGCTAAAGGCATAAACATCTCAGGTATTTGCTGTTTAGTGACATCTTTGTTTGTCAAATCAGAAAACATTCTCTTAGCAACTTGAAAAGGCTGAATCACATCAGCTTCATCAATTGGAATGTTAGGCACACAGGCAGTAAATAACAGTTGACAAAAACGAGCAAAATAGACAGTAGTAGTCTCAGACAAACGCTCTCCCAAGTTCATTAGTACTAGTCTACCAAAATCGAAGTTACCTCCATATAGTAGAGCATGACCAATTTGGAGAGTATCCAGAGGAAGTGCATCCCAGTTTGTTGTCTTCTTTCCAAAAGCTCTTGTGATGCAATCGAAAAAGAAACTCCATTCCTTTCTCAAACTTGGCCGTCTCAAAGACCCTATCTTATTCAAGTTTCCTGCACATCCAATTTGCTCCAACATTGTCCTCAAGCGATCATGACCAACAACACTGTAAGAAGTGTGTGTCTCAAAATCTAGAGCATCCCTAACAGTAGTTGGAGTAATAATATACTCTGATTCATCATGAGTGAAAGTGATTGTGGGAGTGCCAGACTCTTCTCCATCATCATATACAGAGTTTGTCCAGAAGGCGGCAATTTGTGAAGCAGATAGTGTTGGTGGTGCAGTTAAAGCCTTCCCTATTTCAGAATCTTTCAAGAAGTTTTGGAACAAATGAAACGCCTCTGGAGCATTTGCATTCTCCAGTGGTGCTGCATAGTTGCTAGGAAGAAAAACTAACCCTGCTGCATCAAACGCTTTAGTTGCCATTAGTAAGATATGATACGAAGAGATTTAGAGAAAAAATGTGTATGCACTGTAAGTGTTTATCAAAAGGTGAATGAGAGTATATGAGAAGTTTGAAAGTGAATGAGTATGCAAGTAACTGTGAGTGGGTGAATGTGAATCGATATGGAGTGAGAAACTAAAGACGATTAGAGTAAAATTAAAACTCAATCTTTTATTTAGTAAAAGCGCGCAACTGTTGTAGAGTAATGTGTGAGTGGGACACTATCATGGGACACGTGTCAAACAACCAATGGAGCACTTAATAATTACCGCTGTCATTTCTATAATCACGACACTTACACTAATTAACAGTTGTCAACTACCTTAATTACTTCAAAATAATCAAATCATCTAAATGAAACTGTACCTTAGAGTACTTAACACAATTCAACAGTGTTTATCAATTTTCCAACTTTATCACTAAAACCCTTTCAAAAAATTGCACAGTTGTGAGTATCAGTGTGTGTGAAGCAGATTTTACTGAAATCAATTTTTAGAGCATCTAGTATTTCATAACATCCATAACAAAAATCAATAAACACTGAATGCACAAACTCTCATAGTAAACACTGATTGTTTGATGAATGCTAAACTCTGTAGTTACTGTAATACAGAAATCTGAAAACTTCTATTCCCTTTGATGTCCATGATTATCCAAGTAAGCACACAGTCTTGAAAGACAAAAATATCAAGAGATAGAAATCAGAGCATCATTCAGTGAATAACAGTCATGAATTTGATAACCTCACAAACTCTCAAAGCACACAAGTGTTTAGGTGAAGTGTTTACACTCACATTCAATCAGAAATAGCAGAATCTACCATATGCTTGAATGTCCACCAATTCTACACTACTTTGTATACATGTATGCACAAATCAAAAGGACTTTATTCAGGGTTGGAATGAGATAAGATCAAACAGATGAAAAAGGTGTTTTATTCATAAGTGAATATCAAGCTGAATATTTCAATAGACCAAAGTGTTCAGTCACACTGTTAGTACATATTTGTACAAGATCAGTATATATGCCTTTTTCTTTTTTTCTTTTTTTTTATTTTTTTTTTTATTTTTTTTATTTTTTTTTATTTTTTTTTTATTTAGCATATATACTGAGTAGACTTTTCTTTTCTTGAAAAATACTCATCTGCTTGAGGAAAAAAAAATATAACTGCTCTTAATACTTCAGAGTATAAGAAAAATGAGCAGTTAATTAGGCTCAAAGGGGTTGACTAAGGAAGGAATTTATGAACAGTGTTTATATAGTGTTTGAAGAAAGTTCAAAAGAATTTTGAACAGTGTTTAAAGAAAAATGGTAAATCCTATTGCCTTTATCATTTTCATGCACACACATATCATGTAGTCTCAAAATGGTTTAATACAAGTTCTAGAGAAACATACTACCTAATGAATATCACACAACAATAAATACTGATTGATAGAAAATGTATCAATCACTGATTTGGCTCAACCTCTCACAGGGTGTATACATGAATCTGAACTCACCAAACTAATCAATGACACATCTCAAGTTTTATGGTTTTCACAAGTACAAACAAGGAATCATCATGAACCATACCTTTGGAAACAGAATGTCACTAATCAGAGTTTAGAGTTCATCAATAACCAAAATTATTTATGAGAGGCAATGCATACAATATTCATAGACTGAGAGTTTAGGACTGAATAAACTAAGAGATGCTATAAATATGAAACAGTATCATGCTGTGTTGATTTACTGCACAAAGTCTGATTAGATTACAGTGACTCAGAAAGAATCATGATTTATTTACTGAGAATCATGCTTCATACATTTTTCTTCATTGGTGTTTTCATTCAGACAATAATCAATTCTGAATTCACTGAGTGTATCCAACATATTAACAGTGTTTAACAGACAGACATGCTTACAGAGTTTAACAAGTTTTAAACATAAGCATGCAGAACAGAGTTTAATACTAAGATTCACATAGCACTTAATAATTTGCAGAAACATGAGCAACATATTTTAGAAATAAGTTCTTGAGTCTAACCAACATTTCTAGTCAAAACTAGAGACCATTCCTAGTTCATTGACCAGTCTTGTAAATGTAGCTTCACTCAATGGCTTGGTGAAGATATCTGCAAGTTGTTGTTCTGTAGACACAAAGTGAAGCTCAATGTTGCCTTCCTCTACATGCTCTCTGATGAAATGATACCTTATGCTGATGTGCTTTGTCATTGAATGTTGTACTGGATTACATGTCATTGCAATAGCACTTTGATTATCACAGTAAATAGGTATCTTGGTATACCTTAATCCATAATCCAGCAGTTGATTCTTCATCCATAAAATCTGTGCACAGCAGCTACCAGCAGCAATATACTCTGCTTCAGCTGTAGATGTAGATATTGACTTCTGTTTCTTGCTGTACCAGGAAACAAGTCTGTCACCCAGAAATTGACAACTTCCACTGGTGCTTTTTCTGTCTATCTTACATCCTGCAAAGTCTGCATCTGAATAACCAAGTAGTTTAAACTCTGATTCTCTTGGATACCACAGCCCCAAAGTCATAGTGCCCTTGAGGTACTTAAATATCCTCTTTACTGCTGTTAAATGTGGTTCTCTTGGATCTGCCTGGAACCTTGCACACAAACAAGTTGCATACATAATATCAGGTCTGCTAGCTGTCAAATAGAGTAAAGAACCAATCATTCCTCTGTAACTTGTCATATCTACTGATGACCCTGCATCTTTGTCCAATTTTGTTGCAGTTGCCATGGGAGTTGTTGCAGATGAACAATCAAGCATACCAAATTTCTTGAGAAGGTTTCTGGTATATTTTGCTTGATTTATAAAAATTCCATCATCTGTTTGCTTTACCTGTAAGCCTAGAAAATAACTAAGCTCTCCCATCATACTCATTTGATATCTTGACTGCATGAGTTTGGCAAACTTCTTACAGAGTTTATCATTAGTAGATCCAAAAATGATGTCATCTACATATATCTGTACTAAAAGCAAGTCACTGCCAGTTTGGAAGTAAAACAGAGTTTTGTCAATAGTACCTCTGTGAAATCCACTTTCTAGTAGAAATTTGGCAAGGGTTTCATACCATGCCCTTGGTGCCTGCTTAAGTCCATAGAGTGCCTTGTCTAACCTGTAGACATAGTCTGGATATTTTGGATCTACAAACCCTGGTGGTTGTTCCACAAACACTTCTTCTTCAAGTTTTCCATTCAAAAATGCACTTTTTACATCCATCTGAAACACTTTGAATTTCATGTGAGAGGCATATGCTAGAAAAATTCTAATTGCCTCCAATCTAGCCACTGGAGCAAATGTTTCATCATAGTCTATTCCTTCCTGTTGTGAATAGCCTTTTGCAACCAGTCTTGCCTTGTTCCTTGTGATAATACCCTCACTGTCAGTTTTATTCCTGAAAACCCATTTAGTACCAACAATGGATCTGTTCTTGGGCCTTGGTACAAGTGTCCACACTTCATTTCTTTCAAATTCATTTAGCTCTTCTTGCATTGCTGTTATCCAGTCAGCATCTTTAAGAGCTTCTTCCACTTTCTTTGGCTCAGTTTGTGACAAGAATGCATGAAACAGACATTCATTTGTTGTTGCACTTCTTGTCCTTACTTTTGCATCTGGATCACCAATAATCAAATCAGGTGTGTGTGATTTAGTCCATTTTCTTGCAGAAGGCAGATTGCTTCTGTCATCATGTGATCCTCCCCCTTGATCCATGCTCTCCTGATTTTCTTGGTGTCTTTCTTCATTTTCAGATGCTCCCCCTGAATGTGACTTCTCAGTATTATCAACAGAGTTTGAATCAACAGAGTTTGATTCAGAATTATCAACTGAGTCACTATCAGTGTTTGAATCATCACTTTGATGTGATTCTTCATGCTCCCCCTCAACTGGTTCTTCCCTTGTTTCTGATTGAAGAGTTTCTTCAGTATTTACCAGTAGAGGTTCAGAGTTTAGATCAACAGAGTTTGTCAAATCAGTCTGATCAGAGTTTACTTTTTCAGAGAATAAATCTTCATTTTCAAAGTGGAGTTGATCATGTTCATTTACTTCTTCAAGTCCAGTTATTTTCTTGTCATCAAATGACACATGAATTGATTCCATGATCACTCTAGTTCTCATATTATAAACTCTGAATGCCTTTGTTGACAGTGGATAGCCAACAAAAATTCCTTCATCTGCCTTTAGGTCAAATTTGGTCAACTATTCAGGATGAGTCTTCAACACAAAGCATTTGCATCCAAAAATATGAAAATATTTTAGATTTGGCTTCTTCTTCTTCACCATTTCATATAGTGTTTTACCATGCTTGTTGATCAGTGTTGCATTTTGAGTAAAACAAGCAGTTTGAACTGCTTCTGCCCAGAAATATGTTGGCAACTTTGCTTCATCTAGCATGGTTCTGGCAGCTTCTATCAAGGTTCTGTTTTTCCTCTCCACTACACCATTTTGTTGTGGAGTGCCAGGTGCAGAAAACTCTTGTTTTATCCCTTTACTCTTGCAAAATTCTTCCATTGAAGAATTCCTGAACTCAGTTCCATTGTCACTTCTGATTATCTTCACTTGATTCTCTGACCCTTTTTCCAGTTGTAATATATGTTCTGTCAGTGTTAATGCAGTTTCAGTCTTCTTTGCAAGAAAATATACCCATGTGTACCTGGTATATTCATCAACAATGACTAGAGCATATTTCTTCTTTCCAAGAGACATCACATTCACTGGACCAAAAAGATCAACATGTAGTAGATGATAAGGATCAACAATTGAAGACTCAGATTTGCTTTTGAAGGTGGCTTTTCTCTGTTTGGCCTTTTGACAAGAATCACACAGGCCTTCTACATTCAACAAGGACTTTGGTAAACCTCTCACAAGATCATTCTTTATTAGCTCATTGATATTGTTCAGATTCAAATGAGAGAGTTTCTTGTGCCACTTCCAACTCTTTTCACTGGACATTCTTGTTGACAGACACACTGCTTTGCCATCAGTGTTTGTTGACAATTTAATTTCATATATGTTATTGTGTCTGTTTCCAACTAGAGCAACTTTCCCTGTAGATTTGCTGATCACTTGACAATATTCAGGCTGAAAATCTACATGATATCCTCTGTCACAGATTTGACTCACAGATAGCAAGTCATGTTTGAGTCCTGGAACCAGAGCTACATTTGTGATGATGACATTTCCAAGATTAATATTGCCATATCCCAGTGTATGTCCTATGTTGCCATCTCCATAGGAAACTTCTGGGCCAGCCTTCTCCTCAAACTCTGATAGCAGGGCTTTATTTCCTGTCATGTGTCCTGAACATCCACTGTCCACGACTAGGGTACTAACCCTGTTGCCCTGCAATCACAAACAATCACTGATTATTAGTTTTAAGGATCCAGACTTGCTTGGATCCTTTGGCTTTCTTAATTCTGTTAGCTTTTGCAGCGGAATTTACATTAACAGAGTTTAAGCTAACTTTTTCAGAGTTTACATTTGCAGAGTTTACTTTAACCCATTTCAAATTTGGCTTGGGTTCATAGTAATTATAGTAAATAGCATGATAATCTCTGCAAGTGTAAATAGAATGCCAAGTACTTCCACAGTGTTTGCATAAAGTCTGTGGTCTTATTCTCACATAATCACTCTTTACTGCAGTTTTAGAGGGCAAAGAATTAATGTTCTTATTCTTACTGCAGAAACTAGCAAGATGATTAGTGCTACCACAATTAAAGCATGTTTTTCTAGGAGCTAATGAAGCAAGCATTGGCTTAATTCCTGAGGTTATGCCTACCTTTCCATTTCTGTTTTTCTTAGGCATTCTCTGTTTGTTGACAGACTTTATTTCCTTAAGCTTATGCTTGAGTTGTTTATCTGTCATTAAACCAATGTTAGCCTCTTTAACAAAGGTTTTAGCATATGACTCTTTAACAGCCTTTTTCTGTGCTTCAGTCTTAGGTCCACCTGTTCCCATGACATTACCTTCAGATGAACGATGTGGTCTAACTTTTACCTGATTTTCAAATCTAAGTTCATCTCCCTCAGAGTAACCTAGACCTACTGTGTCTGACTGAAACACTTCTTGAGTGTCTTTACCAGAGTGTGTCCAAGTTTTAATGATGTGTTTAGTATCCTCCAATTCTGATTCTAGTTGCTTATACTTACCTAGCAACTCCTGTTCAATAAACACTGCATCATCTCTCTCTTTCTGAATTTTATTCATATTCTCTAGCTGTTCCTCAACAAGTTTATTTCTTTCTTTAAGTTGAGAACACTCAGACTTTATCCTTTCATTTTCTAAAGTCTGATCCCTATAACTGATATGCAATGCTTTAAGATAAATTCTCAGTTCAGTTATATTATCAGTGTTATAAGCATAGGTAGTTGGAGGTACCTTGAGATCATCATTTTCAGTCTGAGTAGTAGCCATGAGAGCATAGTTGACTTCCTCATCTGAATCTGAAGTGTCTGCCCAATCTCTGCCTTTGGTGTAGAGTGTCTTTTCAGTTTTACCCTTCTTGCACTCAGGAGCATAGTGACCCATCTCCTTACACTTGTAGCATTGAATTTCAGACTTATCTTTCTTACCAGATTTGAAGTCCTTTCCCTCAGATTTCTTGAAATTCTTCTTGTCAGACTTTGAGTAGTCCCTGGAGAATCTCTTTCCCTTCTTGAAGTTCTTGTATCCCATCTTCTTGAAGGTCTTTACCATCAATGCAGCCATTTGCATCATCTCCTCATCATCTTCAGAATCAGATGATTCATCTGTGTTTGAGTCAACATCAGTGTTTGATGACTCATTCTCTGAATGTATGACTAAGGCTTTCCCTTTTGCCTTTCTCCTTGATGCCTCCTTCTTTGATGGTTTCTCCTCAACCTTAAGAGCAACAGACTTTGACTTTCTACTAGATCTTTTGTTTCTCTGCTCCAATTCCAATTCATGAGTTTTGAGCAGCCCATAAATTTCATCAATCTCTGTTTCACCAAGTTCATAATTATCTCTTATAGTGGTTGTTTTCACATCCCACTTTTCAGGTAGAGAAAGAAGAAACTTGAGATTTGAGTCTTCTAAATCATACTCTTTGTTAACCAATGACAAATCATTGAGCAGTTTACAGAATCTGTCAAATGTTTCTGTCATGGTTTCATCAGACTTTGCCTCAAAGTGCTCATACTCCTGAGTGAGTATGTTTCTTCTGTTTTTCTTGATTGCAGGAGTTCCTTGACACCTAACCTCAAGTGCATCCCATATTTCCTTTGCTGTTGTGCAGTTAATCACTTTATTAGACATAACATTGTCTAATGCACTGTGAAGTAAATGTCTCACTTTTGCATCCTTTGCAATAGATGAAAGATCCTCAGCAGTTAGATCTTTCTTTTCCTTTGGAATGACCTTTGATTCCTCACCAGCAGCAGCAGCAGATAATTTTGTTGGTTTGTGAGGACCTTCATATATTCTATCAAGGTATTCTGGATCTGTAGCCTCCAGAAACATGGTCATTTTCACCTTCCAAATTGCATACTCTGATGGCCTAAGTATAGGAACCCTTATTGTCTCATACCTACTAACAGTAGTAGGGGCTTTCTCAGATGGTGGAGGTATCTCTGCCATTGATTACTCTTGTGTTTGGATCTTTAACTGTAATAAAGTAACAGATTAGGCTCTGATACCACTTGTTAGGTCGAATACACAATAAGCAATCAAATACTGTATGAGTAACTTAACAAGAACACACTGTTTAACAATTAAAAACTGTTTGGAATTAACAATTCCTCTCTCAGTGATGTAAATATCACAAAGAGCTGCTTAGGTTACAATCAATGAATTTCTCAATGTTCGACTACCCTTCTAGGGTTAACCTAACTGTATTTATAGAACATACAGCTTCGTACAATCAGTAACTGATTCTCCTATAATCAAGCTATACAATTGATATCAATCACGATTGTTCCAGTCTTCCAAGTCAACTCAATCTCTTTGACAGCTTTCCAATCTTCAAAGATATTGCTTCCATATTTATCTTGCATCAACCTTTAAACACTGTTGACTCTTCAGACAATATCGCTACAGAGTTTACCAACCTCTGTTGCGCTTCCAGTCAGTGTTTAACTAAACTCTGACTGCTTCCAGCTAAACTCTGTTTTCTGACTTTAGCTTCCAAACACTGTTCTCATCAATCATTTCTAACACATTTAGAATGACAAAAGAGAATTGTCAATTATGCTCAATCGATTAGAATATTTTTTTTATAAGTTTATATCATCCAGTTTTCTAGAAATAATATAAACCAACATTTTATTTACTCAAAAATAAAAAATAGAAAAGGATGTGACACGAAGAGAAAATGTGGTTTATGTTATAGGATTTTTAAACAAAACTCAAAACTAAGTGTAGCATAGTTGGTTATGTCATAAGTTTGATGGGAGAAGGTCAGTGCTTCAATTCCCAACACTAACTTAATTTCACTATTTTTACATAATTATTAAAGGATGACATTTTTGTAATTTTTAAAAATATAGGGATAAAATAGTAACTTCACAACCATTAAAATGGTAATCTTTGCCCTTGTGTTGAAGTTTAATGCAAGGCACGGACACTCAACTAATTTCTCTTTTGTAATTAAAAATATGATAAAAGTTAAGATTTCGATCTATCAAATATTTTTATAGTTATTTTGTAATATTGCATACCAATTTTTTGAACCAAATATTTTATAATTTGATTAAATTTCATAAAATTTGGATAAATAATGTAAGAATAGATTTTGAGACATATTACAAATCTCTTAATATTTAATAAAAGTCATCCTTACCTTTTGCTTGTCTCAATCATTTTTTCTAAACATATAAATTTATACATTTTTAAACTTAAATATTTAGTTTTAGTCTAATATTTATTACACTATATAGAAGTTCAATAAAAAATTGGGTAAATTCAATTATTTTTTATATTATAATTTTGAATTGTTTTTTAGATCAATTTTAATTTTTTTTAAATATTTCAATCGATAAAAAATATGACAACCTTAATGACCCGTGCATATGAAATCTAAAATCTAAATATATGTTATAACTCAACCATTATATATTATATTATCTAAAATTCATATGTGTGTACCAACTTTATAGTCGAGTTATAATCTAATTGATCATTTTAAATAATTATTGTACTTTTGTAATATTTATGATTCAAAAATTTATATTTTTTTTAATTTAATGTGAATGTTAATTATATTATTTTTTTATATATAACATAGATCATCTTTTTAGAGTTTTCACCTTTTTTTTACAACATAATTTCAATTATTTTTTGTATATATTTAAATATTTATGTATTTAGACCAATCATATATTTAAATCGTTGAAAGAATAGTTGGTCGACCAAAACTCTCTAATATGAGTCACATATTTAAAATTTTATATACGTAAAAGTTATGTGATGCAATTATTAATTATGTATGATGGAACGTATGTAAATAAATCTTTTTTCTTTTTGGACTCGGTTACATTATGTATAATCTAGTTTTTTTTCTATATCAATTATTTAAAATGATAAAAGAGAATTATAGAGTATTCTCAGTCGATTAAAATATTTTTTATAATTTTATCTATCCAATATTTTAGAATTAATATGAACAACATTTCATTTACTAAAAAAAGGATGAGATAAAAAGAGAAGAGAGGTGGTTTATGTTATATGATTTTTAAACAAAGCTCAAAATTATTCGTAGCACAATTGGTTAAGGCATGAGTTTGAGATTGAATAGGTTAGTGGTTCGAATCCCAACAAAAGCATAATTTTTTTAGTTTTTACATAATTATTAAAGGATGACATGTGGTTTATGTTATAGGATTTTTAAACAAAGCTCAAAATCAATCATAGCACAATTGGTTAATGCATGAGTTTGAGAGTGAATATGTTAGTGGTTCGAATCTCAACACAAGCATAATTTCATTAGTTTTTACATAATTATTAAATGATGGCATTTTTGTAATTTTTAAAAAAATAAGGGTAAAATTGTAATTTCACACCCATTAAAATGGTAAATTTTGCCCTTGTGTTGTCCTATTATATATAGTAATAGATTTTAAATTTAAGTGTCGAAAACAAACACATCCTTTATTATCATACCTGAGTCTACCATACGTCAGTTAACCAATAAGAATCGAGAGATTATTTTAGGACCAATCAAAGCTAATTCCTAAAATTTTGACATTTCCTTATTTACAATTTCACCTTACCTCTTTAACCATGGTTAGTTAACACTTCTAATTTAAATACAATAATGATTTTATTAAACATATCCATAAATATCTATTTTTTAAATTAAAAAAATATTTAGTAGAAAATCACAATTTTAATTTGAAATCAATCCCGATATACCACTATATATTTTAAATTAAATTTCATAATTAATCATTCATTAATCAACCACTCTTTTAATATAAAGCCAATCACAACCATATTATCTTACATTATAAATTATTTTTATAATATATATTATACAATTATAATCGATATTAAATAATTATAATCTAACTTAACTAAAAATCGGAAAAAAAAATTGGATTTGAAATCAAATTTTAAATTACTTGGATAAAATCCATACCTTCAAAAATTTGATTTTTTTAAAAGTTCAAAAATATATTTATTCATATTCTGTTAATAAAATTAATTAATAAATGCATATAAGCCAACACTACAAAATTGGATTTGAACAAATTTTTAATAGCTTGGATATAATCCATATCTTCAAAAACTCAATTTTTTAAAAGGTTCAAAATATATTTAATTACAATTTGTTAATGAAATAATTAATAAATTCATATAAACGAACACTACATATAATTTAATTATTTTAATTATTAAATATACGCTATAATGGTATTATCCATACCTTCAAAAATTTGATTTTTTTAAAAGTTCAAAAATATATTTATTCATATTCTGTTAATAAAATTAATTAATAAATGCATATAAGCCAACACTACAAAATTGGATTTGAACAAATTTTTAATAGCTTGGATATAATCCATATCTTCAAAAACTCAATTTTTTAAAAGGTTCAAAATATATTTAATTACAATTTGTTAATGAAATAATTAATAAATTCATATAAACGAACACTACATATAATTTAATTATTTTAATTATTAAATATACGCTATAATGGTATTATTATTGGTTGGTGAATAAATTACCAACTAAAAAATTAAAATTATTTTAGAGGCAATCAGAATTTGCTTCTAAACTTTAAATCAATCAATCATATAATTGTTTTTATTATTTACCATGCTTATTCTAATTTACTAATCGCGGTTAAATTAAATTAAAATATAAAATATCTTGATTTAATAACTTCGCATATCACATGATTTTTAATTTTTAAAAATTTCTACTAACTGTAAATATTATTTTCTATAAATCCACATAACAATATATTACATTTAGTTATATATCTTTTAGTTATGAATTGTTTTTGAACATCCTTCATTATAATAAAGGATACCTGAATCTAACATGTATTAGTTATGAATTTTAATAATGATTTTATTAGACATATCCATAAATACCTATTTTTTAAATCAAAAAATATTTAGTAGAAAAACACAATTTTAATTTAAAATCAATCACGATATACCACTATATATTTTAAAATAAATTTCATAATTAATCATTCATTAATCAACCACTTTTTTAATATAAATATTCTATTATATATTTTAAATTAAATTTCATAATTAAGCATTCATTAATCAACCACTCTTTTAATATAAAGTCAATCACAATCATATTATCATATGATTTTTTATAATATATATTATACAATTATAATCGATATTAAATAATTATAATATAACTTAACTAAAAATCTGAACTTAACTTAACTTAATTATAATTGATTTAAGTTTAAGAATAAACTTAAATCAAGTTACACTCAATAACAATTAATTTATTTTTTCATATCAATTAACTAAAAATAATAACTACTAATTTTTATTTTAACAGTTAACTAATAAACAATTTATATAAAATAAAATTCTTAAAAATAAAAAATATAATTATTATATCAATTTAAACATTACAGGAAATTTAAGCCGCTTACTCCGTATTCCCCACCAGACTTAGCCAATTTTGATAAACTAAGTGTATGCATCAATTTTTCTCATTGCTAAATCATATCAATTTCGGTTATGATACTGATTTATATCTTTTTATTATATGGCATTCTATACTTGGACAAATTATCTTTTTATTTTGATTGTATATATGTATTATATGTGTCGTGTTTTAATTATCCAATAAATTCAATAGAAAAAACGTTTCTGACAAAAAAAAATTGATTTAGGTTATCATCATCCCCACAGTCCAGATTCTCTCAGAGTTACCCATTAGAATATTCAGTGGCAAACTTTAATAATTCAACAACTTACTAAATTGTAGGCATCAATCCTTATCACATTATACTGATATAAAGATAAATATTTTTTTACAGTGTTGGGTTGTCAATGTTATTAAGTGATTGCTTAACAATTTTATTCTAAATACAATAATTATTTAATTTAAAAATTTATACATTAATACATGAATCTATTATATTTATAATAGAAGGTCACGCTCCAGTGAGAACACATGTTAGTGTGAGAACAGTGAGAACACACATATTCACCATATTTCAAGCTATTTTAAAGGGCCTCGCTAGGAGCACCTTCACAAAAAAGTCTTATAATTCTACCCTCTATCCATTCATAACAAAAAAAAAAAAAAAAAATTTAAAAAAAAACAGCTGCCACGTTATCATTTTTATTTTTATTTTTTAAAAAAAAATTAAAACTTTTTTTAACGAATGGATAGAGGGTAGAATTATAAGACTTTTTCGTATTTGGTGCCCATGGCGGGTCCCTTTAGAATATCTTGAAATGTGGTGTTCTCATTGTTCTCCAACATATACATGTTCTCACCTGAATCATACCCTTATAATAGATATTTTAATATCTTAAACTTTCAATTCAAAATCATAAGGTACAATTAAAATCATGAATTAAAAATTAATTCATATTAATTAACCACATATTATTATAATTAATTCATATTAGTTAATCCTTTATTATAATACCCGAGTCTACCACATATTAGTTAACCAATCAAAATCGAGAAATTATTTTAGGACGAATCAGAGGCCACCCCCAAATTTTAGACCAATCACATTATATCTAACATATTTCCTTTTATAATTTAACTTCCCATCTTTTTTTAACTATGGTTAAATCTTTCAACCATTCTAGAGTTTATAATAACAAAATTATATAAAAATAAATTAAGTTTAATCTATGTAACTTATTTCCTTTTATAATTTAACTTCCCATCTTCTAACTCAGGTTAAATCTATCAACCATTCTAGAGTTTATAATAACAAAATTATATAAAAATAAATTAGGTTTAATCTATGTTAAGCAAGAAAACAATCAAAATTATTACCTAATATTAAATACCTAGAAACTATGATAAGAGAGTTTTAAAAAATTTATAATCGAAGAAGACATACACCATCGAAATCGACAGCCTCTTCTTCAATTCTAACGATTCTACCGGCCAATTCCCACAATTTTAAGCTGTGTAAATTCAAGATGCCAATCAAAAAATTATAAATTATTTTATGACCAATTAGATTCACTTCCAAATTTTTGAGCAATCATATTATATTAAATTTTTTCCTTATTTAACATTCTCCTACTTACTAACCATATTTAGTTAACAATTCTAATTTCAATTTATTAATGATTTTATTTAACATAACCATGTAATCTATTTTTTTAAAAAAATAATCAAGATTGGACAAACACATATTAAAATAGATCATATCAAGGTTTTCTTTATCCAAATTACGATCGTTGATCAGATCTTAAATTATGATACATCCCTCGCATATATCACTAAAATATGTAGCTTTTTTGGCGAGATAATCCAACAATTTAATGTAATCGTGAGGAAAATATTTATATGATTTAATCGACCATAATTGTGATTCTATACTATTCAAATCAATGAACCAATATATCAAAATCTGGTAGATCTAAGATCTCGAATGCCTCAATAAAGGAACCTGACCTCATAAAGAGAAAGGACGAAACCCAATATATGGGCAGACAAAATTAACTAAAGGGATACTAGATTTTCAAGAAAGATATATATTTTTTGAAAAACAAAATAAAATCAAGAAAAAAAACTGAAAGTTATCATTCACAAGGAGAAAGTACAAAATCCAATATATCAGTAGATAAAACACACCAACAGGGTACTAGACTCTCTCAATAAAGAAAAATATTTATTGAAAAACAAAATCAAGGAAAACAATAAATGGGAGCTTATCATCAACCAAAATGCTGATGTCAGCCCCTAAACTTTAGTTTGGAATTTCTGGGAGAGGATGAGAGAGAGAAATAAATCACTATTATTAATAACTAGATAGGTCGACATATATATAATTATATGTTTCTAATAAAATGTGGCATTTATAATTTTTATTCTCGAATTAAAGTAATAGTATCCAATTCCCAGATCCTAATGTAAGAGCAGACATATCGAATTTGCTTGGTTAGTTGATAATATTTATTTTTTAATATCAACAAACCCTTAAATATAGGTTTAAAAAAATTTAATAACTTGGTAGATTTCTAAACAAACATAGATATTTATTTTTTTAACAATAAACAAAATTAAAAAAAAAGGGTTTCATTTTATGTACTATAATCTTAGTTTTGTTTTGTAGCATCTGAATGTTGTTTTTAGTTATACAGTAAGTAGATAAAACCCATCAATAGGGGCCCTTTATAATTTTTAATTCTCGAATTAAAGTAAGAGTGTTCAATTCCCATATCCTAATGTAATAGCAAACATATCGAATTTGCTTGGTTGGTTGATAATATTTATTTTTTAATTAAAAAATTTAATAACTTGGTACATAGATTCTAAATAAACATAGATATTTAACAAAATTAAAAAAAAGAGTGTTTCATTTTATGTACTATAATCTTAGTTTTGTTTTGTAGCATCTCAATGTTATTATCAGTTATACAGTAACATACTTAGATAACTTGGGTCAAGAGTAAAATTACATGCATGTAACTGTCATTTTGTTTCGTTTTGCGTATTATTTTCATTTCGTGTGCGAAAAAAATTTCGTGTTGTTTAGTATCGTTTTGTGTTCGAATTTTGGGTAAAAAAAAAATTAATGTCATTTCCCTGCAAGACCCCGAAGACACACGACCTGAATGTACACAATACAAACGATATGACAGGCCTATGTAATATGTCGGAAAAATATACTCACACTTAAAGAAATATGAATTTATTTTTTAACCCGATAATTAAATTACAAGGACACACATATAATAATCTAATTATGTGTTTATATATTACACAAATGATTTTAGTTTCATGTACAATTTTTTATTTTAACATGTTAGTCAAATAAAAAAATATAGGTGATACTTATTTTCAAATATCTTATTTTACGCGTAGGGATGACAACTGGTTGGGTTCAGTGTGAATTTTATAAAATTCAAACCCATAGCAAAATATTTTTGGCTTTTAAAAATAAATTCAAATCCAAAGCCAAATTCGTCAGATTTTGGATTAGATTTAGATTTTTCGGGTATCCAAAATTAGTAATAATGTAATCAAATTTAAAATAATTGATAAACACAAACAGTATTAACTATATTTATACAATAACTAAAAAATAAAATGATTAAACTAAGTAGTCAAATGTAACATATTCTACAAATTGACATACTAAGCAAAATTTAAAATATGTTAAAAAGATATCTCTTCGTATACAACACAAATGAAAATTTATGTAAAGTAAAGAAAATTACATCTTAAATATTTCAATAAAACTTGAGATTAAGAAATAAAAGTTCTAATTACTAAATTAGTATTTCTAATGAAATAATGGGGAAAAAGTTAAATAAACTATATATCTTACTTATAAAATATTGTATATAATAATTTCAAATTATTATATTATTTATGTATCGGGTGAGAGCAATCACCATAAACACTAACTGTCATATCTTACTCTAAGAAAAGGATATATTGGATCTTTTGGTTGATTGATAATGTTTATTTTCTATAGTAAATCAATTCACTAATAAAAGAGCATACAATTTGTAAAAATGATATTAAACGAACACATTGGAAATTAGATTAGATGAAAGTTTTCTTTATAATACCTAGCTAGGTTCGTTTAACGGATATTGCCCAATAGAGATCCTTTCTTATATCATTGAAACATGCAACCTTTTTCTAGAGACAATCTAATGATTAACGGTCATTAGAAATATTTATGAATTAGTATAATATAAATTATAGAAACCCGTGGTACTGCACATATAAATATACCAAATTTCAAAATAAAAAAACTTAAAATATGGTTGAAAACTGATGAACTTAGTAAAAAAATTCTCAAAAAAGCGTGAAATCAATTGAAAAACAAAATTAACAGGAAACAATAAAGATGGGCTTAGAACGTTTCAACGGGGATGTGAATGTTATGATAATTATCTGATAATATTAAAAATATTAATGCAATTGGTACAAGTTGGCGAAGAAGTAATTTTATACTTAAATTAATTACATCTAAATGTAATTATCTTTTTTTAAATAATGTAATATATTCATATTAATTAATTAATAAATTCATTGTTCGGTGCGTAGCACGGGTGGAACGCTAGTCTTAAGAATGAAGTAGTTTTAACTACCAAGTTAAAATTACCAAGTCTACTCGATACCACGTTAGACCTTACAACTTAAGCATTCATGTAATTTCCAGAATCTCACGCTAAATGCCAAAAAAAAAAAAAAAACCCCACTTTGAAAGAAGTGCCAAAGCCAAGTTTTGACATAAGCAATATTTTTGGCATACGCAACGCAATAATGGGAATGCATTAGGTCATTCTAGAATTGTTACGTAGTCACTTCTCTCATCGTTGATTAGATAGATATATGTAGCTCGGCCGAAAAATAAATAAATCAGAACGTGATGACTAATGAGATGAACATCTCGAGGATATATAAACTATAAATCTCTTAGAATTGTCATTATAATTCCTAGACATGTTTTCTGCGAATTGCATTAAGAGAGTCCATTACAGCTAGGAAAAAAACTCCACACATGTTGGAGGAATATCGACACGCTAACAAAACTCAAGTGTATGTTTAGTTCTTGATTAAAAAGAATCATTCATTGGGTTTTTTTTCCCTTATTTCGATGTTGTTAAATATAAAAAATTTAAATATTCATGCACAAATTTTATCGGTCAAAGATAAACATGAATCCATGATCTCTGATGAGCACTAGCTCTACCAAAGCCTTGGCTTTTTTCATTGCATCAGCAAAACCCGATCTAGTCGACAAGGCTTTCTGTAGGGCGCGCGCAGCAGAAGGTATGCCCCTGTTGGTGTGTACACAGTACACTACTTGGGCTTTTACATACTTGTCTGAAATGTGCATTTTTGCAGGCCACTTTAGGCTTACCGCTTAAGTGGTAAAGAAACAGCCTTCTTTGCTAGGAGTAACAAAAATTCAATCATAGCTAGTCCAAAATTAGCCCTTGAGCACACTTTACAAACTTTTTGTGAGACGCTTTTGTTGAACAAATAAATATCCTAGTAGCAATCACAATTATACTTCATAATATATAATTCTATTCAATCAAAATGATTTTACAACTTCCTCCATCCCAATTTATATATTTCAATCATTTAATTACAACATTACATATTGTTTAATAAAGTTATAATTGACTACACTAACATTCATTTACATCCTCACAAATAAAAGGAATAATAAATATGCAATAATGATAAATTTTAATTAGTATAATAAAAATAAGAGAAAACCGGAAGATGTTTCCTAAGGGTGATTTGTACTTATAGATCTCGTAGTGCTGTCAAAAAAATTCGAAAAATCTGATATTCGATCGAAAAATTCGATACCGAATCCGAAAAAAACGGATAATATCCGTATTCGAAAGAAAACAGATATTATTCGTATCCGAAAATAGTGGATACGGATATAGGCACATCCGTATTCGAAATAACCGATATCCGAAAATTTATAATATATATATATGGTCTTACTTAAATAGAAACCAAATTAAAATAGAAACTAGAAACTAAACCCTAATCTAATATTTAAAGCTAATCTAATGACCAAACTACCCAATACAAAAAGTTTATAATATTCTAGGCTCCATTCAGTAAAAAAAAATAAATTACTGTTCACTGCTGACGTGGCAGTGACGTCAGCGTGAACAATAATTTTTTTTTTTTTTGCTGGATGGAGCCAATAATTTTAAATACTTTTTGTGAAGGTGCCCCTGACGGGGCCATTAGAATAAATGAAATATAATTTATTTAGTGTTGGTTTCTAGTTTCTATTTTAAGGGAGGTTTCTATTTGATCACTAGCCTATATATATATATATATATATATATATATATATATATATATAGGGTCCTACTCCACTACAAACTAAAATTAACTACAAACTAAAAACTAAACACTAATCTAATATTTCAAGCTAATCTAATGATCAAACTAGGGGTACCCCAATACAAAAAATGCTTAAAATAATTGGCTCTATCCAACAAAAAAAATAAAAAAAAAATAATAAAAAAAAATCACTGTTCACGTGATGACGTGGCAGTGGATTTCACTGGTTAACGGTGCTTCGCACCTTCTTGTACGGCGCTTCGCGCCTTTATCATTCTAAAGTTGTAAGGAATGGCAATCAATGGTAAAGGCAATAGACGATTGACGGGTGTGTCGAGGACCTTCGGTCCTCATGACTACCTAACTCATCCGTTTACTGTCTTAAATGCTTCGCATTTCCACGGCAGGGATTTTTTTTTTTTTTTTGAATTTTTTTTGTTGGATAGAGCCAATTATTTTAAGCATCTTTCGTGAAGGTACCCTTGGCGGGAAACTTAGAATAGATGAAATATAATTAATTTAGTGTTAGTTTGTAGTTTGTATTTAAGGATTGGTTTGTATTTGAGCAAAAGCCTATATATATATATATATATATATATATATATATATATAGGGGGCTACTCTAGTGAGACCCCTGTTATAGTGAGAACTACACATTGGGCCGCCTAAAAAAAGCCCAATAAAAGAAAAGGCGTGCACATCCTCTCTAGAAACAATAACATACTGCTATGTGCGTGCGTTGAACATAAGTTTGAATGGAGTCTACCACTCACCAGTTGGTTCAGATGATGAATCGCGCCCGTGGTATGGTTCTCCAAGTGTTGTAGACAAATAAATAAAACACTCAAACCAAGCATCATTCATATATGACAGTGGATCTGAACACTGTTTTTTGGGATAAGTTATTAATATTGTTTTTAAAAGCACAGTCCTTATAAGCTACTACTAAATAGATAATGCCAATTGGGGAAGAAAAAAGAAAAGAGAAGTGGAATATGGTGCCATATTCATTATTCAACTTACTTACAAAATACAAAGCATCAAATGACTGGATGTTAACAGACATTACACTGCTTGTTAACATTCACTCTTTTAGTTATTCCCAATCTTCTTGTACAAAATTGTACTCATACAAGACAAAAACTAGCAAAGAAAATTCATCAACTTTTGGCGTAAGATTTCCAATCTCTTTTTTCACAAAAACATGATACGTATCCACTTCAAATTCGGTCTTCTCAACCATTTTAATTTTTTTTCTTACAACCGATTCTCATACCACAATCACACCATAACCTTCATCACTCCCCAACCACCACACCACAAACCACATATCTCTAAATCACCACCACTCCTAACACCCACAGAATCAAAAAAATTCAAAGCAAATCACTGAAAAGTCAAAGCAAATCACCAAAAAATTAAATACAAAACATTAAAAATTCGAGCATAAATCATCAAAAAAAACAACTATGAGACAAGACAAATCACAAAATCACCATCTCTGGTCGCCACCACCACCAAATCACCGAAAATTCAAAGCAAATCACCAAAAAAATCAACACAAATCACCAATATTTCATATCACAGTCACCACCAATAGCTACAGAATAACCAAACTAAAATTTTGATCCAGAATTTAAAGGCAAATCACTAATTTTACACCCAAATCACCAAAAATTCTGGGCACAAAATCATTAAAAAAAAATCAGATTTAATTTCGTAATAGTATCAAATTCACCAGATCTAAGTCATCGTCACCATTTCCCTAGCCTATACAGCCTAGTCAAAACATGTAAGCCATAGAGGAAGGGTGTTTCAATATCGAGCTTTTAAAATGATAGAATTTGATATTACAAGGAGAGAGAGGGAGAGAGAGAAAGAGAGAGAGGTAGAGAGAATTGGTCGGAGATGGAGAGAGAGAGATGAGGACAGAGATAGAGAGAGATATGGGAAATGAAGACGGTGCCCCTGCGGGGCCAGACGTCGAAAATAGGGATGTCAAAAAAATCCGATCCGACGGATACCCGATCCGAAACCCGAAATTTTGGATAATCCGAACCCGATTTTTTGGATATGGATATGGATTTGGATATGATTTTTAAACATGAAAATTTTTGGATATGGATTTGGATATTACGTATACCGATCCGAAACCCGATCCGAAACACGAAAACCGATCCAAACCCGACCCAAACCCGAAAAAAACCCGAATATATATATATTTAAAATTTATATACATCCAAATATCATGCCAACTATTTTTGTGATGGCATTATCTAATTTTCTAATAATTTTATTTTTCCCTCTTTTTAAAGTTGTTTGTAGAATTACTTGATAAATTAAAAAAAAAGTTAAAATTTTATTTAAAATTCATACACAATCAAGTAGTCATAGTATCTAATTTTGTGAAGAATTTTCCATCCATTTTTAAATTTTAAGTAGTTTGTAAAATAAATTAAAATTTTAAATTATAATAGAAAAAAGCCAAAAAAATGGATAAAAATTCATACACACCTAATTAGTCATACTCACTATGAAGTATGAAGTATGAACATTACAAAACAATTAAAAATAGTAGTAGTGGTAGTAGTAGTACTACTAGTACTTAATTTTTATATAAACATTATTAACGTAATTTGCATGTAG
Organism: Kitagawia praeruptora; assembly: GCA_037693485.1. Lineage (NCBI taxonomy): Eukaryota > Viridiplantae > Streptophyta > Magnoliopsida > Apiales > Apiaceae > Kitagawia > Kitagawia praeruptora. Next base: position 44,623,596 of record CM075354.1, read on the forward strand.
TGGTGTTTTTAAATGTACTTACACTATTTTTTTTTATTTTTTTTGTTAAGCAAATTACTAACACTATTTTAATTTTGAATACCCGAAAAAAACCCGATCCGATCTGAAACCCGACGGATTTGGATTTGGATATTGAGTTTTGGATTTGGATATGGATATGGATTTATTTTTAAAACCCGAAAATATTTGGATATGGATTTGGATTTTGCAAAACCCGAGCCGAACCGACCCGTTGCCATCCCTAGTCGAAAAGGAAGAGGGGGTGGTGTTGTTCGCCTGAGAAGATGACCGGTTCTGGTGGCGGTGGCGGTGGCGCTGGCCGGGGGGGGGGGGTCGTGGGAAATTAACAGGGTGGGTATTAATATAATTAGATTAGATTTGTGTGGTCCAGATTAAGTAATATAGTACAAATTGGAAAGCTCTCAGTTCTCACAATAAGGGGGTCTCATTTGAGCACTTGCCTATATATATATATACTTTTTAGAATATATAATATATAATTTATAATTAATAATTTAATATTTATAATATATTGTTTATGTATTAAAATTTAATTATTTAATTCATTAATAAGTAAAGATATTTACACACAACACATGTGTAAATAATTATTTAAATAATATTTAATATTTATATATGTTATTATTTAATTTTTTTAAATGATTCGGATATTCGAATTTTCGGAGATATTCAAATTTTTTTAAAATTTTTAAAATTTGGATATTCGGATTCGGATATTATCCGTATCCGGATAATATCGTCGTATTCGAATTCGGATATAATTTTTTAATATCCGTCGGATTCGGATTCATATATAGACAGATCCGTATCCGAAATATCCGTTTGACAACCCTAAGATCTCGTTTGGTAAGCTATAACCCAGTGGACTAACTCTTACTTCCTTGAACTAGTATGAGTTACACCGTTTGGTTGCACAATTTAAAAGCTAAACAAATGAACTCAGGTTCCGTGGTATCTGGACTTCCTACAAAACACCGTAACCCAATTATCTAGGTGATACATGGTTAGAGCATCTCCAAGGGCAATCTCTATTTTCATCCCCTAAAATATAATAAAATAATAATTACTTAAAATATAGGTAACCAAAAAGTTATTTTGCTCCAATGGTGTTACCTATATTCATTACCTATAACTTAAAAAATAATATTTAATCAATATTTTAGGTAATATAGAAAATGGATGAAAGTACTGATATAGATATATATTATATTATAAGGAAATAATGATGAAGTGTCATTTTAGGGAGTTGCTTTTCTCTCCCCTAAATAAGGGGTTGGATTTTCTCTCCCCTAAAAATTATAGGGGATAGGGACTTCCATTGGAGCATGAATTTTAAAGCTAAATCCCTAAAATTTGTACACGTAGGACAAATATAGGTAATGACTCTTTGCATTGGAGTTGCTCTTACTGTGAGTTACCAAGCTTTTAAAGGTTCTAAAAGGTTCTATTTTTTTAATTAATTATTATATAAGATTATTATAAAAATGTATTTTTTTTAATTTAGGATTTACTCATGTTATAATAATTTTTGTATGACAATAAGTATTTGAATTTTATTTTTAGTTTTAATAAAATAGTTTATATATACTATTTTTTACTATTATACTCTCTCTGTCCCATTCATTTCTATACGTTTCTTTTAAAGTGTCTGATACGCATTTTAAGGTGCATGACTTGTATATTTCCATAATTTATTTTTAAATTTTATTTTTTTGTATAAAAATGGGATTGTTCTATTTTTATACAAAAAAAATTGTAAAAATAAGTTATGTAACTATAGTAGTTAAGAGCTTAAAATGTGTGCCACGCCCCGTCCCCCAGTGTATACAATTCATTCGGACGGAGGAAGTATTTATACACACATATATGTTATTTTTTATAAATCATATTTAAAATATTTTTAAATTTTTTTAGTAATAATTTTACTTAAAAAGTTAAAATTAGTAATAATATATTAATTTACTATTCCATTTTTATAGTCATTTATTTCTAAAAAATAAATAAATCTCGATATTTGTTTTTTATATAAGTAAATTAATTTTTTATTTTAGATAAATAAAGAACACAAACACGGGTTTTTTTGAAGTCAATAGTAAATTAATTTGAAGTCACCTACTTGTAAACCAAACACATGTTTTTTTATATACACATGAACTGATGTTACTGAACCTACTTTCCACTTCCCAGTGATTTCAAGTTAGCATGTAACTATAAAATCTTGGAAACAAAGGAGGCCATAAAGTCGGTCCCAAATTTTGTAAATATAATTTTTTTTTCAATGATTTTACATAAATACTTTTAAATTTGTATTAAAAATAGGGTACTATTAGAATCTGAGGTCATCCTCATACACATGAAATCCTAAAAATAAATTCAATTTATTTGAAATATTAAAAAAAATGGTTCTATAAAATGGAACCGAAAGAATATATGTCAAAATGATTGTGCATGCGCTGATGCACATATGCAACTCATATGTTGTTCTTTCTTTTTAAATTATTTGATTGGAGATAGAATACAAGTATAGAACACTGCATGGCTTACTATAAATCTTTTTCGAAAAAAATCTCAAGCTTGTTAGTCTCGAACAAAACAGATTGACGCAAAATACACGCATAATAACCAGTCCAAATGGAAACGACGAAAATTGTAAACAATATGATTATTAAATGAAGGAAAATGCTAGAGGTACCAAAATGGGGTACCAAAAAATTGTTACCAAATGATGTGTTATATTTTAATTGGTTATAGTTGCAATGGGCCCGCCAGGGCCATCCAATAAGAATATTTTAAAATGACAACTAACTAGTGCCATGTCATTTGGTACCCAATTTTGGTACCTAATTTGGTACCTGTAGCACTACTCTTAAATGAAAGTGCCCAGTATGGAGAAGCAAATAATCACCAAATAATGTAGTAACAAACTAACAATAATTTCAAGTTCCAATCTACATTTATCACAGTGCCCTGCGTTTGTTTACCTAATGTCCACCAGGAATCCAATCAGGAAGCTTTAACGGGATAGTTCTGTGGCTTTTGCCAAGTATTTCCGAAAAACTGCACCTGGGTCCTCAATGTAGAAACAAAAGTAACATATATGTACTTGCAGAAAAGAAACATCACAGTTGAGACTAACTCAATTTTGTATTACTAAAATGCTAAGTTACAAATGAACGAAAGAAATACACTCTTATAGATAAAGGTGTGGAATAACAAACTCAACTACTAAGCTACAGAAGTGGAGTAGATAAACTAGGACTCCTAACTCATCACCACAACTGCATAACTACTCCTACAAATACGAAATCATATAAATCCTAATCTTGCTATTATTACAACAGCAATTTATTCAGCTAAGGAAATAAAACAGGAAATAATAATAATAATAATAATAATAATAATAATAATAATAATAATAATAATAATAATAATAATAATAATGAGTTTAGATTAAACTCCAACAAGCTCCCCCTAATCTAAACTCGACTGCAAGTTTTTCACTCCCAGCAATTTACGCATCCCCTCAAACTTAGCTCTGCTCAATGCTTTTGTGAGAACATCAGCTTGCTGTTCATTAGTGTTTACATGCCTGAGAACTATCTCACCTCGTTCCACACATTCACGTATAAAATGGTAACGAATATCGATATGCTTACTCCTTCCGTGAAACACCGGATTTTTGGCCAAGTCTATAGCAGACTTGTTGTCAATGTAGAGCACCACTAGTCCTGCCTTTATATCTGTTATTTGTCTCAGAAGCTTGTACAACCAAATCCCTTGACAAGCAGCAGCTGTCGCTGCCATGAACTCAGATTCACACGAAGACAATGCTACACACTTTTGTTTCTGTTACACCCATGTGATGAGATTCTCGTTTAAGTAAAATGCCATACCTCCAGTAGACTTCCTGTCATCCACATTACCTGCAAAATCACTATTCGAGTAGCCTGTCAACAGATAATTTCCCTCTCCTCTTGTGTAGGTTAGACCAAACTCGAGCGTTCCATTCACATAGCGAAGGATCCTTTTAACAGCAGCTAGGTGCATTTCTGTGGGTCTCTCCATGAATCTACTTACTACACCAACTGAGTACGCTATATCAGGCCTCGTGAATACCAAATACCTCAGACCACCAACCATGGACTTAAACAGTGTTGAATTGACTGGTTTTCCACCTTCATCCTTGTCCAGCTTCTCCATAGGTTCCATGGGAAACTTGACAGGGTTACACCCTGTCATTCCTTCCTTTTCTATCACCTTCTTCGCATATGCTGACTGCCTAAGCTCGATATATCCATCCTTCTTGTAATAACCCTAACTTCAGTAATGCTACAGTGGTCACATGAATAGTAAATTTCGAGGATTTAGAGAAATGGTATATAGGTACTCTATAAAGGAAATGGAAAATGAATAAACAGAAACCATATTAGTGTTGTACAATGAAAATAAGTGACTCAAAATGACGTTAGATTTCAGAAATTCCTGAAACATGGATTTTGAGGATTTTGATTTCGAATAAGCTTCTATTGGACATTAAGGAGCATGGAAACATTATAAGAATTATATATTGAGGGATTAGTGAATTTAGATTTGAGCCAGGGGATTATTAAGTTAAGAGAATACCAATGGAATTTGGATTGTTAAATGATTTCAAAACCACTGAGATAATGAGGTACATTCGAAACGAACCACAATTAGACGAATATGGAGATTAAGCAACCAAGATTAGTAATATAACAAGGAGACATACCACATTATCATCTACCAAGATTATTAGCATGCTATTTAGAAAATCAAGTAATAAGAATATTACATCATCTTAATAACATCATTATTGATGTCATTTTCCACTAACTTAAAACCAAGGGTAAATTAGTCATTTGTCAAGGAAAATATCAACCAAGCTTCTAAGACAATCTAGCATTACCAAGATAAACACAAGATTAGACAAGAAGCAAAAGAACTCTCCCCATCCTTTCATTTCTTCCATTCGGCTTTTGCCATAAAAAAATAAAAAATAAAAACACAAACCCTAGCTAGCATCAACATTAAATCAAGGGATAAATCATGGGTGATCTTGGAGGATAGAAAGAGTTAACCACAAAGTTTCAAAGCCAATCATCATCATCTTCATAGGTAATAAAATCATTTAAGTGCAAGATGAATAGTAGTGAATAGTGTTTTTCAAGTTTTAATCTTTGTTTTAATGGTTCCTTTAGTTAATCCAAGCTAATTCAAGGTTGTTCAAGGTGTGTCCAAGGATTATTAAGGATTATTAAGTGTTCTTCAAGCTTCAAGGAGGTATAATAACCCTTGCCCTTTTGTATTTATAGTAGATATTGAAGTGATTAGTAGTTAAGTGTTGTTAATGTTAAGTTTATGATGAATATGTGTTATGAATGGTTGGATTTGATATGAGATTTGTGTTGTGAACTTGGAACCATGGATGGGATGAAGCCCACATGGTGTAGAGGTTGGAAGGAGTGTGGGATGTTGATTTTGGAAGGGTTAAAATATGGAAAGTATGAAAATATAGCCGTTATAATGTCCGATTTTCGTTAGAACGAAATCTGCCCTGTTTTTAGCAACTGTGCACACACGGTAGGTTACTGTCCAGCACACCAAGGGACCATGAGATGATAGAGCTTAGTTCATAGATCGTTTTGATATAAGGTGCGTTAAAATCGGATGAACGGTTTAGGAGAAAAGTCAGTTTTAGTGAAAGGTGTTCGAAAACCGAGAAACTGTAATTGTATCAACTTTGAGGCTATGATCACCCTACTTAGACATTTTTAAAAATTATGAAACTTTGGGATAATATGGTAGGGTAGTCAAAGAGACATTAACAGTTGACCTTGTAGTAAAAATCGAAATCTATAATTTATGGGGATTTTTACAGTTAAGTGTGGTCGTTAGGGGAGATAGTGAAAAACCACTGAAACTTCGATTGAGCTTATAAATGGTTAAATTCTTGAGCCTTTGGGATAATAATAATACGTTAAACATATGTTGAAGTGTAAAGGGTTTTGTTATACGAGAGGGTAGTGAGTAAGAGATGTGATATTCTAATGACGGTCCTTTTGTGTTTATAGAAACTCCGGAAGAGGGACCAGCCTTACTGTCAGGATACAGGAACAGAGGCAAGATTTTTCTATCCCTACTTTGAAGATTATTTATCCTTGGAATAAAAATGACATTATGGAATATATATATGATGTTATTGTTGTTATGTGCAAAGAATATATTTCCTTGATTTTAGGAAACTAAAGAGATATGGAAAGAATGGTATCAGTTGTTATCCAGGGTTATATGGTTTATAATGCTATATTATAAACATTCTTTTTAGTGTATGTTATATACTTATATTTTATAGAAATAATGTGCGAGAATGAAAGTGATATATGAGAATGGAAATGAGATGAGTAAATGATATGTGGAAATGAAAGTGAGAAAATGGAAATGTGGAATGACATTTAGTAAATAGAATAATGATTGGACAAAGGGGGATAGCAATAAAAAGCATAAGAGGCTGTGTGCTGCACAGTCCAGCAATCAATATTTTAATTCGGCCCAAGAGTTGCCGAAGGAGGATGTAGTGGTGGACCTTCCTCCAGGGGGATGTAGTGGTGGACCTTCCTCCTTCTACCGGTAGCAAAAAGGGACGGGTACGGAGGACGACTGATCATCGTGCCTCACGTATTCGGCAACAGTGAAAACCCCTACAATATGTGAATAAAGAATAAATGATAAAGTCAGATGGGTATACTGGAAAGGGAAAATGATATGAAAGATGGAATTATTGTTATAGATGAAGAGAAACTGATTTTATATTCATTTATAAAAATTGTTACATAAGAAGGAAATGAGATGATGATAGTAGGAGATTTAAGTAAGTATTCATATTATCCTGAGATATTACACTGAAAGATTATATTGATTGTTATATTATTTAAGAAGAGAAACTGATACTGTATTATTCTAGATTTCCTTCTTATAATAGTAAGTGGATGATGTATTATTAAATAAGAGTTTTATTCTTCCTTAAAGTTTATAACTGCTTACCATTTACATATGTATATACATGTATACTTGGTCACATTTTTAAACTCTAGTTATAATAATATCTTGCTGAGCTATTATAGCTCACTCTTGCTACTTATCTATATACAGCTAGGTATGCCAATACTACGCAGAACGCCCCGCAAGAGGGTAAGGGAAAGGCGACCTTCTGAGAGCTCGTTAGCATCAATCCCCGAGGTAGACGACCAGCGCAAGGGGTTTAGTGGTCTTATGTACATTAAGTGTGTAAGGTTGTAATAAATTTGGTTGTTGAAATGCTTCTTGTAGAAGCATCACTCAACAATGTACTTAAGTATGATTCTGGGTTTGTAATAACTTTCTAACTCTAAACTTTCATTATGGTGGATGTTATTCTCTGAGCATATGACTGGTGTGTGTGTGTATTACTGTGGGGTCAATTGCATAAAAAAAAAAAAAAAACCCCAAGGGATATTGATATTGAATGGAAATTGGTCCGTGATGGCCCAGATTCATGACCCCGGATTTGGGGCTGTCACAGTTTGGTATCAGAGCTAAGAGTCATAATGCTCAGGAACAAGAGTGATAATAATATTGTATCATTTATAATATAAATTTTGAACTTCCATCAAGTTCAGGGGTGGTATATCGCAGGTAGTATTTATTTTAAGTATTGTTTATAATTTTATAGACCGTTACTAATAGAATTTTATGTTTTATTATAGGGAGCAGAGATGGGTGAGCCGAGTCGAGACCCCCAGTGGCTAGGACTACCCGAGCAGGAGATTAGAGACTTGTTGCTGGTAGGTGTAGAGGTTCCAGAGTATGCTATTGATGACCTCAGGGAGAGACGACGGGCGAGTGCTAGAGAGAGATATGAGCAGAGACTGAGGGAGGAGGCTGAGGAGCGCAGGCAGAGGGATGCTGTGGCCATAGTGCCATATTCTGGTAGACCATATGTAGGACCTGATGGGGCCGGACCTTCCCGAGTGCGGACGGATATTCCTGAGGAGGAGATGCCCTTACGTAAGAGGCCTAGGCTATCTGTTATACCTGAGGAGCCGATTGAGTGGAGGGACATTCACGTGACTCCTACTCCTGTCCCACCTGTCCCAGTGCCATCACCAGTTCCATCTCCTCTACCTAGCCCCGACCCTTTTGAGGATCCAGTTGAGCAGTTCACTCCACCGGGACACTTTATCTTGTCAGAGGATGAGTTGGAGGATGACCCTTCCGAGGATGCAGACACAGAGCCTGTTCCTCCGTCTCCACAGGCAGTTCCATCCCCACCATTTGCACCACCACCACCTCCACCAGTGGATGCACCCCCACTTGTAGATGTACCTCCCCCAGATGCTATGCCACCTCAGGAGGCACCTATATTTCCAGCTGGTCAGTTGCCAGCTATTTTCTTGCCAGAGTACTTTGCTCTACAGGGACAGCTGGATGAGTCCCGTCGGACTATAGATACACTTGTGCAGAGGTTAGACAGAGCGAGAGGAGGAGGAGGTGTGATACCAGATGGGTTGACTTTGAGCATAGTTAGTATCGAGCTGCGGGCACTCGGTGATATTAGGACGATGTTGGGAGACAGAGGGGATCCAGTATGGAGGGCTCAGATAGTTGATACAGTCACCACTATGGTAGTGCAGATCAGAGATGTTATCAGGGCGTCGTTACCATGATTAGGAGTAGTAGTCTTGGATACTAATCAGACTAGTCATCTTGTGGATGTCATTTTGGGGATTAGGTTAGTTGTTTACTGTCTTAATCCCAGTCTGATTAGAGGACAGCTAGTAGTACTTTTGTTATAGCGAGTTAGTATGTATAGTTATGCTTTTGGGGTTTCGAACCTTGTACTTTATTATGTATGATATTAGTAGTAAAAGACGTTGTACCCAAGTTGTAAAATATTTATGTAAATTAATGAAGTTTATGTACTTTGCCTAGTTTTATCGTATTTTGATATTAAATGTTGAGATTCAGAAATATTGATATATATATGAGGTGATTGACTTAAATGAAAAGGTTATTGTGCTAAAGGTACTAAGCTTATTTGTCAAAGTTGTATTATGATTAAATATTACTTGTGTGGAGTTAAAAATACTGGGATGCATAAATAAGATTAACTAATGATATAGTTGTGCATATATGGAAATGATGTATATTGTACCCTAAATTTGGGTGATTAATGAAGAATATTATTATATACAGAATCATGCCGCCTAAGCGTAATAATAGAATGAATGCAAGGGAAAATGAGAGAGAGGAAGCAAGTCAGAATAGGCAGGGTGAAAACGCTCATAATGAACAAGATCATGAGGAAGAAGATGAATCAACTGGCCAACAGGGAAATCAGGATGGTAACCCTTTTAACCAATTTATGGAACTTTTGAGGCAGAATTTAGCTAATCCACAGAATCCACCACAACCACCTGTTCTTCCCAACCAAGCAGCTAACTCTTTTCGTGCTTTTAAGTCATTAAAACCCCCAGAATTTGAGGGAACCACTAACCCAGTAGCAGCCAGGGCATGGCTGAAAGAGATGGAGAAGGCTTTTGAGATACTGAGGGTAGAGGAAGATCAGAAGACAGTCTTTGCAGCCTATCTCCTAAAGGGAGAGGCAAATTATTGGTGGGAAGCTAAGAAAAATCTCGAGGGAGCGGGAGTGATAACTTGGGAGCGTTTCACTAGGGTGTTTCTAGACAAATATTCCCCTAGGTACTTAGAGAACCAGATGGAAATAAAATTTTTGGAGCTAAAGCAGGAAAATCTAACAGTGGCTGAGTATGAAACGAAATTTACCGAACTGTCTAGGTTTGTTCCGAAATTTGTACGTACTGAAGAGCAACGAGCGAAAAGGTTCCAACAAGGATTGAAACCATGGCTACGTACTAGAGTGGCACCATTTGAGTTGACCGAGTATGCTGCGGTGGTTCAGAAGGCATCTATTATTGAGGCCGAGAGTGAACAAAACCAATTAGGTCGAGAGAACAAGAAAAGAAAATTTGAGGGTCCAAAAGGAGGTTCAAGTGAGGGAAGCTACTTTAACAAATTTAGTAAAGGACAAAAACCCCAGTTTGGAGGAAAGTCAGGGAATAATAAGACTACCAGTGAGACGGTGAATCAGGGTGGTAGATCCACAGGAACCTTTCAGTCTAATCAATCGCGACCACCATTTCCAGATTGCAACACGTGTGGTAAGAAGCATATCGGAGAGTGTAAGATGTTGGGAGTAACTTGCTTTAAGTGTGGACAGAAAGGACATTATCAGGATAGGTGTCCATCAGCTGATAAGAGTGATGCAAAGTGTTATCAATGTGGAAGACTAGGACATATTGCTAGGGATTGTCGTTCTGGTGGATCGTCTGCGCCAGGACAGAGTGTGACTGCTTCAAACAGGCCTACTGCTAGAGTGTATAACATGACTTTAGGAGAGGCATTGAGAAAGCCGGATACAGATGCAGGTGAACATTTTTCTAGTATTTAAATTTTTAGTGTAAACGTTTGGTTAGGAATCAATGTGGTCAATGAATGGTATAGGTAGGTTGATAATCTAGATAAGGAAAATCAGTATCTGTTAGGGATTAGAAATTCTATGAAAAGGAGAATAATTGTATTTTGGGGGTAAACCATAGACTCATTTAAATACGAACAGGAAATATATATTATAGGTAATATTTTCTTACAATTGTTTCAAAGAATCTTATTCTAGTCGGATTTCTGGAAGATTTTACAGAGACAAGATATAATAAGAGCGAAATATGTATATTTTATGTCATGATAGAGATCAACATAGGGATAAACCATAAGTGAGATACACTACCATTCAGGAGAGGCCAATGTGGTGGCCGATACCCATAACTAAAAGAGGGATGTTGATGAATGACAAGCAAGTTATGTTGGTGTAATTTTGCGCAAACAAGATAGAGATATTATGAAGGAAAAAGGATGGAGAAAGTGATATAGAAGTTATAAGGTGTAGATGAAAAGGATTCTATGGACATTTCTGACGTGATTCCGGGACGGAATCCTTTTAAGGAGGGAAGGATGTAATAACCCTAACTTCAGTAATGCTACAGTGGTCACATGAATAGTAAATTTCGAGGATTTAGAGAAATGGTATATAGGTACTCTATAAAGGAAATGGAAAATGAATAAACAGAAACCATATTAGTGTTGTACAATGAAAATAAGTGACTCAAAATGACGTTAGATTTCAGAAATTCCTGAAACATGGATTTTGAGGATTTTGATTTCGAATAAGCTTCTATTGGACATTAAGGAGCATGGAAACATTATAAGAATTATATATTGAGGGATTAGTGAATTTAGATTTGAGCCAGGGGATTATTAAGTTAAGAGAATACCAATGGAATTTGGATTGTTAAATGATTTCAAAACCACTGAGATAATGAGGTACATTCGAAACGAACCACAATTAGACGAATATGGAGATTAAGCAACCAAGATTAGTAATATAACAAGGAGACATACCACATTATCATCTACCAAGATTATTAGCATGCTATTTAGAAAATCAAGTAATAAGAATATTACATCATCTTAATAACATCATTATTGATGTCATTTTCCACTAACTTAAAACCAAGGGTAAATTAGTCATTTGTCAAGGAAAATATCAACCAAGCTTCTAAGACAATCTAGCATTACCAAGATAAACACAAGATTAGACAAGAAGCAAAAGAACTCTCCCCATCCTTTCATTTCTTCCATTCGGCTTTTGCCATAAAAAAATAAAAAATAAAAAACACAAACCCTAGCTAGCATCAACATTAAATCAAGGGATAAATCATGGGTGATCTTGGAGGATAGAAAGAGTTAACCACAAAGTTTCAAAGCCAATCATCATCATCTTCATAGGTAATAAAATCATTTAAGTGCAAGATGAATAGTAGTGAATAGTGTTTTTCAAGTTTTAATCTTTGTTTTAATGGTTCCTTTAGTTAATCCAAGCTAATTCAAGGTTGTTCAAGGTGTGTCCAAGGATTATTAAGGATTATTAAGTGTTCTTCAAGCTTCAAGGAGGTATAATAACCCTTGCCCTTTTGTATTTATAGTAGATATTGAAGTGATTAGTAGTTAAGTGTTGTTAATGTTAAGTTTATGATGAATATGTGTTATGAATGGTTGGATTTGATATGAGATTTGTGTTGTGAACTTGGAACCATGGATGGGATGAAGCCCACATGGTGTAGAGGTTGGAAGGAGTGTGGGATGTTGATTTTGGAAGGGTTAAAATATGGAAAGTATGAAAATATAGCCGTTATAATGTCCGATTTTCGTTAGAACGAAATCTGCCCTGTTTTTAGCAACTGTGCACACACGGTAGGTTACTGTCCAGCACACCAAGGGACCATGAGATGATAGAGCTTAGTTCATAGATCGTTTTGATATAAGGTGCGTTAAAATCGGATGAACGGTTTAGGAGAAAAGTCAGTTTTAGTGAAAGGTGTTCGAAAACCAAGAAACTGTAATTGTATCAACTTTGAGGCTATGATCACCCTACTTAGACATTTTTAAAAATTATGAAACTTTGGGATAATATGGTAGGGTAGTCAAAGAGACATTAACAGTTGACCTTGTAGTAAAAATCGAAATCTATAATTTATGGGGATTTTTACAGTTAAGTGTGGTCGTTAGGGGAGATAGTGAAAAACCACTGAAACTTCGATTGAGCTTATAAATGGTTAAATTCTTGAGCCTTTGGGATAATAATAATACGTTAAACATATGTTGAAGTGTAAAGGGTTTTGTTATACGAGAGGGTAGTGAGTAAGAGATGTGATATTCTAATGACGGTCCTTTTGTGTTTATAGAAACTCCGGAAGAGGGACCAGCCTTACTGTCAGGATACAGGAACAGAGGCAAGATTTTTCTATCCCTACTTTGAAGATTATTTATCCTTGGAATAAAAATGACATTATGGAATATATATATGATGTTATTGTTGTTATGTGCAAAGAATATATTTCCTTGATTTTAGGAAACTAAAGAGATATGGAAAGAATGGTATCAGTTGTTATCCAGGGTTATATGGTTTATAATGCTATATTATAAACATTCTTTTTAGTGTATGTTATATACTTATATTTTATAGAAATAATGTGCGAGAATGAAAGTGATATATGAGAATGGAAATGAGATGAGTAAATGATATGTGGAAATGAAAGTGAGAAAATGGAAATGTGGAATGACATTTAGTAAATAGAATAATGATTGGACAAAGGGGGATAGCAATAAAAAGCATAAGAGGCTGTGTGCTGCACAGTCCAGCAATCAATATTTTAATTCGGCCCAAGAGTTGCCGAAGGAGGATGTAGTGGTGGACCTTCCTCCAGGGGGATGTAGTGGTGGACCTTCCTCCTTCTACCGGTAGCAAAAAGGGACGGGTACGGAGGACGACTGATCATCGTGCCTCACGTATTCGGCAACAGTGAAAACCCCTACAATATGTGAATAAAGAATAAATGATAAAGTCAGATGGGTATACTGGAAAGGGAAAATGATATGAAAGATGGAATTATTGTTATAGATGAAGAGAAACTGATTTTATATTCATTTATAAAAATTGTTACATAAGAAGGAAATGAGATGATGATAGTAGGAGATTTAAGTAAGTATTCATATTATCCTGAGATATTACACTGAAAGATTATATTGATTGTTATATTATTTAAGAAGAGAAACTGATACTGTATTATTCTAGATTTCCTTCTTATAATAGTAAGTGGATGATGTATTATTAAATAAGAGTTTTATTCTTCCTTAAAGTTTATAACTGCTTACCATTTACATATGTATATACATGTATACTTGGTCACATTTTTAAACTCTAGTTATAATAATATCTTGCTGAGCTATTATAGCTCACTCTTGCTACTTATCTATATACAACTAGGTATGCCAATACTACGCAGAACGCCCCGCAAGAGGGTAAGGGAAAGGCGACCTTCTGAGAGCTCGTTAGCATCAATCCCCGAGGTAGACGACCAGCGCAAGGGGTTTAGTGGTCTTATGTACATTAAGTGTGTAAGGTTGTAATAAATTTGGTTGTTGAAATGCTTCTTGTAGAAGCATCACTCAACAATGTACTTAAGTATGATTCTGGGTTTGTAATAACTTTCTAACTCTAAACTTTCATTATGGTGGATGTTGTTCTCTGAGCATATGACTGGTGTGTGTGTATTACTGTGGGGTCAATTGCATAAATAAATAAAAAAAAAAAAAAAACCCCAAGGGATATTGATATTGAATGGAAATTGGTCCGTGATGGCCCAGATTCATGACCCCGGATTTGGGGCTGTCACACTTCTGGTTAACCTCCATACCCAGATAATATGACAGTTTCCCCATATCACTCATGTTGAATACACTTCTCATTTCTCCTTTGAATTTAATTATATTAGCAAGGCTGGTTCCCGTGACTAGAAGATCGTCCACATAGACTGCAACAACTAGAACTTCACCTCCTTCTCTCCTTGTGTATACAGCATGCTCATATGGGCATTTCTCAAATCCCAACTCTTCTAAACACTTGTTCAAACGAGCATACCAAGCCCTAGGCGCTTGGCACAGTCCGAACAAAGCTTTGTTCAACTTATACACTTTGTATTCCTGTCCCTTCTTTACAAACCCCTCTGGATACACTACATAGACCTCTTCTTGTAATTCCCCATTTAGAAATGCAGATTTGACGTCGAGATGATGAACCTCCCAGGTGTTTTTCGTAGCTAGTGCAAGAAGTAGCCTCACAGTTTCGAGTCTTGTAACAGGTGCAAACACCTCTTCATAATCGATCCCACGCTGTTGCACATATCCTTTGGCAACCAAGCGTGCCTTGTGCTTCACAACCCTGCCATCAGCATCCTTCTTTAGCTTAAAAACCCACTTTAGACCGATTGCTTTGTGCCCAGAAGGTAATTCCGTGAGCTGCCATGTGTTGTTTTGCTCAATAGCATCGATCTCGGTTCTCATTGCCTCCTTCCACTTCACCTCTGTTGCAGCTTGATTATACGTATTTAGTTCATCAACAGTCATCATCATGAGTTCTTCATCAAACAAATCAACTACTGGTGCCTCATTATATATATCGCTAAGAAGTCTCATTCTTTTGGGGCCACTGGTAGTTGACTTTGTACTAGTAATCGACTCTGCACCTCTCGACGAAGAATTCTCATAACTGCTAGAACCATGACCAAAATCACCACCACTAGAGCCAGAACCAGAATCACCACCACTAGAGCCAGAACCAGAACGTGCAGGTGTTGTCGATGGTGTTGTTTCTCCCCCAGAATTCGTAGTTGACTCACTTGGTTCAGGTTCATCAAATGTCACTCCATCCAATGTGAGTGTGCTGGGACTGTGAATGCCCTCTTGTGTTGATAAATCCCATGGCCAACTCTTGTTTTCTTCGAACACAACGTCTCTGCTTACAAGGACTGTCCCATCTCTTGGATCAACTAAATGGTGAGCTTTTGTTCTTGGCTCACTACCCAAGTACACCACTGTTCTACTACGATCATCCAGTTTCTTCGTTTGCACCCCTGGCACCTTCATGTGGGCTATGCAGCCAAATACTTTGACATGATGAAGGTGAGGTTTCTTTCCCTTCCAAGCCTCATAAGGAGTCTTTCCCATAATTGCTCGCGTGGGTAGCATATTCAAGATGTACACTGAATGCCTCACAGCTTCTCCCCAAAATGTAGAAGGCATTTTCATTTCCTTAGAAACCTTCTTACCATTGCCACGACCGTTCTGTTTCGACGTTCAACTACTCCATTCTGTTGTGGAGAGTAAGGTGCTGTATAGTGTCTTTGAATTCCAGCTTCTTCACAATAGTTCTTAAAATTCTTGGAACAAAATTCGCCACCACAGTCAGTTCTCAGCACATGTATCTTTGGCTTAGAATTCTTCTCAACCATCATTCTGAACCTTTTAAAAGCTTCAAATGCTTCATCTTTTGATCTCAGCATGTAAACCCACATATATCGACTACAATCATCTACTAATAGCAAGAAGAACTTATTACCTGCTGGGGTTGGTGGATTAAATGGGCCACATATGTCTCCATGTATTAGCTCAAGGACATCTTTTGCAGTGAAGTTTGCTTGAGAAGGAAACGACTGTCAAGTTTGTTTAGACATCAGACAGCCTTCACACGGTTTCTTTGGCTGAATTAATTTTGGCAAACCATAAGCCATTTCCTCCTTGGCCATGAGTGTAAGAGCGGCAAAGTTCACATGTCCCAATCGTGAATGCCATAGCCATGAGTCTTTCTCAACTTTTGACAGGAGACAGACAGGGCTGTTTTCTTCAATTTTGATTTTGTACAATCTGTTTGCAGTACGCTTTACTTTCATTTGTAACTTCCCCTATGTATCCCGAATCCACAAGTATTCTCCCTCCAAGATTACTTTATTTCCCTCCTCAGACAATTGCCCCAAACTTATAATATTATTGCGAAGAGAAGGGATATAATATACCTCACGTAGATATCGTGTTTCACCGTTCTTGCAACTCAGTTTAATGGATCCTTTCCCCTTGATTATCACCGTAGAGCCATCTCCAAAATGTACCTCTCCAGTTATATTCTCATTCAGATCATAGAATTTTCTCCGTTGCCCTGTCATATGGTTACTCGCTCCGTTGTCGAGATACCAAGTATTTATATTATCACTGTCATTTTTTACTTCCTTTAATTCTGACACCATATTCTTCTCATTCAGCAGGATCATTCTCTCTTTTATTTCTTCTCCATTTTCAGCCAAGAGCAGGGTGGGTTCGTCACCATCAGTACCAACCTGTGACAAGTTCGCCTCTGTTCTCTGTCCTCTTTCTTTCTTTGGCCTTTGACACTGTAACAGCCCCAAATCCGGGGTCTGGGATTTAGAGTAGTCACGATCCATTTAATCCTTGCCTTACCTGTATTACTCACAATGTACACAATTCAACTGTTTATGACCCCACAATATATATCTCACACACACACACACATGTTAGAGTCTCAGAAATGACACAATACATCAACTGCGGAATAAATAACTTTCATTACAATACCCAAATGTTTTACAAAGTCTGATACTGGTACAATCTCTAAGTAATGGTACATTACCAACTAAGGATCCGGATGATTACAATCTTCTCATTCCACTCACATCTATACAAAAGCTCAACAAGCTGCAGCCTGATCTGACTGGTTCGTATCATCACCGAAATCACTGGTGCCCATGACATCCTGCTTCACTGCTCTATAATATATATAAAACAATAGCAAGAGTGAGCAAATAGCTCAGCAAGGTAATGAAAACATGGCATCACTCTGCCTATGACTTAACCCAGAATAAGGCGGGTATAAGATAATAATTGTCAAAATATCTCTTTACCGAAAGTATTTCCTTATCAGAATATATTCCAAAAACAGTACTATTGTAGTACTCCAAATATCATTTCATAATATCTCTGCAAACTTTTATTATACTATTGAACCAAGTTCTAGTATATTATAAAAGGATGAGGTTTCAAAGTAAACCAATATAATCTTTCTGTAGGAAAGAAATATCTGCTATATAAGTATAAGCAGAGTATCAACATATAAATTAAAAGATGAACTTATAAGGTGATTCAATATAAACAACCCCCTTACCATAACCCCGGTTATGTAAGGTAACCACAGAGTCATATAAAAGATGATGTTACAAGGTAACTCAAAATATATCTTTCTTAGAAATATCTGCTATGTCAGAATAAGCAAGATATCATCAATTTTCATAATAGAGGGACTTGCAGGAAGAATATTGCAATTACAGTTCAAACACTTTTCAACCTTGCCAACAATGATAATGTTGCAGATAATTTCCCAATTTGGAAGATGAACTAATACTGGAGTTTGACGCGCCAGGAGACATAGCATTTACACGATGATCAGTCGCATGTTATGCTCCCCACCTCTTGTTCTCTACATGTAGAAGGAAGCACCGACGGATTTACTTGTCTATCGCCCTCTGGAACCCCCCGGCCAACGGTTGGGCCATTTGCTAGACCGGCGCCACTGGGTCACTTACGCATCTCCTAGTTCATTTCACATCCATAACTTTGAAACGTAAAGTTTGTCCCCCTTTCCCCAAGTATAACACTTGTTGATAAGACTCCACAAAGTAGTCGTATCTAATTGGAAAGGAAAATTCACCAATATTTCCCAAGCTGCTGCTTGTTAATGGATACCGACTTGTTCCATCAATTCTTACCCCTCGAGCGTTGAGGAGGTAACCAAACAGATTCATATCGATGTTTGAAAGAATCAAGATGTGAGTGACAAGATAGTCTAGCAAGTATAGGACCGGGCAGTCCAATAAATAACATCTTTCAAGTGAGGTCCCCTTATATATTTTTGGAAGTTGAGCGAGTATTTAGATCTTCTTTAAGATAGATTTAAATGAAAATAAAGTTTGGGAACCTCCCCTCGATAAAATAGTCATCAAATACTCCGAAATATTTTACACCACATCTGAAGGTGAAAGATAATCTTTGAATAATATGAATTATTATAAAAAGACTTCAAAATAATTTAATTAAATATTCCAAGAATATTTATTAAGTCAATAATAATTACGGAATATTATTAAATCATAATATTGCTCGTAAGAAATCTTCGAATGATGATGAAGTAACAAAAAGAATCGCTTTGATGAATAGCAACCAAGTTGCGAGGGAAAAGAGTAATATCAACAGATTTATGACCGGGCAGTCAAATAAAATAAATAACAGCTCTCGAGTACAGCTCCCTTATATTTGAAAGTTCTGAGCGAGTGTATAAGTCTTCCTATAAGATAGACCTTAAACGGAAAATAGAGTTTTGAGAACCTTTCCTCGATAAAATAAACATAATAAGACTCGGAAATAATTTACATGATATTTGAGGATC
Organism: Kitagawia praeruptora; assembly: GCA_037693485.1. Taxonomy (NCBI): domain Eukaryota; kingdom Viridiplantae; phylum Streptophyta; class Magnoliopsida; order Apiales; family Apiaceae; genus Kitagawia; species Kitagawia praeruptora. Next base: position 44,642,599 of record CM075354.1, read on the forward strand.
AGAATAATATTTGAATAAGATAAATCATTTTTAAATTTAGTTAAAATAACTAAATAAATATTCAAAGAATATTTATTAATTCATAGATAATTAAAGAATATTCTTAGTATAAAATATTGCTCATAAATAACTCTCGAATGAATATATAAAATATTCACCAAATAAACAATTCCTCGAGTAAATATTCAAAATAATATTTGAATCAATCCTCAAATGAATATCTAAAGTAATATTCAATTAAATAAATCCTCGCATGAATATAAAATAAATAAATAAATTCTTAAATGAATATTCCAAAATAATATTCCTTAGATGAATATTCAAAATAATATTCACTTAATACATAACTGCAAATGAATATTCAAAAATAATATTCATTTAAACAAACAAACTCTTAATGAATATTCAAAATAATATTCATTGTACTCAATAATATTTATTCGATATATTATGAAAATATATCTCCAAAAGTATATGAAATACCGACTCCCGGTCTTTTACAAAAGATACGACATATACACCCTTTATTATGGGTAATAATAAAGTCCGGCTTATAACTGATATCCCCATATCTAGCTTATAAGCCAATTCCCAATTCAGTTCCGAGTACTAAATACTTTCTGGAAATATAATAATGATTATTAATAATAATCCTCAAGATACATAGTATTCTGTCGCTGGAATCCCTCCGGGTTTCCACGACTATCTCTATATCTCAAATACTGACTCCCGGTCTAGAGTCGAACAAAAGTATGCTCTTATCACTAGAGCTACAAGGTATACCGGTTTGTATATACTATATCTCAAAAGATGATATACAATCCGAAAGTTAAACTTTTACAACAAGTATATATCGCAAAACTATGCAAATCTAAGCATGGCAAAAGCAGTATTATAATCAATACTTCAAGTATAGATTTAGAAATCTTGCCTGATGCTCGAGAAGTGGTAGGGGCTTGTGACGATGTCGAACAATCTAGACAAAGTCAAAAGAAAACGTACGATTAATCCCCTAGATGATTCACTTAACATCTAAAGCATAAACACGTACGCAAATCACAACCAAGGCATTACTAACTCGCCTTAGGCTCATACTAAGTCCATGTCAATCGACGAATACTTAAGTCGAAGATTCGTTTTAGAAATCGGATCTCGTTCGTCCGTTTCACTAAGTGGTTTACAAAGTTCTAATCAAGTGCTCCTCTAAGGGGTTCCTTCGCACTTAACCTTGATTCAAACATTTTTATAAAATCCAAAAATAATCTTTTTGACACGAGGTCTTCTCTCATATCTTCATTTTGACCTCTAGTATTTAATTACCAAGACTCGTAACCGAATTACTCATTTTAAAGGGGTCCAATTGAAGTTACGAACTCATGCTTACGATTACGAACCGCTTTTACAAATTTTACCATAATGCCCAAACCGTAAGTCAGAATGCTACGATTCTTGCGCCAAAATGATCTATGATTCAAGACCTACAGTTATGGGTCGAGTGTTCATCTTGGTCAGAAGCTTTTTGGTTCGGTGATACTCCATTTTTAAGGGTTAATGAAATTTCGCCATTACGACGACTATAACTCGGATATTTCCAAAATTAAAATCCTCCAAATAATCAATCAATCCACCACCAATACTCCTGGACACTATTCATCATCCTCACCACTGCCTAAACTGGTCTTGGAGTTAAAATTCATATTTTTCCATTTTCATAACACCCACACAACATACATGCTCTAAATCATTCATCTAAGTCAGGAATTCATCTAAAGCTCCATTAAAACTCATAATCTAACCAAGGGGGTTCAAGTGTTATACCTCTATTTGAAGCTTAAGGATGATGTTAAGGCCTCACAAGTCTAGATCCTTGCTTAGAACATCCTTTGGAAGCTATACCATCAAGAAACAAAACATGAAAATCATAAGTTTACTATTCATCATCAATCTTGTAAAAATCATATAAAATCAAAAACTAAGAGTTTGGTTCTAAAATTTTTACCACACCTTCTACTCTTCAAGGGCTTTCTTTTGAGCTATATAAAACAAGAATCAAACCATGGGAGCTAGGGTTTTGAGCCCCATCTTGCTACTGTTCAGAACCTGGACAGTTTTGGTCCTCCAACTTTAAGCATGGATTTGACTAGGCTATACTACTTGGATATCCATGAAATTTGGAACGAATCTTGCCCATGGAGTGTAGAATCTATGGTTAAAATTTGGTGATTTTATCATGGATAGAAATGGAGATATGAATTTTTCTTTGATCTTTGTTCCTGCTGGGCAGTTTTGGAGTGTTTGGTGTTTTGCTTTGTTTTCTCTTGTTCTTGCTTGCTTTATGGCTAATAATGTTAACATATTGTAATATATATCTAATGTCTTTGGATGCATCTTTTCAAGATGTGTTGTCATGCTTTGATTGGTCCTTTTTAAAATATCTTACCCTCACAATTACACTTACGTACTCATCTCTTGCCTTTTAGCACTTAAGTCCCTGGGTAAACTGCAACTAGGTGCTTAGATATTTCTATAAAGGTGTGATGTCATCTTCCACTATCTTTGGTGGATGCATCCTATCTTGTTCGTTCGTTTCTTTGTTCGGTTATTGCTCAATTTCGCTGATCGTTCGAAGAATAACTAAGTAGTTTCACCTCTAGGGTTTACTGGGGAATTTCTCGATATTCATAATACCTTCCTCAATCCTTAATATAATCCTCGTGATGATCATGTAGGATATTTAATCTTGATATGAAATTAAACCGTAATCTAGGATTCGTTCGCTTTATTGATCAATCTCGTTATAATGTTTTAGTGGTTTCTAGAACGCTTGTTTCACTGTCTCAGTGGTTTTCGTTCTAATTTCTAAAATCAAATATAATAAAATTCCAAAATATTAACTCTTCAATTTCTCAAATTGAATATCTCATTTCTCGAATATAATAATATATAATTCACTGCTCGGTCAAATATTACACCAAAAAATTAAAATAGGAATTTCTAAATTCCGATCGTCTCTGCATTCACTTATTTCCTCCGCGTATTACTAATATGACTTCGAAACATCCATATCACGCCCCGTACATAGGGTGGCGTGAAAAGTTTTCCAACTTACAAAATCACTATTCATCCACCGAATTACTATGCACGTACGGGAATACTATGCACGTACGGGAAACACTATGCACGTACGGGAAACACTATGCACGTATCAAAAATACTATACCATCCTCATTTCCCTTCTCGGGGCTCATTAGCTCATTTCTTGGACGATAGATTATTCTTCCTATATCGTCAACCTTTGAATTACTCTATTCTGACCATACATATACGAATCGGGATCATCATCCATAGCAATATCCATTCACTACAATCATTGTTCTTTGGAATCACCATTCATTAATGCTCTTTAACCACAATAAGAAAAGTTTTAATTCTACCCAAAATTCGGGTTATTACAGTCTCCCCTCCTTAAAAGGATTCCGTCCTCGGAATCAGTTTAGGAATAACTGGGGTTACTTCTATCCCATTGCACTTTCTATTTCTCAGGTGGATTCTTCCACTTCTTGATTTCTTCAAATCTCTCACTAGCTTGACAACCTTATCTCTTAGCGCTTACTCTTTTCTATTCATAATTTCCACAGGTTGTCCTTCGTAGTTCAGATTTGGTTATGTATATCTATCTGCTCGTACTCTATCATTTGCCGGGCATCTATAGTATACTGATGAGGCACATACGCAAGAACCATGTTATGACCATTTTACCGGTTTGGGTGAGGCTGGCTCATAGGCCACCTTCCTGACGCATTTAAACTCTCAGATGGCCCAATGAATCTTGGGCTAAACTTCCTTTCATTCTAATCTTGTTAATTCCTTCCACGAGGATACCTTTTCTCATTACAAATCTCGAACCTCATATTCTCTATCTTGTTTGCACAGAAATACATCAACAAAAACTTGCTTGTCATAACCCTCTATTAATTCTAGATATTTCCCAATTCCATTGTATAAATGTCAACTCTATTGTCGACGGGGTACTCCGTATTGAAACTAGTTCGAGTATTCTAGCAATCGATTCGAGTAACTCTTGATGTCTAGTAACGAGCTCGTCGGCCATCACTGTTTTGGCCTCGCTATCTCATTGTTATCTACTATCACCCTCGGTGTTCCAACCTCTTCTTTAATCATCTCACAGAATGCCAATCTACCTCATGTGTTCGTTCAGTCATTCTCTATTATCTCATCTCTTCTCCTTTCTGAAAGAAAGGCAAATCTCTTGGGGAATTTGTTTGCGGGGAATATTGTCTGGTTCGAGGACTCTCAATCCTTTTATCTCAAATCATAATCTTCATATACACACAAGCACACATATTTTCAGATCTGATAGGTCTGAAAGTCGATCATGTTTGATCCTTTTTGATTTCGCACCTTTCCTTCATATATACGATGTTTCGATATATTCAGGGCGAAAGCTATCTCAGATAACTCACAGCCAATTCATTAAATTCCATAAAAGTTGTGGGTGCAATAGTCAACCCAAAATGACATCACTTACAATTTCATAGTGTCTATACCTAGTGCGAATCGCAATCTTGGGTATATCTTCGATTTTTAACTTCCAACCGGTGATGTCCAATTTCCTAATAAGTTTGGAAAATACACAGTGTCCCTGGGCTGCTCAAACAATCTTATACAACAGTACCTGTACTCAATGTTGACTCATTCAACTCTCGAGGTTCGATGTACAATCTTGTGCTAACATATTTCTTTCTTACAACACACCGGTTCTTCACGGTGGCATACTGAGTCTTATTGCACTCTTATTCAACAATCCTCGCATCTGAGTTGCTAATTCTTTTATTCCTACTGGGCTAACGGGAGATGCAGCACTAGGCTCTGAATACTCGATATTCATTATTATGTCATCCAAATCGATATCTGGTAGCTTATTAAAACCTTGTACAACCTCCCAAAATCATTATAATTATACTTGGTGTCTCTTTCCCCGGGGTCAGCCATATGAGCTAATCAAGCCTCATATTTCTGGCATCATAATCTCTTAGTCGGAACTAGATTCCAAAATCTCTAACTCCGTCTTTATCCTTAAATTATATCCCTCATAATCAATTTGGCTCCATTGGGTATCAACTAATCCATCATTATTATAATATCAATTTCTCCATAATTCGAAAGGAATCAAATCTCTCGATCGAGTGGTACCCTGGGTAGGTTCTCTGGAATACATTCCCAAACTCTTCAATCACTGGGATTTATCGTTGGCTAGGTGTTTTTCTCTTGGTATCAACCACAGAAGCTAGATAAGCCATACATCCATCCCATAGTAACTTGTTGGCTCGCATTATCGCAAGGACTTCATAATTTACTTCTGTCCTTAAAGGACCACTCCCCTTTCAGGGCAATCATAAATTTCACTCCAACATCGCCACACGATTCTGGATTCGTTGTTTTAGCTTTAGTCGAAACCTACGGGCTCATTTCTCTTTCATATCCCATAACTTGGCCTCATACTCTGCCATAGTCATGGTTTCTTATTTCAACACTAGAACTTTTATTTCCATCTGGATCTTTATATATTTCAGAAAACATTTCTCTAAAAGCAATAATCTGAATCTCTCCCAAGTCACAACACCTTTTACCTCTAGGTTTGTCTTACCATTCTCACCAGTGATTCGCCTCTCCCTTCAGGAGATAGGCGGCGACCATCGTTTTCAGCTTTTCTGCTATACTTAGTATCACAATTGATTTCTTCATCTCTTTAAGCCAAGCTCTGACCTCCAATGAGTCAGTGGTTCCATGAAATTATGTGGGTTCTAACCGACTCCACTACCATTGGGGTTTCACAACACATCGACAATCCTCTCGCATATATCGATTGACCAACTTTCCACTATCATAATATCCTTGAGAGAGAACATAAACTAATTCATCGTCATGTCACCCATATTCTATTTGTCTTAGGGATCCGCTCTTGCCATAGCCTATTTTGTTGCGAATCTAATTCCTATCAGCGAATTTTGACTATTTTACTTGGTTGGCATCCCCTTTGAAATTTAATAAAGATAACAAGAATCATGGAGCTTTAAAAGGATAGCTCTCATATCAAAGAAACATCACACATTGGTGATCATAAGGTTATGAGTTTTAAGGTAACCTTATTTGAAATGAAAAAATTTACTGAGAGATCAATATGATCATAAGAACTCAATGTTGCGTGTCTTAATTAAGACATTACTAAAGGTAATTAGCCTTCTTGTATTTCGCAACTTACAAGTGATGGCGTCCCATCAGACTTCTATCACACAGATAGATGGTCCTTGCAGCCCCTATAAGTATAGGGTTGTTCGTCTCAGTGGAAATTGATAAGTACGAAAGAAATTCCAAGTCAAGCTAATAATTATTATCATTTGACAAGTAAATTCTCAAATGGACACCTTGGATCTAAAGTAAACAGGTTCCAAGGTGCGATTTCCAAAGGAAAGATAGCCAGTAAGATACTGGTATTCAACAAGCAAGTGGTGATGTATCACCATAGGATTATTCACCATTAGAAGTGAGAGCTTGAATAACATCATTTGACAGGGCGTTGAAAACCCAAAAGTAGGTATCGTGACAGCCTCTGGCAGAATTGAAACTAAATGTGAATTAACACAAGTGTTATAAAATAACTTCGAAGAAAGACTATTCCCTTTTTTCAAAATTCTCTCTTGGAGAGATGTCACGATAGATCATAGATTAAGAATAATCAACATAATTTGCAATTGGGGAGGGTACTTGCCAAGGTCTCTACGGATGCCTTATATGCTGGCTCCTCGGATAATCGTTTGATTCTAAAGCTTTTCTTATCCATACACCCTAAGGTGCTCGATACTTACGTCATTGTCGACTCATAATAGTCGCTAAGGTTCAACCATCGACATTTACAATCGTAGGAAATTCTATTCAGCTCAGCGCGGGCCTATCAGACAAGCGCTCTATTCTTATAGGATGACTTCGGTACCGGTGTCGCCTATAGTAACGACAAATTCCACATGTCGAGTGAGCGATACTCCAGAACATCGTTAGAAGCCACCTGCTTAAATCCGGTCACTTGTATAGCTGCCGTTAGGCAGAATATTTTTCTTCTCGTATTTAATCATGCGTGCTACATGAGTTTATCCTTCACGACATTACAACCTTTTTATTTAAGTCAATCCCCGACTCTCTTAGTCCATCTTGTCTCTTAAAATATATCCCGTCTTAGCGCATTCAGGTTACAATAACACTTGCGTAGTACATACATACACAATTTTCTCGAGGCAATAAAATGCCTCAGCACTGTAGTAAACACCGTCCTTGGTGGAATCGCTGATCGTGGGGAATTAAACGCCATAGATAAGGCAATGCCTTTACGGGTTTGGGTAACTAGGTACCCTCAATCATATACGACGGTCGATCGTCTTAGTTCTCACGTATGCTGCCTCTTAAGGGCACTGCAATAAACTACGAGTAACAGGTCTCGTTCTGGTCGAATTAATCCACCGATATTGGCTATACTGCCTCTACCTCCTCTGCTTTTGCGGGCTCTACCCCATACTCTTCGTCATACCTCTTGATGAATCATAATTGACTCCCAATTCTTATTTCGTCACTTATTTGATCTTTGAGGATTCGTCTGGTCCTATCATAAGACCTCAAGTAACATACTACATCATTATCAATCGCCACGTTCTCTATAAGTTTCTTTTCTTGACCCATCCTAGGGTCTTCTCTAGATCCTCCTATGGATATCCCTTTTATTGGGTCTCCATCCGTCTCAAGGAGCGCATCATCAAATGCCTACTCGAAGGCCTCGGGATCTGGTACCTCAGACTCCCATCCATCTATAAATCATACAATTCATGGTTTCTAACCATAACGTCCTAAGTATGGTTTCCCAAAAGAAGTCCCCTCTCGGGCTTCATCTCCAACAGTCAGGGTCATGTCCTTCAACCCGACTATGAACTCTACTTGAGCTCTAAGTATTCTCATTATCCCTAAGGGTATTGTAAGACTCGATCTCCTATCGTTTCTGAGGACTGTAACCTAACTCTCTGATACCATTTCTGTAACAGCCCCAAATCCGGGGTCTGGGATTTAGAGTAGTCACGATCCATTTAATCCTTGCCTTACCTGTATTACTCACAATGTACACAATTCAACTGTTTATGACCCCACAATATATATCTCACACACACACACAGAGGTTAGAGTCTCAGAAATGACACAATACATCAACTACGGAATAAATAACTTTCATTACAAAACCCAAATGTTTTACAAAGTCTGATACTGGTACAATCTCTAAGTAATGGTACATTACCAACTAAGGATCCGGATGATTACAATCTTCTCATTCCACTCACATCTATACATAAGCTCAACAAGCTGCAGCCTGATCTGACTGGTTCGTATCATCTCCGGAATCACTGGTGCCCATGACATCCTGCTTCACTGCTCTATAATATATATAAAACAATAGCAAGAGTGAGCAAATATCTCAGCAAGGTAATGAAAACATGGCATCACTCTGCCTATGACTTAACCCAAAATAAGGCGGGTATAAGATAATAATTGTCAAAATATCTCTTTACCGAAAGTATTTCCTTATCAGAATATATTCCAAAAACAGTACTATTGTAGTACTCCAAATATCATTTCATAATATCTCTGCAAACTTTTATTATACTATTGAACCAAGTTCTAGTATATTATAAAAGGATGAGGTTTCAAAGTAAACCAATATAATCTTTCTGTAGGAAAGAAATATCTGCTATATAAGTATAAGCAGAGTATCAACATATAAATTAAAAGATGAACTTATAAGGTGATTCAATATAAACAACCCCTTTACCATAACCCCGGTTATGTAAGGTAACCACAGAGTCATATAAAAGATGATGTTACAAGGTAACTCAAAATATATCTTTCTTAGAAATATCTGCTATGTCAGAATAAGCAAGATATCATCAATTTTCATAATAGAGGGACTTGCAGGAAGAATATTGCAATTACAGTTCAAACACTTTTCAACCTTGCCAACAATGATAATGTTGCAGATAATTTCCCAATTTGGAAGATGAACTAATACTGGAGTTTGACGCGCCAGGAGACATAGCATTTACACGATGATCAGTCGCATGTTATGCTCCCCACCTCTTGTTCTCTACATGTAGAAGGAAGCACCGACGGATTTACTTGTCTACCGCCCTCTGGAACCCCCCGGCCAACGATTGGGCCATTTGCTGGACCGGCGCCACTGGGTCACTTACGCATCTCCTAGTTCATTTCACATCCATAACTTTGAAACGTAAAGTTTGTCCCCCTTTCCCCAAGTATAACACTTGTTGATAAGACTCCACAAAGTAGTCGTATCTAATTGGAAAGGAAAATTCACCAATATTTCCCAAGCTGCTGCTTGTTAATGGATACCGACTTGTTCCATCAATTCTTACCCCTCGAGCGTTGAGGAGGTAACCAAACAGATTCATATCGATGTTTGAAAGAATCAAGATGTGAGTGACAAGATAGTCTAGCAAGTATAGGACCGGGCAGTCCAATAAATAACATCTTTCAAGTGAGGTCCCCTTATATATTTTTGGAAGTTGAGCGAGTATTTAGATCTTCTTTAAGATAGATTTAAATGAAAATAAAGTTTGGGAACCTCCCCTCGATAAAATAGTCATCAAATACTCCGAAATATTTTACACCACATCTGAAGGTGAAAGATAATCTTTGAATAATATGAATTATTATAAAAAGACTTCAAAATAATTTAATTAAATATTCCAAGAATATTTATTAAGTCAATAATAATTACGGAATATTATTAAATCATAATATTGCTCGTAAGAAATCTTCGAATGATGATGAAGTAACAAAAAGAATTGCTTTGATGAATAGCAACCAAGTTGCGAGGGAAAAGAGTAATATCAACAGATTTATGACCGGGCAGTCAAATAAAATAAATAACAGCTCTCGAGTACAGCTCCCTTATATTTGAAAGTTCTGAGCGAGTGTATAAGTCTTCCTATAAGATAGACCTTAAACGGAAAATAGAGTTTTGAGAACCTTTCCTCGATAAAATAAACATAATAAGACTCAGAAATAATTTACATGATATTTGAGGATCAGAATAATATTTGAATAAGATAAATCATTTTTAAATTTAGTTAAAATAATTAAATAAATATTCAAAGAATATTTATTAATTCATAGATAATTAAAGAATATTCTTAGTATAAAATATTGCTCATAAATAACTCTCGAATGAATATATAAAATATTCACCAAATAAACAATTCCTCGAGTAAATATTCAAAATAATATTTGAATCAATCCTCAAATGAATATCTAAAGTAATATTCAATTAAATAAATCCTCGCATGAATATAAAATAAATAAATAAATTTTTAAATGAATATTCCAAAATAATATTCCTTAGATGAATATTCAAAATAATATTCACTTAATACATAACTGCAAATGAATATTCAAAAATAATATTCATTTAAACAAACAAACTCTTAATGAATATTCAAAATAATATTCATTGTACTCAATAATATTTATTCGATATATTATGAAAATATATCTCCAAAAGTATATGAAATACCGACTCCCGGTCTTTTACAAAAGATACGACATATACACCCTTTATTATGGGTAATAATAAAGTCCGGCTTATAACTGATATCCCCATATCTAGCTTATAAGCCAATTCCCAATTCATTTTCGAGTACTAAATACTTTCTGGAAATATAATAATGATTATTAATAATAATCCTCAAGATACATAGTATTCTGTCGCTGGAATCCCTCCGGGTTTCCACGACTATCTCTATATCTCAAATACTGACTCCCGGTCTAGAGTCGAACAAAAGTATGCTCTTATCACTAGAGCTACAAGGTATACCGGTTTGTATATACTATATCTCAAAAGATGATATACAATCCGAAAGTTAAACTTTTACAACAAGTATATATCGCAAAACTATGCAAATCTAAGCATGGCAAAAGCAGTATTATAATCAATACTTCAAGTATAGATTTAGAAATCTTGCCTGATGCTCGAGAAGTGGTAGGGGCTTGTGACGATGTCGAACAATCTAGACAAAGTCAAAAGAAAACGTACGATTAATCCCCTAGATGATTCACTTAACATCTAAAGCATAAACACGTACGCAAATCACAACCAAGGCATTACTAACTCGCCTTAGGCTCATACTAAGTCCATGTCAATCGACGAATACTTAAGTCAAAGATTCGTTTTAGAAATCGGATCTCGTTCGTCCGTTTCACTAAGTGGTTTACAAAGTTCTAATCAAGTGCTCCTCTAAGGGGTTCCTTCGCACTTAACCTTGATTCAAACATTTTTATAAAATCCAAAAATAATCTTTTTGACATGAGGTCTTCTCTCATATCTTCATTGTGACCTCTAGTATTTAATTACCAAGACTCGTAACCGAATTACTCGTTTTAAAGGGGTCCAATTGAAGTTACGAACTCATGCTTACGATTACGAACCGCTTTTACAAATTTTACAATAATGCCCAAACCGTAAGTCAGAATGCTACGATTCTTGCGCCAAAATGATCTATGATTCAAGACCTACAGTTATGGGTCGAGTGTTCATCTTGGTCAGAAGCTTTTTGGTTCGGTGATACTCCATTTTTAAGGGTTAATGAAATTTCGCCATTACGACGGCTATAACTCGGAAATTTCCAAAATTAAAATCCTCCAAATAATCAATCAATCCACCACCAATACTCCTGGACACTATTCATCATCCTCACCACTGCCTAAACTGGTCTTGGAGTTAAAATTCATATTTTTCCATTTTCATAACACCCACACAACATACATGCTCTAAATCATGCATCTAAGTCAGGAATTCATCTAAAGCTCCATTAAAACTCATAATCTAACCAAGGGGGTTCAAGTGTTATACCTCTATTTGAAGCTTAAGGATGATGTTAAGGCCTCACAAGTCTAGATCCTTGCTTAGAACATCCTTTGGAAGCTATACCATCAAGAAACAAAACATGAAAATCATAAGTTTACTATTCATCATCAATCTTGTAAAAATCATATAAAATCAAAAACTAAGAGTTTGGTTCTAAAATTTTTACCACACCTTCTACTCTTCAAGGGCTTTCTTTTGAGATATATAACACAAGAATCAAACCATGGGAGCTAGGGTTTTGAGCCCCATCTTGCTACTGTTCAGAACCTGGACAGTTTTGGTCCTCCAACTTTAAGCATGGATTTGACTAGGCTATACTACTTGGATATCCATGAAATTTGGAACGAATCTTGCCCATGGAGTGTAGAATCTATGGTTAAAATTTGGTGATTTTATCATGGATAGAAATGGAGATATGAATTTTTCTTTGATCTTTGTTCCTGCTGGGCAGTTTTGGAGTGTTTGGTGTTTTGCTTTGTTTTCTCTTGTTCTTGCTTGCTTTATGGCTAATAATGTTAACATATTGTAATATATATCTAATGTCTTTGGATGCATCTCTTCAAGATGTGTTGTCATGCTTTGATTGGCCCTTTTTAAAATATCTTACCCTCACAATTACACTTACGTACTCATCTCTTGCCTTTTAGCACTTAAGTCCCTGGGTAAACTGCAACTAGGTGCTTAGATATTTCTATAAAGGTGTGATGTCATCTTCCACTATCTTTGGTGGATGCATCCTATCTTGTTCGTTCGTTTCTTTGTTCGGTTATTGCTCAATTTCGCTGATCGTTCGAAGAATAACTAAGTAGTTTCACCTCTAGGGTTTACTGGGGAATTTCTCGATATTCATAATACCTTCCTCAATCCTTAATATAATCCTCGTGATGATCATGTAGGATATTTAATCTTGATATGAACTTAAACCGTAATCTAGGATTCGTTCGCTTTATTGATCAATCTCGTTATAATGTTTTAGTGGTTTCTAGAACGCTTGTTTCACTGTCTCAGTGGTTTTCGTTCTAATTTCTAAAATCAAATATAATAAAATTCCAAAATATTAACTCTTCAATTTCTCAAATTGAATATCTCATTTCTCGAATATAATAATATATAATTCACTGCTCGGTCAAATATTACACCAAAAAATTAAAATAGGAATTTCTAAATTCCGATCGTCTCTGCATTCACTTATTTCCTCCGCGTATTACTAATATGACTTCGAAACATCCATATCACGCCCCGTACATAGGGTGGCGTGAAAAGTTTTCCAACTTACAAAATCACTATTCATCCACCGAATTACTATGCACGTACGGGAATACTATGCACGTACGGGAAACACTATGCACGTACGGGAAACACTATGCACGTATCGAAAATACTATACCATCCTCATTTCCCTTCTCGGGGCTCATTAGCTCATTTCTTGGACGATAGATTATTCTTCCTATATCGTCAACCTTTGAATTACTCTATTCTGACCATACATATACGAATCGGGATCATCATCCATAGCAATATCCATTCACTACAATCATTGTTCTTTGGAATCACCATTCATTAATGCTCTTTAACCACAATAAGAAAAGTTTTAATTCTACCCAAAATTCGGGTTATTACAGACACTCACCTGCATAGTGGCCAAAACCTTGGCAATTATAGCACCTTACACGACTTTTGTCCCTTCCCCACCGTTCTCTTGAGTTTGTTGTCCTCTCAGATCCTCCTCGATTAGATCTATTTTTCCATTCTTCTCTAGTAAACAGAAGTTTTCCTTCGTCTTTCTCTCGTTTCAACCATTCATCCTCTGTCAACATTAGTTGGTCTCCATTGGTTCTAGACGGTCCAGATTGTCCCTTTAGCCTTTCCTCAAGAGCCTTGAGTGACCCAATTGTTTCTTCTACTGACATCGTTTCAAGATTACCAAATTACTCGATGGTGGAGGCAATTTATAAAAACTTCGTAGGAACTGCCCGAAGTAATTTCTTCACTACATAACTGTCACTCATTTTTTCTCCCAAAGCACGAATGTTTGATACCAGTCCATTCATCCTCGTGACAAACTCATCATGCTGATCAGTGTCCTTCATGTTCAAAGCTTCGAACTCTGCTTTAAGCGTTTGAACACGTGCTGCCTTGGATCGATCTGCACCTTGACATGTGGTTTTGATCGCATCCTGAGCATCTTTTGCCATCTTTTTATCTGCTAAGGATATCAATACATCCTCAGGTATCCCTTGATAAATAATTGCCAGTGCAATCTTGTCTATTTTTCCATCAACCACAGCCTTTGGATATACACCCCATGAGCTTGCATATACACCCTCATTATCATGGACCAGGCTGTATAGTTTTCTTTTGTCAATGTTGGGTAACTCAACCCGATCGATTCTCCCTTGACCTTATTCATATCCATTGACGTCGTCCCTGACATAATCCTACTAATGCCTCTAGGCTCTGATACCAGATTGTAAAAACAAAAGCAACATATATGTACTTGAAGAAAAGAAACACCACAGTTGAGACTAACTCAATTTTGTATTACTGAAATGCTAAGTTACAAATGAACGAAAGAAACACACTCTTATAGATAAAGGTGTGGAATAACAAACTCAACTACTAAGCTACAGAAGTGGAGTAGATAAACTAGGACTCCTAATTCATCACCACAACTGCATAACTACTCCTACAAATACGAAACCATAGAAATCCTAATCTTGCTATTATTACAACAGCAATTTATTCAGCTAAGGAAATAAAACAGGAAATAATAATAATAATAATAATAATAATAATAATAATAAAAATAAAAATAATAATAATAATAATAATGAGTTTAGATTAAACTCCAACACTCACTGTGCACCGAAAAAGTGTCAGCAAGGATTATACTTCAATACTTCAAGTCCAAAATTTTTCCTACCATTTCATTAAACATTTTGCAGGTTTAATAAAGCTACCGAAAACAAATATTTTGCAATTCCATTTGCCTAATTATTGATCTATAAAGCTAGCAAAATAGAACTTCAAATTTTCACCCTAAATTTGCATAAGCCATATGCATATTTGTATGTAGCTTAGCTACACATCAGAGCAGGGGTGCAAGATACAAATTTATTAATTTACTGGTATCTCCATCCTCCAACCAGATGGTTAACCAATTGATATGGGTTAAAAATAAGCCTTAAAGACATATTTAATGTGGCATTAATTAAGCCCAATATGGTCAAAACATGGGGCCCATTAAATGGGCCCAAACCATATTTATAATATTAATTTCGTAATTAATATTAAGGGTAATAACCAGCTCAGCAATAAGAGTCAAATAAGGATATTACTCCTGCCTGATTAGCCTCCAAGGCACCTACTTCAACAAGGAAACTGATTCCTACAAGGAAGGAGTCTAGAACCTTCCTCAAGACGGTGACTTGCCCACCAAGTCACCTAATTCTACCACGATTCTAGGGTTTCTCAGCCTATATAAAGGGTCTGACCCCTCATTCTCAGAACTACGTCTTGGCTTGATTCACGATACGAGATACGTAGGCACTCTGTGAGGACTGATTAGTATCGAACACGGAAACAGCCATTAAAGCACGAAGCTCCAGAACCCTAGCATTAAATACAGATTTGTAACCTAGTTTTTATTCCACAACATTTGGCACCGTCTGTGGTGTTAGTTACAGAGGCATGCCTGTACACATCTAATAACAAGCCTAATTGTTTGTAATGCTTTGCATTACTTACATGACCTCTTAAATGAGGGAACCTCTAGTTGTAGAGTTTCTGTTTGTATTGTACTTGAAGTAGGCATCAAATCCTAGTTGTGTAATTGTACAAATAGAGTCTAGAATAATGCTTGAAAGAAGTTCCAAGGTTCATGCCTCAAGAAAGGAGTTAAAGACTGTCAAATAACCACAGTTGGGATTTGAAGAAATGAAGAATTTGCCTAAGTACCAATTCGAGAAGTATATTTGTCTATTCGAGAAGTCCAGCATTCGAGAAGTCAGGGATTCGACATCTCAAGACACTATTCGATATCTCTGAAATACACTGTTCGATATCTCATTCGATATCTCAGGGATTCGATATGACTACTACTCTATTCGAGAACTCAAGAAGTCAACAAGTCAAGATGGTATTCGAGTTCTCAGAGAGTCAACAAGTCAAAGTTTCATTCGATATCTCAAGGACTCAGAAAGCTATTCGATATCTCGAGGATTCGATAAGTCAAATGTTCTATTCGACAACTCAAGGAATCCTGATGGAAAAGAGCTATTCGAGAAGTGGTTCGATATGTCAATATAACAGTATTCGAGAACTCAGAGTTATCGATCAAGTCAATTCTAGTTCTCGAATCACTTACTTAGTCACTTCTCGAATACATTCTTGGAGACAAAATACTGAAGAAATTGTACAAGTCAGAAACCTGCAACAAGCCAATGCACTTTATGGACCACAATCTGTAACGTGCTCTGGAAAGCCTACAAGGAAGCTTGGAGAGATATAGGAGAGACAAGGAGCTAAAGAAGTGGATCTAAACAGGCTTTGCAAAGTCAAATCTGTAACCGTTTGGACACTTACTCAAAAAGGACAGACAAACTAGAAAGTAATTTGTTTAGCTACCTTATTTGCAGTAAGTAGGCTGTATCCATGTTCTATAAGGACACAGCCTCACTTCATAACTTAGCAACTTTTGTGAGTCAAGTTTTTCATACACTGTAAGCCATATCTCTCTGAGAAAAACGAAGCTGAGAATACTACCATTTGTATTCACAGATTGTAGCAACCTTTATCTAATAATACATTAGATTAAAGTGATATTGTGTCTTGTGTTGTTTCTTTATCCGCACCTTCACTTCTACACACACAGGCACTTATCTGCTACATAGACTCAATCAAAGAAAAGTTCAAGAATCCATTCACCCCCCCCCCTCTGTATTCTTTTACCGTATTCAATACTCAACAAGTGGTATCAGAGAGGGCTGTTTATTCAAAAACAGAGAAACGATCATGAGTTCGAATACACCAAAGACTACAGGAACGGTGAAGGTCCCTAAGTTTGACAAAGAAAACTTCAACCTCTGGAAGATAAAGATGATGTTGTTCATTAAAGCCTCTCATCCCTTGTATCCTGAGATTCTCAAGAATGGTCCTTTTGTTCCACAACAAGAGATACCAGAGAAGACTGTTGGAACCATAACTATCCCAAGAACTTATGAGGCCAAGGATCCATCAAAGTGGACAGAGTCAGAAAGGGAGAAGGTTGCTCTTGACAGCCACCTCATGTTGCTTATCATTGATTCCATGGACATGTCAATGTTTGCAAACATTGCATCATGCACGTCTGCTAAAGAGATGTGGGATCACATTGAGGTGTTGTGTGAAGGGACTGATGAGGTTAAGGAAAACAGGAAACAGATACTGGTCACACAGTATGAAGCTTTCATGGCACAGCCCAAGGAAAGCATCACTGAAATGTTTGAAAGGTTTCACAAGCTAGTTACTGAGTTGCAGATGAATGGAAAGGTTTACAGTACCAAGGAGTTAAATATGAAATTTCTGTTGTCTTCACCAAATCATCTGGAGCAAAGAGTCATTTCTCTAAGAGAGAGAGATTTGAACAAAGTCACCTATGATGTGCTCTATGGAGTCCTAAAGACTCATGAACTTGAGTTGCTTCAGAAAAGGGCTATCCAAGCCAACCAAGGTAGGATGATAAACACATCATGTGCCTTGATTGTCAACAAATCCATTCTGGACCTAGAAGCATCTACAAGACAACTAAGGATAGAGGAGGTGGCAGATGATGAAGAAACTGAAGCTGGGGTGAGTGAACCTGTTGAGGAAAAGGAGGAAGAAGAAGAAGAGTTTTACACTCTGGAAGAACTTGATGGGATGGAAAATACTTCATATGCCTTCATGGCCAGAAAATTTCCAAACATCAGATTTAAAAGAAATCAACCCTTCAAACCCAAAACTCAAAACCATTCAGCCAACAAGAACAAGGCACCTGTAAAACCAAACAGAAATAAGTTCAAAACCAGTTATGTGGATAGGTCATCTGTAAGGTGCTATAGATGCAATGACCTAGGGCATTTTGCCAGTGAATGCAAGAAGCCTAAAAAGAAGGATAAAGATTATCTTGAGCTCGAAGCTAAGTATGAGGCCCTTCTGAAAAAGCAGACACATGGTAAGGCCTACATAGCTGAAGGGAAGTGTTGGGATGATTCTGAGAGTGATGAAGAGGAACAAGAATTCTGCAACTATGCCTTGATGGCCAACTCCAAGGATGACTCATCTTCATCTGATTCTCAGGTACCATCTCTCACTACTATAGACATGTCTGTTTCTGAATACAAATGCATGATTGAACAATTATCTGTTGAAATGTTTAATATTCATACTAGTATGACTGCTGCTAATGAGGAGATTGCTAAACTGTCTACTAGAAATGAAATATTAACCAAAAAGAATGAGGAACTTGAGCTAACTATTATGCAAGTAGAAAACCTTAAGAAAGAAGTTGAATATTTGAAGAACAAGGTTTTATGTGCTAGTCAAGTAGAGAAGGCTCTTAGGGATGAATTAGCTGAGAATGAATTCAAACTAAAAACTTTCAAGAAATCATCTGGTTTAGTGCAATCCTACTGTGAGAAAATTGAAGCTAAACCCAAAGCAGCTATTGGACTTGACTATGACTCTCTCAAACAAAGGAAAGGCTATGCTGTCATTGAAGAGGACACAGCTGTTCATGAGAAAGTGCCTCACATTTTGAGAAAAACTGAAAATCCAATTTTTAAGGAATCAACATTTGAAATTGATGAGGATGCCTTACTCATCAAGCAAATGTTGAATGATGAGGATGAGGCACAATCTAGTGAACAGCAAGCATCCTCTAAGGGTGAGAGTGTCAAGTCAAAGACCAAGGAACCAGTAGTTGATAGGCCAAGACCTAAGAAGTTTGTTAAGTTTGTCTCAGCTGGGATGAGTGAATCAGAAAAGAAAGTGACTAAGAAGAAACAGAACAGAAATGGCAAGTTAGGGATTAACAAGGATAACAACTATGCTTATATGCCTAATGCCCCTAGGAAAACTTGTCAGAACTGTTTCAGTACCAATCATTTAATTCATGCATGCAAGAAACCTGTTGGTAGTGTGTCTAAACCTTTCTATGATTGTTCTGTGCCTCTAAGTCATAGAGATGCACCTTTCTGTGATAAATTTGACTGTATGCCATGCAATATGAATGTTATGACTAGTTGTTTTAATTTAAGAAGGCAATTCATTGATGGTTGTATCAGTCACAATTCTCACACACACTACACAAGGTCAAAGTCTTCAAGTCCTCCTAAAGCTAGGAAGGTACCTTTGTCACCTAAGTCTGAAACCTCAGGTTCTAAGACTTCCAACAGTGACAAAAAGACTAACACTAAGAAAGTTGACAAGCATGTTGTTTATGATAAAACTGTCTCTAAGTCACATGGACCCAAACTTGTTTGGGTACCAAAGGAAAAGTAATACCTTTGTGTTTGCAGGGCAAAGAAAGTGAAAAGAAGGTCATGTGGATTTTGGACAGTGGATGCTCAAATCATATGACTGGTGATATGGCCCTGCTATCACAGTATGAGGAAAAGGCTGGCCCAATGGTTGCTTTTGGAGATGACAGCATGGGTAACACATTGGGATATGGCAAGCTGAAAGTTGGAAATGTCATCATTGAAGATGTAGCACTAGTCAAGGGGCTCAAGCATAATCTGTTAAGTGTTGGTGTTATGCTAAATTTACGCAAGTGCACGTAGTCACAAGTAATACAATTAAAGTTCGTTCCACAGAGATCTGGTTATGGTTCTATTCAGTAAATATGCCTATGCAACAATGTATGGTTTTAATTCACTGCTAAGAAAATTAACAAATTTGAGATTTATTATCTAAATTAAACTAAGTGCAAATTATAAACTAAGAATTAAACAATTAACGAGAGTAAAAATTCGAATTACTAATATGAGAATAAAACATGGAATCCTAGTTTCATCATCTACTTCACTTAGAGTTGCAGCCTTTAATTAAAACATGCGATGGTTTTGATATCTGATCGAATAACACGAAAAGAGTAAAAGTTACCTCTCGGTATACTAGTACCAATCTACGCATACATCCACAAAAGAGATAGAAGATGAGTAGGCACCTATTATGTTTAGACCCTATATCTCTATAGAATTTGAAAACATAAAGGTTGAAGCACAAGTTATCCATAAAGATCACACAGGGCAGTATAAGTATTTTCATCTCACACCACGAATCATATTGATAAACAATTATGAACCTATGCTAGCATGACAAGTTCTAAATCTCAAGATCCACTCTCGCTTCACAAGAGATTAACAATTCAATTTAGATGTTAGCTACGCATCCAAAAGCATTAAGATTAACCATACGAGGATATCAAGAATTCACCACACATAAATCTTTAAGGCATGCAAACTACTAAGCTACATAGATAAATCCACTAGGATCCCATGACAACAATTAGCCCATAATTGAACCGTTCATCGTCATGGGATTTGATGAAAACATGGTAAATAACAAGATATGAATAAAAGAAGTAATTATATTAATAAACAAGAGTTTGAGAAAACAAATCTATAATCCAAAGTAACACAAAGGATGAAGTAGATCTAGATCCGTTGCTTGTCACGAGCGTTGAACCCTTCTCTCCTTTTCTCCTTTGCAGATCTAAGCTAGGTTACAAATAATAAAACTATGATAATGTATATATCTCTATTACAATGGTAGGATGTGTTTAAATAGGCTCTAAAAGTCTTGCCCAGCAAGAAAATACCAAAACAGAATTATAATAGAATTTCTGCAAGATGCGTTTCCTAAACTGATTCTGTTTTCTTAAGGAAATTCGTGGCTGACTTTTCTTCTATTTTCCAGAGCCGTTCCAGACGTAATTGGGCCTCTGGACCACCTTAGAATGATAGAGAATCTCGTTATCTTCGCGTGGACTGCTTACGGGCTGAAAACAGACTTATAGAACTCAAGATATGGCCCAAACAGTGAATCTCACGCGTGTAGCCCAATAAATCCGAATTTTAATAAATTAAATCTCCAAAAACGACAAAAACATCCACCATAATCAACATCCTTGTAAATCTGCACAACTAAACAAAACACATCAAAACTACAAGAAACTTGAGTCCAAGACAATCAATTTAAGCCGATTTAGAATGTTCCAAGTGGATATAAACTCCACTTATCACACCCCCAAACTTAAACCGATGCTTGTCCTCAAGCATAAACAATTACAACTAACTAACTAACTAGTACCACTTCCGTAGGTGATCACGGTTGCATTTGGCATATGCAACAAGCCCTTTAAACCCCTAGGCAGCCCTAGTGGACAAGTAAGGTCTCGTGAGGGCCTATAGCGAATGTACCCACAAAATCCATTTAACCTAATGCAATGCAATGCATGAATGCAACTAAATGAAAATGCAATTAATCTAGTACTAATATCCTACCATACCTTCAAATCCTCTCATGCCATATCAACTTAAGAATCAAAGTAAATACGCAATGTCTTGGTGTCGAAAGTGCAAGTATTCACATAGTCTACTCAACGAACATGCATAAGTTCTCACAAGTCCATGTCAAATGTAAGAATAAGTTAGTAAACATGCTAAGCCTACAAGAGTACATCTTTGAGACAAAACTCGGGATCTCATACGCAAAAACAAGCAAACACTCACAATCCACTCATAAAAGAATATTCACTCAAGAATAAGGGTAAGTGTATCACTCAATTCCAACAAAATCATAAGCATGCTTGACATTTGGTATCAATCTAACTCTTAACACAACATACATCAATGACGATAATCAAAAGGTCTTTATTTGGGTTGTAACGGGGCTAGGGACAAGGTATGTCAAATAAGCCAAAACAGGTGTAGTGTCAAAAGCTAGTAAGTACCATAATAAATCACACACAACACCCTATTTCCCCCCCACATAATTTTACTAAGACAAACACTCGACTAGTCGACTAAAATAGGATCGCAACAAACACAAACATGCTCTCATAATATATATATTTTTTTCTTTTTTTTTTCCTTTTTTTTTTCTTTTTTTCGAGAGCTAAATAGAACACAAACAATAATATAAACAATAACAATGATCCAATGAATTTATTACATATGTCGACTATCAAGTAAACACCCAAACCCAATTTCCAATATTTCCCCCAAAATTATGACCAACAATAAACCCTTCCTTGCACACCTTATTACTCCCTTAAGCACTCTACTAGCCTTTGACAATGTGGGTTCAAATTAATGTGAGGCCAATACAAGAAAAAAGTCTAGGCAAGTAATGTGGTATGTCACCGGAAAAAATAGGATTAAGCTCAACGGGTTAACTAATTGATCATGTAAATATGGTATGGTAATATGGGAAAATATGCGGTTATTCCTAATTGCCTTTATCATTTTAATCGTCAAATAATGTCATGCGTTTCAAGAAAGACCTCAAACAACTGCTAGCAATGCAAACAATCCGTGGACACACAAGCAAACGAATAAATTGCAAATAATATGCAATATGGCTCAAAAACTCACTTGGTGGAAAAATATACTCAATCCCAAGCAAAAATCTCTCTAACGCACCGACTTGTATTCAAAGCATGCAAACTAAATCATCTTGCACATATTCATGTCCTTCTAATCACTTACAACATTCAAATAGTCTACTAGCTTCAACTTACTAGTGTATGTGTGTGCACAAGAACAAAGCATATCACTTCTCAAACAAAAGCGTCAACAACACCAAATTCCTATCAAGCATGGGTGCAAATGCAACTATTATGAACTCACACGGTATACAAACATAAAAACAAAATGTCCTATATGAAACAAACGTAGATAACACGAACATAAATGCATAATTTACTACTACTAATATGCAAAGCATGAAATCCTACATGAACAAATAACACAACAACAACTACTTAATCCCTCAAACCACCCCCAAACTTAAAATATTCAATGTCCTCATTGAATGGAAGTAAATACAAGGGATAGCAGAAAACATACCTACAAAGCCCATACATATCCTTCCCCATCACAACTCAACATGCTTGTTCGGCAAAAATCCCCTTTTTGTAGCAAGTAGCATCACCTCTCCCAAGCTTAGAAGCCATAAGAATCAATCCCCAACTCACAAGAAGCTCCACCAATAATCACCAAGCAATACCACACCAAAAATAGCCCAAATTCCAAGAATAATACAAATCCCAATTTACAAGAACACAAATTCGTAATAAAAATAAAATTTGAGAGAAGAAATAAACCCACTACGAATTAGAGAGGTGAACTTGCAATTAATTCCTCTTTAGAATTGAATTTTTGGAGATTTAAAGAAGTAGAAAAGGAATTGGATTTGTATGTATAGGTGGGTATATAGATTTGGGAATAAATAAATAAATAAATAAATAAAATATGAAATAGGAGATGGAATGGGAATAATTTGAAATTAATATAGGACTCGAATTAGAATTTAAGGTGGAGAAAATAATTAGAAAAGGAGTAGGAATTAATTTGGGACATGAATTTATTTTAATATAAGTTAAAACATATACTATATATGGCCTGTTTGGCAAATCTGCCGCCGAGCTTATAAGTAACTTATTTCGGAAAAAATTTCGTATTTACATACTGTTTTTTAGAAAAAAATGTGTATGGGGAGTTTAATATTCGTTATCTTGCAAAAATAAGTTACTTATTTCAGAAAAAAGTACATATTTCCTAACTTTTTTCCAAAATAAGTAATTTATTTCTGAAAAATAAGATTTCCCAAACGGGCCCATAATCATGTACAAAACAAACTAACCTGTCCAGGGAGTCAGGGACTAGTGCTCGACATGGCGCAGAATCGGCGCTACAGCGCGTGTTGCTCACTGTTGAACTTATTTCCGATTTTTTTTTTTTTTTGATGGACGAAACAGAAGTAACCTCGTGAAGTACCTCCTGGATAGATATTTGACTCCGCTGCATCCTGGATTGCGCGCTGTGGCGCGTGGAAATTTCTGTCCCAATTTTTTTTTTTTTTTTAATTTTTAGAACACAACACAATTTTTTTTTTCTACACTAATGCGGGTTGCCTCCCACCAAGCGCTTCTTTAACGTCAATAGCTTGACGTTACTTCCTCAAATCAAGGCGGTTTCAAAAGAATTACTGAACCGTTCTCAACAGAAAGACCATTCATACGAACGTTGACATCTTGGTTGCTTTCTTTCCACAAATCTTTTCCATCAGACTTCAACTTAAATTTACTACCCAACGGCCAACTCTTTTTCTTTTTCTTTTTCACACCTCTAAAGTGCTTCTCCGATTCAACTGGCTTAACAAAAATTTCTTCTTCCTTATCATCTGCTTTCCACCTTCGCAACACGTTATCATGCCCCTCTTCAAAAATCACTAGCTCATTATTCAAAAGGACATACCTCAAATGTGGTGGAAGTCTCCCAAGCTTTACTATCGAAAGATCACGAACCGAAGAACTGTCAATGGAATCACTGATAGGATGCTTTAACACATGCATGTCAGATTTTTCGCTCAATAACTGATCAAACTTCTTTCTCTGACCCGTATCAACTATTTCCACACTACAACACTCTTCATCCTCTGTCGGAAATTTCATTGCCTTGAACACATTAAAGGTGACACTCTGATCTTGCACCCTCATTGTAAGCTCTCCTTTTTGCACATCAATTAAAGTCTTTCCTGTAGCCAAGAACGGTCTTCCCAAGATTATGGGAATCTTCTTATCTTCTTCGAAATCCAAGATCACAAAATCAGCAGGAAATATAAGCTTGTCAACCTTCACCAAGACATCCTCCACTATGCCTCTAGGATATGTGATAGATCGATCAGCCAACTGCAAAGAGATGTTAGTTGGCTTTGGCTCCGGTAGACCAAGTTGCTTGAAAACAGACAAAGGCATGAGATTAATACTAGCTCCCAAATCACATAAACACTTGTTGAAAGAAAGGTTGCCAATAGTGCATGGAATAGTGAAACTTCCCGGATCTTTCAGTTTAGGAGGCAACTTCTGTTGCAGAACAGCACTACACTCCTCCGTCAATGCCACTGTTTCAAAATCTTCCAACCTTCTCTTCCTTGACAAAATATCCTTCATGAACTTAGCATATCTCGGCATCTGCTCCAACGCTTCAACAAAAGGAATGTTAATGGACAGTTTCTTGAATACATCCATAAATTTCTGAAACTGTTTCTCTTGACTTTTCTTCAAACGTCCAGGATATGGCGGAGGTGGATAGATCTGATTATTCATTGAAGATTGCTCCAGAGTAGACTTTCAACAGGTTTCTTGCTCTTCTCACCATCTAGCTGATCAGCCACTAAATCAGATTTCTCAATTTCTGGCACTGCAGATTTTTCAACCTGCTGATTCTGAACATCTTCATCTTCTTCAGTTGCTGATTTAGGATCTCTCGTGACTTTTCCGGATCTCAAAGTAACTGCATTGACCTGTTCTTTGTTGTCCCTCCTGCCTGGATTGACCTCGGTATCACTAGGAAGAGTTCCTTGTGGCCTACTACCTAAGGCACTTGCTATCTGTCCTATCTGAGTTTCTAAGAGCTTCTGACCAGCTTGTAAGTTCTTTAACGCTATCCACATCTCATCAGATTTTTCATTAGAAGATTGCCCCATATGAGCCTGGGGTTGTTGCTGTTGAAATCCCGGAGGTTGATATGATGCCCTATAAGGTTGTTGATAGCCTTGATTGTATGGCTTCGCTTGCTGATAAGATTGTTGAGTATTCTGATTGTTGCTCCAGCTGAAGTTAGGATGATTCCTATTATTAGGATGATAAGTGGCTGGAACTGGTGCAGCAAGTCTCTGGAAATTACTCACGAACTGTGCTGATTCAGAAGAGATAGCACACTGATTCGTCTCATGTGCGCCCGCACATAGCTCACAAACACTAGCCACCTGCTGAACTCCATAATTAGCAAGAGAATCCACCTTCATAGCAAGAGCCTTCAACTGAGCTGTAATCATTGAAGTTGTATCTACATCAAAAATTCCTGCTGCCTTGCCTTGAGAAAGTCTCTGGGTTGGATTCTGGTATTCATTAGCAGCCATCATCTCTATAAGTTCATAAGCTTCATCATAGCTCTTTGCCCACAGAGCTCCTCCTGATGCTGCATCTAGCAAGGGCCTAGACTGTGCTCCCAACCCATTGTAGAAACCATTAATAACCATCAAATCAGGCATGCCATGATGAGGACACTTCCTTAGCATCTCCTTGTAGCGTTCCCAAGCCTCACACAATGACTCGCCAGATTGCTGTTGAAATTGAGTCAACTGGTTCCTTATTGCTGCAGTTTTCGCCATAGGGAAGAATTTAGTAAGGAACTTCTGAGCAAGATCTTCCCATGTAATAATAGAACCAGGTGGTAAAGAGTGTAGCCAGCTCTTAGCCTTATCCCTCAGAGAGAATGGGAAAAGCCTCAACCTGATAGCATCATCCGTCACACCATTACACTTGAAAGTGTCGCAGATTTCGATAAAGTCCCGAACATGCATGTTAGGATCCTCCGTAGAAGCTCCCCCAAACTGGACTAAATTCTGCACCATCTGAATTGTGCCCGGCTTGATCTCAAAGTTGTTCGCTGCAATAGCTGGCCTAACAATGCTAGACTGAATGTCATTGAGTTTCGGCTGAGAATAGTCCTTCAAAGCCTTAGCTGCTGCTACATCTGCCATTGCTACTGTAGTTTCAGTTTTCTCTTCCTTATTCTCTAAGTTCTCTACAAGATCGTCTTCCGCCAGTTTTTGTAAACGAGCTTGCGAACGTGTTTGCATACAAACTTAAATACCTAAAACACCACGAAACAAACAAACTAAGTAAGAATCCGAGTCAGTGAACGCTAACGACCACTGATGACAAGCACATAAACTAAAATAAAAACACCGATGATCCCCGGCAGCGGCGCCAAAAACTTGTTATGCTAAATTTACGCAAGTGCACGTAGTCACAAGTAATACAATTAAAGTTCGTTCCACAGAGATCTGGTTATGGTTCTATTCAGTAAATATGCCTATGCAACAATGTATGGTTTTAATTCACTGCTAAGAAAATTAACAAATTTGAGATTTATTATCTAAATTAAACTAAGTGCAAATTATAAACTAAGAATTAAACAATTAACGAGAGTAAAAATTCGAATTACTAATATGAGAATAAAACATGGAATCCTAGTTTCATCATCTACTTCACTTAGAGTTGCAGCCTTTAATTAAAACATGCGATGGTTTTGATATCTGATCGAATAACACGAAAAGAGTAAAAGTTACCTCTCGGTATACTAGTACCAATCTACGCATACATCCACAAAAGAGATAGAAGATGAGTAGGCACCTATTATGTTTAGACCCTATATCTCTATAGAATTTGAAAACATAAAGGTTGAAGCACAAGTTATCCATAAAGATCACACAGGGCAGTATAAGTATTTTCATCTCACACCACGAATCATATTGATAAATAATTATGAACCTATGCTAGCATGGCAAGTTCTAAATCTCAAGATCCACTCTCGCTTCACAAGAGATTAACAATTCAATTTAGATGTTAGCTACGCATCCAAAAGCATTAAGATTAACCATACGAGGATATCAAGAATTCACCACACATAAATCTTTAAGGCATGCAAACTACTAAGCTACATAGATAAATCCACTAGGATCCCATGACAACAATTAGCCCATAATTGAACCGTTCATCGTCATGGGATTTGATGAAAACATGGTAAATAACAAGATATGAATAAAAGAAGTAATTATATTAATAAACAAGAGTTTGAGAAAACAAATCTATAATCCAAAGTAACACAAAGGATGAAGTAGATCTAGATCCGTTGCTTGTCACGAGCGTTGAACCCTTCTCTCCTTTTCTCCCTTGCAGATCTAAGCTAGGTTACAAATAATAAAACTATGATAATGTATATATCTCTATTACAATGGTAGGATGTGTTTAAATAGGCTCTAAAAGTCTTGCCCAGCAAAAAAATACCAAAACAGAATTATAATAGAATTTCTGCAAGATGCGTTTCCTAAACTGATTCTGTTTTCTTAAGGAAATTCGTGGCTGACTTTTCTTCTATTTTCCAGAGCCGTTCTAGACGTAATTGGGCCTCTGTACCACCTTAGAATGATAGAGAATCTCGTTATCTTCGCGTGGACTGCTTACGGGCTGAAAACAGACTTATAGAACTCAAGATATGGCCCAAACAGTGAATCTCACGCGTGTAGCCCAATAAATCCGAATTTTAATAAATTAAGTCTCCAAAAACGACAAAAACATCCACCATAATCAACATCCTTGTAAATCTGCACAACTAAACAAAACACATCAAAACTACAAGAAACTTGAGTTCAAGACAATCAATTTAAGCCGATTTAGAATGTTCCAAGTGGATGTAAACTCCACTTATCAGTTGGTCAGTTTACTGATAGAGGATTCAAAGTGAATTTTGACAAAGATGAATGTTTGATCACCCACAAGAAGACTGGTGATTTTGCTCTATCTGGAGTAAGGAAGGGAAGCCTGTTTGTAGCCAATATGGACTCTGCAAACAAGGACAAAATTTGTTGCTTTTACTCAAAAGCATCAAATGAAGATTGTTGGCTGTGGCACAAGAAACTATCACACCTGAACTTCAAGGCCATTAATTCTCTAGTCAAAAGAGAGTTAGTGAGAGGCATGCCCACACTTGAATTCTGCCAAGAAGGAGTGTGTGAGGCTTGTCAAAAAGGAAAAATGAAAAGATCAAGCCACAAGTCAAAGACAGTGACATCAGTAACCAAGCCATTACAACTCATCCATATGGATTTGTTTGGGCCTGTCAACATAATGTCACTTGGAAGAAAGAAGTATGCCCTGGTAATGGTTGATGATTTTTCAAGGTATACATGGGTGGAATTTCTAGCATCAAAAGATGAGGCTCCATAAGTAATTATTGAGCATATAAAGAAAGTTGACAAGGAAGCAAAGGCAAACGATGCAAGTGTGATTGCACTGAGGAGTGATAATGGAACAGAGTTCAGAAATGCCACACTTGAAGCATTCTGCAAAGAGAATGGCATTTCTCAGCAATTCTCAGCTCCAAGGACTCCACAACAAAATGGAGTTGTTGAGAGAAAGAATAGAACTCTAATTGAGGCTGCTAGAACAATGTTACTTGATGCAAAAATGCCTACATGTTTTTGGGCTGAGGCTGTGAGCACTGCATGCTACATTCAGAACAGGACCCTCATCAACAAAAACACTGGAAAGACACCTTACAATTTGATGACTGGAAAGAAGCCTACTCTAAAGTATGTTCATACTTTTGGAAGCAAATGCTTTGTACTAAAGGATAATTCTGAATATGTTGGAAAGTTTGATGCAAAAGCATTTAAAGGAATTTTTCTTGGCTATTCTATGGAAAAAATTGCATACAAGGTTTATGTCATCAGTCAAAAGAAAGTTATGGAAAGCACAGATGTAACATTTGATGACAGCAAACTACCTGGACTAGAAGAAGCCAATGATGAAGACAAAGATCCATTGAAGTTTGATAATCTAGATGATTCTGATGAAGAGATTGAAACTGGAGTTGAAACTCAAGTTCAACAAACTCAAGTGATTGATGATACAAGAGAAGAATTTGTGCCAATCGATAGTGGAGAAACAAGCATCCAAGACACACCTGTGAGTAATGGCAACTTCACAGGGGGAGGAAATGAGGATGACCATGATGTGGATGATGAAGCAACATCAAGAATGAGAAGTCAGGCTGAACACTCGAGGAAATGGGATAGATCACACACTGCAGAGCAAATCATTGGAGATCCTAATGCAGGAGTAAGGACTAGGAGAGCAACTCAAAATGAGTGCCTCTATGGATGTTTTCTATCACAAGTTGAGCCTAAGAAACTTGATGATGCATTGTTGGATCCAGATTGGATTATTGCCATGCTAGAAGAGCTGAATCAATTTGAAAGAAACAAAGTACGGGAACTTGTGCCTGCACCAAAGAATAGAACCATTGTTGGAACAAAATGGGTTCTGAAGAATAAGATGGATGAAGATGGTGTAATAATAAGAAACAAAGCAAGGCTGGTTGCAAAAGGATACTCTCAACAGGAAGGAATTGATTATGATGAGACATTTGCCCCTGTTGCTAGATTGGAAGCCATTAGAATATTCTTGGCATTTGCTGCTCATTCAAACTTTAAAGTTTATCAAATGGATGTCAAGAGTGCATTTCTAAATGGAGAGTTGGAAGAAGAGGTTTATGTGCAACAACCACCTGGCTTTGAGGATCCACATTTCCCAGAATTTGTCTACAGATTGCTTAAGGCACTGTATGGACTTAAGCAAGCTCCAAGAGCATGGTATGATACTTTATCACAATTTCTTCTTGAGAATCAATTCACTAGAGGCACATTGGACAAGACACTGTTTTACAAGAAGTATGGTGATGATATTATCCTAGTACAAATTTATGTGGATGATATCATTTTTGGTTCTACAAATGAGAAACTGTGTGAGAAATTCTCTAAACTCATGCAGAGCAGATATGAGATGAGTATGATGGGAGAGTTGACATTCTTTCTAGGGTTGAAGTCAGTCAAAGGAAGGATGGTATCTTTATCAGTCAAACCAAGTACATCAAGGATTTATTGAAGAAGTTTGACTTGGAAGATTGTTCACCTGCCAAGACACCCATGGCCACTGCCACTAAACTGGATGAAGATGCTAAAGGCAAGAGAGTAGATATCTCAGTCTACAGAGGCATGGTTGGTTCTCTACTCTACCTCACTGCAAGTAGGCCAGATATCATGTTTGCTACATGCTTGTGTGCAAGGTTTCAATCAAATCCAAAGGAATCACATTTGATTGCAATAAAAAGGATCTTTAGATATCTGAAGGGCACTCCAAACTTGGGATTATGGTATCCTAAGGACACAGGGTTCAATCTGGTTGGTTATTCTGATGCTGATTATGCTGGATGCAGAGTGGATAGGAAAAGCACCTCAGGAAGCTGCCAGTTTCTTGGACAAAGGTTAGTTTCTTGGTATAGCAAGAAGCAACAATCTGTGTCAACTTCTACAGCTGAGGCTGAATACATAGCTGCTGGAAGTTGCTGTGCTCAAGTGCTTTGGATTAGAAATCAACTTAGAGATTATGGACTTGTGTTGGAAAGAATTCCAATCATGTGTGACAACACAAGTGCAATCTCTATAGTTGCCAATCCTGTCAATCATTCTAGAACAAAGCACATTGACATCAGATATCATTTCATAAGAGAACATGCAACTAATGGAACCATTGAGTTGCATTATGTCTCTACAGATAAACAACTAGCTGATATATTCACTAAGCCATTAGATGAAGCCACCTTCACAAGGTTGGTAAGTGAGATTGGAATGCTGAATTCTTCAGATTCTGGCTAAGTGAATACACCATCTAGATTGTTGCAGCAGTAAACACTTACTTTATCTAAATTCTCAATATTTTTGGAGTAAGTGTTGGCTGAAATATGATTTATAAATATTTCAAATCTGTTGCATATGTTGAAAATCATATTTCTATTAACTTAAGATTTCTATAAAATTTTGAGAAAATCACTATTTAATTTGCTAGGATATTTTTCAATGAATATGTCTGGTAAATTTTAAAAGATAGTGAAAATCAAATTTTTATAAGTGATGAATATAGCTCGATAAGTCAGACTTCTCGAATGATTCACTATTCGACATCTCTAATAAGTCTCATTAGAGTACTCTTGAGTTCTCGAATAGAGTCTTTCTGAGATATCGAATAGAGGTATTCTTGACTTCTCGAATATAGTAACTGAGTTCTCGAATGATTGAGTTCTCGAACACTATATTTGAGTTCTCGAATCATTTGAAAAGGCTGAATTCTCGCTGAATTTTAACCGTTTTTGGACTTTTGTCTAAAAGTTTAATTCACTCATAAAAACACATTATATTTAATTTAGAATTATTTCTAAGTTAGTTAACTGCCAGCTGTGAGTTTCTATCTGCTTGAGTTATCGATTAAGCCTTTCTTGACTTCTCGAATAGTTGTTTTCTACTTCTCGAATGCCTGACTTGTCGATACAAAACTTTCATCTAATCGACAATTCAAGTACTTCATACTTATACAATTTCACATCTATTCGATTCATTTCATTCGATTTCTCAAGCATCTACACTCTCTAAACTCCTGAAACCCTAGCTACGAAAAGCCAAATGTCTTCTTCAACCTTCAATTTCTTTTCTCTCTTCTACACAAATGGCAACAGTAAAGTTCAATACCAACTTCATCGCTCTCACTAGTGATGTTGAAGCACCCAATGCCAATTTCAAGTGCTTTGTGAAATGGATGGCTGAGTCATATATCAAGGATGCACTCTCTGCCAACCCAACTCTGTATCTAGATATTCTGGAACAGTTCTGGAGTACTGCTATTGTGGAGGTTGTAGCCCTGGAAAACGCAATCACTTCATATATCATCTACTGCAAGATTCAATATGAGGAAATCACTATCTCTACTGCAGACATGAACCAAGCACTGGGCCTACAACAAGAGTCATTTGACAGAATGGCCACTAATGCAGAGTTAGAGGAATTCTTTGAGTTCATCAACTACTCAGATGGGATCAATCTTGGAAAGCTAAACAGAAAGAATCTGAGAAAGGAGTGGAGCTATGTGTTTGCAACTCTTCTCCAAGTCTTCACTGCCAGGAAATCAAGCTTTGATCAAATCAGTGCACCTGTGCAGCAAATTGGATATGCTTTGGCCTATGGAAAGAAGATTGATGTTGGCCAAATCATCCTCCAAGAATTATATGGGAGACTTGGTAAGAACAAAACCAAGAGAGGTACTGATATTTTCTTCCCTCGCTTTATTCAATCTGTACTTAATTATAAAAATGCTTCATTGATTGAATTGCCTGGGATTGATAAAAATAAAATAGGCTATCCTAAGTCCATGACCAAACTCATTTTTGGTAATTTGGAGACTAGGAATGATATGGATGTAAGACTGAACATAACTCCCCATATGGAGAGTTTGTTTAGGACTTATCCCCACAACATGCCAACATTTGATGCAAAGTCTAAGTTAGCACAGCCCAAGCAAGTAGAACAAAATGCTAACCCAGGGCCTGCTAACCAACCCTCTTAACCAAACACTCTACCACATACTGAGCCAACTGCATCATCCTCTCAAAAGGGTGATGTTAGTAAAAAGAAGAGAAAGGAAGTAATGTCTGCACCATTAAATATCTTATCTGAAGCAGCATTAGCTGTTGAATTAGGTCTAGAAAGTGAGGAACCTGAGTCACCCTTACACGGGACAAAGAAGAAGAAAACTAAGACCACCTCTTCAGTCACACAAATGGCTGAAGTTGTAAAATCAGGGGCACACAGCTCACTAGGTGTATCCTCTCAACAGGGTGCACCTATAGAATCAAGCATCCTCCCCAATGCACCTTCTTGTATAGAGTCAGCACATGGGAGTGATAAGGCTGGCACAACACTGAGTGGAGAGCACATCACATTTAAAACTCCCTCTATCTCTCAGGGGGAGTTGCCAAAATCTACTCTTAAACACACTTCTCTTCCAGAATCTAACTCTGAAATTTCTTTGGAACCTGCAACTCAGGCAACTGAGATGCAAGGTATTGATCATCAAGAATTCTTTTCTCTTGATGAGCCAATAATTTCAAGTGACTTAGTGCATGACACTTTGTTCACCACTCAGAACCCACATTTAGATGGTGAGGGAATGCATGCTGAGGCATCTCCTAATGACACCATCACAAACACAGAGGTTCCACTAGTTTTTATTAGAGACTTTGTGCCTGTGTCAACTGCTGGTGTGATTCATCCCACTTCTGTGGTGACACCAGTAGTAGAGTCAATCCATCCGGTTACAGAAGTTGCATCTGTAACTGAGGAGTCTAGCTTGCCTAGCTCTAGCTCTGACTTTATGTCACAATGGCTGAAGCCTGTGCAACATGACAGTGCTTCAGGATCAGGGTCTGCTCCACAACAATTGACAGTTGAAGCACTTCAAAGCTTAATTGTGGATCAGATTCCTGAGTTCACAAAGATTGCTCAGAACCTTCTCACTGCAGACATGCCTAATCCAGACTATGAGGCTATTCTGTTATGCCATAGGGATGATGTGGAGGTGCAGAAGACAAAGATCATTGATGATGCTGAGAGAGATGGCAACATAGATGCCTGGTTGCAAGGAAAATATGATATTACTCTCGATGAAGCACTTCAGTATCTCAGGGAGGAATACCTCACTTCACTGGGCTCCAATGCCAAATCTCTGACACCTGGTGAAATGTATGAGGCTATAAATGATACACACAAGGGATTCCTCAAGGCTGCTCATTATCTTGGAAAAGGTGTTAAGACTGAGGTCAATAGAGTGTGTGATAAGACCACCACCACAGTAGAAGCAATCAAGAGGACCTTTGATGCCAAATTCCCTCAGCTAGACAGTGTGTTCAAGGACATCAAACACTGCAACACTACCTGCACCAAAATGGACAATGGGCTAGCTCTGCTAAAGGACACTGTCACAGGTCTGGGGCATCAATTTCAAATTCTATCTGATCAGACCACAGATGCCAATGCCATGCTGAGGACCATGTTCAAAAATTTATATGGAGACAGACTGCTTACTGAGGTCCCAGTACATGACATGACTAGATTTGAAGTGCAGAGACTCAAAGAACAATCCCTGTCTGGCTTCAAATCTACTGAGTTATTCAGCAAAGTAGATGCACTTGAGAAGGAGGTGGCTACTCTCACCAAGTCCAATGCTCATCTTACAGACAAGGTTGCACTGCTAAATGACCAGTTGGACACTCAAGCATCCACCACAGCTGATGTCCTTCTGCATCAACAATCCATGTTAGCTGCTATGATGAAGCATATGGGTCTCCCTCTCCCTGATGAATCTTCAATCCCAAAGGACATTTCTACAGCCTCTGTGCCTGACAACAAGCCTAAGGGGGAGAAGAAGGCAAGGAACTCAAATACAAAGGGGGAGAAAGGCATAATACTAAAAGAGGGTGGTCAACAAAGGGCTTCAAAGTCTCTACCAAATGTGCCTGGCAAAGGAAAATCCAAAGTGGATGAGCCTCCATCTACCTTGCCAGTTGTCACTCTACCAACTGTGCACATCACTACTCCTGGAGGACAAAAGTAATCCATAACTACTACAGTGGTTGCAGGGAGTATGCCATCTGACAAATCTCCAACCTCCTTACCTGAGAGTGCCAAGCCTGTAGAAGTTAAAGTTGTGATATGGGCTAAAAGTAAGCCCAAAAGACACATTTAATATGACATTAATTAGACCCGGAGTGGTCCAAACGTGGGGCCCACCAGATGGGCCCAATCCCTATCTATAATGTTAATTTCGTAATTAATATTAGGGGTAATAAACAACTCAGCAAATAAGAGTCAAACAAGGATTTTACTCTTGCCTGACTTAGCCTCCAAGATACATACTTCAACATGGAAACTGATTCATACATGGAAGGAGACTAGAACCTTCTTCTAGTCCGTGACTTGCCCATCAAGTCACCTAACCCTACTACGATTTTAGGGTTTCTCAGCCTATATAAAGGGTCTGACCCCTCAACTCAGAACTACGTTTTCTTGGCTTGATTCTCTAATACAGAGATACGTAGGCATTCTGTGAGGACCGTTAAGTCTCGAACGCAGAAGCAGCCATTAAAGCTCGAAGCTCCCGAACCCTAGCATTAAATACAATTCGTAACTTAGTTTTTATTCCACAACATTTGGCACCGTCTGTGGGACGAAGACATCAACCATGGTTCAAACACGAAGAACTACACCAAGCACTACAGAGCCAATTGCTACTGAGGCTCTACCTCTTAGCTCTGCTCCACCCCTTACTGAACAAGTACTTCCGACATCTGAGCAAGTACCTCCGACATCCGGGACTATCGTTCCGTATCAAGTTTCTCAACCCCTAGGGACGACTACCCATGTTGAGAGTACACTACCTCCGATCGTCCACACAATACCAGGGACTAACCCTCCTCAGGTGGGGATTTCTTCCCTGGTTGTAGACCCTAACAACCCTACACGAGGGGTCCAGATCCATACTACGGATCTCCCCATAAGAACCAATCCAATGTATGGGATGCCTAATTACGGAGCTGGACCGAGTGGTCATGCCCTGTATATTCGAGATCGAGATTATCGCGATTTTTCTGGTCCTTATTCAGATGAATCATCTTCTGGCGATGATTACGAGCGTGATGAAGCTCCGAGGAGGCGACGTGCAAGTAAAGAACCTATGGGGAGAACTCGAACTATCCATGATGGACTCCCTTCAACAGCTGCTGAGAGGATTAAGGCTTATGAAGCCGAGATCTTAAAATTAAAGGAAGATATGGCCAGGGTGCAAGCTAGGTCAAATCAGACTCAACCTCCTCCAACATCAGGACCGATTCCCTTTATAGATTTGGAGAGGCCTTCAAGAAGGCAAAGAAGGGCTGATGCCCCAACTGGAAAAACAACAAGGGTGGAAACCCCCAAGAGCAACCCCAAGGATCTGATGCCACTTGGGGATCCTGATGATCCCACACCCCAGTTTACTGAGGAGGTGATGAATGCCCACATATCAAGGAAGTTCAAGATGCCGACAATTAAGGCTTACGATGGAACGGGTGATCCCGCAAATCATGTTAGGACGTTCTCGAACGCACTATTACTACAGCCTGCAAGTGACGCCTTGAAGTGTAGGGCGTTCCCTCAAACCTTGTCGGGCATGGCTCAAAGATGGTATAGCCGACTTCCTGCAAACTCAATTGGCTCCTTTAAGGAGTTAAGTGATGCTTTCGTTAGTCAATTTATCAGCGGGAGAGTTCATGAGAAAAGTTCTGCATCTCTCATGTATGTGGTACAAGGGAAGAATGAGAATCTGAGAGATTATCTTAAGAGGTTCACCAAGGAGACACTAAATATTACTGATTTAGAGAATAAGGTGGCCATGGTAGCCCTGGAGCACGGCACCACTGATCTTTACTTTAAAAGATCATTGGCAAAGCACCCACCCGAGAATATGGCTGAGCTCCAACGAAGAGCTAGTAAGTATATCAAGGCCGAGGACAGTACCATGAAGGATGTCATGGTAAACAATGGCAAGGGTAATAATGAAACGAAGAAGCAAAAGCAAGACCAAGAGTATGATGCTAGGGACAAATATCCCCGTACTAGCAAAGATTCTGAGTCAACATCAAAGAAGAGTGTGGGACCAAGATTTTCTGACTATGCAAGGTTGAATGCTCCTAGGAGCCAAATCCTGTTAGAAATCGAGAAGGATAAAGACTTCCGATGGCCGAAGCCACTCAGGGGTGACCCCGCAAAGAGAAACAAAGATCAATACTGTAGGTTCCACCGAGATGTGGGACATGACACGGATGATTGCAGACAATTGAAGGACGAGATTGAATTCTTGATCCGTAAAGGAAAGCTGAGCAACTTCACTAAGGGTGAAGATCGTGTTAATCAAATTAGAGATTATAACAGAAGGGATGACGATCGTGATCGTAACACACAGCCCCGAGGGCCAGTTATCAATATGATCTGGGGAGGCCCGACAGCGGCCGGTACAACTCGAAACTCTCGAAAGGCGTATGCCAGAGAAGTGATACACATCGTGGGAGAGGCCCCGAAGCGGGCTAGGACTGAAATCACACTTGGTTTTGATGATTCTGATCTTGAAGGGGTGAAGTTCCCCCATGACGACCCGTTGGTCATAACTCCTGTAATTGGAAACTCAGAAGTGAAGCGAGTCTTGATAGATAATGGAGCTTCCGTTGACGTTCTATTTCATGATGCATTTGTGAAGATGGGTTACAATGATTCTCAGTTGACCCCCAATAACATGCCTATATATGGATTTAATGGCGTAGGATCTAAAGTTGAAGGGACTATTCAATTGCCTATGACTATTGGACAGGAGCCCAAGAAGGCCATTCAGATGTTGAACTTCCTGGTAATCAAGGCGGTTTCAACGTACAACGCTATCCTCGGAAGGGCTGGACTTCATGCATTCAAGGCTGTTGCCTCAGCTTATCATATGAAGATCAAGTTCCCAACCCAGAATGGTGTTGGAGAACATAAAGGCAATCAAAAGATGGCACGAAGCTGTTATGTAGCCGCGTTAAGGCCTGACGGAGTCGGGGGGCAGGTCCTTCCGATTGAAGACATGGACATCCGCAGTGATAAGGAACACAAAGAAAGTCCAGAAGAGGACATCACACATAAGCCTCGAACAGCCATCAAGGCTAAGGCATCAACTGACTTCGTGGTTGAATGTAACATTGGCAACCAAGAAGTCGGGGGCAAGAGATAGTACCCCAAGAAGAAAGTGAACTTCAGAAGAAGAATGAGGAGACTAGAAGGAGTAGTAGGTGCTCTATTTTGATGGAGCATCAAAAACAAAATCAAGCCATGCAGGCCTAGTCTTGCAAAGTTGGACTTAGCTTCATATTTATCTAGTAGAAGTAGAAATAAGGTTCGATGAAACCATGCAGAGCATGTCGCTCTGAGTAGGACAATAGTACTCTACGTAAGGGTTGAACCCATTTATGTTATTAATGCAAGTTTGCTTTTCGTTCTATGATTCTATTTATGTACCAAGCACCTGATGTGTGTAAGTCAAAGATGACCAAGTACCGAAAATAAAAGAATATACGAATGGAAACAAACAAACGTATAAATAAAACTCTGAAGGGTCGAGAGTTAGGTTACAACACAACCAAATAAGTGTTTCAAGTCCTTGAAGGATCCGGGATAAAAGACATCTGGCAATCAAAGCCATGCAAGGCTGTGGAGGCTAAAGACTAGCCACTTTTTAATGTTTTCAAAAATGACTTGGATGGAGAATCTAAGGTAGAAGACCAATAGAGAACCTTAAACAATGATCAAGAAGTTCAAGCAAACTCTCGTTTTAAAGAGTTTAAAAGGCGAGAAGCCCACATGATTGTTTAATTTGAAATCTAAATCGAGGAATTAACATTGAATACTTGACTTAGAATCAAGAAAAACTAAAAAAATGATGGAACCAAGACAAACGTTGAAGTCCTGATGGACCACCCGTTGAAGAAACATATTGCATAGCCCGAAAGCCAATTGAAGGAACCCCTTGAAGGGCAAGTTGACAGCATTCTTACAAGAGAATAGTGATGTGTTTGCTTGGACAGCAGCTGATATGCCAGGGATTGATCCCCAGCTCATAACTCACAAATTGAATGTCGATCCTAAACGAACGACATTAAAGCAGAAGAAGAGGAATTTCGCTCCAGAAAGGCAAGAGGCCATTAAACAAGAAGTTGGCATGCTCTTATAAGCTGGGTTTATTGAAGAGATTCAGTTCCTCAAGTGGTTGGCTAACCCTGTGATGGTCAAGAAGGCAAATGGGAAGTGGAGGATGTGTATAGACTTCACTGACTTGCATGATGCATGTCCTAAGGATTGTTTCCCTCTACCAAGGATAGATACGTTGATAGATGCCACAGTTGGGCACGAGATGCTGAGTTTCATGGATGGTTTCAGTGGATACAACGAGATCAAGATGCATAAGGACGACATCCCTAAGGTATCTTTCATAACCGACTTTGGTGTTTTCTGTTATCTTCCTATGGCATTTGTGCTAAAGAATACAGGAGCTACTTACCGACGATTGGTGAATAAAATATTTGCCCATCTAATTGGAAAAACCATGGAGGTCTATATTGATGACATGTTAGTCAAGAGCCTACTCAAGGCAGATCACATAAGGCACCTCAGAGAGGCGTTTGAAGTGCTAAGGCACCATAAAATGATGCTAAATCCAGCCAAGTGTGCTTTTGGTGTTGGTTCGGGAAAATTTTTGGGGCTGATGGTTTCCAAGAGAGGCATAGAGGCCAACCCGGACAAGATTAAGGCTATTCTGGATATGGAGTCACCCCGCTCAGTACGAGATGTACAGAAATTAACTGGCCGAGTGGCGGCCCTAGGGAGATTCATCTCCAAGTCTGGTGACAAATGCTTGCCTTTCTTTCAGGCATTAAAGAAGGTGAAAAATTTTGAGTGGACCACAGAGAGCCAAGAGGCCTTTGAACAGTTGAAGAAATACATGGCTGAAGCCCCATTGTTGGCCAAACCCAGCCCTGGAGAGATTCTTTACCTATACCTGGCGGTATCCGAACAAGCATTGAGTGTTGTTCTTGTCAAAGAAGAAAAGAAGGTTCAGAAACCCATCTACTATGTGAGTAAGGTGCTACATGGGGCGGAGTTGAATTACTCTCCCATTGAGAAGTTTGCATTAGCATTGATTACTGCCTCAAGGAAATTGAGACCGTACTTCCAGGCTCATAAAATCGAAGTCTTGACAGACCAACAGTTGAGAAGCATATTGCACAGTCCGAAAGCAAGTGGAAGATTGATCAAATGGGCCATAGAACTTGGAGAGTTTGATATCAAGTATAAGCCTCGGACAGCCATCAAGGCTCAGGCTTTGGCTGACTTCGTGGTTGAATGCACTATTGACAACCAAGAAGTCGGGGGGCAGGAGATGATAACCACCCCTGAGAACGAAGATAAAGATGAAGAACTTATAGCTGACCAGAAAGAGTATTGGGTGCTCTATTTTGATGGAGCATCAAAAACGAAATCTAGTGGTGCAGGTTTGGTTTTGCAAAGCCCCGATGGGTTCACAGTTGAATACGCTTTGAAGTTGGACTTTCCAACAACCAACAATGAAGCTGAGTATGAAGCATTGATAGCTGGATTGGGATTGGCCAAAGTCATGAGGGTCAAGAACCTCAAAGTATGTGGAGATTCAAGACTGGTAGTCTCGCAAGTGAATGGCGAGTTTGAGGCCAAGGATGAAACCATGGCAAAGTATCTGAAGATTGTAAAGGGTGTTATAACCCAATTTGAGGAGTGCTATGTGGAGCACATTCCAAGAAATGAAAACGTTAAGGCTGATGCCCCAGGAGGTCTATGTTGTCATCCCGTACCTAAAATGTCTAAGGCCCCAAGAGGCAAAGGAAGCACTGGAGGAAGTTCATGGAGGGATCTGTGGGCAACACTTGGGGGGCAGAGCCCTAGCTCCCAAGATCACCCGCTTGGGATTCTATTGGCCAGAGATGCTGGCTGATGTACAGAGCTATGTCAAGAGATGCGGTAGATGCCAAGAGCACGCACTGGTTGTGAGGCAGGCACCTGAGATGTTAACATCGATTAACTCTCCTATCCCATTTGCAATGTGGGGAATGGACATGCTTGGTCCCTTTCCCGTAGCT
This sequence comes from Kitagawia praeruptora, assembly GCA_037693485.1. NCBI lineage: Eukaryota > Viridiplantae > Streptophyta > Magnoliopsida > Apiales > Apiaceae > Kitagawia > Kitagawia praeruptora. The sequence goes on from CM075354.1 coordinate 44,684,026, forward strand.
TCAGCACAAAGGAAGTTTCTGATAGTGGCCATCGACTACTTCACTAAATGGATTGAGGCTAAGCCCTTAGCCAAGATAACCACCAAACAAATTTCCCAGTTCTTTTGGGAGAGCATCATCTGCAGATAGGGAATCCCCCGAATCCTTGTGACGGATAATGGGACAAAATTCAACAATGAAGAGTTTAAGAAGTACTGCAAGGAGAATGTTATTGAACTTCGCTTTTCTTTAGTATCTCACCCTGAGGCTAATGGACAAGCTGAGGTAGCAAATTGAATTATCCTTGATGGACTGAAGAAGAGGGTCGGACGCTCAAGAAACACTTAGGTGGATGAGTTGCTGCCTATACTTTGGGTATACCACACCACCTACGAAGTGATAACTGAAGCAACCCCGTTTTTGCTGGCTTATGGAGCCGAGGCAGTTCTGCCCCCTAGAGATTACACTTGCATCGCCAAGAGTGGAAGCATATGATCCCGAGACCAATGAAAAAGGCGTGAGGCTCGCCCCCGATCTGATTGACGAGGTTAGGGATGAAGCGAATGCTAGAAACGCAGAGTGTCAGAAGAGAGCATCTTTTTACTGCAACCAAAGGGTTAAGGAGAAGTTCTTTCGACAAGACAACTTGACTCTGAGGAAGATAGAGGCCTCCAGAGTTGGCCAGAAGGGAAGACTATCCCCCAATTGGGAAGAGTCGTATCGAGTCAGGAAGACACCAGGATGAGGATTCTACAGGTTGGAAATCTGGGATGATGAACACATTCCAAGATTAAGGATTGAATCCTTGAACTTCAAATCTCAACACAACATTAATTGAGCCTTGATGGCCAACAAGGCTGTCCGCCTCCAATCAAGCTTGTCGTGTGGATTCAAAGCATTGAACTAAGAGACGTCGGTCAAGTTGAAACCTAAGAAAAGTTCTATGAGTATCAAAGAAAGGTTGGAAACCTAGAATCAAGCTAAAGGGTTGAAAACCAACAAAGGCATACCAGGCCTAAAGTCAAGTGCTAAGGAGCAAGTGAACTACCTGAATGATTAACCGAGAAGGAAGACCTCCTCCATGAGAAACAAAGATGAGGTAAGAACTAAAAGAACTTCATCACAAGGATGAGAGTCAAGGGTTGATGATAACCAACAACCATGAATGAACTCAAGGTTCAAGACCAAGCTCCGAGGAGGGCGTCAGCCGACCAAGACTGATTTTCAGTCCTACACGGACTGTTGACGCTGTTTGGGCCATATCTTGAGCTCCGGGTATCAGATTTGGACGATCTTACTGTCCACGCGAAGATCTCTGAGTTTTCTATAGTCTTGGAGACCCCGGCCGACCAGGTCCCGGCCGACCAGCTCCTTTTAAGGGGGTCCAACCGACCAAGACTGATTTTCAGTCCTACACGGACTGTTGACGCTGTTTGGGCCATATCTTGAGCTCCAGGTATCAGATTTGGACGATCTTACTGTCCACGCGAAGATCTCTGAGTTTTCTATAGTCTTGGAGACCTCGGCCGACCAGGTCCCGGCCGACCAGCTCCTTTTAAGGAGGTCCAGCCGACCAGCTCCTGAACCTGGATCCGGCCGGTCTAGGTTCAGTTCTTGGTCCTGGATCCCAACTTTTTCAGCAAATGATTTCGGACATGGTTCTTAACTTTTTCAGCGAATCTCGAATGATTGTCAATGCTAAAGAGAAGCCAAGATTAGTCATGAAGGCCAAGATGAATCCTGAAGGCCAAAGCTAGCCATGAAGTCACAAATGACTAAACTGACGATTCGTAATCAAGATCAAGATTCTTGATCCTTAGGACCACGGATGGTTTCTGATCCTAGATCCACACTCTCTTTTAAAATCAAGAAGGAGTCTAAGTTCAGGTTTTTTAGGCCAACTACTGACTAGTTAGCCCTAGAAGAGGGATTTCAGCCGACCAGGTCCCGGCCAACCAGGTCCCAGCCGACCAGCTCCCCCGAAGGAGGACCAGCCGACCAGGTCCCAGCCAACCAGGTCCCAGCCGACCAGCTCCCCCGGAGGAGGGCCAGCCGACCAGGTCCCGGCCGACCAGGTCCCGGCCGACCAGGTCATTTTCAGGGGGTCCAGCCGACCAGCTTCTGGACCTGGATCCAGCCAGTCCAGGTTCAGTTCTTGGTCCTGGATCCCTACTTTTTCAGTGAACTTTTTAAACCTAAATCTCGACTTTTTCAGCGAATCTTGGATGATTGTTAATGATAAAAAGAGGTCGAGATTAGCACAGATTAGTGCCGATTAAGCACAGATTAGTGCATGTTAGCACAGATTAGTGCCGATTAAGCACAGATTAGTGCCGATTTATGCCATCTAACATCGTCTAACATTGTTTAAACGTTGTTTGAGGCTAATTAGCGCTGTGTAGTGCCATTTAACACTGATTAGTGTCGTTCAACATCATCGTAAATGCGTCGGTCGCTCCACGCTTTACATCAAGATAATATTGTTGAAAATGCTCGTTCAAGAGTAATAAACCCTGACCCGAGTCTCGAATAAGGCCGTTATAACTTCCAGGAAAACCTGATCAGTTTTCCTAGAAGTTGGGGGGCAAATGATATGGGCTAAAAGTAAGCCCAAAAGACACATTTAATATGACATTAATTAGACCCGGAGTGGTCCAAACGTGGGGCCCACCAGATGGGCCCAATCCCTATCTATAATGTTAATTTCGTAATTAATATTAGGGGTAATAAACAACTCAGCAAATAAGAGTCAAACAAGGATTTTACTCTTGCCTGACTTAGCCTCCAAGATACATACTTCAACATGGAAACTGATTCATACATGGAAGGAGACTAGAACCTTCTTCTAGTCCGTGACTTGCCCATCAAGTCACCTAACCCTACTACGATTTTAGGGTTTCTCAGCCTATATAAAGGGTCTGACCCCTCAACTCAGAACTACGTTTTCTTGGCTTGATTCTCTAATACAGAGATACGTAGGCATTCTGTGAGGACCGTTAAGTCTCGAACGCAGAAGCAGCCATTAAAGCTCGAAGCTCCCGAACCCTAGCATTAAATACAATTCGTAACTTAGTTTTTATTCCACAACAAGTTGTTACTGAGGCCAAGCTACAAGAAGTTGCTAACTCCAATGTTTATCATGATAAAGCCTTCTTGGAGTTTCTGAAAGCCACAAGGGAACAGGCTGGTGACACTCAGTTCTATCTGAGGGAGCTGAAGAAGCAGATTGATTGCATCACTGTCATTCCTAAGAAAGTCAATAATCTATGGATTAAGGAGATAGTGATGATATCCAAATTGAAGATATGGCATCTAACATACAAGACTCTACAAGAACTGAAGCACTCAGAGATAGATGCCATACTTGAGCTTATTGAGAAGAAGAATGAGAACAACAAAAGTCTGTTTGATGACTTGAGGAATGACCAACCTTCAATGCTACCAGAAGTGATCAAGAAGCCATGGACAATCATTTATCAGTCTGGCACCAGAATTGAAGATATCAAGCAATTGGTCATTCCCCATGATCTCACCACTAGAAATCACAGACTGATCATTGCTATCATTGATCAATTACAGAAGAAGGTTGGAGCCAGAAATGCTGAAGAAACTGAGGCACTGCACATCCTCAGAACCTATATTGCAACTGGTGAAATCCCAGAGATGGCTCAACCTAGGAGAAATAAGGATGATGATTCTGAAGATAAAAGTGATGGGAGGAGAAGACATCACAGGAGAGATAAGGGTGATGAAGACAAGAAGAAGAAGGGGGACAAAGATAAGAAGAATGATGATGACCAAGGAAGAGTCTATGAGAGGAAGATTGGAAAACAGCAAGCCTTAAGCATTGCTAGCAGTAACCTCACCACAACACAAGACTCTAAGTCTAGGGTGAATACTGTTAGTGGTGACCTAGCAAAATCTACATCTATGGCTTCTGCAACTGTTTTGCCACCTCAAGAAGAGAAGAAGATTCAAGTCAAGAAACCATGTGTATGTTTCAGAAAGCAAACTGCTAATGGAATACTACTATGGTCTACCAACAAAGGTCAAAGATTTCTGCCAAGCAATCATGTCAAAAGGATGAAATTTAAACATGTTGCAAGAAAGGTGAAGCTATCCAAATCTAAGGCACTGACAATTATCCCAGGATTAAACCTACCACCTCTGGATGAAAGCTATGATGAAGACCAATTGCAGTTTCTATGGGCTCAAAGAATCTATCATGTTACCATTGTTGATGATTCTCTTGAAGTTAAGTATTCTGATGGAAGACAAAAGAAATTCAGACAAGAAACATGCCAGCACTGGGGCAGGCTGTATGACATAGAAAGGATAATTGCAATGTTGGATTCTGAAGACAGAGTGGAAAGGGTGTGGAAGCTGGAGTTAATTGACTTTGTCAAGATGAAAAGAGATCACCAGGCAGAAATGAGAAAGAACAGTGAAAAGCTACTAAAGAAAAGGGAGGAGGAGTTTGCAGCAATGGAAGCTAAGGCTGATGAGTTGAGAGCTATGGGTCTGTGCAGAGTCAAGTTTAATCCTTACATCATTGAGTACAAGAAATATGGTTGAAATGTGAAGATTAGAATGGACTACATCAGTTCTTACTCTGAGAAACAGCTAAATGAAGTGCTCAAGGATTTATCAGGCTCTCCTCTAATTGAAGAACTCACTGCAATGGAAGATATCATTCTTGCCATGGAAGAAATTGCAAAGAAGAAAGCCAAAGAAGCTGAAGATAGAATGAAAAATGAGAATCTGCAAGCCAAAGCTCAAAAGATGAATCCAAAAGGATATGGCTAAGTAGTTCCTCATAACTTGCAAGAATACTTCTATGTAATTTCTTCAATCAAATTCATACCTGTACTTTTAAAAGCTTTATCTTTATGTATGATAGGCTTGTTATCAGACAAGAAATTGTGACTAAGGGTCTCACTCACAATTTGGGGGAGATTGTTAGTTACAGAGGCATGCCTGTACACATCTAATAATAAGCCTAATTGTTTGTAATGCTTTGCATTACTTACATGACCTCTTAACTGAGGGAACCTCTAGTTGTAGAGTTTCTGTTTGTATTGTACTTGAAGTAGGCATCAAATCCTAGTTGTGTAATTGTACAAATAGAGTCTAGAATAATGCTTGAAAGAAGTTCCAAGGTTCATGCCTCAAGCAAGGAGTTAAAGACTGTCAAATAACCACAGTTGGGATTTGAAAAAATGAAGAATTTGACTAAGTACCAATTCGAGAAGTATATTTGTCTATTCGAGAAGTCCAGCATTCGAGAAGTCAGGGATTCGACATCTCAAGACACTATTCGATATCTCTGAAATACACTGTTCGATATCTCATTCGATATCTCAGGGATTCGATATGTCTACTACTCTATTCGAGAACTCAAGAAGTCAACAAGTCAAGATGGTATTCGAGTTCTCAGAGAGTCAACAAGTCAAAGTTTCATTCGATATCTCAAGGACTCAGAAAGCTATTCGATATCTCGAGGATTCGATAAGTCAAATGTTCTATTCGACAACTCAAGAAATCCTGATGGAAAAGAGCTATTCGAGAAGTGGTTCGATATGTCAATATAACAGTATTCGAGAACTCAGAGTTATCGATCAAGTCAATTCTAGTTCTCGAATCACTTACTTAGTCACTTCTCGAATACATTCTTGGAGACAAAATACTGAAGAAATTGTACAAGTCAGAAACCTGCAACAAGCCAATGCACTTTATGGACCACAATCTGTAACGTGCTCTGGAAAGCCTACAAGGAAGCTTGGAGAGATATAGGAGAGACAAGGAGCTAAAGACGTGGATCTAAACAGGCTTTGCAAAGTCAAATCTGTAACCATTTGGACACTTACTCAAAAAGGACAGACAGACTAGAAAGTAATTTGTTTAGCTACCTTATTTGCAGTAAGTAGGCTGTATCCATGTTCTATAAGGACACAGCCTCACTTCATAACTTAGCAACTTTTGTGAGTCAAGTTTTTCATACACTGTAAGCCATATCTCTCTGAGAAAAATAAAGCTGAGAATACTACCATTTGTATTCACAGATTGTAGCAACCTTTATCTAATAATACATTAGATTAAAGTGATATTGTGTCTTGTGTTGTTTCTTTATCCGCACCTTCACTTCTACACACACAGGCACTTATCTGCTACATAGACTCAATCAAAGAAAAGTTCAAGAATCCATTCACCCCCCCTCTGTATTCTTTTACCGTATTCAATACTCAAATGTGGGAAACCAACATCAACCATGGTGATCACGCGAAGAACACCACCAACTACTACTGAGGCTTTACCCCTCAGCTCTGCTCCACCTGTCACCGAGCAGGTACCCCCAACAACAGGGGCGATCACTCAAACTCAATCTTCTCAAACTCAGGTTTCTCACCCTCCAGGGACGAATCCCCATGCCGAGAGAACGTTACCCATGGTCGTCTACCCAAGTCAAGAAACCAGCTCTCTCCAGATGCTGGTTTCCCCTCTATTTGATCCCAATCGCCCGTTACCACCAGGGGTACAGATTCATACTACGAATCTCCCCATGAATACCAACCCGATGTATGGTCTGCCTAATTATCCCCCAACTACTCAAGGTCCTGGACCCAGTGGCCATGCCTTGCAGATCCGAGATCGAGAGTATGACGACTACTCTGGTCCCTATACCGATGACTCGTCATCTGATGACGATGATCGAGATGAAGCCCCGAGGAGGGGATGTGTTAGTAGAGAACCTCAAAAGAGAACTCAAACCATCCATGATGGACCTCCTTTGACAGCCGTTGAGAGAATCAAGGCTCATGAAGCCGAGATTTTAAGGATAAAGGAAGATATTGCAAGAGAACAAGCTAGATTGAATCAAACTCAACCTCCTCCAACCTCAGGACCGATTCCCATTATAGACTTAGAAAGGTCTTCGAGAAGGCATAGAAGGGCTGACGCCCCAACAGGAAGAACAACAAGGGTGGAAACCCCCAAGAGCAACCCCAAGGATCTGATGCCGCTTGGGGATCCTGATGATCCCACACCCCCGTTTACCGAGGAGGTAATGAATTTTTGCATCTCTAGGAATTTCAAGATGCCGACAATCAAGGCATATGATGGAAAGGGTAATCCCGCAAATCATGTCAGGACGTTCTCAAATGCACTGTTGTTGCAGCCTGCAAGTGACGCCTTGAAGTGTAGGGCGTTCCCTCAAACTCTGTCGGGCATGGCTCAAAGATGGTATAGCCGCCTACCTGCGAATTCAATTGGCTCTTTTAAGGAGCTGAGTGCCGCTTTTGTTAGCCAGTTCATCAGCGGGATAGTTCATGAAAAAAGTTCCGCAACTCTCATGTACGTGGTGCAAGGGAAGAATGAAAACTTGAGAGACTACCTCAAGAGGTTCACTAAGGAGACATTGAACATCACTGACTTGGAAAACAAGATGGCCATGGTAGCCTTGGAACATTGAACTACTGATGAATTCTTTAAAAGGTCATTGGCAAAGCATCCTCCTGAAAATATGGCCGAGCTTCAACGAAGAGCTGACAAGTATATCAAAATTGAGGATAGCATGAAGAAAGAAGTCGTCGGAGGTAATGGAAAGGGTAACAACGACTCCAAGAAGTGAAAGCAAGACCATGGGTATGATGACCAGGAGTATGATGCTAGGGACAAGTATCCCCGAATTAGCGAGGACTCCGACTATGCCCCTAAGAAGAACCAAGGACCGAGATTCACTGAGTATGCAAGGTTGAATACTCATAGGAGTCGAATCTTGTTGGACATTGAGAAGGATAAGGATTTTCGATGGCCGAAGCCACTCAGGGGTGATCCTACAAAGAGAAACAAGAATCAGTATTGCAGATTCCACAGAGATGTTGGGCATGACACTGATGATTGCAAGCAACTCAAAGATGAGATCGAGTTTTTGATTCGTAGAGGGAAACTGAGCCACTTCACTAAGGGTGATGACTGTGGTAATCAGAGAAGAGAGTATGATAGGAGGGATGACGATCAAGATCGTAACCCACAACCCCGAGGGCCAGTAATCAACATGATCTCAGGAGGCCCGACTGCGGCCGGCACAACAAGGAATTCTCGGAAGGCTTATACTAGAGAAGTGATGCACATCGTGGGAGAGGCCCCAAAGCGTGAAAAAACTGAAGTAGTGGTTGGTTTTGATGACTCAGACTTGGAAGGGGTGAAGTTCCCCCATGACGACCTGTTGGTCATAACTTCTGTGATTGGAAACTCAGAGGTGAAGCGAGTGTTGATAGACAATGGAGCTTCCGTTGACATTCTATTTCATGATGCATTTGTGAAGATGGGGTACAGTGATTCTCAGTTGACCCCCAATAACATGCCTATATATGGATTTAATGGAGTAGAATCAAAGTTGAAGGAACTATTCAGTTGCCTGTAACTATTGGACAGGAGCCCAAGGAGGCCACTCAGATGTTGAACTCCCTGGTAATCAAGGCGGTTTCAACGTACAACGCTATCCTCGGAAGGACTGGATTTCATGCATTCAAGGCTGTCGCCTCAACTTATCATATGAAGATCAAGTTCCCGACCAGGAATGGTGTTGGAGAACATAAAGGTGATCAAAAGATGGCACGAAGCTGTTATGTAGCCTCGTTAAGGCCTGATAAAGTCGGGGGGCAGGTCCTTCCGATTAAAGACATGGATGTCTACAGTAGTAAGAAACGTCAAGAAAGGCCGTCAAAGGACATCGCACAGAAGCCTCGGACAGCCATTGAGGCTAAGGCATTAACTGACTTCGTGGTTGAATGTACCATTGGCAACCAAGAAGTCGGGGGGCAGGAGGTAATACCCCAAGTAGGAAGTGAACCTCAGAATAATAAGGAGGAGACCAGAAGGAGTGGTGGGTGCTCTATTTTGATGGAGCATCAAAAACAAAATCTGGTGCACGCCTAGTCTTGTAAAGCCCCGATGGGCTCAAGTTATCCTAGTAGAACTTAGCTTCTTATTTATCTAGTAGAAGTAGAAATAAGGTTCATTGAAACTATTGAAGAGCATGTTGCTCCGAGTAGGATAGTAGTACTTTATGTAAGGGTTGAACCCATTTCTAGTTATTAATGCAAGTTTGTTTTCCATTCATTTATTGTGTGATTTTATTTATGTGCCAAGCACCTGATGAGTGCAAGTTAAGGATGACCAAGTACCGAAAATAAAAGAATACACGAATGGAGAACAAGCAAATGCATAAATAAAGACCCCGAAGGGTCAAGAGTTAGGTTACAGCACGACCAAATAAGAGTTTAAGTCCGTGAAGGACCCAGGTTAAAAGACGAGCAGATAAAAGCCACACGCAACAATCAAAGCCATGCAAGGCCGAAGATGTTAAGGACTAGCTACTCTTCAATATGTCTTAAGTACCTTGATTTAGGATCCAAGGATGAAGACCAATAGAGAACAATGATGTATTTGCTTGGACAACGGCTGATATGCCAGGGATTGATCCCCAATTTATAACCCTTCGGTTGAATGTCGATCCTGAACGGAAGACAATAAAATAGAAGAAGAGGAATTCTGCTCCTCAAAGGAAAGATGTCATTAAGCAAGAAGTTGACAAGCTCCTAGAGGCTGGGTTTATTGAAGAAATTCAGTTCCCCGAATGGTTGGGTGAGTCTGTGACGATCGAGAAGGCAAATGGGAAGTGAAGGATGTGCATAGACTTCACTGATTTGAATGATGCATGCCCGAAGGGCTGCTTCCCCCGGCAAAGGATAGACATGTTGATAATTGCCACAACTGGACATGAGATGTTGAGCTTCACGGATGGGTTCAGCAGCTGCAATCAGATTAAGATGCACAAGAATGACATCCCAAAGAATGCAGGCGCTACTTATCAATGACTGGTGAATAAGATATTCGCCCTTCTGATTGGGAAAACCATGGAGGTCTATGTTGATGACATGTTAATCAAGAGCCTATTCAAGGCAGACCATATCAAGTACCTCAGAGAGGCATTCGAAGTGCTGAGGCACCACAAGATGATGTTGAACCCAGCCAAGTGTGCTTTTTTCGTTGGATCAGGAAAATCTTTGGGATTAATGGTTTCAAAGAGAGGCATAGAGGCCAACCCTGATAAGATCAAAGCGATCTTGGACATGGAACCACCCCGTTCTATACGAGATGTACAGAAGTTAACCGACCGAGTTGCAGCCCTGGGGAGATTTATCTCCAAGTCTGGTGACAAATGCTTGCCATTCTTTCAAGCATTGTAAAAAGTGGAAAATTGTGAGTGGACTACTGAGAGCCAAGAGACCTTTGAGCAATTGAGGAGGTACATGGAAGAAGCCCCGTTGTTGGCCAAACCTAGTCCCGTGGAGACTCTTTATCTATACATGGCGGTATCCGAACAAGCGCTGAGCGCCGTCCTCATTCGAGAAGAGAAAAAGGTTCAGAAACCCATTTAAAATGTTAGCAAGGTGTTGCATGGAGCTGAGTTGAATTACTCAACCATCGAGAAGTTTGCTTTGACATTGATAACAGCCTCGAGGAAGCAGTATTTGCGAGTTCTGAAAGTTGTTACGACTCAGTTTGATGAGTGCTATGTGGAGCATATTCCAAGAAATGAGAACGTTATGGTTGATGCCCTGTCTAAATTCGCTTCTTCTGAGATAGAGAATTATGCAGGGAGTAGTTACTTCTAGGTCTTGAAGGCCCCGACCATCAACTCTAAGTTGGTAGCACCGATTGATGAAGAAAGTTGAAGGATAGACCCTATCAAAACTCATCTTGAGACTGGTTGGCTCCCTGATAATGCCTTGAAGGCACATAAACTTTTAGTGAGAAAGTGTTGAGATAAGAGATCCTTTGTCATTCCATACTTAAAATCTTGAATCTCAAATCTCGACATAAAAATTAAGCCTTGATGGCCAACAAGGCTGTCTACCTCCAATCGAGTTTGTCGTTTGAGTTTAAGGGCTCGAATCAAGAGTCATTAGTCAAGTTGAAACCTAAGCAAGGTTATATGAGTATAAGAATAAGGTTGGAATCCTAGAGTCAAGATAGAGGAGTGACAACTAGCCAAGGCACACCAGACTTGAAGTCAAGTGCTGAGTGGCAAATGAACTTCTTGAACGATCAACCGAGAAGCAAGACCTCCACCACACGAAGTAAGGGGGCAAGAACTAAAAAGCTTCACCACAAGATCCACATCTTAGAATGAGAATGAAGGGTTGGTTATAACCGACAACCAAGACCCGAGTCTCGAATACGGCCGTTAAGACAATATTTTTGAAAATGCTTGCATATGAGCAATAAACCCAGACCCGAGTCTCGAATACGGCCGTTAAAACTTCAAGGAAAACCTGATCAGTTTTCCTAGAAGTTGGGGGGCAAATGATATGGGTTAAAAATAAGCCCTAAAGACATATTTAATGTGGCATTAATTAGGCCCAATATGGTCAAAACATGGGGCCCATTAAATGGACCCAAACCCTATTTATAATATTAATTTCGTAATTAATATTAAGGTTAATAACCAACTCAGCAATAAGAGTCAAATAAGGATATTACTCCTGTCTGACTTAGCCTCCAAGGCACCTACTTCAACAAGGAAACTGATTTCTACAAGAAAAGAGTCTAGAACCTTCCTCAAGGCGGTGACTTGCCCACCAAGTCACCTAATTCTACCACGATTCTAGGGCTTCTCAGCCTATATAAAGGGTCTGACCCCTCATTCTCAAAACTACGTCTTGGCTTGATTCACGATACGAGATACATAGGCACTCTGTGAGGACTGATTAGTCTCGAACACGGAAACAGCCATTAAAGCACGAAGCTCCCGAACCCTAACATTAAATACAGATTCGTAACCTAGTTTTTATTCCACAACACCAATGTACAAATGAAATTTGATATTTGGGCTTAACTAAACGATTCTGGGCCGGTCTTGCATTTGTAGAAACCCAAAACTTTCCAAGATTTTGTGTTGCCTAGCATGTAGGTATGAGCTGAAACAAGGCATGATGGCGGATAACATACATTTTGGCATTTTGCACTAGCCCAAATAACTTGGACGCAATCCATGAGAACAAGTTCAACATAGAAATTCTAAAACAAAATAGAAGTTAACAAGAGAGACAAAAGTAATATATGTGATTACCAAGACAACCTAAAATTAACGGCTAGATTACACTCTCGTCGGTTTGTTCCCTTAATAGCTGTTTATCAAAGCAGGAAGTGACTGATATCACCCCTCTCTATCCCACCTCTTCTCCAGTAAATTAGTGAAATAAAAAAAGTAGGAGGATTTTACAATTTTTACACACACTTATATATAATTGGAAGAATTTCTCAGCATTTTCTTGAATTTATTTGCATTTTCGTGTTTTAGTAGTACATAACAGAGACGGATACAAAATTCGGGTACCCGTATCGCCACATTTTCGTCTCCCTAGTCATTTTCCACTTTTCCGATTGAGTATAAAATCCATTTTTTTCCATCTTTTCTATGGTAAATTTATTGTCGCTCGTCTACTGCCACATTTTTCTTGCTTCCTAGATCGTCTCCATGATAATATAAGTTACGCCCATACGCAAAGCCCAAACGTGCAATACTTGCACTATTTTGGCATTACTTTTTTGTCAAGAGAATCCAATAAGTTCTTTTACCATACCCAATTGCCAAACTTATATAGGTCTTAATTTCACTGCTATCAAGTAGTAGTTCCTTGGGTCAAAAGTCTATTGCTTTTGATTGTATGTAAGAAAATTTTGTAGCGTACGCCAGACTTTCCTGGAATGCATTTAATCATCATGCTTTATAATCGATATCTCTCAGTGCTGCGGATGAAATTTTTATCTAGTAGCGAAAAAATTCAAGTTTTGTGTAAAATCTTTGTTATTTCTTAGATTTCAAAAAAGAAAAAAAAATACATCAACAACTAAACAGCTACTCCTTAAGAAGACATGAATGATTAATTAAATGTGCTAATTTGACTAAACAGTTGTAGATGTTGATGACATACATCAACAACTATTCACCACACCAGGCAAGAGGGTAATTAAATGGTCATGTCTGATGTCTTGGTTAAAACTTCATATCAAATATCAAAATCTCGAGACTTTTTGGGTAGTAAATGGGGTTAGAGTAATTGGGTGATACACGGCAACAATTAGTAGAGTAAAAAACTATCTCCCCCCTATATAACATCATAAATTTTTAACAGTACCAGTATGACTATGAAATGGTAAAACCAAAATCTAAGGCTACATAGGGGGCACTTGATTGCTTTGCTTTGCTTTTATCCACCAATGGGGTTTTGTCTTTAAAGAATGCCCACTCCAAGACTCCACCCAGCTTTTACTCTCTCCTCCTACTCCCCTATAAATACCTCCTCACATTTAACTTCTTCTTCACTTTCATGTACATTACACTCCCAACATTTTCACAGAGATGTATCTATAAGTGTAAAGAGGTGAGTAGCCCTTGATGGAGAAGCAGGGCACGTGCAAGTTGAAGTTGATTAACTAAATCAACACTCTCTTTGCACGTGCTCCCCTTCTCCAACATGGGTTTCTACACTTTCCAAGCTAGCTAGGGTACTGAAACATAGAATGAAGAAGATCCCTGGCTTGTTGTACACAATGGTGTCCAGTCCAGTTCCAGTGTGTGTTCCTCTTGGTTTATTTCTACTTGTTTGATTTTAATTTTTGGAAGAATATACTATACTTTCAACAGCAGCAATGTGTTAGCTTTATATATGTAACTGACAGATCTTGTGTTACAGGGTCACACATTTACACATTTTATTTGTGATTTATATACATACAATTAAAAATGTACAACAACTAGGTATAAGTATAAATCTAATTCAAATATTTTACGAATCGAGTCCGAGTAATTTTCTGCTAATTTAATTACACTCCTAGGTGTATACATGAAGAAGTCGATCGTACATGTCATGCATGTGTGTGATTTGTGTAAGGTCAGACTCTTAGCCACGTACATTGATGACAATGTGGTCCATACGTATCTAGATGTTAGATATAATTCAGAACTAGTCATCGTGTATATATATATTTTACATGCAATATGATAAAGCTACTAAATATACCTATAAATATTTAAGCTGCACTGCAGCGGAGTACAGTTTAGTACACTGAACTGCTGCTCACAGGTTTTGAGTGTTTTGACCTTAATTTTTTTTAGTTTTAAAATTTAAGTAAAGTTAGTAATAGTTTCTACAAAACTCTAGCTAATTTCTACATGCAGTGTAACATTATTGTAAGGTGAATGAAACTTGAAAAGACAAGCAGCTGGTTTAGTGAATTTGACCGAAGATTATTCAATTCCGTCGAATGCAGTACGAAACTACAAGTGGAAAGATTATGACTTATGATAATTACCTGATTAAACTTTGTATATATCTCTAATGACAGGTCTTAATTTGATTGCTTTTGTCATTTTGTATTGTTGAGTGGGTCTTTTAAGCGCAGGCTTTGTTGAGAACTTGAGATTAGTATGGTAGCTAGCTAGTACAACAATCTAATCAAATTTTGATTGAATATTTTACTTTGGTGCATGATTACTTTAATTAAAAGAGTCGTGTACAGTGATTTAACCAATATTCTGGATTGTGGATAGATTAGTTTTGACAACTTGATCTCGGACGGGACGACATTTGGAAGATTGCTGAGAATCGAAATGAAATGAGAAGGAGAATGAGAATAAACAAAAATGTTAGATGATACTCAAAGTATGTATATGTATTTAATAATTAATTTTAATAAAAAAATGTAGCCCATATAAATTCATATCCAAAAATATTTTATAAAGAAAATTCGTAGTACAATTTGGCAGAAGAAGTTACTTCAAGAATATTAGCGTTATCTGAACCCCAACTTTTACTCAATTCATACTATAAAACTATACATATGTAAATGAGAAATTATGATCAATATAAAGGGGATAAAGGAAGTATCATATTGTGATTTAGGAAGTTTTTTTGAAACTTAGAGTTGGAATTCGAATCGAGCTGTTAAGGAGCCGCTCAAATTCGAACTCGTTTATTTTTGCACAACTTCGCTCGAACTCGTATAAGAGTCAGGCTCGAACAGAGGATCGAGCTTATTTAGTTAAATAAATTGAGTCAGGCTCTAAAGAGACCGATATTTTGTGTCTCTATCTTTTTATTGTTGTTTTTAGAGTGTTGATGCCTTTCTTGCGATTAGAGTTAGAAAAATAATTGACGAATGTACTTTCAACGTTTTTCATAAGTTTATTTGGATGATCATCTCTTAATCTATATTAAATTGTTATATTTGCATACAATTATATATTATGGTATTATATGAATGTGACTTTTGATTTAATACTACTACTAAGTATTATTGAAACTTCAATAATTCGTTTATGGATTTATAAAATATGAATTCATAAAAATAAGGTTATTGTTATAGATGTTAAAGGTTCAGTTCTCAATTATGTGACACAATTTTAATATATTGTAGATCTTAATTTCAGATGACGCTATGGTAAATCATAACAAATTGAGAAACATAATGGTAAAATTTGATAGATTAAAATGTGACATATTGCCCTATCATAATTTATCATTTCATATCCACTAGTTACCTAGAACCTCATATACTGTAGTTACCTAGAACCTCATATACTGTAATTACTACATGCCCGATTAATTATCTAGGATACATGCCTAGAATTTGATATAAAAAGTTTGACCATACACGAGTTATAAACGTGTTAGGTCATAATTAATATGCGTCGATTTAGTAGCCAACCCTCCCAAATTGCAATTCAAATCACATGTATCGATTAAGTATTCGAATCTCCCAAAAAATTCGGGAGAAAGCGATATGCCGGTTAGTTAGGACGGTAGTTTGAAAATATTGTAAAAAACGTATTTTCTAAAAAGACAAGCAATAACAAAAAATAAGATCGTTCAGAATTTAAATGAGTACTAAGATTTTATTATCACATTTCTAATCCGAATACTATAATTGTATAATTATACAATATCTTTAATATTTTTTACATTTCTATTGGTGCTTTTATAAACAATTAGAATAATGGTGATTTGTTTCCGCAAAATTCCCTTCAAATATTTTATTTAAGATCCTGTCACTTTTTTCAAATTTCGCATGAAATAAAATAATACAAATTTTATTAAAATGAAGTAGACATAGAGATTTTTGTATATATATACAACTAATAATATGTAAAATTATAAAACAAATACTGATAAAAAAACACATGATTGATAGGTAAATAATATAGGACACTCGGACACTTGTGAATGTATCTAATGAATCATAAAATTTAATCAAATATACATGTAGCTGAATGATCATAACGCTGAATTTGAATTCATGATTAGTAGATTCATTATGTCAAAGGTTCGATCGTCATCTATATCGTAATATTTTTTTTACTTGACTTGACATTTAGGGGCATTTTTGTAAAATTAAATAAATTAAAATGTGACATGTTGTGGTATGCATTTAAATATTTAGATTATTACGTGTTCATTAACCATTTTTTAGAAAACATGTATTCAAATTTAATAAATTTATTGTAATTATCTATGTATTGCAAATAATAATTATTAATATTATTTTATTAAATCGAATAATTTCAAAATATATAAGTTCACTAAATACCATATATGACTCATTTATACTAAACTATACCATAATAAAATATAAATATGTAAATGTAAAACGAAGAAAAATGATTAAAATATCTTAGAAATCAAAATACCAAAGATTCTTCATTCATCACCCAACATACATAGCATATTTTATGACTTATAACACATGTGATGTGTTAGCCTAGTGGTAAGGTGATGTGCAAATGAACCTAAAGACCTAGGTTTGATTCTCATGAGCAACAATTTTTTGAAAAAAATTTAATCCAAGTGGATTAAAATGTGACATGTTGTGGTATTATATATATAATAGATATAATAGATAGTAGTGATTTTTATAACAAAGGTTGTAGCGGTTCCTCTTTCTCCTCTCCCAAAAATACTAAACTAAAGTTTAGGGATTGAGATCAGGGTTTTGGTTGATGATAAACCAACTTTTTATTGTATTTATTGATTTAGCTTTTTTTTTTTCCAATAAGTATCTCTTTTGATTGAGAGTCTAGTACCCCGTTGGTGGGGTTCATCGATCTACTGATATTTTGGATTTTATATTTTCTCCTTGTGAATAATAACTCTCATTTCTCTTCCTTGATTTTAATTTATTTTTCACTAAAAATATCTCTTTATTGAAAGTTTAATACCCCCGTTAGTGGATTTTGTGTACCCATATTGGGTTCTGTTCTTTCGTTCTTTCGATTTGTGAAAGTAGGTTCTTTTATTCTATCATCTAGGATCTTAGTTCTGCATGATTCTATTATAGTGGTTCACTGATTTAGATAATATAGATTCACATTTATGGTTTGTTATTCGAATACGTTATCACAAATCATATCAACATTTTCCTTACTATTACAATAAATTATTAGTTTTTCTCACCAAAAAGGCTATATATTTTAATGAAAGAAGCGAGGGATTTACCATAAATTTAATATCTGATCAACGATTTTGGATGAAGAAAAACCTTGAAATGATCCATAATAATATGTGTTTATCTTAATTATTTTTATAGTTGTTGTATGACCTTGATGAATTAATTACCTATAAAAAATTGTGAGTTATAAGAAAATTTAAAATTTTGTTTATTTTTGTAAATGTCATATTCCCTTTTATATATAAATTAATTAATTATCTAAAAAAATTATGAATTATAAAATTTTTTGCGATGCGTTGACCAATTTGCTATGAAAATATTCACTACTAATATTTTCATTAACTTTGTAATGGATTTTATTTTTTTGATTGATAATTTATACACCAATGCTATTTGAGAGTATTTTTAGTATTTTGAATAATTCAAACATATTTGAAAATTTTAAAGATAATTGGTTGAAAATTCATTTTAAGTTTTTTTTTTAATAATCGAGTAATTTAAAAGTTTATATAATTCAAAATTTAAAATTTTATTTAGTATAGTGTGGTAAATATTTTTTAATTTTTAAAGTTTTAATTCAATGATAGTAGATTTATTCAAAATTGATTGCACCTAATAAAGTTTGTCATATTAAAATATTATATTATAAAATATAGATAAAATAAATTCATGTATTAAAATAATATATTTGTAGTTAAATCAATTGATAAATACGTAATTGTGGGGCGCAAATAATAGATGTGTCAGTAAATAATAATATAATTATGATTGATTTTAAATTAAAAATTGTAAAAATTAGTTAATAAGTATTTATGAAAATTAATCTGTAATATATAACTATAAATTATAGTATAATTTTAGTTGTTATTTATAAAAATTAGCTTATAATATATAATAGTATATTTTGATTGACTTGAAATTGAAAAATTGATAAGTTAATAAACATTTTATCAACTTTAGAAAATAGGTAATTTATGCATGTACTAAGTTAAACAAATTTTGTATTTAAAAAAAAAATTGTTAAATAACCAAGATAAGTAAATTAAACTCTTGGGCTTAGCTTTTTTTGTATTGAACTCGTTTGTTGGGATTTGTCCCTTTAATATATTTTGAATTATCGAAAAAAAAACCAAGATAAGTAAATTCGTATGAGATTGTTATGATTAATTTATTCTAGTGATAAATTCTAATTGATTCTTTTATATATTTATGGAAATTAATCCATAATATTTAATAATGTAATTATGATTAATTGTAAATCAAAAGAGTGAAAAATTAATATTGTGAAAATTGATTAATATTATATATTTGTATAGCGTTGACTGATTTTAATTTAAAATTTCAATTTATTATAAATATTTTTAATATATGGATATATTAAATCAAGTAATTACTATATTTTAAGTTATAATTGTTAACTAAATATGATTAGTATAATAAGATGATAATGATAAATAAGGAAAATTTATAATATAATATGATTGATCTAATAATTTTTTGATTGACTAATTGTACGTAACTATATAATTGAATAAATTCAAATATTATAATAAAGTATATGTAAAAGATTAATAATTCACGTGCTTAGATATTGGGGACCTAAACTAAAAACTTTCTACAAAGACTCGTAGGTAGAGCATCACGAAGAAATGAAAAATTAAAGAACTACTTTTTGTGCAGAAATATATATTTAATTAGCTGTGTTTTTCTTACCGATGACAGCCTGGCAACATTAACTTAAAGCAAAAACTAGCTTTAAGTTGTTTTTTGGGGTGTTTGGCAATCTCGATTTTAAGTCAATTTTAAGTTAAAAAACTGCTTTAAGTTAGAAGTTTCATTTAGAGGGTGTTTGGCATTGCTTAAAATAAGTTACTTTTGACTTAATGGAGGTGTTTTTAACTTAAAGGAGAAAGTAAAGTTGTTTATTTTAAGTTAATAAACGTGTTTGGGTAATTTTACTTAAAGTTAAATGGGAATTTAATAATTTTGACTTAAAGTGATATTTGACTTTAAAAAATTTTAAATTCATAATATTTAAACTTTACAAGAATTGTGAAAAAATAAAAAGAAAAAAAAAACTCAATAAGTCATAAGCCATAAGTCAAAAGTACCTAAATGAAACTTTTGACTTTAAGCAGTTTTTTAACTTAAAGCCGAGTTAAAGCCACACTACACAAACAGGTCAAAAATGACTTAAAGCCATTTTTAGCTTTAAGCCATGTTTCCCAAACACGCTGTTAGGTATTTTTGACTTATGACTTATGATTTATCGAGTTTTTTTTTTCACAATTCTTGTAAGGTTCAAATATTATAAATTTTAAATTTTTTTTAAGTCAAATTTCATTTTAAGTCAAAATTATTAAACCCTCATTTAACTAATTTTAAGTAAAATTACTCAAACACTTTCATTCAACTTAAAATAAACAACTTTACTTTTTCCTTTAAATTAAAAATACTTCCATTAAATCAAAATTAACTTATTTTAAGTAATATCATGTACTCATAGCTAATGACCCAATTACGACTTCCAAATTTTAATAAGTGCCATCGCATCTGTAAATGATCTACATCAAGATTGTCATTCGTACATACATACTCCATATATGAATGAGTCACTTAGCTAAGCAGTATCATACGGAGTACATAGGATAGGATCGTTGACGTTGATTAATGTGGGTAAGCATGGTTTTAAAAATTCTTGATTTAGTCGATTAATTTCAGATTAATTTTTTATAAAGTAGTTAATTGATTTGATTTTTGAAATTCGATTAATCCTATTAATTTATTTAAAATGATATGTTTTATTGTAAATTAGAATAATATATTAAATATCATTATAATATCCGATTAATACTCCGATTAATTCCCGATTACCCGATTAATCTTAAATCGGTACCTCAACTGATTTATACCGATTACCGATTTTTACAACCTTGTGTAAGGAGTTTTACTAATTATATTTGATCCAAATTTGAAAGAATTTCTAAAATTATTATATATATATATATATATATATATATAATACATCATAATTTCAAGACATGTTTAACATATTATGACACGAGTTCCTACATGATCTTTAATTTATGTAAAATCAAGTTTTTTGATGCATTTTTAATCAATTTATTTACATATAAAATGTTTAGAGGCATATTTTTTTTGACATTTAATGGATTTTTAATTATATATTTGGTTTATGAAAATAATTGAGGCCTGATCAAATGCAAGCTCGTTTGTACTTATCTTAATCTAATTACTGGATCTCAAATGCAAGCTCGTTTGTACTTATCTTAATCTAATTACTGGATCTCTCCGTCCCATTTAAATATTGTTTAATATTTAAATTTTTATATAAGAGAAATAAATTTTAGAAATAAGTTATGAAATCATCCTTGAAATATATCTTACCAAACATTAAAAAAATATTTGAAAAATGTTTTAAAAAAAACATTTGAAAAATCTATATATCTATATATATTATAATGCCTGAAGATCGGAAATGCACCAGAACAGTTCAAGGTATTTTTCTTGAATTTTCATTTTTTTGATTTTTTTATTAAAATTCTTTTCTTGCATTAAATAGCTATTAATGACATTTTTAATTAATCATTAATTACACCTATTAAACATATATTAAATTTACTCTTTTTAATTTGTTTAAAAATTAGCAAAATTTAGTTGAACATTAGAGTTATTTTTTCAATATTAAATATTAATTATATATAATTATGTTTATTTTTAATTAAAATGAAGAATAACAATTATTTATATTGCGTTATTTTTTATTCCCTATCCAAGATCACTATAATTTCTTTTCGGATGATTATAGGGTACACGAGCTTAACTTTTCAAGCGATTTTTATTATCAATAATTGTGAAAATCGTAATAAATTATGGAAGTACAAGATAATTATTTAATATCTGGAATTGTATACAAACAGTACAGATAGATTTTCAATTTTGCACATGAATAAATAATACATGAGTTATGATCAAATCGATTAAATTTAACAAATCCATTCATTTATCGGAAAATAAAATTGATAAAAAAGCTATACACCCATTGTTTCGTTATATTGTATTAAAATAATTTTTTTATTGTAATTAAACAAATTCTTATACTATTATTGGATATGTATATTATGAGAGGGCTTTCGGTTTTAAAAAACATTATTAACCAACTTCTAAAATAATTTTTATTATCAATGATTGTGGAATCGTAGTAAATTATGAAAGTACATGGATCTTTTGTGACAGCCCCAAATCCGGGTCATAAATCTGGGCCATCACGGACCAATTTCCATTCAATATCAATATCCCTTGGGTCTTTTTTTTTTATATCATTTAATGCTTAAACAGTTAACCCCACACTAATACACACTCACACCAGTCATATGCTCAGAGAACAACATTTACCATAACAAAAGTTTAGAGTTGAAAGTCAAAAGAGTTATTACAAACCAGGATCATACTTAAGTACATTGTTGAATAACACTTCGACATGAAGCGTTTCAACAACCAAAAGTTTATTACATGCCTTCATACTTAATTATACATAAGCCCTTGGAACCCATCTGCCTCATCACTACCTCCGGAATCGATGCTAACGAGCTCTCAGAAGGTCGCCTTCCCCCTACCCTCTTGCGGGGCGTTCTGCGCAGTATCGGCATACCTAGCTGTATATAGATAAGTAGCAAGAGTGAGCTATAATAGCTCAGCAAGATAATATTGTAAACTAGAATTTAAAATATAACCAAGTATACATATATTTACATATGTAAGCGGTAACCAATTATAAACTTTAAGGGAGAATAAAACTCTTATTTACTAATACATCATCCACTTACTATTATAAGAAAGAAATCTAGGATAATATAGTATCAGTTTCTCTTCTTAAATAATATAACAATCAATATACCCTTTCAGTGTAATATTTCAAGATAATATGAATACTTGAATAACTCTCTCTCTATCATCTTATCATTTCCTTCTTATGCAACAATTTATAAATTAATATAAAATCAGTTTCTCTTCATCTATAACAATAATTCCATCTTTCATATTATTTTCCCTTTTCAGTATACCAATCTGACTTTATCATTTATTCTTTATTCAAATATTGTGGGGGTTTTCACTGTTGCCGAATACGTGAGGCACGATGATCAGTCGTCCTCTGTATCCGTCCCTTTTTACTACCGGTAGAAGGAGGAAGGTACACCACTACATCCCCCTGGAGGAAGGTACACCACTACATCCTCCTTCGGCAACTCTTGGGCCGAATTAAAATATTGATTGCTGGACTGTGCAGCACACAGCCTCTTACGCTTTTTGTTGCTATCCCCCTTTTTGTCAAATCGTTATTCTATTTACTAAATGTCATTCCACATTTCCATTTTCTCGCTTTCATTTCCACATATCATTCACTCATCTCATTTCCATTCTCGCACATTATTTCTATAAAATATATACATAACATAATACTTTGATTATGATTCAGACATCTCTTTTATATTCAAGAATTCAAATATGCTTTTATATCCATAACATATTCCGTCTACTTTAAGAGTAGTAATTAATAATCAAATAATATTTATTAAACCACTAACACTAAAAAGAATATTTTTAATATAGTATTATAAACCATATAACCCTAGATAACAACTGATACCATTCTCTTCCATACCTCTTTAGTTTCCCAAAATCAAGGAAATATATTCTTTGCAACATAACAACAATAGCATCATATATATATATATTCCATAATGTCATTTTTATTCCGAGGATAAATAATCTTCAAAGTAGGGATAGAAGAATCTTGCCTCTGTTCCGGTATCCTGACAGTATGGTTTGGGGCTCTTCCGGAGTTTCTATAAACACAAAAGGACCGTCGTTAGAATACCACATCTCTTACCCACTACATTCTTATATAACAAGACCCTTTACACTTCAATATATGTTTAACGTATTACTATTACCCCAAAGGTTCAAGAACTTCATCATTTATAGTTTCAATCGAAGTTTCAGGGGTTTTCACCATTTCCCCTAACGACCACACTTAACTGTAAAAATTCTCAGAAAATATGGATTTCGAATTTTAATGTAAGGTCAACTGTCAAGGGTCCTCTAACCACCCTACTACACTATCCCAAAATTTCGTGGCTTATAAAACTGTCTAAGTATGGTAACTTTAACCCCAAAGTTGATACAATTACGTTTTCTCGGTTATCGAACGTCTTTCACTAAAACTGACTTTTCTCCTAAACCGTTCATCAGATTTTAACGCACCTTATATCAAAACGATCTATGAACTAAGCTCTATCATTTCATAGTCAATTGGTAACCTAGGCAGTGAGGTACCATACGAATACAGGGGTCACAAAACAGGGCAGATTTCGTCCTAACGAAAATCGGACATTATAACGACTATATTTTCATACTTTCCAAAAATCAAACTCCTCCAAATCAATCATCCACCTTATACACCATCACCTACACCATGTGGTCTACATCCCAACCATGGTTACAAGTCCACAACACACAATTTCCATATCAAAATAAACCATTTATAACACATAATCATCATAAACATTACATTAACACCACTTAACTACCAACCACTTCAATATCTACCATAAATATAAAAGGGCAAGGGTTGTTATACCTCTTTGAAGCTTGAAGAACACTGAATAAGCTTTGGGTACTCCTTAAACACTCCTAATATAGCTTGAATCAACTAAATGAACCATTAAAACAAAGTTAATTCCAAGATTTCACTATTCATCAAGCAACTTTGAGAATTTCTTTACCTTACTAAATAATGATGGATGGCTATGAAACTTTGTAAATCTCTCTTTCTATCCTCCAAGAAGCTCCATGAATTATCTCTTGATTTAATGTTGAAGCTAGCTAGGGTTTTGAATTTTTTTTTCTTTTCTATGGTTTTTGCCGAATGGAAAATGAAGGGGAAAGGGAGAGAGATTTTTGTTGCTTTCTTGATCTTATCTCAACTTCTCTTCATCTCTTGAATAATCTAGAGTTTAGTGGATAATTTCCTTGATTAAAGACTAAATTACCCTTAAATTTAGTTAGTGGAAAGTGATGTAATGTAGGTGACCTCATAATCCCTTTTTCTTGGTTTTCTTTTCTAAGTTAAATCCTAGGAATCTTAGTATATGATAATGGGATAAGTATCCTTGTTATATTATTCATCTTGGTTGCTTAATCTCCATACTCGTCTAATTGTGATTCGTTCCGAATGTACCTCATTATCTCAGTGGTTTTGAAACCATTTACGAATCCAATTTCCCTTGGCATTCTCTTAACTTAATAATCCTTTGGTTTAACCTAAATTCACTAATCCCTCAATATGTAATTCTTATAATATTTCTATGCTCCTTAATATCCAATAGAAGCTTATTCGAAATCAAAATCCTCAAAATCCATGTTTCAGGAATTTCTGAAATCTAACGTCATTTCGAGTCACTTATTTCCATTGTACAACACTAATATGGTTTCTGTTTATTCATTTTATATTTCCATTATAGAGTACCTATATACCATTTCTCTAAATCCTCGAAATTTACTATTCATGTGACCACTGTAGCATTACTAAAGTTAGGGTTATTACATCTTTACTTAATATCTGAAATTTGTAAACAAATCATGCGCATACACACATGAGTTATGACCAAACTAATTAAATTGAACAAACTCAACCATTTTATCGGAAGATTAAATTGATAAAAAAATTATATGCCCATTATTTCATTATATTGTGTCAAAATAAATTAGTATTCAAATTAAATAAATTCTTAAACTATTATTGAACATGTATATTATGAGATGGGTGTCGGTTTTAAAAAACGTTATTAAGTTGTATTCAATATTTGTAACTTTTGATTGTAAATATTACGTTCATATTGTAATTTTTATTTTTATATGTTTGTGATGTTTTTGAAATTATCAAAATTTTAGATATATATAATGAAAATATTTTTCCAAATAATAATTCATGTAAATTATTTTTAAATAAATTTTTAATAGAAAATTCATAAGAGACCGATCAATTTTTAAGAATAATAGAAATTAATTTATGTATTACAATATTTTTATATAAAAATTTATTATAATATCAGGAAACTGGAGAGACTTGCACTCAGAAGTTTCAAATTATTTTTCTTGAATTTTCACATTTTTATTTTTTATTAAAATAATTTTCTTGCATTTAATTAATAATTAATTATACCTATTAAATATATATTAAATACACTTTATTTCATATTTAATATAAAAGTTTAACAATTTTATTAGAACATTATTATTATTATTATTATTATTATTATTTTGTTATAAAATATTAATGATTTATATACAAATACCATTATTTTAAGGTAAAACAATAAAATAAAATAATTTTTATCGTAATTTCTAATCCTTATTCAAAATCATTGCAAATTTTTTGGCAATAATTAATAGACGATTTTAACTTTTCGATAAATTCGTAATCAATGATCATGAGAATCATGATAAGATACATAAGTATATATATTTTTCGATTAACATCCACAATTTAAATAAAAGTAATATCGTAGAATTTACATTTATACCTGAACAAATTATACACGGGGTGTGACCAACTCGATTAAATTGAATCAAGTGAACCTTTTTTTCGTCAATTAAATCAATAAAAAAAATTACCCATTCGTTCTTTGATTATTTTGTGTTGGAAAAATTAATATTCTAATTAAACACATTCTTATACTATTACTAATCAGTTAATCATGCATTTATGTTATGAGATGAGATACGGTGTTTAAAATCGTTAATTAGTTATATTTAATATTTACAAATTTTTATTATAGGAATTATGTTGACATTGTAGTTTTGTATGGAAAAAAGTAAAAGTTGTTTAAGGAGTTGATTTTTGCTATTTTAAACAAATTCTCACTTTTTGAGCATTAAGTAAGAGTGTTATAAAATGAGCATCGGTTTTAAAAACAATTATATGTACAAATTTATTATAAAATTTAATGAAAGAATATTAGAATATGTGAGTATCACTTTGATGTGTCCATGAATTTAATTTTAATGTTACAAACAAAACAGTTCTTATGAAATGCTCTGAAAAATTAATTAAACGTAGAGATACGGGTGTCGGATCATTCCAAAAAAACATAAAGCATGACTTACAATATGCATTTGAATTCTGCTTTTTTCGTCATAAAACCAAATATATCGACAAGTGAAATCAATCACACCTCTCATCACATTTACATTCTAATTCTTTTCATCGTACAATCAATTTTACTAACAAATAATTTAATAACAAATTAAGCAATCACGTCTTTTATGATGTCATCGACAATAGAAAAGATTCACAATTGTTATTTTTACTTATTCAATGTCAAACTTTGCAAATGTTTGTCAATATTGGATTTCAAAAACATTTTTTATGCGACAAAATAGGTTCGTTAATATCTTCAAAATTATTATTATTATTAATAATATTCAAGAATTTAACTGAAACATGTTTTTTTCACCTAATTCTTTTCTCTTTAATTTTTAAACATTCAAATTTAATTACATTTCACATAATTTTCAAAATGTAACTGAATGGCTCGATGCAAATTATAACATTCCGCATGGAGTACTCTCAGTTCGGTTCTTAGGAGTCCCACTCATCTCTACAAAGCTTACAATTAACGATTGTATCCCTTTGACAGATAAAATAACAGCCAGAATTTATGCTTGGACTAACTCTCTGCTGTCTCTTGCTGGCCGAGCACAGCTGATTAATTCAGTCCTGCTCTCTATCCAATTTTTCTGGTCGAAAAATTTCATTCTCCATGGTTATATATATCAGAAGTTGCAATCAATTCTAACTCGCTTTTTGTGGCAAGGGAACATTATGAGACAAGATGGTGCGAAAGTTAAATGGGATCATGTTTGTCTTCCAAGGAACGAAGGGGGGCATGGTTTTAAAAACCCGAGGAAGTGGAACAAAGCGCAAATTTTATTCCATCTATGTGAGGTTGTTAACTGTGGTAATTCTTTATGGCCTATGTGGGTCAACAGAACAGTTCTAAAACGGAAATATTTCTGGACAATGGACATCCCATCAGACTGCTCGTGGATTTGGCGACGAGTGTTGAAACTTCGCCCTCTCGCTAATCGGTTTGTCACCTACTCAATAGGGAATGGTGTGCACACTTCCCTTTGGTTCACCCCTTGGTGGAACTCTGAATGTTTAGCAAAATCTAGGCACGACACGATCATATCCCAGTCTGGATTTCATGCAGGAGCTTCAGTTCATGATCTGATTCGAACAGGTACCTGGACTCTAACTACTCCTAATAGCAGACTTCACTATATTAATGGTACTCTTTTGAGGTGGTTATCTACTTTCAATTTTCCTCATTTTAACCTCAATCAAGATGACATTATATCTTGGAATGGTACGCACCTTTCTAAATTAAAGGCCTGGCATATATGGGAGTCGATTAGGTTCAAACGCCCGGTTGTAGCTTGGTTCGATTATGTTTGGCATAGGCTTCACATAGCAAGATTTGCTTACTACGAGTGGTTGTTGTGTTTAGATAGGTTACCAACTCTACAACGTTTGTCTAATATGGGTATTGTTTCGAACACGCAATGTTTTTTGTGCGTGAGTGGGGAGGAGAAATCGAGTCATCTATTCTTTACATGTCCTTATTCCGTTTGGGTTTTACAACAGTTAACATCCATGGTAAACCTTTCAATCCGAGCTAATACATGGCTTCAGCTTCTGGCTTCTTGGTATGCCACCAATAGCTTACTACAACGTATGCTTGCTATGCTTACAGCTCAGGTTTTTGTCTACCACACCTGGAGGGAAAGAAATAATCGTGCTCATGATAAAGGTTGTCTAAGCCCTGGGTCGATTTTGGTTTGTATAATTAGAGATGTTATAAGCACGTTATCTAGTTCTACTTGGTTTGCTAGACATAGCCAAATGGATGGGCTTAGTAGATGGCTAATCTATTAAAGGGTGTTGGGGTTTTTTCTTTATCTTGTATGTTGGATTGAATCTCGTAGCCTCCTCTATGGCATGTCATAGAGCAAGGGTAAATCCTTGTTATTCTTTCTCTTCTTAATATATATACAACTTAGCTAAAAAAAAAACTTTCAAATAATAAAATTTAATAAACAATAATGTTATATGTATAATTTTTAAAAATATTTTCGTGCCACGCGTAGCGCGACTTTGTTACCTAGTGTAAATAATTGAAAGGAAGAGGAAGTACAAATTTAATGTAAAGAACAACAGTTGAACTACGACTTGCACCTAGTCATGATTCATAAAGCATAAATCCCGTATTTCTACCCAGCTAATTATTTACAAGTAAAATTAATGATTCTAGTACTTTAATGTAAATAAATTAATTATACGTCAAATAAAAAAAGAAAGAAATATAAAAGAGGAAATAGTCAAAAATATTAAGTGCATTGCGTGTGCATATGAGGACTGGGGAACACAGAGAATATAAATATCTTGTCTCTCCCTTCATTCGATCTCTGTCATTCAAAACACACATATAATAGCTTGTTCTTTTTACCTTCCATTACACTTACGCCATTGCTTGTAAATCAAGATACCTCGAGCTCTTTAAGGGCGACTCAGGAGCCATTTCTATATATATTTTACTGCATGCATTCTTGTTCTTCCACACCATCATCATTCAGTAGTCGTACTGGGTGTCAGGACTTCTCCACTGCCATTATTTGCTTTCATTTCAATTTCCAACAAAATCAGATCATCCCCACAGCTAGCTAGCCTCATTTATATCATGTTTGTATCATTGTATGGGTGTTTTACATGTTATCCTCTAATGCCTACCCCAGGCCTGCCAATACCAGCAAAACTAAATCCATTACCTGCTAGGTGCTAGCAATATGTGTATCACACGTAATTAATCATTCCACTCAATTCTTTACTCTTTATATTTTGAAATATTTTATAGATTTTTTCCATTTTAAATTATTCAAAGTAACAAAACTTTAAATTTTCGAAAACTAAATGGATTCCTTTGTATTCTACTATACTTCATTTGTTGCATATTCATTGATCCCACTCTATTTTATTGAAATCGACCGATTTTTAAAAATTCGCCGAGAAATCGATCAAAAATCGGTCAAAATTTTGGAACCGATTTGGCCGATTCTGCAAAAATCGCCGATAAACCGCCGATTTTTCAACCGAATCACCCGAAAAATTGTAAATCAATAACTCAATCGAATAGTTCAAATTTCTGAAATCTGCAATACCCCACTATATATTTTATCTAATTATATTTTCATGTTTCTCTGGCTACCAAATATGAAGAATTGGAGTATATAAATCTGTAGCTAAGAGCATCTCCAACCACAAGAAACCCTTAGCTAAAATTAGATAAAAGATACCATAAATAAAAATTATAGAGATTATCTAAAAAAAACTTGAACTCCAATGGGTCAAAGCTGTTAGCTATAATTTTAGATAATTTCTACAGGTTGGCTATATTTGTCGAACCTCTATATAGCTGTAAGAAATCTGTAAGAAGATTCCACATCATTCATTACCATATTGAAGTGATATATTCTATTTATAACAACCTAAATTATTAATAACA
Source organism: Kitagawia praeruptora (assembly GCA_037693485.1). Lineage (NCBI taxonomy): Eukaryota > Viridiplantae > Streptophyta > Magnoliopsida > Apiales > Apiaceae > Kitagawia > Kitagawia praeruptora. The sequence continues at coordinate 44,714,166 of CM075354.1, forward strand.
TACTATTTTTAAAATATAGCCAACCAATATAGTTAATACCATTGAAGTAAAATGTCTTACAGATTCAACAAATTTTACATAATGTCCTACAGGTCCAATTTAGCCAACCAATTTTAGCTATTCCCGTTGGAGATGCTCTAAGTCTCACATTTCAATCAACCTCCGTTTGTATATAATAATCCCAAGTAGGAAACAAATAGGCCACTAAAAAAGGCAAGAGGAGTAAGTACAGATAACTTGCATGGCTAGGCAAAACCTTAACTCGTTGTTCACAATACTTTAATATCGACTGCCAAATCAAAACTTGTTGGTTTTGAATCTGACGCCATCGCTATCAAATCTATCTATCCATCCATCCATCCATCCATCTCCCATTGCCAGTGTAGCTCAAGAAATCATACAAACCTGTGCCTCCTTATTTATAACTTCCTTATTTCACGCACGTAACCACATATTTTTCGATGCGATAGAGAAAGAAATGCCTTGATCTACGTGTGCATGCATGTGTAAATGCCATACAGTTTTATGGATGTACGTAATACTAGTCTTTTTTGCCCGCGCTCTGCGAGCGGGCGTCGATTCATCTGGTTTGTTATAAAATTTTAATGATAGAATAATATAAATATTGAATTTGTAATTAACTGAACATATCAATCAGGTCGAAAACAGGGATTGGCAAAATTGGACTTAGAAAATTGAAGAAAGCTATATAATTCTAATTAATAACATCAAAATTGAAGTAGGTTATAAAATTATCATTTATCGTTATATGAGATTTAAGACTTTTTTAACTTTTAGTTTTTTAAAATGTCTTTATCCATAAAGCTAAAATGATTTATGGATAATATAGGAAAATATCATAAAACTGTAACAATATAAAAATGTCGCTGTAAGGCCATTTAAGCATCTTAAATGACTTAATAATAGGAAAATTCCACGTTCTACTAATAATAGCTCCAAAATATGAAGGAAACTTTGTTTAAAAATCCAAGAGATAGCTCAATTCATAAACGACGGACAACAAATGAAAGTACATTGTTCAACTTTCTATTATTGCTTGCGTTCTGCACTTCGATTTTGATTTGTTTTTTGATTAAATAAAATAATTTAAGCTCATGAACAAATATGAAAAATTATGTTACTAAGACTATTATTTTTTTTCTCTACTTCTTGGGACATATGTATATTTTGAAGTATATATAAAAATTAGTTAAAGGTTACCCATCGCCATTTGATAGAAATGATTCGCAATCATAAGCATAATTAAGAGAAGAATCCAATTAAAAAATAATAATAAGTAGTTCAATAGCAGGTTTTTGTGTATTTATATATCCATGTTCCTAAAGAAGGTATTTGTATGTTTGCTAATTAATATGCTCTCTATATAAAATTAAAATCATGTTTTAAATTATCTATTTTTTTTTAAAATTCAAAACTATTTTTCATAAAACAAAAATCATTTTGGACAGAAAAAAATTCTCAAAACATTAAAAAAATGAAAGTTTTGTTCATAAACTAATCTTGGTGAGGATAAGAAGTAAGGTAGAATGGTTATAAATAAATATTTCAAGATTATTTCGGTTGATTTTTTTTTAATTCATGAAAAACATTTACTATTTCCCATTTTTTAATACCTTTTTGTTTGTTTTTTGATGGCTAATTACTGCATCATAAGAAAACGTCAAAATTGAATTTATGGAAATGATTTTTTAATTTTCCGAAAGCATTGTACTATTTGTAATTGGGCAAAAAATCATGCATATAATACCTCTTTCATAGACTTGTCCATTTTAAAAAAACAAAAAGTTACCAAAATGAAAATTGTTTCACATTTTTAATATGCATTTTCTAAGTAAATAAACAATTATAATATCAATATATATCTATTAGTGTTTAATTTTATTTATTATTTTTTTGTCATTCTTAAAAGATTTAAATTTTTCCTTAAAATAATGCAAATATTATTAATTGATAACTATAGAGCACCTTTAATTATGCATCTAGTTTTCACAATTAATTTAAAATAAAAATAAAAATTTAAAATATAATATTGATCTTCAATTTTTCTTTTATTATTACATTCTAAATAATAACTTATGTGAAAATTGTGTACATACATCCAAGAGTTGGAGGAACGAAATTGAATGACAAAAAAAGATCAGTTGACACTTAATAAAAAAACAGGAACCATGAAACTAAAACAAATATCCCATTACATTAAACTAAATGGTTAGAGGATAAAATTCTCAATGAAATTTTTACCAGAAAATGCTTAAGTACTTAAACTTGTAACATTTATACCAATATATTTGGTCTACCTAAAAATACTATCCCTCCATGTCCATGACACCTTGTCACTCAAAGACGGTAACTAAACAAAGAGCATGACAGCAAGTTATAAAAACTAAATTATATCATTCTCCATGTTTTGACACCAAAGGAGTTGAAGGTTGAATGTCTTGGATGCCCACTGTCAACAAAATGTATCCGCTACAGGAGTGTACACCCTTTTTGTTCAAGGAAGTATGAGTAAAAAATAATCTCCCAACCAATAATCTCCCAAACAATAATCAAACCAAAATAGATAATCTCCCAAAATAGATAAACCAAGGAGAAATTCTTTTTTTGGACACTAAAAAAAATATGTTTGTGCTGGCGCCCGACAACCATCAATATGGTTGAAGATTGGTGCTGAGTCTGAGACCTATATATCAAAATTTCATGTGTAACACTGTTTTAGATTAGAAGAAATCACTGAGTCAAGACTGATATATTCACTATATGGCAAGCGAGCTGCAATATCAGTATCAGAAATAGTTATTACCCGGCATTTCACTTTATTGTAGTAGCCCAGTAAAACATCGTTTCAAAGGTTCCAATCAGGTTCCAATCAGCCAAAACTGTTCCCACCTGCAAAATCATAATCACATTGGCTACCTCATAATAACATGTTTTGCTGCTTTTGTCATCACTTCAAAATGAGCCATAAAATGTGCTAAAGGTTGAATGTTGTATTAAAGCAATTGCAACAAAAACATAAAATGGGATCCAAGCGTCTTACTTTTTATCAAGACTTTGTAAACGTCACAGTCATAAATATAAAATAGTGAACTATCTCGGGTTTCTTAGCTATACACATAAGAAGAAAATATGTATAACCTTCATGATCCCTTGCAAGAAACTGGAAATTCATAATTAAAAGATGGGCTACAATTGCCTAGAGCAAGAGCTCCGTTTCCCAGAAGCAAAAGCTGAATCAGTTGCACACCTGCAAGAGATTTGAAAGCTGGGATTCACCAGAAATGGGTAGACATAGCCTACTTTGACCAACAACATATACGAATCCTCTCTACTTCTTGTTACCCTTCGACTCTTCCACGGACTGATACATGTAGTTTATGGTTCTAGTACCATAAAATATAGAAGAAAATAGTTAATGCGACCGACAAAAAAATTAGAGCCCAACATTTTTAAGTTAATATCTCCTTGGGACACTTAAATAAACCTATACAAATCCATACATCTAAATTAATTGGTGTGCCAGTTCTACACATTGTATCTAAAAGAAAAGTTTTTGTATAACTGATTAGGTGATGTAAAGTCCAAACAATTGAAGGATGCGGAGTTCGTGTCAAACTGATAATTAGGCATGCTAACTTTAGAGACTGAAAGTTGATCTATTATTGGTTCAAAGAGTTGAAATTTCCAGCCTTGGCAAGGCTGAGGTATTATAGGTTGAATCAAAGGGTTTGAGTTGTCTTTTGCAAAGCAGAGGGCTTGGATCATTTTTCATAAAGAAGGTTCAGCTTGTGCTAAATTGTACATATAGATGAGAAAGCGAAAATGTCATTTACAATAGAAAATTTGATTTGTATTTTTACCTAATGAGTTTACATCTTTTAACATCCGTTTTGATTGTGTTGTGTCAGTTCTTATTGAAAAATAGACTTTCAGTCAGAATTATCTTTACAACTATTGAGTGTGTTGAACTTTATAGCGAAACTTACTATATCCTAAAATTAGTAGCTGAAAGATCCATGTACACGTACTTGTGACAATGCGAGCTTGGATAATTTGTGTTTGTGTTTTCTGATCTAAGATTTGTTTGTGTTTTATGATACATGAGTATCTAAGAACAGTTAATCCTAGCACAATCAAGAAATTTACATTTCAATGCAGAACTGATACAGTAAGGATATAGTAGAACATGGAAAATACAGTAATGAGTAACTAATGTAAGGATATCATATACATCAAGTGAGAGCTTCAAAATATACCTTTGTAAGGATATTATATACATCAAGAGTGAGAGCTTCAAAATATACCTTTCGAAGTGTGCATATGTGACCAGATAACACGAACATGGAAGAGATGGTAGCTCAAATCCGAATTCCATGCCATTAGCTCAGTAGTTCACATTAGACAACCTTAAATAGTGCGATCAGTAGTCTTCGTCATTTTAGCAGACATGCCAAGTTCTGGCCGTAAGAAAACTGTTGTTTATAAGAGGAGAATAATAATGAAATAACTATTTCTGTTTGATAATAATACGATGCCATTAGCTCTAAACACTTCTGCTGTATTCTACCAAAACTTTGGTATAATCTGTTTTGATGTGTTGAAGTTCATCTTTTTTACTATGTTATTCTCCCATATCATGCTGTCCATAATTATCCTTTTTGTTATGTTCAGATCTCTGTATATAAACGTCAAACTATCATTAAAAAAGGAATTTAATGGAACAAACACAGGAAAATAAGCTCACAGATTACCTAAGAAATGGAAAGTCCTTAACACACTTATTTTGTATATATTGTAGATCTGAAGATATAACAGGCATCAAATTAGAACATAACATCGAAGCAGATCAACCGTGGAATGATACATGGATCGATCAGGTCACCTTCTCCACTTCTCTCATATTAATTTACAGATTATTAGCATTATATCAATGATCTTTAAATTAAATAAGATAAAATTTCAAAATGAAAACATACTTCTCCACCACGTTGGGATCTAGGAACTCGTAAAATATAAGGCTTTTCTTCAACTGTCAAGTCTATCTCCTCCAGATCTTTCCACAGTTTTTCCCTCACTTCAAACCGATCAATTTACATGGATCGATCAGGTCACCTTCTCCACTTCTCTCATATTAATTTACAGATTATTAGCATTATATCAATGATCTTTAAATTAAATAAGATAAAATTTCAAAATGAAAACATACTTCTCCACCACGTTGGGATCTAGGAACTCGTAAAATATAAGGCTTTTCTTCAACTGTCAAGTCTATCTCCTCCAGATCTTTCCACAGTTTTTCCCTCACTTCAAACCGATCAAGACCACTAATAAAGTAGTGCAGGTTCCAAAAAATAGTTATTAATTAAACAACACATTAGTACCTACTACTATGCAATATATATAAGCATTAAAAATTTTAGGACCATGTATTACGTGTACAACCCAGCAACGTCATTCAGCGTCCCATCCTTGTTCATTACATTGAGTATTGAGTATAGGTAGACCAAGTTTTCGAGCAAGAAGGTAGTCGTTGTGATTATGGCCAGGGCTTATCTTTAATTCTCCAGTTCCAAATTCTTTATCAACATACTACCACATTACCAATATCCAGTGTTTGGAATTTTATGTCAAAAAGACTTATAAATAACTGCAGGAATGCCTCAATAGACGATCAATTTACACAATCCATTTAAAACATTAGAATCAGATATTAAATGCAGTGTTCATGTAGATAAATTAAGCCAAAGTTTCTGCGTAATAAGGCCAGGCTTGAGTTTTTTTAAGGTGTCAAAGTGAGTTTAAAAGCTAACAAATAAATCATATATTTTTTAGCTTAACAAAATCAAACCCGAGTTTGTTTATCAGGCCACCAAGCCATTAAGCCCTATTCCAATTACAAATCGGATTAGATTCTCATGTCCTACAGTAATCTTCCTAAATTTACATTTAAAACTTGAACTTTCTCAATTTATACAGTAGAAAACAAACTAAGGGAGGACTCTGTATGGCAAAAGTGCAAATGAATTGTGCACAAAAGTTAGTACTAACTGTTAAAGAAACTAAGGGAGGAATTTAGATGGCAAGCTGACATCGCTTAAAAAACTACTTTCAGTTGTGTAAGATCTACTTTCAGTTGTGTGATATCGCTTACATATACATATATAGAACCTGAACGCATCAAGAGCCAGTAGTGCACTACCATGTGTTCATTAATTATATATGTGGCATCATAGATGTTCTAATATTTGCATAAGATGAATCACATGAACGGTACATGGTAAATAATACAAAGAGGTGATGTTGTCATATGGGGTAACTACTTTGTAGGACATGAAAATTTAGTGTTCTAAAGCGACGCCTGGAGGGAGCCTAATTAGTTCTCTATACTGATTAGGCTATAGTGTACAATGTATTTGCAAATATTAGTAGGCGTTAGGTAATCGAGTGTACTTGATTTTTTTGGTAGCTTATGAATAGAGACAACTTTACGCTTTACGATATCAATCAATACAGTAATAATACATTAATGTTTTAATCTTTTAGAACTTATATTATAGTATCAAACTGGTAGTTCGTGTATCCAATTTAATAATACCTACTTTAAGGTTCATTATGAAAACCACAGCTTGGTAGCCAATTTTTGAATATTAACAATTGGCAAATTGCTTCTCATATTCTTCACTATAACAATTAGATAACTAATAATGTACATAAATCTGATATATTTAGTCACTCTATCAACAAAGCTATAAGTATTTAGAAGATCACCTGCAAGATTGTGAATGTCGAAGTAATTACCTCAAGTTCTCTAGCCAAATTATTGTGATTGCTTTTAAGAGCTTTCATCACGTCCTTTTCAAGCTAGTTAATTCTGGCTCACTGCAACAGAAGGTAACTTAGATACTGTGTCCAGGAGATGTAGGACCAAATCTCCAGAAGATAACATGACACTCGATAGTTGTCGCTGCTCCTTGTCAAGTTTCGATGTTGAAAGGATTTCAGCCATACTTACAACACCTGCTAGTGGAGATCTTATCTCATGTGACATAGTTGCAAGCATTTGTTTTGCTCGCATAGTTTCCTCTGTAGAAGTATAGATAGGCATACATGAATAACTTCTGCTCAGAGGCAACAGGCCTAACCAAAAAATAATTACATAGCTAGAGTCGATGAACCTGTAATATGAATTGATTTGTTAAGTTCCGTCTCCTTGGCCTTTTGCACTGCTATCTCCTATCCAAGTTGTGTCATCTTCTCTGTTTTTCTAACCTATGATCACAAACATATTATGTCATGAGAAAGGTGAAGGTGTGGCGTAAGTATGTGATCCTATAGTAAAAGTAGCCTGGGATACTTTTGGGCTCAAAAGGAAAATGGAAATATATGCAAGAAAAGAAAATGAGAAATGGATAAACTTTTTTAATGAATCATCAATGATAAAAGTAATATGACCTGATCAATAACATCCATTCCCATATAATTTACACTGATAGCCTCTCCGGCTTTGCTGAATCGGCTCTACATATATCAAAAATGTTTTTGACCCAAACAGTTTAGTCTCGAATGTGATTTCTATTTCGCAGCTACTCCACCCTCCAAGACTTCTCGTTTGAAGTCTTAAGACTCTTTGACACCACCTCCAGAAAAAATCCCGACATCTGTTTTTCCTATAATTTCCTGAAAAATCAGTGTATTTGAGGAAAGCATGTGCCAGTTCTAGAGGTAAAGCTTTAGAATGAAGATAATGGTCTAAAACTAAAATTCAATGATACTAATATTCCATTAAAGATTAAGAATGATTTTTAATTTAAATTCGTGCACTGCTTGTTACCTGTTCTCCCAAAGTTGGAAAATGATTATAGATGAAGCGGTAGCGCAACTCAAAATAAGTGAACACTTTGTGATGAAAGATCAAAGACTGCTTAAAATGAATTTATCTACATCTACATCAAATTCAAAATTACAAATACAAAGAGAAAAAGGGTTTACCTTGTAAAGTTCTAGGAGTATGTTATCCAGAGACTCTTGTGATTCGAAAGGACATAGATGTCCAAAAGACTCGATTGCCTCAATCGCCTCATCAGATTCGTCCAACTGTTTCATCACAATTGCAATGTCTTTCAAAGCACTATCAACTCTATCACAAACGGTCAGCATAAAAATCAAAGTAGCAACTCTGGAGTTCCCAAACAATCAGTAAAAATATATCAAACACTTTGTAACATTAAAAGTTTTTTTCTCAAACAATACACAGAGTAAATCTTAATCAGTTTTCCCCAATACTATCATCAAAGGAGGTCAGTAATCAAAGAAATGATACAGTAACATTTTAACTCCAAAATTCAAACACAACAAACACGAAACATAAACTGAAACAATAATGATAACCGCAACGAAACCAAAAAAGATACCTGGAATCAACAGAAGCTTCATACTGGATAGTTTTCTCGACTTCTTCGACACTCCAATCGACTCCTCCTCCGATTTGACTCCTCCTCGCGAGTTCATTCCAGAGAGATCGAAACAAATTCGAATGTGTGCGTAAATCGATGAAATAGATCGAAAGAATGTATTTGAATTAAGGTCACTCCTGATTCAAAATTAAAAGAGGGAGCAGAGAAACAGAGAATTGGGTTAGCATAGCCTCCATCAACGGAGAAACAACTGTTTTCTTGCAGATGTATTGTTCGTGAATTTTGAAAATAAAGATAGGTTTTAGGGTTAGCCCGTATAAGCGGACAATCAGTTGTGATTGATTTCTGACGTGTATTTCTGACGTGGAGTTAAAGTGATTTTACACTTATGTCCTTTGCAAAGGTTATTTTAGAAGGTGGGAGGAAGGACATAACAGGAAGATTGTGGCAAAAAGTATTCAGGATTTATATTATACATAGATGCGTGATAGGTGTTTTTCTTCTGAAACTGAATTGAAAATTTCACAAAATGAATCCACTGTAAATCTGTAATAGATTGTAACCAAGTGACAAGGATTGTGATGGGCCGCACAACTTTTCCCTAATTTTGCTCATTTGTAATCAGCAGTGTTTCCAAAATGGATTGTAAATTTCTTTCAAGACACATATTATATTAATTACATTTTATAAGAAAATAATTAATAAAAAAATGAAAACTCCGATCCATTCTGAGGAATTCTTGAGAGATCCAAAATTACTCTTTCGTAATTTATACAACCAAAAAAATATTACAGTAGCTGGAAGAGTCAAATCCATGATTACTGTACTTGACTATAAAATTGGCTCCAAAGAAAAGTATACTTAAAAAAATATTTCTTTTTAATATTATTGTATGTACGGTAGCACTGCGTTCATCACTATTCAACTATCACATTTCTAGATTTCCATTTCTTTTGGGCTTTTTTCTCCAAGTTGAATGTGACTTTTTTTTTTTTTTTGAGTAAATTGAATGTGACTTATTAATATATGTTACATATTTCCACAAAAAAATTTAAAGTACTCCGAATTTATTAAACAATTAAATAGGTCATCTAGACGAAAATACTGTGTTATAGTAGCAGCGGATTTAGATTTTATAAAAAAAAATTATGGAGCACCACCATATATGTTTGGTAAATATTGTAATACAAATGTAAGATTAAATTAAATGATTAAAAATTAGAAATGGAATATTTAGAACTGATATTTACGAACTTTCATCTTGTACGTAATTTAAAGAGTAAATTGCAAAATGGTGACCGTAGTTTACACTGAATTGCAAAAAAGTGGTTGAATTTTCAGATTTTCATTTTAGTGGTCATCGATCATTTTTCGGTTGTTTTTTTGAAAATAAAAAATAATTTTGGCCACTATTTTAGAAATCAAAAACAATTTTGGCCACTTATTTTAAAAATCAAAAAAAATTTGGCCACTATTTTAAAAATAAAAAACAAAGTGTGGCCACTAAAATGAAAATTTGAAATTTTGACCACTTTTTTGCAGTTCAGTGTAAACTACCGCCACCTTTTTGCATTTTACTCCAATTTAAATGAAAGAAAAAACGAAGCATATAAGACTTTTTTACATGTTATTATTTTATTAAAGTTTTAAACAGGCACTAAAACTATTACTAGATATTTCTGGTTCAATTCAGATAGTGATATGTTTAGCTAAATTTGATGGAAGCCCAGCCCAATAAGATAAGTATATGATCGAGCGGATTCGCCTAATCGCCTTGCAGACCCAACACAGAAGTACATGGTTCAAATATGTTTATGAAGATGTTATATATAGTTTGGCAGCTGGTTCCTGACAATCGATTGTAGGGACCGGTTAACTAACAATTGGTTTTTAAACTGTTGGATCAATGATCCAACGGCCCCCCTGGATTACAAAAAAAATTTCCTGTCCGTGGAATCTCATTGGATTACAAAAAAAATTTCCTGTCCGCGGAAAATTTCCGAGGAACGTATTTTTTTTTTTTTAATCTCAATAATCCAACGGCTGTGGAACCGATTGTTAAATAACCGGCCCCTGACAAACGATTGTCAGGGACCGGGACCCATATAGTTTTACTGAAAATATATAAAGAAGCAGAGTGCTATAGTTCTATTTTTTTTTAACTTTTTAGTACTCCCTCCGTCCCTCATGGTTGTTTACATGGGGATGGACACGGAGACCAAGAAAATGTGTAAAAAATGAGTAAAGTTAGATGAAAAGTGGGTAAAATTGTGGGACCTATTAATATTTAATTATAGATTTGAGATAGTGGAGGAAAGTAGTGGGTGTAATAGTGTTTTTTATTGTTAAATATATGAGATAATGGGTGTAATAATGAGGGGAAACTTAATATTTTTGGAATGTAAAGAAATGAGAGGGACACCCCAAAATAGTAACTGTAAAGAAATGAGAGGGACAGAGGGAGAGGGAGTAACAATTAACAAATGATACATGCACAAATTTAAATTAGTCATTGAAAATAATGGTTTGAGGCCAATGCTGTAAAAACTAGTTCGTGAAATAGTCATGCAGCAACTAAGAGCAATCCTGGTGCACACTCCTACCTATAGTTTTGATTGAAAAGTGTTACTTCAATCATCCTCCCCGTCCCTAAAAATCAAATTACATGAATGCAACCGTCAATTCATTATGCAAAGATAAAGAATGGTATACAGAAGTAATATGTAACTATATTGAGTTGATGTTTACATTACAAAGATGAATTACTTATACACTTTACAATAGACGTATGTGACGTGAGAACACAGTGGGAACACATGGAGGTGGGTGGCATGATAAGTTGAATAATACATGAATGGCGTGATATAAGGAAGAATATATGTAGTCAAAGTTGATGGCGTATCCCTTTATTCAAAGAGAGAGTTTTGGGAGAATATCCTCAATCTTCAACACTCCCCCTCAAGTTGGTGCGAAGATATCGATTGAGCCCAACTTGGATAATAGCCCATGAAACTTTGAACGGTCTAGGCCTTTGGTGAACATATCCGCTAGTTGGTTGTTGCTGCGGACAAAAGGAGTACAAATAACGTTTGCTTCTAATTTTTCTCGAACACGGTGGCAGTCAATTTCAATGTGTTTCGTTCTCTCATGAAACACTGGATTTGAAGCAATATATATGGCCGCCTGATTGTCACAGTACATTTTAGTTGGTTCAAATGAAGCAAATCCCAAATCTTTTAGTAAAGCCCGAAGCCAAATAATTTCACATGTCGTGGAAGCCATTGCCCGATATTCGGCTTCAGCACTAGACCTAGAAACAACATTTTGCTTCTTGCTTCTCCACGTTACTAAATTTCCTCCAATGAAGGTGCAATATCCAGTTGTAGATTTGCGATCGACCAAACTTCCTGCATAATCAGAATCAGTATAAGCAGTAAGGGATGTATGCCCATTGTTACGCATCCAAATTCCTCTTCCTGGTGAACCTTTCAAATACTGCAATATGCGATCAACTGCCTTCATGTGAATGCTTTTGGGAGCATGCATAAAACGGCTTACAACGCTTACTGCATAACAAATATCTGGTCGAGTAACAGTTAAATAAATAAGGCGCCCAACCAATCTTTGAAATCTACCAATGTCAGTAAGTGATTCCCCACTATCATCAAGCTTTATACTAGTAACGATAGGGGTATGAGATGGTTCAACTCCAAGCTTACCAGTTTCTTGTAACAAGTCTAAAACATACTTTCTTTGATTAAGAAAAATGCCCTTCTTTGAGTAAGCAACTTCTATTCCCAAGAAATGTTATAGGATGCCCATATCCTTTATGGCGAATCGTCCATGTAGGAGGGCCTTTACATTTGTGATTCCAACTTGATCATCGCCAGTAATGATCAGATCATCAACATATACTAAAACTATAGTAATGCCACGAACACCTTTTTTTATAAAAAGGGAGGAATCCGCACCACTTCGTTTTAGACCATTTGACAATAAAACTGAACTTAATTTGGCATGCCATTCTCGTGACGATTGTCTGAGGCCGTAGATTGTTTTTTTTTAGTTTGCAGACCAACTCAAATTTGGATTCTTGTGCATGACCTGGTGGAATGCTCATATACACTTCCTCTTTTAAATCACCGTGTAGGAAAGCATTTTTAACGTCCATTTGAAATAGTTTCCAATCATGATTTGCTGCAAGTGATATGAGTACTCTAATTGTACTTATTTTGGCGACGGGTGCAAAGGTTTCTTTATAATCCACACCATACGTTTGCGTAAATCCTTGAGCGACCAATCTTGCCTTGTGTCGTTCTATGGTGCCATCTATATTGAATTTGGTTTTATAAACCCATCGACACCCAACTACCTTCTTCCCACAAGGTAACTTGACTATCTCCCATGTCTGATTCTCATCAAGGGCTTGTAACTCCTCTTTCATGGCCTTTTTCCAAATTGGATTGGAATCAGCCTCTCGAAAATTCTTTGGTTCCCGGCCACATGATAATGCACTTAAGAAGAAATGATGACTTTGTGAAACGTTGTCATACACTAAGTGAGACTGGATAGGATAACGTGTGGCATTATAACTAACAAAATCTTTTAATTTTGTAGGATGTTGAGATATCCGAGTGGATTTTCGAAGCTCTTGAGGTGCAAAGCTTTCAACTGATGCATTGGCAGGAGATGGTGGGATAGAAGTAGGTGGTGCTGCATTCTCATGAAGTGCTGGCAAATGTGTATGATGTACTGCCTCATCTTCTGCATTCCCCTTGTTAATAACATTCTCTATTGCCATTGGTAGAGGGAGAGAAAAATCAGACATATACTCCACCTGTGATGGACTCCCTGATTTAAACAAAGTTTGAAAAAAAAGGTTCAGATTCGGCAAACCGAACATCGCGAGATATGATGATCTTTCGTGATGACATGTTATAACATATATATCCTTTCTTTGTTGAAGAATATCCAAAGAACACGCACCGCGTTGATCTAGCATCAAACTTATCTCGATGAATTGCTTGTTGTTGAACATAACAAACACAGCCAAACACCCTTAGATATGATATATCTGGTTTGTGTTCCTTCAGAATTTCCAGTGGTGACTTGAAATCAATCACTCTGCTAGGAAGTCGATTAATAAGATATGCAGCAGTTGATACGCCATGAGACCAATATCGTTTTGGAACATTTGTTTGAAACATAAGTGCCCTTGCAACCTCAAGAATGTGGCAATTTTTTCTTTCAGAGACTCCGTTCTGTTGTGGTGTTCCAACACAACTTGTTTGATGAATAATGCCGTGGTCACGAAAATATTGGGGAAGATATCCTTTAGTATATTCGGTACCATTATCTGACCTGAAATTTTTTAATTTTGCACCAAATTGTTTTACTATCATAGCATGAAAATCTTTAAACACAGATGCAACCTCAGTTTTTGATTTAAGCAAATATAACAAAGTTGCACGGGATCGATCATCTATGAATAAAACAAAATACTTGTATCCATCATAAGAATCAATGGGTGCAGGACCCCATAAATCAGAATGTATTAATTCAAACAACTCAGAAGATAAGGATGAAGAATTGGGAAAAGGTAAACGAGTTTGTTTTGAAAACTGACAAATTTCACAAACATTTGAATTAACTGAAATTGCTGGAAAAAGATGCGACAAAATACGACTAGATGGATGTCCAAGCCGTTTATGCAAGGTATGGTTTTCATCCAGATTACTAGTTTGACATGCGTTACTAATGCTGGTCAACTGATAAAGACCATTCGAAAAAAATCCCTTCACCAATCGTCTTCTTGGTCTTGCGATCCTGAAATATTACTGAATTTGGTGAGAAAATGACATCACAGTTCAGTGTTCTAGTAATTGTCCCAACTGAAAGAAGCTGGACAGGGAAGGATGGAACAACTAAAACATCAGATGTTAGACCATGACGAAAGAATATTATTTTTCCTCTTCCCTCTACTGGTACGACAGTCCCATTAGCAACAGAGACATCATGCTTTATTGAGTTTAGAACAAAATTATCAACATGTGAAGAATTATTAGCCATGTGATCGGTAGCACCCGAATCAATGACCCAACAATTTTGTTTAGAAGACCAAGAATGATATGCAAGGGAATTACCTGTGATATGAGCAGAAGAACCCTTTTCATTTGAAATGGACTTACTAAAATGTTGAAGAAGTTGGCTTAGCTGGCTCATGGAGATTGAAGAATCTGCAAGGGATGCACGATGATCTTTCCTTACTTGTTTGAAATGTGGATGTAACTCCCAACACCTATCTTTGGTGTGTCCATCTCTATTACAATGATCACAATGATAAGTGCCTTTCCTTCCCTTATTTCGAAAATTGGACTGTCCTCCAATATGTTTATGTCTATTATCTTTCTCCACCAAAAGGACACTGGATTCATTTGAGTTTTCAACGAAGGATTTCGTCTCAGAACTCATTGTCTTTTTTCGAGTTTCTTCTCTCTGAATTGTAGCGCAAACACTTGATAATGAAGGCAGTTTGGCATCAATAAATACATTGCTCTTAATATTTTCATATTCTGGCTTCAAACCACTCAATAATGAAAATATTTTATCTTCTTCTGCTCTTTGGAGAAGATCCTTTGGAGTAACGGTGTGAGGTCGATATAAATTCAACTCATCCCATAGCCGCTTCAAATAACCAAGGTATTCACTGAAGGATTTTTCACCCTGATTCGCTGCTGCTATTTCAAGCTTCAACTCAAAAACACGAGCAGAATTGTTTTGCTTTCCATACAATTCTGCTACTGCGTCCCACAAATTTTTTGATGATTCAGAAAAAGTGAAAATTTCGGCAATATGCGGTTCCATAGAATTGAGTAACCATGATCTAACAAGCTGATCATTGGCAATCCAATTTTCATAACCTGGTGCTTCTTTTTTTGACGGACAGCTTTTGCTTCCATCAGTGAAACCAAGCTTCTTCTTTCCTCCTAACGACAAGGTTACTGCCCTTGACCATGGCACATAGTTCAGGCCATTAAGAGGAACAGATGAAAGTTTCCAACCAGGATTAGAATCTGGTTCAGCCATGTTTTATTTGTGATATGTATTGCTACGAGGCAAGCGGAAGTGCTCTGATACCATAAAGAATGGTATACAGAAGTAATATTTAACTATATTGAGTTGATGTTTACATTACAAAGATGAATTACTTATACACTTTACAATAGAGGTAGGTGACGTGAGAACACAGTGGGAACACATGGAGGTGGGTGGCATGATAAGTTGAATAATACATGAATGGCGTGATATAAGGAAGAATATATGTAGTCAAAGTTGATGGCGTATCCCTTTATTCAAAGAGAGAATTTTGGGAGAATATCCTCAATCTTCAACAAAAGAAAATGGGAATCATTTTAGCAAAAATTATCAAACATGAATTTGTCTGCAGGAGGAAGCGGGTAGGATGTATCTAGTCCGACATTTCAAGCCTTGCTGCTTCATAAAACTGATGAGTGTAGGTAAAATGCTCATCGCCTGAAGTACAATCTTTCTAAGAAATTAGCAGGGTCGTCACTCGTAAACTATTACAGTAAAGAAGAATGAACATATTAAATTTGGGTGCGAGCAACCTCTGCGCAATAGCTCCACCTATATAAGAAATTGTAATCTCTGGTTTATCTATCTTAAAGGGAGCAACCATCTTAGAAAATTGTACCAGTGTTGCTGTAAAAACTTGCATGGAACAAAATGAAATCCAACAAAGAAATGTCTGGCAAAAGACTAAACTGAGGTGGTCTAGGAATCATGTTATATAAATTGAGTGTATGAATTTTAACATTTGGCAATGAAGTCCACACTTGTTCATTTGCCCCTTGCCCCATACCCTCTTATTCTTGTCACCGTCAACTTATAAATTACTAATAAATTATTCACAGGTCATGAAGATTAAGAATATCAAATTGGTGATATGAATTTCCTTGGACAAACTGGCCGGTAAAAAATATATAAACTACATCTAATCAATTGTACAGATGCACTGAATCTCTCAAGTTACAGATAGTAAGGCCTGTTGAGCAACGATTGATGAAAGTGACATGTTGTTCTATCTGATTATGAGGCTAAAGAGCTGTCTATCACTGCATTCAAATTCAGAAGTGGCCCCCAAATGTTCTACATTTGTATTTGAACCCACAAACCAGAAAGTTGCTGCAGAGCAGAAAAGAATCTAGTATTTACAGAAAATTAGGAGAACTACAAAAATACAGTGGCATACATTTCTAAAGAGCATGAAGGTAGATGAATGTATAGACCCCGATAGATGATCTTCAATTGGTTGGGGCCTTTTGACCTTCATTTCTGGTAGAATCAAAGGAATTTGAAGATGAGGCAGCTCTATGTCCAGAGCTAGCTATCATAGGCATATGTATGTACGGATGCCGACTCATTGCATTGAATCAAAAACTGATACAGATAGGAAATGAGGAAATAAAGACATGGAAGACAATATCATGATCCTTAAATTTAGAGCAAGATCTAAACTATGTCAAAACCTTTAGGGCAGCAATTTAGCATCTAACCATTGTGGAGACCTACAGTGATCATAGTGACAAAAACACCATATACGAAGGAAAAAAATATCTCGTTATAACTTATAACTAATAAGAAACATATTGATTAACATGACTGGACCTCCTCTCGGGTGATAAGTTATGTATTCTAAAAAATATTTAGTATCACATAACAATAGTTTTTTGTGTTACCTAATAAAGTTCTTAATAACTATTAGGTAATTGATATGACTTGCGATTGATTTTTAACATCTACAATAATATATCACGGACTTATATTTATATTTCTATTAGCAACATCAACCCAAGAGGTGAGAACATCCTTATGTTATTTTGTCTCAAAGCCATAAAGAGATGAATTTCACGAAATAGCTTCTCAAGATCTTCAAGGCTTTGTAGAAATTGAAGAACTTTACATGATTCTAGGCCACTTTAGAAGATGTACGAGAAGCCATGTAACCACCTTAAGATTCTCCTTTCAAAAATACTTTAAAAGATACAGGAGAAGCCGAGAAGCCATGATTCTCCTTAGTTTTGTAATTTTTTCGTTAATGGTTGTGGTTCGTTTGTGGATTTCGTTAATAGTACTGATGGTTGCTATTTGAGGTATGAATTTTGTTATTTTACTAAGCATTACTCTTAAACTTGTTATATTTTTTATTGAAGTGGGCGAAATGTATAGAGTTCTATTGGAGAAATAAAATAGATATAAGGGATAGTTTAGTAATATTGTAGTTAAATAGAATTGGGTTATATATAAAGTCTCCTGACTCTCATTTCTAGTTAAGATCAACACAATGTAGCCTTATAATATATTCATCTTTTATCTAAATTGTTCGTACATATTTTATCTATCTTTCTTGTTCATCTCTTTGTTTTACAATCATATGTCTTTGATTATTCAACTTATAAGAGTCATCATGGTATCAGAGCCTCCGGTTCTTGAGGCCTAGCAATTAAACACAATTTCTTATCTATCACTTCTTCTAAAACAAAATAAGAACCCAGAAGCAATTGATAAAACCCATAATCTCAAGTCATCGTCGCTGGTGTTTTTCTCAAGCATTGTCAAGCATTGTCAGACCATTCTCTCCTCAGTTAATGTTAACACTCCACTCCCGACTCTTTCTCATCCTGGTAACAACTCGGTGGGACTTTATCGAGTCAGATCTGAAACTCGGTGACTCGGAAACTTTTCTCAAAATCGAATGATTGAGCCCTTATTTGTTGTGGGCATGAGATTAGATGGAAGAGATCATGATGGTGAGTTGTTTGTTTGTTGTGAAGTTTTAGTAAGATTGGTGGGAATACAAGGGTTTCTGAAGTTGCAGGCAAGGTGTTTGATAGTTATTATTAAAGAAAGCTGTGAAGAAGGTCCAAGGTGAACTGCCTGCTGGTTTCTTCATTCCTCGGAGGATTTTGAGAATGTGGAGGACTAACCTTTAGATGCTAGTGTATCGCCTAATAAAAAGGAAGCAGGTGGGTGTGAAATTGAATCTGAGGAGATTGCCATGTTCAGATAATACAGAGCCTTCAGAAAAGTTGTCACCTACAAATGCAGTGCACAAGGAAAGAAAGCATCCACAGAACTTCAGAGCTGTCAAAGGTCTATACATATTACTACTTCATTCAATTCTTCTGTTTTAGTTTTTTGCAAGTCTCTGCAAGCTGTCAACTCTGCTCAGTTTCATATACTTTGAGATCTGATAAGAATTTAGCAGTACTAGTTTAAGATGGCATTTTCTGATGTTTTTAAGATCTGGGTATTGTTTATCTGTTTGGTATTTGGATTTGATATTGTTTGGTATTTTGGGAGTGTTAGGTTAGGGCCAGGACTTGATTGAAGCGTTTCCATGGAGTGAACCGCACCGATGAAGCTTTGTGTTTGTTTAAAAGAATGGTAGAAAAAGCTTTGTGTTTGTTAAAAGCTTTTTTAAAAAAATGGAGTATATGTGTTTGTGTTTACTTCGTTTGTTGCCCACTTGCGTTCTGGACAGTGCAATATACACTGCTAGCTTACAAGATGTTGCTAGCAAGATTGGTTTCCTTCTGTTAGCTCCTGGATTGTGTTTCATTCATGCCGAAATCAGGAAATAAGGGTCCACAATAGCTGAGCCACCAGTTCTACAGGTGGTGCATTGTTTGTTTACTTGTTGCTCCGTTGTGAGTTTTATATGCTCTTCTTTATGGATTATTGAAGATTGTTAAAGCTGAGGGGTCTCTCCATTGAAGGAACATTCACTCATGCTTATTTGCAGTTGAGCTTGCATAGCGTCAAGTTGACTGAATGAGGGTGATGATCTTGTCTTGCTTTGTCAAGTCGCTCAGCTTGTCTTGCTTTGTCAAGTCACAAATCACTCCTCAATAATTGTGCCTCGATTCTCCGTTTAAATTCCGGCGCCAAATTCTGTTGAGGCGGTCATGACCCTTGAAGTAGGTCATTAGCCTTGAAGTAGCCTTTTGAAAACAGATGTTATTGGATGACAAGAAAGAAGAGATCGATGGAGATTTCTAAAGGGTGATAAGCTTGTCTTGCTTTGTCAAGTCGCTATCATTCCTAAAATTCGATGATGAGCTTGTCTTGATTTTGTCAAGTCGCTATTATTTGAGATTGTTTTTCTATTTTCTACAACTTTGTCTTCAGTGAGACCACTGTGTCTTCAGTGAGACTATCTTCGTGAATACTTCTTTATCTAGCCAAAAATCTTGCTTCTGCGGAGCATTTCTGTGAACAGTAATCCAGATATGGAGCTGGTGTTCAGAGTTGCGAAAAAATATAAAGAAACAGGGAATACACCCTCGAAGTCTTTTTATGATGGAATCCATAGGTCCCTGACTAGTGTGGGCAAGAGCTCATTCATCAACAAAATTACGAGGGCAGATGTGGATGTGCAGCCATATGCTTTTACTACCAAGTCTTTGTTTGTTGGTCATACAGATTACAGATATCAGGTAATTGATACTCCAGGTATTCTCCCCAGTTGGAAATTTCAGTTAGAGAACCAGATGGTTTTACTATCTGGAATGGCCCACCTTTCAATAATTCAATACCAAGTATAAAGCTTGATAAAATCTCTTGTAGCAGTGCAAGTTTTTGTGAAAATGGTGTTAGACTTATGGTGATTAAGCCTGATTCTGGTATTTGTATTTATGATGCTGCAAGTTTTCAAGAAATTAGGAACTTTGATGTGGTGCATACACTGCTACATTGTTTCCTTGTGGGACTTATCTTCAGACTTTTCAGAAACCCATGTCTAGCCACAGGAGAAAAATGTTACTTTGTGAAATGTTGGGTCAGGGGAGGCTGTTTATCAGTTCCAGAAAAATATGACCAAGAAGCTGTGGCATGTCGTTTGGCCACAAACGAGGTGCAAATATTTGATGCCACAGATTTAACAAAAGGGATTGTGAAGAGGATTAGAGTACCTAGAATTGCTGGACTAGAAATTTCTAAGAGACCATGGTCTCATGTAGCAACTTTTGTTCCGGAATCAAAGGGAATGCCTGCCAACTGCAAAGAGATGTTAGTTGGCTTCGGCTCCGGTATACCAAGTTGCTTGAAAATAGACAAGGGCATGAGATTAATACTAGCTCCCAAATCACATAAGCATTTGTCAAAAGACAACGTCCCAATAGTGCATGGAATAGTTAAACTCCCCGGATCTTTCAATTTATGTGGCAACTTCTGTTGCAGAACAGCACTACACTCCTCCGTCAAAACCACTGTTTCAAAATCTTCCAACCTTCTCTTCCGTGACAAAATATCCTTCATGAACTTTGCATATCTTGGCATTTGCTCCAATGCTTCAACAAAAGGAATGTTAATGGACAGTTTCTTGAAGACATCCATAAACTTCTGAAACTGTATTTCTTGACTTTTCTGCACACGTCGAGGAAATGGAGGAGGCGGATAGATCTGATTATTCTTTGAAGATTGCTCCGGAGTAGACTTTTTAACATGTTTCTTGCACTTCTCACCATCAAGCTGATCAACCACTAAATCAGATTTCTCAATTTCCGGCACTGCAGATTTTTCAATCTACCGATTCTGAACATCTTCATCTTTCTTAGTTGCTGATTTTGGGTCTGTTGTAACCCTTCCTGATCTCAAAGTAACTGCCTTCACCTGCTCATGGACCTCCCTCTTGCCTGGATTCACCTCTGTATCACTAGGAAGAGTTCCTTGCTGCCTACTAAGTAAGGCACTTGCAAGCTGTCCCATCTGATTTTCCAAGGTCTTTTGAGAAACTGACAGGCTTTTAATCATCATCCTTAACTCATCCATTTCTGATTTTTCATTAGAAGTTTGCCCCGCATGAGCCTGGGGTTGTTGCTGCTGAAATCCCAGAGGTTGATATGGTTGCCTTGGAGCATACGGCTGTTGATAGCCCTGGTTGAATAGCCTTGATTGTTGTCCCTGAAACTGCTGATAGGGCTGCTGAGGTTGTTGAACACCTTGGTTATTGCTCCAGCTGAAATTAGGATGATTCCGATTATTATGATAATAAGTGGCTGGAACAGGTGCAACAGGTCTCTGGAAATTACTCACGAACTGTGCTGATTCAGAAGAGATAGCACACTGATTTGTCTCATGTGCGCCCGCACATAGCCCACAAACACTAGCCACCTGCTGAACTCCATAATTTTCAAGAGAATCCACCTTCATCGTCAAAGCCTTCAACTGAGCTGGAATAGCTGAAGCTGCATCCACTTCAAAAATACCTGCTACCTTGCCTTGAGATAGTCTCTGGGTTGGATTATGATATTCATTAGCAGCCATCGTCTCAATAAGATCATAAGCTTCATCATAGCTCTTAGCCCATAGAGCTCCACCTGATGCTGCATCTAGCATAGGTCTAGACTGTGCTCCCAACCCATTGTAAAAACTATTGATAACCATCCATTCAGGCATGCCATGATGTGGACACCTACGAAGCATCTCCTTGTATCGCTCCCATGCCTCACACAAAGATTCTCCAGATTGCTGCTGAAATTGAGTTAGCTGGTTCCTTATTGCTGCAGTTTTCGCCATAGGGAAGAATTTAGTAAGAAACTTCTGAGCAAGATCCTCCCATGTAGTAATGGAACCAGGTGGTAGAGAGTGTAACCAGCCCTTGGCCTTATCCTTCAGAGAAAATGGGAAAAGTCTCAACTTGATAGCATCATCCGATACACCATTGAACTTGAAAGTATCACAGATCTCGATAAAGTCCCGAATATGCATGTTAGGATCCTCCGTAGAAGCACCCCCAAACTGAATCGAATTCTGTACCATCTGAATAGTGCCCGTCTTGATTTTGAAGTTATTAGCCGTGATGGCCGGCCTGATAATACTAGACTGGATATCATTGATCTTCGGCTGAGAATATTCCTTCAAAGCCTTAGCTGCTGCTGCATCTGCCATCTCTACTGTAGTCTCAGATTCCTCTTTCTTATTCTCTTTATTCTCCATAAGATCGTCTTTCGCCAGTTCTTCCAAACGAGCTTGTAAGCGTATTCGCATACAAACTTAAGTACTTGAAACACCACGAAACAAAGAAATCCGAGTCAGTGAACGCTAACGACCATTATTGACAAGCACATAAACTAAAAATAAAACACCGATGATCCCGACAGCGGCACCAAAAACTTGTTAACACAAAATCACGCAAGCGCACGTGGTCACAAGTAATATAGATATAAGTAAAGTTCGTTCCCACAGAGATCAGGTTTTCAATTCAGTATTTTACCTATGCAACAATGTATGGTTTTAATTCACTGCTAAGACAAATAACAAATTGGGATTTTTAATTATCTAAATTAAACTAAGATGCAATTTATAAAACTAAGACTTAAATTAACTAATGAGAATTTGAAATCGAATTACTCATATGAGAATAAACATGGAATCCTAGTTTCATTATCTACTTCACTTAGAGTTGCAGCCTTTAATCAATACATGCAATGATTTTGATATCTGATCGAATGACACGAAACCAGTAAAAGTTACCTCTCGGTATACTAGTACCAAACTACGCATACATACACAAAAGAGATAGAAGATGAGTAGACACCTATCATGTTTAGACCCTATATCTCTATAGAATTTGAAAACATAAAGGTTTAAGCACAAGTTATCCACTTAGATCACATAGGGTAGCATAATATCTCTATTTACGCCACAAATCATGATGTTAAAACATCAACCTATCCTATGCTAGCATGGCAAGTTCTAAATCTCAAGATCCACTCTCGTTTAGCAAGAGATTAACAAATTAGATGTTAGCTACGCATCTAAATACGTGAAACACAACCATACGAGGATATCAAGAATTCACCACACATAAATGTTTAAGGCATGCAAACTACTAAGCTATATAGATAAATCCGCTAGGATCCCACGACAACGCTTAGTTCATAATTGAACCTTTCGTCACCATGGGATTTGATGAAAACATGATAATGAACAAGATAACAAAGATGAATAAATCAATAATGTAACAAGGTTTAGAGAACAAATCCGTGAATAAAACAAGCATCCAAAAGATACGCCTAAAACAAAGGAATCCAAGAAAACTAAGTCTAGATCTTCTTGTCGTCACAATCCTCGCCTTGGCTTCTCGATCTCGTGCTATGAACGAATTGGACTGAACTCTGGTGTGTAGGTGATGATTTTGATGTCCCCCAAGGTGTGTATTTATAGCCCCAAGTGTCCTCTTTTCCAAGTAATTACCGTCTTTGAATTATAATAGAATTCCGGTAATTTCCGTTCTTGAATGGATTAGAATTGCAATTTCCATGTGTAGATCTGATTCTGGAAGCTTCTGGTCGTCTAAAACAATCGCCATATTGAGTAGGAAAAGAAACACGGTAATTTCCTATATTATCTTGAATTTCAGGATGTTTCTGGCGGTGGCCCGCGCGCCCGCGCAGCCTTTCCATGCAAATCCTGCATGCCCGCGTGGCTCAGCAATTCTGTATCTTTCTCGCGTGCGCCCGCGCCTGTCCTTCTGACATTGCTACAGATTTTCTTCGTTGCTGATTTTCTCCTCCGCTTCCGAAAGCAATTCCCGACACTTGTTCTATTGAACTTCAAAACATCAAATAGCTACTGGAAAGTCTGCAAATGATGTCCTACACAATTCTACAAAAGCTCGTTAAAACACACGATTACTTGGGACCAAGACACCAATTTAAGCCAAAATGAAATGATCCAAGTGGATATAAAATCCACTTATCATTGTCTTCTCGCGAGTCATGACTCATGAGCCTTGTTAACACTGGAAAATCCTCCTACATCAGGAGAAAATAACTTATTTTCTTTTCTTTTTTTCTAATTAGTTCGAAAATTTTAAATTTAGAATTTGATTTCATTCCCCCTCTAAAATTTTTACTCATGAGCAAATTGAAAATCAGTTCACTTTCATTTTTTTTCTTAAAATTAAATTTGTGGCACACAAAGTTTACTTCCTACTACTAATAATAATAGTAATAAATCGGTAAATCCAGAACAGGCTTGTCAGATGACAAAAAAAAAAAAGATTGATGTATCGAAATTTTCAAATATCGAAACATGTTTTTATCTTGTTAATGTCCAACAATTTGTTAACAAAGGTGTGGATCACATTCATGATTCAGCTAATTTGTTAAGGCCTAAGAGTGGTTTTGCCGCAACGTACGTGTTAGCGTATAGTTTCGTTTTCTCCTGTGTTGTTTGGGGTTTTACCCCTCATTTGCATTAACAAAAACATACAACACATAACTATGGAAGAGAGTACGTGACGCTTACTAACTATATAAAAACTTAGAAGTGAAAGCTAAAAGATGTCCAAATTTAGGTAGAGTTTCTTTCACACATTAACATTTGTGATTGTCCAGAAGAAAGAAAAAACAATTTCTCCTGGCCTCCTCTAGAACTCCTAAACTTGTCTTTATACCAAATTAACAACTGTTTATCTACTAGCTTAGAACCTACAATCTACTCTCCATCCTAATCAAAATCAAAAAAAGCCAACTAGAAATTAATCCTAATCACAACCATAAGAGGTGATAACTGATAGCAAATCAAGATTTAAGATGATGGACAATCCAGCATTGATAAAATGTCACTAATGAGCCAAGTTGACAAATACTTGTTTGCTTGTTGTGTCGGATGAATCCCATCCCAGTTTATGTGCTCATCTGGATTTGAACATACTGGAACTCCTTGCGATCCACAAAATTTGCCAAATCCTCCTACGTTGTATTTCCCCCCAACTCCGCAACAAGCTTTCAGCAACGAATTTCCATCAAAGCCTGTTAATGACATGTAAAATAGTCTCATAGCAACGTATCATTCGGTACATATTAATAAGAAAGTAATTACATTTCAAATTTATCCGTATATGCAAACCTAGATATGGAGCACGAGAGAGAAGCCATTCAAATCCATTATAAAGGTCCCCATAAACAATTTTGATGTTCGGGTTCTCATTGCTCAACTTCTTAATTTCCCTCTTCAAATGCTTATTGTAATGAATGGCTATGTGATTTAATCTCCTCAAGCAATGATTTTTGTCATGTGCAGAGTCCTCTGTTCCATACATTGCTAGGTAAACCGGCAAACAGCCAATTGGAAGGTTTCCGGGGATAACAATTTTCCGTGCCCCAAATTTGATAATTTTCTAATAATGGCAACCATTCAAACCGAAATATCGTCAGTCATAAATCATAATATACACATGTATACAGATAAATGTGTTGCAGAGTAGACAACATTGTTGAAAATTACCCTGGTAGCATTCATAATTGTTTCCACAACTTCTGGAAAGAGGGACTTAATTTGTTCATCAGACTTTTTGTTTATTAGAGCAGCATTTAGGTCATTTCCTCCAGTCTCTCCCATCATAAACAAGGCGTTTTTGAGCTTGTTTTCGCAATCTGTATATTGAAGCCATATTAAAGATTAATAGGATTAAGAAACAATACTGAACTTCAAGTTCATTGTATCATACTAATGATTGTGTACAAGCCTCGGTGCCTTGCGCACTCTACGTGCACTTCAGAGATTCAAAGATAACCTAGGTCCAGCGGACAGAATTTTTTTACTCTAACATCAAATACGACATTCTTTCACATCTAGAATTAAGGTCCTCAACTAACTTCGGATATTTATTTTAATTTGTGCATCTTAGGCTCGTAAAATAACCGACGCAAGGTAAGAGAATTCGCCTATTAGCATAAGCTGACAAAATTCAACCTAACAATGATCAAGAATAAGTTAAAGATATCAAGAAAGAAATAAATAAAATTAAAAACCTGGTCCAGGCTTGCAGTAAGAGGCCAGAAAATGAGCCATCCAATCCACCTGTACTTGGAGAGAACTTCTACTTGTCTTACTATTTACACTAATATTTCTCTTGGCCAAATCTTCAATTGACATTGCAGTTGAACCAGCTACAGCAAAATTTATTCCATGTTTAAAATGTGCATTTTTCATCATGTACGGATGCAGATATGAAAGTCCTGCTGCCGTTGCTGTCAATTCAACAAACAAAATGTTATAAGTATTCTGAAGTAGAAAATTTAGACCAGAGTAGCAAATCATATACAAGTAAATACATATCATATGTACGTTGAACGGAACGTAAAATCGAAAAAAATCAATGAACATTTGCTATATACCAATGTAGTCGATCATAAGAAGACCGTTTGAGCAACGACCGGTTGGCTTTGAGTAAGTATACATAGAACCATAAGGCTTCTTTGTGGAAATTTCGTTGGGATCCTGGATGGCTATATTTCCAGTGTCGGAAAGTGAATCTCCGAACTGAAAAATCTTATTAAATTTGCAATTCTTGAAGAGAATTAACGAAGCATTGTTCATTTCTGCATGACAAATTATAGAAAATGAACTGACAGTAATCATGAAGACGTATAAAAATGCTTCCATTGTTAAACCCATGGTTAGTTTAGTTCCTTGAGTAAAATGATACGTTAGATGTGTTAAAATTGTCAGCCGGATAGGTAAAAGATATGATGTACAACTAACAAACTATAAAGATAACTGAAATCCTCCAATATAGTAGGAAATTAAAATTATCTAGATAATTGTCAGTTAGTCCTTGGGTGAATAAGTTCTAAAGTATAACAGTTTGATTTTAAAAAAAACACTTTTACGTATTGGTTAAATGATAGTGTTCAATTTTATGTAGGGATAATTCGGTTGATGATTATCTGTAAACGCATAGAATACATCATCCTAATGTTGTATTTTTTTAATTTTTTATTTTGCTAAATCCTAATGTTGTATTTTGATTATGTTTAAACTTGAATGTTTCAAGATAATAAACTTTCAAAGATAGAATTTCATTTAATTTTCTGTGTTAAAATATCACTTGAAATTGGTTTCTGTTTTGCCGTCTGTTCTGTTTTATCTGTTTTCTAGTCAGTTTCTGTTTTGTATTCTATAACCACTTAAAGAGTATTATAAAAACTCTCTATGGGCATAACCTAGGAAAAAGTCTGAAATCTGAGTCGGAAAATCTGAGTCTGTAAGTCTGTAATCTGAATCATATTTGTTATCAATTAAGTCTGTCAGATCTAAAGTCAATTAGATCTGAATCTGAATCTATATTCTGTAATCTGTATGCTCAAGATCAATAAAGTTATCTCTTCTGCCTATCTGTGTTTTATCTTTTACGTTTATTATAATCTCTTTTGTGCTTCCGTTATAATAAACTGGTATTAAGAGCTTGATTTTCAGAGAGCTATGTCTGGATCTGGTGGTATTAACGTGAAGGTCGACAAATTTACTAGGCGGAATAGTTTCAGTCTATGGCAGATCAAATTTATTTTTGGTAAAGATACTATTTCTCTAGAGTAGGTTAGATCTTCTCTCCATACTAGAGAGTTGCGCCACAAGGCGGCTGGTACAGGTGCAGAAAATCATACTGTTGGGTTGGTAGCTAGCGGGAGTACCGGACATAAAAAGTCGGGGAAGAATAAATTCAAGAAACCAGCTCCGAAGGGTCCAAAACCTAATGATATCTGCAATTACTGTAAAGAGAAGGGACACTGAAAATCTGACTATTCCAAGAAAAAGAAGCAACATGATAAATTGGCAAGTACTGGTGCTTCAGGTACTGTTGTTGTAGCTGGTGCTACTTCTGAAGAAGATATTGCTCTTGTTGTTGCTAATCACACACATCACTCTGATGTGTGGATTCTTGATTCTGGAGCATCTTATCATGTATGTTCACGCAGGGAGTGGTTCACAACCTATGAGCAAATAGACGGTGGCAAAATTTCTATGGCTAACAGTTTTGTTTGTGAGACGGATAAACTGGTATTAAGAGCTTGATTTTCAGAGAGCTATGTCTGGATCTGGTGGTATTAACGTGAAGGTCGACAAATTTACTGGGCGGAATAGTTTCAGTCTGTGGCAGATCAAATTTATTTTTGGTAAAGATACTATTTCTCTAGAGTAGGTTAGATCTTCTCTCCATACTAGAGAGCTGCGCCACAAGGCGGCTGGTACAGGTGCAGAAAATCAGACTGTTGGATTGGTAGCTAGCGGGACTACCGGACATAAAAAGTCGGGGAAGAATAAATTCAAGAAACCAGCTCCGAAGGGTCCAAAACCTAATGATATCTGCAATTACTGTAAAGAGAAGGGACACTGAAAATCTGACTATTCCAAGAAAAAGAAGCAACATGATAAATTGGCAAGTACTGGTGCTTCAGGTACTGTTGTTGTAGCTGGTGATACTTCTGAAGAAGATATTGCTCTTGTTGTTGCTAATCACACACATCACTCTGATGTGTGGATTCTTGATTCTGGAGCATCTTATCATGTATGTTCGCGCAGGGAGTGGTTCATAACCTATGAGCAAATAGACGGTGGCAAAATTTCTATGGCTAACAGTTTTGTTTGTGAGACGGTTGAAATAGGCTCGGTTAAACTTCGGACACATGATGGAAATTTCTACACATTGAATGATGTTAGGCATGTTCCACTTATGACAAATAATCTGATATCTTTGAGTATGTTAGACAGCAAGGGTTTCAGTTTTAAAGGTGAAGCTAGAGTTCTACATGTCTGCAAGGGTTCTGATGTGGTTCTGAAAGGTGTTAAACGTGGTACCTTGTATTTTCTTCAAGGTTCTACGTTAACAGGTTCTGTTGTTGTCGCATCCTCGGAGATTGGTAAGATATACATGACTCAGCCAGATGGGTTTCAGGTTCTTGGTAAGGAAGACTATGTTTGCAAGTTATTGAAATCCTTGTATGGGTTAAAGCAGTCTCCGAGGCAGTGGCGCAAGAAATTCGATAGCTATATGATTGGTATTGGCTACACCAGGAGTCTGTATGATTGCTGTGTTTATCACAATAAGACAACAAATAGTTCTTTCATTTATCTGGTCCTGTATGTAGATGATATGTTGATAGCTGCAGAGAACAAGTCTGATATTCAGAAGTTGAAGGGTCTACTCAGTGCTGAATTTGAAATGAAAGATTTGGGTGCGGCTCGGAAAATTCTGAGAATGGAGATTTATAGGGATAGAAGCAAAAGGAAGCTATTCTTATCACAGAAGGGATACATTCAGAAGATTTTGTCAAGGTTTGGCATGTCTACAGCAAAGCCTATGGATACTCCTAGTACAGTGCTGCAAATGCACATCTGTCTGTCGCTTTTGCACCTAAGTCTGCTGAGGAAAATGAGTACATGTCTCGAGTTCCCTATGCTAGTGCAGTAGGAAGCTTGATGTATGCAATGGTCTGCACTAGAACCGATCTTGCACAGTCTGTCAGTGTTGTTAGTAGGTTCATGGGTGATCCATGTGAAGAGGGTTTTTCGGTACTTAAAAGGTACGTCTGATGTTGGTCTCATTTATGGAGGTGATACTGAGTGTTTGGTGACAGGGTTTTCAGACTCTGATTATGCTGGAGATGTTGACAGTAGAAAATCTATGACTGGTTATGCTTTCACTCTGGGTGGTTCGATTGTCAGTTGGAAAGCTACTCTGTAACCTACAGTGACTTTGTCTACTACAGAAGCAGAGTACATGGCATTGACAGAAGCCGCAAAAGAAGGAATCTGGTTGAAAGGACTGGTCAGTGATTTGGGTCTACATCATGATCAGGCTACAGTATTTTGTGACAGTCTCAGTGCGATCTGTCTAGCCAAGGATCAAGTCCATCATGAGCGAACTAAGCACATAGATGTAAGGTATCATTTTCTAAGAAGTGAGAAGAGAATCAAGGTGAGCAAAGTGGGTACTGCTGATAACGCAGCTGATATGCTTACCAAGCCGGTTCCACATAGCAAGTTTCAACATTGTTTGAACTTGCTAAATGTTCGGAGTTGTTAATTGACCTTTGAGGGTAAAATCTGAGACAGAAGACTTTTATCTGGTACATCTGACATTAATATGGTGCGTCTGGTACATCTTTTTTTCTGGTACATCTGGCATTATTATCATGCGTCTGGTAAATCTGTTATCTGTGAGAGAGTCAAGGTGGAGATTTGTTGAAATATGACTTGAAATTGGTTTCTATTTTGCCGTCTGTTCTGTTTTATCTGTTTTTTAGTCAGTTTCTGTTTTGTATTCTATAGTCGCCTAGAGAGTATTATATAAACTCTCTAGGGGCATAACCTAGTAAAAAGTCTGAAATCTGAGTCTGTAAGTCTGTAATCTGAATCATATCTGTTACTCCCTCCGTCCCATTTTATATGACACTTATTCCTTTTTGGGACGTCCCAAAAAGAATGAACCTACTAAACTTACTATTTTTGAACATTACTTTTCACTATTACACCCACTACTTCTCTATTTTATACTTCCTTTTTATTAAATAAACACTATTACACCCACTACTTTTATACTTTACCCATTTTTTATACACCCACTTACACCCACTTTCACAATCAACCAACCACATGCTACCACCTAGCAAGTCAAATAGTATTTTCTTAATCTCCGTGAGAGTCAAACCATGTCTTACAAAATGGGACGGAGGGAGTATCAATTAAGTCTGTCAGATCTAAAGTCGTGAATCTGAATCTGTGTAATCTGTATGCTCAAGATCAATAAAGTTATCTTTTCTGCCTATCTGTGTTTTTACTTTTACGTTTATTATAATATCTTTTGTGCTTCCGTTATAACATTCTGAAAGAATAAATTTCATCTATTGCTTTGTTAACAATAATATTTTAATCAGTATTTCGACAAAAAAAAATGCTACCCTTCTTCTTAAAAAAAATAATTTTTTGAACATTCTGGAAATACAAGCAAGTTGAATAGATAAATTTTTTGACAAAGTATAATTATTTCATTTGGTATGGTCGTCAATTACAAAATAGTAAAATTTAAACTGTAATTATTAGTACACTTAGAAAAGAAAAAAAATGTAAAGAAGATATTGAAAAAAGTATTAAAGATAAGTAATACTGTACCATGAACTCCACAAACCACAATACATTAAGAAAATAACATATCATTTTCTTTATACATGAAATGTAAATAAAAAAATAAAAAAAATGTATCATTATGTTTCTTTCATTTTTTTTTGAAACAAAATTATATTTCTTTCATTAAAAAAAAGATAAACATCAAAATAAAATAGCTCAATAATACAAAACAAAGTATAACACAAAATTTCCAACTCCAAAATAATTGAACATCAGATTCAAATTAATACATATACTGAATATTGAACATGGGTGAATCTACTTCCAAGCCAGGGAGTTTAGGAGATCAAAACTAATCATGTTTTACATCGGATTCAAAGTAATTTCCTGAAGCCAACATCAGGAAACATAATGTAACATAGTTTAGGTAACGTGCAATCGGACCAGTGCGGTAATGAGGTACAATTAGGGGGATGAAGAGGGTCAGAAGACATGCAAAAAAGAGGATCCCCATTATCAAGACAACAACCGAAAGCCAGACAAGTTTGCTGACCACGACATACACTGCAGCCATGAATGCGAAAGACATCATGGTGAGGGAGATCCCTAACAATGGCAATGCTAATCTAAGAGAATTGACCACCAAAACATAGACACCTAATTGTGCCCAAATCAGGGTGACAGACACCAATATCGCGCTATACATCGCCATAGTGTCACAAATCACAAATACCTGGAAAGCTAGCTTATTTAGCAAAGTGGCAATTCCATGGTCTGGCTCTGAATCCTTGTACCCACCAGGCATTGTGAAGACAGCTGCAAAAGTCACTGTGGCTATAAGCGTTGACACTAGCAAGAGGGTATTGACCCTGTCCTTCCACAGTTCTATGCTATCAGACTTCAGTCTCTCTAATTCCAGCGGTTTATTTTCAGCTCCAGCAGAGAGTAGTGCCATTCGTGTCAACATCTACATTAGACAAAAAACAGTAAAACTTAGTATATCTTTCTCAATATATGATTGTTTCTTCTTTGGATTATAAACTCAACCACGAATAATGATGTATGATTAATCAGATAATAGCATGAGACATTGTTAATTCAACTACTCATTATATATTTAAAAATGATTTCAGTTTAAATTTGGAGGAGTTCATTCCTCCAAATTATACTTTATTGCCTATTTACCGATCTGTAGGAGTTCATTCCTGCAATGTTCTTTCCACCAACCTCCAGAGCTGTTAAACCTTTCTTGTTCACAACCTTTAGATCAATTCTTTTATCCCATGTCAGACAACTTACAACCTTTGGATTACAATTCATTGCTGCCAGATGCAAAGGTGTGTTACCTCTCTTATCTTTCTCATTAAGTAGAAGTTCAAGCCCTGGAGTTTTCAAAATGTATCTAACAACACCATATTTACCATACTCAGCTGCAACGTGAAGAATATTTTGACAATCTTCGTTTACCAACTCCCTTGCATCCAGGCATTTCATAAGAAACTTCGTTAGTATGCCAACATGACCATATTTCGAAGCACAATGTATAGGCAAGAATCCATCACAATCCTTTTCAACTGTGTTCAATTTATGCCTGTCAAGTAAGTACAAAACCCCCTCAGGGAAGTTAATTGAAGCTGCATAATGAAGCGGAGTCTGCCCGATCTCATCTTTCATCTGTATTCCCGCATTCTTCATTTTTGTGATTTCTTGCAATATATCTGAAAATGATGTATAGAAGATCACATATGAATCTTAGTTTAAATCTACATATATCTCTATATGTTTAGGCTATTTCAGAACATAATTTATAGAAAAACTACAATCAGAAATCAGAAGTTTCATGATACCTATGTTCCTTGATTTTAATGCAGCACGGACTAGAGATTTTCCTGTAGTCAATTCGTCATCATCTTGTATATGTTGATGAGCAGAGGAAAGCCTAGCACTTAGTATAGCTTTGACATGATCAATGTTGTTAGCTTCAATCGCCATATATAATGCTGATTTTCCTTGCTTATTTACATAATATGAATCTTCTATTTTCTCTTTGATCAGGTATTCTGCTACCTTTCCTTGATCATGCATTAAGGCTTCATGCAAAGATGTGTTACCATCATCGTTAAGCATTACTCTCTCTTCTAATTTCCCAATCACTGTCTCGTTATTGCTCTCTATATCAACATCTAGAAGTAAGTCCTTTTTCATTTGGTCAATTTGGAATGTCAAAAGAATATCAACTACACCCAGGTGACCAGCAGCAGCAGCCACATGAAGGGCCGTGTCACCTCTTTGATTTTTCTTGCCAAGCAATTTCCGAAAATGGTAGACAATGAACCCCGCGAGATCCTCATTCCCAAAACTAGCTGCGACATGAAGGAATGTATTCCGCAGAGGAGTCTGCTGGTTGCAAATTACTGACACGGGATTGGATTCAGAAGATAAAGAATTGACAAAGGCGTCAATGTCGCCTTTCTTTGCGCATATGTATAGTTCAAGGCTCATAGGTTGATGACTTTCAGGTTCACATTGATCATCAGGTGACGTTTGCAGTATTAGTCTCTGCAGCCTTTCATTTCTTCCTTCCCACAGCTGTGATGGTCTTATATCTTGGATTCGTATATCTCGTGTTTTTTTATGAAAATTTTGATTCACATTCATGGCATCAGTATCATTTGTCACTTTTATTAACAAAGCTTGTAAGAAATCAACCCCCTCAAGAAAGCCTGTTGACGTTGCAAAATCAAGTGGACTAAGTCCATCCTCGTCTTTATTTCCGATAAGGATGGGCTTTTGAGTAGCTATTTCTTGTAATATTTCTGGGAGTGAGATCAAAATAGAAGATCAGAAACAATAATAAATTTGAAGTTACTACTTGGAGATGGAAAAAAGGTTTTTTGTTATTTTTCTTTTTTCATGCCATAAACTACAGTGCCGGTTCTTGAAAAAAATCACCGGCAATGGAACTAATTTGTAAAGCCATCTGTCTTCATTTAACTAATATGAGAGACATGGCACTAACTAATTGTCATTTTAAAATGTTTTAATTGGTTGGCTCTGGCGGGTCCATTATAATTATAGCCAATCAAATAATGTCATGTCATTTGTTAATAATTTTGGTACCCCAATTTGGTACCTCTAGCATTTTTCAAAAAAATATTTAAATAAGTTACTTCTTTTTTCAAGGTAATGAATATTTAATTTTCCTTACACATTTTTCTCTAAAAACAAATATGTAAATACAATTTTTTTTTTAAAATAAGTAACTTATTGTTAGTCACAGTAAATTCGAGTTAAGATTTACTCCCTCCGTCCCTCAAGGTTCTTTACGTTGCCTTTTTGCACGGAGACCAAGGAATATTGTTAAGATAAATGAAGTAGTGAGTGTAATAGTGATTTTATTGTTAAAATAAGTGAAGTAGTGGATGTAATAGTGTAAAGTGTTGAAAAAGTGGAGTGAAGTAGTGGATGTAATAATGTATTTTATTATTAAAAATTACTATTTATGGTATGTAAAGAAATGAGAGGGACATCCCAAAATAGAAATTGTAAAAAAATAAGAGGGACGGAGGGAGTAATAAAGTGGATGCAATACGAGAAACTATTATCAGGATTTATAAACATCTTTTTTTAACATTAGAATATAACAAATGGGTTTATAAACATGTATACTATTAGCAAACTAGTAATAGCAGATAGGGCTGTAATTCGAGTCGAGCCGGGCGAGTTCGAGCCGAGCTTTAAATCGAGTCGAGCTTTTTCTGACGAGTCGAGCCGGGCTCGTTTATTAAACGAGCCGAAAATCCCCGCCGAACTCGACTCGTTTGTTATACGAGTCGGGTCGAGCTACTCGCGAGTCCCTCACGAGTCGAGTGGAGTTTTGTTATACGAGTCGGGTCGAGTTCTGTTATACGAGCCGAGCCTAACGAGCTGTTAAACGAGCCGAGCCAAACGAGCTGTTAAACGAGCCTAACGAGTTTCTATTAAGATCTCCAACCAAATTAATTTTTTATTTTTTCAAAATTTGGGAATATCATTTAATTAGATATATCTTGACATCCGTACGGTTGGACCGTCGAAAAATATTTTTTAAAAACTATAAACAATAATCTGGGACAAAGCACTAGTTACGAGTATAAGACAATATACTAGTGTTCTATTAAGATCTCCAACCAAATTAATTTTTTATTTTTTCAAAATTTGGGAATATCATTTAATTAGATATATCTTGACATCCGTACGGTTGGATCGTCGAAAAATATTTTTTTAAAAATAGAAACAATAATCTGGGACAAAGCACTAGTTACGAGTATAAGACAATATACTAGTGTTCTATTAAGATCTCCAACTAAATTAATTTTTTATTTTTGAAAATTTGGGAATATCATTTAATTAGATATATCTTGACATCCGTACGGTTGGATCGTTGAAAAATATTTTTTAAAAATAGAAACAATAATCTGGGACAAAGCACTAGTTACGAGTACAAGACAATATACTAGTGTTCTATTAAGATCTCTAACCAAATTAATTTTTTATTTTTGAAAATTTGAGAATATCATTTAATTATATATATCTTGACATCCGTACGGTTGGATCGTCGAAAAATATTTTTTAAAAAATAGAAACAATAATCTGGGACAAAGCACTAGTTACGAGTATAAGACAATATACTAGTGTTCTATTAAGATCTCCAACTAAATTAATTTTTTAATTTTTGAAAATTTGGGAATATCATTTAATTAGATATATCTTGACATCCGTACGGTTGGATCGTCGAAAAATGTTTTTTAAAAAATAGAAACAATAATCTGGGACAAAGCACTAGTTACGAGTACAAGACAATATAATAGTGTTCTATTAAGATCTCCAACTAAATTAATTTTTTATTTTTTGAAAATTTGGGAATATCATTTAATTAGATATATCTTGACATCCGTACGGTTGGATCGTTGAAAAATATTTTTTAAAAATAGAAACAATAATCTGGGACAAAGCACTAGTTACGAGTATAAGACAATATACTAGTGTTCTATTAAGATCTCCAACTAAATTAATTTTTTAATTTTTGAAAATTTGGGAATATCATTTAATTAGATATATCTTGACATCCGTACGGTTGGATCGTCGAAAAATGTTTTTTAAAAAATAGAAACAATAATCTGGGACAAAGCACTAGTTACGAGTACAAGACAATATACTAGTGTTCTATTAAGTTCTTCAACCAAATTAATTTTTTATTTTTTGAAAATTTAGGAATATCATTTAATTAGATATATCTTGACATCTGTACGGTTGGATCGTCGAGAAATATTTTTAAAAAAATTGAAACAATAATTTGGGACGAAGCACTAGTTACGAGTACTAGACAATATAGTAGTGTTCTATTAAGATCTCCAACTAAATTAATTTTTTATTTTTTGAAAATTTGGGAATATCATTTAATTAGATATATCTTGACATCCGTACGGTTGGATCGTCGAAAAATGTTTTTTAAAAAATAGAAACAATAATCTGGGACAAAGCACTAGTTACGAGTATAAGACAATATACTAGTGTTCTATTAAGATCTTCAACTAAATTAATTTTTTATTTTTTGAAAATTTGGGAATATCATTTGATTAGATATATCTTGACATCCGTACGGTTGGATCGTCGAAAAATGTTTTTTAAAAAATAGAAACAATAATCTGGGACAAAGCACTAGTTACGAGTACAAGACAATATACTAGTGTTCTATTAAGATCTCCAACCAAATTAATTTTTTATTTTTTGAAAATTTGAGAATATCATTTAACTAGATATATCTTGACATCCGTATGGTTGGATCGTCGAGAAATATTTTTAAAAAATATAGAAACAATATTTTGAAAAATAACAAAAAAATTATTAAACGAGCTCGAGCCGGGTCGAGTCGGGTCGAGTTCGAGTTTTCGAGCCGGGTTTCATTCGAGCTCGGCACATACCCGGACCGGCTCGTTTATATAAACGAGCCTAAAATCACTGCCAAGCTCGACTCGTTTACGAGCTCGAGTCGAGCCGGGTTGCGTTAAACGAGTTCGAGCCGGGTAGGCTCGCGAGCCACCCGACTCGAATTACAGCCTTAATAGCAGAGGTGTTGCCTTGTAAATAATGCAAAACTAAATATGTATATATTAGGATTAATATTAGTATACTACTTAATTGGTACTCCATCCATCTCATAAAAATTAGCGTTTTTATAAAATTTTAAAGTCAAATTATCTCAATTTTGATTGATAATTAAAAAATATTATTATATATAAAAATTATTAAAATAATATTACTTGAAAACACTTTTGATTTATTTTTTCATTTAATTTTTGAATTTATAAAATTATAAATTAGTAATGTATAATTTACAATCAAAATTGAACAAGTTTGACTTTCAAAATTTCTATACAAACCACTTTTTGAGGGATTGAGGAAGTATTTCATAATCTTTAATATTGGAGTGAATATCTATATATTATATGTATCTATACACGAACATCGACACATATTTATAAAGCATATAACGAAATTCATTTAGTATCATATTTAAATTTACTCATTCCCTTTGTTGGTGTTTGGTTTACAAAAATTGCCAATGTTTTGGTTTTAGATTTTCCCAATATTCATCATACACATTTCCCACCTTCCACTAGTTATTTACTTTCCCTTTTCTCATTTCTTTTTATTTTCAATTATAATTAAAAATTAAATCATAATAAAATATATTAAGATGTAAATCACTTTTAAAAATTATGAATAATTTAAAATTTAATTTTAATCATTGATTTCCTTTATCCTTATTTTCTTTTTTGAATTTCATTCCGTTTCCCATGCGAACCAAACGCCCCCTTAAACTTTTGGTACGAGAGAAGCGTAAAAGTAAACTCAGAGGTCCAGGTGAAAGCATAAGATAGAAATATGTCTTGATTAAATGTGCATGGCTAAATTGGGACATACCTATACTCTTACTGCTTACGGCTGCATGCAAGAGAGATTTTCCTTTGATTAGTTGTACGTTTAGAAGATGCATAAATTCAGATTTTCCATGCAATATATTCCTGACATGCTCAGTATCTGCAGATTCAACAGCCATAAATAATGGCGACATTCCTTGTTTATTTGCATAATATGATGCCTCTACATTACAATCTATTATGCAACTTGCCACATCTTTATGACCATGTAGCATGGCTTCATGTAAAGCCGTGTTACCCTCATTATTGACGGCTACCCTTTCCTCTAACCTTCTCTTCAATAATTCTTCCTTGTCTTCATCAGTGTTAAGATAGCTATGTAGAAACCTTTGATCTACTTGAGATTGATTACTTCGTTGAATTTGTTGAACTCGTAAAAACATAGCAACTACACCAAAATGCCCTGCTCTGGCAGCCAAATGTAAGGCTGAGTCGCCTTTGTAGTTTCTGCAATTGAGCAATTCGCGGAAATCATCAGCTATAAAACCGGCTAGATCCTCGTGTCCATAGCTAGCTGCAACATGAAGGAATGTATCTTCATCACCAACTGTCAATTGGGTGAAAATGGTTGATATAGGAGTATCGTTATTATTCGTAAATTTCTCCAAACATGTTAGAAAGTTGTCAACATCTCCATTTTTCGCAGCTTCCCACAATTCCCCATCCATTATTCGTTGCTGCTGCTTTACGACACTACTCTCTGCCACGTCTGTCCCTGTAGTATACGTTTCCTGATACTTGAGTTTATCCAGTCTTCTGTATCTTTCTTTCCATTGCGTAGCCGACTCTGTAACTCTAACGTGGTTTGCTACACGTCGATGAAGAAGAGCCATGTCTGAATGAGCGTGCGCTTTCTTTTTTCTTGAAGAAAGATCAAGTTTACTTCTTAACTATTTTAAAGTAAGTATAGAAAACTTACTAGTAGTACAAGTTGCAGGGGAATAGAAGTCATATTTTTTTCGCATTTCTGTACAACTTGCACCCGTTTTCTAATACAATCATGCTACCAACCATCACATTAGAGCAACTAGCTAGAAGTTGCCCCTGCTCTGCTCATCCGGTTTATATATTTAACCACCACACATAGATATATGGCACAGTGGTAAATGTCCAATCCGTGAACCGTGAGGTCACGGGTTCGATTCCTGCCGGAGGTCAAAAACTGGAAACAGTCTCCCTACCTTTGTGTAGGGGCATGATTGCGTACATCCTATCCCCTCAGACCCTGCTCATGCGGGATATACTGAGTAGGTTGTGTTGTGTACATAGATATATGCCAATCCGTGAGATGATCAAACAATGCTATGAAAGACAAATAAAAGCCAATTAAGATACAAGATCCCACAATTAAATTCAAAGCAACACATATAACATGTGAATGGATAACATGACCAAGTTCAATGTCAATCGTGTGAGGTAAAGGGTCACGCTCATGAAAGTCAAAGTAAAACACATCCAAGTATCCAACCCCTGCAATATGAAACTAATTTTCCGAGCAGAGAAATGCTAGGTCCCTTTGTTCTAAAACGTGGTAATTAATCGGAATTAATTGTCGATTAATTCCCGATTAATTGTTGTTCGGTGCCTTTCCAAACCGGGATTAATCAGTATTAATTAAAATTAATCGGTATTAATCATCAATTAATTATTATTCGATACCTCTACCAATTAAATTCGATTCCCGTTTTTTAAAACACTGCTTTCTGCTAGATCATATAAAAAAGAGTTAGATAATGAGATGGCATAACTTTATATTAATATCTTATCGGCCACTAACTTATCTACTTAATAGTTTTTTCTCTTTTTTTCATAAGTTATTATCTTATGTACCTTTTACTTTCATTTTTAGTGTTTTAGTTCTAGATAAAAATCTTACTTCAAAAAGTTTAATATATGTAAATTTCATACATAATACTCCCTCCGTCCCTTAATACTGTCTCTTTTGAGATAATTTTTTTTCTATAATACATGTCCATTTCCAATTTTCAATGTAAATTTGTGATCATTTTTCCTAAACTATCCTTTTTGAAAATTATATAGCAATTAATGAAAAATGACCAAGAGTATAAAATATCTCAAATTCTTAAAAGTCAATGCATTTATAATAGGTATATGTGGAAATGTATTATCTAATTAATGTTTTTTAAATACGTAATTTTTGGAAAATAGTCTTGTATTGTAGGACGGAATGAGTATTATTATATTGGGTAAAATTCTTTTTTAAATATCATAAAATTATAGGTTTAATATATACACTAATATTTTTATATTAAGTAAAAAATATATATATTTCTTTCATTTAATTTTAGTATTTACAAATATAATCGAGAATGCAATATAAAACCTAAATAATAACTAATCTTAATAGTTAATTTTAAAAATTAGCACACAGATATATTTAGACCTATATAGCTTACATAGTACAAAAAAATAGGAATATTTTATTTGGTATCATTGTACAATTGGTTTTTCCATTTGATATCACTCGAAGTTTTAGACTTCCAACTGGTACCATTATGTTATTGGCTTCATCTATATAATATCACTCCGTTAACCAAACGTTAGTCCACCGTTAGAAAATTATATGTGATTTTCTATGTGGTATCACTTTGAAATTTTTGACTTCTAAATGATACCATTCTACTTTTGGCTTCGGTTCCAAACTACCACCTTTTTAATGAATTTATTAGAACTCCTTGATTTTATACCCCTGAAACTAGGGCTGCACAAAGGTTCAAAATCGGACCGGACCGGATTGACCCGGACCAAACCGAAGACCGGATTTTATTGAATTCATGGACCGGGGACCGGACCGGAACCGGATCGGTTTGGACCCGTTAGTTAATATTTTATAAAAAAAAATTAATTTTATAATTTAATTTTCATTCTTTGTTGATATATGAATTACTTGGTAAGTTAATTTAAATTTAAAAATAAGTAAATGTCATATTATTTGTAAAGTAACATTAATTTGTAAACGTAATTATAAATTATATATAGTATGAAATATGAAATTTAATCATTTATATTATAGTGTTTATATATACTATTTCATAAATTTATTATTTACCAATTTGGATCACTAAAATATGTTATGTGTGAATATTTAATCATTAAACTATATAATTTAAAAGACATAATAATGTAAAATTAACTATATACATAAAATCCGGTCCGATCCGGTCCGGACCGGGTGTTTTCAGGGTTTGGACCGAAGACCGGATTTTTTTGATTTTATGGACCGGGGACCGGACCGGTTATATTTGGTCTGATCCAGTCCTTGGACCGGTAGACCCGGTCCGGTCTAATTTTCCGGTCCAGACCGAAAAGTTGTGCAGCCCTACCTGAAATTATTGTTGGGCATTCCTTTTCCCACCAAAAGCCAAGAAGTTTGATCAGAATGATCAGAATTATCAAATTCATTAATATAGTGATATTATGGAGTTAAAGTCCGAAGTAGAATGGTACCACTTAGAAGTCAAAAACTTCAAGTGATATCAAATGGAAAAACCCATAATTTTATAACGATTATTTGACGTTTAGTTAACGGAATGGTATTATGTAGATGAAACCAAAAGTATAATGATGCTACTTGGAAGTCAAAAACTTTGAGTGGTACCAAATAGAAAATTGAATTATACAATGGTACCAAATGCAATATCCAAAAAAAAATATCAAAAAATGATATCAATAAAATACACAAAATTTGCATAATTGTCATATTCACTATTAACATACCAATATTCTAATGACAAAATTAAACATTTAAAAATAATAGAGAGGTAAAATAGGATAATTAGTGCTTATAAAGTTATAATATATAATAGTACAATTTTGATTAACTCTGAATTAAATTAATGTTATAAATATTTTATCATTTGAAAAATGTTGTTTATAAATGTGTTTAATCAAGTAATTATTATATTTATGTTACATAAATGTTATAAATATGTTTATAAAATTTAACTGTATTAAATTATTCATAAATACGAATCCAACAAAATCACTCATGACTATATTTGGTTTTATAGATTAAGCGTAAATTAGTAATTTATCTCATGTTATGAACAGTCCCGACATTTTAAATAAGAAACACAATACGAGACGGAGGGAGTATTATTTAATCATAATTAGTGAATTAGAATGAGAATTATATGATATTTCTAAATTTTAGTGATAAATTGTGAGTGCCTCTAATATATATTTAAGAAAATAATTACGTAACATATTATAATACAATCGTGATTGCTTTTTAATTAAAAATTTGATTGATTAGTAAATATTTATAAAAATTAATTCATAATATAAATATTCTAAATCTGATTGCTTTTAAATTGAAACGGTAATTTAATATTTACAATTTTTATTTTAAAGCCATATATTACATATAAATATGGTTAATCAAATTTTTATTGCATTTAAATTACAATTATTATCATTATTAAATGAGATAAGAATGGTAAATGTGATTGGTTAACTACATATTGACCGACTCATATTATGACAAAGGATATATTTCTAGCAAAAACAATTAATTCTATATGTTATTCCCAGATTACACACTTGTATAATTGTAGAAGGGGGGGTTGAATACAATTCTTGATTATTATAAATTTCTGATAAAAACCACAGAAATCTATAAGGAAATAATTGCTGAATAAGAAATGGTTCACAAACACATAAAAAATCAGGTGGTTAAATGTACCACCTGAGACTTTTATTCGAAGAAAACCCTGTGATACAAGTGTACACAGCTTCTGTGTTTACAACTCTTTGCTTCTAAAGATATTCAAGAAACCCTAAGCAAATGTGTATGTTTTCTTACAATCTAAAGAGTTGCTACACTTGGTTATATATTCCAAGTTTACAAGTGCTACAGGAATAAGATAATATTAATCTAATTCAAGTTGACTTGCTACTCCACTCCAAATCCACATGTAGCCGAAAGGTTGTCCTTGTGAACAGATATGTCCCCTGCACCTTTCTTGTATGTACTGTGTAAATGGAATGCTTCTTTCTTCTGTGTTTCCAAAGTATGGCTGCCATATTGCTTTTTATACCTACTATCAACCCATGTGATCTGTCAGTCAAACCTGTCCTTATCAACTGCTAATTCCTAGCATAGGATAAAGTGACAATGATTATCCGTTGATGTTGTGTCTACTTATCCGTTGATGGTAGTTTGAGCTGTATCCGTTGATCGAGTAGATTTGAGTTGTATCCGTTGATAGAGCCCTGTTCTCATCCGTTGATACATTTTCACTTAGACAGAATTACATAGCATAGCTTATTTACAATTGGCTACCCTATTCTGCCTATCCATTGATGGTCAACATGACTCTGAATAAAGACACTATCAACTGATAAATAGAGATATTGCAGTATGCTACAAAACCTCATCCGTTGATGAGCTACCTGTCAATGGATAGAGTTATAAGGTCTTATCCGTTGACAGTTACAAAACTTGACTTATACAATTTTGCTTGAATGTTAAGTAATCATCAACTACAACATATTCCTAACAATCTCCCCCAATTTATACTTGATGGCTATAAAGCATAAATTCATAACCTTGATGATAACAAAACATTCCAAACGATATATACACACTTCAGTATGCAAACATTGTATTAAGCTACAAAAATTAAAAAAACAGAAAGCTTTA
The DNA here is from genome assembly GCA_037693485.1 of Kitagawia praeruptora. Classification (NCBI taxonomy): domain Eukaryota; kingdom Viridiplantae; phylum Streptophyta; class Magnoliopsida; order Apiales; family Apiaceae; genus Kitagawia; species Kitagawia praeruptora. The sequence continues at coordinate 44,758,187 of CM075354.1, forward strand.
AGAAACTTATCAGAGATGTGCTCCTTTAGATTGAGCAGATTAATGAGGTTTCCTCTCTCTGGTTGGCTGCACCCTTGACTTTCCTTCCTTGGTAGAGTTGGACTCAATTTGCACTTGAAGTTGCCTATAGAAGGTATCTTCTTCAACAACCTTTGGATTTAGCTTTAGTTGTAACCATCTCAGGTAGTCAGAACTAGCCTTTGACAGTTGGTCTTCTAACCTGAAGAATCTCCTAGTGCCCTCATTATCCCTGAACTCCATCATCCAAAAGGGTTGAATGTGGATTTTCTGTCCATTATAAGGGATCTTCATTTTCTTTGGTAGACTTGAGGGTGAGTTCCATTCTCTCCTTATTTCTTCTATTCTGCTAATTATCTCCCTTCTGGCTATCTCAGAGAACCCTGTGTGTCTCTTGAAAGCTGAGAACACTCTGGTCAATGTATGATAATTTTCTCCAAGAACCTTCTTTAGTGGCCATGTCCTCTGACTTCCCCCCTTGTAGACAAACACTAATCTCTCAGGCTGATTCTTGTACTTGTCAATTCCTCTTACTTCTGACAATTCATCCAAAAATAGATTCATGTCAGAGTATTCTTCAATTTCTGCCTGATAGATAAAGTCTTCTTTGTTTTCCAAGATTGGTTGTTTGACAATGGCAGGTACCCTAGCAACTTGAACTGGTCCCTTTGAAAGTTGCTTCTTTGGAGCCCTTTTCTTCTGTTTTGGATTTAGCAAGAATGAAGGAACTTCAATTGAATCAAAATTCACTGGTTCCTCTTTAGGCCTTATGGGGTCACCATGAAAGTTTACAGTTGGGTCGATTACTAGTGCAGACATAGGTACTGGTGAACCAATTGTTTCTTTTTCTGGAGAGGGTTCTGGAGAAAGAACCCTCTTGGTTTTAGCTTTCCTTCTTCTAGGTTTCATTTTGGGAACTTCCTCAGGTTCCTTCATTTCAACCTCTACCTCATCCATTAACTCTTGAGCTAGCCTGGCTTGCTTCTCTTCTGAGTTTTCATGTTGATTTTCTGTACTTGGATGGGCTTCCCTTTGGATTCTGGAGACTTCTTCTCTTTTAGCTTCCACAAATCTAGGATGACTGTTGGATATATTTAATACTTTTCCATTCCTCATGATTACAGCCATCCAATCTCTTACACTCTTATTTGTCTGAACTTTGAACTCCATAATTGTTTTTCCCATTAGCTTTACTTCATCATTCTTGGGAAATGGGTAGTCCAATTGAAGCTTGTTCTTCCCATTTTCCTTTGGTGGTGAGTAGGCTCTGGTTTTGATAGCTGGTTCAAATTCTTTGACAAATGATGGCTCAGCATCATAGAATGTAGGAGCCACAACCCTTGGAGTGAGCACCTTCATGATTGTGGTTGATATTGTTGGAGCAGAAGATTGAGCATTAAGGAACAGAGTTGATGCAATTGATTCATTGATCATCCTCTCTGTCCTTAGAATTCTGTCATTAGCCTCCTTGTTTATCTTTTCCAAAGCTTCTATCCTGGCTTGCCTTTCACCATCTGAGATGTCTTCTAATCTTTGAATCTCAGGCAAAGCCACTTGTTTCTTCACAGGGGAAGCCTTTATCTCAAACTCTGTTGGATTGACCACTACAATTGGCTGTTGCTCCCCCTCAATATGTGCTATCTCACTACTGGTAGCTTGAAATTGGCCAGTAGATGTTGCAGCCTCTTCTGTGCTTGTTCCCATTTTCTCCCCCTTTTTGTTAGCATCAAGGGTTGGGGTTGAAGCTGCAAGTAGCATTTCCAGTAGTTGAGTTTGTTTTGTTTGATTGGCAATGATGGTGTGCAATTGAGATTCCATACTATCCACCCTTGAGGAAAGAAGCTAAACAGACTTAGCCAGGCTATCTTCTTTGAGAAGTTTGCTAGAAAGCACCTTCTGAGTGGTAGTAGGAGCTAGTGCCTCAATCCTGGCATCTAGTGCTATTTTCATATCTCTAATTGCAGACTGGACCTCCTCTTGCTGTGTTCTTTGAATAACAGATTGCATCTTTTGTAATTTCAGGGAGGCCATTACTTGCTCAAGAACAGTCTTTCTCTGTGGTTCTGCAGTTTGGTGCTCAGCCTTAGCAGATTGGTATTGCTTCATGATTTCCACATTGAGATGCCCAAGTTCAGTGGCATTGGAAAACATCCATCCTGGAGTTTCATCTTCATTTATGTCTTCACCATCTGAACTGTGACTGTCATAACTGCCAAACTCTTCACTTCCAGCATTTGGAGACAGGGTTTGTAAAGCTTCTTTTGCTCTTTGAAGAGATTCTGAGGTGTGCACTAGGTGCATTGCCTCCTCTGCCTCCACATTGCCCTGTTGTGCCATGACTTGATAGGCAGAAACAGGATGAGTAAAGGTTTCAGGATCCAAAGAGATGGAGTCAATAACTGACTGATATTCCTGTCTAAATTCCATCTCTTTGGAAGCTTCATTAACCTCCATTAACTCACTTGCAATGACTGATTCTTCCTGCCTTATTTCTCCTGTAGTCCCTTCTCTCCTCTCATCTCTCTTTTCTTGCATCAGGGGCTCCCCATGGCTCACACCTCTCACACCCTCACCTTCACCTACTAAGGTGGAACTCTCTAGCTCTCCTTTTGCCTGACCGGAAGAAATGGTCAGCCTCTCATTGATTTTCTCTCCTTTTGCCTGCTCACAAGGCAGCCTCTCACTCCCTTCCCTCATTCCTAAAAGTGTTTCAATTACTACAAACTCCTCCACAGTTGACATAGGAATGTCACATTTTGCAGTGGTAGAGAGAGTTGTCAACGGATAAGGAATATCCGTTGATGTAGTAGTTATTGCTGTCAACGGATAGTTAGTTGCAGACATATCCGTTGATGAAGAAACACTTGTCAACGGATGAAGGATATCCGTTGATGAAGGTAAACGAGTATCCGTTGAAGTGAAAACCAACACGGAATCTGTGGTGATTGATTTTAAGGAAGAGGCCACAGATAGTGTTGTGAATTCAGGAATGGAAGATTGATGGCCCAACAAATCATCTAAAAGAGGATGACCACCAATTGTTGAGTGGGGCTTCTCCATGAATTTTAAAGATGGAGAATCAGGAATTGATGTAGAGATCATATCCACATCCAGAGATGGAGTTGGTGATGGTGGATCAAAATGTGTATCGATTTGAAGGTTAAGATCAAGGGGCTGTGACTCCACATTTATTGAAGTCACATCAAACTGAATTTGAGAAGGTACAGTTTGCTGTACAGTGTGTGCACCCTGTGATTCCCCAATGGTTTTGGATTTTACCCTTCTACCATAGGTTTTTGAGGGAGAGCTATCTGTGTCCCTTGCCCTTTTGTGCTGTGTTCCTGAAATGGAACTCAAATTAGTAGTCACACCCTGTTGAGAGGATGTAGCTAGAAATTGGCTTGTAGGTTCATTAACAGTCTTTTGAGAGACTGAAATGTTGTGTGCACTTGCCTTACCTTCCTTATCCTTAGGGCTTCTTTGATGTTCACCCTGTCCCTCACCACTCACTACCACCTTCACACTCCCCTCAAGAGCTTTGGTAGTTTTTGCAACAGATGCCTTTTGAGAGACACCTGAGGTTTGTCTTTTAGATTGTGGTTTAGGAACTTTGGATTTGGTCACTTTGGTAGGAGCCTGTTTGGTCACAGTCATAGACTCCATTGTGACACTAGAAGGCAAAGAAATTTGGGGGTTGGAGATAGGAAGTTCAGGGTTGGAAACAGTTACCTGAATAATTGGTAGATATACCAATTGTACTTCTGCATTTAGGTTCATTCGAATCAAATCACTTAAGACTCTCTTCTCCTGAACAAAACAATTGAACTTGCTATCCGGGTTAGCAATGGATAGCTCATTCTCAGATACATGCAGTGCTAGGAGCATTAAAAATCTAGCAAAATAAACATTCTTGCCCCTAGTTTCCTTTTTACCTAATTTAGCTGCTATCTCATACATGACTAGTGTGCCAAAATTATAAAATTTATCAGTTAAAAGCATACAAAGCATAATTAGCATGGAGTTGGTAACAGCATCAAAGTTACTAATCTTGCCAGAAAAAGTTTTAATGAAGGCATCACAAAGATAACTCCATTCCTTAACCATACCTTTCCTAACAATTTTCCCTAAGTTCTCAGTACTAAGGGTATAATTTATGGAATTAAGCATGGTAACAATTTCAGCATTACTGGGTTCCTTCAGACAGTTATTCTCAGGCAATTTTAAACAAGCAGTTAACACATCAGAATTAACTACATAATTTTTACCCTTTAAAGAAAAAGCAAGTGTACCGTCTGTGCCATTGTACTCAGCAGATGCCCACATCTCTTCGATAACCTCATGGATTAGAGGAGTGGTGGCAGTCATAGCATGTGACAGTTTGCATTTCTTCACGAAATTCATCATGGTGTGATATGCTTCTGGAGCGTTCACAGTATCAACAAAGGCCGCGAAATTGTTCTTCTCATAGGTAAACCCGGTGGAAGACATCATCTTAACAATAGGCGCCATTGGAGTGTTTGAGCTTTTGTTGCAGAGAGAGATTTAGTGAAGAAGATGCAGTTAACTAATGAGACTCTTGAAAATGAATAAAGGTGAAATGTGAGAATACAAAACAGCCTTTTATATATTCCAAGAATTAAAAATGAAATAATTAAGAGTAATTACCCCATTGGTCAAAAGTAACTGTCAGACAATAAATAAAAAGGAAAGAAGTACAGCCGTGACTAATTATACACGTTTATCAACGGCTATAAAAAGTATATGTATATCAACGGATAAAGATTGGACGGTTGAGAAAACAGTTTATCCATCGATGACGTGGACAACCTGTTATCCGTTGACATACAAAAATCTAGTAATGTGTTTACACTACCAACGGATAAAAGGATATCCGTTGATAAGCAAATTTTGCCTTAGACAAAATTTCTGCTAAGAGTTATTCTGAGAGTTTTTAATTCTAAAGTAAATCAAAACACATTTCTAGCTGCAATACAGTATTATTAGATACCACTAGGAATTATGAAAAATTAAGCATACCTAGTTCACCTACCAATCTTGTGAATGAGGATTCATCAAGAGGCTTGGTGAAGATATCTGCAAGCTGCATTTCACTTGGCACAAAGTGCATTTCTACTGTACCATTCATCACATGCTCTCTGATGAAGTGGTATTTGATGTCAATATGCTTGGTTCTCGAATGTTGCACTGGATTTTCTGTGATGGCAATAGCACTAGTGTTGTCACAGAAAATTGGAATCTTCTCAACTTTTAGACCATAGTCAATAAGTTGATTCCTCATCCAAAGAATCTGTGCACAACAACTTCCAGCTGCAATGTACTCAGCTTCGGCTGTAGAAGTGGAGACTGAGTTCTGTTTCTTACTGAACCATGACACAAGCCTATTCCCTAGAAACTGACAGGAGCCTGTAGTACTTTTCCTATCAATTCTGCAACCTGCATAGTCTGCATCTTAATAGCCAATTAGATCAAAGCCAGAATCTCTTGGGTACCAAATGCCAAGGTTTGGTGTTCCCTTGAGATACCTGAAAATTCTCTTAATAGCAATCAAGTGAGACTCTCTAGGGTCAGCTTGAAATCTAGCACAAAGACATGTGGAGAACATTATATCAGGTCTACTAGCTGTTAGATATAGAAGTGAGCCTACCATGCCTCTATAGCTTGAGATGTCCACAGATTTTTCCTTAGTATTCAACTCAAGCTTAGTTGCAGTGGCCATAGGTGTTTTTGCAGAGGCACAATCCATTAAGTCAAATTTCTTTAAGAGATCATAAATATATTTTGTTTGACTTATGAAAATTCCCTCATTAACTTGCTTTACTTGTAAGCCAAGAAAGTAAGTTAATTCACCCATCATGCTCATTTCATACCTACTTTGCATAAGTTTGGCAAACCTTTTACAAAGCTTCTCATCTGTAGACCCAAAAATAATATCATCTACATAGATTTGAACAAGTATTGAAGAACCATTGACATTTCTATGAAATAAAGTTTTATCTACTGTACCTCTAGTGAAGTGATTCTCCAGAAGAAATTGAGATAAAGTGTCATACCAGGCTCTTGGTGCTTGCTTCAAACCATAAAGTGCTTTCAAGAGAAGATATACATAATCTGGAAATTCTGGATCTTCAAAGCCAGGAGGTTGATGGACATATACCTCTTCTTCCAGTTCCCCATTTAGAAAGGCACTTTTAACATCCATCTGATAGACTTTGAAGTTGGCATGTGCTGCATAGGCTAGGAAAATTCTGATGGCCTCAAGTCTTGCCACTGGTGCAAAAGTTTCATCAAAATCTATTCCTTCTTCTTGAGAATAGCCCTTTGCCACTAATCTAGCTTTATTCCTCACAATTATGCCATTTTCATCAGTCTTATTCTTGAGAACCCATTTGGTACCTATGATACCTCTATCATCAGGTTTGGGCACAAGCTTCCATACTTTATTTCTCTCAAATTGGTTTAGCTCTTCTTGCATTGCTAAGACCCAATCTGGATCTAGAAGAGCATCCTCCACTTTCTTAGGTTCCTCTTGAGACAGGAAACTACTGTATAGGCACTCTTCTTGTGTGGCTCTCCTAGTTTGGACTCTTGAGTTTGAGTCACCAATGATTAACTCAAAAGGATGATCTCTGGTCCATTTTCTTGAAGGTGGAAGGTTTGATCTAGATGAGGTTGCTTCATCTATGTGAGTATGATATTGTTGATTGGATATTGAGTTTTGACTTTGAGAAACTCCCCCTGAGTTTGCTGTCCTTGAGGAATTATGAAGTTGACTGTCAACAGAAGCATCATTTTGTCTATCAACGGATGCTCCATTTTGCCTGTCGACGGATACATGAGAATGTCTGTCAACGGATGCATCTGATGATCTAGTATGACTGTCAACGGATGCTTCATTTCCAGTGTTAGCATCACTTCTAGTTGGACTAACAGCTCTAGGTGAATTTCCAAGGTCATGATCTTCATTTTCCTCATCATCATCAATGTACATTCTTCCTTCTACCTCATTTTCAAATCTCAACTTTTCATGGAAGCCTTCATCATTCAGACCTAGAATCTTCTGATCATCAAACACAACATGTACAGATTCCATGACAATGTTGGTTCTTAAATTGTAGACTCTATAGGCTTTCCCTGCTGCATACCCAACAAAGATAGCTTCATCTGCCTTTGCTTCAAATTTGCCCAAGTTATCTCCATGATTCCTTAGCACAAAACACTTACATCCAAAGACATGGAGAAAAGCTAACGTTGGTTTCTTGTTGGTGAATAAGTGGTAGGGAGTCATTCCTCTAGCTTGATTGATAAAGGAAATATTCTGAGTGAAGCAGGCAGTGCTAACAGCTTCAGCCCAGAAATATGTTGGCAATCTTGATTCACTTAACATTGTTCTAGCTGCTTCAATGAGAGTTCTGTTTTTCCTTTCAACAACCCCATTTTGTTGAGGTGTTCTAGCAGCAGAAAACTCATGGACAATTCCATTCTCTTCACAGAAAATATTCATTGTGGAATTTTTGAATTCAGTGCCATTGTCACTCCTGATTCTTTGTACTTTTACTTCAGAACCATTGTTTACTTGTCTGAGATGATTGATGATGATTTCACTTGCACAATCTTTGGAGTGCAGGAAGAAAGTCCATGTAAACTTAGAGAAATCATCCACAATCACCAGACAGTATTTCTTCTTTGAGATGGACATGACATTTACTGGACCAAATAAGTCCATATGCAGCAATTGAAGGGGCTTAACAATAGATGACTCTGTCTTGCTCTTGAAGGATGATTTCTTTTGCTTTCCTAATTGGCAGGCATCACACAGTCCATCTTTGATGAACTCCAATTGAGGGATTCCTCTAGCAAGATCCTTTCTTACCAAATCATTCATTACTTTAAAATTCAAATGAGACAGCTTTTTATGCCATAGCCAACTCTCATCCTTGCTTGCTTTGCTGAAGAGACAAGTAATGGATTCTGAGCATACTGAGTTGAAGTCAGCTATGTAAACATTTCCTTTTCTAAAGCCTGTCAGAACCACATTGTTGTTTTTCTTGGTAGAAACAACACAGGCTTCTTTAGTGAACTTTACTTCATAGTCTTTGTCACAAATCTGACTGACACTCAGCAAATTGTGCTTCAAACCTTCAACTAAAGCCACTTCTTCAATGATGACATTGTCCTTTGTAATCAAGCCATATCCCTTTGTATAACCTTTGCTGTCATCTCCAAAGGTAATCCTAGGGCCAGCTTCCTCCTTGAACTCTGTGAGCAGGGTTGAATCTCCTGTCATATGCCTAGAACATCCACTGTCTAGGTACCATAGATTCCTCTTATTTCCCTGCACACAATCCAAAATACAAATCAAGTTGATTTTGGTACCCAAGTTTCCTTGGGTCCTTTCTTGTTAGCCTTTGGTTTTACACTCTTGGCAATCTTCACTTTGGGTGTAAATGCTTGAGTGATAGGTTTAGACAGATGCTCATTTGCATAAATATTTGATGCATGCATTTGTGAAAAATTGGCATACATATTATCCATGCTGGGGATGCTCCATGACATTTGTGGCATATTCACAGATTGAAAATAAGGATTAGGCACATATGGCATGTTCACATATGGATTTGAAAAACTAGCATTCTGATACAAACCAGGCATAACAGGCATTGCAGGCATACTTGGCATAGATTGAGATACATGAACAGGAGTCCTTTTAACAGACTTGCAATTAGAAGATAGATGATTGACACTATTGCAATTACCACAAGTTTTCCTAGGAGCAAACTTGTCAGGAGAATAATTGTTTTTCTTGTTAATGCCTATCTTACCATTTCTGTTCTTTTTCTTTTTACCCTCAGTCTCTACCTTTTCATTAACTGACTTACCAACAGCCTTTTTGTTGGGTAAATCACCTGCCTTAGCCTTCTCACTTGATTTGGCTTGGCTACTTTCACCAGAAACAAAGTTCTTGGCTACTGGACCATACTGATTGTTCAGTCTCTTGAGTTCCTTCTTACTAACAGACTTTTTGTTAGTCGACGGATACCTCTCATCCGTTGATGGTTCATCTGTCAACGGATGATCACTATCCGTTGATTCACAAATAGTCTATAGATCCTCAAGGCAAGGTTCTAGCTCCTTTTTCTTCTGAGTCCAGGTATCCCTTACAAATGATTCTATTCCCTGGACTTCTATTATGTTTTGAGAAATATTCCTACAACTTTGAAATTTAGCAATTATTCCTTGTTCTTTTTCAAGCTGGTTTCTTAAGATTAATTCTCTTTTTAACACAGCTTCAAGTTCATTTTTAGCATCATTGCAATCAACTCTCATTTTCTCAAATTCTAGAAATTGAACTTCCAGAACTGCATTTCTATCACTTAAGAACTGATTAGTTTCTTTAATCCTATTGTTCTCTTTAGTAAGTGATTTAAGAGTAACACTCAAGTGATATAGTTCAGTAGACATATCATCTATAACACTATTGCATTCCTCTTTGGTGAGCTCAGAGAGATTAGTAGAAAATACCTGATTGCTAGCTGAACTTGCTTCCTGCTCAGAATCAGCCATTAATGCAAGGTTGACAAACTCAGCATCATCATCAGAATGATTTCCATCAGCAGCCCAGTCATACTCTTGGGTCATGAATGCCTTTCCTTTCTGTCTGAGAAGATCAAAGTATTTCTTCTTGTAGTCAATAGTTTCAGTTGACTTTCCCTTGTTCTCAGATCTAGGCTTCTTGCATTCACTTATCATGTGACCAGCAATACCACAATTATAGCATTTAATTTTGGATTTATCCACATAATTGCTTGTAGAAAAATCCTTGTTAAATGGCTTGGCCACCCCAGAGTTTCTTCTGAATTTTAGCTTAGAGAATCTCCTAGATAGAAAGGCTAAATGCTCATCTATCTCATCCAATTCATCCTGCTGTAGGACACTCATTTCTTCAGACACTTTTTCCTTGCTTTTGCTTGATTCTGTTCTACCTTCACAAACCTCCCTGTTTGGTGTAGATTTAGCAGCTTCAGTCCTCTTTTCCTCCTTCTGCTCCAAGTTGGCAACAAGTGCAACTGACCCACTTTTCTTTTGGACCTTCTCAATTTCTTCATCCTGCTCCATTTCTAGTTCATATGTCTTTAAAGTTCCATAGAGTCTTTCAAGAGTAAATGACTTGTACTCTTGAGTGTTTCTTAGAGAAACAGTCATAGGCTTCCACTCTTTGGGCAGTGATCTCAGAAATTTGAGATTAGAATCTTTCACTTGGTAGATTCTTCCATACAGTTTCAAGCCATTCAGTAGCTTTTGAAATCTACTAAATGTATCATTCAATGTCTCTCCATTCTTGAAATGGAAGTGCTCATACTGTTGGATCAGTAGTTGCATCTTGTTTTCCCTTACCTGTTCTGTACCTTCACAAAGGGTCTGAACAATGTCCCATACTTCCTTGGCGGTAGTACAGTTGATAACATTGTCAACCATGTCTGTTTCTAAGCCATTAAACAGAATATTCATGGTCTTTTTGTCCTTGTGAACTTCTGCAATATCCTCAGCGCTCCATTCAGAAACAGGTTTTGGGATGTACGTGTCTGGTGCATCTGCAGCAAGACCAACTCTTGAAGCAGCCTTCATTGGAACATGAGGACCCTTCTCAATGCAATCTACAAAACCTACATCAATAGACATGAGATGTAGACGCATTTTTACTTTCCAGTGAAAGTAATTTTCCCTATCAAGAACCGGTATCTTCACTCCATAATCCTTCTTAGACATGTTGAAAGTGTGTTGATCTTTAAACTTCAAATATATTAGAAGCTTGCTCTGATACCAATTGTTATTCCCAGATTACACACTTGTATAATTGTAGAAGGGGGGGTTGAATACAATTCTTGATTATTATAAATTTCTGATAAAAACCACAGAAATCTATAAGGAAATAATTGCTGAATAAGAAATGGTTCACAAACACATAAAAAATCAGGTGGTTAAATGTACCACCTGAGACTTTTATTCGAAGAAAACCCTGTGATACAAGTGTACACAGCTTCTGTGTTTACAACTCTTTGCTTCTAAAGATATTCAAGAAACCCTAAGCAAATGTGTATGTTTTCTTACAATCTAAAGAGTTGCTACACTTGGTTATATATTCCAAGTTTACAAGTGCTACAGGAATAAGATAATATTAATCTAATTCAAGTTGACTTGCTACTCCACTCCAAATCCACATGTAGCCGAAAGGTTGTCCTTGTGAACAGATATGTCCCCTGCACCTTTCTTGTATGTACTGTGTAAATGGAATGCTTCTTTCTTCTGTGTTTCCAAAGTATGGCTGCCATATTGCTTTTTATACCTACTATCAACCCATGTGATCTGTCAGTCAAACCTGTCCTTATCAACTGCTAATTCCTAGCATAGGATAAAGTGACAATGATTATCCGTTGATGTTGTGTCTACTTATCCGTTGATGGTAGTTTGAGCTGTATCCGTTGATCGAGTAGATTTGAGTTGTATCCGTTGATAGAGCCCTGTTCTCATCCGTTGATACATTTTCACTTAGACAGAATTACATAGCATAGCTTATTTACAATTGGCTACCCTATTCTGCCTATCCATTGATGGTCAACATGACTCTGAATAAAGACACTATCAACTGATAAATAGAGATATTGCAGTATGCTACAAAACCTCATCCGTTGATGAGCTACCTGTCAACGGATAGAGTTATAAGGTCTTATCCGTTGACAGTTACAAAACTTGACTTATACAATTTTGCTTGAATGTTAAGTAATCATCAACTACAACATATTCCTAACACTATATAATAAACTTATGTTATTATAATCTAATTTTGAAAAACTAGATGCTCTACAAAATTTATATTTATTAATATTTTAAAAATAAAGATATTTATCTTTGATAAAATAAATTGTAAATGATAAAATAAAATTATGAAACAAAAATTAGTAGCCGAACAAGATATTAATATAAAGGCTTTTATTCTAGAGAGGACCTTCTTATATGGAGAATATAAGAGAACTACTAATTTTATATGATTCTATTGTAGAATCAAAATTTTAATTTTTTGTTCTATAAAAAAAAGGCCATTTTTTTTTGGTTCTATAAAAAAAAATGAATCTGTAACAGAACAGTGGGGACTTATGGGTGATAGCATAGAGACAACTTAACTATATTTCCCTGTACTTAGTTTTTACTAAGTTGAACATACTGTCACAGCCATAGTATGTCTTCGTATTCGAATAATTGCTGTCATGTAATAAATGTATGATTTGGGAGAAGTTCATATGTTTGTTCAAGCCTCAAGGAATACATCGAGAAGACAGCAAGAATAAAAGTTACTGTCATGTCCCTGACAGTAATGTTACAAGAAGACAAATGTTGCAAAGTCACGACAAAGCTACATTTGACAGCAACATTGGCCGAAGCAAGAGACAGTGACATTCTCACACTTGACAGCAAGTTTGGAGTTCCGACAGCAACATTGGCGGGAGCTCGTACTGTCAACCAATGAATATTCCTTTGACAGCAGACTCTGCGGTTAAGGTTATTGTCACCTTGAATTCGAGGAGCATGTGATATCCACATCTACTAGAATTGTATTAGCAAGAAATAGAAAGAATCTAGGTTGCTTTACTTATAAGGTTTAACATGTCTGTATAGCAATTAGCTAGGGAAAATCACATGGGTGTGCAAATTGTAATGAGCTACCACTTGAAAACGATAGCAGCTCAACACCCCATGCGATAGGGACAACAGAGTATCTTAGTCTACTTAGATACATCTTAGATTCTTTTCTATTCATGTACGCACACGAAGCAATCTGTATCTCTTGAGATATCGAAGCTGGAGAACTCTCTCCAGGTTGTAGCAACACTTCACACAAAATAAATAAAACATTTATTTTGTGAGAAATCTTGTTTCACTTATTGCTTGCATACATCTACTGATAATCTATAATCTTTATTTTCGTTGTTAATTTAAAGATTCGCTTTTATCAGTATTGCATTCAACCCCCCCTTCTGCAATACTACGGGACCAACAACTGGTATAAGAGAGTACAGATATATACACAAATCTGAAGATCATGACGAGTATTCAGAAGTCGAGTGGAATCAAGATTCCAGTCTTTGATAAAGAGAACTACAATTTCTGGAAAAGAAAGATCTTGTTATTTATCAAAGCTGCCCATCCACTGTATTTTGGGAATTCTTGAGAACGGCCCCTTCATACCTCAGAAGGAAGTAGCTGCTGCTACTGTGAATGATGAAGTCATTCCAGCCCGTTGGGTTGCAAAGAAGCCTTCAGAGTACACAGAGTCCGAAAAGGAGAAAGTAGTCTTGGATGACTATTTACAACTCATCTTGCTCGACTCGCTTACATTAGACAAAGCCATGTGTGGTAATGTCATGGGATGTAGATCTGCAAAAGAAATGTGGAGCAAGATAGAGCTGCTGTGTGAAGGAAGTGAAGAAGTTCGCGAGAACCAAAGACAAATTATTGTATCACAATATGAAGCCTTTATGGCAAAACCAGGCGAAGAACTCACACACATGTTTGAGAGGTTCAGTAAGCTAATAGCTGAGTTGCAAATTCATGGAAAGTTCTATAATAGAAAGGAGATTAACATCAAATTTAAGCTCACTCTCCCTGAGCATCTTGAGCACAAAGTCACAGCCATAAGAGAGGGAAGAAACTTGAGTGATGTCTCTCTTGAAACTCTCTATGGTGTGCTCAAATCATATGAACTCGAGATTTTTCAAAAGAGAGCTATTCAAACTGGAACCAAAGGAAAGATAGCAAACATGTCAGGAGCCCTTATAGCTCATGAACCACAAGTAGCTTGTCCAAGTGAACCATCACAAAGTTCACAACCAACACAGATGCCATATTTGAAGATTGAGGAGGTGTTGGATGACGAGGAGAAGGTGGTCCTGCAGCTGAAAGATGTTGAAGATGAAGACTTCTACACGGTAGAAGAGATTGAAAGCATGGATAATCCAACCATGGCTTATATGGCTAAGAGATTCAAGAATATCAAGTTCAGAAAGGACAAGTCATACAAGCCACAGGGTCAATCATCTAAGTTCAACAAGGGAAGTTTTTCAAAGCCCACTGGTGGAGCCACAAGAGGAGGATACAAGACAGGGTTGGTGGATAGGTCGAAGTTCAGATGTTACAACTGCAATGAGCTAGGTCATTTTGCTACTGAGTGTAGAAGACCAAGACAGAATCAAGGAAAGGGATCTGAAAATCAGTTTAAAAGAAATCAAGGAAAAGCCTATGTGGCTGAAGGAAAATGCTGGGATGATTCTGAAGATGAAGAAGAAGAGGAGTTTGTGAACTTAGCCCTCATGGCTAAATCTGATGAAGAAGCTTCAAGTTCATCAAATCAGGTACCATCTCTAGTCTTACTTGATATGTCTAAAACTGAGTACAAGCATACCATTGAGGATTTAAGTGCTGAGATGTTTAACATTCATGTTAGTTTATCTGCTGCTCATGAAGAAATTGCTAAGTTAACTAAACATAATGAAACTCTCAAATCTGAAAATGAAATGTTGTTGCTAAGAACCAGTCCCCTAGATTCTTTAGCTCAAGAGAATGCTAGATTGAAAAATGATATTAACTGTGCGAAAGAAATAGAAGATTTTCTCAGGAGTCAAATTGCAAAAAACGAGTTTAAACTCAAAGCTTTTAGAAACTCTTCTAGGTTAGTCCAGGAATATCATGATAATCACACTGAGAATCAAAAAGTAGGAATAGGGTTCGAGTATGGTAGAAGGCATGGAAAGGCACTTGTTCTTGATGATAGTGATGCTGTCAAACCTCAAATTCTCAAAAGAGTTAACAATCCAATTTTCAAAAATCTTCAAGCTGATTTTGATGAAACCTCCTTGTTCATCAAACAAGAGCTACTTGATGAAGATGAGTGCATTGACAGCACACTGAGCCAAGGAAAAGATACTGTCAAGTTCCCCATGAGAGAAACTCTACCAAGCAATCAGACAGAATGTTCTAAAGTAGGTGACAACAAGGATGAGACAGAAACTTCAAAAGATACTGTCAAAAGAGAACCCAAGACAGCAACTTTCAAACCTGCTGTCACGACAGAGGCAAAGAAAGATACTGTCAAGGATGGCTCGACAGCAACTTCAGAACATACTGTCAAAGCAAATGCCTGCAAGCCTAAGAATAGGAATGGTAAGTTAGGGATTGATAAGAAGAATGGATATAGTCATGTTAAGGATGCCCCTAGGAAGCTTTGCAATAATTGTGGATCATCTCATCATTTAACATTTGTTTATAAGAAACCCAAACAGGATAAGGTTAATGCGTCCAATGTTAGTGGTAACTTACATAGAACCCCCATTATGCAAAGAAGTATGGATGTCTATAATAACATTGACTGTATGCCATGCAAAATTGTTGTTATGAGTACTTGCTTCAATCTGCCTATTCTGTCTACTGAAAGATGCTCCTATTTAGAAACTGCTGAGACTTCTGTGCCTGTCTATGTTGGTAAAAAGATAGCTTCCACCAAGAAAAAGACTAAGTCTAACTCTAGAACCAAGTGGACAGTAAAAGAAGTCAAACAGGAGGATTCTAGTGTCGATTTAAATGTGAAACAGAATGATGTGAACAATGATGATGTAACTGCAGGACCCAATAGAGTTTGGGTACAAGATGCAAATTAAAATCATCTGTTTTGCAGGGCAAGAAACAGAAGCAGGTCATGTGGATCATCGACAGTGGATGCTCCAGGCACATGACTGGTGATATAGCCCTGATATCACATTTTGTGGAGAAAGCCGGCCCAATCATAACTTTTGGAGACAATAGCAAAGGTTACACTTTGGGATATGGCTGTTTAGAAATTGGAAATGTTATCATTGAAGATATTGCTCTTGTTGATGGATTGAAGCACAACCTACTCAGTGTCAGCCAGTTCAGTGACAGGGGATTCAAGGTTGATTTTGATATGATGGTTTGTGATATCTATCACAAGAAAGATCGAAGCCTCTCTTTGAAAGAATTCAGGAAAGGAAGCTTGTTTGTTGCAGATTTAAATTCTATCAATAAAGACAAGGCTTACTATTTTTACAGTAAAGCATCTGTTGGTGAAAGCATGCTTTGGCACAAGAAGCTCTCACATCTCAATTTCAAGAACATGAATATTTTGATGAAGAAGGATTTGGTGAGAGGACTACCTCAACAAGAATTCTGTCAAGAAGGACTATGTGAGGACTGTCAAATGGGCAAATTGAAAAGATCTGTGCACAAATCAAAGCAAGTGAATACCAACACTGAGCCACTTAAATTAATTCACATGGATTTGTTTGGTCCAGTAAATGTTCAATCTCTTGATATGCCCTGGTAATGGTGGATGACTACTCAAGGTACACTTGGGTGAAGTTTTCAGAGACAAAGAACGAAGCTGCTCAAGAAATCATTGATCACATAAGAGTTCTTGAAAGAACCCCCAATGCTCAAATTCAATATCTGAGAAGTGACAATGGTACTGAGTTCAGAAATGCCACACTAGGAAACTTCTGCAAAGAAGAAGGCATTGTCCAACAATTCTCCACTGCCAGGACACCACAACAAAATGGAGTTGTAGAAAGGAAGAACAGAACTCTCATCGAAGCTGCGAGAACTATGTTGAATGATTCTAAATTACCAACATACTTCTGGGCAGAAGCCATTAATACGGCTTGTTACACACAGAATAGAACCTTGATCGACAAGACTCATGGAAACACTCCTTACTATCTGTTAACAGGAAAGAAACCTACTGTCAAGTATTTTCATGTATTTGGAAGTAAGTGTTTCATGATGATTGACAACCATGAAAGAAAAGGAAAGTTCGATGTTAAAGCTTATGAAGGCATTTTCATGGGATATGGTTTGGAGAGGACTGCCTACAGAGTCTATGTCATTGATCACAAAGTCATTGAAGAAAGTGTGAATGTCACATTTGATGAAACCAAATTCCCAGGACTGCAAGAGGATGGTCAAATGGAGCCTCTTAGATTTGAAAATCAAGGGTATTTGGAAGAAGAAGAAATTGTTGCTGATGAACCTACTGGTACTCAGGATATTGAGTTTGAAAGAATTGCTGTCAACACCAATGATGTTACTCAAACTCCAGCTCAATCTCAGACTATAGCAGCTAATCATCAGAATGAGAATGATTCTGGAGATGTTGAAGAACATGAAGGAGAAAACATCAATGGTGGAGAGTCAACACCTCAAAGAGGAAATGATGAAGCAGATCAAGAAAGAAGCTTGCCCAGAACCACTAAGTGGAACAGAGATCACACTAGCAATCTAATCAATGGTGATCCCACTACTGGTATAAGGACGAGAAGAAATATTTCTGCTGACAGCATGTTTTCATGTTTTCTATCTCAAACTGAGCCAAAGTCAATTGATGAGCATTGTTGGATTCAGATTGGGTGATAGCCATGAAAGAAGAGCTAAACCAATTTGAGAGAAACAATGTATGGAAGCTGGTCCCCAGACCCAAAGGGAAGTCAGTAGTTGACACAAAGTGGGTTTTCAGAAACAAGTTGGATGAAAGTGGAAATGTGACAAGAAACAAGGCAAGGCTAGTAGCTAAAGGTTACTGTCAACAGGAAGGGATCGATTATGATGAAACATTTTCCCCTTTTGCCAGACTTGAAGCTATTCGAATATTCTTAGCCTATGCTGCACACTGTAACTTCAAAGTGTTCCAAATGGATGTCAAAAGTGCCTTTCTTAATGGAGAATTAGAAGAGGAAGTGTATGTTGAACAGCCACCTGGATTCGAGGATGCTGAGTTGTATGACTTTGTCTACAAGCTGTTCAAAGCACTCTATGGATTGAAGCAAGCCCCTCGAGCTTGGTATGAAACTCTATCTACATTTCTCAATGAGAATCAATTTACAAGAGGTGTAGTGGACAAGACACTGTTCTACAAGCACCATGGCAATGACATCATTCTAGTTCAGATTTATGTTGATGACATAATCTTTGGCTCTACAAATGAGAAGCTGTGTGAAAAGTTTTCATCTCTTATGAAGAGCAAGTATGAGATGAGCATGATGGGAGAACTGTCATTTTTCCTAGGTCTGCAAATTCATCAAAAGGATGATGGTATCTTCATAAGCCAATCGAAATATATCAAGGAACTTCTCAAAAAGTTCAACATGGAAGATGCATCACCTGCCAAGACACCTATCTCTACTGCAACCAAGCTGGATTTAGATCCAAAAGAAAAGAAAATGGATTCTAGTACCTACAGAGGCATGGTGGGATCGTTGCTATACTTAACTGCTAGCAGACCAGACATCATGTTTAATACATGTCTCTGTGCAAGGTTTCAAGCTGATCCAAAAGAATCACACTTAGTAGCAATCAAGAGAATTTTTAGATATCTCAAAGGCACTCCAAACCTAGGCCTTTGGTATCCTAAAGATACTGGATTTGACTTGGTTGGTTATTCGGATTTAGACTATGCTGGATGCAAGATTGACAGGAAAAGTACAACAGGAAGCTGTCAATTTCTTGGTGGAAGATTAGTGTCATGGTTTAGCAAGAAGCAGCATTCTGTATCTACTTCAACTGCAGAAGCTGAATATATCGCAACTGGAAGTTGCTGTGCTCAAATTCTTTGGATGAAAAATCAGCTAATGGATTATGGCTTGGAGTTGTCCAATATTCCTATCTATTGTGATAACACTAGTGCCATAGCTATCTCAGACAATCCAGTTCAACACTCAAGGACAAAACACATTGATATCAGACATCATTTCCTAAGAGAGCGTGTTGAAACAGAAAAGCAACTTGCAGATATTTTTACGAAGCCACTGGATGAAGCAACCTTCAACAGGTTGGTAAGTGAATTGGGAATGTTAAATCTAGTATGTTAACTTACTAGTTTTTACATTTTCAATGTGGTTAAAAATTGCAGCTCATGACCTTAACTTTCAATGTTACTGTCATGAGAAGTTACTGTCCTATGTGCTACTTGTTTACTTGACAGCATGTTTGCTATGACTATGCTAAATTCAAATCACATGCTTGTTTTAATTTTTGTAATGAGTAGTCACGTGACATTAACTTATTTCATACGCGTGGTTAAGTGATAAGTATTTGTGTTATTTGAAATGACCCCTGGTATTTGTCGGCCTTTTCAACTTAAAGTTTATTTACTTTATTGAAAGGAAGAGTTTGGGAAACTGAAACGTCACCTAGGGTCCTATAAAATGTGCACGAGACTAAATATCATTTCACACTCAATTACTCACGCCTTGAGAAGGAAAAGGAGGATATCTACAATGGAGAACAAGGACGTCATTTCTCAGAAGCCAAAGGTCTGGTTTGAACCAGGTCATGAAGAGGAAATAGAGGAGCTCTTCAAAGTAATGGATGAAGCGCTGGAAGAAGATTTGGCAGAGAAAGAGAAAGCTGCCAAGGACAAGGTCGAGAAGGATCTTGAAGATTGGTTGGAAATGCTGGTCTTCGTCAAGGTTCTTCTTCAGGCAGAAGGACTAACCGATGAAACAGTTCAAGTGGAACTGTATGAACTTGCTTCTGATGATGAAGAGGATGTATATTATTTTTAATAATAACTAATAAAAAGAATCTTTTCATCTTTTACACTTTTCATGCTTTTTCTGTTAGATTCCCCTACCTTGGTTATCTGCTGGGTAATGCAAATAGTTGTTTGTTTTGATTGTTTGTGTGTATGGATGCTTGTGGATGTGTACTAAAACTAACAAATATGTGCCTAAATCGTTTAAAATGCTATTTGGTATTTTTCACTTAAGCAATGGACAAAGTCGATTAAAATTCATGACATAAATTATTTCCGCTTAAGTTGCTGTCAATAAGTGAAGATGCTGTCACGAAGTACCTTGACAGCAAGTTTCTTAGACGACACAATGGAAAAAGTCTCTGTCATGAAATTTAAAGGATATTGTATAAATTTCTTAATGGTGACAGTATGTTTTTGCAACGATATTCTATCAAGCAAAACCTGCTGTCATCCTCACAAAATTACTAATGAATTTGTTACAGCGCACAGGTTACTATCAAGATTAGTGGACTGAATTAATTGGGATTTTACCTCCACGATTTACAGCCACTAAAAAGTAACTACCCACGACACCACGTGACTGATTAATGGGCTAAGACATAGTTGCTTTCCCTTTCTCAGTAAGACACTTGCTATTTTCATGTAAGCAACTGTCAAACACACAAACACATAACTTTCAACAAAACCTCTCTCTCTCTCTCTCAAAAGCAAAAATCTCTCTCCGAAGCTCAAAGAAATAAATGGCACCCAAACAATCCTCTTCTCAAACTAACTTTGCTGGTATTCTCACTGCTGGAGATGCTGGTGAAGGATATAAAGGACTCGTATCCTTTATCAACAAGTCATATCTGGGTCATGCTATAACCTCTACACCATCCTTGAACCTGGAAAGACTTGAAGAATTCTGGAAAACTGCCTATGTTCCAGGAGGTGCAGTTAAAGACACAATACAATGCAAAATCAAAGGAATCACCTACATCCTCACAATCAAAGGCATCAACGAAGCTTTGGGAACTGGACTGCAAGCTAAAGAATCATACAAGGAACTTGCAAGTGATGAAACCCTAAAGAAGTTTTTCCTGAAAATTGGGTATTCTGGTCCTGTTCTTGAAGAGGGTACATCGAAATGGTACTCAACTGGTGAAATGGACAAAAAGCATTTGAGAAAAGAATGGAGCATGATTTTTGATGTCATGGTGAAGGTTTTCTCAACCAAAACCTCTGGATGGAATGGAATTCCCTCCTATATCAAGAAGCTTACTCACTCTCTTGTCCATGGATACAAAGTGGATGTAGGAAAGTTACTTATGAGTCAATTCAAATCAGCTCTAAGCAGGAAGGTACATGTCTATCCTCGTTTTCTTACTATGTGCTTGAATTCATTATGTGGTATTGATGATAATGCATCTCTATCTATAGAATGCAATGTTTTGAAGAAAAAAAACACACACATCACTCAATTCACAAAATTCAAATGCACATATTCCACTCTGTTTCACCAAGCACATGGCTGATCAAGAGCCTCATCTTGATGTAGCACTATCCTCTGGGTATGGTGTCTTCTCCCTCGAGAATGAAGCTGAATTAGACCCAAATTCAGTTAACCCACATTCTACTACATACATTCCTATCAGATCCTCTAGACAACCAAAGACCACCAAAACAACGTTGCAAGAATCCAAGAAAAGACCCTTGGAAACTGGTGTTGGTAGTAGTTCTGAGAATGTTGAGGGAGTAACTACACATGATGCAGCAAATAAGGATGTTAGTGAAAGTGAACCCACAGTGGTTCCTCTTGAGCCTAAGAAGAAGAGAGCTAAGAGGACCAAAGCCATTGTCAGCCACCCCACAGTCTCACAAAAGGCTGTGGAGAGTAAAAAGGAATCAAACACATCCCTAGGTGCTTCTTCTCAACAAGAAGTATCTATTGAAGCTGGCCTATCTCCCAAGGCATCCTGTAAAGAGTCAGCACAACCTCATGTACTCACTCATGATGAGCCTACACTTGCAGAAATGCACACAGAGATAGGGTACAGTGAGGGTCATGAAACTTCCACTCTTGATGTTCCACAAGTTAACCCTGTGGAACAGCCAAAAATCTCTTCTAAACCATCACCTTCTTTATTCTCTAATTCATCAATTGTTTCCTCTCAACAACCTAGAGAAGGGGACAGTCCAATCCCTTCAGATTTTGATCATCAATCTCAAGTCATGGATGAGCCCCCATCAAGTGGTCCACAAGAACCCATTTCTCAAAGTGAAATGGACACCACTCACTCAAACACTAAGCTAGATCAAGATGGTACTCTGCCAGAAAATGAAATAGCCAACATCTTGGTCGAACTCTGAAGAGCAACTGACCTTCAGGAAGTCGCTGTCACAACCTCAGCTGCTGTCAAAGACACCACAAAAGTTGTTGTCAACCCACCTGTGGACAGTAACATTTTGGGTAAAGATGTTGTCGCCTCTACACAGCTTGATCATGATGATGTCATTGTTAAAGATGTCTCAGATGATGATCAACTTACTATCTCTGCTTTGAAGGTACAATCTAAACTTTCTACTTCTTCAACTAAAATGCATGCAAGTACTGCTCATACCCATGCATCTAGGATGAGTGAGGGAGTGAAAAGAAAAAGAGAGATAAAAGAAAAGAGAGGTGAGCATAAAAATGAGAGACAGCCAAACGAGCTGGCAAAAGGTGAGGGACTTGAGCATGTCCAGAGTGAACTTGAGGGAACCCCACACACAAAGGCACTAGGCCTTGAGAGTCATTCTGTGAGGAGTGATGAGATCACTCAGAAAAACAATGAGTATGTGAGAAACCCCATAGCCTCCTTGCCCCAGTCTCTTCCTTCATATCCAAAAAGGCTAAGAACTGGTGGTCCTTCTAAACAAGCTGAATCAAGGTTGAAATCCCTTGAGGGCAAATGTGCATCCATGGAAGCTAAACTTGATGCTCTGTCCACTATGGTAGCTACTGGTTTTGCTGATATTCAACAAACTCTTCTCTCATTCTCTGCCATCCTTAGTGCTGCCAACTCAACTAAGGAGGAGAAAGTGGTAGATCAGAATGAGGGTGAAGGAGAGAAAGTGGTAAATCAGACTGAAGCAAACCTGGTAGAGAAGGAGAAACAAGGTGGAGCTGCAAGTGAGGGGGAGCCTACAAGTGAGGGGGAGCAAGTTTTGGAAGAAAAAGATGGAGATGAAAGTGGGGGGAGCAAGAGAAAGAAGAAAGAAACTTTGGTGAAGAACTGAAGGCAGCAGGAGATGGTGAATTGTTTGAAGCAGAAATAGATGGTGAGGCAATATTGTTATCCAAGGAAGTGTTGGAGCAATTAAAAGGGACTCAAAAGTCTAAAAGAACAGTACTGCTGTAATAACCCTAACTTTAGAAAGGCTACAGTGCCCAAATGAATAGTGATCTTGAGGAATTTAGGGAAATGGTGTGTAGGTATTCTATATTGGAGATGGAAAATGAACAAACAAAAACCATATTAGTGATATACTATGAAAATAAGTGACTCGAAATGACGATGGATTTCAGAAATTCCTGAATTTAGATTTTGAGGATTTTGAGCTCGAACGAACTTCTATTTATTGGATATTAAGGAGTATAGAAATATTAAAGGGATTATATATTGAGAAATTAGTGAATTTAAGTTAAACCAAGGGATTTTTAAGTCAAGAGAATGCTAAGGGAATTTGGATTTTATAAATGATTTCAAAACCACTGGATAATGAGATATATTCGAAACGAACCACAATTAGGCGAGTATGAAAACCAAGTAACCAAGGTTATTACATAATAAGGATATTTACCACATTAGTATTTACCAAGGTTATTAGTAATTACCTAAGGTTAATAACCAAGCTTGCTAAATACTCATCAATGACATCATTAATGACATCATTATCCACTAACACTTGTTAAGGGGTAGATTAGTCTTTTGGCAAGGTTTTTACCAACAAAAATCTTCAAGCTTCCACTAGACTCTAGAATTATCAAGAACTTAGCCAAGATGAGATCAAAACAAGCAAGAGAAAATCCATTTCTTTCCTTCTCTACAATCTGTCCAGGAAAAGCAAGGATGAAAGAAAAATTAATATCTCCATTTCTATCCATGATAAAATCACCAAATTTTAACCACAACCTCTCCACTCCATGTGCATGATTCGCTCCAAATTTCATAGCAATCCAAGTAGTATAGCCTAGTCAAATCCATGCTCAAAGTGGGAGAACCAAACCTGTCCAGATTGTTGACAGTTTCGGGGATGATTTTCAAACGGCCATATCTCCTTCATTTCTCAATGGAATTTTGTGTTCTTTATATGGTTAGAAATATGGTGAGATGATCTACAACTCTTCTTTAGAAGCCTCATCCAGAAAACGTAGGTAAGGCCTTCGTTTTTGCGATTCTTTCAACTGGTGTCCAGTGAATCCGAATTTCTAACTTTGTTTTTATGATTTATTTAGTTGATCCAAGCTAGTATAAGGTTATTTAAGGACTACCCAAGGCTTGTTAAGTGTTGTCAAGCTTCAAGGAGGTATAAATCTCAAGACCCTTTAGTATTACTTTGAATATATATGCTTGGTTATAGAAAACTTGGTGATTTAAGTTATGATAAGTGATGATTTATGATGATTATGTGTTTGTAAGTGGTTTGAGTTAAATATGGAAGTGTTTTGTGTTGGAAATCCATGGTTGGTATGATGACCACATGGTATAGGTTTGATGTATGTGTTTGGTGATGGATTTGGAGGTGAGAAAAATTTGGAAAGTATGAAATTATAGCCGTTATAATGCCCGATTTTCGTTAGGATGTAATCTGCCCTGTTTTGTGACCCCTGCATTCGTACGGTACCTCACTGCCTAGGTTGCCAATTGACCATGAAATGATAGAGCTTAGTTCATAGATCGTTTTGATATAAGGTGCGTTAAAATCTGACGTACGGTTTAGGAGAAAAGTCAGTTTTAGTGAAAGACGTTCAAAAACCGGGAAACCGTAGTTGTATCAACTTTGAAGCTATAAATACCATACTTAGACATTTTTAAAAATTATAAGATTTTGGGATAAAATAGAGGGGTGAGCAGAGAGTCATGTCCCACTGACCTTGTAGTAAAATTCGAATTTGAGATTTTATGAGAATTTTTACAGTTAAGTGTGGTTGTTAAGGGAAATGGTGAAAAACACTGAAACTTTGATTGAGTTTAAAATTGGTTAGGTTCTTGGAACACTTGGATTATAATAGCATGTTATTCACATAGTAGGCATTAAGGGTATTGTTATATAAAGGTGAAGTGAGAAAAGGGATGTAATATTCTAACGACGGACCTTTTGTGTTATAGAAACTTCGGGAGAACCACGAGCCACATCTTCAGGATTCAGGAATAGAGGCAAGATCCTTCTATCTCTACTTTGAAAATTATTTATCTTCGGAATAATAATGATGTTATGGAATATATATATATATATATATATATATATATATATGTGATGCTTTTGTTGCTATATTGTAAGGAATATATTCCCTTGATTTTGGGAAATTAAAAAGAGATGGATATGAGTTATGGAATATGAATATAGAAATGATTATGAATGGAGCGAATATGCTCTATGGTGAAAGAAAATGGTATCAGTTGTTATCTAGGGTTATATGGTTTATAATGCTATATTAAAAGTGTTCTTTCTGAGTATTAAAGGTTAATAAATAATATTTGGTTATTATTTAATACTCTTAAAATAGATAGAAGGTGTTATGAATGTAAAAGTATATGTGATTTCTTGAATATAAAAGAGATGTATGAATCATAATCAAAGTATTATGGTAAATATATAGATATATTTTATAGAAGTAATGTGCGAGAATGGAAATGATATGAGTGAATGATAATTGATAATGGTAATGATATACGGGAATGGAAATGTGAAATGGTGTTGATAAATGGAATAATGATTTTATAAAGAGGGGAATTTGCAACAGTAAGCGTAAGAGGCTGTGTGGAAGTTGCACAGTCCAGTACTTAATATTTCATTTCGGCCCAAGAGTTGCCGAAGGAGGATGTAGTGGTAGACCTTCCTCCTGGGGGATGGTGGCAGACCTACCTCCGTCTACCGGTAGTAAAAAGGGACGGGTACGGAGGACGACTGATCATCGTGCCTCACGTATTCGGCAACAGTGAAAACCCCCAAAATTTTTGAATAAAGAATCGACGATAAAGTCAGGTTGGTATACTGAAAAGGGAAAATGATATGAAACGATGGAATTATTGTTATAGATGAAGAGAAACTGATTTTATGTTAATTTATATAATTGTTGCATAAGAAGGATAGAGAGAGATTTATTCAAGTATTCATATTATCTTGAAATATTACACTGAAAGGGGTATATTGGTGGTTATATTAGTTAAGAAGAGAAACTGATATTGTATTATCCTAGACTTCTTCCTTATAATAGTCAGTGGATGATGTATTATTAAGTAAGAATTTTATTCTTCCTTAAAGTTTATAAATGATTTCCGCTTTCATATGCATATATATACTTGTCCACATTTTAAATTCTAGTTTACCATATGATCTTGCTGAGCTATTATAGCTCACTCTTGCTACTTATCTATATACAGCTAGGTACGCCGATACTCCGTACTATACCCCGCAAGAGGGTATAGGAAAGACGAACTTTTGAGAGAGTGTTGGCAACGATTCCCGAGGTAGCTATCGGACGGTTGGGTATTGATAGATTATGTACATTAAGTGTGTAAGTTGGTGTAATAACTTTTGATTGTTGAAATGCTTCATGTCGAAGTATTATTCAACAATGTATCTAAGTATGATCCTGGTTTGTAATAACTGCTTAAATCTAAACTTTTAATATTGTAGATGTTGTTCTTTGAGCATATGACTAGTGTGTGTGTTAATGTTTATGTGTGGGGTCTATTGTGAGTTTTATTATGCATTTATACTCCAGCTGCCAAGAGAAGAATATTAATAAGTGGAAATTGGTTCGTGATGGCCTGGATTCATGACCCCGGATTTGGGGCTGTCACAACTGCCTCCACTGAAAATCAATGAGCCAAATCCTGAGGAAGTCGAAGCTCCATTCCAGAAGTTGCAGAAGGAATGGAGAGAAAAATAAATTCAAAATGCTCTGGGTAAAGGCAAAGGCAAAATGCCTGAGTATATGGACATAGCTGCTGGCATATCTACTGGAACTACTTGGTCAGATGGAAGTGAATACGCCCTTGAAGATGCAGAATTGATGATGGTTGATCAAATGGAGAGTACTTCGAACAACAAAGATGAAGAATTCAGTAAGTTGGTGGATGAATCAATTAGTGAAGCAGGGGGAGCTTTTACAAAATTGGCATCAGCACTGAAGAGCAAAGTAATAAGTACCTCTGTGAGAATTAACTTGGAAAGAAGATGGGTTGTTCAAGTTTATTTGAGAAACCGTTTGACTATATTCATCACAATGCAACTTTTACAAAGTTTGCATGCAAGAGTACTCCAAGTCCTTGGAACCCTGGTAGTCAGAAATTCAACAACCTTCAATGATAGTCTGATAGCACAAATTAAAAGGATGGTTGAAGACAAACTCCCTGAGGTGATTCAAAATCCTTATGGTATGTGTTTCAGAAGGATTACAAAGACAGGAGCTAGAAGGTTGGATTTCTTACCATTGGATAGAATTTCAAGACTAAGCACTGAAACAATCATGACAGTGCTCAAGAAGCTTCTCAAATCCAGTATCACAAGTGAAAAGGTTAAAGCTGTCAAAGATATCCATAGGCTGTTAGCAAAAAGAGATGAGGAAATTAGCTCAATCATAAAGAAGTTGATCTCTGATGCTAATGCCAAGATGGGAGGAAGCTGCAACTATGATGATACTTTGGATGATGATGAGGATGAAATTGGAGGAAATAGTGAACCTAGAAAAATCAGGAGTTCTAGAAGAGAAGCATCTGAGAATGTTGCTACACAAACTCAGATGGATGCTACCCAAGAAGAGCAAGAAACTCCCAGTACTGAAAAGAAAGATGCTGTCAATGAAAAAGGGGTGTTAGAAATTTGTGAAGCCTTGGAGGCAAGTATCTTGAGGTTAGTTGTAAGAACCCAAATTTTCGGTAGAATTAAAACTTTTTATTAAGTGTTGAGAAAAGAAGGAACATTGATTCCGACTCCAAGGTAGTAACAGTTCTAATGAATGAGTGTTGAATGGATATAGATTCCAAGGTTTATATGTTAGGAAGAATGCAACAGGTTGACAACCTAGATTAGAATAATCTATCTCCTAGAAAGATAAGGTATGGAAATTCCAAGTAGAGGAAATATTCTCATGTCATCCAAATCGAGGTAAATTCTAAGTATGATATTTTGACAATCATGAAAATTTTCTTATATAATTCTTTGAAATTCTTTCCTTTTCTTATCCCTTATTTATCTTCTTCTAAATTGAGAAGAACAACCCTTTAAAGAGGGGAGGTACTGCTACGTGACTACCTGTCTATGTGATAGGAGTCTAAGTGGAATACCATAGCTTGTCTAAATTGCTTGTCAAGTACTAAAGGCTGGCCACCTTCCGTACTAACTGTGCAATAGGACAAATGTTCATTGATCATAGTGATCTCTCAATAAATTCTTCTAATTCTATATATTGATCGAGATTGCGAAGATTAAAGCGATCAGGAAATGCATATTTATGAGTGAGGTTATCTCTGAAATTCGCAGCGCGATAGTGATACCAAAGTCACTAAAGATACCAATAAGGAAAATAGTATATGCCTGGGTAAGAGCATAACCCGGATAGTGTGTTGTGCGAAAAGTAGTAGAGATTAATGAAAAAAAAGGATAAAGGATGTATGGTAGCACTAGTAAGATGTGCTGAAAAAGGAATGGGATTGATTAAGGATTGACTGGGAACTGGAAAGTGAAATAACCAACAAGAAGCCAATTGTCTTCTACCTGATTCCGGGACGGAATCCTTTTAAGGAGGGGAGACTGTAAGAACCCAAATTTTTGGTAGAATTAAAACTTTTTATTAAGTGTTGAGAAAAGAAGGAACATTGATTCCGACTCCAAGGTAGTAACAGTTCTAATGAATGAGTGTTGAATGGATATAGATTCCAAGGTTTATATGTTAGGAAGAATGCAACAGGTTGACAACCTAGATTAGAATAATCTATCTCCTATAAAGATAAGGTATGGAAATTCCAAGTAGAGGAAATATTCTCATGTCATCCAAATCGATATCTGTTATTAGTCCAGTGGTTCCGTGAATGGGTTAAGAAATGCCCGAAAGAGAACAAGGACATTTTAATAAATGTAAGGAATAAAGATGGAATAAAGATTGAATAGTGCTTTTGGTGGAAATGAGAATATTATGAGATGATACTATATAGAAGTACCCGGAATGAATTTCTGAGTTCGCATTAGTGATCCAAGGGGAAAATAAGTGTATGTAAAAGCTGTCGGATTCTGAAAAACAGCACTTTTATTTTTCTCCGAAATTTCCCTAGACAATGTAAGATTTAAGGATTTAATAAATAGATTTGAGGAATTTAAATACAAGAATTATAAAGGAGGATTGAGAATGGTAGTATAAATATTAAGAAGGTTTCCGGTGAAAACCTAACTAGAAATCCTTGAGAAATTTCTCCGAACGATCAATGAAACGGATCAATAACCGGACAAAGAAACAAGCAGAGGAAACAAGAGTCATGCATAAGCTACTAGAAAATATCTAGCAACCAAGTGGACTCATGTAACTAGCACACTTAGAAAATGAACTAGTACTTAGAAATCAAATCACTTAGTTAGCTTATAACCATCCAATGTTCAACACTTGGCTTGCAAAACTCATCATCCATGACATACTACCTTTAATAAAGCTACTTTAGCTAGATATTATCCTAGCAAGTGTATTAGACAAGATGAGAGCAAGTGGAAAGCACTTTATGCATTATTATCAAGAAAATCAACCAAGCAACACAACTTTCTACAAACTGCCCAGCAGGAGCATCATGGAAAGAAAAATTCACATCTCCATTTCTAACCACGATAAAATCACCAAACTTTAACCCAATCCTCTCCACTCCATGGTCAATATTCTCTCAAAGTTTCATGGCAATCCAAGTAGTCTAGCCTAGTCAAATCCCTTCCCCAATTTGAAGTAACCAACCTGTCCAGATTCTGGACAGTTTCTGTAGCGATTTTCAAACAGCCATATCTCCTTCCTTATCCAATGAAATTTTGTGTTCTTTAGCTTTTTGGAAAGCTGTTAAGATTCTCTACAACTCTCCTTTAGAAATCTCATTCAGAAAAACATGGTAAGGCCCCCATTTTTGCAGTTCTTTGAACGGATGTATAGTAACCTTCAAGATCTAACTTTGCTTTCTTGGTTTCTTTTGGATGATCTAAGCTATTATAAGGCCACACGAGGACTATACAAGGCTTATTAAGTTATTTTATACACCAAGGAAGGTAATCACCTCTTGAAACCCTAGGCCTTATTTTAATATCTTGCATGTTCTTGATGATTTTTAGCATAGTCATGATATTAGTATGATTACAAGCATGATTATGGAGTTTGTTAGTGGATCTAAGTATGATTATGTTATGATGGTCAAGTAGATGATTTTGGACAGTTGGGGAATGAATAATATATGTATAAGTTATATGGATGCCCGGTGTGGCTTGTGATTGATGTTGTGAATTTTAGGACGTTCGATTTATAGCCGTCGTAATGCCCGATTTTTGTTAAACCTTGAAAACCGTGAATCACAGTAGGATTAACTCACTGCATAGCTTATTAATCTGCCATGTTAAGATAGATTATGTTATAAGCTTCGTTTTGATATAAAGTTCGTATGAAATGGACTTACGGTTTAGGAGTTATGATTAAATTCGTAAAAATGGTTCGAAACCATACACGGAAGTTCGTAACTGAAATTGGATTCCCTTAACACTATGAAATCAGTGGCGAATCTTGATAATTAAATAATAGAGGTAAAAAAGAAGGTGTGGGAGAAAACCACATGTCAAATAGATCGTTTTCCGATTTTATAAAAATGTTCGAATCAAGTTTAAACGCGAACGAACCCCTAAAAAGCATGCTTGGTTATGGCTTTGGTTAATAACTTAGAAAACGGACGATAAAACTCGTAGTACAATCTCGATTCGTAATTAATCGATCTTAAGACTTACATGGCTTAAGTATGTATCAAGTGTGGGTACAAGGACATGTCATAATAACGAATATATGTCGAACCGCAACGGTGATAAAAGAGTTACACTAAGAGGTGTATAACGAGATGATTCGAAAGCGTGCTTCGACTTAAGTTAAGTTATACTTAGCCTTTTAAAAAGTGTTAAGTGATTGACCTCGGTTATTGTGACTATTTATAGATCACCGGATTGACACGAGGCACACTACCCCTACAGGATTACCAGGCAAGTTTCCAATACCTTGGAACTGTTGTTGTGATAATATATATGATTGTTGTTATACATATGCCATAGCATGCATGTTTGTTTTCAAAGTATATTGGAATACTTGTTCCCTGAATTGATTTTGGCTTATAGACTAGATATGAATTATCAGTTATAAGCAGGATTGTTTTGCTAAGACCCTTAGTGAAGGGCGTATGATATATTCATTCTTTAAATATAAGACCGGGAGTCGGTATTTTGTGACATATAGATAGTCGTGGAAACCCGGAGGGATTCCAGCGACAGAGTGGTATTCATTTTGAGGAATGTATTATTAAACATTATTTATATTTCCAGAAAAGTATCAACTACTTGGAAATCTTTCGAGAAATGTTATTTGAGTATTATCTCAGTCGAGAAATATTAGAAAATATTATTTTTGAATATTCATTAGAGTTTGATTATTTAATGAATAATTACTTTGATATTCATTGGAATTTTATTCATTAAATGAATATTACTTTCGAATATTCATTTAAGGTTTATGTACTTGATAAATATTATTTTAAAAGTATTCTGTTCTAATTACTCAAGGAATATTATTTCGAATATTCCTTTAAAGTTTTGATTACTAAATGAATATTATTCGGATATTCATTTAGAATATTATTTGTTAAATGAATATTATTTTGGATATTCATTTAGAATATTATTTGTTTAATGAATATTATTTGGATATTCATTTGGAATGTTATTTGTTAAATGAATATTATTTTCAAATATTCATTTAAGGTTTGATTTATTCAGTAAATATTATTTTAAATATTTATTTAAGTTTATTTATTTAATGAATATTATTTTAAATATTCATTTAAGAAGAGATTTATTTAATAAATAATTCTATATATTCATTCGAGAATTACTTACGAGCAATATTATGATTTAATAATATTCCGTAATTATTATTGACTTAATAAATATTCTTGGAATATTTAATTAAATTCTTTTGAATTCTTTTTGTAATGATTTATATTATTCAAAGGTTATCCTTCACCTTCAGATATGATGTAAAATATTTCGAAGTCTTTTATGACTATTTTATCAAGGGGAGGTTCCCAAAACTCTATTTTCATTTAAATCTGTCTTATAAGAAGATTTAAATACTCGCTCAAACCTCCAAAAACATATAAGGAGACCTCACTTGGGAGCTGATATTTATTTGACTGCCCGGTCATATTCTTGCAAAACTATCTTGTCACTCACATCTTGATTCTTTCAAACATCAATATGAATCTTTTTGGTTACCTCCTCAACGCTCGAGGGGTAAGATTGATGGAACAAGTGTCTATCCATTAACAAGCATCAGCTTGGGAAATATTGGTAAAATTTTCCTTTCCAATTAGATACGACTACTTTGTGGAGTCCTATCAACAAGTACTATACTTGGGGAAAGGGGGACGAACTTTATGTTTCAGAGTTATGGATGTTATTCGAACTAGGAGACGCGTAAGTGGCCGAGTGGCGCCGGTCCAGCAATTAATGGCCCAACCGTTGGCCGGGGGGTTCCAGAGGGCGGGCGATCCGTCGGTGCTTCCTTCTACATGTAGAGAACAAATGATGGGGAGCATGACATGCGATTGATCATCGTAAATGTTGTGGCTCCTGGCGCGGCAAGCTCCCGTATTAGTTCATCTTCCAAATTGGGAAATTTTTCTGCAACATTATCATTGTTGGCAGGTTTGAAAAGTGTTTGAACTGGAATTGCAATATTCTTCCGCAAGTTCCTCTATTATGAAAATTTGATAATATCTGGTTTATCTTTGACATGACAGATATTTCTTCGGAACAATTATATTTTGAGTTACCTTGTAACTTCATCTCATAACTTATATGGGTACTACGTTCGTTAATGCATGGCATATGGTATCAAAGATATTTTGAACTGTTGTATATTATTACTGTTCAGTTATATTCTTTTAGGTGGGTTATTGCTCACCCTTGCTTTATTTATCTATATCACAACAACAGCTAGATCAGATGGCCGCGCAAGGCGCACTCAGCGTAAGCAGGTGACAGCCGTCAGAGGAATAATTGCTGAGGTCTTAGCTACCATTGCTGAAGAGGCAGCTACTGGTAGGCTAGTTGTTAGCATTTGAGTATCAAATGTATTTATTATATGGCATATACAAATGGATGGCAAAGAGTATGTAATGGTTAATTGTAATTCTTTGGGTTGTAAGAACTCAAACTTGTGATTAATAATATTGATGGTTACTCTGATTTCATCTCTAGGACTATAACGGGTGTGTTTTATGTTGTTGTTTTGGGTCACAAGGTTGTAATTTAAATTATGTTGGTTTTATGGATGGATATTGAGACCGTAACGACCAGATCCCTGACCCTGGATCTGGGGGTGTTACAGAAATGGTATCAGAGAGAGCGTTATATATCCCAAAGATGACGCGACGTTAAAACAATAAATTCATTAAGATAATAAGAACTCTTGCCAAGTTCATAGTCGGACTACTTAATGTAGTATTGACATATAAAACCCTTATGGGAACTATTAAGTATCATGATAGTAACTTAGCTCGTTCTTGTACCGACTAGTAAGGTGACAGACCTTGAGGCATACGAGCAGCAGCACGATGATGCCTGATTATATGCTGACGATCGGATGGTGGATTCGATAGAGTACCCTACTGAGGACCCGGAAGAGGTTCCAGCAGAGGGGGAGAATCCTGTTAGAGACAGGGAAGTTTACCTTGAGGAGATGAGGGCTGCAGCCAGAGAGACTGTAAGAATCTAGATATAGTGCTCAGAGAAGTGGGCATAAAGAACTGAATTATGAAGAGAATTAAAGAGGCATATTGGATTCATAGCTGGATTGCCGGATGAAGTACCAGCAAGTAAGATGGATTTGAGGAATTACTTGAGATCTTATATGAGGTTAGATAAGAGTCCTTAGAGACTTCTAGAGTGAGGGAAAAAGAGTAAGAATGATGCATGATTATCAAAGACATCGATATATGTTGGGAAGTAGAGTCCCAGGAACAATGGAGATAGAGGCAAAAAGTGTCATATCATTTGATAAATGGGTTAAGTTTGAATATTGTCAACAGTAATTTGCCATGAGAAGGAAGATTTCATAGGTTATAATTTATAAAACCAAATTGAGATTGATGAGGTGGTTTATCCAGTGAGATGTCCATTTTATGAATGGATTAGCTTAGAAAGTAAAGATAGTGGAAAGCAATGGCCTGAATGGATAAAGTTACATAAGGAAGTAGTAAGCGAGACAATGATCTTGGAACCTGCAAAAGGAAAAGACCAGTAAGTCAATGATAAACTCGTAACAAGACTACTGTCAGAGACCAAGTATAAGTTTAGTTCAATTCAGTGAAATGATGAACCAGAAACATTAGATGCATGTGATTCAGAGGAATATTAAATTCTTTCTTTTCCTTGAATGGATTATGGTAGTTACCTTAAGTTTATTCCGACACTGAATCGTAAATGGATTAGGTAAGGCGAGCAGTGGTTATGGTGTGATTGAGAATACTTTTAGATGAAACCTGAAAGAACAGGTGTAGGCCAAGTTCTCGAAGTAAGAGTTTTGGCAAAATGAAGTCAACTTAATAGGACATATGATCAATAGGAGTAGTGTTGGTCGACCCCACCAAGTTAAAGACAGTTTCAAATGGAGAAAGGCCAACCACACCGGCAAGGGTGAGGAATTTCATAAGATTCACAAAGTATTACCAGAGAATTGCTCAGGACTTTACAGAAAGTGCAGTCCCGTAAACCGACTTATTGTAAGACTAAAAGTTTGAATGGACAAGATAAACATGAGAAGATCTTCCTGGAGCTAAAGATGAAGTCGGTGACGACCAGGGTTGGCGTTACCTAATGGAAGAAGGAAACTTTGGGATATATTATGATACAACTCATACAGGTATAGGTTCTGTGCTTATGCAGCACGACAGCGTAATTTCGAATACATTTGGATAGCACGGTTCATCAGCTTCGGATGGCCTTGGTAGTGCCAATGTTAGGGAACGACTAACTCCGACGGTAGTGTTCCTTCTGAAACTAGTTGTAAGAAAGACCGGTATTCGGTAGTATCGTTTATTAGGATGAATATGTATCGGGAGGAAGTGGCATGTTTTAGTTTGAAACTTTTGAATTTCCTTCTAGGGGAAGTATATATTTGGTTTCTTTCCAATAGTTAAACTCCCAACTTTATGTCAATCATTTCGATATTTAACTGTTTATTGTTCGACCCGCTTGGATGTTCCCAGAAATATTCTTCGGGTATCGAAATGGATCTTCTTAGTGTTACCAGCGGGTGGATAGATTGACTGAAATTTCCCTAATCCTGGAAAGGAATTGGACAAAATTGGGCAAACCTTGTCTTTTTGATTATCTGAGCACGTCACCGAAGAGAATGGAAACTGGAGCGAACCCTATGGATTGGGTAGGGTAGCCGCTAAGCGGACTGGTAGACAGACCTCGATTATTATGACTGATTATAGGGATAAAATTATCAAGTTGAGATTGGACAGAAAAAGAGAAAAGGGATTAAAAAATAAGCCGGAATGAGAAATTCCGGGATTGACTTAAATGAAAAGGCTGTTATGCCAAGGGTGTAAACTTTTGTGGCACATGGAATTAATAAGAATAGTTGAAAAGATAAAAATAAAGGAAAGGTGACCGGAGACGGTACCGAGAAGTCGATTAAGACTTATATGGAGTAAAGTTTTGAAAGATCAAAAGGTATCAAAGAAGAAGGCACTATGCCGAAAATTGCTAAAAAAGTGGTGCTATTAGTCAACCCCTAAACTCACATATTTTAGTGTGGCCAGGGCAGGCCAAGTCACCAAGGATTATCAAGTGACTAAACCAACAATGTAAGGACAAAGCGGGGTGCTTCTAACCAAGTGCCAACCGCGAGGACTTTTGATATAAAATGAATTGAGATACATGATGATGGATTTTATATATACCATGGACTTATTAGGATTGAGGATAGTGACCAATGAAGAGTCACGAAGATCGTCAAAGATGGTGCAGTATGATGCATAAATGTTATATGAGACTTAGTGTCCTCAAGAGGAGCATTAGGCACTAAGAGATTCACGTTGAACATGACCAATATCTTCCAGAACATCCTTGCTACCATTACCAAGTTCTGTAAGAAATAGATAGGCATATGTTGTCTTTTGGAAGGTCATATAGACTGACATTCGTTTGAAAAAAGAAGTTAACGTTAAGCTACCTATAGGTTATCAAGATGAGAATGCTTGGAAAGAGATCCTTATTAAGAATATAGGATTTGATTGCCAAGTACAGGATGTAAGTATTCCTTGAAGATAGAATTGAGGATAGAATGTCCATAGATTAAAACGAACCCTGGGGGATGCATAAAGGATAGCATCACCCCTAATAAAGACATTGTGAAATCAGACGATATAAGTTGAATCGACCAAGGTATCAATAACCTATAAGGATTTGTGGAAAGGAGTCTCGAAAAGTACATAGATAGAATTGTTATAGGATTGATTAATGATGTTTGATATACCCTGTAACCAGAAGATACAGGAAGAATGATGAGGATGGCCTAAGAAACCTTATAAGGGAAGTGGTAATATTCTAAATTTCAAAAGGGAAGTTTGGTAAGGAATGTATGACATAATAACAATGAGGCCAGATGAAGCACGTGTAAAACCATGAGGAAGTATGGATTGAACCAATAAGGTTAAGATTATCCTAAAACAAGAAGGGAGTTAAGTAAGGAAATATCATAGGTATGATTGGGAGTACCTGTAGTAATGTTCACACCAGAAAGGTGGAAGCAATGACTTTCGGAAAAGACTGGAATATGTTTACTCTCATTTAGTAGAGTTCAAGGGAGGATGCTTCCATCCTAAGTTGGAATAGATCCGGAAAACATTGATCTCAAGAAATTATTATATTCAGGAAAGGCCAATGAGGTGGCCGACACTTTCAATACAAGATAGTAAGGATACATGCTCATACTAAAGAAATAGCGTGAAAATGAGAAGGGCCTTGAAGGTCAGAATGTGATGGAAGAATTTACGTTCCCCTGATGATTGTACAAGGGGTAACTTATAAGGATAGTTGAAGTAAACATTTGATTCCTGATTTTGTCTATAGCACATTACCGACATTAGAAGGTTCTACGATAGGCCAGACCAAATTCCCCAAGCGACTCTCCTTTATTTTAGGAAGAGAGAGAGGAGATGAGGTAATAAGAGATGATTGAATACAGTAGATAGATGGATACTGATATTGATAAGCTAATTGGCATGATGATGAATGACAAGCAAGTTTATGTTGGTGTAATTCTGTGCAAACAAGAAAGAGAATTATGAGATTGGCAAGTGATTAGGCAAACCGCTAAGCTTCTAGTCTTATACTGGAGACATATGATTAATAATCTCACCAGCTTGTTCCAGCTACGATGCTGGAAGCTTTCCTGAAAATTTTATCTGCTTCATGTAATATCTACGTCAAGTTTAGAAAGTGTTCCTTATGGATAGGGAATAGTGATTATTTTGTTTTCCTAGAGGATCTTGAATTAACAATCATGAAAACCGTATGTTTAGCTATTAAAGCACTGCGTAAACGATAAGCAATGATGACCCTTCTGAGAAATTAGGTGATAACGACGGTGGAAATGTCGAATGGACTCTAAGTAGAGAAATCGTCCAGGGTTATTTCGGATGGTTTAATTTTGGAACGGCGGGATATTCGAAATAAAGGATTAGGCTATGATGGTTCATAAAATGATTATAGCAGAAATAAAGACAAGTGACTGATAGAAATGATAATAGAGTTGAGGATCAATAAGGGAGTCAGATAGGCGGACTCATGAGAAGCTCTAGTAACGAAGCGAGAAAAGTATGGAATTGGCAGGGCAAGGGTATTGGCCAAAACGGAAAGTTGGAATGGGAAGCATAAATGACATACAAATTGACCCCTTTAAGTTGGGGGAAGTCGAGGAAATTTGGAATAGGTTGATTGAGTAATAAAGAGACTCATGGGATGAGAAAATGAAAATGTAGATGGTTGAACAAAGGAAAGTTTGACCCCAATCATGTGACACATATTGAATAAAAATGACGAGTGTCTCAACATTGAGATGACGGTGGAGTTAAACAACAGAAGTAAATAAGAATTAGATAATACAAAGGAGGTGATTGATAAAAAAAAAAATTGGGAGATAATTATGAAATGAGAAGCAAGGAATGTTATGAAGGGACTTTCTAACGAACTCTCGGGATGACAACATGATAGTGTTAGTATTGTGAATATGAAAGAGTCAGTAGAGTGGCGTGAAATGTCAGTAATAATAATGTCAAGCGAGAAATCCAAGAGTTAACCTGAGAGGTTGAAGGATCCTCCAAAAGTAAGTGATGCTAATATCGAACAAGAGTATAGGTCCATCGAGTGATGGACAGAGCAGCAAGGACATTCGACATGTGAGATTACGATAAAGTAGTATTTGATACGAATACGATTACTTCCTTCCCTAATAAACCTCTATAGTTCAGAGGTAAATTCTAAGTATGATATTTTGACAATCATGAAAATTTTCTTATATAATTCTTTGAAATTCTTTCCTTTTCTTATCCCTTATTTATCTTCTTCTAAATTGAGAAGAACAACCCTTTAAAGAGGGGAGGTACTGCTACGTGACTACCTGTCTATGTGATAGGAGTCTAAGTGGAATACCATAGCTTGTCTAAATTGCTTGTCAAGTACTAAAGGCTGGCCACCTTCCGTACTAACTGTGCAATAGGACAAATGTTCATTGATCATAGTGATCTCTCAATAAATTCTTCTAATTCTATATATTGATCGAGATTGCGAAGATTAAAGCGATCAGGAAATGCATATTTATGAGTGAGGTTATCTCTGAAATTCGCAGCGCGATAGTGATACCAAAGTCACTAAAGATACCAATAAGGAAAATAGTATATGCCTGGGTAAGAGCATAACCCGGATAGTGTGTTGTGCGAAAAGTAGTAGAGATTAATGAAAAAAAAGGATAAAGGATGTATGGTAGCACTAGTAAGATGTGCAGAAAAAGGAATGGGATTGATTAAGGATTGACTGGGAACTGGAAAGTGAAATAACCAACAAGAAGCCAATTGTCTTCTACCTGATTCCGGGACGGAATCCTTTTAAGGAGGGGAGACTGTAAGAACCCAAATTTTTGGTAGAATTAAAACTTTTTATTAAGTGTTGAGAAAAGAAGGAACATTGATTCCGACTCCAAGGTAGTAACAGTTCTAATGAATGAGTGTTGAATGGATATAGATTCCAAGGTTTATATGTTAGGAAGAATGCAACAGGTTGACAACCTAGATTAGAATAATCTATCTCCTAGAAAGATAAGGTATGGAAATTCCAAGTAGAGGAAATATTCTCATGTCATCCAAATCGATATCTGTTATTAGTCCAGTGGTTCCGTGAATGGGTTAAGAAATGCCCGAAAGAGAACAAGGACATTTTAATAAATGTAAGGAATAAAGATGGAATAAAGATTGAATAGTGCTTTTGGTGGAAATGAGAATATTATGAGATGATACTATATAGAAGTACCCGGAATGAATTTCTGAGTTCGCATTAGTGATCCAAGGGGAAAATAAGTGTATGTAAAAGCTGTCGGATTCTGAAAAACAGCACTTTTATTTTTCTCCGAAATTTCCCTAGACACTGTAAGATTTAAGGATTTAATAAATGGATTTGAGGAATTTAAATACAAGAATTATAAAGGAGGATTGAGAATGGTAGTATAAATATTAAGAAGGTTTCCGGTGAAAACCTAACTAGAAATCCTTGAGAAATTTCTCCGAACGATCAATGAAACGGATCAATAACCGGACAAAGAAACAAGCAGAGGAAACAAGAGTCATGCATAAGCTACTAGAAAATATCTATCAACCAAGTGGACTCATGTAACTAGCACACTTAGAAAATGAACTAGTACTTAGAAATCAAATCACTTAGTTAGCTTATAACCATCCAATGTTCAACACTTGGCTTGCAAAACTCATCATCCATGACATACTACCTTTAATAAAGCTACTTTAGCTAGATATTATCCTAGCAATTGTATTAGACAAGATGAGAGCAAGTGGAAAGCACTTTATGCATTATTATCAAGAAAATCAACCAAGCAACACAACTTTCTACAAACTGCCCAGCAGGAGCATCATGGAAAGAAAAATTCACATCTCCATTTCTAACCATGATAAAATCACCAAACTTTAACCCAATCCTCTCCACTCCATGGGCAATATTCGCTCAAAGTTTCTTGTCAATCCAAGTAGTCTAGCCTAGTCAAATCCCTTCCCCAATTTGAAGTAACCAACCTGTCCAGATTCTGGACAGTTTCTGTAGCGATTTTCAAACAGCCATATCTCCTTCCTTATCCAATGAAATTTTGTGTTCTTTAGCTTTTTGGAAAGCTGTTAAGATTCTCTACAACTATCCTTTAGAAATCTCATTCAGAAAAACATGGTAAGGCCCCCATTTTTGCAGTTCTTTGAACGGATGTATAGTAACCTTCAAGATCTAACTTTGCTTTCTTGGTTTCTTTTGGATGATCTAAGCTATTATAAGGCCACACGAGGACTATACAAGGCTTATTAAGTTGTTTTATACACCAAGGAAGGTAATCACCTCTTGAAACCCTAGGCCTTATTTTAAGATTTTGCATGTTCTTGATGATTTTTAGCATAGTCATGATATTAGTATGATTACAAGCATGATTATGGAGTTTGTTAGTGGATCTAAGTATGATTATGTTATGATGGTCAAGTAGATGATTTTGGACAGTTGGGGAATGAATAATATATGTATAAGTTATATGGATGCCCGGTGTGGCTTGTGATTGATGTTGTGAATTTTAGGACGTTCGATTTATAGCCGTCGTAATGCCCGATTTTTGTTAAACCTTGAAAACCGTGAATCACAGTAGGATTAACTCACTGCATAGCTTATTAATCTGCCATGTTAAGATAGATTATGTTATAAGCTTCGTTTTGATATAAAGTTCGTATGAAATGGACTTACGGTTTAGGAGTTATGATTAAATTCGTAAAAATGGTTCGAAACCGTACACGGAAGTTCGTAACTGAAATTGGATTCCCTTAACACTATGAAATCAGTGGCGAATCTTGATAATTAAATAATAGAGGTAAAAAAGAAGGTGTGGGAGAAAACCACATGTCAAATAGATCGTTTTCCGATTTTATAAAAATGTTCGAATCAAGTTTAAACGCGAACGAACCCCTAAAAAGCATGCTTGGTTATGGCTTTGGTTAATAACTTAGAAAACGGACGATAAAACTCGTAGTACAATCTCGATTCGTAATTAATCGATCTTAAGACTTACATGGCTTAAGTATGTATCAAGTGTGGGTGCAAGGACATGTCATAATAACGAATATATGTCGAACCGCAACGGTGATAAAAGAGTTACACTAAGAGGTGTATAACGAGATGATTCGAAAGCGTGCTTCGACTTAAGTTAAGTTATACTTAGCCTTTTAAAAAGTGTTAAGTGATTGACCTCGGTTATTGTGACTATTTATAGATCACCGGATTGACACGAGGCACACTACCCCTACAGGATTACCAGGCAAGTTTCCAATACCTTGGAACTGTTGTTGTGATAATATATATGATTGTTGTTATACATATGCCATAGCATGCATGTTTGTTTTCAAAGTATATTGGAATACTTGTTCCCTGAATTGATTTTGGCTTATAGACTAGATATGAATTATCAGTTATAAGCAGGATTGTTTTGCTAAGACCCTTAGTGAAGGGCGTATGATATATTCATTCTTTAAATATAAGACCGGGAGTCAGTATTTTGTGACATATAGATAGTCGTGGAAACCCGGAGGGATTCCAGCGACAGAGTGGTATTCATTTTGAGGAATGTATTATTAAACATTATTTATATTTCCAGAAAAGTATCAACTACTTGGAAATCTTTCGAGAAATGTTATTTGAGTATTATCTCAGTCGAGAAATATTAGAAAATATTATTTTTGAATATTCATTAGAGTTTGATTATTTAATGAATAATTACTTTGATATTCATTGGAATTTTATTCATTAAATGAATATTACTTTCGAATATTCATTTAAGGTTTATGTACTTGATAAATATTATTTTAAAAGTATTCTGTTCTAATTACTCAAGGAATATTATTTCGAATATTCCTTTAAAGTTTTGATTACTAAATGAATATTATTCGGATATTCATTTAGAATATTATTTGTTAAATGAATATTATTTTGGATATTCATTTAGAATATTATTTGTTTAATGAATATTATTTGGATATTCATTTGGAATGTTATTTGTTAAATGAATATTATTTTCAAATATTCATTTAAGGTTTGATTTATTCAGTAAATATTATTTTAAATATTTATTTAAGTTTATTTATTTAATGAATATTATTTTAAATATTCATTTAAGAAGAGATTTATTTAATAAATAATTCTATATATTCATTCGAGAATTACTTACGAGCAATATTATGATTTAATAATATTCCGTAATTATTATTGACTTAATAAATATTCTTGGAATATTTAATTAAATTCTTTTGAATTCTTTTTGTAATGATTTATATTATTCAAAGGTTATCCTTCACCTTCAGATATGATGTAAAATATTTCGAAGTCTTTTATGACTATTTTATCAAGGGGAGGTTCCCAAAACTCTATTTTCATTTAAATCTGTCTTATAAGAAGATTTAAATACTCGCTCAAACCTCCAAAAACATATAAGGAGACCTCACTTGGGAGCTGATATTTATTTGACTACCCGGTCATATTCTTGCAAAACTATCTTGTCACTCACATCTTGATTCTTTCAAACATCAATATGAATCTTTTTGGTTACCTCCTCAACGCTCGAGGGGTAAGATTGATGGAACAAGTGTCTATCCATTAACAAGCATCAGCTTGGGAAATATTGGTGAAATTTTCCTTTCCAATTAGATACGACTACTTTGTGGAGTCCTATCAACAAGTACTATACTTGGGGAAAGGGGGACGAACTTTATGTTTCAGAGTTATGGATGTTATTCGAACTAGGAGACGCGTAAGTGGCTGAGTGGCGCCGGTCCAGCAATTAATGGCCCAACCGTTGGCCGGGGGGTTCCAGAGGGCGGGCGATCCGTCGGTGCTTCCTTTTACATGTAGAGAACAAATGATGGGGAGCATGACATGCGACTGATCATCGTAAATGTTGTGCCTCCTGGCGCGGCAAGCTCCCGTATTAGTTCATCTTCCAAATTGGGAAATTTTTCTACAACATTATCATTGTTGGCAGGTTTGAAAAGTGTTTGAACTGGAATTGCAATATTCTTCCGCAAGTTCCTCTATTATGAAAATTTGATAATATCTGGTTTATCTTTGACATGACAGATATTTCTTCCGAACAATTATATTTTGAGTTACCTTGTAACTTCATCTCATAACTTATATGGGTACTACGTTCGTTAATGCATGGCATATGGTATCAAAGATATTTTGAACTGTTGTATATTATTACTGTTCAGTTATATTCTTTTAGGTGGGCTATTGCTCACCCTTGCTTTATTTATCTATATCACAACAACAGCTAGATCAGATGGCCGCGCAAGGCGCACTCAGCGTAAGCAGGTGACAGCCGTCAGAGGAATAATTGCTGAGGTCTTAGCTACCATTGCTGAAGAGGCAGCTACTGGTAGGCTAGTTGTTAGCATTTGAGTATCAAATGTATTTATTATATGGCATATACAAATGGATGGCAAAGAGTATGTAATGTTTAATTGTAATTCTTTGGGTTGTAAGAACTCAAACTTGTGATTA
The DNA here is from genome assembly GCA_037693485.1 of Kitagawia praeruptora. Classification (NCBI taxonomy): domain Eukaryota; kingdom Viridiplantae; phylum Streptophyta; class Magnoliopsida; order Apiales; family Apiaceae; genus Kitagawia; species Kitagawia praeruptora. Next base: position 44,802,159 of record CM075354.1, read on the forward strand.
ATAATATTGATGGTTACTCTGATTTCATCTCTGGGACTATAACGGGTGTGTTTTATGTTGTTGTTTTGGGTCACAAGGTTGTAATTTAAATTATGTTGGTTTTATGGATGGATATTGAGACCGTAACGACCAGATCCCTGACCCTGGATCTGGGGGTGTTACATTAGTTGTTGAATGCTTTAATGTTGAAAAAGATACTGTCGACAAGGATACTGTCAAATTGGCTAAAGACACCCAAGTGAAAGATGATGTCAAAAGCCAAACAATCGAAGCTGTCAAAGTTGCTGTCATGAAAGATGCTGTCAAGGGTCAACTTGAAGAAACTGTCAAGGTACGAAAACTTGTCAAGAATTTCACATCTAACAGAAGAAAGACAAGAGCCCAAGCCTATCGTGCCACCAAGATAAAAGGGAAGACAGTTGCAGCAGCAAAGAAAAAGAAGCATGGAGCAGTTTTGACAGAGAAGCCCATTGACAAGAGAAAGGTAAATAGTTTTGAACTATTGAAAAAGTTTGCTGATGGGAGCATATCATCTGTCTCCGTGGAACTGGACCCAGTCAACAAAAACGTACGAAAGTATGATCTTAAGGACTGTGGAACTACATGTATAACTGTAGAACCAGACTTCACTATGGAGATAATGTCACAAGTGGTAGGCATGCATGATCTCTCATGCAAAAAGGTAAAGGTAAGGAGAAGAATTGATTTCTTCGTGTTGGAAAGGATGATCACTCTCATGGAAACAGACCAAAGTGTTTCCAGCAGCATCTTAGAGCATGTCAAAGAATACTATGCTCAAAGATATGCTGAATTCTATGAGACGTATGGTGACTGGATAGCACATGATGATGTAGACCTTTAAGTTAGTTATGATGGGGAACCAATGCCTGATGTGGACCTTACAGCTGCACATCGTCCTTTCATAAGGGCTGGCATGGCTGAATATGAAGCAGAACAAGCTAATCAGGCTGCTAAAGCTAAATCATCCCAATCCACCAAACCTACCAAACCTGCCACATCTGCCAAACAAAGTGCTGAAGACTTAGAAGCTCAAGTGAAGGAAGGCTACAAGAAAATCAATAAGCTATTCAGTGAGGAAGCAAGTTATCAGCCCTGTGTACTGGAAAATCCTCTAAGAATCAAGGATGACAAGCAAGAAATCTATGTTGATAGTTTTCACAAGCTGAGGACCAATATACTGAAGGATCTCTACTCGAAAGTTGTTGGATCTATTCATAAGCTCGAAATGCTAGTTGCTTGGGAACTAGAGGTAATATTTGATCAGATGAGAGATGAAGATCCAAAGCTGGAAAGAAAAAGGAGAGAATCCTTAAATGCTTTTCCTGGAAGGAGGTTCAAATTCATCCAAGGAATTCTGAAGTTCAGAACTTACACGTATGATTTTGAAACTTGGTTTGATGTAAAAGATGCTGAAGTATTTACTTCTCGAGTGATACAAGGGTATATTGAAGATGATGGCAGATCACCAGAAGAAAAAGCTTTAGTTGAATACCTCAGAAAAGCAAGAAATGAAGCTCTCAGAACAGAGGGAAAAATCTGAACAATTGGAGACTACCAAAATCAAGCTAAGTAAAACTTTGATTTGTTCATTCAATAGAAGCAATTGATTTGCAGTAAATTCATAAGCTTCATGTTCCAGATTTTTCTTTAACATTTATCAGTTATAGTATTTTAGCTATTCTAATCTATGTTAGTTAAGTTGTCAGCACGTTTTGATTGTAAATTTGTTGTTATTGTCCATAAAAACAAATTGGGGGAGATTGTTAGGACTTATGGGTGATAGCATAGAGACAACTTAACTATATTTCCCTGTACTTAGTTTTTACTAAGTTGAACATACTGTCACAGTCATAGTATGTCTTCGTATTCGAATAATTGCTATCATGTAATAAATGTATGATTTGGGAGAAGTTCATATGTTTGTTCAAGCCTCAAGGAATACATCCAGAAGACAGCAAGAATAAAAGTTACTGTCATGTCCCTGACAGTAATGTTACAAGAAGACAAATGTTGCAAAGTCACGACAAAGCTACATTTGACAGCAACATTGGCCGAAGCAAGAGACAGTGACATTCTCACACTTGACAGCAAGTCTGGAGTTCCGACAGCAACATTGGCGGGAGCTCGTACTGTCAACCAATGAATATTCCTTTGACAGCAGACTCTGCGGTTAAGGTTACTGTCACCTTGAATAATTTGAATTGGGTATTTTCTCAGTCAAAGCCCATGACAGGTTACATGTTCAAGAAACAGATTTGCTGCAACACACTATCATTTGTAGTAGACCTGCAAGACTACGACAGAAGATTAAGAGATTCACAAGACAAGGCTGGTCAATTCGAGGAGCATGTGATATCCACATCTACTAGAATTGTATTAGCTATAAATAGAAAGAATCTAGGTTGCTTTACTTATAAGGTTTAACCTGTCTGTATAACAATTAGGGAAAGTCACATGGGTGTGCAAATTGTAATGAGCTGCCACTTGAAAACGACAGCAGCTCAACACCCCATGCGATAGGGACAACAGAGTATCTTAGTCTACTTAGATACATCTTAGATTCTTTTCTATTCATGTACGCACACGAAGCAATCTGTATCTCTTGAGATATCGAAGCTGGAGAACTCTCTCCAGGTTGTAGCAACACTTCACACAAAATAAATAAAACATTTATTTTGTGAGAAATCTTGTTTCACTTATTGCTTGCATACATCTACTGATAATCTATAATCTTTATTTTCGTTGTTGATTTAAAGATTCGATTTTATCAGTATTGCATTCACCCCCCCCCCTTCTGCAACACTCCGGGACCAACAAGAACCAATGCTGACGTGGCATGAGGGCTGACGTGGCACTGCTGATGTCATCTGTCAGGTCATCACTGCTGACGTGGCAGTGCCACGTCATTAATGATGACGTCACTGATGACGCGTCACTACCACGTGGCACTGTCGCGTCAGCAGTGATGGCGTGACAGATGATGTGGCACTGTCATGTGTCACTGCCACGTCAGCAGGAATGCCATGTATCAACACCATGTCAGCATTGATGCCGTGGTAGTGCCACATCAGCAATGGCGTGGCGATGTCTTTTTTTTTTTGGAAAAAAAAAAAATTTTTAAAATGGTTCTATTGTAAAATCAAAAAAAAAATATGATTCTCTCATATTCTCTATATATGGAGGTCCTCTCTAGAAAGGGACTCTTAACATAAAATTCATGTATGTCACCTCATTGTAACTCTTTTTCTGTACCATTTTTATGACCTAGCATTACTCTTCCGAGTTCCGAGTGTTCAATTTCATACTTGAATAACTTGCTTAGAATTTTAGATGGGGTAGACTTGTCGATCCATAACTATTGTATTGACACGGTAAGATTAATTTTAATAAATTAATTTTAGATGCTTTATATTTGTTCGGATCGTTCGTTGGTTATCTCGAAAAATAAGTCTAAACATGTGAATTATGTTGAGAAGAAGTATCTACAAAATAAAATATAAATCAATTAAATTTAAAACGAGTAAATTTAAAACAAAATATAAATCAATTAAACATAAAACAGATATTTTTAAAAACCGAAACTTTTAAAAAAAACTAAGAAACTACATATTTTTAAAAAAAAAACTAAGAAACTACATATTTTTAAAAAAAACGAAGTTTAATCAAATCGAATCCTTTTAAAAACAAAACTAAAATACTAGCTTCGATTGGTGGTGGCATTGAGGAGGAAAGTGTTTGGCTTGAACCTTGAGATGATATAGTACCCCTTCTTGCTTCCATTTTTTTAAGTGATCGGAGTTTTTAACGTTTCGTCGGATTTGTTTAAAATTCGTCGGAATTTGCAAGAGAAAGACGGTTGATATTATACATATATTATACTTGAGAACTTGAGATGATACTGTAGATTGTAGAATGCGTATAGAGAGATAGTGAGAGAGAGGTGAGATAATGAGAGACGGTGAAAGAGAGGAGAGTCGAGAGATGCTGTGAGAGAGGAGAGGAGAGGAGAGTAGAGTATTTATAGAGAAGAGAGGAGACGATCGTTGGAGGCTTGGAGAGACGTTGGAGTCTTGAAAAGACGTTGGAGTGCAGACTATGCAGTCGCAGTACAGCAGGACGGAGGAATTGAAGTTGCAGACTTTGCAGTGTAGAGAGTAGGGATGGACATTGGGGCACTTCGGGGCCGGGGAGTGCTATCCCCGTCCCCATCCCCAAATTCAAACCTGATCCCCGTCCCCGGCCCGATCCCTATCGGGGATTACTTTTTATTCCCCGTCCCCATTCCAAACGGGTAACGGGGATCCCCGCGGGAAATCGGATAATTTCATTTTAAACAAAAAATAATATTTTAAACAATTTTAAACACTAACTAGAAAGTTAAAAATAATTTTTTTTGTGATATATAACGAAATTAGCAACTATAGTTAGATTAGATGTTAAGTTACAACGTCTTTTTATCATTATTGATCTCATAGTAAGTATATCTTCATATTCACATGCATCTATGTTACCTCTTAAAATTTCTTTTTGAAATATAAACATTACAAAGCAGTAGCTCATATGCACTTAAATTATGATTACTTAAATAAACAATTATAAATAACATGAAAATGAAGTTATTTAACTATTAGAAAGATAAACATATAAGATTAAAATATCATTTTATTTCTAATATAAAGCATTGGAAATTTATATATATATATATATATATATATATATATATATATAATATGTTATAATGTGGTGGAATCAAGTCGGGGATTGAGAATCGGGGCTCAGGGCGGGGGTCGGGCCGGGGAGACATAGAATCCCGTCTCCGGCCCGCTCCCCAGTTTTTTCTTAAAATTGTCACCGCTCCCTAGTCCGTACCCGGAAAAATCCCCGACTCCCCGCCCTGTTCGGTGCGGGGATTGGATCGGGATCAGATGGGCCGAGATGAATGCTCATCCCTAGCGTAGAGCCGTTGGTGAAAAAGAAGAGAATGGCGAGTACCCGTAATGCGCGGGTTGGCGGGCCGAGCAGGGATGGCGGTTCGTGCTGACCGAGTTGGCGTGTTTTCTCTTTTTTAAAAAAAATATAATGTAAGTTTTTTAAAATATTATTTAAAATATTTAAAAAAATCAATAAACGGATTTTAAATATTCAAAATTTTAAAATAAGGTGAGTATAACTTTATTTTAAGTAAACGGTTTTAAATATCATTCAAAAAAAAATTAAGAAAATCAATAAACAGATTTTAATTATTCAAAATTTTACATCTGTTTATTTAAACAAAATTTTAATTATTTCTTTTAAATTTTAAAATACGGTAAGTAGATGTATAATAAAGAAAACTAAACGAAAAAAAATTGTTAATTGATTACGATTTATGCAGGCGAGCCGTGCGGGTTGAATAGAATGCGGTTTGCTAGGGGATTGGCAAGCCGAGGCGTGCCAGTTACGGTGCATAATATATAAACTCATGAACGGCCTGCTTCTTTCAGCGGTTTGACCGAGTTTAGAACCGGCCCAATTCATACCGAGTTTCCGGCGATTTTTTGACAAGCCGGGCACAGTTAGGCCCAGCCAAACCACAAACCACCGGTTTGTTCTAACTGAAAGCCTTCAACATAGGAAATTTAACTGAATTATCCAAATAAGTGTCAACACTTTTACGTATAGCCAACTGGTAAATATTTTGCCTTTGAAAATTGATTGCAATATTTCTTTTTTGTGGTAAATCACTCGTATTGTTTAAATGAGTTCACTTTTATGTAGGACAATAATCCCCAGTACTCTTAATTCTCACAAATAAAATGCTCTCAATAAAACGCTCTCAATAAACTAGCCGCTAACGGCGATCTGGTAATCACTGGCCGGCGTATCGCCGGAAAACTAACAAAATTCTTCAGCTTCCATTCCTCGTTTGCTCTTTTGTGTGTCTCTGGTGTGTGTTTGTTGTTTGTGTGTTTGTTTTTCTTTCTTTTGCTGCGTGTTTCTGGTGTCAACTTTCCGCCCCCCCTCGAATCCAACCACCCTTTCCGGCAACACCTCTACCACCCTCCACCGCCCTACAAATTTAACCTCTAACTCGGCGACACAGGAATACACCACCTCCAACTCAAAGCCTCTCACCTAAACACTTCTACCACTCAATTTCACCAATTAATTTCTACCACTCTTTTTCACCATCAAACCGCAACCACCGCAACCTCACACCGCCAAGAAACCCCGACGGCCACCATTATTCTGACCCCCTCTCCGTCATCCTCACCTCACTACCCCCCCCCCCATTATCAACATCTCCCCACCTCTTTACCACTTCCACCTTTTCACCACCTCCCCCTCCCCTGCTATTTTCCGTCCCCCTCATCTCCCTCTTTCTCTCTCTCTCATCTCTTTCTGGATGTCGAGTGGAGATTTCTTTGTTTGAATTTTTATTGACACTTCTCATCACTATTGTTGATTTTTTAGAAGCTCTCTTTAGCTTAGGCATCAGTCTGTCTAGTTTATGTCCTCTACTATTGTTCTTTTGTTTTTTGCTAAATTACTATTGTTCCTTTCTTATTGATAAGTCCAGATCTATGCCCCCCCAACCCCCTTTTCCCTACCGTGTAATCCCATTTGCTTTGTGTGGTGTCTGGTGTGTTTTGTCTACTACTGCTTAGTATTATTATTATTATTATTATTATTATCTTTCCTATTGTTACTCATTTTTCGTTTATATTATTATTGTAGGCCCTATTAATATTATTATTATTATTATTATTATTTATTATTACTAGTATTTTTTATATTTTGTATATTTTTATATTTTGTATATTTTTATATTTTTGTATATTTTGTTATATGTTTTTATATTTTTGTTTATTTATTTACCTATTCTTATCCCGTTAGTGTCTCATCAAGTGGTGACGATGTCGCGTAACTTGCGTGTTGGCAGTTTTAATTTAGGGACCCTATCGGGTAAATTGTTGGAGCTAATGGACGTGTTGAAGAAGCATAGAGTGGATGTGGCGTGCATTCAGGAGACTAGGTGGAAGGGGGCCAAATCCAAAGAAGCAAACGGGTATAAATTGTGGTACTCATGCCTTGCCAACTCGAGGAACGGAGTGGGTATTCTTTTGGCGGAGGATCTAAAAGACAATGTCGTGGAAGTGAAGAGGTGTAACGATAGATCATGTCCGTCAGGGTTTTGATTGGGGAGAAGGAGGTGAACGTGGTGTGTGCGTATGCCCCTCAAGTAGGTTTGAGCGATGCTGAGAAGGAGGCTTTTTGGGTCTGTTTAGATGAGTTGGTCGGAAGTATCCCTGACGACCAGTTTTTAGTGCTGGGTGGAGATTTCAATGGCCACATTGGTGTGAGGGAAGATGGCTACTCAAGCGCCCATGGGGGTTTTGGCTTCGGGTCTAGGAATGCCGGTGGGTCCGCGTTGTTGGAGTTTGCTACTGCCCAGGAGTTGGTAATTATGAATTCGGTTTTTCAGAAGAGGGCGGAGCACCTCGTCACCTTTAGTAGTGGGGGGCTCAACACCCAAATCGATTACCTACTTATGCGCAGTCGGGATGTCAGGACGTGCGTGAACTGCAAGGTGTTCCGGAGTGAGGCGTGCGCATCCCAACACCGACTGCTGGTCATGGATCTAGCCATGGGGGGGGAACCGTCCGCAGGTCGAGAGAGTTTAGACCAATAATCCTATGGAAAGATCTGAAGGGCGAGAAGGCGACCGAATTCAGGGAGTCTCTCTTCAACGAAGGGAGTTTTGCCTGTGGTGGAGATACTAACTGTAGGTGGACCAGCATGGCGCAGGACATTCGGTGTGTGGCCGAGAAGGTGGTGGAGGTTTCCTCAGGTCGGTTCAATGGGCTTAAGGAGTCGTGGTGGTGGAACGAGGAGGTTCAAAGGAAAGTAAAGGCTAAACTTGCGCTTTTCAGAGAGCTTTTGTCGATGAGCACAGGGCCGGAGAGGAATCTGAAGAAAGAAGCTTACAAGGTGGCGCGACGAGAGGCAAAGAGGGCCATGGCGAAAGCCAAAGGGGAAGCATATAAGGGGATGTACAAGCGCCTAGACACCAAGGAAGGAGCGAATGATATCTTTAAATTAGCTAAAGCTAGGGAGAGGGGGCGGCGCGACCTGCCCTCTGTTAAGTTTGTTAATGATGATTCAGGCCGAGTGTTATTGAATGAAGACGCTATCAAGGAGAGGTGGAGCTCGTATTTCCATAATCTTTTCAATGAGGCTAGGAGGAGTGGTGCCGGGGTGGAGCAAGTGGTCCTCCCTTCACCTGCTCTCGCTCCCTGTGAACGTATCAGCAAGGAGGAGGTCAAGGGGGCCATTCGTAAGATGGCGAGAGGGAAGGCGGTTGGTCCGGATCAGATCCCAATCGAGGTATGGATTTGTCTTGGCGAAGTTGGCGTTCAATGGCTAGCAGATCTGTTCAATGATCTCCTCTTGGGTGCTAAGATGCCAGCTGAATGGAGGCGTAGTGTCGTAGTCCCATTTTTCAAAAACAAAGGCGATGCACAGAGTTGTAGTAACTATCGGGGTATTAAATTACTCAGTCATACTATGAAACTCTGGGAGAGAGTGGTTAAAAGCTGGATCAGACGAGAAGTTGAAATCTCAGAGAATCAATTTGGTTTTATGCCGGGGAGATCGACGACCGAAGCCATACATCTCGTCAGACGCCTTATGGAGAAGTTCAGGGAGTGCCGCAAAGACCTCCATATGGTGTTCATTGATCTTGAGAAGGCCTATGATAGCATCCCCCGGGAAGCTATTTGGAAGAGCCTCGTAGAGAGGAGAGTATCGTCTTCGTATGTTAGAGTGATTCAAGACATGTACTCCCAAGCTAGTTCTTGCGTCCGGACACCAGTGGGTGACTCCCGTTTTTTCCCTGTGGAGATTGGGCTACATCAGGGGTCGGCCCAAAGCCCTCTCCTTTTCGCCATTATCCTTGATGTCATGTCACGAGGGATCCAAGACGTTGTCCCGTGGCACATGCTCTTTGCTGACGATATCATACTAGTGGCGGAGTCGAGGGGGGAGGTCAACGAGAAGTTGGAACTTTGGAGATCAACTTTGGAGTCACAAGGCTTGCGTCTGAGCAAAACTAAAACCGAGTATCTCTGGTGCAACTTTAGTGGCGAGGTCACCGAGGAAGGGGTAGAGGTTAAGATCGAAGACCAGAGCGTCCCACATTCGGATAAGTTCAAGTATCTGGGTTCGATCATCCAGAAGGAAGGTGAGGTAGAAGACGATGTTAAGCATCGTATCAAGGCCGGGTGGCTAAGGTAGAGGGCAGCGTCAGGGGTGATGTGCGACAAGAAGGTCCCTTTAAAGTTGAAAGGGAGATTCTATAGAGCGGCAATCCGACCTGCATTGCTCTATGGCTCTGAGTGCTGGGCGATGAAAAAGGCCCTCGAGAGCAAGATGAAAGCGGCTGAAATGAGGATGCTAAGATGGTCGTGTGGGCGCACGATGTCAGATAGAATTACTAATAGGGTGTTTAAGAGCGAGCTAGAAGTGGCGCCTGTTTCTGCGAAAGTTAGGGAAGGGAGAATGAGATGGTTCGGCCACGTCCGTAGGAGGCGGGCGGAAGCCCCGGTGAGGAGGGTCGAGAGTCTTTCGGTGGTGGGGGTAAGGAGGAGTGGCAGACCGAGGAGGTCGTGGGAAGAACAACTTAGGTTGAATTTGAAGGCTTTGAACTTAAGTGAGACCATGACCGCTGACATGTGTGCGTGGAGGCGGCATATCAGAGTGGTGGACTCACTCCTAGGGGACGGCTCTGTAGTGGAGAGCCTCAGAGTCGGGGTGTCTCGGCTAGCCTTATCTTAGAAGCCCGATTTTTTCATTATCATTTTTATTCATCTTTTCTCACTCTTGGTGTTAGGTCCAAATGTGTTGTAGAGGGGGGGTGAATACAACTTTTCGAATATGAGAAGCAATAAATACGATGCAATAAATGAACACGCAGATTCAAGGAATATATTTCTTATATATAACTTGAAATGGTTGCTACAACATTCATTACAAAGTATAACAGAAGTTCAGAGAGAAGTGAATGATACTAAGCTCTGTGAATGCACTCTCTCTCTTTTTCTTGTGTTTTCCTCAACTATTGCTCTCTCAAATAAAACATTACACAAGTACTTCTATTTATACTACATGTAATCTATGTCCTGTAGTCTTCAAAGACTAAGATATACGTGGCCCAATGATGTCCACATAAATCTTGCCTTATCTTGAAAGCTTGGAAATCTGCCAATCAGAAGATGCCATGTGTTATGTTGAAGCTGCACTCTAAGTAGAACTTCTACTTGAGAATTTCTACTTAGCCATCTCGAATTTCTAAGTAGAACTTCTACTTAGAAATATTCTACTTGGTCATCTAGAATATTTAGTACTTAGAAAATATTCTGGTCTTCAACTTGAAACTTCAATGCACATCTTGAACTTGTGATATCTTCATGTCTTCTTTATTCTTCAGCAAGCTCTTGAACATGGATCTTTATTACTGACATAAACTTGCTATCAATATCCTGACACTTGATGCACTGGTCTGGTTCATAAGTGACTAGTCTTGATAGTGTTTCTGCTTCTCGAATAAATTACCATATTCACTTAGTAACGTGGCTTTCCAATGTTCGCTTTCCTTCTTGTTCACTTGAAATCAATTGGTCTTGTTGATACTGATAGTTATGATCTTGATTCTCGATTTCTCAAATCACTGAGGCATGAACAACTTTGACTTGAACTTCTCTCAATGATTTCTTCTTGGCTTGATCATAGTTAACATGTTCAATTGTATCAATTACCTTGTCTTCATTTAGTGTTGATTTCTTGTGGCTTCTTGTTCTTGATTGTCTTCTGGTTAAGTATCTTTTCCTTTAATTGAGTTACATTAGTTATAGTGTTACAAGTTTACACACTCTGCCTTTCAATCTCCCCCTATTTGATTGTCTAACAATGACATTCAAATTAATGAAGGATAACTCAACTAAACAATGAGACGAGAAAAGATAATTAACATTAAAGTCTTGAATAATATACAATTGAAAAGTACTTGAAAACAATACAAAGAACTTAAACTAGAAACAGAATTCGAACCTCGAATTAAAGATCATTTGAATGATTCCTATCACCTGGATTATTTCATACCTTTTAGTCAAACTTATATCACCTTATTGGATTCACTCTAAGGTGAATTTTCCTCAAGTGAGTTAAAGCAACCAAAAGATATGAAGGTTTTCCAACTTCAAGTTCACACCACTCTGACCTTTAATCCTAATTCCGTTTCCTCTTCCTAGCTTCAGCAGCTTGGCGATTCTCCTTTTCCTGCTTTCTGCGCTTCTCTTTCTGCTGCTGTTCTTTCTTATATACTGGATCACGAAGCTGCTCCCACCTAGCATTCAACAAACTTACTGCTTCCATTTCTAGAGGATTCTTTGGCTCTGGATAAGGATGTCTGAAAAGCCTTCTGAGTTTGTCCACCTCCTGAGTAGTCCTGATCTTTGGAATGTCCTCAAAGTTCTTCATTATGAGCTGAGGTTTCCAATGTGCTTTATCAGCTTTAAACTGACAATAGATCATTTTGGGATAGCCCTTGACACGATTAGTATTGTGGACACTAGCCGCCTCTCGCTCCATCCGCTTCTTTTCCACCACTACCTCAGACAAGTAACTCACGAGTCTCTGCTTTTCTTCCACATACTCATTCTCCACTTCGCCCCATTTGAACACATATAATACTCTCTCCAGAAATGCAGCATCTTGATTCTGTAGCAGCCATTTTCTACTCATATGCAAGAGTGTTTGATTCTGGTCTGCATCTATGAATACTAAGGCATCAGCTGTATCATCAACATAAGCGTGTATCCAGTATACACTATCTCTTCCTGGAACGCCAACTGTCTCCCTTATCTCTCCTTGTTCCAGTGCTCCAGAAGGAAGAGTCAGAGCTTCATCTACATTCTTCATTGCTTGAAGAATATTCCATTTCTTCTCTATCAGCTCCGGCTCAATCTTCACGTTATCGAGAGGGTTTGGAGCAATGATATCACACTTCCACACCTCATTGCTCTTCTTGAATATGACTCTTTCAATGATCTTCACAGATTTTTCTTTAAGCTCAGAAGCGAACCCCTTACTCATCATTTGTCTACAGACAGCTTTAAGAGATTCCACTGAAAGATCAATTAAATCCTTTTCCTCCATGCTAACCCTCTTCATTTTCCCGTCAACTACCATCCGGACAACATTAGGATATGTTGAGATTTCTGGACCCTTGTCCTCTGCTAGCTACATTAACTGATCCCTATACAGAATGCTTAGCTCCTCAGATTGAGAGTATTGAATTTTTGTTGCTAGCAAGAACAACTCTGACGCAGATCTTCTCGTTATGAATTGGTCATCCACATATAGGAAAGACATTGGGACTCCTTCTACCAAAGACAATATAACCTGCCACTCCTTAAGCGTCGCATTGTATCCAACCCTGACTTTAGAAATTAATCTCTTCAATGCACTTATGTAGTCCGCAGTCATTGGATTCTGCAAATTCAGGTTGTAGAACAGGTCATCTGCCTCCTTGTTATGAACTCCTTTCGCACAGGGTCCCATCAATATCTTCCTTGCTTCATCCCACTTCTGCCCAATCCTTCTCTTATCCAAATCAACTTGAGGATCAGCTAGCCTTGCAAGCTCATGATCATACTGCTTCCCTTTGAGCTCTACTTTCTTTTCAAGGAACGCAGCATGTTCTTGCATCAACTTCATTTTATGGAACTGAGCTTGTTCCAAGGCTAACTGTTGAGATATCAGAGTCTCCTCATCAACAAGAATTTCTTCAGGCTTCCCGGAAGACATCCCAGCACCTCCACCTTGTTCCTTCAAAGATCTTTTTATTGCATGTGCTAAAGGTACGTCCTCCATATCAGAGTCTGAATCAAGTACCTCCTGTACTTTTTCCTGATGATGACTCAGGTCAATGAATGGTTCATCTTGCTCAACCTCCATCACCTTAGCCTTACCCTTTCTCTTCCTCAGAGCCTCTTCATCAACAGACGGTTCAATTTCTATTTCCTTGACAAGATCAGCATGTTCTTCAATTTCTTCGATATGAACTGCCTGCTGTCTCGTCTCCTTTCCACTCTCCCCCTTAGGTGAGTTATCCTGAACTCCACCTTGGTCTTCAGATCCACCAGCTGCATAAGAACCTCCAAAACCAGAACCAGAGGCTCCCGCTCCACTAGCACCACCTGCACCAGCATCGGGGGGAGGTTGTTGCGGCTCGAAACACTCCGGGGGCACAAAACTCCTGAATGCGAACATCATTCTACTGATCTCCATAGCCATTGTATGCATTGTAGTCTCCATTGCTCCCATCCTCTCATTCAGAGTGCTTCCCAAGACACCACCAGCATGGCCCAAGTCATTGACCTTGTTTGTCAAAGCATCAAACGCTGTAGCTTGACTTGCCATTCGTGCTGCGTAGTCATCAAGAGCCCTTTGATTGTTTCCAATGTTAATCCCTAACTGCCCCATCGTCTGCCCGAACTGCTTCATCTGATTTTCCATAGAAGTCATACGTGTATCAAGATTTTCAATGTTAAGGGATGGTGTTTGGTTTAGGTGACCTCGCTCTAATACTCGTTCTGTTAGTATTTGGCGCTCGGTTTCGGGCCTTAAAAATGAAGGTCCCTCTCTCCCTAACCTCTCACACACACTCCCTGTCTCACGCTCGTGTATGTCTTCAATGATTGATCCAAAGTATGAAGCAGTACCTGCAGAAACTGGATAAGCAATATAATTGGCAGTTATGGGATCAATTTCTGTTGGTTCCTGAGTTGGAATCTCAGGTTGAGAGGCTGCAAAGTGTTCTTGTACAACATCAGAACTGATCCTCTTTGCAGCATCAGTACGTACCGGTGAAGGTACGGCTGAAGTTCTTAAAACTTCATGTCCTTTTGAAGCAACAGTATCTTCAAAAGGTACATAATCCTCACCAAAATCCCTATGTGCAGATTGTTCAAGGGGAGAACCACTCTCGTGAGGTGGAGTGGTTGCGTGTGACACACTAGGGTTTGACTGGGGTTTGGAAGTAGCAGCATGAGAAAATTTGGCTTTCTTTCGAATAAGAGGCTGCTCTTCGGGGTGACTCTCCTCATCATTTCCTACATCTACATGTGCAGTCTCTTGGGTCTCGGAATCAGATACATAGGAAGAGGAATGAGTAGTATGCAGTGAGAGATTACCTGATTCATTACCTTGTTCGTCATCGCTTTGCTCATCAGGAATCCCTTCAAATGCCTCAGCATGAGTAGACGGATTCTGAGCATATGATGAAACTTGCGATGATTCCGCCAAAGTGGTAACTCCTGCATCATATGTAAGCCACAGTTGAATGTTTTCAGGAATTGACATCGGTTTACCTTGATGTTTATCCTGATTAGCAATTGTTGAAAGTGACTTAGTGCCCATCCCTAGCGGTGCAGATGTTGGGCTTCTAGCAAATCCCTGTCTAACAGCAAGAGCATCCTTCAGTATTAAATCATTAATCAGCATTTGTAGAAACCGAGGAAACCAGCAGACAACATCAGTTGTGGTGAGGTCTTTACTTGCATGAGATCCCATTACAGCCACTATCTCAGAGAGAACTATGCGTCCATAATTTATATCCAGTTCTCTTGCTAGGGCAATTCCAAAGGTTTGCATGGGAATGGGAATTTGATGGAAATCTCTTTCTCGTGCCCGAAAACATCTTGTGATGGCTTCGAAAAAGTAATTCCATTCCACATGGAAGAATTGTTTTTGAACATTTCCTGTGATCCGGCCAGTCGGAGGATAACATCCAATTTCTTCAAAGAATCTGAGGCGTTCTATAGCTGTAGGTTCTGGATCATAAGCATCTTTGATCGGGAATCGCAGAACCCTGTTGACAATTTCTTCAGTCACCTCATATTCCTGACCCGCTAAGGTAAACCTGAAACCGTAGGGGGTTGATTTGCTCCCAAAAATAACCGCACTAGTCCATAATTGCTGTAAAGAATCATGTACTAGTGTAGGTTTAGCAGTAAAAGCATGGCTAGCTTTGGAGTACAAATTGAGAAATCGTATCCAAAACTTAAAGCGCGGGAGTTGATCACCAATTTCCGTAGAAATATTATAAAAATTGTTTTTAGCAAGTGAAAATTGGTGAGCCATTTTAATTAAATGTTTTTCTTTAAAAAATGTGATATTTTTTTTTTATTTTGAAAAATAAGTAATTAACGAATAAAAGGTTGTATCCCTTTTAATTTCCCGAGAAGATCAAAAAGCACTCTAAGCAATTAAACTACGGGATTCAAACAGTAGCCAATTACTAAATCTGAATAGTCAATGAAGATGTATATTCGTGTGTGTATACCAGTGAAATCGTGTGTGGATATAGATAGAGAATATGGAAATCGTGTTTTGAACAGTTACACAAACACTTGATGTTCGTGTGTATGTATATGCGCGTGTATATGAACGGGTACAAAACACACCAACACAAAGATTAATGATAACACAGACAATAATAGTCTAAAAATTGGCAGTAATTCGTGATATGTATGAGTTTAATCACAAAAACACGGATTAATGGTAAGAAATTGTGAAATCGCCTTGTTTTTGTAAAGAGGCTGCTGTAAAAATGAAATTAGGTAAAGTGAATGATGCATCGAGTTAGAGATGTATATATAGATGATTGTGAAATGACAAAAATGTCCCTGTTAAAAAGAGTGAAAATTACTAAGTCCATACAGGGAACACTTAAGTCGAACTCTATCTCGAACTTCTTAAGTCGAACTCTATCTCGAAAATTATCAAGTCGAACTTCGAGATGAATTTCGAGATAGGTTAACTCGAACAAACACTTTTTGAACTATTTAAGCAGCAAAACCACCAGGGAAACCTATCTCAAACTTCAAGCTGAAATTCGAGATAAGTTTCGAGTTAGGAGTTAACTCGAAAAGTCCCTGTAACCAACTGAGAATTCTATCTCGAACATCAAGTCGAACTTCGAGATGAATTTCGAGATAGAGATTAACTCGAAGTTATTCTCAGTTCGTTTCAAAATATCCCCAAAATTGGAACCTCATTTCAACCTTCGAGATAAAGTTCGAGATAGACCTTATCTCGAATATTTTGAAGATAGAACTAGGCACACTGGTAACTCGAACTCGAAGTCGAGTTTCGAGATGAAGTTCGAGATAGACACTAACTCGAAATTCTTCCCAGACTTAAAATTTTTCAAAACTTCACTCTGGAAGCTCAAGTCGAAATTCAAGTTGAATTTCTAGATGAGTTTCGAGATAGAAACTAACTCGAAATTTTGAAGAAATTAAATTCTAAGGCCTCTAATTACATGAAAATCATAGGTAAATTCATCTAAAAATCATGCAAAAATTTAGAATATTATGAATTTAACTCCCCCTATGATCATACAATCTAACAAGCATAAATTCAAAGATTTGTGCTATAAAAGACACTTAAAACACAATGAATTCATGTAAAATGACACTATATGCACCCTATAACAATCATTAATTAGGCATTTTAAAGTCTAAGCACATAATGATTAAGTAGCTTGCATATACAAACACAAACATGGATTTTACAGATAGAAGGCTTTACTAACTTGTGTTAAGCATTCCCAATTCACCAACCAATCTATTGAATGTTACTTCATCAAGCGGTTTGGTGAATATATCTGCAATTTGTTGCATTGTGGGCACGAAATGTAGCTCCACAGTTCCCTCCTCGACATGTTCTCTTATGAAGTGATACCTGATGTCGATGTGCTTGGTTCTTGAGTGATCTACAGGATTGTTGGTTATGGCAATGGCACTTGTGTTGTCACACATAATTGGAATTTTCTTGTGCTCCATGCCATAATCCTTCAATTGGTTTCTCATCCACAGTATTTGAGCTACACAGCTTCCAGCAGCAATGTACTCAGCTTCAGCAGTAGAAGTAGATACTGTATGTTGCTTTTTACTTTGCTAGGACACCAATCTTCTGCCAAGAAATTGACAAGCACCAAATGTGCTTTTCCTATCAATCCTGCAACCTGCATAGTCTGAATCCGAATAGCCAATTAGATTAAAACCTGTATCTCTTGGGTACCAAATCCCTAGATTTGGTGTGCCCTTGAGATACCTAAAAATTCTTTTGACGGCTACGAGATGTGATTCTCTAGGATCCGCTTGGAATCTTGCACATAAACAAGTCGCGAACATTATATCGGGTCTACTTGCAGTTAAATAGAGAAGTGAGCCAATCATACCTCGATAGCTTGTGATGTCAACTGGTTTACCTGATTTGTCTTCATCAAGCTTCGTGGCTGTTGCCATGGGAGTCTTAGCTGCTGATGCATCTTCTAGATTGTACTTCTTGAGTAAATCTCTGACGTACTTGGATTGACAGATAAAGATACCATCTTTTCTCTGACTGATCTGTAATCCAAGGAAGAAGGACAGCTCTCCCATCATGCTCATCTCATATTTTTCCTGCATTAGCTTAGCAAATTTCTCGCACAAGCGCTCATTAGATGACCCAAAAATAATATCGTCCACATAGACTTGAACAAGTATTAAATCATTCTTTACATTTTTATAGAACAATGTTTTATCAATTACTCCCCTAGTAAAACCACTTTCAATTAAGAATAAGGATAGGGTTTCATACCATCGCCTTGGGGATTGCCTAAGGCCATAGACAGATTTGAAGAGAAGATAAACAAAATCTACAAGTTCTGGATCAATGAAGCCAGGCGGCTGTTCCAGATACACTTCTTCTTCTAACTCTCCGTTCAGGAAGGTACTTTTCACATCCATCTGAAAAAACTTGAAGTTCTTATGTGCTGCAAATGCCAAGAACATCCTGACTGCCTCAAGTCTTGCAACCGGTGCATAGGTTTCATCATAATCAATTCCTTCTCGCTGAGAATAACCTTTTGCAACCAAACGAGCCTTGTTTCGTGTTACAAGTCCGTTTTCATCCATTTTATTTCTGAATACCCACCTAGCTCCAATTACTGATATGTTCTTTGGTCGGGGTACAAGTTTCCAAACTTTCTGCCTTTCAAACTGATTGAGTTCCTCTTGCATTGCAATCACCTAATCAGCATCACCAAGAGCTTCTTCTATTTCTTTAGGTTCAAGCTTGGATAAGAACCCAGAATATAAGCAAATATTAGCCAGGTCAGCTCTTGCAGTTCTTCTAGTTGTCACACCAGCATCTGGATCACCAATAATTAACTCAAACGGGTGGTTTCTATTCCATACCCGTTCTCCTGGAAATTGTCTTGATGATTCAGCTTAACTTTCTGAGTTGTGGTGCTGACTACTTTGATTATTTTCACTAACTCCCCCTGAGTTAGTGCCAGCTCCTAC
The DNA here is from genome assembly GCA_037693485.1 of Kitagawia praeruptora. NCBI lineage: Eukaryota > Viridiplantae > Streptophyta > Magnoliopsida > Apiales > Apiaceae > Kitagawia > Kitagawia praeruptora. The sequence goes on from CM075354.1 coordinate 44,820,575, forward strand.
AGAACTAGTGTCATCTCGTCTCGAGCCTTGAACACTTGTATTTGAGCTGCTATTTACTCCCCCTGAGTTGTTGCCGGTTCGTACTGAAGAAGTCTCTTCTGATCTTCTAGAATTAGATTATCCACTAGACTCAGGTTCTTCACGTACACTTGGAACATTTAATGGGACAACTAACTCAGGTTCATCTTCAAGTTCATCCAAGTCCAGATTCTGAAATTTTAGGGACTCAGGTTCACTAGGATCTCTAGAAATTGATGGGAGTTTGGTATCGTCGAATCTGACGTTGTAGCTTTCAGTCACTTTTCGATCATTCACTAAGAACACCCTATAAGCTACCACCACATCTGTGGAGTAACCAACAAAGATTCCTTCACGAGCTTTTGTTGCAAACTTGCCTAGATTTTCATCATCTATAAGTACATAGCATTTTGCTCCAAAGACATGAAAGTATTTGATTGTTGGTCTTCTGCTGTTCATTAGCTCACATGGTGTCTTTTCTTTATCTTTTATGATCAAGGTTCTATTTTGAGTGTAACAAGCGGTACTCACTACTTCGGCCCAGAAGTACAGAGGAAGTTTCGAATCATACAACAAAGTTCTTGCTGCTTCAACCAAAGTTCTATTCTTCCTTTCAACTACTCCATTTTGTTGTGGAGTTCTCGGGGCTGAATACTGACGACGTATTCCCTTAGATACACAGAAGTCATTCAGCACTGCGTTTTTGAATTCAGTGCCATTGTCTGATCTAATCATCTTCACAGTAAGTGTTGAAACATTCTCAATTTGAGTGATGTGATCAATGATTAGGAAAGGTACTTCATCTTTCGTCATTGCGAACAATACCCATGTATACTTGGAGAAGTCATCCACGATTACCAATGCATATCTTTTCCTAGACAAAGATAGGACATTCACTGGGCCAAACAAATCCATATGAAGAAGTTGCAGTGGCTCAGTAATACTAGAAGTTTCTTTGCTTTTATGCGATGCTCGCTTCGACTTTCCCATTTCACAAGCTTCACAGAGTCCTTTAGGAGCGAACTCCATTTGAGGTAGATCTCTCACCAATTCTCGTCTCGCGAGAGCATTCATCATTTTGAAGTTTAAGTGAGATAACTTTTTGTGCCATAACCAGCTTTCATCATCCGAAGCTTTGCTGTAGAAACAGGTGACCTCATTCTGATTTGCTGAATCCATGTCCGCAACAAAAAGATCTGCCTTTCGAACTCCTCTCAAAGCCAATGAGCCTTCCTTGATGTGAGTGATTGATACACCTTTCTTGTTGAAAACAATTTCGTAACCTTTGTCACAGAATTGACTGATACTCAACAGATTGTGCTTTAGTCCCTCAACATAGGAAATATCTTCAATGATGACATTACCAGTCTTCAGTTTGCCATATCCCTTTGTCACACCTATGCTGTCATCTCCAAAGGTAACATAAGGGCCAGCCTTTATAACCAACTCTGTAAGCAGGGACTTGTTTCCAGTCATATGCCTCGATGCTCCACTGTCTAGCACCCATATAACTTTATTTCTATTCTAGTTAATGCCCTGCAATGACAGATTGGTTAGACATTCTTCGGAACCCAACTTTGATTGGGCCCGGCTTTTCGATAAGATCGAGAATCAACAGATTTAAGAACAGGAGATGCACTTTTCTTAACATTACTAGAGCTTTCGACTTTATCCTTTCCTTTCTTAGACTTGACAGATTTGTCAGTCTTAGGAGAAGGTTTGTCACTCCTAACTTTAGGAGGACTGACAGTCTTGGCTCTCACATGCTTTTTCTTGATGTTTGAACTAGCAACAGTATTTGAGCATGACTGGCTAGATGCATTCATTAAATTCACAAAAGTTTGCATGATGTTAAAAGTGCATGGCATACAATTAGGTTGACCATACTGTGCATGATTCTGATGCAGATTATTCATTGTATGTGTGGCAGGCATGGCATGTGCAGCAGGAACATTTATGTTAGCTTTACATGCATAAGAAAGATGTTCAGTAGATTTACAGTGATAACATGCTTTCTTTATTCGTTCAGCCTTAACCTCTTTTATGCCTTTTTCTTTCTTTCCTTGTTGTTTAACAGCCTTAGCTCCTAATCCTGGTCTAGATTCATCTCTATGGAAATTGATTTTAACTTGTTTGATATGAGTTATAGGTTGTGCTTTTTGGCGATCTTCCATCTCAATCTCATATCTAGCTATTAATTCAGTCTCTTCTTCTTCTATTCTAGGAACAAGGTGTTTGTAGATAGGTTTGACAGCTGATTTAAGAGAGCTAGGAATTTCCTTTTTAAGGTCACTGGAACTAGTGTCGATAGGTCTCTTTCCATCTTTCTTATGAAGGTCAGAATAATCAAGTCCTATACCTACTCCAGTTATCTTCTTAAATGTGTCATTATCTACATACACTTTACTAGCAGCTAGTTTGTAAGCTTCGCATTTAGTTTCTAACTCAGCTAGTTTGTCCCTAAGACATGCTTCTATTTCTCCCTTAAGGATGAGCTTGTGTTCCAAAGATTTAATAAAATCTCTTAGGGAAGTATCTACAGTGCAAGCAGCCTCTAACTCTTCCACTTTTGCCTCAAGCATTCTGCTTTTGGCGACAAGTGTTTTCTGCTCCTTTTGAGAAGTGTCTAGGCTTTTGCACAACATATAGATCTCTTCGCTAAGAGCCCCGTTCTGTTCCTTATAATCATCAATGGACATTTCTACTTTAAGGGTTAGAACTGGTACCTCTGGTTCCTCTGATGTCTCAGCCATGAGAGCAAAGTTTGCTACATGAGTAACATCATCCTCATCTGAATCATCCCAAGCTCTTCCTTCTGTTACTAATAACGCTCTTTTTTCATGTCTTTCCTTCACCAGCGATTCATACTTGCTTTTGAGGGCTTCATATGTCTCTTTTGGATAAGTCTGTTTAGGCTTTTTGCAGTCCGTAGCAAAGTGTCCAGCTTCACCACAGTTATAGCATTTGAACTTCATTTTGAAATCCAAAGGAGATTTGTAGCTGGTACTTTTGCCTTTTCCTCTGAAGCCTGACGAACTACCACCACCCCTAGCAGCCCGATAGTAAGATGAAGAATTTCTCTGAGGTCGGTTGCTCTTTCTGAATCTCATGTTGCTGAACTTCCTTGCCATGTATGCCACGACACTATCGTCCATGTTGTCCAGCTCTTCTTGGGTGATGTAGTCATCATCACTGTTAGATGTGCACTCGTCATCATTATCAACTTGATGTGGTGCAGGTGATGATTTAGACTTTTCTGCAATCATTGCTTTCTTAGACTCTTCCTCATCAGCAACTAATCCTGATGCAGTTTCTTTTCCTTTTGAATCATTATCCCATGCTTGATCTTGAAGAGTCTCCAGCTCATAGGTCTTTAGTATTCCATAATATTCTTCCAGAGAAGTTGTATTCAAATCTCTGGTTTCTCTTACTGCGTAGACCCTATGTTCAATGCTCTTTGGCTGGTTCCTCAGATATCTCGTATTGGTCTCAACCATGGGGAGAGTTACACCTCTCAGATTCAAATCCAATACCAACTGACTGAATCTTAGATAGACGTCTGTTATGCCTTCTCCTTTTCTTATTCTGAAGGTGTCATACTCCATCTTGAGTATAAGTGTCTTGTTACTTCTAACCTCTGCAGATCCTTCCATGACAACTTCTATCTTGTCCCAAATCTTCTTTGCTGTAGTCAGACCTTTGACTATGTTGAACATTTCATGATCAAGGGATTCCATCAAGGTTTGTCGTACGGAAGTATCATAAGCTATTTGCTCCTTGTCAGCATCTGAAAAGTCCGCTGCCTTTTTAGGCTCAGACCGAGATGGTATAACCTCGTCTCCTTCCGTACGTTCAGGAATAGCTACCATTGGAACAAATTTACCCTTGTCAAGGACTTCCAGATATTCAAGGTTAACTGTCTCTAAGTAGAGTCTCATTCTGAAAACCCATTCTTCATAGTGATCTCGGTTGAACATTGGGATCTTGAATGCATTTTTAGGAGCCATTTCAATTCTGGTCACTAAAAGTTTCTAAGTACCCAAGACTAGGCTATGTAGTATATATATGTAAAACTTTTGCCTAAGTCGAAATTTCTCTAAGTAGAAATTTTGCTCAAGTCGAACTTCACCAAGTAGAAATTGTCCAAGTCGAAATTCTATGTAGAAAATCTCAAGTAGAAATTCTATGTAGAACTTTTGTCCTTAGAATAAATTTTCTGCAGATTACTTTAATATTGAATAAACAATATTATCTCTTTAACACCTTTTTGACTATGATGCTTTATTCACCTAACCCACCTAACCCACGTGCTAGGTACTGAGTATGTCTTGTTACACTTTCGGCCGTGAATAATGCAAATCAAAAGTCCAAAAACACCTTTTTATTCTTTTACTATTTATCGGTTTGAAAAGGAGATCAAAAAGTTGTTGGGTTGTCTTCTTTGATAAGAACAGATGATGAACACTCAAGAACACCAAATATCAACGAACCCAGATTAATTCACAAAAATTAATTAAAATACACCCAAGCTAAATAATCACACCTGGAGTATTTAAATAATTTTTCGGATGAGTTTTCACTACCAACGAATTAAAGCACACTTTTCGAGAAAATGAAAAGTAGATCTAGAAAATGAAAACTCACGATTCTTCTACTAAACACAAGGATCTATGTTTTGTATGTTAAACATATTGCTCTGATACCAATTGTTAGGTCCAAATGTGTTGTAGAGGGGGGGTGAATACAACTTTTCGAATATGAGAAGCAATAAATACGATGCAATAAATGAACACGCAGATTCAAGGAATATATTTCTTATATATAACTTGAAATGGTTGCTACAACATTCATTACAAAGTATAACAGAAGTTCAGAGAGAAGTGAATGATACTAAGCTCTGTGAATGCACTCTCTCTCTTTTTCTTGTGTTTTCCTCAACTATTGCTCTCTCAAATAAAACATTACACAAGTACTTCTATTTATACTACATGTAATCTATATCCTGTAGTCTTCAAAGACTAAGATATACGTGGCCCAATGATGTCCACATAAATCTTGCCTTATCTTGAAAGCTTGGAAATCTGCCAATAAGAAGATGCCATGTGTTATGTTGAAGCTACACTCTAAGTAGAACTTCTACTTGAGAATTTCTACTTAGCCATCTCGAATTTTTAAGTAGAACTTCTACTTAGAAATATTCTACTTGGTCATCTAGAATATTTAGTACTTAGAAAATATTCTGGTCTTCAACTTGAAACTTCAATGCACATCTTGAACTTGTGATATCTTCATGTCTTCTTTATTCTTCAGCAAGCTCTTGAACATGGATCTTTATTACTGACATAAACTTGCTATCAATGTCCTGACACTTGATGCACTGGTCTGGTTCATAAGTGACTAGTCTTGATAGTGTTTCTGCTTCTCGAATAAATTACCATATTCACTTAGTAATGTGGCTTTCCAATGTTCGCTTTCCTTCTTGTTCACTTGAAATCAATTGGTCTTATTGATACTGATAGTTATGATCTTGATTCTCGATTTCTCAAATCACTGAGGCATGAACAACTTTGACTTGAACTTCTCTCAATGATTTCTTCTTGGCTTGATCATAGTTAACATGTTCAATTGTATCAATTACCTTGTCTTCATTTAGTGTTGATTTCTTGTGGCTTCTTGTTCTTGATTGTCTTCTGGTTAAGTATCTTTTCCTTTAATTGAGTTACATTAGTTATAGTGTTACAAGTTTACACACTCTGCCTTTCACTTGGTATCATCTGTTTCTCGGTATTCAAGTGCAAGGAGCTTAGCATGACAGTATCTCGGTGCGGAGCAGGTGCAGGGAGCTTAGCATGTCAGTATCTCGGTGCGCGGCAGGTAGGACCCATGTGGAGAAAACCATGGGCTCAGGTATTGATTTGAACTTATTCACATACCATTTAGATCCCTGGGTGTCTAACACCCACCGTATTTATTTCCGCACACATAGCCGAGGGTCTACACGGAAACAGCCTCCCTACCCTAAAAAGTGGGGGCATGGTCTGCGTACAACCTACCCTCCCCAGACCCTGCTCTGAGCGGGATATACTGGGTATGTTTGGTTTGGTTTGGTTTGGTTTAGTTCACTTTTATGTAGGAATACTTCCTACGAATTATAGGAGCCGTTTGGCTTGCCTTAAAATGAGTAGTAACTTATATCTTATAAGCATAAGTGTCATATAAGTGATAAGTAAATCAGAAATTATAAGTCAGTAGAGTGTTTGGTAAATCAGAACTTATAAATCAGTAAAGTGTTTGGTAAATCAGAACTTATAAGTTAACTTTTTTTATTATTTTTTAAAATAATTTTATTTAGTATATATAATGGATATCAATGGATAGATCTCGATGAGTAGAGAAATTTGATATATGCCCATCAATTTTTTAATGAACGGATCAAAAGATATATGATTTTGAAAATTTGAAGGATTGCGTGTATCAAGAATAAGTTATAAGCATAAGTTGAATGTTATGATTTCTTAACATTCAACTTATCGACATATAAGTTATAACTTGAGCTAAAACTTAAATAGGTAAACTGTGACAGCCCCAAATCCGGGGTCATAAATCTGGGCCATCACGGACCAATTTCCATTCAATATCAATATCCCTTGGGTCTTTTTTTTTTTTAAATATAACATTTAATGCTTAATCAATTGACCCCACACTAATACACACACACACACCAGTCATATGCTCAGGGAACAACATTTATCATAACAAAAGTTTAGAGTTGATAGTTAAGAGAGTTATTACAAACCAGGATCATACTTAAGTACATTGTTGAATAACACTTCGACATAAAGCGTTTCAACAACCAAAAGTTTATTACATGTCTTCATACTTAATTATACATAAGCCCTCAGAACCCGTCTGCCTCATCACTACCTCTGGAATCGATGCTAACGTGCCCTCAGAAGGTCGCCTTTCCCTTACCCTCTTACGGGGCGTTCTGCGTAGTATTGGCATACCTAGCTGTATATAGATAAGTAGCAAGAGTGAGCTATAATAGCTCAGCAAGATAATATTGTAAACTAGAATTTAAAATGTAACCAAGTATACATGTATATACATATGTAAGCGGTAACCAATTATAAACTTTAAGGAAGAATGTAATTCTTATTTAATAATACATCATCCACTTACTACTAGAAGAAAGAAATTTAGGATAATACAGTATCAGTTTCTCTTCTTAAATAATATAACCATCAATATATCCTTTCAGTGTAATATTTCAAGATAATATGAATACTTACTTAAATCTCTCACTATCATCTTCTCATATCATTTTACCTTTTCAGTATACCAATCTGACTTTATCGTTGATTCTTTATTCAATAATCGTGGGGGTTTTCACTGTTGCCGAAAACGTGAGGCACGATGATCAGTCGTCCTCCGTACCCGTCCATTTTTACTACCGGTAGAAGGAATGAAGGCCACCTGCTAACATCCTCCCTGGAGGAAGGCCACCTGCTAACATCCTCCCTGGAGGAAGGCCACCTGCTAACATCCTCCCTTGGCATCTTCGTGCCGAATCATGAATGCTAGACTATGTCGCACACAGCCCTGACACAGCCTCTTATGCAAGTTTGTTGCTAATCCCCCTTTTTATAAAATCATTATTCAATTTATCAACACCATTTCACATTTCCATTCCCGTATATCACTTCCATTCTCGCACATTATTTCTATAAAATATATATATAACATAACACTTTGATTATGATTCCGATATCTCTTTTATATTTAAGAATTCAATTATGCTTTTATATTCATAAAACCTTTCCGTCTATTTTAAGAGTAGTAAATAATAATCAAATAATATTTATTCAACCACTAACACTAAAAAGAATATTTATAATATAGCATTATAAACCATATAACCCTAGATAACAACTGATACCATTCTCTTTCATATCTCTTTTACCCTAGAGCATATTCGCTCCATTCGTAATCATCTCTATATTCATATTTCAGAAAACATATCCATCTCTCTTTAACTTCCCACAATCAAGAGAATATATTCTTTGCAATATAGCAACAAAAGCATCACATATACATAAATATTCCATGATATCATTATTATTCCGAAGATAAATAATTTTTAAAGTAGGGATAGAAGGATCTTGCCTCGATTTCTGTATCCTGACAGTATGGCTGGTCCCTCCTCCGGAATTTCTATAAACACAAAAGGACCGTCATTAGAATACCACATCTCTTACTCACTACCCTCTTGTATAACAAAACCCTTTACACTTCAACATATGTTTAACGTATCATTATTACCCCAAAGGTTCAAGGACTTAACCATTTATAAGCTCAATCGAAGTTTCAGTGTTTGTCACCATTTCACCTAACGACCACACTCGACTGTAAAATTTCTTATAAATTTTAAATTTCGAATTTTAATATAAGGTCAACTGTCAAGGGTCCTCTGGCCACCCTACTACACTATCCCAAAATTTCGTGGCTTATAAAACTGTCTAAGTATGGTAACTTTAACCTCAAAGTTGATACAATTACGCTTTCTCGGTTATCGAACGTCTTTCACTAAAACTTACTTTTCTCCTAAACCGTTCATCAGATTTTAACGCACCTTATATCAAAAAGATCTACGAACCAAGCTCTACTCTACCATGGTCACTTAGGGGTCCAAACAGTAAGGTACCGTGTGGTTACAGTGGCTAAAAACAGGGTAGTTTCTGTCCTAACGAAAATCGGACATTATAACTGCTGTAATTTCATACTTTCCGAAATTTCACCACTCCAAAACCACCATTCTACACTCCTTTCAGGCCCTACACCATGTGGGCTACCTCCCAACCATGGTTACAAGTTCACAACAAACTTTCCATGTCAATTCCAACCATTTATATCACAAAATCATCATAACTTAACACTTATATCAACTAACCACTAACCAATTCAAAAATCATCATAAATACAAAGGGGCAAGGATTGTTATACCTTCTTGAAGCTTTAAAGTCACTTAACAAGCCTTGGGTACACCTTAAGTCACCTTGTATTAGCTTAAATTAACTAAAGAGACCATAAAAACAAAGATTAAAACTTGAAAAACACTATTCACTACTATTCATCTTGCACTTGAATGATTTTATTACCTAAGCAAATGATGATGGTTGGCCTTGAAACTTTGAGAATATCACTTTCTAACCTCCAAGCATCTCCACCATTTTTCCCTTGATTTAATCTTGAAGAGAGCTAGGGTTTTGGATTTTTTTTTTCTTCTTTTACTTTGTTGAAGCCGAATGGTGTTGTAAGGAAGGGGGAGAGAGTTTTGTGTTTTTTTCTTTGATCTTATCTCTTAATTACTTACTAATCTAGATTGTATTGGAAGCTTGGTAGATATTTGTGATTAAAACCATGTGAAAATACTAATTTGCCCTTAAACTGGTTAGTGGAAAATGATGTCATTTTGGTGATCTCATAATTCTCTTTTTTTTTCTTGATTTTCTTAAGTAATTTGCTAGCACTCTTGGTAATAATAATGTGGTATATATCCTTGTTATATTATTAATCTTGGTTGCTAAATCTCCATATTCGTCTAATTGTGATTCGTTCCAAGTATACCTCATTATCTCAGGGATTTTGAAATCATTTCACAATCCAAATTCCTTTGGTATTCTCTTAACTTAATAATCCCCTAGCTCCAATATAAATTCACTAATCCCTCAATATATAATTCTTATAATGTTTCCATGCTCCTTAATGTCCAATAGAAGCTTATTCGAAATCAAAATCCTCAAAATCCGTGTTCAGGAATTTCTGGAATCTATCGTCATTTCGAGTCACTTATTTTCAATGTACAACACTGATATGGTTTCTATTTACTCATTTTCCGTTTCCATTATGGAGTACTTATATACCATTTCACTAAATCCTCGAAATTTACTATTCATGTGACCACTGTAGCATTACTGAAGTTAGGGTTATTACATCCTTCCCCCCCTTAAAAGGATTCCGTCCCGGAATCACGTCAGAAATGTCCATAGATACCTTTTCATCTACACCTTATAACTTCTATACCACTTTCTCCATCCTTTTTCCTTCATAATATCTCTATCTTGTTTGCACAAAATACACCAACATAAACTTGCTTGTCATTCATCAATATTCCTCTTTTGGTTATGGGTATCGGCCACCACATTGGCCTCCCCTGAATGGTAGTGTATCTCACTTATGGTTTATCCCTATGTTGATCTCTATCATGACATAAAATATACACACTTCGATCTTATTATATCTTGTCTCTGTAAAATCTTCCAGAAATCCGACTAGAATAAGATTCTTTGAAACAATTGTAAGAAAATATTACCTATAATATATATTTCCTGTTCGTATGTAAACAAGTCTGTGGTTTACCCCCAAAATACTATTATTCTCCTTTTCATAGAATTTCTAACCCCTAACAGATACTGATTTTCCTTATCTAGATTGTCAACCTACCTATACCATTCATTGACCACATTGATTCCTAACCAAACATTTACACTAAAATTTAAATACTAAAAGAAAATGTTCACCTGCATCTGTATCCGGCTTTCTCAATGCCTCTCCTAAAGTCAAGTTATACACTCTAGCAGTAGGCCTGTTTGAAGCAGTCACACTCTGTTCTGGCACGGATGATCCCCCGGAACGGCAATCTCTGGCAATGTGTCCTAGTTTCCCACACTGGTAACACTTGACGTCCCTCTTAGGATTGGTATTAGCCGATGGGCACTTGCTAAGGTAGTGTCCTTTTTGTCCACAGTTAAAGCAGTTTATTTCTAACGCTCTACACACTCCCGTATGCTTCCTACCACACGTGTTACAATCTGGAAATGGTGTTCGAGATTGATTAGCCTGTAAGGTTCCTGTGGATCTACCACCCTGATTCACAGTCTCACTGGTAGTCTTATTATTCCCTGACTTTCCTCCAAACTGGGGTTTTTGTCCTTTAACAAATTTGTTAAAGTAGCTTCCCTCACTTGAACCTCCCTTCTGACTCTCAAATTTCCTTTTCTTATTCTCTCGTCCTACTTGAGTCTGTTCACTCTCAGCTTCGATAATAGATGCCTTCTGAACTACCGCAGCATACTCCGTCAACTCAAATGGTGCCACTCTTGTCCGTAGCCATGGTTTCAATCCTTGTTGGAACCTTTTTGCTCTTTGTTCTTCCGTACGCACAAATTCAGGAACAAACCTAGACAGTTCTGTAAATTTAGTTTCATACTCTGCCACCGATAGGTTTTCCTGTTTTAACTCTAGAAACTTTATTTCCATTTGGTTCTCCAGGTACCTAGGGGAATACTTTTATAAGAACACCCTAGTGAAACGTTCCCAGGTTATCACTCCCGCTCCTTCTAGATTCTTTTTAGTTTCCCACCAGTAATTTGCCTCTCCCTTTAAGAGATAGGCTGCAAAAACTGTTTTCTGGTCTTCCTCTATCCTCAGTATCTCAAAAGCTTTTTCCATCTCTTTTAACCAGGCTCTGGCTACTACTGGGTTAACAGTTCCCTCAAACTCTGGGGGTTTTAATGACTTAAAAGCACGAAAGGAGTTAGCTGCCTGGTTGGGAAGAACAGGTGGTTGTTGCGGATTCTGTGGATTAGCTAAATTCTGCCTCAAAAGTTCCATAAATTGGTTAAAAGGGTCACCACCCTGATTTCCCTGTTGACCAGTTGATTCATCTTCTTCTTCCTCATGATCTTGTTCGTTATGAGCGTTTTCACCCTGCCTATTATGACTTCCTTCCTCTCTCTCATTTTCCCTTGCATTCATTCTATTATTACGCTTAGGCGGCATGATTCTGTATATAACAATATTCTTCATTAATCACCCAAAATTAGGGTACAATATACATCATTTCCATATATGCACAACTATGTCATTAGTTAACTTATTTATACATCACAGTTAATATCTAGTTATAATACTACCTCATTAAATAAACTTATCACTTTTAGCATAATAACCTTTTCATTTAAGTCAATTACCTGTCATACATTAATAATTTCGAATCTCAACACTTAGTATCAAAATATGATAAAATTAGGCAAAATACATAAACTTCATTAATTTACATAAATATTTTACAACTTGGGTACAACGTCTTTTACTACTAATATCATACATCATAAAGTACAAGGTTCGAAACCCCAAAAGCATAACCGTACATACTAACTCGCTATAACAAAAGCACTACTAGCTGTCCTCTAATCAGACTGGGATTAAGACAGTAAACAACTAACCTAATCCTCAAAATGACATCCACAAGATGACTAGTCTGATTAGTATCCAAGACTACTACTCCTAATCATGGTAACGACGCCCTGATAACGTCTCTGATCTGCACTACCATAGTGGTGACTACATCAACTATCTGAGCCCTCCATACTGGATCCCCTCTGTCTCCCAACATCCCCCTAATATCACCGAGTGCCCGCAGCTCGATACTAACTATGCCCAAAGACAACCCATCTGGTATCACACCTCCTCCTCCTCTCGCCCTGTCTAACCTCTGCACAAGTGTATCTATAGTCCGACGGGACTCCTCCAGCTGTCCCTGTAGGACAAAGTACTCTGACAAGAGAATAGCTGGCAACTGACCAGCTGGAAATATAGGTGCCTCCTGAGGTGGCATAGCAACTGGGGGAGGTACATCTACAAGTGGAGGTGCATCTACTGGTGGAGGTGGTGGTGGTGCAAATGGTGGGGATGGAGGAACTGGCTCCGTGTCCGCATCCTCGGAAGGGTCCTCCTCCAACTCATCCTCTGACAAGATAAAGTGTCCCGGTGGAGTGAACTGCTCAACTGGGTCCTCAAAAGGGTCAGGGCTAGGTAGAGGAGATGGAACTGGTGATGGCACTGGGACAGGTGGAACAGGAGTAGGAGTCATGTGAATGTCCCTCCACTCAATCGGCTCCTCAGGTATAACAGATAACCTAGGCCTCTTACGCAAGGGCATCTCCTCCTCAGGAATATCCGACCGCACCCGAGAAGGTCCGGCCCCATCAGGTCCTACATATGGTCTACCAGTGTATGGCACTATGGCCACAGCATCCCTCTGCCTGCGCTCCTCTGCCTCCTCAAGTCTCACTCTGATCTCGTGTCTCTCTATGGCCTCTGCGCGAACTCTCCTCCTGAGGTCAGTGATAGCATACTCTGGAACCTCTACACCTACCAGCAACAAGTCTCTAATCTCCTGCTCGGGTAGTCCTAGCCACTGGGGGTCCTGACCCGGCTCACCCATCTCCGCTCCCTATAATAAAACATAAAATTCTATTAGTAACGGTCTATAAAATTATATTATATGCTTAAAATAAATACTACCTGCGATATACCACCCCTGAACTTGATGGAAGTTCACAATTTATGTTATAACTGGTACATTTATTATTATCACTCTTGTTCCTGAGCATTATGACTCTTAGCTCTGATACCAAACTGTGACAGCCCCAAATCCGGGGTCATAAATCTGGGCCATCACGGACCAATTTCCATTCAATATCAATATCCCTTGGGTCTTTTTTTTTTTAAAAAAATATAACATTTAATGCTTAATCAATTGACCCCACACTAATACACACACACACACCAGTCATATGCTCAGGGAACAACATTTATCATAACAAAAGTTTAGAGTTGATAGTTAAGAGAGTTATTACAAACCAGGATCATACTTAAGTACATTGTTGAATAACACTTCGACATAAAGCGTTTCAACAACCAAAAATTTATTACATGTCTTCATACTTAATTATACATAAGCCCTCAGAACCCGTCTGCCTCATCACTACCTCCGGAATCGATGCTAACGTGCCCTCAGAAGGTCGCCTTTCCCTTACCCTCTTGCGGGGCGTTCTGCGTAGTATTGGCATACCTAGCTGTATATAGATAAGTAGCAAGAGTGAGCTATAATAGCTCAGCAAGATAATATTGTAAACTAGAATTTAAAATGTAACCAAGTATACATGTATATACATATGTAAGCGGTAACCAATTATAAACTTTAAGGAAGAATGTAATTCTTATTTAATAATACATCATCCACTTACTACTAGAAGAAAGAAATTTAGGATAATACAGTATCAGTTTCTCTTCTTAAATAATATAACCATCAATATATCCTTTCAGTGTAATATTTCAAGATAATATGAATACTTACTTAAATCTCTCACTATCATCTTCTCATATCATTTTACCTTTTCAGTATACCAATCTGACTTTATCGTTGATTCTTTATTCAATAATCGTGGGGGTTTTCACTTTTGCCGAATACGTGAGGCACGATGATCAGTCGTCCTCCGTACCCGTCCATTTTTACTACCGGTAGAAGGAATGAAGGCCACCTGCTAACATCATCCCTGGAGGAAGGCCACCTGCTAACATCCTCCCTGGAGGAAGGCCACCTGCTAACATCCTCCCTTGGCATCTTCGTGCCGAATCATGAATGCTAGACTATGTCGCACACAGCCCTGACACAGCCTCTTATGCAAGTTTGTTGCTAATCCCCCTTTTTATAAAATCATTATTCAATTTATCAACACCATTTCACATTTCCATTCCCGTATATCACTTCCATTCTCGCACATTATTTCTATAAAATATATATATAACATAACACTTTGATTATGATTCCGATATCTCTTTTATATTTAAGAATTCAATTATGCTTTTATATTCATAAAACCTTTCCGTCTATTTTAAGAGTAGTAAATAATAATCAAATAATATTTATTCAACCACTAACACTAAAAAGAATATTTATAATATAGCATTATAAATCATATAACCCTAGATAACAACTGATACCATTCTCTTTCATATCTCTTTTACCCTAGAGCATATTCGCTCCATTCGTAATCATCTCTATATTCATATTTCAGAAAACATATCCATCTCTCTTTAACTTCCCACAATCAAGAGAATATATTCTTTGCAATATAGCAACAAAAGCATCACATATACATAAATATTCCATGATATCATTATTATCCCGAAGATAAATAATTTTTAAAGTAGGGATAGAAGGATCTTGCCTCGGTTTCTGTATCCTGACAGTATGGCTGGTCCCTCCTCCGGAATTTCTATAAACACAAAAGGACCGTCATTAGAATACCACATCTCTTACTCACTACCCTCTTGTATAACAAAACCCTTTACACTTCAACATATGTTTAACGTATCATTATTACCCCAAAGGTTCAAGGACTTAACCATTTATAAGCTCAATCGAAGTTTCAGTGTTTGTCACCATTTCACCTAACGACCACACTCGACTGTAAAATTTCTTATAAATTTTAAATTTTGAATTTTAATATAAGGTCAACTGTCAAGGGTCCTCTGGCCACCCTACTACACTATCCCAAAATTTCGTGGCTTATAAAACTGTCTAAGTATGGTAACTTTAACCTCAAAGTTGATACAATTACGCTTTCTCGGTTATCGAACGTCTTTCACTAAAACTGACTTTTCTCCTAAACCGTTCATCAGATTTTAACGCACCTTATATCAAAACGATCTACGAACCAAGCTCTACTCTACCATGGTCACTTAGGGGTCCAAACAGTAAGGTACCGTGTGGTTACAGTGGCTAAAAACAGGGTAGTTTCTGTCCTAACGAAAATCGGACATTATAACTGCTGTAATTTCATACTTTCCGAAATTTCACCACTCCAAAACCACCATTCTACACTCCTTTCAGGCCCTACACCATGTGGGCTACCTCCCAACCATGGTTACAAGTTCACAACAAACTTTCCATGTCAATTCCAACCATTTATATCACAAAATCATCATAACTTAACACTTATATCAACTAACCACTAACCAATTCAAAAATCATCATAAATACAAAGGGGCAAGGATTGTTATACCTTCTTGAAGCTTTAAAGTCACTTAACAAGCCTTGGGTACACCTTAAGTCACCTTGTATTAGCTTAAATTAACTAAAGAGATCATAAAAACAAAGATTAAAACTTGAAAAACACTATTCACTACTATTCATCTTGCACTTGAATGATTTTATTACCTAGGCAAATGATGATGGTTGGCCTTGAAACTTTGAGAATATCACTTTCTAACCTCCAAGCATCTCCACCATTTTTCCCTTGATTTAATCTTGAAGAGAGCTAGGGTTTTGGATTTTTTTTTTTTTCTTCTTTTACTTTGTTGAAGCCGAATGGTGTTGTAAGGAAGGGGGAGAGAGTTTTGTGTTTTTTTCTTTGATCTTATCTCTTAATTACTTACTAATCTAGATTGTATTGGAAGCTTGGTAGATATTTGTGATTAAAACCATGTGAAAATACTAATTTGCCCTTAAACTAGTTAGTGGAAAATGATGTCATTTTGGTGATCTCATAATTCTCTTTTTTTTTCTTGATTTTCTTAAGTAATTTGCTAGCACTCTTGGTAATAATAATGTGGTATATATCCTTGTTATATTATTAATCTTGGTTGCTAAATCTCCATATTCGTCTAATTGTGATTCGTTCCAAGTATACCTCATTATCTCAGGGATTTTGAAATCATTTCACAATCCAAATTCCTTTGGTATTCTCTTAACTTAATAATCCTCTAGCTCCAATATAAATTCACTAATCCCTCAATATATAATTCTTATAATGTTTCCATGCTCCTTAATGTCCAATAGAAGCTTATTCGAAATCAAAATCCTCAAAATCCGTGTTCAGAAATTTCTGGAATCTATCGTCATTTCGAGTCACTTATTTTCAATGTACAACACTGATATGGTTTCTATTTACTCATTTTCCGTTTCCATTATGGAGTACTTATATACCATTTCACTAAATCCTCGAAATTTACTATTTATGTGACCACTGTAGCATTACTGAAATTATGGTTATTACATCACCCTCATAAGTTTTTATGGATTTATAAGCCATAAGCCACCTTTAAGGTAAAACAAACAGGCACATAATTCCGTTGATGATTCTCTATAAACTCGCGCATAGCAAAATTAATAGAAGAAAAATGCTCTATCATAATGTATTTTTTAATAGATTTTTTTGATCCCCAATGCTCTATCCTAATGTTGTACTTTTATTCTGTTTTTAAAAAAAATATATCAGGTGATTCTGTTTAAATCTGAATGTTTCAAAATAACTAATTTTGAATATTAGTCAGGTTTAATTAAATATTAATAAATTTCAACTAAAATTCGAGATTTGGAAAATAATTATATACTAAAATTTTTGAAACTTTCAAAAATAGAATTTCATTTGATTTGTTTTTCTGAAAGGATAAATTTCATCTATTGCTTAGTTAACAATAATATATTATTCAGTATTTCGAAAAAAAAAAATGCTGACCTTCCACATAAAAAATACTCCATCTCAAGATTTTGCCTCTACATTGCTACAAATTTAAGGTTTTACAAAAGCAGAGGTAGCTGTCAAAGTGTCAATGCAATTAAAATTTGAACATTCTGGAAATACAAGTTGAATAATAAAAATTTTGTGAAAGCATAATTAGAATAATATAAATAAATATAACAAAGTACTTGCTGGAAATTTTGAAGAATCAACATAAACAATCACCACATGTAACATCAGTGAAATTCTTGGATGAAAGATGATAACTAAACAATGTAGCAGGATACAAAATCTCAGATGACACAAAAAAAAGGATAATGAGAACTACAGACTTCCTAACAAGATATATGTAGTCTCTGCAAAATTATCAATCCTCCTCTTCACCTTCATTTTCAGCAATGTTAAAGTACCTCAGCTCATAAACATTTCTGTCCTTGTTAGAAGCAATGACCCTAAGCCAATCACGTACATTGTTCTTCTTCAAGTACTTTTTGGTCAAGTACTTCAAATACCTGCATTTAAAACAAATAAAAAAAAAATAACACATGAAAGAAGAGGACTAGGAAGTAAAATCTAGCTGTAATGAGCACATGACGAAGAAATGACACAAATATGTAGCACATACTTACAGTATCTAAGAAAACGGGAGAGCAATCCCCTATACAAATTGGTAAAGCCTGCATTTTTAGTCATTCCTAAAAATTATTGCTTCCTAGGCATATAAGATCAAATTTTGGTACAAAATAACTGTTGCACACTCTTCTCGTGAGGCATTTTAATGTTTTAAGGGTTTGTAATCCCGTGTGACATGGTGATTCTGTTCAAGCTTGTGACCCCGTGAAACATGGTCATCCCATTACAGTTTATATAATTAACATTCTGAAACATTCTTAGAAAAACTTAGAAAAGCAAGCCATAACAATTAGCTAAATAGATATCAATGCATTATTTTGTCTGGTTTACAATCTATCCAATGTCAGAACATCTCAAAGCACTAATCCATCACAGAAATAAGCACATTCTTAAATCTTAGTTCTAGTTGACAATAGTCTATAGGATTATAGGTACATTCAGCAACATAGACAGTGGAATTTTACATATAAATTACACTACGGATACCACATCATCGTAAAATACAGAGGTTTCTGGGTTATGGATAAGTCTTTAGAGTTTTGAACACAGAGTAAGGAAGTCAAATATTCTTGTTAAAGTACAGTTAATGTGGAACTAATTTCGTCTTTTACCCTTAGTTTTTAACTTTTTATTGGTTGATTACGCCTACTTAGCTTCCAAACAGAATACTTTATATAGGGATACAGTCAGATATAACCTAATCAACTGTTATTGCAATTGTCATTGATAAACGAGAACTAAAAAACAAAAGGTTTCTAAACGTCAATTAATCACAAACAGAGAGAGTAGTTCTCACTCCGAAGTCAGCACCAACAACTTCCATGTCACTATACATATTAATCACTACAGAAATATCGTTCCATTTGGTTCAATTTTAATAACATATCAAAACTAACTTAGCCAGAACAGAAAATGTTATTCACTAATCCAAATCCTAAATGTACACTTATCTAGTTATCTACATCTATACATACATTAGGAATAAAAACAAAACAATAACACACAAAATAAATATCGATAACAGCTTCAAGTTACTAATTCACCGATACCAAAAGCACTACCAATTCAATTCACCGAACATACAAATAAACTAACATATACATAAAGAGATATTCATCAAGTACCTCTTGGAGAAATTGCCATCAGAAGTGACGGTAATTTTGCTCTTCTCACGAGTAACGGTAACAGAATCACCGAGAGCTCCAGCTTTGCCACCGACTTTGATGCGTTCCTGGAGAAACTTTTCGAGCGAAGCGATCTCCATAATCTTATCCTCCACAGGCTTTCCACAATCAATAGTGTAGCTCACACCTTTCTTCTTACCGCCTTTCACTACTTTACTCATCTTTACGATTCAATTCACCTTCATTTTTACAACATTATCAAACAATCAATTAACATTTGCAATATAACATTCTACAAACACAGGATTTCAGAGACATTTAAACTTAATTTCATTTTAATAACTTTATCAAACAATAAATTAACACAGGCAACATTTACAATGCATATACACGGATCTGAGGAGCAAATTAAATCAGAATTTCATTTTAACAAAATATATCAAAACAAATAATTATAAATACAGAATTTAGAATAGTTCATATTAGCAATTTATAGATATACATACAGATACATGTATGTATATAGACATGGATGTAGAGAAATTTACCTGAGATTTGGCAAGGATGTTGGAGCTGCTGCTGTGGAGAGGGAACAAGAAGTAGTAGGTTATAAAGATTATATATTTAACGCTAAACAAAACCCTATCGCTGTGAGATTTGGGCTGGGCTCAAGCCCATATATTCCAATTAATTAATTCAAACTCGGTGCGGCCCATTTGTCATATTGAATTTAACGAAAACAGGCCATGCGTATCTATCGGCTAATGTTAAAAATAATCATTTTTTAAAACTCCATCATGAAAATACCCATTTTGGAAGTGATTGGTTATTAATTATAATAATTAGCATTTTACCCGTGTTACGCACCGAATGCATAATTCTAAAAAAAATTAAATAAATATTAAAAATATATACAAGCATCAAAAAATAAACTTTTACATTTAATTATTTAGATTGTAATGTTGAACCCTACTATTTCATCAAAATTTTATCTACTAATTTAGTTTGTTAAATTATGATGTATTTAAATATTTAATATTTATATTACATAAATAAAGTAATATAAAGAATTACATACACAAACTTCGATCTGATCCAAATTTTTATGGGTTTGGACCAGACAAGACGGAAAATCGGATTTTTTTTATTTGAAGGATGGGAGACTGGACCGCTTATATACGATTCGGTCCGAGTCTTGGACTGACAGACCCGGTCCAATTTTATTTAGCTGTCTGAATCGAAATGTTGTGTCGCCCTAACTGCACTACACATAAATTACTTCTAGTAACTTAGTTGCTTGTTCATTTTTTACTTTGATAATTTCATAAAAAAGTCTTGTTGGAATTCAAAGAAAGTCTCAAAAGCATCAAAAGCTTGTTTATAATTTTTTTCCCACGCAATGGATAAATTATATTAAGGCTAATAAAAAGAAATAAGAAATTGAGTAAGTGAGTGATATAATAAATCTTAAGTCAGAAGTTTAGTAACATTTAAACCCATGACAAATGAATATTTACATTTAAAGTCAAGTAAAATGAAAATTTCATCATATTGAAGTAGCTCGTTGCCAGTGATCTTAACACACTATTAGCCGAGCAATCTTGTTATATATAGATGTAACTTCCTGATTCAATGAATCTATAAAACCGTAAAGATCTTATAAGACATACATATAGTTAGTTAATTTTCTGTCATAATATGTCAGATATTAACATGTTTGTTACGTTACTAATAGAGACTATAATAATAGATTTTAATTAAATAAGAAAGTTATATATATTATTCAGTAATTTTCAAATTATTCTTAAGAAAAAATTGTGCTTGACCACAAAGGTCAGAAAAATGTTACAAATACTGTTAACGACACAGGTCAAACGACCATATTTATCATATATTTCTTACTTTTTCGAATGTGAATGCGGCAATAAAAGTTTGTAATCATACACCACAAAGTACTTTATTGAGAGTACATGTCCCATTAATAACATATCGTTGTTTCCCTTGTTTGTGTATGTCCTGGTGACCTGCCAGTAAAGTAAACTGAAAATTTTAGTTTCCAAAAAAAAAAAAAAAATCACCTTATATTCTCGGATAAGCAATAACAATCATTAACTATGGCATGAAATTCATTCACATTTAGGATCCACCGAAAATTATGTAAATTCATAAAATTAAGAAAAGACTAAAATTGAAGATCTTTTAAGGGAGTAAGTTGTGGTAAAGTTTATTCTCTTAGCAGGTTATATAATTTCGTAATTTGAGCTTATTGAGTACCTATGTTAAAGTTGACTACCAAAGTACATAAATGATTTTGGAGAATATATATAGGTGGTTTTTATGACTACTCTGACAACAACAAAATTGTGGCATAATAATATGTATTTGACACACGAACAAATATATTAATATAAGTATTGTTAAGTTGATAAAAGTTATATGTTTTAATTTGGAACATGCATGTGTGTGTTTGAATAAGTGTGTAGGTATTTTTGTTAGTAAGAACATCAAAAGTAGATACATAAAGTGATTAACTCTTACAAAAAAAAACAGCATCATTCATAAACATTAACTTTTCTCAATCTAATAATTTAAATTAACAAATAAAAACACTTCGTAGATATACAACTACGATAGTCATACTTAGTTTGAGGAAGGAATAAGGATGTTTGTCGGGGTGTAATATAATCTCAAAAAAATAGAGAGACTGATTTTTTGCAGTAGATTTGTCTGTTAGTCTCATAACAGACCATAAATAAAATTTACAATGATATAATTTCAACTTATTTTAATTTTTCAAGTTAACGCATATATTTCATAAACATCAATTTGATTAGCTTGTAAAAGATGGAAGTGAACAAGGTTAGAAACGGAGAAAAATATGAGACATAAAAATATATATAATTTATAAATTTTGAAATAATAAATTAATTAAATAAATCTTTGAAATTAATATTTTATTTACACATGTATCACATTAAATTTATATATATTTAACTAATTGTACATCTAATTTAATATTATATTGATTACGAACTTACTAAGTAATTACCTTTACATTCCCGGATTTCATTTAATTAATGGTAAACCATAAATTAAATTAAGGACAGATATTTAAAATGCTAATAATGAAAAAAAACGGTTGGTTCTTATTTTGAAAGATAATTATAAAACGTTTATTTATATATTAGTAAATCTAATTTAATTTTAATTTTAATGTGGACTTACAAATTACTTGACTTTACACTCTTGGATTTTTTAACAAATAGGAAACCACAAAATAAATTTAAGGACAAATAATCAAAATGATAATTATAAAAAATGAATGGATTTGATTTAAAATGTTAATTATATTTACAATTTGTTCAAAATAAATGACAATTAATGGTTTTAAGATTGATTCTGTACCTTTTTGTCATTGATTCGTGTTGTAAATTCAAGATACCTTCTGAATGGTTATGGCCATTCATGATGTACCTTTGAATGTTAAGTTGGTGAAATAGCAATATATATAATATTAAAGTTATTAGCAATTAAGTTGATGGAGTAAATAGATTTTTTATTGATGTATAGAAGAAAAAAACTATTGAATGCATTTTTATTGAATGTGACTTGTGTGTTTTTCTGAAGAATCGACTTCCAAGGGTCTAGAAAAATTCTGCTTCAGAAGAATCGAGAAACTGATCTTATTTGGGTGTTGATCCCTTCAGAAAGACCATATAAGAAAAATTATATCATACTTTTAAATGTATGGAAAATGATACTATATATATTTTAGTGATCATGAAGGTAAGTTATGAATGATAATATTGGCAACCCAACATTGTAAAAAAAACATTTACCTATAGGAATGCCTAATAATGTAAACAAATCGGTGTAATATATGTGGTAAGGATTGATGCCTACAATTCAGTACGTCGCAGAATTATTGAAGATGACCACTGAATATTCTAATGGGAAGTAATTTTGGGAGGATTTGGAATATGGATGATAAAAACCTAAATAGTTTTCAATTATTTTTTGTTAGAATCGTTTTCTGTTGATTTTATTGGACAATTAAAACACAAAACATACAATACATATATATAATCGAAATAAAATTTTATATATATATATATATATATATACACAAGTATAGTCTGTCATTTAATAAAAAGATACAATGTAGTACCTTAACCGAAATTGATATGATTTAAGCATGAGGAGGAGAATTGATACAGACACTTAGTTCATCAAAGTTGGCTAGGTCTGATGGAGGATAGGGAATAAGCGGCTTAGATTTATTGTAATGATTAAATTGATACGGAGTATAATAATTTTATTTTCAGTTTGTAAGAATTTTATATTTGAGATATTTTTATTTTAAGTAAATTATTTATTAGTTAATCGTTAAAATAAAAATTAGTAGTTATTACGTTTAGTTTTTTTTATATATAAGCAGTTATTATATATAGTTAATTGATATTAAAAACAAAAATCTATTGTTAATGAGTTTAACTTGAGTTGAGTTTACGTAGAATGTAGATCCAATAGAGAAACATGTTACATTAAGTTTAATTTATCTAGATTCTGATTGATACTAAAATAATTTACAATCTTACGATTATTTAGCTAATACGTGGTAGATTCGGGTATTATAATAAAGGATGTTCAAAAAAAAATCATAAAAATATATAAACATATGTACTTTACTGTTATGTGAATTTATAAAAAATATTATTTACGGTTAGTAGTATTTTCTTAAAATTAAAAACCATGTGATATACGAATTTATTGAATGATATTCGCGATTAGTAAATTAGAATAAGCATCGTAAATAATAAAAAATTTGTAGATCATTGATTGATTGAAAATTTAGAAGTGAATTCTGATTGTCTCTAAAGTAATTTTTATTTTTTGATTGGTAATTTATTCACCAACCAATAATAATACTCTTCTAGAGTATATTTAATAATTTAAATAATTAAAATATATGCAGCGTTTGCTTATATGCATTTATTAATTAATTTTATTAACAAATTATGAATAAATAAATTTTTGAGCTTTTAAAAAAAATCGAGTATTAGAAGGTATGGAAATTATCCAAATTATTTAAAATTTGATTTCAAATCCGATATTTTTCATATTTCTAGTTGAGTTATATTACAATTGTTTAAAATCGGTTATAATTGTATAATATATATTATGAAAATCAATTTATAATGTATGATAATATGATTGTAATTGACTTTATATTAAAAAAGTGGTTGATTAATGAATGAGTGGTTATGAAATATAATTTAAAATATATAATAGTATATCGTGATTGATTTAAAATTAAAATAATGATTTTTCAGTAATTGTTTTATTAAAAAAATATGTATTTATGGATATGTAAATACTAAAAAATATGTATTTATGGATATTTCTAATAAAATCATTATTGTATTTTAATTAGAAGTGTTAACTAACCACGGTTAATGAGATAGGATGTGATTGTAAATAAGGAAAACTCTTAATATAACATGATTGGTCTAAAATTTAGGAATTAGCTCTAATTGGTTCTAAAATAATTCATAGTTTTCTGATTGTTTAACTGAATACTAGTAGACACAGGTAACCAATAATAATACTCTTCTAGAGTATATTTAATAATTTAAATAATTAAAATATATGCAACATTTGCTTATATGTATTTATTAATTAATTTTATTAATAAATTATGAATAAATAAATTTTTGAACTTTAAAAAAAATCGAGTATTTGAAGGTATGGAAATTATCCAAATTTTTTAAAATTTGATTTCAAATCCGATATTTTTCATATTTCTAGTTGAGTTATATTATAATTATTTAAAATCGGTTATAATTGTATAATATATATTATGAAAATCAATTTATAATGTATGATAATATGATTGTGATTGACTTTATATTAAAAAAGTGGTTAATTAATGAATGAGTAGTTACGAAATATAATTTAAAATATATAATAGTATATCTTGATTGATTTCAAATTGAAATAATGAATTTTCAGTAATTTTTTTATTAAAAAAATATGTATTTATGGATATGTAAATATTAAAAAATATGTATTTATGAATATGTCTAATAAAATCATTATTGTATTTAAATTAGAAGTGTTAACTAACCATGATTCATGAGATATGGTGTGTTTGTAAATAAGAAAAACTCTTAATATAACATGATTGGTCTAAAATTTAGGAATTAGCTCTGATTGGTTCTAAAATAATTCATAGTTTTCTGATTGGTTAACTGAACACGGGTAGAATCAGGTATTATAATAAAGGATTGAGATACCCATTTGTGAGTTGGGTATCTCATTTTGTATAGTATATCCATTTGTGAATTGGTTATTACAATTTTTTTATTTTTAATTTCTTAGGATACCCATTTGTGAGTTATGTATCTTATACAAAATGAGATACCCAATTACCAGTTGGGTATCCCATCGGGTAAAAATAACCATACACTTTGAAAATTGTTATTTTTGTCATTTTTAATTCAAAAATGGGTATTTTTATCATTTTCCCATATATATCTATACTATTATATAAAAACGAAACATTATAAATTTTGGTACCTATTTTTTGGTACCTATTTTTTGGTACTTCGTAAATTTACTTATTTACCCTTCATTATAAAGAAAAATAAATACACCTAAAATAAGTAATAACATATTAATGATAATTAGTCAAGATATTACCTTTTATAAACACCTAAAAAATCAATCGTATTATATCTTTCCATCATTAATATTTCCTTTCGAACTAAAACAAGTTAACTTTTTAATTTAAAACAAATCTTACAATCATTAATATATACCGGAAAATATCACACCATAATTTTCAAGAAAAATAAAACACCTAAAATAAAAATAACATAATATAATTAATGATAAGTAATCGATTAACATAATAAAATTAATGGTAATTAGTCAATTATTTTTTCACATTAATATAATAAAGTTAACGGTAAGCAGTCGATTGTCTTTTTCATATTTACTTTTAGTTGAAAATATTACCTCTTATAAACACCTAAAAACATCAATAATATCATATCTTTCGATCATTAATATTTCCTTTCGAACTAAAACACGTTACCTTTTTAATTTAAAACAAATCTTTCAATCATTATTATATACCCGAAAATATAGCACCACAATTTTCAAGTAAAATATAACACATAAAATAAATAATAATATAATATAATTAATGGTAATTAGTTGATTGTCTTTTTCATATTTACTTTCAATGGAAAATATTACCTTTTATAAACACCTAAAAAGATCAATCGTATCATATCTTTCAATTATTAATATTTTCTTTCTAATTAAAACACGTTACCTTTTTAATTTAAAACAAATCTTACAGTCTTTAGTATATACCCGAAAATATCATACCAAAATTTTCAATTATTAATAAAATATATTTTTTTTGCCAAAAAAATAACAATTTTCATTAATTAAAACAAACACACAGCCGGGACAAACCCCCAACTTGAGATACGATCAGGTTGAAAAACAAAGACAAGCTAAAACACTTAGCTGGTTTATTTATTAAAAATCATATACGTTGTTTATAATAAGGAAACATTATTATAATCCGTAAACATGAGTATATTAAATTATATCAAATTAGAATTTAAAAAATTATTAAAAAATAATGATTATATAAAAACATAATTATAATATTAAATAAAATTTATAACATAATACAAGAAACCCGTGCATTGCAATGCTAATAATTAACCGATTATCTTTTCAACTAAAACATATCATCTTTCTATTTTTTCTAATTAAATTCCCTTTTTTCTAGAAATATCACGGGCAACCTTAATTTCTCATTTTCTAAAAAATACTAGAAACAATTTTAATTAGTAAAAGAACATAATTAAATTATAATTAGTATAAACTAATCAATTACCTTTTTCACCTAAAGCATGTCACCTTTTTAATTTCACGTTATCTTTTCTATTTTCTCTAACTAAAATCTCTAATTTTTCAATTATATTGAGGACAATTCTATTTAATACAATAAAATATGATATATATATATATATATATATATATATATATATATATATATATATATAGGCTTTTGCTCAAATACAAACTACTCTTAAAATGAGAACTACAAACCAACACAAAATATATTATATTTCATTTATTCTAAGGGCCCCGCCAGGGGCACCTTCACAAAAAAGTCTTATAATATATATATATATATATATATATATAGGCAAGTGCTCAAATGAGACCCCCACTTATTATGAGAACTGAGACTGAATCTCAGCCATACCTTTTTATATCTACATTTAATCCTAACCACCCAAATATATATCTAAATTTATTCTCTCTCCTCTAAGTTTCATTTGAAACCCAGTTCATTTTAATACACTTCTCATCCCCCTGCTTTTTCTTTCCTGTCGTCATTCCTTCTGTCCTCCATCTCCGATATACTCCGATACTGCCATCTTATTTTTTCGCCGCTCCTGATTGACCTTATTGCCGCCATCATCACCAGCTACCATCATCATCACAACCTCATCGTCAGTACCAGTGCTTTTCTCCAACAGCATGCGTCTTCTCCGACCGACTAGAGTGGTCAGGGAGAGAGAGAGGTCGCCGGGATCCATGGATATGGCGGCGGTCAAAAACAGAAAGAAGGAGAGAGGTCATCGGGATTAATGGAGATGTCGGCGGTCAGAGGTTAGAGAGAGAGGTCGTCGGAATTAATGGAGAAGGTGGCGGCAAAGGTTGAGGGTGGGTGATTCTATAAGTGGTGGTGTTAGTGGGTTTTAATTTTGGTTATTCTAAAAAATATTTTGGTGATTGTGGTTGTGATGTGATGATTGTAGTTTAACTGTGATTTACTTTCAATAAATTTAGTGATTTACGTTGATATTTTAGTGATTTCTGTTGATATTTTGGTGATTTGTGTTAATTTTTTTGGTGATTCGTGTTGAAATTTTGGTGATTTGGTCATTTGTGTTTGAATTTGACGATTTTGTAGTTATAGGTGGTGGTTACTTTCTGACTGTATAAATTTTGATGATTTCAGTTTATATTTATAGATCGTGGTTTGGATTTGGTCATTGTTACGGTGATGGGTGTGGTGACTGTGTTTTAATGGTGGTGATGATGGGACCTATGTTATAATTGTGACGATAGCACCAATGAAGTTTTGATAGAGGTGGTGACAAAAGTTTTGATACAGAAACTCTGTTGGCGGAGCTTCAACAAATAAAGAAGATAAAGAAGGAAAGAGCCGAGGAGAGATTAAAAGAAAGAGCAGAGAAGAAGGGGCGCGCATCTATTTTTTATTGGGCTTTTTTCAGGCGGCCCAATGTGCAGTTCTCACTATAACAGGGGTCTCACTAGAGTAGCCCTCTATATATATATATATAGGCCTTTGCTCCATAAAGAACACTCTTATATAACAAACAATAAAGAACACTATAAAATCATTTATTCCAATAGATCCATTGGCCCCGCCAGGGGCCTCCAATACAAAAAGTTCTTATTTTTTTAGGCTCTATCCATCCCGCAAAAAAAAAAAAATGAAAATTTTACTGTTCATGATGACGTCACTGATGACGTCATCGATGAACAGTAAATTTTTCAAATTTTTTTTTTTTTTTTTTTTTTGCTGGATGGATAGAGCCTAAAAAAATAAGAACTTTTTGTATTGGGTGGCCCCGCCAGGGGCAATGGATCTATTAGATATGAGGTGTTCTTTGTTGTTCTTTATATAAGGTGTTCTTTATGGAGTCCAACCCTATATATATATTTCAAAAAAGATGTCGAAAATGACAACTGAAAAATGGAACTTTCTTGTGCAACCACATGCAACTGAATGCACTTTTGTTTTTCAATTGAATTGAGTTGAATATGGCCCCTGGCGGGGCCTTGCAACACAAATGCACCAAAATCACCCCACCTTAGAAAAAAATCACCCCACCTTAGAAAAAAAAAATTGCATGTGGTTGCATTCAGTTGCATGGAGTTGAATAGGACCACTGGCGGGGCCTTGCAAACCAAATCCACCAAAATATAAAAACAAAGAAAGTTGATGAACAGTAACCTGCCACGTGGATCTGAAATATTTTTTTAATTTTTTTTAATGACATGTTATTGTTCATCTGAATTATTTTTTTTAAAAGTTTTTTTTAAAAAAATAATTAAAATTGGGTTGAAAGAGGAAATATAATATTTTTACAATTAAGATAGTAAATATGCAAAGAATTAAAGCAGATGATATTTTTGCAAAGAAAAACTTTAAAACTAGTATTTTTTGTAAATTCTCAAAAATATATGTATATTATTAATTTATTATCATTAAAAATAAAAAAGCAATTCAAAATGTTATAAAACGACTGTAAACAAAAAAAATTATAATAAAAAACATATTATCATAAAAAATATATTATCAAATAATAATAAAGCAACGTTGCACCAGTATAATAAACAAGGAAACATATAATGTACGGGTGACTTGAGAAATCCTCTAGTAGATCAAATTGTAATCATCTGAGGGCTGTTACTGCACCTTTAGGCTTTATGACTAGAAAATGTAGTCTGTTAAAATGTAAATAAGTTGAACTGTTACAACACTTGTGTTCTACCGCAAATTTGGCTGATTTTAATGAATGCCTTCGAATTAAAGTTCCGTTCATTTGTAAAGTTGTAATACATGATTTGAGTTGTAACGGGTTCAATTTGACTTGCAATAATAAAAATAATTCATTGCAACTTGATATTATTAAAATTTATTTGATACATATAGCACAATTATTTACATCAGTGATAAATAATAATTATAATTTATAGTGATTTCCGATATGAATTCTGTTTATGTAGAGTACAACAGTCCGTAGACTCCGCCGTACTTTGAATGGATTACAAATTAAATGTTTTTATATTATATTTTATAACAGCAGGTGATTAACGACTGAACACCACAAATAATCTGATATTAACGCTGTTACTGTTGGTACGCTTAGTAGTTTGAGATCATATACAAGCTGATCAGTACATCAGCTAAGATTTTACAAAAAACAACAAAGTTTCTCATTCTTCCCGTCACGTGGAAAGGGCACACCGCAAGATTAGAAACCAGGCCATTCTGGATAAAAGTAAGGCTCAGGCGGGGGAGAAGCTCCATGGTGGACACCCTCCACATCTTTAGAAGCAACAGAGGAATGTTGAGGGAAAACTTCATGGTAGACACCCTGCATAGCATCCGAAGCAACATAAGGATGCTGCATTCCCCTTGCAGAAACACCAGAAGAGTGCTGCATTCCCATCATGTAGTTACCTGGATAAAAGCCATTCAAATTCCCATCAAATGAGTTTTTCTGGAGAGGCAAATCGACTTCCATATCCTCATACATCCCACCATGGTTTCTTCCTACATCCATTTTCCCAATCTGTATTGGGTCATATATGATGACTGAGCGATGGCCACATGTCTCAGCTATTGTTTTGTGCTTGGCAGTCCAATCTGGACGGCTCCAAAGATACAGTGGTGGTGCCAAATTGTTATGCTGCTCCAGTGGCTTACTGTTTACATCAACTGATCCCGGTAGGTAGAATGCCTGAACGGAGAAACACACATTTAAAGATTATTATATAAATCTAATTATCCCATAATTGGAATTATCATTTGCTTCCAGACCTTGCCCGATAGTAATTCTTGATCCTCCCAAATATTATCATATGGTTCCTTCTTTCTGTCAAGTCTGTAGTAGCAGCAAGAGAAAAAAAAAATTAATCAAGAAGCCATTAACTGTTTACTTTTGTAGTATGAACATTTAGCCAGGCAAGATAAAGGACCTTTCAGTTTGTATGGGAACTATAAGAATGAGTAGCTTTGGTTTAAACGTGAGTGCCTTGTCAATGAATTTGTTTGCCAAGTATCCATGGACACCAAAAGGAGGATTCAGTCCCATAATCTATAAAAGAGAGGACCGCAAAAAATATATAGAACGTCCTTTTTCAATAACATTATATAAAGTACTAGAGAGCAACTTCTTAGCATCTGACCAGATTAGAACCAGCAGGTAATTCTTCTAAAGTGACAGTCATCCAATCTTTCTGCTCAAAGTTAAAGACATTCTAAGGAAAAAGAAAGGAAACGTTAGCAGTAAACTGGCTCAGGTCCTTGACAAAACAGTAACGAATAGCAAAAACATGAAATGAAATTGAACTTGAGAAAGAAAGTAAGATATAACAGTGCCGAAAACACAAGAAAAAACAGGATGTCGATCACATGACACTACATTTGAAAGAGAGTAACCCAGTACATGGTGTGCTTAATCCTAGCAAATCTGCATGAGCTGGGTAAAAAAGACGCACCTTGGGTGTAAATAGATCATAATTTTTGAAGGAGCAGATCTTTCCCATTTTGTGGAGACTATCTCTCATCAAGCAACTAAAGTCATTTGAACCGCAACAAAAATCTACTATCTGACCATGTGTTTTTGGTTATAAATAATATTTGATAGAACAAGAGCAATAAACTCAGTGACAACTGACAACTATGTAATTAGCACAATATACAGTCTCAAGGATTTTAAAATTTCCCACTATATATCCTATCACTTCAGTCAATTCAAAGATATAATTAAAGAGGTAACTTGGGACAAACCCTTCAAGTAATTTGCAGAATTAAAGAGATGTATGCAGTCTTACCGTGTCACCATCTTGCACGTACCACTTAAGCTTATCCACTATCTGCGCAACGAAGCAAATGTGCTATGAGCTTTAATATGGATGCTACCAAGGGCATACTATAACAATCCAGGGCAAGTCATAGATGCAAAACAAAATGATAATCTTCACAAAGTAACAATCAACCAAGAAGCAATCATTTATATATACACAAAAGAATTAATCATCTCTAATGAATATTCCACAGTACGTGGAAGCAGGAATTGACACAAAATATACTATTTAATTGAGTTCCTGCTATCAATGTTGCATGGTCTTCCAGATGAAAATCTTATAACTTGGTCACAACTCACAATGCAGACAAATTTCAGATGCTATTCAGTATTCACAACCACTACATAATGATTTAAAAGATTGTCAGGGACACTACTGTAGCTACTGTGTCTAGTAATATACTAATATCATGTTAAATCAGATGAAATCCTTGATGAAAGAATCCACGATTATTCTTTTGAAAATCTCTGCTCATACTTGGGCGAAAAAACAATGTTCCTGAATTCAATAGAGATAAACAATGTGTCCATTTAACATTTTTCTTATGTTAAACTGACAAGTTCCTCTTAGGAACCACCTCGAATTCCTAAATAAGTTAAGAATCATAATTTGAGTTATTATGATAATTAAGGTGAGTCTTATTTTGGTAGAAATATTCTAATCCAGACTTGGAGTTGAGTTGATTTTGTCGCATGATGATGGAAGATAAGATGGTCTGCAATGGGTTATAACGAAGGAGAAAGGGTTCAGAAATTACAAAGGAGGCAAAACTGTCAAATATTGTGTGCTAAAATAAGTCTACTTGCTACAGTAAGTCATAGTCAGAAGATCCACAGTAATTGTGATGTAATCAGTTACGTAGATGAAGGTTAATTAAGCTTATAAATAGGGCTTAGGAGCTCTTGTAATCAACAACACAGAATATTAATACAGAACAATTTCTGGTGTTCATTCCTTAGCATAGCTAGGGTCTTATTTCTAACATGGTATCAGAGCGTGTTCTATCCTAGGGAAATACATTTGTAGAAGAAATCAAGTTACAGAGACACAAAAACCAAACTGCACACAAAAAAAAAAAACCAACCTGCCCAGATTTCTTCTTTCTCAATCCAAATCACAATCAAAACAAATTTACAAGAAGTCTGGGGCTATTCCGGATCCGGCTAGTACTGACAATGCTGAGTTCCAGATTGTTTCGTGTATGTATAGCTGCAACAATACTCCCATGTCCAGCAGACAAAACAAACCTATCCCTATTAAACCAATAAAGATTCTTGGGATTATACCTCATCACTTCATCATACAAAATATGACCCATTGGAGCACAGCCCATGGGTAAACCCGGATGACCCGAATTAGCCTTTTCAACTGCATCAATTGCCAAGAATCTTATTGTATTGACACTTTTCTCCACCAATTCTATCTCTGTCTTCTCCAAAGTCTCCACCGCAGCTGCCCTTACCACCGCCGGCCGGAAATTCCTCCGGCGAGGTGCAGATTTCAGCGAGAAAATTGGGAGAGATGAGAGAGATGAAGATGAGTTTGGTTGCTGAGGTGATGAACAAGTTGGGTTGTGACGAGGAATCGAGCGAGAGAGAATGGCTTGGGAGAGTCAGTGAAGAAGAAGAAAAACAAAAGATAAGAAAAAGGAGGCTGCTGGTTGGTGTTAAAAAAAAGGGATAAGAAAGAAAAAAAGATAAAGAAAAGCAAAAGAAGAAAAAGCAAAATCATTGCTAAAGAAAAAAAGGAGCAGACAAAAAAAAAGGGTCATAAAAAAAAGGCAAAAGCATCTAAAAAAAGGGAAGATGCTAAAGAAAAAAATTGCTGTCGACCACAACGGGTAGCAGTAAAAAAAAACGAAAGGATAAAAAAAGAGTGATTTTATGATTTTAGATCCGATAAAAAAAAAGTATTTTACATTTATTTTCTTAAGGGAAAGTAGTGTTAATATTTTTATTAAAAAAAAATCGGGATCTTTTAAAAATGTATCACTTTGATTTTAAGAGTTTGCCCGGTTATAGATTTAATTGTGTAGTATTCAAGTGGTAGTTGATATTACGGTATCACTCCAATTTATTACGATACTACAAATTAAATAGTTCAGGGGGCGTTATTCCAAAGGAGCAGAAGAAGTAGTTGTATATTCAAACAACACAGTTCACTGCCACAAATGAAAAAGCAAGCAGCAGAAGTAGTGTATATACAGATGTACACACAGTTCACTGCCATGACGACAAAGCAGCAGAAGTAGTAGTATGTACACAGACATACACACAGTTCACTGCTATATCTTGGTAATACTGAGTGATCACAAATTCGAATCTCAGTTTCTTCAAAATAATCAGTTCAAAGACTGATTGGTGGTCATCCACCGTTGTGCTGAAAAGCAGCACCTTTTTTATGCTTTTGACATGACCTAAAATATACCGTGTGGTCGCAAGTTCGAGTCCCGGTATCCCAAAAGACTCAATAAACTCAAGATCGGTCGATCCTAAAAATGGGAACAGTTGGACGCTCAGATTAAGCTCAAGGGCTACTAGTGTCCACTCTTCAATCCCAAGAAAGGTCTTTCATCCGAAGATGGGATTTCGAGTGAGGGGGCGTGTCAAATATTGTGTGCTAAAATAAGTCTACTTGCTACAGTAAGTCATAGTCAGAAGATCCACAGTAATTGTGATGTAATCAGTTACGTAGATGAAGGTTAATTAAGCTTATAAATAGGGCTTAGGAGCTCTTGTAATCAACAACACAGAATATTAATACAGAACAATTTCTGGTGTTCATTCCTTAGCATAGCTAGGGTCTTATTTCTAACAAAAACGAAACAATGGTGGGTATGATTGGGGAATTTAGGAGAAAGGGGTACATGGAGAATATTAAAGAAAGAAGATTGTTTTTTTTTTGAGGGATTAAAGAAAGAAGATGATAACAATTGTGTGTATGATTTATTGACTTGAACTTGCAGTTTGTAGATAGACATGGCCCATGTTCTACAAGGCCAAACCAAAACTAAGAAGTAAAACATATTTTTCCAACTTTTAGTACACAAGTCAATATTCTACATGGAATATTCAAATATTTAAAATATTATATATGAGTTGCACTCTAGGAAGAACACCTTATCTAAAGAACAATAAAGAACACCATCACAATACTTTTTTTTTATGAAAATTGATTTTTATGATAAGAATCACAAATTTTAACAACAATTAACCTTAACATATCGAATCTAAAATAGAATCGCAATTAAATTTAAAAATCAAATGTTACATAGAATCCCCTATAGAATCTTATATATATTTTTGTAACAATAATTATGTATACTCATGTTATATCTAATCTTAGTTTTTTGTTAGATTCTATTTTTATTCATAAAAAATCATTATCGATGTGAAAATTAGAATCTAAACGCGATTTTATATAAGGTTGTTCTTTATTGTTCTTTGTATAAGGTTTATATAAGGGTGTTCTTCATAGAGCAATGACCTATATATATGTATGTATGTATGTATGTATATGATTAATACTCTGATAATTTAATTGTCGGTTAACCGATTAATCTCAAATCGGTACCTCAACCGATTAGACCGATTCCCAATTTTTACAACATTGCTATAAATTTATAAATAAAGATATTTAACTCTATTCTTGTATTTAGTGGATTGGTGGTTTAACCTCCCTCAAGGGATTGTTGTGTTACTTTCGTGATTGTTCTAGATAACCATGTCCTAATCAATGCAGCCTGAAAAATCAATTAGTAGAACCAAAAGACTGAAAAAAATAAACAGAATTATTTTTAATTTGCAACTAAGTGGAATCATAAAATGTAGATTTGCTCAAAGTAAGTTCATACATGTTTAATATCATAAAAGGTGAAGGGGTAGATCTCCTGAGATTGGAAAAAACATTTCCATGGACAGTCCCAGAAACATTTTCATAATTAAATGCTTTCACATTTGGTACAATCAATTTAAACATGTGCAAGTCCATATCTTAAATCAATAAATCATCCTTGCTGCCAAGTTTGGTTTGTACTGCCTGCTTTTACTAAACATTTTTCTATAGTCATCATCGATCCACAACATGCACAGCGCAGTGTACAATGTCAGTTAAATGGAAGTAAGAAATCAAATAACAGTTACTTACCAACTCAAGCTTGCTCACTTTAGTAAAGTGCCGACCAAAAGATGTATAGCGTTTGCCATGGAGAAAAGGAGCAAGATAAATGTTGAGTTGTTTCTGCACCATAAGAACAAAACACTCTTAGAAGTTAAAAAGTCCGAAATCCAGTTGTCTCTATCAATTCACTGGAACTACAACCATCTGAAACTGTCTAAAAAATCATATTTCTACCTTGTCAGCTAATAGGAACAAGTGATAAGACTTTTACGAGATAATGTCTCGGTAGACTAAAAAATAAAAGCAAAGGTGACAATTTACTGCTCCGAATTCATTAGGGGAAAAAAAACCTTCCATCTGACAAGTTGTTTGAGGACCTGCGGCTCACACACAGCTTTTGCATCCTCCAAGTCTCCCCCATCGTTTAATATCTTCAATGCAGTTTGAACAGCCTGTGAAAATAATTAGATGACTTAAACTAAAAGTACAACTAACTTCAGAATTTGGTATAACCCAAAACTATCATACAATAAAACTAATCGCACCTTTACATAGCCTTTCACCTTCCCTTCAGTAAAGGTCTTGTCCTCTGCGATCCTTACATTCGACGAATATAGTGATGGTGATGATGACTTCTTGCCTTTCAAAAATTCTTCCTCATTGAAAGAAGATGTAGAATCCTTTATCAACTTTAACATCCTATATCGCGAAGTATCAGATAGCAATTATATAAACAGACATACATAGGCACTATTATATACATAGGAAATACACATATCGAGATGATTGAATAACCGTTTTTCAAGGTCAACATCAACTGCTGGCTGACTACTGCTTCCTTTAACTTTCATAAATTTATCAGCACTCTGGTTTGGATAATCAGATATCTTTCTTTTGCTAGAACTGGGCAAGTACATTGTTCTCTGTGATGTGGATAAGTTGCTTTTGTCTACATTGGCACGCCTAAATACCTTTTCCCCAGTAATTGTAGCATAGGTTGAATGACCACGATATATCCCAGTGTGGTTAAATCTCTGCTTTAAAGGACTTTTCAGTGTAAAATTCCCCATACCCCTACTTTTTATCAGTTTCTCTTTGCTAGAAAGTAACCCCGAAGTGGTTTGCATTTTTCCTTCAACATTAGGAAAGATAATATGGTCTCTTTTAGGTGTCCAAATATCTGAAAGGATTTCATGGTCCCTGTAAAGTTCCAGGACAAAAATCAGAGACGTTTGTTACAAACTGCTACAGGATAACTTAAGAAACAGTAAACACCATGCTCTTTAGATAAAGAGGTGTACAGTCATCATTTTAGTTTGTACTTACATGCAGTAAATTAAAATGCGGCCCGGTAAGAGACCATCCCAAGCCCTTTGAACAAAATTCCCATCACTTCTGAAGGTAATCTCGCTGAAAATTAAAGAGATCAAACAAAACCCATGATTCCTTTATCCTTCAAATTAATCAGTTGATGATAACTATCTGGATGGTAATGGTTTGGGACTTAAGACTTGAAAGGCTGTCCAATAGACTTACCATCAAGCTTAAGATAGACATCACTGTTGTGACTACTATGTATTCTTAATATGATAGTATGCCTTGTTTAGTGCCGAGGAATGATATTCAAAGCAAAGGGAACATACCTGGGCAAGCATTTCCGATGGTATGCCTTCGGACAGCGTCTACACATTGCAAATTGCAACTCGTGAACTGCTTTGTCTTCTCCTTTCATACATATAGTACATTTATGGGCAGGACACAGAAAAGATTCTCCAGAATGGATTTTCAGCTCAAGTTCTTTACTTTTCAACGTATTACAAGGCTGGAGGAGTTCCGCGACACAGTTTGGATGGTAGAAATGACCACAATCTGCATTGGCACACTGGAAGACCTACAATGGCAAGGTTTTCATGCAGGCACAACATACTTGTTCTGTTCAGACTTGCAAGAAGCAGCTTGGCACTTACATTCAAGAGTTGTGTCTCAGCTAAAAAAAAAACTATCAACAGAAGCTAATGTAATTAGGAAAACTAATATGGTGAACTTTAGCAACTACGATTTCTCCAACCACTGTTAGTTGCATTTAGTTCCAGAAGGGAAGCTGGGTAAAGCTCATTTATTCTTGTAATGAATTATGATACTAGTACTGACACTGTTTATTCTTAAAAAAAAATTATACTACTATTATGATTAATAAATCATTTTCCTATATTCGTCGGGTCAGGTTAGCTGTAACCTGTTCACAAGTGCACTTTTGTGGAAAAGAAGGGTCTTTAAGGTAAACAGATTTAAAAACTCTTCAAACTGAATAGTTTGTAGATCATACCTCTGGAACAGAAGACTGATCAGAAGAGCCCAATTTGCCACAAACAAAACACTGATGTTGCTGATATTGACAATTGTTGCAGAAGAAGGTCTGGATTGCCTGCGTGGGAAAAAAAAAAGAGAGAGAGTTGAAGCTCAAAACTATTAGAATCTATATATTATAGCACAGAAACACTAAACAAAGATAATAGTTTTCCATTGGTAAATAAACTCAAGAATAATATGATGAGAATTTGTTCGCACTTCGACTTGAGCATCACTATAGCCAAGAGATTCACAACA
This sequence comes from Kitagawia praeruptora, assembly GCA_037693485.1. Classification (NCBI taxonomy): domain Eukaryota; kingdom Viridiplantae; phylum Streptophyta; class Magnoliopsida; order Apiales; family Apiaceae; genus Kitagawia; species Kitagawia praeruptora. Next base: position 44,859,171 of record CM075354.1, read on the forward strand.
CGATTCAACTCCTGCATTTGTGTTTGGATGGAAGGATCTTAAGCACTTATCTTCACAACTGCATCATAAGAAAAAATGATATATCTATTAATGGAAGTAGATCTTTTGACTTGTTACTTACTGTTTCAGCTACAGCTTGGGACATGGCATATGCTATACACGTCTACATATATGTCAACTCCAGAAAGGAGAAAAAAATGAAGCAATATGTTTTACTTTTGATTAAAACAATAAAACTGCAAGATGTAGGTGAAATTGCCAACAATGGTGGAACAACCAAAATATACCTAAGAGCATGTAACTAGGAATTTAAGCACCCAATTACCACTCCACCATTAAACAAAGGCGCACGTAGGCTGATGCATACATGGGTACACATCATGATACAACTGGAATCTTATGTTGAACTAATGAGACGTTCTAGATCAAAAAATAAATATATAGAGGAAGACAAAGGAGAGCAATATTTTGAAACTTTTCCAAGTTTAACAACAAATATAAAGGCATGCCTGAGAAGACATCCTTGGCGAACAAAATTAAGATTAGATACTGACAATATAAATGGAGATTATCGACAGCGGCAGTGGCAGATTTTCGTACAAAGAGGACAATGCGTGGTTTTTAGCATACAGAGAATTGTTTGTAAGACAACTATAATTGAATTTGTGCATTTGTTTTTTCTGTAGATGGTGTATTTAATCTGATTAATTTCAACTTATTGCACTTTCACTGTCGTCTCATCATTGTTAAAATGGTGGTGTCATAAGATAACATCAAGATGACATGCGAGAATTAGTAGAAAAGAGTTCAGAGGACAATAATTGCAACCCTCATATTTCTCTTTGTCCAATATTGCAGTGCATTCACATTTTTGGAAACAGATAAACAAATAAAATATGTGCGCACCAGAGTACTTCACCCCCGTTGTCACAAAGGACACAAACAGAATCAAATATTTCATCGTCATCATCGCCATCAGTGTCTTCGTAATCCTCCTGACTGTCAGCTTCAAATTTTATTTTCTTTGTTGCACGATTCGCCTATACCCAAAAGCATAAAGTGTCATTGAAAATGACTTCGACATTAAATAAAATTAATTATAAAAAGCAAAAATATTCCTAGTTAGTATCACTGGTATTCACCTCAAAAGTAGTAGTCTCCAAAAGCAATGTAGGTAGAAGCTGTTTAAGAAAGCACAAGACAGAACAGAAAAGTGTAATTTAGCTGAACAGAATTGAATCTTCAATACATATAAACTATATAGACCTGGTTATAGCAGAAACATAACAGTTAGATATTAAAGATGATTGAGCATATCGTGTATATCATGTTAATGATCAGTTTCAAAAACTCTGTACATTACACTATGTCAATACATACCACACAAAAGACTTCTTCCATATATTTTTCCTTGTTTCAGTTTATTCATGTGCCTCAATCTTATACATGGAGGATCTGGAGGTCAGAGTTATTGTTTTGCATCAATTTCCACCATTTGAGTTCTTACATATTCTGTCCGCTTGTAGGTAATTTCTTAATCCCAAAAACAAATACTTGAATGTACACAAATTTAAGGTATATGGTTCACCAACATTAATAGAGGAAGATATCCGAGTGGCTTAGTTCTATCATGTAAACCAGGGGCGGACGCAGAATGATACATTGAGGGGGGCCAAAATAAAAAATTTCTTCTTAATTTATGTAATTAAGATAAAAATTAACCAAGAAATATGTAATAGCATAGTAGATATATTGCAGAGACTGTACCTTCTTAAATTAAGTTGTCATTTGAGCACTTTAACACCTAAAACAAGGCTGCCAATCAAGTAAAATACGATACTTCATGTATAGGCATACATGGACACTAGAAACCTGGGGGGGCCAAGGCCACCCATGGTCATAACCTGGGTCCGCCCCTGATGTAAACTGAAAACCCGCCAGTATACCTTTTTCTCACAAGTAAAATAAACCCCATGCAACTAATTTAAATTACTTAGCAGGATTGATATGTACTACAAAGGCATATTTCAGTTTATTACAAACCTCGGAATTTGCTAAGTCTTTATCTCTCTTCGCAGCTTCTTGTATAAGAGGTAGATGACTCAAGAGATGACTCTTCGAGGGTGCAACCTCATAGGTGCTGCACCAAAAAATATATTTCTTCCCTGAGATCTAACAAGTAATACACACAAAAAAAAAAAAAAAAAAAAAAAAAAAACTAGAGGACAACCTAAAAGCTTTGTGCAAATGGTTCCATAGAGCAGATCCATCTGCTTTGAGGTTCCATTTCAGAAAATGGAGGCAATGAACAGTTACCAAAGTAGACATAATATCATTTTCAAAGCTTCTCCTAGGCCTTTGAAGCTGCATCCACAACTTATTCTTGGAGAGAACGTAAATCATTGGCAATGCATAAGAAATCTCTGGCCTCCATGCTATTATCTTCTTATACATTTTTTGCCCAGTCACTGCAGTACCACATAAGAATATCTGGGTATCCGAGTTGCCTGGAGTCTCATCCGCGCTCCATAGAAGTGGCAATATAGAAAATGAAACTGGTTCATTATTGGCATTAACAGTATAGTAACTTATCACGCAATCAGGGATTATCTCACCCTCTTCTTCTTCACAAGTATCCATTTAGTAGTCACTGTCAATGCATTAATAAACATCGAAAAACTTCAGTAAATGCAATGATTTCAAAACAAAAACCGTAATAACTACTGTAACTCTAATACTTGCCACATCATATGCTAAACCATGTGCATCATCCATTCAGCAAAAAAAGTCTTGTTCAAAGATTTATGCAGTACAATTGTGAAATTTAAACATTTAGTCTCGTGCGATTTCATTGCATTTTAATTTACAGAGAGGTCAGTACTATATGCTATACTACACTAACAGAGAACATTTGAAATAAGATTTTAAAAATCTCAAACTTAAAAACCAGAGTTTATAAACATAATTCGTGACAGAAACACACACAAGGCCTTGCGGTGAACAGAGAAAGTACCACAACCAGCTCTTCCAAACATGTATTTATACTATAAAATCAAACAGCACAAGTGTACAGTGAAAAGAAGACTGACATTGACTATGAGCCTATCAGTCAACAAAAAATGTAGATAACGGAGTATCGATAACTAATACAGAGTATACAACAACAACAATGCTATAACAGAGAACAATTTATATTATGCTAAAAACATTTTTTTAAAGTGATTCAGTAGTTGAACCTAGATTTTCAGAAGCATAATATGAGAGAGGGAGTGGGAGAGAGAGAGAGGGGGAGAGAGAGAGAGAGAGAGAGAGAGAGAGACCTGAAGGAAATTAAATGTTGATCAAAGTGAGAGTACACTGCAACAAAAATAAAACAAGAGAAGCCAATAAAGAGGATCAGATAAGCATTAAAACACAAAGATAAACGGATAAACGGAGTAGAAAATAAAATAAAACTGAAATTAAGAATAATTAAGATTTACATAAACCCTAGGGGGGAAAGGAAGATGAAGAGAGGGAGATACAATAATTGAGTGAAACTGGAACTGCCGAAAATGGATAATAACTTGAATCGACACAAAGGTGGTGTGCTTGTACGTACCTCCTATTTATAGACCCTTATTCAACTGTAGCTTATAGGGTTATAGCCTGCTTTTGTTATTATCCTTTCATTAATTAGAAACATAATTATCGTGTATTATACAGTTTTTAAAATTCAAGCACGTCCTCATCATGTGACACGTCCAATGTACAAAGTGGTAACTCGTCTACTAATCAATTAATCTAATCATCATCTGTCTTATTCCTTTAAAAAATATTTTAATATTTTTATTTATGTACTCATCTAATTTATAATTTTGTAAATACAAAATTATTTAAATAATTATAATTATAACTCAAATAAATTATATATTTAGATAAAAAAATTAAATACATATTCAAGGAGAATTTTTAATACATATATAAATTATAGAAAGTGGTATTCGGATACTTTTACAATATATACAACTAAAATTATTAACAAAATAATTATATCACTTGTTCCGTCCGAATAATTTGTAGGTTATTAAAAGAATAACATGCATGCTGGTGCAGTTTAATATATCCCAAATTAACAAGTCAATTATAAAGTGAAAATGATCAAAATACCTCATTTTGGAGGTCAATGGCCCGATATACACGTTTTCAAAGTCGTGGCCCTAAGTACTCACGGGACACGCCACTGGCAACGGCATGTCCCAAGTAGGGCTGTCAAACGGATAATTCGGATAGGGCTGTCAAACGGATAATTCGGATACGGATATGCCTATATTCGTATCCGTATCCGAAATTGTCGGATTCAGATACGGATAATATCCGCTTTATTTCGGATACGGATAATATCCGCTTTTTCTCGAATACGAATGCAGATATTTCCGACGGATATCGGATTTTTCAGATTTTTTTGACGCGTATTGATGATTTCAAAACAAAATTTTTTTCATTTAGAAAAAATAAAACTGTGAACGTCGTACTAAATATCTAATTTTATTATCTTTAAAATATTAAACTCAAATGAAATTTATAAATATGTCTATAATATTGTTACAATTATATAAATTTGTATAAATGTATTATTTAATTAATAAACACACATAAACACTAGATGCTAATAGAAAAAAATCTTAAATTATATAATTTAAATATTATATATATTCCATTTCAGATTCGGATACTCCGGATTCAGATACGGATAATATCCGCTCTTTCTCGGATACGAATACAGATATTTCGAACGGATATCGGATTTGTCGGATTTTTTTGACAGCCCTAGTCCCAAGCTCAGTTTTTTCAGAATTTTTGCTAAGTTACGAACTGCTCTCCCCTGTTTCCCCCATCGGAAATCGCCTCTCCCGCCGCCTAGCTTCTTCGGCCACGTTCCGTCCATCTTCGAGCCATATGACCACATAAATTTGATGGTCACACTTTGCTTATCCATATTAAGCTATCGTTTTGTTGAAAATTCGGCCGTAGGGGCATGTTTGAACCAGATCGGAAAACGAAGTCGTAAAAACGTTCGATTTGGGTGTTTAAATTACGGCAATAGAATCGATAAATTAATGGCATAGGGTTGTAGAGGATCCTGAGGCAATTCGTTTCGTATATAGAACTCAACCGGAAAGTGAATAAGGTGGGAGAACGAAACAGTTGAAAAAAACGCGAAAAATCACCCGGCGAGTCGCCCGACGAGAGCTGTGGAGAAGATGATGATGACGTCAGATGCGCTGTTGGAGACGACGTATCCGGGTGATACGCATTACTGCAAATGCGTATCCGGGTGATAAGCAGTACGCAGTGGCGTATCTCAAGCTACAGTAACTGCTGCATACTCCTCTGCCAGTGGCGTGACATGTGACACTACTCTTCCAGTAGCGTATCTCAAGACACGATTCTGTCAGTAGCGTATCCCGTGAGTATTTTGGGCCGCCTTTTTGGATCTGGGCATTTTGGTCACGCTTACCCCATTTTGGGGTAGATAGGGTCATCACCCAATTATAAATATGTCTCTCTTTATTGAATAATTATAAATATGTCCCATGATATATTAATAATTTTCTCCTCCCTCTCTCCTCTTCTGCACCTCTTTCTTCCTCTTTTTTTGTCACCGGCCGGGGCTTCCACCGGGTCTCCATCGGTGGAAAGCCCCAAAACTTCTCATTTTCTTTGTTTTTCTTCTTTTTCTCAATAAATCTTGCTTTAAAAATTTGATTTCCCTAAAAATCTTCCTTATTAGGTAAGATTGGTGTGTGTTTTTTTTTAGATTTGGTATTAGTTTGTATTATCGGATCTAAGGTTTCAAAGCCTTTTCCGATTTGGTCTTCAATTTCTTAGATCTCAATTCCACGGAGCTCCGGATTTCTCGTTCTTCTCAGTAATTTTGTTCTCGAAAGTGGTCCGAGTTATCTTGTTCTTGTGGTTTTGTTCCCCAGATCGAAGGATTGTCTTGGTTTTAGCTAAGTTTTAATTTGCGCAGTTGTAAGTTTGGTTTTTTGATGTCTCACCGTTTGTGTGATTGCATTCTCGGTCGATAGCTCAAACTGGTTATGGCGGAAGCGGAAGTGGAAGTGGCAAAGTTTATGTAAATACCATCTTCAACAAATCACGTGATGCCGTATGGCTTAAAATCAGTGATTGTTTCTGTATTTTGTTTGTTCGACTCGACTGTTTATGTAGATGCCGTATGGCTTTTTATTATTGAATTATCCCATTATTCAAAAAAAAAAAAAATAATATGTCCCATGATTAAATTTAAGTCATATATAACTTATATACATATAATTATATTAAATAAGACTATAATACTCTTCTTTTTCTCTCCCACCCATCTCCCTCCCTCCTTCCTCATGACCCTGCAGGGGCACATTCATTCGGTGTTTGTATGCATGCGATATATCAGCAGAGGACAAAATCTATTATCTATTATATATATAATGCCACAACATGTACCATTTTAATCCAACTTAAATTACTATTTTGACCCTCTATGGATTAAATTTTTTTCAAAAAATTTAATCCATAGAGAATCGAACCTAGGTCTTTAGGTTCATTTGCACATCACCTTACCATTAGGCTAACACATCACACGTGTTATAAGTCATAAAATATGCTATGTATGTTGGGTGATGAATGAAGAATCTTTGGTTTTTGATTTCTAAGATATTTTAATCATTTTTCTTCGTTTTACATTTACATATTTACATTTTATTATGTTATAGTTTAGTATAAATGAGTGATATATGGTATTTAGTGAAACTAGATATTTTGAAATTATTCGATTTAATAAAATAATATTAATGACCCTCTATTATATATATAATGCCACAACATGTACCATTTTAATCCAACTTAAATTACTATTTTGACCCTTTGCATTCATTAATGCACATCAATTAAAATTCGTATTTAATATGTATATTCATTATTATACATCATTTAATACTATCTACTTAATTATAACACTTTTGTTATGTTGCAATTAACTAACCATTCGAAGAAATTTGTGTGTCGCACGAGTAAAGAGCCTTACAACTCATTATAAGTGATCTAACATTATTGAAGAAATAATATTGGAACATTAACTTCAGATTGCTAACAGCATATATATTTTTGCTATACAATTTACAGAATAAAATTCGTATTTAATATGTATATTCATTATTATACATCATTTAATACTATCTACTTAATTATAACACTTTTGTTATGTTGCAATTAACTAACCATTCGAAGAAATTTGTGTGTCGCACGGGTAAAGAGCCTTACAACTCATTATAAGTGATTTAACATTATTGAAGAAATAATATTGGAACATTAACTTCAGATTGCTAACAGCATATATATTTTTGCTATACAATTTACAGAATAAATTAAGAATAAATTAATTTTGTGTACTGTAATTTAGTATTTTTACTTTTCACCTTACCACTAGGCTAACACATCACACGTGTTATAAGTCATAAAATATGCTATGTATGTTGGGTGATGAATGAAGAATCTTTGGTATTTTGATTTCTAAGATATTTAATCATTTTTCTTCGTTTTACATTTACATATTTATATTTTATTATGTTATAGTTTAGTATAAATGAGTGATATATGGTATTTAGTAAAACTAGATATTTTGAAATTATTCGATTTAATAAAATAATATTAATGACCCTCTATTATATATATAATGCCACAACATGTACCATTTTAATCCAACTTAAATTACTATTTTGACCCTCTGCATTCATTAATGCACATCAATTAAAATTCGTATTTAATATGTATATTCATTATTATACATCATTTAATACTATCTACTTAATTATAACACTTTTGTTATGTTGCAATTAACTAACCATTCGAAGAAATTTGTGTGTCGCACGAGTAAAGAGCCTTACAACTCATTATAAGTGATCTAACATTATTGAAGAAATAATATTGGAACATTAACTTCAGATTGCTAACAACGTATATATTTTTGCTATACAATTTACAGAATAAAATTAGTATTTAATATGTATATTCATTATTATACATCATTTAATACTATCTACTTAATTACTCCCTCCGTCCCTTTTTAGTTGGCACGTTTGTAAAAAAAATTTGTCCCTAAATAGTTGTCATATTCCTTGTTCCAATACTTATTTTAACAAATTTTTCCATATATACCCCTTTGTTTGTAATACCAAAGTTTGACTTTATATTTAATATACACACTCATAACTCATCATTTAATGTTAAGATTAAGGGCAAACATGAAAACAAATTAAACAATTAATTCTTTCTTAATATGTGTGTTTTTTTGCAAATGTACCGACTAAAAAGGGACGGAGGGAGTATAACACTTTTGCTATGTTGCAATTAACTAACCATTCGAAGAAATTTGTGTGTCGCACGAGTAAAGAGCCTTACAACTCATTATAAGTGATCTAACATTATTGAAGAAATAATATTGGAACATTAACTTCAGATTGCTAACAGCATATATATTTTTGCTATACAATTTACAGAATAAATTAAGAATAAATTAATTTTGTGTACTCTAATTTAATATTTTTACTTTATAGAAATGTGTCTAATACAATATTTTTTTTATGCTTTCTTGGCTCCGGTGCATTACTTGACAATCTGTAATATCAAATACAACATATACATGATTTAAGCACTTTGGAAAAATAAAAAGCACATCTGAATGTTTTAATCAAAATGGGAGATCTTGAAAAGGGGACAAAATTAATGTTGGTTAAAAAAAATGCGATAAACTGAAAAGAATTTTAGACATCACAATATCAATTGCTAATATTAATATCAAAACATAACGAGAAAAAAAAACAATTACAGTATAAAATAGAGCAATCTCGTGCCTTGCACGGGAATTGAAGCTAATTATAATAAGAGGACAAAATTACTGGTAACATTACTTACCAACATTGATAAAAATATACCAGCACCATCAATGGTATACCGTATCCCTCCTTCCTTTCTGCACTTGATCCTGTGAAAACCAACATGGAGTTCTTAACTTCAATATTAAGAACTACTACGGTAAAAAGTTTCAGTATGCCAATTCTTTTTTGGGCCGCGGTCTACTGCAAACGGTTGCCAAAGTACTGTTTGGCTTATAACCGTTGGATCAACTATTCAACGGTCCTAATTTAAAAAAAATTCGTACCGTACCGCATAAACTTTGTGCGGTACGGGCAAATTACCAAAATGCCTCTCCTTCTCATACCGCATAAACTTTATGCGGTACCAGCCATTTTTTTTCACTGTTGCATTTTGAAAAGCATCGAAGTGGGCTTGGGCTGCTCCACTTCCAATTTTTTAATAAACCATCTAATATTTATTTTAATTTTCTTTCTTTCTTTTTTTAATTCCTTTCAATCATTTAAAATACTTTTTAATATCATTTAAAATATTTTTAAATAGTAGTGTTAAATAGTAGTAGATTTTTTATCTGAAACAGGAGGCATTTTGGTATTATAGTAGTGTGTACGAGACTTTAGTGCTTTTATTTATTTATTTATTTCTTTTTCTTTTTTCTTTGGTTTAGTTCAAAAACCATCGAAGTGGGTATGTGTGTACAGTACTCTTTTGATGTGAATACAGGAGGCATTTTCATAATTTACCCATACCGCACAAACTTTATGCGGTACGATCGTCATACCGCAGAAAGTTTCTGCGGTACGATACAATTTTTTTTTAAAATCAGAACCGTTGGATTGTTGATCCAACGGTTATAAAACCGTATGTTGCCAAACACTAATTTGGCAAACGTTTGCAGGTGACCGGGAGCCTTCTTTTTTTTAGCTAAATGAGTACTCCAATAAGAGGATAAAGGCCTGATGATATTTTTGTTCTATTATTGGTACATGTTCAATTATAATAACGGGACAAAATTGTTTTTTAAGAATGTGTAGTTAGTTATTTAATCATGGTTACAATAAAAATGAAAAATGGGATATTTATTTTTTTTTTTATCACAAAATGGGATATATTTACAATAACAAATAAAGATGGGATACAATTATAAATGACATTTTAAAATGGGACATATTAGGAAAAAAAAACCATAATAGTATTTAATGTACCATATAAAAGAATTAAACTCATCTATCTATACTAATATATTAAAGCCGAAACATTGAAAGTTTTGGTTTTCTCCTAAGTTTTGGTTTTCACTCTAATTATTTAATTTTAAATTATTTATAATATAAAACAAATTAAATAAATTCCGTTATTGTCTTTAATCCTAAATACAGAGTAGTATTTTATATTTACACCATTACTAATACATTTTAATCCTAAATACAGAGTAGTATTTTATATTTACACCATTACTAATACATCTATACATCTATACTATTATATTAAAGCCGAAACATTGAAAGTTTTGATTTTCTCTTAAGTTTTGGTTTTCACTCTAATTATTTAATTTTAAATGATTTATAATATAAAACAAATCAAATGAATTCCGTTATTGTCTTTAATCCTAAATACAGAGTAGTATTTTATATTTACACCATTACCCGTTAACAACAAATTTACATTAAAATTTTATATTATTAGTTTTAATCAATACATATCATTTATTAAATAACTATTATTATTATTATTATTAATTTTATTAATTAATATTACAAAGTTAAGTAATATTTTATATTTACACCATTACCCGTTAACAACAAATTCACATTAAGATTTTATATTATTAGTTCTAATCAATACATATCATTTATTAAATAACTATTATTATTATTATTAATTTTATTAATTAATATTACAAAGTTAAATTCCATAATAAAATATTATACTCTATTTTATTTAATCACATAATTTTAAAAGTATTTAAAAGTAACCCGTGCTTTGCACGAGCCCTAAGCTAGTACTATTATATTAAAGCCGAAACATTGAAAGTTTTGGATTTCTCCTAAGTTTTGGTTTTCACTCTAATTATTTAATTTTAAATTATTTATAATATAAAACAAATACAAAATCTGCATTAAGTCTTCTAATCAACTTCAAATTAAAAGTCATCATTAATTCTCTACGATTTTCTCGATTCCGAACACTATCCATCAGCTCCATCCATATCATCAAATGACTTAAAATGGTTACCATAAAAATTGTTATGTCTTCTGTGAAGCACGAGTAACGTCGAGATTAGTCCTGCATTCATGGCCTTTCGGGTTGAAAATTATGTAATTAGTCCTGTATTCATGGCCTTCCGGGTTGAAAATTATGTACTTTTATATCAAAGTCGAAATATTGAAAGGTTTGCTTTTCGATTTGGTTATCCTAATTATTAAAATAAATAATTAAATTACAAAAACAACTCAAAAAGTTAATTACTATTATTAACATAATTATATTCCGATTAAAATTCCTTCATCCACATTGAACTTCTATTTGGTAGTAATTTTTGTAATTAAAACACGTTACTTTTTAATTTAAAATTAATCTTGCGATCATAAATATAAACCCAAAAATATCTCACCATATATTTAAATCATTATTTTTAGTATAATAAGATATATTATATGATTAAATTAATTTACTAAAATTTCAAAGTTCGAACCCGTCAACGACAGTTTTAATTTAGAATTTTACAAAATAAATTTTAAACCATGCAAATTATTATATAAATTTATATTAAATTAAAATTAAAAAATTATTAAAAATAAGGATTATATAAAAATATAATAATAATGTTAAATAAATTTTATAACTTTTCAAAAGAAACCTATGCTTCGCACGGGTTATAAGCTAGTAATTCTTAAATCCTGATTAGAATCAAAACTCTTTTTCATTAGTAATGATAAGATCATAGTTATCTTTATCCCAATGTTTAAATTTAATTTAATTACTATCGGTTTGTGTGGTTCCATTATGCCAAATAATTTTATTTATCTTAGGTATTTGATGTTAGAGCATCTGCAGCATCTGCAGCGCGAGGCCGTTTCATGTCTAGGGACAAACAAAATGACTTGGTCATTGAATTATGGCACTGGGATGCATTGGAGCAATTTCAAAAAAATGGCTTGGGGTCACTTCGCCGGGTCGGTGCCATTCGAGTTTTTTATATTTTTTATCAGAGAAAAGCTACTGCCTTGACTGTTATGAAACAAAGAGACGTTAATATATATTCCCTCCGTACATTTCATTTCTTTACATTTTCTATTTTGGACCGTTCATTCCATTTCTTTACATTACTAAAAATAGTAACTTTTAACAATAAAATACATTATTACATCCACTACTTCATTCCACTTTTTCAACACTTTACACTATTACACCCGCTACTTCACTTATTTTAACAATAAAATCACTATTACACCCACTGCTTCATTTATTTTAACAATATTACACCCATTATCTTGATTTCCGGACGGAGGGAGTAATAATATAATACAGTAACAACATAAAGAGGTCCTATAAATTATGAAAAATGGGCTTGCATTGGATGGGTGGGAGTCAGTTTTTTATAAAACCCACTTCGGGTGACTTGGCAAGCAATTGTCAGGAGAATCGTTTGTCCCGAGGCACAAACGGCCCCCAACGCTGTACATGCTTAAAGATGGGTGGGTGCGGTACCATAACATTAATTAATGATTTCAAAGAAAAGTTTAGCGTATACGAATTTTATATTGAAGACTTGGAGATGGCCTTTATATGAATATCGGATTATAAATTTAACGAACAAGTACAATCAAGAAGAAAGCCAAAAGATTGGTGCTTGTGCATAGTCTCTGGCTGCCTTGCGCGGTTGGGTGAGAAAAAAAATCAAAAAACCCAAAATCGATTAAAATCGAATTTGTCGTTCAGATTTTTGATTTTTAAAAATCGAGACTTTCAGTTCCGGTTCCGGTTTTAGGTTAGAACCGAACCTCAAAAAATTGAATCGATCTGATTATTAAATTAAATATATTATTTATATATTTATCCTCTTTCCAAATGATATGATGCGATCACATCTAAAAGAAATGATATGTAATACAGTCAGATTTTTGAAACTAGCCAATATCAAGTGAAAAGAGATGATAGCCAATATCAAGTGAAAAGAAATGAGTTATTAGATTAGTACATGTGCAAAGTAATGGTTAAATCATATAAAGATGTAAAGCCTTAAAGCCTTGTGTTTTTATGTTGTGATCTTGGCCAACAACAGCATACTCGCAGGTTACAACCAACTTAAACTAAATTCACCAAGAAAATTATGCAGGACTCCAATAAATCAAGATAGTCTTTACATTACCATCCATATCATATGTAACAATCACCACATTTGTGCCATCTCTTTCGGTAATTTCGGAACAATAACCTAACTACACCTAAGTTATTCACAATAATACAAACTTGAATTTCAATAAATTCCATGCGGTTTTACCATCAAACCACCGAACCCACATCCGCTCGCTCTATGCGTGACATATATTTTAAATGCAGAATTTAAAATTTGTCAACAAAATTTGAGAATTTATTGTGACGGGCATCACAATAATTCAAAGTTATGCTAGAAACTTAGATGTTCTATTGTATAAACGTCTTGAGAAGTTTTAAACACACATATAAGATAAGATTATTTTGTGCTAAACAAAGACAAAAACAAGACACAAGTGAGGATAGCAGTTGGATAAAGGCCTCTTATCAGATATCACTTTGCCCAGATTTGTGGAAACAGGGAAATTGAAGAAAAAAATTGCAAAGAAGAAAGATCACTCAGTATGAATGTATGACAACCATCACTGAATCACAGACCCGTCAAAGGCTATTAGAAGAAACCATATTGAACGAAACAAATTTCAAACGATCTAGTTTGTCGAGGACCATCAAATCTCCAAAACAGATATGTGCATGCATGAACCAACCTATCTTTTGCTTTAGTGCTAGTCAGTTAAATTTTTATAATATTATTATTATATCAATCACTAGATGCGCACAAAGTTTATAAACTAATATAGCTTCAATCTATTGATGAAGAACACAGAATCATTATTTAATGTGGGTAACCAGAATCATTAATTAATCATTATCTTCTAGTTTAATCTAATTTTACTAACTGATGATCCATAATTATGTGTTACTCAATTATATCAATCGGTGTATGATATATATGAGTTTGAAAACAAATTGCCTACTGAAAGAGGCAAATAAAATATGCATGTTATGGAACTTGGTTCTAAATAATGGATTTTGTCAGGAAAATATAAATTCACTGATCAAGAATACAGAGGAAAGATAATGCAAGGCGGCAGAAATCAGATTTGGAACCTCGAACCTCATTTTATTTCAGAGTTGAGAGCATCTACTAGTCTCACCTTCTCAAGCGCAATAGAATCAATAACTAGAGATCAACTACTGAACTGGCTACATAAACTCACTCTTAACTCGTTCTTTAAGAAATCCGGAGGCTACCGAGAGAGGGATAAACATCGAAAATATTCTGATTTCGCACTAACAGAGAATGCTCCAAAGTTTTTTAAGTGCATTATTAACTATTGTTAACTGGAACAAATGAAGCTAAGCTTTTGAACTTGTCATTTGTGAAAACCTGGTGTAAAGACTTCATCACTTTAAATGACCCTTCACAACATTTTGCAAAGAATCAGTTGAGAAAGAAGTCAGAAATAACAGCCAAAAAATAGATATCAAAGCATGCAGCTCTAAGCAACGATAGTGACAAGATTTTTTTTTTTTTTTTTGACTAAAACTGCAACTTCCATTAAAACATTGACATGTCCGACAATAATGTCTCCAACAACACTATTGGAGGAGACGAACTAATAACAAAGCTATCAAGCTCACAAGGGATCCTAGCCATTTTATGTGCTACCTTGTTCGCCCGCTTTCTAACATAACCAACCGAAATTCCATCCTTACTACTTAGAACAGATTTGCATTGCCTTACTAAGTGACCCAGCTCTAGATAGTTTATACAAGGCTTGTTGATTGCCTTTACACTGAGTAGAGAATCACTTTCAATTTTGATTGCCCCAACTGCAAACTCCTCGGACCATAAAAGCGCCTCTAGAATGCCCACCAGCTCTGCTTCTAGAACTGCAACCTGACCTGCAAACCTCATAGTTTTCCCCCCAACAAACTGGCCTTGATGATTTCTGAGGACCATACCCACTGAATACGAATTCTCTCCCACCTTCACTGAAGCATCCACATTAATTTTGAGCGTTCCTATACCTGGAGCTATCCATTTCTGATCTTGTTGCTGCGTGCCTGTTCCCAGACCAGGTGGTACTTGAGTCTTTTTCTTTTGAACCTCACGCCACTCCACAACCTGTTGCATGCTCCCCTTCATAGCTGTTACAGGCGTTAGAGATTTATTCTCAAAAATTTTCTTATTCCTTGCAAACCATACGCCCCATAGCACTGCAGAAATTTTCACCAACTTCTCTTCATTTTCTTCGTTAAGCATATTAAGTAACCACTCTGAAGCATTCTCAATATTCCATCTGCCTTGATCGATTCCCACTTGACCCCAGCATTCTATAGCATATCTGCATTCGAAGAACAAATGTCTAAGATGCTCAACCTCTCCAACACACATAGCACATCCAATAGGAACATTTACTCCTCTGCCTCGAAGTAAAATCCTAATAGGGATATTGTTACGACAGAACCTCCAGAGAAAAACTTTAAGTCTATGAGGGACCTTGAGATTCCAGATTCTGCCCCAACCTTTCGAGTGTTGCACCCCTATATCCCCAACATGATTACGATGCCATTGTTGATACCCTGTTTTCACCGTGTACTGTCCATCATTCGTATGGACCCAGGCTAATCTGTCTCTAGTACACCCCTGTGGAACACGAGTACTTAAAATGGCATTTGCATCATCAGTACAAAAATTTAATCTGACTTTATCTGCATCCCAGTCTTTTGCATCATCTCTGAATAATTCACAGACTTTTGCGTTTTGCACTGCAGGCTTACTCCTTAGTTGATCTACACAGAAATTTTCTTTTCCCCTTAACCATCTATCCTTGCTTATGTCAATAGTTTGACCATCACTTAGCACCCATCTCAACCCTTTCTTCACCTCCTCCTTAGCCTCCCATATTCCTGACCAAGTGTAGCTCGACCCCCCCTTCTGACTGCTTGAAGAAAATGACAGTTTGGATAGTACTTGGCCTTAAGAACCCTTGACACTAGAGCATCTGGCTTACTTATTAGATTCCAGCACTGTTTCCCCAACAAAGCCAAGTTGAACCCATGAAGATCTCGAAAACCTAGACCCCCTCTCATCTTTGACATACTCATTTTATTCCAAGCTAACCAGTGGATACCTTTCCTATTCGATGAATTAGAACGCCACCAAAATGCATTCATCATTCTCTCTAACTCTTGACATAGAGATTTAGGAATTAGGAAACACGACATAGTGTATGAGGGAATCACCTGTGCTACATTTCTTAGCATAACTGCTTTGCCTGCACGAGATAGCAATCTTGAACTCCAGCTTTGTATACGTTGAAAAACTCTGTCCTTTAAATATTTAAACACATTCTTCTTGGACCTACCAATGAGAGACGGTAAGCCTAAATATTTACTATCCTCAACATCATTAAACACTCCCAGAACCTGCTTAATTTCCCCCTGTTTATCAAGACGAACATTTGAGCTGAAGAAGACAGCAGACTTTTGGAAATTAACTGCCTGGCCAGAAAAGTCTGCGTACAAATTCAGAAGCTCCTTGATTGATTCTGCTTCATTAGTATTTGCTTTAAAAAATAGGAAGCTATCATCAGCGAACAACAAGTGAGTAACTGCTGGAGCTGAATTACTTATACAACAACCATGAATACTACCATTTTCAGCCGCGTTCCTAAGAGACAGTGATAAGCCTTCAACACATAATAAAAATAAATAAGGTGAGAGAGGATCTCCTTGACGGAGACCTCTTTTAGGATTAATAGGGCCAATCATAGAACCTTGAAAAGATATAGAGTAGGAGACTGTCTTCACACACATCATCACCCACCTGATCCACTTTTCTGAAAACCCCATTATAGCCATCCTGTTTTGCAAATAATCCCACCTTACACGGTCATAGGCTTTACTAATGTCAAGCTTTAAAGCTACTTCACCTTCTTGCCCTCCATTTTTTCGCTTCATATAATGAATCAACTCAAAAGCAACCAGAACATTGTCCGTAATGTTACGCCCAGGAACAAACGCTGATTGTTCTTCTGAAATTATTACTGGAAGAATGTTTTGAAGCCTATTAGCCAACACCTTCGCAACTATTTTATACAAAACATTGCATAAGGCTATGGGCCGCAAATCTTTAACCTCCTTGACATTCTCTTTTTTAGGAATCAAGACCAGAGTCGTATCGTTCACACCAGCTGGAAACTTGCAATCAGTTAACCACTCCTGACAGCTCTTAAAGACCTCTTTACCTATTAATTTCCAAAAATGTTGGAAGAAAGCTGGATTTAATCCGTCTGGCCCACTAGCTTTATCTGGATGCATACTCTTAATAGCCTCTGTAAATTCCTCGAAGCTAAGATTTGCTGTAAGCATTTCGTTTTGATCTCTCGAAATACTTGCCTCATTATCCTGACGAGGATATTGATCATCACAGCCATCATCACCAAACACGTTAGCATAGTAGCTTTTTAACAAACTACAAAGGTCCTCATGTTTTGTCAATAATCCTCCATCATCTGTTTTGAGAGCAGAAATAAAATTCGTTTTCTTCCTACTAGAGGCAGTAGCATGGAAGAATTTGGAATTAGTGTCCCCTTCTTGAAGCCAATAAGTCTTAGCTCGTTGCTTCCAGTAAGCCTCCTCATGTGCCAGCAATTCATTGAATTTTCCCCTCTCCTCAAAATACATCTGGACACCATCATCATCCTCTCTACTTTTTAGCTCATCGATAATAGATTTCTGTTTTAACACTTTCTCTCTAAACTTATGAAAAAATGTTCTCCCCCATTTCGCCATAAACGATGAGACAGAAATTAACTTTGGCAAAAGGTGAATAGATGGAAGATTTTGCCAGAACTTTTCCACCTCAGAATGGAAACTAGCTTCTTTAAGCCAAGTATTCTCGAATTTAAATCTAAACTGCTTCTTAGACATAGATGTGCTAATTAACTCTAGCTTTATGGGATCATGATCCGAAACAGTAGCATGTACAACTGCAAGAGAACACAAAGGAAACATCTGCCACCAAGAATCAGTTGCAAAGGCTCTGTCTAACTTTTCACGAACCCAATCACACGTACCCTTGCTCTTCTCCCAAGTAAACCCACCACCTTGGAGCTCCAATTCAGCCAACGAACAATCTTCTATTGCACTTTTAAAACCACTCAAGAGATTCTGAGGGTGGGGGTGTCTCCCTTTCTTATCAGTACTATAAAGAAGATCGTTGAAGTCACCAAAAATACACCAAGGGAGCTGAGACACAGAAGCCAAACTACGAATGAAATCCCATGAAGCCTGACGTCTCTCCCGCTCAGGAAAACCATAAAAACAGGTCAATCTCCATTCAGACCTCAGACCATCCTTTATAACGATATCAATGTGGTTCTGGGAAGAATTTACCACAGAACAAAGCATATTATTCTTCCAAAGAACAGCCAGTCCACCTCCTCTTCCTAGTCTATCTACTGCAAAAAAATTAGTAAAACCCAGCTTCAACATAAGAGCTCCAACTTTATTACTATCTACAAGAGTTTCAGATAAAAACAAGAGATCCGGCTTATGAGATTTTAACAAATCTCTGAGAACTCGAACTGTACGAGGATTGCCAACACCCCGACAGTTCCATCCTAAAAGAATCATAACTTACGACTGGTTTTCACTTGCCAAAAAGCAAGACAATCAAAACTTGCAAAAATGCAAGACAATCAAAACTTGCAAAGGTGCAAGACAATCAAACTTGCAAAAATGCAAGACATGGATGTTACCCACAAAGTGTTTGCTTAAGTGCCACAAAGAGAAGGAAAGGAAAATTATTCAGTGAGGCTTTTAATCAAACAGGTTCAGAGAGAAGAGCAAGTATTGTACGAGGGAGGGAGAGAGCTTAATCACACAGCTTTTAATTGTAGATATGTCATTTAGGATATGGGGATTAAGAAGAAGAAGAAGTGGACTCTAAGTGAAATCCATTTCCAAATAGTCCAGGATGATATTGATAAAGTATCACAGAACAGATGGCTCGTCACAGATTGACTCAGCCCAATCACACTACTGACTCATCCGTCAATCACTTGTTGGGGAATTGGGTGATAACTTGGATTTTTCTGAAGTCGTGTGAACACTTTCAGATTGAAGTTATTTGTGGTTCACCCAAATAATTCAATCGGATAAAGTCAGAAATTCTGCAAGAAGAGAGAATGTATTTTGCTGTGTATTTCAAAATGAACCTATATATAAAATGATCAATGTCACACCTATTTATAGATGTCAACAGATGTGTCTTTTGCCAATAGACACACCTCAAGATGTGTCTTTTCCAATAGACACATCTCATTTCCAACAGTCATGTCCAATGCCAATAGACACACCTCAAGGTGTGTCTTTTCCAATAGACACACCTCATCTGAAGCCAATAGACATGTCCCATAAGCAATAATTCTGAAATCATAACGAACTCGAACAGAGCATGCACTCCACATTCTCCTGACTTGTTCGATGTAGCATTACGATTACATTGATCAACTAGCCAATCCAATTACACTAAAATATCCAACAATCCTCCCCCATTTTAGCGTAATCCATGATTAACTAAACAAAATCACAACAAACGACAAACTTATGCATAAATGAAATATCGTGACGATTGAATTTCACATTAGTATATTACACATTCCAAATATTCGAATATCAAGGTATCACTATGGATTGAACCTTGGTTATTCATAGTGAATACATGAAGATAATATACACATAAATTTACATTCTCAAATGTTCTTACTTGACACTATCTTTTACTAGCCTAGTGTCCTAATCCTTCATAAGCATATCAAAGCCAAGTCCAAGCTTCTTGAAGCGGCTAAACTTCATGCTCAAATAGGTAGTTCTTTTATTCTCGCACCTGCATATGCAATTTTTCAAAAGAACTATTAAGAAGATAAACTTCAACCTCCTTAACTTGCAGGTCTGAACACATACCTTGGGATGATGCTTTAATGTGTTCCAATCTCTAAATGTTAAGCTTTCCACATTGAATTCAGCACCTAATGTCATATTAGATGGGAATTGGGTATCTCAACATGAGAGGTTATTCGATGGACTTTAATCCCATCCCCACAGCCGATTTGTGCACAAGATCTCTACTCAACCCTTTGGTTAGATGATCGGCTAAATTATGTTGAGTTCTTATAAACTCCACTGATATAACACCATGCGTGATTAGCTCACGAATCATGCTGTGTCTAACACCTAAGTGTCTAGACTTGCCTTTGAACACTTGTCTATAAGCATTAGACAAGGCAGACTCACTATCACATCTGATAGATATGGGAGATATCGGTTTAGGCCACAATGGAATCTCATAAATCAGATTTCTTAGCCATTCAGCTTCTTTACCAGCCGCTGATAATGCCACAAATTCAGATTCCATCGTTGAATCAGTAATGCAACTTTGTTTCTTTGATGCCCAAGAGATAGCACCTCCCCCAAGAAGGAATACCCATCCACTTGTGGAAGAATGATCCTCCTTATTGGAAATCCAACTTGCATCTGAATGACCTTCAATAACCGAAGGAAATCCAGTATATGTCAAACCATAATCCATGGTTCCTTTCAAGTATTTGAACACTCGGCTTAAGGCTTGCCAATGATGTGTGCTTGGCTTGCTAGTATACCTACTAAGCTTTCCAACAGCATAGGCAATATCTGGCCTAGTGCTTATCATGGCATACATGAGACTACCAATAGCCCTTGAGTATTCAAGTTGAGATACTGCAACACCTGTATTAGGTAGGAGTTTAATACTAGGATCAAGAGGAGTGCTAACAGGAGAACAATCCTTAAAGTTAAATCTTTTAAGAATCTTCTCAATATAATGAGATTGAGAAATTGAAATGCCATTGTTCTCACGCTTGATCCTTATACCAAGAATCACCTCAGCCTCCCCCATGTCTTTCATATCAAAATTAGATGACAAGAACTTCTTGGTTTTATCCACTTGATTTTGGTCAGTCCCAAAAATCAACATGTCATCCACATATAAACAAATTATAACTCCTTTACCAGAAGCATCAAATTTGCTATATACACACTTGTCTGCTTGGTTAAGAAAATAACCGTTAGACAAGACCACAGTATCAAATTTATCATGCCAATCCTTTGGTGCTTGTTTCAGACCATAAATTGATTTCTTCAATTTACACACCTTGTTCTCACAACCAGGCATAACAAACCCTTCGGGTTGTTTCATATAAATCTCTTCATCTAATTCACCATTCAAGAATGCAGTTTTCACATCCATTTGGTGAATGACAAGGTTGTGTATAGCAGCAAGTGCTATTAACAACCTAATAGTGGAGGTTCTAGCAACAGGAGCATAAGTATCAAAATAGTCAATCCCTTCTTTTTGTCTAAAACCTTGGATCACCAATCTGGCTTTAAACTTATCTATGGTACCGTCCACCTTCATTTTCCTTTTGAAGATCCATCTATTTCCCAATGCTTTACAGCCAGGGGGCAGATCACTCAATTCCCAAGTATTATTATTCATGATAGAATCCATTTCATCTTGGATAGCTTCTTTCCAGAATGCAACATCCCTAGATTTCATAGCTTCGCTAAAAGTATTTGGATCCTCCTCAATAAGAAAACAATATTGGTATTGATATTCAATTTCATCTCTAGAGCCTTCTACTAGATAAAGATGAAAATCATCTCCAAAAGACTTTGCCTTTCTAGCTCTAGTGCTTCTCCTTGGTTCAGACGGTCCATTCACATCTTCAGTAGAAACCGAATTCCTACTAGAAGAAATCTGAAGCATGTCCCTTGGTCTAGGTATAGATGTAAATCTATTTTCATCAAAAATAGCATCTCTTGACTCGATAATCGAGTTCACAGATACATAGTCATTAGATTCTAACACATAGAATCTATATGCTATAGAATGCTCAGCATAACCAACAAATATGCAATCTATACCTCGTTCACCCAAGTTTCTTCTTTTGGGTTCAGTGAGTCTTACAACTGCTCTACATCCCCAAACTCTCAGAAAACTCAATTTTGGTGACTCTTTATACCAAAGTTCATAAGGGGTAATCTTATTCCTCTTACTAGGAATTCGATTCAATAAGTAACAGGCTGTCAACATACCCTCACCCCAAAATCCCTCACTCAAACCCGAGTAGGATAACAAGGAATTAACCATTTCTTTCAAAGTCCTATTCTTTCGCTCTGCCACACCATTTTGCTGTGGTGTATAAGGAGCCGTGGTTTGATGTATTATACCAGTAGATTGAAAATAAACCGGATCATAATACTCACCTCCTCTATCAGTACGTAGATTTTTAATCATGGTACTCTGATGTAGCTCTACTTCTTCTTTAAAAATTTTAAAGAAGTCAAGAGCTTCATCCTTAGCATGCAATAAATATACATAGCAATATCTAGTAGCATCATCAATAAAAGTAACTACATACTTCTTATTTCCTAATGATGGTGTAGAATGGAAATCACACAAATCACTATGTATTAATTCTAAAAAACCAGACACCCTATTAACCTCCTTAAAGGGCTTTCTTGTTATCTTTGTCAACATGCATGTTTTGCATTTTTCATTGTCTAAATCAATAGCAGGTATGAGACTCATTTTAGACATATCCTTTATTCTTTTGTAATGTACATGTCCTAGTCTAGCATGCCATAATTCTGGTTTGTTCAAATTATTGCTAGTACTAGTAGAAGCCATGCAAGCAGATTCATCAATAAATGGAGTATTAACATTCAACATAAACATGCCATTACACAAATAGCCAAAGCCAACAAAAGAGCCATGTTTTGACAATATATATTTGTCACTTTCATAAACTTGTTTATATTCACAATTGTTCAATACAACACCAGACAAGAGATTCTTACGAATCCCAGGAACATACAACACTTTATTTAATAATATACATTTGCCAGAAGTAAAAACTATCTTGACATTTCCTAGTCCTTTGATCGGTTCAGTTGCAACATTTCCCATCTTTAAGATAGATCCATCTTCGATTGGTTGAAAGTCTATGAACCAACGAAGATCTTTGCATACATGACTCGTTGCTCCTGAATCAATCCACCAAGCAACATTGTCATCCTGCACATAAAATGCCTCAGATATTAGTGACACATAATTCTGACTAGAATTACAATTTTGCATTAAAATCTGACCTTGTTGCAATTCTGGATCCTTGGATCCACTTGGACCAGCATTTTGCTTTTCTTGCTTGCCTTTACCAACCCGACAATCCTTCTTGAAATGTCCAGGTTTGCCACACTTCCAACATGCCATCTTAGGCTTTTTGTTGGAAGAATTGTTGTTGTTTCCTTTAAACTTTCGTTTATCACCCTTGCCATACTTAGAATTCTTTGAAGATCCACCATCTTCAACCATATTCACAGAAGAGTTATTGACTTGGTTCTTGCCCTTAGGATTATTCTCAATTTCTTGAGTCCTCAAAGCCTCTTCAATTCTGAAGTGACTTCCAAGTTGAACCAGAGTCATATCCTCTTTGTTATGTTTCAAGGAGTGTTTAAAATCCTTCCATGATGGTGGTAGTTTGTCTATAACACCAGAAACTGAGATAGATTCATCCATCTTCAGATTGTGTTGGGCAAACTGTCCCAGAATTCTCAACAATTCATTGTATTGTTCCATCACAGGTCTAGAATCGACCATTTTGTAATTCATAAAATTACTGACCAGAAACTTCTTACTAGAAGCATCTTCTGCCATGTATTTGGATTCAAGAGAATCCCACAATTCTTTTGCTGACTCAACATTTTGATATACATCGAAAAGGGAATCAGACATACCGTTTAAGATGTGACCGCGGCAGATGTAATCAGCGTTTTCCCATTTGCAACGCCTCCTTGTTTCTTGCAGATTCTGAGTTTGCCATCTTCAGAAAACAGATAACTTCAATCTTTGTTGGGGAATTGGGTGATAACTTGGATTTTTCTGAAGTCGTGTGAACACTTTCAGATTGAAGTTATTTGTGGTTCACCCAAATAATTCAATCGGATAAAGTCAGAAATTCTGCAAGAAGAGAGAATGTATTTTGCTGTGTATTTCAAAATGAACCTATATATAAAATGATCAATGTCACACCTATTTATAGATGTCAACAGATGTATCTTTTGCCAATAGACACACCTCAAGATGTGTCTTTTCCAATAGACACATCTCATTTCCAACAGTCATGTCCAATGCCAATAGACACACCTCAAGGTGTGTCTTTTCCAATAGACACACCTCATCTGAAGCCAATAGACATGTCCCATAAGCAATAATTCTGAAATCATAACGAACTCGAACAGAGCATGCACTCCACATTCTCCTGACTTGTTCGATGTAGCATTACGATTACATTGATCAACTAGCCAATCCAATTACACTAAAATATCCAACATCACTTGCCAAGTCAAAAGCAGCAACATTGATGGAATCTAAGAAATTGCATCACTAAGGTTTGGTTCATACTGGTGCCACAATGCAACACGTACAATTCGGTAGAAAGAAATTATTAGGGACTCTGATTTTTAAGGAAGAAAAGATAGCATTAAAAACTGCATGTTCAAGAATTCACTGAAAAAATATTGATGATAATTATATCCTCAAAAAAGTGTTGGATGGTTCCCAAAGCGCGCGGCAAACGGCAAGAGGAACAAAAAACAATTCAAAGAAAAAATACTCCAAAGAAAACTTCCACAAAGAAAGAGAAAAAAAATGCAAAAAGTAGCAACGAGAAGAGATTTCACAAGCTGAGTGAAGCCACTATGATAACAGTACGATAAAACAATTACTCCGTACAAAAGGTGGTGAGTAAGCCTATACTTCAGAATATAAAAAGTTTCCATGAGATTTGTAAGGTAACAGGAAAGAGCCAACAAGCAATTGGAAGAAATTCGAATGGCTATATTCTACAAATGAAGGCTGCCAAAAAAATGATCTTGTTAGAAATAAAAATTGCGGAGGTCAACCACCAGAAGAGAAAAAAAAGGGTGCAGACCAAGTAAACACACAAAAATTACACATGGAGCATTGAATTGAATTGCTGGCTCAGCAGAACATATTTAAAAAAGATAGAAGCTTATACATTCAGTAGTGGAGTATTCGTGCGAGTTACAAAGAAAAAGGCATCTGATCAAGAAGCAAGAATAGTTATTTCAAAATCATATAATGTAGCATTCGTCACTCATAAACAAAAATCTGAAATCAGTAGAATGCCTAGCTTCTTGGAATAAACTGCTTTCACTGAGAAATTTCTGGGAAGTGAATTGTATACCATTAGAAAGATCTTGAAATCTAGGTTTTTACGCAACAGACGGTTCGTAAAAATGAATTTTCTATAGAGGGTTATGATTGTTTTAGTGAAAGGGTTTACAGCTGTCCAGACTTGCAACAAATCACAAAATCTGCAAAAAGTTTCCAGACTACGGCCATGAAGACTATAAAATGAAGACATAAAGGAATCACACCAGCTTGCAACGACATAGCTACCAAAAAACAAATGGATGTTTCCAGTTTTTGTTTTTAAAAAAGATGATGATGCAAGCTGTTTCTACAAGATCCGGAGAAGCCAGAAACGCGGGAGAGGATCAATGACACTTTTGTAGACTTTGAGGGTTGGAAGCACAAATTGAACCGAAAAACTGCGTTTTATGCTATAATGGTTCATATACCAGGGATTTTGTACCGGAAGATGAGAAATTGATAAGTAGAGTCTTTTGATAATTTTGTGACTTACATATGACTTCTTATCCATATGCAAGCAAGCTCAAGTAAGATTTTTTATAAATCAAATTAGTTGACACTTTGAAGCATGTACTACGCAAGCAAGATTTGGCATCAAGTTGAATTGCTTAATGCTTGGAAACAACACAGACATAAACAAATATAGCCGATATTTCAAAGGTATTAACACAATTCTTGCCCGAACACACAAAGACATAAGACATTGGTGAATAGTCACAAGCAAAAAAGTTTGATCGGAAGGTGACAACATTAAATAAAGAAAGTTTTCACTGTAGGATAAACCTTTTATCCTACAGTAAACACGGGGACTTGTTGATACATAATATGGACCCGATCTCTTAATGGGTATCGATCAATAATAAAGGCTTGGAAGAGGTCTATTGGATCATTAATCCTTGCTCGCTAGAAACCCAATACAATTGGGAATATAATCAACGAGGAAACATATCATGTGCGTATGATTTGCTCCTAAAGGATAGTAGTATTGGTCTAAACAAAATCCTATATAGAAAAGATATCATACCCTTAAAGTGGACTTGATTTCTATAAAAGGGTACGTAGAAAGGATCCCCAAAATTCTATTTTTTCTTAGAATTAAATCTCTCAAGCTCAATGCCAAAATTACATAAACCGTAATTCTTCCACTAAATCTCCATAAATATCAAATCCCTAATTTTAGAGCTCTATATGAAAACCCGATTAAAAATTTAATTTTGAAGTTTAGTCCATGACGAAAATTGGTTTCAACACATATAATACAAGTGGTTTGCAAGTTTGTGGTGCACCAATTTGTAATACATATGCCTCTTACTATATGAGAGTGAGAGTCGCTAATATCAATATTTGTTAATGTGTGCGCAAATTTCAATCTCCTCTGTATCACTCTCAATTGCAACTCTAATGAAAAAAATGGAGAGAACAATTGACGATGTTTACCTCCAAATGAACGTGTAAGTCGTTACTGAGATATATGTTAGCCAACACTTCTATCATATTCTACAAGTGCTCCTCGTAATTAATAAATTTTTACATGTGAGTTAACACAACAGCTACTCCAAATTCCAATTGCATTTTTATGAGTAGCCAACTGTGGTTCATATAATGAATAGCCATCTAGAATGAGTAACCATCTTGTTGTTGTACCTCTTTGAGTAAGTGATTCTGATTGATGTATATATTTTATTCCCGTAAAAAAAAGCAGATTACCTAACTAGATGAACAGTTTTATATTTATTAAATGTAATGATGTAAATAAATAACTCCGTCAAACCAGAAGACACTATTTATAAACCTCGTATACTTTCTGGACATCACAACTGCAATCGCCAAAGGGGCAGAGAGTAAGGGAGGGACAATGATGCTACATATACAAAAAAAATAGGCCTACAAAATTTGAAAATACAGGTTAAATTAATATTCGATACCACGATAAATTAATATTTTCAATGCATTTTTGGTCCCAATATAAGGATGACAGTATAAATTTAATCTCGATTAATTAATAACCTCTATAAATTAATAGAATCTGTCAGTCCCAATAATATTAATCTATAGAGATTTTACTGTATGTGTTTCATGTTTAGGCAAGGTTCTTTTCATTCAGCAAAGAGGCCGAGAGAGACAACACGTGAAAATGGTATAGTACAAGCTGATATGCTGCTGAGCTAAGACTTTTTAAAAATAGAATTTGTTTGGACTTGAGCATTTTCATGGCTCTGTATGTCAATTGCAATTTGAAGGGAGGCGGGGAGCTCATTTGAATGCGTATATCAATAAGAAAAACTATTTACTATTAAGCACATAACTTGTCCATCTAAGTGAAGTTCCTTCCGATCAGAGTCCTGCCTCAAATATAAAAGTAATAATTCGTCTCACAAAGATTGGTTCAGTTTTTTTTCTTAGCGCAACAGAAGCAAGACATCGATGCAATTCAAACAGAATTCATAAGGCAAGAATCTCAGAGGAAGAAGACTGCTCATGTATTCTCCTTAATTCAGAAGAAATTACCAATGTAATTTTATGTACTTGATATTTGTAGAGATTGTAGATTGAACTAAGAAGAAATGTAAAACTCCATGAAAGCTTCAAGATGAAGCTCAGATACAGAGATGAATGTACTATCTAGGGTAGCATTCCAGAGATAATTTGTTATACAGAGAATTCGGGAGAACAAATCTTGTCCACTCATTTCTCTATGTCTTGTAGTAGTTGGGATTAAGTCCTGAACTACTTGAAAGTTATCTATGTTGGTCTGGCATATTAGAGGAACTACCCTCTGATTCCTTAGTCCTATTACGAGGATAGGATTCTAATTTCATAATTCTTTTCAGATTACAAATTTCATTTTTTATAATGCTAGAAAATTTATTATAGAAAGTGGGTTGCTCTTCTTTTATAGCTTCTAAATCTCAAATTAGATATCTAGTTTCTGCTTGATTTCCAGGGAAAACAATAATTCTAGAGGTCTCTAAGAGATGATCTAGATATTCAAGGTTAAACATGTCAATCATGGCATTACCTTTAATATTAACAAAACATGGTTTATCACTCATGATTATAACGTTTAATAAAAACTATATAAAATTTGTTTGAATAGGGTTGTGAGTTTTACCAGACTCCTCCAATGATATTCATCTGCATAGAAACTATTGATCTTTAAAACTTCCTTTTCTCGTCCAAATCTTCTGGTTAATATTTTTGTCTTCATTCCTTTGAGCGGTGTTTCCCTAATGGCCTCCTGCCTAGCGGTACTCCCTGTGCTCCGAAGCGGACTCCAGAATCACTCGAAATATAACCAAGATTTTTAAAGAAAAAGACTTTTTATTGATTCATATAATTATACAAATATAGACTCATTATGAGCCTGTTCACACACACAACCCCTAAGGGTTTTACTCACTCATTATGAACTTCTTGGAATGCTAAGTATACAGTGCGTATGCTCTGCTAAATTCAAGATGTCCCATACTGAAAACTTAACTCGCCTTTTATAGAACAAGGTCGAGGATCTGTACAAAATTACTAACATAAGTGATTACGTTTTTGTACTCAATTATTTTGCCTTTTGAAGAGATAAGATTCCTTGTCATGTCTTCTGTGCTTCAAAGTAGATTCTCTCTACTTTATTCCTCCACCTTTGCTTTTCCAACTGCTTTAGATAGCTTGTCTTCTTCTTCCTTGGTAGTAGGCCCGTATATTCAACAGTTGCTAGTGATGTCGAATTTTCTTAATTCCTTTATCTTCTTTTGACAAAAATTGAAATTATGTGATCCTAAAGCATATGTGAACGAGATTTGTACTCTGTATGCTTTAATCTTTTCCCAGTCTTCATAACTCATTCCAGAATGCGAATAAGAAGTCATTATACAATAAGGAGTAGCAAGATTAACCTTAACCTTGTCATCTTGCTTAATAGTGAAAATCTTATTGATAGAACAAGTAATTTATTTTCTGGTAGATCTGGAAGATCTCACTTTTCAAGTGTAGCTTTCATGGCTATACTGGGTGAGTAGATTCTTTCTTTGACAGTTCCCATCTGAACATAATTTAATGGTTAAACTGCTGGACTATCCTCTTCATCTTCCTAAAATATATTAGTACTCGTGAATTTGAGGTAGATTTCTTTGTCAGAATCCTTCAGTCACTTTTTCCTGTAATTCTTGACTGCATCTCTAAATTATTTAGAGAACTTAGATATTTCTAACAGATTGCTAGAAGGATATACCTGAGATAACAATCCATACTGATATGCTTCATGAACCATTTCGGGAGAAGCATTTGGGTAGAAGTTGTAGTAGCTAACATTCTTTTTATCGATGGTAAAGTAATGTTCTTCTGCAAACTCTTTTTCTGTAGCATGCCTGCCTAAAATATACAGATAACTGAACCTTGAATAACATGTATCCAGTACGTCTTCGTATGTATCTTCTTGTTAGTGAAGGTGTCCTAGAGGCAATACATTGTTTCTTTCAATAAACCTTTATGTCATTTGGTTATTCAATAAATGTATTTATTATGACTTTAATTACTGCGATATATTTGTTAGCATAATATGTTAGGTCCGATAAGATTGTAGAAGGGGGTTGAATACAATCTATACCATTTTATCGAAATTTGTCCTTTAAATAAAATTTAATTTAGACAAATTTGTGCGGAATAAATTGAAACAAATTTCAAGTTGAATATAACAATATATTAACTTGATGGGTGTTACAATTTCAGTACAGATTAATTATCAAGTTGATAAAAACAAATTAGAAAATTCGACATGAAATTTTCTAGATTTGTTAATAAAAATCAAGATAAGTGCTAGGAGTAAAAACTCGCTAGTAGTACAAGAGTATCAAGTAATCAAGTTCCACCGGATTAAATATTACAAAGGTGATGAACTGAATTTTCTGTGAATTTTTGTTCTTGATGTTCTTGAGAGAAAATGAGAGAGAATGGAGCAGCTGGGTGTGTTTGTAGATATAATATTGTAGTCTCTTGTGAAATGAGCAGCCTTTGTCTTTTAATAGAAATTGATCAACAAACCTTCTGACTCTTTTCCTTAACAGTTTGCCTCGAACTACCTTTGACAAAGTTCGGTACTACCTTTTTAGGAAGGCTACTACCTTTGCAAGTGGCGGTACTACCTTTCTAGAAAGGCTACTACCTTTGCAAGTGGCGGTACTACCTTTAGTACTACCTTTGCTGTCATCCACTTGGTACTACTTTTCAGTTGTACTAGTACTACCTTCCTGATTTGAACTTGTATTACCTTTACCTTGGTTGGTACTACTTTCTGAAGTACACTAGTACTACCTTTGCTGAGAAGGCTACTACCTTTGGCTTGGTCGGTACTACTTTTCTGTTGTGCTTGTACTACCTTCGGTACTACCTTTCTGAAAAGGTAGTATCAGTACAATTTTTAGCTTTAATCAATTAAATGATTTTATGATAATCATTTAATTAATTTTCTTTTACATAAAATTCTGATTTAATTAATTAAGTAATTATTGTAATGAATAAATTAATTCTTATAGAATTAATTTATTAATTAAATTAATCACATAATTTAATCAATTAAAGGAGAATAAATATGAATCCTTTAAGTAGCCAAATGTTTTCTTAAACCACTGAAATTAATAAAGAAATACCAATGATTTTTTGTTGACGTTCGATGTACTGTCTGGTTCATGAACGACTAACTCCAATGATAATTCTTCATTTCTGACTTTAAACACGTGGTCCTTTTTCTTGTCTCATCTCTCTTTAATTTTCTGTACTGTCTCTGTCACCTTGAAATCTCTGTCACTTTAAACGAATCAACTTCTTAACGAATACTCCACTGAGGCTTGATCAGATGTCTGAGCTTCTTTCAATGCAGTAATTCCTCAAGTCCGTAGATTGACCTTGATCTTTTTCTTCAGACAGATAATACAATCTGAGATTCCTGTGACAGACTATATACTATTTACTATTACAATCTCGCCTTTCAATCTCCCCCTGTTTGTTTGTTAGACAATAACAAGCAAATACCTAGAGG
The DNA here is from genome assembly GCA_037693485.1 of Kitagawia praeruptora. Lineage (NCBI taxonomy): Eukaryota > Viridiplantae > Streptophyta > Magnoliopsida > Apiales > Apiaceae > Kitagawia > Kitagawia praeruptora. The sequence continues at coordinate 44,890,676 of CM075354.1, forward strand.
ATAACTCAACTAACTCAATTAAACAAGAAAAAGATAAAGCATTAAAGAACTTAGTAACAATTCCAGAATCCTCAGTTGATGAAATGATAGATGATTGTTCCTCTAGCACTGAACTGATTTTCAATAGATAACTCATCTTCATTTATGATTCTTCATATCTTTGCTTGATAATCCTTCATATCTTACATTGGTGATTATCAGCAGTTCTTGATTTACAATCACTTCCCTTTTCTGACACAGCTTTTCTCACTAAAGAAAAACAACTGCTCCTACTATGTAGACAATGGTGAATCAATACCATTTCTATAACTTCTAGGAAATCTACTACTCCTCCACTTACCCTCCATACATAGTACATTGAAAGACTAATAGAATAGTATTGTGATGTAAATTTCCTTATATCTCCCCTTTCTTGTACTCCTTACTTACCTTATATCTCCACTTTCTTTTCAACTGAAAGTCCCCTTATTTCTCCATTTAAATCTCCCCCTTTGTTACTTGACTTGCTTCTCCTCCTAAGCACAGTCTGTAAATGCTCCCCCTTTCTAACTTACTCTCTTTTTTCTTGTACCTCCTTACTTCTCCCCCTTAGTTGAGGAATCTGTTATTCCCAGATTACACACTTGTATAATTGTAGAAGGGGGGGTTGAATACAATTCTTGATATTTATAATTTTCTGATAAAAACCACAGAAATCTATAAGGAGATAATTGCTGAATGAGAAATGATTCACAAACACATAAAAAATCAGGTGGTTAAATGTACCACATGAGACTTTTATTTGAAGAAAACTCTGTGATACAAATGTACACAGCTTCTGTTTTTACAACTCTTTGCTTCTAAGGATATTCAAGAAACCCTAAGCAAATATGTTTGTTTTCTTAGTTTCTAAAGAGTTGCTACACTTGGTTATATATCCCAAGTTTACAAATACTACAGGAATAAGATAATATTAATCTAAGTTGTCCTTGTGAACAGATATGTCCCCTGCACCTTTCTTGTATGTACTGTGTAAATGGAATGCTTCTTTCTTCCGCGTTTCCAAAGTATGGCTGCCATACTACTTTTTATACCTACTATCAACCCATGTGATCTGTCAGTCAAACCTGTCCTTATCAATTGCTAATTCCCAACTAGCATAGAAGAAAGTGTCAATGATTATCCGTTGATGTTGTACACTGTCATCCGTTAATGGTAGTTTGAGTTGTATCCGTTGATAGAGTAGATTTGAGTTGTATCCGTTGATAGAGTCCTGTTCTCATCCGTTGATACACTTTCACTTAGACAGAATTACATAGCATAGCTTATTTACAATTGGCTATCCTATTCTGCTTATCCGTTGATGGTCAACATGACTCTGAATAAAAACACTATCAACTTATAAATAGAGATATTGCAGTATGCTACAAAACCTCATCCGTTGATGAGCTACCTGTCAACGGATAGAGTTATAATGTCTCATCCGTTGACAGTTACAAAACATGACTTATACAATTTGATTGATTGTGAAGTTATCATCAAGTACAACATATTCCTAACAATCTCCCCCAATTTATACTTGATGGAAATAAAGCATAAATTTAGGACCTTGATGATAACAAAACATTCCTAAGGATATATATAGAACTATGCAAAAATTGTATTAAGCTAACAGCAAGTTTGAGAAATTTACAAAGAAGTGCTCCTCTAGACTGAGCAGATTAATATTGTTTCTTCTCTCTGGTTGGCATCACCCTTGATTTTCCTTCTTTGGCAGAGTTGGACTCAATTTGCATTTGGAGTTGCCTATAGAAGGCATCTTCTTCAACAACTTTTGGATTTAGCTTTTGTTGTAACCATCTCAGGTATTGAGAACTAGCCTTTGACAGTTGGTCTTCTAACCTGAAGAATCTGCTGTTACCATCTTCATCCCTGAACTCCAACATCCAGAAGGGTTGAAGGTGGATTTTCTGTCCATTGAATGGGATCTTCATTTTCCTTGGTAGTCTTGATGGTGAGTTCCATTCTCACCTTATCTGTTCTATTCTGTCCAGTATCTCCCTTTTTGCTATCCTGGAGAACCCTGTGTATCTCTTGATTGCAGAGAACACTTTGGTTAAGGTCAGATAATTTTCTCCAAGAACCCTCTGTAGTGGCCATGTCCTTTCCTTTCCTCCCTTGTATACAAAGACCAATCTCTCAGGCAAATGTTAATATTTGTCAATTCCTCTTACTTCTAACAATTCATCCAGATACAGATTCATGCCAGAGTATTCTTCAATATCTGCCTGATAGATAAAATCATCCTTGTTTTCCAAGATTGACTGCTTGACAATAGCAGGTACCCTAGCAACCTGAATTGGTTCCTTTGAAGGTTGCTTCCTTGGTATCCTTTTCTTCTGTTTAGGCTTCTGTTGAGGCTTCGGCAAGAATGAAGGAACCTCAATGGAGTCAAGATTCATTGGTTCCTCTTTAGGGAATATAGGGTCACCATGGAAATTCACAGCTGGGTCGAATACTTGTGCAGAAAATGATTGTGATGAGCCAACAGTTTCTCTCCTTACAATTTCTGGAGAGACAGGCCTCCTTGCCTTTGATTTCACTCTCCTTTTAGTTTTGGATTTGGGGACTTCCTCAGGTTCCCTCATTTCATCCTCTACCTCATCCATTAACTCCTGAGCCAGCCTGGCTTGCTTCTCTTCTGAGTTTTCATATTGATTTTCTTCACTTGGATGAGCTTCCCTTAGAAGTTTGGAGGTCTCCTCTCTCTTTGCTTCAACAAATCTAGGATGGCTGTTGGATATATTTAACACTTTTCCATTCCTTATTATTACAGCCATCCAATCTCTTACACTCTTATTTGTCTTTTCCTTGAACTCTTTGATTGTCTTTCCCATTAGCTTTTCATCATCATCCTTGGGAAATGGAAAGTCCAATTGTAACTTGTTCTTCCCATTTGCCTTTGGTGGAGAGAAGGCTCTGGCTTTTATGCATGGTTCAAATTCTTTGACATAGAATGGTTCAGCATCATAGAATGTAGGAGCCACAATCTCTGGAGTGAGCACCTTCAGAATTGTAGTTGATGTTGTTGGAGCTGAGGACTGAGTAGAGAACAAAGTTGATACAATTGATGCATTGATCATTCTCTCTGTCCTCAGAATTCTTTCATTTGCCTCCTTGTTGGTCTTTTCTAAGGCTTCTATTCTAGCTTGCCTTTCACCATCTGAGATTTCTGATAAACTCTGAATCTCAGGCAACACCATTTGTTTCTTCTTCACAGGGGAAGCCTCTATAGAAAACTCTGTTGGATTGACCACTATAATTGGCTATTGCTCCCCCTCACTTTGTGCTATCTTGCTACTGGATGCTGGAATTTGACTAGAAGTAGCTGCAACCTCTTCTACCTTTTTCTCCCCCTTTTTGTTAGCATCAGGACTGGAGGTGAGGCTGCAAGTAGCCTTTCCAGTAGCTCAGTCTGTTTGGCTTGGTTGGCAATGACTGTCTGCAGTTGAGATTCCATACTATCCACTCTGGAGGAAAGATTCTGAACTGATTTGGCCAGACTATCTTCCTTCAATAACTTGCTAGACAGCACCTTCTGAGTGGTAATAGGGGCTAGTGCCTCAATCCTGGCATCTAGTTCTACTTTCATTTCCCTTATTGCAGTTTGCACCTCCTCCTGTTGGGTTCTTTGAATAACCATATGCATCTTGTGAAGTTTGAGGGAGGCCAGTATTTGTTGAAGGACAGCCTTCCTCTGTGGATCTGCATTCTGGTGCTCAGCCATAGCCGATTGATATTGCTTCATAATCTCCACATTGAAGTCACCAACCACAGTGGTAGAAGAAAATAGCCATTCTGGAGTATCTTCCATATTGACTTCTTCATCACTTGAGGTGCTATCACTGTCATCATTGCCAAACTCTTCACTGTCAGCATCTGAAGGCAGAGCTGTCAAAGCTTCCTTTGCTCTTTGTAGAGATTGTGAGGTGTGCACTAGGTGCATTGCCTCCTCTGCCTCCATATTGCCCTGTTGTGCCATGAATTGATAGGCAGAAATAGGATGAGTAAAGGTTTCAGGATCCAAAGAGATGGAGTCAATGATTGACTGATATTCTTGTCGAAATTCCATCTCTTTAGAAGCTTCATTAACCTCCATTAACTCACTTGCAATGGCTGAATCTTCCTGCCTTATTTCTTCTGTAGTCCCTTCTCTCCTCTCATCTCTCTTTTCTTGCATCAGGGGCTCCCCCTGGCTCACACCCTCACCTTCACCTACTAAGGTGGAACTCTCTTGCTCTCCTTTTGCCTAACCGGAAGAAATGGTCAGTCTCTCATTATTTTGCTCTCCTTTTGCCTGCTCACAAGGCAGCCTCTCACTCCCTTCCCTCATTCCTAAAAGTGTTTTAACTACTACAAACTCCTCCACAGTTGACATGGAAATGTCACATTTTGCAGTGGTAGAGAGAGTTGTCAACGGATAAATTGTATCCGTTGATGTAGTAGTTATTGCTGTCAACGGATGATTAGTTATAGACACATCCGTTGATGGAGAAACACTTGTCAACGGATGAAGGATATCCGTTGATGAAGGAAAAAGAGTATCTGTTGAAGTGAAAACCAACACTGAATCTGTGGTGACTGATTTTAAGGAAGAGGCCACAAATAGCATTGAAGTGAATTCAGGAATGGAAGATTGATGGCCCAGCAAATCATCTAAAAGATGATGACCACCAATTGTTGAGTGGGGCTTTTCCAAGAATTTTAAAGATGGAGAATCAGGAATTGATGTAGATATCATATCCACATCCAGATATGGAGTTGGTGATGGTGGATTGAAATGTGTATCGATTTGAAGGTTAAGATCAAGGGGATGTGACTCCACATTTATTGAAGTCACATCAAACTGAATTTGAGAAGGTATAGTTTGTTGTACTGTGTGTGCACCCTGTGATTCCCCAATGGTTTTGGATTTTACTCTTCTACCATAGGTTTTTTATTGAGAGCTATCTGTGTCTCTTGCCCTTTTGTGCAGTGTTCCTAGAGTGGAACTTAAATCAGTAGTCACACCCTGTTGAGAGGATGTAACTAGAATTTGGCTTGAAGGTTCATTAACAGTCTTTTGAGAGACTGAAATGTTGGTTGCACCTGCCTCACCTTCCTTATCCTTAGGGCTTCTTTGATGTTCACCCTGTCCCTCACCACTCACTACCACCTTCACACTCCCCTCAAGAGTTTTGGTAGTTTTTGCAACAGGTGCCTTTTGAGAGACACCTGAGGTTTGTCTTTTAGATTGTAGTTTTTGGAACTTTGGATTTGGTCACTTTGGTAGGAGCCTGTTTGGTCACAGCTACAGACTCCATTGTGACACTAGAAGGCAAAGAAATTTGGGGGTTAGAGATAAGAGTTTCAGGGTTAGAAACAGTTACCTGAACAATTGGTAGATATACCAATTGTACTTCTGCATTTAAGTTCATTCAAATCAAATCACTTAAGACTCTTTTCTCCTGAACAAAACAATTGAACTTGCTATCCGGGTTAGCAATGGATAGCTCATTCTCATATACATGCAGTGCTAAGAGCATCAAAAATCTAGCAAAATAGATATTCTTGCTCCTAGTTTCCTTTTTACCTAATTTTGCTGCTATCTCATACATGACTAGTGTACCAAAATTATAGAATTTATCAGTCAAAAGCATACACAGCATAACTAGCATGGAATTGGTAACAGCATCAAAGTTACTAATTTTGCCAGAAAAAGTTATAATGAAGGCATCACAAAAATAACTCCATTCTTTAACCATCCATTTCCTAACAATTTTCCCTAAGTTCTCATTACTAAGGGTATAATTTATGGAATTAAGCATGGTAACAATTTCAGCATTACTGGGTACTTCCAGACAGTTATTCTCAGGCAATTTTAAACAAGCAGTTATCACATCAGAATTAACTACATAGTTTTTACCCTTTAAAGAAAAAGCAAGTGTACCGTCTATGCCAATGTACTCAGCAGATGCCCACACCTCTTCAATTACCTCGTGGATTAGAGGAGTGGTGGCAGTCATAGCATATGACAGTTTGCATTTCTTCACGAAATTCATCATGGTATGATAAGCTTCTGGAGCGTTCACTGTATCAACAAAGGCCGCGAAATTGTTCTTCTCATAGGTAAACCCAGTGGAAGACATCATCTTAACAATAGGCGCCATTGAAGTGTTTGAACTTTTGTTGCAGAGAGTTTTAGTGAAGAAGATGCAGTTAACTTATGAGATTCTTGAAAATGAATAAAAGTGAGATGTGAGAGCACAAGACAACCTTTTATATTTTTCAAGAATTAAAAATGAAATAATTAAAAGTAATTACTCCATTGGACAAAAGTAACTGTCAGATAATAAATGAAAAGAAAAGAAGTACAGCCGTGACTAAATATACACGTTTATCAACGGCTATATAAAAAAATGTATATCAACGGATATAGAATGGACGGTTGAGAAAACAGTTTATCCATCGATGACGTGGACAACCTGTTATCCGTTGACATACGAAAATCTAGTAATGTGTTTATACTACCAACGGATAAAAGAATATCTGTTGATAAGAAAATTTTGTCTTCGACAAAATTTTTACAGAAAATTTTTCTGAGAGTTTTTAATTCTCAAGTAAATCAAAACACATTTCTAGCTGCAATACAGTATGATTAGATATCACTAGGAATTATGAAAAATTAAGCATACCTAGTTCACCTACCAATCTTGTGAATGAAGATTCATCAAGAGGCTTGGTGAAGATATCTGCAAGCTGCATTTCACTTGGCATAAAGTGCATTTCTACTGTACCATTCATCACATGCTCTCTAATGAAGTGGTATTTGATGTCAATATGCTTGGTTCTCGAATGTTGCACTGGATTCTCTGTGATGGCAATAGCACTAGTTTTGTCACAGAAAATTGGAATCTTCTCAACTTTTCTACCATAGTCAATAAGTTGATTTTTCATCCAAAGAATCTGTGCACAACAACTACCAGCAGCAATGTACTCAGCTTCAGCTGTAGAAGTGGAGACTGAGTTCTGTTTCTTACTGAACCATGACACAAGCCTGTTCCCTAGAAATTGACAGGAGCCTGTAGTACTTTTCCTATCAATTCTGCAACCTGCATAGTCTGCATCTGAATAACCAATTAGATCAAAGCCAGAATCTCTTGGGTACCAAATGCCAAGGTTTGGTGTTCCCTTGAGATACCTGAAAATTCTCTTAATAGCAATCAAGTGAGACTCTCTAGGGTCAGCTTCAAATCTAGCACAAAGACAAGTGGAAAACATTATATCAGGTCTACTAGCTGTTAGATATAGAAGTGAGCCTACCATGCCTCTATAGCTTGAGATGTCCACAGACTTTTCCTTAGTATTCAACTCAAACTTAGTTGCAGTGGCCATAGGTGTTTTTGCAGAGGCACAATCCATTAAGTCAAATTTCTTTAAAAGATCATAAATATATTTTGTTTGACTTATGAAAATTCCCTCATTAACTTGCTTCACTTGTAAACCAAGAAAGTAAGTTAATTCACCCATCATGCTCATTTCATACCTACTTTGCATAAGTTTGGCAAACCTTTTACAAAGCTTCTCATCTGTAGACCCAAAAATAATGTCATCTACATAGATTTGAACAAGTATCGTAGAACCATTGACATTTCTATGAAATAAGGTTTTATCTACTGTACCTCTAGTGAAGTGATTCTCCAAAAGAAATTGAGATAAAGTGTCATACCAGGCTCTTGGTGCTTGCTTTAAACCATAAAGTGCTTTCAGGAGAAGATATACATATTCTGGAAATTTTGGATCTTCAAATCCAGGAGGTTGATGGACATATACCTCTTCTTCTAGTTCCCCATTTAGAAAGGCACTTTTGACATCCATCTGATAGACTTTGAAATAGGCATGTGTTGCATAGGCTAGGAAGATTCTAATTGCCTCAAGTCTTGCCATTGGAGCAAAAGTTTCATCAAAATATATCCCTTCTTCTTGAGAATAGCCCTTTGCCACTAATCTAGCTTTATTTCTCACAATTATGCCATTTTCATCAGTCTTATTCTTGAGAACCCATTTGGTACCTATGACACCTCTATCATCAGGTTTGGGCACAGGCTTCCATACTTTATTTCTCTCAAACTGGTTTAGCTCTTCTTGCATTGCTAATACCCAATCTGGATCTAGAAGGGCATCTTCCACTTTCTTAGGTTCCTCTTGAGATAGGAAACTACTGTATAGACATTCTTCTTGTGTGGCCCTCCTAGTTTGGACTCTTGAGTTTGAGTCACCAATGATTAACTCAAAAGGATGATCTCTGGTCCATTTTATTGAGGGTGGAAGGTTTGGTCTAGATGAGGTTGCTTCATCTAAATGAGCATGATCTTGTTGATTGGTCATTGAGTGTTGACTTTGAGAAACTCCCCCTGAGTTTGTTGTCCTTGCGGAATTATGAAGTTGACTGTCAATGGATGCATCATTTTGTCTATCAACGGATGCTCCATTTTGCCTGTCGACTGATGCATGAGAATGCCGGTCAACGGATGCATCTGATGCTCCAGTATGACTATCAACGGATGCTTCATTTCCAGTGTTAGCATCACTTCTAGTTGGACCAACAACTCTAGGTGAATTTTCATGGTCATGATCTTCATTTTCCTCATCATCATCAATGTACATTCTTCCTTCTACCTCATTTTCAAATCTAAACTTTTCATGGAAGCCTTCATCATTTAGACCTAGAATCTTTTGATCATCAAACACAACATGTACAGATTCCATAACAATGTTGGTTCTTAGATTGTAGACTCTATAGGCTTTCCCTGCTGCATACCCAACAAAGGTAGCTTCATCTGCCTTTGCTTCAAATTTGCCCAAGTTATCTCCATGATTCCTTAGCACAAAACACTTACATCCAAAGACATGAAGAAAAGCTAAAGTTGGTTTCTTGTTGGTAAATAACTGATAAGGGGTCATTCCTCTAGCTTGATTGACCAAGGAAATATTCTGAGTGAAACAGGCAGTGTTGACAGCTTCAGCCCAGAAGTATGTTGGCAATCTTGATCCACTTAACATTGTTCTAGCTGCTTCAATGAGAGTTCTGTTTTTCCTTTCAACAACCCCATTTTGTTGAGGTGTTCTAGCAGCAGAAAACTCATGGACAATTCCATTCTCTTCACAGAAATTCTTCATTGTGGAATTTTTGAATTCAGTGCCATTGTCACTCCTAATTCTTTGTACTCTGACTTCAGAACCATTGTTTACTAGTCTGAGATGATTGATGATGATTTCACTTGCACAATCTTTGGAGTGTAGAAAGAAGGTCCATGTAAACTTAGAAAAATCATCTACAATCACCAGACAGTATTTCTTCTTTGAAATGGACATGACATTTACTGGACCAAATAAGTCCATATGCAGCAATTGAAGTGGCTTAACAATGGATGACTCTGTCTTGCTCTTAAAGGATGATTTCTTTTATTTCCCTAATTGGCAGGCATCACACAATCCATCCTTGATGAACTCCAATTGAGGGATTCCTTTAGCCAGATCCTTTCTTACCAAATCATTCATAACTTTAAAATTCAAATGTGACAGCTTTTTATGCCATAGCCAACTCTCATCCTTGCTTGCTTTGCTGAAGAGACAAGTGATGGATTCTGAGCATACTGAATTGAAGTCAGCTATGTAAACATTTCCTTTTCTAAAGCCTGTCAATACCACATTGTTGTTTTCCTTGGCAGAAACAACACAGGCTTCTTTTGTGAACTTTACTTCATAGTCTTTGTCACAAATCTGACTAACACTCAGCAGATTGTGCTTCAAACTTTCAACTAAAGCCACTTCTTCAATAATGACATTGTCCTTTGAAATCAAGCCATATCCCTTAGTATATCCTTTGCTGTCATCTCCAAAGGTAATTCTAGGGCCAGCTGCCTCCTTGAACTCTGTGAGCAGGGTTGAATCTCATGTCATGTGCCAAGAGCATCCACTATCTAGGTACCATAGATTCCTTCTATTTCCCTGCACACATTCCAAAACACAAATCAAGTTGATTTTGGTACCCAAGTTTCCTTGGGTCCTTTCTTGTTAGCCTTTGGTTTTGCACTCTTAGCAATCTTCACTTTAGGTGTAGATGCTTGAGTGATAGGTTTTGACAGATGCTCATTTGCATAAATATTTGATGCATGCATTTCTGGAAAATTGGCATACATATTATTCATGCTAGAAATGCTCCATGACATTTGTGGCATATTCACAGATTGAAAATAAGGATTAGACACATATGGCATGTTCACATATGGATTTGAAAAACTAGCATTCTGATACAAACCAGGCATTGCAGGCATACTTGGCATAGATTGAGGTACATGAACAGGAGTCCTTTTAACAGACTTGCAATTAGAAGATAGGTGATTGACACTATTACAATTACCACAAGTTTTCCTAGGAGCAAACTTGTCAGGAGAATAATTGTTTTTCTTGTTGATGTCTATCTTACCATTTCTGTTCTTTTTCTTTTTACCCTCAGTCTCTACCTTTTCATTAACTGATTTACCAATAGCCTTTTTGTTATGTAAATCACCTGCCTTAGCCTTCTCACTTGATTTGGCTTGGCTACTTTCACCAGAAACAAAGTTCTTGGCTACTTGACCATACTTATTATTCAGTTTCTTGAGTTCCTTCTTATTAACAGACTTTTTGTTAGTCGATGGATACCTCTCATCCGTTGATGGTTCATCTGTCAACGGATGATCACTATCCGTTGATTCACAAATAGTCTCTAGATCTTCAAGGCAAGGTTCTAGCTCCTTTTTCTTTTGAGTCCAGGTATCCCTCACAAATGATTCTATTCCCTGGACTTCTATTATGTTTTGTGAAATATTCCTACAGCTTTGAAATTTAGCAATTATCCCTTGTTCTTTTTCAAGCTGGTCTTTTAAAATCAGTTCTCTTTTTAACACAGCTTCAAGTTCACTTTTAGCATCATTGCAATCAACTCTCATTTTCTCAAATTCTAGAAATTGAATTTCTAGAGCAGCATTTCTATCACTTAAAAACAGATTAGTCTCTTTAATCCTATTGTTCTCTTTAGTAAGTGATTTAAGAGTAACACTAGAGTGATATAGTTCAGTAGACATTTCATCTATAACACTATTGCATTCCTCTTTGGTGAGCTCAGAGAGATTAGTAGAAAATACCTGATTGCTAGCTGAACTTGCTTCCTGCTCAGAATCAGCCATCAATGCAAGGTTGACAAACTCAGCATCATCATCAGAATGATTTCCATCAGCAGCCCAGTCATACTCTTGGGTCATGAATGCCTTTCCTTTCTGCCTGAGAAGTTCAAAAAATTTCTTCTTGTAGTCAAAAGTTTCAGTTGGCTTTCCCTTGTTCTCAGATCTAGGCTTCCTGCATTCACTTATCATGTGACCAGCAATTCCACAATTGTAGCATTTAATTTTGGATTTATCCACATAGTTGCTTGTGGAAAAATCCTTGTTAAATGGCTTAGCCACCCCAGAGTTTCTTCTGAATTTTAGCTTAGAGAATCTCCTAGATAGAAAGGCTAAATGCTCATCTATCTCATCCAATTCATCCTGCTGAAGGACACTCATTTCTTCAGACACTTTTTCCTTGCTTTGCTTGATTCTGCTCTACCTTCACAAACTTCCCTGTTTGGTGTAGATTTAGCAGCTTCAGTCCTCTTCTCCTCCTTCTGCTCCAAGTTGGCAACAAGTGCAACCGACCCACTTTTCTTTTGGGCCTTCTCAATTTCTTCATCCTGCTTCATTTCTAGTTCATATGCCTTTAAAGTTCCATAGAGCCTTTCAAGAGTAAATGTCTTGTACTCTTGAGTGTTTCTTAGAGAAACAGTCATTGGCTTCCACTCTTTGGGCAATGATCTCAGAAATTTGAGATTAGAATCTTTCACTTGGTAGATTCTTCCATACAGTTTCATGCCATTTAGTAGCTTCTGAAATCTACTAAATGTGTCATTCAATGTCTCTCCATTCTTGAAATGGAAGTGCTCATACTGTTGGATCAGTAGTTGCATCTTGTTTTCCCTTACCTGTTCTGTACCTTCACAAAGGGTTTGAACAATGTCCCATACTTCCTTGGAGGTAGTACAGTTGATAACATTGTCAATCATGTCTGTTTCTAAGCCATTAAACAGAATATTCATGGTCTTTTTATCTTTGTGGACTTCTGCAACGTCTTCAGTACTCCACTCAGAAACAGGTTTGGGAATGTAAGTGTCTGGTGCATCTACAGCAAGGCCAACTCTTGACGTAGTCTTCATTGGAACATGAGGACCCTTCTCAATGCAATCTACAAAACCTTCATCAATAGACATGAGATGTTGACGCATTTTTACTTTTCGGTGAAAGTAATTTTCTCTATCAAGAACTGGTATCTTTACTCCATAATCCTTCCTAGACATGTTGGAAGTGTGTTGATCTTTAAACTTCAAATCTGTTAGAAGCTTGCTCTGATACCAATTGTTATTCCCAGATTACACACTTGTATAATTGTAGAAGGGGGGGTTGAATACAATTCTTGATATTTATAATTTTCTGATAAAAACCACAGAAATCTATAAGGAGATAATTGCTGAATGAGAAATGATTCACAAACACATAAAAAATCAGGTGGTTAAATGTACCACCTGAGACTTTTATTTGAAGAAAACTCTGTGATACAAATGTACACAGCTTCTGTTTTTACAACTCTTTGCTTCTAAGGATATTCAAGAAACCCTAAGCAAATATGTCTATTTTCTTAGTTTCTAAAGAGTTGCTACACTTGGTTATATATCCCAAGTTTACAAGTACTACATGAATAAGATAATATTAATCTAATTCAAGTTGACTTGCTACTCCACTCCAAATCCACATGTAGCCGAAAGGTTGTCCTTGTGAACAGATATGTCCCCTGCACCTTTCTTGTATGTACTGTGTAAATGGAATGCTTTTTTCTTCTGCATTTCCAAAGTATGGCTGCCATACTGCTTTTTATACCTACTATCAACCCATGTGATCTGTCAGTCAAACCTGTCCTTATCAACTGCTAATTCCCAGCTAGCGTAGAAGAAAGTGTCAATGATTATCCGTTGATGTTGTACACTGTCATCCGTTGATGGTAGTTTGAGTTGTATCCGTTGATAGAGTAGATTTGAGTTGTATCCGTTGATAGAGTCTTGTTCTCATCCGTTGATACACTTTCACTTAGACAGAATTACATAGCATAGCTTATTTACAATTGGCTATCCTATTCTGCCTATCCGTTGATGGTCAACATGACTCTGAATAAAAACACTATCAACTGATAAATAGAGATATTGCAGTATGCTACAAAACCTCATCCGTTGATGAGCTACCTGTCAATGGATAGAGTTATAATGTCTCATCCGTTGACAGTTACAAAACATGACTTATACAATTTGATTGATTGTGAAGTTATCATCAAGTACAACATATTCCTAACAGGATCCTCCAATCAACTAGTTGACAAAGTAGTTGATACCAATTAATTGAGCTTTGTTAGAAAGGAAGTTTCATTTTCTTCCTTACCGTGAGTGTGTGATAGTGTTTAGTGTACCTCACAAGTGTTTCACTCTTCTCTCCAATCATTTCTGTTGAGTGTCTCACTTCTCTTTGTGTTTACACTCTTGCTCACTAGTGTATCACTCATAGCTCCAACATCCATTAGTGTACCAGCAAGGAAAAATCACCCTAGCCCCTTCAAGAGAGGTCAGTGGTAGTGCAATGGGAGTTCGCAAATCCCAAATCCTCGTTGGACTCGTTAGACGAATCTGAGTCATAATCTACAAGTTGCTAGTTTTCCCTTTTTAGGGTTTTCAGATTTGAATTCTGAGAAGGTAAACAATGATCTATAAATTTAGCATTGAGATCAATGTTCCCTTCTAACGTCTGTGAAGACATCACCTTGTTAAACTAATCAGGTAAATCTGAATCATAGTCTACAAGTTGCCGATCCGCACCTATGTCGGACCCGTTACCCGCGGGATCCAGAGATGTTCCCTCTGGGGAGTTAGATAATGATCTTGTTGAATTTTGCATTGAGATCAATACCTTCTCTCGAGGTCTGTGAAGATTGTTGGTTCATTAAAGAACCTTTAACTTATAATCCTAAACGTAAAATGGTTGGATTACAGGTTTTTGTCAATTCATCCTTAAGTGTGTGCAATCTCACTTTGTGCATATGAAATATTTTGGTTAGTGTATAAGGTAGTGACTCTCCAACTGAATATCCCACACATCCTTATTTGCTGCATCAAGTGCAGTTACTCCCTGGTGACCTCTAGTCTGATAGGTTACTTCCATTTAGGGGGTAAGCTAGAATGTGTTTGAGTTTGACTGTAGTCTGAGATAAAAGTTGTTGGGTTTACAACCTCATGACTAAACATGTGAGAATACAAAACTCCAAATAGATGAACCTGCATCTCAGAACATAAGCAATAGAGATAAAATGCATTTTTATCAATGAAAAGTTTTCTAAGAAAATATTGCATTTTATCTTAAGAGAAATGATATACAGTTGCGATTTCAAAAGGTTTACAATAGAAGCAATCACAGTTGTAGAAAGAAATTTTGAGTTAGGAAAGATATAGATCTTGAGCCAGTTTTACTAAACAAAAACAAAGGCAAAAATCCAATTAATAAAAATTAATCGAATTAATGTAAGTTAATGTTCAAACCAATACAAACAAAACTATTTTATCATGTTTTAGGTCCTGTAAGATAGATACCAACTATTAGAAACTGTTAGCAATTGATAGGTCTTGTCTTCCAATTGTTAGATCCTGAAAATCAAACGTTAGTTCCTAAACAATTGAATTGACATATACCAATTTGATACCAACAATGGTCTAATATAAGAAAGTCTGTCAACAACAACAACACAACAAAGAATTAGAATTAAAACTGCAAGTTATGTGTGTGTTAAACAGAAGAATAGTAAAAGAACCAACTAACCAAGTATAGGGACCTGTTTGTAAGTTTTGAAAGAATAGTGACTAAACTGTAAAAACTATTTATATTCACATAAAAAAATATATAAAAATAAGAAAAAATATACATAAAAATTATATAAAATAAAAACTAAAAAGAAAATAAAATTTCGAAATAAACTAAACAAAGAAGAAAAATTCGAATTAAAAATAAAAATAATAAAAATAGTAGAACTATGAATAAGTTAATAATTTACATAGATAGACTTATAAACAGACATAAGACTAAAATAGAAAGACAAACACTACAAAACATGTTAACAAAGATTAACATTCAAAAATTACAATACCTATACAAAATATAATTATATTAATAATATTTACAGAGTTTTAGAAATAAAAGAAAATAATTTACAAAAACTCCTAAATAATAGATTGTAATTTACAGAATAATAATTTACATAAAATTACTTAAAAAAGCTAAATATATATAAAATATAAAATAATAAAACTACCATAGGCTGTCCTTTTGACGGAATCAAACATTAATAACAAAAGGACAAACACTACAAACCATTTAATAGAATATTATATATATTTACAAGAAATATTTATAGTAAATTAATAAATCATTATATTTTCTAATAAATAACTTTCTACTAGAAAATTATTAAGGAGAAAATATGACTTATTAAGATAACACAAATATTGAAAAGTGAATTTTAAAATAATGAAATTTTCAACAAAAATAGGTTTCTCACATATTTCAACTTGTAAAATTTGAGAAAAATCTTTTTAGAGAAAATAAATTATTCTAAAATTAAAAGAAGTAAGTAGGGATATATTAAGAAGATAATGACAACGATTTGAGAATTAACAAGCAAGAAAGTAAGTTGATAAAATAATTATATAAGTGATATTAATAACAAATATTAACAAAGTAATCACTTATAAATTATTAAAGAGCAAACCTCAGATATTAACTAGTTTAATTATTGGGACTATTTAACATACCCAATTCACCAACAATTCTGGTGAATGTAGACTTAGTAAAAATATCTGTTGTTTGTTCTTCCGTGGGTACAAAATGTAACTCCACGGTACCATTCATGACATGCTCTCGAATAAAATGATACCTGATGTCAATGTGCTTTGTCCTCGTGTGTTGCACAGGATTGTTGGAGATTGCTATGGCACTTGTATTGTCACACATGATAGGAATCCTGTCAAGTACAAAGCCATAGTCCCGTAGCTGATTCCTAATCCACAAGATCTGAGCACAACAGCTTCCAGCAGCTATATATTCAGCTTCAGCTGTTGAGTTGGAAACTGTTTGTTGCTTCTTGCTGTACCAGGAGACCAACCTACCACCTAGGAATTGATAACTCCCAGATGTGCTTTTTCTATCTATAACACTTCCTGCATAATCCGAATCTGTATATCCAACAAGTGTAAAACCAGATTCTTTAGGGTACCAAATACCTAAGTTAGGTGTACCCTTAAGATATCTCCAGATTCGTTTAACAGCAATGAGATGCACATCTCTAGGATCCACTTGGAATCTTTCACACAAGCATGTAGCATACATAATATCAGGTCTACTCGCAGTAAGATAAAGTAATGAACCTATCATACCTCTGTAGCTTGTGACATCTACCTTGGCAGAATTTTCACAAGCTCCAAATTTGACAGCTGTAAATGATGGTGTCCTTGCTGAAGATGAGTCCTCCATTTGATATTTCTTAAGGAGCTCTCTGACATACTTGGATTGACAAATAAATATTCCATCTGTCCTTTGACTTACTTGCAATCCAAGAAAGAACTTCAGCTCACCCATCATGCTCATTTCAAATTTACCCTGCATTAACTTAGCAAATTTCTTGCAAAGAAGATCATTAGTAGACCCGAATATTATATCGTCCACATAGACTTGGACTAGTATTGTATCATTCTTATGTTTCTTTGTGAAGAGAGTTTTGTCTATGACACCTCTAACAAATCCATTTTCAAGTAAGAATTCAGATAGAGTGTCATACCATTTCCTTGGTGCTTGCTTGAGACCATAAATTGCCTTGAAGAGAAAGTAGACATAATCCATGAATTCTGGATCTTCAAAGCCAGGGGCTATTCTACATATACCTCTTCATCTAGCTTACCATTCAGAAAAGCACTCTTGACATCCATTTGATAAACCTTAAAGTTTGAGAATGTTGTGAATGCCAAGAATATTCTGATAGCCTCAAGTCTTGCCACTAGAGCGTAGGTTTCATCATAATCAATGCCTTCAGCTTGTGAATAACCCTTTGCTACCAGTCTTGTTTTATTTTTTGTCACTGTCCCATCT
Source organism: Kitagawia praeruptora (assembly GCA_037693485.1). Lineage (NCBI taxonomy): Eukaryota > Viridiplantae > Streptophyta > Magnoliopsida > Apiales > Apiaceae > Kitagawia > Kitagawia praeruptora. Next base: position 44,908,000 of record CM075354.1, read on the forward strand.
TCATCTAGCTTGTTTCTGAATACCCACCTTGTGTCAACCACTTTCATGTCTATAGGTCTGGGTACCAACTTCCATACTTCTTGTTGTTTGAATTAATTGAGTTCATCTTGCATAGCAATCACCCAATCAGGATCAGAAAGAGCTTCCTCAGTTTTCTTAGGTTCCATTTCAGATAGAAACCCTGAATAGTTACATTGATTTTGAGTAGCACTTCTAGTTTTGACTCCAACATCTGGATCACCAATAATCAACTCAAAAGGATGAGCTCTATTCCAAACTGTTTGTCTTGGAAGATTTAATCTTGATGATTCGCCTTGTTCTTCATTGTGATGTTGAGTATGACTAGTTGATCCTTCATTATCTCCCCCTGAGTTGTTGCCAGGTTGACTGGATGAATGTTCAGGAGTGTCAGGTGTATCTACATTATTATCATTGTTTTCACCACCATTACCCTGATCATCATCATCACCATTATCATTGTTGTCATTAGCATCAGCAAAAACATCAGGTGGATTGTCATCATCTGAATCTGGATCTGTCATGTCATCAAAAGATAGCTTTTCAGATGGATCCTCAGTTTGGATACTAGGGAGTTTAGTGTCATCAAATGTTACATTGACACTTTCACTTATTTTCTGCTAATCAATCACGTACACCTTGTAAGCTTTTCTTGTATAACCAATAAAAATTGCTTAATGTGCTTTGGCATCGAATTTTCCACCTTGATCATCTCCTTCTTTAAGCACAAAACTTTTTGCTCCAAATACATGAAAGTATTTGAGTGTTGGTTTCTTTTCAGTCATAGCTTCATATGGTGTCTTCATCAAGTCTTTGTTGATAAGAGTTCGATTCTGGGTATAGCAAGCAGTGTTGACAGCTTCAGTCCAAAAGTACAATGGAAGCCTTGATTCACTTAACATAGTACATGCAGCTTCAATCAAGGTTCTATTCTTTCTTTCCACTACCCCATTTTGTTGTGGAGTTCTTGGAGCAAAATATTGTCTAGTTATACCATTCTTAGTGCAGAAATCACTAAGAACTGCATTCTTGAATTCAGTTCCATTATCTGACCTTATAGCTCTAACTGGATACTTAGAATCCAGCTCAATCAACTTGATGTGATCAATCACTAGTTGTAGAGTCTCATCTTTGGAATTCAGAAATAGGACCCATGTATACTTTGAAAAATCATCAACAATCACAAGAGCATATCTTTTCTTTGACATCGACATCACATTAACTAGACCAAACAAATCCATGTGAAGTAGTTGTAAAGGTTCAATTATTGAAGATATGTCAGTGCTCCTGTGAGTTGCCCTTTTAAGCTTGCCTTTTTGACAGGCATCACATAGTCCTTCCTGTGTGAACTCCATTGAAGGTAAACCTCTCACCAACTCTCTCTTAACCAGAGAGTTTATTGTTTTGAAATTTAGGTGAGAAAGTTTCTTGTGCCATAGCCAGCTTTCATCTGTGGATGCTTTAGAGTAGAAGCAGTTTATTTCTTCAGTGCTTCCAGTGTTCATATTGGCTACGTACAAGTTTCCTTTTCTGACTCCTGTAAGAGATGGTTGTTCATGTCTCTTGTGTGAAATCAGACAATTCTTCTTGTTAAAGTAGACTTCAAATCCCTTATCACAGAATTGATTGATACTGAGCAAATTATGCTCAAGTCCTTTTTACAAAGGACACTTCCTCAATGATAACATTTCCAGCTTCAAGTCTGCCATCTCCATCAGTTCTACCTTTGCTGTTATCTCCAAAGGTAACTACTAGGCCGGCCTTCTCCACCACATTTGTCAACAGGGTTCTGTCACCAGTCATATGCCTTGAACATCCACTGCCCAAGATCCAGGTTACTCGTTCAACCTGCTGAACACCCTGCAATGACAAATGGATTAAACTTTCTTTGGAACCCAAATTTGATTGGGTCCAGAATACTTAAAGAATTGGCCTTTGTCAGGCAAAACAACATTTTTAACCTTCACACCAATTTTATCATTAGTCAACAAACATTTTACCTTATAAACAGATTTGACAATCTTTTGTTTTATTCTGGGTATCCAAGTTTCTTTAGCAGCAATAACACTTGTTTCATTTACTGGACATTTGACCTTGTAAACAGCCTTAGTAAAACTTTGTTTAGGCTTAGGTACACATGTCTCTCTCCTAACATGAGGAGGACTAGCAGTCATTGATCTGACATTTTTGTTTCTGTTCATATGTTGTCGAGGGGCAGTCTTATCAGCACATGCATGATTACCATTAAAGTAAGCAGACATGACATTAAAAGCACAAGACATACAATTGACAACACTACATGTTTTATGAGAAGAATCAATAATAGGCATGGTATGTATGTCAGACATGTTATTGTTCTTTTTCATCTTATTATCACTTAACCCAATTTTTGAAGAACTAGTTAACTCAACAACCTTAACTGGTTCCTTAACAGATTTGACATTTTCAAGGACTATGCCATTAGCACTATCCTCATTTCTCATTTCTTCCTGAATAACACTAGAAAGCATATTTGGTGGTTTAGCAACAGACTTTCTAAATAGAGGTTCTTTAACATTCTTGAGCACATGTGGTATACCCCTTTCTTTAGCACTAACAAGATTAGGAGTATTTATGCCCAATGATCCAACAGCTTCGTTATAGCCAAACCCTATTCCTACAGTTTGATCTACAGCTTGTCTATTGAAGAACTCTTTAGAAACTTTACATGAATTATAGCAAGCCCTAACCTGTGTTTCAAGTTCAGCAATCCTAGCAATTTGTTTAGTCACTACTTCAAGAATAGATTTCTCTCTTCTATTGAGTGTGGCTATTTCTTCTTTTTGTTGATCTTGATTAACATGCACTTTTTTTAGTTCTAACACTTCATTTTCAAGATTAGTGTTTAACAGATTTATTCTAGCATTTTCATTTTGTGCATTAATCAAGGAATCACGTAAACTACGAATCAACTCAGAATCAGTAAGTTTTACCGGAGTTCTAAAAATAGTGGATGTTTCAGCATTTGCCACCAGAGCAAAATTTCCATATTCTTCATCTTCGCTATCTATGTCATCCCAACTTTTACCAGCAGCTACATAAGCTCTTCCAATCTTCTTCTTTTCAGAAACATAATCTCTTTTCTGTGCTTGTTTGGGTTTCTGACACTCAGTGGCAAAGTGTCCCAATTCATTACAGTTAAAGCAACAAGTCTTGCTTCTGTCAACAGTTCCATTTTTGTATCCTCCCCTGTTACTAGAGGATGAAGAACCTCCTCTCTGGAATCTATTATTAGACTTAAACCTAAACTTGGGATTTCTTCTGAATCTGAAGTTACTGAATTGCCTCACCATCATTGCCATGGATTCATCTCCCAACTGATCTAGCTCTTCTAGTGAGTAAAATTCTCCACCATCCTGAGTAGCTAGTGTCTGACCATGTTCCACTTCAGTTTGTTCCTTGTCAAAGCTGTTAGGTTGAACAACCTTAGCTTCCACTTCCTTAGGAACCTCAACTACTAGAGCTGTAGAAGAACTTGCCACTCTGCCTTTACCAGAGATCTCCTTCTGCTGTACTTGTTCCAACTCATAAGTTTTCAGAACACCAAATAGTCTTTCAAGAGCAATCTTATTTAAATCTCTAGATTCTCTGATGGCAGTTATCCTATGTTCTAGGTGAGTAGGCATAGTCAGCAAAAACTTCATGTTAATCTCCTTTTGTGTATAGTGCTTGCCATGGATTTGCAAGTTGTTGATTATTTTGTTATACCTTTCAAACACTTTTGAATGCCTTCATAAGGGCCAGATCTGAAGTGTTCATATTCAGAGGTTAAAATCTGGAGTCTGTTTTTCCGGACTTCATCTGTTCCTTCATTAATGGTTTCAATAGTTTCCCATATGTGTTTAGCAATTTTACAGTTCATCACATGGCTATACATCACAGCATCCAAGGAATCTATTAAGATGAGTCTTAAATTTTTGTCTAGTCCAGCATCCTCCTTTTCATCAGGAGTATAAGAAGCAGGGTCATTTTCATAGGATCTAGCAGGTGTTACAACAACTCCATTAGTAACAACTTGTTCTTCATGGACCATAGGAGTTTTAGGTCCATTTTTTAGAACACCCAAATATTTGGGATTTGTAACATCAAGAAATAACTCCATTTTATTCTTCCACGTATCATAATTATCTTTATTAAAAATAGGAATCTTAACAATGGCTTTAGAAGACATGATGAATTTTTAAGTGAGTTAAAAATTCGAGATAGATTTTTAATTGAATAAGGATAGGATCTTGATTTGTATATCAATCAAACGACTCTGATACCAATTGTTAGGTCCGATAAGATTGTAGAAGGGGGGTTGAATACAATCTATAACATTTTATCGAAATTTGTCCTTTAAAAAAAATTTAATTTAGACAAATTTGTGCGGAATAAATTGAAACAAATTTCAAGTTGAATATAACAATATATTAACTTGATGGGTGTTACAATTTCAGTACAGATTATTTATCAAGTTGATAAAAACAAATTAGAAAATTCGACATGAAATTTTCTAGATTTGTTAATAAAAATCAACAGAAGTGCTAGGAGTAAAAACTCGCTAGTAGTACAAGAGTATCAAGTAATTAAGTTCCACCGGATTAAATATTACAAAGGTGATGAACTGAATTTTCTGTGAATTTTTGTTCTTGATGTTCTTGAGAGAAAATGAGAGAGAATGGAGCAGCTGGGTGTGTTTGTAGATATTATGCTGTAGTCTCTTGTGAAATGAGCAGCCTTTGTCTTTTAATAGAAATTGATCAACAAAGCTTCTGACTCTTTTCCTTAACAATTTGCCTCGAACTACCTTTGACAAAGTTCGGTACTACCTTTATAGGAAGGCTACTACCTTTGCAAGTGGCGGTACTACCTTTCTAGAAAGGCTACTACCTTTGCAAGTGGCGGTACTACCTTTGGTACTACCTTTGGTACTACCTTTGCTGTCATCCACTTGGTACTATTTTTCAGTTGTACTAGTACTACCTTCCTGATTTGAACTTGTATTACCTTTGCCTTGGTTGGTACTACTTTCTTAAATACACTAGTACTACCTTTGCTGAGAAGGCTACTACCTTTCTGTTGTGCTTGTACTACCTTCGGTACTACCTTTCTGAAAAGGTAGTATCAGTACAATTTTCAGCTTTAATCAATTAAATGATTTTCTGATAATCATTTAATTAATTTTCTTTTACATAAAATTCTGATTTAATTAATTAAGTAATTATTTTAATGAATAAATTAATTCTTATAGAATTAATTTATTAATTAAATTAATCACATAATTTAATCAATTAAAGGAGAATAAATATGAATCCTTTAAGTAGCCAAATGTTTTCTTAAACCACTGAAATTAATAAAGAAATACCATTGAATTTTCTGTTGATGTTCGATGTACAGTCTGGTTCATGAACGACTAACTCCAATGATTATTCTTCATTTCTGACTTTAAACACGTGGTCCTTTTTCTTGTCTCATCTCTCTTTAATTTTCTATACTGTCTCTGTCACCTTAAAATCTCTATCACTTTAAACGAATCAACTTCTTAACGAATACTCCACTGAGGCTTGATCAGATGTCTGAGCTTCTTTCAATGCAGTAATTCCTCAAGTCCGTAGATTGACCTTGATCTTTTTCTTCTGACAGATAATACAATATGAGATTCCTGTGACAGACTATATACTATTTACTATTACAATCTTGTTTAAGTTGAGTTGTATCCTCGAAATACAAATAGGCTACATCATATGCCTTTCATAATAAATATCCTTAGAATCATGATACACATTGTATAGTTTAAGTACATGACTTGAACTTGAGATTATATAATATATCATATTCTTAAAGGTCCCTAGTCGAGTATTATTATATAGGACAATAATAATACATAAATAGACTAGTATGTTGTTTGACAGATAACCACATCTCATTGGTTATAAGTATGGAGATACTAAAGTCAATACATAGGTACATGTAGGAGTACATGGTACTGGATAGACCCACAGTGAGATTCTTCATCTTTAATAAAGTCATAATAAAGACTCACAGTGATAATGGTGTAATGGTCCTTTGACTTGAGATCATTATATTTCTATACGAGGATTAATATACTTTGACTACATTAAAAGTTACCTTTGACCGGGTGATGATAAAAGTGGACATCGGGTATATCATGAGTCGTATGAGAAATATGAATGATAGATAAAGGATTTAACACTCCTATAATTAGGAGAGATATTATTGGCCTCTTGATTGAGACTATAAAATGCATGGTCGTGCTCAAATAATGATTTGTTTTTAATAGTGTACTCATGGATCAAGTAAACCCGGATTAAATGTTGAAGAGGATGACTAAATACATGCCTCGAGTTTAATCTATAATATATGGTTAAAGGAATTATATTACACGGAAACATTAATCACGAAAGGTTTAATTGGATCACCAATTATTATTATTACTTGGGTAGCAATGATGTATTACTAGATGCCGCTCATTGTTTATAATTTTATTATTGGATATTAAAATTATTGCCAACGTAATAATAACCTAAAGGGTTACACAATAAGAACATATAAAACAAAGCTTTATTTAAATTATGAATTTAAATAGTTATTAATTCGAATTATTGAATTAATTTAGTGGGACTTGATTAATTGCAATATATAATTCGAATTTAATAATAATAAGATTAAAACCAAAACAGATTGGGTTTAGTGAAGCCCAAAACGTTTTAGGGTTTTTAAGCCCAAATCTCTCTTGTAAATACATTGAGATGTGTTGGTTTAGGTTAACTTTTGAAAAATTGTTTTTCAACTAAACCCTAGCTGCTCTACATCTTAGAGGGCTAGATAGAGAGAGAGGCGTTTTCTTGGCTAGTACCATCTCTATTGATCGTTGGACGATTGGTGTGTTCGTGTGGACGATTTAGAGACACAGATCTTGACGCAAGGGCTGTGTGGTGATTACAAGCTAGGATCACCGTTGAGTTCGTGAAAGCAAAGCTATTAAAGGTATAATTCATTTTCTCCATAATTATACATGAATCCTGTGTTTGGATTTCGAAAATTTTTGTTATATTTACGTTTATCCGCTGCGTTTTATGCCTCGGAACCCAACACTTCTAGCGACCCTTTTTGCTACTTTTTTGGAATTGTTCCTAAAATGATTTTAGACTTTGTTCCGCTTGTTAACGCCTTAGAGTAAGTGGGTCGAATTGCTTCAGCCGAACTTATGAGCTCCATAGGTGCTTTAAACCTTGCATTAGTATAAATTCTTGCTGCCGTACTGGCTTCATCAAATGATTTGTAATATCACTTATGTACTGACTCAATGTATGAATGAAATTCTTTGCAATCTTAAATAAAATTGTGTATTTTCTTTACCGATAATTAATTTGTAATGAATCTATAAATTATAAAATAATTAAACTTGAAACTTTGTTTTTAGTACTTAATTCTTTTTTAGGTTGATTTTTATAAATTTATTGTATTTAAATTGCGAGACATCGCCGTTAGGCGATGCCAAGAAACCTTTAACTCACTGCGATGCTGAGAAATCTTTAACTCATTTGAGAAAAGGAATATTAGATGTTAGTCACAGAGGCATGCCTGTATACATCTAATAACAAGCCTAATTGTTTGTAATGCTTTGCATTACTTACATGACCTCTTAACTGAGGGAACCTCTAGTTGTAGAGTTTCTATTTGTATTGTACTTGTAGTAGGCATCAAATCCTAGTTGTGTAACTGTACTTATAGAGTCTAGAATAATGCTTGAAAGAAGTTCCAAGGTTCATGCCTCAAGCAAGAAGATAAAGGCTGTCAAATAATCACAGTTGGGATTTGAAGAAATGAAGAATTTGCCTAAGTACCAATTCGAGAAGTATATTTGTCTATTCGAGAAGTCCAGCATTCGATAAGTCAGGGATTCGATATCTCAAGACACTATTCGATATCTCTGTATATACTGTTCGATATCTCATTCGATATGTCTATGTACTCTATTCGAGAACTCAGGAAGTCAACAAGTCAAAGTAGTATTCGAGTTCTCAAGGAGTCAACAAGTCAAAGTTCCATTCGATATCTCAAGGACTCAGAAAGCTATTCGATATCTCGAGGATTCGATAAGTCAAATGTTCTATTCGACAACTCAAGGAATCCTGATGGAAAAGAGCTATTCGAGAAGTGGTTCGATATGTCAATATAACAGTGTTCGAGAACTCAGAGTTATTGATCAAGTCAATTCCAGTTCTCGAATCACTTACTTAGTCACTTCTCGAATACATTCTTGGAGACAAAATACTGAAGAAATTGTACAAGTCAGAAACCTGCAACAAGCCAATGCACTTTATGGACCACAATCTGTAACGTGCTCTGGAAAGCCTACAAGGAAGCTTGGAGAGATATAGAAGAGACAAGGAGCTAAAGAAGTAGATCTAAACAGGCTTTGCAAAGTCAAATATGTAACCGTTTGGACACTTACTCAAAAAGGATAGACAGACTAGAAAGTAATTTGTTTAGCTACCTTATTTGCAGTAAGTAGGCTGTATCCATGTTCTATAAGGACACAGTCTCACTTCTGAACTTAGTAACTTTTGTGAGTCAAGTTTTTCATACACTAAGCTGTATCTCTCTGAGAAAAACGAAGCTGAGATTACTATCATTTGTATTCACATATTGTAGCAACCTTTATCTAATAATACATTAGATTAAAGTGATATTGTGTTTTATGTTATTCTTTATCCGCACCTTCAATCTTGCACACACAAACACTCTTGCTACATAGACTCGAAGAAGAAAAGTTCGAGAATCCATTCACCCCCCTCTGTATTCTCTTATCGTATTCAATACTCAACAAGTGGTATCAGAGCGGGCTGTTTATTCAAAAACAGAAAAACGATCATGAGTTCGAATACACCAAAGACTACAGGAACGGTGAAGGTCCCTAAGTTTGACAAAGAGAATTACAACCTCTGGAAGATAAAGATGATGTTGTTCATTAAAGACTCTCATCCTTTGTATCCTGAGATTCTCAAGAATGGTCCTTTTGTTCCACAACAAGAGATACCAGAGAAGACTGTTGGAACCACAACTATCCTAAGATCTTATGAGACCAAGGATCCATCAAAATGGACAGAATCAGAAAGGGAGAAGGTTGCTCTTGACAGCCACCTCATGTTGCTTATCATTGATTCCATGGACATGTCAATGTTTGTAAACATTGCATCATGTACATCTGCCAAAGAAATGTGGGATCACATTGAGGTGTTGTGTGAAGGAACTGATGAGGTTAAGGAAAACAAGAAACAGATACTGGTCACACAGTATGAAGCTTTCATGGCACAGTCCAAGGAAAGTATTACTGAGATGTTTGAGAGATTTCACAAGCTAGTTACTGAGTTGCAGATGAATGGCAAGGTTTACAGTACCAAGGAGTTAAACATGAAGTTTCTACTATCCTCACCAAACCATCTAGAGCAAAGGGTCATTTCTCTGAGGGAAAGAGATTTGAACAAAGTTACATATGATGTGCTCTATGGAGTTTTGAAAACTCATGAGCTTGAGTTGCTTCAGAAAAGGGCTATCCAAGCCAATCAAGGTAGAATGGTAAACACATCATGTGCCCTGATTGTCAATAAATCTATTCAAGACCTGGAAGCATCTACAAGTCAGTTAAGGATAGAGGAGGTAGTAGAAGAGGGAGAAACTGAACCTGAGGTAAGTGAACCTGTTGAGGAGAAGGAGGAAGAAGAGTTCTACACTCTTGAAGAACTAGATGGGATGGAAAACACTTCATATGCTTTCATGGCCAGAAAATTTCCAAACATCAGATTCAAAAGCAATCAACCCTTCAAACCCAAAACCCAAAACCATTCATTCAACAAAAGCAAGGCAATTGTGAAACCAAACAAGAATAAGTTTAAAACCAGCCATGTGGATAGGTCATCTGTAAGGTGCTATAGATGCAATGACCTAGGGCATTTTGCCAATGAATGCAAAAAGCCTAAAAAGAAGGATAGAGACTATCTTGAGCTTGAAGCTAAGTATGAGGCCCTTTTGAAAAAGCAGACACAAGGTAAGGCCTACATAGCTGAAGGGAAGTGCTGGGATGATTCTGACAGTGATGGAGAGGAGCAAGAATTCTGCAATTATGCCTTGATGGCCAATTCCAAGGATGACCCATCTCCATTTGATTCTCAGGTACCATCTCTCACTACTATAGATATGTCTGTTTCAGAGTATAAATGCATGATTGAACAACTATCTGTTGAAATGTTTAACATTCATACTAGTATGACTGCTGCTAATGAAGAGATTGCTAAACTGTCTACTAGAAATGAAATGTTAACCAAAAAGAATGAGGAACTTGAGCTAACTGCTATGCAAATAGAAAACCTTAAGAAAGAAGTTGAATATCTGCAGAATAAGGTTTTGTGTGCTAGTCAGGTCGAAAAGGCTCTTAGGGATGAATTAGCTGAAAATGAATTCAAACTAAAAACTTTCAAGAAATCATCTGGTCTAGTGAAATCCTACTGTGAGAAAATTGAAGCAAAACCCAAGGCTGCTATTGGACTTGATTATGACACTCTTAAACAGAGAAAAGGCTATGTTGTCATTGAAGATGACACAGTTGTTCATGAGGAAGTGCCTCACATTTTGAAAAAGACTGACAATCCAATTTTTAAAGAACCAACATTTGAAATTGATGAGGATGCCTTACTCATCAAACAAATGTTGAATGATGAGGATGAGGCACAATCAAATGAACAACAAGCATCATCCAAGAGTGAGAGTGTCAAGTCAAAAGACAATGAGCCAGTAGTTGATAGGCCAAGACCTAAGAAGTTTGTTAAGTTTGTTTCAGCTGGGAAGAGTGAATCAGAAAAAAAAGTGACTAAGAAGAAACAGAACAGAAATGGCAAGCTAGGGATTAACAAGGATAACAACTATGCTTATATGCCTAATGCCCCTAGGAAAACTTGTCAGAACTGTTTCAGTACCAATCATTTAACTCATGCATGCAAGAAACCTACTGGTAGTGTATCTAAACCTTTCTATGATTGTTCTGTGCCTCTAAGACATAGAGATGCACCATTTTGTGATAAATTTGACTGTATGCCATGCAATATGAATGTTATGACTAGTTGTTTCAATCTGAGAAGGCAATTCATTGATGGTTGTATCAGTCACAATTCTCACACACACTACACCAGGTCAAAGTCTTCGAGTCCTCCTAAAGCTAGGAAGGTACCTCTGTCACCTAAGTCTGAAACCTCAGGTTCCAAGACTTCTAACAGTGGCAAGAAGACTAATGCCAAGAAAGTTGACAAGCATGTTGTTTATGATAAAACTGTTTCTAAGTCACATGGACCCAAACTTGTTTGGGTACCAAAGGAAAAGTAATACCTTTGTGTTTGCAGGGCAAAGAAAGTGAAAAGAAGGTCATGTGGATTTTGGACAGTGGATGCTCAAATCATATGACTGGTGATATGGCCCTGCTATCACAGTACGAGGAAAAGGCTGGCCCAATGGTTGCTTTTGGAGATGAAAGCATGGGTAACACATTGGGATATGGCAAGTTGAAAGTTGGTAATGTCATCATTGAAGATGTAGCACTAGTAAAGGGGCTCAAGCATAATCTGCTAAGTGTTGGTCAGTTTACTGATAGGGGATTCAAGGTGGATTTTGACAAAGATGAATGTTTGATCACCCACAAGAAGACTGGTGATTTTGCTCTAACTGGAGTAAGGAAGGGAAGCCTGTTTGTAGCCAATATGGATTCTGCAAACAAGGACAAAATTTGTTGCTTTTACTCAAAAGCATCAAATGAAGATTGTTGGCTGTGGCACAAGAAACTATCACACCTGAACTTCAAAGCCATTAACTCTCTAGTCAAAAGAGAGTTAGTGAGAGGCATGCCCACACTTGAATTCTGTCAAGAAGGAGTGTGTGAGGCTTGTCAAAAAGGAAAGATGAAAAGATCAAGCCACAAGACAAAGACAGTGACATCTATAACCAAGCCCCTACAACTCATTCATATGGATTTGTTTGGGCCAGTCAATATTATGTCACTAGGAAGAAAGAAGTATGCCTTGGTGATGGTTGATGATTTTTCAAGGTATACATGGGTGGAATTTCTGGCATCAAAAGATGAGGCTCCACAAGTAATCATTGAGCATATAAAGAAAGTTGATAAGGAAGCAAAGGCCAACAATGCAAGTGTGATTGCATTGAGAAGTGATAATGGAACAGAGTTCAGAAATGTCAAACTTGAAGCATTTTGTAAAGAGAATGGTATTTCTCAGCAATTCTCAGCTCCAAGAACTCCACAACAAAATGGAGTTATTGAGAGGAAGAATAGAACTCTAATTGAGGCTACTAGAACAATGTTACTTGATGCAAAAATGCCTACATGTTTTTGGGCTGAGGCTGTGAGCACTGCATGCTATATCCAGAACAGAACCCTCATCAACAAAAACACTGGAAAGACACCTTATAACTTGATGACTGGAAAGAAGCCTACTCTAAAGTATGTTCATACTTTTGGAAGCAAATGCTTTGTATTGAAGGATAATTCTGAATATGTTGGAAAATTTGATGCAAAAGCATTTGAAGGAATTTTTCTTGGCTACTCTATGGAAAGAATTGCATACAAGGTTTATGTCATCAGTCAAAAGAAAGTTATGGAAAGCACAGATGTGACATTTGATGACAGCAAACTACCTGGACTAGAAGAAGCCAATGATGAAGATAAAGATCCATTGAAGTTTGATAATCTAGATGATTCTGATGAAGAGACTGAAACTGAAGTTGAAACTCGAGTTTAACAAACTCAAGTGAATGATGATACAAGAGAAGAATTTGTGCCAATCAATAGTGAAGGAACAAGCATCCAAGACACACCTGTTGTGACACCCCCCAAATCCGGGGTCAGGAGATTTGGTCGTCACGCGAAAATCCTCAAAATAAAACATCTGCTTAATAATAATCATTCACTTGTGATTGTCCAACACTTGAAATATAACATCTGTGACCCCAAACATACCAAGATCTTTTAAGGTTATAGGGCTAGAAACAAGAATCCAAATTCCATTAAAAAACATTCCTTCTTTACAACATCCTTTTTGATCAAATCTTAAACCACTGGTATAACTTCGATAAGAAGTACGCCAGGCTAACTAGACCATTACATAATAATAATAAATATTAGAACTCAATTATATAAAATAGATCTTACTCTAAATCCAGACATCCTGAGCCAAATCATCTTCGAAATAGCATCACGCTTCTTCTCTTTCTGAACCATGTGGATAAGTCTCGCCAAACTACCTTACTGAAATGTTAGAATTTACAACAGCAAGTATGAGCGAAAGAAATGCTCAGCAAGCGTATAAAAATTTTGATATAAAACCAGGATAAGTGGGGCATAAAATCAACTGAAATGTAAAGCAGTTTATAGAGAAACTGAATCAACAACTGTGATATAATTCAAATCATAACTGAAATCATTTGGCATGTCATAAAAATGAATCATCTGCCAATTCACAATATATAATAGACATTCTGGCGATATGGATTGGATATATATAAAAAAAAAAAACCCATTGCCCCCTGATCAGGTTCAAAATCAATGAGACCCTTTATACTACCACCGGTACATTTCTATACCCGTGTGTATAACCCGGATTTCAATGAGGGTACCAAAATAGGCAAGTAATGTTAGCCTATAGGAAGATGGAATGGTTACCATATCCTCCTTAAATATTGCTGGACCATAACATCAATCATGGCCTCCTACGCTTTACCAATAAATATTGCTGGACCATAACATCAATCATGGCCTCCTACGCTTTACCATTAAATATTGCTGGACCATAACATCAATCATGGCCTCCTACGCTTTACCATTTTCCAATCCAATAGAGCAATTTCCGAATTCAACAGGAAATGCTTAGTTTCACATACTGTTCACATCCCTATTATTTACTACGATAATAAGGATATGAAGAGTTTATCTTAAACAATTTCCCCACATCAAGGTACCAATATCAAGCAACTGTGTTCGCACAAAAATATTTAAGAACCACAAATAGCTTTGAACAATAACTATTTGTCATGATATGAAGAAATGAAACAGAAAATAAAAAGTGTTTAGGATGATAAAGAAAATACTTGCCTCTGGTCCTTAGCTATTGCGCAAAGTCGAGGTAACCCGTCTACCTTCTTCTTCTATCTTACGTCATCATGTCCTCTGCTTTAATCATGCCTTGGTTTACGCTTCAGCGGTTGCCACGAGTCTGATCCGTCGATATCGAGCATGCGCGTCTACTTCTATAGTCAAACATAAGATAGTACCTCAGCCTCCGGACGACAATTCTGACATTTTGTAAACGCTTATAAACTCAATTCGAACGTATTAACCATGCTTACCAATATCTCTGCCAGAAGAAAATAATTGGAAATGTCCCCTTTGAACATAGACGTTTTCCCGGTGTTAAAACACCTCACAAGTAAACCAGCAATTCCATAAACAATACTTTCATCTCCAACCTTCTTTATAACCCACAAAGAATATTTCATCCATCTCCAACCTCCGTTATTAAACATCTACTTATCTCCGTTGATAACCTAAATCAATACTTACCCATTAATCCTCGAATGATTTATTCAAATCCTCGATAAAGAAATAGAAATATAATTACAACGCTTAACCTTCGAAATAAACACTTTGATAATTCACATTGCACGTATAAAGACTCGATAAGTAGATCACATAATCACATAACACGTAACTCACATGGCAGATACGACTCAAAAATAAAAGAGCACTCAAAATAATTTTAGAATATTTACAAATATTTTTAAAGCACTTAAAAGAATTTTAAAAGATTTAAATAACTCTTCTTGAATTAAAAAGGATCATTAATAAACCCTCTGGGTAATTATTGGATCACCAAAATATTTTTATCATTATTTAATCCGGATTTATAAATAATTTTAGAATTTTAAAACTATTTTTACCGTTTCTGGATTATTTTTAGGATTTAAAACAATTTCTTTCTATTTTAAATCACTTTTAAACAGAAAATTGGTTAATAATCCTAAATAAATTAATTAGAATCAAGTAATAATTAATTAATAAAATTATCTAATAAATAATTACATTTATTAGATAATCAAATTAATTAAATCATTATTTGAGATTAATTAATATAATTAAAAGTATTTAATTCTTCATTATTTTTGAATTAAAAACAAATAAATAAAGAAATAAAGAAATAATTAAAATGGAATTCAGAAATAAATTCTTGATTTATCAAACATTTTCAGAAAATAATATTTCTGAAATTTATAATTAAATTCAGAATTATAAAGTAATTAAAAGTAAATAAAAGTAATTAAAAGTAAATAAAAGTAAAAATAATTAGTAAAAAGTAAAAATCAATTCCCAAAATCATTTTTCAGAAAAGGTTAACAGATTTTAAAGATCAAACAGGTACTATTCATCACCACCTTCACATGAATGCTTCAAGAACACCACCACCATCAATGGCAGTTTCCCAGATTTTCGGCCACCGGAAAAACTTTCCGGCAACCTCCGGCACCCCTAAAACGTACCGTTTGATACGTTTTTAAGTACCAAACACACTCCAAATCATCTCCTAAACACAACCATACCATTAGTTCAATCCCAGAATCAACCGAATCAAAAATCCGGCCAAATCCGAATTAATCCGGCGACCTTCAAAGAATTTTCCGATCAAAATTTGATTTTGCTCATTTCTTAACCAAATCAAACATTCTATATACCAAATCAAAGCCCAGGAGTTCAATGACTCATATCAATCATCAAAAATACCAAACAATCATCAAGAAATCTGGAAAATTGAAAATTAATCTCACCCCCACAAAATTCGATTTCGAGTTTTAAGATACTAAAAATCAAACAAAAATTATCATGATGCTCCTGAGATTATATACAATCTATAGATACTAACCATATCAACAACAAATCATCCTACAATCCAAAATAAATTCGAGAAAATTCGAATATTAAACTAAAATTATGAATTTTCGATTCAAGCAATTTAGAATGTTAAAACACACATAAACATGTAGTAGAGATCAAGAGCTTCAGTTTGGTTACCCACATGATCGATTTGGATGCCGGAATCACTGTCAAACGTGGGTTTGATTCTGATGAACACCAAGAACAATTTCCCAGCAATTTCCAGAAAAATAAAATCAGAAAATCTGATTTTCTGATTATTTTAGTAAATAAAAATAATTCAGATGCTATTTATATTAACCCAAAATTAATACCCCAAAAATATTTTTAACCCCTAATTAAAATTATTAAGCATTAAAAATAATTTTTATGGGATAAAAATGTAAAAATTTTATTTTTAAACAAATATAATATAAATACCAAAATTCCCCAAAAATTACGAATATTACAAAAATTACAAAATAATATATTTTTGAACATCCCATTATTATATAAAAATAATTTTATGAAAAACAGGGCCTCGAATTCAATACAGGGGCTGGGTCCGAAAATTAAAATGCGAAATAACTGTATTCTAAAAATATAAAAATTACAGAAAAATAGAATAAAATATTCTATGATACACGGAAGTCACATAACACGTATGGGATAATTTTCCTATTTTATAAAAATCATAACGCGTTTAAATGCATTAAAAATAAACTAACACACATTAAAATCAACTAAAAATATATTTTAATATAATAAATTACACGTAATTTTTCGGGTCGTTACATTCTTCCCCCCTTATAAGGATTCCGTCCTCGGAATCAGCTAAGGCAACTAGTGGGGTTCCTTAACTCCTTCATTATCAACACTTGCTTTACAAAACTGGGGATAGTGTTCCTTCTTAAACAACTTCTCCAAAATCTCAATTCACTTTAGGGTCTCTATCTGATACAGTTATCACTGGAGTCGTACAACCCATCGTTATTCGTTTCAAATATACCTCGACCAACTTTTCATTAACATAATATCCTTGAGAGAGAGAGAGAACTGATTCCATTGATATGTCACTGATATTCTAATCATTTTAGGACTCGTTCTTATTCTTGGCGATTCCATTGCGAATCTAATTTCTATCTGCGAATTTCGTTTATCCTGACCTGATTGGCATACCCTTGAAATTCAGTAGAGATAACAAGAATCAAGAAATTTTGAAGAGAACAGATTCCATATCATAGCAAATGTTCCACAATTGTGGTTATGAATTTTAAATCAACCTGATTTGAAATAAGAGAATAACTGAGAGATCAATATGATCACATGAACCCGACGTTGTGTGTCTTAGCTCCGACATTTACAATTAAAGGTGATCAGCCTTCTTGTAATACACAACACACCAGTGATGGCGTCCCATCCAACTTCTATCACACAGACAGATATACCTGGTGTCCCCTATAAATAGGGTTGTTCGTCTCAGTAGGAGTAGAAAAATATGAAAGGAATTCCAAAGGTGTTATTTTCCGAAGAGAAGAACCAGAAAGAAAGTACCGAACAAGCTATATTGCAAATAAGGTTATTAATCATTGGAGAAAACAAAAAGTTGAAAGTCTCAGAAATTTAAAAATAGGTTTCATAGTAACCACTGAAACAATTGAGATTCAAAATGGAGATTGAACACAAGTATCAAAATGTCATTGTTTAGAATAGGAGATATATCTTTTAACAAATGCCTCTATAGGCGGAGTATCAAAATAATTCATAGAAAAGAAAGGTATTGCCAAGGTCACTACTTATGCCTTCTTTGCCAATTCCTTCGATAGCTCGTCATTCGAATTTAAGCTTCTTCCGTTCCACGTTTAAAGAATATCGATATCATATGCCATCGTCAACTCGTAATAGTCTCTGAAGATTCCACAGTAGACATCTCCATTCGCCAGGCGATCTATCCAATTCAGCACAACTATCTCAAACGAGTACTCCAATCTTAACTTACTAATTGGTACTATATCCAATAGTCCAACACGAACTCTACATGAGCTCTGACGTTCCTTACTTAGCTATACACACTCCTACACACTCTCGTTTCTAGTTTACTATAACCTCAGCTCTGATACCAACTGTGACATCCCCCAAATCCGGGGTCAGGAGATTTGGTCGTCACGCGAAAATCCTCAAAATAAAACATCTGCTTAATAATAATCATTCACTTGTGATTGTCCAACACTTGAAATATAACATCTGTGACCCCAAACATACCAAGATCTTTTAAGGTTATAGGGCTAGAAACAAGAATCCAAATTCCATTAAAAAACATTCCTTCTTTACAACATCCTTTTTGATCAAATCTTAAACCACTGGTATAACTTCGATAAGAAGTACGCCAGGCTAACTAGACCATTACATAATAATAATAAATATTAGAACTCAATTATATAAAATAGATCTTACTCTAAATCCAGACATCCTGAGCCAAATCATCTTCGAAATAGCATCACGCTTCTTCTCTTTCTGAACCATGTGGATAAGTCTCGCCAAACTACCTTACTGAAATGTTAGAATTTACAACAGCAAGTATGAGCGAAAGAAATGCTCAGCAAGCGTATAAAAATTTTGATATAAAACCAGGATAAGTGGGGCATAAAATCAACTGAAATGTAAAGCAGTTTATAGAGAAACTGAATCAACAACTGTGATATAATTCAAATCATAACTGAAATCATTTGGCATGTCATAAAAATGAATCATCTGCCAATTCACAATATATAATAGCCATTCTGGCGATATGGATTGGATATATATAAAAAAAAAAAACCCATTGCCCCCTGATCAGGTTCAAAAGCAATGGGACCCTTTATACTACCACCGGTACATTTCTATACCCGTGTGTATAACCCGGATTTCAATGAGGGTACCAAAATAGGCAAGTAATGTTAGCCTATAGGAAGATGGAATGGTTACCATATCCTCCTTAAATATTGCTGGACCATAACATCAATCATGGCCTCCTACGCTTTACCAATAAATATTGCTGGACCATAACATCAATCATGGCCTCCTACGCTTTACCATTAAATATTGCTGGACCATAACATCAATCATGGCCTCCTACGCTTTACCATTTTCCAATCCAATAGAGCAATTTCCGAATTCAACAGGAAATGCTTAGTTTCACATACTGTTCACATCCCTATTATTTACTACGATAATAAGGATATGAAGAGTTTATCTTAAACAATTTCCCCACATCAAGGTACCAATATCAAGCAACTGTGTTCGCACAAAAATATTTAAGAACCACAAATAGCTTTGAACAATAACTATTTGTCATGATATGAAGAAATGAAACAGAAAATAAAAAGTGTTTAGGATGATAAAGAAAATACTTGCCTCTGGTCCTTAGCTATTGCGCAAAGTCGAGGTAACCCGTCTACCTTCTTCTTCTATCTTACGTCATCATGTCCTCTGCTTTAATCATGCCTTGGTTTACGCTTCAGCGGTTGCCACGAGTCTGATCCGTCGATATCGAGCATGCGCGTCTACTTCTATAGTCAAACATAAGATAGTACCTCAGCCTTCGGACGACAATTCTGACATTTTGTAAACGCTTATAAACTCAATTCGAACGTATTAACCATGCTTACCAATATCTCTGCCAGAAGAAAATAATTGGAAATGTCCCCTTTGAACATAGACGTTTTCCCGGTGTTAAAACACCTCACAAGTAAACCAGCAATTCCATAAACAATACTTTCATCTCCAACCTTCTTTATAACCCACAAAGAATATTTCATCCATCTCCAACCTCCGTTATTAAACATCTACTTATCTCCGTTGATAACCTAAATCAATACTTACCCATTAATCCTCGAATGATTTATTCAAATCCTCGATAAAGAAATAGAAATATAATTACAACGCTTAACCTTCGAAATAAACACTTTGATAATTCACATTGCACGTATAAAGACTCGATAAGTAGATCACATAATCACATAACACGTAACTCACATGGCAGATACGACTCAAAAATAAAAGAGCACTCAAAATAATTTTAGAATATTTACAAATATTTTTAAAGCACTTAAAAGAATTTTAAAAGATTTAAATAACTCTTCTTGAATTAAAAAGGATCATTAATAAACCCTCTGGGTAATTATTGGATCACCAAAATATTTTTATCATTATTTAATCCGGATTTATAAATAATTTTAGAATTTTAAAACTATTTTTACCGTTTCTGGATTATTTTTAGGATTTAAAACAATTTCTTTCTATTTTAAATCACTTTTAAACAGAAAATTGGTTAATAATCCTAAATAAATTAATTAGAATCAAGTAATAATTAATTAATAAAATTATCTAATAAATAATTACATTTATTAGATAATCAAATTAATTAAATCATTATTTGAGATTAATTAATATAATTAAAAGTATTTAATTCTTCATTATTTTTGAATTAAAAACAAATAAATAAAGAAATAAAGAAATAATTAAAATGGAATTCAGAAATAAATTCTTGATTTATCAAACATTTTCAGAAAATAATATTTCTGAAATTTATAATTAAATTCAGAATTATAAAGTAATTAAAAGTAAATAAAAGTAATTAAAAGTAAATAAAAGTAAAAATAATTAGTAAAAAGTAAAAATCAATTCCCAAAATCATTTTTCAGAAAAGGTTAACAGATTTTAAAGATCAAACAGGTACTATTCATCACCACCTTCACATGAATGCTTCAAGAACACCACCACCATCAATGGCAGTTTCCCAGATTTTCGGCCACCGGAAAAACTTTCCGGCAACCTCCGGCACCCCTAAAACGTACCGTTTGATACGTTTTTAAGTACCAAACACACTCCAAATCATCTCCTAAACACAACCATACCATTAGTTCAATCCCAGAATCAACCGAATCAAAAATCCGGCCAAATCCGAATTAATCCGGCGACCTTCAAAGAATTTTCCGATCAAAATTCGATTTTGCTCATTTCTTAACCAAATCAAACATTCTATATACCAAATCAAAGCCCAGGAGTTCAATGACTCATATCAATCATCAAAAACACCAAACAATCATCAAGAAATCTGGAAAATTGAAAATTAATCTCACCCCCACAAAATTCGATTTCGAGTTTTAAGATACTAAAAATCAAACAAAAATTATCATGATGCTCCTGAGATTATATACAATCTATAGATACTAACCATATCAACAACAAATCATCCTACAATCCAAAATAAATTCGAGAAAATTCGAATATTAAACTAAAATTATGAATTTTCGATTCAAGCAATTTAGAATGTTAAAACACACATAAACATGTAGTAGAGATCAAGAGCTTCAGTTTGGTTACCCACATGATCGATTTGGATGCCGGAATCACTGTCAAACGTGGGTTTGATTCTGATGAACACCAAGAACAATTTCCCAGCAATTTCCAGAAAAATAAAATCAGAAAATCTGATTTTCTGATTATTTTAGTAAATAAAAATAATTCAGATGCTATTTATATTAACCCAAAATTAATACCCCAAAAATATTTTTAACCCCTAATTAAAATTATTAAGCCTTAAAAATAATTTTTATGGGATAAAAATGTAAAAATTTTATTTTTTAAACAAATACTCCCTCTGTTTTTTTCAGTTCTTTACGTTTGCTTTTTGCACGGAAACCAAGATAGTGGATGTAATGTTGTTAAAATAAATGAAGTAGTGGGTGTAATAGTAATTTTATTGTTAAAATAAGTGAAGTAGTGGGTGTAATAGTGTAAAGGGTTGAAAATGTGGAGTGAAGTAGTGGATGTAATAATGTATTTTATTGTTAAAAGTTACTATTTTTAGTAATGTAAAGAAATGGAATGGACGGCCCAAAATAGAAAGTGTAAAGAAATGAAATGGACGGAGGGAGTATAATATAAATTCCAAAATTCCCCAAAAATTACGAATATTACAAAAATTACAAAATAATATATTTTTGAACATCCCATTATTATATAAAAATAATTTTATGAAAAACAGGGCCTCGAATTCAATACAGGGGCTGGGTCCGAAAATTAAAATGCGAAATAACTGTATTCTAAAAATATAAAAATTACAGAAAAATAGAATAAAATATTCTATGATACACGGAAGTCACATAACACGTATGGGATAATTTTCCTATTTTATAAAAATCATAACGCGTTTAAATGCATTAAAAATAAACTAACACACATTAAAATCAACTAAAAATATATTTTAATATAATAAATTACACGTAATTTTTCGGGTCGTTACACCTGTGAGTAGTGGCAACTTCACAGGGGGAGGAAATGAGAATGACCATGATGTGGATGATGAAGCAACATCAAGAATGAGAAATCAGGCTGAGCACTCAAGGAAATGGGATAGATCACACACTGCAGAGCAAATCATTGGAGATCCTAATGCAGGAGTAAGGACTAGGAGAGCAACTCAGAATGAGTGCCTCTATGGCTGTTTTCTATCACAAGTTGAGCCTAAGAAACTTGATGATGCACTGTTGGATCCAGATTGGATTATTGCTATGCAAGAGGAGCTCAATCAATTTGAAAGGAACAAAGTATGGGAACTTGTGCCTGCACCAAAGAACAGAACCATTGTTGGAACAAAATGGGTTCTAAAGAATAAGATGGATGAAGATGGTGTAATTATAAGAAACAAAGCAAGGTTGGTTGCAAAAGGATACTCTCAACAGGAAGGCATTGATTATGATGAGACATTTGCTCCTGTTGCTAGATTGGAAGCCATCAGAATATTCTTGGCATTTGCTGCTCATTCAAACTTTAAAGTGTATCAAATGGATGTCAAGAGTGCATTTCTGAATGGAGAGTTGGAAGAAGAAGTCTATGTGCAACAACCACCTGGTTTTGAGGATCCACACTTCCCAGAATTTGTCTACAGATTGCTTAAGGCATTGTATGGACTTAAGCAGGCTCCAAGAGCATGGTATGATACTTTATCACAATTTCTTCTTGAGAATCAATTCACTAGAGGCACACTGTACAAGACATTGTTTTACAAGAAGCATGGTGATGATCTTATCTTAGTTCAGATCTATGTGGATGATATCATTTTTGGTTCTACAAATGAGAAGCTGTGTGAGAAATTTTCTAAACTCATGCAGAGCAGATATGAGATGAGTATGATGGGAGAGTTGACATTCTTTCTTGGGTTGCAAGTCAGTCAAAGGAAGGATGGTATCTTTATCAGTCAGACCAAGTATATCAAGGATTTATTGAAGAAGTTTGACTTGAAAGATTGCTCACCTGCAAAGACACCCATGGCCACTGCCACTAAATTGGATGAAGATGCTAAAGGCAAGAAGGTAGATATCTCAGTCTACAGAGGCATGGTTGGTTCTCTGCTCTATCTCACTGCAAGTAGGCCAGACATCATGTTTGCTACATGCTTGTGTGCAAGGTTTCAATCAAATCCGAAAGAATCACATTTGATTGCTATAAAAAGGATCTTTAGATATCTGAAGAGCACTCCAAACTTGGGACTATGGTATCCTAAGGACACAGGGTTCAATCTGGTTGGTTATTCTGATGCTGATTATGCTGGATGCAGAGTGGATAGGAAAAGCACCTCAGGTAGCTGCCAGTTTCTTGGACAAAGGTTAGTCTCTTGGTATAGCAAGAAACAACAATCTGTGTCAACTTCTACAGCTGAGGCTGAATACATAGCTGCTGAAAGTTGCTGTGCTCAAGTGCTTTGGATTAGAAATCAACTTAGAGATTATGGACTTGTGTTGGAAAGAATTCCAATCATGTGTGACAACACAAGTGCAATCTCTATAGTTGCCAATCCTGTCAATCATTCTAGAACAAAGCACATTGACATCAGATATCATTTCATTAGAGAACATGCAACTAATGGAGCCATTGAGTTGCATTATGTCTCTACAGATAAACAACTAGCTGACATATTCACTAAGCCACTAGATGAAGCCACCTTCACAAGGTTGGTTAGTGAGATTGGAATGCTGAATTCTTCAGATTCTGGCTAAGTGAATATATCATCTAGATTGTTGCAGCAGTAAACACTTACTTTATCTAAATTTTCAATATTTTTGGAGTAAGTGTTGGCTGAAATATGATTCATAAATATCTCAAATCTGTTGCATATGTTGGAAAATCATATTTTTGCTAACTTGAAATTTCTATGAAATTTTGAGAAAATCACTATTTAATTTGCTAGAATATTCTTCAATGAATATGGCTGGTCAATTTTAAAAGATAGTGAAAATCAATTTTTATGAGTGATGGGTATAGTTCGATAAGTCAAACTTCTCGAATGATTCACTATTCGACATCTCTAACAAGTCTCATTAGAGTACTCTTGAGTTCTCGAATAGAGTATTTTAGAGTTCTCGAATATAGATTTCCTTGACTTCTCGAATATAGTGTTTTAGTTCTCGATTGACTGAGTTCTCGAATACTATATTTGAGTTCTCGAATCATTTGAAAAGGCTGAATTCTCGCTGAATTTTAACCGATTTTGGACTTTTGTCTAAAAGTTTCATTCACTCATAAAAACACATTTTATTTAATTTAGAATTATTTCTGAGTTAGATAACTGCCAGTTGTGAGTTTCTATCTGCTTGAGTTATCGATTAAGCCTTTCTTGACTTCTCGAATAGTTGTTTTATACTTCTCGAATGCCTGACTTGTCGATACAAAACATACTTCTAATCGACAATTCAAGTGCTTCATACTTATACAATTCTACACCTATTCGATTCATTTTATTCGATTTCTCAAGCATCTACACTCTCTAAACCTCTGAAACCCTAACTGCAAAAAGCCAAATTTCTTCTTCAACCTTCAATTTCTTTCCTCTCCTTCATACAAATGGCAACAGTAAAGTTCAACACCAACTTCATTGCCCTAACTAGTGATGTGGAAGCACCCAACGCCAATTTCAAGTGCTTTGTGAAATGGATGGCTGAGTCATACATCAAGGATGCACTCTCTACCAACCCAACTCTATATCTGGATATCCTGGAACAGTTTTGGGGCACTGCTACTGTGGAGGTTGTAGCCCTGGAAAACGCAATCACTTCATATATCATCTACTGCAAGATTCAGGATCAGGAAATCACTATCACTACTGCAGACATGAATCAAGCACTGGGCCTACAACAAGAGTCATTTGACAGACTGGCCACGAATGTAGAGTTAGAGGAATTCTTTGAGTTCATCAACTACTCAGATGGGATCAATCTTGGCAAGCTGAACAGAAAGAATCTGAGAAAGGAGTGGAGCTATGTGTTTGCAACTCTTCTTCAAGTCTTCACTGCTAGGAAATCAAGCTTTGATCAAATCAGTGCACCTGTGCAGCAAATTGGCTATGCATTGGCCTATGGAAAGAAGATAGATGTTGGCCAAATCATCCTACAAGAACTATATGGGAGACTTGGTAAGAACACAACCAAGAGAGGTACTGATATTTTCTTCCCTCGCTTTATTCAATCTGTACTTAACTTTAAAAATACTCAACAAGTATCCTCCCCAATGCACCTTCTTGTATTGAGTCAGCACATGGAAGTGATAAGGATGGCACTACACTGAGTGGAGAGCACATCACGCTTGAAACTCCCTCTATCTCTCAGGGGGAGTTGCCAAAATCTAATCTACAACACACTCCTCTTCCAGAATCTAACACTGAAATTTCTTTGGAGCCTGTAATTCAAGAAATTGAAGAGCAAGGCATTGATCACCAAGAATCCTTCTCTCTTGGTGAGCCAATGGACTCAAGTGACTTAGTGCATGACACTTTGCTCACCACCCAGGACCCACATTTAGATGGTGAGGGAATGCATGCTGGGGCATATCCTAATGACACCATCACAAACACAGAGGCTTCACTAGTTTTTACTAGAGACTCTGTGCCTGTGTCAACTGCTGGTGTAACTCATCCCACTTCTGTGGAGACACCAGTAGTAGAGTCAATCCATCCGGTTATAGAAGTTGCATCTGTAACTGAGGAGTCTAGTTTACCTGGCTCTAGCTCTGACTTTATGTCACAATGGCTGAAGCCTGTGCACCATGACAGTGCTTCAGGATCAGGGTCTGTTCCACAACAATTGACGGTTGAAGCACTTCAAAGCTTAATTGTGGATCAGATTCCTGAGTTCACAAAGATTGCACAGCACCTCCTCACTGCCAACCTGCCAAATCCTGACTATGAAGCTATTCTCCTGTGTCATAAAGAGGATGTGGAGCAACAACAGGCCAAAATTGTGGATGAGTCTGAGAGAGAAGGAAATATAGATGCCTGGCTTCAAGGAAAGTATGACATTCCTCTCTCAGAAGGCCTACAGTACCTCAGAGAAGAGTACATCACTTCACTAGGGTCCAATGCCAATTCTCTCACCCCTAGTGCTGTGTATGAAGCAGTCAATGACAGTTATAAGGGTATTCTCAAGGCTACACACTACCTTGGCAAGGGTCTAAAGACAGAAGTCACAGAAGTGTGTACAGTCACTACCAAGGAGGTGCATGAGCTAAAAAGGGTTTTTGATTCCAAATTCCCTCAACTGGAAATTGTGGTCAAGGAAATTCTAGCCTGCAAGTCTAGCTGTATCAAAATGGACAATGGCTTGGCCCTTCTCACGGATACTGTCACAAGGCTGGGGCATAAGTTTCAATCTCTGTCTGATCAAACCACATACTCAAATGCCATGCTGAGAACACTGTTCAAGAATCAATATGGGGATAAGCTGGTAACTGAGGTCCCTGTTCATGACATGACCAAGTATGAAGTCCAGAGACTCAAGGATCAATCACTCTCTGGTTTCAGGGCACATGAGCTATTCACTAAAGTGGATACTCTTGAAAAGGAGGTGGCTACTCTCACTAAGTCCAATGCTCATCTTACAGACAAGGTTGCACTTCTCAATGATCAGTTGGACACTCAAGCAACCACCACAGCTGATGTTCTTCTACATCAACAATCTATGTTGGCTGCTATGATGAAGCATATGGGTCTTCCTCTCCCTGAAGAATCTTCAACTCCAAAGGCTCCTACTACAGCCTCTGTGCCTGACAACAAGCCTAAGGGGGAGAAGAGGACATCAAGGAACTCAAAATCTAAGGGAGAGCCTCAGACAAAGGAGGAGAAACCTAAGGAGAAGGGCATACAGTTAAATGAGGGTGGTCATCAAAGAGCCTCAAAATCTATAACCAATGTGCCAGGAAAAGGTAAAACAAAGGTTGATGAGCCCCCATCTCTGTCTGAGAAACCTAATCCAGCATCCAAGGATGACAAGCTGAAGAAAGTGGCTGTAGATGAAGTTGCCAAGGAAGAATATGAATTTGACATCCCTGACATTGCTAAACAATCTCTTCAAGTTGAACCCTCAGAATTCAAAAATGTGCTTACTCAAAGAGTATGTCAAGAAACTGCAAACTCCAGACTATACCATGACATAGCCTTTCTGAAGCATCTACAAGAGTTAAGGAAAAGAGCCAACTTCCACTACTTTGACTACATCAAGCTTCTTGTGCAAGATGTGTTTCTAGTCACTGTAATAAGAAGAGAAATTGTGCAAACCAATCCCCATGCCATCATTCTTTCTAATGAAAGAGAAGTCTTAGTTCACACTGTCAAGAACCTTTTTCACATCCACATTGAAGCCTTTCAAATTCTATCTAGCTCTGAACTTGGAACAATCATCAAGAAGATAGAAAGGAATAACTCACCAGACAATGATATGCTCAAGGAGATTCTCACCAAGTGCATGAATTCTCAACTGCCTCAAGTGATTCCTCAGCCTCATTGTATTCTATATGAAAAGGATCAAGACATTGTTGCATTCAGATTTAGTCAACATCTAAAGGCAAACAACATGTCCACCATAAAGTTTCTGGCTGGGGTTCTACATTCAAGGAGTGGAAAATCTAAATCTGAAAAGGAGGCTCTTGACATCCTGGTGAAGTTCATCAATTCTCAATCTGACATCAAGCCTATTGCTCAAGGTGGAAAGTCAAATCAAGACAAGGATGATCATGATAAAAGTGGAAGCAGGGGTGGAGATCAAGGGAGATATAAGGGTAGTGATGACAAGAAGAAAAGGGATGATAAAAGCAGAAAGAAGAATGATGACAAGGGTGGAGAAAAGGTCTATGAAAAGAGGAGTGGAAAACAACAAGCCATGAATATTACTAATGACACTCCTACCACAACACAAGGCTCAATGTCTAGGGTGGATGTCACTAGTAATGATTCATCAAAATCTACATCTCTGGCCTCTGCAAGTGTTTTACTACCTCAAGAAGAGAAAGGGAT
This sequence comes from Kitagawia praeruptora, assembly GCA_037693485.1. Lineage (NCBI taxonomy): Eukaryota > Viridiplantae > Streptophyta > Magnoliopsida > Apiales > Apiaceae > Kitagawia > Kitagawia praeruptora. The sequence goes on from CM075354.1 coordinate 44,936,346, forward strand.
TCAAGTCAAGAAACCATATGTATGTTTCAAAAAGCAAACTGCTAATGGAACACTACTATGGTCAGCCAACAAAGGTCAGAAGTTTCTGCCAAACAATCGAGTGAAAAAGTTTAAACTCAAGCATGCTGCTAGGAGAGTAAAGTCATCCAGGTCAAGGGCCCTAACAATATATCCAGGCTTAAAACTCCAACCATTAGATGAAGACTTTGATGAAGACCAATTGCAATATCTAAGAGCTCAAAGAATCTACTATGCTGCCATTATGAATAACTGCCTTGAGATTAAATATACTGATGGAAGGGAGAAGAAATTCAAACAAGGACAGTGTCAAAATTGGGGCAAGCTATATGAAATAGAAAGAATCATTGCATTATTGGATTCTGAAGACAAAGTGGAGAAAGTATGGAAGCTGGAGTTGATTGATTTTGTAAAAATGAAGAGAGACTATGCTGAGAAGATAAGAAAGGGGTGCTTTGAGAAATGGCTAGAAAGGGAGAAGGAGATTGATAGGCTGGAAGTTGAAGCAGATAAGCTAAGGGCCAAGGGATTGTGTAGAGTTCAGTTTGATCCCTATATGGTGAAGTATAGGAGGAGAAATGGAGACAATGTCAATATCAGAATGAATCTACTCAGTCACTATCCTGCCAACATTCTAAAGCCAGTACTTGAAGATTTCAAAAACTCTATTCTACTCGAAGAACTGGATGCTATGGCAGAAATCATAAGAGCTATGGATGAGAATGCAAGGAGGGAGAAGGAAAGAAAACAGAAAGCATATGATGATTTACAGGCCAAGGCAATGGAGATGGAATCAAATGAGAATGGCTAGTATTTCATCATACTGTAAGATTATTTATCTTGTAACTTCATTCATGTGCTCAATCAATTTACATACCTGTACTTTTAAAGTTTTATCTTTATGTATGTTAGGCTTGTTATCAAACATGAAATTGTGACTAAGGGTCTTACTCACAATTTGGGGGAGATTGTTAGTCACAGAGGCATGCCTGTATACATCTAATAACAAGCCTAATTGTTTGTAATGCTTTGCATTACTTACATGACCTCTTAACTGAGGGAACCTCTAGTTGTAGAGTTTCTATTTGTATTGTACTTGTAGTAGGCATCAAATCCTAGTTGTGTAACTGTACTTATAGAGTCTAGAATAATGCTTGAAAGAAGTTCCAAGGTTCATGCCTCAAGCAAGAAGATAAAGGCTGTCAAATAATCACAGTTGGGATTTGAAGAAATGAAGAATTTGCCTAAGTACCAATTCGAGAAGTATATTTGTCTATTCGAGAAGTCCAGCATTCGAGAAGTCAGGGATTCGATATCTCAAGACACTATTTGATATCTCTGTATATACTGTTCGATATCTCATTCGATATCTCAGAGATTCGATATGTCTATGTACTCTATTCGAGAACTCAGGAAGTCAACAAGTCAAAGTAGTATTCGAGTTCTCAAGGAGTCAACAAGTCAAAGTTCCATTCGATATCTCAAGGACTCAGAAAGCTATTCGATATCTCGAGGATTCGATAAGTCAAATGTTCTATTCGACAACTCAAGGAATCCTGATGGAAAAGTGCTATTCGAGAAGTGGTTCGATATGTCAATATAACAGTGTTCGAGAACTCAGAGTTATCGATCAAGTCAATTCCAGTTCTCGAATCACTTACTTAGTCACTTCTCGAATACATTCTTGGAGACAAAATACTGAAGAAATTGTACAAGTCAGAAACCTGCAACAAGCCAATGCACTTTATGGACCACAATCTGTAACGTGCTCTGGAAAGCCTACAAGGAAGCTTGGAGAGATATAGAAGAGACAAGGAGCTAAAGAAGTGGATCTAAACAGGCTTTGCAAAGTCAAATCTGTAACCGTTTGGACACTTACTCAAAAAGGATAGACAGAGTAGAAAGTAATTTGTTTAGCTACCTTATTTGCAGTAAGTAGGCTGTATCCATGTTCTATAAGGACACAGCCTCACTTCTGAACTTAGTAACTTTTGTGAGTCAAGTTTTTCATACACTAAGCTGTATCTCTCTGAGAAAAACGAAGCTGAGAATACTATCATTTGTATTCACAGATTGTAGCAACCTTTATCTAATAATACATTAGATTAAAGTGATATTGTGTTTTGTGTTATTCTTTATCCGCACCTTCAATCTTGCACACACAAACACTCTTACTACATAGACTCGAAGAAGAAAAGTTCGAGAATCCATTCACCCCCCTCTGTATTCTCTTATCGTATTCAATACTCAACATTAGATTAACCTGATTTAATGTGAGCCTTATATCAGGTTAAACGACAATTTTATACATATTTTGCTTTCATTTCTTAATCAGCATACTATTGCAAGACCAACCCATTTCTCTTGATTGCCTTGTTTTCATTTCTTAATCAACATACTATTGCAAGAGCCACCCATTTCTCTGAATTGCCTTCCGTACTACTTCCCACATGATTTTGATAATAATCTAACATTATAATAAAAAGGCATACTTACAAAATTGGTTTCCTTAGTTCTTTCTTAGTGGAGGGTAAATGAGTATCTTGAATTGATTCTTACGTTATAAAAGAGTAAAATGAAGTAGTTTAACCTGATGTAAGTGTGACAATTATGTGAGGTTACTCTGATATTCCTTATTCTCAACTCATTTATTAAAATTTAATAAAAATTTTAAAAAATGAAATTTAATAAAATATTAAAATTTATTAAAATTTTGAAAATTAATTATATTTAGAATGTGATTGTAAATAAAGTTATTGTAGTTTTTATTTTGAAGAATTTTAATAAAAATAATATTTATGAAGTTAAGTTACCATATGGAGCTTTTAATTAATATTAATGAGGAAATCAAATTTTCGCTTCGTACAGTTTGAAAATGAGATTTACAGTTAAAATCATAAATTATCTTTTTTTAATTCCTTTTCCTATAATATAAATATAATTGTGTTGATAATTCTCACAAAATTATTTAATTTAAATATCATCACCTTTATCGTCAAAAATCACAAAAACTTATATACACAACTCATACTTCAAACAAATAGAATGTCAACTCATACTTATCTATGTTTTTATGATGTATTACTACTAAAATTTATTGTCAAAAGCACATAAATTTATGCAACAATTATTACATGTTATAAATAAAAATCAATATTTGTTACTAATAAAATTAATATAACATTTTTATTATATTTTAAATTTAAAATAATCTTTAACTCATTTATTAAAATTTTTAAAATATGAAATTTAATAAATTTTAAAATTTATTAAAATTGTGAAAATTAATTATATCTAGAATGTGATTGTAAATAACATTATTGTAGTTTGTCTTTTGAAGAATTTTATTAAAAATAATATTTATGAAGCTAAGTTACCATATGGAAATTTTAGTTAATATTAATGAGCAAATCAAATTTTTGCTTTGTACAGTTAGAAAATGAGATTCACATTTAAAATCATAAATTATCTTTTTTTAATTCCTTTTCCTATAATATAAATATAACCGTGTTATCAGTTCTCACAAAATTATTTAATTTAAATATCATCACCTTTATCGTCAAATATCACAAAAACTTATTATATACAAAACTCATACTTCAAATTAAAAATTAATAGAATGTCAACTCATACTTATCTATGTTTTTATGATGTGTTACTACTAAAATTTATCGTCAAATTTATGGTTAAAAGCACATAAGTTTATACATACAATTATTACATGTTATAAATAAAAATCAATGTTTGTTACTAATAAAATTAATATAACATTTTTATTATATTTTAAATTTAAAATAATCTTTAAAAAAATAATTTTTTTAGAATACGCGTGGCGCGGACATAATTCGTTAATTTCATTAAGTTGTATTATTTTGCATAATAAAAGTGTGACATCTATACTATATTATATATATTATAATAAGCAAAAGGGGGTATAATTTGTAGTTGGTTATCCATTTTTTGGTTATCCCCATTTTTGGTTATCCCTCATTTATCACCGTTAGATCAGCAACTCAAATAGATCATGACCGTTAGATATAACAATACTAAAAGTTGTTATATGCAGAGGTTCAAGGTTCGATTCCCGCCAATAACATATTAATTTATATTTAATACTAAAAGTTATTATATATAAAGATGTAAGATTCGAATTAATAACATATTTAAATTAATATTTATAATATTATATTATATTATAAATAAATTATAAAAAATTAAAAGTAATAAGCAAAAGGGGTATAATTTGTAGTTGGTTACCCCATTTTTGGTTATCCCTCATTTATCACCGTTAGATCAGCAACTCAAATAGATCACGACCGTTAGATATAACAATACTAAAAGTTGTTATATGCAGAGGTTCAAGGTTCGATTCCCGCCAATAACATATTAATTTATATTTAATACTAAAAGTTATTATATATAAAGATGTAAGATTCGAATTAATAACATATTTAAATTAAAATTTATAATATTATATTATATTATAAATAAATTATAAAAAATTAAAAGTAACCGGCTATAAGCTAGTGTATATAAACAACATAACAGCCATAAAAGTGAGTCATTTCTGTCCGAGGCGGTAAATTATGGTGGTATAACCGTGTAAGTATACAACTAGTTTAGTATAAAATTAGAAGTAGAGATGTATTAGGATTTAGGATGTTAGTTGTGTAGTTCCTGTTTTTTTTTTTTTTTTTTATCATTTCCTCGTTTAATTAGTTAGGATCATTTAAGTTGCATTGTTTTGCGTAATAAAAGTGTGACTTTTAACGTGTATCTCATTTGCTTTCTCTGTTTTAGAGCATTATTTGAATACACATAATTTAATTTTTCAAAATTACAGATTTTTCTCGTTCAACACATTTATAACTTCGATTCAACATTATTTATCAAATAATAATAAAAAAATTATTGAATACACATAATTTAATTCTTCAAAATCCTTTTGGGTTCAACAATACCAAATTAGACTATAAAAATATGAAGACTTAATTGCACTTTGCACCCCTAGACTTAGCCGAAAATTCACTTCGCATCTTACTGTTCCGGAAATTGCAATTTGCACCCCTAATGTTTCAAGTCCGCTACATTTAGCACCCCTTTAACGATTTTAAGTTAACTTTGACTGTTACCGTTAGTCAAAATGAGGGTATTTTGGTCATTATACTCAATAATAATTATTAAGCTTAAATAATTTCAATTAATATTATAATTTTTAGATTTTAAGATTTACCAAAATTTTATTTATAATTTACAGATTTTTTAAAATATAATTTGTATTTCAATTTTTTTTAAAATATTTACATAACTAAATTCTTGTAAAATATTATTTAAAATATAAACTATATTTGTTATCATTTTCAAAGTACAAACGAATATAAATTCAAGATTTCGTGTTTTTTTTCATTTTTTTAGAAAAAAAATCAACTTTTAAATTGTGTTTCTTAATTTTTTCAAAATAATTAAGTTTAATATATTAGTTAATGACTGAAATACCCTCAGAAAAATAGACGGTAACGGTCGTATTTGACGGAATTGAGTGAAAAGGGTGCTAAATGTAGCGGGATTGAAACAGTAGGGGTGCAAATTGCAATTGTTGAAACAGTAAGATGCAAAGTGCAATTTCGCCTAAGTACAGGGGTGCAAAGTGCAATAAAGTCAAATATGAAATATTATTAATACAATTTTCTGAATTATAACAAAATGAAATTATTTTATATATTTGGATTACAGATGATGTTGAACTTAAGTTATATATCTGTTGAACACTCATTATAAAAAAATTCAATTTTTCGTAAAAAATGTTACAAATATGTTTTAATAAATTATAAAATATTATAAATATGTTTTTTTTCAATTATGTGTATTCAACAATATCTTAGTTATTATTTAATAGATGATGTTGAACCGAAATTAAATATGTATTGAACAAAAAAAAATATAAATTTGTATTTAAGAAATTTTTTATTGGAACTCAATACTAAATATACAAGTCTGGTATTTAGTTTACACAACAATAGCTGGTTGTTACAATTCAAAGAATGTGACACAACAAGAGCTGGTTGTTACAATTCAAAGAAACATGACATAACAATAGCTGGTTGTTACAATTCAAATAACATGACACTCACTCTATTTTACCACAACTTGTTATTTTATTCATTCATTCTATTCTACTCTCCTCTACTGTGAACATGTATATAAATAGTAGCCCTTCCACCCTTTCCAAATTATAAGTGTATATGTATAGCTAGTGCTTAAACCACTCCTATTCATTCACTATACGTATATACAAATTAATCTTATATAGGATGATAGGAATTGAAAATATATAAAGTAATTGTAGCAACCACACCATTATATGTAGCACTGATTTTAGGCTACGGTTCTGTTAAATGGTGGCATATTTTCACCAACGAGCAATGTGATGCCATAAATTTGCTTGTATGTTACATTGCTCCCTCTTTTTACCTTCGGATTCACTGCTAATCGTAGGAGTTTTGGGTCTTTGGGTTAAGTTTAGTAGCAAAGGGAGCCATGGTTGGTCTATAACAAGCTTCTCTTTGTCAACTTTAACCAATTCCGTTTGAGCCACACCTTCATCATTACATAACAAAACGATGGAGCAACATCAATTTCATCACCGTCACTCATATCTCTCTCCAAATCTTTGTCCCTAACTTGAATCTTTTGATCACTATCCATACATCCAATTTGAGCTCGTCGAAATTCAAGCACGAATGACAACAGCGTTAACCAAATAATGGCTTGAACAACGGACAGTTGAGCAACTAAATCAACTGCAGATGGACCATACATTGCATGTTAGCCATTATTTGGTTAACGCTGTTGTTTTTCGTGCTTGAATTTCGATGAACTCAAATTGGATGTATGGATAGTGATCAAAAGATTCAAGTTAGGGACGAAGATTTGGAAGGAGATATGAGTGACGGTGATGAAATTGTTGTTGCTCCATCGTTTTGTTATGTAATGATGAAGGTGTGGCTCAAACCGAATTCGTTAAAAAAGTTAATTGACAAAGAGAAGCTTGTTATAGACCAACCATAGCTCCCTTTGCTACTAAACTTAACCCAAAGACCCAAAACTCCTACGATTAGCAGTGAATTCGAAGGTAAAAAGAGGGAGAGTAATGTAACAAACAAGCAAATTTATGGCATCACATTGCTCGCTGGTGATATTTGGAATGCTAGTGTCACTTCCCCTGTTAACTGGATACTACGCAATTTTGGCATTTTTACGCGGAAGAACTGGACTTATATATTAAGTTGAGAATAAAGGAAAAAGGTGAGTGTTTTAGGGCTTTTCTTCATTTGTATACTCGGTTCCAATAAATCTAGAGCAATGCTAGGTACCCCAAAAATATTACCAAAACTTTTCCCAAATGACGTGTCCTTGATAAGGGGCTGGTTTTAATTCGTAGACGCATATTTATACACGCGGGGTCCCATATTATTTTAAGAAAGTTACCAATTATGTAAGGATTTGGGAACAATTTTGGGACATATTTTGGGGCCTCTAGCATTTCTCATAAATCTATCGTTTTTTTTTGCCACGAAAATCTATCGATTTTTAATTTAATGCAATTTTATTATCATATTTTAAATTTTATCTAACATTTTTTTTTTGTCAGGAAATTTTATCTAACATTAAATGTTGTAAGACGGGGGAATTTTATTTTGTGAAAAAGGACTATGCAGACTGAATCAATTTTTGGCAAAGGTTAATTACAAAGATTTGTAAAATGGACTATAAACATCAAATTACAATACTACTAATGATTACTGATTTTAATAGTAAAAGAGATACAATGCTGAATTTCTATACTCTAGACATTTGCTTGTTTTAATTACCTTTCGAGAAAGCCAAATAATTTTCAAAATGATTTACTATGTACAAAATTAACCGTGCATGTGTTGAAATAATTTCAGCTTGTCTTTTCATGTGAGATGACAAATTAATGATGTTATCAGATGTTAAAAAGATCAGTGCCAGTCAAACGACGACTTTTATAGGGGTGGATAGTAGGAAGACAAGGAAAACTCAAGAAAAAGCAGGCCCCCGACTGTTGCAACTGTGCTCTGTGAAATCTTAAATGCAAGCATGCTTCCTCCAATTTAGCAAAAAAAAAAAAAGCATACTTCCTCCAACCACAGCCACTGATGTACAAACAGTATGTCCTAAAGAAGCTCCAACAGGCTGTTAACTAGCTGGGAGTATTAACAAAAAATAAAGGGATATTCTATATGGTACCATTGTGGTTTTGGCTTTTCTACATGGTACCATCACATTATTTACTCATATCCACGGTACCCTCGTACATTTGGTTTTACATATATAATATCCTTCTGTTAAGTAAAAAGTAATAGAATTGATTTCACACCGTAAAACAAATTGTATATTTGAAATCTTTACGAAAAGTTATATAAAATAGACCCTTAAATCATGTAAAACAGAGTCAAAATGAGTGAGATATTTATTGTCAAAGTTTGGTTAAGGAGTTTGAATATACCTCACTCATTTTAATTACGTTTTACATGATTCAATAATCTATTTCATGTATTTTTTCGCAACGATTTCAAATATACAATTTGTTTTACAATTTGAAATCAATTCTATTATTTTGTACTTAACAGAAGGGTATTATATATGAAAAACCAAATGTACGAGGGTACCATGGATAGGAGTAAATAATGTGATGGTACCATGTAGAAAAGCCAAAATCACAATGGTACCATATAGAATTTCCCAAAAATAAAAGCAGGCTTGATTACATTTCTGGTATAGTATGTAACACAATTTTCATATATGGTACATTTCATTCAGCATTTTCATTTCTGTTATAGCTGAGAAAATTTAATAGAAAACGCAGAAGTGGAGAATTCTATTGCCCCCATTCTTTTTTTTGCTTCCAGCACTTAGCATAATTTTGTAACTCGTGGAAAATGTACTTTGTAGTTGTCATTTTATATGGCTTGGATAATTAATTTGTAAATAAAATTTATCCTTTTTTTTTTTTGCTTCATATTAAAGAATTAACATTTTACTTTGGTATAATATGAAAATCTCCAAATATTATTATGTCTAACTATCTTACTTTTTAGTCCGAACATGGCAACTCAACAGCAAATTGTTAAAAATTCCTTCGAGTAGGCATGTTTAGGGGAATAAAAAATATATTTGTACATGTTTTTTTTTGTTGTTTTTGTTCCGTATTTAAGTATTGACGTTGTACTTTGGTATAATACAAAAATCTCCAAAAATATTATGTCTAACTATCTTATTTTTTGGTCCGAACATGGCAACTCAACATCAAATTGTTAAACATTCCTTCGAGTAGACATGTTTAGGGGAATAAAAAATATACTTGTACATGTTTTTTTTTCGTTGTTTTTTATCCGTATTCAAGTATTGACGTTGTACTTCCGCGTAAGTCAAAATTTAGGAAAAATTAATTTGTGTAATTACATTAAATTTTCGCCCGAATATGGCAACTTCACATCAAATTGTTAACAATACCTTCGTGGAGTTATGTTGAGGGGCATAAAAAACATATTAGAACATTCAATTACATTAAAGTAAACATAAAGCATCATACAAGTACTTTGATCAATTTTATACAGACTTTGATCAATTTTTCAATTTCACAGAAATTTTCAGTGCTTTTTCAGAGAATTGTACAACTTATTACATTGCTTTTTCAACACTGCAAAGATTCTTGTTTTGTTTTTCCTGTGCATTCACGAGATAGTTGTAATTATGTTATTGTTGACGGGACTACACAACATAAAATTTGTAACTACTTATTTGTGGAGGCATGTTTAGGGGCCTAAAAACATATTTTCACATGTTTTGTTTTGAGTTTGTGTAATTATGTTTAATTTTAGGCCGAAAAAGACCATAAAACAAATTGTTCACACTTGTATTGAAATGAAAGAGGAGAAAAACTAGCATGATTGATTAAATTGAAAACATAAAATTCGAAAATAAGCAAACATTGACACGAGAACCACAATACAAGTTCTTAAAATTCACTGAGATCAACAGCATAATTCTCGTCCTCAGCTTCCTCAATTTCCCTTGCAATTTGGCGTTCCTTTGCAGCTTCGGCTTCTATTGCAATTTCACGTTCCTTTGCAGCTCGAGCTTCCATTTGAATTTGACGTTGTTGTACAACAAATTCAAAATGTTTTGAAAGTTTAGCGTCCTCAGCCTTCACATCGTATGACCTTTTGGTTTTCCTATTTTGTTTGATATCATTTTTACTAGTTTGTGGTTTTTTGCCCTTATCCATCTTATGTTATTGCCTTGAAAAAAGTTTATTTTAGAAGAAGCTAGTAACTTGTGATTTTGAATAAGCAGTAAAATTGGTTTTTATAGCCATCTTTGGATTATTATTTTACCTAGTGAGAAGAAAGAAGCTGAGTGGAAGAAGTTACAGGCTGCGCTTCAACGGGAATGTAAGCAGAAATCATTCAAGCATAGGATGAAAATTTTTAAGAGCAGGGAGGAGAGAAAGGGAAAAGACAGGGTCAAAACTAAGGATGAGATGTTTAACTTCGACTACTACAATGATGATGTGGCGACTGAATTTTGTGATGGTCGTAAAAAGCTAGATGTAGATTTAAAAGATAGGAAAATCTCAGAGGAGGAATGGTAGCGTCTGGTTGAACAGCTGGCTAATCGGACTGACCAAAAATACGAGGAATTGTTAGACGCTGAGGAGGCGGAAATGACAAAGTATGTTCAAGAATATGAAGCAAGAGAACGTCAATTTCCTCCAAAAAATTGAGGAATGTAGCGACGGGAATTAGGAAGTTGGCCTAATTCAAATTTAAGAACTTGTTGGTGATTTTATCTATGCTTTTAAAATTCTATGTTTGCATTTTAAGTTTAGTGTGCTTCATCTCTTGTACTTTCTTTGTTTCATTTGATTAAAAAATTTATGTCAGAATTTGGATTGTCATTTTCGGGACTAAAAAAAACATAGTTACGCATATGATATATTAATTTTTTTGGGCTTACACCAAAGTAGAACGTCAATATTTTAATACGGAACAAAAAGAACGAAAGAAAAACATGTACAAATATGTATTTTATGGCCCTCAACATGGCTCCACGAAGGAATTGTTAGGAATCAGATGTGGAGTTACCATGTTCGGACCAAAAAATAACATAGCTAGACATAATAATTTTTGGAGATTTTCGTGTTGTACCCAAGTAGGAAGTAAATTCTTTATTACGGATCTAGAAAAAATGAAAAAAAAATTATTTACAAGTACATTTTCAGAGTAATATAAAATGACTACTAGAAAGTACATTTTCAAGTTACAAAAATATGCTAAGTGCCGGAAGAAAAAGAAGAAGAACGAAACGTAATAGAATTCGCCACTTCAAGTAGCGTTTTCTATTGAAATGAAATTCAATAGGATTCCCTTCCAGTGGCGATTTCCATTGTAGATTCTAAGCTATACCAGTTTTGAAAATTTCATTCAAGTGTACCGGTTTTAAAAAGCTACATTCAATATGTACCAGAAAAGTAAACGAGCCAAAAAAAGCACTATCTGCCGTTTTGAGAGTCAACTCCCATAGTTTGGGTTTTAGTCATCACTTCTCCACCTTTCATACCTTCATCGATTAAGTCCCTTTGTTCTCTCATGCCCTCTTCTATTTACCAGTTTTTAATAAAATCTAGATCTTATCTTTTTTGGCTGAAATCTTGTTGAGTACCTTATTATCAAGGTTGTTTGTCGTGTCCATCTTTTTGGGATGTTAATGTGTTATGTTTTGATGTTTTCGTGTGTCTTGTTATGGGTTTCGCTAGTTTTTCTGAGAAGAATTTATATGATATTTTGGGAGATTCGTAAGGCTCGCATCGAATCTGGGACGATGGTGGATGTCGCAAGAGCTCACCTTTCACAACAAAAAATTGTTCATATTTTGGGGATATTTGTTACTCCAATATCAGTTGATTTAACTGATAGTTCTGAACATTGGGTTACAAATGGTGTTTATGTGAAGGTCAATTGCGAAGCTACTAGTTTCACAGCTAATGTAGGTTGGATTGCTCGAGGTGTCATAATACTTTTTAGATTAAAAGAATTTGAATATTCTATGTATTAAACGATCTAAAAACAAAACGATTATTTATTTAGCTCATTTTTTGTTTCACAATCGTAGTTGACAGTTCCGGAGGTTTGTCCCGGCTGGGTTCCGATGTTTGAATGTTAATAAAATATTCTTATTCGTCAAAATAAAATAAAATTACATGTATAATTTATTAATTAACAGTATATTCAAGAGCATATATTTTGGCCTCCCCTTTTCTTCTAGCAATAAACATAACAGAATAATTCGGTTTTCGTCAAGTTAAACATAAAACTCCAGTGAGTACAGAAAACAGTTGGAGAGAGTAGTAGAGTACTAATAAAGGAAGTACAGAACATGTTATACTGCAACTCCAATACTTCCTTGATCCTTTGGTCCGTAATGTAAAATTTGATTTTTCCACTTCCAAGAATTTTGAATATCATTTAAAAATAAATATTTTTCAATTTTTCTAAATAAAAATTTACAAATTTAAACTACATATTCGAAGCTCTTGGAAATACGTGGAACAAAAAAAGTAAAAATAAAAAATAAAAAATCAAGCATCTTACATGATAGAATAGAGGAAGTATCAATAAAACTATTTGCCCAAAAAAAAAATATATTTGCCCAATTAAATAAATATAAGTTGACAACCAAAAATAAGTCTGAAAACTATTCCATCAATAAGCTGAGAATCATGGTGCAAAGTCTAAAAATTTCAGATGTATTATATATACTTGGGACTTGAAGCACCAAGAGCTTATGGAGATCTAAGGTCAAAAGATGTACTGTACTTTCGTTTTACCAGACAAATGACCTTATTTCTCTTTATCTCAAACAGAAACCAGGGAAACCCATATTCCACATACCACATGTGGCAGCCAAGATGGAACGTTTCTAGGGCCACAAAGTCTCAGTGTCTGCCGGAAATAACAGACAACAAACATCAAGACATATCATTACTCAAGACATACAGATTGTTGAGTTTAAAGTCACAGCAATGATACTTTCAATCAACTGAACCAAACAGATTAGAACAAGTCTATGACCGGTGTTGAGATGGCATCCTTTCAGATCCATGCCTCTGGCGAAAACTGGTTGGCCTGGCACTGGTATCAGGCCCCCCTGGAACCTGATGGATAGGCCCCCAAATCGGATCTCTTTCGGGTTGACTCAATGGAAAGGTAGGGAACTGTTCTCTTTCCCAGGCATGGAAGCGATTTGGCACCGGGTTTTCTGCTTCTGCATAATTTCTTCCTGATGATGAACTTGATGGGAAAAGGAAGAAGCCGCTGGCCTGCTCAGATGATGATGCAACTGGACCACCTTGAGCCATGTTCCTGTGAACATTGGATCTTCGTGTGGCTGGCATGGCTGGTGTGCGTACGCCTTGTGAGTGGCCAGGAGGATGCTGAAAATATGCCTGGAGAGCTTGTGCACGTTCCCAGGCCCGAGCAGCACTGCCAGGATAAGGAGGAAGCATTGAGGGAGCAACTGAGCTCCCGGCCCTAGCATTAGAACTACACAAATCACATTAAAAGTTAACATCCTGAATGGGTAGTAGGTACAAAATAGAACAAAATTAAGTAACATTTTTGAAGGAGCAGGCACAGCTGACACTACACACGCAAACACAGAGCTTAACAAGACATTGACATCTAACCATATTCATCTATGCACAACATATATTTTCCCAAAGTTAAAATCTATACTCTTTGAATGGGGGTTCTTTTATTGTTTATTTGGCTCCTTTTATTTAAGAATGGGGATGAAGAGAGTATATTGCAAGAATGAAACTCCTAAAGAATTCATGAGCCTTCATATGCAATACATCTTGTCTTTACACAATGCGTAGATCAGAATTGCATCAAACATAGGTGGTTGCTCTCTTTACCTAATGTCAGACTACATTACTCATAAGTGATAACATTAAAAATCAAGCACCCCATACATGACGCAACTCTATAAGATGGTTAAGCTTACCCATGGCTGACAGCAAATGGATGGACAAAAGATCCTGATCTTGTAATGTCAGAACTGTTTCTAGCTGCCCTTTGGGTCATTGATGGTAACGAGGACTGATCAGGACCAGCAATGCGACTGCTTACTGTTGGGAAGAGAGATGAGTGCTGCTCCCAACTATGATAATGGCCATCAATAGACGGAAAAGCATAAGAGGTGGGTATCTCACTTTGAGCTGTTTGGCTGTTCCAGTGACTGCTGAAACTAGAGCCATCAGAAACACTTCCACTGGAATTGGAGGATGAGGGAGGTAATGGTCCAAAGTAGGCAACATATGGGCAGGGATGAGAAGCAGATGATACAGCTGTATGTTCAGCAAATACAGCATGCTGTCCGAGGAGATCATGATCTAGCAAGAAACAGGTTCGCAATTATTAAAGGTCACATGGAGTAATGCAAGTTACAAAGGAGAAAACAAAGAATCCGTTTGGGTTAACTTAAAAAATGTTACTTAAAACTTAAAGTGCAACTTACTTGAAGTGAAAAGTGATGATTTTAACTTTAAGTTAGGTGTATATGTTTGACTAATTTTACTAAAGTAAGTTCATTTAAAAAAAATTGACAAAAAGAATAGAATTTCATATTTTTTTAAACATAATATAAAAGTATAAAATACAAATATATGCAAAGAATATAATACAAAAGTTAAAAGGTGACTCAAATATATAAAAATTGATATGAGAAAAAAAAAAGGTTGAAAAAAAGTACCTCGAAGGTACTTAAATTTTTTGAACTAAAACTAACTTTAAGTTGAAAATTTAAGTGTACACAAACACATCAACTAGTAACTTAAAGTGGATTGGGGTAGCTTTAAGCTACCCCAAACAGGCTCTAACTTACATGCATTAGACGAGAATTCACCTTCGCTGCAAATATAGTAAACATAATGTCAGTGAAATATATATGATTTGAAGAACAGATAAAATACATATTTAGAAATGGGTAAATTACCCATTTGAAAAATAATGCACAAAGGCTAGCTCAAGCAACTTAATTTTTTAAACTTTAAACAAGACAAATATAATCTACAGTTAAACAGTCTACTACCAGTCTGGCACACAGTGTGCAACTAAAAACATTGAATTTATTTTATGAAAAAACAGACATCAAACAAAAAAACATCTAAAATAAGAAAGGCCAATAGATCAATTGCAGTATGCATGGCAACAACTAATAGACATCCGCTATTTTTCATTACAAACCAACTAGGAAGTATGGTCTAATAATCATTTATTCATTAAAGGACAAAAATACAAAACAAAAGACATCTAAATATCAAAGAATAATAGATCCATTGCAGTATGCATAGCAACAACTAAATAGATATCTACTTGCAGGCATATATATATATGAAAAGAATAAAAAAGACAGAGAAAGAAAGAAGCTAAAGGGAGAGATGTAGGGAGATTTGATTTTCCATTAAAAACCAAACCACTGGGTAGCATGGGAAGCATGGTCTGAGGAGGGTAAGGTCAACGTTGACCTTACCCCTACTCCTATGAGTAGAGGTCATATTCTGTGAAATGCATAGTGCATGCATTTCTACCCACTATGATAGCAACTTCAAACAAACTATGATTCACACATTTTAGAAAGCATATCACTTACATTTAAATGTAGTTCAATTGTAATAAAATGTAATGATTTAAACTGAATTTTAGTTGATTTTGTTATTTGAAATTATATACATGTCACTTGGATTAAACATGTGTTCCAAACGAACCTAAATGCATGGTACACAGAACTAGGACAGTAACTGTACATAATATAAAGAACAAAAAGAACAGTAAGAATTAGCAATAATCAAAAGAACAGAAAGAATCAGTAATAATAAGTTATATTCAACAACTGACATTTACAGGAAATTGAAAACTAGGGAACTAAGAATTTGTAAGTTGACTATTAACAACAACGTACTAACTTAATAACAAATCATATTAGCATGAGTCCATTTGGGAGACAGCTCACACAATTACACTCTGTTTGACTAGAAATCATAAAATTTTCCTATTAACTTAGTTTAATTTATGATTCTCATTATTTTCTACATTCAAGTGAATTTAAACTAGATCTTAATTCCATCTATGGAGGGAGGCATGAATGCTCGTTGCTAATTTCAACTCATATTAGCCAAAAAGCTTATTCTATAAAAGTTGCACTTCTCAATCTCTTCACTCTTTCATCCTTCAGTTCTCTTCATGGTTGTTCATTCCATTCTCATCCTATTTCATTACTTCCAACCAGGCGAAGCATAAGGCCAGGTCCATTCATTATCAAATGTATTTTAGAACACTAGTTTTCGACTTTTAGCAATGAGCATTGAGCAGTGTGCTTACTTAGTGCTCGTATGTATTTTGTATGGTTTACATTACAGAAAACCAGCTGGTACATATGCTGGACCATAATTGTATCTGTAAATCAATACTTTCTGTCAGGCAAAGGGTGATACCGGATCGTTGAGCTCATAGCCAGTTGGTAGAATGAGCAGAAACCAATTTCTATGTTACACAATGCAAGTGCAAGTTAAAAACAATACAGGGCAGGTGGAACTAAACAACTTAAAAATGGAAATAAAATCACGACATAGTAGCGCAAAAACAGTCAACACATGAAGTTGTGCTTACTCAAAGGATGATGGAAGTCGCGTTAATCCACTAAAAGGACACCAGTGAACTCCAAACGACTGCAGAAAATGATCAACAAAAAAAATTGTGGTCATCAAGATTTAAAAACTTTCTATATATTATTGTACAAAATGTGATACGAGACATTAATTGCCCAACACTTGACAAAAAAGAGTTGCAGGGCAATATGCTAAATAGAAATATTAGCAAAAGCCTTAATACAATCATCAATACATAAAAGAACATGTGAGTATATAAAGGTATACATCATGAACAGAAAACAAATGGGAACAAATTTAAATCGTGAACCACCTAACAGCTTAACTTCTATATTAGGATAGATAAATCCGCCAAGTAAATCATATGACAGTTTCTTAAACAAACAAAGAACCAACTAGGGATGAATACGAACAACCAAATTGGAAGACATGAAACACATTACTAGCTTAAGTGCAAGGTATTACTACTATCATGGGACTGACGAGCTTATTTGATTTGTTTTACCAAATACCGAGTATACAGATATCATTGTCTGCGATAATACCATTTGTTGGATGCCGAGCTTTGACTATTAACTGCCATAAAAGCTCCAGATAGCACCACTGTTTAATGGAACCAAAGGTAAAGGTAGTGGACTACTCAAGGGGGAAGAGTACCAGGTGAAATAATTGCTAGATGATCAGAGGTAGAGACAAAGGAAACAGAACATACGAGAAATGACAAGATTAATGGAGGAAGATAACAAGCAAAGTGAAGAAAAATAGAACAGCGAAACAGATAGACAGGGTCAGGGCTGTTAACATGCATAGTTAAAACATCATGAATTTACATATATATACACATACATATAATCATGCATAGAATGTAATTACAATTTAAGTAATAATTTAAACAATTAAGTCCAAGTAATTAACCTTCTATTTATGTGATTTATGATACGATAAAGAAAAAAAGTATAATAACCAACAAACTTGAGAATACAAAGAGTCACTGAATAGTTAATATGTAAATTAAGCAAAAGTACTTAAAAAGGAAAAAGAGGAGGTAGGCACTTTTAATAACCACCAACCAGCGTATGCGCATAGTTAGAACTAGGTAAATTACTAAATAGTTTATAATCTCTTTAGAGAATTATGGGTATCACTAAACAGTTTGTTATCTCCTTGCCACCTGCAATTTCGAGTCAACGATATGTGCCACAGCATAAGGACAAAGAATGCCAATAGATCACTATCACATACGCTCTCTCCCTCTATCCCACTCAATCTTATAAATAAAGTCATATAAGTCGGTCATATTCTTCGATTGCTCAAATCATTCCTAGTTCGACAAAATGCAATATATAAAGTTCGCGACCAGGTACAGATTTCATTAATCTTGCCTGCCTAGTTTAGTTTTTTCCGTAAAAAACTTTCTGCATCAGCAAACCCAATAGTTCATATGTATAGCCAACAACCACACTATGCTTCTATTTAAGCATCAAAAAATTATTCATATTAGAATCCAGTAATTGAATCGAACAGAAAAATTCAATCTCAGTTTGTTGATTTTAATAATTTAAATATGCAATTAAAGGAAACTGCCTGGGTCCAGAAATCCATAGCAGTATCAAACAAACTTTATCTAAATTGAGACGTTGTTGAACTCCATTTAATATTAATGGACACCTTACAGGGTCTTTTATAATTCTACCATTATCAATATAAAAGCGCTAAAGTGCTTGAAATATGACCCCACAAAAAAATATAACAAATACAATGATCAGGTCTAATGGAGGCAAGAGCCTTTAGGATGTTCTTACCATTTCAGAGTAGCTTATATCATAAAGATCCTCATCATGAACCCAGTCTTCCATGTTAAATTCAGCATATGGACGAGAACCGTTTGAATAAAGCCATTGACCTTTCTCAATTTTCCGACAGTTAGGACATTGCATAGCCCCCTTCACATTAAATGCAGAGCCAATGCAATCTGCGCACAAACATAAAACACAAAATTTCATCACCTAAATTATCAAACTAGGGAATATCTTGTACGATTTTGTGGTGAAATAAAGTAGTAAAGGCAGAGTACGGTTCTTTAAGTTTAAACATGTAGATTTTATTATTTTAACGAAAGAGATTTAAAATTGTACATCTCTTAATTTATATACATTTTCACTCCGAAAAGCTATATAATGTACCCACTGAAGTGATGCATAGTCCATTATCAACTCCGATAAAAGACATCAATCAGTAAAGGCAATCAATACTGCCAAAAAGTTTCAAATCATTGCCAGAATAACCATAATCAAGATTCGAAAAACAAAAATACAATACTATCAAGTCAACTTAACATTAAAAAGCTATTTACTCTTTTTCTTTTTCAATTACATGATTCTCACTTAAAATTACGGCAATTAGAGTCGACCACCAAAAACTACTTCAGTTTGAATCATAATTTCCTCCAGGCCGAATCACACGGCTCCTAAATTAACAAAAACTCTAACTTCCAAGAACTTGAACAAGTTAAAAGTAACATCGAGATTGATATCAATAACACGAAACGAATGAAATATTTGATGCAATCCTCATAACTAATCACTTGTAATAAGGCAAACTCCAATCAAAACAAGCAATTGAGTAACACAAAACATATCCAATGGAAACAAATAATTGAATAAATGAGCTGACACAAAGCACAAAATATTATTAGAAAACAATAAGAAAGACAGAAGATTGAATATAAAGATAGATCTAAAGGGAGGAATACCGAGATGAAAGTGATGACCGCAATGAAGCTTGGCCCAGGATCGATCCCCATTGTCGGCAACAATTTCGAGACAAATCGAACAAGAAATTGTCGACGAAGCTTTGCTTCCACCTCCATCACCGTCATCTATAACATCCAGATCTCCGATTCCCATTATTGATTTAATTTAATATAATTCACAGGGAATAATTATAATAATTAAATTGAGAAATAAAGGAGAGCTTAAATTAAGGAAGGGGGGGAGAGCAAGTGGTCTGAAATCTAGGGGGAGAGATGTATAGATACAAGGGGGGGTGTATGTATAGGTTGGGGGATGAGGAGGAAAGACCAAGGATGAGAATAACTGTGGAGGCTACCTAGCTAGCCTTTCTTCAATAATCTACTAACTTTTATTTATTTATTGTTCAAAAAAAAAACTTTTATTTATTTATTATTATACGAATTTTTTAGTGTGTGCCCAAGGGCATATGCTAGCTTAGTTGTTAAATTTTGATTGGTGGAGATTTCATTAATAATGATGGATCCCCTGCATTCACATAAATATCCACCAATAAAAATTTGACAACTCATCAAGCACGGATTCTTAGCATCTGTCCTTTGGAACACACTAGACAAACCCATTATTATATTATATTATTTGTGTATATTTAATTATTGTTGAATTTCAGGTTTGTTTTATGACTCGTGTTCCTAGCCGTTGGATTGGGGGATATGATAATCTGACTAATCTGGTAGGAGTAATAAATTATGGATTGATTGAGATGTACGGTTGTGATTTTTGGGTTGGGCTCGGGGTCTTTGGGGATATTCATTGACGTGTTTTCAAAGGAAGGTCTCCGGTCGGTGCAGCGGTTCAGACCTCAGACTGCAGCCCCTTTTTATCTTTACATCTGTTTTTATTTTTTTTTTCAAAAACTGTTTTATTTATTCAAAAAAGGAAGCAGCTATTATAAATTTATTCAAATTTATTTATTCAAATATTTATAATTATACTAATATTTTTAATAATGGCTTTTTTTATAAATATATTGTCAAAAGTAACTTTTTGCAATTTTACTTTTGTTAAAAAAGGCTATTTGCAAAAATATTATCTTATTTGCAAAAATACCATCTTAGTTGTAATGGATGCGCAGCATGTTGTATTCAGTTGCATATGTGGTTGCATATGCAACTTTTTTTACTTTTTTTTTTACTGCTACGGCTAATTGCATGTAGTTGCATATGTAACTGAATGCAACTGAAAATTAAAAGTGGGATTTTCTTCTCTCTTTTTTTGCCAATTTCCAGTTGTATATAAGGGCGGCGCAGCCGCATATGAAAAATCAAATTTCAATTGTGTATAAGGTTAGTTACATGTGGTTGCATATGCAACTGAATGCAACTGAAAACTGTAAGTTGCAACTTCCAGTTTTCAGTTTTCATTTTCGACCAATTTTTTTATATTCAAAAAATTGGTCGAAAATGACAACTGAAAAATGGAAATTTCTTATGCAACCTCATATGCAACTAAATGAAACTGAAAACTGTAAGTTGCAACTTCCAGTTTTCAGTTTTCATTTTCGACCAGTTTTTTGAAATCTCTATATATATATATAGATTTAAAAAAATTGGTCGAAAATGACAATTGAAAAATGGAAATTTCTTATGCAACTGAAAATTGAAAATTCAAATAACATTTTTTCTGCTGCTGGCGTAGCCCTTATATACAACTGAAAGTTCGCAAAAAAAATGGAAATTTCTTATGCAACGGAATGCAACTGAATACAATCACATGCAACTAGAAAAAAAAAATATTGATGAACAGTAACCTGACACGTAGAATGCCACGTGTACTGTTCATCCGAATTATTTTATAAAAAAATAAAATTGGGTTGGAAGAGGAAAGATAGTATTTTTGCAATTAAGATAGTAAATATGCAATTAGTTAAAGAATATGATATTTTCGCAAAGATAAATTTTAAACCTAGTATTTTTGGTAAATTCTCTTTTAATATTTATATGTTATTAATTTATATATCAAATTGTTTTTGAAAAATCGATATAGGCAAATGCATATGAGATCTTCGTTTTAATATAATCTAAAGATCTTGGGGCACCCATATTAATAATTTACACCCTCGCATACACTAACCCCATCCTCTGATGAAGTCATCATGATGTCATAAATATTTTTAAAAAAAACAAAAAAAATTGAAAAAAAAAATCTAAAAAAAAATAAATTAACGTCATGCTGCGTCATAATGGTATTTTTTTACAAAATCTTGTGATTTTTGTTGAATTCTGGTGATTTTTTCACTCGTGATTATCACAAAAAATCACCAGAATTCAACAAAAAGAACCAAATTTTTAAAAAAAATTCGGTATGACGTTAGAATTTTTCCCCCAATTTTTTTTTCAAAATTTTTTTCCCCCATAAAATTTTCTTTTAAAAAAATTATATTTATGACATCATCATGAGTTGGGTTATCATAATTCTCATAATAAAAGGGTTCTCAATGGAGTAAGACTCTATATATATATATATATATATATATATATATATATATATATATATATATATATATATATATATATATATCACGTTCCAGTGAGAACAGATGTTAGTGTGAGAACACACATATTCACCACATTTCAAGCTTTTTTAAAGGGTCTCGCTAGGGACACCTTCACAAAAAAGTCTTATAATTCTACTCTCTATCCATTCATAACAAAAAAACTAACAAAAAAAATAAAACAAAATTGCTGCCACGTCATCATTTTTAAATTTTTTTTAAAGAAAATTTTTAAATTTTTTTTTTTGATGAATGGATAGAGGGTAGAATTATAAGACTTTTTCGTATTGGGTTCCCCTGGCGGGGCCCTTTAGAATAGCTTGAAATGTGGTGTTCTCATTGTTCTCCAACATATACTTGTTCTCACCTGAATCATACCCTATATATATATATATATATATATATATATATATATATATATATATATATATATATATATATGCCTTTACTCCATAAAGAACACTCTTATATAACAAACAATAAAGAACACTATAAAATCATTTATTCCAATAGATCCATTGGCCCCGCCAGGGGCACCCAATACAAAAAGTTCTTATTTTTTTAGGCTCTATCCATCCAGCAAAAGAAAAAAAAATTGAAAATTTACTGTTCATCGATGACGTCACTGATGACGTCATCATGACGTCATCGATGAACAGTAAATTTTCAAATTTTTTTTTGCTGGATGGATAGAGCCTAAAAAAATAAGAACTTTTTGTATTGGGTGGCCCCGTCAGGGGCAATGGATCTATTAGATATGAGGTGTTCTTTGTTGTTTGTTATATAAGGTGTTTGCTATGGAGTCCAACCCTATATATATATATATACATATATATTATGTTCTGTCTTAAAATTTCATTTGAACGATATTACTGTTCACATGAAATTAACAAAATAATCTTTAATTTAGTGATGGTTTAATAATAATTTTCTAATTAGAACTACGCACAAATAAAAGAGAGACGAAATTGACGATTTTCTATGTTGAAAATTCTATTCAATTTATGAAATCTACTTATAATTCGTTTTGATTTTCAATACACCATTCTTTAAAATTATTTGAAGATAGTTCTACTAATAACCAAATACAATTATATCCTTATATATAATAAGCATAAGAGATATCTTATCCATAATTTTCGTCACTATACTACCAAAATAATCTCAACCGTCGAATCTAATATCTTTAAAAATAGACGATCAAGATTATATCATATTAAAAGAGAAAAATATAATCTAAAATTGATATAATTAGAAAAGGTTGCATTAGAAGTGAATTTTAGGGGAAAAAATAAATATAATTTAAAAAGGATATAATTAAAAAAATGTTGTATTATAATTGAATTTAAAAAGGATATAATTAAAAAAGGTTGCATTAGAATTTAATTTGAAAAAGAAAATCATAATTTAAAAAGTATATAATTAAAAAATATTGTATTATAACTGAATTTTATTTAATTTTTATTAGTATTAAAAAAATTCATATTTACTATTTGGGATCTATCTTCAGATTTGGAAATCAGATTTGGATGATTTTACAATCCATGCGAAACTCACAAAATTATCTTTAAATTAGTGATGTTTAATAATTATAATTCAAATGGAAACATTAAGAATCTCAAGAGAAAACATAATTACGAATTTTTATATTAATCTTATTCAATGTAGAAGACATACATTGATCTATTCAATGTAGAAAACCTAATCATATATAATTTAAATCACTGACATACACCTTTTTGTATTTCAATATAAATACTTTTTTTTAGTTTATAACATATTAAAATATTAAATATTTTTTTTATGTTAGATCCAACAGTTTTTATCTATTTTTTTTAATATCCAACAGTTCTTATTTATTTTGTCGTATGGAGGATCAGAATACCGATTATCAAAGTTTTGGATAAAATATCTTCTACATTTATTATTAAAATTGTATTTGGTTGTTAGTAGAATAATCTTCAAATAATAAGATTACCAATATAATTATCAAAGTTTTGGACAAAATCTCATTTACACTTATTAATAAAGGTTGTATTATAATTGAATTTTAAAAAAAATTATAATCTGAAAAGGATATAAACAAAAAAGGTTGTATTAGAATTGAATTTTATTCACATTTTTATTAGTATTAAAAAAATTCATATTTACTACTTGGGTTTTATCTTGAGATCTAGAAATTAGATTTGGATGATTTTACAATTCACGCGAACCTCATAAAATTATTTTTAATTTAGTGATGATTTAATAATTAATATTCAAATGGAAATATTAAGTATATTAAAAAAAATATAATTACGAATTTTTACATTAATCCTATTCAATGTAGAAGTGCTACATTAGTAATGCTATTTAATGTAGAAAATCTAATTATATATGATTTAAATCATTGATATATACATTTTTGTATTTCAATATAAATACACTTTTTAGTTTATAACATATTAAAATATTAAATAATTTTTTATTCTAGATCCAACGGTTTTTGTCTATTTATTTTAGGATCTTTGTCGTACGGAGGACTAGACTACAGATTATCAAAGTTTTGGACAGAATCTCTCTTACACTTATTAATAAAGGTTGTATTAGAATGGAATTTTAAAAAGAAAATATAATCTGAAAATGATATAATTAAAAAAAGTTGTATTAGAATTACATTTTTTTATTAGTATTAAAATTTTCATATTTACTATTTGAGCTTTTTCTTAAGATCTAGAAATCAGATTTGAATGATTTTACAATTCACGCGAACCTCATTAAATTATCTTTAATTTAGTGATGATTTAATAATTATAATTCAAATGAAAATACTCAAAATCTCAAAAGAAAATTTAATTATGAATTTTCACATTAATCCTATTAAATGTAGAAAACCTACATTGATAATGTCATTCAATGTAGAAAAATTAATTATATATAATTTAAATCATTGACATATACATTTTTGTATTTCAATATAAATACACTTTTTAGTTTATAACATATTAAAATATTAAATAATTTTTTATTCTAGATCCAACGGTTTTCGTCTATTTGTTTTAGGATCTTTGTCATACGGAGGACTAGACTACCGATTATCAAAGTTTTGGACAGAATCTCTCTTACACTTATTAATAACGGTTGTATTAGAATGGAATTTTAAAAAGAAAGTATAATCTGAAAATGATATAATTAAAAAAGGTTGTATTAGAATTACATTTAATTTATTTTTTTATTAGTTTTAAAAATTTCATATGTACTATTTGCGCTTTTTCTTGAGATCTAGAAATCAGATTTGAATGATTTTACAATTCACGCGAACCTAATTAAATTATCTTTAATTTAGTGATGATTTAATAATTATAATTCAAATGAAAATACTCAAAATCTCAAAAGAAAATATAATTATGAATTTTTACATTAATCCTATTTAATGTATAAAACCTTCATTGAAATGTTATTCAATGTAAAAAATCTAATTATATATAATTTAAATCATTGACATATACATTTTTGTATTTCAATATAAATACACTTTTTAGTACATATTAAAATATTAAATAATTTTTTATTCTAGATCCAACGGTTTTCGTCTATAATAGTTTTAGTTTATAACGGTTTGATTTTCCAATTGAGTCTCTTGGGTTAGAAGATCTTAAAAAGTCGCAGGTGCGCCTTAAACCATCTGTTGAAGAAGCTCCTTCTCTTGAGCTAAAACCTTTGCCAGATCACTTGAGGTATGCATATTTAGGTGATGCATCTACATTACATGTTATTATTGCTGCTAACCTGTCAGGTGATGAAGAAGACAAGCTGTTGCGGATTCTGAGAGAGCATAAATCAGCAATCGGGTGGACCATAGCAGATATTAAGGGAATCAGCCCCTCCTATTGCATGCATAAATTCTTCTTGAGGAAGGAAGCAAACCATCTGTAGAACATCAGAGAAGACTCAATCCGATCATGAAAGAGGTGGTGAAGAAGGAAATTCTTAAATGGCTGGATGCAGGGATCATTTATCCAATTTCGGATAGTTCTTGGGTGAGTCTGGTGCAATGTGTGCCTAAGAAAGGAGGCATGACAGTGGTAGCAAATAAAAAGAATGAGCTCATCCCTACTCGGACAGTCACAGGGTGGAGAGTATGCATGGATTATCGGAAGCTAAATAAGGCCACCAGAAAAGACCATTTTCCTCTTCCATTCATCGATCAAATGCTGGATAGGTTGGCTGGCCATGAGTATTATTGCCTTCTTGGTGGGTATTCAGGTTATAATCAGATTTGTATTGCTCCAGAAGATCAGGAGAAGACCACATTCACTTGTCCTTTTGGCACTTTTGCTTTTCGACGAGTTTCTTTCGGGCTATGTGGTGCACCTGCTACCTTTCAGAGATGCATGATGGCCATATTTTCTGACATGATTGGAATAAATGTGGAGGTTTTCATGGATGATTTTTCAGTTTTTGGAACTTCTTATGATGAGGCTTTGGATAATCTGAGTCTGGTCCTAAAACGATGTGTTGAGACCAATTTGGTGCTAAATTGGGAAAAGTGTCATTTCATGGTGCAAGAGGGAATCATTCTCGGGCATAAAGTATCTAGCGAGGGACTTGAAGTAGACAGGGCTAAGGTGGAGACTATTCAAAGACTTCCTCCTCCAATCTCAGTTAGAGGAATCCGTAGTTTTCTTGGACATGCAGGTTTTTATCGGTGATTCATACAAGACTTCTCCAAAATTTCTAAGCCGTTGTGCAATTTGCTGGAGAAAGACACCCCTTTCAAGTTTGATGATGATTGCTTGGCTGCTTTCGAGCTATTGAAGAAGAAGTTGACATCAGCCCCGATTATTACAGCACCTAATTGGGAAGAGCCATTCGAGCTAATGTGCGATGCTAGTGATTTTGCCGTGGGAGCTGTGCTTGGTTAGCGAAAGAAGAATATTTTTCATGTGGTTTACTATGCTAGTAAAACCCTCAATGATGCACAGCTGAATTACACCACTACGGAGAAAGAACTTTTGGCAGTTGTCTATGGTTTTGAGAAATCCAGGTCCTATTTGCTTGGGACGAAGGTGACAGTCTACACTGATCATGCAGCCATTAGATATCTGTTTTCGAAGAAGGATTCAAAGCCGCGATTGATTCGCTGGATTCTTCTGCTGCAAGAGTTTGAGCTTCAAATAAAAGACAGGAAGGGGATAGAAAATCAGGTAGCCGATCATCTATCACGGTTGGAAGATCACGGTAAGGATAAGACGCTAATCAATGAATCATTCCCAGATGAGCAGTTGTTTGTGGTGCAAGGAGAAGTGCCATGGTTTGCAGATATTATGAATTATCTAGTGAGCAACGTCGTTCCGTCAGAATTCTCTTATGCTCAAAAGAAGAAGTTTCTGCATGATGTGAAGTGGTATCGATGGGATGAACCGTTCTTGTTCAGGCAGGGAGCAGATCAGATTATCAGGAGATGCATTCCTTATAGTGACACGGAGGGGATTTTACGAGATTGCCACTCTACCACATACGGTGGTCATTATGGTGGAGAGAAGACCACAGCTCGAGTACTTCAGGCAGGATTTTTCTGGCCAACCTTGTTTAAAGATTCTCATCAATTTGTGTTGAGATGTGACCGCTGTCAACGGGTTGGAAATATCTCCAAGAGGAATGAGATGCCTCTCAACATGCTTCTTGAAGTTGAGATTTTCGATGTATGGGGAATAGACTTTATGGGACCATTTATCTCATCGTGCAACAATCAATATATTCTGTTAGCTGTGGATTACGTGTCTAAATGGGTCGAGGTGAAGGCTTTACCAACTAACGATGCTAAGGTGGTGCTAAATTTTCTGCATAAGAACATATTCACCCGTTTCGGAACTCCACGAGCAATAATCAGTGATGAGGGGACACATTTTTGCAATCGCAAATTCACTGCATTAATGGCAAGGTATCATGTGACGCATCGGGTTGCAACAGCGTATCATCCTCAAACTAATGGTCAGGCAGAAGTCTCCAATAGGGAAATCAAGAGGATTTTAGAAAAGGTGGTGAATCCTTCAAGGAAGGATTGGTCGTTGAAGCTAGAAGAAGCTGTGTGGGCCTACAGAACAGCGTACAAGACATTATTGGGTATGTCACCTTTTTAGCTTGTGTATGGTAAGGCTTGTCATCTGCCTGCTGAGCTAGAACATAAGGCGTATTGGGCTTTGAAGAAATTGAACCTCGACATATCAGCTGCTGGTGAAAAGCGAATGCTTCAACTTAATGAACTTGAGGAGTTTCGTCTACAGGCTTATGAGAATAACAAGCTATACAAGGAGAAGGTCAAGAGATGGCATGATAGAAGGTTGGTACATAAGACATTTGTACCAGGTCAAATTGTTCTGCTTTTCAACTCTCGGCTCAGACTTTTTCCTGGAAAGCTCAAGTCAAGGTGGTCAGGTCCATTCACGGTTAAAACAGTTTTTTCGCATGGGGTAGTGGAAATTTTTGATAAGTCGCCTGATCAGTCTTTTAAGGTGAACGGGCAGAGGCTTAAGCATTATTTTGGGGGTACGGTGAACCGTGAGGCGGATACCACCGTGTTGGCCACCACATGATTCTCAGCAGTAATGTCAAGCTATCGACAATAAACAAGCGCTTCATGGGAGGCAACCCATAGGTTTAATGTTTTTATTTTTAGTTTGATTTTATTTAGTATTATGTCAAGCGTGCAAGTCATTGACAGATTACAGGAGCTTGCTTCGCAAAAGAAAAATTCTTCTTTCGAGGTAGACTAACTTCAGTTTGAAGCTCATGCAGCTTTTCCACCACTTGATTCACCATCCGAGGAGGGTGACGATGCTGACAGTTAGGGGAGTTCTCTTTTATCCTTTATCTATATCTTCAATGAGGACATTGAATATTTTAAGTTTGGGGGTGATTTAGGATAATTGATTAATCGAGTCGTAGTATTGCATATAGTTTCATGTAGTTCATAATTGAAAGGCATATGATGTAGCCTAGCCTATTTGTATTTCGAGGATACAACTCAACTTAAACAAGATTGTAATAGTTAATAGTATATAGACTGTCACAAGGAATCTCAGATTGTATTATCTGTCAGAAGAAAAAGATCAAGGTCAATCTACAGACTTGAAGAATTACTACATTGAAAGAAGCTCAGACATCTGATCAAGCCTCAGTGGAGTATTCGTCAAGAAGTGGATTCATTTAAAGTGACAGAGATTTCAAGGTGACAGAGACAGTACAGAAGATTAAAGAGAGAGAGGAGAAAAGAAAAGGAACCAGTTTTTAAAGTCAATATATTAAGAACAGTCATTGCGGTTAGTCACTCATGAACCAGACAGTACATCGAGTGTCAACATTAAACAGTGATTGTTCATCATTAACTTCAGTGGTTCAAGCTATCAAGACTGGTATGTGAGAAAATCATTGTGCAAGCAACAGAAGTGCTAAATTAATTAACCACAAGGATTTTACTATCAAGTGGACTGGCTGTGAGAAAAAAGATTTATCACAAAGAAATGCAAAGTGAAATATTCTTAAAGCTGGAACTCCGGTTGGAATTGATATATTTTTTGTTAAGCAAAAGGAGTCCGATTCCAGACGCTCAGGTAACCGCAGCTTACAGTTTAAGGATAATTTTATATTAATAAATATTTTATTTATTTAGAAAATTATATTTATAAATATCTAATAATATTAGATATTTATTTTTATAATTTCTGGATTAAAATAATTATTTATTAATTAAAGATTACAAGTTGTGCGGGTGAAGAAAGAATGGCAGGTTGGTTGTCAGGCGCATGAATATGAATTAAAAGACTATAAGAATGGCCAGGCATGTGTTTTGTTTTCAAATGACTAAAGTAATAGTCATCGCATGGTTTGTAAAAGAAATTAAAAGTGGCCAAGTTTTTCATTCTAAATTCAATAGTCTGAAAAGAAGATAGTCTGCATGGCCAAGAAAAAGAATTATGTTAATTCTCTCTTAATTAATTTAATGTATTTAGTTAACTTGATTAATAAATTAATTCTTCAAGAATTAATTTATTTATTAAGTTAATTATTTGATTAATTAATTCGGAATTAATATAAATTTCTAAAGTCTATTAGAAGTGTTTTAGACTATGATTTAATGTTAAAAGACTATTTAAAAGTAGTCTGGCTGATAGTCTGCACAACAAAGTCTGATAGTCTGCAAGATAGTCTGCACAGGTTGATAGTCTGCTAAGGTGATAGTCTACCAGAAAGTCTGCATGGTAGTCTGCCAGAAAAATCATGTATTAAAGACTATCAGGATAGTCATTCTGATAGTCTGGAGAAAGAGTTGGGTAGTCTGCCAAGCCAGATAGTCACACCGGTAGTCTGCAGAGAGCTGATAGTCATACCGGTAGTCTGTGGATAGTCTGCAAGTCATTTGATAGTCTTTGGATAGTCTGTATAAGTGTTAAAAAGCATCAGAAGATATTTCAGTGAATGAAATATAAAAGAATGAAGGCAACAGACAAGCAGAACTACACGGACAGGAAAACAAAAACACAGAAGCCTTCATCTCTCTCTCTCTCTCAAGAACACACCGGAGATATTATTTAATTTCTGTAAAATCAAGTTCTCAATATTTGTAATATTCAATCCGCTAGAACTTGATTATTTTTATCTCTTGTACTACTAGCGAATTAAGTTTCCTAGTTCTTATCTTGATTTTTATTAACTAAATTAGAAAAGTTCATGTCGAATTTTCTAATTAGTTTTTATCATCTTGATAATTAATCTGTACTGAAATTGTAACACCCATCAAGTTAATATATTGTTATATTCAACTTGAAAATTTGTTTCAATTTATTCCGCATAAATTTGTCTAAACCAAATTTTATTTAACGGACAAATTTCGATAAATTGGTATAGATTGTATTCAACCCCCCTTCTACAATCTTATCGGACCTAACAATTGGCATCAGAGCCTATTGATTGATACACAAATCAAGATCCTATTTTTATTCAATCAAAAAATTTATCTCGAATTTTTAACTCACTTAAAAATTCATCATGTCTTCAAAAGTTGGTTCTGTTAAGATACCCATATTTGACAAGGAAAATTATGAATTATGGAAAAAGAAAATGACCCTTTTTCTACAAGTGGCCAATCCTAAATATTTAGGAATATTGAAAACCGGGCCAATAATTCATATGGTTACAGAAGAGGAAGTAATTGTGGATGGAGTTGTTGAATTTGCTGAAAGGACGTATCCAAAGGATCCTAATAATTATACCCCTGCTGAAAAGGAGGAAGCTGCCATGGATATGAACCTACAGCTGATTTTGATGGAATCCCTAGATTTAATCATGCAAAATCATGTTGTTAATTGTAAAGATGCAAAACATATCTGGGATACCATTTTGACAATAAATGAGGAAAGGGTAGATGACACTTCTACTGCTTTGGTTGGCGAAGCCTCGGTGAAAATGAAAGCTAAGGTTGTTCAACCTTACAGCTCTGAAAAGGAGGTGATTGTAGCTCGGGAAAGGAGTTGGGATGATTTAGACAGTGATGAAGAGGTGGTTGAGGATTTTGCGTTTGTGGCAAATGCTGAGACATCCGACTATTACAGAACTCCGGTAATACTCACTGATGCTGAACTTATTCGTAGTTTACGTAATTCCTTGGGTAATGCACAAACTGAAAATGCTAGAATAAATCTGTTAAACACTAATCTTGAAAATGAAGTGTTAGAACTAAAAAAAGTGCATGATAATCAAGATCAGCAAATAAAAGAAATAGCTCGACTTAACTACAGAGAAAAGTCGATATCAGAATACATGTTAAAACAAGTTGCTAAAATTGCTGAACTTGAAACTAAGATAAAGGAACAGGATGTCAAATTATCTGCTTGCTTTAATTCTGTTAAAACTTCTAAAGAGTTTTTCAATAAACAAGCTGTAGACCGAACCGTAGGAATAGGGTTTGGCTACAACGAGGCTATTGGAATGTTAGGCATAAACTCCCCTAATCCTGTTAGTGCTAAAGAAAGGGGAATACCACATGTGCTTAAGGATGTTGAAGATCCACTCTTTAAGAAGTCTATTGCAGAGCCTCTAGATTTGACTTCTCTCGTTATTCAAGAGGAGATGCGTATTGAGGACATTGCTAGTGGAAGTGTCCAACTTAACGAAAAATCTGTTAAGGCACCTACAACCAAAAATGTTAAATCTAATAAGGTTGTTTCAAAGGAACCAGTTAAGTTTGTTGAGTCAACCAGTTCGTCTAAAACTGGGTTAGGTGGTAATAAGTTGAAGCAAAACAATAATATGTCTAACATGAATACCATGCCTATCATTGATTCTAATCATAAAGCATGTGGTGTTGTCAGTTGTATGTCTTGTGCATTTAATGTTATGTCTGCTTACTTTAATGGTAATCATGCATGTGCTAATAAGACTGCTCCTCGACAACATATGAATAGAAATAAAAATGTTAGATCAAAGACTGCTAGTCCTCCTCATGTTAGGAGAGAGACATTTGTACCAAAGCCAAAACAAAGTTTTACTAAGGCTGTTTACAAGGTTAAATGTTCAGTCAATGAAAAGAATATTATTGCTGCTAAACAAACATGGATACCTAAAATGAAACAAAAGATTGTCAAATCTATTTATAGGGTCAAATGTTTGTTGACTGATGGTGTCAAGGTGAAAAATGTTGTTTTGCCTGACAAAGGCCAATTTTTCAAGTACTCTGGACCCAACCAAGCTTGGGTCCCGAAGAAAGTTTAACCATTTTGGCAGTGCAGGGTGTGTAACAGGTAGATCGTGTTGTGTGGATTCTGGACAGTGAATGTTCAAGGCATATGACCAAAGATAGAACCCTGCTATCAAAAGTGGTGAAGGTATCTGGCCAAGTGGTATCCCTTGGAGATAACAGCAAGGGTATGACTCAGGGTCAAGGCTATTCAATAGCTATGAAATGTTGTCAGTAATAAAGCATCTTTTACAAGATGAAGAGCCTACTATTCGAGGATTAAGGAAAGAGAACTTATCTGTAGTTGACATGGAATCTCAGTCAAAGGTGAAGTCAACAAGGATTAATGTAAAGCTTCATCAGACAAGAGTTCAACTATGATATATGGAGCTCTCTCACCTGAATGTCAAATCAAGAGATTCTTTCCCGAAAATTGAATCAGTAAAGGAGATTGTCTCATCTGAAATTAAAGTAAAATGAAATCATGAGGCATGTCATAAAGGGAAGTCAAAGAAGCATCACACAAAAGTTCTACATCAAAGAAAAATATATTTTAGTGGCGATGACTGATGGCTTCTCTCAACAAACAAGTTGTTGTTCAGACAATCTGAAGACAAGTCACCACTGATGGTGATTGATCACATCTAGAAGATTGGCAGGAAGCAAAATTGACTATGACAACTTGAAGACCAGATTACAGGAAGACCCTAAATACTGAAGGAAATTGTTTTGCAATGAAAAATGAAGATGAGCATACTGGCAATCAGCTAATGCTCATAGAGGATAATTTCCTTGGTTACTCAATGGAGTCAACAGCCTACAGGGTGATTGTTATTGATCAACAGAAGGTGATTGAAAGTCTTAGTGATGTTCAACAACTTCTAGCTCCCAGCTGTCAATGGTTATGGTAATTCAGATCCAATGAATGTCAAACATGGAGAATCTTCATGTAAACCCAGCAACAGCTTAGGGAGAGCAGCAGAAGGATCAACTAGCCAAATCAACACCACATTGAAAATCAAATGACACTATGAGAACATGTCTGCCGAGACAAAGAGTGTTGACTCAATTAATTCTTTGTCCTAGTTCTTAGTGTTCTTAATGGTGGAAGTAAAAGACTAGCAGAGCTTCAAGTACCAATGATTATTTTGTTAGTTTTCTTTCAGAAGAAACTAATAAAGCTACAAAGGCTCTGAATGATCCAGATTGAGTGATTGCAATTCAAGATGATCTCAATCAGTACAAAAGGCAGATTGAAGGGAAGCTGGTATCTAGATCAAACAACAAGGTTGTATTTGGTACAAGGATAACCAGAAGTCTAACTGGATGTCAAGGCATTGTTATGAGGGACAAAGCCAAACTGGATGCAAGGTTACAAGCTGATAAAATAGTATACCTGGCAAGACTTGAGGATATCAGGCACCTGCTGCACATTCATGATTATAATGGACATCTGGACCTACTGAATCTGGATGCTAGAGGAATGTGAACAAGTGCACTCCTGGTTGTTGAGACAATTGAAAATCTCTACAGAGACAGATCAAATGAGTTGTACGAAAGCTGGAGAACACAAGGAAACAATTTCATCTCCAACAACTTTGTGGAATACTCAAGGCTAAGCATCTTATATAAGGTATCAATTCTTTTGAGAGAGAATGTCTTTAGTTAAGAATAACTTTCAGACACGTTTGCTAAATCACTTGATGAAATTAATTTTTCAAGATTGGTTTGTAAATTTGAGATTTTATTAATGCTATATGATTTGTAAATCCCATCTGTTAAGTAATTCATAAATGATTTTACAAGTATTCAATTGTCAATATTGAAAGGACTTGTGAAATTATTTACATCCAGACCTCAAGCTGAAAATTATCTGTTGAATGATTACCATGTGTATAATTGTAATATATTTCAGTGGTGTTTATTTAAGGATAATTTAAATATTTAAATGCTAAAATCTAACTCATAGAGATTTAGTATTTAATTATTTAATTATTTATTTTGATTAATATGAGTTATAGAACCTAAAGCAATTCAAGTTAGTATATGCTCTATACCTCATTTATCAAAATAAATTTGAATCATAACTAATTTGGACCTATCTGTTGTGGTCTTCAATTAATTGTGAGATGTTAATTCTAGTGAACTTATTAATGCATCATTTTCGGAAATTCACTATAATTAATATCATGGTTATAACAATTGGTTGTATTGAAGTTTTGACTTATATCAGTTAATGATATTTAGTTAGAATTCTATTTACAAACTAATTGTGAGATGTATTGATTTGAGTGAAATTACTTAGAACTCCTCTAAGTAATCATTGTCTTATCTTTTGAAATTCACTCATTCTACTATACATAATATGAAAATTATCTAAGTAGAACTATGGATATTGTAATATCTTAAGTTACCATAGTTCAGTTACTTCGAATAATTTTTATGCTTATTTGCAAGCTTCTAATCACTTTGATAATGAATGTTGTTTACTATGGATCAAGGTATATTGGGCTTAGAATATTATTTCTAAGATTGCAGACAAGACAGTCTTGGTAATCAAGTTTTATTTTTAGAACCAAGGTTGTCTACCAACAAACAGTTGTTAGGAGTTAACAATTGTTGTTGTCGAGGAGTCGCCTTAAAGTCATAAGTTTAAAATGTTAATGATGATAATTATCCAAGTGATAGTGGTGGAAACAATTTTAATATTAGAGATACCCATGTCACTGGAGAAGAATCATCAAGTCATTCTGGCAATAACTCGAGGATAGTAAACAAATGATCAACTAGTCAAACACAACATCACAATGAAGAACAAGGCGAATCATCAAGATCTAACCTTCTCGGATAGTGTTAGATATTGATTCAAGAGATGATCAGGATCTGGGCATTACTGATCAGATACTGATGCTGACGTCATCAGGAATGCACCGTCAGTATTGGACTATCAGGATTAGAAGCTGGTCAGTATTTGATGAAGATTCTCATCAGACCAGAGATCAAGGAAGATTGATATGTCGGTTCCTAATTTGTAGGAAGGCAGCTATCATACAAGATATGCATTCAGAGATATATGTAATTGATTTAGAATATCTTGTAATTGATAGTGCAACTGTGTACATTATATAAACACAGTTTAGGTTTTACATTTTGTAATCGCTTACACGAGTTATATTGTAACCTAGCAGCTCTTAAGAACATAAGAATTTCTTAAGAGAGTTTTGTAACAGTTTTATATCAGAGTTAATAAAGCTGTTATTGATTCATACTTGTGTTATTTGTTTTTAGTCGAAAATCTTATACAATTGTATTCAACCCCCTTCTACAATTGTTATTTACTGGGCAACAATTGGTATCAGAGCTAAACTGATTAATTTTAATCAGTAACGATCTTAAGATGTCGACAAGCAAGTATGAAAGCATTAAAATTCCAATTCTCAAGAGGACCGAGTATCCAACCTGGAAAGTGAAAATGTTGATGTATCTAGAAGCAACTGATCCTGACTATCTTGACAGGATCAATGATGGACCATTTCTTCCAACAAAACTAGTTGCAAGAACAGAGACTGTTGCTGAACACTATGTCATTAAGGCAAAGAATGAATGGACGACAAAAGAAAAGGTTCAAGTACTCAAAGATGCAAAGGTAAAGAATATTTTGCATAACAGTCTTGATAATGTCATGTCTAACAGGGTAATAGCATGCAAGACTGCAAAGGAAATTTGGGATACTTTGGAAAC
Organism: Kitagawia praeruptora; assembly: GCA_037693485.1. Lineage (NCBI taxonomy): Eukaryota > Viridiplantae > Streptophyta > Magnoliopsida > Apiales > Apiaceae > Kitagawia > Kitagawia praeruptora. The sequence goes on from CM075354.1 coordinate 44,972,876, forward strand.
TCAATGTCAAGGTACTGAATCTATCAAAAGAAACAGAAGGGCTCTGTTAATTCAGGAGTATGAGCAATTCGATGCTAAATCTGATGAAAGCCTTACTGATATGTACGATAGATTCTTGACTTTACTGAACAATCTATCACTGGTTGGCAAAGAGTATGATCCAGAGGATTCGAATACCAAGTTTCTCAGAGCTTTAACTGAAGAGTGGGATACTCAAGCTTCAATCATAAGGCATCAATATGATTTGAAGATGCTGTCTCTTGATGAAGTCTATGGAATGCTAAGAACTCATGATCTTGAGGTTCAACAGAGGAAGAACAAGAAAAATGTCAAAGCAAAATCTGTTGCTTTGAATGTTGAATCAAAATCAAAGGGAAAAGCTGAGGAGGTTTATAACCGAAAGAGTAGAGTGGAAGAGTCAATTCCTGATGACTCATCATCAGATACTGATACTGAGTCTGATCCTGATACTGATGATGACTCTACTGATTCTGATATGATGGAAATGGTTGCTATGATAGTCAAGGGCTTCAAAAAGATGAAATTCAGAAAGGCTAGGAAGCAAGGGAAATTCCAGAAGAAAACCTTCAATGCTGACAAAGACAGGTACAAGAAGAAAGAAGGCAAAAGCAGCAAGTTTGACAAGTCAAAAATCAGATGCTATAACTGTGATGGGATAGGTCATTTTGCAACTGAGTGCAAGAAGACCAAAACCAAAGCTCTCATTTCTTCAAGCAAGGATTGGATGGACTCATCATCTGACTCTGAAGAGGAGAAAGTGAATTATGCTTTGATGGCTAAAACTGATGAGACTTCTGCTGGTGAAACCAAGGTATCTGAAGTTTTATTTGATTTTGATACTAATAATGTTACTGAGCTAAGATCTTTCTTAAAATCTCTGCATATTAGTTTTAGGAGTCAATCTCTTGAAAATACAAGAATAAAATCTGAAATGGCAGAGGTTGTTAAGAGAAATGATCATCTAGAAGCTGAGTTAATTTTCTTGCATGAAGTTCAAGCTGAATGTGATAATGCTAAACACATGAAACTTGAAATGGAGTTTAAATGTAATGAACTTGAGAGGCAACTTAAAGATGCTAATGAAAAACTCAGAACCTGGACACATTCTGGTACAAAAACTCATGAAATCATTTCTGATAAAAACTGGAAAGAGTGTCTAGGATATAAACCAGAAAATGAGAAAAAGGACAAAGGAAAGGTTGTTTCATCTAACCCTGGAAGAGTTATAGTTAATAACTCAACAAATCCAAAAACCTACAGATATGTTACAGACAGTACCAAAACCAAACTAAAGCCAGTTAATTATGTGTATCCAGAAATTCCCAAATCTACTTCAGAAGAGGGGTCTACTTCTACACATCATTCTGAGTCTAGAACTGTCAAAAACAAAAATGTAGGTCTTTTGTCCAAAAAGCAATTGAGGGACAGAATCTGTGAGGTAACAGATAGGAAGAGAGTCCCAACTGTCAAAAGGAACAGGAATGGTAAAGTTGGAATAAACAAGGAGAATAATTATAAGTATATTCCGAATGCACCAAGAAAAGTATGTTTTAACTGTGGTAATTCTAATCATCTTGCTATTGATTGCAGGAGGAGTAAAAAGAAGCCAACTGTAGTTCCTAAGTCTGACATTAGGAATAAATCAGTATTCTATAAACCACAGAATCCTTGTTTCCATTGTGGCAGTAAATGGCATTCTATCTATACATGTGAAGAATACCATAATTTGTACTATAATTATTATGAGCCTTTGCCAAAGTTCAATAAAAGTGCAAATTTTGGAAAAGCAAAGAACTTGAATTCTAATCATGCATCTGTCAAAATAAAGACTAATTCTGATGAAGTTAATTCTGATAAAAATGTCTTTACAAGAAAATCTTCTACTGATAAAGATGTTAAATTGCATGAAAAGAGAACCCAACAAGTGTGGGTTCTTAAAAATTCTAACTGAGTTCTTTGTGATTCTGATTGCAGGGTAAAAAGAAAAATGTGTTAGTCATGGATAGTGGATGTTCTGTGCACATGACTGGAGACAAAACCTTGCTATCAGAATTTGAGGAAAAGGCTGGCCCAACTGTGTCTTATGGGGATGGCAACATTGGACAAACTTTGGGATATGGCAGCATTGTAATTGGAAATGTCATTATTGAAAAAGTAGCTCTGGTGAAAGGACTAAAGCACAATCTGTTGAGTGTTAGTCAGATCACAGACAGAGGTTATCGTGTCAACTTTAATGATACTCATTTTGAAGTAATCAGCAAATCTACAGGAAAGATTGCATTAACAGGTCAAAGACATGGTAACATTTATGAAGCCAACATTCACTCTAATACTGAAAATCCATCTACATGCCTCATCAGTAAAGCATCTGTAGATGAAAGTTGGAATTGGCATAAGAAGCTTTCTCATCTCAACTTCAACAATATAAATGAGTTGGTTAAGAAAGACTTGGTAAGAGGATTACCAAAGGCTCTATATACTCCTGATGGACTCTGTGATGCTTGTCAGAAGGCTAAACAGAGAAGGACATCATTCAAGAGCAAATCTGAATCCTCAATTGATGAACCATATCACATGCTACACCTCGACTTGTTTGGACCAGTGAATATAATGTCCATCAGTAAGAAAAGGTATACTCTAGTCATTGTTGATGAATATACTAGATTCACCTGGGTTTATTTTCTTCACAGAAAAGATGAAACTGCTGAAATACTGCTGGACCATGTTAGACTTATTGAAACTGGTACGGAATACAAAGTCAAGATTCTGAGAAGTGATAATGGGACTGAATTCAAGAATTCAGCAATGGAAGAGTTCTGCAAATACAAAGGAATAGTTCAACAATTCTCTGCTCCTGGCACTCCTCAGCAAAATGGAGTAGTTGAAAGAAAGAACAGAACTCTTATTGAAGCTGGTAGAACTATGTTGGAAGAAGCTAAACTACCTACATATTTCTGGGCAGAAGCAGTCAACACAGCTTGTTACACTCAAAATATTACACTAATCAACAGACATGGTGTAACTCCTTATCAGATGATTAAGGAAAAGAAGCCAAGTTTGAAGCATCTACATGTGTTTGGCTGCAAGTGCTTTGTTCTAAGACCTCATCCAGAACAGCTAGGAAAATTTGAAACAAAAGCTGATGAGGCCATCTTTATTGGCTATCCAACAACAAGAGCCTTTAAAGTCTATAATCTAAGAACAAAGACAGTCATGGAGTCTATAAATGTATCTTTTGATGATAGAAAGTTAACAGGAATTCAAGAAGACTCTCATGACAATTTGACTTTTGCAAATGAAGCTACCAACAATCCTGATGAAGTCACGGCAGATACTGATATTCTGTCAGATCCTGACGATCGATCAATTCCTGATCAAACACCTGTTACTGATGATGACTCAAATAATGCAAATGTTGAGGGGAAGCAAGAGCGAGACATCACTAGTGATGATTCAACTCAAACAACAAGTAGAGATTCATCGGAAACAGACTCAAGTGACAATCAAGATAGTACATCAGAAGAAGATAGCACTATCTCAGGGGGAGCTTCTAGCAACTCTAGTTCTTTTGAAGAAAACACCAATCCAGGGGGAGCATCCAGTTCAAGAAATGACTTACCATCGGCAAGGAAATGGACAAAAAGTCATACTCCTGATTTAATCATTGGGAATCCTGAAGCAGGTGTTAAGACAAGAAGTGCAACTCAAAATGAATGTTTATATAATAACTTTCTGTCAAAGGAGGAGCCCAAGAAAGTTGAAGATGCACTTAAGGATGCTGATTGGGTGACTGCTATGCAAGAAGAACTGAATGAGTTTGAAAGAAATGAAGTCTGGAAACTTGTACCAAGACCCAAAGGAAGGTCTATTGTAGGTACAAAGTGGGTATTCAGAAATAAGACTGATTCAGATGGCACAATTGTGAGAAATAAAGCAAGACTAGTAGCAAAGGGGTATTCTCAACAGGAAGGAATAGATTATGATGAGACTTTTGCTCCTGTTGCAAGACTGGAGGCCATCAGAATTTTTCTGGCATATGCAGCCCACAAGAAATTCAAAGTATTCCAGATGGACGTAAAAAGTGCTTTTCTCAATGGAGAACTGGAAGAGGAGGTATATGTTGAACAACCTCCTGGATTTATTGATCCCAAACATCCAGATCATGTCTATAGACTGGATAAAGCACTTTATGGACTAAAGCAAGCTCCAAGAGCCTGGTATGAAACCTTAGCTCAATTCTTACTGGAAAGTGGATTCAACAGAGGTACAATTGATAAAACCTTATTTTACTTGAATCATGGTAAGGATTTGCTGTTAGTTCAAATATATGTTGATGATATCATTTTTGGGTCAACTAATACTAAGCTGTGTGAGAAGTTTTCAAAGCTAATGCAGTCGAGATATCAAATGAGCATGATGGGTGAAATGAGCTATTTCTTAGGTCTTCAAGTTAAACAGACTGATGAAGGGATTTTTATCAATCAGTCAAAATACACAAAGAATTTACTAAAAAGGTTTAACATGCAAGACAGCTCTACAGCTTCCACTCCTATAGCTACAGCTACAAAGCTTGATCCTGATCAAGGAACTGAAGTAGATGTAACCAACTATAGAGGGATGATTGGCTCACTCTTATATCTAATTGCTAGCAGACCTGATATCATGTATGCAACCTGTCTATGTGCAAGATTTCAAGCAAATCCTAGAGAACCGCATCTCATTGCAGTAAAAAGGATTTTCAGATATCTAAAGGGCACATCTTCTCTTGGCCTTTGGTATGCCAGAGAATCAGACTTTAGTTTGTGTGGCTATTCAGATGCTGATTTTGCTGGATGCAAAATAGACAGGATAAGTACTTCAGGCAGTTGTCAGTTTCTTGGAGGAAGACTAGTTTCTTGGTTCAGTAAAAAGCAAAAGTCTATCTCCACATCAACTGCAGAAGCTGAGTACATTGCTGCTGGAAGCTGTTGTGCTCAGATCATGTGGATGAGAAATCAGCTAATGGACTATGGTTTGTCATTTTCAAAAATACCTATTTATTGTGATAACCAAAGTGCTATTGCTATGACAGGAAATCCAGTTCAACACTCTCTTACAAAGCACATCAGCATCAGGTATCACTTCATAAGAGAACAAGTACTGGAAGGAACAATTGAACTTCATTTTGTTCCTACTGATCAACAGTTAGCTGATATATTCACCAAGCCACTACCTGAGGCTACTTTTACAAAGTTGGTGAATGAACTTGGAATGGTAAACTATGGCAGTTCCTGAGAAAAAGAGGTCATCAGATACTGACAACTTGCAAATACTGATGGAAAGTCAATCCTGACAGTGGTCAACGTCGAATCCTGATGCAACGATTCGATAATCAGTATTTTGTCAGAATCTAACTGTCTTCATTTTATCTCAATTTCCTGATTGAAGCTATGTTTAATGTTATTGAATTCCTGATAATGTGATCACTTTAACTAGTCCTCATATTTATTTTCAGATAACATGTTAAATCAGGAAAAACACTGAATAGAACATAAAAACAAGATTTTTTTTCATTGATAATAAGAAAGAGTTTACATTCAAAGATTACATCTTTTGTGTTCTCTATCTACTAATCTATTCAACAGGAAATAAGAGACCAATCCACTCCATTGTTAATAGCCATCCCAGATCCCATCTTTGCCACTTTGTTTGGGTGGAAGTTGAAAGGGATAAGGTTATTTTTGCTGACATATTCATTAACAATGGTTGATGGAGTTGGATGAGGATGCCTTAGATGAAAGCCATGCGAATGCTGTTTGAAGGGCAGCATCAATGTCGATCACTTTTGCAGGTTTTTCCTTCTCGATTTCTTCGAGACCTGCATCCATCTGCAACCAGAGAGTCTCCAGTTGTCTTTCCCAGTCGAAAGCATCAAACTCTTCACGAGTATAACTAAATATATCTCTTTTCTCTAAGAGATGGAGGTTTTTCTCAATGATGGTAAGGTTCGACATTGCTAAAACTTTTGATGAGAAAGGTTTTTCTTAACAGGAGAGAATGAAGCGTTAAAGAAGTAAGTGGACAAGTCTCTAAGATTAAATAGAGGAGGGTGGAACGAGAATATGAAACGATTCATATTACTGGTGCAAGTACCAGGTATTATTCAATTGTGATGTTTTAAATTTCTTTATTTAAAACAAAATTACCATGTTTTATTTTGGTCACAATTTTATTTTCCGAATAATATGTAGCGCGTGTGCACACTCGATGCTTACACACAGTTATATATGTAAGTCACGACGCGTGTAATCCTCACCACTCTCTCACGTAATTTGGTCCATTACTTTGGCCTAAACGAATGATTTACTGACACCTGTTTTTGAGAAGTTACAAGTATTGTCCAAAATCAATTAAGTTTACTAATTGATTTAGTTTTCTCAAACTATCAGTAAAGCATCGTCTCTCCTTGTCTTTACACTATCAAACCCTAATTTCAAAATTAACACATCTTTTGTGTTTGAAATTGCAATGGAGAACTTATTCATGAACAGCAAGGTGGTAATCAATGGAGTTACGTTTAATACTAATAACTTCACTGCAGTTCTAGATCATCAGGACTTGCCGAGTGATTTCCACATTATTCAGGACTTTTTGGCCTCAAGCCCAATCAATTATGCACTAACACAACCTGCCAAGATATCTTTTAAGTCTGTTATGCAGGTGTGGAACACAAGTGTTTTTGGGAAAAGTGATCCATCAGAAAATCCTCAGATGAGCTTTGAATATGACAATGTTACATACTATGTGACACCTGAGATTGTCAATGCAGCCCTACACTTACCATCAATCATTGGTAAGCCTGTATTCAAAGTTCCTGATGCAAAACTTCTTGAGTATGTTGTAAGCTTGGGTTACAATGGAACACCAAAGAAGTTTGGAGAGCTCTACAGGACAAAGCTCAAGAAGGAATGGAATTTCTTCTTTGACACAATCAGCAGATGTTTCTTGAATAAAGTATCAAACTTTGATGCCTTACCCACAGGTTCAGCCAAAATTGGGTACTCTCTAATTCATGATCTCTTATTTGATTATGGTTCTTTTATACTGAAGGCATTAAGTGAAAGAAAGGCAGATAAATGTGGTTATGTTTGCTTTCTTAGATTTTTTCAATTAATATTTTCTCACTTATGTCCTCATGCTGTTTTTGAGAATGATACAATTTTGCCGATATGTAAAATCTCAGATAACAATATAAAGAGTCTAATCAATTCTGATAAGGCAAATAAGTTTGTGGGATCTCCATACATTCCTGATGAAGTATGGTCTCTTTTAAGAAAGAAAATGCCTATTCAATATGGCCCAGCAACTGGTGCTATGGAACAGGACCTTACACATCCTATTCCTGACACAAGCACACAACCCAAACACTTATCCAAACAGTTAACCACCTCTGGTGTCTCACAAAAGGCATCAGTTGTAAAATCAAAGAAATCAGCTAGATCTGATGTGTCTGAGAGGCAATCAGGGTCAAAGGATTTCTCCACTCCAACTCATTCTCAAATGAAGTCACAAGGGGGTGGACAAAGAGTTGTTGAAACATCTGGTTTGGATAAAGGAGCAGGAGTGAAAAGGAAAGTTGTTCAAGGAGCTATTTCTGATTCTGATGATGATACAATGCCTATATCAGTCTTGTTGAAAAAGAAGGAGATTGATGTTGCTGATACAAGGGAAGTGGCTATCTCTGAAAAGCCAAAGAAAAGAAGAAGATTAATCAGAAAAGGCAAATTTGTTGATCATACAGAATTTCTGAATCTTACTAATGATATGGAAGGCAATCCTGATATTGTTCATCAGGATGGATCATCAGTTCCTGGCGCTACTGCTAATCCTGACATCTCTACTCCAAATAATTCACCTGTGAAGACTGTTGAGATTTCTGATTCTCCAGCATCTGCATCTCCAAAGAGAAGAATTATTGAGATGTCCGTTGATAAAGTAAATGCTATTGCTGCTCAGCTGGGTGTTAAACCTTCACCTCTTGAAGTAAAATCTGCTGAAGCAAATGTTTTTCACAGACATAAGAAACAGAGGACTACTGTGTCATCTCTGAAAGGATCCAGCCCACAAGAACCTGAACTTCAAAGGAGTTCAGAAGCTATTGCAGATCCAGTCACACAAGAACCATCTTCTCAAAGGGAAGGTGCAGACAAGAATATTCCTGCCCCACAAGAACCATCTTCTCAAACTGAAGATGCTGGCACACTCACATCAGCAGGGGAGTTTCCTGACAATGCTCAAGGAGCTTCTGAAATTGAAATTGAACTTGCTAGAAGTCTGGCAGAAAAAGCTGCTCATGATTTGCATATTGCTGAATGTGACAGAGTGATTGCTGACACTGCATTTGAGGGAAGTACACAAGAACCTTTGACTCAAAGTGTTGAAGAAGCTTCAAAACCTCAGACTACACAAGAACCATCAGTAGCAAATACTGATGCAAGTCATGCTATAGTTGCAGTGGTCAATCCTGATGAAAGTACTACTGATTCACTTATTCCATTGCTTATTGAGCCAATTTCAGCACGGCCAATGGATTCGTTAACTACTTCATCAGGTAACATCTCTTTATCTACTTCATTTACTACTGATAGTATGATTACAGATAGACCTGATAACAGGGATACCTCTATTTGTATGACTTCAGACAACTCTTCTCAGCCACCTCTTATTTCTTCACAATTAATGAGCCAGAACCTTTCTTGTGAGATTGAGAGTGAACATTTAGAGAAAAAGAAGAGTGATGAGAGGCAGTCTCCTGAACTGGCAAAAGGAGAGGTAGAAAAGAGTGAGAAGTTATTAACTTCTAGTGAGGTAGAAGTTGCTATTGAAAGCAACTTAGGTAACATTGTGAGAAGTGATGAGATCACTTTAAAAGAAAAGAGAGATTTAGGACATGTTACTAATTTGTCTGCAGGTCATCAGGATTCACCAGCTGTATCTACTGGTGTTTTGAAACTGAAAGGTATTATGCTTCCTGATGATGATGTTGAACATAATCTTCCTGAGGCTGGTGGTGGCTCAGATGATGATGATGATGATGATCATGCTGATCTTGAAACAAGGCAAATGCAGGCGGCTATAAAAGCAAGTCTCAAATCTACTTATGGGTCTTCAAGTAGATACATGCAGTCAATGACTCAAGAAGAATTCCGAGGGGAGTATAGTTCACTTCTTCCTTCTGATACTCGAGCTGCAAGGGGACATGAATGGGATACAGAATGGAATAAACCTACTGCTGAGATGAATTTTCAAACTGCTCTGTTTCATTCTGGTCATATTGCTACGCGGATGCCGACACCTGAACTTAAGGCTCTTCTCAAAACCAATGCTCTTCTCGCAAAGGGATTGAGGAGTGAGATTGATTCAATGAAGGCTGCAACAGAAAAATTTCAAGCGGGTATTCAAACATCTGTTTCCATATCTGCTACTGCTTCTCAAGCACGCCTTCTTGCAGATGATATTAAAGCTCTTGACAGGAGATTGGATTCTAGAATGAATGTCTTGGAATCTAAAGTTAATACTATCGATGAAACCCTCAAGCTTATATTGTCGTTCTTCATTCAGGACGATACTGATGTCAAAAAGGGGGAGAAGATAGTCAAAACAAAATGTTCACCTGATCCAGTTGTACAAAAGGATGATAATTCTGGAAATGATGGTGGTACTGAGTCACATCAGAAAATTGAAACCTCTGATGCTGCTTTACTGATAAAGAAAACGAATACTCAAACTAAGCAGTCAACTCATGTTTCTGAATCTGGAAAGAAGACAGTGACAACTGGTCAAACTCTGTCAACCATTCCTGAAGATGATGTGTATGTGGAACAAGATGAAGATGCTGCTAATCTGTTTCATGAACTTGACACTGGGGATGGTCGTGTTCTTAAATTATTTCATAAAGACAAAAGAGTTCAACAGTATCATGCTGAGAAAGCACTTGTCTTATCTACTGAAGAAAATCCAAACATGACTACTGATGAATTCTTAGAAGAACAGAACAGGATCCTTGAAGAGCTTGCAAAACAGAATAAAACTCTTGCTGCAAGAAGAGGAAGAGGCAGAGGAGGAAGATACAGAAATAGGGGAAGATCATCTGCTCAAACTAGTTCAAGGCAAACAAGATCTAGTGGAATCAAACTGAAAGATATTTCTGAAAGTGAAAAGAAGAAAACTCCACTATCTCTTGCATCAACTCCAGACAACAGATTCAATGCTCCTGAAGAATTTGTAGAAGAGATATTGCCTTTGAAAAGGAAGAGTAAGGCAGCTGCTCAATCTACTGCATTTAATGAGAAGTCAGTCGTTATTTCTGATTCTGAAATCTTAAAAGAATTTAAGATTATGATTATTAAGGTTGTGGTTGAATTTCACAATGTGGAAGTTTTTGAAGATACATTGAAGTATGAACAAGAAAACTTCAGAAGATTTGAAAGAGAAAGTGAAATCAGTGATAAAGCCACAAAAGCAGAAAAGATAACAACCAGAGATTATTTAAGAAATGTTCATAGATCAGACAGGAAGTTATGGTATGATAGAGATAGATCTGTTCCTGAACATCAGCAGGATTATCCAACCAATGAGAAGAAGAAGAGTAAGAAGAAGGAGGTGGATAAGGTTGATTATAGGAAACCAGTTGTATTCATATCAGCTGGATTGATAAAAGAGTCTTCTTTGATCAATGAATTTCTGATTGTTAAAACAGAGTCTACTACCTTTATTGCTGAAAATCCACCAAAATGGGTAAGTATGCAATCTGGCTTGAAAGGATGGGAACCTGGCACAAGAGGAGGAATTGGATATAGTCATGCACTGGTTATTTTCATTGCACAAACTGATCAATATGCTCTAGTTGACAAGATTGGGGATGAGTTAACTGTAGATCATCTTTGGAAACTTGAAGCTGTTGCTATCATTGCTGATTGCCATGCTGGTGCAAAGAAAATAGAGAAGCTGGTGTACTTCATGAAAGATGGAAGTGTGAAGAAGATTCCTATTCATGAATTGTTGTGTAAATCTGCAAAAGAACTGAAATATGTTCTGTATCTTCTCAGAAGTAAAAGAATAAATGTTCGTGAAAGAGAAGTTTATCAAAATTGGTGTGTCATGATTTACTGGAAGATTAGACAGAGATTCATGGATGGAGGAACAAGGTATGATGGCAATTATATTCCTATGTACTTAAATTTAAGAGATAGAGAGGTTGAAATGAAGAAAGGTACAGCTGTTAAAGAAGTGTATCTAGGCATGGAACAACTGTCTCTAAATCCGGATGGAAAGGAAATTGCTTATGTGTTGCTAGGTGACTTAGATCTTCCGAGAAACTCAATTAAGAACATCAGGGCAGCTATTTATCAGATTAATGAGGAAGATGAAGAACTCAAAAATCTGAAGAAGAAACTGATTCAAATTCTTGAAAGCAAGGAAGAAGAATTGTTATCTGAATTCTTGAGACTGAATCTGTTCTATCAAAGAATTTCTGAAACTGTTCCTGATGATTTTTAGAAGGTATTTTGTTTTGAGTTTTTGACATCTTGAATCAAAGAATTTGTGCTTTGTTTTATAAAGAACAAATTGGGGAGATTGTTAGATATTGATTCAAGAGATGATCAGGATCTGGGCATTACTGATCAGATACTGATGCTGACGTCATCAGGAATGCACCGTCAGTATTGGACTATCAGGATTAGAAGCTGGTCAGTATTTGATGAAGATTCTCATCAGACCAGAGATCAAGGAAGATTGATATGTCGGTTCCTAATTTGTAGGAAGGCAGCTATCATACAAGATATGCATTCAGAGATATATGTAATTGATTTAGAATATCTTGTAATTGATAGTGCAACTGTGTACATTATATAAACACAGTTTAGGTTTTACATTTTGTAATCGCTTACACGAGTTATATTGTAACCTAGCAGCTCTTAAGAACATAAGAATTTCTTAAGAGAGTTTTGTAACAGTTTTATATCAGAGTTAATAAAGCTGTTATTGATTCATACTTGTGTTATTTGTTTTTAGTCGAAAATCTTATACAATTGTATTCAACCCCCTTCTACAATTGTTATTTACTGGGCAACAGATAGTATATTTGGAATTGAGCTGATTATTGGTGATCCAGATGTTGGTGTCAAAACTAGAAGTGCTACTCAAAATCAATGTAACTATTCAGGGTTTCTATCTGAAATGGAACCTAAGAAAACCGAGGAAGCTCTTTCTGATCCTGATTGGGTAATTGCTATGCAAGATGAACTCAATCAATTCAAACAACAAGAAGTATGGAAGCTGGTACCCAGACCCAAAGACAGGAAAGTGGTTGACACAAGGTGGGTATTCAGAAACAAGCTAGATGAAGATGGTACAGTGACGAGAAATAAAGCAAGACTGGTAGCAAAAGGTTATTCACAAGCTGAAGGCATTGATTATGATGAAACCTACGCTCCAGTGGCAAGACTTGAGGCTATCAGAATATTCTGGGCATTCGCAGCATTCTCAAACTTTAAGGTTTATCAAATGGATGTCAAGAGTGCTTTTCTGAATGGTAAGCTAGATGAAAAGGTGTATGTAGAACAGCCCCCTGGCTTTGAAGATCCAGAATTCATGGACTATGTCTACTTTCTCTTCAAGGCTATTTATGGTCTTAAGCAAGCACCAAGGAAATGTTAATGCAGGGTAAGTTTGAAATGAGCATGATGGGTGAGCTGAAGTTCTTTCTTGGATTGCAAGTAAGTCAAAGAACAGATGGAATATTTATCTGTCAATCCAAGTATGTCAAAGAGCTTCTCAAGAAATATCAAATGAAGGACTCATCTTCAGCAAGAACACCATCATCTACAGCTGTGAAATTTGGAGCATGTGAAAATTCTACCAAGGTAAATGTCACAAGCAACAGAGGTATGATAGGCTCATTACTTTACCTTACTGCAAGTAGACCAGATATTATGTATGCTACGTGCTTGTGTGCAAGGTTCCAATCGGATCCTAGAGATGTTCATCTCATTGCTGTTAAAAGAATCTTGAGATATCTTAAGGGTACGCCTAACTTAGGCATCTGGTACCCTAAAGATTCTGGTTTTAATCTTGTTGGATATACAGATTCAGATTATGCAGGAAGTGTTGTAGATAGGAAAAGCACCTCTGGGTGTTGTCAATTCCTAGGTGGCAGGTTGGTTTCCTGGTACAGTAAGAAACAGCAAACAGTTTCCAACTCTACAGCCGAAGCTGAATACATAGCTGCTGGAAGCTGTTGCGCTCAGATCTTGTGGATCAGAAATCAGCTACGGGATTATGGCTTTGTCCTTGACAAAATTCCTATCTTGTGTGATAATACAAGTGCCATAGCAATCTCCAACAATCCTGTGCAGCATACGAGGACAAAGCACATTGATATCAGGTATCATTTCATTAGAGAGCATGTCATGAATGGTACCGTGGAGTTACATTTTGTACCCACGGAAGAACAAACAGCAGATATTTTTACTAAGTCTCTTGACGAATCCACATTCACCAGAATTGTTGGTGAATTGGGTATGTTAAATAGTCCTAGTAATTAAACTAGTTAATATCTGAGGTTTGCTCTTTAATAATTTATAAGTGATTACTTTGTTAATATTTGTTATTAAAATCACTTGTATAATTATTTTATCAACTTATCTTCTTGCTTGTTAATTCTCAAATCATTGTCATTATCTTCTTAATATATTCCTACTTACTTCTTTTAATTTTAGAATATTTTTATTTTCTCTAAAAATATTTTTCTCAAATTTTACAAGTTGAAATTAGTGAGAAATCTATTTTTGTTGAAAATTACTTTTGAATATTTGTGTTGATTTAATATGTCATATTTTCTCTTTAAATGATTTTCTATAAGAAAGTTACTTTATTAAGAAAATATATAGATTTATTAATTTACTACAAATATTTATGTAAATAGTTAATAGTTTATTAAATGGTTTGTAGTGTTTGTCCTTTTGTTATTAATGTTTGATTTCGTAAAAACGATAATCTATGGTATTTTTAGTATTTTCTTATTTTCTATTTAGCTATTTTTAAGTAGTTATATTGTTGTAAATATTTTTGTAAATTATTTTCTTTTATTTCTAATATTTTGTAAATATTATTAATACAATTATTTTTGAATAAAAAAAAAATAAAAAAAAATAAAAAAATAGTATTTTTCTTTTCTTTTTAGTTTTTATTTAATATTATTTTTATGTATATTATTTCTTATTTTTGTATATTATTTTTCATGTGTTTATAAATAGTTTGTATAGTTTTTCAGTTTAGTCACTATACTTTCAAAACTTACAAACAGGTCCCTGTACTTGGTTCTTTTGTACTTCTTCTGTTTAACACACACATATCATGCTGTTTTAACTTCTAATCTTTGGTATGTTGTTGTTATTAACAGAATTTCTTATTAAGGAACATTGTTGATATCAAAATGGTATATGTCAATTCAATTGTTCAGGAACTAACGTTTGATTTTCAGGTTCTAACAATTGGAAGACAAGACCTAACAAATGTTAACAAGTGGTAATAGTTGGTATCTAACATACAGGATCTAAAACATGATAAAATAGTTTTGTTTGTATTGGTTTAAACATTAACATTCATTAATTTGATTAATATTTATTGTTAATTTGATTTTTGTTTATGTTTTCGTTTAGTAAAACCGGCTCAAGATCTATATCTTTCTTAACTCAAAATCTCTTTCTATAGTTGTGATTGCTTACATTGTAAATCTTTTGAAATCACAACTGTATATCATTGTATCTCTATTGCTCATATTCTGTGATGCAGGTTCATCTAAATGGAGTTTTGTTTTCTCACATGATTAGTCATGAGGTTGTAAACCCAACAACTTTTATCCCAGACTACAGTCAAACTCAAACACATTCTATCTTACACCCTAAAAGGAAGTAACCTATTAGACTAAAGGTCACCAGGGAGTAACTGCACATGATGCAGCAAATAAGGATGTGTGGGATATTCAGTTGGAGAGTCACTACCTTATACACTATCCAAAATATTTCATATGCACAAAGTGAGATTGCACACACTAAGGATGAATTGACGGAAACCTGTAATCCAACCATTTTACGGTTAGGATTATAAGTTAAAGGTTCTTTAATGAACTAAGTGTCTTCACAGACATTAGAAGGAAATCTTGATCTCAATGCTAAATTTCTAGATCATTGTTTACCTTCTCAGAATTCAAATCTGAAAACCCTAAAAAGGGAAAATTAGCAACTTGTAGATTATGACTCAGATTCGTCTGACGAGTCCAACGAGGATTTGGGATTTGCGAACTCCCATTGCACCACCACTGACCTCTCTTGAAGGGGCTAGGGTGATTTTTCCTTGCAGGTACACTAAAGGATGTTGGAGCTATGAGTGATATGAGTGATACACCAGTGAGCAAGAGTGTAAACACAGAGAGAAGTGAGACACTCAACACAAATGAGTGGAGAGAAGAGTGAAACACTTGTGAGGTACACTAAACACTATCACACACTCACAGTGAGGAAGAAAATGAAACTTCCTTTCTAACAAAGCTCAAATAATTGGTACAACTACTTTGTCAACTAGTTGATTGGAGGATTCCTCAACTAAGGGGGAGAAGTAAAGGGGTACAAGAAAAAGGAGAGTAGGTTAGAAAGGGGGAGCATTTACAGACTGTGCTTAGGAAGAGAAGCAAGTCAAGTTACTAAGGGGGAGCCTTTCGGAAAAGTAAGGGGACTTTCAGTTGTTGTGTTGAAAGTGGAGATATAAGGAGGAGTACATCACAATACTATTATATTAGTCTTTCAATGTACTATGTATAAAGGCTAAGTGGAGGAGTAGTAGATTTCCCAGAAATTATAGAAATGGTATTGATTCACCATTGTCTACATAGTAGGAACAGTTGTTTTTCTTAAGTGAGAAAAGCTGTGTCAGAAAAGGGAAGTGATTGTAAATCAAGAACTGCTGATAATCACCAATGTAAGATGTGAAGGATTATCAGGCAGAGATATAAAGAATCAGAAATGAAGATGAGTTATCTATTGAAGATCAGTTCAGTGCTAGAGGAACAATCATCTATCATTTCATAAACTGAGGATTCTGGAATTGTTAAATCTAAACCAGAGAAATTTTTTTAATGTACTATTTGCTAAGCTCTTAAATGCTTAATCTTTTTCTTGTTTAAGTGAGTTAGTTGAGTTATCCTCTATGTATTTGCTTGTTATTGTCTAACAAACAAATAGGGGGAGATTGAAAGGCATATGATGTAGCCTAGCCTATTTGTATTTCGAGGATACAACTCAACTTAAACAAGATTGTAATAGTTAATAGTATATAGACTGTCACAAGGAATCTCAGATTGTATTATCTGTCAGAAGAAAAAGATCAAGGTCAATCTACAGACTTGAAGAATTACTACATTGAAAGAAGCTCAGACATCTGATCAAGCCTCAGTGGAGTATTCGTCAAGAAGTGGATTCATTTAAAGTGACAGAGATTTCAAGGTGACAGAGACAGTACAGAAGATTAAAGAGAGAGAGGAGAAAAGAAAAGGAACCAGTTTTTAAAGTCAATATATGAAGAACAGTCATTGCGGTTAGTCACTCATGAACCAGACAGTACATCGAGTGTCAACATTAAACAGTGATTGTTCATCATTAACTTCAGTGGTTCAAGCTATCAAGACTGGTATGTGAGAAAATCATTGTGCAAGCAACAGAAGTGCTAAATTAATTAACCACAAGGATTTTACTATCAAGTGGACTGGCTGTGAGAAAAAAGATTTATCACAAAGAAATGCAAAGTGAAATATTCTTAAAGCTGGAACTCCGGTTGGAATTGATATATTTTTTATTAAGCAAAAGGAGTCCGATTCCAGACGCTCAGGTAACCGCAGCTTACAGTTTAAGGATAATTTTATATTAATAAATATTTTATTTATTTAGAAAATTATATTTATAAATATCTAATAATATTAGATATTTATTTTTATAATTTCTGGATTAAAATAATTATTTATTAATTAAATATTACAAGTTGTGCGGGTGAAGAAAGAATGGCAGGTTGGTTGTCAGGCGCATGAATATGAATTAAAAGACTATAAGAATGGCCAGGCATGTGTTTTGTTTTCAAATGACTAAAGTAATAGTCATCGCATGGTTTGTAAAAGAAATTAAAAGTGGCCAAGTTTTTCATTCTAAATTCAATAGTCTGAAAAGAAGATAGTCTGCATGGCCAAGAAAAAGAATTATGTTAATTCTCTCTTAATTAATTTAATGTATTTAGTTAACTTGATTAATAAATTAATTCTTCAAGAATTAATTTATTTATTAAGTTAATTATTTGATTAATTAATTCGGAATTAATATAAATTTCTAAAGTCTATTAGAAGTGTTTTAGACTATGATTTAATGTTAAAAGACTATTTAAAAGTAGTCTGGCTGATAGTCTGCACAACAAAGTCTGATAGTCTGCAAGATAGTCTGCACAGGTTGATAGTCTGCTAAGGTGATAGTCTACCAGAAAGTCTGCATGGTAGTCTGCCAGAAAAATCATGTATTAAAGACTATCAGGATAGTCATTCTGATAGTCTGGAGAAAGAGTTGGGTAGTCTGCCAAGCCAGATAGTCACACCGGTAGTCTGCAGAGAGCTGATAGTCATACCGGTAGTCTGTGGATAGTCTGCAAGTCATTTGATAGTCTTTGGATAGTCTGTATAAGTGTTAAAAAGCATCAGAAGATATTTCAGTGAATGAAATATAAAAGAATGAAGGCAACAGACAAGCAGAACTACACGGACAGGAAAACAAAAACACAGAAGCCTTCATCTCTCTCTCTCTCTCAAGAACACACCGGAGATATTATTTAATTTCTGTAAAATCAAGTTCTCAATATTTGTAATATTCAATCCGCTAGAACTTGATTATTTTTATCTCTTGTACTACTAGCGAATTAAGTTTCCTAGTTCTTATCTTGATTTTTATTAACTAAATTAGAAAAGTTCATGTCGAATTTTCTAATTAGTTTTTATCATCTTGATAATTAATCTGTACTGAAATTGTAACACCCATCAAGTTAATATATTGTTATATTCAACTTGAAAATTTGTTTCAATTTATTCCGCATAAATTTGTCTAAACCAAATTTTATTTAACGGACAAATTTCGATAAATTGGTATAGATTGTATTCAACCCCCCCTTCTACAATCTTATCGGACCTAACAATAATATACCATGATAGTATAATTTCATATAATTCATATTATACCATGTAAAAAAAAATGCATATTCATGATTAGTTGCATATCAGATTTTCCTTGATCCCGTAGCGCTTGGTGGTTCCGTTTAGTATCTAATGATGAATCTGAGTGTGATAATGATGAATAGAGGGCTGATTTAAATGCTTATGAATTGACTTGCATGCTACAGAAACACATTTTTAACAGAGTCTCAGCAATTGCTCTTGAACTAGTTCCGGAACATACTTGTTGTTTTGTTAAGAATAATCACTTGTTTATATTTAGAATATTCTGTATTCCCTTAAAGGCATAAGAGCACTAAAATATAAGTTTGGGGGAAACCAAGGATTGCTTGTTGTTAGGAATAATTCATAAGTTGTGATGTTAAGAATATAATTTACACATTATACTTCTTGTAATCCTGATCTTATAAAGGATTTAGCACTATATATAGGATTTATGTGTAAAACAGTTATATGTACAGTTTAGTCAGGAATGAACAGTGTATCGGAGACTAAATGTCAGGAACAAAGAACAAATCCTGATGACGGTCTAATACTGATGATGATCAGATACTGACGATGCAAGATGAAATCCTGATATCAGTCGTGTTACTGATGATGTCATTGTGGATGCTACAGAAACTGGCAAGTGCTATAAAACAGGATCGTTGTTTGAAGAACAAGCAAGAAGATATTATGAAGGAAAGAGTTTTCTATTGAAGGAAACTATCGACTAGAAGGCAGAACATTGTCATGTATAGATTATATCTTTCTGTTATTAGTTGATAGGTAGCATTATAAATACTCTCTCTATATCATTGTAAAAAGTGTTCATGAGGTTTGTAATCGTGAGTATACGAGAATACAAACAGAGAGAGAGATTTGTATTGTCAGCAGCTGCTAAAGGTATTGTACACCTTTGGTAGAGTTTGTATTTGATCTTATTAATACAAACAGAGTTTGATTCATTCGTTTATTCTTGTTCATATAATCAAGCAAAAATCAGATACGATTATATAACTTGTATTCAACCCCCCCTTCTACAAGTTATTCGAGTTAACAATTGGTATCAGAGACAGGTTGATTTCGAATAATCATAAAGATCTGCAATCATGTCTGGTTACAAGGATGGGAATACTAAGATTCCTATGCTCAAGAGAAACGAATATACTCTATGGGAAGTAAAGATGTTGCATCATCTGGAAGCAACAGATCCTGATTATCTTGACAGAATCAGAGATGGACCTTTTGTTCCAACAAAGGTCGTTGGACAAGCAACTGTTGATGGTGTGGTTGTTCCAGAACATACAGCAGAGAAGCCAAAATCTGAATGGTCAGATAAGGACAAGGAGAATGTTCTTAAAGATGCTAGAGTGAGAAACATATTATTCAACAGTCTTGATTCTGTTCTCACTAACTATGTTCTCTCTTGTAAAACTGCTAAGGATATTTGGGACAATCTTAAGGTTCACTGTGAAGGAACTAAGCCTGTCAGGAAGAATATGAGGACATTACTTATACAACAGTATGAGTACTTTGAATCCAAGTCTGGTGAGTCACTTACTGATACCTTTGATAGGTTTACAAAACTCATCAATGAGATGGCCATGTATGGTAAATATTATGACTTGGAGGATATGAATACAAAGTTCATGAAAGCTTTGCCTGATTTCTACAATGAGAAGATATCTGCGATTGAGGAAGCTAATGATCTGGATGAGATTTCATTAGAGGCAGTATATGGAAAATTGAGAGCTTATGAACTTGACAAGCAGCAGAAGAAGAGCAGGAGTGAAGGAAAGATGAAGACTTTTGCACTTACTGCTCAATCTGAATTAAAGAAGCTTCCTGAAGAACAGCATGAAGAGATTGCTGTAAAGAATTCAAGGAAGAAGAAAAGCAAAGAAAGTTCTGAGTCAGAGACTACTGATATGAACTCTGACAACAGTGATTCTGAATCAGAGATGCAGGAACTCTTTGCTATGTTTGCTAAAGCTTTCAAGAAAGGTAGATTCAACAGGAGAAGATTTAGCAAAGGACCTTTTCAAAAGAAGGAGGAGAAGAAGAGTGACAAAGGCAAAGGTACAATAGTCAAGCTTGATAAGGCCAAGATCAAGTGTTTTAATTGCAGCGAGCTTGGACACTTTGCTAGTGAGTGTAAGAAACCTAGGAATTCAGGAAAGGGTAATGCACTTATGGTCACACAGAAGGATTGGGCTGATTCCAGTGATTCTGAAGATGAATTGGATTATGAAAACTTTGCATTGATGGCAAATGGTTCAGACAAACCTGGATCTCCAAAGAAAACTTCTCCATCCTCTGTTAAGGTATCACTTCACTCTCTTGATTCATTTGATAGCTTAAATTCTGATGAAATTAGATCTATCCATGCTGAGTTTAAGAATCTTATGACTAATTTTAGAATTCTTACTTGTGAAAAAGATGAACTTAAGGTTAAGAATGATAAATTAGTTGATAGAAATAATTTTCTTGAATCTGAGTTAATTCAAATGGAAGAATACAAGTTAAGTTCTGATAAAGCTAAGCATGATTATAGTGTTATTCTTGA
Organism: Kitagawia praeruptora; assembly: GCA_037693485.1. Lineage (NCBI taxonomy): Eukaryota > Viridiplantae > Streptophyta > Magnoliopsida > Apiales > Apiaceae > Kitagawia > Kitagawia praeruptora. The sequence continues at coordinate 44,993,743 of CM075354.1, forward strand.
GGCTTATGACTATGTCAGAAAAGAGCTAGAGGAAGAGAGAGATGTGATTAAGACCATTAACATTTCTGGTAAAAAGACACAAGAAATCATCGAAAATGGAATTCGTGGTAAGGTTAATGGTTTAGGTTTTGATAAGGCTAGACAAGAAGAAAAATTAGCTATTATCAATGATGAAAGTAAAGTAGAAGCTAACACATCTAAATCTGAAGGTAAGAAAATTGTTTCTGAACCTAATCATGTTAAATTTGTTGATTCAAAAGGTACCCCTGTTGTACACAAAAGGATTAACAATAGTAATTCAGATGAGAAAGTGTTAGAGAAACCTAAGAATGTAAACATAGGGTTTCTGTCTAAGTCTCAGTTGAAACAGAGATTAGATGGTCTTTCAGAGTTTAGCAAGATCAAGAGAAATAGGAATGGAAAAGAAGGTATTAATAAAGAGAATAATTACAAGAATGTACCTGATGCACCTAGGAAAAAATGCTATAAGTGTGGAAATCATAATCATTTGGCCCTAGACTGCAATCAAAAACCTTCTTGGAAAACTGAGTCCAGATTCCCCAAGACTCAGAAAATTCAATACCAACCACAAAAAGCTTGTTATCATTGTGGTAGTTTACTTCATTCCATTTACATGTGTAGAGAATATCATGAACTGTATTATGACTATTATTCCTTGAAATCTGAAACTCCTAGTCACAAACAGTTTGTGAAATTAGAGTCAAAAGTTGACTCTACAACAGGTAAAGTAAAGACAAAATTCTCAAAGCCTGTTGTTTCTAAATCTAGTAAGAAAGGATCCAATCAAAGTTGGGTCCTAAAAAATTCAAACTAGTTACTTTTTGTTTGCAGGGCACAGGAAAGAAGCATTCAATTATCTTGGACAGTGGATGCTCTGGACATATGACTGGAAAGAAGTCCCTGCTTACAAAGTTTGAGAGGAAAGCTGGCCCAGTAATATCTTTTGGAGATGGCAACAAAGGAGAAACTCTGGGATATGGCTCAATTGTTTTGGGGAATGTCATCATAGAAAATGTAGCACTGGTTGAAGGCTTGAAACATACTCTTTTAAGCATAAGTCAACTGGGTGATAAAGGTTACAAATCAATCTTTGACAGAGAAGGATGCAAAATCTTGAATATGCAAAATGAAGACATTGTTCTAACTGGTCAAAGACATGGTAACATATATGAAGCCAGCTTAAGTGATACATCTAAAGGAATTGTTATATGTCTCTACAGCAAAGCAACAAGTGATGAAAGCTGGAATTGGCACAAGAAGCTCTCACATCTTAATTTCAAGAAGCTTAATCAACTTGTTAAGCACAATCTGGTGAGAGGCCTACCTCAGACAAATTATGTGCAAGATGGACTTTGTGATGCATGTCAGCTTGGAAAGCAAAGAAGAACCACTTTCAAGAGCAAGACTGAAAATTCGATTACTGAACCATTTCACATGCTACATCTTGATCTGTTTGGTCCAGTAAACATTATGTCTATCAGCAAGAAAAGATATGCTCTAGTGATAGTGGATGATTTCACAAGGTTCACATGGGTGTTCTTTCTACACAAGAAGGATGAAGCTCCTCAGCAAATCATTGAACTTGTAAAGAATATTCAGAATAACTCTGAGTACAAAGTTAAAGTACTTAGGAGTGACAATGGTACAGAATTCAAGAATTCTACAATAGAGGAGTTTTGTGCAGACAATGGAATCACTCAACAGTTTTCTGCACCTGGTACACCTCAGCAGAATGGTGTAGTGGAAAGAAAGAACAGGACTCTCATAGAGGCAGCAAGAACCATGCTTGCAAATGCAAAACTTCCAACCTACTTTTGGGCAGAAGCTATTAACACTGCATGTTTCACTCAAAACTGTACCTTGGTAAATAGTCATGGAAAAACTCCCTATGAGATGATCAAAGGAAAGAAACCAAGTGTGAAATACTTTCACATCTTTGGATGCAAATGCTATGTCCTAAAAGTTCATCCAGAACAACATGGAAAATTTGAAGCCAAATCGGATGAAGCAATTTTTCTAGGATATTCAGCATCTAAGGCCTTCAAAGTTTATAATCTTAGAACTCACATTGTTATGGAATCAATTCATGTTGCATTTGATGATAAGAAATTTGGAATTCTGCAAACTGATGAAAGCCATGACAAATTGGAATTTGAAAATCTGAAGAATTCTGAGATACTCTCCAGTGATGATGAAGGTTCTCCAGAAGGAATTTCTATTGCTTCTCAAAGGAATGCTACTGTTGAGGGGGAGCAAATAAATCAAAGAGAACACAGTGATCATCAGGAGCAGACTAGCTATTTAGAGTCCACTCCATCAGGAACTGATCTTTCAGAGTCTACTCCATCAGGAACTGATATTTCAGAGTCTACTCCATCAGGAACTAATCTTTCAGAGTCTACTGAAGGAAGATCAGTAACTAGCAGCAATATGGAATCTACTAATTCTACTGATCAAAGGGGAGTTATTGAAGGCAGAGAGAATTCTTCTACAAGAGATATCACTAAGTTAGGGGGAGAGACTAGCAGAGTCAATCTACCACCTGTTAGAAAATGGACCAAGGATCATACTGAAAATTTGATTATTGGTGATCCAAATAGTGGTGTTCGAACTAGAAGATCAATTCAAAATGAATGCTTGTATAGTTGCTTTCTCTCAAAGAATGAACCTAAGAAGGTTGAAGAAGCCTTACAGGATCCTGATTGGGTAATTGCAATGCAGGAGGAGTTAAATGAGTTTGAGAGAAACAAAGTCTGGAAACTGGTACCAAAACCTAAAGATAGATCTATTGTTGGTGCAAGATGGGTTTTCAGAAACAAGCTAGATGAATCTGGTATGATTGTAAGAAACAAAGCAAGACTGGTGGCTAAGGGTTATTCTCAGGAAGAAGGCATTGATTATGATGAGACCTTTGCACCTGTAGCAAGATTGGAAGCAATCAGAATGTTTCTTGCATTTGCAGCTCATTCAAAATTCAAGGTATACCAGATGGATGTAAAGAGTGCTTTTCTAAATGGCAAACTTGATGAGGAAGTGTATGTGGAACAGCCACCTGGATTTGTTGATCCAAAATTTCCAAATCATGTCTACAAGCTTGACAAGGCACTCTATGGACTAAAGCAGGCACCAAGAGCATGGTATGAGACTTTGTCTAAATTTTTTCTTGAAAATGGCTTTACAAGAGGTACAATTGACAAAACTCTATTCTTTAGAAAGATAAAAGGTGAATTGCTTTTAGTTCAAGTTTATGTTGATGATATTATTTTTGGTTCTACTAATGAAAAGTTGTGTGCTAAGTTTAGCAAGCTTATGCAGTCTAAGTATCAGATGAGCATGATGGGTGAATTAAATTATTTCTTAGGCTTGCAGGTCAAACAGACTGAGACTGGTATTTTCATTAATCAGTCAAAGTATATCAAAGATCTCTTAAGAAGGTTTGACTTTCAAGACTGTGCAGTTGCAAAAACACCCATGGCAACAGCCACTAAACTAGACTCAGATCCTAAAGGGAAGAGTGTGGATAATACTAGTTATAGAGGCATGATAGGCTCATTGTTATATCTAACTGCAAGTAGGCCAGATATAATGTTTTCTACCTGTTTATGTGCTAGATTCCAAAGTGATCCTAAGGAATCTCATTTAATTGCTGTGAAAAGAATTTTTAGATATCTCAAAGGAACTCCAAATCTTGGTTTGTGGTACCCTAGAGAATCTGATTTCTTTCTAATTGGCTATTCAGACTCTGATTATGCAGGGTGTAAAATAGACAGGAAAAGCACTACAGGTACATGTCAATTTTTGGGAAACAGATTGATTTTTTGGGCAAGCAAGAAGCAACAATCTGTCTCAACCTCAACTGCAGAAGCTGAGTACATAGCAGCAGGCAGTTGTTGTGCACAGCTCCTTTGGATAAGAAATCAGTTGATGGATTATGGTATGACACTTAGTAATATTCCTATGTTTTGTGATAATACTAGTGCTATTAAAATTGCAGAAAATCCAGTTCAACATTCAAGGACTAAGCACATTGATGTCAGGTATCATTTTATTAGAGAACATATTGAGAATGGTACTGTAGAACTTCATTTTGTTCTTACTGACAAACAGCTTGCAGATATTCTAACTAAACCACTTGATGAGACTACATTCAGTAGATTAGTAAGTGAGTTAGGAATGTTAAATTTTTAGATCTTTAACATCTGCAATAGTAGCAAGGTATGTTGTTTTTAGCTTATAGACTTGATATTCTTGTCAGGATCTATATTTGAATGTTAAATGCTTTAGCTATAACACTTTGCCTTGATAAATTTCAGTATGATAGACTTGTTAATAATCATCAGGATTAGATTTGTATCAGGATGCTGACGTCATCAGTATTGTGTCAGTATCAGGATTGTGAAAATTGTTTCAAATCCTGACGTTTACTTTGTGTAGTAATCTAATTCTGTGATGTGTTAAGTCTATGCCAGCAAGTTTTAATATTTGCATACTGATAATTTATACATCATTCAATAATCAAAAGACAAGTAGATAATAAGAAATTGTATTTTCATTAATTGAAATCATTACATATATGGAAATGAAATACAACATCTTTTTGTCTAACTTCTACTGATAATTCTATACTTATCTATTGATATGAATTCTGAGGTACAGGACAAGGAGCATCTCAAGAAATCCATCAGGGGATTGAATAGCCTCATCTACTCTTGGATTCCTTGTCTGGGCGACTTGAATGAGAGTAGCTAACTTAAATGAATAGCATCTCCATCAAGATCAACCTCAGACTCTCGGCCAAATTCTTCATCCTCAAGTTTTGAGGAGGTTAGGGGAAGATTGTATCCAACAGATGGATGTTCTAGGAGAAACCTCTGGATATTATCTGAAACTAATTCATCCATGATTAGTTGGATGAGAAGAGTCGTCTTTTCAAAGAGATGATCAAGAACAGGATGTTCATCGACTGTGAAGAATCTAAAGAATGGGTGTGAATGGAACTTTGGTTTGAGAATCATTGGTGAGAAGAAAAGAAATTGAAAGGTTTATGGAGAATGGCATAAGGCGTCTGTTTCTTTTATAGAAAGACGTGAGAAGCTGAACAGTCACTTGGAAGTTTTAACGAAGTCAGATGCTAATTATTGCATGTGACTGTGTTTCTTGTTTTCAAGAAATGTTGAATATATCTAACCAATTGATTTTTGTTCAGATTAATTATTTATTTCTTTTCAGATAAAAGAAAAATGCCACGTGGAAACTCCAATTAAGTCTCTGAAATCAGGATGATATTGATCAGGATTTCATGTGTGACCATCAGGATTTGAGAATTATCATATTTTTAAATCACATTGTATTTTGTGACTATTTTGATGGAAGGTCAACAGGAAAAAGAAGATGATCAGTATTGATTTTTATCTTGATAATACCCTGATTTATTTCATAAAAAAATCAATTTTGGATTTTATTTTCCAAAAATCATGGATAACCGCATTTTTCAGGGACTGACATCTGTCAATCTACGTGTCAACGTGGGATAATGGTCTGATAGATTTGTGAAATATATTTGTTTTGAAACTCTAATCGTGTAATTGCTTTCTCTAATTTTACATTCTCTAAAGCAAAAACACTCTCTAGTTTTCAAAATCACTAATCCATTTCAAGAATTTTTCAAGTTCTTTTCAGATCAAAAATGGCGACTCAGAGAAGATTACCTAAGTCAGTAGCCTTCAAGTTTGGTGACTTCGATTTTATGACGAACAATCATGTAGCAGCTATCACCAACAAGGAAGGAGTGTCAACTGATTTTCATCCAATCATGGACTTTCTGGCGAATGGACCATTAAGTTATGCATTGATAACATCTCCACAGATTAATCAAGCAGCTGTTACACAAGCTTGGGAGAATGCTGAGGAAATTGATTCTACTCAGAGTCAATCAGGTAAGATTGTTCTACACTTAGGACAAGACTCATTTGATATTACTGAATCTGTTGTTAATTCAGTACTTCACTTACATGTTAGTTTGATTTATGAGAATGTACCATCTGATGATAATGTGAGAACTATGTTGTCTGAATTAGGTTATAGTGGACCTCTAGACAACATGAGCCAGTTGAATAGGTCTTTTCTTAGAAAGGAATGGTCTTTCTTCTTTGATCAAATTGCTAAATGTTTTACTGGTAAATGTAGTTCTTTTCAGCAAATTACTTCTGTTACATCACAGATTGCTTATAGTTTGCTTTATGACAGAGTAATTAACATTGGTCACATTATCTTAAGTCAGATGAGTATTAAACTTGGGTTAAGAGATCAAAACAGGAAAATGGTTTATTATCATAGATTTATGCAAATGTTTATTAACCATTTTATTCCTGATGTTGAAGCTAGATTTGGTAGGGAACATTGTGTTTCTTCTTATGTACAGCAAAAGAGAATTTTCTCTGACATTATAATGAAGGACAATGAAAAGAATCTAGATGAAATACCTGCAATTCATTATCCACATCATTTTCAGGTAATTCTTAAAACTCATCTTCCTACTCTCTACAATTCTTCTTTCTTTTGTGGTGAAATGGCTCAGGAATCTCATTTGGAGGAGAACCCACCTGTGTCTACCCAAGTAGCCCAAAACATTATAGTCTCTGAAACAATTCAAGAACCAAATTTTGATTCACAGCCTATTGTTTCAAAGAAACCAACCTCTGGTGTTTCTCAAAAGACATCAGTTGTAAGGAAGAGAAGATTTGTTGTGTCAAGTAGTAGTAATTTTAGTGAAGATGATGATGATTTAACTCTTGCTGAGAGAGCAGAATTGAAGGCTGCAATTCAACTTTCTCTGTTAGCACAAAGAGATGAAAAACCTAGTCACAGCCAGGCTGCAGTCTCCCAAAAGGCTGTAGTTCTTAAAAAGGGAAAACAGTTACTGGATACTGTCTCTCAAAAGACTGTGTCTATTGAACAAAGATCTCATCCCAAGATCACTTCTGTGTCTACACCTCTTGAGTCTTCTCAGGATAAATCTTTTGCTCACTATACCAGGAGAACAAGGAGAAAGATTCAATTGTCACCTACACACACAGAGTCTAGTCCAACTAATATCATGCAGGTCTCTACAAATGAAGCTACAATCAAGTCAGCAAATGACTATAGAGATCTGGATATTGATTCTTCATGGGAAACTACATTATCATACAGACTGGCTATGGGACTAATTTCTCTCAAAGTGAAGTTGTCAAGGCCTGTTCTAGATTTTTTGGTTGAAAGAGTACCAAAACTTTTATTTCCAGATGAATATGGACTTCTACATCAAAGACTTGACTTAATGAAGATGTATTTCTATGTATCTGTCAGAAAACAATTAGTCAAGAAACTTGGACTCTCGAAGCATGTTGCACTTCAATCACTTCATGCATATTTATTTGACAAAGATGTCATTATTGAAGATGCCTCAGCTCAAGGTGAACAACTGGAGGAAGTAGATAGAGGGGAGCAGTCAACAGAAGGTACTATTGCACCAGTGGTGAATAGTAGGACAGATCAGATCACAGTCACTGCAACACAAGAACCATCTAGTCAGAGGAAGGATGACTCAGGAACTGTGATAGCTGATGTTGAAAGGTCTTCTGTGATGACTGAAATTGCAAGTGAGAAACCCTATGATATGGAAGGAATAACTTTGACTGGTTTTCTTGAAGATCAAACAAACATTGTTCAGTCAGAGTCTATCCACCTTGAGGGTGAGTCTCAGCAAACAACACTTAAAGACGGTGATGTACTAACTATGGTGTCTAATGAAGTATTACTGAAGACATCAGAGTTTAGTAAAGAACCTGAAAGTGGTATACTGGAGCCTGTAGTCTCTGGAAGGAAAGAAGATGATTGTATGGGTTCAGAGACTATAGCAGCTCACTCCTTGGAGAAAACCTCAAGCCCCTTGCCATATGAGGAACCCTCTCTCCGTGTGAGTTCAGGTATGAAAACTCCTTCTAGCCCCTATTTTTCTGTAGGTCATGAGAGCACTTATCCAAATTTGAGTGATACACTTGAAAAGATGGACTTAGATCCACAATTTGAGCGACTGGCTCCTGACCAGGCAAAAGGTGAGGTAGAAAGAGTGTTGACTTTAGTAAGTCAAAGTGAGAATGAGGGTATGGATGATCAACTCCATAGTAAGGGAGAGAAAATTAGGAAACCATCATTTGATTTCTGGGATCAGGTTTTTCCTGAATCTTGGTCTGAAAATTTGGGTATGGATGCTGGTACTTATTCATTTATCAAAATGTATCAGAAGAATGACCTAGCACATCACAATGCAAAGCCAGAAGTTAAAGCTCAGAAGCAAAAGGAGAGGCTTGCAGGAATCATTAACAGAAGAGGTGCCAGGATAAAGCAATCTCTTGATACATATGTACCAGATGAAGTTCCTAATGATCCTAGTGTTCCTTTGTATGTACTTCCAATATCAGCTAGAATTGAGATATCTACAGTCTCTGATCACTCTAAGGAGGAGTCAGGATTTGAAGATGTTAGTACACAGAATACTGGTGAAGGAGATGATGATCATGTTTCAGCTCCAGATCAGAAAGATGAAGATGTTGATACTTCTAATCAGGTTTTATTACTTGAATATCATACAACTCAAGCAACTTCTTCTACAAGACTTGAAGATACAGTTCTTTCTGATTCTGATTCTGAAGATACTAGAAGCACTTCCAACATTGAAGTTCATTATGATGTTTTGAAAGATATTCAGAATTCTCAAATTGCTATGCAAACAAGACTTCAATCACTTGAAGATAACCAAGTCACAATTATGGAAAATCAAGCAGTTCTGATGAATATCATTTGTTCTGTTTCTGAATCTCTTGGAATTAATGTTGCTGATGTCAAAAAGGGGGAGATAAAGATAATTCAAAGACAACAACAACAACAACACCAAACTGGGGGAGATAAAGAGCAGACAAAGGGAAGTAAAAAGAAGAACTAGGAGTGACAGTGGTGAATCTCAGTTAGCGAGTGGTAAAGGAAGAGCAGCATTAATAGTTAAAATTCTTTCTTCTAAGTACTAGATAAACGTCTACATCTGGGAGGAGGTACTTAACTTCATAATTCTACATTCATAAATTCTATTCTGGTTATGTTGTTATATGTTTTGACATTCACAACTTAGATTTATGCTTCAGATTTTAAAGCATAAATAGGGGGAGATTGTTAGGAATAATTCATAAGTTGTGATGTTAAGAATAGAATTTACACATTATACTTCTTGTAATCCTGATCTTATAAAGGATTTAGCACTATATATTGGATTTATGTGTAAAACAGTTATCTGTACAGTTTAGTCAGGAATGAACAGTGTATCGGAGACTAAATGTCAGGAACAAAGAACAAATCCTGATGACGGTCTAATACTGATGATGATCAGATACTGATGATGCAAGATGAAATGCTGATATCAGTCGTGTTACTGATGATGTCATTGTGGATGCTACAGAAACTTGCAAGTGCTATAAAACAGGATCGTTGTTTGAAGAACAAGCAAGAAGATATTATGAAGGAAAGAGTTTTCTATTGAAGGAAACTATCGACTAGAAGGCAGAACATTGTCATGTATAGATTATATCTTTCTGTTATTAGTTGATAGGTAGCATTATAAATACTCTCTCTATATCATTGTAAAAAGTGTTCATGAGGTTTGTAATCGTGAGTATACGAGAATACAAACAGAGAGAGAGATTTGTATTGTCAGCAGCTGCTAAAGGTATTGTACACCTTTGGTAGAGTTTGTATTTGATCTTATTAATACAAACAGAGTTTGATTCATTCGTTTATTCTTGTTCATATAATCAAGCAAAAATCAAACACGATTATATAACTTGTATTCAACCCCCCCTTCTACAAGTTATTCGAGTTAACACTTGCTAAAAGTGTAGTAGTTAAGAAAGTTAATAAAGTTAGCTGTCAAAGGCTAGTAGCCGCTCATATGCATTTTATGAGTAGTCTAGGGGTGGAATGAGATGGAGCGAAACGCACTCATTTTTTTAAAAAAAAAAAAGAAAAAAAAAGAAAAAAAGGAAAAAAAAGAAAAAAAAAGTTGATATGGGCATAATTGACTGCGGTTGGGCTCATTAATACTCGAGCAATTAAGTTCTAGGGGACTTTGTGCCTAGTGACCTAAGGCTTTCTCGGTCTGGGATCCATTAACCCAACGCTCGCTACAAGAGTATTAGTGCATAAGTCTTTAGGGACCTCAACCATTGCACGGTCAAATAAGCATAAGTAGCATAGTTTCGTATATATAGCAGTTGAATGATCTAAATAAAGCATGTTGAATCCTTGGCAAACTTGAATAAGTATGAAGGTGTCTCTGAGTTATTAAGTGTTTAACGTTCATTCTATTTATAAACTTGTGATTGTTTGGTCGAAGAATATGCTATGTTTCTAAACTAGTGTAGCGAGTATATCTGGTGAGCTAAGCACACATGCACGTTTCTGTACTTGTAAATGTTAATATGCGGGTATTTAGTCGATCTCCATTCGGAAGTATCACATTCTCTGAGGCACTCTACTAAATTGGTTATTGCTTTGCCTATGGGATCCTTGCATTAGTTGTATTCATGCATTTAGAGGTAGTCGAGTCTGTTTTCGCTTGAGAACAAGCATCGGTTTAAGTTTGGGGGTGTGATAAGTGGATTTTATATCCACTTATTATGCGCTAATTGGACCTAGATTGATGGTTTATCCTTAAGTATGTTGTGTCTTTTAATTCGTTTATGCTGTTTCAATCCTTGTTGTGCAGAACTAGCAACTTTATGCATCGTGGCGATAAAAGACTAAAAATGATGGATTTCTACCTCAATTCGGAATTAAGAGTTGCCAAGAGAAGTGGAAGGTCTGAGGAAGTCATGGCTGGTATAAAGAGAATCATTGTACAAGCAACAGAAGTGCTAAATAATTTAATCACAAGGATTTTATTATCAAGTGGACTGGCTACGAGGAAAAAGAATTATCATAAAGAAATTCTGAGTGATATATTCTTAAAGCTGGAACCCCGGTTGGAATTTATATATTTTTTGTTAAGTAAAAGGAGTCCGATTCCAAACCGTCAATAGACCGCAGCTTATGATTTAAGGATTTATTTATATTAATAAATATTTTATTTAATTAGGAAATTATATTTATAAATATCTAATAATATTAGATATTTATTTTTATAATTTCTAAATTAAATTAATTATTTATTAATTAAAGATTATAAGCTGTGCGGGTTAAAAAAACATTTTTTTAGGAGCTATTATAATAAAACGAAATAGGCCACGTTGTGTTAAAGTTAGTAGCAACCCACCAGATTCATTTACAAAGTGAATTGTTTGTGAATAAACTGAAAAAGTCATCCAAGGAATTGAAAATAAAAGTTGAACAAGTGGGTAGCTGCCGACCAGTTCTTTCATTCGCGTTCGCCACAACGCGCGTGTCTTCCACGCGCCCGAAGGCCAAACAGAAACAGCACGCGTGCAGCTCATTTCATTTTCCTGCATCTGGTTTTCACTCGCATATCATTTAATTGTTGGTGAGTTAGACAGCCGCCTTGCATGAAGTCGCCCGCCGCTGCTTTTCACTGCTTTCGGTTGATTTATTATTCCTACATGGTGTGTTAAATTGTACTATAAATATATGTGATTTTCATAGGTTTAGAGAGCATCCGGAGAACTGCATTTCATTTGTATTCTCTCTCAAAAATTCAGTAGCTTCTCTTGTAATTTCAGTTTCATTTTATACACTTTAATTTTCTGCAAATTTAGTATAAATTCTATTTTGGTTGAAGATTTTACGGGGATTACTTGGAGTGCTCTCTATTTCGTTGGAAGCTATTTCGATTTTATTTTCTAAACTCTTATTTTACGGGGATTGCCAGGATTACTCTTCTCTATTTCATTGGAAGCTATTTCGGTTCTATTTTCTAAACTCTTGTATTTCATATTTTATTCATGCAATTTTGTACCATGTTTTCTTTTAATCCCATGATGACGATTCGTTCGATTACGAACTAATCGACGACATGAGATTCTAATGGATTTATTTACGTAATTTAGAAATTCGATGCTTTAATAATTTGTATTATGATAAAAATTCAGATTGCCTAATATGGTTGCGCTTAATTTGTTAGATGCGTAGCTAACGTCTAAATTATTAATTCCTAATGAATGCGAAAGTGGATTTAGGAATTTAGAATTTGCCATGTTAGCATAGGTTCGTAATTGTTATGTACATTTACGATAAGTGGTAGGGTTTTGGATCACATCGCCCTATGTAGCCAACAAGTTTTTGAATAACTATCCAAGTCATCAATTCCTTTATTATGGCTACACGTCTAATAAATCCACTTATCACTTGATGAGTTGGCAACCCTTGAGAAAAATGGCACTTGGGAATTAGTTCATCCTCCTGCTAACTCTGTTGTTATTGGGTGTAAATGGGTGTTTGCATTAAAGTTGCAACCAGATGGCTCATTAGCCAGGCTCAAAGCTCGTCTTGTAGCTAAAGGCTATGCTCAGGTATATGGAGTTGACTATTTTGATACATTTTCTCCTATGGCTAAAATGTCTTCTGTTCGCTTGTTAATTTCATTAGCAGCTTCCTATCATTGGCCATTACATCAACTAGATGTGAAGAACGCCTTTTTACATGGTGATCTTCAAGAGATAGTTTACATGGAGCAACCACCAGGGTTTGTTGCTCAGGGGGAGCGTGGTTTGGTCTGTAAATTAAAAAAAAATTTATGGCCTGAGACAATCGCCTCGGGAATGGTTTGGAAAGTTTTCTGCAACGTTGATAGAATTTGGGATGAAACGTTGCATCTATGATCCTTCAATGTTTCATTATAAGGGGGAGTCAGGTAGAAGAATTTTCTTGGTTGTCTATGTCGATGATATTGGCATAACTGGCGATGACAAAGATGGAATCCAAACTCTCAAATCCTTTTTAATGCATAAATTTGAGACTAAAGATTTGGGAAAATTACAGTATTTTTTGGGTATTGAAGTGGCTCAGTCAGCAAAAGGTATTGTTTTGTCACAACGAAAATATGTTTTGGATTTGTTGAAGGAAACAGGATTGTTGGGAGCAAAACCAACTGGTTCACCCATGGATGGTAGTCAAAAGTTGACAAGTATAGAAGGTGATTTGTTTGAGGATCCCAAAAGGTATCGAAGATTGGTTGGAAAACTTAACTATCTTACCGTAACTCGGCCAGACATAGCTTTTTCGGTGAGTGTAGTGAGTCAGTTTCTCTCATCTCCGCGGGTACCTCATTGGGAGGCAGTTATTCAAATTTTAAAATATCTGAAGGGTGCTTCTGGCAGAGGCCTTTTATTTCATGATCATGGACATATGAAATTAGAAGCATATTCAGATGCTGATTTGGTATTTAAGCGCTCTACCATCGGATATTATGTCTTTTTCGGAAGTAATTTAGTTTCATGGAAAAGTAAGAAACAACAAGTTGTTTCACGATCTAGTGCAGAGTCCGAGTATAGAGCTATGACAGACACGTCTTATGAGCTTGAATGATACAAACATCTATAACAGATTTGGGCTTTCAAAACTTAGTTCCCATGACCCTCTGGTGTGACAATAAAGCTGCTCATTACATTGCATCTAACTCAGTGTTACATGAACGAACAAAGCATATCAAAAGGGACTGTCATTTTATGCGTGAAAAGGTTAAGGCTAGAACAATTGCTACTGGTCATGTGCGGACTGCAGAACAGGTTGCAGATGTGTTAACGAAGCCATTAAGTCCAACTAGGATATCGTATTTGTGTGACAAGCTGGGCATGATTAACATTTATGCTCTAGCTTGAGGGGGAGTGTTAGATTACTATTCTTATATTTAAAATTTAAGGATTCCATTTGTCAAAAAAAAAAAAAAAAAATTTAAGGATTCCATATATATATGTTTCCATGTAGGGACTTACCTTGTATGCCTATGGTACGGCTATATATACACCTTCTATTAGAATGAATAAGATATGTTTTTGCTGCCCTAATAACAATTTACATATCAAATTGTTATTAAAAAATTAATAACATAAGATTTTACACGTTCAATTTAATATTTGTGTTCTAACTTGAATTCTTAAAATTTGATTTGGAAGATTTTATAGACCACATGAAATTAACGAAATAATCTTTAATTTAGGATGATTTAACCATTATTTTCCAATTAAAACTACGCAAAAATAAAAGAGAGAAGAAATTACGATTTTTTATTCTAAAAGTTCTTTTCGATTCATGAAATCTACTATATTTCATTTTAATTATCAAAATACCTTTCTTATTATTTGAAAATAGTTCTACTAACAAGCAAATACAATTTTAATAATAAATATAATAGTATTTTATCCAAAATTTGGGTAGTCGCTAGTCTGGCCACAGTACGAAAAATAAATAAGAACCATTAGATTTTAATATAAATAGATGAAAAATGTTGGATCTAGCTTAAAAATTATTTTGTATTTTAACATTTAAACTTTTGAAATATGAAAATATATGTATGTCATGCTTTAAATCAAATATAAATAGGTATTGTATAGGTCTTCTATACTGAATATGATTAATGTAAAATTTCGTAATTATATTTTCTTTTGAGATTCTGAGTGTTTACACTTCGATAATAATTCTTAAATCTTCACTAAATTAAAGGTAATTTTATGAGCTTCGCGTGGTCTGTAAAATCATACAAATTTGATTTATAGATCTCGAGATAGAGCCCAAAAAGTAAATATGATTTTTTTTTAATATTAATAAAAAATAAAAAAAAATCGATTGTATCCTTTTTTAATTATATCCTTTTCATATAATTTTGTTTTAAAATTCAATTCTAATACAACCTTCTTTAATTATATCCTTTTTAGATTATGATTTTCTTTTTGATATGATAAAATCTTGATAATCTATTTATAAAAATATTAAATTCAACGGTTGAGATTATTTTAGTAATACAGTGATCAAGAATAAATGTAAGATCCCATCTTACGTTACGCTTATTATATATAAGGATATAGTAGAATATAATTTGAATTAAATACCTTCTTTTAATTTAGTATCACCAACTTATAACTCGTGCGATGCACGAGTTTATTTTAACATATTATAGTTGTTTTTTATTATAATCAATTTATATATTTAATAATTATTTTAATTATAATTTAATATATCGAATCATATTAACTAGATTCCAACATGAAATTGGTTTAAATAACTAACATTGGTTAAAATAGTTTATTTATGATATTGGAATGTTAATTATATATTAGTTATAATAACAATTGTTTACAGTTAAAAATATAAAATTTAAATTTAAATTTATTGTTGACGCCTTGACGGAATTCGAAACTTGGTATATAGAAAATATTGTTTGGTATCAGATTTAACGGTTATCATCTCTTTAATAAAAATTTAATGGTTATTACGATTTTTATGGATAAACCATGTTGAAACAAATTGAACCAAATTATGCTCTTGTTTGCTTATTATAATTTAGTATAGATATCAACCTTCTCGAGGGGTTTAAAAAGGAGAAAAAGGATTCTGGGATTAACCTTTGAAAACTTTTCCCAGATACTTTTTAAAATTTATGGGACCCACAGAGCTAATTAATAAAATTTTAGGTAAATATTGATTTTACAAAAATGTCCACCCACATTTACATATAAAATTATACTATGTAAGTAAACTTACATGAAATATATCTCAGACTCCCTACTCTATTTAAAAAATGATCTAAATTGCACTTTTAGTTAATTTTGGATAATCAATAACACTTTCAGTCAAAAATTAGTTGGAAATTTATTCTAAGGGTCTGTTTGGGAACTCATTTTGCCTATAACTTATGACTTATAAGCTCATAAGTCCTTATGGGGGGTGTTTGCCAAAATAAGATTTAGCTAAACTTATAACTTATAAGTTCATAAGTTGATTTCTTAACTTTCAACTTATAACTTATAACTTATTCTCTTTATACGCAATATATAATATCCTTCCAATCTTCAAAACCTTATATCTCTCGATCCATTCATTAGAAAATTGATATGTATATATCAAATTTCCCTATTAATCGAGATCTATCCATTGATATCCATTGTTATATATACAAAAAATAATATTTTGAAAATTATAAAAAAAAGTTAACTTATAAGTTCTGATTTACCCAAACAATCTACTGTTTATAAGTTCTGATTTACCAAACACTCTAATCTCTACTCTTATCACTTATATGACATAAGTGCTTATAAGTCATAAACTACTTATTTTAAGATACCCCAAACATACACTTAGTTTGGTTGACTTAATTGTAGATAATGACACTGACTCTCTGGTAATCCTGATTTGTTGCATTCTAGTGCAATATATTAATATTTTTTTAGTTTCAATTTTACTGAAAATGAGTACATTATAATACAATATGTAGTGATATATTAGAAAAACAAGAGAATAAGCGCATATGAGTACCATTCGTGTAAGTTTTTTATTTGAGGTTCATTTCAAAATTGAACTAAATTTACTATCTTCTAAATTCGTGCATTTGTGGAACAAATGGGGAACATAATGTGCTTGATCATGGCCATCATCATGATCGGTATAAACGTAAAGAATCAAAGAAAAAAGAGGGGAAAGTTTGCTATTTATGGAACAAAAAATACAATGAAATCAAGATGTTTCTAATTTATGCAATTCGTAGCTCATCTTACTTAAATGTACAATTTTTTGCTATCCCGTTTTGTACCTGGAAGATTTCAAGAATGTCCTTGTTTTAGTATGCAATCTCACTCATTTAAGCTGACAACTGAGGAAACTACATATACAGTGATTCTTCCTAAGGACTTCCATTGGAAAGGTATGTCTCTTAGTGGATATACATTTACATACATAACATTTGTTTTTTTAGAACTTTAGCAGAGCTTCCTTGTGAATATATAGTACTATGGTAGCACTCAGGTAGACTAGAAATCGATTTTATTTGAAAATTTGAATGCATTTTTATTGGACAGGGAAAGAACAAGATTAATCAGCACGAGCAGAAGCAACGCGACCATGGAGATGTATCATCTTGAGTAGAAAATTTAGGTCCGGATCGAATAGAATAAGAAAAACAAAGAAATGACAGAGAAAAACATAGAAGGCAACAAACTCGACCCTAAAGGTGATATTGAGTTGGGAGTTTTCATACACTGCCAAGGATGTGCACAGACAATCCAGAAGTCCTTACGAGGATTTGAAGGTAGCGAAGTTATATATTAGTTTAGATGTAGTATAATGCAGTGTGTTTGGACTTCATCCATGCCTTTTGTTGAAATGTAGAGTTTAATTAGGACAACATCAAGTAACATTGTATTATAGTGATGAAAATAATATATATGTAGGTGTGGAAGTAATTGAAATAGACTCGAAAAATCATAAGGTAACAGTGAAGGGAGCAAAAGCTGATCCGATCAAAGTTGTGGAGAGAGTTCGGAAGAAGAGCCGTAAGCATGTGGAGCTTATATCTCCAGTGTTGTCAAAAGACAAACAAGAAGAGATTAAGGAAGTGAAAAAAGAAGAGGTGAGTGTTGTTGGCCATCGTAATAGGATTTACTTGTTCTTCTTATTGCACCTATGATATTGACAACGATTTCATATACTTATAGATTGATACTTGTACACATACATAATTGTTGTTTCTGATATATGTTCGGTTGTATAAAGCCGAAATTGGTTGAAATAACTCTAAAAGTGAATCTGCATTGCCCTGGCTGTGCCACAGATGTGAAGCAAACCATCCACAAACTGAAAGGTACAGATCCTACTTCTTTACTTTTTGTAGAGTTGCATTGTTCAATGAGGTACATTTCCTTGTATCGAGAATAACAGAGAATGCCATGATTTGTTTCCTTGTGCGTGGGTGAGACAGTTTGGCAATTAGCATTAGCGGATTGAATTAGCTTGATTAGTCGATTGAATTAGCTGTTTTTAACTAACGGATTGAATTTGTTGTTTTGAATGAAATTGTTTGGTGCTGTTTATATTTTGAGTAGGCACATAAAAAAACTTCTAATTCAAAAAGCTCCTCCAAGTAGTTTTTTAAAAATTAGCCAATTCTTTCTCAAATCACTAACTTCCAAACACGACCATACTTTAGACCTTTTGGCTTATCTTAAAAAAAGTTGCATGTCACTGTTTTCATTACTTACTATAACTTATGTTTTCTTTACTTATAACTTACTTATTATAAAACAAATAGGCACGTACTTGTGTTGCTAAACTTTTATTTTTTTTGCTAAATTACATATGTTGCTAAACTTGTGTTGACAAAATGGTGGTATGTATGTACATACAAATATGTCCCCTGGTGCAGGAGTGCTGACAGTAGAAACATATTTGAAAGACTCGATAGTAAAGGTGATGGGAAGCATGGAAGCAAAGAAGATAGTGGAGTTGGTGAAGAAAAGGGAAGGAAAGCAGGCAGTGATTGTGAAACAGGAGAGGAAAGGTGGTGGTGGTGGTGGTGGTGGCGGAAAGAAGGATGATCGGAATAAGAATCCAAAGGAGGGAGGAGAGTATCAGAAAGGTGGGAGAAAGGAAAAGGACTCATCTTCCATTTACCCCAATTATCCCGCTCACATTGTTTACGCCCCTCAACTTTTCAGTGACGAAAATCCTAATGCTTGCTCCATCATGTAAACCATATTCAAGTTTCTATAGAGAGTACAGACTACCAGAATAGTATCCAGTTGCAAGGCATATAAGCCTAAATAGTAAAAAAAAAAAAGGGATGTCTGGTTAAAACTTATAATAAACAACATCAATTTTGCTTCCACTTCCTTTTGAGTCTCTTGTGAAATAATGGAAACCATCATACAAAAATTTACGGTGTCCACATCTGCTAAATTCAGTCTCCATTATTTAACATTACAATTACAGAAACCTTATGTATTTGATGTAAAATAAATATCAAAACATACTACCATGAAACAATGTTATCGGTTTCAATTTCAAGTAATGAATAAGCAAACTTCAAATTGCTTACAGTAAGAAGTTAAGAACCCAGTTAAGAACCATCTGCCTATTATTCATACCAATTAAGAATCAATATACAACTGACCTTCAATTTCTTAAATACCAACCAGACTTGTAGAAGTTCCTAACCCTCCTTGCCCATCACCAACTTCATAATCCTGCTTTTTATTAATTAAAACAATAAAACTATAAAATCTCAGGGAAATGTCACTTCAAGAGTTGTTTTTGTTTCCAAAGGAATTTGAACTTGAATTATATGCTCCATGTCCACTAGGGTAGAAAACCATAGCTCAAAGTCTTAAAACTGGTAAAAACAAAATAGTTCGGAAAATAACATCTCCCTACATTTTCACTTCACAAACCAACAGAGTAACTTCATCAAACCATGGAAACTAAAAAAAACATAAATAAAATTTTACAATACAGGAAAATATCCAGTTTTTGATTCGCGTTGAGCATGCAACCACTTGTTACCAGCTTGAATTTTAATTTAAGAAATATATTCTAGAACAGACTTCATTCTACTTTCACTCTGGATACAATTTCTGACTTCAATTCGAAAGTATCTGGGGAGTAACAAGTAGAAATAAATCCACGTTCATGTTTGACCAATCCCTTGTTTCGTTGTACATGAAAAGAGAGCAAGTGGCAAGCGAGGCATACATTCTCATTTCTCTCTTCTGCCTGAACTAATACAATAACTTCCCAAAGACAACCTATGCATAGTAATTCAAGCTCGATTTCTTCTTTGCCTGAACCTGGATGATACCTTCATTGAAATCTTCA
Source organism: Kitagawia praeruptora (assembly GCA_037693485.1). Taxonomy (NCBI): domain Eukaryota; kingdom Viridiplantae; phylum Streptophyta; class Magnoliopsida; order Apiales; family Apiaceae; genus Kitagawia; species Kitagawia praeruptora. The sequence continues at coordinate 45,013,603 of CM075354.1, forward strand.
TGGTTCACCTAGACAAAACAACAAATTTTGAAACTGTATCAGAAATGTTCAACACACCAAGATGTACATAATTAAAATACAGTCATCAACTACAAGTAAATGCATAAGGTCTGGGAACATAGAAAAATATAGTTTTGAGTTAAACTGTCGAGGATTTTTTTAGTCCAAGGGTGTTCTACAGTTTAATTTTTGAAAGAAAGAACTCATCAACTACAGGTCAATGCAAAAGGTCCGGCCACAAGGAAAATTAGAGAAGGGAGAGGGAGGACGAGCAAGAGAGGGGAGGTGGGGAGAGCGAGAGACCTCAGTGGCATCACGACGTAGAGCTAGCATGCCTGCCTCCACACAAACAGCTTTCAGTTGTGCCCCATTGAAATCATCTGTTGACCGAGCGAGCTCCTCAAAATTGACATCTGGGTGGACATTCATCTTTCGAGAATGGATCTACACAAAACCCCAATCCATGTAAAGGCAGATTTTTTAGTAAGGTGAATAGAATAAATAACAAATTCTAACTTATTAACAGCTGTTAAAAATATACCTGTAAGATACGAGCTCTGGCTTCTTCAGTTGGATGGGGAAACTCAATTTTACGATCCAACCGCCCAGAACGCATAAGAGCAGGATCCAAGATATCAGCACGATTTGTTGCTGCTATCACCTGCAAGCAGATAAATTGAGTATTAAGAGGTCCTACTACGAGATTTTCCTATGCAGCAAATGTCTAAAAGATTTCAACTACATCTTGCTATCAACTCATACACCCGACTAAAACTTACAAATCAGAATCCATGCAGTTTTTCAACTTGTACAGATTATAATCTAATCTTTAGATAAACCTTAATTTGCACATATCTAGTAATTGCTCACATTTTTGGATTAATTTTCTCTTAAACAATATAAAAACTCATTCAGGTAAAGTACAAGGAACACAGAAACAAAGAGCATTTGCTATAAAAAAAAAAATACAAGATCCAAGAATGACGTAGCAGCAATCATGATTGTGTTCGAGGAGGAAGATAACCAATCAATCTGAAAAGTACGAGGAGATACCTTTATCCTATCATCACTGCTGAAACCATCGAGCTGATTCAGTAGTTCAAGCATTGTGCGCTGCACCTCTCTATCCCCACTAACTTCACTGTATTTAAGGACCAAAAGTATATATATCAACACATCCCAGTAAATGACAGTAAGTAAAGAATGACTTACATCCTAGAATTTGGTAGACATTTTTTACAAAATAAAAACATGCTATACCTGTCAAACCGTTTTGTCCCAATGGCATCAATTTCATCTATGAATATGATGCAAGGGGATTTTTCTTTAGCAAGCTGAAATGCATCACGAACAAGTTTTGCACCATCTCCAATGAACATCTATAAAAAATTAGCGTAGTCAATAAAAAAAACCAGCCACTGCAATGATCATGTCAATTATGAAGGACATGCATAGTTTCATACTAATGATAACTTTATGAGATCTTAGTTTAAATATAAACAATTTAAACCTGTTGTGTGAATTATAGATTCCTAAAGTATTTGTATTTACTTAAATGGGATAACTCTTATTGTTTGAAGCAAATTTTGATGTACTCTAAATTTGCTGAGAGAAAGAACCTTTGACTAGATGAGCCAGGTTGAAACTGAATAAGCAAGTCAACATTTAACAAGCAGTCAGTAATTAGAGGTACCAAGGAAAATATTACAAAACCCTTAACAAGGCAGAAATATTATATACACCAGCCCAAATACTGTGGCACCTATTTATTGCTTTCTAATTAACTTTTTTTGAAAAAGAAATCAGCAATATACTTTTACAAACCTACTCATTATTGAACAATATCTGAAGTATGATATAAACAAACAAACACTAAAACTCGTTTAAAAAGACTATCCACCTATAAAAGTGATAGCTTTAATAATTTGGTATGATTCACCGGCTAATAAATAATATAACAAGAGCAGAAGTTGTTCAGAAAGTAAGATATGTGGCAACTTAGACAAGCTTTGTTACAGATCACTTTAACAACTTTACTTCGGTATACAAAACGGTCATCCAACTGTATAGATGTAATTTACATAACTAAATCAAGGTGCACCACGAATTTTAATTATGAGTATTAATTATTAAAGTCGAGAAAATTGATGATTTAAATCAATTCACATCCCACTAGGTTAGATCATTACAAATTTAACAAAATTGGAGTTGTTAAGGTGATCACAGCGAAGCTTGGAGGAGTGCTGGATATCCTCATTTCTGTATATGGACACTGATTTTACATGGTCTCATGCAACAGATGGTCTGTAAGTGCATCAAAATAGACTTAATTTACATAGACAAACAAGAACATAACTAACCAAGAATACATACCTGAACAAGTTGAGGCCCAGCTAGCTTTAGAAATGTAGCATTTGTTTGGGCTGCACATGCACGAGCCATCAAAGTTTTTCCAGTACCAGGAGGACCATATAAGAGTACACCTTTGGGTGGACGAACTCCTAGTTTCTGAAAACGCTCCTTGTGTGTCATTGGCAAAACAATAGCCTCGACTAATTCTTGGATCTGTTACCAGTAGAACAAGTTAAAAAATAACGAAGAAGAGAAACAATCAACTAATACAAAGACACCATTGTAAACTTGCCTGTTTCTCTAGGCCTCCAATGTCATTGTAATCTTCGGTTGGTTTTTCATCAACCTCCATTGCCTTAACACGAGAGTCATACTCGGAGGGCAGGGTATCAAGGATCAAATAACTATCCTTATTCACCCCAACCAAATCCCCGGGCTTCAGCTTATCAGGATCAACAAGACCAACCACGGGAAGGAAAATTGTCTACATTCAAATTGAAATAGAAACTATATTTGTTAATAGGCGGATGAGGAATACAGTATTAATTTACAGAAAATGCCTACAGTATATTGACTTATACTCTGTTACAAGTTTAAAAAGTTAGAGAAGTAGTTTCCAACAGGGACTAGGAAAAGAAATTTAGTTAAGTGACTGCTGCACAGAGAGGCTCTATGATATGATTCAAAAAATGAGACAAAGTTAAATCTTTGCTTTCAATCGATAATTATTTCAAGAATATTTTCATCACTTTAAGAGACCTAAAAGTAGGTTACATAGTTGATTACTTGTTTGCTACATAAGGTGGAATAGGAATTAGAATTAGCAATAGCAATTGTTTACTATTTACACCACTGGCTTGACTACTAGCCTGCTACTATTAGTAACTGATACATGAGGCTTGTGCCACTATTAACTAACTGGTAGCAAAATTAATGCTGTTACTAAAACAAAACAATTGCCAAAGATAGAAGAAAGAAAGCAGCTATAAAGTATAAACGCATGAGAGCATTATGGTTACCTGCCGAGTAGATGTTTTCAGTACAACACATTTACCCTTCCTTTGCGAGTCAAGATCGATATTTGCACCATCTTCCTCAGCCTCATCCTCAGGGTTCATTTCCAAAATCTATAAGCAAATATACAAGAGAGTGAGTGCCAAGCAGAATAGCCAGAACTGAATTGGGAACACTGTATTCCACTTTTGGCACAAGAATTGGTTCAAGATAATACCAGCACACCTCACCTCAAATAAGCACAACAGCAACTCCTTAATCTATGTCATAATTTCCTCTCCTCTCAGTACTGGCTACAACCATTAAAATTCTTAAACCCGAATTACCAAAATCAAATTTAGCCCCAAAGAGTGTTTTAGATACATACCCAAACCTAAGAACAGTGAAAACCAATTGCCACTCTTAGTACTAAAGTCCCGTTAATCAAAATCTTAAACAACAAAGCATTTATTTAACCTCTGGTGCCACAACAACACTCTTTACATTATTTCACACACAAAGTCTTTAACAATAAAGTCAAAAGAGTCAACAGCCATCAGATCTAAGAAACAAAGACCAACAAGTAACCGCAGCAGTGAATCAATTACTCAAACCAAATAACACTTCTACAAGCCCAATTTTATCGCAGCAATAACACAACTCAATCAAGTAACTAAAAATGACAAATTACAAACCCCAAAACAAAAACAAATCAAACACAATACACTAATCGAAAACTAACAGAAAAAGTAATAACAGAAATAACAACCTCAACGATGTTTCCGACTAAGTAGGGAAGCTGCTTATTAAGCTTAATCTTCTCCTGATTCTCCTTGATCTTTTCCTTTATCGAATCGACTTCGAGATTTGTCCTTTGTAACTCATCCTACAACAAACAAACAATCACTAAATCCACATATATACACACAAAATACACACAAATAAATAATAAAATAGTATAGAAAATGTAATTAAAGTATAAATTAATGAATTAATACCTTGAGAACACGAATTTCATTATCGAGGAGACGAGAAGCCCTAGCAATATCATCAGTAGACATAGAGGCCAATTGATCGTCCTCGAAGTTTGTGTCTTCTACCATCGGGACTGGAGTCGCCGCCATTTTGGTTAATTTTTAACCAAATTGAATTGCAGAAGAAGAGAGGATGGAGAAGATGAGATTTATAGAGTTTTTGTGCAAGTGTCTTGTTCAACAATTCATGTATTGGGTATAGTTTTGTTTTGAGTTTAGTAGACCAAAGGCCCAATTCCACTTCAATTTTATGGAAAGGCCCAATTCAGCTTTTAATTTATCAAAAGGCCCAAATGTTTTCCGTAAGGCCATGAATCATGTTACCGGTAAATAAATAAATAAATGTAGAACTTTTCGAATGGGAAAATGATAGAGTTATATAAAGTTTTACAAAAAAAAATCATAAAATGATAAGTGTTTTAATTTAATTGGTTATAATTTGTACTAGCCTAAAACCCGTGCGATGCATGGATTTTTTTTTATATTATATATAAAAAATCATTAATTAAAATTATTTTTTTAAAAACATGAATTTTTTAGGCTTACTTTTTTATATGAGATGATTTGATAATAAGTATATAAATGTTATTCGTGATATTTCTAGAAAAGTAGGGATTTAGTTAGAAAATATAGAAAAGATGATAGGTTTTAGTTAAAAAGAATAATCAATTAATTATTAGTAATTATAAAATTATTACTTCATTTTTAAATAGAATGTGAAAAAGGTAATTGATTTGTTTATAGTAATTATAATTGAATTACATTATTTAGTAAATACAATTGCTCGTAATGTTTTTAGAAAATGAGAAAATAATATTGTCCGTGATATTTCTATTATAAAAGGAATTTTAGTTAGAAAATATAGAAAAGATGATATGTTTTAGCTGAAAAAGGTAATCGGTTAATTAATAATATTATAAGATTATTAGTTTATTTTATTAAAAAGAACCGTCCGTGATATAATTGGAAAAAAGAGATTTTAGTTAGAGAAAATAGAAAAGTAACGTGCATGATTTATGTGAAAAAATTAATTGATTAGTTTATAGTAATTCTAATTTAATTATGTTATTTTACGAAGTAAAATTGTTCATAGTTTTTAGAAAATGAGAAAGTAACGCTACCCGTTATATTTTTAGAAAAAAATGGATTGTAATTAGAAAAAATAGAAAAAATGATATATTTTAGTAGAAAAGGTAATCGTTTAATTATTAGTATTATAATATTATTATTTTATTTGTATTAAATAGAAACGCATGTAATATAATTAGAAAAATGGAGGTTTTAGTAAGAAAAAAGAAAAAAGGTAACGTGTTTTACTGAAAAAAGGTAAACGTCATGATATAATTGGAAAATGAGATATTTTAGTTTGAGAAAAGAGAAAAGGTAACGTGTTTTGACTGAAAATGGTAATTGATTAGTTAATAATAATTATATATAATTATGTTATTTTTAGCTGAAAAGGTAATTGGTTAATTATTATTATTATTATAATATTATTATTATTATTAAATAGAAACGCCTGTAATATAATTAGATAAATGGAGGTTTTAGTAAGAAGAAAGAAAAAAAGGTAACGTGTTTTGCTGAAAAATGTAACAGTCCATGATATAATTGGAAGAAGAGATATTTAGTTAGAGAAAGAGAAAAGGTAATGTGTTTTGATTGAAAAAGGTATTTGATTAGTTAATAGTAATTATATATAAATGTTATTTTATTAAATAAAATTGCTCGTAGTGTTTTTAAAAAGGAGAAATTTTAGTTAGATAAAATATAAAAGATATTCTATTTTAAATAAAAAGGAAACTATTTAGTTATTGGAAAATAGAAAAGGTTATATGTTTAAACTGAAAAAGGAAATTGATTAATAAAGAGAAATTTTAGATAGATAAATATAAAAGATATTTTATTTTACCTGAAAAAGGAAATTATTTAGTTCTTGAAAATAGAAAAGATAATATGTGTAACCTGAAAAAGAAAATTGATTAGTTAGTAGATCTGTAATTGAGTAAGGGTAATTATGTAAATTCAATAGGTACCGTTGAACCAAACTTTTAATGTTTCGGAATTTATATAATAGTATAGATTTACACTACTCATTCTGTGAATTTTTTTTGGTACACATAGCATTATTCTTAATGAATATTGAGTGATTTTTCAAATATGAAATTTGTATATTTATATAAAGTCGATAATAATTTCATAAATGTAGGGTTTTTTTTTGAGGGATCATAAATGTAGGTTGATTGTTAATTAAAAGTGTTCTTCTACTAAATTTGTTTTAGTACTTTGTCTATCAAATACAAACACATAAAACTTTCAATGAACTACAATATTCCTACTCCTACTCTAACTCAGTTACACAAGTCATCACAAATGTATGCTATCTGCTAATCTTCTTCAACAAGCTAGAATCTCACTCTAAGTGAAATTTTAAAACTGAAACTGTATATAGATTACACTAAACCCCTCCGACTTGCTTTAACTGCTTTCGTCTTTCTTTTTCTCCTTCTTAGTAGGAGGACAACTAGAGCATTGTGATTAATACACATAAATATATGGTGGAAGGCAAAGTTGGTACATATGTCTTATACGGCAGTGCAGTTCTTCTTGGACTCGTTTGTAGGGAGGTGATCGACAAGTACAAGGCTAAACAAGACATGCACAGTCCCCATCCCGCTGCCACAAAATCACCCTCCCCCGTCACCGTCGATCCGTAATATTGAATCCTAACTCTGTATTCTGCTTTTATGTGCATGTTTGATGTGAAGCAGATCGTGTAAAATTATTTGGACAAGTTCGATAAAAGATGACAAATACAGTTCCGGCAGTTTTCTCATGACAAGTTTTTGGTCCTCGCTCAAATAAAAAAAAATCCGAAAAATCAAATATTTATCCCACGCTCAGGACGTGCACATCCCTCACTCGATGAGTGTCTTGTATACTTACTTTTGCTGGCGTACTAAACTGATTTTTTTGCCCAAATGTGGTTTGGGGATTATATTGTAACCCTTTTGTTTGAGGATTATTGTAACCATTGTGTTCACAATTTTAATTATTTTAGGTAGTTTTAATAGGATATTGATATTGAAACTTAGAATCCGCTTTCATTCCGTATTAGATGATATTCAGCAATGCCATAATTATAAGATGCATGTTATTCAGCAATGCCACAATCATAACTTCAAACATCATTTAAAAACTCAGGAGACAGTGTAATAGACTGCAAGACTTGCACCAGGACCCTAATCAGCTGGTTCTGGCTTTTAAAAATCTCAAATCCTTAGTTTTAATCGAGTGCTTAAAAAGTACTGTAAGAACAGAGCTAAAGCTTCAGTAGTTGCCTTGTCAATGTAGAATGGTAGCCAAAAGAGGCATGAAGAACTCATATTCTTTGCGAAGTCCAAGCTCCAACGAATATATGCTTCCGAATCCAGCCTATCTGTAAAAAAATGAATTATGATGCAATTCAAATGTAATTCTCTCTACAGAAGAATTCTCAAATGTAATTCTCTCTACAGAAGAATTCTTACTACTTCTAATATAGGCCAAACTATAATAAATATTTGCTGCCGAATGCAGGCTACAGCCTATCTATAAAAATGAATCACGATGTTAAAAATGTAATTTTCTATACAGAAATTGTAACAGAAATGTCCAAGTTTTACAGATTCTAAAAGAGGACTACATGACATTTAATATACATTCAAGATGTCTCAAGTCATTGATTTGATGGAGCCTGATTCTCCGCAGAGTGCCTAATTTACAAATCACTCATACAAGGATGGTGTTATTATCACAATGTTACATTGTGCGTGTGGGACAAATGTTGAGCAAGTGGCCTATTATTGGAAACCAGGTTCCCCTCACAAGGTCTTAAAATTTGCAAGGAGCTTGTGTAAGTAGGGTTTGCTGGTATGCTGGCCTAAGACTAAAAACTTCAATACTTCATAATGCTAGAAAAAGACTACAACTTAGGTATTATGGGGATCTTGTACTACAACCACCCATATGCCACCCTCCGATGAATCCTGCAAAGATTCCTTTAGCAGCCACGATTCCATTACATAGCATATTACTAGCATTCATACAAATTCATTCAAATGGTCGAAAGGGGTTTTGCATTCCGCTAAAAATAACAAAAGAAGATGTAACAAGCAAAATTGAACATAAAATTACCAGGATAATCATTTTACGGATGAGAACATATGAACCCCCAATACGGCCATAACCATTTGACACAATAGCCTATAGTTAGAAGTGTATATTGACACTGAAAAAACAATTCTAGCCTGCTATGTAACCGATTCACATCCCTTCTGTCAACATAATCAATGTTACCGAGCATCAATCTTTCCTCTTGCAATGCCTATCTACTAGAGTATAAAATTCTGAACATATGTGCATATTAACTAGATAACAATGCCTAAACTTTTGTCCAAACACATTATCATAACCAAAGTAACACTTCTATTGCTTAGTGACAAATTAATCACATGTTTATGACAGGTCTGTTCTTAAGAATACATAACGGACACAGAGGAGTGAACAAATCCAACATGTATGTCATATTAATTAAAACTGAAAGATTGAAACATAAGAACAATAAACCACAACCTGATTCTCAACATGAAAGAAAGTTAGAGATAAATATCGAGAATATTGGCTACTGCAAATGAACACAAGGGTTTTATAAATTTATTTATCAAAAAAAAAAAGAGACAAAACTCTGGTCAGTTTGATACCATCTCTCTGTTTTATCATCACATAGATGCGCTTCTACAAAAGGGTGTCTTATTAAAAGCTTAAACATATAAGAAGACATTCCTCAGGAGCACATCAATGTCTGATTTGGCTAAGAATCATCATTCCAGAGTCCTTCTTTAATTGAAACAGTGTGTGTGTAGTGTGTGTAAGAAAAAGGACGATGTAATATATGAATGTAGTAATAAAATAAATAGAGACTGCAGGACTGAACTACTGAAGTAGTGCGAGTGAAATAGGGTTAGGTTTTTGAAGGGTTTTTCAAGACTTGTGAATTGCAACTGTGCCCCTCTACTTTTGAAATTTTGGAAATCTGGCATCAACTTTAATGAAAACTACTCCAGTTTGTTAACCTCTTTTTTTTGTTTGGAAACATGTTTGTTAAATATATTATTATTATTATTTATTAGAAAAAAATTGTTGTCACCTCTGTAATAATTTTTTACCCCAAAATATTTATTGCCTGAGAGGTGGTATATGCCTATATTGAGAGAGCCACATTCCTTGATGTCCTCATGTCCTGCACTTTAAAGAAACAATTTTTGACTTTCGAATTGTCACCATTACGAAACAAATAGATAGCAAGTAGATAGAATAGTATCAAGAAAAAAGGATTCTGCTTGACAAATATATTACAAAAATACGTCAAGCATCCAAATTCATATACAGAATAGGTGACTGACATATGGAACTAAACTAGGCCATTCACAAAGAAGAAAGATATGATCAGTCTATGGAAAAAGGTAAACAAAGAGGTAGAAGACATAAAAAACGAGACAATCTTGACACTGGAGATTAAAAAAATGACGATAATAGAATCATCCATCCAATAGTGCAAGGTGCTTCCTAGTTAACCTCAAGAGAAAATTGGCATCTGCTGATTGATCTACTTCCCGATTCCAAGCTCTTTGTTAATATCTTTAGTCAGGGCAAACTGAGCAGTGTTATGCCATGGAAATAATGTACGAGTAACTGGTAGTTTCCTCCGAAGATCCTGCATTTTGGTTGCAAAAGATTAAAGGTCACTAGTGCATTCCTACTGAAAGTTCTGTATATGCAAATAAAATCAGTCGGATCTATATAGGCTCTAGAATATATGTCCACATAAAGGAGGCCAACTCATTATTTTATTTATAATTCTATCTTTCGTTGGTCAAGGGCCTCAAGGCAAGGTAATTATTTAAAATGTATTGTTGTATGCCTATCTGATATAAATACTAAATCTATCGACATTAGAGATGCATGTGTTTGAGGGATTTCAGAGACAAACCTTAAAAGTAGTATCTGGTAAGTTCGAATAGGATGCCTGTATAGTGTAATTGTCAGTAACAGGTCCCTGGAAGAATAAACTTTAACTACTAAAAAATTTAACATATGCCTCAACCTGAAGAGAAGTAAGGTACTCTGTCTCATGATGGCGAATAATGTTCGTCAAGGAAATCGCACAATCATCAGCAGCCTGACACGAACATTAAAAAAAAAAAAAAAAAATCAGCCCACAATCAAGGAGTAAAAACACATAAAATACAGCCAATCAAACAAGCTCGCCCTTTTAGTAAGGGTGTCTATTATTGTAACAAAGAACTTGCCATAAATGTAGCTTTCTATTAGTAAGGGTGTTTTAGTGAATTTGATATAAATGTAGAATTGATTATAACAGGTGAGGCTTTAAAAGAGATCAAAACTATTTATTCATCACAATCGGAAGGAGAAACTTCTAGCTAAAAAAGACAGATAGAACTTAGCACTAAAGGCGATTTCCTTGTCATATCTGTGGTTCCAGATCATTAAAACTAAAACACCAAGGTGCTCATGCAGTTGAACCTGAATTTGCTACATGTCAGATTTAAGAGGTAAGAAAGGAAGTTTACCAGGGTCCAGGAGAAATGCAGAGACCATTAATGTTCACATTTCATTTCTTTTCACATGATGATGGCATTTTAAGAGTAATACATTTGACATTTTTTTCCCCTACGAAACTATGTCAAAATTAGACAATAGGTATCTGCACTGACAAAAGTCATAACCACAAGAAACTTCTTGCTTTTGAGTATATTTGGAGGTTTAAGACCATTGAATTGCATATTCCTCTAATAACACAGATTGTATTCTATCTTTCAAATTGGTTTTTTTTTTTTTTTTGGGAGGGGGGGACTAATTATAATGTTTGCTGAGAATAATTAAAAAGCAACAGCTAGACTAGCGTAACCACAAAACAAGAAAAGCTAAGAGGTACGGTTCTATGGAGATTTACCTGAATGATTGTTGAGTCCTTGCATTCATGTTTTGCATCTAATTGGACATTTCCTTCTTCGAAGTAGTGAGCACCCACCTGAAAAAGTTCAAGATATGCAGTGTAGGCTCGACAAGTCAAAAATTGTCACAGATACACATAACAGCATGCAGTTTTTACATAAAAATTCTTTCTGATACAATTTAGAGGTTATAACCTGCACTTTGCCTGTTACTTCCACAACTTGTAAGTCGTCCTTAAACTCGATAGTCCATATTGAACGCCAACTTCCATTACTGAAAGATAAATCACAACATTTTAAATGGTAAATTAGCAGCAGAGTAAGTTTTAAGGGAACTACCACTTTTTCTGCAAAAAGATTAAGAGATACAAAATGAGTTAACAAAGCTACCACCAATTGTCAAGCGATCTGATGACTTACTTAAACTAGCATATTAGTAAGGCAATCCGGTATTTAAGAATGAGGCAGTCAACTCAACTCAGGCATCCAGTAAACAGATGAAGCGCAAGGGTTCCACAAACAAAAACAGAGATTGTCATTGTATAGCTGGCAATAAAGGGTGCACTATTCAAACTTATAAAGTTTGGGGTTCACTTCGCATTGATGAAAAAGGTACCTACACCCTAAAATCACTGTTGAATTCCTTCAAATGACTATATAATTCCTAGAAATATATGTACACTCTAGAGCACAACTTTAGTTATTACAAACCATAGACCATGCTGAGTCACATACAATTGCACAAAAAGGTAAGGTATATAAGAATATGGTCAAATAAAGAATGTGAACTTAAAGCTCACCAGAAATTTTGTGGGCTGTGTCGAGCAGCTGAAATAACCACAACAAGTGTAAAATCTGATCCAGCGTCCTCTACATCCTTTCCAATTGTACAAAAAACTGAACAGACGCCTTTGGGATAAGCTTCACCAACATATCTACTTAGTTCAGCTTCTACTGCACATCTGTGATTGGAAATTAGGAGATAATTCTTACAGTAAAAGTTTTGTACAATACAGCAAACCATGAGTCCTCCAGAATAAATTAAACTCAATGATGTCAAGACTCAAGAAGCAGCATTACTATTCCACTTTATCGACCAAACACAGGAAGTAAAACTGTTAATCAAATAGTCTACACTTTTGTCGCCTTAAGTAAACATAATTGTTTACACATTCTCTAGGTCAGTGAATAATGACACTAACTACAGGTTCAAAATTCCAGAACAGATTAAAGTTCATCTTTTATATATTTATTTTACTACATTCTTATCCCCATTATCTATGTAGCTCCATTAAACTGTTTGTGGCACAATTTACATATTATCATATCAGAAAAGAGAGTTACAGTAGTCCAACAAGAGAAGAGAGTCACAATGAATGAGAAAATTCTGAAGATGTCCATCAAAGACCTGACGAATTCTTTTCTGATATAGAATTGAAAAATGCAACTGATTCTGCGTATCGAACCATAAACATTCACATAAAGCAGGCTCTAGGTTCATCTGAAAATCTGTAATTAAATACTTTTATTAAGTTCTTTGGTACAGTGTTTCCCAATTGTTAATGGTTCCCTCGCTCGTAACATACTAATATCAGCGCAATGTGCACTGTAGAACTAAAATACATCTTATAGTGATAGTCTCAGTGTAATATCCCGGGGAAAAAAATAAAGATAATTATTTATTATTTTAAGGGATAATACTGCATGCAGTTATCTGAGAGTGTAGTAGTGCATAAAAATGTATATGAATATATTTATATTAAACTTCTATAAAAGTATTGTGATAATCAATATGCAAGTGTTGTTTACATGAAAGAGTGACACAAGGGTGTATATTATTACAATTAGATAGTCTAAATTTTTTATAAATTTGCCAAACACAGGGGACACGCGGCATTTCAAGGGAGTTTGTGCCTGTTACTAACCAAAGTACGTAATAGTATAATATTCTATAGATAGGCATGAAGGAGAAAACCAACAAAGATAACACAGAAGGATACTTTCTACTCATACAGGCTCAAGGATATGAGAAATGGATACACTCCTACACTTTCCAAAAAGAGAGACAGAAAGAGAAAGAGAGTGGGAGAGAAATAGAGACAAACAGAGGAAATGAGAAGCATCACCTGCATCACAAATATCTAAATTCTTAAGTCATGGTCAGTTGTTGTTACTTGTATTTAAGTCTCTCCTGTTATTTTCTCTATTAATCTGTTTGAATTAATTGAATTTTAGGGATGCCAAACTCTCATTACAAAGAGACCCTACTGTATTGTGCTATTTTGGATATACCTTGAGGTTGTTTGGTATGAGAGGTGTGAGTTTTACCCAGTTCTGCAAGGATATTGTTTGACAAATTGTCTAAAGGTGTATTTTCGTGAAAATCTACTCATGGAGACAAGGGATCTAATTTTTGCTGGTCTATGCTAGAGTAATACTTAACGACATGGGCCATGGAGTATTGGTCAGTTCTTGTTGTCTAACTTTGAGAATGATGTTTTTGGAACTCGATGTCAACCTAGCAATGACAAGGTGTGTAAACAGGGAGTCAGGGGTGTTGACTAACAACAAAACTTACAACAAAGTACCAATTCTGAATGGTTCTGATCACTTACAATTGTCGGAAAGCAAAGGTTTATTTCAAGAAGTATTACAACGAGAACATTTCAGCAAGCAAGTAGGAAAATGACAATAATCAAAGCTAGTTCAAGTTCATTTAATTTCCATAAATCAAGGAACAAGGCAAGATTTCTACTCTCTTCTTTTTAATATCCTTTTTCAAATTTAATATTATTTGTCCTTACTTAATACTGGTGAATAGAGTGTGTTTTGATGTTGCTTTGTTGTTAATGTCACAATTTAGTAAGTCCCTTGAATTGGGCACATAATATTATGTGTTGATCATTTTGCAAGCCACTGAAATTATTGATGTAAATTAATAGAACTTAATTATGGAGATGATACCAATTATGTACAATTCATATGGCTTTGAAAGGCTGGGGGGACCAAATGGGGTCGCATCCGCTAGCGGTATAATGATTTTGCCTTTATCCTGGCTGATCACCAGGTATTGGTGGAGTTGCGCTATTCCGAATGATCACCGGAGTAACGCGGGTTGCGTTGTACAACTGATCATCGATCAACGCGGAGTTGGTGTAACCAGGAGTTGATGTGTGAATTACCACCGTCAGTATACGAATTTTATACTTTTTGACTGCCTTGAAAATTGGTTTTGAACTTAACGGAGATTGAGTACTGTTGTCTAAAATACTTATTAATGGTTAATAGAAATCATTTTAGTTATTTAGTATAGACACGTACATTGACATATGCATGCATTTTAGTGGTTTACTTGCTGAGCATATGAATTATGAAATGCTCACTCTTGCTGTTTCAAATTTTGTTTCAGTTAACCCCAAAGGAGGAACACAGCACTACAACACTATTAAAGGAGTGAGCTGGAGCTGAACCGACCCTGATGGAGTACATATGGATATCCGACCTGCTGGGACGGTTCTTGGTTCAAAGTAAAGCTAAAATTTTTATATTTTTGACAAATTTTGACAAGTTGCGGGAAAAAAAATCGTAAGTTACATTTTATTTATAAAATCTCCATCATATATTTACTGGAAATTTGGGGTCGTTACACGCAGTCTAAGTCAGTCACCAAATTTAAGTAACGTGCGGGAACTGTTACTTCATTTTATACGGCTGTGACTACATTAGTCATTTTCTAACAAAAAAGGCTTTTATTGCAATAGGTATCGGAAAAGATCCCTTGTTAAAGAAATTATAAGTTACTACAAATTTTAAAATTGAAGTCTTTAAAGGAACTAGGATACCAAACAAAATATAAGAGAACAATGTATTGTTTTATGACGCAAAAATGCAGCAATAAAGTTTATCACAAATTAATAAAATGTAGAACTTTTACTAAAAAATTCATGTGCCAACACTAACTTGAATTAGACACCAGATCCTAGTCAAAAAGGTTAACACTTACAAGTGATACAGAGATATCTGACACACTCATAAGACTCCTGTGCAGAAAAAATAAAAATTATCGTTGTGTACCTATATTCCTCGACATATGAAGATGGAAGTTCCTCGTCAGCAGCAGGTCTCACTTCTTTACAAACCTGAATAAATTTCACATAGCCATCAAATAGGATACGCCCAATGAAAAAACATGGTACATTACTACCACAAATGGTAATCAAATAAATATATACACTAAAATATGAACTAGTTAGGAAGTATTACAACAAGTATACAATTAAATACAAAGTAATAAAAAGCCTTTATGCGAATAAAATTTACATTCCTAAGATTTCCTTAAATTAATGTACACTGCCCAACTTCATATCAATCTTCTATCAGATTGACATTCTTTCAGCAATTATTAAAGAGGAAAGGGATTACAACAAAGATGGACATACAAAATACCCCAAAAGTGTTTAGACGAATCGAGGTAAAAAACTACAAACGAAATTGCCATTTTTTCCACAATGAAGATTACTATACAAGACAAAAGATAATTACTATAAATGCTCTCCATGAAATTTTTCATAAAAGCTCTCAATGAAGAATCAAACAGAAAACATGCTATATTTAACACTCTAATTCATAATTCAAAAAACTTTCGCAATATATTTACACAATGGGCATAACTTACTTGCTTGACATGGTCAACTTTTGCAACTTGAGCAGTCCTAGGATCAAGATACTCATTCGCACTAATTTCTCCAAACGAAGTAATCAGCACCTAAAGGCATGATACAATCAAGTACAGATGTAAGCTATCCAATAACAGAATAAAACTCAATGTACACAAACACATTAAACACTTCTACAACCATTCATTCTCTACAAGCTGCAAAACAAATCAAATTTTCAGTTGCACCCCACCACGTAAATCATCAACTTAATTCATCAATTCAATCCTACCCCGAATACATAAACACCACACCACAATCAAACCCCAAATCTTTTTATCTTTTCACACTCATTTTCGGTTCAAAAAAGAACCAAAAAAAAACACTTTCTCAGCAATGAAGTATACAATAACACATACATTACATAAAGATTCAAACTTTATCCATGTACTACCTAAAGATTCAAACTTTATTCATATACTACATAAAGATTCAAACTTTACGAAACAAATCAAGAAAAAGAGAGAGAGTAAAAAACATACATCACCACTTCTATTAGGAAACTGAAGAGAAATGAGATGGGCTTTATTATAAAGTGGAAAAGCCTCTGAAGCTGCACTTTCATACACATTATCATCCCCCAATATGGCTTTTACATCTGCAATCAATAGCAGATCAAGAAAATGCAAATACACTACAAAATACATACAACTTCATTTAAATATTAAAATAAATAAAAAATTACACCTTTAGCAACGTATTGAATTTCACCAGGAGGAGAATTAAGAAGGAACCACTTGGCGATTTCTATTTTCTGTTCAGCACTGATCTCATTTTCTTCTTCATCTGCCATTTTTTTGTGTCGTTGGATCCCAAATTTACCCCAATCTCAATACATGTACATTTGAGAGACACATAAAAATTTCTGTTTTTATAACTTGGAATTTTGTGTATGTTTTTATTCTTTTTTCACTTTGTGATAAAATACATTTCAAAATGTTTCAATTTTGTATTATTTAAAATTTTGATTAGAATTTTTTTTAGGAATTTCTAAGTAATTGATTAGAATTTATAAGGTGGTGTAAAATTGGGAAGATACAACTAAAATTTTATAGTTAAAAAATGAGAAAATGCCCAAAATGGCACAAAAATGGGATTGGATGTCCAAAATAGCACTTTATGGAGAGTGTGCCCTGCACTGGCACTTAGATAACGCAAGTCTGATATGCGTTAGGGAGGTAACGCATTCTGTACATGCGTTACTCGTGTTTTTTTACTCTCCCCAGCTGATTCCAGAGCCAATAACGCATTCTGTACATGCGTTAAGGGTGTAACGCAACTGCGTGATGCGTTACACCTGTAACGCATGATGCAAATGCGTTACACCCTTAACGCATGTACAGAATGCGTTTTTCTTGTTTTTTCAGCTACCAGGTGTGTAAAATGAACGAGTAACGCATGTATGACATGCGTTACCCTATAACGCATATGCTACTTGCGTGAGCAAAGTGCCAGTGCGGGATACTATTTCCAAAAAGTGCTATTTTGGGCATTTTTCTCTCAAATTGTGCCATTTTGGCACTTCACCCTTAAAAAATATGGTATTTATTTAAGATTAAAACCATATAAAAAAGAATTGGTGTATTTAAATTTATTTATACTATCATATTAAAGCCGGAAATTAAAAATTTTGTCAGCTTGGTTTTCGGTACGATTATCTTAACTAATAAATAAGAAGAAAAAAAATATAATTAATGGTAAATAGTCGATTGCCTTTTCTAATTTAAAATACATTAATTTTTAATTAAAATATATTACCTTTTATCCTTTAAAAAAATATTACCTCTTATAAACACCTAAAAATATTAATTGTACTATATCTTCCTATTATTAATATTTCTTTTCTAATCAAAAGAAGTTAACTTTTAATTTAAAATATAATTTTGAATAATTAACACATACCCAAAAAAAAATATCAGATCATATATTTCAATTCTTAATATAAGGAAACATGAGTATAATTATTTTTATTTTGGTTCAATATATGTTTATAATTAGAAAAGAAAATACTAGGGATACCAAAAATTATTTTCAAATGCTTACGTGTTACATGCGTAACTAGTAATTTTCCTATGTGCTTCTGCGTACATACATATACGCACACGAATTAAAACGTGTTAAGTGTCATTTCACGTCATTTGGAAAAAGTTATAGGAAAAATTTAGGGTACATAGCATTGCTCAATAAAAAAATATGAGTATAGTTGTTTGTATTTTGGAAATATGAGTATAGTTGTTTGTATTTTGGATCAACGGTTCAGCCATACAACGAATAATGATCATCGAATTTTTAGTATATAAATAAGAATCGTTAGATGAAATGATATATTAAACATAATATTGCAATCATTGATATATACAAAAAAATATCACATATATCTTTCAATCATTAATAAAATATATTAAAAATCTGTATACATTTATAATAAGGAAATATGAGTATAATTTATTTTGGTTCAATAGTTCAAGCATATAACGAATAATAATCATTAGATTTTTAGAAAATAAAAAAGAACCGTTAGATTTAATGAGAAGATATATTATATATTTAAATTACTTTACTAAAAATCCAAAGTTTCAATCCCGTTAATAACATGTTTAATTTAAAATTTGAAATACTCCAATTTTAAACCATGCATGTAATTAATTAAATTTATATTAAACTAAAATAACTATTGAATAATTGAATGTCTTCTTTTTGTGTGTGTATATATATATATATATATATATATATTATATTTTTACCAAATAATAGAAAATTTTATAATTAAGTACAACATCTAAATACTAAAATTTTAAATCAAAAATTTAATTAATTAACGTATCAATCTATCTATATTAATATATTAAAACTGAAATATTGAAAGTTTGTCGATTTGGTTTTCGGTTTAGTTATCCTAATTAATTAATAAATAAATAATATAAATAATGGTAAATAGGCGATTGCCTTTTCTAATCAAAATAATTAGTAGATATTGCCTTTATAAACACCTAAAAATATCAATAGTACAATGAGGGTGTTTGGAGAACTTTTTTTCAGAATAACTCAACTTATTTTAATACAAAGTTAGAGATTCCTAACTTTTTTCTGAAAAAAATTAACATTTTTTTGCAACTTATAGAATCTCAAACATAAATTAAATACTTATATAAAAAAATATCAAAATATGAAAATTTTACCCGAAAATAAGTCCATAAGAACTTAAATTAAGTTGAGCCAAACAGGCTCAATATCTTCCCATCATTAATATTTGTTTTTCGTATGTTGAGCTTACCTCTAGTCGACCTAGAGATTATGGGTTCGATACTCGCTTACCACAAAATTTGTTAATGAACAGATACTTGTTGTAAAAGGCTATAAGCCAAAAATATTTGTTTTCTACTTAAAATAAGTTATCATTTAAGCCGATTGTCTTTCTTAATTAAATATGTTATTTTTTTAATTAAAAAATGTTATCTTTTATAAACACCTAAAAATATCAATTGAACTATATCTTTCGATCAGTAATATTTCTTTTATATTTAAAAAATTTTACCTTTTAATTTACCAAAAAATATCACATTATATCTTCCAATCATTAATAAAATACTAGCCTATAACTCGTGCAAAGCACGGACTATCACATATTATTATTATGAATTAATAAATTGATTGTTTCATTTAATATAAAATTTAATTTGTTTTAATAAATCTTATTATTAATTTTAAATTTAATTATTTTCCATACTTACTTTCATTACATAAATAAATATTATTAATTTAAAGTTATTTTTAAATTTATTGTTTAATATCTTAAGAATTCAATAGATTTTTTAAAAAAATCATTTAGTATAACCTAAAATCGTAGAAGAAAGAATCGTAGGAAGATGTGTGTGCATGCGATGATTCTAATCGGGATATAATTGAAACATTTATAATTATATAAAACATGTGGTATTTTATTTTTAATAAATTATATATAATTTAACTTAATTAAGATTTTTATCAAGTTTTTTTATTTTTCAAAAATATATTTTTGTGTCTTGGTTCGTTGGTTAGTTTGTTAATAAAACATTTGTTAATACCTTCCAAAAAAACAAAAAAACAAATCAAAATGTATTTAATTTTAATTAAAAAAAATTAACCACATATTTTACATGCTATTTTGATTATATTTCAATTAGAATTCTCCACCAACACCTAACTTCTCTTCAGTCGAGAAACCGATATTTTTTTAAATTAATTTAAACAATTTCAATATCAAAAAATATTAATAAATAAACAAATTAAGAAAAGGAAAATATAATGAAAAAAAAAAGTATACTATCTATGTTATTGATAGTTATTGTGAAAATTAAAAAGGTGACATGTTTTAGGTGAAAAAGGTAATTGATTAGTTTATAGTAATTATAGTTTAATTTATGTTATTTTGCTAAATTAAATTGCTCGTAGTGTCTTTAGCAGTGGCGGATACAGGATTTCGAACATGGTGTGTCACTTAAAAAACTTTTAACCTTCGCGCAGATATATTTCACTAAATCATGAAAATTCAATGTTCACAGAAACATTTTATCAAATACTTGGAGTCTAAGACCATTCAATGAGAAATCTTAAACAAACAAATCTTACCAAAATAACTTATCTACAGCTCTTCCTTCTTCATTGATCGTTTTTCATTAAGACATTTCATCAAATGTATTGCAAGAACAAGCATGTTCGGCTTTTGGCTATATAATTTTATTTTATTTTTTTGAAATAATGGTAGGTCACTTGACCCACCATGCCACCATGTAAATCCGCCACTGGTCTTTAGATAGTGAGAAATTAATGTTGATCGTGATAATTCTAGAAAAAATGAATTTTAATTATGAAATATATAAAAGATGATATGTTTTAGCTTAAAAAGGTAATCGATAATTATTAGTATTATAATATTATTATTTTATTTTATTAAATAGAACCACCCATAATATAATTGGAAAAAAAGATATTTTAGTTTCATAATAGGGAAAAGGTAACATGTTTTGGCTGAAAAATGTAATTGATTTGATTAGTTAATAGTAATTGTAATATAATTATGTTATTTTATTAAACAAAATTGCTCGTAGTGTTTATAAGAAAGGAGAAATTTAGTTAGATACAATATAAAAGATATTGTGTTTTACCTGAAAAGGAAAATTAAAGCTAATTGATTAGTTAATAGTAATTCTATTATTTTATTAAACAAAATAGCTCGTAGTATATATAAGAATGGAGAAATTTTAGTTAGATATAATATAAAAAATATTGCGTTTTACTTGAAAAGGAAAATTAATTAGTTAGTAAAAACTACAAAAGGTAATATGTTTAATCTGAAAAAGAAAATTAATTAGTTAGTAGAATGGATTTTATCTGTAATTAAGTAAGGGTAAATAAGTAAAATCAACAGGTACCGACCAACCAAACTTTTAATATTTCGGCTTTTATATAATAGTATAGATATTAAAATCCTATATATATTTATAATAAGGAAACATGAGTATAATTGTTTATATTTTGATTCAACAATTCAACCATACAACGAATAATGATCATTAAATTTTTAGTAATTATAACATAAAACGAAATTTATAACATATCAAAAAAATCCGTGAATCGCACGGGTTGTAAGCTAGTACTATTATATTAAATCCGAAACATTTAAAGTTTATCGGTTTGGTTTTCGGCATGATTATCCTAATTATTAAAATAAATAATAACATAATATAATTAATGATGATTAGCCGATTGCCTTTTTCAGATCTACCTTTGGTAAAAAATCAGAACCGTTGGGTCTAATGATTAGATATATAATATGATTAAATTAATTTACTAAAATTTCAAGGTTCGAATTCCGTCAATGACATATTTATTTTAAAATTTTATAATATATGTTTTAAACCGTGCATATCATTAATTAAATTTATCTTAAATTATATAAATTTAAAATTAAAATAAAATATTGAAAATAATGTATGCATAAAAATATAATTGTAACATAAAATAAATTTTATTACATATTAAAAGAAATCCTTGCATCACACGGGTTTTAAGCTAAATAAACACAACAACACAAATTAAACAAATTGAACACAACAACAGAAATAGCACAATTAAACACACAACACAAAAAAAATTAAACAAAATAAACACAACTCGTAACATTTAACATTCAACAAAAATTAACCAAATACAACCATAGAGGTAGGACATCCCATGCCTCCATTTTTTTGAAAATTAAAAATTAACAAGTAGAAATAACACAACACGCATTAAACAACTACAACCATAGAGGTAGGATATCCCCTGCCTCTATTTTTTTTTTTAAAATTAAAAACTAACAAGTAGAATAATCGATCTATTTTATACTCACTCCGGCTACTCTAATCTCATTGCTTTCAACTTCGTAGAATGTCTCCGATCCACCGGCGAGATCCTTCTACTGACCAGAAGTCTTGTGCATATCAACACCTCTCTAGGAGCCCCCTCTTCTTCATTTTTCATTATCAAATTAGGCATTTGGTTATGCCCAATCATGTTACAAACCTCACAAATTATAAGACAAGTGTTTGTAAGTAACATTTGACTGTATAAATATTTCTCCTCATCAATATGCAAAATCCCATAGTAGAATGCTGCCCCCACTATAGGAGCTGTCAAAGCAATAATGGTTGCACTTTGCTTCATTGATTTGAAATAGAAGACACGGTCGCCTATTGGATCAACATTTCTGTAATAGAAGAACATATTGTTATATTTGACTTATTTTTTTCAAATGTAAAATAAATGGAAAGGAATAAAATACATTATTTATGTATTTGAGAGTTACAAATATTGTTTATGTGAATAACATATATAAAGTTCAATTGGGGGTTACAAACATTAATTGTGAGAGTTACAAAATTAATGTATATAGGAGTTACAATATGTATTTATATATGAATAAATATATGTATTGAATGCTTGGGCAGTTACATCTGAGGGGTGGAGGGTGTGTTTGTTTAGCCTATATATAGCGGTTTTAACCAATGAAAAGAAATGGTTTTTGCTTGTTCAAAATACTACCCGGAACCCTCAAATATATACACTCTTACACATATAATTTTCTTTAAATTTAGATATATGTTTATTCTAAAATACTACACATATTTAGGCTTTGAAATCCAACATTGTCTCATAAACGTTCAAATATCATTTGCATGATTTGCAGCAATAAGCAGAGAGTTATCAACCCATATAAGGTCAATTCTCTACTTCTACTTCTCTTGGTCGCTTTTTCAGTAGGAACATGAGTGACTATAATTGAATTCACTCATTTGGCTATGGCAAGAGAGACATCAAGAACTCTCTTTCGAGTGAATAAATTATAGAAATATGTGAGAAAGGGGAGAAAGGGGAAGGAACCAGTGAAGAAAGCCATGCAAAGAAATTTGAAGGAAGAAGATGAAGAGATTTGAGGAAAGAAGATGAATGAAAACTTACATATATAGGGAAGAAAAAATGATATGATTCATCATGCATTCAATAATTATGTTTTTATTGTTTTTTATACTCGGTCCTCAATTACAAGGTTATATTGAACTGAACGTTCCATAAAAGGAGCATAAAATGTCGTAAAACTATTTGGGAAAAAAATAAAACACGATAAAATAATTTATTTTTTGATACCTATATATGTTTTTGTAATTATATAATAGTTTTTAGAATTGTGCCTTCGGTGCTTGGTGAGGTGCCGCCTTTCAAATTGTCTTGATCTATTTTTTAAATTTTGACAAAATTTTGTATTATTACAAATTAAAAAAATTAAAAGAAGTTTTAATTACTATGTATTCTTCTAAACTTTCTACTCAAGTCAAATTACAATCTTTATATTTTCTTAATGCTTCTCTTCAAGTCAAATTACCATATATTTATTTATGTCATGAAATTAACTATAAAACATATGTAAATTTAAAATTAATAATAAAATTTATTAAAATAAATTAAATTTTATATTAAATCAAATAATTAATATATTAATTCACAATAATAATATATGATGGTTAGTTGATTGGTTGGTTAATGCCCTTTTCAATTAAAGCACGTTTAGTTTTTATTGAAATATTACCTTAATTATATAAATATACGTCACAATCTAATTGAAACATATTAACTTTTATAAATTTATACTATATTAATTGTAACTAATTGATTATCTTTTCTAATTAAAACATGTTACCTTTTAATCAAGACATATTATCTTTCATAAACACACCTAAAAATATAAATTATAATATATATTCCAATCATTAATATACACTAAAAACTACCAATTTAACTATATATTCCAATCATTTAATAAAATACACACCAAAAAATATCAATCAAACTATATGTTTCAATCAATAATAAAATATATAAAACCCATACATTGGACGGGCTAGATGTTATTACGTTTATAATAAGAAATTATGAGTATGGTTGTTTGTAATTTAGTTTAACGGTTTAACGATATAATGACTAATTACCGTTAGTTTTTTAGTAAACAAATAAAACTGTTAGATCTAATAATAAGACATGTTATACAATTAAATTACTCTACTAAAGATCCAAGATTCGAATCTGATCAATAACATATTTAATTTTATAATAAAAGTTTTAAATCATGCATGTCATTATGTAAAAATAAAAGCATTTGTCTTTTCAAATCTAATGATTATTAAATTTAACTTTTGGGTGTGATATAGTTTCTAAAAATGATATAAATAATTTTATCTTATCTACCATTCCACATGATACATGGAACGATATATGTAATTATGTAAAATTAGATAGGGTACTTCAGTAATCTGACAAAAAAACTTCGTACTTTAAATATAGATAAATAGTTAGATACAACTAGCTCTATCGTCTTCTTCTTATGTCCAAATTGTCTTCTTTCTCTATCCAAAATTCGGTGATCGAAAATTCCTTAAATGGAATATCTCAATGAACTTTCCCAATAAATTTTAGACACACCTCTAGCTGATTAAAATGAATTGTCCGAACAACAACTTTTTTATGTCTGAGAGATTTCCTTGCACATAACTTGGATGAAGTGAATCATGTTATCCGGTCATAGATTTTAAGAAATACAACATAGCACAATTGCGTACCCAATATAATAAATGAGATAATTTCCAACCCATGTACTTATTCCACCACTGGGGTGTTCATCCACAGAAATTGAATGGAGATATGTCTCACAGAACAGAAGAGCCAGTCGTTCACAGAAGCATTTGGAAGAAGTTCGGACATATAACAAACTTCTATCAGGTGCCCATTCCATGTGCCAATCTTGATACTAGAACAAGGTATAAATTGTATGATTCGATAAATGGAGGCCAGGACGGCCAAGTAGGATTAAATATCGAAGAATATGTATTGAATGATGCTTTCTACGAATATTTCGGTGATGATGATGTTCAAGTTACCATCAATAAGGTTAGTAAAAATATGTTTACATATACTTTAATCCTCTGAAACAATTTTTTAACGATTTTGTTTTTGTTTTTTTAGCAAACGGAGTGGGCTATTGTAAAATTGTGGCATGGTTTTGGTGAAGCAATGTGATTTTCCTCTAGTTGTAGGTAGTATCGTGTCCCTCTCTTTTTCTCTTATTTATTGCGATTTGAATCTGTCTAACGAATTCGGTGTACCCAGTTCCGAAGCAGCACAACCAAAATCAACTAAACCATGGATATCATCATCAATGGAGATGATATCTTGCACCATAAAACCATTTGTAAAACCATAGATCATTCCCGAATTAGAAGAAATATTATTATATCCTTCGGTAAATGAACGAGAATACGTGCATGAAGGACAAACTTTTCTGGTCGTACTTGGTTGATAATGGGTCTTTTGGGGCACACAATTTAGACAATTAACACAAGACAATGTTGTCAAATTAGATGCTGTATTGAGCAACATCTTGAATGGTAATGGAGGAGTTCCAACCAACGCCTCAATATAAAAGAATCTCATGTCATTTTCCTTGACCACATGGATGGGAGTACCGGAAATATTTAGAAAATTAACGGCTAAAGCAACAAGAAAAAAAAACAATTGAAAGTTTGTTGTCATAATTGCGTTGAGTTAAGAAAAAGATGAGTAGAGAGCCAAGTTAGAAAAGAGAGAGCGCGGCTAAGAAATATGATAGCACTGGAAATAAAAATAAGGAAATGAAAGAGTACATGCAAGAACGAGGGTTTGAGTGTACTTATAGAAACGTGGACTTGTACTATATTTCTTTCGTTTCATCCTAATTATTGCTCCTCGGAACTTGGATCTTATTTTGCTTTTTAAGATTTCCTTTTTTATTACATTTTTTATGGGTAGTAATATAATGCACACCCTAACATTACTTTAATAATGTTTTGTCCAAAAATATCATTACACTTCTTTTTGTTTGTTTGTAGTTGTATCCTCTCTCGTCCTTGAACTTTTTTACGCACTAGCAACCTATAAATATTGATAATATCAAAATCAAATTATTATAATTTTGTTGATTTGTGGTGTTTTCACTTCTACAATTTTCAAACATTTGAATTTATAATTGTAAAAATTTAATTGTTAACGGATGTACATAAAAAGAATAGAATTTAAAACGAATCTAGATTCTGATACGGATTTAACTCATTAACAATGAATTCGTACACTAGCTTCACGTGAAAAGCCGGTGTGATCGCAATCACTCACAAATACTTGTACTTATACTGATGGACTCGAACCCGAGGTAATTAATGGTTTAGATTAATTCAATTTTCAGTGACTGTGTGTCCCTATTTTTTACATTTTCTTCATTCTTTTATTCTTACCATTCAGATTGCCAAGTCCTCACTTTTGGTCCCAACGTGATTAACAAAATGGGTATGGATCGGAATAATGGAATGAATCTGATTTTATATTTAAAATGAATAATCTTGTAATATTCAAAAAAATAATTTGATTCGATTTGAAAATATCGGAACCGAAAATTTAATGAAAAATCATCCGAAATATTAGACCCGATTATGATCAGAAATCAATCAAAATCGAATAAAAAAATATGTAAACCGAATATGACTCGAAATACTAGATCCAATTTAGATCCGAATTCCAAAAATGATGAATTAAGTAGTTGTTATAATTTTAATGGGTTATAACGAATAGGTTGAATACATTACCGCACATTTCATTCAATATTTATCCATTCATAAGTTAGATGAATAATTTAAATAATTTTATATCAAATATATCATAATTATTGAATCAAATTTTTTTAAGAAGTACATAATTTTATACTAGAAATATAATATTTAATAATAAGGTACTTTTTAAAATTTCATAAATTAAAATAATGAATATGTAATGTTAGATATTGATTCAAGAGATGATCAGGATCTGGGCATTACTGATCAGATACTGATGCTGACGTCATCAGGAATGTACCGTCAGTATTGGACTATCAGGATTAGAAGCTGGTCAGTATTTGATGAAGATTCTCATCAGACCAGAGATCAAGGAAGATTGATATGTCGGTTCCTAATTTGTAGGAAGGCAGCTATCATACAAGATATGCATTCAGAGATATATGTAATTGATTTAGAATATCTTGTAATTGATAGTGCAACTGTGTACATTATATAAACACAGTTTAGGTTTTACATTTAGTAATCGCTTACACGAGTTATATTGTAACCTAGCAGCTCTTAAGAACATAAGAATTTCTTAAGAGAGTTTTGTAACAGTTTTATATCAGAGTTAATAAAGCTGTTATTGATTCATACTTGTGTTATTTGTTTTTAGTCGAAAATCTTATACAATTGTATTCAACCCCCTTCTACAATTGTTATTTACTGGGCAACAATTGGTATCAGAGCTAAACTGATTAATTTTAATCAGTAACGATCTTAAGATGTCGACAAGCAAGTATGAAAGCATTAAAATTCCAATTCTCAAGAGGACCGAGTATCCAACCTGGAAAGTGAAAATGTTGATGTATCTAGAAGCAACTGATCCTGACTATCTTGACAGGATCAATGATGGACCATTTCTTCCAACAAAACTAGTTGCAAGAACAGAGACTGTTGCTGAACACTATGTCATTAAGGCAAAGAATGAATGGACGACAGAAGAAAAGGTTCAAGTACTCAAAGATGCAAAGGTAAAGAATATTTTGCATAACAGTCTTGATAATGTCATGTCTAACAGGGTAATAGCATGCAAGACTGCGAAGGAAATTTGGGATACTTTGGAAACTCAATGTCAAGGTACTGAATCTATCAAAAGAAACAGAAGGGCTCTGTTAATTCAGGAGTATGAGCAATTCGATGCTAAATCTGATGAAAGCCTTACTGATATGTACGATAGATTCTTGACTTTACTGAACAATCTATCACTGGTTGGCAAAGAGTATGATCCAGAGGATTCGAATACCAAGTTTCTCAGAGCTTTAACTGAAGAGTGGGATACTCAAGCTTCAATCATAAGGCATCAATATGATTTGAAGATGCTGTCTCTTGATGAAGTCTATGGAATGCTAAGAACTCATGATCTTGAGGTTCAACAGAGGAAGAACAAGAAAAATGTCAAAGCAAAATCTGTTGCTTTGAATGTTGAATCAAAATCAAAGGGAAAAGCTGAGGAGGTTTATAACCGAAAGAGTAGAGTGGAAGAGTCAATTCCTGATGACTCATCATCAGATACTGATACTGAGTCTGATCCTGATACTGATGATGACTCTACTGATTCTGATATGATGGAAATGGTTGCTATGATAGTCAAGGGCTTCAAAAAGATGAAATTCAGAAAGGCTAGGAAGCAAGGGAAATTCCAGAAGAAAACCTTCAATGCTGACAAAGACAGGTACAAGAAGAAAGAAGGCAAAAGCAGCAAGTTTGACAAGTCAAAAATCAGATGCTATAACTGTGATGGGATGGGTCATTTTGCAACTGAGTGCAAGAAGACCAAAACCAAAGCTCTCATTTCTTCAAGCAAGGATTGGATGGACTCATCATCTGACTCTGAAGAGGAGAAAGTGAATTATGCTTTGATGGCTAAAACTGATGAGACTTCTGCTGGTGAAACCAAGGTATCTGAAGTTTTATTTGATTTTGATACTAATAATGTTTCTGAGCTAAGATCTTTCTTAAAATCTCTGCATATTAGTTTTAGGAGTCAATCTCTTGAAAATACAAGAATAAAATCTGAAATGGCAGAGGTTGTTAAGAGAAATGATCACCTAGAAGCTGAGTTAATTTTCTTGCATGAAGTTCAAGCTGAATGTGATAATGCTAAACACATGAAACTTGAAATGGAGTTTAAATGTAATGAACTTGAGAGGCAACTTAAAGATGCTAATGAAAAACTCAGAACCTGGACACATTCTGGTACAAAAACTCATGAAATCATTTCTGATAAAAACTGGAAAGAGTGTCTAGGGTATAAACCAGAAAATGAGAAAAAGGACAAAGGAAAGGTTGTTTCATCTAACCCTGGAAGAGTTATAGTTAATAACTCAACAAATCCAAAAACCTACAGATATGTTACAGACAGTACCAAAACCAAACTAAAGCCAGTTAATTATGTGTATCCAGAAATTCCCAAATCTACTTCAGAAGAGGGGTCTACTTCTACACATCATTCTGAGTCTAGAACTGTCAAAAACAAAAATGTAGGTCTTTTGTCCAAAAAGCAATTGAGGAACAGAATCTGTGAGGTAACAGATAGGAAGAGAGTTCCAACTGTCAAAAGGAACAGGAATGGTAAAGTTGGAATAAACAAGGAGAATAATTATAAGTATATTCCGAATGCACCAAGAAAAGTATGTTTTAACTGTGGAAATTCTAATCATCTTGCTATTGATTGCAGGAGGAGTAAAAAGAAGCCAACTGTAGTTCCTAAGTCTGACATTAGGAATAAATCAGTATTCTATAAACCACAGAATCCTTGTTTCCATTGTGGCAGTAAATGGCATTCTATCTATACATGTGAAGAATACCATAATTTGTACTATAATTATTATGAGCCTTTGCCAAAGTTCAATAAAAGTGCAAATTTTGGAAAAACAAAGAACTTGAATTCTAATCATGCATCTGTCAAAATAAAGACTAATTCTGATGGAGTTAATTCTGATAAAAATGTCTTTACAAGAAAATCTTCTACTGATAAAGATGTTAAATTGCATGAAAAGAGAACCCAACAAGTGTGGGTTCTTAAAAATTCTAACTGAGTTCTTTGTGATTCTGATTGCAGGGTAAAAAGAAAAATGTGTTAGTCATGGATAGTGGATGTTCTGTGCACATGACTGGAGACAAAACCTTGCTATCAGAATTTGAGGAAAAGGCTGGCCCAACTGTGTCTTATGGGGATGGCAACATTGGACAAACTTTGGGATATGGCAGCATTGTAATTGGAAATGTTATCATTGAAAAAGTAGCTCTGGTGAAAGGACTAAAGCACAATCTGTTAAGTGTTAGTCAGATCACAGACAGAGGTTATCGTGTCAACTTTAATGATACTCATTTTGAAGTAATCAACAAATCTACAGGAAAGATTGCATTAACAGGTCAAAGACATGGTAACATTTATGAAGCCAACATTCACTCTAATACTGAAAATCCAACTACATGCCTCATCAGTAAAGCATCTGTAGATGAAAGTTGGAATTGGCATAAGAAGCTTTCTCATCTCAACTTCAACAATATAAATGAGTTGGTTAAGAAAGACTTGGTAAGAGGATTACCAAAGGCTCTATATACTCCTGATGGACTCTGTGATGCTTGTCAGAAGGCTAAACAGAGAAGGACATCATTCAAGAGCAAATCTGAATCCTCAATTGATGAACCATATCACATGCTACACCTCGACTTGTTTGGACCAGTGTATATAATGTCCATCAGTAAGAAAAGGTATACTCTAGTCATTGTTGATGAATATACTAGATTTACCTGGGTTTATTTTCTTCACAGAAAAGATGAAACTGCTGAAATACTGCTGGACCATGTTAGACTTATTGAAACTGGTACGGAATACAAAGTCAAGATTCTGAGAAGTGATAATGGGACTGAATTCAAGAATTCAGCAATGGAAGAGTTCTGCAAATACAAAGGAATAGTTCAACAATTCTCTGCTCCTGGCACTCCTCAGCAAAATGAAGTAGTTGAAAGAAAGAACAGAACTCTTATTGAAGCTGGTAGAACTATGTTGGAAGAAGCTAAACTACCTACATATTTCTGGGCAGAAGCAGTCAACACAGCTTGTTACACTCAAAATATTACACTAATCAACAGACATGGTGTAACTCCTTATCAGATGATTAAGGAAAAGAAGCCAAGTTTGAAGCATCTACATGTGTTTGGCTGCAAGTGCTTTGTTCTAAGACCTCATCCAGAACAGCTAGGAAAATTTGAGACAAAAGCTGATGAGGCCATCTTTATTGGCTATCCAACAACAAGAGCCTTTAAAGTCTATAATCTAAGAACAAAGACAGTCATGGAGTCTATTAATGTATCTTTTGATGATAGAAAGTTAACAGGAATACAAGAAGACTCTCATGACAGTTTGACTTTTGCAAATGAAGCTACCAACAATCCTGATGAAGTCACGGCAGATACTGATACTCTGTCAGATCCTGACGATCGATCAATTCCTGATCAAGCACCTGTTACTGATGATGACTCAAATAATGCAAATGTTGAGGGGGAGCAAGAGCGAGACATCACTAGTGATGATTCAACTCAAACATCAAGTAGAGATTCATCAGAAACAGACTCAAGTGACAATCAAGACAGTACATCAGAAGAAGATAGCACTATCTCAGGGGGAGCTTCTAGCAACTCTAGTTCTTTTGAAGAAAACACCAATCCAGGGGGAGCATCCAGTTCAAGAAATGACTTACCATCAGCAAGGAAATGGACAAAAAGTCATACTCCTGATTTAATCATTGGGAATCCTGAAGCAGGTGTTAAGACAAGAAGTGCAACTCAAAATGAATGTTTATATAATAACTTTCTGTCAAAGGAGGAGCCCAAGAAAGTTGAAGATGCACTTAAGGATGCTGATTGGGTGACTGCTATGCAAGAAGAACTGAATGAGTTTGAAAGAAATGAAGTCTGGAAACTGGTACCAAGACCCAAAGGAAGGTCTATTGTAGGTACAAAGTGGGTATTCAGAAATAAGACTGATTCAGATGGCACAATTGTGAGAAATAAAGCAAGACTAGTAGCAAAGGGGTATTCTCAACAGGAAGGAATAGATTATGATGAGACTTTTGCTCCTGTTGCAAGACTGGAGGCCATCAGAATTTTTCTGGCATATGCAGCCCACAAGAAATTTAAAGTATTCCAGATGGACGTAAAAAGTGCTTTTCTCAATGGAGAACTGGAAGAGGAGGTATATGTTGAACAACCTCCTGGATTTATTGATCCCAAACATCCAGATCATGTCTATAGACTGGATAAAGCACTTTATGGACTAAAGCAAGCTCCAAGAGCCTGGTATGAAACCTTAGCTCAATTCTTACTGGAAAGTGGATTCAACAGAGGTACAATTGATAAAACCTTATTTTACTTGAATCATGGTAAGGATTTGCTGTTAGTTCAAATATATGTTGATGATATCATTTTTGGGTCAACTAATACTAAGCTGTGTGAGAAGTTTTCAAAGCTAATGCAGTCAAGATATCAAATGAGCATGATGGGTGAAATGAGCTATTTCTTAGGTCTTCAAGTTAAACAGACTGATGAAGGGATTTTTATCAATCAGTCAAAATATACAAAGAATTTACTAAAAAGGTTTAACATGCAAGACAGCTCTACAGCTTCCACTCCTATAGCTACAGCTACAAAGCTTGATCCTGATCAAGGAACTGAAGTAGATGTAACCAACTATAGAGGGATGATTGGCTCACTCTTATATCTAACTGCTAGCAGACCTGATATCATGTATGCAACCTGTCTATGTGCAAGATTTCAAGCAAATCCTAGAGAACCGCATCTCATTGCAGTAAAAAGGATTTTCAGATATCTAAAGGGCACATCTTCTCTTGGCCTTTGGTATGCCAGAGAATCAGACTTTAGTTTGTGTGGCTATTCAGATGCTGATTTTGCTGGATGCAAAATAGACAGGAAAAGTACTTCAGGCAGTTGTCAGTTTCTTGGAGGAAGACTAGTTTCTTGGTTCAGTAAAAAGCAAAAGTCTATCTCCACATCAACTGCAGAAGCTGAGTACATTGCTGCTGGAAGCTGTTGTGCTCAGATCATGTGGATGAGAAATCAGCTAATGGACTATGGTTTGTCATTTTCAAAAATACCTATTTATTGTGATAACCAAAGTGCTATTGCTATGACAGGAAATCCAGTTCAACATTCTCTTACAAAGCACATCAGCATCAGGTATCACTTCATAAGAGAACAAGTACTGGAAGGAACAATTGAACTTCATTTTGTTCCTACTGATCAACAGTTAGCTGATATATTCACCAAGCCACTACCTGAGGCTACTTTTACAAAGTTGGTGAATGAACTTGGAATGGTAAACTATGGCAGTTCCTGAGAAAAAGAGGTCATCAGATACTGACAACTTGCAAATACTGATGGAAAGTCAATCCTGACAGTGGTCAACGTCGAATCCTGATGCAACGATTCGATAATCAGTATTTTGTCAGAATCTAACTGTCTTCATTTTATCTCAATTTCCTGATTGAAGCTATGTTTAATGTTATTGAATTCCTGATAATGTGATCACTTTAATTAGTCTTCAGATAACATGTTAAGTCAGGAAAAACACTGAATAGAACATAAAAACAAGATTTTTTCATTGAAAATAAGAAAGAGTTTACATTCAAAGATTACATCTTTTGTGTTCTCTATCTACTAATCTATTCAACAGGAAATAAGAGACCAATCCACTCCATTGTTAATAGCCATCCCAGATCCTATCTTTGCCACTTTGTTTGGGTGGAAGTTGAAAGGGATATGGTTATTTTTGCTGACATATTCATTAACAATGGTTGATGGAGTTGGACGAGGATGCCTTAGATGAAAGCCATGCGAATGCTGTTTGGAGGGCAGCATCAATGTCGATCACTTTTGCAGGTTTTTCCTTCTCGATTTCTTCGAGACATGCACCCATCTGCAACCAGAGAGTCTCCAGTTGTCTTTCCCAGTCGAAAGCATCAAACTCTTCACGAGTATAACTAAATATATCTCTTTTCTCTAAGAGATGGAGGTTTTTCTCAATGATGGTAAGGTTCGACATTGCTAAAACTTTTGATGAGAAAGGTTTTTCTTAACAGGAGAGAATGAAGCGTTAAAGAAGTAAGTGGACAAGTCTCTAAGATTAAATAGAGAAGGGTGGAACGAGAATATGAAACGATTCATATTACTGGTGCAAGTACCAGGTATTATTCGATTGTGATGTTTTAAATTTCTTTATTTAAAACAAAATTACCATGTTCTATTTTGGTCACAATTTTATTTTCCGAATAATATGTAGCGCGTGTGCACACTCGATGCTTACACACAGTTAAATATGTAAGTCACGACGCGTGTAATCCTCACCACTCTCTCACGTAATTTGGTCCATTACTTTAGTCTAAACGAATGATTTACTGACACCTGTTTTTGAGAAGTTACAAGTATTGTCCAAAATCAATTAAGTTTACTAATTGATTTAGTTTTCTCAAACTATCAGTAAAGCATCGTCTCTCCTTGTCTTTACACTATCAAACCCTAATTTCAAAATTAACACATCTTTTGTGTTTGAAATTGCAATGGAGAACTTATTCATGAACAGCAAGGTGGTAATCAATGGAGTTACGTTTAATACTAATAACTTCACTGCAGTTCTAGATCATCAGGACTTGCCAAGTGATTTCCACATTATTCAGGACTTTTTGGCCTCAAGCCCAATCAATTATGCACTAACACAACCTGCCAAGATATCTTTTAAGTCTGTTATGCAGGTGTGGAACACAAGTGTTTTTGGGACAAGTCATCCATCAGAAAATCCTCAGATGAGCTTTGAATATGACAATGTTACATATTATGTGACACCTGAGATTGTCAATGCAGCCCTACACTTACCATCAATCATTGGTAAGCCTGTATTCAAAGTTCCTGATGCAAAACTTCTTGAGTATGTTGTAAGCTTGGGTTACAATGGAACACCAAAGAAGTTTGGAGAGCTCTACAGGACAAAGCTCAAGAAGGAATGGAATTTCTTCTTTGACACAATCAGCAGATGTTTCTTGAATAAAGTATCAAACTTTGATGCCTTACCCACAGGTTCAGCCAAAATTGGGTACTCTCTAATTCATGATCTCTCATTTGATTATGGTTCCTTTATACTGAAGGCATTAAGTGAAAGAAAGGCAGATAAATGTGGTTATGTTTGCTTTCTTAGATTTTTACAATTAATATTTTCTCACTTATGTCCTCATGCTGTTTTTGAGAATGATACAATTTTGCCGATATGTAAAATCTCAGATAACAATATAAAGAGTCTAATCAATTCTGATAAGGCAAATAAGTTTGTGGGATCTCCATACATTCCTGATGAAGTATGGTCTCTTTTAAGAAAGAAAATGCCTATTCAATATGGCCCAGCAACTGGTGCTATGGAACAGGACCTTACACATCCTATTCCTGACACAAGCACACAACCCAAACACTTACCTAAACAGTTAACCACCTCTGGTGTCTCACAAAAGGCATCAGTTGTAAAAACAAAGAAATCAGCTAGATCTGATGTGTCTAAGAGGCAATCAGGGTCAAAGGATTTCTCCACTCCAACTCATTCTCAAATGAAGTCACAAGGGGGTGGACAAAGAGTTGTTGAAACATCTGGTTTGGATAAAGGAACAGGAGTGAAAAGGAAAGTTGTTCAAGGAGCTATTTCTGATTCTGATGATGATACAATGCCTATATCAGTCTTGTTGAAAAAGAAGGAGATTGATGTTGCTGATACAAGGGAAGTGGCTATCTCTGAAAAGCCAAAGAAAAGAAGAAGATTAATCAGAAAAGGCAAATTTGTTGATCATACAGAATTTCTGAATCTTACTAATGATATGGAAGGCAATCCTGATATTGTTCATCAGGATGGATCATCAGTTCCTGACGCTACTGCTAATCCTGACATCTCTACTCCAAATAATTCACCTGTGAAGACTGTTGAGATTTCTGATTCTCCAGCATCTGCATCTCCAAAGAGAAGAATTATTGAGATGTCCGTTGATAAAGTAAATGCTATTGCTGCTCAGCTGGGTGTTAAACCTTCACCTCTTGAAGTAAAAACTGCTGAAGCAAATGTTTTTCACAGACATAAGAAACAGAGGACTACAGTGTCATCTCTGAAAGGATCCAGCCCACAAGAACCTGAACTTCAAAGGAGTTCAGAAGCTATTGCAGATCCAGTCACACAAGAACCACCTACTCAAAGTGTAGGTGCAGACATTTGTGAAGGAATTGCCCCACAAGAACCATCTTCTCAAACTGAAGATGCTGGCACACTCACATCAGCAGGGGAGTTTCCTGACAATGCTCAAGGAGCCTCTGAAATTGAAATTGAACTTGCTAGAAATCTGGCAGAAAAAGCTGCTCATGATTTGCACATTGCTGAATGTGACAGAGTGATTGCTGACACTGCATTTGAGGGAAGTACACAAGAACCTTTGACTCAAAGTGTTGAAGAAGCTTCAAAACCTCAGACTACACAAGAACCATCAGTAGCAAATACTGATGCAAGTCATGCTATAGTTGCAGTGATCAATCCTGATGAAAGTACTACTGATTCACTTATTCCATTACTTATTGAGCCAATTTCAGCACGGCCAATGGATTCGTTAACTACTTCATCAGGTAACATCTCTTTATCTACTTCATTTACTACTGATAGTATGATTACAGATAGACCTGATAACAGGGATACCTCTATTTGTATGACTTCAGACAACTCTTCTCAGCCACCTCTTATTTCTTCACAATTAATGAGCCAGAACCTTTCTTGTGAGATTGAGAGTGAACATTTAGAGAAAAAGAAGAGTGATGAGAGGCAGTCTCCTGAACTGGCAAAAGGAGAGGTAGAAAAGAGTGAGAAGTTATTAACTTCTAGTGAGGTAGAAGTTGCTATTGAAAGCAACTTAGGTAACATTGTGAGAAGTGATGAGATCACTTTAAAAGAAAAGAGAGATTTAGGACATGTTACTAATTTGTCTGCAGGTCATCAGGATTCACCAGCTGTATCTACTGGTGTTTTGAAACTGAAAGGTATTATGCTTCCTGATGATGATGTTGAACATAATCTTCCTGAGGCTGGTGGTGGCTCAGATGATGATGATGATGATGATCATGCTGATCCTGAAACAAGGCAAATGCAGGCGGCTATAAAAGCAAGTCTCCGATCTAATTATGGGTCTTCAAGTAGATACATGCAGTCAATGACTCAAGAAGAATTCAGAGGGGAGTATAGTTCACTTCTTCCTTCTGATACTCGAGCTGCAAGGGGACATGAATGGGATACAGAATGGAATAAACCTACTGCTGAGATGAATTTTCAAACTGCTCTGTTTCATTCTGGTCATATTGCTACACGGATGCCGACACCTGAACTTAAGGCTCTTCTCAAAACCAATGCTCTTCTAGCAAAGGGATTGAGGAGTGAGATTGTTAGGTCCAAATGTGTTGTAGAGGGGGGGTGAATACAACTTTTCGATTATGAGAAGCAATAAATACGATGCAATAGATGAACACACAGATTCAAGGAATATATTTCTTTATATATAACTTGAAAAGGTTGCTACAACATTCATTACAAAGTATAACAGAAGTTCAGAGAGAAGTGAATGATTCTAAGCTCTGTGAATATACTCTCTCTCTTTCTCTTGTGTTTTTCTCAATATTGCTCACTAACTAAAACATTACACAAGTGCTTCTATTTATACTACATGTAATCTATGACCTGTAGTCTTCAAAGACTAAGATGTACGTGGCCCAATGATGTCCACATAAATCTTGTCTTATCTTGAAAGCTTGGAAATCTGCCAATCAGAAGATGCCATGTGTCATGTTGAAGCTGCACTCTAAGTAGAACTTCTACTTGAGAATTTCTACTTAGCCATCTCGAAATTCTAAGTAGAACTTCTACTTGAGAATTTCGACTTAGCCATCTAGAACATTTAGTACTTAGAAAATATTCTGGTCTTCAACTTGAAACTTCAATGCACATCTTGAGCTTGTGATATCTTCATATCTTCTTTGTTCTTCTACAAGCTCTTGAACATGAATCTTTATTACTGACATAAACTTGCTATCAATGTCCTGACACTTGATGCACTGGTCTGGTTCATAAGTGACTAGTCTTGATAGTGTTTCTGCTTCTTGAATAAATTACCATATTCACTTAGTAACTTGGCTTTCCAATATTTGCTTTCCTTCTTGTTCACTTGAAATCAATTGGTCTTGTTGATACTGATAGTTATGATCTTGAATCTCGAATTCTCAAATCACTGAGGCCTGAACAACTTTGACTTGAACTTCTCTCAATGATTTCTTCTTGGCTTGATCATAGTTAACATGTTCAATTGTATCAATTACCTTGTCTTCATTTGGTGTTGATTTCTTGTGACTTCTTGTTCTTGATTGTCTTCTGGTTAAGTATCTTTTCTTTTAATTGAGTTACATTAGTTACAGTGTTACAAGTTAATACACTCTGCCTTTCAATCTCCCCCAATTTGATTGTCTAACAATGACATTCAAATTAATGAAGGATAACTCAACTAAACAAGAGACGAGAAAAGATAATTAACATTACAATCTTGAAAAATATACAATTACAAGTACATGAAAACAATACAAAGAACTTAAACTAGAAACAGAATTCGAACCTCGAATTAAAGATCATTTGAATGATTCCTATCACCTGGATTATTTCATATCTTTTAGTCAAACTTATATCACCTTATTGGATTCATTCTAAGATGAATTTTCCTCAAGTGAGTTAAAGCAACCGAAAGACATGAAGTTTTTCCAACTTCAAGTTCACACCACTCTGACCTTTAACCCTAATTCCGTTTCCTCTTCCTAGCTTCAGCAGCTTGGTCCTTTTCTTCTTTCTGCCTTCTGCGCTTCTCCTCCTGCTGCTTTTGTTTCTTATATACTGGATTATGAAGTTACGTCCACCTAGTATTCAACAAACTTACTGCTTCCATCTCTAGAGGGTTCCTGGGTTCTGGGTAAGGATGTTTGAAAAGCCTTCTGAGTTTGTCCACCTCCTGAGTAGTTCTGATCTCTGGAATGTCCTCAAATTTCTTCATTATAAGCCGAGGTTTCCTATGAGTTTTATCAGTTTTAAACTGACAATAGATCATTTTGGGATAGCCTATGACACGGTTAGTATTGTGGACACTAGCCGCCTCTCGCTCCAATCGCTTCTTTTCCACTACTACATCAGATAGGTAACTCACGAGTCTCTGCTTTTCTGTCACATACTTAACTTCCACATCTTCCCATTTGAACAAATATAACACTTTCTCCAGAAATGCAGCATCTTGAGTCTGCAGCAGCCATTGTTTACTCATATGCAAGAATGTTTGATTCTGGTCTGCATCTATGAATACTAAGGCATCAGCTGTATTATCAACAAAAGAGTGTATCCAGTATACACTGTCTCTTCCTGGAACACCAACTGCCTCCCTTATCTCACCTTGTTCCAGTTCTCCAGTAGGAAGATTCAGAGCTTCATCAACATTCTTCATTGCTTGAAGAATATTCCAATTCCTCTCTATCAGCTCTGGTTCAATCTTCACATTATCAAGAGGGTTCGGAGCAATGACATCACACTTCCACACCTCATTGCTCTTCTTTAGTATGACACTTTCAATGGTCTTCACTGATTTATCTTTAAGCACAGAAGCGAATCCCTTACCCATCATCTGCCTACAGACGGCCTTAAGAGATTCCACTGAAAGTTCCATTAAGTCCTTTTCCTCCAGGCTCACCCTCTTCAATTTACTGTCAACCACCATCCGGACAACATTTGGATACGCTGAGAATTCTGGACCCTTGTCCTCTGCTAGCCGCATTAACTGATCCCTATACAGAATGCTTAGATTCTCAGAATGAGAGTATTGAATTTTTGTTGCTAGCAAGAACAACTCTGATGCAGATCTTCTCGTCATGAATTGGTCATCCACATACATGAAAGACATTGGGACTCCTTCTGTGAAAGACAAAATAACCTGCCACTCCTTTTGCGTTGAATTGTATCCAACCCTGACTTTAGAAATTAATCTCTTTAAAGCATTTATGTAGTCAGCAGCCATTGGATTCTGCAAATTTAGGTTGTAGAACAGATCATCTGCTTCCTTGTTATGATCTCCTTTTGTACATGGTCCCATCAATATCTTTCTTGCGTCATCCCACTTCTTCCCTATCCTTCTATTGTCCAGATCAATTTGAGGATCAGCTAGCCTTGCAAGCTCATAATCGTACTGCTTTCCTTGTAGCTCCGCTTTCTTTTCCTGAAACGCAGCACGATCTTGCATTCCCTTCAGTTTAAAGAACTCAGCTTGATCCAAGGCTAACTGTTGAGCTTCAAGGGTTTCCTCATCAACAGTAATTTCTTCAGGCAATCCGAAAGACATTCCAGCACCTCCACCTTGATCCTTCAATGATCTCTTTATAGCATGTTTCAACGGTGCGTCTTCCATATCGGAATCTGAGTCAAGTACCTCCTGTACTTTTTCTTGATGACTCAGATCAACGAATGGCTCATCTTGCTCAATCGCTATTGCCTTACCCTTTTTCTTTCTTAGAGCCTCTTCATCAATAGACGGCTCAACTTCCATTTCTTTTACAAGATCAGCATGTTCTTGAATTTCTTCGATTTGAACTCCCTGCTGTCTCGTCTCCTTTATACTCTCCCCCTTAGGTGAGTTATCCTGAACTCCACCCTGGTCTCCAGAGCCACCAGCTGTATCAAAATCTTCAAACCCGGAACCATAGGCTCCTGCTCCACTAGCACCACCTGTACCAGCATCGGGGGGAGGTTGTTGCGGCGCGAAACACTCCTGGGGCACAAAACTTCTGATTGCGAACATAACTCTGCTTATCTCCACAGCCAGATTATCCATTGTAAATTCCATTGCTCCCATCCTGTCATTCAGGGTGTTTCCCAAGACACCAGCAGCATGTCCCATGTCATTTACCTGATTTTTCAAAACAGTAAAAGCTGAAGCTTGAAGTGCCATTCGTGCTGCATAGTCGTCAAGTGCCCTTTGATTATTTCCAACATTCATCCCTAACTGCCCCATTGACTGCCCAAACTGCTTCATTTGATTTTCCATAGAAGACAACCGAGATTCAAGATTTTCAGCATTAAGGGACGGTGTTTGGTTTAGGTGACCTCGCTCTAATTCTCGTTCTGTTGGTATTTGGCGCTCGGTTTCGGGCCTTAAAAATGAAGGTCCCTCTCTCCCTAACCTCTCACACACACTCCCTGTCTCACGCTCGTGTATATCTTCAATAAATGATCCAAAATATGAAGCAGTACCTGCAGAAACTGAATAAGGAATATAATTTGCAGTTATGGGATCAATTGCTGTTTGTTCCTGAGTTGGAATCTCAGGCTGAGAGGCTACAAAGTGTTCTTGTACGACATCAGAACCGATCCTCTTTGTAGCATCAGTACGTACCGGTGAAGGTACGGCTGAAGTTTTTAAAGCTTCATGTCCTTTTGAAGTAACAGCATCTTCAAGAGGTACAAACTCATCACCAAAATCAAAATCCCTATGTGCAGATTGTTCAAGGGGTGAACCACTCTCGTGAGGTGGAGTGGTTGCGTGTGACACTCTAGGGTTTGACTGAGGTTTAGAAGTAGCAGCATGAGAAATTTTGGCTTTCTTTCGAGTAAGTTGCTGCTCTTCGGGGTCACTCTCCTCATCATTTCCTACATCTATATGTGCTGGCTGTTTAGATTCCGGTGACTTGGATGACAAGGAATTAGAAATATAGCTCTCACCCTGGGATAGATTCTGCGGGCTAGCAGTCTCTTGGGTCGGGGAATCAGAAACATAGGAAGAGGAATGAGTAGAATGTCGAGAGAGATTACCTGATTCATTACCTTGTTCATCACCGCTTTGCTCATCAGGAATCTCTTCAAATGCCTCAGCATGAGCAGACCGATTCTGAGCATGTGATGAAG
This sequence comes from Kitagawia praeruptora, assembly GCA_037693485.1. Classification (NCBI taxonomy): domain Eukaryota; kingdom Viridiplantae; phylum Streptophyta; class Magnoliopsida; order Apiales; family Apiaceae; genus Kitagawia; species Kitagawia praeruptora. Next base: position 45,055,912 of record CM075354.1, read on the forward strand.
CTTGCGAGAATTCCATCAAAGTGGTAACTCCCTCATCATATGTAAGCCACTTTTGTAAGGTTTCAGGAATAGACATCGGTTTTCCATGATGTTTATCCTGATTTTCAACTGTTGAAAGTGACTTAGTGCCCATCCCTAGCGGTGCAGATGATGAACCACTGGCAAAACTCCGTCTAACTACAAGAGCATCCTTCGGTACTAAACCATTGATCAGCATCTGTAGGAACCGAGGAAACCAGCAGACAACATCTGTAGTTTTGAGGTCTCTGCTTGCAGGAGATCCCATCACAGCCACTATCTCAGAGAGAACTATTCGTCCATAATTTATATCCAGCTCTCTTGCTAGGGCAATTCCAAGGTTTTGCATGGGAATGGAAATTTGATGGTAATCGCTTTCTCGTGCCCTAAAACATCTTGTGATGGCCTCGAAAAAGTAATTCCATTCCACATGAAGAAATTGTTTTTGGATGTTTCCAGTGATCCGGCCAGTCGGAGGATAACATCCTATTTCTTCAAAGAAACTGAGGCGATCTGCAGCTGTAGGTTCTGGATCATAAGCATCTTTAACAGGGAATCCAAGAACCTTGTTGACAATTTGTTCAGTCACCACATATTCCTGACCCGCTAAGGTAAACCTGAAACCAAAGGGGGTGGATTTGCTCCCAAAAGAAACCGCACTAGTCCATAATTGCTGTAAAGCATCATGCACTAGTGTAGGTTTAGCAGTAAAAGCATCGCTAGCTTTGGAATACAAATTGAGAAATCGTATCCAAGACTTAAAGCGCGGGAGTTGATCACCAATTTCCGTAGAAATATTATAAAAATTGTTTTTGGCAAGTGAAAATTGGTGAGCCATTTTAATTAAAAGTTTTTCTTTAAAGAAAAATTTGAATTTTAATTCTAATTTTCGAAAAACAATTAATTGTTGAATTAACCGTAATGTCCCTTTTAATTTTTCAAGAACACAAAAGTTTCTTTTTTTTTTTTTTTGAAAAATCAAACTACGGGAGCAAATTAACAGTTAATGGAAGGCAAGTTTCAAACCACTAATTAAATCTGCTTTAACAGTGAAGTGTTTGTGTGTAAAATCGTTTTTGAACAGATCTGTTAACTGTTGTGTGTATATACGCGTGTATATATCTCCAGAAAGATGAACAGTGACACAAACACACAAGAACAGAGATTAATGGTAACACACAAGTTATAGCAGTCTAAAAATGAGCATTAATTCGTTGTCCGTAAGAGATTAGTCACAAAAATTACGAATCAATGGTTGAGAATATGAAATCGCCTGTATGTATATGTGCGGCTGTAAAACTCAAATTAGGTAAAAGTGAAAGAAAATATCGAGTTAGAGATGTATATATAGACATGAATGTGCAATGACAGAAATGCCCCTGATAAAAAATGTGAAAAACACCAAGTACAAACAGGGAACACTCAAGTCGAAATTCTATCTCGAAGTCTATCTCGAAGTCTATCTCGAAGTCTATCTCGAACTTTTTAAGTCGAACTTCGAGATAGAGTTCGAGATAGCTGTTAACTCGAAAAACTTTACCATTAACTTATAAACAACCATGTAAACAGCACACACCAACCTTACTAGGGAAACCTATCTCGAAATTCAAGTAGAAATTCGAGATAGACTTCGAGTTAGGAGTTAACTCGAAAAATCCCCTTAAAACCAACTGAGAGCTCTATCTCGAACCTCAAGTCGAAATTCGAGTTGAGTTTCGAGATAGAGTCTAACTCGAAATTATTAAATAATTCGAAGTTATTCTCTCAGATTAATTCAAACAATATCCCCTGTAAGATAGATATTATATGGAATATTTTGAATAAGGAAATAGGCACACTGGTAACTCAAATTCGAGCCTTAAGTCGAATTTCGAGATAAATTTCGAGATAGAGGCTAACTCGAAATTTCTCCCAGACTTAGAATTTTCAAAACTTCACTCTGGAAGCTCAAATCGAAATTCAACTAGAATTTCAAGATGAGTTTCGAGATAGTGACTAACTCGAAATTTTGAAGATACTTAGAATAATTTGACAATTTTTCTCTGAAAAACTCAACAATTAATTTTGTCAAATTAATATAAATATCAATTCAAGGATTTTAATATATGACATAATTAAAACATTCCTTGATAATTCTAAGGCCTCTAATTACATGAAAAACACAGGTAAATTCATCTAAAAATCATGCAAAATTTAGAATAGTATGAATTTAACTCCCCCTATGTTCATGCAATCTAACAAGCATAAATTCACAGATTTGTGCTATAAAAGACACTTAAAACACACTGAATTCATGCAAAATCACACTATATGCATCCCATAATAATCATTAATTAGGCATTTTAAAGTCTAAACACATAATGATTAAATAGCTTGCATATACCAACATAACCATGGATTTTACAGATAGAAGGCTTTACTAACTTGTGTTAAGCATTCCCAATTCACCAACCAACCTATTGAATGTTACTTCATCAAGAGGTTTGGTGAATATATCTGCAATTTGTTGCATTGTGGGCACGAAATGTAGCTCCACAGTCCCCTCCTCGACATGTTCTCTTATGAAGTGATACCTGATGTCGATGTGCTTTGTTCTTGAGTGATCTACAGGATTGTTGGTTATGGCAATGGCACTTGTGTTGTCACACATAATTGGAATTTTCTTGTGCTCCATGCCATAATCCTTCAATTGGTTCCTCATCCACAGTATTTGAGCTACACAGCTTCCAGCAGCAATGTACTCAGCTTCAGCAGTAGAAGTAGATACTGTATGTTGCTTTTTACTTTGCCAGGACACCAATCTTCTGCCAAGAAATTGACAAGCACCAGATGTGCTTTTCCTATCAATCCTGCAACCTGCATAGTCTGAATCCGTATAGCCAATTAGATTAAAACCTGTATCTCTTGGGTACCAAATTCCTAGATTTGGTGTGCCCTTGAGATACCTAAAAATTCTTTTGACGGCTATGAGATGTGATTCTCTAGGATCCGCTTGGAACCTTGCACATAAACAAGTCGCGAACATTATATCGGGTCTACTTGCAGTTAAATAGAGAAGTGAGCCAATCATACCTCGATAGCTTGTGATGTCAACTGGTTTACCTGTTTTGTCTTCATCAAGCTTCGTGGCTGTTGCCATGGGAGTCTTGGCTGCTGATGCATCTTCTAGATTATACTTCTTGAGTAAATCTCTGACGTACTTGGATTGACAGATAAAGATACCATCTTTTCTCTGACTGATCTGTAACCCAAGGAAGAAGGACAGCTCTCCCATCATGCTCATCTCGTATTTGTCTTGCATTAGCTTAGCAAATTTCTCGCACAAGCGCTCATTCGATGACCCGAAGATAATATCGTCCACATAGACTTGAACAAGTATTAGATCATTCTTCACATTCTTATGGAACAATGTTTTTTCAATTACTCCCCTAGTAAAACCACTTTCAATTAAGAATACAGATAGGGTTTCATACCAACATCTTGGGGATTGCCTGAGGCCATAGACAGATTTGAAGAGAAGATACACAAAATCTACAAGTTCTGGATCAATGAAGCCAGGCGGCTGTTCCAGATACACTTCTTCTTCTAACTCTCCGTTCAGGAAGGCACTTTTCACATCCATCTGGAAAACTTTGAAGTTCTTATGTGCTGCAAATGCCAAAAACATCCTGACTGCCTCAAGTCTTGCAACTGGTGCATAGGTCTCATCATAATCAATTCCTTCTCGCTGAGAATAACCTTTTGCAACCAAACGAGCCTTGTTTCGTGTTACAAGTCCGTTTTCATCCATTTTATTTCTGAATACCCACCTTGCTCCAATTACTGATTTGTTCTTTGGTCGGGGTACCAGTTTCCAAACTTTCTGCCTTTCAAACTGATTGAGTTCCTCTTGCATTGCAATCACCCAATCAGCATCACCAAGAGCTTCTTCTATTTCTTTAGGTTCAAGCTTGGATAAGAACCCAGAATATAAGCAAATATTAGCCAGGTCAGCTCTTGCATTTCTTCTAGTAGACACACCAGCATCTGGATCACCAATAATCAATTCAAACGGATGGTCTCTATTCCATACTCGTTCTCTTGGAAATTGTCTCGATGATTCAGCATGACTTTCTGAATTGTGGTGCTGACTACTTTGAATACTTTCACTAACTCCCCCTGAGTTAGTGCCAGCTCCTACAGAACTAGAGTCAACTCGACTCGAGCCTTGAACAGTAGTCCTTGAGCTGCTATTTACTCCCCCTGAGTTGTTGCCGGTTCGTACTGAAGAAGTCTCTCCTGATCTTGTAGAATTAGCTTGTTCACTAGACTCAGGTTCTTCACGTACACTTGGAACATTTAATGGGACAACCAACTCAGGTTCATCTTCAAGATCTTCTAAGTCCAGATTCTGAAATTTTAGGGACTCAGGTTCACTAGAATCTCTTGAAATTGATGAGAGTTTGGTATCGTCGAATCTGACGTTGTAGCTTTCAGTCACTTTTCGATCATTCACTAAGAACACCCTATAAGCTGCTACCACATCTGTGGAGTAACCAACAAATATTCCTTCACGAGCTTTTGCTGCAAACTTGCCTAGATTTTCATCATCTATAAGTACATAGCATTTTGCTCCGAATACATGAAAATATTTGATTGTTGGTCTTCTGCCGTTCATTAGCTCACATGGTGTCTTTTCTTTATCTTTTATAATCAAGGATCGATTTTGAGTGTAACACACGGTACTCACTGCTTCTGCCCAGAAATACAGAGGAAGTTTCGAATCATACAACAAAGTTCTTGCTGCTTCAACCAATGTTCTATTCTTCATTTCAACTACTCCATTTTGCTGTGGAGTTCTCGGGGCTGAGTACTGACGACGTATTCCTTTAGATACACAGAAGTCATTTAGCACTGCGTTTTTGAATTCAGTGCCATTGTCTGATCTAATCGTCTTCACAGTAAGTGTTGAAACATTCTCAATTTGAGTGATGTGATCAATGATTAAGAAAGGTACTTCGTCTTTCGTCATTGCGAACAATACCCATGTATACTTGGAGAAGTCATCCACGATTACCAATGCATATCTTTTCCTAGACAAAGATAGGACATTCACTGGGCCAAACAAATCCATATGAAGAAGTTGCAGAGGCTCAGTGATACTAGAAATTTCTTTGCTTTTATGCGAGGCTCGCTTCGACTTTCCCATTTCACAGGCTTCACAGAGTCCTTTCGGAGCGAACTCCATTTGAGGTAGATCTCTCACCAATTCCCGCCTCGCGAGAGCATTCATCGTTTTGAAGTTTAAGTGAGATAACTTTTTGTGCCATAACCAGCTTTCATCATCCGAAGCTTTGCTGTAGAAACAGGTGACTTCATTCTGATTTGCTGAATCCATGTCTGCAACAAAAAGATCTGCCTTTCGAACTCCTCTCAAAGCCAGTGAACCTTCCTTGATGTGAGTGATTGATACACCTTTCTTGTTGAAGACAATTTCGTAACCTTTGTCACAGAATTGACTGATACTCAACAAATTATGCTTTAATCCCTCAACATAGGAAATATCTTCAATGATGACATTGCCAGTTTTCAGTTTGCCATATCCCTTTGTCACACCTATGCTGTCATCTCCAAAGGTAACATAAGGGCCAGCTTTCATAACCAACTCTGTAAGCAGGGACTTGTTTCCTGTCATATGCCTCGATGCTCCACTATCTAGCACCCATATAACTTTATTTCTCTTTTGCTTAATGCCCTGCAATGACAGATTGGTTAGACTTTCTTCGGAACCCAACTTTGATTGGGCCCGGCTTTTCGATAAGATTGATAATCAACAGATTTAACAACAGAAGATGCACTTTTCTTAACATTACTAGAGCTTTCGACTTCCTCCTTTCCTTTCTCAGACATGACATATTTATCAGTCCTAGGAGAAGGTTTGTCACTCCTAACTTTAGGAGGACTGACAGTCTTGGCTCTTCCAAACTTCTTTTTGTTGTTTGAACTAGCAGCAGTATTTGAGCATGACTGGCTAGATGCATTCATTAAATTCACAAAAGTTTGCATGACATTAAAAGTGCATGGCATACAATTAGGTTGACCACACTGTGCATGATTCTGATGCAGATTATTCATTGTATGTGTGACAGGCATGGCATGTGTAGCAGTGCATGCATAAGAAAGATGTTCAGTAGATTTACAGTGATAACATGCTTTCTTTATTCGTTCAGCCTTAACCTCTTTTATGCCTTTCTTCCCTTGTTGTTTAACAGCCTTAGCTCCTATTCCTAGTCTAGATTCATCACTAGGGAAATTGATTTTAACTTGTTTAATAGGAGTTATAGGTTGTGCTTTCTGACGATCTTCCATCTCAATCTCATATCTAGCTATCAATTCAGTCTCTTCTTCTTCTATTCTAGGAACAAGGTGTTTGTAGATGGGTTTGACAGAAGATTTAAGAATACTAGGTGTTTCCTTTTTAAGGTCACTGGAGCTAGGATCGATATGTCTCTTGCCTTCTTTCTTAGAAAGATCAGAATAATCAAGTCCTACTCCTACTCCAGTTATCTTCTTAAATACGTCATTATCTACATACACTTTACTAGCAGCTAGTTTGTAAGCTTCACATTTAGTTTCTAACTCAGCTAGTTTGTTCCTTAAACATGATTCTATTTCTTCCTTAAGGACGAGCTTGTGTTCCAAAGATTTAATAAAATCTCTTAGAGAAGTATCTACAGTGCAAGCAGCCTCTAACTCTTCCACTTTTGCCTCAAGCAATCTGCTTTTGGCGACAAGTGTTTTCTGTTCCTTTTGAGAAGTGTCTAGGCTTTTGCACAACATGTAGATCTCTTCGCTAAGAGCCCCGTTCTGTTCCTTATAATCATCAATAGACATTTCTACTTTAAGGGTTAGAACTGGTACCTCTGGTTCCTCTGATGTCTCAGCCATGAGCGCAAAGTTTGCTACATGAGTAACATCTTCCTCATCTGAATCATCCCAAGCTCTTCCTTCTGTTACTACTAAAGCTCTTTTACCATGTTTTTCTTTCACCAGTGATTCATACTTGCTTTTGAGGGCTTCAAATGTCTCTTTCGGATAAGTCTGTTTAGGCTTTTTGCAGTCCGAGGCAAAATGTCCAGGTTCACCACAGTTATAGCATTTGAACTTCATCTTGAAATCCAAAGGAGAATTGTAGCTGGTACTCTTGCCTTTGCTTTTGTAGCCTGATGAACTACCACCACCCTTAGCAGCCCGATAATAAGATGAAGAATTTCTTTGTGGTCGGTTGCTCTTTCTGAATCTCATATTGCTGAACTTCCTTGCCATGTATGCCACGACACTATCGTCCATGTTGTCCAGCTCTTCTTGGGTGAAGTAGTCATCATCACTGTTGGATGCGCACTCGTCATCATTATCAACTTGATGCGGTGCAGGTGATGATTTAGGCTTTGCTGCAACCATTGCCTTCTTAGACTCTTCCTCATCAGCAACTAATCCTGATGCAGTTTCTTTTCCCTTTGAATCATTGTCCCATGCTTGATCTTGAAGTGTCTCCAGCTCATAGGTCTTCAGAATTCCATAATATTCTTCCAGAGAAGTTGTATGCAAATCTCTGGTTTCTCTGATTGCGTAGACTCTATGTTCAATGCTCTTTGGCTGGTTCCTCAAATATCTTGTATTGGTTTCAACCATGGGGAGAGTAACACCTCTCAGATTCAAATCCAATACCAACTGACTGAATCGTAGATAGACATCTGTTATGCTTTCTCCTTTTCGTATTCTAAAGGTGTCATACTCCATCTTGAGTATAAGTGTCTTGTTGCTTCTAACCTCTGCAGATCCTTCCATGACAACTTCTATTTTGTCCCAAATCTTCTTTGCTGTATTCAAACCCTTGACTATGTTGAACATTTCATGATCAAGAGATTCCATCAAGGTTTGTCTTATAGAAGTATCATAAGCTATTTGCTCCTTGTCAGCATCCGTAAAGTCCGCTGCCTTTTTAGGCTCAGACCGAGCAGGTATAACCTCCTCTCCTTCCGTACGCTCAGGAATAGCTTTCATTGGAACAAATTTACCCTTTTCAAGGACTTCCAGATACTCAGGGTTAATAGTCTCTAAGTAGAGTCTCATTCTGAAAACCCATTCTTCATAGTGATCTCGGTTGAACATTGGGATCTTGAAAGAATTTTTAGGAGCCATTTCAAATCTTGTCACTAAAAAATTCTAAGTACCCAAGACTAGGCTATGTAGAATATCTATGTAGAACTTCTGCCAAGTCGAAATTTTTCTAAGTAGAAATTTTGCTCAAGTCGAAATTTCTCTAAGTAGAAATTGTCCAAGTCGAAATTCACCAAGTAGAAATTGTCCAAGTCGAAATTCTATGTAGAAAATCTCAAGTCAAAATTCTATGTAGAACTTTTGTCCTTAGAATAATTTTCTGCAGATTACTTTAATATTGAATAAACAATATCACCTTTTTGACTTTTGATTACTTTACACACCGAAAGTGACTAACCCACTTGCAAAGCACTGAGTACACTTTCTTTTGCTTTCGGCCAAGGAATAATAATCAAATCAAAAGTACAAAAACACCTTTTTGACTATCTTATTTGTTTGAAAAAAAAGGAGATCAAAAAGTTGTTGGGTTATCTTCTTTGACAAGAACAGATGATGAACACTCAAGAACACCAAATATCAATGAACCCAGATTAATTCACAAAAATTAATTAAAATACACCCAAGCCAAATAATCACACCTGGAGTATTTAAATAATTTTTCCCGGATGAGTTTTCACTGGAAACGAATTAAAGCACACTTTTCGAAAAAATGAAAAGTAGATCTAGAAAATGAAAACTCACGATTCTTCTACCAAACACAAGGATCTATGTTTTGTATGTTAAACATCCGCTCTGATACCAATTGTTAGGTCCAAATGTGTTGTAGAGGGGGGGTGAATACAACTTTTCGATTATGAGAAGCAATAAATACGATGCAATAGATGAACACACAGATTCAAGGAATATATTTCTTTATATATAACTTGAAAAGGTTGCTACAACATTCATTACAAAGTATAACAGAAGTTCAGAGAGAAGTGAATGATTCTAAGCTCTGTGAATATACTCTCTCTCTTTCTCTTGTGTTTTTCTCAATATTGCTCACTAACTAAAACATTACACAAGTGCTTCTATTTATAATACATGTAATCTATGACCTGTAGTCTTCAAAGACTAAGATGTACGTGGCCCAATGATGTCCACATAAATCTTGTCTTATCTTGAAAGCTTGGAAATCTGCCAATCAGAAGATGCCATGTGTCATGTTGAAGCTGCACTCTAAGTAGAACTTCTACTTGAGAATTTCTACTTAGCCATCTCGAAATTCTAAGTAGAACTTCTACTTGAGAATTTCGACTTAGCCATCTAGAACATTTAGTACTTAGAAAATATTCTGGTCTTCAACTTGAAACTTCAATGCACATCTTGAGCTTGTGATATCTTCATATCTTCTTTGTTCTTCTACAAGCTCTTGAACATGAATCTTTATTACTGACATAAACTTGCTATCAATGTCCTGACACTTGATGCACTGGTCTGGTTCATAAGTGACTAGTCTTGATAGTGTTTCTGCTTCTTGAATAAATTACCATATTCACTTAGTAACTTGGCTTTCCAATATTTGCTTTCCTTCTTGTTCACTTGAAATCAATTGGTCTTGTTGATACTGATAGTTATGATCTTGAATCTCGAATTCTCAAATCACTGAGGCCTGAACAACTTTGACTTGAACTTCTCTCAATGATTTCTTCTTGGCTTGATCATAGTTAACATGTTCAATTGTATCAATTACCTTGTCTTCATTTGGTGTTGATTTCTTGTGACTTCTTGTTCTTGATTGTCTTCTGGTTAAGTATCTTTTCTTTTAATTGAGTTACATTAGTTACAGTGTTACAAGTTAATACACTCTGCCTTTCAGAGATTGATTCAATGAAGGCTGCAACAGAAAAATTTCAAGCGGGTATTCAAACATCTGTTTCCATATCTGCTACTGCTTCTCAAGCACGACTTCTTGCAGATGATATTAAAGCTCTTGACAGGAGATTGGATTCTAGAATGAATGTCTTGGAATCTAAAGTTAATACTATCGATGAAACCCTCAAGCTTATATTGTCGTTCTTCATTCAGGACGATACTGATGTCAAAAAGGGGGAGAAGATAGTCAAAACAAAATGTTCACCTGATCCAGTTGTACAAAAGGATGATAATTCTGGAAATGATGGTGGTACTGAGTCACATCAGAAAATTGAAACCTCTGATGCTGCTTTACTGATAAAGAAAACGAATACTCAAACTAAGCAGTCAACTCATGTTTCTGAATCTGGAAAGAAGACAGTGACAACTGGTCAAACTCTGTCAACCATTCCTGAAGATGATGTGTATGTGGAACAGGATGAAGATGCTGCTAATCTGTTTCATGAACTTGACACTGGGGATGGTCGTGTTCTTAAATTATTTCATAAAGACAAAAGAGTTCAACAGTATCATGCTGAGAAAGCACTTGTCTTATCTACTGAAGAAAATCCAAACATGACTACTGATGAATTCTTAGAAGAACAGAACAGGATCCTTGAAGAGCTTGCAAAACAGAATAAAACTCTTGCTGCAAGAAGAGGAAGAGGCAGAGGAGGAAGATACAGAAATAGGGGAAGATCATCTGCTCAAACTAGTTCAAGGCAAACAAGATCTAGTGGAATCAAACTGAAAGATGTTTCTGAAAGTGAAAAGAAGAAAACTCCACTATCTCTTGCATCAACTCCAGACAACAGATTCAATGCTCCTGAAGAAATTGTAGAGGAGATATTACCTTTGAAAAGGAAGAGTAAGGCAGCTGCTCAATCTACTGCATTTAATGAGAAGTCAGTCGTTGTTTCTGATTCTGAAATCTTAAAAGAACTTAAGATTATGATTATTAAGGTTGTGGTTGAATTTCACAATGTGGAAGTTTTTGAAGATACATTAGAGTATGAACAAGAAAACTTCAGAAGATTTGAAAGTGAAAGTGAAATCAGTGCTAAAGCCACAAAAGCAGAAAAGATAACAACCAGAGATTATTTAAGAAATGTTCATAGATCAGACAGGAAGTTATGGTATGATAGAGATAGATCTGTTCCTGAACATCAGCAGGATTATCCAACTAATGAGAAGAAGAAGAGTAAGAAGAAGGAGGTGGATAAGGTTGATTATAGGAAACCAGTTGTATTCATATCAGCTGGATTGATAAAAGAGTCTTCTTTGATCAATGAATTTCTGATTGTTAAAACAGAGTCTACTACCTCTATTGCTGAAAATCCACCAAAATGGGTGAGTATGCAATCTGGCTTGAAAGGATGGGAACCTGGCACAAGAGGAGGAATTGGATATAGTCATGCACTGGTTATTTTCATTGCACAAACTGATCAATATGCTCTAGTTGACAAGATTGGGGATGAGTTAACTGTAGATCATCTTTGGAAACTTGAAGCTGTTGCTATTATTGCTGACTGTCATGCTGATGCAAAGAAAATAGAGAAGCTGGTGTACTTCATGAAAGATGGAAGTGTGAAGAAGATTCCTATTCATGAATTGTTGTGTAAATCTGCAAAAGAACTGAAATATGTTCTGTATCTTCTCAGAAGTAAAAGAATAAATGTTCGTGAAAGAGAAGTTTATCAAAATTGGTGTGTCATGATTTACTGGAAGATTAGACAGAGATTCATGGATGGAGGAACAAGGTATGATGGCAATTATATTCCTATGTACTTAAATTTAAGAGATAGAGAGGTTGAAATGAAGAAAGGTACAGCTGTTAAAGAAGTGTATCTAGGCATGGAACAACTGTCTCTAAATCCGGATGGAAAAGAAATTGCTTATGTGTTGCTAGGTGACTTAGATCTTCCGAGAAACTCAATTAATAACATCAGGGCAGCTATTTATCAGATTAATGAGGAAGATGAAGAACTCAAAAATCTGAAGAAGAAACTGATTCAAATTCTTGAAAGCAAGGAAGAAGAATTGTTATCTGAATTCTTGAGACTGAATCTGTTCTATCAAAGAATTTCTGAAACTGTTCCTGATGATTTTTAGAAGGTATTTTGTTTTGAGTTTTTGACATCTTGAATCAAGGAATTTGTGCTTTGTTTTATAAAGAACAAATTGGGGGAGATTGTTAGATATTGATTCAAGAGATGATCAGGATCTGGGCATTACTGATCAGATACTGATGCTGACGTCATCAGGAATGTACCGTCAGTATTGGACTATCAGGATTAGAAGCTGGTCAGTATTTGATGAAGATTCTCATCAGACCAGAGATCAAGGAAGATTGATATGTCGGTTCCTAATTTGTAGGAAGGCAGCTATCATACAAGATATGCATTCAGAGATATATGTAATTGATTTAGAATATCTTGTAATTGATAGTGCAACTGTGTACATTATATAAACACAGTTTAGGTTTTACATTTAGTAATCGCTTACACGAGTTATATTGTAACCTAGCAGCTCTTAAGAACATAAGAATTTCTTAAGAGAGTTTTGTAACAGTTTTATATCAGAGTTAATAAAGCTGTTATTGATTCATACTTGTGTTATTTGTTTTTAGTCGAAAATCTTATACAATTGTATTCAACCCCCTTCTACAATTGTTATTTACTGGGCAACATGTAATTGTAAGCATTATATATCCGGTTATCAGTCTGTATATTCTCGAGTCTTTTTGTTAGGAATTATGTTGTTTTCAATGATAACTTAAAACACTTAAACAAATTTGTATAAGTCATAGTTTGTAACTGTTCAATGGATGGCATGTGTTACAACATTCGTTGAAGAGGTAACTTATTAACGGATAAGTTCTTTTGTAACATGTGTTGGGTTTGCGGAGTCTATCATGTTTCAGAATTGGAATTGGATTCTAACTTGAGTTAGGAATTCCTGAATTGGACTCTAATTAGAGTTAGGAATTTCAGAATTAGACTCTGATTTATTTTGACCCAGTTTCTTCTCTTATAAATACTTATGTAATTGTAACACAACAACACAACACAATTGTGAGAGATCAATACAAAATTAGTGCGGCTTGTGGAGTAGGAATTTCTGAACCACGTAAATCTTTGTCTTGTGTGATTGTCGTTTATTTTCTTATTCTTGTTTATTCGCTTTGGGTTTTGCTTTCGTTGTTGTATACTCAACAACTGGTATCAAGAGCCTAGGTTTTCAGGCGAGTGGGAACGATGGCAGAAGAAGGGAAAGTAAAGATCGACAAATTTAATGGCAAAGATTTTGGGTTTTGGAAGATGCAAATTGAAGATTATTTGTATCAGAAAAAACTACACGAACCGCTAGAGGAGAAAAAGCCAGATTCAATGGATGAGAAAGAATGGAATCTATTGAATAGGCAGGCTCTGGGTGTTGTCAGATTGACTTTGGAGAAGAACGTTGCTTACAATATCATCAAGGAAATGACAAATTATGGATTGATCAAGGCGTTATCAAATATGTATGAGAAGCCGTCTGCTTCAAATAAGGTATATTTGTGTCACTTGTTGTTTGCCACGACATTGAATGACGGTGATTGTGTTGCTGATCATGTGAACGAATTTAACTCTATCCTATCAAGATTGACATCAGTGGATATTAAATTCGATGATGAAGTACAAGTCTTGTTGTTGGTATCCTCGTTACCTGACAGTTGGTCAGGATTTGTCACTGCTATTTGTAATTCATCTGGGAGCAGTAAGATGACTTTTAATGGAGTTCGAGATGCGATTCTTGGAGAAGATATTCGTAGGAGAAACTTAGAAGAGTCGTCAGGTTCCTTGTTGAGTACTGAGAGTAGAGGCAGAAAGTCCGATAGGGGGCAGAATCAGGGGCGTAGCATATCGAAGTCACAGAAGAGAGGACAATCCAAAGATCGCAAGGAGATTGTTTGTTGGAATTGTCAGAAGAAAGGTCACTTCAGAAATCAGTGTACGGCTCCCGCAGCTCGTAAAGGAAAGAAGAAAGAGGATAATTCAGCTAATGTAGTTGAAGAAGTGGCGGATGACGATGCTTTGATTTGTTGTGTTGAATTTTCGGTTGAATCATGGGTTATGGATTCTGGTGCATCATTCCATGCTACCCCTTGCAAGGATTTGATGTTAAATTTCAGACTTGGAAATTTTGGTAAAGTTCGTCTTGCTGATGATGAGATTTTGGATATTACGGGCATGTGATATATTAATCTCAAGACCTCTTTGGGGACTAGCTGGACGTTGAAAGATGTGAGATACATTCCTGGACTGAAGAAGATGTTGATATCTGTGGGTCAGTTAGATAAGGAAGGGTATCGAGTTACTTTCGGAGATGGACAGTGGAAGGTTATAAAGGGGAATCTAGTTGTTGCTCGTGGAGAGAAAAAGGGGACGTTGTACATAATTGAACAATCTAGCTATGAAGCAAATGCAGTTGCTGATGATATTGGGTCTTCAACTTTGTGGCACCAAAGACTTGGTCATATGAGTGAAAAGGGTATGAAGCTGTTAACTTCGAAGGGGAAGATTCCAGAGTTGAAGAATGTGGAAGTTGGGTTCTATGAGCCATGTGTTCTTGGAAAGCAGAAACGAGTTACTTCTGTAAAATCAGGGAGGACACCCAAGGCTGAGAGGTTAGAGCTAGTTTATACAGATGTATATGGTCCAACAACAATTGCGTCGTTGGGAGGATCTCGCTACTATATCACTATCATTGACGATTCCACTAGAAAGGTATGGGTTTATTTTCGAAGAATAAATCAGATGTGTTTGCTACTTTCAAGAAGTGGAAGACTGAAGTTGAAAATCAGACCAGTTTGAAGATTCAGAGTTTGATGTCAGATATTGCTGGTGAGTACAGTAGTGATGAGTTTAAAAGCTATTGCGCAGAATATGAGATTAGAATGATCAAAACTATTCCAGAGACACCGCAGCAGAATAGTGTTGCAGAGCGCATGAATAGAACCTTGAATGAGAGGGCCAAGAGTATGAGGTTGCATGTAGGGTTGCCACAGACTTTTTGGGCAGATGCAGTTAGCACAGCAGCGTATCTCATAAATAGAGGACCTTTAGTTCCTTTGGGGTTCAAAATTCCTGAAGAAGAGTGGCAGAAAAAGGAGGTAAATCTTTCACACTTGCGAGTTTTTGGTTGTGTTTCTTATGTGCGTGTTAAAGATTCTGACAGGGACAAGCTTGATCCAAAAGCAAAGAAGTGTATCTTCATTGGTTATGGCTCAGATGATATGGGTTACCGTTTCTGGGATGAACTGATGAAGAAGGTTGTTAAAAGTAGAGATGTTACTTTTAATGAAATTGCAGTGTATAAGGATAAGCTTGCAGTCGATTCTGAGTTTACAAAAGAAAAACCTGAGAAAGAGAAAGTAGTGCTTGAAGATATTACTGAAGAAGATCTTGCAGGAAATAGTGGGAGTTTAGGGAATGGTGATGACACGGTTCCAATTACTCCACAGGCTGAGGTAAGAAGATCTAGCAGAATTGTGAGGCCACCACAAAGATTTTCTCCTTCAGCATATTATATGTTATTGACCGAGGATGGAGAGCCTCAGTGTTATTCAGAGGCAGTTCAGGTGGATGATTCAGTTCAGTGGAAATCAGCCATGGAAGAAGAGATGAGTTCTCTTGAGAAGAATGAAACTTGGTCTTTAACAGAGTTACCAGCAGGAAAGAAGGCTTTACAGAATAAGTGGGTGTTCCGGATCAAAGAAGAACATGATGGCAATAAGAGATACAAGGCGAGGTTAGTAGTCAAGGGTTATCAACAGAAAAAAGGGTATTGACTATACTGAGATTTTTTCTCCAGTTGTTAAGATGACTACTGTTAGAATTGTGCTAAGTATTGTGGTTGCGGTGGAGTTACATCTAGAGCAACTAGATGTTAAGACCGCGTTCTTACATGGTGATCTTGAGGAAGACATCTACATGGTACAACCAGAGGGATTTCAGGTAGCTAGGAAAGAAAACCTTGTTTGCAAGCTTATAAAAAGCTTGTATGGTTTGAAGCAAGCACCAAGACAATGGTACTTGAAGTTTAATAGCTTTATGATGAAGAATGGGTACACTAGGAGTGCTATGGATCATTGTTGTTATTTTAAACAATTTGATTCATCTTATATCATATTGTTGTTGTATGTTGATGACATGTTGATAGCAGGATCAAACATGAGGGAAATCAACAGGTTAAAGAGATAGATGTCTGAGGAGTTTGAGATGAAAGATATGGGTGCAGCAAAACAGATACTTGGTATGAGCATCATAAGGGATAGATCTGAAGGTACTTTGAAATTATCTCAAGAGAAGTATATTGAGAAATTGTTGCAGAAATTCAGTGTCCAGGATGCGAAGACCAGAAGTACACCATTGGCGACTCACTGTAATCTCACGAAGAAGCAGTCACCTAAAACGGATGAAGGCAAGAAAGATATGGCTAAAGTTCCGTATGCGTTCACAGTTGGCAGTTTGATGTATGTCATGGTGTGTACAAGGCCAGATATTGCTCATGCAGTGGGAGTTGTTAGCAGGTTCATGTCTAATCCAGGAAGAGAGCATTGGGAAGTAGTCAAGTGGTTGTTGCGCTACTTGAAAGGCACATCCAAGGTTGCGTTATGTTTCAGCAAGAAAGATGTTATCTTGGAAGGGTTCTCTGATGCAGATTTGGGTGGATGTTTGGATACAAGAAAAAGTACTACGGGATATATTTTCATGTTGGGTGGCACAACAGTTAGTTGGATGTCTCGACTTCAAAAGAGTGTTGCTCTTTCAACCATCTGAAGCTAGCAAGGAGATGATTTGGTTGAAGAATTTTCTTGAGGAGTTGGGCAAGAAACAGGCAGACAGTTCTTTGTATATCGACAGTCAGAGTGCTATTCATCTTGCGAAGAATCCCATGTTTCATGCTAGGACGAAGCATATTCAGCTGAGATATCACTTTACAAGAGAGTTGATTAGCAATGGTACTTTGTCCTTGAAGAAAATCCTTGGTTCGAAAAATCCTGCAGATATGTTGACTAAGGTGGTTACTAATGAGAAGTTGAAGCTTTGCATAGCTTCAACTGGCCTTCAGAACTGATTGATGAGAAGGCGCTGCACTAGTTAGAGTTGTTGATCGAAGGATTGGGTGATACTAGACTTACAAGAGTGAAGCGAAGATGTGGTCAGACTCCAAGTGGGAGATTGTTGGGTTTGTGGAGTCTATCATGTTTCAGAATTGGAATTAGATTCTGACTTGAGTTAGGAATTCCTGAATTGGACTCTAATTAGAGTTAGGATTAGAGTTAGGAATTTCAGAATTAGACTCTGATTTATTTTAACCCAGTTTTTTCTCTTATAAATACTCTGTTGGGCTTGCTAAGCAGACCTTGACTCCACATTAGTATGATATTGTCCGCTTTGGGTTGGGTCAGGCCCGCACGGATTTATTTTTGGGTCACTCCCAAGAGGCCTCATTCTAATGGAGTTAATCTGGCTGCTTATATTCTAGCAATCTGCCCCTTCCACAACCGATGTGGGACAACTCCTAACAATCTCCCCCTTCACACATCGGGCTCAACAACTGTCGAATCTGCCTCCTTGTGTGTGATCTGCTCCCCTTGATCCATACTGGAAGTTCCTGGCTATCTGGCTCCCTTAGGCCCATACTGGAAAGTCCACATGCTCCCCCTTAAACCCAATCTGGGATAGCCCATCTGCCTCTTCTTGGATCCATTCTGGAGCCCATTAAGATTGTTCTGGACCGTTACAACCTG
This sequence comes from Kitagawia praeruptora, assembly GCA_037693485.1. Lineage (NCBI taxonomy): Eukaryota > Viridiplantae > Streptophyta > Magnoliopsida > Apiales > Apiaceae > Kitagawia > Kitagawia praeruptora. The sequence goes on from CM075354.1 coordinate 45,073,721, forward strand.
GAGCTCTGATACCACTTGTTGGGCTTGCTAAGCAGACCTTGACTCCACATTAGTATGATATTGTCCACTTTGGGTTGGGTCAGGCTCGCATGGATTTATTTTTGGGTCACTCCCAAAAGGCCTCATTCTAATGGAGTTAATCTGGCTGCTTATATTCTAGCAATCTGCCCCTTCCACAACCGATGTGGGACAACTCCTAACATACTCATGTAATTGTAACACAACAACACAACACAATTATGAGAGATCAATACAAAATTAGTGCGGCTTGTGGAGTAGGAATTTCCGAATCACGTAAATCTTTGTCTTGTGTGATTGTTGTTTATTTTCTTATTCTTGTTTATTCGCTTTGGGTTTTGCTTTCGTTGTTGTATACTCAACAACATGTACTAAAAAGATTCAAGTTATCAGTTGAGAGTATAGTTGGTAGGTTTATATAAGTCATGTTGACTACCCATATTCGGGGACAAGGGGCGGAACGACCTGAAATGATACATCAACGGATGATGATTAAACTACATCAAAGGATGAATTTCTTCAACGAATATCAAGATTGTCAACCTTCAACGGATGTTAAGGACACTACATCAACGGATAACATCTCAAGCTTAGCAGTTGATAGTGACTCAACAAGTCTGACACTCCCCAGCCCGAAGTGACCCGATGCTCATCCCTAACTATTTCCCACTAACTCCTACCATCTTTCTAATCTATCAATTAAATATTAATACGTGTTTGCACTAAATCACGCAAGCGTACGTGGTCACAAGTAATATAGAATAAAGTTGAGTTCGTTCCCACAGAGATCTGGTTATGGTTTTAATTCAGTAGATGCACCTATGCAACAATGTATGATTAGTATTCACTGCTAAGACAAATAACAATTTTGGTTTTCATAAACTAAATTAACTAAGAAGTAAACTAACAAACTAAGAATTAACTAACTAACGAGAATTGGAATCGAATTACTTCTGCAAGATAAATCATGGAATCCTAACTTCATTAAATACTTTGCTTAGATCTGACGCCTTTAATCACTATATGCAATGGTTATGATATCTGATCAGACAACACGAATTAAGTACACGCTACTTCTCAGTATACGAATACCAAACTAAACATACATCCACAAAAAAGATAGAAGATGAATAGACACCAATTATGCTTAGACCCTATATCTCTATAGAATTTGAAAATATAACGGTTGAAGAACAAATTATCCATTAAGATCACATAGGGCAACATAATATCTCTATTTACGCTACAAATCATGATGTTAAAACATCAACCTATCCTATGCTAGCATGGCAAGTTCTAAATCTCAAGATCCACTCTCGCTTCACAAGAGATTAACAAATTAGATGTTCATGACGCATCTAAACACATGAATAACAACCATACGAGGATATCAGATATACATCACACACAGATCTTTAAAGCATCAAGATACTAAAGCTCCATAAATAAATCCGTTAGAATCCCATGACAACGATTAGTTCATAATCGAACCTCTCGTCATCATGGGATCTGATGAAACCATGATAAAAACAAAGTATGAAAAGATACAAATAAAACTAAGTAATTGATATGTAATGGTGTGTTTTTTTCTGTCCCCCAAGATGTGTATTTATAGCCCCAATTTGCCTCTCCATCAAGCAATTGTCATCTTTGAGTTGGAATAGAATTGTGGCAATTTCCGTTCTTGAATGGATTAGAATTGCAATTCCCATGTTTAGAACTGATCCTGGAAGCTTCTGGTCGTCCAAAACAATCACCATATTGATTAGGAATAGAAAACACGGCAATTTCCCATTAGAAATAGAATTCTGGAATTTTCTGGACGATCTGCCACATTTCCGCGCGGCCGCGCGTGCTGCCTATGCTTTTTCCAGCGCGCCCGCGCTGCTCTTTTGTTTCCTGATTTGTCAAGCGCGCCCGCGCGCATCTGTAGTACAAACTGGGCGTGCCCACGCTCCAGTCACTGTTCATGCACACTGATTTTTTCCATTTTGCTGATTTCTCTTTCGCTTCGATTGCAACTCCCGACACTTGTTCCCTTGGCTTCAAAAACACCATATAATTACTGGAATGCCTGCAAATAATGGCCTACACAATTCTACACAAAAACTCGTTAAAACACACGATTACTTGAGACCAAGACACCAATTTAAGCCGAATGGAATGATCCAAGTGGATATAAAATCCACTTATCACACCCCCAAACTTAAACCGATGCTTGTCCTCAAGCATAAACAACAAAACTATCTACACTAACTAGTACCACTTCCGTAGGTGATCACGGTTGCATTTGGCATATGCAACAAGCCCTTTAAACCCCTAGGCAGCCCTAGTGGACGAGTAAGGTCTCATGAGGGCCTATAGCGAATGTACCCACAAAATCCATTTAACCTAATGCAATGCAAAACATGAATGCAACTAATATGAAAATGCAAATGATCTAGTACTAATATCCTACCATACCTTCAAATCCTCTCATACCATATCAACTTAAAAATCAAAGTAAATAGGCAATGTCTTAGTGTCGAAAGTGCAAGTATTCACATAGTCTACTCAATGAACATGCATAAGTTCTCACAAGTCCATGTCAAATGTAAGAATAAGTTAGTAATCATGCTAAGCCTACAAGAGTACATCTTCGAGACAAAACTCGGGATCTCATACGCAAAAACAAGCAAACACTCACAATCCACTCACAAAAGAATATTCACTCAAGAACAAGGGTAAGTGTATCACTCAATTCCAACAAAATCATAAGCATGCTTGACATTTGGTATCAATCTAACTCTTAACACAGCATACATCAATGACGATAATCAAAAGGTCTTTATTTGGGTTGTAACGGGGCTAGGGACAAGGTATGTCAAATAAGCCAAAACAGGTGAAGTTTCAAAAGCTAGTAAGTACCATAATAAATCATACACAACACCCTATTCCCCCCCCCACATAACTGTTACTAAAACAAGCACTCGACTAGTCGACTAAAGTAGGATCACAACAAACACAACCATGCTCTCATAATTTTTTTTCTTTTCTTTTTCTTTTTTTTTTCGAGAGCTCAATATAACACAAACAATAATATAAACAATAACAATGATCCCACAATTTATTACATATGCCGACTATCAAGTAAACAACCAAACCCAATTTTCAATATTTCCCCTAAAATTATGACCAACAATAAACCCCTCCTTGCACACATTATTACTCCCTTAAGCACTCTACTAGCCTTTGACAATGTGGGTTCAAATTAATGTAAGGCCAATACAAGAAAAAGGTCTAGGCAAGTAATGTTGTATGTCACCGAAAAAATAGGATTAAGCTCAACGGGTTAACTAATTGATCATGTAAATATGGTGTGGTAATATGGGAAAATATGCGGTTAATCCTAAATGCCTTTATCATTTTAATAGTCAAATAATGTCATGCGTTTCAAGAAAGACCTCAAACAACTGCTAGCAATGCAAACAATCCGTGGACACTCAAGCAAACGAATAAATTGCAACAAATATGCAATAAGGCTCAAAAGCTCACTTGGTGGAAAAACATACTCAATCCCAAGCAAAAATCTCTCTAACGCACCTATTTGTATTCAAAGCATGCAAACTAAATCATCTTGCATATATTCATGTCATTCTAATCACTTATAACATTCAATAAGTCTACTAGCTTCAACTTACTAGTGTATGTGTGTGCACAAGAACAAAGCATATCACTTCTCAATCAAAAGCGTCAACAACACAAAATTCCTATCAAGCATGGGTGCAAATGCAAACTATTATGAACTCACATGAAATACGAACATAAAAACAGAATGTCCTATATGAAACAAACGTAGATAACACGAACATAAATGCATAATTTACTACTACTATATGCAAAACATGAAATACTACATGAACAAATAATACAACAACTACTAATCCCTCAAACCACCCCCAAACTTAAAATATTCAATGTCCGCATTGAATGGAAAGTAATACAAGGGATAGTAGAAAACATACCTAAATAAAAATGCCAAAAAGCGTGGGTTGCCTCCCACGAAGCGCTTCTTTAACGTCAATAGCTTGACGTTACTTCCAAGCCTCCATTAAGGATGATAATAGTTTGCCTGATCATCTCTTCGCTATACTTCATCGTCATCACGGCGGCACACTTTCTGCCACTTCTCCTCGCTTGGCCTATTCGTATAACAGCTATGTCCTATTCCAATGCCTTCATATGTTGACCCAAAATCTGTCAATTTGTAGAACAACACACACTCGTGGGCTTCGCTTGAATATAATGGAGGAGGGTAAATGTAAGTTGCTGAAGCCTTTGGTTCCTCAAAGAGAACTTCCTCCATTGGCTCTAATGCGCTACCTCCATCTTTAAACTCTGAGACAAGTAGAAGACCTGCATCTTTCCCATGTTCATCAGCCTCTCGGTACGCACATACCAATTCTTGAAATTTGTGCAGCTCACCAATGTCTGTCTCAAATAGTGCCCTTTCCGAATCATCCACCATACTAGCATGATCAAATTCCTCACATGGCTTGTGAACACTTACCTCACCTTGGAATTTGTCTTCCTCAATTATGCTTGCAGTACCTTGCTCCAAGTCACCGTTATTTTTTGGAATTGCCTCTAGTATGAACTGTTGTTTCTCTTGTTCTAAGGCACTCAAAACTTGAGCAACTAGTGTCCCATAGAATTGATAGACTCCTCAGTACTCTTTACAAGCATCCTAATCTCCTCCATAGAATCAACCTCATCTGACTGAAAAGTAGGAGTAGGTTGCTGATGTTGAAACCCTTCACTACCAAAGAAATATGACATATTTGGAACATCTTGCTGGTACTGTTGAGGATGGTATTGAAAATATGGTTGTTCCTCATAAGTGACATATAGATCAACTACTTCGTAGTAACAATATTGTGAGGGATCATGAACACCCAAACACTGCTCACATTGCTGCGGCATGGATGTCCTCGAATATGCCCACCATGGCAACTCCTCGCATGCCATCTTCAAACACTCAAGTACCTGAAACACACCGAACTAAACAAGATATATAAAAACAAATCCTAGTCAGTGAACTCTAACGACCACTATTGACAAGCACATAAACCAAAAATAAAACACCGTCGATCCCCGGGAGCAGCGCCAAAAACTTGTTTGCACTAAATCACGCAAGCATACGTGGTCACAAGTAATATAGAATAAAGTTGAGTTCGTTCCCACAGAGATCTGGTTATGGTTTTAATTCAGTAGATGCACCTATGCAACAATGTATGATTATTATTCACTGCTAAGACAAATAACAATTTTGGTTTTAATAAACTAAATTAACTAAGAAGTAAACTAACAAACTAAGAATTAACTAACTAACGAGAATTGGAATCGAATTACTTCTGCAAGATAAACCATGGAATCCTAACTTCATTAAATACTTTGCTTAGATCTGACGCCTTTAATCACTATATGCAATGGTTATGATATCTGATCAGACAACACGAAACAAGTACACGCTACTTCTCAGTATACGAATACCAAACTAAACATACATCCACAAAAGAGATAGAAGATGAATATGTTAGATTATTTTTTTTATAATCTAATAATAATTTGTGGGCTTACAAATTAAAGACAATTATATTTAATGTTTATTCTATTTGGACTAATTAAGTGATCTAAAATAAAGTGTCCAATAACATCTTATTCGGTATGGGCTTTGTAATGTGTAATACCCAATGGTAATCTGATTAGAGTTAATGAGGTCTAATTAGAGTACTATATAAAGAACATAATAGGGTTTTGGTCCCCAAGGCTATTCGCAACCTCTACTCCTCCTATTCCCATCAGTTAGAGAGAGATACGGCTAGAGGCGAATCAAGTCTGTGGAAGATCAAGTCCCATAATCCGTATTCATATCTATCGTCATGGAATCAGGTACGCTTCCGTACTACAGTTTTATCGTGTAACCTTGATAATATCGCATAAGATGATTCTGGTTATTTATTTAGATCTAACAATTGGTATCCGAGCCTATCTTATGTTGAGTTATTAGGGTTGATCATATTATATTTAATATGATTGTTTTGTTATCGATTACGATTACAAAAACATGTATATTGTCCGGTTTTGGTTAAACATGTATATTATCCGGTTTTGGTTAAGTCTATGCGCTTGATATTAAATCGATTTACATGTACGTAAATTTAATTGTGCTAGCTATTTGTTTAATGCACCGTACGTCTGTACATACTGATGGTGTTTAGACTATGTCAATTTTATACTATAAATCATGTTAAGTATGCAATTAAGTTTTTCTGTTCATGCAAAAGAATGTGAATGTAATTTCGTGCAATACTTTTTGTCCGTATATTCGTTTTGGAGTAACCATGAATCAGAAGTTTCGGACAATTTCTATGTCATGAATTTTTTTTATTTAATTGTTGTTGGTTGTAAATAATATTAAAATATTAGGTGATTATATTTAATATTTTTACAACAATACGGATTTGGGCACATTTTTTTAAAAAAGAAAAAAAAGAAAGAAAGAAATTTTTTCTTGTCCTTTTATTTCGTGAATAAATGAGTTGAAGCAAAATATTGCCAAAGTGATATTTATGTGTAGATTTATTTATTTTGAAATAATAGGATGTGTATATCTATTATTTATGCGTTATAATAATCGGCCCAAAGGAAGATTATTTAATGGCCAAATAATGGATGTACGTGCGGGAATAAATATGTAATAATTATAAATTTTTCCATGTGAGTAATAAACCGGCCCAAAGGAAGGTTATTGCTTGACCGAATTTATTATTAATATTTAATTTCTGCATGGAGAGTACCACTTGCGAGTTAATATTTCTGTCCAAAGACTAAATATTAATGTTGTGCTAGGTATCTTGTTTGAATGGGCCCACACACTATAGTATTTAAATTCATGTATTTTTTGTGTGCTATTATGTATGCATATGACATGAATTTCCATTATGCGAGCTTATATTTTTTTTTGTTTGAAATTGCTAGTTAATGCATCTGCTGCTAATATAACTGCCAACATGAACTCCATTCTTGTGCTTAACGGCACAAACTTTAAGAGCTGGAAAGAGAACGTTCTGTTAGTTCTCGGCTGCATGGATTTAGACTATGCTATAAGGAAAGAACAACCTGCTTCTCTTACGGATGAAAGTTCAAATACTGATAAATTGAACTTTGAGAAGTAGGAGCGTTCTAATCGCTTAAGTCTAATGATGATAAAGCGCAGCATTCCTGAAGCATTCAGGGGCGGTATGTCTGATGACTCCGATGAGGTATCTGTTAAGGATTTCCTTGATGAGCTTGAAAAGCGTTTTGCAAAAAACGAAAAGGCTGAGACAAGTAAGCTTTTGGCTGATCTTGTTCAGATGAGGTATAAAGCTAAAGGAAATATTCGTGAGTACATTATGGAGATGTCTAACATCGCTTCAAAACTTAAGGCACTAAAGCTTGACTTGTCTGATGACTTGCTTGTGCATTTGGTACTCATCTCTCTTCCTGCACAATACGGTCAATTTATAGTGAGTTATAATACTCAGAAGGATAAGTGGACTCTGAATGAGCTCATTTCACATTGTGTGCAAGAGGAAGATAGATTGAAGCGTGAAAAGACTGAAAGTGCTCATGTTGCAACTACCTCAAAGGCTAATCACCGAAAGAGGACTAAAGATAATGAGACTGCAGTGGGAAAATCACAGCTTAAGAAACAAAAGACTCAGGATCAAGCTGTAACTTGTTTCTTTTGTAAGGAATCTGGGCATGTGAAGAAGGAATGTCCCAAATACGCTGCATGGCGTATAAAGAAAGGTAGATTTTTCACCTTTGTCTGTTTTGAAGTTAATTTGACTTCTGTGCCTAGTAATACATGGTGGGTAGATTCTGGTGCTACTACTCACATAAGTATTTCTATGCAGGGTTGCATTTGGAGCCGGAAACCAAGTGATGTTGAAAGATTCATCTATGTGGGTGATGGCAATGCAGTTCCAGTTGAAGCTATTGGCGCTTTTAGATTGTCTTTTGAGACTGGTCATTTTGTTGAATTAAGAGAGACTTATGTAGTACCGCCATTTAGACGGAATTTGGTTTTCTATTTCTGTTTTGGACAAATACGGTTACTCTTGTTCATTTGGAGATAATAAATTTAGTCTATTTCTTAATTTTTTTTTGTTGCGACTGGTTCTTTGATTGATAACTTATATTTGCTAAATACAATTGCTTCACATAATGAAACCTTGCAAGTAACATCAAGAGGTACAAAACGAAGATTATCAAGAGAGAATTCTGCTATGTTATGACATAAGCGCTTAGGACATATCTCTAAAGGAAGACTAGAGAGACTTGTGTCACATGGAATACTTGAATCTCTTGATTATTCAGATCTTAATGTATGCATTGAGTGTATTAAGGGTAAACAGACAAACATAAGGAAATTAAGTGCAAATAGGAGTACTAGTGTCTTACAGTTGATACATACTGATATAATGTGGTCCATTCCCTACAGCTTCTTGGAATGGTCAACAGTATTTTATCACTTTTATAGACAACTATTCTCGATATGGGTACTTAATTTTAATTCATGAAAAGTCACAATTTTTGGACGTGTTTAAAGTCTTCAAAGCCGAAGTTGAAAATCAGCTTTGTGAGAAGATTAAAGCTGTCAGATCTGATCGTGGTGGTGAGTACTATGGTCGGTATGACGGATCCGGTGAACAATGTCACTTAAGACTGCAGCCTACATACTAAATAGAGTACCTAACAAAGCAATAGCTAAAACCCCTAATGAATTGTGGTCAATCAATTATTTTTTTGTGGGGTTGTCCAGCTGAGGCAAGGCTTTACGGCAAGGCTTTACAAGCCGCATGAAAATAAACTGGACTCAAGAATTGTTAGTTGCTATTTTGTTGGGTATCCTGAAAAATAAAGGGTTTCAGGTTTTATGATCCTTTGGTAAAGTTTTTTTCGAAACGGGAAATGCTAGATTTCTCGAGGATGTTGAGTTTGAGGGGGAAGATAAAAGTCAAGGATGTTGTCTTTGAGGAAGAATCAGTTTCTTTGCCTCATGTAGTTCAAGATAACAATGTGGATATACCTGTACAGTTTCCTACTCAAAATCAAGATGATGCTCAAGAAGAGCAAACTCAACAAGCTCAAGATGAAGTGCCACTTAGTAGATCCTCTAGTAGAGACAATAATGGCACTTGTGGATATATCACACATTCAGTGGGAGTAAAGTATTCCTGTTGCTAAAGGAGATAAGTTTAGTCTCAAACAGTGCCCTAAGAATGATCTTGAAGGAAAAGAGATGCAGAACATTCCCTATACTTCGGCTATTGGGAGTCTTATGTATGGTTAGTACCCGGCCGGATTTGGCATTCATTGTGGGTATGTTAAGCAGATATTCGAGTAACCCTGGAATGGATCATTGGATTGCAATTAAACGGGTTATGAGGTACTTGCAAAGAACAAAAGATTACATGCTCGTTTATCGGAAGTCGGAAAATTTGGAGATCATTGGGTATTCCGATTCTGATCTTGCTGGTTGCGTAGATACAAGAAAATCTACTTCTGGTTATGTTTTCATGTTAGCTGGAGGAGCTATATCTTGGAGAAGTGCTAAACAGACACTTATAGCTCAATCCACCATGGAAGCAGAGTTTATAGCATGTTATGAGGCAACAAATCATGCTATATGGTTGCGGAATTTTGTTACAGGATTGCGGGTTGTAGATGGAATTGAAAGACCATTAAAAGTTTACTGTGACAATCGTTCAGCAACTGAGTTTTCAAATAATAATGGAAGTTCCGCAGCTTCTAGACATATTGATATTAAATATCTAGTTGTCATAGAGAGAGTGCAAAATCAGATAGTGTCTATTGAGCATATAGGAACAAATTTTATGCTAGCAGACCCACTTACTAAAGCTTTGACACCAAAGGTCTTTCTTGGGCATACTGCTCATATGGGTGTTGTCTCATTGGAGGATATTCAGTTTTAGTGGGAGTTTTTTTTGTTTTGTTCTTGTATTCGGTACTCAGTTTTGATATTGACACTATGGTGATACATTATGTATTTTTGAGTTTCTCCAGAATAAAGTTATTTTCTTTTATTTTATTCTCTCTATTGCTCTATATGAGCTATCTCTTTCAATTGTGGTTTTGACATAAAGTATGAAAGAATAAAGATTGATCTCACTAAGGTATTAAGGACCAATTGGAAATAGGCATGATTGAGATCACATTGCATGTAATTTCCAGTTACACATCCATACTTGATCTATGTCATTGAATATATTTATGTGGTGATCATTGAGGATCCAGTTATGACAATGTGACGAAGGTCGCTTTGGTTCCATGTTTATATATGAGATGGACCAGATTGATTAAGGAAGATGTTTTCTAAAGAATAAACAGTTTTGTGCGCACTTATGGTTATTGAATGTAATTGTTGTTTGGAACAATTTGTAGCCTAAGTGGGAGATTGTTAGATTATTTTTTTTATAATCTAATAATAATTTGTGGGCTTACAAATTAAAGACAATTATATTTAATGTTTATTCTATTTGGACTAATTAAGAGATCTAAAATAAAGTGTCCAATAACATCTTATTCGGTATGGGCTTTGTAATGTGTAATACCCAATGGTAATCTGATTAGAGTTAATGGGGTCTAATTAGAGTACTATATAAAGAACATAATAGGGTTTTGGTCCCCAAGGCTATTCGCAACCTCTACTCCTCCTATTCCCATCAGTTAGAGAGAGATACGGCTAGAGGTGAATCAAGTCTGTGGAAGATCAAGTCCCATAATCCGTATTCATATCTATCGTCATGGAATCAGGTACGCTTCCGTACTACAGTTTTATCGTGTAACCTTGATAATATCGCATAAGATGATTCTGGTTATTTATTTAGATCTAACAGAATAGACACCAATTATGCTTAGACCCTATATCTCTATAGAATTTGAAAACATAACGGTTGAAGAACAAGTTATCCATTAAGATCACATAGGGCAGCATAATATCTCTATTTACGCTACAAATCATGATGTTAAAACATCAACCTATCCTATGCTAGCATGACAAGTTCTAAATCCCAAGATCCACTCTCGCTTCACAAGAGATTAACAAATTAGATGTTCATGACGCATCTAAACACATGAATAACAACCATACGAGGATATCAGATATACATCACACACAGATCTTTAAAGCATCAAGATACTAAAGCTCCATAAATAAATCCGTTAGAATCCCATGATAACGATTAGTTCATAATCGAACCTCTCGTCATCATGGGATCTGATGAAACCATGATAAAAACAAAGTATGAAAAGATACAAATAAAACTAAGTAATTGATATGTAATGGTGTGTTTTTTTCTGTCCCCCAAAATGTGTTTTTATAGCCCCAATTTGCCTCTCCATCAAGCAATTGCCATCTTTGAGTTGGAATAGAATTGTGGCAATTTCCGTTCTTGAATGGATTAGAATTGCAATTCCCATGTTTAGAACTGATTCTGGAAGCTTCTGGTCGTCCAAAACAATCACCATACTGATTAGGAATAGAAAACACGGCAATTTCCCATTAGAAATAGAATTCTGGAATTTTCTGGACGATCTGCCGCATTTCCGCGGGGCCGCGCTTGCTGCCTATGCTTTTCCAGCGCGCCCACGCTGCTCTTTTGTTTCCTGATTTGTCAAGCGCGCCCGCGCGCATCTGTAGTACAAACTGGGCGCGCCCGCGCTCCAGTCACTGTTCATGCACACTGATTTTTTCCATTTTGCTGATTTCTCTTCCGCTTCGATTGCAACTCCCGACACTTGTTCCCTTGGCTTCAAAAACACCATATAATTACTGGAAAGCTTGAAAATAATGGCCTACACAATTCTACACAAAAACTCGTTAAAACACACGATTACTTGAGACCAAGACACCAATTTAAGCCGAATGGAATGATCCAAGTGGATATAAAATCCACTTATCAATATGTCTTATCGCTTTACCCACATTTCTTACACTTTTTCACTATCTTATACTTTTTCACTATCTTATTCTCATCTTTAAATTCCGTACCCAATCTAAATGTTAACAATGCAAAGGGATGGAGGAGTACTAGTTAAGAACTTAAAATTCTAATCATATATTATCACAATACTCAATTGTATGAATACATTTATTAAACATACATATTAAATATGTCTATTTGGAGTTTTAACTATGTTGCATTTGGAGACTATTTTCATGAACTTGAAAATCTTTATAAAATTGTACTAGCGTTCTACTCGTGCTACGTACCGAACGGTAAAATTTATTAATTATTTAATATAAACATATGATTTTAATCATTATTTAGAAGAAAAGATATAATTTCATTAATATGCAATTGATTTAAGTATGAAATTTCTTATTCGTCAATTTATACCAATTGCATTATTATTGATAACTAGCTTTGTAGCCCGTGCAAGGCACGGGCAACCTCTAGCATCACATGTAGTGCAATTATATATATGTATTCTTGTGAAATGTTACATTAGTGATATATTAATGACATATTATTATTAATATAATAAATATAGGAGGGATAATTTAGTAATTTCATGATAGTTAGATTGTCTCTCGATATATTAATAATGAGCTTTCCAATATATCCAAAACTAATGTCTAGTATAATGGTAAATCATCTTTTTCCTAAGTTCGAGGTCAATGGTTCAATTCTCTTTAATACATTAGCGATATATTAGTGAAATGTTATTATTAATGTAATTTAGTAATTTAGTAATTTCATGATAATTAAATTGTCTCTCGATATATTAATAATGAGTTTTACAATATATCCAAAACTAATGTCTACTGTCTAGTATAGTGATAAGTAATTTTTTTTTCTAAGTTAAAGGTCAATTGTTCAAGTCTCTTTATGAACAAATTTTTATCATTAATATATTATATGAGGGTTGTCTCACGATATATTAATAATGAGTTTTAGAATATATTCAAAACTCATATCTAGCATAGTGGTAAGGATTCTCACTTACAATGTATTTATGTTACTTTATAATTAAATGGTAAAAGGCAAAAAATCTCACTTCTAAGTTAGAGGTAAGAGGTTTAATTTTCATTAGAAACAATTTTTTATCATTTATATAATATAGGAGGGGTAATTTAATAATTTCATGATAATTAAATTGTCTCATAATATATTAATATTGCGTTTTATAATATATATTCAAAATTAATGTAGCATAGTGATAAGGAATTCCCATTCTAAGTTAGAGGTCAATGCTTTAATTCTTATTAGGAACAATTTTTTTATCATTAATATAATATATGGGGTTGTCTCGCGATATATTAATAATTTGTTTGATAATTTTTTCAAAGCTGTTGTGTAGCCTAATGGTAACGAATCTCCCTTCTAAGTTAAAATTCTTTAATAATATATATGAGGGTTGTCAAGGGTGTAATTCTTTCTACAAACAATTTTTTATCATTTAATATTATATATGAGGGTTGTCTCACGATATATTAATGATGAGTTCTTAATTATATTCAAATCTCATGTCTAGCATAGTGGTAAAGACTCTCACTTCTAACTTAGAGGTCACGGGTTCAATTCTCACTAGGAACATTTTTTTTTATTATTAATACAATATAGTAGCTGAGGTGGCATCTAGGTGGCAGCTGACGTGGCATCTACGTGGCCGATGAGGTGGATTAAATTGTCTTCCAAAACTCCCTGTTGTGCTATTAATAATATAATAGATATCAAACAACTATCATTATATTCATATCCCCTGCTCAAAAAATCCAACGAACGTAGTTATATTAATTCATTCAAAAAAATTATTAAAGGAAAGGATTGCATGTTTCAGCGATAAAAGAATAAATTTCTACTATGCAAGATCCGTTAAACGAACGTAGTTATGATAAAGTAAACTTTCATCTAATCTAGTTTCTTATGTGTCCGTTCAATATTAGTGAGTTGATTTACTTGAGAAAAATAAACATTATCAATCAAACAAACATATCTCATATATCCCGTTCTTAGAGTATGATATGACTGTTACAATTTATTTTGATTGCCCTCAGCTTTTTTTGAATGACAACTTAAATTATGCATATTCAGTTTGGGAGTTTGTATGTTGAATTTTTTTCCTTTTCTATTAGAATATGGTATATTAAATATTAGTTTTCTTTTACCCATAAATAGGGATGACAAATTATTTCGATATAATTGTACCTGATCTGAAATTCAAAATTTTGAATAAACAGAACCCGAATTTTTGGATTTAGGTTTGGATATAAATTTTAAATCCGAAATAGTTTCGATTTGGATTTGGATTTCAGTTGTACCGAACCGCTATACGATCTGAAATCTGAAACCCGAAACCCGATCCAATATCAAAACCTGATACATAAATAATATAACATCATAATTTGAAATTATTATATGTAATATTTTGGATGCAAGACATACAATTTATTTATTTTTATTCAAATATTTCATTAGAAATAGTCAACACTAATTTAGTAATTAGAACTTTTATTTCTCAATCTCAAGTTTTACTGTAATATATATGATGTAATTTTCTTTATTTTACATAAAATTTTCATATTTTATGTATACGAAAAATATTTTTTTTAACATATTTTAAATTTCACTTAGTATCACTACTAAAAAATGCTAATAGACATCGGTTTCTGGCCGATGTCTTTGACATATATGTCAATTCTTATTATATGTTACATTTGACTACTTACTTAATCTAATCATTTTAGTATTTAATTATTGTATAAATATACTTATCATTATTTGTGTGTAGCAATTATTTTAAATTTGACTACATTATTACTTGTTAGGTCCAAAATAGTTTGTAGAAGGGGGGTTGAATACAAACTATACCATTTTATAGAAATTGTTCTTTGTGTGTATATTATTTTCTTAACAATTCGATGCGGAATAAAACGAAGCCAATATTCAAGTTAAATATAAAATTATATTAAACTTGATGGGGTGTGCCTTAATGCACGGGTACAAATTACAAGGTTTAATGACCAAACTAATAATTACAAATTCTATAGAAAATTCGACATGAACTTTTCTATATTTGTAATAAAAAGATCGAATGCTAAAAAGCTATTCGAGAGATAAGTTCTAGGGAACTTAATCTGCTAGATAGTTCCAGTAGTACAAGTAAACTATTTCTATCGGTTTAGATTTAACAATACAGCTCAGAAATAATTTACAAGAATTTAATTTGAAGCTCAGGAACTTTTTCTCTCTTGGTCTCTTTGTCTCTATCTGTGAAGATGTATGTCTGTGTCTGCTTCATTTGTGGTCGAGTGTTTCTTTTACAGCCAACCATTCAAAATATCTACTACCTCTTTTTGACACCTTTTACTCTTGGAAATAGTATAACTTATGCCAGAAACAATAGGTTCATTCCCTTGTAATAGTATGGCAGCTGAGTAATAGTATGCACAAGCCCATGTAATAGTACAAACTATAACCTTCGGTAATAGTATAAAATACTACAAACCTCGGTAATAGTATGGATGGCTGGAAATAGTATAGGTGGAATATCTCGGTAATAGTATGACATACTATTACTAGTCAGTAATAGTATCCATAAGCCTCCAGAAATAGTACCCCCGTAATAGTATGTAGAAGCCTCCAGAAATAGTATACCATTAATAGTATGCAGAAGCCTCCAGAAATAGTATAGTTTCCAGAAATAGTATCACTTAGCTCCAGAAATAGTATCATTTAAGGCAGTAATAGTATCCTGAAAATCCTTAGTAATAGTATGGCTAAAACCTTGGAAATAGTATAACATACTATTACTAGTTCAAATCAAAAACCCTTTACTTATTAATAATTCGAAGACTAATTAACCAGTTTAATTACTTTATCAAATAAATTAATTCTTGTAGAATTAATTCATTCAATAAATCAATCAAATACTTTAGTTAATTAATAATAGAATTATTATTAATTCTGATTTAATTAATCTATTGATTAATTTAAATAGTAAATTAATTCTGATTGAATTAATTTACAAAATAAATTAGCCAACTTATTAAATTAATTAAAGGAGAATTAATACACCTCATTGATAGCATAATCCTTGTGGCTTCTTCATCTGACAATTCTGATCATCCACAATAATTACTCCTCGAGCCAGTCTTGATAGCGAAATCCTTGTGGTTAATTATTTTTGCACTTCTGTTGCTTGCACAATGATTTCTTTTATTACCAGTCTTGATAGCTTAAACCACTTAAAGTGAATGAAGAACTTTCACTGCATGATGTTGACACTCAATGCACGGTCTGGTTCATGAGTGACTAACTGCAATAACCATTCTTCATATCTTAACTTTAAAGATGTGGTTCCTGTCATCCTTTTTCTTCATTCTTTATCAAACCTTTATAACTTGTATTCTGCCACTGTAGGAACCTCTTGTCACTATAAATAGAACCCACTGTCTTGATTGACTTTGTCTTCTTTCTCTTGACAGTTAAGCATTTAAGATCCCTGTGACAGTACATATACTATTTACTATTACATTCTTGTTTGTGTTGAGTTAAATCCTCGATGTTTACTAATAGGGTAAACATGTGACTTTCAATCTCCCCCTATTTGTTTGTTCAACATTAACATACAAATTCCTCAAGGAAAACTCAACTAAAAACAAGAAGAAGATAAAGCATTAAAGAGCTATAGTAAATAATACATTAAAAAAAATCTGGTTTAGATATAACATTTCCAGAATCTCAGTAGATGCAATAATAGATGATTGTTCCTCTAACACTGAACTGATCTTCATTAAGTAACTCATCTTCATTTCTTGACATATCTGCCTGATAACCCTTTACATCTAACATTGTACATTGTTAGGAATAATTCATGAGTTATGATGTTAAGAATAGAATTTTACTTATACTTCTTGTATATCCTGATCTTATTAAAGGATTTAGCACTTTGTATAGGATATATGTGTTAGACAGTAATCTGTAGAGTTAAGTCAGGAACAGTGCATCAAGTACTACATGTCAGGAACTGAGATAGAATCCTGATAAAGCAAGTCAAGTACTGATGGATTGGTCAGATCCTGATGTAAGATGGAATCCTGATATTAGTCGTGTTACTGATGATGTCATTAAGGATGCTACAGAAACTGGCAAGTGCTATAAAACAGGATCTTTGTGTGAAGAACAAGCAAGAAGATATTATGAAAGAAAGAATTATCTATTGATGGAAACTATCAACTGGACGGCAGAACATTGTCATGCATAGATTATCTTTCTGTTATTAGTTTATAGGTAGCATTATAAATACTCTCTATATATCATTGTAAAAAGAGTCGAATGATTTGTGAGTCGATAGTATAAGGTTTGTATTCGAGAGTTCGAAACAAACAGAGAGAGATTCGTATTGTCAGCAGCTGCTAAAGGTATTTGTACACCTTTGGTAGAGTTTGTATTTGATCTTATTAATACAAACAGTTTGATTTATTCGTTTGTTCTTGTTTTATTTATTCGAGCAAAAATCAAACACGATTATATAACTTGTATTCAAAACCCCCCCTTCTACAAGTTATTCGAGTTAACAATTGGTATCAGAGCAGGTTGATTTTGAATAATCATAAAGATCTGCAATCATGTCTGGTTATAAGGATGGTAATACCTGATAAGTGGAGTTTATATCCACTTGGAACATTCTAAATCGGCTTAAATTGATTGTCTTGGGCTCAAGTTTCTTGTAGTTTTGATGTGTTTTGTTTAGTTGTGCAGATTTACAAGGATGTTGATTATGGTGGATGTTTTTGTCGTTTTTGGAGATTTAATTTATTAAAATTCGGATTTATTGGGCTGCACGCGTGAGATTCACTGTTTGGGCCATATCTTGAGTTCTATAAGTCTGTTTTCAGCCCGTAAGCAGTCCACGCGAAGATAACGAGATTCTCTATCATTCTAAGGTGGTCCAGAGGCCCAATTACTTCTGGAACGGCTCTGGAAAACAGAAGAAAAGTCAGCTACGAATTTCCCTTTAAAACAGAATCAGTTTAGGAAACGTATCTTGCAGAAATTCTATTATAATTCTGTTTTGGTATTTTCTTGCTAGGCAAGACTTTTAGAGCCTATTTAAACACATCCTACCATTGTAATAGATATACACATTATCAATAGTTTTATTACTTGTAACCTAGATTAGATCTACAAGGGAGAAAAGGAGAGAAGGATTCAACGCTCGTGACAAGCAACGGATCTAGATCTACTTCATCTTTTGTGTTACTTTGGACTATAGATTTGTTTTCTAAACTCTTTGTTTATTTAATATTATTTATTTTATTCATATCTTGTTATTTATCATGTTTTCATCAAATCCCATGACGATGAACGGTTCAATTATGAGCTAATCGTTGTCATGGGATTCTAACGAAGTTATTTATGGAACTTAGTATCTTGATGCTTTAAAGATCTGTGTGTGGTGTATATCTGATATCCTCGTATGGTTAATCTTAATGCTTTTAGATGCGTAGCTAACATCTAAATTGAATTGTTAATCTCTTGTGAAGTGAAAGTGGATCTTGAGATTTAGAACTTGTCATGCTAGCATAGGTTCATAATTGTTTATCAATATGATTCGTGGTGTGAGATGAAAATACTTATACTGCCCTATGTGATCATTATGGATAACTTGTTCTTCAACCGTTATGTTTTCAAATTCTATAGACATATAGGGTCTAAGCATAATTGGTGTCTATTCATCTTCTATCTCTTTTGTGGATGTATGTTTAGTGTAAGAACCCTGATTTTTGTAATATTTTTAAGAATATAATATCATATGACATTGTGAATTCGGGACCTTTTGAGTCACCCTTGTTGTTTAATAGAATTGATTATCTGAGAAATTTATGTTGTTACATTCACTGTGTAAGAAAAAGGGAAGATTGTTGAAGGCAAGAGGCCTACTGCTATTAAGATTTATAAAAAACTTGGGATTTGAGAGTTATTAGAGTATTAAAAGATTTTAAGAGACTATGACAAGGAGCTATGGATATTTAAAGGATTTACCCAATTAAGTACTTAAGGAATTACAAGGGAAATCTCTACGCGACAAAATAGTATTACGAGGAATTAATTAAGATACAATATGAATTAAGGATTAAGTGACAACCATTGGTGGAGAAATAATAATACAAGGAAGGATATTACATGCAAGTGTCATGTAACTAGATAGTTAGAAAAGCAAACAAAAAAAAAAAGAAAAAAGCAACTAGATGAATAGTAAAAAGTGGATGCATCTTACTTTAGGAGACAAGGAGGTATGGTTGGCACCTAGGCTATTAGTAGAGTGGCAACATGTGACTTCTTTATACACACATATCAAGCATATCAATCATACACTACATCATTTCAAACACAAACAAAAACACTCCCCCCCCCCCTCATGGAAGCTCTCGGCCGAAGCAAGAGAAGGAGGAGATGTGAGATTTTCTCTCCATCTTTTCCTCATCTACAAACCTAAGCAAAAATCCTAGAGCCCCCTTGCATCATTATAGAGGTATGGTATTAATTTCAACCCCATCCATCCATTAGATCTTGAGTTATAAATTGTTGAAGGTTGGATGAAAATTTACCAAAGTTGTTCATCTTTTAGATCTTGAAGGTTTAAGGTTTGTAAGGGCTCATCCAAGTGTTCTTAGAGGATATAAAGCTCACCCAAGGCCCCTAGCTACCCAAGAAGGTATAAAAACTCTCACCACTCTTAGTCATGAAGTGTTTACGGTTTATATTGTTAGATCTAAAAGTTTTAGTGCATATCTTGGTTATAAAGTTATGGATGATGTAAATCTTGAGGATATATGTTGTTGGTGTGATTTTAAAGCTTGTACTTAGAGTATGTAACCCCATGTATGTTGTAGAGATGAGCCTTGATGATTTTAATGGTAGATATGATGTATAAGTTGAGTTCTTGAAAGATTAAACAAAGAAGTATGCTGAGTAAAAAGTCTGGGAGTATGTACTGCCTTGCAGTGGACTTTTGAACCCCTTAAACTTGTCTCCCGAGGGTCTAATACCCATGGTTAGAAAGGTATTTGAATGTAGTTTCCAGAAATATAAAGTTCATGACTAGGTGATGTGTGGATTTTGAGTTATGACCAGAAGAGTGAGGAGTGGTTCTGAAATCCGGACTGCACTGTATGGTCTGTTTGTAAACTGTCTTTGGACCCTCAAACTTTCTGCAAACATTGTGAAAAATTGAGAATAGCTAGGTCTTACGGTAAGGAAGGCTGCCCAAAAAGAATCTGATTAAAACTCAAATTTTTCAATTTTATAAAAATGTTAGAGCGAGGTGTGCGCAAGTGAAAAACTACTTAGGGGATTAGTTTAAAGTAGTTTTAAGAATATTCACTTGAGTTTCGAGTTCGAGGAATAGATTTGAGTCGAATGGGTAACGAAAGTGATAATGTGACGACATGGTCATATGAGAGGATTAGTGGTCACAAGTGGAGTCGTTAAGTTGGTTTTACGATTTTTAAAACCTTATGATTAAGTAGCGTTGTTAAGGTACTAACGTACAAATATTGATTATGTATAGATTTCCATTCCACTTCGCGAGCCGACCACCCCAACCTCACCAAGGCAAGTTTTCCAACCCTAAGTATTTATTTCCAAAAGATTATATTCTTGATTTTACCTATGCAAGCTTACTTTTCAAAACTTATATATAAGGATTTTCACTGTTGTGTTTATAGCTTCCAAACGTATTATATGCTTATGCTTTACGAGATTGTGTTGAAGTTTGAGATATATGCATATGTGTTTGTATACCCTTGAACTTAGAATGAAAGTGTTTTCTTCGGACAACGACTCTAGCAATAGAGGTCGTAGCGGTCCAAATATACTATTGACCGGGGAGCGGTATATTGTTGTATCGTGATTAAATTGCGAAAACCCGAAGAGTCATTCGGGAAGTATCGTATACCTAAGTAATTATTATTTTTACGTTGTTAAAAATACTCAAAAATATCTATCTTGGATTAAAAGCTTATTTTATTTAAATAATTATTTTATTAATTGTTTATATTAAATCTCAAAATATTATTTATTAATTATCGTTCATTATTTTAAAGACAAAACTAATCCAAGATACCTTTAGCGTTTTCAAACTCGAACTCTTTCCCACCCAAACCATTTTCGAAAACCCCCGGTCAGGTTTTGCTTCTTGTACGTTTTTCAAGAATTATCGGTCGACTGAGGTCGAACTTCAACTACTCGAATTTTCTATCAAAATGATTTTTGAAAAGAAAAGAAAAAGGGGACTCTGGCAGGTGTGGGAATCGTTGACGAACGATTCCCGGGATGTGTAAGCGGCCGTGAGCCAGGCGGTCCATCAACTATTATTCCGGCCCAGGTGTTGCCGAAGGATGATTACGAATGTAGTTTTCATCGAGGGTGATTACGGATGTAATTTTCACCCAAGGGTAGTTACGGATGTAGTTTCTATCCTTCTACTAGTAGAGAAGACCCGCGGATTGTTGGACTTGGTTGTGGCGACTGATCATCGTCAATCCTTGTCAGGTTTTTATGTTTTCTTCCAGTCCCATCCTCCACTTTGGAAAAGTACTCAAACACTGCTTCTTGGGCATAAGTGCCAAGTTGCCGATAGTGTGGTTTTTGATAAGAAAAATATTGACATCGTGTAGTATCTAGAACTGCAAGATTTTCTATAGAGATTGGCACGTGTTAGTGCACTCTTGCAATTATTTCAAAGAATGAAATGTTTTTGAATGAGAAACCTTCTAAGCTAGATTGGCATGTGTTAGTGCACTCTTGCAATTATTTCAAAGAATGAAATGTTTTTGAATGAGAAACCTTCTAAGCTAATGGAAGGAAAGAGGTTTTGCATCAATGCATTCCCTGTACATTATGTTAACCGTAGAGTGTTTTGCCGAAACTGATATACTCATACATATATATTTTCAAACTTGAGATATATTGAAATGAGAACCTTATAAAGGATTCATATGTTATTCTTAAAGCTCATTAGTGAGTATAAATGTTCTATTCAAACTCGGACATATATATTGTCGAGTTATGTTTTGTAATCTGAGATATATACCCATACAGTTGGGAACGTTTT
The DNA here is from genome assembly GCA_037693485.1 of Kitagawia praeruptora. Classification (NCBI taxonomy): domain Eukaryota; kingdom Viridiplantae; phylum Streptophyta; class Magnoliopsida; order Apiales; family Apiaceae; genus Kitagawia; species Kitagawia praeruptora. The sequence continues at coordinate 45,095,915 of CM075354.1, forward strand.
CAAAATAAACCACTTTATTATTTTTCAAAATGGTGAACTTGCTGAGCATTATGTAGCTCATTCTTGCTTTATAAAAACTTTTCAGAAAGAGAAGAATTTGGTCGGTTAACTCCGCACCAGCAGAAGAGGAGTAGGAGATTTACCCCGGAGATGATTTAGTTCCTAAAAAATACTACAGAGTAAGTCTGATAGGTTTTCAACTGTAATAGTAAGACTTGTCTGCGTAAGATTCTGGATTGTACAGATGAATTGTAATATTTAGTGTTACTTTTGATTATCGTTTCTGAGGCTCTAACTTGTATGTGCGTAAGATTGAGGTCTGGATGGATGTATTGTTGAGTTGTAAAGTTAATACAGGTATGATATGGTTGGATGGTGATGTGACGACCTGAATCTCCGACCTCAGATTTGGGGGCGTCACAGAAATGGTATCAGAGAGATAAGTTACAGTACTCAGAAACGAGAGTGTTGAGAGTTAAGTCTAAGTAGGAGAATGACATAAGAGATCGTAGTAAACTTATTATTGGACTACCGGAAGAGGTACCGATGAGTAGAATGGACTGGAGTGTTTACTGGAGGTATTATACTAGGGTCGATAGAATCCTTAGAGGCCTTCAGAATGATGAGTTGAGAGTTGGGAGTCGTACCTGACTTATCAGATATAACGATGTAGGAAGCAGAGTGAAACCTCAAGAGTAGTTGAGGAAGAGGCGATACTGCCAATATGATTGGATGACTTGGCTGGCATAAATTCTGTTGCCCGTAGTCCTTCAGAGTTTGCCTATAAGGAGGCGGCAATTTGAGAATCGATAAGTTTAGACTTCCTTACATAATTAAGGGTACTTAGTACTTGGAATAATGAAAGTCTTTTACTTTGGCTATAAGATCCAATTTTTGATAAGTAACGGGTTTACCTGAAAGGTGGTTACTATGCCGTTTTGGATTTCCTTACTCTTGATGGCAAATTTTACATGTATTCTACGAGAATGTTATCATAAGACGAGCGTGCTAGATAATTCCACGCATGATTCGGACGCTAGAGCATGGTAGTTCAACTTGGTGAACAAACAAGTAGAATTAACAAAGGGACTCAAGTGAAGTTGAATAGGGTTGCATCGAGCGATACAGTGATCTCAGAGTCTACCAAAAGAAAAGACCAATGGGTCTAGAGTGGGATCCTTTGATAAAGATGTTATCAGGGACTACGTATATATGTATTATCACTACGCCATAAGTGAGCATACGCAACCCTTTTTACAAAGCGTTGCACAGAAAGCGTTTCGTTAGATAGAAGTTTTGGGTCTTTTGCAACTGAGCTGAATTGGTGTTGCGTTAGATATAGATTAGCGTTGCGTATTACCCACAGTGTTTCACATTATGCAACACTAACTGATGGCGTTGCGTTAGATAATTTTTTATTTTTATAAATGGTGACGTGGCAGTAGTGGGACCCACATGTGCTGACGTGGCATTTGCTGACGTGGCACATGTGGGACCCACATTTGCTGACGTGGCAGAAGTGGGGCCCACCTTTGCTGACGTGGCATTTGCTGACGTGGCAAAAAACGTTGCATTAGATACCAATAGTGTTGCGTTTGCTCTTTGAAGTGTTGCATTAGATATATTCATATTTTTTAAAAAAATATGACGTGGCAGATGTGGGCCCCACAACTGCTGACGTGGCAGTGTGGGACCCACAAGGATGACGTGGCAGGAGGCCCATCATGCTGACGTGGCAATTGTGGGACCCACAATTGCTGACGTGGCACAAGTGGGGCCCACCTTCGCTGACATGGCATTTGATGACGTGGCAGAAAGCGTTGCATTAGATACCTGTAGTGTTGCATTTGCTGTTTGAAGTGTTGCATTAGATAAATTTATATTTTTTTAAAAAAAATATGACGTGGCAGATGTGGGACCCACCACTGCTGACGTGGCAGTATGGGACCCACAAGGGTGACGTGTAATATCATTATATTAGATATATATTGTAGTGATCTACTAAGATCTCCAATCAAATTAATTTTTTATTTTCTGAAACTTGGGGAATATCATTATATTAGATATATATTGTCATCCGTACGGTTGGATCGTTCAAAAATATTTTTTAAAAAATAGAAACAATAATCCGTAACAAAGCACTGGTTACGAGTCCTATTGAAAATAGTAGTGATCTACTAAGATCTCCAATCAAATTAAGTTTTTATTTTCTGAAACTTGGGGAATATCATTATATTAAATATATGTATTTAATATTTTTCTCGAATCTTTTATTCTTCGTGAATGTACAATTTTTTTTTCATTTTTTTCAATATAAAGAAATAAAATACAAAAGTTAAAAATTGTGATTGAAACTAAAAAAAATACAAGAGTTCAAATTAGTGTGAATAATCGAATCAATTACGCAAAAATCGAATAAATAATCGAATAATTGACTAATAATGATTCGAAAAAAGCCAAATTATATACAAATTATACGTTATTATATATTATACCGTTCTATTAGAAAATTTTTAATTAAATAATATTATCAATTTTTTATTTAAATGTTAATCAAATAATACTAAAATTAAAGATCTACATAATTATTGGGCCAAATTATTGGCGGGCTCCCAAAAATAAAGCGGGCTTTCAAAATATTGGACAAAACAAGCGGGACTACTAAAATTAACAAGGGGTGGGACAATAATTGACTGAAACATAAAACCTAACCACACATAATAACCCCTCCCTCACCTCTCTTCTTCTCTCTCTCGCCTCACCACCGCCTCCCTCAACCATCAGCATCACCTCCCTCTAGTACTTATACATAAAACCCACGCCGGTTTTTCCACTAGTACTTCAACACACACCAACCCCCTCCCCTGTTCTCTCCCTCTCTCCCTCTTCTCTCTCTTTTCGCCGCCAACCCCCTCCACTGTTTATCTCTCTTCTTCTCACAACACCAGTACTTCAACATCCTTTATCTCTCCGTTTTCTTTTCAATTCATACACACATCCACAAACCCTTTTTGTTTATACTGATTTCAGTTTGTGAGTTCGCTGATTTCCGATTTAGATTTGATGTCACCGAGTTTAGTGAGTTTTATGCGAGTAGCTGAGTCGAGTTTAATGTTTCGTGTTTTGGTTTTTGCTGTCCTGAGTTCTGGTTTGTTTCGATTTGTAAGAATTTTTGTTCAATTTATTGGTTCCAGAAGATTTGGTTTTGTCGAGTTCAGTATTGGTATTTGGTTCCAGAACATGCGGCTCTGTTGGTTTAATAATCATGTTGCTAAAATGTGTAGGTATGACGAAAGGGTGAGGGACCTCTTGGACTTCAGTATCTACTTAAAAAATGACAAGGAAGAACAAAAAAGCAGCAAAAACCCACAAAGAATCATCTAATTCTGCTAGTGTTCATCAATCAAAACAAGTGATGTAAGTATATATTTACATGTCTGTGTCTGTATATTTAGTATTTGAACTAATTTTGTAATGCTTTTTGTTTGTATATATGAATGGTATAGTTGCTTTGAAGGTGAAAATCTTGTTGAGCTGCTTAAATCAATTCAAAGGTAAATATAAGATAAGCCCTTTTGATTTTCTTGAATTTTTATTGATTTTCTTGTGATAAAAATTGAATCTTGAAGTGGTTTGATGATTGAATGGGAACAGGGAGATAAATTGTGCAAGAATTTTGGATAGTTTGGTGCCTGATAAGATATGGGTCAAGGTTATCTTCTTATTTATGTTTCGATTACTTGTTTAGTTCGGTATTTTTTAGAATTGAAATTGATTTGATTTTGAATAGCAGCAACAGTAAGAATGTTCGACTGCAGGTTATTTCTTTGTCTGGTTTTTGTTATGGTGGGCTTATTGTCTAATAGTAAATGCTAATCTTCTGTATTCTGAATGTACATTGTTTACTTGTCCAAATTCTTTAATACTTTTGTTGCTTGTAATTGTGGCCCTTTTGTTCCTGTACATCTTCTCCAAAATAATGCGTTACTTTCTAATTTTTAAGCCTTTATGTGTTTAATCACACGTGGTAAAATTATGACATTATTCATTTTGATTGTCTGAGCCTTTAGGAGGAACAATCATTCTTACCAAGTACTTAAAATTGTAAATTATTACCAACAGCTTTTGTTTGCTTTTCGCCTCGGTGAAATGAGAAATAATTGGCTTCTCTTGATGTCTTTACAAGTATTCCTGCAACATGAAATTCCTTACCTTTTTAAATATTTCCTTTGCAAGTACTGATTCTCTATGACAAAGTTTCAATCTTATTGGATTTTATTTGTTTCAAAGTTACGTTGAAGATTCACGTTAAAGGAGTCTTTAAATTTGGCCTTATGATTTGTATCTGATAACCCACTCCACTGACTCGGGGCATAGTAATAGCTTAAAATCTATTGTTGCTTTAATTGGCCAAATGGCTTAACCTAAATGTTTGTACCTATTTTAGGTCAAGTGTCGCATTTGCCGGACATTTATCTACTCCGGGAGTGAATTGAAATGCTCTGTCCATGATTGTGAAGCTGCATATCACTTGGACTATGCGAAAAAAAGCCTTATAGCCTCGTCTTCAAGAAAATTTAGGTGTCCACAACATGTAAGTTATGTAACCTTATTCAGTGGTCTTACTATATGCTAAGATGTGATGCACGTAGCTGCTAATCAATAACTCTATGTAGCTAAAGTATTTTGTCTGTGGACTAGTGGACTTGGTATGCGATAGAAGGATGAACAATTATTAGTTTGCGAATGTTAAATCTGTGCTCTCTCTGCTCCCCCCCCCCCTCTATTTTGCTCAGAATTCATGTAATGTTATATTGATTTTATGATACTCAATCTTCACTTTCTAGCTTATGTGTCTATTTTACAAACTACATTAAATTTAGTGACTCAACTATAGAGATAGCAGGAGCCAAACACCAAGGGGGAAAAATTAGACTTGCACTAAAATGATGAAAAATTAGACTATTCAGATTAATAAGTTTTTAAATTCATTTGGTATGTCTAATGTAATGGACCTAATCACATCTTAAGTGTCTCTCAATTTAGAACAGGGGCAAAGGTACGTATCACTACTGGATTGTAGATTTCAAATGTTAAGAAAGTAATTTTGCAAGTATTGGTCAACTTACTTTAAACGTAATCTGTGTGTGTGGAGGTCTCTATGTGTTTCTAGGTTACATGTTAAGAATCTATAGCAACAGTATATAAGTTGTAAAATAAATTAGTATATAGTAAACAAGTGGTATGAACCAGTAATTATATAGCTTAATTTGTTAAGATATAAAACAGTCATAGCACCCGAAATATGGGTTCTCTTGAAAGATTGACTAGCCAACTAATTTTACTATATATATCCATTAAATGCATTACAAATGATTTAGAGCATCACAAGGTCTCACTTTTATGTTAAACTGTTAGTAGATATTTATTAAATACCAAGTAGGCTAATGTTATTAGTTTGTGTGTGGATTTGCTTGAACAGTTATTAGTTTGCGAATGTTAAATCCCATCTATTTCATGTCAAAAGCATTTTTTGCAGAACCTGTACAGTGTTGTATATTGTTTATAAGAGTTGGACATAAACCCGTTAAACAAAATAATTTGTTTCAGTTGTTATGAGCCAGCCTATTCAGATCTGAGCATCTGTGTTTCGCAATTTCTTCAAGCTTCTTGCTTCAAATTCTCTAGTATTGTTTGCTTTCCAGGATTCTTGTATTCTCACATATTCATAAACGTGACGTCTGCAGGTAGCATTCTCACAAGAGCAAGGAGGAACAGTATGGATATCAAGAATCCGGAATGAGTTTACAGGAGTTGAGTGAACAGGTTATGGTTGCTATGAGTTTACAAGAACCAGTATTAGTGTTATATACCAATACGGTTATACCACTACAATTGCAAAGTTAGAATTGGCATAGTTTAGAAGTTAGAATTAGTAGCAGTTATTTGGTTTTAGTATATGTTGGTAAGATTTGTAATTTTTGGGAAGATTTGTAATTTTTGGGATTAATGTATAAACAGCTCAGCCATTTCAATTTTTTTGTAAAAAAGTGTTGCATTTGATTATATATGATGTTGCATTATGGTATATTTAGTGTTGTTTAAAAAAAAAATTAGTGTTGCATTAGACTCAAATAGCGTTGCGTTAGATAGTGGACCCCACTGCTAACGTGGCATGTGGGTCCTTGCTGATGTGGCATGTGGACCCATTGCTGACGTGGCATGTGGGCCCCAATGCTGATGTGGCACATTGGTGGGCCCCACTGATGACGTGGCATGTCCCATAATTTGTGACGTGGCACTTGTGGGCCCCACTAATGACATGTCAGCATGCTGACGTGGCAACTTGCTTACATGTCAGCATGCTGACGTGGCACCTTGCTTACATGTCAGCATGCTGACATGGCTGAAAAATCTAACGCAACGCCCTGTAGCGTTGCATTTGCATGCTTTTAGTGTTGCATAAGGCCTCTAACGTAACGCTTTCGTGGTGTTGCAATAGCTTGGAAAAGCGTTGCGTTAGGGGTCTTACGCAACGCCAGTATTGGTAACGCCCCAAAAGCGTTGCGTAAGACCTTACGCAACGCTTTTCAGGCCTTACGCAACTGAAAATGGGGGTTGCGTATGTGCGTTTATGGCGTAGTGTATAGACCTCAATATTTTTGGCAGATGTTCACATGCACACACCGCCACCGAACCTATGGACTGCACTGAGATCCCTGAGAGATCTCTTTGATCTGTTCCCAGGGGGAACTGGCCACTCGTGATTCTTGTCGGAAGTCATGAAGTAGGACCCTATGGACTTAGCAGGTGTCCCCGGAATGATGTGAAGCTTGGTCTTCAAGATAAAGCACGAAAATGATAGATATATTTGTGAAATCCTAACTCGATAATTGACTCTAAGATGAAGATTGAGAGACGCACTAGTTGGTGTCTTGTATTACGAAGACGAAGAGATGGAGTTACCCTCATAGTGGTGGTAATGAGATGCACGAATGATTATTAACTTATTTTGGTAACTACCGGCTGGTGCACTACTTCATTTTAAACTTTTCATTAACCATGTTACCTCGATTAGTTTATATCAGGTAATCCTTCTAGCTTTCTACTTCAAACTTGTGGAATAACCACCAGTGATATACTTTCTCTAAACCGGGACTCATCCAAAGTATCTTATTTGATCCCCGAGTATTCTATTTGAAGTTTGTAATTATTTCGTTCTGCTCAGGACTATTTACACTTCCTTTCAATTATCCAAGGAATGTTCAACAATTGTTTCCTTAATTAATCAATGAATATTCCTAAACGAATATTGATATTTGACTACTTCTTTCATACTTGCACTCTTCAGTCGAGCCCATAAATATTTATCAACTTGTTGAGAACAGGGATGATCTAACATCCAGATATTCCTCATGAATCCTTTCTTCTATTCAAGATGAGATTGTACGTCGTACATTGAAATCATAGTAAGGACATCATTTTGATACTAGTATTCTGAATTTCATTCTACTGTAAGATCTGATAAAGCATGTGTACGGAGGCACCCTTGGGTGGACCGTTTCACTGATAAGTAATATTTGATGAGAGGTTATCGATTGTTCCGATACCTAGAACATTCTCTTCATATTTTATAGTTTCCTTTTTTTTCAAACTTAATAACTTCTTATTTCCATTCGTTGTCCGAGTAGCCTAAAGTTTCTTCAGTGGCTACGATGTTGAAATTCCGTTCCAGCCAATTGAAACTGGCTAGTCGATATGTCAATATGAATGACTAATTGATTGTTCTAACTAGTCAAAATTGTAATGTTGTGAAGAACACCTAGCTAATTGTCCTAGCTAGCGGTGATGTCTCAAACAGGCGAACTAGCAAATTTTGTCTAGCTAGTTGCTAGTGTTTCTTGAAAAGGACTAGTTATTGTTTCACTGGTCCAACTCCCAATTTAATTCATTCAGCAATTCCTCAATGCATTTTGCATGTGGTAAAGTATGATAATGAAAGTTTTGACGAATAACTTGATTGAGACCTAGTGAGGTCGCCCACTCAACTTGAATTCTACCCATCTTCGTATCAGACTTATGTCACTTGAATATTCTGTTCTTCCATTCATATAATGAAGATACATTTGAAACCATAGAATACTTGAATGATAAACTGCTTCATTTTTGTCATAGAGTAGAATTTCTTTCGATCGGTTGACCTTTATCAATGGGACTTTTTAGATCCTCTATTTTTCAAAGGGAAAAGTATTTACCAGATGTAAGAATTATATAAAGACCGTCTTTATGACTTCTGTATCCAACAATCATTGCCCTCGTGCAACATTCTCTATGATATCACATTACAAAATTTTCAGGACATGCAGGAATAAACCTTGTTGTATTCTTTCTGTCCATCCTTACATCTCCGAAAATTTAGACTCCTAGTATTTGGAACCATCAACATTCTTGAAACATCCAATGTGGAATTCTTATTGAAATTATCTATTGGACCTTGTTATTTTGAAACCATTCCTTTCAAAAGTCATTACTCTAAGGTGAACGGGAGGTACAATTGTGAACCGTTGCACCAATATGAGATCAAAAAACCAAATGTTGTAATTGTGCGGCCAAAGCGTGATGCCGAGTAATTATTTAAAGTTGGAATAACATGTCGGGGCATAACACAAGACCTTTAATATTAGTGTGAGGAAAGTTATAGGAAATGATGAGGTGGTTGGGAGTACGTTCCTACCAACCGTTGTCAAAATGTTATAGTAATGAATTCTGGAGTTACCAAGCCTTTTCCTGATCCAAGAAATTCAAATCAATTGCGATGTAAGACATATCCTTAGAGGAAACTAACATGGAAGTGAGATGGACAAGAAAGGAAGAAATATCGTGGCAAGAATGTGAAGCTTTACTTAGCTAAAAGGGATTGATGCACATAGCGAGACATAAAGTTTAAAAGGCCCCTAATAGCAAATGGATGCATGGATATATCCCAATGATCCTTCGAGATTACCACCTAATCAAGTTTATTGGGAATCGCAGCAGCATACAGGCCTCAGGCTGATTGGTGCCAGTTGTGAAAGGGGACGAGCGTATGACATCTTACATATACCATCGAGAACTGATACCCTTATCGGAAATGGAGGAATTGTTGACTAGTTAAAATGTGTAGTTGTTTTTCAAAGATAAGGTTGAAGAGAAGGTTTCACCAACTCAAGATCGATCTCTGTACTGCACCAAAGTCGGCATTTCACACTAATATAAACGTTATAAAATTATGGTAGTATCGTTTGAGTGGATTAATGAGTCAGAAGCCTTTATTGATTAATGAACAAAGTTTTGGAATGAAATGAGATATTAGCAACAACCTCGTTGTTAGCTATACTTGATGATAAAAAGAGGACTTTGAGGGTCACGATGATGCATCTTCCAAGAGTTTAAGAGGTGTGCTGATGCAGTAGAAAGGGGATGATAGCCTATACTTCTAAATAACATAAAGGTTACGGGATGTGATATACTAACCGTGAGTCGGGGATTAGTCATGATAGCATTCACGCATAAAACGAGACGTTAATCTTATAAGAAAAGTGTGAATTTTTTTTTTCCACAAGTGCCTTAAGTATATCTTCATATTAGAACTAAACATAAGAAAGAGAAGGTGATGAAAGGGAGCAGGGAGTATAATGGAGAAATTTGTTATGACCCAAGAAAGGCCGGTGTGGTGGCCGATACTTATAGAAGGGATTATTCGAAATTGGAATTCAGTCAGTATTGACCAAGAAAATAGAGTAAATACAATAAAGAATAATGTTAGAGGAAAATGACTAAATTATGGGGAAAGACAAAGATGTATAGAGAATTAAGAGAATGTTTGGCAAATAGGTATGAAGAATGGCATTGGAAAACTATTAAGTACAAACGCGACATGTCGAAAGCAGAATGATAGAGATCTAGTGGATTAATTCCGCCTGTAGAAAATCTTGAACGTGGACAGAATTATAATGAATTTCATAAGTAGGTCGCCGAAGACCGATCCAAGAGATGGCCCTATTTGATTTATAATTGTTGAACCAAGTGATTTACCTACGAGAGACTTTCCATTTGGAAGATTATTGATTTATATACAGAAGAGATGGTGGTGCAATATAAAACATCTGCAGTGATTACGTCAGATAAAGACTTAAGGTTAAACTTCGAATATTGAAGGTGCTTTCAAGTATATTTAACAAAGAGATTGAGCGTATGTACTAATTTGATCTGTGGCTGACGGACAGGGAAGAAGAATTATCCAGACGATCGAATTTATATTTAGTGTCGTGCCTTAGATTTCACGGGCCAGTCGAGAATAAAAACTTATCCATGAAATGAATGATGTTATCACGATCGTCACCATGCGAATGTAAGGACGTCTCTGGTAAAGCGTACTGCGAAAGAAGAAGTTTCGCTTTTCTTGCGTTACGAAGAAGTCAATGAACGAGGGATATAGTAGCTGAACTGGTTCGACGTATACCAAAGACTATACAATATCCATAGCAAGTGGTAACGGCTGACGGGAGGCAACACATGCGTTCTAATCAAGCCAAGGAATATGAGGAATACCATGCGTATTGACGTTGTCTTAGATTATACAACACGACCACAAAGTATTCACGGGCCAACGATACCAGGACTCAACACGGATACAATGAACAAGGTAGAAGAGGAACGTATAAGTAGTGGGATAGAAATTTTCATTCATTGAACAACCGATAAGGAATGCAGGTCGAGGAGAGCATGCGTTGAGAAATAACATTAAAGCGTTGGTGAGACCAAGGTGAAAGAACTAAAGGGTTGAAGTTTAAACCTGAGAGTTGGAAAGGGTAAAGTTGGAATCGTATCCACAACTGTTTTCCTTATGTTCTTAAGATAGAATCCTTTTAAGGAGAGAAGACTACAATGACCCTAATTATCTTGAATATTTGAAACCTGGATGAATATTAATTTTATGGGTGGATGAGAAATTTTTGCAATCACGATATGTACGAATTATTAAATGAAGATTTCGAATTGATATTATGCCTTTACGGTGCAGACGAGTGTACGTAAAAGTCATTAGTTTTTACGAAACCCATTATTTTGAATGGTCAAATTTTATGAGATATCAAAGGAGTATGAGGTGGGAGACTTCGTGATGCTAAAGGTATCCCCATGGAAATGATTGATACGGTTTGGTAAGAAAGGAAAGCTAAGTCTGAGGTTTATTGGACCTTTTGAGATTTTGAGGCGTGTTGGAAAGTTAGCCTATGAACTAGCCTTGCCCCCGAGATTGCAACAAGTGCATAATGTGTTTCATGTGTCCACGCTACGACCCTACCATACGGACTTTCGGCATGTGATAGAATACGATCAGGTAGACCTGCAACCAGATTTGACCTATGTGGAACAACCCGTGGAAATCATGGATAGAAAGGAACAGGTGCTGAGAAACAAGATTGTCAAGCTAGTGAGAGTTTTGTGGAGGAACCAGAACGTCGAGGAATCAACGTGGGAACTCGAAAGCGCGACGCGTGAAAAGTACCCCCAACTGTTTTCAACCTGATTCCGGGACAGAATCCTTTTAAGGAGGGGAGGCTGTAAGAACCCTGATTTTTGTAATATTTTTAAGAATATAATATCATATGACATTGTGAATTCGGGACCTTTTGAGTCACCCTTGTTGTTTAATAGAATTGATTATCTGAGAAATTTATGTTGTTACATTCACTGTGTAAGAAAAAGGGAAGATTGTTGAAGGCAAGAGGCCTACTGCTATTAAGATTTATAAAAAACTTGGGATTTGAGAGTTATTAGAGTATTAAAAGATTTTAAGAGACTATGACAAGGAGCTATGGATATTTAAAGGATTTACCCAATTAAGTACTTAAGGAATTACAAGGGAAATCTCTACGCGACAAAATAGTATTACGAGGAATTAATTAAGATACAATATGAATTAAGGATTAAGTGACAACCATTGGTGGAGAAATAATAATACAAGGAAGGATATTACATGCAAGTGTCATGTAACTAGATAGTTAGAAAAGCAAACAAAAAAAAAAAGCAAAAAGCAACTAGATGAATAGTAAAAAGTGGATGCATCTTACTTTAGGAGACAAGGAGGTATGGTTGGCACCTAGGCTATTAGTAGAGTGGCAACATGTGACTTCTTTATACACACATATCAAGCATATCAATCATACACTACATCATTTCAAACATAAACAAAAACACTCCCCCCCCCCTCATGGAAGCTCTCGGCCGAAGCAAGAGAAGGAGGAGATGTGAGATTTTCTCTCCATCTTTTCCTCATCTACAAACCTAAGCAAAAATCCTAGAGCCCCCTTGCATCATTATAGAGGTATGGTATTAATTTCAACCCCATCCATCCATTAGATCTTGAGTTATAAATTGTTGAAGGTTGGATGAAAATTTACCAAAGTTGTTCATCTTTTAGATCTTGAAGGTTTAAGGTTTGTAAGGGCTCATCCAAGTGTTCTTAGAGGATATAAAGCTCACCCAAGGCCCCTAGCTACCCAAGAAGGTATAAAAACTCTCACCACTCTTAGTCATGAAGTGTTTACGGTTTATATTATTAGATCTAAAAGTTTTAGTGCATATCTTGGTTATAAAGTTATGGATGATGTAAATCTTGAGGATATATGTTGTTGGTGTGATTTTAAAGCTTGTACTTAGAGTATGTAACCCCATGTATGTTGTAGAGATGAGCCTTGATGATTTTAATGGTAGATATGATGTATAAGTTGAGTTCTTGAAAGATTAAACAAAGAAGTATGCTGAGTAAAAAGTCTGGGAGTATGTACTGACTTGCAGTGGACTTTTGAACCCCTTAAACTTGTCTCCCGAGGGTCTAATACCCATGGTTAGAAAGGTATTTGAATGTAGTTTCCAGAAATATAAAGTTCATGACTAGGTGATGTGTGGATTTTGAGTTATGACCAGAAGAGTGAGGAGTGGTTCTGAAATCCGGACTGCACTGTATGGTCTGTTTGTAAACTGTCTTTGGACCCTCAAACTTTCTGCAAACATTGTGAAAAATTGAGAATAGCTAGGTCTTACAGTAAGGAAGGCTGCCCAAAAAGAATCTGATTAAAACTCGAATATTTCAATTTTATAAAAATGTTAGAGCGAGGTGTGCGCAAGTGAAAAACCACTTAGGGGATTAGTTTAAAGTAGTTTTAAGAATATTCACTTGAGTTTCGAGTTCGAGGAATAGATTTGAGTCGAATGGGTAACGAAAGTGATAATGTGACGACATGGTCATATGAGAGGATTAGTGGTCACAAGTGGAGTCGTTAAGTTGGTTTTACGATTTTTAAAACCTTATGATTAAGTAGCGTTGTTAAGGTACTAACGTACAAATATTGATTATGTATAGATTTCCATTCCACTTCGCGAGCCGACCACCCCAACCTCACCAAGGCAAGTTTTCCAACCCTAAGTATTTATTTCCAAAAGATTATATTCTTGATTTTACCTATGCAAGCTTACTTTTCAAAACTTATATATAAGGATTTTCACTGTTGTGTTTATAGCTTCCAAACGTATTATATGCTTATGCTTTACGAGATTGTGTTGAAGTTTGAGATATATGCATATGTGTTTGTATACCCTTGAACTTAGAATGAAAGTGTTTTCTTCGGACAACGACTCTAGCAATAGAGGTCGTAGCGGTCCAAATATACTATTGACCGGGGAGCGGTATATTGTTGTATCGTGATTAAATTGCGAAAACCCGAAGAGTCATTCGGGAAGTATCGTATACCTAAGTAATTATTATTTTTACGTTATTAAAAATACTCAAAAATATCTATCTTGGATTAAAAGCTTATTTTATTTAAATAATTATTTTATTAATTGTTTATATTAAATCTCAAAATATTATTTATTAATTATCGTTCATTATTTTAAAGACAAAACTAATCCAAGATACCTTTAGCGTTTTCAAACTCGAACTCTTTCCCACCCAAACCATTTTCGAAAACCCCCGGTCAGGTTTTGCTTCTTGTACGTTTTTCAAGAATTATCGGTCGACTGAGGTCGAACTTCAACTACTCGAATTTTCTATCAAAATGATTTTTGAAAAGAAAAGAAAAAGGGGACTCTGGCAGGTGTGGGAATCGTTGACGAACGATTCCCGGGATGTGTAAGCGGCCGTGAGCCAGGCGGTCCATCAACTATTATTCCGGCCCAGGTGTTGCCGAAGGATGATTACGGATGTAGTTTTCATCGAGGGTGATTACGGATGTAATTTTCACCCAAGGGTAGTTACGGATGTAGTTTCTATCCTTCTACTAGTAGAGAAGACCCGCGGATTGTTGGACTTGGTTGTGGCGACTGATCATCGTCAATCCTTGTCAGGTTTTTATGTTTTCTTCCAGTCCCATCCTCCACTTTGGAAAAGTACTCAAACACTGCTTCTTGGGCATAAGTGCCAAGTTGCCGATAGTGTGGTTTTTGATAAGAAAAATATTGACATCGTGTAGTATCTAGAACTGCAAGATTTTCTATAGAGATTGGCACGTGTTAGTGCACTCTTGCAATTATTTCAAAGAATGAAATGTTTTTGAATGAGAAACCTTCTAAGCTAGATTGGCACGTGTTAGTGCACTCTTGCAATTATTTCAAAGAATGAAATGTTTTTGAATGAGAAACCTTCTAAGCTAATGGAAGGAAAGAGGTTTTGCATCAATGCATTCCCTGTACATTATGTTAACCGTAGAGTGTTTTGCCGAAACTGATATACTCATACATATATATTTTCAAACTTGAGATATATTGAAATGAGAACCTTATAAAGGATTCATATGTTATTCTTAAAGCTCATTAGTGAGTATAAATGTTTTATTCAAACTCGGACATATATATTGTCGAGTTATGTTTTGTAATCTGAGATATATACCCATACAGTTGGGAACGTTTTCAAAATAAACCACTTTATTATTTTTCAAAATGGTGAACTTGCTGAGCATTATGTAGCTCATTCTTGCTTTATAAAAACTTTTCAGAAAGAGAAGAATTTGGTCGGTTAACTCCGCACCAGCAGAAGAGGAGTAGGAGATTTACCCCGGAGATGATTTAGTTCCTGAAAAATACTACAGAGTAAGTCTGATAGGTTTTCAACTGTAATAGTAAGACTTGTCTGCGTAAGATTCTGGATTGTACAGATGAATTGTAATATTTAGTGTTACTTTTGATTATCGTTTCTGAGGCTCTAACTTGTATGTGCGTAAGATTGAGGTCTGGATGGATGTATTGTTGAGTTGTAAAGTTAATACAGGTATGATATGGTTGGATGGTGATGTGACGACCTGAATCTCCGACCTCAGATTTGGGGGCGTCACATTTAGTTTGGTATGCGTATGCTGACAGGTAGCGTATACTTGTTTCGTGTTATCCGATCAGATATCAAAACCATTGCACATAGTGATTAAAGGCGTCAGATCTAAGGGAAGTATTTAATGAAGTTAGAGTCCCATGTTTTTATTCTCATAAGTAACTCGATTTCTATTCTCATTAGTTAGTTAATTCTTAGTTTGTTAATTTGCTTTTTAGTTAGATTTAGTTAATTAAAACCCAATCTTGTTATTTGTCTTAGCAGTGGATAAAAACCATACATCGGTGCATAGGTACATTAATTGAATTGAACACCATTCTAGATCTCTGTAGGAACGAACTTGATTTAATCATATATTACTTGTGACAACGTGCGCTTGCGTAATTTTGCATAACAAGTTTTTGGCGCCGCTGCCGGGGATCATCGGTGTTTTTATTTTAGTTTATGTGCTTGTCATCAGTGGTCGTTAGCGTTCACTGACTCGGATTTCTTACTTAGTTTGTTTGTTCGTGGTGTTTCAGGTACTTAAGTTTGTATGCGAACTCGCTTACAAGCTCGTTTGGAAGAACTGGCCGAAGACGATCTTATAGTGGATAATAAAGAAGAGAAACTTGAAACTACTGTAGAGATGGGTGACGCAGCAGCAGCAGCTAAGGCTTTGGGGGAGTATTCTCAGCCGATACTCAATGATATCTAGTCTAGCATTATTAGGCCAGCTATTGCAGCAAACAATTTTGAGATCAAGTCTGGCACAATTCAGATGGTGCAGAATTCAGTTCAGTTTGGGGGAGCTCCTACGGAGGATGCCAACATGCATGTTCGGGACTTTATCGAAATCTGCGACACTTTCAAATGTAATGGTGTGACGGATGATGCTATCAGGTTGAGGCTTTTCCCATTCTCTCTGAGGGATAAGGCTAAGAGCTGGCTACACTCTTTGCCACCTGGTTCCATTACTACATAGGAAGATCTTGCTCAGAAGTTCCTTACTAAATTCTTCCCTATGGAGAAAACTGCAACATTAAGGAACCAGTTGACTCAATTCCAACAGCAATCTGGTGAGACCTTGTGTGAGGCTTGGGAACGCTACAAGGAGATGTTACGCAAGTGTCCTCATCATGGCATGCCTGATTGGATGGTTATTAATGGGTTCTACAATGGGTTGGGAGCACAGTCTAGGCCCTTGCTAGATGCAGCATCAGGTGGAGCTCTGTGGGCAAAAAGCTATGATGAAGCTTATGATCTTATAGAGATGATGACTGCTAATGAATATCAAAATCCAACCCAAAGGCTATCTCAAGGCAAGGCAGCAGGAATTTTTGATGTAGATACAGCTTCAATGATTACGGCTCAGTTGAAAGCTCTTGCTATGAAAGTGGATTCTCTTGCTAATTATGGAGTTCAGCAGGTGGCTAGTGTTTGTGAGTTATGTGCGGGCGCACATGAGACAAATCAGTGTGCTATTTCTTCTGAATCAGCACAGTTCGTGAGTAATTTCCAGAGACCTGCTGCACCAGTTTCAGCCACTTATCATCCCAACAACAGGAATCATCCCAACTTCAGCTGGAGCAATAATCAAAATACTCAACAGCCTTATCAGCAAGCGAAGCCATACAATCAAGGTTATCAACAGCCTTATAGGGCACCATATCAACCTCTGGGATTTCAGCAGCAACAACCTCAGACTCATGCGGGGCAATCTTCTAATGAAAAATCTGATGAGATGTGGAT
The DNA here is from genome assembly GCA_037693485.1 of Kitagawia praeruptora. NCBI lineage: Eukaryota > Viridiplantae > Streptophyta > Magnoliopsida > Apiales > Apiaceae > Kitagawia > Kitagawia praeruptora. Next base: position 45,113,010 of record CM075354.1, read on the forward strand.
AGCGTTAAAGAACTTACAAGCTGGTCAGAAGCTCTTAGAAACTCAGATAGGACAGATTGCAAGTGCCTTAGGTGGTAGGCCACAAGGAACTCTTCCTAGTGATACGGAGGTTAATCCAGGTAGGAGGGAAAGCAAGGAACAGGTCAATGCAGTTACTTTGAGATCTGGAAAAGTCACGAGTGATCCTAAATCAGCAACTGAAGAAGATGAAGATGTTCAGAATCAGCAGGTTGAAAAATCTGCAGTACCAGAAATTGAGAAATCTGATTTAGTGGCTGATCAGCTTGATGGTGAGAAGAACAAGAAATCTGTTGAAAAGTCTACTCCGGAGCAATCTTCAATGAATAATCAGATCTATCCACCTCCTCCATTTCCTGGACGTTTGAAGAAAAGTCAAGAGAAACAGTTTCAGAAATTTATGGATGTCTTCAAGAAATTGTCCATTAACATTCCTTTTGTTGAAGCGTTGGAGCAGATGCCAAGATATGCAAAGTTCATGAAGGATATTTTGTCAAGGAAGAGAAGGTTGGAAGAATTTGAAACAGTGGCATTGACAGATGAGTGCAGTGCGGTGTTGCAACAGAAATTGCCTCCTAAACTTAAGGATCCAGGAAGCTTTACAATTCCATGCACCATTGGGAAGTTGTCTTTTAACAAGTGTTTATGTGATTTGGGAGCTAGTATTAATCTCATGCCCTTGTCTGTTTTCAAGCAACTTGGTCTACCGGAGCCAAAGCCAACTAACATCTCTTTGCAGTTGGCTGATCGATCTATCACATATCCTAGAGGCATAGTGGAGGACGTTTTGGTGAAGGTTGATAAGTTCATATTCCCAGCTGATTTTGTGATCTTGGATTTTGAAGAAGATAAGAAGATTCCTATAATCTTGGGAAGACCGTTCTTGGCTACAGGAAAGACTTTGATTGATGTGCAAAAAGGAGAGCTTACAATGAGGGTGCAAGATCAGAGTGTCACCTTTAATGTGTTCAAGGCAATAAAATTTCCGACAGAGGATGAAGAATGTTGCAGTGTGGAAATAGTTGATACGGGTCAGAGAAAGAAATTTGATCAGTTATTGAGCGAGAAGTCAGATATGCATATGCTAAATCATCCTATCAGTGATTCCATTGACAGTTCTTCGGTTCGTGATCTTTCGAAAGTAAAGCTTAGGAAACTTCCACCACATTTGAGGTATGTCCTTTTGAATAATGTGCTAGTGATTTTTGAAGAGGGGCATGATCACGTGTTGCGAAGGTGGAAGGCAGATGATAAGGAAGAAGAAATTTTTGTTCAGTCGGTTGAGTCGGAGAAGCAATTTAGAGGTGTGAAGAAGAAAAAGAAGAAGATTTGGCCGTTGGATAGTAAATTTAAGTTGAAGTCTGATGGAAAAGATTTGTGGAAAGCAAGCAACCAAGATGTTAACATTCGTATGAGTGGTTTGTCTGTTGAAGATGGTTCAGTTATTCTTTTGAAACCGCCTTGATTTGAGGAAGTAACGTCAAGCTATTGACGTTAAAGAAGCGCTTCGTGGGAGGCAACCCATGCATTAGTGTAGGAAAAAAAAAAATTGAGAAAATTTTTTTTGAGTGTTGTGTGGAAAAAAAAAATTAAAAAAAATCGAATTTTTGAGCAGGTTGCAGCTCTGTAACGCAGGCTGCACCTGCGTTTCTGGAACAGGGGCAGATTGCGGGAGAGTAACGCAGGCTGCGCCTGCATTACTGGACTAGGGGCAGGCTGCAGGGCTGTTGCGCAGGCTGCGCCTGCGCATCTGCATGTTGAGCAGTTTGCCCTGGGCGCGTGCAGTTTGCGCGTGTGGCATGAGCATCAGTTTTGTTTCCAGCCTCTCTTCACTGTTGTGTACGAGTTTGTGGTACATATATAAAAAAAAAAAACTTTTTCTCCCCATTCTTTTTATACCCCCATTCTATCTAATTCTTTTTCCTATTTCTATTACAAAAACCTCCCATCTTTTCTCAAAAATTCTAAATCTATTTCTATTCTAATTCTTACTTATTATTAATATTTTTATTTTTATTCTTATTTATTTTTATTTATTTGGGTAAATCTTTTTCTCTAATATTATTTTTATTACGAATTTGTGTTCTTGTCAATTGTGGGTTTTGTAGTATTCAGGCAAGGTGGCCAGTCTATGGAGCTCGTGCGCAGTATCCTCCACCAGATTCATCCGAGGAGGAAGAGGACGAGTAGGTATGTTTTCTATTATCCCTTGTAATTACTTCCATTCAATGCGGACATTGAATATTTTAAGTTTGGGGGTGGTTTGAGGGATTAGTAGTGTTGTTGTATTATTTGTTCATGTAGGATTTCATGCTTTGCATATTAGTAGTAGTAAATTATGCATTTATGTTTGTGTTATCTACGTTTGTTTCATATAGGACATTCTATTTTTTATGTTTGTATTTCATGTGAGTTCATAATAGTTTGCATTTGCACCCATGCTTGATAGGAATTTTGTGTTGTTGACGCTTTTGATTGAGAAGTGATATGCTTTGTTCTTGTGCACACACATACACTAGTAAGTTGAAGCTAGTAGACTTATTGAATGTTGTAAGTGATTAGAAGGACATGAATATGTGCAAGATGATTTAGTTTGCATGCTTTGAATACAAGTTGGTGCGTTAGAGAGATTGCTTGGGATTGAGTATGTTTTTCCACCAAGTGAGATTTTGAGCCTTATTGCATATTTGTTGCAATCTTATTCGTTTGGTTGAGTGTCCACGGATTGTTTGCATTGCTAGCAGTTGTTTGAGGTCTTTCTTGAAACGCATGACATTATTTGACGATTAAAATGATAAAGGCATTTAGGAATAACCACATATTTTCCCATATTACCACACCATGTTTACATGATCAATTAGTTAACCCGTTGAGCTTAATCCTATTTTGTCGGTGACATACCACATTATTTGCCTAGACCTTTTTCTTGTATTGGCCTTACATTAATTTGAACCCACATTGTCAAAGGCTAGTAGAGTGCTTAAGGGAGTAATAAGGTGTGCAAGTAAGGGTTATTGTTGGTCGTATTTTTGGGGGAAATATTGAAATTGGGTTTGTTTACTTGATAGTCGACATATGTAATAAAATTGTGGGATCATTGTTATTGTTTGTGTTCTATTTAGCTCTCGAAAAAAAAAAATACAAAAAAAAAAAGAAAAAAAATATATTATGAGAGCATGTTTGTGTTTGTTGTGATCCTATTTCAGTCGACTAGTCGAGTGTTTGTTTTAGTAAAATTATGTGGGGGGAAATAAGGTGTTGTGTATGATGTATTATAGTACTTACTAGCTTTTGACACTTCACCTGTTTTGGCTTATTTGACATACCTTGTCCCTAGCCCCGTTACAACCCAAATAAAGACCTTTTGATTATCGTCATTGATGTATGTTGTGTTAAGAGTTAGATTGATACCAAATGTCAAGCATGCTTATGATTTTGTTGGAATTGAGTGATACACTTACCCTTGTTCTTGAGTGAATATTCTTTTATGAGTGGATTGTGAGTGTTTGCTTGTTCTTGCGTATGAGATCCCGAGTGTTGTCTCAAAGATGTGCTCTTGTAGGCTTAGCCTGTTTACTAATTTATTCTTACACTTGACATGGGCTTGTGAGAACTTATGCATGTTCATTGAGTAGACTATGTGAATACTTGCACTTTCGACACCAAGACATTGCGTATTTACTTTGATTCTTAAGTTGATATGGCATGAGAGGATTTGAAGGTATGGTAGATTAGATTAATTGCATTTGCATATTAGTTGCATTCATGCATTGCATTGCATTAGGTTAAATGGATTTTGTGGGTACATTCGCTATAGGCCCTCACGAGACCTTACTCGTCCACTAGGGCTGCCTAGGGGTTTAAAGGGCTTGTTGCATATGCCAAATGCAACCGTGATCACCTACGGAAGTGGTACTAGTTAGTTAGTTAGTTGTAATTGTTTATGCTTGAGGACAAGCATCGGTTTAAGTTTGGGGGTGTGATAAGTGGAGTTTATATCCACTTGGAACATTCTAAATCGGCTTAAATTGATTGTCTTGGGCTCAAGTTTCTTGTAGTTTTGATGTGTTTTGTTTAGTTGTGCAGATTTACAAGGATGTTGATTATGGTGGATGTTTTTGTCATTTTTGGAGATTTAATTTATTAAAATTCGGATTTATTGGGCTGCACGCGTGAGATTCACTGTTTGGGCCATATCTTGAGTTCTATAAGTCTGTTTTCAGCCCGTAAGCAGTCCACGTGAAGATAACGAGATTCTCTATCATTCTAAGGTGGTCCAGAGGCCCAATTACTTCTGGAATGGCTCTGGAAAACAGAAGAAAAGTCAGCTACGAATTTCACTTTAAAACAGAATCAGTTTAGGAAACGTATCTTGCAGAAATTCTATTATAATTCTGTTTTGGTATTTTCTTGCTGGGCAAGACTTTTAGAGCCTATTTAAACACATCCTATCATTGTAATAGATATACACATTATCAATAGTTTTATTACTTGTAACCTAGATTAGATCTACAAGGGAGAAAAGGAGAGAAGGATTCAACGCTCGTGACAAGCAACGGATCTAGATCTACTTCATCTTTTGTGTTACTTTGGACTATAGATTTGTTTTCTAAACTCTTTGTTTATTTAATATTATTTCTTTTATTCATATCTTGTTATTTATCATGTTTTCATCAAATCCCATGACGATGAACGGTTCAATTATGAGCTAATCGTTGTCATGGGATTCTAACGGAGTTATTTATGGAACTTAGTATCTTGATGCTTTAAAGATCTGTGTGTGGTGTATATCTGATATCCTCGTATGGTTAATCTTAATGCTTTTAGATGCGTAGCTAACATCTAAATTGAATTGTTAATCTCTTGTGAAGTGAAAGTGGATCTTGAGATTTAGAACTTGCCATGCTAGCATAGGTTCATAATTGTTTATCAATATGATTCGTGGTGTGAGATGAAAATACTTATACTGCCCTATGTGATCATTATGGATAACTTGTTCTTCAACCGTTATGTTTTCAAATTCTATAGACATATAGGGTCTAAGCATAATTGGTGTCTATTCATCTTCTATCTCTTTTGTGGATGTATGTTTAGTTTGGTATGCGTATGCTGACAGGTAGCGTATACTTGTTTCGTGTTATCCGATCAGATATCAAAACCATTGCACATAGTGATTAAAGGCGTCAGATCTAAAGGAAGTATTTAATGAAGTTAGAGTCCCATGTTTTTATTCTCATAAGTAACTCGATTTCTATTCTTATTAGTTAGTTAATTCTTAGTTTGTTAATTTGCTTTTTAGTTAGATTTAGTTAATTAAAACCCAATCTTGTTATTTGTCTTAGCAGTGGATAAAAACCATACATCGGTGCATAGGTACATTAATTGAATTGAACACCATTCTAGATCTCTGTGGGAACGAACTTGATTTAATCATATATTACTTGTGACAACGTGCGCTTGCGTAATTTTGCATAACAATACCAAGATCCCTATGCTCAAGATAAACGAATATACTCTATGGGAAGTAAAGATGTTGCATCATCTGGAAGCAATAGATCCTGATTATCTTGACAGAATCAGAGATGGACCATTTATCCCAACAAAGGTTGTTGGACAAGCAACTGTTGATGGTGAGGTTGTTCCAGAACATACAACAGAGAAGCCTAAATCTGAATGGACAGATAAGGAAAAGGAGAATGTTCTTAAAGATGCTAAAGTGAGAAACATATTATTCAACAATCTTGATTCTGTTCTCACTAACTATGTTCTCTCTTGTAAGACTGCTAAGGGTATATGGGACAATCTTAAGGTTCATTGTGAAGGAACTAAGCCTATCAGGAAGAATATGAGGACATTACTTATGCAACAGTATGAGTATTTTGAATCCAAGTCTGGTGAGTCACTTACTGATACCTTTGATAGGTTTACAAAACTCATCAATGAGATGGCCATGCATGGTAAATATTATGACTTGGAGGATATGAATACTAAGTTCATGAAAACCTTGCCTGATTTCTACAATGAGAAGATATCTGCAATTGAGGAAACTAATGATCTGGATGAGATATCATTAGAGGCAGTGTATGGAAAACTGAGGGCTTATGAACTTGACAAGCAACAGAAGAAGAGCAGGAGTGAAGGAAAGATGAAAACTGTTGCACTTACTGCTCAATCTGAATCAAAGAAGCTTCCAGAGGAACAACATGATGAACCTGCTATAAAGAACTCAAGGAAGAAGAAAAGCAAAGAAAGTTCTGAGTCAGAGACTACTAATATGGACTCTGACAACAGTGATTCTGAATCTGAGATGCAGGAACTCTTTGCTATGTTTGCTAAAGCTTTCAAGAAAGGAAGATTCAACATGAGAAGATTTAGCAAAGGATCTGATAAGTGGATTTATATCCATTTGGAGCGTTCCATATCGGCTTAAATTGATTGTCTTGGACTCAAGTTTATTGTAGTTTTGATGTGTTTTGTGTAGTGTGCAGGTTTGCAAGAAGGTTGATTAAGGTTGATGCTTCTATCGTTTTTGGAGATTAAATTGATTAAAATTCGGATTTTCCGGGAAGGCTGCGCAGTCTACACTATTTTGGCCATATCTGGAGTTCTAGAAGTCCGTTTTTAGCGATCTTACAGCTCACACGAAGCCTGGGAGATTTTCTAAAATCTTGGGCAGATTTGGCTCCAGGCCGCGGCATCAGAACTCCAGGATGCGGCCTCGAGGGTATTCTGGAAATTCCGGAAATTGTCCTAAAAATCCTGATTCACTATTTTGGCCATATCTTGAGTTCTACAAGTCTGTTTTGGACGATCTTACTGTCCACACGAAGATAACGGAATTCTCTTTCATTCTAAAGTGCTCCAGAGGTCCAATTACAACTGGAACGGCCCATAAATATTGAAGAAAAGTCAGCTACGAATTTTCCTTAAAAACCGAATCAGTTTAGGAAACGTATTATGTGCCGAACTGCAGAAATTCAACTTTGACAAGGAAATTCCTATATTCCTACTTCTAATAAGTATGGTAATTGCTTTGGGTGGCTAGAACATTCCAGAATCAGATCTACACATGGAATTTGCAATTCTATTCTCATTCAAGAACGGAAATTGCCAATCTTCTATTCCAACTCTAAAAAGGCAATTGCTTGGTGGACAAGACTTCTAGAGCCTATATAAACACATCCTACCATTGTAATTTAAAATAACCATTACATATCGATTACTTAAATTTATTTGTATCTTTTCATACTTTGTTTTTATCATGGTTTCATCAGATCCCATGATGACGAGAGGTTCAATTACGAACTAATCGTTGTCATGGGATTCTAACGGATTTATTTATGGAGCTTTAGTATCTTGATGCTTTAAAGAACTGTGTGTGATGTATATCTGATATCCACGTATGGTTGTGCTTAATTGTTAGATGCGTAGCTAACATCTAATCTGTTAATCTCTTGTGAAGTGAAAGTGGATCTTGAGATTTAGAACTTACCATGCTAGCATAGGTTCATGATTGTTTATCAACATGATTCGTAGTATGAGATGAGAATACTTATATTGCCCTATGTGATCATTATGGATAACTTGTTCTTCAACCATTATGTTTTCAAATTCTATAGACATATAGGGTCTAAGCGTAATTGGTGTCTATTCATCTTCTATCTCTTTTGTGGATGTATGTTTAGTTTAGTATACGTATACTGAGAGGTAGCGTGTACTTGTTTCGTGTTATCCGATCATATATCATAACCATTGCATATAGTGATTAAAGGCGTCAGATCTAAGCAAAGTATTTAATGAAGTTAGGATCCCATGTTTTCTCTTGCAGAAGTAATTTGATTTAAATTCTTGTTAGTTAGTTAATTCTTAGTTTGTTAATTTAATTCCTTAGTTAATTTTAGTTAATTAAAACCAAATCTTGTTATTTGTCTTAGCAGTGAATTAAAACCATACATTGTTGCATAGGTGCATGAACTGAATTGAAACCATAACCAGATCTCTGTGGGAACGAACTCGACTTATATATGTATTACTTGTGACCATGTACGCTTGCGTGATTTAGTGTAAACAAGTTTTTGGCGCCGCTGCCGGGGATCATCGGTGTTTATTTTTGGTTTATGTGCTTGTCAATAGTGGTCGTTAGAGTTCACTGGCTCGGATTTTTTCTTACTTATCTTGTTTAGTTCGTTGGTGTTTCAGGTACTTGTCAGAGAGTGTTGACGTTGAAGATGGATTTTCTAACTTACTATGGAGTTCAGCAGGTGGCTAGTGTTTGTGAGCTATGTGCGGGCGCACATGAGACGTATCAGTGCTGGAGCAACCAAGGTGGTATTCAACAGCCTCAGCCATGTGAGCAGTGTTTGGGCGTTCATGATCCCTCACAGTATTGTTACTACGAAGGAGTTGATCCATATGTCAATTATAAGGAGCAACCATATTTTCAATATCATCCTCAACAGTACCAGCAAGATGTTTCAGATATGTCATATTTCTTTGGTAGTGAAGAGTTTCAACATCAGCAACCTACTCCTACTTTTCAATCATATGAGGTTGATGCTATGGAGGAGATTAGGATGCTTGCAAGAAGTTATGCGGAGTCTACCAAATCTATGGGGACACTAATTGCTCAAGTTGTGAGTGCCTTGGAACAAGAGAAACAACAATTCATACCAGAGGCAATTCCAGAAAATCACGGTGATTTGGAACAAGGTACTGCATGCTTAATTGAGGAAGACAAATTCCAAGGTGAGGTGAGCATTCACAAGCCATATGAGGAATTTGATCATTCTAGTATGGTGGATGATTTGGAAGGGGCACTATTTGAGACAGACACTAGTGAGCTGCACAAATTTCAAGAATTGGTATGTGCGTACCAAGAGGACACTGATGAGCTACGCAAATTTCAAAAATTGGTATGTGCATACCAAGAGGCTGAAGAACATGGGAAAGATGCAGGTCTTCTACTTGTCTCAGAATGTAAAGATGGAGGTAGCGCATTAGAGCCAATGGAGGAAGTTCTCTTTGAGGAACCAAAGGCTTCAGCAACTTACATTTACCCTCCTCCATTATATTCAAGCGAAGCCCGCGATTGTGTGTTGTTCTACAAATTGACAGATTTTGGGTCAACAGATGAAGGCATTGGAATAGGACAGAGTTGTTATACGAATAGGCCAAGCGAGAAGAAAGGGCAGAAAGTGTGCCGCCGTGATGATGATGAAGTCTCGCGAAGAGATGACCAGGCCAACTACTATCATCCATAATGGAGGCTTGGAAGTAACGTCAAGCTATTGACGTTAAAGAAGCGCTTCGTGGGAGGCAACCCACGCTTTTCGACAATTTTATTTAGGTATGTTTTCTACTATCCCTTGTATTACTTTCCATTCAATGCGGACATTGAATATTCTAAGTTTGGGGGTGGTTTGGGGGATTAGTAGTTGTTGTTATATTATGTGTTCATATAGGATTTCATGTTTTGCATATTAGTAGTAGTAAATTATGCATTTATGTTCGTGTTATCTACGTTTGTTTCATGTAGGACATTCTGTTTTTATGTTCGTATATCATGTGAGTTCATAATAGTTTGCATTTGCACCCATGCTTGATAGGAATTTTGTGTTGTTGACGCTTTTGATTGAGAAGTGATATGCTTTGTTCTTGTGCACACACATACACTAGTAAGTTGAAGCTAGTAGACTTATTGAATGTTGTAAGTATTTAGAAGGACATGAATATGTGCATGATGATTTAGTTTGCATGCTTTGAATACAAGTAGGTGCGTTAGAGAGATTTTTGCTTGGGATTGAGTATGTTTTTCCACCAAGTGATTTTTTGAGCCTTATTGCATATTTGTTGCAATTTATTTGTTTGCTTGAGTGTCCACGGATTGTTTGCATTGCTAGCAGTTGTTTGAGGTCTTTCTTGAAACGCATGACATTATTTGACAATTAAAATGATAAAGGCATTTAGGAATAACCGTATATATTCCCATATTACTACACCATGTTTACATGATCAATTAGTTAACCCATTGAGCTTAATCCTATTTTTTCGGTGACATACCACATTACTTGCCTAGACTTTTTCTTGTATTGGCCTTACATTAATTTGAACCCATATTGTCAAAGGCTAGTAGAGTGGTTAAGGGAGTAATAAGGTGTGCAAGGAGGGGTTTATTGTTGGTTTTACTTTTGGGGGAAATATTGAAAATTGGGTTTGGTTGTTTACTTGATAGTCGGCATGTGTAATAAAATTGTGGGATCATTGTTATTGTTTATATTATTGTTTGTGTTATATTTAGCTCTCAAAAAAAAGAAAAAAAAGAAAAAAAAATATAGTATGAGAGCATGTTTGTGTTTGTTGTGATCCTATTTCAGTCGACTAGTCGAGCGTTTTTGTTGGAAGAAAAAGAGTAAGATTATGTGTGTGTGGGGGGGGGAAATAGGGTGTTGTGTATGATTTATGATGGTACTTACTAGCTTTTGACACTTCACCTGTTTGGCTTATTTGACATACCTTGTCCCTAGCCCCGTTATAACCCAAATAAAGACCTTTTGATTATCGTCATTGATATTGTATGTTGTGTTAAGAGTTAGATTGATACCAAATGTCAAGCGTGTTTATGATTTTGTTGGAATTGAGTGATACACTTACCCTTGTTCTTGAGTGAATATTCTTTTGTGAGTGGATTGTGAGTGTTTACTTGTTTTTGCGTATGAGATCCCGAGTTTTGTCTCAAAGATGTACTCTTGTAGGCTTAGCATGTTTACTAACTTATTCTTACATTTGACATGGACTTGTGAGAACTTATGCATGTTCATTGAGTAGACTATGTGAATACTTGCACTTTCGACACCAAGACATTGCGTATTTACTTTGATTCTTAAGTTGATATGGCATGAGAGGATTTGAAGGTATGGTAGGATATTAGTACTAGATTATTTGCATTTTCATTTAGTTGCATTCATGCATTCATTGCATTGGATTTTGTGGGTACATTCGTTATAGGCCCTCACGAGACCTTACTCGTCCACTAGGGCTGCCTAGGGGTTTAAAGGGCTTGTTGCATATGCCAAATGCAACCGTGATCACCTACGGAAGTGGTACTAATTATTTAGTTGTAATTGTTAATGCTTGAGGACAAACATCGGTTTAAGTTTGGGGGTGTGATAAGTGGATTTATATCCATTTGGAGCGTTCCATATCGGCTTAAATTGATTGTCTTGGACTTAAGTTTATTGTAGTTTTGATGTGTTTTGTGTAGTGTGCAGGTTTGCAAGAAGGTTGATTAAGGTTGATGCTTCTATCGTTTTTGGAGATTAAATTGATTAAAATTCGGATTTTCCGGGAAGGCTGCGCAGTCTACACTATTTTGGCCATATATGGAGTTCTAGAAGTCCGTTTTCAGCGATCTTACAGCTCACGCGAAGCCTGAGAGATTTTCTAAAATCTTGGGAAGATTTGTCTCCAGGCCACGGCCTCAGAACTCCAGGATGCGGCCTCGAGGGTATTCTGGAAATTCCGGAAATTGTCCTAAAAATCCTGATTCACTATTTTGGCCATATCTTGAGTTTTACAAATCTGTTTTGGACGATCTTACTGTCCACGCGAAGATAACGGAATTCTCTTTCATTCTAAAGTTCTCCAGAGGTCCAATTACAACTGGAACGGCCCAGAAATATTGAAGAAAAGTCAGCTACGAATTTTCCTTAAAAACCGAATCAGTTTAGGAAACGTATTATGTGCCGAACTGCAGAAATTCAACTTTGACAAGGAAATTGCTATAATTCCTGCTTCTAATAAGTATGGTAATTGCTTTGGGCGGCTAGAACATTCCAGAATCAGATCTACACATGGAATTTGCAATTCTATTCTCATTCAAGAACGGAAATTGCCAATCTTCTATTCCAACTCTAAAAAGGCAATTGCTTGGTGGACAAGACTTCTAGAGCCTATATAAACACATCCTACCATTGTAATTTAAAATAACCATTACATATCAATTACTTAGATTTATTTGTATCTTTTCATACTTTGTTTTTATCATGGTTTCATCAGATCCCATGATGACGAGAGGTTCAATTACGAACTAATCGTTGTCATGGGATTCTAACGGATTTATTTATGGAGCTTCAGTATCTTGATGCTGTAAAGAACTGTGTGTGATGTATATCTGATATCCTCGTATGGTTGTGCTTAATTGTTAGATGCGTAGCTAACATCTAATCTGTTAATCTCTTGTGAAGTGAAAGTGGATCTTGATATTTAGAACTTACCATGCTAGCATAGGTTCATGATTGTTTATCAACATGATTCGTGGTATGAGATAAGAATACTTATATTGCCCTATGTGATCATTATGGATAACTTGTTCTTCAACCATTATGTTTTCAAATTCTATAGACATATAGGGTCTAAGCATAATTGGTGTCTATTCATCTTCTATCTCTTTTGTGGATATATGTTTAGTTTGGTATACGTATACTGAGAGGTAGCGTGTACTTGTTTCGTGTTATCCGATTAGATATCATAACCATTGCATATAGTGATTAAAGGCGTCAGATCTAAGCAAAGTATTTAATGAAGTTAGGATCCCATGTTTTCTCTTGCAGAAGTAATTTGATTTAAATTCTTGTTAGTTAGTTAATTCTTAGTTTGTTAATTTAATTCCTTCGTTAATTTTTGTTAATTAAAACCAAATCTTGTTATTTGTCTTAGTAGTGAATTAAAACCATACATTGTTGCATAGGTGCATGAACTGAATTGAAACCATAACCAGATCTCTGTGGGAACGAACTCGACTTATATCTGTATTACTTGTGACCACGTACGCTTGTGTGATTTAGTGTAAACAAGATCTTTTCAAAAGCAGGAGGAGAAGAAGAGTGACAAAGGCAAAAGTACAATTGTCAAGCTTGATAAGGCCAAGATCAAATGCTTTAACTACAGCGAGCTTGGACACTTTGCTAGTGAGTGTAAGAAGCCTAGGAATTCAGGAAAGGGTAATGCACTCATGGTCACACAGAAGGATTGGGCTGATTCCAGTGATTCTGAAGATGAATTGGATTATGACAACATTGCACTGATGGCAAATGTTTCAGACAAACCTGGATCTCCAAAGAAAACTTCTCCATCTTCTGTTAAGGTATCACTTCACTCTCTTGATTCATTTTATAGCTTAAATTCTGAAGAAATTAGATCTATCCATGCTGAGTTTAAGAATCTTATGACTAACTTTAGAATTCTTACTAGTGAAAGAGATGAACTTAAGGTTAAGAATGATAAGTTAGTTGATAGAAATAATTTTCTTGAATTTGAGTTAGTTCAAATGGAAGAATATAGATTAAGTTCTGATAAAGCTGAGCATGATTATGGTGTTATTCTTGAAGCTTATGACTATGTCAGAAAAGAACTAGAGGAAGAGAGAGATGTGATTAAGACCATTAACATTTCTGGTAAAAAGACTCAAGAAATCATTGAAAGTGGAATTCGTGGTAAAGTTAATGGTTTAGGTTTTGATAAGGCTAGACAAGAAGAAAAAGTAGCTATTGTCAATGATGATAGTAAAGTAGAAGCTAACACATCTAAATCTGAAGGTAAGAGGATTGTTTCTGAACCTAAACATGTTAAATTTGTTGATTCAAAAGGTGCTCCTGTTGTATATAAAGGAATTAACACTAGTAATTCAGATGAGAAAGTGTTAAAGAAACCTAAGAATGTTAACATAGGGTTTCTGTCTAAGTCTCAGTTGAAACAGAGACTAGATGGTCTTTCAGAGTGTAGCAAGATCAAAAGAAATAGGAATGGAAAAGAAGGTATTAACAAAGAGAGTAATTACAAGAATGTACCTGATGCACCTAGAAAAAAATGCTATAAGTGTGGAAATCATAATCATTTGGCCCTAGACTGCAATCAAAAACCTTCTTGGAAAACTGAGTCCAGATTCCCCAAGACTCAGAAAATTCAATACCAGCCACAAAAAGCTTGTTATCATTGTGGTAGTTTACTTCATTCCATTTACATGTGTAGAGAATATCATGAACTGTATTATGACTATTATTCTCTGAAATCTGAAACTCCTGGTCGCAAACAGTTTTTGAAATCAGAGTCTAAGGTTGACTCTACAACAAGTAAAGTAAAAGCAAAATCTTCAAAGCCTGTTGTTTCTAAATCTAGTAAGAAAGGATCCAATCAAAGTTTGGTCCTAAAAAAATTCTAACTAGTTACTTTTTGTTTGCAGGGCACAGGAAAGAAGCATTCAATTATCTTGGACAGTGGATGCTCTGGACATATGACTGGAAAGAAGTCCCTGCTTATAAAGTTTGAGAGGAAAGCTGGCCCAGTAATATCTTTTGGTGATGGCAACAAAGGAGAAACTCTGGGATATGGCTCAATTATTTTGGGAAATGTCATCATAGAAAACGTAGCACTGGTTGAAGGCTTGAAACATACACTTTTAAGCATAAGTCAACTGGGTGATAAAGGTTATCAATCAATCTTTGACAGAGAAGGATGCAAAATCTTGAATATGCAGAATGGAGACATTGTTCTAACAGGTCAAAGACATGGTAACATATATGAAGCTAGCTTAAGTGATACATCTAAAGGAATTGTTAGATGTCTCTACAATAAAACAACAAATGATGAAAGCTGGAATTGGCACAAGAAGCTCTCACATCTCAACTTCAAGAAGCTTAATCAACTTGTTAAGCATAATCTGGTGAGAGGCCTACCTCAGGCAAATTTTGTGCAAGATGGACTTTGTGATGCTTGTCAGCTTGGAAAACAAAGAAGAACCACTTTCAAGAGCAAGACTGAAAATTCAATTACTGAACCATTTCACATGCTGCATCTTGATCTGTTTGGTCCAGTAAACATTATGTCTATCAGCAAGAAAAGATATGCTCTAGTTATAGTGGATGATTTCACAAGGTTCACATGGGTGTTCTTTCTACACAAGAAGGATGAAGCTCCTCAGCAAATCATTGAACTTGTCAAGAATATTCAGAATAACTCTGAGTACAAAGTCAAAGTACTTAGGAGTGACAATGGTACAGATTTCAAGAATTCTACAATGGAGGAGTATTGTGCAGACAATGGAATCACTCAACAATTTTCTGCACCTGGAACACCTCAGCAGAATGGTGTAGTGGAAAGAAAGAACAGGACTCTCATAGTGGCAGCAAGAACCATGCCTGCAGATGCAAAACTTCCAACCTATTTTTGGGCAGAAGCTATTAATACTGCATGTTTCACTCAAAATTGTACCTTGGTAAATAGTCATGGAAAGACTCCCTGTGAGATGATTAAAGGAAAGAAACCAAGTGTGAAATACTTTCACATTTTTGGATGCAAATGCTATGTCCTAAAAGTTCATCCAGAACAACTTGGAAAATTTGAAGCCAAATCGGATGAAGCAATCTTTCCAGGATATTCAGCATCAAAGGCCTTCAAGGTTTATAATCTCAGAACTCATATTGTTATGGAATCAATTCATGTTGCATTTGATGACAAGAAATTTGGAATTCTGTAAACTGATGAAAGCCATGACAATTTGGAATTTGAAAATCTGAAGAATTCTGAGATACTCTCCAGTGATGATGAAGGTTCTCCAGAAGGAATTACTATTGCTTCTCAAAGGAATACTACTGTTGAGGGGGAACAAATAAATCAAGGAGGACACAGTGATCATCAGGAGCAGACTAGCTATTCAGAGTCTACTCCATCAGGAACTGATTCTTCAGAGTCTACTGAGGAAAGATCAGCAACTAGCAGCAATATGGAATCTATTGATTTTATTGATCGAAGGGGAGTTTTTGAAGGCAGAGAGAGTTTTTCTATAAGAGATACCACTAACTTAGGGGGAGAGTCTAGCAGAGGCAATCTACCACCTGTTAGAAAATGGACAAAGGATCATACTGAAGATTTGATAATTGGTGATCCAAATAGTGGTGTTCGAACTAGAAGATCAATTCATAATGAATGCTTGTATAGTTGCTTTATCTCAAAGAATGAACCTAAGAAGGTTGAAGAAGCCTTACAGGATCCTGATTGGGTAATTGCAATGCAGGAGGAGTTAAATGAGTTTGAGAGAAACAAAGTCTGGAAACTGGTACCAAGACCTAAATACAGATCAATTGTTGGTGCAAAATGGGTTTTCAGAAACAAGCTAGATGAATCTGGTATGATTGTAAGAAACAAAGCAAGACTGGTGGCCAAGGGTTACTCTCATGAAGAAGGAATTGACTATGATGAAACCTTTGCCCCTGTAGCAAGATTGGAAGCAATCAGGATATTTCTTGCAATTGTAGCTTATTCAAAATTCAAGGTATACCAGATGGATGTAAAAAGTGCTTTTCTAAATAGCAAGCTTGATGATGAAGTGTATGTGGAGCAACCACCTGGGTTTGTTGATCCAAAGTTTTCAAATCATGTCTACAAACTTGATAAGGCACTCTATGGACTAAAGCATGCACCAAGAGCATGGTATGAGACTTTGTCTAAATTTCTTCTTGAAAATGGCTTCACAAGAGGTACAATTGACAAAACTCTATTCTTTAGAAAGATAAAAGGTGAATTTCTTTTAGTTCAAGTTTATGTTGATGATATCATATTTGGCTCTACTAATGAAAAGTTGTGTGCTAAGTTTAGCAAGCTTATGCAGTCTAAGTATCAGATGAGCATGATGGGTGAATTAAATTATTTCTTAGGCTTGCAGGTCAAATAGACTGAGACTGATATTTTCATTAATCAGTTAAAGTATATCAAAGATCTTTTAAGAAGGTTTGACTTCAAGACTGTACAGTTGCAAAAACACCCATGGCTACAGCCACTAAATTAGACTCTGATCCTAAAGGAAAGAGTGTGGATAATACTAGTTATAGAGGCATGATAGGATCATTATTATATTTAACTGCAAGTAGACCAGATATAATGTTTTCAACCTATTTATGTGCTAGATTCCAAAGTGATCCTAAGGAATCTCATTTAATTGTTGTGAAGAGAATTTTTAGATATCTCAAAGGAACTCCAAATCTTGGTTTGTGGTATCCTAGAGAATCTGATTTCTCCATAATTGGCTATTCAGACTCAGATTATGCATGGTGTAAAATAGACAGGAAAAGCACTACAGGTACATGTCAATTCTTGGGAAACAGATTGATTTCTTGGGCAAGCAAGAAGCAACAATCTGTCTCAACCTCAACTGCAGAAGCTGAGTACATAGCAGCAGGCAGTTGTTGTGCACATCTCCTTTGGATAAGAAATCAATTGATGGATTATGGTATGACACTTAGTAATATTCCTATGTTTTGTGATAATACTAGTGCTATCAAAATTGTAGAAAATCCAGTTCAACATTCAAGGACTAAGCACATTGATGTCAGGTATCATTTTATTAGAGAACATATTGAGAATGGTACTGTGGAACTTCATTTTGTTCCTACTGACAAACAGCTTGCAGATATTCTAACTAAACCACTTGATGAGGTTACATTCATTAGATTGGTTAGTGAGTTAGGAATGTTAAATTTCTAGATCTTTAACATCTGCAAAAGTAGCAAGGTATGTTGTTTTCAACTTATAAACTTGATATTTTGTCAAGATCTATACTTAATTGATAATTGCTTAAGCTGTAACATTTTACTTTGAAAAATTTCAGTATGATAGACTTATTGTTATTAGGATCAGGATTGCTATCAGTATGCTGACGTCATCAGGATTTTATCGTCAGTATCAGGATTATGAAATTATGTGTGTTGTTGTTTCAAATCCTGAAGTCCATTTTATGTAGTGATCTAATTCTGAGTTCTGTTAAGTTTATGCTAGCAAGCTTTAATTCATTCATACTGATAATTTAATTTGTTTTTCAGATCAATAAACAATAATAGGCAAATAGATAATAAGAACTTGTATTTTCATTAATCGAAAGTGTTACATACATGAAAATGAAATACAAACATCTTTTTGTCTAATTTCTACTGATAACCCTATTCTTGTCTAAAGTTGTTGCTATTCTTAGTCTTCACAGATCACTTCAGGACAAGGAGCATCTCAAGAGTAACTTGATGATCTACTCCTGGATTCCTTGTCTGGGCGACTTGAATGAGAGCAGCAGACTCAACTCCATTCTTGTTGAGGAGAATGAATAGCATCTCCATCAAGATCAACCTCAGACACTCGTCCAAATTCTTCATCCTCAAGTTTTGAGGAGGTTAGAGGGAGATTGTATCCAACAGATGGATGTTTTAAGAGAAGGTTCTGGATATTATTTGAATCTACTCCAATCATGTCTAAAGCGATGAGAAAAGTCATCTCTTTAAAGAGACAAACTATGAACCTTTCGTCATGAACAATCGGTTCATCATTTGTGAGGAATTGGAAGATTGGGTTAAAGGCCATTGTGTTTTGTGGAAGCTCTATGATTACAGAGAGATTTTGTGTGGTTGTGGAGTTAAGAAAGGCAAAGGACATCAGGTGTTTATAAAGGAAATAATGAGAAGCTGAACAGTCATTTTAAATGTTCAAAGTATCATCGTATATATCAATGCGTGTGACTGGCCCTCTCGTATTTTCAAGATATTTTGACAATCTAACAAAATATTTTTGTTTGAATTATTGATGTTCTTTTCAGGTTAAATTTTGAAATTGCCACGTGGAACTCTAGTTAAATCTTTGGAATCAGGATGATAGTGATCAGGAAAACATGGAAAATTTCATCAGGATTGATGATTATTTTTAATTTTTAATCACATTGAGAATTGTGATTATCTTGGTGAAAAAGATCACATTAGGAAATGAAGCTGATCAGTATTGATTTTATTTTACCCTGATTTATTTAATTGAGATCAATTTTGGATTTTATTTTCCAAAAATCGTGGGTAAACTGCATTTTTCAGGGACTAACACCTGTCAACCTACGTTTCAACGTGGGTTAGTGAGTCTGAAGAATTTTTGAATATATCTTTATTTTGAGACTCTGATTGTTTATTGCTAACTTCTAAATCGTATTTCTTAAAGCAAAAAACATTCATTTGTATTCTCAAAATCTCTAATCAATTTCAAGATTTCTCAAGTTCTTTTCAGATCAAAAATGGCAGCTCAAAGAAGACTACCAAAATCAGTAGCTTTCAAGTTTGGTGACTTTGATTTTATGACTAACAATCATGTTGCAGCAATCACCAGCAAGAAAGGAGTATCATCTGATTTTCATCCAGTAATGGATTTTATGGCTATTGGACCTTTGCGTTATGCATTGACAGCATCTCCAGAAATAAATCAAGCTGCAGTTTCAAAAGCTTGGGAGAGTGCTGAAGTAATTGATTCTACTCAGAGTCAATCAGGTAAATTGTTCTACACTTAGGACAAGATACTTATGATATTACTGAATCTGTTGTTAATTCAGTACTTCACTTACCTGTTAATGTTAATTATGCAAGTGAACCATCTAATGATGATGTAAGAACTATGTTGTCTGCACTAGGTTATAATGGACCTCTAGACAACATGAGCCAGTTAAATAGATCTTTTCTTAGGAAAGAATGGTCTTTCTTCTTTGATCAAATTGCTAAATGTTTTACTGGTAAATGTAGTTCTTTTCAGCAAATTACTTCTGCTACATCACATATTGCTTATAGTTTGCTTTATGACAGAGTAATTAACATTGGTCACATTATCTTAAGTCAGATGTGTATTAAACTTGGGTTAAGAGATCAAGACAGGAAAATGGTTTATTATCACAGATTTATGCAAATGTTTATTAACCATTTTATTCCTGATGTTGAAGCTAGATTTGGTAGAGAACATTGTGTTTCTTCTTATGTACAACAAAAGAGAATTTTCTCTGACATTACAAAGAAGGACAATGAAAAGAATCTAGATGAAATACCTGAAATTCATTATCCAAATCATGTTCAGGTAATTCTTAAAACTCATCTTCCTACTCTATACAATTCTTCTTTCTTTTGCGGTGAAATGACTCAGGAATCTCGTTTGGAGGAGAACCCCTTTTGTCTACCCAAGTAGCCCAAAACATTATAGTCTCTGAAATAATTCGAGAACCAAGTTTTAATCCACAGCCTATTGTTTCAAAGAAACCAACCTCTGGTGTTTCTCAAAAGACATCAGTTGTAAGGAAGAGAAGATTTGTTGTGTCAAGTAGTAGTAGTTCTAGTGAAGATGATGATAATATATCTCTTGCTGAGAGAGAAGAATTGAAGGCTGCAATTCAACTTTCTAAGCTAGGACAAAGAGATGAAGCACCTAGTCACAGCCAGGTTGCAGTCTCTCAAAAGACTGTAGTACTTAATAAGGGAAAACAGTTACTGGATACTGTCTCTCAAAAGACTGTGTCTATTGAAAAAGGATCTCATCCCAAGATCACTTCTGTGTCTACACCTCTTGAGTCTTCTCAGGATAAATCTTTTGCTCACTATACCAGGAGAACAAGGAGAAATATTCAATTGTCACCTACACACACAGAGTCTAGTCCAACTAACATCATGCAGGTCTCTACAAATGAAGCTACAATCAAGTCAGCAATTGACTATAGAGATTTTGACATTGATTCTTCATGGGAAACTACATTATCATACAGACTGGCTATGGGAGTTATTTCTATTAAAGTGAAGCTGTCCAGGCCTGTTCTATATTTTCTAGTTGAAAGAGTACCAAAACTTTTATTTCCTGAAGAATATGGACTTCTACATCAAAGACTTGACTTAATGAAGATGTATTTCTATGTATCTGTCAGAAGACAATTAGTCAAGAAATTTGGATTCTCGAAGCATGTTGCACTTCAATCACTTCATGCATATTTATTTGACAAGGATGTCATTATTGAAGATGCTTCAGCTCAAGGTGAACAACAGGAGGAAGTAGATAGAGGAATGCAGTCAACAGGAGATACTATTGCACCAGTGGTGGATAGTAGGACAGATCAGATCAGATCACAGTCACTGCAACACAAGAACCATCTAGTCAGAGGTTGGATGACTCAGGATCTGTGATAGCTGATGCTGAAAGGTCTTCTGTGATGACTGAAATTGCAAGTGAGGAACCCTATGATATAGGAGGAATGGCTTTGATTGATTTTACTAAAGATCAAACAAAAATTGTTCAGTCAGAGTCTATCCACCTTGAGGGTGAGTCTCAGCAAACAACACTTAAAGACGGTGACTTACTAACTATGGTGTCTAATGAAGTATTACTGAAGACATCAGAGTCTAGTAGAGAACCTGAAAGTGGTATACTGGAGCATGTAGTCTCTGGAAGGAAAGAAGATGCTTGTAAGGATTCAGAGACTATAGCAGTTCACTCCTTGGAGAAAACCTCAAGCCTCTTGCCAGATGAGGAACCCTCTCTCCATGTGAGTTCAGGTATAAAAAATTCTTCTAAACTCTATTTTTTCTGTAGGTCATGAGAGCACTTATCCAAAATTGAGTGATATACTTGAAAAGATGGACATAGATCCACAATCTGAGAGGCTGGCTCCTGACCAGGCAAAAGGAGAGGTAGAAAGAGTGTTGACTTTAGATAGTCAAAGTGAGAATGAGGGTATGGATGATCAACTCCATAGTGAGGGAAAGAAAATTAGGAAACCACCATCGTTTGATTTCTGGGATCAGTTTTTCCTGAATCTTGGTCTGACAATCTTGGTATGGATGCGGGTTCTTATTCTTTTATCAAGATGTATGAGAAGAATGACTTAGCAAAGCACAATGCAAAGCCAGAAGTTAAAGCTCAGAAGCAAAAAGAAAGGCTTGCAGGAATTATCAACAAAAGAGGTGAAAGGCTAAGACAAACTTCTACACCATTTGTACCAGAAGAAATTCCTAATGATCCTAGTATTCCTTTGTATGTACTTCCAATATCAACCAGAATTGAGACATCAACAGTATCTGATCACTCTAAAGAGGAGTCAGGATTTGTAGATGTTCGTACACAGAATACTGGTAAAGGACAGGATGATCATACTTCAGTTTCATATCAGAAAGATGAAGATTTTTGTAACTCTACTCGGGTATTATTACTTGAATATCCTACTAAACAGGCAACTTCTACAAGTCTTGAATCTGAAGATATTCCAAACACTTCCAACATTGAAGTCAATTCTGAAGTTTTACAAGACATTCAGAAATCTCAAGTTGAAATTCAATCAAGACTTCAAACACTTGAAGATAACCAAGTCACTATTATGGAAAATCAAGCAGTTCTAATGAATCTCATTTGTTCTGTTACTGAGTCTCTTGGAATCAATGTTGCTGATGTCAAAAAGGGGGAGATAAAACAATTCAAAGGCAACGGACTGGGGGAGATAAACAGACTGGGAGAGATAAAAGAAGAACTAAGGATGACAGAGGTGAATCTTATCAGGGAAGTGGTAAAGGAAAAGAAGCATCAAATAGTTGAATTCTTTCATCTAAGTACTAGATACTTTGTCTACATCTGAAGAGGGAGGTACTTAACTTCATGATTTTTAAAATTTTAAATTCATAAATTATATTCTAGTTGTATTGTTATATGTTTTGACATCAACAACTCAGATTTATGCTTCAGATCTTAAAGCATAAATAGGGGAGATTGTTAGGAATAATTCATGAGTTGTGATGTTAAGAATAGAATTTTACTTATACTTCTTGTATATCCTGATCTTATAAAGGATTTAGCACTTTGTATAGGATATATGTGTTAGACAGTAATCTGTAGAGTTAAGTCAGGAACAGTGCATCAAGTACTACATGTCAGGAACTGAGATAGAATCCTGATAGAGCAAGTCAAGTACTGATGGGATGGTAAGATCCTGATGTAAGATGGAATCCTGATATTAGTCGTGTTACTGATGATGTCATTAAGGATGCTACAGAAACTGGCAAGTGCTATAAAACAGGATCTTTGTGTGAAAAACAAGCAAGAAAATATTATGAAAGAAAGAATTATCTATTGATGGAAACTATCAACTGGACGGTAGAACATTGTCATGTATAGATTATCTTTCTGTTATTAGTTGATAGGTAGCATTATAAATACTCTCTCTATATCATTGTAAAAAGAGTCGAATGATTTGTGAGTCGATAGCATAAGGTTTGTATTCGAGAGTTCGAAACAAATAGAGAGAGATTTGTATTGTCAGCAGCTGCTAAAGGTATTTGTACACCTTTGGTAGAGTTTGTATTTGATATGGGTTAAAAATAAGCCATAAGGACACATTTAATGTGGCATTAATTAGACCCAATGTGGTCAAAACGTGGGGCCCACCAGAGGGGCCCAAACCTTATTTATAATATTAAATTTGTAATTAATATTAGGGGTAATAACCAGCTCAGCAATAAGAGTTAAATAAGGATATTACTCCTGCTTGACTTAGCCTCCAAGGCACCTACTTCAACAAGGAAACTGATTCCTACAAGGAAGGAGTCTAGAACCTTCCTCAAGGCGGTGACTTGCCCACCAAGTCACCTAATTCTACCACGATTCTAGGGCTTCTCAGCCTATATAAAGGGTCTGACCCCTCATTCTCAGAACTACGTTTTTGGCTTGATTCTCAATACGAGATATGTAGGCACTCTGTGAGGACCGATCAGTCTCGAACACAGAAACAACCATTAAAGCTCGAAGCTCAACAACCCTAGAATTAAATACGATTTATAATCTACTTTTTATTCCACAACATTTGGCACCGTCTGTGGGAAAAAGACATCAACCATGGTAACAACACGAAGAACAGTACCAAGCTCTACCGAGGCTTTACCAATTAGCTCTGCTCCGCCCGTCACTGAGCAAGTACCCCGAGCAACAGGGGCGATCACTCAAACTCAAGTTTCTCAGCCTCCAGGGACGAATCCCCATGCTGAGAGAACATTACCCATGGTCGTCCATCCAAGCCAAGAAACTAGCTCTTTTTAGATGGTGGTTTATCCTCTGGTTGATCCAAATCGCCCGTTACCACCAGGGGTACAGATCCATACTACGGATCTCCCTATGAATACTAACCCAATGTATGGTCTGCCTAACTACCCTCCAATTACTCAAGGTCCTGGACCCAGTGGCCATGCTTTGCAGATCTGAGATCGAGAGTATGTTGACTACTCTGGCCCCTATACTGATGATTCATCGTCTGATGATGATGATCGTGATGAAGCCCCGAAGAGGCGACGTGCTAGCAGAGAACCAAGAAGGAGAACACAAACTATCCATGATGGACCCCCTTTGACAGCTGCTGAGAGAATCAAGGCTCATGAGGCCGAGATTTTAAGGATAAAGGAAGATATTGCGAGAAAATAAGCTAGGTTGAATCAAACTCAACCTCCTCCAACCTCAGGACCGATTCCCATTATAGACTTAGAGAGGTCTTCAAGAAGGCAGAGAAGGGCTGACGCCCCAACTGGAAGAACAACAAGGGTGGAAACCCCCAGGAGCAACCCCAAGGATCTGATGCCACTTGGGGATCCTGATGATCCCACACCCCCGTTTATCGAGGAGGTGATGAATGCTCACATCTCTAGGAAGTTTAAGATGCCGACAATCAAGGCTTATGATGGAACGGGTGATCCCACAAATCATGTCAGGACGTTTTCGAACGCACTGCTATTGCAGCCTGCAAGTGATGCCTTAAAGTGTAGGGCGTTCCCTCAAACCCTGTCGGGCATGTCTCAAAGATGGTATAGCCGGTTGCCTGCAAACTCAATTGGCTTTTTTAAGGAGTTAAGTGCTGCTTTTGTTAGCCAGTTTATCAGCGGAAGAGTTCATGAGAAAAGCTCCGCATCCCTCATGTACATGGTGCAAGGGAAGAATGAAAATCTGAGAGATTACCTCAAGAGGTTTACTAAAGAGACGTTGAATATCACTGATTTGGAGAATAAGGTGGCCATGGTAGCCCTGGCACACGGAACCACTGATCTATTCTTTAAAAGGTCATTGGCAAAACATCCTCCTGAAAACATGGCCGAGCTCCAACGAAGGGCTGAAAAGTACATTAAAGCTGAAGATATCATGAAGAAAGAAGCCAAAGTAAGTGGATGGAGGTAACAACGACTCCAAGAAGCGAAAACAAGACTATGAGTATGATGACCAAGAGTATGATGCTAGGGACAAGTATCCCTGAACTAACGAGGACTCCGACTATGCCCCTAAGAAGAACCAAGGACCGAGGTTCACTAAGTATGCAAGGTTGAATACTCCTAGGAGTCGAATCTTGTTGGACATTGAGAAGGATAAGGATTTACGATGGCCGAAGCCACTCAGGGGGGATCCCGCAAAGAGAAACAAGAATCAGTATTGCAGATTCCACAGAGATGTGGGGCATGACACTGATGATTGCAAGCAACTCAAAGATGAGATCGAGTTTTTGATTCGTAGAGGGAAACTGAGCCACTTCACTAAGGGTGACGACCGTGGTAATCAGAGAAGAGAGTATGATAGGAGGGATGACGATCAAGATCGCAACCCACAACCCCGAGGGCCAGTAATCAACATGATCTTAGGAGGCCCGACTGCGGCCGACACAACAAGGAATTCTCGGAAGGCTTATGCCAGAGAAGGGATGCACATCGTGGGAGAGGCCCCGAAGCGTGCAAAAACTGAAGTAGTGGTTGGTTTTGATGACTCAGACTTGGAAGGGGTGAAGTTCCCCCATAACGACCCGTTGGTCATAACTTTTGTGATTGGAAACTCAGAGGTGAAGCGAGTCTTGATAGACAATGGAGCTTCCGTTGACATTCTGTTTCATGATGCATTTGTGAAGATGGGATACAATGATTCTAAGTTGACCCCTAATAACGTGCCTATATATGGATTTAATGGAGTAGAATCCAATGTTGAAGGGACTATTCAGTTGCTTGTAACTCTTGGACAAGAGCCCAAGGAGGCCACCCAGATGTTGAACTTCATGGTAATCAAGGCGGTTTCAACGTACAACGCTATCCTTGGAAGGATTGGACTTCATGAATTCAAGGCTGTTGCCTCAACTTATCATATGAAGATCAAGTTCCCGACCAGGAATGGTGTTGGAGAACATAAAGGAGATCAAAAGATGGCACGAAGCTGTTATGTAGCCTCGTTAAGGCTTGATGGAGTCGGGGGGCAGGTCCTTCCGATTGAAGACATGGATGTCCGCAATAGTAAGAAACGTCAAGAAAGGTCGTCAGAGGACATCACACAGAAGCCTCGTGATGTGCTAAAAATATGACAATTAAAATCGCAAGCGCACGATCATCGTTTTAATATTTGTGATTCGATCCACAGAGACTATGTAATTTTCCGTACAACCTTAATTTCTAATTTAGGCGAACTAGACAATTAATTTTAGTGAGTTTTAAATTAACTAGACCATTAAATAATCTAGCAAAGGAATAAATTAAAAAGGTAACTAACGTAAATTGTAAATCAGAAACTAATTAAATGGATAAAAAGCTAAACAAGTATACGTGCATAAAACGAGACCAAAATGTGACAAGGAACCGTGAATAAAAAGAAACTAGCCTATAACCAGCCTATAACCCGTGCGATGCACGATTGCTTGTAAACTGTTTAATTATATTTCATTAAAATTTTAAGTTGTATATATGTTTTTATTATTAAAATATTTTTTGAATTTTATAAATTTCATGAAAATAAATGTTATTCTAATTACGTATTTTAATTATTACTAAAAAAGAGTACCAAACCAAATATACTCTATTTCGCTTATAATAGTATAGTATAGATGTATAAAAATATTATATAAAAGTAGTTTTTTTTAACATTTTAAATATTTTTATCTTAATATTTTTATTTGATTGTTTATAATTTTAATATTTGCTAATTAATTAGTAATAATATAAATTATAAAAGATAATAAAATATGATTATTGGTTTTTGATATAACTGATAGTCTTTTTTTTAATATAAAACAGACCATTATATCTTTCAAAACTCCAAAATTTCGAAACGATCTTTTCTAATAATTAATTATTTTTTAATTTTTTTTGTGACAACATTAATTTTAATGTTGATTACAAAAATTGTGCACTGTAACAGACAAACTACTTGACGTCTTGACGACTTGTTTGTTGTAGAAAGGACTCTCGTGGGCTTTGCCGTGTGCGTGTGTGTTTTTTTTTTAATTTTATTAATAATAGAGATTTAACCAAATCAAAAGAGTGACAAAAAAAAGATTACAAAAAAAGAGTGACAAAAAAAAATTACAAAAAAAGAGTGACAAAAAAAAAGTACCAAACCAAATATACCCTATTTCGCTTATAATAGTATAGTATAGATAAAAAGAAATATAAGTAAAATTGATCGGACCAAAGATACATGGGCCAGGAATTAAAGTGGGTTACTCTAAATAAAAATAGCAAGGAAAAGAAAACTGGAGCAACTAAATAACACAAATGGGCTTCAAATCTATTGGGCCACAAGTGAAGAAAAGCAAGTATTAGAAATTTAGATAATCAGAAATCAATCTGTAGCTAACATAGATTAACAAACAATTTAATTAATATTAATTAACACACTAAGTACTACACTAATATTAATAACAAGATTAATTATGCAACTAATGATTAACAATGAGTAAAATGATGATTAACTATTAACTACATAATTATGCAAGTAACAACTAAATTAATGGCTAGCTTAGCAAATTGACCGACCAAAAACAATATATTTGTAAAAGTCATGACATGCAATAATTACAAAAAATGGTTAATTAATGATTAAAGTAATGACTAAAGTAAATTAGTAGTGTAAAAGCTTTATGTAGTATATAAAGAGTGCAATGGAAAGGGTGTGAAAAGGCATGCTGAATGGTGCAGGCGCGCAGTAAACAAGATATTGAAAAATAGAATAGAAAATTTAACTTCTAAAATTCATAATTAATTGAAAAATTATCAGAAAAATAAAATAAAAATATCAATATGAAGCTCTAAATTATTCTGAATTTAATAAAATATTTCCGAGTAAGATCCAACAAAAATTATTTTAATGTTGGAGCTCACCGGAATCTATGGATGTTGGTCGGAAAATTACCAAGCTTCACCGAAAAATTATTTTTAACCGGAAAATTTGGGTTTTCCAACAATCTCAAGCCAAGAAGAAGAATTCCAAAAAAATAAAAAGGGAATGAAAATTTGCATTAATAAAATGAAGGTGTTCACAACAATGGAAGCTACAAAAGATTAAGTACACTAAAACTAAGTTTAAGAAGTATTAAAGGCAAGCCGGCAAGAAAGACAGAAAAAATAAAGTAAACTAAAAGTGACTACTCCCCTCTCTCTCCCCTTGTAAATGAGAAGGAATGAGCTATTTATAGAGGCCAGTCATATCACCCTTTGTAAACATCGGCGGGTTGATAGATAGCTTTCACATGAATACATTGACAATTTGTTAACCAAGCTGTAGTTTCTTTTTTTCAAGTCAAAAAATGATGCCGCATGAAGCTTTTGAATTTACAAAGTCAAAGATTTGGGGTGTGATTGAAATATTCCAAATTGCTCTAAGCTCCTAATTCTTTTTTCCATTTTTAGTCCTTTTTCTTCCTCTTTTTCCCTTCCTTGCACTTTATTTCTTTATTTTGCCATTTCTTTATTTTTCACGAATTTCCTGAAATGCAACAAAATAATTTATTAAAATACGAGTTCAAGCAATAATTGGGTAATAAAAATATGCAAAAATATGCACTTATCAAATGCCCCCATACCTATCTTTTGCTCGTCCTCGAGTAAAACAAAAAGAAAAATGCAGAATTTAAACCTATACTCATTGTCGTAGGAATCACGGGTAATTTTAGGTTCACCAACCCGTTAAACCCATAGACGATCTCTACATGATGAGTGCTGTCTCCTAAGGGTTTACAGAAGATATACCCATAAAATCTTTGAGATAAGTCAGCAAGTATCCAACTTTCCTCTTTTAATCTAGCTTTCATTGGTGTCAACAAAATAATTTTGTAGGAAAATACATGCCTTAAAGATTAATCTAATGATAGCCAAGTTATAGGTTCCCACAATCCACTTGAATAGACTCAAAAATTTTACAAAAAATCCCAAGGTTTGTAGTGAATTTAAGGCCTATGATGGATAAAGTGCATACGGACATTTTCTCTTTTTCAACCAATATTGAACTGACCCAATCTCTATCAAAACAAGTATCTAGCCAAACTTCACGTTCTTAGTAGCTAGACCGACTGTGCAATGGTTGAGGTCCCAAAAGACTTTTGCATCAATACCCATTTAACGAGTTTTAGGTCAGCAATCCCAGATCACAAAGGACCTTAGGTTGCTAGGCACAAAGTCCCCTCGGACTTACTTACTCGGGTTATCAATGAGCCCAACCTAACCGATTTCCCTACTAAGAATTATTATTATAAAATTACAATAGCACTCTATGACTACAAATATTTATTGACTCTTTTTTTTTCTTTTTCTCTCTTTTTTTTTACATGACACTATAGGAGCAAAATTTCGCAAATGTTTGATTCGACATTGTTCTAACATGTGGGTTCTCTCTCAGGTATCGAATAATATTCCTATACAATTTTTCCACCAAAGGTCTTGTGCAAATGTGTCGTCTTGGACTTTTAAGCAAAAATTTGTTCGACACAAGTTTCATGAGTAAAACCTTACTTGACTACGTTCAAATTATCTAAAGGCATTATACATATAATTTTTTAAAAAATAGTTAACACCAACTAGTTCTATAGTTAAAGAGTGGGAAGGACAACTAAGCTAAAATATCTCTATTTTTGGATTTTTCAAATTTTTTAATTTTTTTGGATTTTTCAATTTTATGCATTTTTTTTTCTTTTTCTTTTACACTAAAAACCCTCCCCCATACCTAAATCATGCATTGTCCTCAATGTATGCAAATAAAAATGAGGTATGAACAAAAGTGAACGAAAACTCCCCTGAAAATAAGCAAGACAATTGTTCCTCTAGACTGAACATATCTTCAAGTTTTCCTTGCTTAATTCTTTCCACATAGCACGAATACTCCCCTTAACTTTTCCTTCCCCAAAATAAATTTAAATCCGTGTCACCAACCTTTTCCTTGCCTTTATTACGCCTGTTAGCTTCTTGCTCATCCACCTTTTCCCCCTCAGTTGGGTTATCCTCCAGAATAGTTGGATGTGGAGTTGGGAAATTAGACGAAGTTGTCTTCACCAAGGAATTAATTGCATGACTAAACTTGGCTGCCATGGAACTTAATTGAACCTGGAATGAATCATTTTGAATAAGTTACAAATTTTTGATTTCTGCAATGGACTCACGGATATGTGGCAACTCGTTCTCCAGTGTTTGGATCAGTGCAAGGAGTCTATTGTATCCCGTTCTGGTTACAGGTGCATGTGGGTGAGTATGTTGCCCACTCTCATGTCCTGCTCGTGTTTCTCTCAACTTTTGTCCAAAACTTCCACCGAGATGCGTATCTGCAAATGAAATCATCCTAGCCCCTTTGTCGGATGGTGCAATGAAAGTTCGTGAGCTTCCATCCTCTCGTGAAGCAAGTTGCCGACCACTGGTAAAGAGTGGTAAATCTGGAAAAAGATCCAGGAATTTTCTCTCTGGGAGGTTAAACTTGAATGGATTAAATTGCACAAGACCCAAGTTTCCCTTGAATGTCTCGGGTTCGCTAGGTTTACTCCGTTTAGAATGAGGTAGAGCGGCTGATGTAGCAAACTCCTTATGTGGTGATGTGAAAGAGTTTGTCCTAAAATCCAATCATGC
The DNA here is from genome assembly GCA_037693485.1 of Kitagawia praeruptora. Lineage (NCBI taxonomy): Eukaryota > Viridiplantae > Streptophyta > Magnoliopsida > Apiales > Apiaceae > Kitagawia > Kitagawia praeruptora. The sequence goes on from CM075354.1 coordinate 45,143,726, forward strand.
ATGATGATTTAGGAAGAACTTTCTTGTATTCTTATTTGATTTCATTAACATTAATAAAAGACTTATTTGTTTTTATTACGGGCTTTATCTATTTAAAGTGTCTTAAATAAGATGTTCAATAGTTTAGAGTAAAACTTCTAGAATTATAATGAGATTATAATAGTGAGATCTAGAAGATGATAACTCTAGACTTAAACAGTTCCTGATCATAGGATAACTAATCGGAAGTTAGTGAATCCGCAAAGATTGGTACATACTATGCTTGCTCCTTTAAGGAGGATGTCTGTTCTCATAGGCATTTGTGTGGTGACACTATAGCTAGTATGTAGGTGCTTATTATGGAATAAGTTCACTGAACATGACTCGATAAGTTGAACAACTAATGGAGTTTACTCACGTGTCGATAGTTGTTCACTGAGTGATAGTTGTACAAGTGTCCTTAGACTTGAGATCGTTATAGTAATCTTGTATATAATGAACTATGCTTTGGTTTAGTCCTTAGTCTCAAGGACATCCATTAGGTCTATTCTGGGCATAGGGATTTGTGTATGGAGATAGTTAACGGTCAATAAAGGATCTACCCCTTCCAGTAAAGGAAGAGAATATCCTATGTTATTCTTAGTATGCGAGTTTTGGAATCTCTGGCCAGAGTGTATGAAATTAGAAAGGAGTTTCTAATTTGCATTAATATGAACTTTGCATTATGAATAAGAATCATATGATTAAATTTGATAGGCTTGACACGAGTTCCATGCCTTGTATTTAATCTGGATATTGCAGGGTAGAAGGAATTGATTGTACGGTAACTAGCACTGACAGGTTCTTGGTATTCTAAGCAGTGAATTCATATTATCCGGATAGTCGCGATATGTTGAGAAGCATCACTCACGATGTAGAATAAATATAATTAATCAGTTAATTATATTTAATGAATTTTAGAATTCATATAAATAATAAATAAAAAGTTTATTATTATTTATTTCTACTACCGGCTTAATATTGAACCTACAGGGTCATACCATAAAAAGATTAATTTATTGATGAAGGTTTTTTGAGAGAGCAAGTTGTTTTAATAATGATTAAAATTGTTTTAATTATTATTTAACATTTTATAAGATAAAGTGTAGGATTTATATAATAATATATAATGATATATTAATTATGAAAACCCTACATGAGCCCTATAAATAGAAATATAGAATGAGATGAGAATGAGTTTATATACTTTTGGTTTTGGTGAAAAACCTAGTTGCCTCCCTCATCTACTTCATCTCCCTCTCTCTCTCTCAAACCTCCATTTTTATAAAAGCTTAGTTTTATAAAAAGCTTCGTCGAAGAATTAATCTTGGTGGATACCGGTAGAGTGCTTCACACTCTGAGGAGCAACTGCTAAAACACCATTTTGTAAAGCTTCGACTTCAAGGTATGGTTTCGATTCCTCCGCTATTTCATTTTTATATGATTTTCTATATGCACGATACATGGTTTTTACGGAATAATTGTTATACCGCGCTTCCGCTCATCCGTAAATTCCTTCATGATGCTCTTACTGGTTTTGGTAACAACGGAAGTGGGACAGTCTTTAGATATTCAGTTAGGACTGTAGGCACATCCGTATAGCTCTAATTGCTTATGTAATTAATTACATTCGCCTTCATGGAAGAACATTCCACATCTCTACCATTGTCCAAGCGTATCCTATCTGCATCACTCAAAAAATCATTTAATATTAGCTGCAGAAATCTTGGATATAGACATTTGACCCTTTGAGTCTGGACATCCCTTGTTCCTAGTTGCTTCATCTTCAAAATGATTTGACCAAGCACTATCTTACCAAAATTAATCCTCAAATTATTGGCGACCGCATACCCTATTTTTTGAATAAATTCAGATATTCGATCTAGATTTGTTCTTTTTGAGGAAAAAACATGGTTAAGAATGTGGAAGAAAAAATTCCAGTACTGGGTTAGATATGTTCTAGAGAGATTACCAGTATTGAAATTGCCATCTTGGTACCTTATAAGACGAAAGAACCTTTCAATCTGGTCAGGTGTAGGATCAGAAACGAGATTTTCCATAGGAAAATGAAGAATTCGATTAACATCTCGTTCAGTGACCCTAATCGACTTAAAAAATAGTTGATATGTGATTGCACACCCGTCCTTTCCAGAAGTGTTAACTGCACTACAATATAATTCACGCAAGGCATCATGGTTAAGCAGCACTGGTGTAACTAGAGCATAGCGAATTACTGAATGTTCATTCAGAAATTGTGCCCAAGCTCGAAACTGCTCATCCCGGATGGTGTTGATTTCCTGAATGGAAGTAGGATTAACTCTAGCAATCAAGAAGCTTCCCTGCAATGCCATTTTCAAGACAGCAAGATTGTGAGATCTTTTCCCTGGGAGGTTGAAGTTTTCAGCAATTGTGTGTATATGCTCTGGATATCTGAAATGATGATATTTAACACAGACAAAAGCTTATTGTTTATAAGGTTTCAAAGATTAGCGGGTTAGGTGTGATATAGTACAAGCTATGTACAAGCTATCCGCTTTCTTTTCTTCTTTTAGCTCCAGCCCTACTCTCTCTTTTGCCTCCAAAGTCCTCCTCGAGCCACACAATGCTCCTTCTTTTTCAACAACAAAAATATTTGCATGGCCCTCTTCTAAATCAATTCAGTGAAGGCGGAGTATCCACTTTCTCGATTATAAACATGCCATCACGAAAAGTATCAAGGGTATTTTTCCTAGTTTTTATCCTGCAAAAACAAAGAATCCTAAAAAAAATATAGACAAATAAAAATAAGAAAAGGTAGAAAAACTCCCCTAATGCATATGCATGAAGTGGCGAAGCATGAAGTGACACTCCAAAAAGACCAAAAATCTGTTGCGTGGGACCACCACGAATAGCATGAACAGTTGTTTTAATTCTGCACAAAGTTTCCAAACAAGCATTAGCAAATTTAGCTACTACATTAATAAATAATAATTGATCAAGAAAATATGTAGTTTTGGAAAAGTTTGTGATAAAGCAACGATAAAATTCACAGCCTCGAAAACGCCGAACTCCCTTAATATTCATGTGGGGTGGAGGCTCGGGTGGTGGTTCTTCTCCCTTCCTTACTTTCTCTGGAGCTATTTGATCCTCTTGACTTTTTAAATCAATGAATGAGGAGTAATAATCACTATCTCCTTCTGAGAATTGAAGGGTAAGAGCTGTTTGGAATGGATTATTAAGCAAAATTGGAGAAAAATCTTCTCGGACAATTTTTGGCATCATGTCAACCTTAAAGCACAAATTCTCGTCCATACTCACAACATCCTCAACAATAACAACATCATTGATCGTAACATCGATGGAAAGCTCCTCTTCTATTTCAGTATGTACATCATCAACACAAACCGAAAAACTATTTTCCTCTTGATCACTTGTAAGAATGATCGAATCCATTTCATCTTCGGGTGGTATAGATGGCGGCTGTGTAGAGTCAGGTTGCCATGCAGTAGAAAAACTAGCCAATTTTGAAATTTCAGCTTCCATCATCTTGTTACGAGTGTTTATCTCATTCATATTTTGCAAGGACTCCTCTCGATCCTTTTGAGTTTGCATTAGAAGTTTCAACGACTCGCTCAATAATCGATCAGATAGCGCATTTGCATTGGTTTGTTGAACCTGTAAATTTTGCGGTGGAGGATATTCATATTGCTGCCATGATGGTTGCTCAAATTGTTGCTGATGATATTGTTGTTGATCATGATATGAGAAATTCTGAAAATTGTTGTCTGTGTATGAAAAATTTGGTTGACCCGTCCAATCTTGATTATAAGCATTAAAGTACATATTGGACTCGTATCTTTCTTGATAATCATTCACTTGTCCGAATTGAGCATTGTAAGTATTGTAAGAGCATTCATAACCAAAGTGACCATAGATACCACAAACTTCACAACATGTGTATGTTTCGGGGGCCATCCATGACATCGCATTATTACTCATCGGACATGTAGTGTACAAATAAATTCAAACACACAAAGAAATGGTGAAAAATCAAAAGAAAAATCTAACCTAGGTTCCCTAAAATAAAATAACTAGACATTACTCATAATGTTAAGACACAATAAAAATTCCGTAAATTAAGAATTATTCAGACCGATTCGGCCAGATTAGAGCAGGCATTGCCAAGAGGCCAAACTCGTCACTTAGACACCGAATCTTAACAGCCAGGCGAACCTTAGACACTGAAGGTCGTGAATAAGTTTTAATTACGTTTATTTTTAGGCACCTTTCTAACTGAGCGCGAAATCCTAGGGGCAAATGTCTAATTAATTTTATTAAAAGGCTAGGGGATGCAAAATGTTGAAAATTAATTGTTGTGGGCCAAGGAAAGAGTGATTAAATCCCTTCCCCCATGTTGCAAGTGGTTTTGCCCTTAAAGTTTATTTACAAATATGATGCAACAAACAATGATATATACAAAAATTATAAACAAATATGGATGCTTACACTACGTGTTCTAATCTAAAGAAAAGAAGAATTTAACGTACCTTGGATACTCCAGCGATCACCACAATTTATAAGATACGAAAAATTAAAAACAAAGAAATAAAAATCTAGATGATGTGCTCCTAGGTGATTAAATGCATGATGCAACAATTATGTATTTACAACTAAATTTTGTTTATTTTTTCAATTTTCAATTTTTTGTGATTTTTGGAATTTTTTTTTTTGTGATTTTCTAAAAAAAATAAAAAGGCGAAAAGAGCGAGATACGGGTTACCGAACACGCTTCCAAAAATTCCAATTCGTTCCGAACTTCGTGAGAAGATTCCCATAATTCCAAACTTTCCTAAAAAATTGAAATAAAAATAAGGCAAGTGAAAGAAAACTAATCCGAAAAATTAAAAATGAAGGCGCGAAAAATAATTAGTCCCCGGCAGCGGCGCCAAAAACTTGATGTACTAAAAATATGACAATTAAAATCGCAAGCGCGCGATCATCATTTTAATATTTGTGATTCGATCCACAGAGATTATGTAATTTTCAGTACAACCTTAATTTCTAATTTAGGCGAACTAGACAATTAATTTTAGTGAGTTTTAAATTAACTAGACCATTAAATAATCTAGCAAAGGAATAAATTAAAAAGGTAACTAACGTAAATTGTAAATCAGAAACTAATTAAATGGATAAAAAGCTAAACAAGTATACGTGCATAAAACGAGACCAAAATGTGACAAGGAACCGTGAATAAAAAGAAATATAAGTAAAATGGATCGGACCAAAAATACATGGGCCAGGAATTAAAGTGGGTTACTCTAAATAAAAATAGCAAGGAAAAGAAAACTGGACCAACTAAATAACATAAATGGGCTTCAAATCTATTGGGCCACAAGTGAAGAAAAGCAAGTATTAGAAATTTAGATAATCATAAATCAATCTGTAGCTAACATAGATTAACAAACAATTTAATTAATATTAATACACTAAGTACTACACTAATATTAATAACAAGATTAATTATGCAACTAATGATTAACAATGAGTAAAATGATGATTAACTATTAACTACATAATTATGCAAGTAACAACTAAATTAATGGCTAGCTTAGCAAATTGATCGACCAAAAACAATATATTTGTAAAAGCAATTAACTACATGATGAAAGTGATGACATGCAATAATTACAAAAAATGGTTAATTAATGATTAAAGTAATGACTAAAGTAAATTAGTAGTGTAAAAGCTTTACGTAGTATATAAAGAGTGCAATGGAAATGGTGTGAAAAGGCATGCTGAATGGTGCAGGCGCGCAGTAAACAAGATACTGAAAAATAGAATAGAAAATTTAACTTCTAAAATTCATAATTAATTGAAAAATTATCAGAAAAATAAAATAAAAATATCAATATGAAGCTCTAAATTATTCTGAATTTAATAAAATATTTCCGAGTAAGATCCAACAAAAATTATTTTAATGTTGGAGCTCACCGGAATCTATGGATGTTGGTCGGAAAATTACCAAGCTTCACCGAAAAATTATTTTTAACCAGAAAATTTGGGTTTTCCAACAATCTCAAGCCAAGAAGAAGAATCCCAAGAAAATAAAAAGGGAATGAAAATTTGCATTAATAAAATGAAGGTGTTCACAACAATGGAAGCTACAAAAGATTAAGTACACTAAAACTAAGTTTAAGAAGTATTAAAGACAAGCCGGCAAGAAAGACAGAAAAAATAAAGTAAAGTAAAAGTGACTACTCCTGTTAGATATAATTGATGTGATTTAATGTCAGTGTTTAAGTGTTACAGGTAAAAAGAGTTTAACTTATTGGTTGAAAGCAGTTGTAACAGAGTTTGAGTATACGCTGATAGCTGGAAGCGCAAACGCTGACAGAAGAAAGCGTAAACACTGCTAGCTGAACACATGGAAGCGCAAACACTGTTAACTAGAAGAGCAACAGAGTTTGCTAAAGTCTGTCTACTGGAAGCGTCTACAAGTCAACAGAGTTTAAAGATTAATTTAATATTAATATGGAAGCGATATCTTTGAAGATTGGATAGCTGTCAAATAGATCGAGTTGACTTAGAAGACGTGTAACAATCGTAATTGATATCAATTGTATAGCTTAATTTTAGGAGAATCAATTAACGATTGTACGTAGCTGTATATCTTATAAATACAGTTAGGTTAACCCTAGAAGGGTATCCATCGTGAACGAATATCATTCATTGTAACCTAAGCAGCTCTCTGTGATATTTTACATCACTGAGAGAGGAATTATTAATTCCAAACAGTTTTAAGAGTTAAAACGTGTGTTCTTGTTATTTACTCATACGATACTTGATTATATATTGTGTATTCGACCTCACAAGTGGTATCAGAGACAATCTGTTACTTTATTACAGTTTAAGATCCAAACACAATAGTAATCAATGGCAGAGATTCCTCCTCCATCAGGTTCTGAGAAAGCACCTACTACTGTTAGTAGGTATGAAACAATTAGGGTTCCAATTCTGAAGCCATCAGAATATGCAATCTGGAAGGTAAAGATGACCATGTTTCTGGAAGCCACGGATCCAGAATATCTTGATAGAATTTATGAAGGTCCTCATAAACCTACAAAGTTAACTGCTGCTGCTGCTGGTGAGGAATCAAAGGTGGTTCCTAAGGAAAAGAAAGATCTAACTGCTGAAGATCTTTCATCTATTGCTAAGGATGCCAAAGTAAAGCACTTGCTTCACAGTGCTCTTGACAATGTTATGTCTAACAAAGTGATCAACTACACAACTGCAAAGGATATATGGGATGCACTTGAGGTTAGATGTCAAGGAACTGCTGCAATTAAAAAGAATAGAAGGAACATACTCACACAGGAGTATGAGCACTTTGAGGCAAAGTCTGAAGAAACCATGACAGAAACATTTGATAGATTCTGTAAACTGCTCAATGATCTATCATTGGTTAACAAAGAATATGATCTGGAAGATTCAAATCTCAAGTTTCTTCTTTCTCTTCCTGAAAAATGGGATGTGAAAACAACCACCATAAGAGACAACTATGATCTTGCTGATACTGAGATTGATGAAATCTATGGACTGCTCAAGACTCATGAATTGGAATTGGAGCAGAGAAATAGAAGATCAAGCAGGAAGTCAAAGACTGTTGCACTGAAAGTTGAAGAAAAATCTTCAAAGAAAGAAGCATCAAGGAAGAAGGCAAAAGGAAAGGCCTTGGTCATTCATTCAGAAAGTGAGTCATCAAACACTGATGTTGACTCAAACACAGATGGAACATATGATTTTGAAGATGATGAGGATATGATGCAAATGGCTGCATTGATGGTAAAGACCTTCAAGAAGATGGGATTCAAGAACTTCAAGAAGGCAAAGAGATTCTCCAAGGACTACTCAAGGTCTGATAAGAAGAATTTTAAGAAATCCGAGGGAAAGGACTTCAAATCTGGTAAGAAAGATAAGTCTGAGATTCAATGCTACAAGTGTAAGGAGATGGGTCATTATGCTCCTGAGTGCAAAAAGAAAAAAACTGAAAAGGCACTCTATACCAAAGGCAGAGATTGGGCAGACACCTCAGATTCAGATGAGGAGGTGAACTATGCACTCATGGCCTCTACTCAGAGTGAAGATTCTGAACTAAAGGTACCTCCAACTACTTATGCTTATAATACAGATAATATAACTGAATTGAGAATTTATCTTGAGGCATTACACATCAGTTATAGGGATCAGACTTTAGAAAATGAGAGAATCAAAAGTGAGTGTTCTCAACTCAAAGAAAGAAATAAACTTGTTGAGGAACAACTTCAAAACATGAATAAAATTCAGAAAGAAAGAGATGATGCTGTGTTTATAGAACAGGAGTTGCTAGGCAAGTATAAGCAACTAGAATCTGAATTGAAGGATGCAAAGCACATTATTAAAACTTGGACACATTCTGGAAAAGACACTCAAGAGGTCTTTCAATCAGACACAGTAGGTCTAGGTTATTCTGAGGATGATGTGCTTAGGTTTCAGAATACAGTCAAGATTAGACCACCTCTTTCTACTAAGAAATTTGGAACATTTGTTCATGGTACTGTTAAAACTGAACATGGAACTGTTGACCATGAGCCAGTAAAAACCTGTGTCAAACAGGTTAATATTGGTTCAATGACAGATAAACAACTTAAGCATAAGCTTAAAGAAATAAAATCTGTCAACAAACAGAGAATGCCTAGGAAAAACAGAAATGGTAAGGTAGGCATAACATCAGGAATTAAACCAATGCTTGCTACATTTGCACCTAGAAAAACTTGTTATAATTGTGGTAGCACTAATCATCTTGCTAGCTTTTGCAGGAAGAACAAAGACATTAATTCTTTACCCTCCAAATCTGGAGTGAAAAAGGATAATGTCAAACCAAGACCACAAACTCTGTGCAAACATTGTGGAAGTAGTTGGCACTCAATTTATACTTGCAAGAATTATCATGCTATTTATCATAATTATTATGAACTGAAACCTAATTTGAAATGGGTTAAAGTTGATTCTGCAAGTACTAAGGATGAAAATGTTAGTTTAAACTCTGATAATGCTAAATCCGCTGCAAAAACTAACAGATTCAATAAAGCAAAAGGATCCAAGCAAGTCTGGATCCTTAAAACTAACAATCAGTGATTGTTTGTGATTGCAGGGCACCAGGGTAAGTACCCTAGTCGTGGACAGTGGATGTTCAGGACACATGACTGGAAATAAAGCCCTGCTATCAGAGTATGAGGAGAAGGCTGGCCCAAAAGTTTCCTATGGAGATGGCAACATAGGACATACTCTGGGATATGGCAATATTAATCTTGGAAGTGTCATCATCACAAATGTAGCTCTGGTTCCAGGACTCAAGCATGATCTGCTTTCTGTGAGTCAAATCTGTGACAGAGGATATCATGTAGATTTTCAACCTGAATATTGTCAAGTCATCAGTAAATCTACAGGGAAAGTTGCTTTAGTTGGAAACAGACACAATAACATCTATGAAATAAAATTGTCAACAAACTCGGATGGCAAAGTAGTGTGTCTATCAACAAGAATGTCCAGTGAAGAGAGTTGGAAGTGGCACAAGAAACTCTCTCATTTGAATCTGAACAACATCAATGAGCTAATAAAGAATGATCTTGCAAGAGGACTACCAAAGTCATTGTTGAATGTAGAAGGCCTGTGTGATTCTTGTCAAAAGGCCAAACAGAGAAAAGCCTCTTTCAAGAGCAAATCTGAGTCTTCAATTGTTGATCCTTATCATCTTCTACATGTTGATCTTTTTGGACCAGTGAATGTTATGTCACTTGGAAAGAAGAAATATGCTCTAGTCATTATTGATGAATACACCAGATACACATGGGTGTATTTTCTAGCAAAGAAGGATGAAACTGCATTAACACTGACAAAACATATAATACAACTGGATAAAGGGTCAGAGAATCAAGTGAAGATTATCAGAAGTGACAATGGAACTGAATTCAGGAATTCAACAATGGAAGAATTTTGCAAGAGTAAAGGAATCAAACAAGAGTTTTCTGCACCTGGTACTCCACAACAAAATGGTGTAGTGGAGAGGAAAAACAGAACCTTGATAGAAGCTGCCCGAACCATGCTAGATGAAGCAAAATTGCCAACATATTTCTGGGCAGAAGCAGTTCAAACTGCTTGTTTTACTCAAAATGCAACACTGATCAACAAGCATGGTAAAACACCATATGAAATGGTGAAAAAGAAAAAGCCAAATCTAAAATATTTTCATATTTTTGGATGCAAGTGCTTTGTGTTGAAGACTCATCCTGAACAGTTGACCAAATTTGACCTAAAGGCAGATGAAGGAATTTTTGTTGGCTATCCACTGTCAACTAAAGCATTCAGAGTTTATAATCTGAGAACTAGAGTGATCATGGAGTCTATACATGTGTCATTTGATGACAAGAAAATAACTGGACTTGAAGATGTTAATGAACATGATCAACTGCACTTTGAAAATGAAGATTTATTAAACTCGGATGAAACAGATCTGACAAACACTGTTGAGGTCAATTCTGAACCTCTACTGGTAAACACTGAAGAGACTTTTCAATCAGAAACAAGGGAAGAACCAGTTGAGGGGGAGCATGAAGAATCACATCAAAGTGATAATTCAAATACTGATAGTGACTCAGTTGATAACTCTGAATCAAACTCTGTTGATTCAAACTCTGATCGTTCAAATTCTGAACAGTCACATTCAGGGGGAGCATCAGAAAATGAAGAAAGGCACCAAGAAAATCAGGAGAGCATGGATCAAGGGGGAGGATCACATGATGACAGAAGCAATCTGCCTTCTGCAAGAAAATGGACTAAGTCACACACACCTGATTTGATTATTGGTGATCCAGATGCAAGAGTAAGGACAAGAAGTGCAACAACAAATGAATGTCTGTTTCATGCATTCTTGTCACAAACTGAGCCAAAGAAAGTAGAAAAAGCTCTTAAAGATGTTGACTGGATAACAGCAATGCAAGAAGAGCTAAATGAATTTGAGAGAAATGAAGTGTGGACCCTTGTACCAAGGCCAAAGAACAGATCCATTGTTGGTACTAAATGGGTTTTCAGAAATAAAACTGACAGTGATGGTGTTATCACAAGGAACAAAGCAAGACTGGTAGCTAAAGGCTATTCACAGCAGGAAGGAATAGATTATGATGAGACTTTTGCACCAGTTGCCAGATTGGAGGCAATAAGGATGTTTCTTGCCTATGCTTCTCACAAGAAATTCAAGGTTTTTCAAATGGATGTGAAAAGTGCTTTTCTGAATGGAAAACTTGAAGAAGAAGTATTTGTTGAACAACCACCTAATTTTGTAGATCCAAAATATCCAGACCATGTCTACAGGTTAGACAAGGCACTCTATGGACTTAAGCAGGCACCAAGGGCATGGTATGAAACTCTTGCTAAATTTCTACTAGAAAGTGGGTTTCACAGAGGTACTATTGACAAAACTCTGTTTTACTTTCAATCTGGTAGTGACCTGCTCTTAGTTCAAATATATGTTGATGACATTATTTTTGGATCTACTAATGATAAACTCTGTAAGAGGTTTGCCAAGCTCATGCAGTCAAGATATCAAATGAGTATGATGGGAGAGCTAAGCTATTTTCTAGGCTTACAGGTGAAGCAAACAGATGATGGAATTTTTATTAATCAAGCAAAATATACCAGAAATCTTCTCAAGAAATTTGGCATGCTTGACTGTTCATCTGCAACAACTCCCATGGCAACTGCAACAAAACTGGACAAAGATATAGGGTCATCAGTGGATATGACAAGTTACAGAGGAATGATTGGTTCTCTACTCTATTTAACAGCTAGTAGACCTGATATCATGTATGCCACCTGTCTGTGTGCAAGGTTTCAGGCAGATCCAAGGGAACCATATTTAACAGCTGTGAAGAGGATTTTCAAGTATCTCATGGGCACTGTAACTTTAGGGTTGTGGTACCCAAGAGAATCAGATTTTAAGCTACTTGGTTACTCTGATGCAGATTTTGCAGGCTGTAAGATTGACAGAAAAAGCACAAGTGGAAGCTGTCAATTTCTTGGTGACAGACTTGTGTCTTGGTACAGCAAGAAACAAAAGTCAATATCAACATCTACAGCTGAAGCAGAGTATATTGCTGCTGGTAGTTGCTGTGCACAGATTCTATGGATGAAGAATCAATTGCTGGATTATGGGTTGAGGTATAGCAAAATACTTATTTTCTGTGATAATCAAAGTGCTATTGCAATGACAGGTAATCCATTACAACACTCAATGACCAAGCACATCAGCATAAGGTATCACTTTATCAGAGAGCATGTAGAGGAAGGCAATATTGAGCTTCACTTTGTGCCTACAGATCAACAACTTGCAGATGTCTTCACCAAGCCTCTAAGTGAAGCAACATTTACAAGATTGGTCAATGAACTAGGGATGGTATCCGGTTTTGACTAAACATGTTGGTTAGACTCAAACTTTTTTAATAAAATGTGCTGCTCATATTTCTGTAAATTGCTAAAGTGCTATGTGAACCTTGTTAATTAAACTCTGTTGAACTCTGTTATGTATACTCTGTTCACATGTTTCTCTTCTCACACTGGTAAACTCTGTCAGCATGATTGTTGGTCATACACTGGTAATATGGTTGATAAACTCTGTGAATTCTGAGTTGATTTTTGTCTGAATGAAAATACCAATGAAGAAAAATGTATGAAGCATGATTCTCAGTGCATAAATCAAGATTCTTTCTGAGTCACTGTGATCTAATCAGAAATTGTGCAGTAATTTAACACAGCATGATACTGTTTCATATTTAGAGCATCTCTTAGTTTATTTGATCTTAAACTCTGAATCTATGAATACTGAGTGCATTGCCTCTCATGAATAACTTCTGATATTGATGAATTCTAAACTCTGATTAGTAACACTTTGTTTCCAAGACACATAGTTTTTGGTGATTCCTTGTTTGCACTTGTGAAAATTTTAAAACTTGAGATGTGTCATTGTTTAGTTTGGTGAGAAACAGTTCATGTCTGCACCCTGTGAGACTTTGAGCCGAATAAGTGATTGATACATTTTATATCAATCAGAATTTATTGCTGTGTGATGTTCATCAGTAAGTATGTTGCTCTAGAACTTGCATTAAACCATTTTGAGACTACATGATATATGTGTGCATGAAAATGATAAAGGCACTAGGATTTACCATCTTTCTTCAAACACTGTTCAAAACTTCTTTGAATACTGTTCATAAACACTGTTCATAAACACTACCCTTAGTAAACCCCTTTGAGCCTAATTAACTGCTCATTTTTCTTAAACTCTGTAATATTAAGAGCAGTTATATTCTTTTGAAAAATCAAATGCAAGCAGGTGAGTGTTTCTCAAGAAAAGAAAAGTTTACTCAGTATATATATAATAATAAAAAAAAAGGTATATATACTGATCATCTTGTACAAATATGTACTAACAGTTTGACTGAACACTTTAGTCTGTTAAAATTGTTCAGTTCGAAATTCACTCATGCTAAAAACATCTCTTCTCACCTGTTTGATCTTACTACATTACAACCCTGAACAAAGTCCTTTTGATTTGTGCGTATATGTAATCGAAGTAGTGTAGATTTGGTGGAAATTCAAACTTATGGTAGTATCTGCTTTTACTGATTGAATTTGAGCGAAAACACTTCACCTAAACACTTGTGTGCTGTGAGAGTGTGTGAGGAAATCCTTGACATGTAACTCACTGAATGATGCTTTGATGTTTATCTCCTGTTCTTTTTGTCTATAATGACTGTGTGCTTACTTGGATAATCATGAACATCAATGGGAACAGGGATATTCAGATTTCTGTGATTAAGGAACTACAGAGTTTAGCATTCATCATATACTCTGTGTTTAATATGAGAGTTTGTGCATTCAGTGTTTATTGATTTGATTTATGGATTTTATGAAATATTAGATGCTATAAAAATTGATTTGGTAAACTCTGCTACTCACACACAAAAATCACAACTGTGCATTTTTGAAAGGGTTTTTGTGATAAAGTTTGAAAATTTGACAAACACTGATTGATTGTGTTACGTACTCTAAGGTAAATTTTCATTAAGATAATTTGAAAATTTTGGAGTAATTAGAGTGATTGACAACTGTTAATTAGTGTATTTAGTGGTAAAGTGTCTTGATAAATGGAACGACAACAGTAATAATGGCTTTTACTGCGCGTGAATTAAGTGAATCGTTGCATGTTTGACACGTGTCCCACTTTCACCCACTCACTCATCATTATGTACCACTTTCACACTTCTCAAGGGAACAGTTGCGTGTTTTCAAGTAAAAACGGTTGAGTTTAATTTTTAATTACTACTCAAATTACTTTTTGTTACAATCACTATTCACCCACTCATATTCACTTTACCAAAACACAGATCTCTCTTGTTTTTCACTTTGGCATTTTCACAAACACCTTTCTTGCATATCATTTTTATTGTCGATTTTTGCTTATTTCTTGATCTAATGGCAACAAAACCTTTCACTTCGTTTGGTCTACGTTTTGTGCCTAACAATTATGCAGCTCTACTTGAGAACGACCGTGCTCCAGAAGCGTTTCATCTGATGCAAAACTTTCTTCGCGACTCTGAGATTGGGCAAGCATTGGTTGAACCGGCTACTCTATCTGCTTCTCAGGTTGTCACCTTCTGGCAAAACTCAAGGTATATAGAAGGAGGGGAAAATAGAACTCCATCTATCATCTTCTCTCATGAAGAACAAGTGTTTGTGATTACTCCACAAACTGTTCGCGAAACCATGGATTTCGACACACATACTTCGTATGCTGTTGTCTCTGAGCAAAATCTGAGAGAGATGTTAACAGAGATTGGGTATATGGAATCTCTTGCGAAGCTGGGCAGTGTAAGGAGGCCAAATCTGAGAAAAGAGTGGAACTTTTTCTTTGACTGTATCACCAGGACATTCCAGAAGAAGGTCACCAACTGGGATGCTATTCCAATGGACAGTCTGCAAATTGGGTATTCTCTACTCTATGGCAGTAATTTTGATTTTGGTCGTTATGTGTTAATGAATTTGGGTGATAAGTTGTCAGAGTCTACTACAGTTTATTTTGCTAGATTTTGTCAACTTTTGTTCAATGCATGTGTACCTGGGTTAACAGTTGATGAAGCTGATGAGATTCAACCCTTTAGAGTCACTAAGAGAATATTCTCTGATATGACTAACAAAGATGTTGGTAAAGAAATACCTCCTTTTGTATTGCCACTTGCCTTACAGAACTTTGTCAATCAACCACAAGATTCTCAATCACCACAAAATGACCCACATCAAACACAACAACCAGAAACACAAAATATGCCTGAACCTTTAGACACTGATCGTACTGAAACCATACCATCTCAACCTATACAAACACCTGAGCCAACACCAACAACCACTGTTAATCCTACATCACCTCAAACACAAACTGAAACAATGAATCCAAAACCAACAAACCCTGTCACTACTACTCACCCACAACCACCATCTAAGTCAAAAAGAAAGAAGCATGCTGCAATTAACACAAAACATTCTAAAGCTAAACAGACATCTCCAAAGGCTGTTTATTCTAGAAGATTCAAAGAAAGAGCAAATAGACCTTCAACACCACCAGCTGAGGACAGTTCTAGTTCTAGTGAAGATGAAGAACTGATTGCAGTGCCTCAAGCTAAGAGAAGAAGGCTCATTCTTACTGATTCTGATGATGAGCATGTTGATGAGGCTCAAGAGAAAATCTCTATTGATATTCCTACTGGTGAGACAGAGGTTATCATAGAACCAATTATAACAGAATCAGGAGCAAAGATTGCTGAACCAGAATCTGCTAAGGTTCAAGAAAATGAAGATGTTAGAGATGCTTTGCCTACAATGGAAGAGTTTGATGAAACTCCAATTTCTTTTAATAATGAAGCATCTACTCCAACACTCATGGAGGTTACACATTCTGTTGATACTGGTGTTGCTGATGGGCCTACTGTTGTTCTTGAAGACACTGAGGTTGCATCACACACTGAATTAAACTCTGATGCCCATCATGTTTCTGATCATGGTGAGGAGATTGATAAACCAGAGAAGGTTATTTCTTCAGAGCACATTCAAGCTGATAAAGGAAAACAGGTTGCTCAAGAACCTGTTGCTGCTCAAGATGAAGACATTGCTTCTTTTGCCCCTACTAATGAGTCAATGAGTGATTCAATTGAAGACAAGAGTACAGGAGCTGAAAAAGCACAAGCTCAAGCTGATGGTCAGAAAACAGGAGAAAAACCAGATTTCGCTGGGCCTTCTGTCAATAAAATTGATGACAATTATTTGACCAAACAAACTGCTGATTGGTACAAGTCAGAGTGTATTTTTCCTCCTGGAAGGGCAGCTATGTTTCTCCAGGCAAATTCTTCGAAGATTACAAATCCAGATATTTTCACTTGTTTCCAAGGAACAGTGATTCAGATCAAGACCTTGAATCATAGATTTGATGATACTCAGAAATCTATTGTTGATCTTCGAATAGAGGTTGCTACTCATGAGGAGAAATCTCAACTAGCTAATGCTAAGCTTTTTCAACAATTCTCCAGAGCTCAAGCAAATTTTAATGACAGACTGAGCAAAGTTGAACAGAATCAGCTTTTACTGACTGAGAAGGTTGATTCCATTGCAAACTCTCTTGAGTTAATCACCTCAATTCTGATTCAAGATGGTGATGATGTCAAAAAGGGGGAGAGAATTGCTAAAACCAAGTGTAAGCAAGCTCAAACTCTGTCAAAGAAAGATCATCTGGATGATGAAGGTGCTAATGCTGATAAGGGCTTAAGAAATGAAAATTCTAGACAAGGTCATGGAAGGTCTACGAGGTCAAAGCCGAATTTGGTGATAGATACAAATATTCAGAGTACTTCTGGTTCAAAGCCAAAGGATTTGTCATTCACTGACAATCCACAAACAGATGAAGAATTGGCTACAAAACTATTTCGTGAAGAGAATGCTGAAGCTACACTTGAGGACATACAAGCTGAAGAAAAGCTGTTGCAGAAAGAGCATTTAAAAGCTCAAAAGTCCAAGAAAGTGAAGAAAACTGTTAGAGCTTCAAAGTCTTCAAGGCCTGTAATGAAAGGAATTGAGATCAAAGAAAAATTATCTGGTATTCAAGAAGAAGAAGAAGAAGAAGAAGAAGATAAAGGAAAGCTGATTAGAAAGTCTTCTCTTGATGCCAAGCTGAAGTTAAAAGGGGTGATGGGTGAAGAGAGCAAGAATAAGATGATAGTTACAACCTCTGTTGATACACATGTTGTACAGAAGAATGAAGACACAACCTCTGTTGCTGCACAAGTTGTGACCACACCACTATTGTCTTCTCAGTTGAAATCAAAGTTTGGAAAAGGAGTTCTTCATGATTCAAGTCTAGCAGCTACAGCTCCAATGGATTTCACTGATGGTAGAGCCTTATCTGGTAAAATCGGATACAACAAAGGAGGCATAGGCTCACATAGGGATAAAAGACAAAATGTTGCTCCCAGAGATCCTTCTTCACTGTCTGATCCAGGTCGTGGTGTCACTCAAGAGAGTTTAGACAGACTGGAGTCAGTACAGCTTGTTTATCAGAAGAGTTTAGGAAAGGATTTTCTGCTATATTTCATGACTGATGGAACAGTGTTCAAGATTGCTGAGAATGATATTGATTTAAAATACTGGGAAGAACTAGAGTATGTTCTGTATCTTTTCAGAGTGAGAAATCAAAGAGCTCAGTCAGTTGCAAATGTGCTTAGACAAAAGATGATTCAGAATCTTGCACGAAGAAATATGAAGTACAACAGCAAGTATGTTCCGAAGTACAGAGATTGGAATGGGAATCTTATAGAAATGGAAAAGGGGACTACAAAGCTGAAGACTGATCTTGGAATTACTGTTCTGGATTTTAATGTGAAGTCTGAAGAAGTGAAGTATATCAGATTGGGGAATGAAATGAGAAGAAACAAGATCTATGATCTCAGAGCTGCTATCTTTCAAACTGATGAGAATGATCCAGATTTAAGAGAGATCAAGGAAGCTATGCAGATTGAACTTGAAAATGCTGAGAGGAGATTGTTGATTGATTATCTCAGAACAACTCCAGATCTTGAGGAGGTTAGGTAGACAGAATTTGTAAGTAATTTGAATTTTTCAGTTGATTTTTGCTAAGTCAAGTTTAAACTCTGATTATGTGTTAAACACTGTGTTTTTATTTGTTCGTTTTGACATCATCAATTATTTTGAACTTGTACATTTCTTTAATGAACAAGTTGGGGGAGATTGTTAGATATAATTGATGTGATTTAATGTCAGTGTTTAAGTGTTACAGGTAAAAAGAGTTTAACTTATTGGTTGAAAGCAGTTGTAACAGAGTTTGAGTATACGCTGATAGCTGGAAGCGCAAACGCTGACAGAAGAAAGCGTAAACACTGCTAGCTGAACACATGGAAGCGCAAACACTGTTAACTAGAAGAGCAACAGAGTTTGCTAAAGTCTGTCTACTGGAAGCATCTACAAGTCAACAGAGTTTAAAGATTAATTTAATATTAATATGGAAGCGATATCTTTGAAGATTGGATAGCTGTCAAAGAGATCGAGTTGACTTAGAAGACGTGTAGCGATCGTAATTGATATCAATTGTATAGCTTAATTTTAGGAGAATCAATTAACGATTGTACGTAGCTGTATATCTTATAAATACAGTTAAGTTAACCCTAGAAGGGTATCCATCGTGAACGAATATCATTCATTGTAACCTAAGCAGCTCTCTGTGATATTTTACATCACTGAGAGAGGAATTATTAATTCCAAACAGTTTTAAGAGTTAAAACGTGTGTTCTTGTTATTTACTCATACGATACTTGATTATATATTGTGTATTCGACCTCACAACTCCCCTCTCTCTCCCCTTGTAAATGAGAAGGAATGAGCTATTTATAGAGGCCAGTCATATCACCCTTTGTAAAGATCGGCGGCTTGATAGATAGCTTTCACATGAATACATTGACAATTTGTTAACCAAGCTGTAGTTTCTTTTTTTCAAGTCAAAAAATGATGCCGCATGAAGCTTTTGAATTTACAAAGTCAAAGATTTGGGGTGTGATTGAAATATTCCAAATTGCTCTAAGCTCCTAATTCTTTTTTCCATTTTTAGTCCTTTTTCTTCCTCTTTTTCCCTTCCTTGCACTTTATTTCTTTATTTTGCCATTTCTTTATTTTTCACGAATTTCCTACAATACAACAAAATAATTTATTAAAATACGAGTTCAAGCAATAATTGGGTAATAAAAATATGCACTTATCACCTCGGACAGCCATTGAGGCTAAGGCATTAACTGACTTCGTGGTTGAATGTACCATTGGCAACCAAGAAGTCGGGGGGCAGGGTATGTAACCACCCTTGGAAGTGAAGAACTTGTACATGATCTGAAGGAATATTGGGTGTTCTATTTTGATGGAGCATCAAAAACAAAATCTAGTGGTGCAGGTCTATTCTTGCAAAGCCCTGATGGGTTCACAGTTGAGTATGCTTTGAAGTTGGATTTTCCGACAACCAATAACGAAGCCGAGTATGAAGCCTTGATAGGTGGGTTGGGCTTGGCCAGAATCAGAAGCCGAGTATGAAGCCTTGATAGGTGGGTTGGGCTTGGCCAGAATCATGAGGGTTAAGAACCTCAAAGTTTGTGGAGATTCAAGGCTTGTAGTATCGCAAGTTAATGAGTGTTATGTGGAGCATATTCCAAGAAATGAGAACGTTAAGGCCGATGCCCTGTCTAAATTTGCTTCTTCTGAAATAGAAAATTATGTAGGGAGTGTTTACTTCCAGGTCTTGAAGGCCCCGACCATCAACTCTCATTTGGTAGCACCGATTGATGAAGGAAGCTCAAAGCAATGCCTTGATGGCCAACAAGGATGTCTGCCTCCAATCGAGCTTGTCGTTTGAGTTTAAGGGCTCGAATCAAGAGTCATTAGTCAAGTTGAAACCTAAGCAAGGTTATATGAGTATAAGAATAAGGTTGGAAACCTAGAATCAAGATAAAGGGTTGACAACCAGCTAAGGCACACCAGACTTGAAGTTAAGTGCTAAGTGGCAAAGAAACTTCTTGAATGATCAACCGAGAAGCAAGACCTCCACCATATGAAGCAAGGGGGGCAAGAACTAAAAAACTTCATCACAAGTTCCACATCTTAGAACGAGAACGAAAGGTTGGTTATAACCAACAACCATGAACGGATTCAAGGTTTAAAACCAAGAATTCAACAAGCGAGTTAAGACCCAGAAGGTCACGGATGCCAATTTGAATTGAAGGATGTCTGTTTGGTCATCGACTTAAAATACTGACATTGAGGTCCTAATATCGACATTCGAATACTGATGTTGAAGTACAAATATCGACGTTCATATACTGACGTTGAGGTTTAAGAACCGAGCAACGACAGACCGAGCTTTCGCTCCGGCCGACCGGAAGGCTTCAGCCAACCGGTGGCCGGCCGACCGGTGCACCCGGGAGGCTTCGGCCGACCGGGTTCCAAGTGGACCACGAAGATCTTGACATCGTTTCGATGTCGAAAGTCGATCCGACGTCGTTTCGAATATGAAAACTAAGCTGAAGCCATTGAAGGCCAACGAAGCTACTAGAGCCAACCTTGGATCAAGAGATTCAAAAACAAGTTCAAGAATGAGCCACTAAATCTTAGGCCTTCGTTTCGATGTTGAAGGCCCCTACATCGTTTTGATGTCGAAAGTCGGCCTCGAATCTTAGGATGAGAAATATGAGATGTTAGCCATGAAGGTCAAGATTAGCTATGAAGGCCAAACTCGAGGGGGTCATGGACCTCCAATCAAGATCTAAAGGTTGAAGTGATGTTCAAGTGCTGACATTGATGTTCTATTATCGATATGAAAGGTTGGTATTCAGGATGGAAGCTGATTGTGATTAAGGAAGCCTCATCAAGAAGTTAACATAAAGTACAGGATTAGCAGCGCTAATCAAGAATTGAGGGGAAGTCTTAAGCAAAAGTTATGAATGACCATATTGCTGATTTTCCATACTCATGGTCGTCACGAACATGAAAACTCATGGTCGTCACGAATAGGAACACGCATGGTTGTCACCAACATGAAAACTCATGGTCGTCACGAACATGAAAACTCATGGTCGTCACAAACATGAAAACTCATAGTCGTCATAAACACGAAAACTCACGTTCATGAAAACATCATATTCAAGAAGGAAGTTGAAAAAAAAAATCGAAAATGGCCGATCGGAAGCCAGCCGACCGGGGCAAACCGGAAGGCTTTGGCCGACCGGAAGCCAGCCGACCGGGGCGAACCGAGAGGCTCCAGCCGACCGGTGGCTAGCCGACCAGCGCCCCTGGGAGGCTTCGGCCGACCGGGGTTCATCACGAGTATGGGTATTTTCTGTCCAACCGGGGTCGATTAGGAACACGAATATTTTTTGCCAACCCATTTTCGTCAGGAACATGAAGATTTCTGATTGATCAGGTTCCGTCTGAAATCTGATTAGCATCGTTTTAGTGCCGTTTTATGTCGTTTAACGTCGTTTAACACTGTTTAAACGTTGTTTAAGGCTAGTTAGCACCGTTTAGCATCGTTTAGTGCCGTTTAATGTCGTTTAACGTCGTTTAACACTATTTAAATGTTGTTTAAGGCTGGTTAGCGCCGTTTAGCGTCGTTTAGCACCGTTTAGTGTCGTTTTATGCCGTTTAACGTCGTTTAACATTATTTAAACGTCGTTTAAGGCTGGTTAGCGCCGTTTAGCGTCATTTAGCACCGTTTAGTGCCGTTTTATGCCGTTTAACGTCGTTTAACACTGTTTAAACGTTGTTTAAGGCTGGTTGGCGCCGTTTAGCGTCGTTTAGCACCGTTTAGTGCCATTTTATGCCGTTTTATGCCATTTAACGCCGTTTAACACTGTTCAAACGTCGTTTAAGGCTGGTTAGCGTCGTTTAGCGTCGTTTAGCACCGTTTAGTGTCGTTTTATGCCGTTTAACGTCATTTAACACTGTTTAAACGTCATTTAAGGCCTATTAGCACTGTTTAATGTCATTTATGATCGTTGTAAATGCGTCGGTCGCTCCACGCTTTACATTAAGACAATGTTGTTGAAACTGCTTGCATATGAGCAATAAACCCTGACCCGAGTCTCGAATAAGGCAGTTAAAACTTCAAGGAAAACCTGATTAGTTTTCCTAGAAGTTGGGGGGCAAATGATATGGGTTAAAAATAAGGCCTAAGGACACATTTAATGTGGCATTAATTATACCCAATGTGGTCAAAACGTGGGGCCCACCAGAGGGGCCCAAACCTTATTTATAATATTAAATTCGTAATTAATATTAGGGGTAATAACCAGATCAGCAATAAGAGTTAAATAAGGATATTACTCCTGCTTGACTTAGCCTCCAAGGCACCTACTTCAACAAGGAAACTGATTCCTACAAGGAAGGAGTCTAGAACCTTCCTCAAGGCGGTGACTTGCCCACCAAGTCACCTAATTCTACCACGATTCTAGGGCTTCTCAGCCTATATAAAGGGTCTGACCCCTCATTCTCAGAACTACGTTTTTGGCTTGATTTTCAATATGAAATACGTAGGCACTCTGTGAGGACCGATCAGTCTCGAACACGGAAACAACCATTAAAGCTCGAAACTCAACAATCCTAGCATTAAATACGATTTATAATCTACTTTTTATTCCACTACAGTATTTGATCTTATTAATACAAACTGTTTGATTTATTCGTTTGTTCTTGTTTTATTTATTCGAGCAAAAATCAGACACGATTATATAACTTGTATTCAAACCCCCCCCCTTCTACAAGTTATTCGATTTAACATACATTATCAGCAGATACTTGGAAATTCTTCAGTGGTAAATAATATGACTTGTCAGCCACATACAGAAGAATTCTTCTTTGTCGTTTCATACTTCTCCCTTCCTTATGTCTCCCTACCTAAGGTGATATGTCTCATCCTTATAACGGTGAATACTCTTCATCTCCTCCTGACAAAGCGAATAAATCCATCTAATTTTGGATCCCCGAAAAAATCAGATATAATCTGAACCCGACGAATTTGGTTTTGGATATTGAGTTTTGGATTTGGATTTATTTTTAAAACCTGAAAATATTTGGATATGGGTTTGGATTTTACAAAATTTGGACCTAATCCAACCTGGTGTCATCCCTACGTGCAGAATAAGAAATTTGAAAATGAGTATCACCTTTTTTTTCTATTTGACTAACATGTTAAAATAGAAACTGTACATGAAACAAAAATCAAATGTATAGTAATATAATCATGTAATCACATTATTATATATGTATCCTTGTAATTTAATTATCGGGTTAAAAAACATGAAATTCATTTTCCATTAACAATGAGTATATTTTTCCGACATATATTAGCGCTTACGTAGACCTGGCAAATCGTTTGTGTTATGTACATTCGTGCCGTGTGCCTTTGGGGTCTTGCATGAAACTGACACGAAATTTTTTTGTGTAGCCAAAATTTGAACACCAAAGGCTACTAAACTACACGAATTTTATTTTTTTGTGCACGAAACAAAAATAATACGCGAAAAAAAATTAACAATTACATGTAATGTTACTCTCTGCCCAAGTTATCTAAGTATGTTATTATATAACAGAAAACAACATTGAGACTACAAAATAAAACAAAGAGTAGAGTACAAAAATGAAGCCCTCCTTATTTTTTTATTTTGTTTAATGTTAATAGATATCTCTGTTTATTAAGAATCTATTTACCAAGTTATAAAGGTTTTTTTAACCTTTATTTAAAGTTTTCTTGATATTAAAAAATAAATATATTATCAACCAACCAAACAAATTTGATATGTTTGCTCTTAGATTAAGATATGGGAATTGAATACTATTCTTTAATTCAAGAATACAAATTAAAAATGGTACATTTTATTATAAACAATATATGATTTTATATGTATCGACCTATGACTTTTATAACAAAGGCTGTAGCCATCACTCTCTCTCATCCTCTCCCAAAAAACATTAAACTAAAGTTTAGGGGCTTACATCAACATTTTGGTTGATGATAAGCTCCCTTTTATTGTTTTCCTTGATTTTATTTTGTTTTTTTAATAAATATCTCTCTTTATTGATAGTCTATTACCTTGTTGGTGGGTTTCATCTATTGATATAATGGATTTTGTACTTTCTTCTTGTGAATGATCCTGTTTCTTTTACTTGATTTCAATTTGTTTTTCAATAATTATATTTTTTTATTGAGATTCTAGTAACTCATTTTTGGATTTTGTCTACCCTTATATTGGGTTTTGTTATTTCTCTGTGTAAGAGAAGGTTCTTTTATTTGGTATCCAGCATCTTAGATCTGCATTTTTTCTTATTTGATTTATTGATTTAGATAGTATAGAATTGTAGTTATGGTCGGTTGTTCAAATATGTTATGACAAATTAGATATATGTTTTCCTCACGACTACATTAAATCTTTTAATTTAATTCGTAATATACAACTACATATTATAAAAATGATTGTAGTTAATGTTTATGAAAATTAGCTCATAATATATAATAGTATAATTTTGATTGGCTTTAAATTAAAAGATTGATAAGTTAGTAAATATTTTATTATTTAAAAAATTTGTCATTTAGGCATGTACTAAAAAAAATTGTATTTAAAAAAAAATTGTAAAGTAATCACGATAACTAAATTAGGATGAGAATGATGTGATTAATTTAATTTTAGTGGTAAATTCTCATCGACTCTTATATATAAAATGAAAATTAATAATATATAATAATACAATTATGATTAATTGTAAATCAAAAGAGTGAAGAATTAATATTGCAAAATCGCTTAATATAATATATTTATATAGTCTTTATTGATTTTAATTTAAAATATTAATAAAAAATTTCACATTAAAAATTATGTAATTGTTAACGGAGGAATTTGGTGATAACAAATTTCGGAGGTTGCTGGAATAACGAAATCATGAAAATAGGGGATTTGGGAATTTTGGATGTTTGGGGCTGGACTTGAGAGGTGTATCGATTTGTCTCGTGTATCGGATCCTTTTTCAAGATGCATGCGTACCTTATATTTATAAGGATCAAGCCAACGCAATTCTGTAAAATTGATTTGTGTTTATCCCTTAGAGACTTTAGGGATAAACTTCGTTAATCTGGGTAATTACTGATTTTATCTGATTTAATCTTATCGTTGTGATATCTTCCTGATTTGAAGAATATCGTTTGAAGATATTTTCCGTTATTGATTGATTGAGATTGATTCTTTCCTCGTTTCAGGGAGAGGATAAAACTTAGCGATTAAGTTATAATTATTAATCTGAATTAATAATTAGTAAATATTAGGAAATTTGGGAGATAATTAGACATGCCAAAAATCTGGCGTAACAACTACCCCCAGTTCTTCAGTGTAGCGTGCTGCAGTGGAGAACTAAGCATGCTTCGATCTTCCAAATTTCCTGAGTCACCGAAACAGCTAGGAGAGGAAGATTAGTAAAAAATATGAAGCACCAAAGTGCTTGTAATATGGGTGTAAATGTAAATAAGACAATATGCAATATGTAAATAATAAGTTTTGTAGGTGTGAGAGAATTTATCTTGGAGAGCCATCCAAGCACTATTCGCATAATCGTGTAAAGCTTTCCGAGCAATACCCTGAAAAACAAATATTCAAAGAAATATCATCCATTAAGTACTCCGAGAAATACCCTCCTCAAAGAAGGTCGTATTCTAGAGTTTCCATAACGTATTCCGGAAAATATCCTCCTCAAAGAAGGTCATATCCACCAGAATTTCCATAAATGCTTCATAAATATCCCTCCTCACAAGAGGTGGACTTCCTGAAGTTCGTGCCTTGATGAGGCACCGGAAGTACGGACATCCCCCCCGGAAGTACGGTTTTTGCAAGGACTTTGGTAATTTGGGATACCCTCCTCAAAGGAGGTCGTTCCCCATTCCAGAAATATCCCTCCTCACAGGAGGTGGATTTCCCGAAGTTTATTCCATTAACTCTCCTCAAAGGAGACCATTTTTTTTAATATAAATTACGAAGACCCTCCTTAGAGGAGGTCGTCTAACACAAAAAATAATGGAGACCCTTCCTAGAGGTGGTTATCTTCCCAGAGCAATATCAATATCCCAAGATTCTTCCAGAAAATATCAGCAACACTTGAAGGGTCTTCTAAATAATATCAGCAACACACAAAAGGTCTTCTAAAAATATATAAAAAATATCCTCATCACAAAGGGTCTTCAAAAATAATCAACTCTTCGAATAAGAGCCTTCCAAAATATTACCCATACAAACGAGTACCTTCTAAAATAATGAACTCTTCGAATAAGAGCCTTCCAAAATTATAAACTCTTAGAATAAGAGTCTTCCAAAATATTACCCCCACAAAGGAGGACCTTCCAAAATATTACCCACACAAGAGGACCTTCAAAAATAATAAAATCTTCAATTAAGAGTCTTCCAAAATATTATACCACAAAAGGAGGACCTTCCAAAATAATAAACTCTTCGAATAAGAGCCTTCCAAAATATTACCCTTACAAAATAGGGCCTTCCAAAATATTACCCCCATAAAGGAGGGCCTTCTAAAATAATAAACTCTTCGAATAAGGCTTTTCCAAAATAATATACCGGAGGATCCTCTTTTTTGACAAATTCAATTCGCAAATTTGAAATTAATTTTCTATATATGATGCAATGCAGAATAAAAAATTTAAGACATAATTCATGCATAATAAACATGTTAATTTAAGCATGCATAAAATATTTAACCGAAAATAATTTATATCTCACAAATATTTTAATAATAAAAATATAATATTCATGATATAAATATTTATATAATTGCATAAAATTAAAAATAAACAGAAAACTTATCTCGGTTTTTATGAATAGCCGGGTGAATTTCGAGAGTAGCCAAATTTTTTCCTCCCGTAGTTTCCTTTTGTAGTATTTTTTTTTTACTTGCCTCGCTCCTCTTTTGGAATTTCCAAGCCTCCTGCACTGGTTTTTAATTTTCGAACAACTTCCAGCTTTTTAACACCATGCTAGGTCCCACATGCTTGTTTTCTTCCTGGTCAACTATTATTCCTACTTGATTCACGCTTTGATTTCTTCGATGGGTCCCTTGACAAATTCCAAGGACATGTGTATTTTGTTTTGATTTTATCATCTGGTCTCCTGCGCTTCACCATGTTCGAATTACATGAATTTAAAATAAAGCCACCGTCTCCACCCTCGTGATCCTCCATTAAAGCAGCTCCAGATCCATGATAACCCCTCATGCGTATGAATTGATTGTCCTCCACAATCAAAAAATATATGCCCTCCTTCTAGCGCCAATTGTTAACGGAGAAATTTGGTGATAACAAATTTCGGAGGTTGCTGGAATAACGAAATCATGAAAATAGGGGATTTGGGAATTTTGGATGTTTGGGGCTGGACTTGAGAGGTGTCTCGATTTGTCTCGTGTATCGGATCCTTTTTCAAGATACCTGCGTACCTTATATTTATATTTATAAGGATCAAGCCAACGCAGTTCTGTAAAATTGATTTGTGTCTATCCCTTAGAGACTTTAGGGATAAATTTCGTTAATCTGGGTAATTACTGATTTTATCTTATCGTTGTGATATCTTCCTGATTTGAAGAATATCGTTTGAAGATATTTTCCGTTATTGATTGATTGAGATTGATTCTTTCCTCGTTTCAGGGAGAGGATAAAACTTAGCGATTAAGTTATAATTATTAATCTGAATTAATAATTAGTAAATATTAGGAAATTTGGGAGATAATTAGACATGCCAAAAATCTGGCATAACAATAATATATGGTTATGTTAAAATAAGTAACTACTATATTTAAATTAGAATTGTTAACTAACCATGGTTAATATGATAGGATGAGAATGGTAAATAAGGAAAACTTTTAATATAATATGATTGGTCTAAAATTTAGTAATGACCTCTAACTGGTCCTTGGTTAATGTTTCTAACCGTATACTTGGGTACATTCAGATATTATAATAAAAAATATCTGTATATTATTGTTTCTCGTCACATGCATATTGTTTTTTGCTGATTATTAATATATACACAATTATATCACTTTTTAAAATTTAATGTAATATTAAAACTATTTTACAATTCAATAATTATTTACTTAAATTTGAATTTGAATTCAAATAAGATAAATGTCATATTAAACTCAAGTTAAATTCGATTCATATCTTTTTAGATTTTGTTATTCTAGATTGTATTTTCTAATAAAACAATCTTAGACATACGCAAATAAATATAAAAAATAAACGCAAATACAATTAAATAAACAATAGAAAAATAAAAAAATACGGAATTGGATCGAAGTTTGTGTTTGCTGATTGGGTTTTATGTTTTTTTTTTATCTTAGATCTTTTTGTAATTTGTTATATTATATATTAATATAGTTTTAGATTGTATTTAAGTTGGATTAAATTATATATATTTTTCTAAATAATGAATAAAATTATATGTTACGTGGACGCAAATTTATTTCGATCTATAGACATGAATGACAGGGCTTTAATTCAATGTCCTATGCTTTCAACTTTCTGGGAAAAAAGCCTGTCAAGTCTCAAGGTACTTCAGAATCTCTTCTCTAATAAAACTGTTTGTTCTAATTCTAAATTGAGAAGACATGTTCCAATTATGAATGTAATATCTTAATAGTTTTTAAAGTTCTTAATTTTGTAAAATTATTAACATGATAATCAAAATTATAAAAGTAAACATGTGGAGAAAAAAAGCCTCCAATATCACAATTTTGAAGTAAATGGCCCCAAATATCACAACTCAAAATATTGGCCCCAAATATCACTCCAAAACACACTTTCATGTAGCGTTTCTCGGGATTTTTTTCCCCCCTAAAAACGCTATTGGGTCTTGCGTTTTGGGGAATCATTTTTTTTAAATATAAACGCTACATAGTTTAGCGTTGGGTGGTTGTTAACGCCACTTTATGTGGTGTGTTGGGGGAAACGCCACTTAATGTGGTGTTTTGGGGTGTTTTCCTTTTCTTTTTTTAATTCTTTCAGGGGTTCAACAATTAACTTTTGGGGTTCAATGTTTCCATTTTGGGTTTTAGAAATATTCGGAACGATGAATAACCCGTATACGAACTTCGGGTTTAGGGTTGTTTACAACCCTAAACCCTAGACCCTAAACCCTAACTTATCCTGATTTTTAAACGCGTTAGCGTTTAAAAATCAGGCCGCCGGTTCAATTTTTTAATTAAAAATTTTAAATTCAGAAAAAACAATTTTAATTAAATTTAGGGATTCAACAATTTACTTTTGGGCTTCAACATTTCCATTTTGGGTTTTAGAAATATTTAGAATGACGAATAAATCGTATACGAACTTAGGGTTTAGGGTTGTTTACAACCCTAAACCCTAAACCTTAACTTATCCTGATTTTTAAACGCGTTAGTGTTTAAAAATCAGGCCGCCAGATTTAATTTCTTAATTTACATTTTTAAATTAAATTATTTTTTTTTAAAATTTAGGGGTTCAATAATTAACTTTTGGGGTTTAACGTTTGCATTTTGGTTTTTAGAAATATTCAGAACGAACCGTATATATTTAGGAAAAAAAGTAAAAAAAACAAACAACGCCACATGAAGTGGCGTTACCTCACAAGTCACAGTTTTATCCAGCGTTTTCAAACCCAAAACACATTATTATCTATTATCTAGCGTTAACAAAAAAAAAAAAAATCCTTCCCACAAAACGCTAAATGCCATAGCATTTTTGAAAAAAAAAAAAAGGAAACGTTACACGAAGTAGCGTTTTTTTAAGAAATATTGAAAACGCTAGACGTTTTTGTGTTTTAGAGTGATATTTGGGACCAACTTTTCAGATTATGATATTTGGGGTCATTAACTTTCAAATTATGATATTGAGGCCAACACCAACATGTGGAAGAGATCATGCGGGCGGCTTTTTTTATTACATTGTTTTGGTTGATTTCATTATATACTAGCATAATAACCCGTGCGAGGCACGGACCATCCTCTAGCAATTGTTATAAATTCTGTATAGTTTTACGATTTAAGGATATTTTTGAATATAATTGCACCTTTTATGTTCATACATATTATAATATAAGTATTTTAATTTACGTATTATTTTATTTATGTATAGATCATATGAGCACTAAAAATAGGATGTTTTGTAGCATATAAATATATTGTATAGGTTATAACACAATTTCTTTTAGAACAATGATAAAAAGACATATCATCGATGTGAATAATAGTAAAAATAAGATAATGGAGAGGTCGGGTTTATGTAGAAGGTTTTTTAACTCAAAACAAAAAATTCAATGTAGCACAGTGGTTGGTAGGATAACTTGTGTAGAGGAGGTTCTAGGTTTGATTCACCAAAAAAACTCATTTTTTTTCCATTTAAATTAAAGAGTGGCATTTTATGTAATTTTATAACTTGTAAAGGTATAATTGTAATTTCACAGGGGATTTATTGGCTCAAATTATGTCCTTGTTGCTCTATTATATATAGAAAGAGATTACTAGCCCGTGCAAAGCTGCTTTATTAATATCTTACAATATTTTTTTGTTATGATTTCTGTTGTCAAAATTTTATAACATTTTGAATTGTTTTTTCACATTTAATGATAATAAATTAATAATTTGCATGTATTCTGTATTTATATATATACTAAAATTATTACGAAAAATATGTTAACTTATAATAATAATTAATTAAGTTGATGATGAATAACTTATATGTTAACTTGTATATATTAGCTGTTGTATTATTATTTTCTAATTTAAAATACGTTCACTTATTGATTTGTGTTCACTTTTTAATTAAAAGTTTTTCTTTGCAAAGTAATTTGTGTTGACTTTGTTAGTATAAATTCTAAAAAGATGTTTGTTGTAAAATCTAAAATGATAATTTTTTATGACTTTTTTCTAATAAATAGGTTTTTTGAAAAACTATTTTGTGATAAGGTATTTTTAATTATATTTTGAACTTTAGTCTAAAATATCTTTATATTAATTTTAGTTAACAATAATTTTCTCAACTTTAATTTTTTTTTTCCCGTTTTATCATATGTTATTTTAGTGCATTTTTTTTATCTACTTATTTGTTAAATTAAAAATAACAAACCATTAATTCTGGCCCAACTCCCCATTTCTAATTTTAATGAACTTACCTTTTTAGCCATTACGACCACCTAAACCTCCTTACACTAATTATATATAGGATATAATATTATATTATATTAATTGGTTAATTATATTATTATTTTATAATTGATTGGTTAACTCTTGGTTAACTTTAATATGGTTAATACTTTGGCTAAAATCTAATAGAAGGAAAGTGAGAGAGTGAATATGATTGGTCTAAAATTTAGTGGTGATTTATGATTGGTCCTAAAATAATTTCTCGTTTTTGATTGGTTAACTGTATAGTGTGGTAGACTCAGGTATTATAAATTTATAATAAAGGATGTGTGAGATATTTAGAGTCCGTAAAAATATGTGTATATGAATATATTTGACTAGATGACATATATTATAATAAAAAAATTGTTTCAAATTTAGTAATTATTCATTTATATTAACATGAGGCTTTAAAATACTCATAAATAATTTATTAATTAATGCATTTAACGGGATTATTCATTTATCACGTTATAGTCCAATTTGGGACCAAAACAATTTATTAATTTGACGAGATTATTCATTTATCGAACATGCATTTATCGAGGTTCTTTAATATTTTTGATTGTTGAGCTCAAGAGTAAACTTGACTAGACTCGTTTAAACTCGACTCATTTGGTTCGCGAGCAGACTTGGCTTGACTCGTTCATTAAACGAGACGAGTTTGATCAAAGATTTGAGCTCGTTTAACTTAAACCAGCGGCTCAACTCGATTCGTTTAAATGGAGATTCGAACTCGTTTAATGAAGACTCGACTCTACTCGAATTATAACCATAATTAAATGCGTACGAGTGACACTCAGCTGAAAAATATTAAAATAAATAAAATATTAAAATAAATAAAATATTAAAATAAATGTTAATATTATTCTTTTTTAAGATAATAATTATTAATAATATATTTTTAGAGTAAAGTGAGAATTTTCGAAAACTAACCGAATACCTATACACTTATTTTTAGAGTATATTAATAATATATTTTTACTCTTGTTGTCATCTCCAAAGGTATATTCGTTTTTAAATTTAATTAAATTCTAATTGTTGTGAGGGAAATTTGGTACAACACTTCAATAAGAATTTAACAAGAATAATCCAGGAATAATCCAAGAATAACAATTTAAATAAACTGAAATACAAGCCACAAACCCTAGTTTCATAAACCCTAATTCGAATGGAAGGATAATGATTTTATGGACTGAATTTGCAAGGTACTCCAGGCTATGATGATCGAATATGACCTATTCAATCCAATATCCACAGCTAGGAGCAAGTGTTAGAGGTGTGTATGTGTGTCTAACCCTTGCAAATGGCCTACATACCCTCATATTTATAAGGGATCAAGTCCAATGTAGTTCTTTGATAATTCCCACGATATGATAAGCCTCATCCTCCCTAACCAACCTGCCATGATCCTTTATCACCATCCACCTGATTATCCAGTTTGTTAGCCTTCTGATAATTCCCGTTTTTCCTGTGGTATATCGATACATACACGCATATATATATATTCCATATATATATGATGTTAATCCTTGATAATTGTTACTGTTATGCCGTTCCTATTGTTTAGGAGATATCCTGAAGGATGATTCGACGTGCATTATCCAATCTCCTATAATATAGGCGATTATGAGCCCGCTGGTTTATTTTCTGGAAACCTTTGGGGTTCATGCGCGTACCCCCAACCTGGCAATCTGCTACCCAGGCGAACCCCTGCCTGGCCTTCACACAGTTTCACCCTTATCCGGGGTTCATATGCATGCACCCCTGTATGAACATACCTCGAACTAGATGCCAAAATCCTGTCCTCCAGTCTGTTTATAAGGCATACTAAATTACCATACTTACCCCTTAGCTCCATCTATCCATCCATATCCACCTGTTTCGAGTCCATAACCTTAGTAGGCCTTAAATCAAGTCCAAGGCGGATTTTGGGCACAACAACTACCCCCCGGTTCCTTGTAGCCATTTGAATGCAAAAGGAACCTAATGTCATCCATACCCCCATCACCCTTCTACTCCATGCGAACCCCTAAGCCTACGCGAGCGTACTCATTGTAGGAAACAAGGGATTCAACCAGGAAGTATCCGTGCTCATGACCGTACCCCTTCGCCTGTACCCTGAGATTCAATGTCCCCCAATTTGTGGGTGCAGCCGTTGGACCTCCTAAATTTATCACCCTTTGTATAAACGCATACCTGCTTGGGGATTTAATAATTCGCTTGGGATAATTATTCCTTTCAGATGATAACCCCTGAAGTAAACAAAGTCCTAGTTGGTCTTTAATTGCCTGAATTCCGAATCCCATAGCAACTCTAATATTTCGGAATTTGAATTCCATATAACCACTCTACTTCTCCAATAAACCCAATGTATTTAGCCTTCCACCAGTCTACATTCATTCTTCTTCATTTTCCAAAACACTCTTAATACTTATTATATTTTTTAAATAAAAAGAAAATTCCATACACGGGATTGACCAGATGGAGACACGTGGCCTATCTGTTCGTATCCCCACGCCCTTAAATGTACACCTCTTCACACCATTTTCCCATTTTCACTTTTTCTACAGCAAAAAACTCTTTCTCTCTTTTACTCCAAGCGGTTCGCCTTCTCAGACTTCCATCCCGACGAAAGTTCCCATTTTCCGGCCATCCTCTTCGCTTCACAGGTATTCCTTCTTTCCCCTCTCATATTAATCTCCACACTTTCCCATGCTTAATGATTTATAAACGTGTCATTGTGTACCAGTTGATGTTTACATTTCATATTTATGCCCATTGCGTATTTGATTTGCTTTGTTCATCACTTCTTCTATGATTCGCCCACCATCTGTAGATGCATGTTGAACCAAGTGAATATCCTTATCCTGTGTTGAGTTTTTTCTTTTCTTTACTTTTATCTGTTCAAATTCCCATGTATGCATGCGTATGCCCATCAATTGTATGCTGATTTAACTCTTCCCCTTGTTCATCCCTCCTATTCTGTCCTTAATTGACGTTTTGATAGTGTATTTGAACTTTATGTCAACCGACCCCTGCATATACCCTACCTAATTTAAGCTTTTATCCAAGACCATTGGGAGTTGCTTTAGACCTTTCACCTTTTTTTTTAGGGGTTCTTCGTTTGTACCCCTTCAGGGCTAGGTACAATCTCCCAGAACCTGTTTGGGAATAACGCCCCACTTGTTGTTTCCTTTCCTCCTTTCTATATAAAGCCTGTTTTGTGGGTTTCCCTTATATGAACCCCAGGATGAATTGGGATGCCTACTGCCATTCCCCTTTGTTGAAATGAGAAGAAACGATCCTGGATAAATTGGGGGTTCCCATCCTTGAACCCCTATAATACTCCTCCACTGTCTTTTTCTTAATATGACAATTGCCGTTCCTCAAAAATTGCTCCAGAGACTTGGAACTCACACTGCTTTTCTGTGTGCAGATGTCGAGCCAATCCACAACGGGTAAGTCTCCGGCTTCCATTGCCAAAGAGATTTCTCAGATGGCAGAAGCCTCCGAAGGTGACTCATTTTCCTCACCCAATCCCATATCCAGATTCCCTCCTATAGCTTCCACGGTGAGTGGCCGTACTCGTTCCAGAGTCAAAGTTCTTGACCCCACTTCTGCCCAAATTTCCCTTAAATCTCACTCTTTAAATCCTTCTTCACTTGTACCCACTGCCATTAGTTCTGATTCCCATGTGTCTGAGGAAGAGATTGATTCGTTAGGGCATGTATCTCTAGCAGTTGAACCCTTCGATGATCGTCCCGAGACTAGCACAAGTCCAAACAAAATTTCCCCTATCCAGACTTCTGGTGCTGCTACCCCTCAGCTATCTTGTGCCAAAACACAGACTTCTATGACCGCCCAAAAATTGGGAAATCTCCTTGAAGCTTGCAACCCTGGGTGTTCATTGGTTGTACCTCAGCCAGAAGAAAGATGTCACGATTTCTCTAACTTTGAAACAGACCAAGTCATTCCATGTGCCGTGTTATCTGCTCAGTTTTTTAGATTAGGGTTGTCACTGCCCCTTCATCCTTTTATTCTTGATATCCTTGATACTTACAAGCTTGCTCCCTTGCAACTTACTCCGAACTCATATCGTATGGCTATATGCATGTACATCCTTTACGATTCCATGTTCCAAGTTGAATTGACTGCTCGTGAGTTGGGTTTCTTTTACCAACTCAAAGAAACCGGAAAA
Source organism: Kitagawia praeruptora (assembly GCA_037693485.1). Lineage (NCBI taxonomy): Eukaryota > Viridiplantae > Streptophyta > Magnoliopsida > Apiales > Apiaceae > Kitagawia > Kitagawia praeruptora. The sequence goes on from CM075354.1 coordinate 45,179,310, forward strand.
ACCTCTGGGTTCTTCTATCTTACCACCTGGAATATTCATCAAGGGAAATGTATAAAAGGCAACAAGAAAGGAATGTCAGGGTGGCACAAGCAATTCCTATATTGCTACGATTGCCCAGAGTACCGAAAAGAGTTTAACCCCTTCCCAGACATGCCCACTCAGACCGTCCTAGTGGGGGAAGAGTTGGAAAGGGCCGAAAAGGTCTTGAGAAAAAGTGCAAGGCTAGGAGATGGTGCTAGCCTGCTGTCTAAGAAAAAATTACTTCGTTTGGGTTTTTCCAAGAAAATCAGTTCCAAGTCTCCGGGGGACTCCCGTACCCCTGTTGAGGAAAATCTTACTGATGGAACCCCACTTGAGCCAGGTCCACGCTCATATTCTTAGTAGCATACACCCATCGTTCCCTTTATTTTTCATTATTTGATGCAACATGCTTTCCATAAATTTTTTTTTTTATGATTTACTTGGTTTCTGCATGAGTACCATCTTTACCTTTGTTTTGGCTTTACTAACCCTTCACGTGATAATGCAGGTATGTCTTTTTCAGTGCCTTCCTTCATCACCAAGCGTTCATCACAAAAGAATGTTCCCAAATCACCTGTACCCCTGCCTTCTGTTGAGAGAACCCCTGTTCCATCCACAAAAATCAGCCCAGCTTCCATGGAGAAGAATGTTTCCTTAAGGAAGAGGCCCACACAGTACACTCCTGAGGCATCTGGAGCATCTGGTTCCCGTGGGAGTAAACGTCTAAGGCATGAGATTGAACTGAGTCCCTCTGACACCATCTCTCCTGCTCCTCTTACTACTTTCATAGGTGCTATCAAGGAAAAATTCCCTGTGCGTTCTATCTCCGAGTGGGACAGCCTGAGTTTTGAGGAAGCTGCAAATAGGATATCCCTGGTGAATGCTGAAAGCCTCTTCCTATCTCTGAAGTATGGCAACCAGATTCTTGGGGCTTCCAGGGCTATTGAGGAGCTTGATAGGGTACGTTCAGAGCTGAAAACCTTCCAAAATGATAAGAAGAAACTACTGGCCTCGAACAAAAAGCTTTATGAGAATGAGGGTACCCTGATCCAGGAGAGGGATAAATTGCTGAGGGAAAAAGAGTCCATGGATACCATTATCCTCAAGATGGATAAGGAGAGGGAAGATGCCCATGCCACCAGCAAAAAGGAGAAGGAGAAGCTTGAGTTGAAAGTCCGAACCCTCCAGGGTGCGGTCGCCAAGTACAAGGCTACCATGTCCAGGCAAGGTGACAAGGAATACAATCTGGGTTACAAGGCCGGGATTAAAGATTATATGACTTCCACATATGAGGCCTTTCCAACTTTGGAGTGGGGCATTCTGGGCCAGGACGCAGTTGAGGCCATAGAGTTAATCAAGGAGGAGCAGGCTGTTGCTGCCATGCAGGTGAACCCCCCTGAGGTGCGTATGGAGGAAGCCCCCCAGGAAGTGGCTGTAGAGGTTCCTACCGAGGCTATTGCAGGAGATACAGTCGAAGCTATAGAGATCCAGCCAGGGGAAGCTACAGATGGGGGTCCAACCGAGGAACCCCAGGTGGAAGCCCCCTCATCCAATCCTGAAATTCCAAAGGCCTCTCCAGTTAACGAGGATCTCTCCACTTTTCCACCCGAATCAAACCAGTAATGTTATCATCATTCCCTTTTAAGCAGACTTTAATGAATCCTTTTCTGGCATAAATTGCCTTAAACTTGATATTTTGAGGGTGCGGACTCCTCCGAAGGTCTCGCAAGATGTATTTTCTTTAACTTGGTTTTATCTCGGATCCTTGCTAAGGTTTTCAATGCTTTATCTGCTTTTGATTAATATATGCTTGTCATGCAGTTAAATTGCACGTGCACACACCTTTATTTAATCCCATACCTAGCGATTTTTGCTTGATATGCCATGTTCTTTGTGACAACCATGTCCCGAGTTGCCTTGTTGGGCGTTGATGCCGTGTTTCGCCTTAAGATAGTTAGGCATTCACTGTATTCGGGGTTCACCTGTTATACCCCTAGATGTTAATATCCCTTCCTTAAGATCAATAGGTATTCCACCTGCTACACTCCTGTCATGTTTTTTTTATTTTCAGGTCCGTAGGCCACACGAAATCCTTCAAGAGTTTGCCATTTCCAACCCAAGTCCTCAACCAGTATCCAGTCCTTTCCTAACTACAAATCCCCGGGGGATCGGTGTTCCACTGATCGTACCCCTAAATTAGATCATTTCCATGTGATTTCCTCACAAGAGCATTTTCCTTAGCTATTCCACTTTCCCAAAAGATAAAGCCTCACTTACCCAGTTTCCCTGGGATCGTAGCGGGGTTATTTTTTCCTTGTGCACTTGGCTTCCATAGCCATGCCCAAATCCTTCAATGAAGGTAGTTTTCCACCATACTGATTACACGGTATTCTTGGGGTTCGAACGGTTGAACCTCCGTATGCGAGAACCTTGTGATCCTAGTTACCCTAGAACCTTCCAACTATGGGATTCCAACCCTTTTCATGCATGAACCATACATGTCCCAATCCATGTGCACATAATCCCCGTATGTTTTCATCCATGTATCCATATAACCCATATTTATATAACCCGTGTAATCCATTAACATACATTCCATATGTTTTCCATCCATGTTCATATAATCTTGATTTTAAAATTTCGTCCATTTTTAAGTTAAACTATCCTTCCTTTAATCGATGTATACATATTACCCCCCGAGTTCTTTAATATAATTATACTTATAATGAAGAACTAGGTTCAACAATCGTATCCTTGATTTTCTTTTTACGCAGATAAAACAGGTTACACATAGCATGCATTCATTCACATAAATCCATATACTTTTAAACATAAAACGGAAGATACCTAAGAAGAAATGAAAAAAGAAGTCGATTTCAATTCCATTAAATCACATCATAGTTGGTGTTCAACAGGTAGGCGTACATTCACAACCCCCCAAGCACTTTATTAACATAAAAGAAAAATTTCTGACCGACTGATCCTAATATGATGGTAGCTACAACTAATAAGCCACTTTTATTTTCCTACACCTGAAAGAGGTCTACAAAAAACGTTACCTGGGTTCAACTACTGGTAATATTTCTTAAGATGTTCGGCGTTCCATGCCCTCGGGATTAGTTTCCCGTCCAAATCCTCCAAATGATAAGTTCCTTCCCATAAGACCGATTTGATCATATATGGGCCTTCCCAATTTGCCTCAAAGGCCCCATATCCTGGAGTCCTCATGTTAGGCATCATCTTCCTTAAAACCAAATCACCAACCTTTAAGGGTCGTGCTCGAACCCTGCCATCAAAGTACTTGCGAGTCCTTTGTTGATAAGCTGCAAGCTTCAGCTGAGAGGTTGTACGAACCTCTTCCACCAAATCCAAGTACAAACGATGATTAACTTCATTTTCCATGGGATTAAAGTTATCTCTCCTAAATGAACCGGCACCGATCTCCACGGGTATCATTGCTTCGCACCCATAAGTTAGTGTGAATGGGGATTCACCAGTTGTAGTCCTAGGTGTTGTGTTGTAAGACCATAACACCATGGGAAGTTCCTCTGGCCAGCAACCTTTTTTATCCTCCAACTTTGCCTTTAAAGTATGTTTAATGATTTTATTGATGGCTTCAGTCTGACCATTGCTTTGGGGGTGGCAGACTGCAGAGAAGCCCTTGACAATTCCGAGATCCTCACACAAACCTCTCATTTCCTTGCTATCAAATTGCTTGCCATTGTCAGATATCAACTTATAGGGGATCCCATATCGGCATATAATTGCTCGAAATACAAACTCCTTTAATTTGGCTGCAGTGATCGTAGCCAGGGGTTCAGCCTCTACCCACTTTGTAAAATAATCCACGGCTACAACGGCGTACTTTACCCCTCCCTTCCCCTTGGGGAGTTCTCCAATCAGGTCAATTCCCCAAACAGCAAAAGGCCATGGGCTAGAGAGTGGCTTTAGTGGCACAGCAGGATTCCTATTTGAGTTGGCATACCTTTGGCATCGATCACATGCCTTTGAGAATTTGTGCGCATCCTGCTGTAAGGTTGGCCAGTAGTACCCCTGTCGAAGTATCTTATGGGCCAATGAGGTTCCTCCAGAATGGTTTCCACATATGCCTTCATGCACCTCCCTCATAATATATTCACATTCACTGCCCGCTATACATCGTAGAAGTGGTTTGTTGAAGCCTCTCTTGTACAGCTTTCCATCATATAAGGCGTAACGCGTAGCCTTATACTTCATTCTCCGGGCTTCATCCTTTCCAGCTGGCAGAACCCCTTTTGTTATGTACTTCAAGATGGGAGTGATCCATGTGTCCTCTACTTGAACCTCGACATCCATACAATCGATCCTTGGAATGCTAGGTTGTTGTTGTATTTATAACGGTTTCACCCCTAGCATAGTTGCTTCCCTATTAGAACCCATTTTTACCAAGGCATCTGCACTTGAGTTTTCCGTCCTTGGAATTTGCACCAGATTGATTTCTCCAAACTTGCTCATCAGCTCTTGAGCGTACCTCATGTATAGATCAGTGCGTGGACCCCTAGCTTGAAAGTTACTTCTGATGTGTCCCACTACCAACATGGAGTCACTAAACACAGTCATATTTATCACTTTCATTTCAAGTGCCAGCTTCAGCCCCGCAATCAGGGCTTCATATTCAGCATCGTTGTTTGTAGCCTTGAATGTGAAATGAATTGAGCTCTGCAGCTTGTGGCCTTCGGGGCTTATTAGGACTATACCAGCACCTGCCCCATTTCCATTCACGGCTCCATCCACATAGAGGGTCCACCATGGTGCGCAATTTTCTGTCGGGGCTTCCTTCTCCAGAGGTTCCCTCACGGTTTCCTTGGTTTCCACCTCAAAGGATGGTGGGAATTCCAATAAGAAATCAGCAAGTGCCTGTCCCTTGATAGCTGTTCTTGGCTTGAATTCAACATCAAATTGGCCTAACTCCACAGCCCATTTCATCAACCTACCTGAGGCTTCAGGTTTGTGCAGGACCTGCCTCAGTGGGAATGAGGTTCGTACCTCTATCGTGTGCGCCTGAAAGTATGGCCTTAACTTTCTTGATGTCAGAATCAACGCGTAGGCTAGCTTCTCCATGTTTGCATATCTAGTTTCAGCATCCAGAAGCCTCTTGCTTACATAATACACAGGGTACTGGGTTTGATCTTCCTCACGAACCAAAACAGAACTAATATAGTGCTCAGAAACCGCCAAATACAAAATCAGGGTTTCACCCTCTATTGGCTTTGCCAGCAATGGAGGGCTTCCTAATTTTTCCTTTAATTTGGTGAAGGCAGCTTCACATTCAGGCGTCCACTCAAAGCCTTTTCTCTTCTTAATAGCCGCAAAGAATTCTCGACATCTGTCCGAGGACTTGGAGATAAACCTGTTCAAGGCTGCCACCCGTCCGGTAAGGCTTTTAACTTCCTTCACACTTCGGGGGGATCTCATTTCAACTAATGCTTTTATTTTGGCAGGATTGGCTTCGATTCCTCGATGATTCACAATGAAACCCAAGAATTTTCCAGATTCCACCCCAAACACACATTTTTGGGGGTTCAACTTCATCCTGAATTTCCTTAGGATGCCAAACATTTCAGTGAGGTGGGCAACATGGTCGCCTGCTACCTTGGATTTTACCAGCATATCGTCCACGTATACTTCCATAGTTTTTCCAATCTGGTCTTTAAACATCTTGTTGACCAGCCTTTGGTAGGTTGCTCCAGCGTTCAACAGCCCAAAAGGCATCCCGATATAGCAGTAGAGTCCTCTATCTGTGATAAAGGAAGTATGTTCTTGGTCGGGTTCATACATCGGAATTTGATTGTAACCTGAGTATGCATCCATGAAACTTAGCAAGGCGTGACCAGCCGTAGCATCGACCAGTTGATCAATACGCGGAAGCGGAAAGCTATCCTTGGGACATGCTTTATTCAAGTCAGTGAAATCAACGCACGTACGCCATTTGCCATTGGGCTTCTTTACCAAGACCGGGTTTGCCAACCACATGGGGTAGAATGATTCCTTTACTAGCTTGGCCTTCAACAGTCTGTCTACCTCTTCTTTCAGGGCGACGGCCCTTTCCCCACTTATTGCTCTCCTTTTCTGCCTTACAGCCTTCATGTCTGGATCAATGTTCAAATGGTGACACATCACCCTCGAATCTATTCCCACCATGTCCTCATGGCTCCATGCAAATACGTCTAAGTTGTTTCTTAGAAATACCACCAGTGCTTCCTGGACTTCAGGTTTCAACTGTTTGCCAATCTTCAACTCCTTAGTGGGATCAGCTGCATCCACCAAGATAGATAAAGTGTCTTCAGCTGCCCCAGTCTTTTCCTTGGCTTCGGGCATTCGGGGGTCAAGGTCAATTTCCACTGGGTTCACCTGTTCTGCACCCTGGTGGGGTTCCACCACCTGACCATCGGCCTTCATTGATTCCTTCAGATCGTCTCCATTATCCACACTTTCAAAATCACTGTCATGAACTTCTTCCACTATACCCTCAATCAGTGGCTCTTCAGCTTTGGAATTTTGAAATTTCGGGGCTTCCAGCATTAGTATCCCGTTAGGGGTACCTACCCCCTGAAAAGGTGCAACATCCGTATAGGGCTCCTCGCCTGGATGTTGTACAATCATAATAACATTACACATGTCTCTTTCTTGTCTTGCTTCCTTTCGACGCAAAGATTCATCTCCCCTCCCTGTGCCGGGGTCCAGGTAACGATAGCATTGTTCCGAGGTACCCCCATCCACCAACAATAGATGTTTGCAAGCTTGTTCAGCTGTATGCAGGGCTTTACTATAGCACTCCCTTGAATCTGATTGACATCCCTGAACACACCCAATTCCTCCGGGAGTTGGGAATTTCATTGACAGATGATAAATGGATGTCACTACCCGCATTTCCTTTAACATCGGCCTTCCGAGTATCCCATTATAGGAGATGTCTTCATTTACCACCATGAATTCTACCACTTGTGTAGCTGACCGGGGTTCCTCCCCCAAAGTGAGAGGGAGTTTCACTCGCCCCACAATTTGTACAGGGTTGCCGGTAAATCCATACAATTCATTGTAAGAAGGAGCCATTTCTTTGTCAAGTAACCCCATTTTCTGGTAAGTGCTATATGCCAAAATGTTTACCGAGCTTCCGTTATCCACCAGCACTCGGTGTACGTTCAAGCCTCCGATCGCAGCTTTAATTACCAAAGCATCGTTATGGGGGTGGTGAACGTGCCTGGCATCCTCTTCGATGAACGTTATGTCGACTGTCTCACCCTTAAAAAGCTTGGGTGGCCTTTCAGACAGGTTATACACATTCGTGAGGGGTACGCCCCTTGCTTCCCGGGCATAATTTTTCTGGGCATTCCTGCTAGTACCCCCGATATACGGTCCACCAATTATAGTGCGGATACTGTTGGCTCTTGTAAGGCGTTCAGGATTCACCTTTTCAGTTTCTTTGTGAATTCTGTCATTCTTGTCTCCTTTGGCTTCTGGAGCTACGAACTCGGTGAGATATCCCCTTCTTATAAGGTCTTCAATGTGGTCCTTCAAATGACGACATTCCGCCGTTTCATGTCCATTGGCATCGTGAAAAGCACAATACCGTCCTTCATTTTTATTCCCTGGGGGTCCATTTCTTACTGGCTTCCTAAACATTCCTGCCTTGTTCCCCACTTCATACACCTGTTCAATGGAAGCCGTGAGCGGGGTGTACTCGGTATACCTGCCCGAACCCTGAGAGTCCTTCCTAGTGGGATATTTGTAATTTACTGTCCTTCCTGTATTGGTTGCATTCACCGTTATAGGAGCTGTCTTTTCATCACGATGGGTGTTTCTGGTAGAGGAGCTTCCACCATAGGAGGTTTGTTTGTGGTACCCCCTATCTTTTGGGCTATATGACCTACGCCTCTTGCTCCTGCTCCATTCCCTTGAACTTCGACTTTTCTCAAGTTTAGCCAGTGACTCTTCAACCACCTTGTGAGTTTCTGCTTTGGCGTAGAAGTCTGCCAAAGTTTTGGGCTCCGCCCCTTGTAGCTCCTTCCAGAAATCAGTACCTGGGCGTACGCCCGCAATCAAGAAATTCTTATAGGTTTCATCTGTGGTCTTCCTCACCTTAGGAACCTCTGCATTAAACCGCTTGAAATATTCAGTGAGGGTCTCATTCCTTTCCTGCTTGATGTTCGCCAGAGTGTTGGCTGGGGGTGCGAATGCAACCGAAGCCCGAAATTGGGTCACGAACATTTCACTCATTTGCCTCCAAGATTGGATAGAATTTGGACGTAGCCTCTTGAACCATTGATGAGCACTGTCTCTTAGCGTAGCAGCCAATAAGCGACACTTCGTTAGGTCTTTCACCTGATATACTTCCATTTCCGTATCAAATCGGCTGAGATATTCTACTGGATCAGTGGTTCCACTGAACTTTAGGTCTCCCACCCCCCTGTATTTTGGTGGGAGTGGCGAATCCCTCACTTTCTTAGTAAAGGGTGAAGCCACTGTCAAGCCTTCTAGCGACTGTTTTTCCATCTTCAGCTTCTTTAATGCCTCACGCAGATCCTTTACTTTGTAGTGCTCATTCTCCTCATCTGTGAACTGGTTGCCATCACTGCAAGAATCCTCAGCTAAACCCAGGTCGTCATCACTGTAATTGGGGTTATGTCGAGAACTGCAGCTTCGCTCATTATTACCCCCTTTAGATTGTCTACCAGACCTGGAGACGGATTTATCCCTTCTATTGCTATGAGTTCCTAGTGACCTCGCCTCTGGGGCTTTCCTGTTCTGTCTTTCCTTCTTTCCATTGAGTTTGTGACGTAAATCTCTGACGTCCATCTTATTGCCCAATCTGTCGAAGACACTCAGGCTACGGGTGGGTGAACCCTGTGACTGTCGTACCTCTTCTTCTCCCTCGGTCCAATCTGGATCTGTCTGGTCAGTCTCTGCATCAGAAAATCCCTTCTGTGAGGCCTCTTTTCCCGACCCCTCCTCATCACTGTCAAAACCTAACCGAACTGGCGTAACAACCTTTTTCTTCACTTTTCGATCCTTGGAACCCTGTTCTTGCTTCCATTTCTTCAGCTTTTCAGATTTCTTTTTTAAAGAGACGACTTTCTTCTCCATCTTCTTTAACTTTTCTCTAAGTTCCCTGTTCGTGACTTCACCATCATGTTCCCTGTCCTCATTGCTTCGTCCAACCTCCGGTGTACGATCATCACCAGATTTCCGAGACATCTCTTCCCTCAAGAGATAAAACCAGCCCCTCCTTCTAGCGCCACAAATGTTGTGAGGGAAATTTGGTACAACACTTCAATAAGAATTTAACAAGAATAATCCAGGAATAATCCAAGAATAACAATTTAAATAAACTGAAATACAAGCCACAAACCCTAGTTTCATAAACCCTAATTCGAATGGAAGGATAATGATTTTATGGACTGAATTTGCAAGGTACTCCAGGCTATGATGATCGAATATGACCTATTCAATCCAATATCCACAGCTAGGAGCAAGTGTTAGAGGTGTGTATGTGTGTCTAACCCTTGCAAATGGCCTACATACCCTCATATTTATAAGGGATCAAGTCCAATGTAGTTCTTTGATAATTCCCACGATATGATAAGCCTCATCCTCCCTAACCAACCTGCCATGATCCTTTATCACCATCCACCTGATTATCCAGTTTGTTAGCCTTCTGATAATTCCCGTTTTTCCTGTGGTATATCGATACATACACGCATATATATATATTCCATATATATATGATGTTAATCCTTGATAATTGTTACTGTTATGCCGTTCCTATTGTTTAGGAGATATCCTGAAGGATGATTCGACGTGCATTATCCAATCTCCTATAATATAGGCGATTATGAGCCCGCTGGTTTATTTTCTGGAAACCTTTGGGGTTCATGCGCGTACCCCCAACCTGGCAATCTGCTACCCAGGCGAACCCCTGCCTGGCCTTCACACAGTTTCACCCTTATCCGGGGTTCATATGCATGCACCCCTGTATGAACATACCTCGAACTAGATGCCAAAATCCTGTCCTCCAGTCTGTTTATAAGGCATACTAAATTACCATACTTACCCCTTAGCTCCATCTATCCATCCATATCCACCTGTTTCGAGTCCATAACCTTAGTGGGCCTTAAATCAAGTCCAAGGCGGATTTTGGGCACAACACTAATCATTCGAAAAAAAATTAAAAATTCAAAAAAAATTACACTTTGGATTGAAAAAAACGTGATATCTTCAAATATGTGTTCGCATGTATCGATTTATATACATATAAATTGAATAGGTATGTTCAATTTTAAATTTAATTAAATTCTAATAATTTGAAAAAAAAATTAAAAAAAATTATACGATGACCTAATTGAAAATTGATATAAGCTTGAGTGATAGATTTGCAGTTAAACTTCATTCCGTCAGCGTATTTCGTCCGTTTTTTAACTTAGTATACCACTTTTATATTTTATTATATTTTTTTAGTAATTCGAATGTGTATTTGTAATAAAAGGTAGATTCAAATTCATTAATTATTTACATTATTTTATACAACACATATAGCACAAAGAATAATTGACCAAAATACCTACTCCCTCTGTCCCTCCCATTTCTTTACATTTCTTTTTCACTACTCGACACGCATTTCAAGGCTCCTAAAAAGTATAGTTCCATAACTTATTTTTTAAATTTTCTTATTTTTAAAATTTTCTTTTTTTGTATAAAAATAGAACAATTCTATTTTTATACAAAAAAAGAAAATTTAAAAAATAAGTTATGAAACTATCCGCAAATTGCACCTTAAAATCCGTGCCAGAATTACGTCCCCCAAGGTAAAGAACCAAGGGGGACAGAGGGAGTATTATTTATAACTTTTTCCCCAAAACACCTAGGAGCACGGTGCAGTGTCTTTTTTACCCACTATACATGCATACATAACGTGCACGTTCAAATTAAACATTAAATCGTTAAATAATAAGATGGTTTGAGTGGTAGACATAATCACAGACATCCAGTTTCGATTTCCCATGCTTAATTGATGTTAATTAGTTGTAAAGTTCTCCTATCATCCTCTGTGTTGATGAAACGTGGTGGTAAGCACTCTATACGCATGAGCTTATTGCGTGTTTGTTAGTGGGCTTGTATTTACTGGGCCTTGAACACGCATGTTCCTCATGCGTATATTTTACAAGTTTTAGCTCACTGAGCCTTGAACACGCATGTTCCTGATTCTTAATAAATCGGATCATGCAAAAGAAAAAATGACCAAAATACCTCAAAATGAGGTACCCATGGCCCAAAATGCCTTTTCGGAACAGTGGCCCTCACTACCCATGCCACACGCTGCTGCGTGTAGCGTGTCTCAATTATACTGTAGCCTCATCTCTTCTCTCTTCTCTCTACGTCTCTCTCGATCTCTCTCCTCCACCTCTCTCGATGTCACATGCTCCGTCCCATCTCGCAACCATTTCTCGATCTGAACATAGGAACGTGACTAGCACATCCCCCTCTCCATTTTTACATGTCTGTTTCGATGTTTTCAGGCCCCGCAGGGGCTGGGTAGAGTTTCGTCGAAGTTAGGGTTTCGAATTGATCCAATTTGGGTGTTTGATTTTAGGCATTAGGAATGGATTAAAAAGGGTATAGACTTGTTGAGGGTGAAAAACCAAATCGAACGGTGTATAATATGTGGCTGGAGAAGTGTGAGATGGTCGAGAACGTAGCATTACTCGAAAAAACTCAGAATCGCCCAAAAAATCGCTGTCGCGTAATTCTGAGAAAAGTGACGATGACGTCATCATGCAGCTAACAAATGCGTAACGCCGAATGTGCCGTTAGAGAATGCGTATCTCATGCTATAGTTCTCCTTCCCCAACAGCGTGACCACGCAATACTACGTACCCAATAGCGTATCTAGGCGATACTACTTCCCCATTAGCGTGTCACCATGTCACTCCACCATCAATAGCGTGTCCCGTGGATATTTAGGACCGCATGAACTGATGGTGGATATTTTGGTTATACATATTTAATTTGTGAATATTCTAATTACACATATTTAATTTGTGAATATTTTGGACCATCACCCCAAAGAAATTCATATTCATGTTGAACTAGATCATATAAAATTCATATTTTTATTTAAATGGATCAAATTCTTATCTAATCCAATTTTTATCGGACCATTTTATATCGGAGTGGGTCAATTCACAGCCCAACCACGAGCGACAACTAGAAACTTCTATTCTTCGTCATTAAGTATTCAGCCAAAACTTAACCGACGTCAACGGTGATCTACACGCTTTACGCTCCTTTTCTCGACATCCGTGCCGGATATCTACACACCACCTGCCTATATATAAGGTATTTCTGTTTCTAATCTATACACACAACCCATCAATTTCACATCTTTTCTTTCTCTATATTTATAAGCACTAAACCTCGTTTACTCTTCACAATTCACAATTCACTTTTGTAATTTTCGATTCAGAGATTAATTTGCTGATCATGGCCGAAATTAATGACTCAAACCAACCCAAGGTACTTATACTTGTACATATTTTTGTTTTTCTTGAATTTATCGATTAGTTAGGGTTTTAATTTTGTGATCGATTCGTTATTTTTTGTAATTGATTTGTTATTTATTGTTTTTATACATGTTTATATGAGATGATTGTAAAATTAGAGATGTTATGCAACCAGATTTAGTTTAATTTCGTAAGCAATTAATTATTGAAGGTGAATGTTATGCCATGTAATTTACATTTTAGTGATGTAATTGAGTGTTTGCGTACACGTCATTCTTGATGAATTTCGGTTCAAGTGAAATGGTAGTAGCTATAAGTGTACAATCGATAGTTAAGTTCTTAATATCAAGAAACTGAACTCAGTGTTGCGCATCGAAGAGGAGTTTAACATGAATCTGGAAAAACTCTTGTTGTATCAGTTAGTATAAATTACATTCACACAGATTGTCTGTATTGTGTATGTGTGACGTTTGGGTGATGGATTAAATGTGATTTGCTCTCTGTTGTAAATTGTAATTGTAGTGATAATATTTTAGGAAAAATATTTAGAAGTAAATGCTTTTTATTTGGGACTTGTTTAAAGTTATGAGCTTGTAAATTCCGAAAAAGTATCTGTTTTGGACTTTTGGTACTTTTTTTGGAAAACACTTGCTGTGTGTATAAGCTTAGGCATCGTTTTTATCTTCTTTTGTTGCTAAATCCCTGTAAAAATGTCAACACAAAGAGTGCAAATATAAAAATGTTTGTATTCATTTGAATGTATTCATATGCAGGTTTTCATTGATAGACCAGATAATATTATACAGTATTGTGTATCCTGTACTTCCATGCATTGTTGTTTCATAGTTTTCGGAAGACTGATTTGAAATTGTTTTTGTATATTGAAGGTTCAAACTGAAGAAGAGAAGCTAAAGTACCTTGAGTTTGTTCAAGTTGCAGCACTCCACACTGTTCTGTATGCTTTAAAAGCATATAGTTACGCAAAAGAAAATTCAGGTCCCCTAAAGAATGGGGTTCAGACTGTTGAGGGAACTGTTAAGACTGTTGTTGCTCCTGTCTATGACAAGTACCATGATGTTCCCAGTGAGCTCCTGAAGTTGGTTGATCGCAAGGTTAGTTATTATTATACTTGATTAAATTACGTTTCCTGCATCTTGGTTGTTCATGCTTGCCTCAGTTACTATTTAGAATGCCTGTGATTTGTAGACTACTTCTGTATATTGTAGTAATGTAGTATATAATAACTCATTTTTTTTTATTTAGATTGAATTGAAAGTAAGTATCAATTAAGATTATAATGAATTATGAGTATCGTGTTATATATTTTTCCAAAAACTTTCAATTTGTCTGAGTTCATTAACTGCAAGGTCACAATTTTTTTATGAATAACCGCTCCTGATCCTGTAAGTTTTTTTTTAATCCGCGCAGCGTTCCCAATACCATTTAGTTACCACATAATATGCCATGTGCTGGCAATGAGAAGTTTAGCAGTCTAAAGATGATATATTCTTCTTTGTTTGTTTTTGGGGTGGGGTGGGGTGGGGTGGGGTGGGGTGGGGTGGGGTGGGGGGTTAACTTTCTCCGCTTTGTAACAAATCTAGCATAGTGTTTGGTCAGCTGTACACGCATCATATTTGTTTGTCCTTTCAATTCCTTTTTGCTTCCAAGGTTCATATGGTCCCTTTCATATATATATATTTGCAGGTTGATGAATCTGTTCACAAGTTGGACAGTCGTGTTCCCCCTGCTGTGAAACAGCTATCAAGCCGTGCCTTATTTGCAGCTCAGAATGCTCCTGCTACTGTTCGGGCTGTGGTTTCTGAAGTAAGGAATGTCAACCTGGTTGATACTGCCTCTGGACTTGCCAAAACTGCATATGCTAAGTACGAGCCTGCTGCCAAGGGGATCTATTCTAAGTATGAGCCAGTGGCTGAGCAATACGCAGCCTCAACTTGGCACTCGCTCAATCAGCTCCCTCTCTTCCCTCGGGTGGCTCAAGTAGTTGTACCAACGGCAGCATACTGCTCTGAGAAGTACAATGAGACTGTTCAGCTCACAGCAAAGCAAGGCTACAAGGTCTCTTCCTATCTCCCATTGGTGCCCACTGAGAAGATTGCTAAGGTGTTCAGTGGAAGCAATGCACAAAGTGAAATGGTTGATCCCAGTGTAGGAGCTGCAGTTGTTGCAAATTAATTGTTCTTGCATTAATAGGTTACTTTTAGCAACCCAATGTTTGGATGTTGATCATTGAGTGCACTGCTCTGTATGTATGATTGATTACTTTGGCTTTTCTTGGGATGTTTTATCATTTTAATATACATATGGTTTGATTATATTGGCTTTTCATTGCATTTTCTGTCATTGCATGTTATCGGAATCATGGTAGCTCTTACAGTGTTTTCATTGACCCTTGTTAGTCTATATGATCGATTGGATTTGCCCTGGTTGATGTCTTCTCAGGGAGTAGTGAATCACGTCCTTGATTTTGTGAAAATTAAGCATAATTAATGGGCTCACAACATAGTTCTTTGAAAGGGATGCAATTGCTTCCATCTCACCAATGAGCTTGGTCTAATGATATCTTCCTCGCTCTTTTTCCTTCCTTTCTTCTTTGTTTCGGATAGTAAGTAGAAGAGTTGAGCAAATCAAACCAGAAAGAGGTCACATTTTTTAAAATTCCAGCTCGAAAAGTCTCACTCCCTTGTTAGTGGACCCAACATTCTTGTAGTTCAACATAATAAAAATTTATATGTATAATCTACACGCCAACGCAATGACAGTGATTTTTTAAGCACATGTTTGTATAATCATACTTACATATGTAGGCCATTGTTCCGTGGAGAACCATCTTACGTGGAGAACCGTGGAGAACCACTTAAAATGCATTATAATTGCTTTATATATAAGGGCCCCGCAGGGGCAAAAAAAGTCTTATAATTTTATACTCTATCTATTTATAAAAAAAAAATTTAAAAAAAAATTTCAAAAAATGATGACGTGGCAACATTTTTTTAAATTTTTTTAAAAGTTTTTTTTTTAATTTTTTTTTTTGATAAATGGATAGAGGGTAGAATTATAAGACTTTTATGTGAAGGGGCCCCGCCAGGGGCCTTATATAAAGGACTATTTTAATGCATTTTAAGTGGTTCTCCACGGTTCTCCACGTAAGATGGTAGAGTGGTACTCTACATATGTATAAAGTGTTTGAAGCTTTTAACTTGGTAATCTTGAGTCTATGAGATGGAAAAAAATTGAGCAAACACAAGAAGTAATTGGTTCATTGGTAAAAAGATGGTGCCCTTGAGAAATAGGAGCTACCCAACAGTGACCAATATGCTCCTAGTGCTAAACGATGTTCTAGTTCAATTCCAATCCTCCTCCGTTCCCTGTGCACCTGCAATATAATGTCTTGAAATTATGTAAATGTACTCGCAAACTGCAGTCAATTTTTAAAAATTTAATTGTGCAAGTCATCGGCCAAATCTTAGACTTGGTCTTTCTTCATTAGTTTATTGAGAACTACTTTGAAGTCTTTGGCTAGGACTTTGCGGTTGTTAGTTGTTACTCTTTCCATCCAAGCTTCATATAATAATATTCCCAACAATTTACACTTGGAATTTGTATATAGAGTGTGTCAGTGCTTGTAAGCAATTCAGTTATTGCTTGCAATCCCAAGAGAAGGCAAACCTTTCAGCTTGCTGTTTCATTTCTTCCTTTTTATACCTGTACTCCCAGAAGTGTCCTATGAGTATTCCACATAAATCATGGCTTTTCTTGATGCCTTTGTTCCAACTCATGTTATTTGTATCGGTTCTTGGCCAGTGTTTAGATTCTCATAGAAGCTTGTTGTTTCAGTTAAAAGAGAGCTTAACTTTCAATTCTTCGTTATCAACAAAGTTAGTTCAATGGAATCAAACTACAGAAGATTGCTGCAACTGGCGAGGTGTAACTTGTAATAAAACAAGTGGCCGTGTTATTGGTTTAGACCTCGAAAATGAGGCCATCACTAGTAAAATAAACAGTTCCAGCGCTTTGTTTAAACTTCAGTTCCTTGAAAGATTGAACTTGGCTTCTAACAGCTTTAGTGATACAGAAATCCCAGCTGGTTTGTTTAACCTCACTAGATTAGTTTATTTGAACTTGTCAAACTCATTCAGCGGTCAAGTTCCAAATGTATTTTCACATATGGAAAAGTTGGTTGTTCTTGATCTGTCCTTTTCTTACTCTCTAATGATAGAAAATCCAAATTTAAGCATGATCATTCAGAATCTTACACAACTTGCTGAGCTTTATCTTGATACAGTAAATATGTCAAGCCAAGCATCTGACTGGTCGGGAGTTATATCATCTTCACTGCCTAATTTAAGAATTCTGAGCTTGACAGATTGTCATATTACTGGTCCTATTGACCCTTCTTTTGGGAAATTTCAGTTTCTTTCAGTGATCAATCTCGACAGAAACAATCTGAGTGTTCCATTTCCAAAATCTTTTTCAAACTTGAGCACTTTGACAGATTTAAGTCTCCATTCTTGTAATTTGAGTGGGTTTTTTCCCCAAAGGATCTTGCAGAAACCAACTCTTAAGGCCTTGCGTTTGTCATATAATGAACTGCTTGAGGTTTCTTTTCCAGAGTTGCCACAAAATGGATCCCTTCAGACATTGGTGCTCACCTCTACAATAATTTCAGGTATTCTACCGGAATCTATTGGTAACCTAGGCTTCCTATCCAGGATAGATCTAATGGATTGCAAACTAAATGGAACACTCCCCAGTTCAATGGTAAACCTCACAAGACTTGTCTATTTGGATTTCTCATATAACAATATTACTGGCAATATCCCATTGTTACAGAATTCCAAGAACCTCAACTACTTGGATCTCTCTCATAACAGATTATCAGGTACAATCCCTTCTACCTACTTTGGAGGACTTGACAATCTTGTACATGTTGATCTAAGATCTAATGTGTTTAATGGGAGAATTCCTTCATCTTTGTTCGCTCTCCGATCATTGAAAAAAATTAAACTTTCTGAAAACCAGTTCAGTGGTTTACTGCCTAACCTTTCAAATGCTTCATGCTCTCAGTTAGGCACACTTGAGTTAAGTAACAATCTGAATGGGTCTATTCCTTTGTCTTGGTTCAAACTCAAATGGTTAAAAGTCCTCTCCCTGTCCTCTAACCACTTGACTGGCTTGTTGCAGCTAGAAACTATTTATAAGCTTGAAAATCTGACTTATCTTGATCTTTCGTACAACAATTTGTCAATTGAAACAAGTCATCACAATTCAAACGAGAATTTGATTCCCCAGTATACTACATTTAGATTAGCTTCTTGCAAGCTGAAGTCTTTTCCTTACCTAGGAAATCAATCAAGATTGTTGGTACTAGACCTTTCCGACAACCAGATTGGTGGAGCAATACCCAGCTGGACTTGGAGTATTGGGAAAGGTGCTCCCATATATAAATTTTTCTCGAAACCAGTTTGGGAGTTTCCAAGAACCATATGCTTTTCCTAGGTTAAGTGTCTGTTGAAGTATTGTATTATCAAATGACCCCTCTTTTACAATGTTGGAGCTACAAGTATATATATAGTGTTTTAATTGGGCCTTTAGTGGGCTTTCCTATCTAAGTGGGCCTATGGCCCAACATTCAGTCCCCCCTAAGTACAAAAAGATCTTTTAGATCTTTTAATCACCTATTTTACAAGGCGCAAACCATATATTTAAAAGTTACAATACAAAACATATGGGGGAACCGAAAAAGTAAAAGAAAAAATCCTCATTTTTTTTGAAATTTGCGATGACACGCGGTTGTGGCTTTAGTGGTCGGTTGACTTGTCCTTCCACTTTCCCATGAGTTGAGGGCTATTGGACCGTGATAGATTCTTTCCGGGCCACGTGAAGTCGGTGAACCATTTAGGCTCTAGGACCTCTGCATAGTCGTGATAGATTCTTTCCAGGCCGCGTGAAGTCGGTGAACCGTTTAGGCTCTAGGACCTCCGCGTAGTTGTAAGTTTTCCTTGGGCCTATTGTTAGATACCATCTTTCCTCTTTTTTTGTGTACTTGTCTACTCTTCTTTATGCCTTGGTGTTCTGACTATTCTTCTTATGTTTGCAGTGGTTGGTCCATAGCTGCTTGAACTGCTAAAACTGTTTGCAAACATGCCGACCGATGAATTTTTAGCCCGCCTTGTTAAGAGTAAAGCTGCATGGGCTTCGACTTTGATGCCTAGTATTGGAGTAGAAAGTGGACCCGAGATTGTCTCGAAGAGCCTGCGCCTCATTCTGGTGTGGTTGGCATTGGTGCCTCTGAAACCAATGTTATGAAAGATCGAGAGAAGAGGAGACATCGTGATGGGCCTTCCTTTAAAGGTCATTATTCTAAAAAGTTGAAGAAGCCGGTGAGCTATCCGAGCTCTGGTGGGGTGGATTCGCTTTCTGAAAATGACATGGGATCTTTTCCTCAAATTATGAGAGTTAACGTGGAAGTCTTTGGAATGGTTGTTGGAAACGATCTCCATGTTTGTAAGAGTTTTGTTGATAAGGTGCTTTATCTTTATCTGTTCTGCTTCGTTTTTCTTTGTTCTGAATATGATGTATTTGCTCTCATACTTTTTCTGTTTGTTCTACTTTGTAGCTGTCCATGGAGTTGGAGAAGTTATTGAAGCTTGAGGACGTCGTAGATATCTCTGAGGTGAAGAAGCTCCATGAGACGGTGAGGGATTTAAAGAAGCTTCAATGAGGGGTTGAAGGAGACCTCTAAGAACTTAGCCGACGACAGTACTGTTGCTGTTGACAAACTTTTTGCAGCCTTGAATATTGAAAACTCAGAGTTGATTACCGAGTGTGATACCTTGAGCGGACAAGTGAAGGATTTGCGGATAGAAGTCCAGAGCTTGAAGGAAGCTGCAGAAGCCTTAGAGGGGAACCTTGCTAAGAAGGAAGAGGCTTGGGCAGCTGAGAGAACTGAACTGATTGAGAAGCTGGATAGTTCAAATGCTCAACTGGTCAAATGCCAAGCTAAAACTTTATCTTCGTTTGAGTAAGGTTATGGAGAGAGTGTCACCCACTTTGCCTGGTTCTGGATTGATGTAAAGAGCATATACCTTTGATTGCTATCTTACCGATGTGGCGAAGAAGAATGAGACTAGGAAGACTGAATCTTCTGAAGCCGTTCGTGAAGCTTGAAGACTTTCATGTTGGCCTGGGGTATGTCCCTAAAGGCATTATATAATTTTAACTCCTCGTATTTGTGTTTTTTGAGTTCTGCTGAAATGTCGGAATTTGTCGATCATTGGCTTTTGGTTTGATGTACTCTATTAACATTATCTTTTGCTTTATCCATGTTGAATTCCTTTGCCTTGCAACTTGTTTAGATGCGTTTCTGTACTTAATATGCTTTGTAGCATTTAGTTGTAGATGTCCGTGTAGCCCCTGATGTCCGTGAACTTTGCGGCATAGTTATATTTGGTGATTTGGCGTGTTTTCGCTTGTCTTGGGTTATTATAACTCCATTTTCTATTTCTTTGGAGCTCCTTTTCCTTGGCGAAGATTTCTTCGATGTGATTAGAATGTAGATTTGGCATACTTTACCCTTTTTCCTTTGAATTTGGCGAATTTGGAGATGTCCGAGAGGAGCCTGAGTTTCTTGAAATGTTTGAGGTGATCGATGCTTTGTCCTTTGGTGTGAGTTTCATGGCGTAGCCTGGTTTTGACGTACTTTACTTTGGTGTGATTAAAATGTGGGCTTGGCGTCATCACAATGATTAATCTGCCTTGAAAATATTGTCTTAACTTCCTGCTAGCCATGACTAATGCGTAAGCAAGCTTTTCAATATTTGAGTACCGTGTTTCGGCATCTTTGAGTATGTGGCTCGTGTAGTACACGGGCTTCTGATCTGAATCGACCTCTTTAACCAATACTGCAGCCAGAGTAGAATCTGATGTCGATAGATATAGCTTTAATGGTTCACATTGAAGTGGTTTGGCCATGGTGGGTGGAGACATAAGAAAGTCTTTAATTCCTTGCAAGCTTTCTTCACATTCCTTTGTCCAGGTGAAAGACTTATTCTTTGACGCTTCCTTGATTGCCTCATACATTGGAAGGCATTTCTTTGAGGATTGAGGTATGAAGCGTCTGAGGGCTGCGATGGACGCAGCGAGGGCCTATAACTCCTTGAGGCACTTTGGAGCTGTGATATTTTGTATGGTTTTTATTTGATTCGGGTCTGCTTCAATTCACCTATGTGTGAGAAGAAAGTCCAAGAACCGTCCCCCACTTAAACCAAAAGAACATTTTGCTGGATTTAACCTCATGGAGCTGGTCCTTATCCTTGTAAAAGTCTCCCTGAGGTCCTTGATGTGTTCTGAGGTTGTCGGTGACATTGCTATAATGTCATCGACATATACCTGGATATTCCTTCCAATTTGAGGAGCAAATATCGTGTCCATTGCATGCTGGAATGTTGCTCCTGCGTTCAAGTGGCCAAAAGGAGTGACTTTGAACCCGAAGACCCCTTTGTGGGTTATGAATGTCGTGTCATCCTGGTCTTGTTCAGCCAATTTTATTTGATTATATCCCGAGAATGCGTCCATAAAAGATAGCAACTCATTTCCTGCTGTGGAGTCAATGAGCTGGTCGATGTTAGGCAACGGATAAAAGTATTTGGGGCAAGCCTTGTTGAGATCCGAATAATCTATGCACATTCTCCATTTGCCATTGCTTTTCTTAACTAAAACTGGATTAGCAATCCATTTTGGGAACTGGACGGGCTTGATGAAGTCCGCCTCAAGTAGTCTATCAATCTCTTTTTTAATGGCTTCTTGCTTTTCCTTGGAGAAAATACGCCTATTCTGTTTTACTGCTTGAACTCCTGATTTTATATTGAGATGATGAAGAGCTAGCTCAGCTGGAATTCCTGACATATCCTTGGGAGTCCAAGCAAAAATATCAGCAAATTCTCTTAGTGTTTGGATGAGATCCTCACGAAGTTCAGATGGTAATTTTGTTCCGATCTTTACGACTTTTTCAGGATCGTTGAGGTATAAAGCAATCTCCTCAACCGGTTCGTGGCTAGGTGGTTTGGGGAGCTCAATTATGTCTCTTGGGTCCATCTCGACCACCTGATTTACAGAGGTTGTTGAGCTAACCGACTTCTTTGGGAGCGCTGAGTTAATGTAACATTGGCGACCCAATTTTTGGTCTCCACACACCTCACCAACGCTGAAGTCTGTGGGGAACTTCATTTTTAAGTGTGTAATAGAAACTATGCCTCTCAGGGCTGCAATCGTTGACCTTCCTAGGATAGAATTGTAGCTTGAAATGGCGTTAATAATGTGGAATTTAACCATGAGCTATTTGAGGTGATCGAAGTATTGTCCTTTGGCATGGTTTTTCTTACCCCTTCATTTTACTTACTATCTCATGGCGTAACCAAATCCTGGTTTGGGCGTACTTTATCATTTCTGTTTAATCGGAGAATTTACGAGCTTTGAGTATTCTCTTGGCACGGTTTATCCTGCGACTTGGCATAACTTGGTGTAGTTTTTGAAATTGGAGATGTCGATGGAGCTTCTGAGCTTCATGGAGTTGTTTGGCGCTATCTTGTTTATTTTTGGCGTAAACCTACTTTTTCTTTGGCGAAGGTTTCCTTGGCGTGAATAGAACATATGTTTGGCGTACTTTACCTTTTTCCTTTTAGATTGGCAAATTTGGATATGTCCAAAAGGATCCTGAGTTATTTAGTTGGGGATGTCGATGAAGTCCTTGAGCTTCATGGAGTCTTTTGGCGTTACTTTTTGTTTGCATTTTGGTGTAAACTTTACCTTTTCATCATTTTGAAGTTGGAGATGTCGACGAAGCTCTTGAGCTTCATGGAGTCTTTTGGCGTTACTTTGTTTGTATTTTGGCGTAAACTTTACCTTTTCATCATTTTGAAGTTGGAGATGTCAACGAAGCTCTTGAGCTTCATGGAGTTGTTTGGCGTTACTTTGTTTGTAGTTTGGAGTAAACTTTACATTTTCACCATTTTGTAGTTGGGGTTGTCGAAGAAGCTCTCGAGCTTCATGGAGTTGTTTGGCGCTACCTTGTGTATTTTTTGGCGTAAACTTTACCTTTTCACCATTTTGAAGTTGGAGATGTCGATGAATCTTTTGTTCTTCTTCTTGGCGATTTTGTGATTTGGCGCTATTTTTATCTTTCTTCTTAGCGATTTGGCGCTATTTTTATCTTTTCACCTTTACCTTTTTATGCTCTTTTTACCTTTCTTCTTTGCGATTTGGTGAATTGATACTTGGCGAAGTGTTTGAGCTCTTTTTACCTTTTCTTTGTCTCTTGGTGAATTGCAACATAGTTGCTGCTTGTATGTATTTTTCCAGTCATGTATGGAGATTTCTGTTGAGATTACTTTAGAGTTTCGTTTGGAGATCGACCGAGTCGCTTTGGAGATGAATTTTGCTTTTCTCGAATTTTCATTTGATAAACGACTTTAGATGACCTTGTAGGTCATAGAAGTGAACTATGTGCGCATTTTGTACGCTAAAAGTTTAAAATATGGATAACAATTTTTGATAAGTAAAATGTAACATAACACATTGTGAACGAAATACGGAAGTTTAAGATTTTGACTTCAACTTGAACCTTCATTCATAATAAACTTAAAACAAATGTCAACTTTAAACACAACTAATTCACATGCAGAACAAATCATGAAAAGCAACATGGTAAAAGGTAGAGATTTACTTCATACCTTAACTTAAACAACTTAAAGAGGTGAGAGATGCTAACTTGGAGACTTTCATGGATAAAAATTTTTTAACGGAGAATTCCAATTGGCAAGCTAACACCAGACTTGCTATAAGCCCCTCGTACTCCGACTCATTGTTGATTGTGGAGAATTTGAACTTTATGACCTGCTTAATGATGAACCCTTCGGGACTTGTGAGGATGACCCATGCTCTACCGGCTTGTGAAGTGGATGACCTGTTTGATGTATATGAGGTCCTATCCTCCCTCTTTGGTTGAATTGTCGATCTTGCTTGTGTTCTTCGCACACCTCAGGAGCTTTTTTCACTTCGGCGGTATTCCCATTGAGAGATTTAAATATTCCCGGAGATTTTCATTTGATCTTTGGCGAATATTCACGAGCGATGTTGTTAGCTTCTTTCCTTTTTTTGTTAGTAGAGAATCTTGATCTACACTTTTATTTCAGGCTGGTCCATGACCTTATAGATCTTGGTGGTAGATTATTGAACCACACGAGGGTTGTGCCCTTTAAACACGTCGGGAAGACGGGAAGAACTCACACTTCGCCACCTCAGTGTGCCCAAAGAAAGACATACTTCCATCAAAGAGATTAACGAAGTCATGGGGTCCGTGGACCCGTCGAACTGGTCCATTGGTGGTACCTTAAGATCCCTGTATATCTTAGCTATTTCAATACTTTTTATTAATGAACTCTCTGAAGAGACCTCAGTCTCCCCCGATTGTGACCTGATGAATTCCTTGAACCTTTTTATGTCCTTCGCTAACAAGCTAGCCGTGCTTGAGCCTTCCTTCTCATAATCCTCATCATCGTCCTTAGAATACTCCTGTTCTGCGTTTCTATTTTTACGTTTCCTTGATGAGAACGAACCAGAAGGTGCTTCCGTTTTGGAATATTTACTCCCCATAGATGTCCTCCATGAAGACTCATAAGTCTTAGTTTGATACTCTGAAGGACTATGACCCTCAGACACCTCATGGAGTTCCTTTCTGCAACACCTAATGGAGTTCCTTCTGCAACACCTCATGGAGTTCCTTCTGCAACACCTCATGAAGTCCCTTCTGCAATCTGATTATCTCCTTTTTGTGCTTTACTTTTTCAGCTAATATTTGCCTTTCTAGATCTAAACGATGAAGCTCATCATCAACAATAACACTGCTTGAAGCTCCAATCTGCTTCTCTTGGGCTTGTTTTTGCCGCTTAATCTTCTCCAAATGTAAATGAGCATCATTTGTTAACACATGTCTCCCTTGCGGAGTAAGAACTAGCTACCGAGAATCCCTCTCTGATTTACGAGATTCGTTCAACAGATCTGATAGGCTCGGTCTCGACGCTTATGGAGCCATTTTGATTTCTCAACTCGTTTAGGACTAGGAATATCGCGGGTATTCGGAACCAGATTGCTTGTTCCTTGAGCTTCACCGGCCATTCTTCGTTTTTAAACGGAGAATTAGAGTCGATGAACGAATATTAAGCTCGATCTGTTAATATGTCTAACTGATTTTGGTGTGTGTGTGTTTTTGTTTTTTAGGAGGAGGTAAGAGCTCCTTCTAGCGCCATTGTTGAAGTATTGTATTATCAAATGACCCCTCTTTTACAATGTTGGAGCTACAAGTATATATATAGTGTTTTAATTGGGCCTTTAGTGGGCTTTACTATCTAAGTGGGCCTATGGCCCAACAGTGTCCTTGACTTGCACTCTAACCAACTGACCGGCAGAATCCCAGTACCACCTGAAACTGCTCTGTATGTGGATTATTCTGCCAACAATTTCAGCTCAATTTCTGCGGATATTGGCAAGAACCTCACCACTGCTTATTTCTTTTCTGTTTCAAGCAATAAGTTGACAGGAACCATCCCCGACTCCATATGTGAAGCTATTTACCTTTATGTTCTTGATTTGTCCAGTAATGGTTTGAGTGGAGTGATACCATCATGTTTACTTGGACAGATAGAACATCTTGCTGTAATGAATTTTGGGAATAACAATTTCACTGGACATATTAATGGAACCTTTGTGGAAAACTGCGGTTTAAAATTACTGGATATGCATGGTAACTGTTGGGCCATAGGCCCACTTAGATAGTAAAGCCCACTAAAGGCCCAATTAAAACACTATATATATACTTGTAGCTCCAACATTGTAAAAGATGGGTCATTTGATAATACAATACTTCAACAATGGCGCTAGAAGGAGCTCTTACCTCCTCCTAAAAAACAAAAACACACACACACCAAAATCAGTTAGACATATTAACAGATCGAGCTTAATATTCGTTCATCGACTCTAATTCTCCGTTTAAAAACGAAGAATGGCCGGTGAAGCTCAAGGAACAAGCAATCTGGTTCCGAATACCCGCGATATTCCTAGTCCTTAGAGAGTTGAGAAATCAAAATGGCTCCATAAGCGTCGAGACCGAGCCTATCAGATCTGTTGAACGAATCTCGTAAATCAGAGAGGGATTCTCGGTAGCTAGTTCTTACTCCGCAAGGGAGACATGTGTTAACAAGTGATGCTCATTTACATTTGGAGAAGATTAAGCGGCAAAAACAAGCCCAAGAGAAGCAGATTGGAGCTTCAAGCAGTGTTATTGTTGATGATGAGCTTCATCGTTTAGATCTAGAAAGGCAAATATTAGCTGAAAAAGTAAAGCACAAAAAGGAGATAATCAGATTGCAGAAGGGACTTCATGAGTTGTTGCAGAAGGAACTCCATGAGGTGTTGCAGAAGGAACTCCATGAGGTGTTGCAGAAAGGAACTCCATGAGGTGTCTGAGGGTCATAGTCCTTCAGAGTATAAAACTAAGACTTATGAGTCTTCATGGAGGACATCTATGGGGAGTAAATATTCCAAAACGGAAGCACCTTCTGGTTCGTTCTCATCAAGGAAACGTAAAAATAGAAACGCAGAACAGGAGTATTCTAAGGACGATGATGAGGATTATGAGAAGGAAGGCTCAAGCACGGCTAGCTTGTTAGCGAAGGACATAAAAAGGTTCAAGGAATTCATCAGGTCACAATCGGGGGAGACTGAGGTCTCTTCAGAGAGTTCATTAATAAAAAGTATTGAAATAGCTAAGATATACAGGGATCTTAAGGTACCACCAATGGACCAGTTCGACGGGTCCACGGACCCCATGACTTCGTTAATCTCTTTGATGGAAGTATGTCTTTCTTTGGGCACACTGAGGTGGCGAAGTGTGAGTTCTTCCCGTCTTCCCGACGTGTTTAAAGGGCACAACCCTCGTGTGGTTCAATAATCTACCACCAAGATCTATAAGGTCATGGACCAGCCTGAAATAAAAGTGTAGATCAAGATTCTCTACTAACAAAAAAAGGAAAGAAGCTAACAACATCGCTCGTGAATATTCGCCAAAGATTAAATGAAAATCTCCGGGAATATTTAAATCTCTCAATGGGAATACCGCCGAAGTGAAAAAAGCTCCTGAGGTGTGCGAAGAACACAAGCAAGATCGACAATTCAACCAAAGAGGGAGGATAGGACCTCATATACATCAAACAGGTCATCCACTTCACAAGTCGGTAGAGCATGGGTCATCCTCACAAGTCCCGAAGGGTTCATCATTAAGCAGGTCATAAAGTTCAAATTCTCCACAATCAACAATGAGTCGGAGTACGAGGGGCTTATAGCAAGTCTGGTGTTAGCTTGCCAATTGGAATTCTCCGTTAAAAATTTTTTATCCATGAAAGTCTCCAAGTTAGCATCTCTCACCTCTTTAAGTTGTTTAAGTTAAGGTATGAAGTAAATCTCTACCTTTTACCATGTTGCTTTTCATGATTTGTTCTGCATGTGAATTAGTTGTGTTTAAAGTTGACATTTGTTTTAAGTTTATTATGAATGAAGGTTCAAGTTGAAGTCAAAATCTTAAACTTCCGTATTTCGTTCATAATGTGTTATGTTACATTTTACTTATCAAAAATTGTTATCCATATTTTAAACTTTTAGCGTACAAAATGCGCACATAGTTCACTTCTATGACCTACAAGGTCATCTAAAGTCGTTTATCAAATGAAAATTCGAGAAAAGCAAAATTCATCTCCAAAGCGACTCGGTCGATCTCCAAACGAAACTCTAAAGTAATCTCAACAGAAATCTCCATACATGACTGGAAAAATACATACAAGCAGCAACTATGTTGCAATTCACCAAGAGACAAAGAAAAGGTAAAAAGAGCTCAAACACTTCGCCAAGTATCAATTCACCAAATCGCAAAGAAGAAAGGTAAAAAGAGCATAAAAAGGTAAAGGTGAAAAGATAAAAATAGCGCCAAATCGCTAAGAAGAAAGATAAAAATAGCGCCAAATCACAAAATCGCCAAGAAGAAGAACAAAAGATTCATCGACATCTCCAACTTCAAAATGGTGAAAAGGTAAAGTTTACGCCAAAAAATACACAAGGTAGCGCCAAACAACTCCATGAAGCTCGAGAGCTTCTTCGACAACCCCAACTACAAAATGGTGAAAATGTAAAGTTTACTCCAAACTACAAACAAAGTAACGCCAAACAACTCCATGAAGCTCAAGAGCTTCGTTGACATCTCCAACTTCAAAATGATGAAAAGGTAAAGTTTACGCCAAAATACAAACAAAGTAACGCCAAAAGACTCCATGAAGCTCAAGAGCTTCGTCGACATCTCCAACTTCAAAATGATGAAAAGGTAAAGTTTACACCAAAATGCAAACAAAAAGTAACGCCAAAAGACTCCATGAAGCTCAAGGACTTCATCGACATCCCCAACTAAATAACTCAGGATCCTTTTGGACATATCCAAATTTGCCAATCTAAAAGGAAAAAGGTAAAGTACGCCAAACATATGTTCTATTCACGCCAAGGAAACCTTCGCCAAAGAAAAAGTAGGTTTACGCCAAAAATAAACAAGATAGCGCCAAACAACTCCATGAAGCTCAGAAGCTCCATCGACATCTCCAATTTCAAAAACTACACCAAGTTATGCCAAGTCGCAGGATAAACCGTGCCAAGAGAATACTCGAAGCTCGTAAATTCTCCGATTAAACAGAAATGATAAAGTACGCCCAAACCAGGATTTGGTTACGCCATGAGATAGTAAGTAAAATGAAGGGGTAAGAAAAACCATGCCAAAGGACAATACTTCGATCACCTCAAATAGCTCATGGTTAAATTCCACATTATTAACGCCATTTCAAGCTACAATTCTATCCTAGGAAGGTCAACGATTGCAGCCCTGAGAGGCATAGTTTCTATTACACACTTAAAAATGAAGTTCCCCACAGACTTCAGCGTTGGTGAGGTGTGTGGAGACCAAAAATTGGGTCGCCAATGTTACATTAACTCAGCGCTCCCAAAGAAGTCGGTTAGCTCAACAACCTCTGTAAATCAGGTGGTCGAGATGGACCCAAGAGACATAATTGAGCTCCCCAAACCACCTAGCCACGAACCGGTTGAGGAGATTGCTTTATACCTCAACGATCCTGAAAAAGTCGTAAAGATCGGAACAAAATTACCATCTGAACTTCGTGAGGATCTCATCCAAACACTAAGAGAATTTGCTGATATTTTTGCTTGGACTCCCAAGGATATGTCAGGAATTCCAGCTGAGCTAGCTCTCCATCATCTCAATATAAAATCAGGAGTTCAAGCAGTAAAACAGAATAGGCGTATTTTCTCCAAGGAAAAGCAAGAAGCCATTAAAAAAGAGATTGATAGACTACTTGAGGCGGACTTCATCAAGCCCGTCCAGTTCCCAAAATGGATTGCTAATCCAGTTTTAGTTAAGAAAAGCAATGGCAAATGGAGAATGTGCATAGATTATTCGGATCTCAACAAGGCTTGCCCCAAAGACTTTTATCCGTTGCCTAACATCGACCAGCTCATTGACTCCACAGCAGGAAATGAGTTGCTATCTTTTATGGACGCATTCTCGGGATATAATCAAATAAAATTGGCTGAACAAGACCAGGATGACACGACATTCATAACCCACAAAGGGGTCTTCGGGTTCAAAGTCACTCCTTTTGGCCACTTGAACGCAGGAGCAACATTCCAGCATGCAATGGACACGATATTTGCTCCTCAAATTGGAAGGAATATCCAGGTATATGTCGATGACATTATAGCAATGTCACCGACAACCTCAGAACACATCAAGGACCTCAGGGAGACTTTTACAAGGATAAGGACCAGCTCCATGAGGTTAAATCCAGCAAAATGTTCTTTTGGTTTAAGTGGGGGACGGTTCTTGGACTTTCTTCTCACACATAGGTGAATTGAAGCAGACCCGAATCAAATAAAAACCATACAAAATATCACAGCTCCAAAGTGCCTCAAGGAGTTATAGGCCCTCGCTGCGTCCATCACAGCCCTCAGACGCTTCATACCTCAATCCTCAAAGAAATGCCTTCCAATGTATGAGGCAATCAAGGAAGCGTCAAAGAATAAGTCTTTCACCTGGACAAAGGAATGTGAAGAAAGCTTGCAAGGAATTAAAGACTTTCTTATGTCTCCACCCACCATGGCCAAACCACTTCAATGTGAACCATTAAAGCTATATCTATCGGCATCAGATTCTACTCTGGCTGCAGTATTGGTTAAAGAGGTCGATTCAGATCAGAAGCCCGTGTACTACACGAGCCACATACTCAAAGATGCCGAAACACGGTACTCAAATATTGAAAAGCTTGCTTACGCATTAGTCATGGCTAGCAGGAAGTTAAGACAATATTTTCAAGGCAGATTAATCATTGTGATGACGCCAAGCCCACATTTTAATCACACCAAAGTAAAGTACGTCAAAACCAGGCTACGCCATGAAACTCACACCAAAGGACAAAGCATCGATCACCTCAAACATTTCAAGAAACTCAGGCTCCTCTCGGACATCTCCAAATTCGCCAAATTCAAAGGAAAAAGGGTAAAGTATGCCAAATCTACATTCTAATCACATCGAAGAAATCTTCGCCAAGGAAAAGGAGCTCCAAAGAAATAGAAAATGGAGTTATAATAACCCAAGACAAGCGAAAACACGCCAAATCACCAAATATAACTATGCCGCAAAGTTCACGGACATCAGGGGCTACACGGACATCTACAACTAAATGCTACAAAGCATATTAAGTACAGAAACGCATCTAAACAAGTTGCAAGGCAAAGGAATTCAACATGGATAAAGCAAAAGATAATGTTAATAGAGTACATCAAACCAAAAGCCAATGATCGACAAATTCCGACATTTCAGCAGAACTCAAAAAACACAAATACGAGGAGTTAAAATTATATAATGCCTTTAGGGACATACCCCAGGCCAACATGAAAGTCTTCAAGCTTCACGAACGGCTTCAGAAGATTCAGTCTTCCTAGTCTCATTCTTCTTCGCCACATCGGTAAGATAGCAATCAAAGGTATATGCTCTTTACATCAATCCAGAACCAGGCAAAGTGGGTGACACTCTCTCCATAACCTTACTCAAACGAAGATAAAGTTTTAGCTTGGCATTTGACCAGTTGAGCATTTGACCTATCCAGCTTCTCAATCAGTTCAGTTCTCTCAGCTGCCCAAGCCTCTTCCTTCTTAGCAAGGTTCCCCTCTAAGGCTTCTGCAGCTTCCTTCAAGCTCTGGACTTCTATCCGCAAATCCTTCACTTGTCCGCTCAAGGTATCACACTCGGTAATCAACTCTGAGTTTTCAATATTCAAGGCTGCAAAAAGTTTGTCAACAGCAACAGTACTGTCGTCGGCTAAGTTCTTAGAGGTCTCCTTCAACCCCTCATTGAAGCTTCTTTAAATCCCTCACCGTCTCATGGAGCTTCTTCACCTCAGAGATATCTACGACGTCCTCAAGCTTCAATAACTTCTCCAACTCCATGGACAGCTACAAAGTAGAACAAACAGAAAAAGTATGAGAGCAAATACATCATATTCAGAACAAAGAAAAACGAAGCAGAACAGATAAAGATAAAGCACCTTATCAACAAAACTCTTACAAACATGGAGATCGTTTCCAACAACCATTCCAAAGACTTCCACGTTAACTCTCATAATTTGAGGAAAAGATCCCATGTCATTTTCAGAAAGCGAATCCACCCCACCAGAGCTCGGATAGCTCACCGGCTTCTTCAACTTTTTAGAATAATGACCTTTAAAGGAAAGCCCATCACGATGTCTCCTCTTCTCTCGATCTTTCATAACATTGGTTTCAGAGGCACCAATGCCAACCACACCAGAATGAGGCGCAGGCTCTTCGAGACAATCTCGGGTCCACTTTCTACTCCAACACTAGGCATCAAAGTCGAAGCCCATGCAGCTTTACTCTTAACAAGGCGGGCTAAAAATTCATCGGTCGGCATGTTTGCAAACAGTTTTACCAGTTCAAGCAGCTATGGACCAACCACTGCAAACATAAGAAGAATAGTCAGAACACCAAGGCATAAAGAAGAGTAGACAAGTACACAAAAAAAGAGGAAAGATGGTATCTAACAATAGGCCCAAGGAAAACTTACAACTACGCGGAGGTCCTAGAGCCTAAACGGTTCACCGACTTCACGCGGCCTGGAAAGAATCTATCACGACTATGCAGATGTCCTAGAGCCTAAATGGTTCACCGACTTCACGTGGCCCGGAAAGAATCTATCACGGTCCAATAGCCCTCAACTCATGGGAAAGTGGAAGGACAAGTCAACCGACCACTAAAGCCACAACCGCGTGTCATCGCAAATTTCAAAAAAAATGAGGATTTTTTCTTTTACTTTTTCGGTTCCCCCCATATGTTTTGTATTGTAACTTTTAAATATATGGTTTGCGCCTTGTAAAATAGGTGATTAAAAGATCTAAAAGATCTTTTTGTACTTAGGGGGGACTGAATGTTGGGCCATAGGCCCACTTAGATAGTAAAGCCCACTAAAGGCCCAATTAAAACACTATATATATACTTGTAGCTCCAACATTGTAAAAGATGGGTCATTTGATAATACAATACTTCAACAGTAACCATATAGAAGGAAATGTTCCAGAATCTCTGTCTAATTGTACAATGTTAGAGGTGATTAACCTGGGGAACAACCAGTTAAGCGATACTTTTCCATGTTTCCTGAACAGGTCTTCCAATTTGCGTGTCCTTGTATTGAGATTTAATAGGTTTTATGGAAGCGCTTTATGTTCAGGGCCAAGAAATCATTGGCCAAACCTTCAAATCATCGACATAGCTTCGAATCAATTTACTGGCAAGGTTCCTAACAACTGGTTTGTCAACTGGACAGGAATGATGTATAGCAATTATGGTGCCCAATTAGAGATCAGTCACCTGCGTTACAAGGTCTTCGACCTTGATACTTTACACTATCAGGATACTGTAACACTGAAAGATAAAGGGATAGAGGTGGAGCCTGTGAAGACTATTACAATCTTCACCTCCATTGACATCTCTTGCAACCAGTTCGAAGGGAATATACCAGAAACAGTGGGAAAACTCAAAACACTCTACCTTCTCAATCTATCACACAATGCACTTACAGGCTCAATTCCATCATCAGTTGGAAATATGAAAGAACTTGAAGCCTTAGACTTCTCTATGAACAAGCTAAGTGGAAGGATCCCCGCGGAGCTTGCAAATCTAACCTTCCTTTCATATTTGAACTTGTCATATAATGTACTCACTGGAAGAATTCCAACTGCAGCTCAATTTTCAACTTTTGAAGAAGGATCATTTAGAGGGAACAAAGGATTATGTGGGAAAACAGTGAACATTTCTTGCGTTGAAGCTGAAAAGAAAGCACCATCAGGGTCCGAAAATGATCAGTCCTCCAGTGACAATATTGAGTGGCAAAAGATATTTGCTGAAATTGGTTTCTCCTTGGGCTTAGGCATTGTTGTTCTCCCTCTTCTGTTTTACAACAGATGGAGAAGATTTTACTTTGAACATGTTGATCGTGCACTTTCGAAGATTTTACACATGCACCTCTTTCGAAAGAGAAGAAATCAGGGACAAAGAAGAGGTAACAGAATCCATAGAGCAAGTACATAAACGTTGGAAGGTCATGGAGATGGCTAATGAAGCCAAGTCTTTTATGACTGCATAATGTGCATGTTTTTTTCTCTTTCTGTCCAATAAAAACAAGTACATCTTGCTGCTCGATCTTGTGAATTCAACCTCAGTTGTCTCACTTAAAAGTCTAATTAAATTGTTTGAGTTAAATTCCATATTTAAAAAAAGAAAAAAAATTCTTCTAGGACATAATGAGTAATTTAAAGAAAAGATGATTATTATTATAATTTTTGCTTGTTGATTTTAGTAGAATTTTAAAAATTAAAAATTCTCAATGAATATAATTCCTGTGACCTCACTCCCTAAATATATATTTGTACTGATAGAATTTTTATAATTCTAAGTTCTAACATGGATGGAAAAATAGAATAGTTTATTACAAAAATCATTTAATAAATAGATAAATTTAAATCAAGTTGAAACCATAATAACACTATATATAAATAATTTTGAAATAAAAATATTATAACACTTTAATATTAAATCGGAATTGGATACAAATTCATTTTTTCTTGCCGCAATGGTGTAGTGATTTGAACTTTTGGCTTTTTAAGAGAGATTAAGGCCCCGTTTGGACAATGGTTTATTTCTGCTGTTGTTTGGTAAATTTTAAAAGGAGCTTGGTTGAAAAATTGCTCTGCTGTTGTTTGGTAAATTTTAAAAGGAGCTTGGTTGAAAAATTGCTTTTAAAGAAAGCATGTCCCTCCATGCTTTAGGTAAAAGGTGCTTTTTAGCTTTTACAAGAAGCTGATATGAACATCAAATGGGTGAAAGACAAAAATATCCATTTTTTTAGGTAACATTAACAATAATACCAATTCTCATAATTTTTGACAAAAATACCCGGTAGGATACGCATTTGCCAAATGCGTATCCCAGATACCCATTTGGTAAATGCGCATTCAATAAGTATTTTTGCGCACTTTTCAGAAATCGGGTATTTTCATCAATTTTTTTTAAAAAAAACAATCATTTTTATCATTTTTTCACATCAAAGCTCATCAAAAATATCATTTTTTACAAAATAATATGTAAAATATGCATACATCAAAAATATTATCATAAAGTAATCCCAAAGTGTATGTATGTGAAATTAGGGTGTTGGCCCCCAATATCACAATTTGAAAGGAAATGACCCCAAATATCACAGCTCAAAAACTTGGCCCCAAATATCACTCCATAACAGAGGTTCGTCTAGCGTTTTGAATTTTTTTATTTTTTTTTTCAAAACGTTAATGCGTGTAGCGTTTATGGGCTAAAGGGACAGTAAATGCTACTTAAAGTAGCGTCAAGTGTTTTTTTTAAAACTAATTAGAAAACGTTAATTGAAGATATGTTACCAACTTCAAAACGCTACTTAAAGATAGGTTACCAACTTCAAAACAGAACATGAAGTAGCGTTTGTGGCGTTTGTTAATTTTTTTTTAATATATACGATCATTCCGAATATTTCTAAACCCAAAACGGAATTATTGAACCCTAAAAATTAATTGTTGAAACCCCTAAATTTAATTAAAATTGTTTTTTCTAAATTTAAAAATTTTAATTCAAAAATTGAATCCGGCGGCCTGATTTTTAAACGCTACGCGTTTAAAAATCAGGATAAGTTAGGGTTTAGGGTCTAGGGTTTAGGGTTGTAAACAACCCTAAACCCCAAACCCTAAACCCTAAGTTCGTATACGGTTTATTCGTCGTTCCGAATATTTCTAAAACCCAAAATGGAAACATTGAACCTCAAAAGTTAATTGTTGAACCCCTAAATTTAATTAAATTGTATTTTTTAAATTATAAAATTTTAATATTGTTTGCAAATATATATTTAAGAGAAAAAAATGAAATATAAAACATCTCAAACGCCACATAAAGTGGCGTTTCCACCCCCAAAACACTTCTTTAACTAGCGTTATAAGCAAAACAACAATTCAATTAGCGTTTTCAAAAAAAAAAAAAGTGACAACGCTACATGAAGTAGCGTCTTTAAAAAAACAAAAAAAACAAAGAGTGAAGACGCTACACGAAGTAGCGTTTTGGCTAAAAAATTAAAATGCTACACGATATTGTGTTATGGAATGATATTTGGGGCCAAGTTTTTGAGATGTGATATTTGGGACCGTTTGTCTTAAAATTGTTATATTGGGACCTTTTTTCGTGAAATTATGACACAATGGTCACATGCATCAATTAGAATCCCAATGGCATCATCACTCACTCACTCCCCTCCAGTTGTTGATCCTCATCACAATCAATCACTAAAACGACACATTCAACCTATGCGCTGCACTCAATGTTTAAAACACTACTGAAATTCCACTCCCTGCAATAAACCCTGATATTTTTGGTTCTCCAACTCTCATGGCTACTCCTGCTGCATAAGTACATATTTTATCGTTTTATTTTCTTGTTCTTATAATCTTATCTGTTTTTGTTATATGATCTGTGTTTGTTATTGTTTACAATTTCGACCTTACATTATGTCCAATACATAATTAGCTGGAGCTTATCTATTTTGTGATTAAATCATGTTTAAATATTACTTGCAATATTTAGTTTAGTTCATAAGATGTTGGTGGTGCTTTATAGCACTAAATTTTTATATTTCTTGGTGAAAACTTGCATATTTTGTTTACTAGTCAAGAGTAGGACTGTTGTTTTTTATTTAATTTCTGTCTGTTGTGTCCTACCCATAATCCTGTTTTTCGATTGCAATAGGGAGAAGGGGGGGAGGGGGGGATGGGGGATAATTACCTTATATCTTTATAAACTTATGCTTAATTTATAAGATGAATATCTAAAAGCACAAGAAAGCTGTTTCACTTGATCAGACATTCATTCATGTAACGATTTTTTTCCAAATAGCGTTACTATGATTTAGAGACCTTATCCAATTCTAGGTTAAATTTTTTGCCATTTGTACCATCTAGTGTGATTGGGATCTTTATATTTCATCTTTGTCAAAATCTGTTACAATTATACTCTTAAATGAAAACGTTTTGTGCAAGTTATGTAAGAAAACTCAATGAGTTCTTGTTGTTTATTCATCTCTGATGCTGATCAGAGAAACCATTACTATCGTAGTAATTGTTTCTTCTTCTTAATTTCTTCACATCTCTTGTTTATTTAGTGGATTATGGAGAGGCAAATATTAAACAAAATAAAAAATAAAATGTGATGTAATGATTATATGCCATGCATACACTTCACAAACCCCCAAAAAACTGTGCTGCTGTACCTTGTTTTCTGGATTAGTAGAAATATCAGTATTTTAATAAAGTATCTGTATCACATCAAATGGTAACCTTTTCAATTCACATGGACTAGGTGGAAAAATCTGTCTCATAGAATGAACACAGGCCTAGGAGACCTCCACCTGACTTGCCTTCATTGCTTCTTCATGGAAGGATAGTTTACATAGCCATGCCGGTAAGAGCAATTGATTATTTTTATTATATGACACTTTGAAATACTATATTTGTTGTTGTTGCTTATTTCATAAATGTGTTAAGTGTTTTTTTATTAGTTGGTCCCACCAGTGACGGAACTCGTGGTTGGCGGAAGCGGAACTAATGTATTTGCAATGGATGTATCCCAAAGATCCTATCTATCTTTATATAAATTCTATGGGAACGACTTGAGATGATGGTGAAACGGTTAGGCTTTCATGAAAATTATTTGATTATTTTATTTAGTAGCATATTTTCTGACATAAAACATCAGGGTAATAATTTGGCATCATGTTTATAACTTATAACCAGTTTTGTTCATACTTGGCTCAAAAAGTTATTCTTGTCATTGTGTCTTCTTTCTCTTCCCGGTAAACATCAAATTAATTTGTAATACATTTTAGTTGTATATCAACTAATTCGAGATGTTTTTTTTTATTTAGGTTGGACTGTATACATAGGGTTTTGCAATGTATGATGCAATGATGCAATTAAAGGATGAGGTATTTTTTCTTAAACGCTACTTCCTCCATCCCTAATTAGATCGACAAATTAATTATTTGAATTTCTTTGTAATTAAAAATTTGACATTTAAATTTTTATTTTGAAAATGAAAATTTGAAAAATAATTTGTCGAGCTATTTTCTATATGCACTTTAAAATTTGTGCAGAAATTCAAAAGGACAACTAATTAAGAACGGAGGGAGCATTTTGCTTTGTTGGATTCCCATATGTATTAAATTTACAAGAACACGGAGCTGAAGGTTATCTTGTTTTCTTTATTCTTGTGCTCTTATAATGTACAACTGTCTTATATGCAACAAGTATTTTTCCTTTTGTTATAATAACAGTACAACCTAGTGAATCCTACACCTTCACCTTAACAAACGTATTATGTTGTCTATTTGAATAATGGTTGAAAGCAGATGATGTAGGACAGGGGTTGAAAACAAGGATTTATGGAACAGAAACTATAAAAAGGATAGATATTTGTGGATTAACCGCTGAAAATCCACGTCTAATGTGTTACCCCTAGAGTTTCTCAACCGCAGCAACCCATAACAAAAGAGAAACAATACTCAATTTCAATAATAATTCAACTCTATTTAACAATGAAGATTACAATTGTTTATATAGTAAATCCTAAAACTTAGCCATCAAGTTAAGATCTTCTAATAAAGGAAACAAATCCTTTTTATTATTTTATTCCTATAATCTAGAATTTTCGTAATAATCTATTTATCTAATATAACTAATACCTAGTATATTACAATCAAATCTATTCTTGATTAATAACATAAAATAGAAACAAATTAATGATTTAATTCCTTGTTCCGCATCATTCTCCTCGCCTTTGAAGAAAATTCGTCCACGAGTTTTATAAAATTTGAGAATCAACGAACAAAGAGATGACTTGTCGTAGTACTTGAAGACATCAAACTCCAACTCCATAAGCAAGATCTTCGGAAACAACACTCGCTCAATAGGATTTTTTGATGTGGTAGTCATTCCCATTATGTTGTCAATGCCTAAAAAATCAACATATTCCACCTTGATGATATTCTCGCGGTTTACAACTTCTTCACTTTAACGACCTCGTCTATTTCTTCTTTTTCAATGTTAAAATACTGAATAGACGCCTCTGCATTTTGTTTTTCAATGTTAAAACACTGAATTGTAGGCTGTTGAACAATCTGATTTTCTTTGACAATCACATGTTTACTATGTGATCTAATATCCTCGTGGTGTCTAAAAGGTTCTCTTGACACTTTTTCACCAGTAGGTTGATATTGAGGCAGGGATGGAGGTCTTACAAGTGGAGGATTAGGTTGTACGCCAAGTTTATCCATAATTTCTCTTAGCATTGCTTGCAGATATTGCATCTGCAAACCCAAATCTTCGAGTTTATTCTCCACATTTCGTAATCTCATATTATTTTGCCCGCTATACGTATCAAGACGGCTGTTTACTGCATCAACATTAATCATTGTGTAAAATTGAGGGCTGACTTGTAAGTTCTGGACAAATCAGGGGCTGTTGTAACTTGCAGGAAGTTTGGGAACTGTTTTGTAATTTTCTGGAAGGCAGGGTCTTGTTTTGCAAATTAAGGACTTTTTAGTAGGTTTCAGGGCATGGTTTATGATATACTAAAGATCTGGACAGAGGCTGAAGGTTGGTGGTTGTGATGGTTAGTAGTGGCTGCTGGGCGGCGGATGGTGGCAAAAAATGGCTGTTGGTGGCGGCTATGTCGGCAGATGGTGGTTTGTGGTGTTTGGGTGGAGGAACGGTGGCTTTGATACTACTTGATATAGGACAGGGGTTGAAAACAAGGATTTATGGAACAAAAACTATAAAAAGGATAGATATTTGTGGATTAACCGCAGAAAATCTACGTCTAATGTGTTACCCCTAGAATTTCTCAACCGCAGCAACCCATAACAAAAGAGAAACAATTCTCAATTTCAATAATAATTCAACTCTATTTAATAATGAAGATTACAATTATTTATATAGTAAATCCTAAAATTAGCCATCAAGTTAAGATCTTCTAATAAAGGAAACAAATCCTTTTTATTATTTTATTCCTATAATCTGAATATTCTTAATAATCTATTTATCTAATATAACTAATACATAGTATATTAAAATCAAATCTATTCTTGATTAATAAAATAAAATGGAAACAAATTAATGATTTAATTCCTTGTTCCGCATCATTAGACTTGTGATTAAAGTGTCAAAGCAGTTGTTACTTGCTTTCTAGTAGATTAGACAAGATGGATAATGCTTTAGGAGTACAATCTTGGTGATAATTGTAAATGAAATTATTATAGGTCTTTGTATGTGAGTGTGGAGAGGACTCGGAGAAGTATAGGGATAAGAAATTATTGCTCATTGTGAAATTGCCAATGAAATTACGTTAATGATTGAGAAGCAGTTCTTCAAATTAGATAGGAGAGGTTTAGAGAACAAATCAAGGCCATCAGTTTTTCACGGGCATCTCCCTCGGACTTTAGTGTTCCCGAGGCCTTTTGAATAAGAGATAGGGTTATCCTATTTTTTTGTCTTCTCTACTATCTTTGGATTTACATTTGGCGAGGACGAGGTCATTTGTGGTATCATTTAGTGAATTTGAAGTTGCTTTGACGAGACATTCTCATCTTTTGCTGCCCAGTGTACGATCATGTTTGGACATCATTCATTTTTGCAATTTGCAGTATAAGTAATTCAGGTTACCTTTCCATGATTAGTACAGGGTATTTATAGGTGATGTATCTCGGATTATTTGATTGGGAGGGCCAAACATATGATTATTATTTAAATGTGTATGGTAAGGTGAGGAAGTATTGTAAACGACATTGAATTATCAAAAATGTTTTTTTTGGGCTACCAGATAAGTTTTTTAAACATGTCAAGTTCAACTTCCTTAATCAATATTTGATAAATCTCATCCGGTTTTCGCTTCTTTAGCAGGGTTCTTGTGGTTGGTACATTTAGTGCTCAGGTTGTATTTGAAAAGAATCGCTTTAGGAGTTTCATAGTTGCAATTATCGCTTAGGACTTTCATAGTTGCAATTGTAACTATGCTCGTCCTTGATGATGTAATGCATTATGAGTATTAATTACTTTCTATTCCTCAATCTTTATCTCATGCTGTGCTGCAAATCACATTTCAATTTAATTGCATTACAATTTACAAGTAGCCATAGATATCCTAATCGGGCGCAAAAGTAAATATCAGTATTATTTGCCCAATTTTTGTATTTAGGTATTGTTTTTTCCTTCTATTCTATCTAGTTCTTTCAAGACCCTTTACTTCATAGGGCATCTTAAATCTCTTGCGCGGTGGTAATACTTTTTTTTGGTTTTAGGACTCTCATGTCTTTCCGTGTACCTTTCTCAACTTTCTGATGACTTATTTTCTAGTTTTTTTTTTTTTACCCTAGAGAAACTTCATGATGTTTAAAGTCTCATTTCCCACTTATTCAGATACACGCAGTTGGAGTTGGAGCTGCTATAGGTCAGGCATGCCTCTTACTTGCTATTGGATCTAAGGGTAAAAGATTTATGATGCCACATGCCAAAGGTATGAAGTTGTTTGGTGCATGATTAGTAATTAACCATTTTGTTCTTCTGCACTATTTTTAATCAGCGTCACATACAAAGATTTCAAGGACTCACTTAATACTTTTCAGCCATGATACGTCATCTGGGTTAATGCCATCAAGTGATGTACTTATTCGTGCGAAAGAGGACAGTCTAAATTCAGTGGTAGCTTTGGCACAAATAAAACTTGAAAACAATATATAAACTTATTTTTTGGTGAATCATTGTGATTGAACATCTAATTGTGGATCAGGTCTGGAAGTTTCTTCTGGGGTTGTGGTTTACCTTGAATGTTTTTTAGATCATTAGTTGCATTCATCATATTTTTGAAATTTTGTCACCACATTCTGGAAGAAGAAATTATAATGCATTAAGATTTCCAATTTTAATTTTTAAGTGGGAATGAGTTTTGGTATCTTCTGCAATCTGCTTTCATAGCTTCCGATATCATATTACAACAAAGTTTAAAGCTATGCTGGAGTAGGCCATAGCCAGTAAAGACCAGTTAATTGTAGAATTATATTCTAGCATCCCTGACAAGAATATGAATGTTTCATATC
The DNA here is from genome assembly GCA_037693485.1 of Kitagawia praeruptora. Taxonomy (NCBI): domain Eukaryota; kingdom Viridiplantae; phylum Streptophyta; class Magnoliopsida; order Apiales; family Apiaceae; genus Kitagawia; species Kitagawia praeruptora. The sequence continues at coordinate 45,220,773 of CM075354.1, forward strand.
ATGTTCACTTAGTGCAGAAACAAATTTTGGTATCTTCTGCTTTCAAAATTTTCATATTATTATTTGTTACAAAGCATAAACCCATGCTGAAGCAGAGCTGTAGTCACAGAAGGCCCATTAGTTCTAGATATCTGTCCTAGCATCCCTCATTGTAGTGTGAATGTCTTATAATTTATCCTATGATTGACAAGTGAAGCTATGGCTGTCGGATCTGCGTATTTAAATGTTTATGTACCTTGCATATTATGTTATGGATCTGGAGACTTATTTATTTGATTTTACAGGTACTAATAAACAGAGACATAGTTAATCTCTTGGCCAAGCACACTGGAAATGTAAGTGCCATATGTAGCATCATTGAAATTTAGTTTTTAAACTTACTGAATGAAGGAAAGCTACCTCACCTCCCCCCAAAGAACAGGAAAAATTAAAAGAGAACTGGTGCACGATAAAAAATTAAGTGATCACTCATTAGAATTGTTCTCTGCCAGTCAGTTGAAGCTGTAGCCCATGTGATGAGGCACTCATTTTATATGGATTCCACAAGAGCTAAAGAATTTGGCATCATTGATAAGGTGGCCGTTCAATCTATACGCTGTTCTGCATATTATTCTTTTTAATTATAGATTTTGCTTCAGATATTCTGGCATGGCCAGGAAAACACATTGGCAGATGCAGCCTTGCCAGAGGATCGGGACAAAAATGCTGGCATCACTGTTCTAGATGCAGTTTGAGTTTATCTAATGGAATGACATGTAGTAAGTGATTCTATCGTAATTGTTTTCAATAGATTATATGAAATGCAATGGCATTTTTCTGATGAGTTTCAGGGGAAGTTCTAATTGCTCAACTAACGGCCAGTTAATCAAGCAAATAGATTTGGGTACCCGACTGTGAAGAATCACTCATTATGTTTGATACAGTTCTAGTCTTCTTGCACAAGTCTATGATATGTATGCAGATGTTGGGAGAGAATGAGTTGAAAATTACTGGAGAGGAACAATGGGAAAGCTATATAGTAATTTAATGGTAGAGTTAGAAGTAGAACCGAAACATAAATGTATTAGTGTTTTTTTTTTCTTTTGAACATGTCATATTACCTACTGATCAAGCAACAATTCAGCTTTAAGTACAAAATCTACCAGAAATCTTATAATCCCAAGCTACTCATGATGGTCACGTGGTTCTGAAAGTACAGGAGTAATAATCTAAACAATTTTGAAGCTTTCTTTCAGTATGACCAACTTCAATTCCAATGCTCACTGCAAAAAAAAAAAACTTTGGCGCTTGGATAGAGCTGATGTATATCTTTGTTTGTAAATATTTATTCCGTTTCCTTTATTAATTATTCTTGTCATCTATGTCACTACATGTATACACACATCTGTGAGATACTCATTTGGATGTGCATATCCTACCATATCAAATGTTTCAAGCAGAAAACTATACTTAAGCAGAAAACATGTTCTTTTTCTAGGTACAAGAAAATTAAGTACTAGGTAAACCAAATTGGTTGGATATTGTGATGAAAGCTATGATAGTGGAGGAAATTAAGTTGTGGTGTTTTTTGCGCTTGAAAAGTCATTCAGAGGAGAAACAGAGCTCATGATGTAAGGCTGTAAACAAGGGTCAGCTTAGAATTTCAACTTGGGAGCAGTGGAAATATAATTTTATATTAACAAGCTCATAAGGGGCCTCAGTTTTTTACCCTACATTAAAATTAAAAATTGGATTATTCTTCGAGCTTATGGATCATAATTGTAAATTATACCTTGCGAGTCACTTATATTTGAATAAATATTCGCATATGAAAATTGTCTTGTTCTATTTCTATTTTATTCTATACAGTTTTGCAGGTTGCATTTGAATAAAAGCAACTCTGAAAGTGAAATGAATTTCAATATTTTTGCAAATTAAACAGGACAAATTGTCTCAAGGCTGGTGGTTGGAGTGGTTGTACAAGTGTTGTCCTCTTCGGCTTACCAATTGAATGCTTCTTTCGACTTGCCACTGGTGGTTAATGGTTAGTAGCTTTTACTTCCAGCTAAGTAATGTCTTTTGCTTCATGAACATTGTCCATAATTGACCTTTAAACTTTAGATGTACAACCTAAGAATTCACAAGAGCAGATCTTAGTAGTTGGGGTCCTTGGGAAGTGAGAATGAAGAAATGGGAGGGATAATGGAAGCCCAGGAACAATGAATGAAGCCTGAGAGTAGATAGAGTTACACTTTGTTTTACTTGGCTAATCAGATGAACATTTTTAAAATATCAGTAATATTTTGTCTCCATTCTTTCGTAATTGCAATGCTCATTCTTCTAAAATTCTGTTTTTGTTCATCTCCAATACACCCCCCCCCCCCCCCCCAAAAAAAAAATAAAATACGCAGTTGCTCTTGCTTCTAACAGTTAGGCACATTAAGTTGGCAATATAGATTTATAACTACCATGGCTTTGCCGTGCAGGTAATAGCCTTGTGCAAACAGTAATGAACCCTACAAGCAAGGGAATTATGCAAGTGTAGAGGCATAATAATTCCCACATAAAAGTCTCTGAACATTAGTCAGAATACTCAGAACCTGTAGTGAGGACCCAGAATCATCAATAGATTTTGAGATGAAATTCTAAAAGTGTGGGTAAAAATGGAGCCACAATTCTTGATGGGTGGGCTAAATGAGCATGATTTCTTTCTTAAACCCGAAATTTGAACCTTTTTTGACCACCAGTCCAATTTGTACTGAAAATTAATCACTGCACTACTTTGTTCTGTTCACACTCTGGAGTCGCAAAAAGCTTTGCTTAAACAGCTAAAATTTTGGTGTATTTCTTTTATTTTAGATATCTGATTTAAGATGTTCTTCCATTTATCTTAATCATCTGAGAAGCGAAAATCCATTTAAATCTTTCATTGACTATGAATTCATTGAATTCTTTTTTTAGCATTGGAATGAAGCGCTTTATTGTATAATTTAGGCCAAAACAATTAGTACTGCAGTCTGCATGGAGTGTGGTATCTAGATAACATGTTAACAACGGACTTTCGTTATATCCAGAAAATTGGCGATATATATTTACTGCAGAGATCTTAAGAAATTGGTCGATAAGAAATGTATTGCAGGTTAAAAAAAATAGTATGTACGGAAAAATACAGTAAAGAATTATTAGGTCTACTTTAAGGACAGGCAATAATAAGCTCCATGTGCTAGTAGATAAGGTGCCCATGATAGTAAAACACGGACAGTGGTTCTAAAAATAAAGGAAGCAACTGATACAACACAATAGGCAATATTTCCTATCTGCAATTGTTACTGTTTCTTCAATGTATTCTGATGGAGTCCCATGTTTGTGTAATATAGTCCCCCGAGAGCTACTTTTAGCTCATAATATGTATGCAAGTAAAATAGGGTTAAGGCTCCCCATGTTACCATCCACACTCTAAATGTTTATGAGGAAATTCTTGCATACTTCAGTGGAATGCTTTTGCTGTAACATATGCTCAGTTTTGTCAAACCAGGCATTTATTTAACTACTATATATGAACTCCAATTCTCTTGGACTCCCTCTTCATTCACTAGTCAATTTGAAGCTGTTTTTGTTCCGTTATACTAACGGTATTGCCTTTAAAAGGGTGAAATGTTTATAGAATACTTTGATATCGAACAGACTCTCTACTCGCAGGGGTAAGTTCTTCATAGATATCATCCGCCTCTACTCTGTTACGAATGACTCTCTACACCTAGGGAGTATATTGTTATGTTTTGGTTCGGTTACAACTATAATTACGAGATAGCAAATGGAGTATATTGTGCCATACTGCCATTGGAGACTAAAATTACTGTAGACTGAGATTTCTGTGCTCAAGTAAAAATGCAACGAGCAGAAGGAATGAATGGTTGAACTCAAATATACATCAATCACATGGAGGACAATGTAGGACTAAATGCAAATATTGAAATATAGTATTGTACAATTGTATTGCTTGCAGAAAAAGTGGTCTTAAAGGTGAAAGCAGGTACACCTCAACATTGTTGCATTACAAAAATTTATCACCAAACATGTTTTTGTTTTTAACACAAAAAGTAGAAACAACTGTCTGTGCTTTACTTTGAAAACACAGTTGTATTAGGTACTTTAATTAGACTAAACAAGGAATATGAATATACACACTCATCCCTAGCTATAATACAACTCACAGTTTTAAATGTTTATATACATATATACAAACACATTTCTAACACTTAACAAGGCCTCCATTAAACCTAAACTTTTAATACCCAACGGTGGTCCTGCTTGCCAAACATAAATTTATTTAAGGGCCCCTTTTTATAAATTTTGTGATAGAAATTTGTACATTTATATGGAATAAAATTGATACCTTGTTGCATTATTGATGATTCTTGTTATTGGAGGTAGATAATTGTTGAAGAAAGGAATTCCATTATATTGTGCATAGCATGTGAACGTCTTTAATATTGCCTTTGATATTCTTGTTGACAAGGCTGTCGCGTGCCTATCAAATAATAATATCTAACAAATCCTTCTAACTATGTAGTAGGGTAAGTCAGAGTCGATCCCACAGAGACAAACGTGTCAATCACCAGTTGTTCTCGATTCAATTCAGCCAAACAAGTAACACAATAAAATATCAAAGATTATTATACTAATTTTATACTAATGCAATTAATCAATTAACTAAAACATCCAGAATTAAGTGTCACCACTAGCATGAATTAATGCAATCGTGAATTCCCTCCCCAATCAATCGTATAATACTCAACAGGAAAAGTGCGCCCTATAAATTACCAATAACCTCTCTCGAGTATTAATGGCTTCTCTAAAATACAATCAAGCCTATTCTCATGGTATCATGCAATTCAGAGACATTAATCACAGCACCCTAACTTCCTAACAATCCGTTCTACCTATTCTCATGGAGAAGTTCATGTCCTCATTGGATAAATCACAACCATCTAAATCCAACTCTCGTTGATAAATAGATACTGGTTCAAACAATACACATAATCACGTCTGATTTGTAATTGCTAATTAAAACAACTCAATAAGCAAGAGCAATTAAACAATCAAATTGGGGGAATTGGGAAATTCACACATCAATCATAACTAGGGTTCTACTTAACCCTAGATTAATTATCTACTCATACATAATTAAACTAATAAAACAAGAGATATAATATGAACGCATATTATTATAAAGAATAGAGAAAAACCTTCAATCTCCAAAGAAAAGTGAATAGCTATCTCCAATCTCTCTATACTAGAATATACAAGTTATGTACAATAATTTTTTTATCCTTCAAAATAATATCCTAGATGTGCTTATATAGGCTCTAAAAGTCTTGCCCAGCAAGAAAATACCAAAACAGAATTATAATAGAATTTCTGCAAAAATACGTTTCCTAAATTGAATATGTTTTATTAAGGAAAATTCGTATCTTCTTTTCTTCTGTTTTTCCGAACCTTTCCAGTTGTGCTTGGACGTCTGGGCCTCTTTAGAATGATAGAGACTCTCGTTATCTTCGCGTGGACTGCTTACGGGCCCCAAACGGAGTTGTAGAACTCAAGATATGGCCAAAATAGTAAAAACTATAATTTTTCAGGGGCAACTTGCGCCCAACAGTCTGTTCTTCGCGCAGATTGCTCCTACCCGGCGCAATTTGCTCGTGGGAATCCTATCCCAAGTTGTAGAAAATCTCCCAGGCTTCGCGTGGGCAGTAAGATCGCTGAAAACTGACTTCTAGAACTCCAGATATGTCCAAAACAGTGTAGACTGCGCAACCGTCTCAGAAATCCGAATTTTAACTAATTTATTCTCCAAAAACGATAGAAGCATCAACCTTAATCAACATTCTTGTAACTCTGCACAACTAAGCAAAACACATCAAAACTACACAAACTTGAGTCCAAAACAATCAATTTAAGCCGATATGAATGCTCCAAGTAGATATAAAATCCACTTATCAAACACCCCCAAACTTAAACCGATGCTTGTCCTCAAGCATTAACAATTACAACTAACTAAGTAACTAGTACCACTTCCGTAGGTGATCACGGTTGCATTTGGCATATGCAACAAGCCCTTTAAACCCCTAGGCAGCCCTAGTGGACGAGTAAGGTCTCGTGAGGGCCTATAGCGAATGTACCCACAAAATCCAATGCAATGCAATGCATGAATGCAACTAATATGAAAATGCAACTAATCTAGTACTAATATCCTACCATACCTTCGAATCCTCTCATGCCATATCAACTTAAGAATCAAAGTAAATATTGCGATGTCTTGGTGTCGAAAGTGTAAGTATTCACATAGTCTACTCAATGAACATGCATAAGTCCTCACAAGTCCATGTCAAGTGTAAGAATAAGTTAGTAAACATGCTAAGCCTACAAGAGTACATCTTTGAGACAAAACTCGGGATCTCATACGCAAAAACAAGCAAACACTCACAATCCACTCACAAAAAAAAAAATATTCACTCAAGAACAAGGGTAAGTGTATCACTCAATTCCAACAAAATCATAAACATGCTTGACATTTGGTATCAATCTAACTCTTAACACAACATACATCAATGACGATAATCAAAAGGTCTTTATTTGGGTTGTAACGGGGCTAGGGACAAGGTATGACAAGTAAGCCAAAATAGGTGAAGTGTCAAAAGCTAGTAAGTACCATAATAAACCATTCACAACACCCTATTTTCCCCCCCACAAAATTTTTCTATTATTCTTCCAACAAAAACACTCAACTAGTCGACTGAAATAGGATCACAACAAACACAATATGACAAATATGCTCTCATAATATTTTTTTTTTCTTTTTTTTTTCTTTTTTTTCTGTTTTTTTTTTCTTTTTTTTTTCTTTTTTTTTTTTCCGAGAGCTAGGTAAAACAATAATATAACAATAACAATGATCCCATGAATTTATTACATATGTCGACTATCAAGTAAACAAACCCAATTTCAATATTTCCCCCAAAAGTACGACCAACAATAAACCCCTCCTTGCACACCTTATTACTCCCTTAAGCACTTTACTAGCCTTTGACAATGTGGGTTCAAATTAATGTAAGGCTAATACAAGAAAAATGTCTAGGCAAGTAATGTGGTATGTCATCGAAAAATAGGATTAAGCTCAACGGGTTAACTAATTGATCATGTAAACATGGTGTGGTAATATGGGAAAATATGTGGTTATTCCTACATGCCTTTATCATTTTAATCGTCAAATAATGTCATGCGTTTCAAGAAAGACCTCAAACAACTGCTAGCAATGCAAACAATCTGTGGACACTCAAGCAAATGAATAAAATTGCAAAAAATATGCAATATGGCTCAAAATCTCACTTGGTGGAAAAACATACTCAATCCCAAGCAAAAAAATCTCTCTGAAGCACCTACTTGTATTCAAAGCATGCGAACTAAATCATCTTGCACATATTCATGTCCTTCTAATCACTTACAACATTCAATAAGTCTACTAGCTTCAACTTACTAGTGTATGTGTGTGCACAAGAACAAAGCATATCACTTCTCAATCAAAAGTGTCAACAACACAAAATTCCTATCAAGCATGGGTGCAAATGCAAACTATTATGAACTCACATGGTATATAAAAATAAAAAACAGAATGTCCTATATGAAACAAACGTAGATAACACGAACATAAATGCATAATTTACTACTACTAATATGCAAAGCATGAAATCCTACATGAACAAATAATACAATAACAACTACTAATCCCTCAAACCACCCCCAAACTTAAAATATTCAATGTCCGCATTGAATGGAAGTAAATACAAGGGATAGTAGAAACATACCTGCAATGCGCCTTACACCACCTCATCCACGCTCGTCTGGCGCCGGATGCATGCGTGGGCGCTTCACGCGCGGGAGCCTTCTGTCCACCCAGGCGCAGGTGCGCGTACTGGCGCTTCATGCGCGGGCGGTTCCTGTTCAGACTTTTTTTTTTTTTTTACATCATACTTCTACAAATCAATTTTATTCCTGAAACACTTCACACAAAATTCATCAAGGCACCTTGTGGGAGTAAAAAAAAAAAAGGAAATAAAAAATATCTAAGCAAAAAAACTCATGGGTTGCCTCCCAAAAGCGCATTTGTTTAACGTCGTTAGCCCGACGCCTGTTGACAATTATCTTGGCGAAAAAGCATATAGATGTACATATCTCCTAATTTGAATTAATCTAATAATGTGAGCACCAATTAGATAACCAAGAAGATACATAAATTGGCATGTGAGACTCAAGTGATGTTCACGAAATTTCGGGATGTGAAAATATTTAACAAAATCCGCATCAAAACATTTATGACTACTTTTCACAAATCCCTCCCAAATCGGGTCTACAACAGGCATATACACATTCTCAATCTTAGCATTCTTCAAGTCAAGCGTATCCAAATTCGGTTCTATCTCATCTACCATAGTGGGAATCACAATATCCTTATTCAAATTTATATCTACCACAACCATACTATCATCCTCATCAAATAGCATGCAAATAGAGTCATCTAAGAAATCAACATCATTATTATCAAAAGAGTTTTCACACGAGTTAATTTCTTGAGAAGCATATGGGTCAATAAGAGTGAGACTTTCGAAATCATCATCAAAATCATCATAATCATCAAAAATTAGCTTACTATTACTAACCTCGTTTGGTGACTCTTTGAACTCCTTACCACTCCACAAAGTTGCATCATCAAATTGACTCATTGGTATTTTCTCCATTTGAGAGCGCCTCTCAACGAATTCAGTTACCTCTTGAGCTAGTTGAGCAATTGAGTTTTCAATCAACTTACCTTGAACTTTCAACTCATTAAGACTTGTCTCAACCTCTTCATTCTTGTTCAGCTGTGCAACAACAACTCCTTCCAACAGACTTTCCAAGTTGGATTTTTGTGGTGGCTGAGGTGGATTTTCTTGGTAGGAAAAATTAGTGTAATCTTCCCAACCAGAAGTGTAAGTATCAGCATAAGGATTATATTGTGGTGGATGGTGAGGGTGGTCATGGGTATTGTAATAAAAATTACCATCCCAAAATTGTGTTTGATTTGGGTAGTAAGGGATATTAAATTGGCAATTATTTTGAGTATGTCCCTGTATACCGCAAACATCACAAGTGGCAAACAAAGAAGAATTTCTTGACTCAATATCATCGATCTTTTGAGATAATGCCTGCATAGTCTTAACCAATGCCTCCATGCTTTCTTCTTGCTCCTCTCTAGCTCGCTTAATTTCTTGTTATAGGAATCTGAAAATCAATTTTACAAGAAACAAGAAAAACCACAAGCAAAGATCAAACAGAACAAGAATAATAGCCGAAGCAACACAACTAAACAACTTGGCCAAACTAACTCAAAAATTAACTAATCTAACACTGCTTTGTCCCCGGCAGCGGCGCCAAAAATTTGACAAGGCTGTCGCGTGCCTATCAAATAATAATATCTAACAAATCCTTCTAACTATGTAGTAGGGTAAGTCAGAGTCGATCCCACAGAGACAAACGTGTCAATCACCAGTTGTTCTCGATTCAATTCAGCCAAACAAGTAACACAATAAAATATCAAAGATTATTATACTAATTTTATACTAATGCAATTAATCAATTAACTAAAACATCCAGAATTAAGTGTCACCACTAGCATGAATTAATGCAATCGTGAATTCCCTCCCCAATCAATCGTATAATACTCAACAGGAAAAGTGCGCCCTATAAATTACCAATAACCTCTCTCGAGTATTAATGGCTTCTCTAAAATACAATCAAGCCTATTCTCATGGTATCATGCAATTCAGAGACATTAATCACAGCACCCTAACTTCCTAACAATCCGTTCTACCTATTCTCATGGAGAAGTTCATGTCCTCATTGGATAAATCACAACCATCTAAATCCAACTCTCGTTGATAAATAGATACTGGTTCAAACAATACACATAATCACGTCTGATTTGTAATTGCTAATTAAAACAACTCAATAAGCAAGAGCAATTAAACAATCAAATTGGGGGAATTGGGAAATTCACACATCAATCATAACTAGGGTTCTACTTAACCCTAGATTAATTATCTACTCATACATAATTAAACTAATAAAACAAGAGATATAATATGAACGCATATTATTATAAAGAATAGAGAAAAACCTTCAATCTCCAAAGAAAAGTGAATAGCTATCTCCAATCTCTCTATACTAGAATATACAAGTTATGTACAATAATTTTTTTATCCTTCAAAATAATATCCTAGATGTGCTTATATAGGCTCTAAAAGTCTTGCCCAGCAAGAAAATACCAAAACAGAATTATAATAGAATTTCTGCAAAAATACGTTTCCTAAATTGAATATGTTTTATTAAGGAAAATTCGTATCTTCTTTTCTTCTGTTTTTCCGAACCTTTCCAGTTGTGCTTGGACGTCTGGGCCTCTTTAGAATGATAGAGACTCTCGTTATCTTCGCGTGGACTGCTTACGGGCCCCAAACGGAGTTGTAGAACTCAAGATATGGCCAAAATAGTAAAAACTATAATTTTTCAGGGGCAACTTGCGCCCAACAGTCTGTTCTTCGCGCAGATTGCTCCTACCCGGCGCAATTTGCTCGTGGGAATCCTATCCCAAGTTGTAGAAAATCTCCCAGGCTTCGCGTGGGCAGTAAGATCGCTGAAAACTGACTTCTAGAACTCCAGATATGTCCAAAACAGTGTAGACTGCGCAACCGTCTCAGAAATCCGAATTTTAACTAATTTATTCTCCAAAAACGATAGAAGCATCAACCTTAATCAACATTCTTGTAACTCTGCACAACTAAGCAAAACACATCAAAACTACACAAACTTGAGTCCAAAACAATCAATTTAAGCCGATATGAATGCTCCAAGTAGATATAAAATCCACTTATCACTTGTGAATTACAGAGTGCGACAACACAACAAGTAATGTTTATGTGTGCAAGGCATCTACATTGTAGATTTATAGCTACTTGTGAGAATATATATGTAAAAAGATCCCGACTTTACTTTGGTTTAGAGTTTAAGTACTTGATTTTTATACAATATATTTGTAGAATCATACCATGAATTCATGATATACTAGTACTTAGAGCATCTCCGAGAGTCTCTTAAATCACTCTTAAATATATTATAAAATAATATCTCTTAGTGATTTAATGTGGATTCATTTTCAACAATGTTTTTTATATTCATTCCTCATTTCATTTTATATTATTAAAAGTAAGCTACATCCATAAAAGGATAAAAGTAAGTGGATAGAGAGAGATTGTTGTCTTAGAAATTTATAATATAATATTAGTTAAGAGTTGCTAGTAGCTCTTAAAATTGAGGAGAGAGAAGACAATTTTAGTGAATTTAAGAGTCACTAGGAGTCTCTTGGATTGGAAAAAAATAATCTCTCTCCTTAAATCTCAAGTTAAGAACCATTTTAAGAGTCTCTTGGAGATGCTCTTAATAGAGGGGATTTAATAGAGGGGATGGGATCATCTGTCCCCTTCCTCCATGTCCATGTACTTAATAGAGGGGATGAGATCCTCTATCCCCTTTTACCATGTCCCCTGCTCTTTTTAATATAAAAAGATAGTGCTTCTGGCGGGTTCCATTTTAATAAATAATTATTATTTATTAAAATGATAATTATTACTCCCTCTGTCCCAACCAATTGTTTACACTTTCCTTTTTGGGACGTTTCAACCAATTCTTTACGTTCCTAAAATAGTAAGTTTTAACACTATTACACCCACTACTTCACTTATTTTAACAATACTTTACACTATTACATCCACTATTTCACTTATTTTAACAATAAAATCACTATTACACCCACTACTTCATTTATTTTAACAATAAAATCACTATTACACCCATTACTTAACTTATTTAATCTTAATTCTTGGTGTTCGTGTTAAAAGCAAACGATAACAAATCATTGGGACGGAGGGAGTATTTATTAAAAAGAGCAAGGACATGAAGGAAGGGGACAGAGGATTGGAACCCTTAATAGAGAGTTTAAACGTATCTCAATCTCAAAAACTAGTTCATTCGGGGATTACTCTATTCAAATCGAGTATCTTGCTTCTTTTACACAATATTTTAGATACAAGAATCAAAGTGGAATAAAAAGTGACCAAGAATTCTAAATTTTACGCATATTTATCCTAAAGAGTGTAATTTTTGCTCGTGAAATATTCATTTGATCTCCCCTTTTAACATTTCTAGCTGGTCATCTGCTAGACCCAGTAGCTCGGGACAGCGACCTCGCTCTTGCGTGCTGGATTAAGACCTATTGCATGCCCGTTGCTCCATCAAAGCGAATCAAAGGCAAGCCCCATCTCTTCTAAAGCACAATTATTAAAATTTAATATCAAAATGAGAAAATTGGGCCTGAGGTCCCATAGGGGCATTTTTGCAAATATCAAATTTTTATCAGTAATTTACATAAATATCCTTAAATTTGTATTGATTTTTTTGAATAAAGGTCCTTAATATCACAATTTGAAAGTAAATGGCCCAAATATCACACCTCAAAAACTTGGCCTCAAATATCACTCCAAAACACATTATAATGTAGCGTTTCTATTTTTCTCCCTCGAACGCCAATGCGTCTAGCGTTTTGGGACTTTTTTTTTTGTTGCTGTGTTGAAACGCTGGTTCATCTAGTGTTTTCAGTTCAAACGCCACTTTATGTGGCGTTTTGGTACATTTTTCTTTTTTTTTAAATTTTTTTTTAGTTAAAATTGTATTTTTTAAATTTAAAAAGTACAATTTAATTAAGTTTAGGGCTTCAACAATTAACTTTTGGGGTTCAATATTTCCATTTTGGGTTTTAGAAATATTCGGAACGACGACTAAACCGTATACGAACTTAGGGTTTAAGGTTGTAAACAACCCTAAACCCTAGACCCTAAACCCTAATTAATCCTGATTTTTAAATGCTAACGCGTTTAAAAATCAGGGTTAGCATTTAAAAATCAGGCCGTCGGATCCCATTTTTTAATTAAAATTTTAAAATAAAAAAAGACAATTTTTATTAAATTTAGGGGTTCAACAATTAACTTTTGGGGTTGAGTTAAATGCACTTTGCATCCCCTAGCTTTACTCCAATTTCAATAATGTATATGTAGTTTCATAAATTGCACTTTGCATCCCTCAACTTTAAATTATAGGTCGAATCACAATCCCTTATACGTTTTCTATCAAAAATAATATTGCTTTTAACGATTGTATTGACAAATGCGATATAAAATTGTGTAATGATTATATAATTTATATTTTAATAATTTTATATGTATCATATATCATAATAGTCACAACTTTATTTAATGGAAACATATTAGTTCAATTTTTTACAAATATATTATAATTGATTAATGGTCAAAAAATAATATTAAATTATAATTTAAAAAATTTTAAAGTGTAAAATTAGTTACATGTTTAAAATCTATAGTTTATATCATCATTGCAATCATTTTATATCGCATTTGTTAATGTATTCGTTAAAAACAATATTATTTTTGATAGAAAACGCATAAGGGGTTGAGAATTGACTTATGATTTAAAGTTGGGGGATGCAAAATGCAATTTATGAAACTACATATACATAATTGAAATTGGAATAAAGCTGGGGGATGCAAAGTGCAATTATTCAATTAACTCATTTATTCAACATTTTCATTTTGGGTTTTAAAAATATTCAGAACGACGAATAAACCGTATACGAATTTAGGGTTTAGGGTTGTTTACAATCCTAAACCCTAGACCCTAAACCCTGACTTATCCTGATTTTTAGACGCGTTAGCGTTTAAAAATCAGGCCGTCGGATTCAATTTTTTTATTAAAAATTTTAAATTAAAAAAAAGAAATTTTAACTAAATTTAGGGGTTCAGCAATTAATTTTTGGAGTTCATCGTTTTCATTTTGGGTTTTAAAAATGTTTAGAACGAACCGTATATATTTAGGATAAAAAATAAAATAAAAAACAAAGAAACGCCACATAAAGTAGCGTTGCATCACAGAAAACACCACTTTATCCAGCGTTTCCCCCCCAAAAAACAATAATATCTAGTGTTAACAAGAAAAAAATTTCCTTCCCCCACAAAACGCTAAATGCAATAGCGTTTTTGAATAAAAAAAAAGAAAAAAAATATGAGACGCTACACGAAGTAGCATTTTTGTATAAAAATTGAAAACGCTACACGCAACTGTGTTTTGGAGTGATATTTGGGGTCAAGTTTTTAAGCTGTGATATTTGGGACCATTTCTTTTCATATTGTGATATATAGGGCCAACACCCGATTTTTTTAATGTCAGGATTCTAACCTGAGATCATCCTCAAGCACATGAAACCCTATTTATTAATTGATTTTGATTCTCGGATCACTTTCTGCTAATCTTACCTACTACTTTATAATATATCAATTAAATTATTTGATAATATATCAAAATCTTTGTTATAGAAATAGCCCGATTTCTGAAAAATCGCTGATAAATCGGACAAAAATCGGTTAAAATTTTGGAACCGATTCGGCCGATTTTGCAAAAATTACCGATAAATCGCCGATTTTTCTATCAAATCACCCGATAAATCGTAAAGAAAGAATGACCAAAATGCCTAAAATTTCACTACCCACTAACCAAAATACCCAATTCTGAAAACACCGACTTCTGTACCCACGGGATACGCCACTCCCGTGGGCGTGACCGATTTTACTGTAGCGCTCAGAAAACAATCGAAGTCTGGTCTCCTGGAGAGCTCAACTCGCCGGCGTTTCATCGTCGTCGAGTCTATTGTGCATCTTAGAACGATCGTGCACCTACCACAGGAACGTGAACTGACCACAACATCGTCCCCTATCTCCTCCCAGTCTCCTTTTATCTATTCCGGCCCCGCAGGGGCGAGTATGAAGCTCGTCGGAGCTTTGAAGGTCGACGGAATCGCAAAATGGGTGTTTCAAATCCGGGAATTGAAATGGTATGAGATTGATATGTACTTGTAGAGAATCGAATGGTGATTCGATTGGTGTAGAGGATGTGTCTGGAAACGTTGAGATGGTCGTGGACGGGAGGCTCGTCGGAAGTTGTTAAAATCGCCTGGTAATCGCGACTGTTGGGGGAGATGGAGATGGCGTGAGATACGCCTGCTGGAGCAGCGTATCTTCGGATACGCATAGCACAAAGGCGTATCTTGTGGCATCTACGCTTATCACAGTGGCGTAATCGACACTAGCGCCTCTGTCCACGCCGTAGCTGATTCAAATGCGCCGATTTTAACAGCGTATCACCACATACGCTGATGCGGTAGGCGTATGTGGTGGGCATTTAGGGCGATGGTTTCCAGATCTGGGCATTTTGGTGAGAGAAAGTAAAATTTTGGGTATTTAGGGCAATCATCCAATCGTAAATCGGTATCTCAACCAAATAGTTCCGATTTCCGAAATCTGCAACATTGATCAAAATATTCAAATGAGCATGTAAAATGTACCACATGCACCTCGCCTATAAGTTGTGGGATTGAACACAAGGAGAAAATAAGATGATATTCATAATCTTTTTCATTAAAAAACACAATTAAATCGAGTTCTTTTGTTAAATAAAATTTTAAGCTGAAAAAATTATCATCAACTTTAACTTTCGAATATTAGCTAAAATTTGGTTAGCCTCTCCCTTGATTCCGCAAATTATTTAAGCTTATGAATTATGAAGTTATGATCTTTTTCTTTTCCTGTTTTTCATACACCACGATACTTTTCTTTTTCCCTTAGACAAAAGATTTCCCTCTTTGTTTTCCTCCAGCAAGATCCGAAGAGGTGACCCAGAGACAGGCTTTACTAGCCCGTTAGGTAAAAGAAAAAACAAGTGTCAAAGCATGACAAATGACAAGATACTCCCTCCGTCCCTAATTAGTAGTCCATTTTGAAAAAAGCACACATTTTAAGAAATATTTAATGTCATATTTTGTTTCCATAGTTACCCCTACTTATTGCATTAAATAATAACTTTTGAATGTATAATTAACAATAAAGTCAAACATTGGAAATAGAAGTGTAGGGGTAATTTTGGAAAAACTTGAAAAACATGCATTGAAATATGAAAAGAGACAACTATTTAGGGACAATTTTTTTTTTCTCAAAATGGACTACTAAATAGGGACGGAGGGAGTAATATTTAACTAGTACCAGTTTAAAAATCAAAGAAAACCCATTTTTTTAAAAAGTTTTAAGAAAACAAATTATATACAAATTATTTCCGAAAGTTGAATTGTTATCATCTAATTATTTATCTTTTCATAAATAAAATTAAATTCATACATTAATATAAATTTAACAAATAAAATGATTTCATATACTCCCTCAGTCTCTTTTTATGTTTCCTATTTTGACTTTCGATACTGTTCATTATAAGCGATTGACTACTAATTTACGCATAATTTATAAAATAAAATATAGTCATGAGTGATCTTGTTGGATTATATTTGTTAGTACTTTAATACAGTGAAGTTTTTATATTTAATACTAATACAAAATTAAAGATATTAACAATCAAAAGTGTGCTTTGACAAACGTGTCCAGAGGAAACAGAAAACATATTTAGAGACGGAGGGAGTATCATTTTGCTAGGAATCTTTCTTTAATCTTTCTTTAGGAATCTTTCTTAGGTAGATGGCATTACTCTTCAAGAAAATATCAAAAAAGTAGGTAATTATGAAACATTATTACTGACATAACCAACTCAACCGACATAAACCAACTCAACAGAAGCAACAAATCATATCATTGCCCAATTTTGTTTTTAGAGTAGTGCCAAGTGCACATAAAAGTACATAAAAATTTACGTAATGAATTGGATTACATTAATTGATGTTTTTATTGGTTGATATTAATGTGAATGCAGGGATTCATTGAATTATAACCAATCACATTGAGATACCTACCATTTTGTGAAAGTTTTTGTGAAACTTTATGTAACTCTAGCATTTTCCTTGTTTTTAACACAATGAGATCTAAACAAAATTGTGCTAATATACATGGGTCCTGGTCCCTGACAATATCGATTGTCAGGAACCGGTTACGTAACAATTTATTCCAGGGCCGTCGAATCCTCCGCGGATATGACAGAACCTATCCGCGAAAAATTATAGCGAACAGCCAATCAACCTATCCGCGGAAAATTATAGCGGTCAGTTAATTTTTTTTTAATCCAGGACCGTCGGATCCTTATCCAACGGCTCTGGAATCAATTGTTACATAACTGGTCCCTGATAATCAATTGTCGGGACCAGGACCCAATATACATACAACCATTATGAATAAATGTATCAAACACCTTGTAATATGGACTAATATTAAAATAAACAACCTAAATAAAAAACCACAAATGACTATATGAAACACAATTATCTTCATCATTAACAACTTAATATCAAACACAAATCTCTCTTTGCACTTTGTATATAACAAACAATTAATAAATCCCATCTCCCAAAAATTTAATTTTTTAAAAAATCTTGGAAGATTAGAATTAATTAATTACTGTAATAACTAAACAAATATAATTACACATTAATTAAACTTAGCTTCTGCAGCGGCTAATAGCACTGCAGCCACGGTTGTAAGGATTGGCTTGACCACCTTGTTTACAATTATAGTAAGATGCGCCACGTTGTGAGCATGGTACATTGTTCCTCTGCAGCGCACCATAGCTTATGTATTTGTTGGTTGCTAATATACGCCTGTTTGACTCTGAGTCAAGCTGGAACTCTGAGTCTTCCTCGCCGCCGGAGAGACACTCTGCGACGGTTCCACGGCAGCCGGATCTCGTGGGCATCCACCCAATGGAGTTTTGTTGGGACCCACTTGCTTGGATTATGACAATGTTGATGAAAAGCAGAGCTAGCAATGTAAGTAAACCTGAAGAAGCTGCCATTTTTTATTTGTTGTTTAGTTTGAAAAGAAGGAAAGGTGTTTGTTTTGTGTGTGTTTTCTCTTTTTTTCTGTGGGTTCTTGTATGGTAGATAGAGAGAGGGAGAGAGAGATTTCTGGGGAGGGAGAGAGATACAGAAAGAAAGAGTGTTTGTGTTAATTTCTCTCTTTCTTTCTGTAATGGTATAGACTATAGAGAGAGAGAAGGAAGAGCAGGCTATATTATAAGTGATTTGCATGTTGAGATTTGGGCTTCATGTTGTTGATTTTTACAGAAATGCCATGAATCTTTATTGTGATTTGTGAGTTGTCATGGATGGCCCTAAATATAGAAAATGCGAGCCTTTGATTTTTTATAATTATACTATAAAAAAACAAGTTTAAGGTGTGCAGCTGACATATATTACTATTAAGAAAACTAAAACATGGTTAGGTGATAATCCTGACATTAATACACAGTATTTTAGTCAGTCGGTTGCAGCAGCTATGTTACAATTTCTTGAAGGCTGCTGCCTGCTGCTTACTGTGAGATAATTATATTACGGAAACTCCTAATACACAGCTGCAATGCTGCGTATTTTTATTCTATTAACGATCATGAAAAGATTGCCATCTTGATCTTTATCCTATTCTTAGCATGAGCAATGGATACATTTCATTATTTTGTTTGGTATTAGCTTAAATCTCGAGCAGATAGTCCATAAACAGCCAAGGCCCAATAAGAGGCCCAAAAGAATAAGCAAACCATCTCATGAGAATAAGAGCGGCCCAGCCCAGAGCAGCGGACCCCGGG
Source organism: Kitagawia praeruptora (assembly GCA_037693485.1). Taxonomy (NCBI): domain Eukaryota; kingdom Viridiplantae; phylum Streptophyta; class Magnoliopsida; order Apiales; family Apiaceae; genus Kitagawia; species Kitagawia praeruptora. The sequence goes on from CM075354.1 coordinate 45,239,535, forward strand.
CCCGGACCACCACCACGTGGCGTGGCCCCCACCCCGAACTAGGGGATCCCCTGACTCGTGGCACTTTATATACGTGGCACTCCACCTCAGCTAACGCCCCTACTGGAGGCGCTGACCAACACTAAAAGACGAAGGGAGATACGTGCCAGATCATGCCCACCACAACGTGGCCACACTCCAGTCAACGGCCAGACCAGACAAAAGCCACGTGCCCTGCATCCCGGGAGTTCAGCGGCTTGTCCCCCAGATCCAACGGTCAGGGGTGAAGGTAACCCACCCCTAAACCCTAGGCCTAGGGCTATAAATACCCCTAGGAAATAGGGTTTAGGGGTTAGCCATTATTACACACCTACACACATTCATTACTTTGTGATACTCTACTTGATTATTACCTTCCAAAGCCAACTCTTATTCTCACGCCGGAGGCACCTCGGGGCCAAACCCCCCCTCCGGTGTTGTTTTGCAGATACCCCACTACAGCTACACCACTTCCGAGACAGGAGTTGGCGAGGAAGTACCCGATCGAGATTAAGAGTTATCATTGGCGCTAGAAGGAGGGGGTGAACCTCCGAACTCCAGAACCCCGAACCAACAGCCAAACTGAGACAACCCGAACTACCAGAAACCAAAAGCCATGCCTCGACCGAGCAAATCCACCCGAGCAAACAGCGCCCCGAGAGAAGAGCCCCTAACTGCAGTCCCGGAACCCATCCCGCAAAACCAAGTCCCGGTCCAGGAGAGGCTCGGGATCGGTCCAAATGATGCTCGGGTCACAGTCGAAGTGAACCGGTACAAGTATACCGACGTGCCTCTCGAGTCTGCCCAGATGGAGAACTTAACCCCGGCAGAACTGGCCGAAGCAATCCGGGCTTACCGAAACCGCCCTCATCCGGAACCTGAACCCGAGCAGGCGGAAGACTCCGAAGGTTCAGCCAACTCCAACAACCCGCGAGCCTCGGTCTTCGCTCGCCTCGGGAACCAAAACAAAAGGAACAAAAAGGACCACCCAACCCAGAGTAAGGCCAGAGAAGAGGAGGCCGATGAGTTGAAACGGATGGAAAGACTCCGGGAAAAAATAAGACAAGAGGAACAAGCTAAATTGGAGCACAGAATCCAAAGAAGACTCCAAGAAGAGGAGGAAAGAATCAGGAAATCCAAACCGAAAAGAACCCGGAGAGAGGTAAGCCCGGAGATTATCTCAGATGATGAAGAACGTCCTAGCAACCTGGTTCAAATGATCCAGGAGTTACAGAGGAAAGTCAACAACGACTCCGGGTTTGAGATCCAAGACACACTCACCCCCTTTAGCCGCTCTCTTGAAGCCATGCCCCGGCAAAAGAACCTCAAGCACTATAACTTTGACTCCTTTAATGGGTTGGAGGACCCGGAAGAACACCTCAACTACTTCGAGCAAATAGCCCTGATATACTTCTACAACGACCTAACCAAGTGCAGGTTCTTTGCCTCCACACTGAAAGGAGCAGCTCAGAGATGGTTCAGCAGGATCCCTTCCCGGAGCATACACAGCTGGAAGGAGTTCAGAGAAGCTTTCCTCCGGAGGTTCCGAGCCAATAAGACCCCGGAATATCACATGTGCCACTTGGAAACAATTAGGCAGAATGACAACGAAACACTTTCAGCTTTCATGAAACGGTTCCAAGAAGCCATAAATCAAGTCACGAATCTGGATGAAAGAGAAGCCTTGAGCATTTTCCGGAAGAACCTAGACCCGGAGCGTAGCGAACGCTACGTTATTGAGTTGGTAAACAAAGAGCCCCAGAGCCTGGCTGCAGCCTATTCTATGGCCGCCAAATTCATCAAAGAAACTGATATTTTACAAGCAATGAGGATGACCCGGCAGGGCACCTCCTCGGGAAGAAGTAAAGATGATCGCTCCAGAAACGACCACCACCCAGACAAGAAGTTTAAGCCCAACAAGCAATACAACTACATCCCAAGTCATCAACTAACGACCCCGGACAAAGATCACTCCTCCCGAGCCAAATCCGAAGCAAAGCCCCCGAGGCCGGGGAGAGTCGAGCCGAGGCCGGAACCAGACTGGACACCCCTGAACCGGCCCAGAGCCGAAATATTAAAAGAAGTCCGGAACAAACCCTTCTTTTATCCTCCCAAACCTCTGGTATCAGCCCCGGAGAACAGGCCCCGTAACAAGCACTGTGACTATCATGCAACTCATGGCCACGAAACAGAAAGTTGTGTTTCCCTCAAGTTCTTCATCGAAGACCAGGTTAAGAAAGGAAATATGGGCCAATACCTAGCTCGGAGAACCACGGAGAGGGGGGATGGATCCGGGGCTCAGAAGACTAAGCATGTGGTGCACGTGGTATTGGGAGGATCCAACTCCCCTCCAGCAAGCCCGGGCTCCGGAGACGAGGTAATGATGATAGACTCGGCCCCGGAACAAACCATATCTTTCAGCAACGCTGATTTTGAAGGAGTGGATCCTAACCACAATGAAGCCCTGGTGGTGACCTTAGACATTGCTGAGAATGAGGTGAAGAGAATCCTTGTTGACAACGGCTCCTCTGTCAACGTATTGTTCAAACATACCATGGATAGAATGCAGCTCGGCAGTGTCAGAATGAATGAATGCAGGGAAGACCCGCTATACGGCTTCGGCCACAATTTGGTCCCCATCCAAGGAACCCTTTACTTGCCTGTCCAGTTCGGCACCGCCCCGAAGCAGATAACCCATATGATCAAATTCTATGTGATCAACATTCCTTCCTCATACAATGTGATCCTGGGGCGCCCAGCCTTGACCAAACTCCGAGCCATAACCTCAACCCCGCACCTTAAATTCAAATTTCCCACGACCTCCGGGGTTGGAGAGGTAAAGGGCGATACCGAAACAGCTAGCCGATGTTATGGCCAAGCCCTAGTAATGGCAGAAACAGACCCGGAGAACAAGCGGAAAGCCTCCTCTTATCAGAAGAACTTGAGCAGAAAGAAACACAGAGCCGCAACTTACAAGAACCCCGGAAAGGAGGTGCAAAACATTGAAACATCAAGTGTCCCGAACCAGGAACCAGGTACATCCGAGGCCCGGGAGTACCTAGCCTCAAACTCCCAGGCCCGGGTCCAGAAATCATCCCTGGTGAAAGATCAAGCCAAACTAGAACCCGCCGTGGAAACTGAGACAATCGAGCTCATTCCGGGGAACTCGGAAAGAAAGGTAAAGATTGGAACTGGTCTAGACGCTGCCTTCAGGCAAGAGCTAATCCAACTACTCCGGGAATATGCCGATGTTTTCGCCTAGAGTCCATCCGACATGCCCGGGCTCCGGGAATCCCTTGCCATGCATAGCCTGGATGTTGATCCTAGGAGAAAACCGGTGAAACAGAAAAGAAGGAACTTCGCCCCGGAGAGGCAGAGAGCTATAGACGAGGAGGTGGACAAACTACTTAAAGCAGATATTATCTGCGAGGTCAAATACCCGGAGTGGCTAGCCAACGTGGTTCTAGTCAAAAAGCCCAGTGGAAAATGGAGGATGTGTGTTGATTACACAGACTTGAATGAAGCCTGCCCCAAAGATCCATATCCATTACCAAGTATAGACCACCTCATCGACGCCACTGCCGGACATGTGATGCTCAGCTTTATGGACGCTTTCTCCGGCTACAATCAAATCAAGATGAATCCCGCAGACATAGCCAAAACTGCATTCATCACCCACAGAGCCGTCTATGCTTATAAGTTCATGCCCTTTGGACTCCGGAATGCCGGAGCTACGTACCAAAGAGCCATGGTGGAAGTCTTCAAAGACCAAATTGGCCGAAATCTGGAGTCCTATGTCGACGACATCATTGCCAAGTCTAAAACAGTCAAGGAACATGTCCCCGATCTGCGGGAATGTTTTGAAAACCTCAGAAAAAATGAGATGAAGCTAAATCCGGAGAAGTGCACCTTTGGGGTGGCAGCGGGGAAATTTCTAGGCTTCATGATCAGCCAAAGGGGGATTGAGGCTAATCCGGAGAAGATCAGGGCCATCTTAGAAATGCAACCACCCCGGACTCAGAAAGACATTCAGAAGTTAGCTGGATCATTAGCAGCCCTAAGAAGATTCATATCCAAATTGGCAGAAAAGTGTTTGCCCTTCTTCAACTTGCTCAAGGGAGCCAGCAACAAGAAAGAAATAACTTGGAGCCCTGAGTGCCAGCAAGCTTTTGACACTATCAAGGAATATCTATCATCACCACCCCTCTTAACAAAGCTGGAGCCCGGGGAACCCTTACATCTATACCTCTCCGCCGGGCCCCTAGCTGTGGCCGCGGCCCTAGTCCGGGAAGTTGAGGGAAACCAACGGCCGGTGTACTACATTAGCCAAGTCTTGAAAGATGCAGAAACCAGGTACCCCAATCTAGAGAAGTTTGCCTTTGCCTTAGTCACAGCCTCAAGGAAACTCAGACACTATTTCCAAGGAAGAGAAATCAAGGTTGTAACAGATCAGCCACTACGAAGGATAATCCATAAACCGGATGCATCAGGAAGATTGATAAATTGGGCAATTGAGCTAAGCCAATTCCACTTGACATTCGTACCCCGGACAGCCATCAAGGCACAAGCTTTGGCAGATTTCATAGTAGAGTGCTCCTTCCCAGAACCACAGCAAGCTATTGCAGCAGCTGAAAACCCGACAAACCAGAACAGAGCCCCGGGGTCATGGACTCTCCATGTTGATGGATCCTCAACAGCCGACAGGTCCGGGGCAGGACTGATCATGAAGAGCCCGGAAGACTTCCAAATCAAACAGGCCATAACATTCAAGTTCCCAGCAACCAATAACCAAGCCGAATATGAGGCTCTCCTTGCCGGGCTAAGGTTGGCCCGAACTCTGCAAATCAAGAACCTGAATATCTACAGTGACTCACAAATCGTGGTACGGCAAACAAAAGGCGAATATGTGGCAAAAGATCAAAAGCTAGCCCAATACCAAGCACTTGTCAAGAGCCACTTAGCCACCATCCCGGAGTATCAAATCAACCAGGTCAACAGAGAAGAAAATTCTGAAGCTGATGAGCTATCCAAGCTAGTCCAGAACTCAGCCGAACTAGGCAGTTCGGTCTACTTCGAAGAATTGGGAACCCCGGCCATTAACCAAGAAGTGGTAATGGAGATAGACGACACCCCGAACTGGATGACCCCCTTCATCCTCTACCTGGAAAAAGGGGAATTGCCCGAAGATAAGAATGAGGCCAGAAGATTGAAAAACAAAGCTTCGAAGTACTTCATAGAAGAAAACCAGCTCTATCGCCGAACCTTCTCATCCCCAACTCTGAAGTGCGTGGGCCCGGAAGAAGCTAATTACTGTTTACAAGAAGTGCACGAAGGGATTTGTGGGGATCACATGTCCGCAAAGGCCCTCGCATACAAAATCATAAGGCAAGGTTACTACTGGCCAACAATCCACTCAGATGCATTAGAATTCGTCAAGAAGTGCAGAAACTGCCAACTGTTCAGCAACATACCAAGGCAAAGCCCGGTCCTGCCATCTTCAGTACTATCACCCATCCCCTTTGCCGTGTGGGGGATCGATATAGTAGGGCCTTTCCCCCGGGCCAAAGGCGATCTGAGGTACCTCCTGGTAGCCATCGACTACATGACTAAGTGGGCCGAAGCAAAGGCAATGAGGACCATAAATCAACAAGACTGCATCAAGTTCATGGACAACATACTAATGCGGTTCGGCCTTCCCAGAGTCCTGGTCTCAGATAATGGTCCCCAGTTCGTCGGCTCAGATTTTGAAAATTACTTGAAGGAAAGGGGAATTAAACACAAGAAATCCTCAGTGGCCTATCCCCAGGGAAATGGGCAAGTAGAGGTGACAAACAGAATTCTGCTAAGGGGAATTGAAAAGAGGCTGAAGGAAAGCAAGAACAAATGGCCCGAAGAACTGCCAAATGTGCTGTGGGCATACAGAACTAGCCCGAGGTCCGGAACAGGAGAAACCCCGTTTAAACTAGCCTATGGAACCGAAGCAATGCTGCCAATTGAAGTGGGCTCCCCCTCCCACAGAGCAATCAACTTTGATGAAGATGCAAACGAAGATGGGTTACGAGTTAACCTGGAGCTAGTTGATGAGGTCCGGGACAATGCAGTACGAAGAATGGAGAAGTACAAAGAGAAAACTAGAGAGTACTTCGGGAAGAAGTCAAGGGTCAAAAACTTCCAAATCGGAGACCTGGTACTCCGGGACGCCGAAGCTTCAGACCCCACCAACACAGGAAAGCTTATGCCTAAGTGGGAGGGTCCCTACAGGGTTAAAGAAGTACTCCGCCCCGGAACCTACAAGCTCAGCCACATGGACAACACTGAAGTCCCCAACACCTGGCACGGCCTCAGACTAAGAAAGTACTACCAGTAAAAGAAAATAGCTTCTGCTCATATACGGGCATTGTTTGAAAATTGTACTCGGAAATCATGTAACCGCTTTATTATCAATGAAAAAGAATTCTAGTTCTCTCCGGATACTCCAACCTTTAAATTATTACAAACCACCTACTTGGAAAAGTTTTCATCCTTTCCAAGTAGGCCAAAGCCCGGGACCTTAGCAGTGCTTTGGCCCGGGAAGCCATAGGCATCAAAATACCTACTTGGAAAAGTTTTCATCCTTTCCAAGTAGGCCAAAGCCCGGGACCTTAGCAGTGCTTTGGCCCGGGAAGCCATAGGCATCAAAATACCTACTTGGGAAAGTTTTCATCCTTTCCAAGTAGGCCAAAGCCCGGGACCTTAGCAGTGCTTTGGCCCGGGGAGCCAAAGGCATCAAAATACCTACTTGGGAAAGTTTTCATCCTTTCCAAGTAGGCCAAAGCCCGGGACCTTAGCAGTGCTTTGGCCCGGGGAGCCAAAGGCATCAAAATACCTACTTGGGAAAGTTTTCATCCTTTCCAAGTAGGCCAAAGCCCGGGACCTTAGCAGTGCTTTGGCCCGGGGAGCCAAAGGCATCAAAATACCTACTTGGAAAAGTTTTCATCCTTTCCAAATAGGCCAAAACCCGGGACCTTAGCAGTGCTTTGGCCCGGGAAGCCATAGGCATCAAAACACCTACTTGGAAAAGTTTTCATCCTTTCCAAATAGGCCAAAACCCGGGACCTTAGCAGTGCTTTGGCCCGGGAAGCCATAGGCATCAAAATACCTACTTGGAAAAGTTTTCATCCTTTCCAAGTAGGCCAAAGCCCGGGACCTTAGCAGTGCTTTGGCCCGGGGACAACACAAATTATAAACAAACAGCAGCTGACAATTGAAAAACCCAAAAATACACGACGAACAGAAACAAAGAGATTATAAAGCGACAAACGGGCCGGGCTGACCGACAGCCCGAAACACCCGATAGTTAAGGTTACAGACAATTAAGAGGCGTAATTCAAAGTCATACAGCAAAGCGTTAAAAGATTACAAGGGCACAGCCCGAAATATGGACACAGCCAATAAGAGAGTCAGGCTTCAGGAGGAGGAGAGGAGTCAGGAGCACCGAAGGCTTTAGGCTCGCCTTCACCCCGGGCCAGAGCATCCTCGGCGGCAAGGTACTCCTCAATAAAGTTCTCCCAGGTGGCGGTCTCCGGGGCAGTCTTTATCATCTTCTCAGAGATGACCCAGCAACGATGAATCTTTTTGGACGCAACGGCTGCCAGATCATCATCATAAGCCTCTGACCCCCGGAAATCGGCAATAACCTGTTCCTCGGTCTTCTTAGCTTTCAGCTCATCCCGGAGCCTCTTCACCTCAGCTTTATAATCAGCAACCTTAGCCTTGGCCGCATCTCTCTCCTCAGCAGCTTGCTTGACCCCCCCCTTAAACTTTTCAATTCGGGCATCCGTCCGCACCTTGAGCTCATCAAGCTGTTGCTTCAGCTCCGTAATCTCTTTATCTTTCTCCGCGGCCGAGCTCAAAGCAACCTGAGCCTCCTTCAATTCCCCGCATGCCTTAGCAGCAGCCCCAGCAACCCGGACCCCAAGCTGCGAAGGCAGAAGCCCAAGTTAGAAAAATACTGAACCAATAAACAAAAATAAACAAGTTGGAAAGAGCCCGGAGAAACGCATACCTGACCAAAGACCCCCATCATCTGCCGCAACAACTCGGTGGAGGTAGACTGACTCATCTCCTCCCACTCCGATTTGCTAGGGAGGTCAGCGAGAAAGCCGATGAAGTTCCTCTCTTCCGGGGACACAGGAGCAGGTTCATGAGGGCGAAAGTTCTCCGGACCCCCAGCGCCCGAGCCCTCTTTCACCACCTCACAGTCCGAGAGCATAGTCCCGAACAGCTCAGTCCGAGTCGAGGTCACCCTCGGCCTCTTCCTGGCTATCAAGCTAGCATCTTCAACCCCGATCTCTAGGTCCACAGGCTCGGGGTGCGGGGCCGTATTTTCAGAAGCCCCCTCTTGATGGGCTTGGGAGCCACTAGCATCTCCAGGAGCCTTGGTATTGTCACGAACGTGACCAATACTCCGGAGAGCAGCACCGAGAGATTTGCTTGATTTGCTCATTTGTACAACTTTCTCAAACTCCGGGCTGTATCCGGGAAGACCTGAAAACATGAAAACAAAACATTAGTCCGGAGTAGAAGGAAACACTAAGAGCAAAAGTACAAGTAACGTACAACCCGGACTTACATCCTAATTCAAACAGATACTGATGACTCATGAGGTCATCCCGAGTCACCTGCCTCCCAAGACCCTGGCAGAAAGCGTGAACCCGGTCCATTGCCGCATCCTGGAGATCGAATACCTCAAAATTCATGGCAAGAGGCTCCTCCTTAAAAGTGGGCATGAACCGGATATCAACGCCCCGGAGAAAGACAAACTCCCCGTTCCAACCCTTCAATGTGGGGAGCATAACCAGAGGCTTGGACGCCGAAGAAGGGTACCCACATGCTTTGCCCCGGAATCTAAATTCGAACATGGGTACATTGTTGGAGTGCACCAGTTGGAAGACATGGTGAAAAAGTTTGAAAGTGGGAAGCACCCCGGCCTTCTCACAACACCCAAGAAAGTATGAGATCCACTTTACCGCGTTCGGGGTTAGTTGGGTGACCGGAATCCCATACTCAAACAAACACAGGGATTTAACGAACTGGTGACACCTAGGCCCATACCCCGACCTTAGGTGCTCCAGCCACACCCCGACCCAGCCGCCCTCCGGCCTGTGGTAAATCTTCTCGCCAGGCTCTGGCCATCTCCAATCTACATCGTTATCCAGGTGGAAGGTGGCCCGGAAAATGGGATCCCAGTCGACCGGCTCCTTCACATATTTACTCCGGAATGGACCGACATCCATCCCAGAACCCGGCTTATCCCCAAACTTGGAATCCAGAAAGGCCTCATCGTACTTTATCATTTCGGCCACATCTGGATTCTGGGCGAACTCCGTGCTCAGATCCCGGAAGAAGAAAGCTTGGGGGATCCCCGGGTCCCTCCTTACAAAATAATACTTACTGTGCCCCCAACTACCGTCCGGCTCACTAAGGCTATACCCCGGGCCCATATCCTTTGTCGCTATACTACTAAGTACGGGCAAACTACTCTTCTTCTTACCCATTATGCACCAATCTAGATCTATCAGCTCTACACTACTATCTGAAGAGCTAACACTAGCGCCGGAGGTACTGGGCTCGGAAAGAGGGATTAACACTCGATTTGCAGTCACGCGTCTCCTAACCATACAAAAAGTCTACCCCGGGCCCCTGGAAATGAAATACTATAAAATTGACAAGAGTCCGGGACAAGAGGACTTACAAAGATTAGAAAGGCCGAACTGGAAAAAGCAAGAAAATCTGAAGCGACGGTAGCCCGGAGCACTGGTCTTCAGAGGAGCAGAGTAACGGCAGCAAATCAAAAACAAGTAATGACAAATGGGAGGAGGTTGCCACTATTTATAGGCAAACCCTGAATCCCAAACGCCACGAACACGTGGCGGCCCATACAAGCGGCCCACTATCTCCAAAACCCGGAGATGAGTGGATGACAGCTATTATTTCTCAAAAAAAAAAAAAAAAAAAAAAAAGAGAGAAAGAGAAGTGCATATTGCAATATTATATATATTCATATTTTCGCACATCTACAGAAGGCAAAGCCCCGGGATACGTACTTCAGTACACACCCCGGGCTTGGGGGGCAGCCAAAGAAACAAAAACCTCAAATTCCAGTTACTAGCCCCGGGCATGCATACTTCAGTACACACCCCGGAACTGGGGGTAACCAAGGCGAAAGTTTCTTCCCCAAAGCAGACGCTGACTCTCAGAGCAACTACAAAACCTCCGGCCCGAGGACACATATCTAGCACTCTAAAAAGTACAGAAAGTTCACTCTCCAAGGCAAGATCACCTCTTACTACTCCCCCATCCGGAGAATCCGCATAAGGGAGTGGGGGGCAAATGATAGTCCATAAACAGCCAAGGCCCAATAAGAGGCCCAAAAGAATAAGCAAACCATCTCATGAGAATAAGAGCGGCCCAGCCCAGAGCAGCGGACCCCGGGCCCGGACCACCACCACGTGGCGTGGCCCCCACCCCGAACTAGGGGATCCCCTGACTCGTGGCACTTTATATACGTGGCACTCCACCTCAGCTAACGCCCCTACTGGAGGCGCTGACCAACACTAAAAGACGAAGGGAGATACGTGCCAGATCATGCCCACCACAACGTGGCCACACTCCAGTCAACGGCCAGACCAGACAAAAGCCACGTGCCCTGCATCCCGGGAGTTCAGCGGCTTGTCCCCCAGATCCAACGGTCAGGGGTGAAGGTAACCCACCCCTAAACCTAGGGGTGTGCACGGGTCGGTTCGGCTCGGTTTTTATCGAAAACCGTTACCAAACCGTACATGTCGGTTCGGTTCGGTTTTTACCTATTAACCGTAACCGAACCGCTCGGAACGGTTTTTTTCGGTTCGGTTAACCGTTTGTCGGTTTCGGTTTTTTTCGGTTTTTTATTTTTAATACTTAATATCATGCTAATAAAAATTATAAGTTTCTAATTTTCTTAAATCCACTATTCCTACGAAGGTGGCGCATGTTTTAGCTTAAAGGTGGTCATAAGATCAATCAATTCATTTTTAAAATATAAAACTGTAAAATCAATTTTGTTGACATTTTTAAATCTTTTTAAGTACATAATTATTTTTTGATAGATTATTAATAATTAGTGTAAAAAATAAGATGAGAAACTTTTGAAATTCAAGTTCTACTAGCTTTTGTCTTACTTCTTATATAAAATTCTATATTTATGTAAGTATATAATATAAAAATATAAATTATTAAAATAATATATTTTCGGTTCGGTTTTTCGGTTCGGTTATTGGGATAAAACCGTAACCGTTACCAAACCGTTCCGTCGGTTCGGTTCGGTTACGGTTTTTTTCGGTTTTTGTCGGTTACGGTTTTTTTCGGTGCGGTTTTTCGGTTTTTCGGCTCGGTTTCGGTTTTTCGGTTTTATTTTGCTCACCCCTACCTAAACCCTAGGCCTAGGGCTATAAATACCCCTAGGAAATAGGGTTTAGGGGTTAGCCATTATTACACACCTACACACATTCATTACTTTGTGATACTCTACTTGATTATTACCTTCCAAAGCCAACTCTTATTCTCACGCCGGAGGCACCTCGGGGCCAAACCCCCCCTCCGGTGTTGTTTTGCAGATACCCCACTACAGCTACACAACTTCCGAGACAGGAGTTGGCGAGGAAGTACCCGATCGAGATTAAGAGTTATCACAATCTACTTTAAACGTGTGCGTTGGCAATTGTGATAAAATTTCATCATTAATTTTTATATTTAATATTAATATAAAATTAAAGATATTAATGATTAAAAATATGCGTTGATAAACGTGTCCAAAGCAGAAAATTTTTTTGGAACGGAAGAAATACATACCTAAAGTTTTTTAAATAAAAAAGTAAATAAATCTACTCATCTTGTGGTTTCTTTATTAGTTACTCTTAATCATCAGATGATAATATAAATGTCAAAAAAATGAATCAAGGGGCAGTCTGGTAAACAGATAGGAAGCCTACCTAATGTACCTAAAAAGACAGAAATGGATTTGTTGACTGAGTTGAAAGTTGAAACAGCTTCATGAACAGAGCATCAATCTATAATAGATTAATACTCCGTATTATATATCTGTCTTTTATAATATATTAAATTTAATTCAAATAAATAGTAGTAGTAATCATGGTTGTAAAAATCGGTAATCGGTATAAATCGGTTGAGGTATCGATTTAAGATTAATCAGATAATTGGAGATTAATCGGAAGGATTAATCGGAGTATTAATCGGATATTATAATAATATTTAATATATTAGTCTAATTTATAGTTAAAACATATTATTTTAAATAAATTCATAGGATTAATCGGATTTCAAAAATCGAATCGGTTGGTTACCTTATAGAGGATTAATCGGGAATTTTTAGAACCATGATAGTAATATATATTTAGCTTAGCGTTTGCCATGTCTGTCAACCAAAACACGTTTTCTATTTCTCACTTGATATATACATTGTATTGTATTATCCTCCGTCACTGTCTAAGATTCGCCGTTAATTACATACAAAAAAAATTGTTTGCATAGGGCATCCAGGCACGATTTTGGTTACCACTTGATATTTTTTTCTTGATAATGTGATGTTCGAACCAGTTTTCGCTATATTGTATGTGATCAAAATCACAACATACTGTATTTTTTTCCACTGCATTAAATAAACTGTCAAGTTTTAAAAATTTTATTTAATAATGATCAGTTAATGAATTTTTGAGTAATATTAAATTTCGAGCAGGATTTTTAGTGTGTAATAATTTGTGGGGAGTGAATGAGTGATAATAAAACCAGTAGTCTACTGTATCATATACGACATGCCTCCCACTCTTTTTTTTTTCCCAGAGTAGAGGTAAAAGCAGTATACTGGCATTCAATTAGCAAAAGAAACAAGAAAATACCAGCAACTGTAATTCTTAGCAAACGGCGTTAGAAAGGTACTCCCTCCCACCCAATTCTTAACACTTTTTTTGTCACTTTCTGGTTCTATTTTTATACAAAAAAAGAAAATTTCAAATATAAGTTATGCAACTATCCTTAAAATTTAACTTAAAATGCTTGCCGAACACCCTATTTTAAAATGTTAAGTAATGGACGGGACTGAGGGAGTAATAGCTACTCCTATAATAAAGTGGGGGAGCGCCGACACAAAACGCACGTAGCCGTTGGTTAAAAATTACTGTAAACAATGCAACAGAGAGAGACAAGGATTTTATTAAAGAAACGGTCGGTGTTTGCGCGTTCCCAGACTTATTTTCCCCCCTCACTCCGCCCTGCTGTTTTCATATCTATACTATTTATACGGGTGGATAGGGCTGTCAATGGATCGGATATCCGGTCCGATCCGATCCGATCCAAAGGCTAATGGAGCGGATATGGATCATATAAAAAAAATCCGATCCGAAAAAAATCCGATCCGGAAAAAATCCGAAAGATAATGGAGCGGATATGGATTTGATACGATCCGATCCGTTAAAAATCCGATCCGATTATATATATATATATATATATATAATTTATTTTATATATATATATATATATAATTTATTTTTGCCCGTCTTGTGACCTTGCACATCATATGAATCATGATTGGTTTACGTCTAGTTAGTTTATTTAGCCGAATTCACATTTACTTCCATGCTTGAAGTACTTTGTAAAGTGTAGCTTTCGTTTTACTAGATCTGCTTCATGTAGCATATTTATCTTGACTACATGTTTTGTTCTGACTACAAAGAAAAGCTTGTGGCTTGTTTTTTAAACACATACAAAGAAAAGCTGACTACATGTAATATTTTATTTGTGTACTTTACATTTCAAAATGTTGCTATTATTATTCGTAAATTGTTGAATTAAATTAAAAGTTTTTTCTTTATATATATAAACGGATCGGAGCTCCGATCCGATAATCCGTGATCCTAACGGATCCGGATATGGATCATGTTGAAAAAAATCCGGCTATGATCCGATCCGAATCCGAATCCGGTTAAATTAAATGGATCAGGATATGGATCATGCCTGATCCGATCCAGATCCGATCCATTGACAGCCCTACGGGTGGATAGTCATTTTCGTTACTCTATTATTCGAAAACTTTCACTTGAATCATCAGTCCAAAAAAAAATTCAATCAAATACTTAAATTATTAAAAAATTTCAAAAAGATTACTGCCGTTAGTCTCCGTTAAATTGGCTAACAGAATAATAAGGTGGATGCTGACATGACACACCGATATTATTTTTATTATTTTTAACTAATAACTAATTCCATATTTATTTAATTAACACCCAAATAAATTACTCATCTACTCTCAATCTCTCGTTCATCTCTTTCTATTCACTCTGGCCCTCTACTCTCTCTCTTTCTTGAGCTTAAATCAAATGAGGTTAATTGGAGGTTTTAGATTTAAATTATCGATCTATATACAAGTATATGTGTTTGTTGGGATTTATGGGTGATAGATCAGATAACTTAACTAGATTCATTGGTATACTTAGTTTTACTAAGTAGAACATATTGTCATAGCCAGAAGTGTATTCTTGTAATTAAATAAATACTGTCATGTAATAATTGTAATTCTTGGAAGAAGTTCGATTATGTTCAAGCCTCAAGAAATACATAAGTTCGACAGCAGGAATAAAAGTTACTGTCAAGCATTTGACAGTAAGGTTACAAGGAAACAGCATGTTGCCTAGGTCGATAGCAAGTTTCAACTTGACAGCAACATTGGCGGAGATTCTGATGACAGCAACTTGCATATATAGTTTGCGACAGCAAGTTTGGAATTCTTGACAGTAACCTTTGCGGGGAATTCATACTGTCAACCAAAGTACAATTCTTTGACAGCAACCACTGCGGGGAACTTATACTGTCAATCAAAGAATAACCCTTTGACAGCAAACTTTGTGACAAACATACTGTCATATAGAATCAACTTGATTTAGGAATTTTCTAAGTCAAATTAAGCGACAAAGTACATGTTCAAATGAAGCAGGCGTGCTGCAATGTTCAAACTTTACAGCAAGCTTGGAAAGTCTATAACAGAAGCTCGAGAGATCACATGGAGCAACCTGTAAAGTTTAGAGCAGATAAATTTGAATACTGCTAGATCTGGGTGGCTCAAATGTGGAAAGCATTTAAAGTTACTTTGTGTGTATCACATGGGAATAAATCATGCAATGAGCTGCAAAAAGAATATGACAGCAACTCAACAACCCATGTTGATAGTGATAGTATAGTAGAAAAAGATCCAACTATCACTCTATAAATAGAACACTCTATTACACAATAGAAATATATCTTTACAACTGTAATCTCTTGAGAATTCGAAGCTTGAGAATTATTTTGTTCTCAAGGTTGTAGCAAATCCTCGCAAAATAAATAAAACACTTATTTTGTGAAACATCGTGTTAGATATTACTTGTGATTGCATTTCTTCTACTAGTAAATTACAAACTCTATTTAAGTTGTTGAAATTTATTAGTATTGCATTCAACCCCCCTTCTGCAATACTTTCCGGGACCAACAACTGGTATCAGAGCCTTCAGATTAATACACATATCTGAGATCCAAATGGCAAGTATTTAAAGGTCAAGTAATATCAAGATTCCAGCTTTTGATAAAGAAAACTACAACATATGGAAAAAGAAGATCATGTTATTTATCAAAGCTCAGAATCCACTATTCCTAGGTATCCTGGAAAATGGCCCCTTCATTCCTCAAAAGGAAATTCCAGCTGCTACAGTTAATGGTGTAGTAACCCCAACTCATTGGGTTGCAAAGAAATCTACTGAGTACAATGACTCAGAAAAGGAGAAGGTAGTCCTGGATGATCACCTGCAGCTTATTCTGCTAGATGCACTTACCCTGGACAAAGCCATGAGTGGAAACATAATAGTATGCACCTCTGCCAGGGATATGTGGAAAAAGATAGAGCTGTTGTGTGAAGGAAGTGAAGAGGTTAGAGAAAATCAAAAACAAATACTGGTGTCACAATATGAAGCGTTCATGGCCAAGCATGGAGAAGAGCTCACTCACATGTTTGAAAGATTTAGCAAGCTGATAGCTGAGCTCCAGATTCATGAAAAGTTCTATGAAAAGAAGGAAGTCAATATGAAGTTTTTGCTAACTCTCCCAGACCATCTTGAGCATAGAGTAACAGCCATTAGAGAAGGAAGAGATTTAAACTCTGTCTCTCTTGAAACATTGTATGGAGTTCTAAAATCGTATGAACTTGAATACTATCAAAAGAGAGCCATACAAAGTGGATCCAAGGGAATGATGGCAAACATGGCTGGTGCTCTAGTTGCTCAAGGACCTTCATACTTTCAAGCAAGCGAGCAAATTCAAATTGCTCAACAGCCTCAATTTTCATCTGTGAAAATTGAAGAGGTGGTTGAGGATGAAGAAAAGGTTGTTCTTCAACTAGAAGATGTTGAAGATGAAG
The DNA here is from genome assembly GCA_037693485.1 of Kitagawia praeruptora. Classification (NCBI taxonomy): domain Eukaryota; kingdom Viridiplantae; phylum Streptophyta; class Magnoliopsida; order Apiales; family Apiaceae; genus Kitagawia; species Kitagawia praeruptora. Next base: position 45,256,027 of record CM075354.1, read on the forward strand.
AATTCTACACTCTGGAAGAAATGGAGAAAATGGATAATCCAACCATGGCTTTTATGGCAAGGAAATTCAAAAATATAAGGTTCAGGAGGAATAAGCCATACAAGCCTCAAGGTCAATTTCCAAAATATAACCAAGGAAGCTCATCAAAACCTGCTACTGGCACCAAGGGTGGATACAAAACAGGAATGGTAAATAGATCAAAATTTAGATGCTACAACTGCAATGAACTCGGTCACTTTGCTACTGAATGCAAGAGACCAAAACAAATACAGATAAAGGAGAAAGGAACTGGAAGTCAATTTAAGAAAGGACAGGGAAAGGCCTATGTGGCTGAAGGAAAATGTTGGGATGAATCTGATGATGAAGAAGAAGAGGAATTCGTGAATCTAGCCTTGATGGCTAGAGAGGATGAAGAAGCATCAACCTCTTCAAGTCAGGTACCATCTCTAGTTTTACTAGATATGTCCTTAAATGACTATAAGCAAACCATTGAGGAAATGAGTACTGAAATGTTTAATATTCACACTAGTTTATCTGCTGCAAACGAAGAAATTGCTAGATTAACTAAGGAAAATGAAACACTCAAATCCAACAATGATGTATTGTTGCTTAAAACCAGTTCTATTGATTCTTTAGCTCAGGAGAACGAGAGATTAAAGAATGATTTAATCTGTGCTAAAGAGATAGAGGATTATCTAAGAAAAGAAATGTCTGAAAATGAATTTAAGCTTAAGGCATTTAGAAATTCCTCTAAAATAATTCAAGAGTATCATGAGAAACATACTGAAAGTAAGAAGATAGGTATAGGCTATGATTATGGTAGGAGACCTGGTAAAGAGGCTGTTATACAGAACAATAATGAAAACAATACTGTCAGGCCTCACATCCTCAAAAATGTGAGCAAACCAATTTTTAAAAGTACAGAGTTTGAGGTTGATGAAACTTCTCTAATTATTAATCAAGAACTCTGTGATGAAGATGAGAGGGCTGACAGTGTGTCTAAGGAAGAAAAAGATTCTGTTAAAATTCCCATGACAGAAACTTTATCAAGCAGCCCGACCAAGTGTTCAAAAGATACTGTCACAAAGGATGAGACAGTAACGTTTAAAGATACTGTCAAGAAGGCACCCAAGACAATAACTTTCAAACCTACTGTAAAGACTGCAAGAACAAAAGGTGCTGTCAAAAAAAGCTCGACAGTACCTTCTGAACATACTGTCAAGACAATTGTCTCCAAGCCTAAGAACAGAAATGGCAAGCTAGGCATTGATAATAAGAATAATTATGCGTATGTTAAGCAGGAACCCAGGAAACTTTGCAATAACTGTGGCTCCTCACATCATTTAACCTATGTTTGTAAGAAATCAACTAGTAGCATAACTAATGCAACAGAGTTGAAAGGGAACTTACATAGAACCCCCGTTATGCAAAGAACAATGGTTGTCTGTAATAACATTGACTGTATGCCATGCAAAATTACTGCCATGAGTACATGCTTTAATTTGCAAATTTCATCTACTGAAATATGTTCTTATATGCAAACTGCAAAGATTTCTGAATCCACTAAAAATAGTGAGAAGGCTGTTCTCACTAAGAAAAAGACTAAGCCAATTTCTAAAACTAAGTGGGTAATAAAAGAAGTCAAGGAACCATCTTCTGATGATACTGTTTCAAACATTGATAAAGTTTCTGATGATACTGAGTCTGCAGGACCCAACAAGACTTGGGTACCAAATGCAAATTAAACTCTATCTGTCTTGCAGGGAAAGAAAGGTAAACATGTCATGTGGATAATCGACAGTGGATGTTCCAAACACATGACTGGTGATATATCCCTGCTATCACAATATGTTGAGAAGGCTGGCCCAACAATAACCTTTGGAGACAACAACAAAGGTTACACTGTGGGATATGGCTGCTTAAAAGCTGGAAATGTTGTCATTGAAGAGATATCTCTTGTGGAAGGTTTGAAGCATAATCTGCTTAGTGTCAGTCAATTCACTGACAAGGGATTCAAAGTCAATTTTGACATGATGGAATGCACAATCTACCACAAAAAGGATAGAAGCCTGTCTCTGAAAGGAGTTAGGAAAGGAAGCCTATTTGTTGCAGACTTAAACTCAACAAATGAGGAAAGAATATTTTGCTTCTACAGCAAAGCAAGTGTTGGAGATAGCATGCTTTGGCACAAGAAGCTTTCCCATCTCAACTTCAAAACAATGAACATGCTAATGAAGAAGGAATTGGTGAGAGGACTGCCTCAACAGGAGTTCTGTCAAGAAGGACTGTGTGAGGATTGTCAAATGGGGAAACTAAGGAAAGCAATGCATAAATCAAAACAAGTCAACACCAACACTGAAGCACTCAAGTTGATTCACATGGATCTTTGTGGACCAGTGAATGTTCAATCACTATCCAAAAAAAGATATGCACTGGTCATGATAGATGACTATTCTAGATACTCTTGGGTGAAATTTTTAGAATCAAAAGATGAAGCTGCTCAAGAAATCATTGATCACATAAGGGTACTTGATAGGACCCCTGAAGCTGCTAGGACTATGTTGAGCAATGTTAAATTACCAACATATTTCTGGGCAGAAGCCATCAGCACTGCTTGTTACACACAGAACAGAACACTAATCAACAAAGCTCATGGTAATACTCCTTACTATCTTTTGACAGGGAAGAAACCAACTGTCAAGTACTTTCATGTTTTTGGAAGCAAGTGCTTCTTAATGAAAGACAACCATGAAAGAAAAGGCAAGTTTGATACTAAATCATATGAAGGCATTTTCATGGGATATGGGATAGAAAGGACTGCCTACAGAGTCTATATCATGGAGCACAAGACAATTGAAGAAAGTGTAAATGTCACATTTGATAAAACCAAGTTTCCAGGGTTACATGAAGATGGTCAAATGCAACCCTTCAGATTTGAGAATCAAGGATACTTGGAAATAGAAGAATTTGTTGATGAAGAACCCAGTCTTATTCAATCAATGGGATATGAGAAAGAAACTGTCAATGCTCATGATCTAAATCAAACTTCAGCCCAATCACAGACAATTTCAGGCATCAATCTACAAGACTGTGAAACTGGAGAAATTGAGTCAAATGAGCAGAACAATGAAAATGGTGGAGAGACAAATCCTCATACTGATGAAAGTCAATCTAATCAAACAAGAAGCTTGCCTCAATCAACCAAGTGGAACAGAGATCATACCAGTAATCTAATTATTGGAGATCCCACAACTGGTGTAAAGACAAGGAGGAATATCTCTGCTGACAACATGTTTTCATGTTTCTTATCTCAAATGGAACCAAAAATAGTTGAAGAAGCATTGTTGGATTCTGATTGGGTGATGGCCATGCAGGAAGAGCTCAATCAGTTTGAAAGAAACGATGTTTGGAAGCTGGTTCCAAGGCCAAAAGGAAAATCAGTCATTGAGACAAAATGAGTCTTCAGAAACAAAATAGATGAAAGTGGAAATGTGACAAGAAATAAAGTAAGGCTAGTGGCCAAAGGTTACTGTCAACAGGAAGGGATAGATTATTATGAAACATTTGCTCCTGTTGCCAGACTTGAAGCTATAAGAATTTTCTTAGCCTTTGCTGCACATTGCAAATTCAAGGTATTTCAAATGGATGTCAAAAGTGCCTTTCTAAATGGAGAATTAGAAGAAGAAGTGTTTGTTGAACAGCCTCCTGGTTTTGAGTGACAAACTGCATAACTTTGTCTACAAGCTGTTCAAGGCTCTATATGGTTTAAAGCAAGCACCAAGAGCCTGGTATGACACACTCTCCAATTTTCTTCTGGAAAATCAATTTGTAAGGGGTATGGTGGATAAAACTTTATTCTATAAATACCATGGCAAAGACATCATCCTTGTGCAGATATATGTTGATGACATAATTTTTGGTTCAACAAATGAAAAATTATGTGAAAAGTTCTCATCTCTAATGAGAAACAAGTATGAAATCACTAGTGCAGACTGAACCTATAGCGTCGCCACTTTTAGCGTCGGTTATTGATCTATAGTGTCGGTTATTGACCTATTGCGTCGGTTGTTTTCATTAACCGACGCTTAATGACTTTTGCCAAAAGCTATGGCGTCGGTTGATTCAAACAACCGACGCTATAGGTATCGCCTATAGCGTCGCCCCTTAAAAAGGCGACGCTATAGGTATACCTATAGCGTCACCCTTAAAAGGACGACGCTATAGGTATACCTATAGCGTCGCCCTTTTAAGGGGCGACGCTATAGATATAACTTATAGCGTCGCCCCTCAAAAAGCCGACGCTATAGATATAGCGTATAGCGTCGCCATTTTAAGGCGACGCTATAGGTATAACTTATAGCGTCGCCCCTAAAAAGGGCGACGCTATAGGTATAGCTTAAAAAAATAAATAAATATAAGAATAAAAGCCAAAAAATTAAACAAAAATAGAAAAAAATGTCAATTTTTGAAACTAAATTCATACACACCAAATTAGTCATACTCACTATTTGTGTGATGAATGTTACCTTATTTAAAAAAAACGATTCTTTTTTATTTTTTCCCATTTTTAACTAGTTGTAAAATAAATAAAAACAATTAAAAAAAAAAGGAAATGACAATTTTTGAAAATAAATTCATACACACTAAAGTAGTCATGCTCACTATTTATGTGATGAATGTTACCTTATTTTCACTAATATTCCATTTTTTTATTTTTTCCCCATTTTTAACTAATTTGTAAAATAAATCAAAAAATTAAATAAAATTAGGAAAAATGCCAATTTTTGAAAATAAATTCATACACACCAAAGTAGTCATACTCACTATTTGTGTGATGAATGTTACCTTATTTTCAATGATTTTCCATTTTTTTAATTTTTTTTATTTATTTTTGAAAATAAATTCATACACACCAAAGTAGTCATACTCACTATTTATATTAATTATATAAATAAATTTCCTTTTAAAAAAATACTAAAATGAATAATATTATTCAAATAAGTTTTGTAAATTAATATTTTTAATATTTTGATCGATGATAAAATAAAAAATATTTTTAAATAAAAAATTCTTAAAGTTAAGAAAATACAATAGTGCTTTAATTATATGTACGTTACGTAATCACTTTATATTAATATAAATATGTTTAAAAATATATTATTACTTACCCGATTTTGTCAATTTTTTTTGGATATTTGTTAATTTTTAAAATTGTTAGTTATAAAAAACAAATATTGACCGTCTAGCAGTTAATCCCAGTTAAATTTTTTTTTAGAATACACTAAATAATAATTTTAATAAAAAAATTAATTGTAAAAATAATAAATAATAATTTTAAAAAAAAATTCTTCACAATTTTTCAATTATAAAAATATAATTTGGGGGTGGGTTTAACCCGGTCCGACAATTCAATCCCTAATCCCCAATCTCTCAGTCTCTCACCGCTTTGCTCTCGCTCTCGTTCTCTCCACTCTCAGTCTAACCGCTCCACAATTGAGCCCTAATTAGAAGCTTCGAGTCTCAGGGCATCACCATCTTTATGCTTCACAGATGTTCGATTCCTGGTATTTTTTATATATCTCTCTCCCCCTCTCCCTCTCTCCCTTTCTCCCCTCTCTCCCTTTCTCCCCTCTCTCTCTCTCTCTCTCTCTCTCTCTCTCTCTCTCTCTCTCTCCTTCCGGCGCCGTTCACTGTTTTCACTGTATGTATACACACAAAATATACGTATCTATATTTTGAGCTTAATTGTTGATTGAATGTAGTGATTTTGTTTTAACTTTGCTCCGCAGCTTTGTCTATTATATGTAAAGAAAAGATCTATTCATTTATTTGTTGTTTTCTTTTTACCAAATTGTTGTAGTAGTGTTTCTTGATATTCTCAATTTATAGTTGTGGGTTTGCTTTATTTTGCAGCCACTGTCTATAAGCATAGATTCTAAGGTTGTATAAATAAGCCCTTCAAGCTGAATGTGCCTTCTTGTGGGTTATTCTTGTTTGATTCCCTCCTGTAATGAAAATGATTTTCCAAACATTAATCTTATTAAGGTTGGCTTTTGTTGTATGTATATATTCAAGATCCCAATTTTACTTTATCTGGGTTGGCTTATATATGTGTGTATAGATTAAAGGTCAGTTTTTGCTCATTAATTACAAGGGTTTTAAATGGATTTTCACTTTTTTCGTAGTTTAAGCTCTTACAAGGTGGTTATGTTCTGATATAAATATTCCTCATGTGTGATTTATCAGGAATTCTGAATTGGAAGATTGCTTTTATATGTGGTGAGTTTTATCTTACAAGGTGCTATACTATACTATTCTTGTTATAGGGTCACAGGAAGACAAATATATGTTTTACACATACTTTCTCATTTGAATATTCACCTAATTTATTTTCAATTTAGTATGAATAACAGATTATGAATTTGGGTTTTCCTTCATTGCAGTATTAAGTCTCATCTATTACAGTAGCTGCGCTTGTATGTATTGGACACTGCATTTTATGTTTCTCTCCTTCCAAGATTGAGTTATACTAATTCTTCTCTGGGCTCTGGTTAGTTTTCAATGTTCATTTCCTTCACTTGTGTATTTCTTGCCTGGTACTGATAGATTGGTTTTATGAGTAAAGGAATGGTAATTTGTATATTGTTTGATGTTTCCGAAGAGTTGAAGTAGTGATATTGTTGAATCAATTTCTGAACGTTAGAAGAGATCCCTTGAACGATCTGTCAACAAAAATAACGTGGCAGAGCTAGCCACTTTTTTTTAGGGACGGGAGGGGGGCCTTAATCTTAAAATAAAGTTAATTAATTTGATATTTCAGTACAATACATGTTTGTGTTTGAGGACAGTGGAATTTGAATTAAAAACAATATATGTAATTAGAGAATATCTTGGTTTGAAGCATGGAATCTATACAAATATTGGGTAAACCTACTGAGGTATACTTCTTTCGAACACCAGCTGTTTCATCTGTGATGCTTCTATCACTGCTTAATGCCCAGTAAAATCTTACTCAGGACCGCAAATCTTACTCGGTGTCATTGCTGTCCTACAAGTATTTGTTGATTAGGTTTTTCCTTTGTTTTGAGAAGTATTATCAAACATCTTAGTTTAAATGCTTGACATGACAGGATTCTTCTGCTGTGGTGATCAATCACATTAGTTAGCCATTTCAGAAACTGAAGGAGATCATACGTAATTGCCTCTGATGAAATATTGATGCAGAACAGAATGAGTCCAAGGAAAGCAGCTCCCACAATCACCCTACACAGTACATTCACAATCCCAGGTTATAAAATCATTCTAAACTATTTATTTCACGTAATTGAACCAAAGCTCTGGTTTGAGGATGTATATCTCAGACTTTAAGAATTTGTTCGGATATGAGTTTGATTAATTATTTGCGGAACCAAGATTAGTAACAGAAGTCATCTCTCTGGCCAATAGTTTGGTAAGGTTACTAAGTTTCTTTCCATCTTTGTGTCCTTGCTTTTATGTTACATGTAAGTGGTAATTATGGTTTGCCTAATTGGCTGATCACTTTGTATTAGAGCTGATCGAATGGGCTGCATGACATTGCCTTTAACAAGATGTAATAGCAACATAAATGTGGCATCTGGCAGGAATGTAACTAGTCTGTCTTATCTAAACTATGATGGCCTGTTAAAACTCGAGTGAGGTGCTTATATTCGTAAAGGATTGTGGACCTGATCATAGATAGAAAAAAAATTATGTATAGCTTTATTATAAATTTATTGATACTTCTGAATCTATGATATGCCAGGAATTGAATCTGATTTTGACCATCAGCAGCCGGAACTGCATGTGTTGGAAGTTGAAGAAGCTGGTCAGGCAATATCAGCCGTTTCTCGATTACTAACAAGACTGCTCGACAGCGATAAATTCTGCCAATCTATAAATTCCCTCCATTTCACAAAACTGCTCCGTGAAATTATGCAGTCATCTATTCCTCTACACAGCAAAGATTGGGTTGCTGCTTTCCTGGTTATATAATTTTATGGTATAATAATTGCAGCCCATTATTTTGTATATAGAGTAATTTTAGTTTGTGAAATTAAATTATTGTGTAACTTGACATATTGTCAAGTTGTGTAATATATATTATATTAATAAGATCTTTTTGGTTTTTATAAATCTTGTATTGTTACCAGAATTTTTGTTACCAGAATTGCAATTTCAATTTTTTTTTTAAAAAAAAATGACTTTTAGCGTCGGTTGTTTAGACAACCGACGCCTAAAGTAGACTTTTTGCGTCGGTTGTTTAAATGACCGACACTTAAAGTAGACTTTTAGCGTCGGTTGTTTAAATGACCGAGGCCTAAAGCATACTTTTAGCGTCGGTCTTTTAAATAATTGATGCCTAAAGCAGACTTTAAGCGTCGGTCATTTAAATGACCGACGCCATAGCATACATTCAGCGTCGCCATTTTAACCGACGCTACAGGACTATACCTATAGCGTCCCCTACATATACTACGCCAAAGAACCGACGCCTTAGACCTATTTGACCGACGCTATAGGTACTTTTTGTACTAGTGAATGAGCATGATGGGAGAATTAGCATTCTTTCTTGGTCTCCAAATCTATCAGAAGAAGGATGGAATCTTTATCTGTCAAACTAAGTATGTCAAAGAACTTCTCAAGAAGTTTAACTTAGAAGATTCATCACCTGCCAGGACACCTATCTCAACAGCCACCAAATTAGAGTTAGATCCTAAAGGCAAGAAAGTGGATTCTAGTACATACAGAGGCATGGTTGGATCACTTCTTTATTTAACAGCTAGCAGACTAGACATAATGTTTGCTACATGTCTTTGTGCAAGATTTCAGGCTGATCCAAAAGAATCACACTTAGTTGCAATCAAAAGAATCTTTAGGTATCTCAAAGGCACTCCAAATCTAGGCCTTTGGTACCCTAAGGAAACAGGATTTGATTTAATTGGATACTCTGATTCAGACTATGCTGGCTGTAAGATTGACAGAAAAAGTACTACAGGAAGCTGTCAATTTCTTGGGGGGAGATTGGTGTCATGGTTTAGTAAAAAGTAACATTCATTTTCTACATCAACCGCAGAAGCTGAATATATTGCAGCTGGAAGTTGCTGTGCACAAATACTTTGGATGAAGAATCAGTTAATGGATTATGGACTAGAGATGTCAAACATTCCTATCTATTGTGACAACACTAGTGCCATAGCCATATCAGACAATCCAGTTCAACACTCCAGAACAAAGCACATTGATATAAGGCATCATTTTATCAGGGAGCATGTTGAAAAGGGAGATGTAAAACTGGTTTATGTTCCAACAGACAAGCAACTTGCAGACATATTCACCAAGCCACTGGATGAAGCAACATTTACCAGGTTGGTGAGTGAATTAGGAATGCTAAATCAGGTATGATTAACTGACTGGTTTATCATTTCTCAGTCGCAGCTCATGACAGAAACTTTCAAAGTACTGTCACGAGAAGGTACTATCATTAGAAGGTACTGTCATGAGAAGTTATTGTACCAATTGCTACTTGTTCAGACAGCATGTTTGCTATGACTATGCTAAAAGATTTATCATTTTAGATATCATGTTTGCTATGACTATGCTAAAAGATTTATCATTTTAGATATCATGTTTACTATGACTATGCTAAAAGATTTATCATTTTAGATATCATGTTTGCTATGACTATGCTAAAATGGTTTCACATGTCTATTTTAATGTGATAATAAGTAGTCAAGTGTCCTTAACTTAATTTGTGTATGAGCAATGACAACACGTTTTTGCGCCTAGTTTACTGTCAGATAAACTTGCTGTCGCACATTCACCTTATTGACAGAAATGTTGTTAGCGCACAGGTTGCTGTCAATGAAAGTTGCTGTCACGAGAAATTGCTGTCAAAGATAGTGGAGAAAAGAAAAGCGCATAGGTTACTGTCAAATGAAAAGTTGCTGTCACGGGAAGTTGTTGTCAAAGATAGTGGAGATATATATATATATATATATATATATATATATAATTTTAATCCTCCAATCCACGATCTAATAGCAACTGCCACGTAATATAGCAAGTGGGGTTAATGGGTAAAATCATTACTACACGTTCAATTAAGACAAGTAAACACGATTCATCTTATAAACTGAATCTACCGTTTAATCTACTATCACTTTCATTTGCAAAACCTTTCAACCTTCTGCATCCAAAAACCACATTTTCTCTCTCACTTTTCAGAACATTCATCAATGGCACCCAAACAATCTATTGCCCAAACTAACTTTGCCGGTATTCATTCTCCTGGTGATGCCGGTGAAAACTTCAAAGGACTTGTTTCATTCATAAACAAATCCTACTTAGGTCATGCAATAATCTCAACCCCAAAGATTGATATTGAAAGAATTGATAAATTCTGGAAATCTGCTAGTATTCAAGGAACTGAAGAGAATGAGGCAATTAACTTCAAAATAGATGGTGTAAACCATTCTCTTTCAGTAAATGATATTAATATAGCCTTGGGTATTGTTTTGGCGAGTGGAGAAAGTTTTCAGGGCTTAGCAAATGATGACACTCTGAAGAGGTTCTTTCTGAAGATTGGGTATTCTGGTTCTAAACTTGAAGAAACCTCTGATAAATGGTATCAAACGGGAGAAATGGACAGGAAGTTTCTAAGAAAGGAGTGGAGCATGATCTTTGACGTCATGGTGAAGGTGTTCTCTACTAAGTCAACAGGCTGGAATGGAATACCCTCATATATCAAGAAACTCACTCATTCTTTAGTCCATGGATACAAGGTGAATGTTGGAAAGCTAGTCATGGCACAATTGAAAAATGCCATAGGCAAAAAGGTATATATATACCCTCGCTTTTTAACAATGTGTATTAATCATATTTGTGGTAATGTTGTAGATGCTCCTCATTTTGAGGAATGTCCTGTTTTGAAGAAAAACACACACACACATCTCTCAACACACAAAATTTAAATGCACATATTCCACTATGTTTCACACAACACATGGTTAATCAAGAGCCCAACCTTGATTATCCATTACCTACAGGGTATACTGTTTTCACAATTGAGAATGAGACTGAATTAGACCTAAATTCAGTTAACCCACATTCTACACCATACATTCCACCTAGGGACTCTAGACTGCCCAAAGCCCTTAAAATAGCCAAACAAGAATCAAAGAAAAGATCCCTAGAGAGTGTAACTGGTGAAAATGTTGAGAGTCAAGAGGGAGTTACTGCATCTAGTGCAGCAAATAAGGATGGTAGTGAAAAAGAACCCACAGTAGCCCCTTCTGAGCCTAAGAAGAAGAGAGCTAGAAGGGCCAAGGTTACTGTAAGCCACCCTACAGTTTCCCAAAAGACTGTAGAGGATAATAGGGAAATAAACTCACCTCTAGGTGTCTCTTCTCAACAAGAGGCATCTATTGAAATTGGCCTGTCTCCCAAGGCATCTTGTGAAGAGTCTGCACAACCTCAAGAACTCACTCTTGAGGAGCCTATACTTGAAGATATACACATAGAGATAGAGCACAGTGAGGAATTCATTCCTACCTTTGATGTTCCACAATTTTCTTCTGTGGAATAGCCAAATGATCCATCTAAAATTCATACTTCTACCTTCATTCCCACATCCATTGTTTCTTCTGAAAAACCTAGAGAGGGGGACAATACCAACCCCTCAGGTTTTGATCATCCATCTCAAACCATGGATGAGCCCCCATCAAGTGGTCCACAAGAACCCATTTCTCAAAGTGAAATGGATACCACTCCTTCAAACACTGGATTAGATCAAGGTGGATTTTTGTCAGATATTGAAACAGCCAGCATCTTGATCAATTCCCTCAAAGCATCTTACCCTAGGGAAGTTGCTGTCACAGCCAAAGTTGTTGTCAAGGACAATCCAGAAAGTTCTGTCAAACAATCAAGTGACAGTAACATTCTGGTAAAAGATGCTGTCAAAGGCCTTCCCAAAGTTGCTGTCAATAGACCTTCTGACAGTAACTTATTGGACAAAGATGCTGTCAACCCTGCTCAATCTCAATTTCAGGAAGGATTAATTGAGGACATCTCTGATGATGACATGCCACTCTCCAAGGCTTTTAAGGTAAAATCTAAATCATATTTCTCTTCATTGCATGCTAGTACTGCTCATACTCATGCATCTAGGATGAGTGAGGGAGAGCAAAAGAAAAGAGAGATAAAAGAAAAGAGAAGTGAGTCTAAAAATGAGAGGCAGCCAAATGTGCTGGCAAAAGGTGAGGGACTTGAGCATGTCCAGAGTGAAAATGAGGGAGCCATTTATCAAAAGGCATTAGGCCTTGAGGGACTTACTGTGAGAGATGATGAGATCATCTATAAAAACAATGAGAGTGTAAGAACCCCAACAACCTTCTTGCCCTAGACTTATCCTCAACCTCCAAAGAGGCTTAGGTCTGGTGGTCCTTCTGCAAATGACAGGCTCCAAGCTATTGAAGACAGGTGTGCAAAGATGGAAAGCAAGTTAGACAACCTGTCTTCTACTGTGAAAACTGGATTTGCTGAGATTCAAGCAACTCTGCTGTCTCTTTCTTCTATCATCAATGCTGTCAACTTATCTAAGGGGGATAAAGTGATAGATCAGAAAGAAGCTGAGCAACCAGTGGAGCAACCAGTAATGCAAATGAAGTCACAAGGGGGGAAGCTGAGAGACAGGGGGAGCAAAGGAGTAAGGGGGAGGAAAAAGAAACTGTTATAGCCTCTGGAACTGGTGAACTGTTTGAAACTGAAGTAGATGGGGAGACAATGCTAGTATCTGAGGAAGTATTGAAACTGATACAAAGAAATAAAGCATCTTCCATCAAAATTAGTGAACCAGTTCCTTAAAAGAAAGAATCCACTTTGGAGAGGCTTTGGAGAGAAAAGGAGGAGTCAAACAGGATGGGCAAAGGAAAGGACAAGTTGCCTGAATATGTGAATCCTTGTGAGATTGTTACTTGGACTGATGGAAGCACATACTCTCAAGAAGAAGCTGATTCTATGATGATAAGTCATATGGAGAGCACCCTAAATAATAAGGATGAGGAATTCAATACTCTGGTGAATAAAGCAATCACAGAATCTGGAGGAAAACCTGCTAAATTGGCAGAAGTTTTGAAAGAAAAGATTATCAACCTATCTGTGAAAATTAGCTCAGAGAAAAGGTGGGCAGTTGAAGTGTTTCTAAAGAGGAGACATTCAATATTCATAACAATGCAACTACTAGAAACCTTCTCTTCCAGAGTACAGTACATCCTTGGGCTACTTGTCAAGACAAAGTCTACCATCCTTAATGAAAGTCTCTATCTGCAACTGAATTCAATGGTGAATAGAAAACTTCTAGAAATAAGTCTCCAGCCATATGGTGTTAGCTTCAAACAGGTAACAGCCAAAGGAACTAAGGGACTTGGTTTTTTAACTCTTGAAGGCAAAACGTCTCTACAGAGCAAAATCATCATGGATGTACTGAAGTTATTGCTGAAAGCTCCCATAACCAAGGAAAGGATTCAAGTAGTTAAAGATATCCACAAGCTATTGGCAAAGAGAGATGAGGAATACAGTGCTAAAATTAAGAAGCTCATTGCCAAAGCAAATGAAAGCAGAAATGCCAAAGGTGAAAGCTGCTCATTTGATGACACCTTGGATAAAGATGGTGATGACAATGAAGGTGGAGGTAAAGCTGGAGGAGCTAAAAAGTCAGAAAAGGGAGATTCTTCAAAAGAGCAATCTCAAGCTAAAGAAGCTGAGCCAAAGGAAACTTCAGAAACTCCTGGAACAAGCAAGAAAAATGAAGAAAAGGAATTACTTGAAGCATTGAAGACTAATCAAGTAGAAATGGAAATTGACAGTATCTATTTTGAAAAAGATACTATCAACAAAGATACTGTCAAGAAAAATGAAGTTACTGTCAAAGATGCTGTCAGGGAAGATGAAGACACTGTCATGAAAGATGCTGTCAAAGAAGACACTATCAGAAGCCCTATCAAAGATGCTGTCAATGATTCTACTGTCAAAACATCCAAGACAGTAAGAATAAAAAAAAAGGCAAACAGAAAGATAAAGGGAAAAGTTGTGTACAAAGGAAAAGAAAAAGCTACAGGGTTAGGACTTAAGAAACCCATCATGAGAAGAAGAATGAATAGCTTTGAAAAGTTGTAGGAGAATACCAGAAATTCAATCACATCTGTGTCTGTAGACTTAGATGACTCAAAGGAAAATACAACAGGATATGTTCTGTGGGAGAACAAGGAAAGAGCAATTATGGTAGAACCTGACTTCACTCAGGTAACAAAATCAAGGGTGGTTTCAAGCAATCTTAATTCAACATTTGAAACTGTAAAACGAAGAATTGATTATTTCAATTTGGAAAGGATGGTTGAACTCTTGCAAACCTATGATGATATTTCAAAGAAGGTCATGGACCATGTTCTCAAATACTATGAAGCCAGACATGCTGAATTTATTGGTAAATATGGTGATTGGACACTTCACAATGATGAAGATATCTATCAAGCCCTAGGTCTGGAATATGAAGAAGACAATCCCATTCCTGAGTACAACTGGGCAGAAATGGAGAAACCTTACACAAAACCAGAAATGGATAGATATGAGGCAGAGCAGAAATTCAAAGAAGAATTAGCCTCAAGGCACAAATCTCGTCAACAGATAGAAGATGAGATTGAAGCTCAAATGAAGGAAAGCTGCAGTAAACTCAACAAACTCAACAGCAATGTATCAAACTATCAGCCATGTGTACTGGACAATCCTTTGAGAATCAAGTATGGCAAAGAAGAAATCTATGCAGACAGCTTTTCTAAGTTGAGAACTAGTGTGCTAAAAGAACTGTACTGGTAAGTGGTAGGATCATCAAACAAGCTTGAAACACTGTGTTCTTGGGAGCTAGACATGATTTTTGATCAAAGGAAAGGAGAGGATCCCAGCTTGGACAGACTAAGAAGGGAAACCTTAAATCAGCTTCCTGGCAAAAGATTCAAGATGGAGGGAAATGTGTTGAAATTCAGATCAATTATCAAGCAAAAAGTTTATTGGATGGAACTTAAAGATGTGTTAAACACTACTTCCTCGATGCTCAGGAAATACATCGTGGAAAATGAAGATTATGCAGAGACCCCTGAAGAAAAGGAGCTAATTGAGAAACTCAGAAAGGCTCTGAAGGAAAAAGAGCTAAATGAAAGTTCAAATCAAGCTAAGTAAACATTTTTTTTCTTTCTAGATTAATTATGAACTTTTATGATCATTGTTTGAAAACAATCTAGATTAATCACATTTTTCAGAAATGAAGGGTTTATTCATTCTGATCTATGTTAGTTAAGTTGTCAATATGATATATCTGTAAATTTGTCCTTATTGTCCATAAAAACAAATTGGGGGAGATTGTTGGGATTTATGGGTGATAGATCAGACAACTTAACTAGATTCATTGGTATACTTAGTTTTACTAAGTAGAACATACTGTCATAGCCAGAAGTGTATTCTTGTAATTAAATAAATACTGCCATGTAATAATTGTAATTCTTGGAAGAAGTTCGATTATGTTCAAGCCTCAAGAAATACATAAGTTCGACAGCAGGAAAAAAAGTTACTGTCAGGCATTTGATAGTAAGGTTACAAGGAAACAGCATGTTGCTTAGGTCGATAGCAAGTTTCAACTTGACACCAACATTGGCGGAGATTCTGATGACAGCAACTTGCATATATAGTTTGCGACAGCAAGTTTGGAATTCTTGACAACAACCTTTGCGGGGAATTCATACTGTCAACCAAAGCACAATTCTTTGACAGTAACCTCTACGGGGAACTTATACTGTCAATCAAAGAATAACCCTTTGACAGCAAACTTTGTGACAAACATACTGTCATATAGAATCAACTTGATTTAGGAATTTTCTAAGTCAAGTTAAGCGACAAAGTACATGTTCAAATGAAGCAGGCGTGCTGCAATGTTCAAACTTTATAGCAAGCTTGGAAAGTCTATAACAGAAGCTCGAGAGATCACATGGAGCAACCTGTAAAGTTTAGAGCAGATAAATTTGAATACTGCTAGATCTGGGTGGCTCAAATGTGGAAAGCATCTAAAGTTACTTTGTGTGTATCACATGGGAATAAATCATGTAATGAGCTGCAAAAAGATAATGACAGCAACTCAACAACCCATGTTGATAGTGATAGTATAGTAGAAAAAGATCCAACTATCACTCTATAAATAGAACACTCTATTACACAATAGAAATATATCTCTACAACTGTAATCTCTTGAGAATTCGAAGCTTGAGAATTATTTTGTTCTCAAGGTTGTAGCAAATCCTCGCAAAATAAATAAAACACTTATTTTATGAAACATCGTGTTAGATATTACTTGTGATTGCATTTCTTCTACTAGTAAATTACAAACTCTATTTAAGTTGTTGAAATAGTTGTTGAAATTTATTAGTATTTCATTCAACCCCCCATTCTGCAATACTTTCCGGGACCAACAGTGTTTGTTTCGAGGGAGGCAGGGGAGATGATCGGGGGTTGGAATTGGTGAGAACGAGAGAGAATTGGTAGCAGAGGAACGGTGGTGAAGGTGGAGGGAAAAAGAAGGGTGGCTGAGGAGGTGGGTGGATGGTGAGGCGCGGTTCTAGAGGGGCTGTTGGTCGGAGGTGAAGGAAGAAGATCGTGGGTTTTAATGAAAGGAGAAGGCTGTATTGGTTATTGGTGATGGGAATTGCGTAGTTCAATGGTGGATGAAAGGGAGAACAACGGTGGAATTGAGGGACGGTGGTGCGTGATGTTGTCGTGGCGGAGAAAAGAAGGTGAGGAGATGGTTTGGTGGTGGAATAAGGGCAAACGAAGGTGAATTTTGGGAGGCAGTGAATTGGTGAGAGAGAGAGAACGAAGGAGAAGGCGGCTGATGTTGGTAATTGCAGGCAAGGAGTTGAAATGGGGGATATAGAGGAGATAGAGGAGTTCAGGTGTGAAGTTTACAAAGGAGGGAGGTGGGGTTGTGGAGTGATGTTGGTGAAATGGGTGGAGGGGTGTTGCAGGGGAAAGAAGGGGGAATAAGGGCGGTGAAGTGAGGTGGGAGGCTGGAATGGTGGGATGGTGGCAATTGCAGGAGGAGAAGATGTGGGTTGATGTTGAACTGCTGTGAGGGATAGGAGGTGAAGAACGGTGGTGTGAAGAGTGGTGGCGATTGGTGTCTGGTGCGAGGTGAGGATGGTGGTTGTCGAAGGGGAGATGGGTAGCCTGATGTGAACGGGATGATAGAGGTGAACGGAGTTGAGTTGTAGATGGGCGGCAGAATTGGGTGGCTGGTGGTGTTTTGTTGAAGATGAATGGAGAAGATGGGTTGTTTCCTCCATTTTCCGACCAACTTTTTCTTTGAGACATTTAACCAAACAGTTGGTGGGGTTGGTTGCTGTGTTTGTGATGTTTTATTTGTTTTTGTGCTTTTTTAAATCAATTTTGGGCTCATTTTTTTTTTAAAATCAATAATTGATGTGGCACGCATATGTGGCATAATTTATTATGTGGATCATTAGTTGGCTGCTGAGTTATAACCATTTAACAAACTTTCATTAAAGTCAACGAAAATTTAACGGTAGTGAAAAAACTTTAAAGTAGAATGACCGAACTAAAAGGTATATTAAGTTTAGTAATGCGTTTGAAAGCTTTTTTGGGCTGGTGACCCAAGTGAAAGTTTTCGAATAGTATGGTGACGATTTTGGCCATTTACCCCAATTTATACTATCTATACTACTCCATCCGTCCAAATACATGTCCATTTTCTAAAAAATACACATATTAAGGTAAAGATTAGTTGAATAATATTTTTCAACTAATACCCTTAATTAATACATTGGAAAATGAGAATAGTGTTAAGTTTGAAAAAAGTCAAATTTTAGATACAATAAATATAGGGATAGTTTTGGAAAATCACCTTAAATTTGTATTGAAAAAAGAAAAGGGACATGTAAAATGGAACAAATTCATTTTTCAAAAGGGACATGTATTTTAGGACTGAGGGAGTATTATATAAGGACTTGCTTTTCCTAAGGTTAGTTCAGGTAAGTTTCCTGAAACTATTAAAAAAACAATACAAAATAGGGTTATTTTTTGTAAATACAGGGAGTCATGTTCAAATAATAATAAAAATGCCATTAAAAAATTATACTAAAATCTCAGGTAACTTTCCTGAGTCAGGAACATTATTCTCACATTATCTATACTATACTATAATAAGTAAACTAGGGGATAATTGGTAGTTTGATAGTTTGGTTCAACCCTATATTTTAGCCATAATTTTAGTTCAATTAAAAATAAATTTAATTAATACTTTATCTACCTAAAAACAATCCCGGGTAAGCAAAGATTTAGCCAAGAGTTTTGATCGAGAGGAGTGGCGTGTGTGTCAATGTGTGTGTGTGTTTTTTTTAATTTTATTAACAGGAGAGTGTTTAACAAGAGAGTGTTTTTTGTGTTGTTTTTTTTACATTTTTTTATTATTAATAATAGAGATTTAAGAAAATCAAAGAGTGACCAAAATGAGTGACCAACAAAAGAGTACCAAATCGACAACAAAATATATCCTGTTTCGCTTATAATAGTATTAAACTAGGGGATAATTGGTAGTTTGGTAGTTTGGTTCAACCCTATTTTTTAATATTAAAAACATATATATACTATACTATAATAAGTAAACTAGGGGATAGTTGGTAGTTTGGTTCAACCCTATTTTTTAGCCATAATTTTAGTTCAATTAAAAATAAATTTAATTAATATTTTATTTACCTAAAAACATTACCGGGTAAGCAAAGATTTAGCCGAGAGTTTTGATCGAGAGGAGTGGCGTGTGTGTCAGTGTGTGTGTGTGTTTTTTTTTAATTTTATTAACAGGAGAGTGTTTAACAGGAGAGTGTTTTGTGTGTTTTTTTACATTTTTTTTATTATTAATAATAGAGATTTAAGCAAATCAAAGAGTGACCAAAATGAGTGACCGACAAAAGAGTACCAAACCGACAACCAAATATATCCTATTTTGCTTATAATAGTATTAAACTAGGGGATAATTGGTAGTTTGGTAGTTTGGTTCAACCCTATTTTTTAATATTAAAAAACATATTAAACAAATAACAAATTACACTATAAAAAATTAAAATTAATATTTATAATATTAAAATAATATTTATAATGTTATATTACACTATAAACAAATTACAAAAAATTAAAAGCAACCCGTGCTTTGCACGGGTTATAAGCTAGTATTATATAATAAGTAAATACGGGTATAATTTGGTTATTTAGTTCAACCATTTAAAAGAATAATGACCATTAGATATTTAGTAATTAGATGATAGTCGTTAGATCTAATAATAATAAAGAATATTCTATATTTAAATTCTCTTCTAAAGATCAAAGGTTCGAATCCCGTTAACAACAAATTTACTTTAAGATTTTATATTATTAGTTATACTCCCTCCGTTCCATCCATTTGTTTACACTTTTTTGTAACTTTCTGACACGCATTTTAAGGTGGATTTTAAGGATAGTTCCATAACTTATTTTTAAAATTTCCTTTTTTTGTATAAAAATTGGATTGTTCTATTTTTATACAAAAAAGAAACTTTCAAAAATAAGTTACGGAACTATACTTAAAATCTACCTTAAAATGCGTGTCGACACTCTATTTTGAAACGATAACAAATGGACGGGACGGAGGGAGTAATCAATACATACTCCCTCCATCCCTTTTTAGATGGTACATTTGAAAAAAAAAATTGTCCCTAAATAGTTGTCACATCCCTTGTTCCGATACATTTTTTTTTTACCAATTTTCCATATATACCCCTTTATTTTTAATACCAATGTTTGACTTTATATTTAATATACACGCTCATAACTCATTATTTAATGTTAAGATTAAGGACAAAAATGGAAACAAATTATATAATTAAAGTTTTCTTAATATGTGTATTTTTTTGCAAATGTGCCAACTAAAAAGGGACGGATGGAGTATCATTTATTAAATACTCCCTCCGTCCCCTTTCAGTTGTCTCTTTTGCAAAAATTACATATCTTAAGAAAGTGTTAGTTGGGTAATTAGTTTTCTTGTCTACGCTTAATAAATGAACCAAATTAAATTGAATTTTTTGTATGTGCATATTTGTCAAATATTGGAAATAGGAATGTAGGGGTAAATTTTGGAAAAAACCTATCAAAAATTACTTTGAATGAAGAAATGGATTTAGGGACAATTTTTTTCTCAAAAGGGACAACTAAAAGGGGACGGAGTAACTATTATTATTACTAATAATTTTATTAATTAATATTATAAAGTTAAATTATATCCATAATAAATTATTATACTTTATTTTATTTAATCATATAATTTTAAAAATATTTAAAAGGGGTTATAAGCTAGAGTTGAACCCAATTCTTGACACACAACCAGAAATGCTCCCCTAAAGGTTCAAATTTTCCCAAACTTTTTTCGCACCCCCATTCTTTGATAGCTAGTATCAAAACCTGTTGTGCAACATAGTCATATTTTTTTTCCACTTTTATTAATTTGTTGAATTATATAAGTTTAAATACTTGTACACTTTAGCTCCACTCATGTTAAAACCTCGACCTTTAGCTGCTTGTGTCAAACCACCACAAACTTTGCAACTAAAATCTAGTAACGGATCAAACAAAACATCCAAAAAAAAAAAAAACCTCATTGGTCACTAAGGCTCTATTTATGATTGCCGTTAAAAATTGTTGTGCTAGTTTTGATATATGAATATTTTGATATAAAAATATAATAAAAATAATGTTTTTAATGAGATTTAATGAATATATACTTTGTTTAATCATTGAAAATGTAAACCTACCCCATCAATTTAGTTCTTGAGAGCAGAAACTGCACAGGCAAACAATGGGAAGCACATAATTATGAATGTAAACAAAACTAAATGAGCTGCACTCTTTTGTGTGCCTTTGTTTTATGCACATACATCTATACTATCTATTATAAGCGAAATAAGGTATATTTGGATTGGTACTATTTTTTTTGTCATTCTTTTTTGGTATTCTTTTTTTGGTCACTTTTTTGATTTGGTTAAATCTCTATTATTAATAAAATTCAAAAAAAAAAAACACACGCACACGGCAAAACTCACGAGAGTCCTTTCTACAACAAACAAGTCGTCAAGACGTCAAGTAATTTGTCTGTTACAGTGCACAATTTTTGTAATCAGCATTAAAATTAATTTTGTCACAAAAAAAATTAATAAATAATTAATTATTAGAAAAGATCGTTTCGAAATTTTGGAGTTTTGAAAGATATAATGGTATGTTTTATATTAAAAAAAAGACTATCAGTTATATCAAAAATCAATAATCATATTTTATTATTTTTTATAATTTATATTATTACTAATTAATTAGCAAATATTAAAATTATAAACAATCAAATAAAAATATTAAGATAAAAATATTTAAAATCTTAAAAAAAACTACTTTTATATAATATTTTTATATATCTATACTATACTATTATAAGAGAAATAGGGTATATTTGGTTTGGTAATCTTTTTTAGAAATAATTAAAATACGTAATTAGAATAACATTTATTTTCATGAAATTTATAAAATTCAAAAAATATTTTAATAATAAAAACATATATACAACTTAAAATTTTAATGAAATATAATAGGCTAGTCTATCTATACTATACTATTATAAGCAAAACATGGTATATTTGGTTTGGTACTCTTTTTTGGTCACTCTTTGGTTTGGTTAAATCTCTATTATTAATAAAATTAAAAAAAAAACACACATAGCCTAAATAATATGTATTAATATTAATATGCTCCACATACACAAATATAATAATTCAAAAGACAACTATAATAATTCAAAATATAAGCAAAACAAGTTATATTTGGTTTGGTACTATTTTTTTTGTCACTCTTTTTTTGTACTCTTTTTTTGTCACTCTTTGGTTTGGTTAAATCTCTATTATTAATAAAATTCAAAAAAAAAACACACATAACCTAAATAATATGTATTAATATTAATATGCACCGCATACACAAATATAATAGTTCAAAATACAACTATAATAATTCAAAATAAATAATTTTAATAATATTTATATACATGGGATTATAAAGTTATAAATTATTTTATTAATAAAAATATATATACAACTTAAAACTTTAATAATAAAATATAATTAATTTAGGCTCACAGACCTATAATTGCAAGAACAATTAATTCAGGCACTTCGACAGTTCGACTAGCTCCCGGCTTCCCGCCACCGATAGAAACCATACAACATATAATGTCGGATTTAGGAATTATGTTTAATACATAATCATTGTGTGATTTGGGCCACGTTAAACATTGCGTGATATGGGCCACATCTTACAAATGTAACAGACTTCAATAGCAAAGTTGAAGAACAATCAGCCTGATTTGTAGGTTGCACTAGGATTATAAAACAACCTAGCATGAAAGTTGTACACCTGATGATGGAATTATTTATACAGTTCTGCCTCTAGTCTAAGATTGACAGGGTTGTGAGGGTAAGGGTATATAAGGAGACAACTGACAAGTCTTACCATCTACACCCCTGTACAGTTTCTCATTAACTTTATGTTTTTAAGATCATATATGAGTTTGAGTGAATCTGGCTCCCAGATAGTATCAGATCAGAGTATTGATATATAGAGTTAATCACTGAATCTAAACCCTACCTAGTGCACCGATACAAGACAAAGTTCAATCAAAAATATGACATCAAAGCCATATTCTAACTCAAGCAAATTGGAAGTTGCTTCTTTAAATCACCACAAATCAACTCAGGCAATTTGGAATAATACAATCTTGTACAAAAAGTTAGGATATCTTGCCCGTGACTGAATGCAACTTACAGTTCTATAATATGTAACTAGTTTACCTCTTTCTCATTGAGTTGCCACCCAATTATCTGTTCCCAACTA
This sequence comes from Kitagawia praeruptora, assembly GCA_037693485.1. Lineage (NCBI taxonomy): Eukaryota > Viridiplantae > Streptophyta > Magnoliopsida > Apiales > Apiaceae > Kitagawia > Kitagawia praeruptora. The sequence continues at coordinate 45,279,055 of CM075354.1, forward strand.
TGTACGTTTTACTTTGGAACATACCAACACAGGAAATTCTCAGGTAGTAACAGTCATGACATATCAACACAAATAAGTTGGCCAAGTGAAACTAAATGAAAAAAGCTAAAACTGATTAGCAACGCTTACACAATGAGGACCCACTGAACAATCCCTCTTTTGCAGTGATGGTATGGAACTTTATAATGCTATCTTTCTTCATAATACGGTGGTGTAGCTTGGATACACAGGTCAGGCTCATCGCCTTCATCATCATCTTCATCAGCATCAACCCAATTACTGGGATGATGTTGAGAAAAACCAGGATCATTAGCTTCAGCTCTGTCTGAAGGAAAAAGAGGTTATGATGAGTTAATAGAATCTATGGCGATGAATTCTTAAGCTAAAAATATGATTTACTTTCCTTTTATCAGATGACTAGTTATTTGTTACCCGATAATAAAAGTAACATTCATATGAACATTACATGGTAATTACATTGATTGTGTACCCAGACAACAAACAGGTACAGACCACCACTATGATTAAATAATGTTGATATTATGCAGTTCACAAAAGCAAAGCAGTAGTTATACTCCGGTACAGTAAGTAGTAGCTGGATTGGCTGTTACTACTCGGAGACCTAATGAGCATAATCATAAAGCCATATACAGTACAACACTTCAGAGCTAGAGCATTAGCTATGATATCTTGGCAATACTATAACATACGAACCATGTTTTATTTAGTTTGATGCCTTACCATCATATCATGAGATGTGAAATTGTTCACATTGAAGTTCTATCATTCTATGTCCAGGTAAATGCACTCTGACATTTAGAGCAAGGTAATGAGGAAGAAACTATTCCAAATTTTAAAATTAAGAAAACAAGAATAGATTTATCCATTAAGGTCTCGTACTAGTGCAGCATGATAAAGTCACAAGTGGCTTTGCAGCACTATAGTACTAATATTCAACACTTGCTTATTTCATTTACGGTATTGAACATCATATGCTGACTACTACAACCGCCAGTGTTTCTTGCACCTTACCTAAGATGTAACAGCAATTCCATTTGGAAGTCTAGCTATCCAACAGCCAGCAGGAATCATCACCACAATATGTTAAACATATCTACACTAATAAAGAACAGGAAAAAAAACAGAGGACACATTTTGTTACCATTTGGCACATTTCTTTTGCCCGAACCAGCTTCGGCGATATGCAATTCACTAATTCTATGCATTTCCTGTTGTTGAGTTGTACTAGGATTTCTTTCTGTTTGAGCGCCTCTTTGTTCAGCGCCATTACCACCTCTGATGCCACTTGCTATTTCCAAAACCGAACATAAAACATGTAAATACTTTGTCTCTATGATGCCTTACTGCATGAAAGAAAATTAGAAAACAATCACCTGAAAGTTCAGACCAAATTCTTGTGTGATCAGATGGATGCTCAGAAACATATCCCCTTTTCTCCTGTCGCATTGATTCTACTCCTTGATGAGATTCATCATTTGTTGTAGCTTCAGCTGGTGGTGGCCCTGTGTCTGTCCTTTCTTGGAGCTGAGAAACAAGCATCGTTGCAAGTACTAGTGTAGCATCAAAATTTGAAGTAGAGCCATCATCTAAGCCAAATTTTGGTGCCATGAGAATGGGCCTGTATGATAATGATTATTTACATAACCACCACATATGTGAAACAATAAAACAATGGCTAATAAGAAGCCAGATAGGAAGAATTATGTTAAGAACTGCCGTAGTAATTAGACATCTCCTGATAAGAAAAGTTTTCCAAACACTTTTAACATGCAAGGCTTCAAAATATTATTTTAATACAAAGTTGCAAAGTACTATTTATTTATTTGGAATCTGATCCTAATCAGATGAAGATTAACAAGTCTACTTAGTCACTGAACATACTTCTCCAGGTGCAATTAGTAACTTAATATTTCATAAGTTTCTACCTTAATAGAAAAAATTATGCTAGGTCGATGACCATAAGCTTGTGTAAGAGTAAAGCACTTCAATATCCGTATTCTCGGCCCCTGATCATGTTTTCTTATAATGTTTATCACGAGACGGGGACTAAATGATGCACAACTTGTCTAGGATAGCTGACCGTTCAATAATATATAAGATGTGTCATCCATCATGTGAAAGGAAAGCAAGTCAATAGCAAAAATCACTGAAGCAAAACAATGTTACATGGGTTAATCAAAATCATCTTACTCGCCGGCTTTCTCGAAGTATAAGTGAATATCAACTTCACATCCCTCGCAGAAAGAGAGAAAGGCCTGCAATTTGGAACATAACAAAATGATTTATGAGAACTAAGATATAAGTTAAATAAATGTATCGATAATCTTCTTAATTGTACATGAGACCTATATATTCTTCTAGACAAACAAGTCTGACCTACAAATAACTACCTTCAGTTCCTTCACACCAAATGTGACATCCACAGGGTTACCAGTGTGATTGTATTGCACAAACTCTTCAGAAGGATCTATCCAGAGTTGTGTGTGTAAAGATGAATCATTATCTACAATGGAAATGTCGAAGATGAAAATACCTATAACACAGAAATCTAAAACAAAAAACTGTGATATGAGACTAATAAACCTTTGCTTGGGTCTATGTAACTTCTAAGTTCAACAGCTTTTCCCCCAATTTCACTTGCAGCATCAGCAGGCACTGAAGTTGGCTCAGTTGCAAAGATCGTAATCTCCTGAAGGGTTGACTGAAAATTAGCTAATAGTCTGTTGAGATCACGAGGCCTAACAACAAAGCTGCTTGGAAGCCTTCTCCTATCAAGAGATAGATGTTGAATGTCAGGTTCAACATTGCAAGTTATCCAATAGGCTTTCCTCAAACCTGTAAATTGACTACAAACTGGTGAACAGACTCATTGAGGTAGAAAATACTTGTGTAAGATAATTATAAAATGCAGAGTAATACGCACTCTTACACTTTAAGCTCTATGTTGGTAAACAAGTATAGAACATAAATAATGGACTGGATAAACCGTAATACAAATTCAAACCAGATAGGAAAGAACTATTGATGGATAGGTTTGTAATTCTTCTGATGGAAGGACTAATTCTTCTGAAATTATAAAATACCAAATACCACTCTACCATAGCACAAGCAAGAACTGTTTGACATAATGTAGCAATCATAATTGTAATTGCTAAAAACATGGCAACACAAGACCAGAGAGGTGTCTCCCTAAATTTTGGGGTCTGCTGTTGAAGATATTTATATGTGTAGATTGAGCACAAAATAGAATAGGAGAAATTTCAAAAGTGAATTACCGTTGTTGCAGTCCAGCGTCCACTGTACTTTTGATGCATCAGGACTAGGCAAATGCACTCTTAAATGGTCAATACTTGCAATTGGTGTCCGAAGAACGGAACAAATAGCCTGTATGCATCAATGTAAAGGGTCACAGTCGAACAATATCTACTGCTCATACGTGGGAAACTAAATAGTACCTTCAAAAGTACGCTGCACTGAATCTGAGCACCACCAGATATTGTGTAGGCATCGAAAAAATCCGGCTTCAGTGAGATAGATTGATAGGCAGAACGTGATGAATTCAGACTGTGAAATGTCAGCTGCAAACAAAAAGGGGTAAATAACTAGCACCCTGAAAATAGTTCAAACAAAACAAATCTGCATATACACTTCAGTTTCTCAATTTCTTAAGACCTTTAACTCGACACTTTCTTTTTAAACAAGAAATTATAGCATCCTAGTCCGAGAAGATTCCATAGATCAAACACTGAATATTCATATTAATTTCAAACTGGATATGACTTTGTAAAAATTTCTTTCCTAACAATTGATGACCACACAGAATTAAAAAAAGGACACAAGTGAATGTAAACGGTTTGCACGAAAGGAAGCAAAATGCGACACATGTGAATGTAAATGGTTTGCACGAAAGGAAGCAAAATGCATAGATATATCGCAATTCATGTCTCGAAAACTAATAAGTTATGACATAGCATACTATGCACAGGTAAACAAATCCTTACATATTAATTTATTTATTTACCAAACACAATCGCCAGGCATTAGCAAATTACAGGCGGATCAAGTCATCGAGTGAGTCGTAAAATAAATAAGTTCACATAGGACAAGCATACACACACATGAACATCTCCAAATCTCCGTGGTATCGAATAGTTGTCGCAAGACACTACTAGGTGAGCAAAAATAAGTCTAGTTGTTGCTTGGATTGAAATAATACTCTCATTTCAAGACAATTAATAAGTTTAATTAAACATAGAAACTGGAAATTTCAATGAGTAATAGCTAGTCTTTGGAAAAATGAGCCCAATAATATTTGCCCCAAAATAAACTTTATAAACCCTAATTAACATAATTGTTGTCAAAATAAACAAAAATAAAGGGGTAGGGGTGGGGGTGGGTGTGTTGTTACCAGAGAAGGAGAAGCTTGAATAGCGAGTTCGTTGCCGATGCGTGCCAGGCACGTGATGGACCTTGCAAAGGTCTTCAGTGCGTTTCCACTTACATTAAACTCCATTCTTTTCCAAGCTTCTAATTTACTACAATTCAGATTTCAGAAAGTACATACATTTACTACTGCTCGTGGCGGGAAAGGCATGAGAATATATATATAGAAAATTAATTCCTTAGTCCCTAAACTTTGGACCGTTTTTGGTATAGGTCCCTAAACTAAAAGAGTCAATCTTTCGATCCCTTAACTTTCAATTTTTCTGATTAAGGTCCCTCCGTCCAAATAAGGCTAACGCCGTTAGTGGATAAAATTCGAAAAAAAAAATAAAAATTCAGAAATATTTAATAAAATTCAGAAAAATTCGAAAAAAAAATTAAAAATTCAGAAATATTTCATAAAATTTCAGAAAAATTATATGAATTAAAGTAAAGAATTCTGAAAAATTATAAAATTAAAATTATATGAAATTTTCAGAAAAATTTTGTAAAAAAAAATGAGTATTTTCGAATGATTAACACCTAATTAAATTTAAAAATGAACATACCCATTCAATTTATATGCGTATAAATCGATACATGCGAACAAATATGTTAAGATATCACATTTTTACTTAACATATTTGTAAAAATTCAGTTTTGAAAATTTTAAAAATTCACTTTAAATTTATATGCGAACAAAAAGTGAATTCAGAAAAATTTCAGAATTTAAGTAAAAATTCGAAAAAAATTTAAAAATTCACTTTTGATTCAAAAAATGTGATATCTTAACATATTTGTTCGCATGTATCGATTTATACGCATATAAATTGAATGGGTATGTTCATTTTTTAATTTAACTAAATTTTAATCATTCGAAAATATTCATTTTTTTTTACAAATTTTTTCTGAAAATTTCATATAATTTTAATTTTATAATTTTTCAAAATTCTTTACTTTAATTCATATAATTTTTCTGAAATTTTATGAAATATTTCTGAATTTTTTAAAAAAAAATTCGAATTTTTCTGAATTTTATGAAATATTTCTGATTTTTTAATTTTTTTTCGAATTTTATCCACTAAGGGCGTTAGCCTTATTTGGACGGAGGGACCTTAATCAGAAAAATTGAAAGTTAAGGGATCGAAAGATTGACTTTTTTAGTTTAGGGACCTAGACAAAAAACGACCCAAAATTTAGGAAGGAAAGAATTAATTTTCCCAATATATATAACCCCGCCTCTTTTCTGGGCTTTATAAACTTTGGGCTATTTTAAGATTATTCTTTTTAGTTGGCACAACTTAAGGCCAATTAAATTATGGCCCATTGAGATTTTCCGGTAACTAAGAGGGAGTGTGTTTGGATTGTGGAGAGGGATTGGTTGGGCCGGGAAGGGTTAAAATTTGTCAATTCTTATTTGGTAAAAAATTGAAAGAGGAGGGTTGGGTTCACAGAGGTTGATAAGAGGTTGGTGAGGGATGATTATTCAATTGAAAATGGGTAATGTTCCAACACCCTAAATCGGGGTGTTGTGACTTGAGCTGCAGCGTCATACGGAGGACAATTTGTCCACCATGCTGATGTTGGATACCATTGGGGCCACTAACCAAATTTACTGGTTCGATACACCAATCATGTTACAATTTCTAATGCATAGGATATAACTACTTGAATTAATAGAGAGAGAAAATTACTAAAATAATCATTTTTTGAGACTTAGTGGTCCAAAATACTGGAAAGTGGAATTGGGGCCCTTTTTACTTATGGGATACGTTGTTCCGTCCACCGTGTCCTCTATTCAACACACAGTATCGTGTTACGTATCTTGGTTAAATTAATATTGCACACAGATACCTACACGATGGTGGATTAGCGAAGGCTCCATATGCAAAGACGGAAGCCAGCGACGACGGACTGGATGAAGGCTTTACTTTAACTTTCTACAGAATACACAGTCGATTATGAGTATTCTTCTTCACCTTCTTATATGATTAAACCTAATTTTAGTTTCGTAAAAGACGGCCCCGTCAAGTGCACTCATATCAATGCATTTCTGGTATATATGTAGGCACATGGAGATGTCATTTCTGGAATGAGCAAGCGTCCTTCATTTCAATGCTCTAGTTCCTTGGGAAGCAAAAAATACTAGGGTTTCAAAGAGAGAACATTACCTTAATGTTTGTGAGAAGACTTGACTGAAAGTGGATGCTCGGGCTCTTGGATACGTATACATACACGATACACTCTAGACGAAAGCCCGTCTTGACATGCATTACGTTTCACCAGACACCGTATTAGTATGAATACGTTGAACTAAAAACCGTATCTCTTTAATATGTTAATCACGTTCCGTGTCAGGACATTGAATGCATCTATGTAGATCTGATTATACGTTAGTCGAAAGACCGATTCAAACAAGGACGGAGTTAGAAATTCGAATTCGCAGGGGCGAAATTTTTTCATCTTAATAACTAATCTATTAAAATAATTTGTGTTGAGTACTGAATACGGTAAAAGAATACAGAGGGGGGGTGAATGGATTCTTGAACTTTTATTTTCTCGAGTCTATGTAGCAGATAAGTGTTTGTGTATGCAAGGTGTAGGTGCGGATAAAGAACAACACAAGACACAATATCACTTTAATCTAATGTATTATTAGATAAAGGTTGCTACAATCTGTGAATACAAATGATAGTATTCTCAGCTTCATTTTTCTCAGAGAGATATAGCTTACAGTGTATGAAAAACTTGACTAAAAAAAAAAGTTCATAACTAAGGAAGTGAGGCTGTATCATTATAGAACATGGATACAACCTACTTACTACAAATAAGGTAGCTGAACAAATTACTTTCTAGTCTGTCTATCCTTTTTGAGTAAGTGTCCAAACGGTTACAGATTTGACTTTGCAAAGCCTGTTCAGATCCACTTCTTTAGCCCTTTGTCTATTCTATATCTCTCCAAGCTTCCTTGTAGGCTTTCCAGAGCACGTTAAAGATTGCGGTCCATAAAGTGCATTGGCTTGTTGCAGGTTTCTGACTTGTACAATTTCTTCAGTATTTTGTCTCCAAGAATGTATTCGAGAAGTGACTAAGTAAGTGATTCGAGAACTAGAATTGACTTGATCGATAACGCTGAGTTCTCGAACACTGTTATATTGACATATCGAACCACTTCTCGAATAGCTCTTTTCCATCAGGATTTCTTGAGTTGTCGAATAGGACATTTGACTTATCGAAACCTCGAGATATCGAATAGCTTTCTGAGTCCTTGAGATATCGAATGGAACTTTGACTTGTTGACTCGTTGAGAACTCGAATACCACTTTGACTTGTTGACTTTTTGAGTTCTCGAATAGAGTAGTAGACATATCGAATCTCTGAGATATCGAATGAGATATCGAACAGTGCATTCAGAGATATCGAATAGTGTCTTGAGATATCGAATCCCTGACTTCTCGAATGCTGGACTTCTCGAATAGACAAAACTACTTCTCGAATTGGTACTTATGCAATTTCTTCACTTTCTTCAAATCCCAACTGTGATTATTTGACAGTCTTTATCTTCTTGCTTGAGGCATGAACCTTGGAACTTCTTTCAAGCATTATTCTTGACTTTATAAGTACAGTTACACAACTAGGATTTGGTGCCTATTACAAGTACAAAACAAGTAGAGACTCTACAACTAGAGGTTCCCTCAGTCAAGAGGTCATGTAAGTAATGCAAAGCATTACAAACAATTAGGCTTGTTATTAGATGTAAACAAGCATGCCTCTGTGACTAACAATCTCCCCCAAATTGTGAGTGAGACCCTTAGTCACAATTTCATGTCTGATAACAAGCCTAACATACATAAAGATAAAACTTGAAAAGTACAGGTATGAAATTTGATTTAGCACATGAATGAATAATCTTACAGTATGATGAAATACTAGCCATTCTCATTTGATTCCATCTTCATTGCTTTGGCTTGTAGATCATCATATGCTTTCTGTTTTCTTTCTTTCTCCTTTCTTGCATTCTCATCCATGGCCTTTATGATCTTTGCCAAAGCATCCAATTCTTCAAGCATGATAGAGTCTTTAAAATCTTCAAGTACTGGTTTTAGAATGTTGGCAGGATAGTGATTGAGTAGGTTCATTCTTATATTGACATTATCTCCATTTCTCCTCCTATACTTCACCACATATGGATTGAATTGAACTCTACACAATCCTTTTGCCCTTAGCTTTTCTGCTTCAACTTCCAGCCTATCAATCTCCTTCTCCCTTTCTAGCCATTTCTCAAAGCATCCCTTTCTTATCTTATCAGCATAGTCTCTTTTCATTTTTACAAAATCAATCAACTCCAGCTTCCATACTTTCTCCACTTTGTCTTCAGAATCCAATAATGCAATGATTCTTTCTATTTCATATAGCTTGCCCCAATTTTGACACTGTCCTTATTTGAATTTCTTCTCCCTTCCATCAGTATATCTAATCTCAAGGCAGTTATTCATAATGGCAGCATAATAGATTCTTTGAGCTCTTAGATATTGCAATTGGTCTTCATCAAAATCTTCATCTAATGGTTGGAGTTTTAAGCCTGGATATATTGTCAGAGTCCTTGATTTGGATAGCTTTGGTTTCCTTGTAGCTTGTTTGAATTTGATCCTTTTTACATGGTTGCCTGGCAGTAGCATGTGACCTTTGTTTGTAGACCATTGTAGTATTCCATTAGCAGTTTGCTTTTTGAAACACACAGATGGTTTCTTGACTTGAATCTTCTTTCCTTGAGTTGGCAAAGCAGTTGCAGAAGCCATTGATTCAGATTTTGGTAGGTCATTGCTAACAGCATTCATCCTAGACTCAGAGTCTTGTGTTGTGGTGAGATTACTGTTAGTAATGCCTAAGACTTGCTGCTTTCCACTCTTTCTCTCATACACCTTTCCACCATCTCTGTCATCATCTTTCTTCTTGCTTTTACCATCTCTTTTCTCCTTGTCATCACCACCCTTATTCCTCCCTTGAGATCCACCTTTGCTCCCACTCTTGTCTTGATCATCATTATCTTTGTCTGACTTTCCCTCTTTAGCAATAGGCTTGATGTCTGACTGAGAGTTGATAAACTTCACCAGAATGTCAAGAGCCTCTATTTCAGATTTAGATTTTCCACTCCTTGAATGTAGAACTCCAGCCAAAAATTTTATTGTAGACATGTTGTTTGATTTGAGGTGTTGGCCAAATCTGAAGGCAACAATGTCTTGATTCTTTTCATATAAGATACAGTAAGGCTGAGGAACTACTTGAGGCAATTGAGATTTCATGCACTTGGTGAGAATCTCCTTGAGCATGTTGTTGTCTGATGAGTTATTCCTTTCTATCTTCCTGATAATTGTTCCAAGTTCAGAGCTGGATAGAATTTGCAAAGCTTCAATGTGGATGTGAAAGAGGTTCTTGGCAGTATGGACTAGGACTTCTCTATCATTGGTAGTGATGATGGCATAAGGATTAGTCTGAACAATTTCTCTTCTCACTACAGTGACTAGGAACACATCTTGCACAAGAAGCTTGATGTAGTCAAAGTAATGGAACTTTGCCCTTCTTCTCAGGTCATGTAGGTGCTTCAGAAAGGTTATGTCATGGTATAATTTAGAGTTTGCAGTTTCTTGACATACCCTTTGAGTAAGAACATTTCTGAATTCTGAAGGTTCACCTTGAAGAGATTGCTTAGCAATGTCAGGAATGTCAAATTCATATTCTGTTTCAGATGGAGGGATAGATGGAATCTTGGCCTCTTCATCTACAGCCACTTTCTTCAGTTTTTCCTCCTTGGATGCTGCCTTTAATTTCTCAGACTGATTTGACTTAGCAGTTCTTGGTTGACCACCCTCATTCATTGTAAAGCCTTTCTCCTTAGGTTTCTCCCCCTTAGATTTTGAGTCCCTTAATGTCCTCTTCTCCCCCTTAGGCTTGTTGTCAGGCACAGAGGCTGTAGTAGTGACTTTTGGGTTGGAAGAGGTTTCAGGTAGAGGGAGTCCCATATGCTTCATTATGGCAGAAATCATCTGTTGTTGATTAAGAAGAACATCAGCATTGGTAGTGGCTTGAATGTCCAACTTTTTATTGAGGGCAGCAACAGTGTCTGTTAACTGAGCATTGGATGTCTTTAAATTGACCACCTCCTTTTCCAGAGTATCCACCTTGGTGAACAACTCAGTGGCCTTGAAACCAGAGATAGATTGATCCTTGAGTCTTTGTACTTCATACTTGGTCATGTCATGTACAGGGACCTCAGTGACAAGCTTATCCCCATATTGATTCTTGAACATTGTTCTTAGCATGGCATTTGAGTCTGTGGTTTGATCAGATAGAGATTGAAATTTATGCCCCAGCCCTGTGACAGTATCTTTGAGAAGGGCCAAGCCATTGTCCATTTTGGTGCAGCTAGACTTGCAGGCTAGAATGTCCTTGACCACAGTCTCCAGTTGAGGGAATTTGGAATCAAAAACCCTTTTTATCTCATGCACCTCCTTGGTTATGGCTGTACACACTTCTGTGACTTCTGTCTTTAGACCCTTGCCAAGATAGTGTGTAGCCTTGAGAATTCCCTTGTAACTATCATTTACTGCTTCATACACATCACTAGGGGTGAGAGATTTGGCATTGGACCCTAGTGAAGTGATGTACTCCTCTCTGAGGTACTGTAGACCTTCTGAGAGAGGAATGTCATATTTTCCTTGAAGCCAGGCATCTACATTGCCTTCTCTCTCAGAATCATCTACAATTTTGGCCTGCTGTAGCTCAACATCCTCTTTATGGCATAAGAGTATAGCTTCATAGTCAGGATTGGGCAGGTTGGCAGTGAGGAGGTGCTGTGCAATCTTTGTGAACTCGGGGATCTGATCCACAATTAAGCTTTGAAGTGCTTCAACCGTCAATTGTTATGGAACAGACCCTGATCCTGAAGCACTATCATGGTGCACAGGCTTCAGCCATTGTGACATAAAGTCAGAGCTAGAGCTAGGCAAGCTAGACTCCTCAGTTACATATGCAACTTCTGTAACCGGATGGATTGACTCTACTACTGGTGTCTCCACAGAAGTGGGATGAGTTACACCAGCAGTTGACACAGGCACAGAGTCTCTAGTGAATACTAGTGGAACCTCTGTGTTTGTGATGGTGTCATTAGGAGATGCCCCATCATGCATTCCCTCACCATCTAAATGTGGGTCCTGGGTGGTGAACAAGGTGTCAGGCACCAAGTCACTTGAATCCATTGGCTCATCAAGAGAAAAGAATTCTTGATGATCAATGCCCTGCTCCTCAATTGTTTGAGTTGCAGGCTGCAAAGAAATTTGAGATGAAGATTCTGGAAGAGAAGTGTCTTGTGGAATAGATTTTGGCAACTCCCCCTGAGAGATGGAGGGAGTTTCAACTGTGATGTGCTCTCCACTTAGTGTTGTGCCAGCCTTATCACTCCCATGTGCTGACTCTGTACAGATAGGTGCATTGGGGAGGATGCTTGATTCTATAGATGCACCCTTTTGAGAGGATACATCTAGTGAACTGTTTGCCCCTGATTTTACAACTTCAGCCATTTGTGTGACTGAAGAGGTGGTTTTAGTTTTCTTCTTCTTTGGCCTGATAAGGGGTGACTCAGGTGCCTCACTTTCTAACTCTACAACCAATGCTGCTTCAGACAAGATGGTTAAAGGTGCAGAAGCAACCTGTTTTCTCTTCTTCTCCTTTTTACTAACATCACCCTTTTGAGAGGATGATGCAGTTGGCTCAGTGTTTGGTAGAGTGTTTGGTTGAGAGGGTTGGTTAGCAGGCCCTGGGTTAGCATTTTGTCCTACTTGCTTGGGCTGTGCTAACTGTGACTTTGAGTCAAATGTTGGCATGTTGTGGGGGTAAGTTCTAAACAAGCTCTCCATATGGGGAGTTATGTTCAGTCTTACATCCACATCATTCCTAGTCTCCAAATTACCAAAAATGAGTTTGGTCATGGATTTAGGATAGCCTATTCTATTTTTATTCATCCCATCTAATTCAATCAATTTATTATCTAAGAAGTTAAGTACAAATTGAATAAAATGAGGGAAGAAAATTTCATTACCTCTCTTGGCTGAGTTCTTACCAAGTCTCCCATACAGCTCCTGCAGATTGATAAGGCCAACATCTATCTTCTTTCCATATGCTAAGGCATAGCCTATCTGCTGTGCAGGTGTACTGATTTGGTCATAGCTGGATTTTCTTGCAGTGAAGACTTGAAGAAGTGTAGCAAACACATAGCTCCATTCCTTCCTCAAATGCTTCCTATTCAGATGCCCAAGACTGATTTTGTCTGCATATTTGATGAAATCAAAGAAGTCTTCCAAATCAGCATTTGTAGCTAGTGGGTCATACACCTCTTGTTTGGTGCCCATCCTAAGTGCTTCATTCATGTCTTCTGTGATGATAGTGATGTTCTTGTCTTGAATCTTGCAGTAAATGATGTACGAGGTTATTGCAGAGTCAAGAGCCACCACCTCCACTGTAGCAGACTTCCAGAACTGTTCTAGAATGTCTAGATACAGAGTTGGGTTAACAGACAGAGCATTTTTGATGTATGATTCAGACATCCACTTCACAAAGCACTTGAAGTTGGCGTTGGGTGCCTCAACATCACTAGTTAGAGTAATGAAATTGGTGTTGAACTTTACTGTTGCCATTTGTGTAGAAGAGAGGGGAGAAATTGAAGGTTGAAGAAGAAATTTAGCTTTTTTTGCAGTTAGGGTTTCAGAGGTTTTGGGAGTTTAGATGCTTGAGAAATCGAATGAAATGAATCGAATAGATGTGAAATTGTATAAGTATGAAGTACTAGAATTGTCGATTAGATGTATGTTATGTATCGACAAGTCAGGCATTCGAGAAGTAGAAAACAACTATTCGATAAGTCAAGAAAGGCTTATTCGATAACTCAAGCAGGTTGTAACTCACAGCTGGCAGTTATCTAACTTAGAAATAAATCTAAATTAGGTAAAATATGTTTTTATGAGTAATTCTGAATTCTGAATAAAAATCCAAAATCGGTTAAAATTCAGCGAGAAATCAGCCTTTTCAAATGATTCGAGAACTCAAATATAGTATTCGAGAACTCAGTCAATCGAGAACTAAAACACTATATTCGAGAAGTCAAGAAAACCTCTATTTGAGAACTCTAAATGACTCTATTCGAGAACTCGAGAGTGCTCTAATGAGACTTGTTAGAGATGTCGAATAGTGAATCACTTGAGAAGTCTGACTTGTCGAAATATACTCATAGAAACTTAATTTTCACTATCTTTTTAAAATTTACCAGCCATATTCATTCAAGAATATTCTTGCAAATTAAACAGTGATTTTCTCAAAATTTCATAGAAATTTCAAGTTAACAAGAGAATATGATTTTCCAAATATGCAACAGATTTGAAATATTTATAAATCATATTTCAGCCAACACTTACTCCAAAAATATTGAGAATTTAGATAAAGTAAGTGTTTACTGCTGCAACAATCTAGATGCTATATTCACCTAGCCAGAATCTGAAGAATTCAGCATTCTAATCTCACTAACCAACCTTGTGAAGGTGGCTTCATCTAATGGCTTAGTGAATATATCAGCTAGTTGTTTATCTGTAGAAACATAATGCAACTCAATGGTTCCATTAGTTGCATGTTCCCTTATGAAATGATATCTGATGTCAATGTGCTTTGTCCTAGAATGATTGACAGGATTGGAAACTATAGAGATTGCACTTGTGTTGTCACACATGATTGGAATTCTTTCCAACACAAGTCCATAATCTCTAAGTTAATTTCTAATCCAAAGCACTTGAGCACAACAACTTCCAGCAGCTATGTATTCAGCCTCAACTGTAGAAGTCGACACAGATTGTTGTTTCTTGCTATACCAAGAGACTAACCTTTGTCCAAGAAACTGGCAGCTACCTGAGGTGCTTTTCCTATCCACTCTGCATCCAGCATAATCAGCATCAGAATAACCAACCAGATTGAACCCTGTGTCCTTAGGATACCATAGTCCCAAGTTTGGAGTGCCCTTCAGATATTTAAAGATCCTTTTTATAGCAATCAAATGTGATTCTTTTGGATTTGATTGAAACCTTGCACACAAGCATGTAGCAAACATGATGTCTGGCCTACTTGCAGTGAGATAGAGTAGAGAACCAACCATGTCTCTGTAGACTGAGATATCTACTTTCTTGCCTTTAGCATCTTCATCCAATTTAGTGGCAGTGGCCATGGGTGTCTTTGCAGGTGAGCAATCTTCCAAGTCAAACTTCTTCAATAAATCCTTGATGTACTTGGTCTGACTGATAAAGATACCATCCTTCCTTTGACTAACTTGCAATCCAAGAAAGAATGTCAACTCTCCCATCATACTCATCTCATATCTGCTCTGCATGAGTTTAGAAAATTTCTCACACAGCTTCTCATTTGTAGAACCAAAAATGATATCATCCACATAGATCTGAACTAGGATAAGATCATCACCATGCTTCTTGTAAAACAGTGTCTTATCCAGTGTGCCTCTAGTGAATTGATTCTCAAGAAAAAATTGTGATAAAGTATCATACCATGCCCTTGGAGCCTGCTTAAGTCCATACAGTGCCTTAAGCAATTTGTAGACAAATTCTGGGAAGTGTGGATCCTCAAAGCCAGGTGGTTGTTGCACATAGACTTCTTCTTCCAATTCTCCATCAGAAAAGCACTCTTGACATCCATTTGATACACTTTAAAGTTTGAATGAGCAGCAAATGCCAAGAATATTCTGATGGCTTCCAATCTAGCAACAAGGGCAAATGTCTCATCATAATCAATGCCTTCCTGTTGAGAGTATCCTTTTGTAACCAACCTTGCTTTGTTCCTTGTAATTACACCATCTTCATCCATCTTATTCTTCAGAACCTATTTTGTTCCAACAATGGTTCTATTCTTTGGTGCAGGCACAAGTTCCCATATTTTGTTCCTTTCAAATTGATTCAGCTCCTCTTACATGGCAATAATCCAATCTGGATCTAGCAGTGCATCATCAAGTTTCTTAGGCT
Source organism: Kitagawia praeruptora (assembly GCA_037693485.1). Classification (NCBI taxonomy): domain Eukaryota; kingdom Viridiplantae; phylum Streptophyta; class Magnoliopsida; order Apiales; family Apiaceae; genus Kitagawia; species Kitagawia praeruptora. The sequence goes on from CM075354.1 coordinate 45,294,564, forward strand.
CCACCTGAGATAGGAAACAACCATAGAGACACTCATTCTGAGTTGCTTTCCTAGTCCTTACTCCTGCATTAGGATCTCCAATGATTTGCTCTGCAGTATGTGATTTATCCCATTTCCTTGAGTGCTCAGCCTGATTTCTCATTCTTGAAGTTGCTTCATCATCCAAATCGTCATCCTGATTTCCTCCCCCTGTGAGGTTGCCACTACTCACATGTGTGTCTTGGATGCTAGTTTCTCCACTGTTGATTGACACAAATTCTTCTCTTGTATTATCATTCACTTGAGTCTGTTGAACTTGGGTTTCAACTTCAGTTTCAGTCTCTTCATCAGAATCATCTAGATTATCAAACTTCAATGGATCTTTATCTTCATCATTGGCTTCTTCTAGTCCAGGTAGTTTGCTGTCATCAAATGTCACATCTATACTTTCCATAATCTTCTTTTGACTGATGACATAAACTTTCTATGCAATTCTCTCCATAGAGTAGCCAAGAAAAATTCCTTCAAATGCCTTTGCATCAAACTTTCCAACATATTCAGATTTATCCTTCAATACAAAGCATTTGCTTCCAAAAGTATGAACATACTTTAAAGTAGGCTTCTTTCCAGTCATCAAGTTGTAAGGTGTCTTTCCAGTGTTTTTATTGATGAGGGTTCTGTTCTGGATATAGCATGCAGTGCTTACAGCCTCAGCCCAAAAACATGTAGGCATCTTTGCATCAAGTAACATTGTTCTAGCAGCTTCAATTAGAGTTCTATTCTTCCTCTCAACAACTCCATTTTGTTGTGGAGTCCTTGGAGCTGAGAATTGCTGAGAAATACCATTCTCTTTACAGAATGCTTCAAGTATGGCATTTCTGAACTCTGTTCCATTATCACTTCTCAGTGCAATTACACTTGCATTGTTGGCCTTTGCTTCCTTGTCAACTTTCTTTATATGCTCAATGATTACTTGTGGAGCCTCATCTTTTGATGCCAAAAATTCCTCCCATGTATACCTTGTAAAATCATCAACCATCACCAAGGCATACTTCTTTCTTCCTAGTGACATAATATTGACAGGCCCAAACAAATCCATATGAATGAGTTGTAGGGGCTTGGTTATAGATGTCACTGTCTTTGACTTGTGGCTAGATCTTTTCATCTTTCCTTTTTGACAAGCCTCACACACTCCTTCTTGACAGAATTCAAGTGTGGGCATGCCTCTCACTAACTCTCTTTTGACTGGAGAATTAATGGCTTTGAAGTTTAGGTGTGATAGTTTCTTGTGCCACAGCTAACAATCTTCATTTGATGCTTTTGAGTAAAAGCAACAAATTCTGTCCTTGTTTGCAGAATCCATATTGGCTACAAACAGGCTTCCTTTCCTTACTCCAGATAGAGCAAAATCACCAGTCTTCTTATGGGTGATCAAACATTCATCTTTGTCAAAATCCACCTTGAATCCTCTATCAGTAAACTGACCAACACTTAGCAGATTATGCTTGAGTCCCTTGACTAGTGCTACATCTTCAATGATGACATTTCCAACTTTTAACTTGCCATATCCCAATGTGTTACCCATGCTGTCATCTCCAAAAGCAACCATTGGGCCAGCCTTTTCCTCATACTGTGATAGCAGAGCCATATCACCAGTCATATGATTTGAGCATCCACTGTCCAAAATCCACATGACCTTCTTTTCACTTTCTTTGCCCTGCAAACACAGAGGTATTACTTCTCCTTTGGTACCCAAACAAGTTTGGGTCCATGTGACTTAGAAACAGTTTTATCATAGACAACATGCTTGTCAACTTTCTTGGCATTAGTCTTCTTATCACTGTTAGAAGTCTTAGAACCTGAGGTTTCAGAATTAGGTGACAGAGGTACCTTCCTAGCTTTAGGAGGACTCGAAGACTTTGACCTGGTGTAGTGTGTGTGAGAATTGTGACTGCTACAACCATCAATGAATTGCCTTCTCAGATTGAAACAACTAGTCATAACATTCATATTGCATGGCATACAGTCAAATTTATCACAAAATGGTGCATCTCTATGTCTTAGAGGCATAGAACAATCATAGAAAGGTTTAGACACACTACCAGTAGGTTTCTTGCATGCATGAGTTAAATGATTGGTACTGAAACAGTTCTGACAAGTTTTCCTATGGGCATTAGGCATATAAGCATAGTTGTTATCTTTGTTAATCCCTAACTTGCCATTTCTGTTCTGTTTCTTCTTAGTCACTCTCTTCTCTGATTCACTCTTTCCAGCTGAAACAAACTTAACAAACTTCTTGGGTCTTATCCTATCACCTACTGGCTCCTTGGTCTTTGACTTGACACTCTCACTCTTGGAAGATGCTTGTTGTTCATTGGATTGTGCCTCATCCTCATCATTCAACATTTGTTTGATGAGTAAGGCATCCTCATCAATTTCACATGTTGATTCCTTAAAAATTGGATTTTCAGTCTTTTTCAAAATGTGAGGCACTTCCTCATGAACAACTGTGTCATCTTTAATGATAGCATAGCCTTTTCTCTGTTTAAGAGTGTCATAATCAAGTCCAATAGCAGCCTTGGGTTTTGCTTCAATTTTCTCACAGTAGGATTGCACTAGACCAGATGATTTCTTGAAAGTTTTCAGTTTGAATTCATTTTCAGCTAATTCATCCTTAAGAGCCTTTTCAACCTAACTAGCACACAAAACCTTATTCTGCAGATATTCAACTTCTTTCTTAAGGTTTTCTACTTGCATAGCAGTTAGCTCAAGTTCCTCATTCTTTTTGATTAACATTTCATTTCTAGTAGACAGTTTAGTAATCTCTTCATTAGCAGCAGTCATACTAGTATGAATGTTAAACATCTCAACAGATAGTTGTTCAATCATGCATTTATATTCTGAAACAGACATGTCTATAGTAGTGAGAGATGGTACCTGAGGGTCTGATGGAGATGTGTCATCCTTGGAATTGGCCATCAAGGCATAATTGCAGAATTCTTGTTCCTCTCCATCACTGTCAGAATCATCCCAACACTTCCCTTCAGCTATATAGGCCTTACCTTGTGTCTGCTTTTTCAGAAGGGCCTCATACTTAGCTTCGAGCTCAAGATAATCTTTATCCTTCTTTTTAGGCTTCTTGTATTCACTGGCAAAATGCCCTAGGTCATTGCATCTATAGCACCTTACAGATGACCTATCCACATGGCTGGTTTTAAACTTATTCTTGTTTGGTTTCACAGGTGCCTTGCTCTTGTTGAATGAATGGTTTTGGGTTTTAGGTTTGAAGGGTTGGTTCCTCTTAAATCTGATGTTTGGAAATTTTCTGGCCATGAAAGCAGATGAAGTGTTTTCCATCCCATCTAGTTCTTCAAGAGTATAGAACTCATCTTCCTCCTTCTCCTCAACCGGTTCACTTACCTCAGCTTCAGTTTCTTCCTCTTCTACTACCTCCTTTATCCTTAATTGGCTTGTAGATGCTTCTAGGTCTTGAATAGATTTGTTGACAATCAAGGCACATGATGTGTTTATCATTCTGCCTTGGTTGGCTTGGATAGCCCTTTTCTGAAGCAACTCAAGCTCATGAGTTTTTAAAACCCCATAGAGCACTTCATATGTAACTTTGTTCAAATCTCTTTCCCTTAGAGAAATGACCCTTTGTTCTAGATGGTTTGGTGAAGATAACAGAAACTTCATGTTTAACTCCTTGGTACTGTAAACCTTGCCATTCATCTGCTACTCAGTAACTAGCTTGTGAAATCTCTCAAACATCTCAGTAATGCTTTCCTTGGGCTGTGCCATGAACGCCTCATACTGTGTGATCAGTATCTGTTTCTTGTTTTCTCTGACCTCATCAGTTCCTTCACATAACACCTCAATGTGATCCCACATTTCTTTGGCAGTGGTACATGAAGCAATGTTTGCAAACATTGACATGTCCATGGAATCTATAATCAGCAACATTATGTGACTGTCAAGGGCAACCATGTCCTTTTCTGATTCTGTCCATTTGGATGGATCCTTAGCCACATAAGATCTTGGAATAGTAGTGGTTCCAACAGTCTTTTCAGGAATCTCCTGTTGGGGAACAAATGGACCATTCTTAAGAATCTCAGGATACAAGTGATGAGATGCTTTGATGAACAACTGCATCTTTATCTTCCAGAGGTTATAATTCTCTTTGTCAAACTTAGGGACCTTCACCGTTCCTGTAGTCTTTGGTGTATTCGAACTCATGATCATTTTTCTGTTTTTGAATAAACAACCTGGCTCTGATACCACTTGTTGAGTACTGAATACGGTAAAAGAATACAGAGGGGGGGGGGTGAATGGATTCTTGAACTTTTCTTTTCTCGAGTCTATGTAGCAGATAAGTGTTTGTGTATGCAAGGTATAGGTGCGGATAAAGAACAACACAAGACACACTATCACTTTAATATAATGTATTATTAGATAAAGGTTGCTACAATCTGTGAATACAAATGATAGTATTCTCAGCTTCATTTTTCTCAGAGAGATATAGCTTATAGTGTATGAAAAACTTGACTAAAAAAAAAAGTTCATAACTAAGGAAGTGAGGATGTATCCTTATAGAACATGGATACAACCTACTTACTACAAATAAGGTAGTTAAACAAATAACTTTCTAGTCTGTCTATCCTTTTTGAGTAAGTGTCCAAACGGTTACAGATTTGACTTTGCAAAGCCTGTTCAGATCCACTTCTTTAGCCCTTTGTCTCTTCTATATCTCTCCAAGCTTCGTTGTAGGCTTTCCAGAGCACGTTACAGATTGCGGTCCATAAAGTGCATTGGCTTGTTGCAGGTTTCTGACTTTTACAATTTCTTCAGTATTTTGTCTCCACGAATGTATTCGAGAAGTGACTAAGTAAGTGATTCGAGAATTAGAATTGACTTGATCGATAACTCTGAGTTCTCGAACACTGTTATATTGACATATCGAACCACTTCTCGAATAGCTCTTTTCCATCAGGATTCCTTGAGTTGTCGAATAGGACATTTGACTTATCGAATCCTCGAGATATCGAATAGCTTTTTGAGTCCTTGAGATATCGAATGGAACTTTGACTTGTTGACTCTTTGAGAACTCGAATACCACTTTGACTTGTTGACTTCTTGAGTTCTCGAATAGAGTAGTAGACATATCGAATCTCTGAGATATCGAACAGTGCATTCAGAGATATCGAATAGTGTCTTGAGATATCGAATCCCTGACTTCTCGAATGCTGGACTTCTCGAATAGACAAAACTACTTCTCGAATTGGTACTTAGGCAATTTCTTCACTTTCTTCAAATCCCAACTGTGATTATTTGATAGTCTTTATCTTCTTGCTTGAGGCATGAACCTTGGAACTTCTTTCAAGCATTATTCTTGACTTTATAAGTACAGTTACACAACTAGGATTTGGTGCCTATTACAAGTACAAAACAAGTAGAGACTCTACAACTAGAGGTTCCCTCAATCAAGAGGTCATGTAAGTAATGCAAAGCATTACAAACAATTAGGCTTGTTATTAGATGTAAACAGGCATGCCTCTGTGACTAACAATTTGTTATTAAATAAAATAAAAAATTATCATTAATATTTTTAATTTATGAATACACTTAAATTCAAGTATTAAAATTCAAAATTATGATAAATATCGAAAATTTTATCACTACATTTATAAAATTTATATAAATTCAAGTATTATAATATTTAACATTGAAAATATGAATTTTTTAATTTTTTTTCCATAAATTTTAACGCTAATTTTATGATTATACGAGATTTTAGGGTGGCGGCCGCCCCTGTATGCCACGCCTTCCCTCCGTCCCTGGACTGGATTCAAATAACACGTTAACCTGATCACTTGTATCAATCAACAACAATACGTAACACAGAACACCATATCACAAAATAATATATGTAATTGTGTTGTTGTACGTTTGATATCACAGAACTGAGTACCCCGTATCCGCAAAATACGGTACACGGTACACGCACTAACGTATCCAGTCGGTAAAAATGGCCAGTATTCCGCTTTATAGTATTTTGGGTTGGGAATATTTTTTTTGTTTATTTAGGGCCTTCACCCTAATAGAGATTAGTAATCCTTTATTATAATACCTGAGTCTACCAATGTTTAGTTAACCAATCAGAAAATTATGATTTATTTTATAACCAATCATAGCTAATTCCTAAATTTTAGACCAATCATGTTATATTAAGATTTTCCTTATTTAAAATCACACCCTACCTCGTTAACCATGGTTAGTTAACACTTCTAATTTAAATATAATAATGATTTTATTAGATATATCCATAAATACATGTTTTTTAATATTTACATATCCATAAATACATATTTTTTGAATAAAAGAATTACTAAAATCACTTTTTTAATTTATTTATTATTTCAAAATTTATAAATTGTATATTTTTTTATGTCTCATATTTTTCTCTGCTTCTAACCTTTTTCACTTCCATCTTTTACAAGTTAATCAATTTGATGTATATGAAATATATGCGTTTACTTGAAAAATTAGAATAAGTTGAAATTATATCATTGTAAATTTTATTTATGGTCTGTTGTGAGACTAATAGACAAATCTACTGCAAAAAACTAATTTTTTTTAGATTATAATTTATATCACATCCCGGTGAGTATCCTTATTCCTTTCTCAAATTAAGTATGACTACCGTGGTTGTATATGTACGAAGTGTTTTCATTTGTCAGTTTAAATTATTAGATTTAGAAAAGTTAATATTTATGAATGATGCTATTTTTTGTAAGAGTTAATCATTTTATGTATCTACTTTTGTTGTTCTTACTAACAAAAATACTTTTACACACTTATTCACACACACATGCATGTTCCAAATTAAAGCATATAACTTTTCTCAACTTAATAATACTTATATTAATATATTTGTTCGTGTGTCGAATACATATTATGGTACAATTTTTTTGTTGTCAGAGTAGTTATAAAAATTACCTATATATATTCTCCAAAATCATTTATGTACTTTGGTAGTCAACTTTAACATAGGTACTCTATAATAACTTGCTAAGAGAATAAACTTTACCACTACTTACTCCCTCAAAAGATGTTCAATTTTAGTCTTTTCTTATATACTATGAATTTACATAATTGTTGTTGGATCCTAAATATGAATGAATTTCATGCCACAGTTAATGATTATTATTGATTATCCGAGAATGTAAGGTGAATTTTATTTTTAATTTTTTGGAAACTAAATTTTTGAGTTTACTTTACTGGCAGGTCACCAGAACATACGCAAACAAGGAAAATAACGATATGTTATTAATGGGATATGTACTCTCAATAAAGTACTTTATGGTGTATGGCTACAAACTTTTATTGTCGCATTCGCATTCGAAAAAGTAAGAAAATATATGATAAGTATGGTCGTTTGACCTGTGTCATTAATTTGAAAATTACTGAATAATATATATAACTTTCTTATTTAATTAAAATCTAATTATAGTCTCTATTAGTAACATAACAAACATGTTGATATCTGACATATTATGATAGAAAATTAACTAACTATATGTATGTCTTATACGATCTTTACGGTTTTACAGATACATTGAATCAGGAAGTTACATCTATATAACAAGATTACTCGGTTAATAGTGTGTTAAGGGCACTGGCAACGAGCTACTTCAATACGATGAAATTTCCATTTTACTTGAATTTAAATGTAAATATTCATTTGTCATGGGTTTAAATGTTTCTAAACTTATGACTTAAGATTTATTATATCACTTACTCAATCAATTTCTTATTTCTTTTTATTATCCTTAATACTCTCTCTGTCCCTTCCATTTCTTAACATAAAAAACTGCGTGTCTAACACGCATTTTAAGGATAGTTCTATAACTTATTTTTGATATTTTCCTTTTTTGTATAAAAATAGGATTGTTCTATTTTTATACAAAAAAAGAAAATATCAAAAATAAGTTATAGAATTATCCTTAAAATGCACCTTAAAATCTGTGCCGAAAATTGGTCCGTAAACGTTAACAATTCAAAGGGACGGAGGGAGTATAATTTATCCATTGCGCGGGGAAAAATTATAAGCAAGTTTTTGAGACTTTTTTTGAATTCCAACGAGACTTTTTTTATGAAATGAACAAAGTAAAACTGAACAAGAAATCAAGTTACTAGAAATAATTTATGTGTAGTGCAGTTAGATCTACACAACATTTCGATCTAGATAGCTAAATAAGACTTGACCGGGTCTGTCAATCCAAGACCCGGACCAGATCGTATATAAGCGATACGGTCTCCGGTCTTTCAAATAAAAAAATCCGATTTTCCGTCATGTCCGGTCCAAACCCAAAAAAAATCCGGATCAGATCGAAGTTTGTGTATGTAATTCTTTTATATTACTTTATTTATGTAATATAGATATTAAATATTTAAATACATCATAATTTAACAAATTAAATTAATAGATAAAAATTGATGAAATAGTAGGTTTAACATTACAATCTAAATAATTAAATGTAAATTTTTTATTTTTTGATACTTATATATATTTTTGGTAATTATTTAATATTTTTTAGAATTGTACCTTCGGTGCGTAGCACGGGTAAAATGCTAGTTAATATTAAATTTGAATATAAATAAAATTGCTTTTTTAGAAATGTGAGTATAAATAATACTGTTAGATGATAAATTACATTACACTAATAAATTAAAAGTTGGATTCTTATTGTTATTTTTCAAAATTTTATTTCTAAAATTTTAATAATTTTAGTTTTATCTTTTTTTAAAAAATTATTATAAAATTTGTTAGTCACAGAGGCAGCATGTATACATCTAATAATAAGCCTAATTGTTTGTAATGCTTTGCATTACTTACATGACCTCTTAACTGAGGGAACCTCTAGTTGTAGAGTTTCTGGTTGTTTTGTACTTGTAATAGGCATCAAATCTTAGTTGTGTAACTGTACTCATAAAGTCAAGAATAATGCTTAAAAGAAGTTCCAAGGTTCATGCCTCAAGCAAGAAGATAAACACTGTCAAATAATCACAGTTGGGATTTGAAGAAATGAAGAATTTGCCTAAGTACCAATTCGAGAAGTATGTTTGTTATATTCGAGAAGTCTAGCATTCGACAAGTCAAGGATTCGATATCTGTAAAGACACTATTCGATATCTCTGAATTCACTGTTCGATATCTCATTCGATATCTCAGAGATTCGATATGTCTAAATACTCTATTCGAGAACTCAAGAAGTCAACAAGTCAAAGTGGTATTCGAGTTCTCGAATAGTCAACAAGTCAAAGTTCCATTCGATATCTCAAAGACTCAGAAAGCTATTCGACATCTCAGGGATTCGATAACTCAAGTGTTCCATTCGACAACTCAAGGATTCCTGGAGAAAAGAGTTATTCGAGAAGTGATTCGATATATCAATTATACAGTATTCGAGAACTCAAAGTTATCTAATCATAGTTCTCAAATCAATCACTTAGCCACTTCTCGAATACATTCCTGGAGACAAACTACTGGAGAAATTGTACAAGTCAGAAAGCTGCAACAAGCTAAAGTGCTTTATGGACCACAATCTATAATGTACTTTGGAAAGCCTACAAAGAAGCTTGGAGAGATGTACAAGAGACAAAGAGCTGAAGAAGTGGATCTGAACAGAACTTTACAAAGTCAAATCTGTAGCCGTTTGGATGCTTACTCAAAAAAGATAGACACACTGGAAAGTAACTTGTTTAGCTACCTTATTTGTAGTAAGTAGGTTGTATTCATGTTCTATAAGAATATAACCTCACTTCTTTAGAAAAAAAGTTTTTAGAACAGTTTTTCACATACATTGTAAGAGACCATCTCTCTGAGAAAAACGAAGCTGAGAATACTATCATTTGTATTCACAGATTGTAGCAACTCTTTATCTAATAAAATATTAGATTAAAGTTATATTGTGTCTTGTGTTATTCTTTATCCGCACCTACACATTTGCACCCAAACACTTATCTTGCTACACAGATTCAAGAACGAGAAAAAGTTCAAGAATCCATTCACCCCCCCTCTGTATTCTTTAGTCGTATTCAATACTCAACAAAATTTACATATTCAACATTCCTTTCAACCCTTTATCCAAATAAGACAAAGGTTGAACACTTGAACCCCTCTGTTGAGTATTGAATACAGTAAAAGAATACAGAGGGGGGGGGGGTGAATGGATTCTTGAACTTTTCTTCGTTCTCGAATCTGTGTAGCAGATAAGTGTCTGTGTGTGCAAATATGTAGGTGCAGATAAAGAATGACACAAGACACAATATCACTTTTAATCTAATATATTATTAGATAAAGGTTGCTACAATATGTGAATACAAATGGTAGTATTCTCAGCTTCGGTTTTCTCAGAGAGATATGTCTTACAATGTGTATTGAAAACCTTGACTTCTCAAAAGAATTCTTAACTACTAAGGAAGTGAGGCTATATCCTTATAGAACATGGATACAACCTACTTGCTACAAATAAGGTAGCTGAACAAATTACTTTCTAGTCTGTCTATTCTTTTTGAGTAAGTGTCCAAACGGTTACATATTTGACTTTGCAAAGCCTGTTCAGATCCACTTCTTTAGCCCTTTGTCTCTTCTATATCTCTCCAAGCTTCCTTGTAGGCTTTCCAGAGCACGTTACAGATTGTGGTCCATAAAGTGCTTTGGCTTGTTGCAGGTTTCACACTTGTACAATTTCTTCAGTATTTTGTCTCTAAGAATGTATTCGAGAAGTGACTAAGTGATTGATTCGAGAACTAGGATTAGATAACTCTGAGTTCTCGAATACTGTATGATTTACATATCGAATCACTTCTCGAATAGTACTTTTCTCCAGGGTTCATTGAGTTATCGAATAGAACACTTGACTTGTGGAATCCCTGAGATATCGAATAGTTCATTCAACACTTGACTTGTCGAATCCATGAGATATCAAATAGTTCATTCAGAGTCCTTGAGATATCGAATGGAACTTTGACTTGTTGACTCTTTGAGAACTCGAATACCACTTTGACTTGTTGACTTCTTGAGATCTCGAATAGAGCATTTAGACATGTCGAATCTCTGAGATATCGAATAGTGCATTCAGAGATATCGATCAATGTCTTCTTAGATATCGAATATCTGACTTCTCGAACGCTAGACTTCTCGAATAGACAAAAGTACTTCTCGAATTGGTAATTAGGCAAATTCTTCATTTCTTCAAATCCCAACTGTGATCATTTGACAGTCTTTATCTTCTTGTTTGAGGCATGAACCTTGGAACTTCTTTCAAACATTATTCTTGACTATATAAGTACAGTTACACAACTAGGATTTGATGCCTACTACAAGTATAGAACAAGTAGAGACTCTACAACTAGAGGTTCCCTCAGTTAAGAGGTCATGTAAGTAAGGAAAAGCATTACAGACAATTAGGCTTGTTATTAGATGTAAACAGGCATGCCTCTGTGACTAACAATCTCCCCCAAATTGTGAGTGAGACCCTTAGTCCCAATTTCATGTCTAATAACAAGCCTAACATACATAAAGATAAAACTTGAAAAGTGCAGGTATGTAGATTGAACACATGAATGAGATTACAAGATGGATAATCTTACAGTATGCTGAAATATTATCCATTTTCATTTGATTCCATCTCCATTGCTTTGGCCTGTAGATCATCGTATGCTTTCTGCTTTCTTTCTTTCTCCTTTCTTGCATTCTCATCCATGACCTTTATTATCTCTACCAAGGCATCAAATTCTTCAAGCATGATAGAGTCTTTGAAATCTTCAAGTACTGGTTTCAGAATGTTGGCAGGATAGTGACTGAGTAGGTTCATTCTTATATTGACATTGTCTCCATTTCTCCTCCTGTATTTCACCACATAGGGATTGAATTGAACTCTATACAATCCTTTTGCCCTTAGCTTTTCTGCTTCAACTTCCAGTCTATCAATCTCCTTCTCCCTTTCTAGCCATTTCTCAAAACACCCATTTCTTATCTTCTCAGCATAGTCTTTCTTCATTTTCACAAAATCAATCAACTCCAACTTCCATACTCTCTCCACTTTGTCTTCAGAATCCAACAGTGCAATTATTCTTTCTATTTCATATAACTTGCCCCAATTTTGACACTGTCCTTGTTTGAATTTCTTCTCCCTTCCATCAGTATATTTAATCTCAAGGCAGTTGTTCACAATGGCAGCATAGTAGATTCTTTAAGCTCTTAGATATTGCAGTTGATCTTCATCAAAGTCTTCATCAAGTGGTTGGAGTTTCAGTCCTGGATAGATTGTCAGAGTTCTGGACTTGGGTAGTTTTGGTTTCCTTGCAGCTTGTTTGAATTTGATCCTTTTTACATGGTTGCCTGGCAGTAGCATGTGACCTTTGCTTGTAGACCATTGTAGTATTCCATTAGCAGTTTGCTTTTTGAAACACACAGATGGTTTCTTAACTTGAATCTTCTTCTCTTCTTGAGGTAGCAAAACAGTTGCAGAAGCCATAGATGCTGATTTTGCTAGGTCACTACTAACAGTATTCACCCTAGACTTAGAGTCTTGTGTTGTGGTGAGGTTACTGTCAGCAATGCCTAAGGCTTGCTGTTTTCCATTTTTCCTCTCATAGACTTTACCTTGGTCATCATCATCCTTCTTGTTCTTATCATCCTTCTTCTTCTTCTTATCTTCATCACCCTTATCTCTCCTGTGAAGTCTTCTCCTCCCATCACTTTTATCTTCAGAGTCATCATCCTTATTTCTCCTAGGTAGAGCCATTTCTGGAATTGCACCAGTTGCTATGAAAGATCTGAGGATGTGCAGTGCTTCTATTTCTTCAGCATTTCTGACTCCACCTTTCTTCTGTAGTTGATCAGTGATAGCAATGATAAGTCTGTGATTTCTAGAGGTGAGATCATTGGGAATGACCAACTGCTTGATGCCTTCAATTTTGGTGCCAGACTGGTAGATGATTGTCCATGGCTTCTTGATTACTTCTGGTAGCCTTGAAGGTTGATCATTCCTTAAGTCATCATACAAACTCTTGTTGTTTTCATTTCTCTTCTCAATAAGCTCAAGTATGGCATCTACCTCAGAGTGTTTTAGGGCTTGAAGAGTCTTGTAGGTTAGATGCCATATCTTTGAATTGGATACCATCATTATCTCCTTGAACCATGTGCTATTGATTTTCCTGGGTATAACAGTGAGACAGTCAATCTGATCCTTCAAACTCCTCAGATAAAATTGAGTGTCACTAGCCTGCTCTCCCTTAAGACTTTCAGAAACTCCAAGAATGCTTTATCATGATAGACATTTGAATTTGCAACTTCTTGTAGCTTGGCCTCAGTAACCACCTTTACTTCTACAGGCTTGGCGCTTTCAGATTTGGAGGATGGAGGTTTATCAGATGACATACTCCCTGCAACCACTGTGGTTGTGATGGATTGCTTCTGGCCACCAGGAGTAATGATATGCACAGTTGGTAGAGTAACAACTGGTAGAGTGGTTGGGGGCTCATCAACTTTGGATTTCCCTTTCCCTGACACATTTATAGGTTTTGGAGCCCTTTGGTGACCACCCTCATTTAGCTGTATGCCTTTCTCCTTAGGTTTCTCCCCCTTTGGACTTGAATTCCTTAACCTCTTCTCCCCCTTAGGCTTGTTATCAGGCACAGAGTCTTTAGGAGTGGCCTCTGGGTTGGAAGATTCCTCAGGTAGAGGGAGACCCATGTGCTTCATCATAGCAGACATCATAGATTGTTGATGCAGAAGGACATTAGCTGTGGTGGTGGCTTGGGTGTCCAACTGTTCATTAAGAATTGCAACCTTGTTTGTAAGATGAGCATTGGATTCTTTGAGAGACACCACCTCCTTTTCAAGAGTATCCACTTTAGTGAATAGCTCATATGCCTTGAAACTAGATAAGGATTGGTCTTGAAGTCTCTTCACTTCATACTTTGACATTTCATGCACAGGGACCTCAGTCACGAGCCTGTCTCCATATAGATTTTTGAACATTGTCCTCAGCATGGCATTGGATTCTGTGGTCTGATCAGATAGAGCTTGAAATTTATGCCCCAGACCTGTGACAGTATCCTTGAGTAGAGCTAGGCCATTATCCATTTTGGTACAGGTGGTGTTGCAGTGTTTGAGGTCCTTGAATACACTGTCCAACTGAGGGAATTTGGCATCGAAGACCTTCTTGATTTCTTCCACTGTAGTGGCTGTCTTATCACACACTCTGTTGACTTCAATTTTGACTCCTTTTCCCAGATAGTGTGTAGCTTTGAGGAATCCCTTGTGTGAATCATTCATAGCCTCATACACTTCACCAGGAGCCAGAGATTTTGCATTGAAACCCAGTGAAGTGATGTATTCCTCTCTGAGATATTGAAGATTTTCATCAAGAGTAATATCATATTTTCCTTACAGCCAGGCATCTACATTGCCATCTCTCTCAGCATCATCAATTATCTTGGCCTTTTGCATCTCCACATCATCCCTATGGTATAGCAGAATGGCTTCATAGTCTGGATTAGGCATGTTGGAGGTGACCAAGTTCTGAGCAATCTTGACAAACTCAGGAATCTGATCCACAACTAAGCTTTGAAGTGCTTCAACCGTTAATTGTGGTGGAATAGACCCTGATCCTGAAGCACTGTCATATTGCACAGGCTTCAGCCATTGTGACATAAAGTCAGAGCTAGAGCTAGGCAAGCTAGACTCCTCAGTTACAGATGCAACTTCTGTAACTGGATGGAATGACTCTACTACTATTGTCTCCACAGGAGTGGGATGAGTTACAACAGTGGTTGACACATGCACAGAGTCTCTAGTAAAAACTAGTGAATCCTCTGTAGTTGTGATGGTGTCAGCAGGATATGCCCCAGCTAGCATTCCCTCACCATCTGAATGTGGTTTCTGGGTGGTGAGTGAAGTAATTTATGGCCATAGCGGAAGCGTAAATCACATTTACTTGCATAAAAACCTAATTAATCATGTATATAGATTTAAAAATTGTATGAACACAAGAAAAATACCTTGATAGCTTTCCTGGGATTGTTATGAATGTATCTTTGATTTCCAGCAATCACCCCTCAAGTGTGGAGTGCTCTAATGGTATCCACCAAGATCAAATATCATATAGTAGATGAAGAACAATTGAGAAAATAAATTAAATGGTTTGGAATGATTTTGATGAACTTCAAAAGCTCTCCATGATCCTCCTTAACCCCTGGGATGTTTTGTGTTATGTGTTTGTTGTATCTTCCAACTCTTGGAATGATTGATATTTAAAGAAATAAAGTCTTTACTTTATCTAATTAAATAATCATTTAATAATTAAAACTTTTTTTAATTATTAATCCCATTCTGAAAATAATTCTCTCATAAAATTTAATTTCTCAAACTAAATTTTGTAATTAATAATTATTAAGAACTTTTCTTAATTTATTTATAATCTATTAAATCTCATTTAATAAATTATAAATAATTGCTAATTAATTATTTATTCAATAAATAAATAATTCATAGCCATTATTAATTATTCTCATCATCTATAAATATTTAACCTTTTTATGGTGTGACCCTTTAGGTTCAATATTAAGCCGGTAGTAGAAATAAATAATAATAAACTATTTATTATTACTTATACGAATTACTAATTAATTCGTTAAATATAATTACATAAGTAATTAATATTTATTCTACATCGTGAGTGATACTTTTGAATATATCGCGACTATCCGGATAATATGAATTCATTGCTTAGAATATATAAAACCTATTCAGCAAATGGTTACCGTACAATCAATTCCTTCTACCCGACAATATCCCGATTAAATACAAGGCATGGAACGCGTGTCAAGTCTATTTAATTTAATCATATAATTTCTTATACATTATGTCTAGTTCATTTGAATTAGAAACTCTTTCTAACTTCAATTACTCTGGCCAGAGATTCCAGAACTAACATAGTAAGAACATCATAGGATATTCACTTTCTTTTACTGAAAGGGGTAGATTCTTTATTGATCGTTAACTATCTTCATATACAAATTCCTATACCCGGAATAGAACTAATGATTGTCCCTTGAGGACTTAGAACTAAACCAAAACATAGTTCATTGTATATAAGATTACTTTAACGGTCTCAAGTCTAAGGACACTTGTACCACCATCAACTTATGAACAACTATTAACACGTGAGTAAACTCCATTAGTCGTTCATTAGATCAAGTCACGTTCAGTGAACTTATTCTCCAATAAGCACCTACATACTAGCTATAGTGTCACCACACGAATGTCTATGAGAACAGACATCCTTCCGAGGAAGCAAGCATAGTATGTACCGATCTTTACGGATTGACTAACTCCCAATTAGTTATCCTACGATCGGGAACTATTTAAGTTTAGTGTTATCATCTTCTAGATCTCATTATTATAATCTTATTATAATTCTAGAAGCTTTACTCTAAACTATGGAACTTCTTATTTAAACACTTTAAATAGATAAAGCCCGTAATAAAAACAACAAGTCTTTTATTAATATAAATAAAATCAAATAAGATTACATGAAAGTATTTCCTAACTCATCATACATGATTGGGTTTAGGACAAAATACTATCAAACTCCCACTTGTACTAAAGCCAATCACTCTGGTATCTTATACCCATCTTATCTCTATGTCGATCAAAGTGAGCCTGAGATAATGCCTTAGTAAATGGGTCCGCTATGTTGTTATGTGTGTCAATTCTTACGATGTTGACATCCCCTCTTTCTATGATCTCTCGAATCAGATGAAAGCGCCGCAACACGTGTTTGGAATTCTTATGGGATCTTGGTTCCTTAGCTTGAGCTATCGCAGCGTTGTTATCACAATACAACACTATAGGATCCTCAATGCTAGGAACTACTCCCAAATCAGAAACAAATTTCCTCATCTAGACAGCTTCCTTTGCAGCTTCACATGCAGCTATATATTCCGCTTCCGCTATGGAGTCAGCCGTTGTAGGCTGTTTGGAACTCTTCCAACTAATCGCTCCCCCATTTAGAGTAAATACATACCCTGACTGGGATCTGCTACCATCGCCTTCTGATTGAAAACTAGAGTCAGTATAACCCTTAATTTTCAATTCAGATCCACCAAAAACAAGAAAAACATCTTTAGTCCTTCTCAAGTACTTCAATATGTTCTTCACTGCTTTCCAATGTTCTTCACCTGGGTTAGACTGATATTTTGCTCGTCATACTAAGTGAATGAGCAACATCATCTCTAGTACATAACATCGCATACATGATGGATCCTATTGCCGAGGCATAAGGAATCCTACTCATGCGCACCCTTTCCTCATATGTCTTTGGAGACATCTTCTCGGAAAGAGTAATCCCATGACTAATAGGAATGAGACCTCTTTTCGAGTTCTCCATGCTAAACCGTTTTAGCACTTTATCGATGTATTTACCTTGGGATAGGCCAATCGTTCGATTAGATCTATCTCTATAGATCTTCATCCCTAAAATATAGGATGCCTCTCCCAAGTCCTTCATAGTGAAGTTCTTTGATAGCCAGACCTTGATTGATTGTAACATCGGTATATCATTTCCTATTATAAGTATGTCATCCACATACAATATAAGAAATGTTACCGCGCTCCCACTAACCTTCTTGTAAATACATGGTTCATCTAAGTTTTTGATAAAATCAAACTCTTTGATTGTCTCATCAAAACGGATGTTCCATCTTCGAGAAGCTTGCTTCAAACCATATATGGTTCGCAGCAGTCTACATATTAGATTTTCGTTTCCACTGGAAACAAAACCCTCTGGCTGTGTCATATACACTTCCTCTTCAAGTTTCCCATTGAGAAAGGCCGTCTTTACGTCCATTTGCCAGATTTCGTAATCATAGTAGGCTGCAATCGCAAGCAAAATCCTAATGGATTTGAGCAAGGCCACAGGCGAAAAGGTTTCATCAAAGTCAATCCCTTGTCTTTGTTTGAATCCTTTTGCCACAAGCCTGGCCTTATAGGTCTCCACCTGGCCATCTGCTCCTAACTTTCGTTTGTATATCCATTTGCACCCAATGGGTTTAACTCCTTCAGGTGCCTCAACCAAAGTCCACACTTGGTTTATATACATCGAGTCCATTTCGGATTTCATGGCATCCTGCCATTTCTCTGAGTCATTACAACTCACAGCCTCTTCATAAGTCATAGGGTCCTCATCATCAACAAATGACAAATCATCATCATTTTCAATGACAAGCCCGTAATATCTTTCGATTGGGCGGGACACTCTCTCTGACTTACGTAAAGGTTGTTCTACAGAAGGTTGTTCTTTCTGAACATGTACTTCTTCTCTAATCGTTGCATTTTGTGGT
The DNA here is from genome assembly GCA_037693485.1 of Kitagawia praeruptora. Classification (NCBI taxonomy): domain Eukaryota; kingdom Viridiplantae; phylum Streptophyta; class Magnoliopsida; order Apiales; family Apiaceae; genus Kitagawia; species Kitagawia praeruptora. The sequence continues at coordinate 45,312,957 of CM075354.1, forward strand.
TCTTGAACTTCATCAAGTTCAATATTTCTCCCACTGTTTCTATCAAGGAGGAATTGTTCCTCTAAGAAGTGTGCGTGTCTAGAAACAAATATCCTTTGATCAGAAGGATCATAGAAATAATATCCATGACCTTCTTTAGGATATCCCACAAAACTGCATTTCACGGATCTATGTTCCAACTTATCATGTTCAACTTTCTTGACATAAGCTGGACACCCCCAAACCTTAACATGTTTAAGACCTGGTTTCTTCCTACTCCACATCTCATGTGGGGTCGTGAGAACCGATTTAGAAGGCACCTTGTTCAGTAAATACGCTGACGTCTCTAAAGCATAACCCCATAGTGATACTGGAAGATCAGTAAAGCTCATCATGGACCTTACCATATCTAATAGAGTACGATTCCTTCTCTCAGATACTCCATTTAATTGTGGAGTATAGGGAGGGGTCCATTGAGAAACTATACCATTTTCTTTAAGATAACCTAAAAACTCTCCGCTTAAGTACTCACCTCCTCGATCTGATCGAAGAACTTTTATACTACGTGCGGTTTGTTTTTCTACTTCATTTCTATATTCCTTGAACTTTTCAAAAGCTTCGGATTTGTATTTCATAAGATATACATATCCTAACCTGGATCGATCATCCGTAAAAGTAATGAAGTATGAAAATCCTCCTCTAGCACTTGTTGACATTGGTCCACACACATCTGTGTGTACCAAGTCTAACAACCCCGCAGCTCTCTCTCCATGTCCAGTAAATGGAGATTTAGTCATTTTACCCATGAGACAAGACTCGCATGTAGGATATGATTCAAAATCAAAATGTTCTAGTAACTTATCCTTATGTAATGTGCGAAGTCTGTTCTCACTAATATGACCTAGTCTGCAGTGCCATAAATAAGTTGGATTTTTATTATCTCTTTTTCTTTTATTATTTGGTTGTTCAATTTGAAACAAATTATGTTCTAAGTCACATATATACAAACCATTATGTAATGTACCGTATCCATAAATAATATTGTTTCTCTTAATTAAACATTTATTATTCTCAACAATAAATGTAAAACCATCCGAATCAAGTACAGGAATAGAAACAATATTTCTTACAATTGATGGTACATAATAACAATTATTCAACACAATAGTTTTGCCCGTAGGCATATGCAAAGGAAATGATCCTACAGCTGTAGCACCAACTCTTGCTCCATTGCCCATCAATAGAATCACTTCATCTTCCCCCAGAGATCTACTTTGCTTTAGTCCCTGCAACGAATTGCATATATGAGACCCACAAGCAGTATCCAATACCCAAGTAGAAATCTGACTTAAAGACATATTTAGTTCAATCATGAACATACCTGAATCAGAAGTGGTAATCTCATTGCTCTTCTTATTCTTTAACTCTGCAAGGTAAACCTTGAAGTTTCTCTTCCAGTGTCCCACCTTGTTACAGTGGAAGCAAACTCCTTTGCTTTTCGGGTCAGCCTTTGGTGGAACAGGCTTATTCTCACCCTTTTTCTTATTCTTCGGCTTCCATTTCCTCTTCCTCTTAGTAGAGGTACTGGCACCGATCATAAGAACAGAACCCCTTTTGGAGGGAAAATTCGCCTCAGCAGTTTTCAGCATGTTGTGGAGCTCAGCTAAGCTGACATCCAGCTTGTTCATGTGAAAGTTCATAACGAACTGCGAGAACGAATCCGGGAGTGACTGCAAGACTAAATCTTGGCTTAACTCCCCATCCATGACAAAACCTAACTGCCCTAGATGCTCAATCAGATTGATCATCTTAAGCACATGGTCATTCACAGGCGACCCTTCAGCCATTCTACATTGGAATAGCTCTTTCGATATATCATATCGAGCAGTTCTCCCTTGTACATCATAAAGCTCCTGTAGATGTATCAGAATGGTAGGAGCATCCATACGCTCATGTTGCTTCTGTAACTCAGGTGTCATGGATGCTAGCATGACACATTGAGCAACATTAGCAGCATCTAACCAGTCATTATACACTTCTCGTTCAGGGAAAAGTGCATCATCAGAAGGAGGTACAGGTAAAGGCGAGTCAAGCACATAATCCTTCTTCTCAGCCCTGAGAACGATTCTCAGGTTTCGAAGCCAATCAGCATAATTGGGACCAGTCAATTTGTTCCCATCAAGTATGCTACGGAGTGATAGAGTAGAAGACATGATCTACAAATCTGAAATTTGTGAATACATAACAAAATTAGTAGATATCCAATTTTATTATAACACCTTATGAATCGGGTCTTTATTCATAGGTAGCTCCCACAGTTTTATTAAAATTATACAACCCTCAAAAGTATAACTTAAGCATTCTCAATTCCTGTGAGAATAGGGATCCTACTTTCCATTATATAACCTCGGCTGTAGCACGAAACACTATGTAATGTTCCATAGGCAGATAACTCTTTATCAATTACATCTCATGTTATTCCCTAATTCCATTTAGCCTCTTGAATCATTGAATCACGGCTGTAGCACGTCTAAATTCAATATTCTAAGTCAAGTGAGACCCAACATCTCGTTAAATTAATAAGATCTCAATAGCCCACGGCTGTAGCACGTAACGACAATTGGATTCTAATTAATTATACGCATCTCATGTAATAGACAAGTAATTCCTATTTTGAAAACGAAGCCCTCGGCTGTATCACGAAACGACAAAGCTCAAAACTAAGAATTACTTTCTACCATGTTGGAAGGCTATGACCGACACAAGCCCGTTGTGACATTGGCCATTTTATTACTTGATATTAAATAACGAGGGATTTTATATTATTTAGGTTACGAAACGTTTTCGTTAAAACCTAAAGTCAAACATGCATTTTATATACGATATATAAAACTATATATATATTATCTAATGGCATTTCTATGCACACATATATTTAGGCAAACATGTTATATCATGTTAAACATTGTTAAACATCTATATGAAACAATATTAGTATTTTAAAGCATTTTAACACAATTAAAACGGGCTTTAAAACACTTCCGGAAGCTATAACCATTTTAAAATTAATTTTTAAAATTTATTTGACCACTTTATTAGATCCGTCTCGAAAAAACGAATCCAACGATATATTATACGCCTCAAACGGAGTTACGGATCAACGGGAAAAATCAAAATACGAATGAGGGCCATTACTATCACCATTTGACCTTGTAACGCATTACCATAATGCGTTACAATCTAAATATAACATATTGAATGAGTAACGCATTCAACAGACACGTCACTTCCTTATAATGACGTCATGCTGACGTCAACCCTGACCCGACCCGGTTGACCGACCCGACGCGACCCGGCGCGTGGGCTGCACGCGCGGCGCGTGAGCCGCCAGCGCGTGACGCCCACGCGCGGAACACAGTCGCGCGCACTCCTTTCTGTTTTCAGTGTGTCGGCAGAATTAATTATAAAAAATATATATATATGTATATATATATATATATATATATATATATATATATATATATATATATATTATATATTCAGCCCACCAGCCCACTTTAACAGCCCACTATTTCCTTTTGGGCCCCCAACAATAATTACCCATTAATATATTTTATAAATAATATATATATTTATAAAACAAATTATTATTTATTAATTTCTAAACTCTTTAAAAATCAATAATTAATAATCTATACATGGGAAAATTATGAAACTTTTTCTGGGACTTCTACAACACTTGTAGAAAATATATCAGTGATCAAAATTATTTTAAAAAATAATTTATTAATTAATTCGTAATTAATTTGATTATAGCCTCCAAGAACTTCAAAAATTCATAACTTATTCATACAAGCTTGAAAAAATTCGAAATTTTTTCTGGGATCTATATACATGCAACCTATGCTCTGATACCATTGAAGGAATTTATGGCCATAGCGGAAGCGTAAATCACATTTACTTGCATAAAAACCTAATTAATCATGTATATAGATTTAAAAATTGTATGAACACAAGAAAAATACCTTGATAGCTTTCCTGGGATTGTTATGAATGTATCTTTGATTTCCAGCAATCACCCCTCAAGTGTGGAGTGCTCTAATGGTATCCACCAAGATCAAATATCATATAGTAGATGAAGAACAATTGAGAAAATAAATTAAATGGTTTGGAATGATTTTGATGAACTTCAAAAGCTCTCCATGATCCTCCATAACCCCTGGGATGTTTTGTGTTATGTGTTTGTTGTATCTTCCAACTCTTGGAATGATTGATATTTAAAGAAATAAAGTCTTTATTTTATCTAATTAAATAATCATTTAATAATTAAAACTTTTTTAATTATTAATCCCATTCTGAAAATAATTCTCTCATAAAATTTAATTTCTCATGCTGAAAATTTTATTTATTCTTATAAAAAAATTTCTCATAAAATAATTCTTGAAAATTTTATTAATCCCATGCTGAAGTCTGAACAACTGAAGTGTGTTAACTGTAACTTTGTGTGCCATTATTTGATAATACAAAAATTAAGCCCAGAGCAAAGGAAAAGTAGTCATACTGAATTACCGATAACTTGCAAGGCATATAGATACAAATTAGAAGAGAAATATAATAACCAAGTAACTTACCAACCTTAAATTACAAGAATAATTTGTGGCTGAGGAGTGGAGGATCCGTGGAGGACTGTCGGGCTGAGTGTCGGGCTGTCGGTCGTGGGGCGGTGGGGGTGGAGTTTTAGGTCGTAAGTCACAGAACACTGAGAACAGGGTATATGATAGATATACGCGTATGGGTCGTAATAAAATAAATATTATATATTTAAATATATAATGTAAATATATGTTTTAAATATTTCGATTTATTCGGTCAAGGACCAAATTTTTTTTAAAAAGAACCGGACCGAACCGAAATATATTTCGGTCCAAAATGAAATAATCGGATTTTCAGAATATTTAGAACCGAACCGAACCGAACCGAAATAACAAATTTTGGTTCGGTTTTTCGGGTTCAGATCGGTTTTGCTCAGCCCTAAGCCCCATGGCTTGATATGCTTATGTGCGGGAACAGTGGCCTGATATACCCACGTGTTACGCATCCCGTGGATGCGTGTGTTGAAACACGAATGATGAACATGTGCAACAAGGGTCACGCATGCCCAGAATGCGTGATGACGTGATCTGACGTCATTCTTGGAATTTCAGATCCGGTCGTCTCTCTCCCTCAAAATCGCACTCTGATCGCCTCGTTTCGTTTTCCCCACTCCGACAACGTCCAGTGCTTCTGAAGGTACCAAAACGAAGCCCAACCATTCGCTCCATTTTACCTCAATTGATTTGTTGGTTTCGACCCCTCAGGGGCGTGTACGAGCCCATCGAAAAACTGATCGGAGAAAAAAGGTTCGAATTGGGCCTTTCAATTCTAGCAAAACAAACTAAAAACAAAGGGTACATACTTGTAGAGGGTTAGAATACGAGTGTTTTGTTATATAGGATGGTAGTGAACGAAGCCTTGAAAGACTGAATGATTGTGTCGAAAATTTGGTCGAAAAATGTGGCCGGCGGTGGCTGGAGAAGGAGATGAACAGTGCCTTGGACACGCATTGGACATGCGCATCTGAAGACATGCAAGCTCAACATGTGTGTCTCAGCTTACTGTTCACAAAGGGTAGGATGCAGTTTGTGAAGGATGCTCATCTGGAACATGCGTGTCCGGACACGCATCTCCACCCTGCAAGAAAATGGTTATTTTGGACCAAATGTTTTGGAAGGTGGGTATTTAGGGACATCATCCTTTGTATTTTGTTTTTTTCTAAATTAAAAATTATTACATATTTAACTAAGCTCCACGTCATGTCCAGCTGGGTGTGGTCTGACAAAAGTAACCGTTATGCTGACGTGGCAAACGACAAATTGGAAATTTCCGTTAGTTTGTTGACGGACGATATATATGTTTTTAAATATGTTTTAAATGAGACTCCGAATTTATTCGTGTGCAATTTGAGATATGTCAAGTTATTCAATCTACAATTTGATATTTGACCCATTAAAATTATAAAAAAAAACTCATTTAAAATATAAAACATTTTCATCATAAAGACTTTACCAAATGCAAATAATACAAAACATAAATACAATATTATGAGAACGCGATGAGATAGCTAATTCAAGTAGTTAGAGTTTGTCTCTTATCATTTCATGTCCTGAATTTAATTCTCGCTCACCCGGAATTTTATCAAAAACAGATACTAATTGCATTGCATACAACCATACAAGTGTATTTATTAATTTAAAAAAATAATACAATATTACGAGAAACATTAACGTATTACATGGGTGGCGGGTGGGCTCATATCCATCTTACCAGCAAAAACAACAAGACTTACTCAGTTATAATACCACTCAAAGTGGTGTCTGAGGAGGATAGATGTACGCAGACCATGCTCCTATACAATAGGGAGGCTGTAAAACAACAAGACTTACTTAGTTATAATACAACAAGACTTACTTAGTTATAATACCACTCAAAATGGTGTCTGAGGAGGGTAGATGTACGCAGACTGACTTCCTTCATAGGAGGCCAGTGGCTCAACCACTGCACCAACATGTTGTTGGCATCCACCTTACCAGCAGAAATTAAAATATCTATTGTTTCTTGTGCGCAGCACTTCCGAACCAAAGTGCAAATTATAGAATTTCCCACGAGATCAACAAAGAGCTTGATACCCTTAATATATACTCCCTTAAATGTAAGATCTTTGACTTTTCACGTATTTCAATGTGTTTGGATCGGATATTTATGAATTATATTTTTTAATTTTTTTCAATTTGTATAAAAATATAGAATATAAATTTTTATACAAAACAAAAAAATTAAAAAATATTATCTATAAAGATCCCGTCTAAACACATTGAAATAGATGAAAAAAAATAAGAATATCATACAAAGTGGGAGGGAGGGAGTAATCCGGTACTAGTTCTTTTTGGGAATAAGAAATTTGCTACTTCCAAGTTTTGACTTGAAAAGTTGTTCAAATTCTGGAGTTACATCAAGAGAAGCTTGTAAAACCACAGGAGATATTGCATTCAACACTGATGTCTTCCCGGCTAAGTTCTCAATCACCGGCCTAATATAAAAAAAGAGAAGACCAAATTACAAATTTAATATTTAATATCTAATATTTAAGATGGTAGGCATAGAAATAAATTTAAGAATATACTTACTCGGAAGAGGTCATGACAGTAAACAAATCCATCCCGTCCTCATTTGCAACTAGTGCTGAAACAAAAAACTTTGGCACAACAAATAACTCGCCTTCTTTCACCTCCGTATCCAGAGCAGATTGTCCATTAATACCCACAATTTCAACTCTCCCCCGACCTCTCACCACATAAACAACTTCAACAGATGAATCCAGTGCGAATTTTGGAGCCAGTATTGCATTGTTCTCTAGCTTTATATAATTAGCACTAAGCCCGACTTGTTCAAGCACAGGAAATTTATCTGATGTGAAACTGGAGATTGTACCAGCTTCTTTTACAATGGTTATATCATCTTTGATGCTAAGAAATAGTTTGTGATCATAATCATCAACATTTGGTTTTGGCATTGTTATGTCATCTCCAAGCTTAATAATCAAAAACGCTGTTTGATTTTTTGTCAAAGACTCTGATTGTTTGTCAGTTAAATTATAAGTTTTGCTGATAAGCTGAGTTGAGAAACCATTCAAGAAACCCAAGCCTCCTGTCAACAAAAAGTAGGTGAATTGGCCAGGTATATAAGCTTTTGTCGTATCACCCAAGAACACTATGACCATCTCGGAATCTCCACCGTTGAACCACCATGAGACTACACCAAGTGGTACTGGAATGACATCTCCTTTCTTGATTAACAAGACCTTTTCTGGAGAATTGGGGAATAATATTCCCACTTTACAACAACCTTTTGAAAGAGAAACGAAGAGAAATGTTAATAACAATTGAAAGTATATGTAAATCTAGGCCAAAGTTCTAATTAAGGAGTGCTCATAAAACAACATGATTTGCAATATTTTGCGAGCAGAACATATTTGAGACTTTAAATATTTCGATATTACATAATATGTGCATGTGCATTAATTTAGATGTACGACAAAATTGTGCATGTGCATTGAAATATACCTTGAACAACATAACCTATTTTGGAGGAGTCAGAATAGTGAGGTAGAGCAAAGCCGCGAGGCTGCAATACAAGCTTCCCTGCACCAACCTTGGCCTCACCAAGAACTGGTGATTTCGAAGGCGACCAACTACGATATGCACCTTCTTTTCCCTCAAAAACAACATCGTTTACAATTAGGGGTTGAAAATTCATTTCCATGTTCTTCTTCTCTTTCTTAAGTTTTACAAATAATATACTAAAAAATGAGAAGAGAAATAGTTATGAGGTACTGGTTAACATATCTCTTAGATTTAGAAATGTGAAAGTGTTGTATCTGTATAGTGTAGAGGGCAGCGTTCTAAAAAGCGGTAAGCGGTTCTAAGCGGTGGGAGGACCTTCTAGCGCTTAAGTGGTTAAGCGGACGCCTGGGCAGAATTTTAAGCGGGCCATTAAGCGGATTGTGAATATATACATATTTATTTTAATTATTTTAATTATATAAGTTTATTATATATATTCATTTATAATATGAAATTTAAAAAATATGTAAAGAAATTTTTTTTAAAAAAAAATTAAAATGGTCAAAATTTGGTCAAACCCGCTTAATCCCGCCTAAACCCCGTTTAATCCCGCCTAAACCCGCTTAATCCCCCTAAAACGCTTAATTCCCCGATTTTGTACTAATCGAAACGGTTAAGCCTTCAAATCCGCCTAGGCGGTCGCCTAGGCGGCCGCTTAGGCCGCTTTTTAGAACACTGATAGAGGGAGAGGAAGAGAGAGAAATTGTAACCAATTTTTGTATTGTTCAACTTAAGAAATAAAATATTGAATATACAAGACTATTTATACTAGTCTGATCAACTCATCATTAATTTTTATATTAGATAATGATATCGATATTATTATTTATTATGTTGTAAATAAATAAAATAAAATATTTTCATATTTTACTGCATGAAAATGTTTTACTGAGCCTATTTATGTAGTTTAAAACTATTCCAATTCACTTCAAATTGCTATTTGATGTGTTTGTATGACTTTTTGATTTGTATGTCTTGGGCGAAGTATTGTTTTATGCATTCGTCTCGCTTTATGCGCGTGTCCCGTTTTATGCGTGGTTTTGATTGTCTTTATAATTATGTGTATTGTTTTTCGGTGTTGGATCTGGTTAAAATGATTTTGTTGATGTTTTCTTGGATCTGGAAAGCCCGTATCGAAGCTGGTGTGGTGGAAATTATTGTAAAAGCTCATCGTGCACAATTAAAGATTGTTCTTCTTTTGGGTATCTCTACTTTCGGCATGTTTATAGTTGGTATCCGGCATGTAGATAGCTGGGGTGGTTTTTTCTCAACCTCAATCTGTATGGGGGATTACGAACAGTGGGCTATCAATGGTTTTTATGTGTTCAGGTCAATTGTGATACTGCTGCTTTCAGGGATGGTGGTGCAATATGGATCATTTGTGATGTCTACGATTTCATTTTTAGCTTCAAGAATTTTTAAATTCAGTTCAAGAATTCTAAAATTCAGTGTGTTAAACGATCAGGAAACAATTCAACTAATTGTTATTTGTTTTCCAATCTGGTTGTATTGACAATTAGGGATTTGTCCCGGTTGTGTTCAATTTTTAATGAATTTTATTTCTTTCTGGCAAAAAAATAATAATTCAATTTTAGATTAATTTTAGTTCAAAAAATTTAAGTACATTGGAGTTACTTTTTTTCAACTTATTTTTTTCTCATATCAATTTTTATACATTTGAGTCACCTTTTAACTCGAATTATATTCTTTGCATATATTTGTATTTCATACTTTTATATTATGCTTAAAAAATATAAATTTTTATTTTTTTGATCAATTTTTTTAAATAAATTTACTTTAAGTAAAATTAACCAAACAAATATACATAACTTTAAAATTATAACTTTTCACTTAAAACGAATAAGTTAAATATTAAATTATAAATAACATTTTTTAAATTAAATCTAAACAGGCTCACTGTATAAAGTATTTAAAAGAAATTAATTATTAGTGTTGCATATAAGAAAATAACTTAACTATAACAAAAGTATACAAAATAATATATAAAATTTAACATCAATCAAAGTAATAAACTACTGATCATTTCAATAAATTTTCTCGTACTTTGCATGAAGTATTGTCTAGTAATTATAATATAAATATTAATTATATATTTTGTATGTATTTGTTTGTTAAAGAAGTAAAAGTGACTCACAATCAACTTGTAAGTTAAAAAATATATTTACTTACTTGGAAATACTCATTTTTAATTTTTTTGATTTAATGAATTTTGTTTAAGAATACTCATGTTTCTAACAAAAGATTCAAAAATATGCGATAAAAGTTTCATATGAGATTGCATCGCAAATTGAAAATAGTTCCATTTGAAGTTACACGTATTTTTTAAAAAAATCATATATAAATAGTATTCTTTTAAAAGTAATTTGTTGTATTTTATTATTCTTTGGTTAATTTCATATATCATGCGTTGTGTAATACTAATAAACATCTGTAATTTATATGCTAAAATTTAATTTTTAGACATTATTTGTCAAATTATTTTTAGGTAAAAATTAATATGTTACTCCCTTCGTCCCACCAAAATGTGCCAAACAATTTTTAGGTAAAAATTAATTTGTTACTCCCTCCGTCCCACCCAAATGTCACGGAGACCAAGGAGAAATATAAAAAAAGAGGGGAGAAGGGGGAAAAATGAGTAAAGTGGTAGACCCATCACTATATAATGTATAAAACGAGTTAGTGGAGGAAAGTAATGCATGTAATTAATTTTTATATTATAAAATTTTACTATTTTAGGAAAGTTTAGAAATGTAAAAAAACGGATGTGACGGCACAAAAAGAAAAGTGTAAAGAAATAGATAGGATAGAGGGAGTACTTTTTATAACATACTACTTCCGTCCCATAAAGTAAGACCCTTGTTGATCAAGCATTTATGAATTATGTTTTTTTAATTTTTTTGGATTTGTGTAACAGTATAGAACAAATATAAGTATTCGTCCAAACATTTTAAAATACGTGTAAAAAAAAGAATGTTAAACAAAATGGTACTAAGGAAATATCATTTCATACATATGAATTATATAACATTCGTACGTCGTACCATCACCTCTCCTTGTGTGCATCGTGCATCGCAGAGTTGTAAAAATCGGTAACTCGGCCCGAGTACTCGGCCGAGTACTCGTTTTGGACCCCTAAACCGATCCGAGTAGTGACTAATCGGACCAAAAACCGGTTTTTGCTATAACTCGGTCAAGACTCGGGTTGATTCCGAGTAATCGGAGTCAAACTCGGGTTTGACTATTTTTTTTTTTTTTTTGCTAAGTACTAAAATATAATTTTTTTTGCTCAACTTATAGACTATAGTTATAATCTAGATTCGGCCCAATTAAAAGTTCTCTCTCTCAAAGATTCTATACATACACTTATATCACGTTTTAATATTATTAGTAATATTAATATTATTACTTGGACACATGTACACTAAAATTAGAATAAATATTATTAGTAATATTAATATTATTACTTGTTAGCAGGGTTGTAATAATATTATTAGTAATATTAATATTATTGTTAAGTTTTAAGTTTAACACATGTACACTAAAATTAGAATAAATACATATAAATTATGAGAAAAAAAAAGTTAAAAAACAATATCCGATTAGTAGTCCGAGTACTCATTCCGAGTACTCGCTGAATTTCCGATTACTCATTTTTCTGGACCAAAACCGAGTTGGTCCGATTTCCGATTTTTACAACCTTGGTGCATCGTCCCTTCCTCTTTCGAACTGTCACAATTGATCTTTTTGTTTTCTCGTTTAAGATGGCCAAATTCTCTGCACATGGGGTGAGAAGTGAGAACACGCCACGCAAGTCTTTGGCTGTACAGGTATGATTAACCACGTCTATTCCAGTCTTGTAATACACTCTTTCCGTCCCATCTAATTGTTTACACTTATCTAGCACGTATTTTAAAGTGTATTTTAAGGATGATTGTATAATTTATTTTTAAAATTTTCTTTTTTTGTATAAAAATTTAATGTTTATATTTTTATATAAGAAAAGAAAATTTAAAAATAAATTATTTAACTATCCTTAAAATATACCTTAAAATACATGCCAAACACTTTTTAAAAAATGTAAACAATTGAAAGGAAGGAAAAAAGTACGTAGGAACGTGACAAAAGAAATGTCTTTGTTAACAAAGCACGTGTCTGAAAAATGGCCGAACACAAGATATGGTGCCTGTTTGGGGGCTCTAGTAAGGAACTTAAATGGCCAGTAAGCCCATTCTAGCTTATGACAGACTGTTTGGCAACAAACTCATTTTGTCCGCATACGAGCTTATCGAGTCATAAGTTGAAAGTAAGGGACCGTGTACTTTTTTCAAGCAGATCCAACTTATTTCTCTCCCCCTCTTTTGTACACTCGCTACACACATATATACATAACGGGTTGGACTCCATAAAAAACACTTTAAATAAAGAACAACAAAGAACATCTCATATCTAATAGATCCATTGCCCCTGGCGGGGCCACCCAATACAAAAAGTTCTTATTTTTTTAGGCTCTATCCATCCAGCAAAAAAAAAAAAAAAAAATTGAAAATTTTACTGTTCATCGATGACGTCATCATGAACAGTAAAATTTTCAAAATTTTTTTTTTTTTTTTTGCTGGATGGATAGAGCCTAAAAAAATAAAAACATTTTGTATTGGGTGCCCCTGGCGGGGCCAATGGATCTATTGGAATAAATGATTTTATAGTGTTCTTTATTGTTCTTTATATAAGAGTGTTCTTTATGGAGCAAAGGCCTATACATATATATATATATATATATATATATAACAATCTTCAAAATCATATTTTCTTTTTTCTTTTTACATTAATTATTCTCTCCCCCTCTTTACATTAATTATTCATGTTTTTTTTTCTTTTTTTGTTAATTTACGATGTTTGTGTTTTGCTGAATGGTAAGTGTTTTTTTTTTAATTTTCTGTTTATAAAATTTTAAAATATTAAGTTCAAAATATTCATGTATTAAGAAAATCTTTTATGCATTAAATTAGAAATAGTATAATTTATTTAGAAAAAATTAATAACTTATAAGTCATAATTGCCAAACACCTTTAACTTATAAGTTAAACATCCAAACACGAAGTCATAAGTTGTAAGTAACTTATTACTTACTTCATATAAGTTACTTACTTCATATAAGTGATAAGTAACTTATTTTAAGATTTCCCAAACGGCCTCATGATTGTGCTCAAGTGGACAAGTGAAACCTGAGGCGGACCAACAGGTGGGGGGGCCCAGCTCCCGCTGGGCAGTTTTTTTGCAGGCCAGGAGAAAAAAAAAATTTCGCTGGTCTGCTGGGTAGTAATATAAGTAACATAGTGGGTGTTTGGGGTATCTTAAAAAATGTAGCTTATGACTTATAAGCACTTATGTCATATAAGTGATAAGTAGAGCATAACTTATAAGTCAGTAAAGTGTTTGGTAAATCAGAAGTTATAATCAGTAAACTGTTTGGGTAAATCAGAACTTATAAGTTAACTTTTTTTTATAATTTTCAAAATATTTGTTTTTTATATATAACAATGGATATCAATGGATAGATCTCGATGAATAGAGAAATTTGATATATACATATCAATTTTCTAATGAATGTATCGAGAGATAAATGATTTTGAAGATTCGAAGGATATTATATATTACGTATATCGAGAAATAAGTTATAAGCATAAGTTGAATGTTAGGATTTCCTAACATTCAACTTATGGGCTTATAAGTTATAAGTTGAGCTAAAACTTATTTTGGCAAACACCCCCCATAAGTGCTTATGGCCTTATAAGCCATAAGCTCCTTGAAATAAGCTAAAACAAACAGGCCCATAGTTTACCTTTCTTAAATGAATATTTTGGTAGCTCAGCTGGTTTGTCTATTGTTTACAAGCGGGGGAGACCCGTGTTCGACTCCCATAAAAAACAAAATCTCTTATTTTTTGACTACTAATGCTAACTTCTTTGTCCATCAAAAAAATTTTCGCACTCCGCGCGGAACAGCCGCCCAGCCAAGAGGATTCCGCTGGGAAGCTTTTTCGGGCTAGGTCCGCCACTGACTCACAAGTCACAAGGGGTGTTGGAGCCTTGGATGTAGGCTTATCAATTGATCGGATATTTGATATGATCCGATTCGATTCGAGCTTTAATAAATGGATATGGATTATATAAAATAGAATCCGATCCGATAAAAATTCGATTCAAATAAAGATTCGATGTATAATGGATTGGATATGGATTTTAGTTTATCCGATCCAGTAATAACCCGATCCGACCATTTACAATTACTTATATATAACTAGTTTAATGCCCGTGCTTCGCACACGGGAGTTCATATTTTAAATAAAATTTATTTTAAATTTTAATAAATTATAGTATATAATTTTACAATATAGAAATAAAAATTGGTAGTAGTATTAAAAAGTTGCCTACTTTAATAAATTAAAATGTTAAATTCTTTAAGAACATGAGTTTGTTTTGATAATTTAAATTACAATTAATATAAGAAATTATTAATATATTAATTTATTTTAAAAACATCAAAAAATTGAACACTATAACATTATTTTAGTGATGTCAACTATATCATGAATGTAATAGTAGTAGATATAAAGAATAAATTAAAATAATTAAATCATAATATCAAAAAAATTAAAGTTATACCGCATTATAACCTAATCCTAAGCATATAATTTACTACTATAATAGGTCATGGATATCTATCAAACCTGAATATGGATTAAAAAAAAATTAAAATAATTTAAAATTTATGGAAGGAAATAATTTTTGGCAAGAATGTTAAGAAAATAATTTGTGTTTTGTGAAGAAAATAATATTTTGGCATTTTGAAATATTTTAATTGGATGGTCCTGGCGGGCACATTATAATTATAACCAATCAAAATCATTTGTTAATATTTTTTGGTATTATCAAGGAAATAATTTTTGGCAAGAGTGGTTTGTCATGATGTGTATTTTATATAATATCGAGTCAATATATTTTAAAATATGGATCATATCATATAAATGGATAGGTAATATAAACGGATTTGGCAAGAATGTTTAATTGGATGGCCCTGGCGGGCCCATTATAATTATAATTGACAATTGTTAGAAAGGAAATAATTTTTGGAAACAAAATAATTCGTGTTTTGTCAAGGAATTTTTTTTGGCAAGATTGTTTTTGTCAATGAAATTTTTTTTGGCAAGATTGTTTTAATTGGATGGCCCTGGCGGGCCCATTATAATTATAACCAATTATTTGGCATTAATAACAACTGCCAATTTTTTGGTATTATCAAGGAAATAATTTTTGGAAAGAGTCGTTTGTCATGATGTGTATTTTATAAAATATCGGGTCAATATATTTTAAAATATGGATCATATCATATAACTGGATGGGTAATTTAAACGGATTCCGAACCTAATCCTAAGCATATAATTTAATACTATAATGGATCATGGATATCTATCAAACCTGAATATGGATCCCGAACCTGAGGAAAGGGTTATCCAGCAATTTATAAGTCAATATATTTTAAAATATGGATCATATCATATGACTGGATGGATAATTTAAACGGATCCGGAACCTAATCCTAAGCATATAATTTAATACTATAATGGATCATGGATATCTATCAAACCTGAATATGGATCCCGAACATGAGGAAAGGGTTATCCAGCAATTTATAATATATAGATTTTAATATAATATATAGGATAAATTTAACTATATATAATCAAATTAATCTATTTTTCTAGGATTTATTATTTTATTTCTCATTCAAGTATTTTCTCATCTTTCATGTGCACTATTATTTCATTAGATTTTCATATCCTGTATACACCATTATTTCATTAGATTCAAACAAATGAATATGTACATTCGAAGTTATTTGTTCATATTTATTTATTTAATAGTTAAATTTATGTTAATAGTTATAATATATATATATATACAAATCACATATACTTCAATTCAAATTTTATTATTAAATCTTGAATATCATATTTTGAGATTTTTTTTGCTATTTTAAAGATTTTTTGGTTTAATTTTATTTTATTATTTTACTGTTTGTTATATCAATTTTTAATTTTTATTTTAAATTTAAATGGATCCGGAGGTCCGATCCGATAATCCGAAATCCTAATGGATTGGATATGGATCATGCTATTAATAATCCGACAACGATCCGATCCGAATCCGAGCCGACAAATTTAAATGGATATGGATTTAGTCGAATCCGATCCAAACCCGACCCGTTGACGAGCCTACTTGGAGGGGTGGTGCAATTTTTTTTCTCAAACTGCAAATCAAATCATACATACGATTTGAATAAATTTTTAAATAGTAATCGCATCACGCAACACAAAAATTGCATCACAATATGCGATGTAGAAATACGGTTTGTGCGATTTATATATTTAAAAATTAATGATATTAATTATTAGAAATAAAATTCTTTGATAATTGATAACGTGTATTTTATACACATTTTATCTTTCATTCTCTTGCATTTTTGTTACGTTCGAATGTTGTTTTATCGATATTAATTATGTTTTTCATTTTTCAGTATCGCATGCTCAATTACTCAAAAGATGGCTTATTGTGAGCTTGAAAACAAAGATTATTCAAGAAGGAATTTAGAAGATTCAAGCTCGCGATACCGGGAGGTTTTTAATGTATTATATATCTTGAAGATTTTGTCTCGCATAGCCGTTCGCTAAGCCGTTCAAAAAGTTTAAAAGTAGCAGTCTATTGTACGTTGTTGTACGGCCGTACATCACTTGCTGGATTTTTTTTTTGGAAGCAATTTGACTCTCTTGCCCTCTTGTATAATGGATGTATTATTAGAGTAGTTGTAAGCCAAACAAAATATCTTATCTTCATCCGTCTTTATCATATCTAGAGCATTCAATTAGGGTTAGAAGTAGAGAGAAGACATTTATTACTCATAATCTAGCATTGATTATTAGTAACTAACTTCTTATATTTGGCTCAAGTGAGGAACTCTTGTACTAAATCCATTTCAATTTAAATAAGATCTATTCCACTTTTTCTTGAATGCTTGAGTTGTATTGTTTATGATTTTGCTTGGAGATTTGTAAGTTGATTCATCTTACTCTTCTTGTAAATTCAATTACTAGTTGTTTGTGCTAATCCGTAATTGTTAGTACATTCATTATAGTAGCACAAGGTTTAGTTTACCTAAATCCTCAAGCTTTAGGTGCAAATAACTAGGTTGAGCTTCTCATACTTGGGTTTGTCCTAACCTCTATTTGCTTGATTCCTTGATTTGGTTAAATTAGTAGTGCTTCACTATTGGTTGTTAGTCTCAAGAGAACTAATTTATGTGCTTCACTAAATTAGTGTTTTTAGAAGAGAAATAAGAGATTGTGTGCTCAACCAATTATCTTGGTTAGGTAAAGTTGATTATATTTTGCTTATATTTGTTTGGGTGTAATACTTGAGTTTCCATAATTCTTGGGTCAAATATCTCTTTATCTTACTAATTTACTTATTGTGACTTGTTATAACGCCTTAGAAATTTTGAATTTTGAATTATGTATTTAATATAAATTATGAATTATATTATGTGAATATTGTTGTAAAGGTGAAATGTATGTGTGATGGTGTTTATGTGATTATATGATGATTTGGGTAAGCTGTGAAGGTTTGTGTACTTTTATTTATATTTTTGAGGATTTAAATATATTTAAACCATGTATTTTTAATCCTCTGTCAATTTTATAAATTACGGGACTAAAAATCATGAAATCTTTTGAAATATTTCCTTTATATATTTATTGAGTTTTTAAAATTGTTGGGTGGATTAATTTGAGTGTTGTAGTATTTTAAAGTGGTTTTAAGGATTTTATTGTATTTAAAGGATCAAAGTTTGTAAAATTCATATTTAATTCATTTTTTATCCTAAAAATATTTTAAAAATATGTATGTGTTCATAATTTTATGCTCTTTATTGTAAAAATGAAAAGTTTTTTTTTATTATTTTTATAAATAATTTCGAATTATCAAAGTTTGTGTATTAGTTTTTAAAATTGTTTTCAGCAGTTAAATGACCATTTTACCCCTGTCATTTCAATCAAAACCAGCCCCTTTTTCCCATTTCTACTGCTCTGTCCGTGTGGGTCTCTCGGGATTTCTCTAGAAATCTCTAAATCTCTCTTTCTCTCGTATTACTCAATCTCTCTTGCATCTCTAGCTTATCTCAATTTCCTTTTTTATCAACAAACTCGAGTTCTCTATATCTCCCTCTCATAGCCTCGATTTCTCTTCATAAGTTCTGATTACCATTAGTTCTGGTAAGCTGCGGCTGCATCAAATTGTTCGATTTACATCTCTTCGTTCTGTTTTGCCTGCATCGAGTGTGCTTGTGTTGATCCTGTGCGTGGCTGTGTGTGTATGGGGTAGTAATCGAGGTTGTGAACTGTGGGTGCTTGCAAAATAGTCTGTGTGTGTGCGTTATTGTCATGGGAGTATGTGATGTGTGCGTTTGTGTATGCTGTGGGGAGATATGAAACCAAGAGCGGTGGACTACTGTTTTCTTCCTTGTCTGAGTTCGAAGTTGAACTTGATGTTGTTGCTGTAATGTTAGTTGGGTGTTGTGTGAGCAGCCGAGGTTGGGGCTGTTGTGTAGAGAGACCAGTGGTGGTGTGGTGGAGGGAGAGAGAGAGAGAGAGAGATAGAGATAGAGAAAGGGGGAGAGATGGTGGAGATGTTGATAGTCATCGGAAAGGTATATTATTTTTATTTATTTATTATTCATTTATTTTCGATATAATTATTTAATATTCGTTTTAGATAAATTGTGTTAAGTGTTGTGATTTAATTTAATTGGATTTAAATTGCAAGATTATAGTTTTAATTTCCGTTATTTAATTCGGAAAGCATGCTTGTTAATTATAATTGTGGAGAAAGATGTGAGTCCGAAATATGTCGGATTAGTATTGTTATTTGTTAATCATTAATTGCTAATTGTTATTGCCGAATATAAAATGTTAAGAATTATTTGAGTTGGCTAAGTTATAGTTACCTTGTGCTAAATATTATAAGTCAAGTCGATGTATTTGTTGAATTTCATACTTGTCAAGCTAGTGGGGGTGAAGATATAAGTGGCTAAATGATTGTTAGTATTGAATATTATTTGTCGTATAATGATGGAGTTTATATGACCTTGCTAATGGTAAATGGTTTATATGTGCTAAATGTAGTAGTCGAGTCATATTATCTGTTAAATCTATACCTGTCAAATTCTTGGTGGTGAATTGTATGTGGTCAGATTGGTGTCAATTAATTAATTGTAAAATGTTATATGTTATTTATCAAAGATTAATTGTTAGATTCATTCTATTATGTGTTTATCTGCGAGGAGTTGTAATGAGATCACAAGTCTTAAGTGTCAATATTTAAGGACTTGTGTAATTCTCTTCAACTAGTTCCTCGGGCTTACGAATATCAATGATTAATTATCACGAGTATAATTTATATACTTGAGTGATGTGATCATTGATATAGCGTAAGTAATTGTTAATGCTAGGGGTTGTTCCCTAGGGCATACGAATATCAATAATTGATTGTCACGTGTATCATTAAAATGCGTGAGTGATACGATTATTGATGTAGCGTAAGTAGTAGTTAATGCTAATATAAATTATTATGTGTTTACTGCATGTCGAGGCAGAATTTCTTATGTGCTAGGTGCCGCATGTCTGGGCGGGTACTTTCTTTGTTTGTGCACTTTTATGTTGCTGCAAGTTGAGGCAGCTTGATTTTTGGTAAATATATAGTTAAAACTCCTTGAGTTGTTGAATTGAAAAATAGGTGGATAGTCCGATAAACGAATACTACATGCCGAAATTTTCTAAAAATCCCCTGCAAATCTATTTAAAACCTATTTAACTTATTTAATTTCAATGCTTGAAGGTGTGTTATGATTACTAAGGGTTTAAGTATATGTATCAGTGGATTATTTCGAGAATATGTCGTGGTTTTAAATATTAAGTGGTTGTGTTGTTTTGAAATGGTTATGTGATGTGCTTATGTGACTTAGTTGATTATAGTAAGACTGTTATGTGAATATGAATGAATATGTCTATATGTATTGTATATGTAAGCGTTATAGGACGCGCATGGGTAGAATAGAGCAAACGATAAGGTTTTGCTTGAATTAGTACTGAAATAGTGATTGACCTTGTAAAGCTTCGAATGGGAGACCTGGCCAAGGACAGTGTGCGGATAATTTGAAGGATGAATAGAAGGACAAGTATTAAAGCCGACGGGTAAACTGATGTGAGAGCTGGTGAGTTACGAAGTAGGAAAAGGAGGTAGGGCCAAATGAAAGGCTAGCAACTAAAGGCTGTCTTGAAACTAAGTTGAGGATCAAGGTGAAAATCAGGAACTCCGTAAATCGAGGCAAGTGTCTTGCTCTTCACTTATCATTCAAGTATTCCTTTGTTGTACGGATTGATCAAGTATGTTTAGAAAATGATATACTTCTTCAATTAGCGTGAAAATGTTTATGTTTCCCCACCCATAGTTCAAATACCAAATTTTCAAAGGATCTTACCAATAACCTTTTTCCATAAAATACTTTACTCATGGTATGTCATTGGATTCCTCGATGGAATGCCATTTCTTTTATTTTATTTTCCTTGAAAAATGTTTAAGGGATTTTCTAAATAGAAAGAATCCAAGTTTTAAATCCCCATAAATACCTGTTAATAGAATTCTTGACTTTTAGCATATTTTTACCAATGGATTTCCTTTTCGAAAATGTTTTCCCTAAACTGAACCGTTATTACTCACCCTGAAATTATCTTACAAATAATTGTTTTAATCTACTTTATTCACCTATGTGGACTCAAACCATTCAACGTGTCGTAAAAATTTTATTAAACGCACTGAGCTTGATTATACATACCCCTGCTCCAACTTAGAATTTTACTTGTTGATAATCTTGTTGCACTTTATATCTTTTATTGTTGCCCAAGTTCGAATCTTTCTTTAATCAAGTTAATGATGTTATGTCTCCAATTACTTATATCTATCTTGTCGCTATGAATTCAAAGTATTGTTCTATATATTCTCTACCCCACTTATTACCGAACTTGTCGGTATTTATTAAAGATCTTGATTAGTTGGCTATTCCTCTGTATTGTATCGAACTTGTCGATACTTGATGATATAAATTGCTCTCCTGTTGATTCTTCAAATTATGAGTTGTCGTTCTGGAACGTGAGTTTTCCAGTTGGTTGATTGACAAAGGTTGTCGATTGTTCCGACACCTAATGCGTGTGACATAGAATTGGAAATGTTTTTAAAACAGATGTCCCTTCGGGGAGACCATATTATGGTCAACAGATGTCCCTTCGGGGAGACCAGATAAATGGTCAGAAGTAGGGCAGAGCATGGGCCGGTTCGGTCCGGTTTTAAGGTAAAACCGCAACCGGAACCATAAATCCCCGGTTTCTAAAATCGAAAACCGCAACCACCGGTTCGGTGTCGGTTTCGAAACCCCGGTTCGGTTTGAAACGGCTCGGTTTCGGTTTTAAAACCGGATGAAAATAAAAACGAGAACAATGTATTACAAATTGAATAAAAAGCTTAAATAAATATTTAGTTTACACAAAGATAAGACAGGAAACATAAACAAGTCTATCAAAATAATTGTCTATTACAAAGTTCACTGCCTTGATGTGGCCAGATGATGTTACTTAAGCTTTGGGGCTTGTAATAATAACTGCACTTCCCTGCTGATGCCAGATGTGAGCCCATGCGCCTGCAACTCTGATTACAGAAAATAGTTGTCAGGAAATTGAAAATGCAGAGACACCAGAAATGAATATAAATGCAGAAAATAGTTGCCTGCAAGCCGCAACTCTAATTCTTTCTATAACTGCACTTCTATGCTAAATTTGAAAATGCAAGGATATAATATAGACTACAGCAAACTTATGTACAACACTTGCTAAAAATGCAGAGACATCAGTCATTATCATGGTTCAAACTTATGTACATCACTTGCTTACAACAAAGTTTACAGACTATACAATGCAACTTGTTGCAGCAGCATTATGACAGAGTTGCAAGTTGCCGAAACATTACTCATGCAATTTGAACTTGTGGCAGCAACGTTATGTACAAAATTTGAACAATCTACAATTTTACCTTTTACCTAGAAGATAACATTTCTGGTAAAAAAACAGTTTTGAAAATTAGCTGCTGTTTAACAAGAGCACATCAATGTCTCCCAATTCACATTCTATAGCTTTAGGGAATTAGTATATATAATTTTCATGAAATTATAAATGAGCAGAGCGCACACTATAGAAACCGTGATCTGGAATTATCTAATTGTTATAAAGAAACATAAATATTAAAAGGTAGTCAGGAGAGTGTGCATAGAGCAAAAATGTAAGAAGCGTACCTTTGAAAGCTGTTACAGATATCTTGAGTCAATGATAAAAAAATCTTGGACCACATACATAACCACCTTAGATGAGAAAAACAAATTTCAAAAAATTAGGTTTAGGCACACATGCATATGAACTTAAACCAAAAAATACTGCAGAAGTAACCAACAATCTTGAAAAGAACAATACTTTGACCTCAATCACGTTGAGTCATAAACAACAATTTAATGGTTGAACCACACAATTCACAGAAACAACATTATTTTAGAATACAATAATCAAAATCAACATCGCTTATACATCATCTATAGCATCAAAATCACAGACTTGACATCATAGACATTGTCAAAATATATCCACAATTGGTACAATTATCCATCAAAATTTTTCAATAATCAGTGACATTAAATCAAGAAAGTCCCAAGAGACTAGCTGAATTTGAATATTTGGAGAAGTCACAATTTCCCATTGCAGTCAGAATAGATAAAGGAAAACTGGGGGGCCCTACAAAGTTACAAGAAACAACACTTACCAAAACAATTCAGAACAGCAATATCATATTAAAAACCTTGGCAATACAAAAAAGATCATCCAAAAATTGAAATTGAATAACAACCTAGTCTGAAGGGAAACAAAAATATACAAAGAACAATAGTAAATAATTACACCTCGAGACAAGTTCAATCCCTCTATGACTCTATCAACCCAGTAGTAATTATAAAGTTACCGCAAAATGCACTCTTAATATACAATTAAAGATTTAGCATAGCACTATCTCCAGGCAACAGAAACACTATGGTATTTTCAGACCACAACCAGATATATATTCTCTCTTACAGAGCCACATACAATAGACTTAAACATGTCACTTAATGTTACTATAGCTAAATTTGAAAATGCAGAGACATTACCTTCAAACTTCAGTCATCAATATCCAACCTTTCAAATAAGCTTCCAACTTTGAGCTCATCTATAAAATTATTAAACACCGACGTTATAATAAGAATAAGACAACCAATATTGACAAGTATTAACAGAACATGCTAAGATAATCAATTAGAATCAGTAATTTACCATTTTCCAATTTTTCCATTTGTAGATATTCTTCCGGTTCCCCTCTAAGATCAAGTATATCTCCCGAAGTTCTTAACCAATCTTGGGTGCATACTAAAGATTCAGCTGTTTTCGGTGAAAGTGAACTCCGATAGGCATCAATTGTTCGTCCACCGATACTAAATGCAGCCTCAGAAGCAACAGAAGAAACCGGCATACCTAGTACATGCTTAGCTAAGTCAGAAAGTATTGGCAATCTTGTTGAGTTCGTCTTCCACCATAATAATATATCGAAACCTTCACTTTTCCTCTCCCTTTCATCAGCCAAATAAACATCCAATTCTGATTTTCCCATTGCCCCTTTCTCCTGATCTTCCATGAATTTATCATAATCATCATCCCAAGTATCGTCGGGCAGGTTTGACTTGGAACTAGAAGAGGAATCTATATTGCCTACCAAGTTCTTATAATGTTCAAAAAGTTCTTGTAAGGTCTTCATGACTTTGTCACGCATCATAAAACATTTAGTAGACCCTCTCCCATAGATTTTAGAGAAGCAGAACTCAATATAACTCATTTTATACATAGGATCTAACACGACCGCCACATACAACAAAAAATTTGTATTCTCCGTGTTATCCCAATACTTATCATACTTGTCCTTCATTCTATTAGCCATGTCTCTCATCAAGATATCCTCATTTGAGCATAATTTAATAATAGCCTCTTGCACTTTAACAAGCTCCAAAAAAAACACATTGGAAGTGGAATACTTGGAACCCGATAATTTACGTGTAACATCAAAAAAGATTTTTAAAAATTGAATAAAACGAATGACATTATCAAAATCAACAAAGAAAGGAGCACCTTCAACAATTTTTTTCTTCTTTTTCTTGGCATTGTCACACGAACGTTCAAGATCAGCCCCCTTGAAAAATGGTTCGTAGTTAGAATCTTCAGTGATCATTCTAATAAAGGCACCTTTATACTTCACTGCAACGTCCAACATTAGGTAGGTTGAATTCCACCTAGTGTCAACATCTAGGCAAACCATCAGATCACACTTTATCTTCTCTCTTTCGACACATTTTCTGAATTTTTCCAGCCTTGCCAGTGAAGATCGAACGTATCTAACAGCATTACGAATCCTTGCAATTGAATCGTATTGTTCTTTTAAACCATCCTTCACCACTAAATTCAGAATATGTGCACAACAACGCATATGAAGAAATTTGTTCTCCAAAATAGCTTCCGGTCCTCTAAGAAATTTCTTCAAATATGAAATTGCGGTGTCATTTGAACTTGCATTATCCAATGTAATGGTGAATATACGGTCTATACCCCATCTTCTAAATAATTCAACAAGCATCTTACCAATTGCCTCCCCTTTATGGCTTCCAATTTGACGGAAGTTTAAAATTCTTTTGCAAAGCTTCAAATCTTTATTTATCCAGTGAGCTGTTAGACACATGTAATTCATATTCTGAACTGATGTCCAAGTGTCCGTTGTAAATGATACCCTTTCAGAAACTAAACATTTTTTTAATTTCGATAACTCCTCACCGTAAATCTTTAGGCAGTCCCTCGCTACTGTCCATCTGCTTGGCATTTTAAATTTCGGTTCTGCCTCATTCAACAATTCCCTAAAACCTTCAAGCTCCACGATCCTAAAAGGCTGATTATCTTTTATGCACATCAAGGCAAGCTTCTTTCTTAATTTTTCTTGATCAAATGAATGAGCCTTAAGTGCATGAAATTTTTCATCCTTGGACAGCTTCTCAAACTGCAATGTTTTCTGCATTTTATCAAGATTGTTCCGCAATGGTGATTTAGGACACACCGTCTTCAAATGGTTCATCATAGCAGATGTACCATTTCGGTTTGTATTGCTTCCAATAACCACACCACATAACTTGCATTTGGATTTCTCGAAACCTACTGGACAGCCTTTTATTTCGTCGAAGAAATCCCATACTCGTGAACTCTTTTTACCCTTCTTTTCACATTTTTCAGCACCTTTCACTTCATTATCTTCTAAATCCACATGTATATGCAAATAAAAAGTTTCTTTTACACATAAATTCAATAAAGAAGCATACGATACATCGATAAACAATGAACAAAATGAAAGGGTAAATCGATTTATAATAATACTATGCAGAATGTAAATCCAACGTCTGCTTACAAGAACAAAACTCGCAATTAAAATCAATCTTACTCCGATCACCATCATTAATCGTTCTCAAGACCCTGGATCTTTTAAAATTCTTGAAAACTCCCCTAAACAACATATAAGCCCTCTTCTCCTCTTTGTGCACACAACTAGGCCAATCACTTATATACAAACAATCCCCTCTAAATCTACTAGACAGCAACTTATTACCTTGTTCCCTGCTTAAATTCCATACCCAGAAGCTTAATGTGATTTAAATGATCTACAAAATTTTCTTTTTTTACTGACAGTAAAATCACTAGCAGTCTCAACAAACTCACAGGGCTCTTCATTAAGGTCAAGATTATTTTTATTATCATTATCATTAATAAGCATATCCTGAGATTCGGAAGTATCATATACTGTATCATAATATAAATCATCATATCAAGTCAGTAAGGGGGAAACATATAAACAAATATTTAAAGAGAGAAACATGAAAATATATTAACATATATAGAAATAATAAACAGCATCGATTCATATATTCATAGGTATTGTAACTGATTCATACCACTTCAGCGGCTTGTTGTTGACCTCCTTGTTGTTGACCTCCTCCTTCTTGTTGAGGAATTTCATTCCCGGACATGATTATAACTTCGTTGACACTTGACAGTGGCTTTGAGTGAGAGTGAGAGTGAACAATGAACTAGATCTGTAAGGCTGTAAGCTCGACTCAATTATTTGTGTTGAGATAGAAATACCTAAATTAGTCTATTATTATGTATATCACTGTATTAGTCTATTAGGTTTGCGTTTGTCTACTAAGGACTCAGGCCCAAATCCAATCCAAGGCCCAAATTACCTTTCAAAATAAAGAGAACAGAGTTTGAGAGTAGTACAGAGTACAGACTGATTCTTGCAATATATATAATAATATCATAATTGATTTTAAAAAAATCAAATAAATTTTATGTATAATATATAATATTTATTTATTAATATTAATAATCGGTTCGGTTTCGGTTTTTATCGATTCGGTTGGAATGTATAACCGAAACCGAACCATGTCAATCGGTTCGGTTTTTTATTTTTCGGTTTCGGTTTCGGATCGGTTTTATTCGGTTCGGTTTTGTCCGGTTTTCCCCGGTTTCGGTTTCGGATCGGTTTTATTTCGGTTTTTTGCTCAGCCCTAGTCAGAAGTTAAGGCCAATGTGTGCCATGGATCCAATTAAGGACATTGATGTGTACGTTTGTCCGGGGTTAGTACGTGACTGATCAGTAGCCTAACCTTGATGTTTTTTTTTAATAAATAAAAAATTCCAATTCTAATCTATACTCTGAGATTGAGATGTTCAGTTTTTGACTCCTTGGAAGTCTGTTTTAATAATAATTTGATATCAGAACTATTATATGTTCTAGT
Source organism: Kitagawia praeruptora (assembly GCA_037693485.1). Lineage (NCBI taxonomy): Eukaryota > Viridiplantae > Streptophyta > Magnoliopsida > Apiales > Apiaceae > Kitagawia > Kitagawia praeruptora. The sequence goes on from CM075354.1 coordinate 45,340,238, forward strand.
TTCTGATGCACCTTATTAATGGCGAATTGTTGGCCCTCGTGGCAATCTAAAAGTTGATATAACTGATTCTTTCTTAGAATGAGATGAAACTCCTTTGTTTATCAGAATTGTCATCGTTATTGAAATTGTTATCACTATTTACACTTGCTGAGCATTGTTGGCTCACTCTTGCTTTTGTTTATTTCTCTAGTTGTTAGAGATAATCAGAGAACCTAGTGGTCAGTTGGTATTGCTCTTTAGGCAGCGAGAGGAGACGTTCGAGTTATGGGCTTTTTCGATTAATGGATTGGGAGTTGTCAAGGTTGGATATGTAGTTAGACAGTGATTTTGTTTATTCATAAAAATTGTATAACATTTTATTCTGAGGTTGGATTATAATAATATAATTTGGTAGTTTGTTTCATACCAAAACCTGTATGCGATCTTGGTTAGGGGTTTTATCATTATATGTTGTATATATCCAGGATTGTTTGTAGTTGTTTGTGGTTAGTAGCCCCAGATCTGTACCCCGGATTTTGGGATGCTACAAGTTGGTATCAGAGCTACAGGTTATGGTCACTAAAACAGATTAGGAGGGTTAGGGTACGTGTATAAGATAGATGTCGGGTAGAACGGTTTAGGATAAGGATCGCGTTAGGATACTTCGGCAAGCGTTACAACGTTAGTCGGTCTTTTGGCATATCGCGCGAGCAAAAGTTTGAATCGTTTAAGGATCGGGCTATTAGCAAAACAACAAACCCGAAGCAGCATAAGCTAAGTGGGCAGCTGGAGCTATCAGTCCGGGGGATGTCATCGTGAGTTTTTCGCGTATATTTTAGAACTTTTCTACGATATTAGTTACGATGTGAACGTCACGGAGAGAATACGAGAAAGCTGTGAACATGAAGTGGGAAGTGATTATTAGCAAGAATTGGAAGTTAAGCGCAGCCGTGCACCCCTAATTATTGATTCGTTCAAAGTCATTATTTGAAGAAATTTCCTATTCTTTCTTTGAATTATCGTAAATTAATTCCCAGTTGGCATCGTTGCTGAGGCATTCGTTGCGCAGTGATGGTTCAAAATCGAGAATGAATTGAGATCTTCTTATTTATTCAACTCATTATTGTCAGGCCGGTTTTGGCAGCTAAGTATGTTAGTGCTTAGTCGACAAGAGTGGGGTTAAGAATAATTAGGAATTTCTTGAATGTTTGCTTGATCAATAATTGAAGCATCTATTGAAAAGTCTTTTATACCTCAATCAATGATGAGTTTAGTATTCAGATTTAGTCGACTTCAATCTCGTTCTTTCGGAAATATCTGTATTTTTCAGAGAATACATGAATCAGTTTTACATAAAGATTTTTGAAACTCTTGAATCCCTTACATTATCATGAATGCTTGAATTTCTCTATTCCAACCGAGATAAACAACCTATATAGATAGGGATTCAGGGACATCTTATCTCTGTGGTAGGAGTTCAGTGGGACGCCATTGATTGTGTTTGTCATGAAAGTACTAAAGACTGGCCATCTTTATGTACTATGGTGGTTGACCAAGTGACAAATGCAACATGAAAATAGTTCAAAGATCATATTGATCTCTCGATTAAATTCTTTTATTAAAGTCTTATCAAATAAACTCAGTGTATATTTATACTTGATGCCCCATTCATTTTATTGACTTCTTTTGTCAGAAATTCGATGTTTTCAAAAATTCTTAATGATGAAGAAATGCGAAGATGGGCGTGACGACGTCTTAAATGATAGAACTATAACTGCATGGACGAAGAATTGGTTATGCAAGTCTAAGAATTTGGTGATTAAGACAAATATGTCGTGTCAAATTGGAATAATTACGGAACCGATAAAGCATGGACAAAGTCTGAGGCTAATGAGAATTGAATAAAGAAAAAGGACAGCAAAGAAAAGCACATGATTGCAGATATGGTTAAAGGGTGAAAAGAGAATGGTGACGAAGATGTTGGGCATAAGATATTCAACATTGAAGAAAGATTGTTTTAAACGTCGACTGAATGGCGAAGATAGTAAAATGGAAAATTAAAAGATCTTGAATGTTTTGTACTTGTCGTTAGACGAAAGATTCTAGAGACAAGGAAGGTTGACCTGAGTAAAGTAGAATGAAGCAGAACGAAAAGGTTTGTAATAATTATCAAGAAGAACCTAGACTGAATGAGGGGTAAGATGATTATGTGGAGTAAATGACTTGTGCAAGCCAGTGTAGAAAGCCATGGTTATCAAGGATGGAGGAAAGTTGACCAAGATGGAATAAAATGTCAATAAGGAGGAAGGCAGAGAAACCAGAAAGTTTCCAGAAGTGATTAAATAGCAGACGTATAAAATTTAGTTAAGAAAAGAATGTGGAATCCCGAAGATGTGGAGTTCGAAGAGAAAGGGGCACCGTAGTTGCCTATAGAAAGAGAATTAGCAGAAATTAACGAGATCCCATGATGAGGAAATAAGATTTCGGGAGAAGAATCCCTAGAGATTTTATTAAAATAAATGTGGAAAGTTGTGGTTGTGACCAGAAGGGTAGTGTGGTAACAAGTAGCAGAGTCAGAAGTTAAAAGCTAAATGTTATGAGCTTGGAAAGATGGAAGTTTTTGTCAAAAAAAAAAATATATCATATCAATCTTGGGGAATTTATGAAGAGAGTGGAAGGACTGCTTTTATGACTATTAAGAATCTAGTAATTCAAAATGGTTATGAAGGAGGTTAGTAAGAAGTGGATTGTGATAACTAAGAGTTGAATATAACTCAGGATTAGATTTATTTCCTAACAACGAAATGCGAGCAAATTGTGAGGACTAGAAAAAGAGCGATTTTGATTTTTGAGAAAGATAAAGGCGGTGTTTTGAGGTCGGCAGCAAACATTGAGGTCTTAACAATTAAGCAAATCAAGAAGTTGTTATACCAAGGGAATGAAATTGTTTTGTATAAGAAGATATCAGAAAGGAGACAATTAAGTCAAAGCTTTTTCCAATGAATAAGATTTCAAACGACATGCAGACGAAGAATTTAATATGATCGTAGATCACATATCAAGATGATCGAAGATTCAGGAAGTGTATGCAAATCAATCGACAGTGATTTTAAGAGTTTACAAGAAAAGGAAAAAAAAATTGGCATAAGGATCTTAATGTGAATTTTGGAAGTCATGATTCTGTGATTAAGTGAGTGGTATTAAATACTGAAGTTGTAATGTATAGAGTCAAATTTGAGGACTCGTCAAGTATTCAAAGTTGCGAATCGGAAGTCAATGTCAGAGGGCGTTGGATAGTGAAGTATAAACAAGTTGTTTCTGCCATGATGATTGTGGGAAGTTATGTCGAAGCTAAGGTTATGGAGTTTATTAGTTTTCAAAACTTTAAATGTCAAGGAAAAAATGTTTTCGAAGATATTTTGTTTCAAAAGCTTTTTATTTAAAACTTCATTATTTTAAATGTTTTTAGAATGATTTTCGAAAATTTTTGTTTTCAAAAAGGATTTTTAGTGGACAAAAAAAAATTGATTCTTGATTTGTTTTAAACCAACAAAATATTCAAGATTTCTTTCAAATGTTTTAGCAAACCAATATTTTGAGAAAGTGAAAAATGAGTCGTAAATCGAGTTGTGGTTGACGTGCATGCCAGGTTGTGAGAATGGATCGTGTTGTTCGATTTCAAAATGCGATTGAGGAGAGATGACATAAGGTAAATTTTCCAGAATAGGTACTCAGTGAAACATTGAGATGAAGGATGTATAGAAGTTTCTGATTATTCCCTTCTCAAGTAACATTGCACGTGAAAGAGGAGTAAGAATGATCGAGAAATTTCTTGAGATTATTTTTCTCAAAGTTGTAATTGAGGAAGATTTCGTTTTAAGATATATCAATAAGCGATGATGCGTATTAAGTTGAATATGCGTGTTGATAAAGCGGGAGCTAGTTGGGAATTGTTAAAGAATTGTATCATGATTAGTATCAAGTGAAGTTGTGACCTCAGGAATTGTTTTTTTATATAGAGTGAAGTCACAGTCAAGATGACAGGTATATTAGCTTTCAAAAGCTGTATATAATCGAGACTATGTTTCAAAAGATTTAGCAAACCGGACTATTTTATAAGAATGAGAATCGAGTGTTAGTTGAAGTATGCTTTATGTACGTCTAAGGATGTATATATGATTATGGTATTCGATTGTAAGGATGTGACTGAGGATGGACGAAATGATGTTAAGTTTCCAGATTGGGTACTCGGTAGAATTATGGGACTAAAGTCAGATAGAAATTTCTAATTATTTCCTTTTCGATCGACATAGTCCGTGGAAGTAGAGTGGAAGCGATCAGAGGATTTCTTGAGATTCTTTCCTCGAAGTTCTCTTTGAAATCGTGTGGTTATAAGTAAAGCGTGGGAGTTGTACCAAAGTGTAGGTCGTTGTAAATTTACGCAAATTGCATGATGGTATTATTGCGAAGGATTGGCGTGGTGATATAAGTTCTAACGCGGGGTATAGTTCGTTATATGAAAGGTCATGTTGATTTCGAAAATAAGATATTCGTTCACGTATGATAAGCGTCTAGAGTTAAAAAGGACTCGGAGACCAAAGCTTAAGGTTATTTCGGAAAAATTGAGGGCTCAAGGAATGAGCTTATAAATTTATGAGATGGTATGTGTTATTCCCAGATTACACACTTGTATAATTGTAGAAGGGGGGGGGGTTGAATACAATTCTTGATAGTTATAAGATTTCTGATAAAAACCACAGAAATCTATAAAGAAATAATTGCTGAATAGAAATAGTTCACAACCACATAAAAAATCAGGTGGTTGAATGTACCACCTGAGACTTTTATTCGAAGAAAACCCTGTGATACAAATGTACACAGCTTCTGTGTTTACAACTCTTTGCTTCTAAAGATATTCAAGAAACCCTAAGCAAATATGTATGTTTTCTTACAATCTAAAGAGTTGCTACACTTGGTTATATATTCCAAGTTTACAAGTGCTACAGGAATAAGATAATATTAATCTAATTCAAGTTGACTTGCTACTCCACTCCAAATCCACATGTAGCCGAAAGGTTGTCCTTGTGAACAGATATGTCCCCTGCACCTTTCTTGTATGTACTGTGTAAATGGAATGCTTCTTTCTTCTGTGTTTCCAAAGTATGGCTGCCATATTGCTTTTTATACCTACTATCAACCCATGTGATCTGTCAGTCAAACCTGTCCTTATCAACTGCTAATTCCTAGCATAGGATAAAGTGACAATGATTATCCGTTGATGTTGTGCCTACTTATCCGTTGATGGTAGTTTGAGCTGTATCCGTTGATCGAGTAGATTTGAGTTGTATCCGTTGATAGAGCCCTGTTCTCATCCGTTGATACATTTTCACTTAGACAGAATTACATAGCATAGCTTATTTACAATTGGCTACCCTATTCTGCCTATCCATTGATGGTCAACATGACTCTGAATAAAGACACTATCAACTGATAATTAGAGATATTGCAGTATGCTACAAAACCTCATCCGTTGATGAGCTACCTGTCAACGAATAGAGTTATAAGGTCTTATCCGTTGACAGTTACAAAACTTGACTTATACAATTTTGCTTGAATGTTAAGTTATCATCAACTACAACATATTCCTAACAATCTCCCCCAATTTATACTTGATGGCAATAAAGCATAAATTCAGAACCTTGATGATAACAAAACATTCCTAACGATATATACACACTACAGTATGCAAACATTGTATTAAGCTACAAAAATTAAAAACAGAAAGCTTTAAGAAACTTATCAGAGATGTGCTCCTTTAGATTGAGCAGATTAATGAGGTTTCCTCTCTCTGGTTGGCTGCACCCTTGACTTTCCTTCCTTGGCAGAGTTGGACTCAATTTGCACTTGAAGTTGCCTATAGAAGGTATCTTCTTCAACAACCTTTGGATTTAGCTTTAGTTGTAACCATCTCAGGTAGTCAGAACTAGCCTTTGACAGTTGGTCTTCTAACCTGAAGAATCTCCTAGTGCCCTCATCATCCCTGAACTCCATCATCCAAAAGGGTTAAATGTGGATTTTCTGTCCATTATAAGGGATCTTCATTTTCTTTGGTAGACTTGAGGGTGAGTTCCATTCTCTCCTTATTTCTTCTATTCTGCTAATTATCTCCCTTCTGGCTATCTCAGAGAACCCTGTGTGTCTCTTGAATGCTGAGAACACTCTGGTCAGTGTATGATAATTCTCTCCAAGAACCTTCTTTAGTGGCCATGTCCTCTGACTTCCTCCCTTGTAGACAAACACTAATCTCTCAGGCTGATTCTTGTACTTGTCAATTCCTCTTACTTCTGACAATTCATCCAAAAATAGATTCATGTCAGAGTATTCTTCAATTTCTGCCTGATAGATAAAGTCTTCTTTGTTTTCCAAGATTGGTTGTTTGACAATGGCAGGTACCCTAGCAACTTGGACTGGTCCCTTTGAAAGTTGCTTCTTTGGAGCCCTTTTCTTCTGTTTTGGATTTAGCAAGAATGAAGGAACTTCAATTGAATCAAAATTCACTGGTTCCTCTTTAGGCCTTATGGGGTCACCATGAAAGTTTACAGTTGGGTCGATTACTGTTGCAGACATAGGTACTGGTGAACCAATTGTTTCTTTTTCTGGAGGGGGTTCTGGAGAAAGAACCCTCTTGGTTTTAGCTTTCCTTCTTCTAGGTTTGATTTTGGGAACTTCCTCAGGTTCCTTCATTTCAACCTCTACCTCATCCATTAACTCTTGAGCTAGCCTGGCTTGCTTCTCTTCTGAGTTTTCATGTTGATTTTCTGTACTTGGATGGGCTTCCCTTTGGATTCTGGAGACTTCTTCTCTTTTAGCTTCCACAAATCTAGGATGACTGTTGGATATATTTAATACTTTTCCATTCCTCATGATTACAGCCATCCAATCTCTTACACTCTTATTTGTCTGAACTTTGAACTCCATAATTGTTTTTCCCATTAGCTTTTCTTCATCATTCTTGGGAAATGGGTAGTCCAATTGAAGCTTGTTCTTCCCATTTTCCTTTGGTGGTGAGTAGGCTCTGGTTTTGATAGCTGGTTTAAATTCTTTGACAAATGATGGCTCAGCATCATAGAATGTAGGAGCCACAACCCTTGGAGTGAGCACCTTCATGATTGTGGTTGATATTGTTGGAGCAGAAGATTGAGCATTAAGGAACAGAGATGATGCAATTGATTCATTAATCATCCTCTCTGTCCTTAGAATTCTTTCATTAGCCTCCTTGTTTATCTTTTCCAAAGCTTCTATCCTGGCTTGCCTTTCACCATCTGAGATGTCTTCTAAGCTTTGAATCTCAGGCAAAGCCACTTGTTTCTTCACAGGGGAAGCCTTTATCTCAAACTCTGTTGGATTGACCACTACAATTGGCTGTTGCTCCCCCTCAATCTGTGCTATCTCACTACTGGTAGTTTGAAATTGGCCAGTAGATGTTGCAGCCTCTTCTGTGCTTGTTCCCATTTTCTCCCCCTTTTTGTTAGCATCAAGGGTTGGGGTTGAAGCTGCAAATAGCATTTCCAGTAGTTGAGTTTGTTTTGTTTGATTGGCAATGATGGTGTGCAATTGAGATTCCATACTATCCACCCTTGAGGAAAGAAGCTGAACAGACTTAGCCAGGCTATCTTCTTTGAGAAGTTTGCTAGAAAGCACCTTCTGAGTGGTAGTAGGAGCTAGTGCCTCAATCCTGGCATCTAGTGCTATTTTCATATCTCTAATTGCAGACTGGACCTCCTCTTGCTGTGTTCTTTGAATAACAGATTGCATCTTTTGTAATTTCAGGGAGGCCATTACTTGCTCAAGAACAGTCTTTCTCTGTGGTTCTGCAGTTTGGTGCTCAGCCTTAGCAGATTGGTATTGCTTCATGATTTCCACATTGAGATGCCCAAGTTCAGTGGCATTGGAAAACATCCATCCTGGAGTTTCATCTTCATTTATGTCTTCACCATCTGAACTTTGACTGTCATCACTGCCAAACTCTTCACTTCCAGCATTTGGAGACAGGGTTTGTAAAGCTTCTTTTGCTCTTTGAAGAGATTCTGAGGTGTGCACTAGGTGCATTGCCTCCTCTGCCTCCATATTGCCCTGTTGTGCCATGACTTGATAGGCAGAAACAGGATGAGTAAAGGTTTCAGGATCCAAAGAGATGGAGTCAATAACTGACTGATATTCTTGTCTAAATTCCATCTCTTTGGAAGCTTCATTAACCTCCATTAACTCACTTGCAATGGCTGATTCTTCCTGCCTTATTTCTCCTGTAGTCCCTTCTCTCCTCTCATCTCTCTTTTCTTGCATCAGGGGCTCCCCCTGGCTCACACCTCTCACACCCTCACCTTCACCTACTAAGGTGGAACTCTCTAGCTCTCCTTTTGCCTGACCGGAAGAAATGGTCAGCCTCTCATTGATTTTCTCTCCTTTTGCTTGTTCACAAGGCAGCCTCTCACTCCCTTCCCTCATTCCTAAAAGTGTTTCAATTACTACAAACTCCTCCACAGTTGACATAGGAATGTCACATTTTGCAGTGGTAGAGAGAGTTGTCAACGGATAAGGTGTATCCGTTGATGTAGTAGTTATTGCTGTCAACGGATAGTTAGTTGAAGACATATCCGTTGATGGAGAAACACTTGTCAACGGATGAAGGATATCCGTTGATGAAGGTAAACGAGTATCCGTTGAAGTGAAAACCAACACTGAATCTGTGGTGATTGATTTTAAGGAAGAGGCCACAGATATTGTTGTGAATTCAGGAATGGAAGATTGATGGCCCAACAAATCATCTAAAAGAGGATGACCACCAATTGTTGAGTGGGGCTTCTCCATGAATTTTAAAGATGGAGAATCAGGAATTGATGTAGATATCATATCCACATCCAGAGATGGAGTTGGTGATGGTGGATCAAAATGTGTATCGATTTGAAGGTTAAGATCAAGGGGCTGTGACTCCACATTTATTGAAGTCACATCAAACTGAATTTGAGAAGGTACAGTTTGCTGTACAGTGTATGCACCCTGTGATTCCCCAATGGTTTTGGATTTTACCCTTCTACCATAGGTTTTTGAGTGAGAGCTATCTGTGTCCCTTGCCCTTTTGTGCTGTGTTCCTGAAATGGAACTTAAATTAGTAGTCACACCCTGTTGAGAGGATGTAACTAGAATTTGGCTTGTAGGTTCATTAACAGTCTTTTGAGAGACTGAAATGTTGGTTGCACTTGCCTTACCTTCCTTATCCTTAGGGCTTCTTTGATGTTCACCCTGTCCCTCACCACTCACTACCACCTTCACACTCCCCTCAAGAGCTTTGGTAGTTTTTGCAACAGATGCCTTTTGAGAGACACCTGAGGTTTGTCTTTTAGATTGTGGTTTAGGAACTTTGGATTTGGTCACTTTGGTAGGAGCCTGTTTGGTCACAGTCACAGACTCCATTGTGACACTAGAAGGCAAAGAAATTTGGGGGTTGGAGATAGGAATTTCAGGGTTGGAAACAGTTACCTGAACAATTGGTAGATATACCAATTGTACTTCTACATTTAGGTTCATTCGAATCGAATCACTTAAGACTCTCTTCTCCTGAACAAAACAATTGAACTTGCTATCCGGGTTAGCAATGGATAGCTCATTCTCAGATACATGCAGTGCTAGGAGCATTAAAAATCTAGCAAAATAAACATTCTTGCTCCTAGTTTCCTTTTTACCTAATTTAGCTGCTATCTCATACATGACTAATGTGCCAAAATTATAGAATTTATCAGTTAAAAGCATACATAGCATAACTAGCATGGAGTTGGTAACAGCATCAAAGTTACTAATCTTGCCAGAAAAAGTTTTAATGAAGGCATCACAAAGATAACTCCATTCCTTAACCATACCTTTCCTAACAATTTTCCCTAAGTTCTCAGTACTAAGGGTATAATTTATGGAATTAAGCATGGTAACAATTTCAGCATTATTGGGTTCCTTCAGACAGTTATTCTCAGGCAATTTTAAACAAGCAGTTAACACATCAGAATTAACTACATAATTTTTACCCTTTAAAGAAAAAGCAAGTGTACCGTCTGTGCCATTGTACTCAGCAGATGCCCACATCTCTTCGATAACCTCATGGATTAGAGGAGTGGTGGCAGTCATAGCATATGACAGTTTGCATTTCTTCACGAAATTCATCATGGTGTGATATGCTTCTGGAGCGTTCACAGTATCAACAAAGGCCGCGAAATTGTTCTTCTCATAGGTAAACCCGGTGGAAGACATCATCTTAACAATAGGCGCCATTGGAGTGTTTGAGCTTTTGTTGCAGAGAGAGATTTAGTGAAGAAGATGCAGTTAACTAATGAGACTCTTGAAAATGAATAAAGGTGAAATGTGAGGATACAAAACAGCCTTTTATATTTTCCAAGAATTAAAAATGAAATAATTAAGAGTAATTACCCCATTGGTCAAAAGTAACTGTCAGACAATAAATGAAAAGAAAAGAAGTACAGCCGTGACTAATTATACACGTTTATCAACGGCTATATAAAAAGAATATGTATATCAACGGATAAAGATTGGACGGTTGAGAAAACAGTTTATCCATTGATGACGTGGACAACCTGTTATCCGTTGACATACGAAAATCTAGTAATGTGTTTACACTACCAACGGATAAAAGGATATCCGTTGATAAGCAAATTTTGCCTTAGACAAAATTTCTGCTGAGAGTTATTCTGAGAGTTTTTAATTCTCAAGTAAATCAAAACACATTTCTAGCTGCAATACAGTATTATTAGATACCACTAGGAATTATGAAAAATTAAGCATACCTAGTTCACCTACCAACCTTGTGAATGAAGATTCATCAAGAGGCTTGGTGAAGATATCTGCAAGCTGCATTTCACTTGGCACAAAGTGCATTTCTACTGTACCATTCATCACATGCTCTCTGATGAAATGGTATTTGATGTCAATATGCTTGGTTCTCGAATGTTGCACTGGATTTTCTGTGATGGCAATAGCACTAGTGTTGTCACAGAAAATTGGAATCTTCTCAACTTTTAGACCATAGTCAATAAGTTGATTCCTCATCCAAAGAATCTGTGCACAAAAACTTCCAGCTGCAATGTACTCAGCTTTGGCTGTAGAAGTGGAGACTGAGTTCTGTTTCTTACTGAACCATGACACAAGCCTATTCCCTAGAAACTGACAGGAGCCTGTAGTACTTTTCCTATCAATTCTGCAACCTGCATAGTCTGCATCTGAATAGCCAATTAGATCAAAGCCAGAATCTCTTGGGTACCAAATGCCAAGGTTTGGTGTTCCCTTGAGATACCTGAAAATTCTCTTAATAGCAATCAGGTGAGACTCTCTAGGGTCAGCTTGAAATCTAGCACAAAGACATGTGGAAAACATTATATCAGGTCTACTAGCTGTTAGATATAGAAGTGAGCCTACCATGCCTCTATAGCTTGAGATGTCCACAGATTTTTCCTTAGTATTCAACTCAAGCTTAGTTGCAGTGGCCATAGGTGTTTTTGCAGAGGCACAATCCATTAAGTCAAATTTCTTTAAGAGATCATAAATATATTTTGTTTGACTTATGAAAATTCCCTCATTAACTTGCTTTACTTGTAAGCCAAGAAAGTAAGTTAATTCACCCATCATGCTCATTTCATACCTACTTTGCATAAGTTTGGCAAACCTTTTACAAAGCTTCTCATCTGTAGATCCAAAAATAATATCATCTACATAGATTTGAACAAGTATTGAAGAACCATTGACATTTCTATGAAATAAAGTTTTATCTACTGTACCTCTAGTGAAGTGATTCTCCAAAAGAAATTGAGATAAAGTGTCATACCAGGCTCTTGGTGCTTGCTTCAAACCATAAAGTGCTTTCAAGAGAAGATATACATAATCTGGAAATTCTGGATCTTCAAAGCCAGGAGGTTGATGGACATAGACCTCTTCTTCCAGTTCCCCATTTAGAAAGGCACTTTTAACATCCATCTGATAGACTTTGAAGTTGGCATGTGCTGCATAGGCTAGGAAAATTCTGATGGCCTCAAGTCTTGCCACTGGTGCAAAAGTTTCATCAAAATCTATTCCTTCTTCTTGAGAATAGCCCTTTGCCACTAATCTAGCTTTATTCCTCACAATTATGCCATTTTCATCAGTCTTATTCTTGAGAACCCATTTGGTACCTATGATACCTCTATCATCAGGTTTGGGCACAAGCTTCCATACTTTATTTCTCTCAAATTGGTTTAGCTCTTCTTGCATTGCTAAGACCCAATCTGGATCTAGAAGAGCATCCTCCACTTTCTTAGGTTCCTCTTGAGACAGGAAACTACTGTATAGGCATTCTTCTTGTGTGGCTCTCCTAGTTTGGACTCTTGAGTTTGAGTCACCAATGATTAACTCAAAAGGATGATCTCTGGTCCATTTTCTTGAAGGTGGAAGGTTTGATCTAGATGAGGTTGCTTCATCTACGTGAGTATGATATTGTTGATTGGATATTGAGTTTTGACTTTGAGAAACTCCCCCTGAGTTTGTTGTCCTTGAGGAATTATGAAGTTGACTGTCAACAGAAGCATCATTTTGTCTATCAACGGATGCTCCATTTTGCCTGTCGACGGATACATGAGAATGTCTGTCAACGGATGCATCTGATGATCTAGTATGACTGTCAACGGATGCTTCATTTCCAGTGTTAGCATCACTTCTAGTTGGACCAACAGCTCTAGGTGAATTTCCAAGGTCATGATCTTCATTTTCCTCATCATCATCAATGTACATTCTTCCTTCTACCTCATTTTCAAATCTCAACTTTTCATGGAAGCCTTCATCATTCAGACCTAGAATCTTCTGATCATCAAACACAACATGTACAGATTCCATGACAATGTTGGTTCTTAAATTGTAGACTCTATAGGCTTTCCCTGCTGCATACCCAACAAAGATAGCTTCATCTGCCTTTGCTTCAAATTTGCCCAAGTTATCTCCATGATTCCTTAGCACAAAACACTTACATCCAAAGACATGGAGAAAAGCTAACGTTGGTTTCTTGTTGGTGAATAAGTGGTAAGGAGTCATTCCTCTAGCTTGATTGATCAAGGAAATATTCTGAGTGAAGCAGGCAGTGCTGACAGCTTCAGCCCAGAAATATGTTGGCAATCTTGATTCACTTAACATTGTTCTAGCTGCTTCAATGAGAGTTCTGTTTTTCCTTTCAACAACCCCATTTTGTTGAGGTGTTCTAGCAGCAGAAAACTCATGGACAATTCCATTCTCTTCACAGAAAATATTCATTGTGGAATTTTTGAATTCAGTGCCATTGTCACTCCTGATTCTTTGTACTTTTACTTCAGAACCATTGTTTACTTGTCTGAGATGATTGATGATGATTTCACTTGCACAATCTTTGGAGTGCAGGAAGAAAGTCCATGTAAACTTAGAGAAATCATCCACAATCACCAGACAGTATTTCTTCTTTGAGATGGACATGACATTTACTGGACCAAATAAGTCCATATGCAGCAATTGAAGGGGCTTAACAATAGATGACTCTGTCTTGCTCTTGAAGGATGATTTCTTTTGCTTCCCTAATTGGCAGGCATCACACAGTCCATCTTTGATGAACTCCAATTGAGGGATTCCTCTAGCAAGATCCTTTCTTACCAAATCATTCATTACTTTAAAATTCAAATGAGACAGCTTTTTATGCCATAGCCAACTCTCATCCTTGCTTGCTTTGCTGAAGAGACAAGTAATGGATTCTGAGCATACTGAGTTGAAGTCAGCTATGTAAACATTTCCTTTTCTAAAGCCTGTCAGAACCACATTGTTGTTTTTCTTGGTAGAAACAACACAGGCTTCTTTAGTGAACTTTACTTCATAGTCTTTGTCACAAATCTGACTGACACTCAGTAAATTGTGCTTCAAACCTTCAACTAAAGCCACTTCTTCAATGATGACATTGTCCTTTGTAATCAAGCCATATCCCTTAGTATATCCTTTGCTGTCATCTCCAAAGGTAATCCTAGGGCCAGCTTCCTCCTTGAACTCTGTGAGCAGGGTTGAATCTCCTGTCATATGCCTAGAACATCCACTGTCTAGGTACCATAGATTCCTCTTATTTCCCTGCACACAATCCAAAATACAAATCAAGTTGATTTTGGTACCCAAGTTTCCTTGGGTCCTTTCTTGTTAGCCTTTGGTTTTACACTCTTGGCAATCTTCACTTTGGGTGTAGATGCTTGAGTGATAGGTTTAGACAGATGCTCATTTGCATAAATATTTGATGCATGCATTTGTGAAAAATTGGCATACATATTATCCATGCTGGGGATGCTCCATGACATTTGTGGCATATTCACAGATTGAAAATAAGGATTAGGCACATATGGCATGTTCACATATGGATTTGAAAAACTAGCATTCTGATATAAACCAGGCATAACAGGCATTGCAGGCATACTTGGCATAGATTGAGGTACATGAACAGGAGTCCTTTTAACAGACTTGCAATTAGAAGATAGATGATTGACACTATTGCAATTACCACAAGTTTTCCTAGGAGCAAACTTGTCAGGAGAATAATTGTTTTTCTTGTTAATGCCTATCTTACCATTTCTGTTCTTTTTCTTTTTACCCTCAGTCTCTACCTTTTCATTAACTGACTTACCAACAACCTTTTTGTTGGGTAAATCACCTGCCTTAGCCTTCTCACTTGATTTGGCTTGGCTACTTTCACCAGAAACAAAGTTCTTGGCTACTGGACCATACTGATTGTTCAGTCTCTTGAGTTCCTTCTTACTAACAGACTTTTTGTTTGTCGACGGATACCTCTCATCCGTTGATGGTTCATCTGTCAACGGATGATCACTATCCGTTGATTCACAAATAGTCTCTAGATCCTCAAGGCAAGGTTCTAGCTCCTTTTTCTTCTGAGTCCAGGTATCCCTTACAAATGATTCTATTCCCTGGACTTCTATTATGTTTTGAGAAATATTCCTACAACTTTGAAATTTAGCAATTATCCCTTGTTCTTTTTCAAGCTGGTTTCTTAAGATCAATTCTCTTTTTAACACAGCTTCAAGTTCATTTTTAGCATCATTGCAATCAACTCTCATTTTCTCAAATTCTAGAAATTGAACTTCTAGAACTGCATTTCTATCACTTAAGAACTGATTAGTTTCTTTAATCCTATTGTTCTCTTTAGTAAGTGATTTAAGAGTAACACTCAAGTGATATAGTTCAGTAGACATTTCATCTATAACACTATTGCATTCCTCTTTGGTGAGCTCAGAGAGATTAGTAGAATATACCTGATTGCTAGCTGAACTTGCTTCCTGCTCAGAATCAGCCATTAATGCAAGGTTGACAAACTCAGCATCATCATCAGAATGATTTCCATCAGCAGCCCAGTCATACTCTTGGGTCATGAATGCCTTTCCTTTCTGTCTGAGAAGATCAAAATATTTCTTCTTGTAGTCAATAGTTTCAGTTGACTTTCCCTTGTTCTCAGATCTAGGCTTCCTGCATTCACTTATCATGTGACCAGCAATACCACAATTGTAGCATTTAATTTTGGATTTATCCACATAATTGCTTGTAGAAAAATCCTTGTTAAATGGCTTGGCCACCCCAGAGTTTCTTCTGAATTTTAGCTTAGAGAATCTCCTAGATAGAAAGGCTAAATGCTCATCTATCTCATCCAATTCATCCTGCTGTAGGACATTCATTTCTTCAGACACCTTTTCCTTGCTTTTGCTCGATTCTGTTCTACCTTCACAAACCTCCCTGTTTGGTGTAGATTTAGCAGCTTCAGTCCTCTTTTCCTCCTTCTGCTCCAAGTTTGCAACAAGTGCAACTGACCCACTTTTCTTTTGGACCTTCTCAATTTCTTCATCCTGCTCCATTTCTAGTTCATATGTCTTTAAAGTTCCATAGAGTCTTTCAAGAGTAAATGACTTGTACTCTTGAGTGTTTCTTAGAGAAACAGTCATAGGCTTCCACTCTTTGTCATCGGTGGCATACTTCTTCTCTTTATCAATGGTCTCATCATCAACATACATGGAAAAACTATCATATTCCTGATCGCTTGTGAGATTGATAGCAGTCAGGTCCTCTTCGGATCGGATAGATGATGATGGTAAATAGTCGAGCTGCCCTGTAGTAGAAGAGTTAGCCAACTGTGCAATTTGAGATTCAATCGCCAAACTTTGAGTTTCTAATTTTTCAAATCTCTTTAGCATTGTATTCAAGATATCCCACATCTCATTTGTCTGATCAGCTTGCACATCTACACTGGGTTGAGAAACATGTAGATCTTCTTGTAGAGGAGGATATTGATATGCTTGTTGTGGCGGCTGCTCATATGACTGATAATATTGTTGCTCAAACTGTTGCTGATTATGATATGAAAAATTTTGAGCACCATTGTCCTGGTAGTAGAAATCTGGTTGATTCACGCATTCTTGATCAAAAGTGTTTGAATACTGATTGTACCCATATCCTTCTTCAAAAGAATTCATTTGTCCCAACTGAGCACTCTGAGAATTATAGACATTGTAATAGCATTCCAAACCATAATGACCCTGGACACCACAAATTGGACAGAAGTTGTAAGTTTTAGGGGCCACTTGTGACATCTCATTGATACTCATTGGACGCATAATGGGCTCTGTAGGGTTGAATGAGGCAATTTCTTTAGTGCGTGCCTCCAACATGGAAGAGAGTAGTGCAAAAGTATCAACTTCACCCATTGCAAACCTGTAAACTCTCAACAAAGCCAAGAAAACGTAAAATCTGCCTCAATTGGAACAAAAGTTCCAATGAGACAATGGAAACAATCTAAACAACTAAATTAAAATCAATAGAAACTCGCTGTCTCCCCGGCAGCGGCGCCAAAAACTTGATGTGTCAAATTATACCTAACCGCAAGCGCACGGTGTCTATTGCTAGTACAGATGGCAAGCGGGTCGAATCCACAAGGAGACAGGTTCTACTAATTCCTTTTCAGTTATCGCTAATTGTTTCAAGGGTCAAACGATTATTGGGGAATTATTAATTAACTAATTAAACTAGATTAACACTAATTAAATAGATGATAAACAAATTATTTAAAACCTAGGGCAATCAGGTCCACCATGCTTACACAATTGGCTCTTAAGCTAAAGCAATCAATGTGATCCTATAACTAGAGTATGTTAATCTCTTTCAAGCATTAACACTCTCGAAACATTCAACACAATTAACCACTTTTAGTAATTCAATCAATCAGGTAATTAGAGTCAAGTTAATCTTTTCCAAGCATTAACGCTCTCAGAAATCCAATGATGCTTTCGCACTCAAATTCAATTCTGCTAATCGTATGTGTGCCTCTAGTAAGTAAATCTCTCGATCCATACCCCTATTTGCATATAATTAATCCATGATATTGGCCAATTACACAAATTAATGATTAAAACATATCAATCAGAATTAACCATAACCAATCAAACCACTATGAAAATCATGCCAATATTAGTGCAAACATGGCTTCCCTTTTAGCCCTAGAAATAACTACTCACTAATAATTAAACAAGTAAAACAACTAGTAAAACAAGAAAACATAATTAAACTAATAAGAACAAAGAAAAGATTAAGAGAACAAAACCTTCAAACTTCAATGTTGTCACCCAAAAGAAGAGTCATGGTGTTTCTCTACATCTCCAACTAATAATAATCTACTCTAAACTATATTATCTGATCTAATATTACATCCTAATCAATTTTTCCTCATACCCTAGATGTGTTTATATAGGCTCTAAAAGTCTTGCCCAATAAAAGTATTTTAATACTCTAAATCAATTACAAGTAGGATTCCATAACTGAATAGGATTCCTTAATTAAAATTCGTCACTTCTTTTTCTCCTCTGTTTCTGGGCTCTTCCAGTTCGATTTTGCTTATTGGACCACCTCTGAATTAAAGAAAATTCCACAAGCTTCGCGTGGACAGCTTACGGGCCTCAAACGGACTTCTAGAACTCAAGATATGGCCAAAACAGTGTAGAATAGCCCCTGTAGCCCAATAATACGAATTTTCTCCTATTTTATCTCCAAAATAGCTCTTTTTGCTTCAAATCCTTCCAAGTTATGAATTCTTTATTTCCTACAATAAAACAATAAAATCTATTAAATAAAAATCCAAATCAATGCAAAACACAATAAATATGAGAATAAAATCATCTAAAATATATATAAAAATATATTCTATCAAACATCCCCACACTTAGCATTTGCACGTCCTCGGGCAAATAAGTGAAATAAAAACTAAGTCCTAACAAACATCACTTTCGTAGATGACACGATTGCATTGAGCGTATGCAACAAGCCGTTAAACCCCTAGGCAGCCCTAGGAGGACGAGTGTTGTCTCGTGAGGGTTTATAGTGAATGTACCCACAAAATTCATCCAACCATGCAAAAGATCAATGCTAACACAACACCACACACACAAGTCCTCTCATGCCACATCAACTTAAGAATCAAAGTAAACATACAATGTCTTGGTGTCGAAAGTGCAAGTATTCACGTAGTCTACTCAACTAACATGCAGAAGGTCATAAAAATTCATGTCAAGTGTAAAAATCGTTGGTAATCATGCTAAACCCACAAGAAATACATCTTTAAGTCTAAACCCGGGATCTCCTATGCCAAAACAAGTAATAACTCACATTTCACTCAAAAACGAATATTCACTCAAGAACAAGGTTAAGTGTATCACTCAATTCCAACAAAATCATAAACACAACTTGACACTCGCAATCAATCTCACTCTCAACACAACATACATCACTGATGACAATCAAAAGGTCTTTATTCGGGTTGTAGCGTGGGCTAGGGACCAGGTATGTCAAGAAAAGCTAAAACAGGTTAAATGTCAAAAGCTAGTACCCAACAATATAATTAAAACAACTCCCATACTTATTAAAACCAATGGATACTTCCCCACACTTGAACTTTTCAATACCCCTTACATAATAACTTGACTAGTCGAATGAAGAAGGATCATACAAAACATAGGAATGCTCTCAAATTTATTTATTTTTTTTTCTCTGTTTTTTTTCTTTTTTTCTTTTTCTGTTTTTTTTTTCTTTTTTTTTTCTTTTTTTTTCTTTTTTTTTTCTGAGAGCTAAGGAATAAACATAATGATCCATAGATATTATTATGAATTTCGACTAGCAAGCATCAACCAAAATCAATATTCCCCAATGGTATGATCATCAATAACCCCCCTTTTATGAACACCTTATTACTCCCTTAAGCACGATACTAGCCTTTGACAATTTAGGTTCAAATTTAATGTAAGGCCAATAGAATAAAAAGGATAATGGCAAGTAATGTGGTGTGTCACCGAAAGAATAGGATTAGGCTCAAAGGGTTAACTAATTGATCATGTATAAAAGGTGTGGAAATATGGGAAACACGAGGTTAAACCTAAGTGCCTTTATCATCTCATCATCAAGTAATGTCATGCATTTCAAGAAAGATCTCAAGTAAGTGCTAGCAATGTAAACAACATGTGGACACTCAAGCAAACGAAAAATCATGCAAAAGATATGCATTTAGGCTCAAAACTCACTTGGTGTGACAAAACATAATCAATCCCAAGTAACAAGACTCTCTAACGCACCTACTTGTACTCAAAGCATGAAAACCAAGTCATCTTGCACATATTCATGTCATTCTAATCACTTACAACATCCAATTAAGTCTACCAGCTTCAACTTGCTAGTGTAAGTGTGTGCACAAGAACAAAGCACGTCACTTCTCATACAAAAGCGTCAATAAACACAAGAATTCTACGCATGCATGGGTGTATCAAGCAAAATACAACAACTAATCAAATTGCATGGCTAGAATTATTTTTGGTATTTTTAATTTTTTTAATTTTTTTTTGAATTTTTTTTAATACCTCCCCACACTTAAGCGGTTCGTTGTCCCCAATGAACTAATGAACAAGATACAAAACTACAACTAAAAACAAAATAAAATACACTAAAAAGAAAAGAAAGAAAACTCCCCTGGAATCCATGTAACCGCCGCCTATAAATTCAACCTCCGCCGTTGGAGACGAAAATTGCACAACACTATAATCACCTCTCCCACGCTTAAGAGCCATAAGAATCATTACCCAACTCCCAAGAAGCTCCACCAATAATTTCCAAGCAATATCACACCAAATAGCCCAAATTCCAAGAATAATACAAAATCCCAATTTACAAGAACACAAATTCGTAATAAAAATAAAATTAGAGAAAAAGATTTACCCAATACGAATCAAAGAGGTGAACTTGCAATTAATTCCTCTTTAGAATTGAATTTTTAAAGAAGTAGAAAAGGAATTGGATTTGTATATATAGGTGGGTATATATATATGGGGGAATAATAATAATAATAAAAATAAAAATAAAAAAAATAAAATAAAAAAAATAAAATAAAATAAAATAAATAAAATAAAATAAAATATGAAATAGGAGATGGATTGGGAATAATTTGGAATTAATATGGGGCTAGAATTAGGATTTCAGGTGGAGAAAAGAATTAGAAAAGGGGTTGGAATTGATTTTAATATATAATAAAACATATATATACACGTCTTTGACTAACTAGTACTTACTATATATTAACTAAACTAATACTCCCTCTGTCCCCCTTGGTTCTTTACCTTGGGGGACGTAATTCTGGCACGGATTTTAAGGTGCAATTTGCGGATAGTTTCATAACTTATTTTTAAAATTTTTTTTTTTGTATAAAAAAAGAATTGTTCTATTTTTATACAAAAAAAGAAAATTTAAAAAATAAGTTATGGAACTATACTTTTTAGGAGCCTTAAAATGCGTGTCGAACAGTGAAAAAGAAATGTAAAGAAATGGGAGGGACAGAGGGAGTACTACTATATACAATAAACTCACCTGTTACAACTTAGCGCATCATGCATGGTTGGGGCGCTACACGCGCGGTAAGTTCCTGGACCTGCTGGGCGCAGTTGCGCGTGTTGGCCTGGCGCAGGTGCACGGATGTGGCGCCTCATGCGCTAGTGCTCCCTGCGTTACTGGCGCACCTGCATTGGTGCTGGCGCATGATGCGCTAGCGCCTACTGTTCAGCCTATATTTTTTTTTTTTTTTTTTTTTTTTTTTTACAACAACACTCATTTTTTTTTTCTCTCTTTTTTTTCAACAAGGCTTGGGTTGCCTCCCACCAAGCGCTTCTTTAACGTCAATAGCTTGACGTTCTCAAAAATACTCCGGAAAAGGCGTAATATCCACTTTCTCAATCATAAACTCGCCACCACAAAAAGTATCAAGAACATCTGTGGTTGTCTTTATCCTGCAGAAAGTCTCCAAACAAGCATCAGTAAAATAAAATATGTCATTAATAAGCAAGAGAGAGAGTGCTTGTGCAGTTTTGGAAAACTTTGTGATAAAACAGCGATAAAATTCAACACCACGAAAATAACTAACTCCCTTGACATAAGGTGGAGGTTCTGGTGGTGGCTTTTCTTCACTCCTCACTTTCACTGGAGCCATTCGGACATCTTGGCTTATCACATCATTGGCTAATAAGACACTTCCATCTTCTCTCTCTCCTCGAGCTTGAAACGTATGAGCCACTTTGTATGGATCCTCAACCAGAATTTGAGAAATATCATCTTGGACAATATTTGTTATCACATCAACCTTGAAATAAATAGTCTTGAGCAAAGAAGCCTTGTAAGTAGAGGCTAGATCGAGAGCAAATTTATCAATACATGGTAGCTTAGGCACAGGTTGTGGAAGAGAAACAACAACCATCTCTGTATTTCTTTCCTTTGTAGCCTCATCATCAGTCACATTGTTCTCGGTAACAGCAACATCATTGATCTTGTCATCGGTGGCATACTTCTTCTCTTTATCAATGGTCTCATCATCAACATACATGGAAAAACTATCATATTCCTGATCGCTTGTGAGATTGATAGCAGTCAGGTCCTCTTCGGATCGGATAGATGATGATGGTAAATAGTCGAGCTGCCCTGTAGTAGAAGAGTTAGCCAACTGTGCAATTTGAGATTCAATCGCCAAACTTTGAGTTTCTAATTTTTCAAATCTCTTTAGCATTGTATTCAAGATATCCCACATCTCATTTGTCTGATCAGCTTGCACATCTACACTGGGTTGAGAAACATGTAGATCTTCTTGTAGAGGAGGATATTGATATGCTTGTTGTGGCGGCTGCTCATATGACTGATAATATTGTTGCTCAAACTGTTGCTGATTATGATATGAAAAATTTTGAGCACCATTGTCCTGGTAGTAGAAATCTGGTTGATTCACGCATTCTTGATCAAAAGTGTTTGAATACTGATTGTACCCATATCCTTCTTCAAAAGAATTCATTTGTCCCAACTGAGCACTCTGAGAATTATAGACATTGTAATAGCATTCCAAACCATAATGACCCTGGACACCACAAATTGGACAGAAGTTGTAAGTTTTAGGGGCCACTTGTGACATCTCATTGATACTCATTGGACGCATAATGGGCTCTGTAGGGTTGAATGAGGCAATTTCTTTAGTGCGTGCCTCCAACATGGAAGAGAGTAGTGCAAAAGTATCAACTTCACCCATTGCAAACCTGTAAACTCTCAACAAAGCCAAGAAAACGTAAAATCTGCCTCAATTGGAACAAAAGTTCCAATGAGACAATGGAAACAATCTAAACAACTAAATTAAAATCAATAGAAACTCGCTGTCTCCCCGGCAGCGGCGCCAAAAACTTGATGTGTCAAATTATACCTAACCGCAAGCGCACGGTGTCTATTGCTAGTACAGATGGCAAGCGGGTCGAATCCACAAGGAGACAGGTTCTACTAATTCCTTTTCAGTTATCGCTAATTGTTTCAAGGGTCAAACGATTATTGGGGAATTATTAATTAACTAATTAAACTAGATTAACACTAATTAAATAGATGATAAACAAATTATTTAAAACCTAGGGCAATCAGGTCCACCATGCTTACACAATTGGCTCTTAAGCTAAAGCAATCAATGTGATCCTATAACTAGAGTATGTTAATCTCTTTCAAGCATTAACACTCTCGAAACATTCAACACAATTAACCACTTTTAGTAATTCAATCAATCAGGTAATTAGAGTCAAGTTAATCTTTTCCAAGCATTAACGCTCTCAGAAATCCAATGATGCTTTCGCACTCAAATTCAATTCTGCTAATCGTATGTGTGCCTCTAGTAAGTAAATCTCTCGATCCATACCCCTATTTGCATATAATTAATCCATGATATTGGCCAATTACACAAATTAATGATTAAAACATATCAATCAGAATTAACCATAACCAATCAAACCACTATGAAAATCATGCCAATATTAGTGCAAACATGGCTTCCCTTTTAGCCCTAGAAATAACTACTCACTAATAATTAAACAAGTAAAACAACTAGTAAAACAAGAAAACATAATTAAACTAATAAGAACAAAGAAAAGATTAAGAGAACAAAACCTTCAAACTTCAATGTTGTCACCCAAAAGAAGAGTCATGGTGTTTCTCTACATCTCCAACTAATAATAATCTACTCTAAACTATATTATCTGATCTAATATTACATCCTAATCAATTTTTCCTCATACCCTAGATGTGTTTATATAGGCTCTAAAAGTCTTGCCCAATAAAAGTATTTTAATACTCTAAATCAATTACAAGTAGGATTCCATAACTGAATAGGATTCCTTAATTAAAATTCGTCACTTCTTTTTCTCCTCTGTTTCTGGGCTCTTCCAGTTCGATTTTGCTTATTGGACCACCTCTGAATTAAAGAAAATTCCACAAGCTTCGCGTGGACAGCTTACGGGCCTCAAACGGACTTCTAGAACTCAAGATATGGCCAAAACAGTGTAGAATAGCCCCTGTAGCCCAATAATACGAATTTTCTCCTATTTTATCTCCAAAATAGCTCTTTTTGCTTCAAATCCTTCCAAGTTATGAATTCTTTATTTCCTACAATAAAACAATAAAATCTATTAAATAAAAATCCAAATCAATGCAAAACACAATAAATATGAGAATAAAATCATCTAAAATATATATAAAAATATATTCTATCAGATGTAGACGCATTTTTACTTTTCAGTGAAAGTAATTTTCCCTATCAAGAACCGGTATCTTCACTCCATAATCCTTCTTAGACATGTTGAAAGTGTGTTGATCTTTAAACTTCAAATATATTAGAAGCTTGCTCTGATACCAATTGTTATTCCCAGATTACACACTTGTATAATTGTAGAAGGGGGGGGGGGTTGAATACAATTCTTGATAGTTATAAGATTTCTGATAAAAACCACAGAAATCTATAAAGAAATAATTGCTGAATAGAAATAGTTCACAACCACATAAAAAATCAGGTGGTTGAATGTACCACCTGAGACTTTTATTCGAAGAAAACCCTGTGATACAAATGTACACAGCTTCTGTGTTTACAACTCTTTGCTTCTAAATATATTCAAGAAACCCTAAGCAAATATGTATGTTTTCTTACAATCTAAAGAGTTGCTACACTTGGTTATATATTCCAAGTTTACAAGTGCTACAGGAATAAGATAATATTAATCTAATTCAAGTTGACTTGCTACTCCACTCCAAATCCACATGTAGCCGAAAGGTTGTCCTTGTGAACAGATATGTCCCCTGCACCTTTCTTGTATGTACTGTGTAAATGGAATGCTTCTTTCTTCTGTGTTTCCAAAGTATGGCTGCCATATTGCTTTTTATACCTACTATCAACCCATGTGATCTGTCAGTCAAACCTGTCCTTATCAACTGCTAATTCCTAGCATAGGATAAAGTGACAATGATTATCCGTTGATGTTGTGCCTACTTATCCGTTGATGGTAGTTTGAGCTGTATCCGTTGATCGAGTAGATTTGAGTTGTATCCGTTGATAGAGCCCTGTTCTCATCCGTTGATACATTTTCACTTAGACAGAATTACATAGCATAGCTTATTTACAATTGGCTACCCTATTCTGCCTATCCATTGATGGTCAACATGACTCTGAATAAAGACACTATCAACTGATAATTAGAGATATTGCAGTATGCTACAAAACCTCATCCGTTGATGAGCTACCTGTCAACGAATAGAGTTATAAGGTCTTATCCGTTGACAGTTACAAAACTTGACTTATACAATTTTGCTTGAATGTTAAGTTATCATCAACTACAACATATTCCTAACAGTATGATGTTATCCTAGAGGTTGAAAGATACAACCTGGGAAGTGGAAGTAAGATGTTTGATGAGAATTGTTATTTTTGTCCTTACGATTGATTCTGAGGATAGAATCCTATTAAGGAGGGAAGGATATAGCGCCTTAGAAATTTTGAATTTTGAATTATTTATTTAATATAAATTATGAATTATATTATGTGAATATTGTTGTAAAGGTGAAATGTATGTGTGATGGTGTTTATGTGATTATATGATGATTTGGGTAAGCTGTGAAGGTTTGTGTAATTTTATTTGTATTTTTGAGGATTTAAATATATTTAAATCATGTATTTTTAATCCTCTGTCAATTTTATAAATTATCGGAGGGACTAAAAATCATGAAATCTTTTGAAATATTTCCTTTATATATTTATTGAGTTTTTAAAATTGTTGGGTGGATTAATTTGAGTGTTGTAGTATTTTAAAGTGATTTTAAGGATTTCATTGTATTTAAAGGATCAAAGTTGGTAAAATTCATATTTAATTCATTTTTTATCCTAAAAATATTTTAAAAATATGTATGTGTTCATAATTTTATGCTCTTTATTGTAAAAACGAAAAGTTTTATTTTTATTATTTTTATAAATAATTTCGAATTATCAAAGTTTGTGTATTAGTTTTTAAAATTGTTTTCAGCAGTTAAATGACCATTTTACCCCTGTCATTTCAATCAAAACCAGCCCCTTTTTCCCATTTCTACTGCTCTGTCCGTGTGGGTCTATCGGGATTTCTCTAGAAATCTCTAAATCTCTCTTTCTCTCGTATTACTCAATCTCTCTTGCATCTCTAGCTTATCTCAATTTCCTTTTCTATCAACAAACTCGAGTTCTCTATATCTCCCTCTCATAGCCTCGATTTCTCTTCATAAGTTCTGATTACCATTAGTTCTGGTAAGCTGCGGCTGCATCAAATTGTTCGATTTACATCTCTTCGTTATGTTTTGCCTGCATCGAGTGTGAGTGTGTTGGTCCTGTCCGTGGCTGTGTGTGTATGGGGTAGTAATCGAGGTTGTGAACTGTGGGTGCTTGCAAAACAGTCTGTGTATGTGCGTTATTGTCATGGGAGTATGTGATGTGTGCGTTTGTGTGTGTTGTGGGGAGATATGAAACCAAGAGCGGTGGACTACTGTTTTCTTCCTTGTCTGAGTTCGAAGTTGAACTTGATGTTGTTGCTGTAATGTTAGTTGGGTGTTGTGTGAGCAGCCGAGGTTGGGGCTGTTGTGTAGAGAGACCAGTGGTGGTGTGGTGGAGAGAGAGAGAGAGAGAGAGAGAGAGAGAGAGAGAGATAGAGAGAGAGAAAGGGGGAGAGATGGTGGAGATGTTGATAGTCATCGGAAAGGTATATTATTTTTATTTATTTATTATTCATTTATTTTCGATGTAATTATTTAATATTCGTTTTAGATAAATTGTGTTAAGTGTTGTGATTTAATTTAATTGGATTTAAATTGCAAGATTATAGTTTTAATTTCCGTTATTTAATTCGGAGAGCATGATTGTTAATTATAATTGTGGAGAAAGATGTGAGTCCGAAATATGTCGGATTAGTATTGTTATTTGTTAATCATTAATTGCTAATTGTTATTGCCGAATATAAAATGTTAAGAATTATTTGAGTTGGCTAAGTTATAGTTACCTTGTGCTAAATATTATAAGTCAAGTCGATGTATTTGTTGAATTTCATACTTGTCAAGCTAGTGGGGGTGAAGATATAAGTGGCTAAATGATTGTTAGTATTGAATATTATTTGTCGTATAATGATGGAGTTTATATGACCTTGCTAATGGTAAATGGTTTATATGTGCTAAATGTAGTAGTCGAGTCATATTATCTGTTAAATGCTATACCTGTCAAATTCTTGGTGGTGAATTGTATGTGGTCAGATTGGTGTCGATTAAGTAATTGTAAAATGTTATATGTTATTTATCAAAGATTAATTGTTAGATTCATTCTATTATGTGTTTATCTGCGAGGAGTTGTAATGAGATCACAAGTCTTAATTGTCAATATTTAAGGACTTGTGTAATTCTCTTCAACTAGTTCCTCGGGCTTACGAATATCAATGATTAATTATGTAAAGTATAATGAAATGTAATATGTAATGGAGGACATATATAACTCAACTAGGATAAAAGATAAATAATATTAACTCTATACAGGGATCGTGAAATTTGAAGAACAGGCACCAACAAGGATCAAGTCGCTGAAAGAAGTTCATTAACATGATCAAGCCTCAGTGACATAATAAGATGTACAGATGATTCAGTTGAAGGGCCAAAAGATTTCATGTATTTGAAGATATTGCTGCAGGCTAATAAATTGGAATGTAACGAAGGTGTGAAGATCAAGATCAGTGATAGTCACTTGTGAACCAGACCAGTGCACCAAGTGTCAACACATACGGGAAGGATCAACACATAATTCATAGAAAGAATTGCCAAAGCCTATTGACGATCAAGGACAGACATAATATCTCAAGGTATTGTCAAAAGTTAATTTACTCTGAAAATTAAATAAGTAACAGATTAATTAATTATTTATAACAAAATAATTAAATTAATCTGGTACTTGAATTATTTTCTGAGGTGAATTAAAACAGCAGAATAAACAGAAGAGAGAAAATTAATAGTATCCAAAATCACTATTCATATGAATAGTAACCGAAATCACTATTCACATGAATAGTAACCGAAATTACTATTCATGAATAGTACCCAAAAGTACTATTCATAAAGTAAGAAACATGTGGGGCCCACATGAATTAAAAATTCAAAGTAAAACTTTGAATTTGAAAAGGCAGTGTGTTGAAAATTCAGTGTGTTGAAAATTCAAAGTAAAACTTTGAATTTGAAAAGGCAGTGTGTTGAAAATTCAGTTAAATATACGTAATCAGTTACGTATATTAACTGCATAGTGACTTTCTGAAAACCTATAAATAGGCCTGTTGTATTTCATTTCAAAACACACCTCAACACACAACTTTCTCTCTCTCTTAAATATCTTCTCTGTGTAAGCTGCTAGACAGTCCATCTAGTAGGAAAGCCGGCTTAGCCCGCTTTCAGGAAGTGTCGGATAGAAGGTCCTCGTGCCTAAACTATCCTTAGGAGTGTTCGAGTTTTTGAAGCTAATCCGTTGGATTAGAAGTTGTAACACCCCTTGGGTTTTTATCAGTTCAAAGATATTTTTCCGAACCAATTGTTTTATTTCGATTCAGTTGTTGACCTCATTTTTCACATCTCGAAAATCGAAATATTTTTAAATAACGTATTCAACCCCCCTTCTACGTTATTCCGGACCTAACAATTGGCATCAGAGCAGGTTGATCGATATACAAATCAGATCCGGTGTTGTACGTCACTATTCACATATACGGCACTATTCAAAAATACGATACTATTCACAAATACGGTACTGTTCACAAATACGGTACTATTCACAGATACGGTACTGTTCACAAATACGGTACTATTCACAGATACAGTACTATTCACAAATACGGTACTGTTCATAAATACCGTACTGTTCATTTTGAGCCACTCTGTTACTATACAAAAAGCCATACAATCATGACAGAGAAAACACAAACTCCAACAACAAGCAGATATGAATCAATTAGAGTTCCAATACTCAGGGCATCAGAATATCCCATATGGAAGGTGAAGATGGAAATGTTTCTGGAGGCTACAGATCCAGAGTACTTAGACAGAATCCATGATGGTCCACATAAGCCTACAAAATTGTCTGTTGCAGTTGCTGGAGAAGAACAGAAAATGATTCCAAAAGAGAAGAAAGACTACACTCCTGAAGATATCTCCTCTATTAGCAAAGATGCTAAAGTAAGGCATTTATTACATAACGCCCTTGACAATGTTATGTCTAACAGGGTCATTGGATGCAAAACTGCTAAGGAGATTTGGGATGCTTTGGAAGTCAGATGTCAAGGAACCAAAGCCATCAAAAAGAACAGGAGAACAATACTCACACAGGAGTACGAGCACTTTGACTCAAATGCTGATGAGTCATTAACAGACATATATGACAGATTCCTGAAATTGTTGAATGATCTATCACTGGTAGATAAGGAGTATAATCTTGAAGACTCCAATCTGAAATTCTTGTTGGCTCTTCCTGAGAAATGGGACTTAAAGGCCACTACCATCAGAGACAATCATGATCTAGAAGACATGTCCCTTGATGAAATCTATGGAATGCTTAAGACTCATGAGCTTGAGATGGAACAAAGAAGCAAGAGGCATGGAAGCAAGACCAAGTCAATTGCTCTTAAAGCTGAAGAGAAAGCGTCTAAAGAAATTGCTGTGAAAAAGAGTCAATCCAAAGGAAAGGCTCTTATTACAAAGTCTGATACTGAGTCATCAAATTCTGATGATGACTCAAACTCTGACAATCTCACAGACTCTGATGATGATGGTAGTGATGCTGAGATGATACAACTTGCAGCCCTAATGGTGAAAGACTTCAAGAAGATGGCTTACAAGAACTTCAGGAAGGGAAAGAAGTTCACACGAAGAGATTCAAATTTTGACAAGAAGAATTTCAGAAAAACTGAGGGAAAGGAAAGCAGGTCTGGGAAAGTCGACAAGTCCAAGATCACATGCTATAATTGTGGTGAGAAAGGACATTTTGCACCTGAGTGCAAGAGAGCCAAAGCTGATAAAAGTCAAGCTTACATCACAAAGAAGAAGGACTGGGCTGACACTTCAAACTCTGAAGATGAGGTGAACTACGCCTTGATGGCAAATGTTGATAGTATATCTGAAGCTACTGAGACCAAGGTACCTCACTCTATTCTAGCTTTTGATACTACTGATATATCTGAGTTAAGACTCTTTCTTAAAAACTTGCATGTTAGCTATAGAGATCAGACTTTAGAAAATGAAAGAATAAAATCTGAAAGTCTAGACCTTAGAAAGAGAAATGATTATCTAGAATCAGAATTAGTCCAGATGTTAGAAATTCAGAAAGAGAGAGATGATGCTATTTTTGTTAAAAATGAATTATTGAAAAAGCATGCTTATCTTGAATCTGAACTTGCTAAAGAAAGAAACATTCTTAAAATTTGGACTAACTCTGGTAAGAAAACTCAGGATATCATAGACAATGATTGTTGGAAAGAAGGTCTAGGTTACACTGATAAAAAGAAAACTGTCAACCTAGAAGCTGAGACCTCTAAACCTGTATTTATTAAAAAGGCTGCAAAACCCAAAATTAATCATGTGAGGTTTGTACCAAAATCTGACAAACCAAAACAGGATAAAGCCAAATCAGTAGATATTAGTTCAATGTCTCAGAAACAGCTTAAACACAAGCTGAAGGAGTTAAAAAGAATAAACAAGGTAAAAGAACCTAGGAAAAACAGAAATGGAAAAGTAGGCATCAGTAAAAGCAATAACTATATGCCTATTCCCAATGCTCCTAGGAAGAAATGTTATAACTGTGGAAGTCCTAACCATCTTGCTGCTTTTTGCAGGAAGAATAAAAATATAAACTCTACACCTCCTAAGTCAGGAGTTAAGAGTGGTTCAGTTAGGTTTAAGCCACAGAATCCTTGTTTTCACTGTGATAGTATTTGGCATTCTATTTATACATGCAAAGAGTATCATAAGTTGTATTATGATTATTATGAACTTAAACCCTCTTTGAATAAATTCAAGATTGATTCTACATGTATAAATTCTGATAAAAAGAATGTTAGCACAAACTCTGATAAGACTTCTGCTGCAAAAGCTAACAAACTTAATAAGACCAAAGGATCCAAGCAAGTCTGGGTCCTTAAAACTAATCATTAGTGGTTTTTGTGATTGCAGGGTAACAGGAAAAATATCCTTGTTCTGGACAGTGGATGCTGATAAGTGGATTTTATATCCACTAAATTACCTTCCGTTTGGACTTTAATCGTTTGCAAGTTCTCAAGTTTCGTTGTCATTTAATATGTTTTTATGTAATTTGTGTAGGTTGTGTCGTTGAAGACATTTTGGGCTAAAACAATATTATGGTGGTGTGAATTTAATCTTAAGATTGTGCAAGAAAATCAGAGCAAGGAAAATGGTAGAAGTTTTGAGGCATTTCCAGGGTCTAGCAAGCGCCATAGCGCGTAGTGTGGCGCCATAGCGCGCACAGGGTGACAAAGGTGTGATTCCAGGAGCTTCTAGGCGCTGTTGCGCATTGATTGGGCGCAGTTGCGCTAGGGAGAGAGCCGTTGCTCGAGGAGAGGCGCAGTAGCGCGCGCGGGGGAGGAATTCCAGGGAGTTTTGAGCGCTATTGCGCGTGTTTGAGCGCAGCTGCGCGGCCATGGGGCGTGTTCGAGGCGCGGTTGCGCGGGATTCATGCGCTATGGCGCTTGGGTCGTTTTTTTTGGGCAGAATTTTGTGCCTTATACCGGGTCAAGATTGCAAGAAAATCAGAGCAAGGAAAATGGTAGAAGTTTTGAGGCATTTCCAGGGTCTAGCAAGCGCCATAGCGCGTAGTGTGGCGCCATAGCGCGCACAGGGTGACAAAGGTGTGATTCCAGGAGCTTCTAGGCGCCGTTGCGCGTTGATTGGGCACAGTTGCGCTAGGGAGAGAGCCGTTGCTCGAGGAGAGGCGCAGTAGCGCGCGCGGGGGAGG
Organism: Kitagawia praeruptora; assembly: GCA_037693485.1. NCBI lineage: Eukaryota > Viridiplantae > Streptophyta > Magnoliopsida > Apiales > Apiaceae > Kitagawia > Kitagawia praeruptora. Next base: position 45,372,174 of record CM075354.1, read on the forward strand.
AATTCCAGGGAGTTTTGAGCGCTATTGCGCGTGTTTGAGCGCAGCTGCGCGGCCATGGGGCGTGTTCGAGGCGCTGTTGCGCGGGATTCATGCGCTATGGCGCTTGGGTCGTTTTTTTTGGGCAGAATTTTGTGCCTTATACCGGGTCAAGATTGTTTTGGGCCCATTTTTATTAGGGCATCTTTATATGTATTATTAGGACCTAAAAACATTATCTATCGTTGTTCTTAGTTTTTCTTAGCTACTATCAACACTTTGCATCTAGATTTCAAGAATTTTTTCAAGGAAATTCTCCAAGCTAGTGACAAGCAAGGATTATTCTTTGGAATCTTTGTACTCTTCTATTTTGGGGATTTAATTCTAAACCTTATTTCTTCTTCTATATTTACTTGTTTTTTTGAATTATGTTTTCCATAGAACCCATGATGGCGATTAGGTCAATTATGGGCTAATTCGTTATCATGGGATTTTAATGGATTTTTCTATGGAATCTAGTAATTGAGTGTTATTTATGCCTTGGTGTGTGTTGGATTGAATTGATTGCCTAGTATGATTATGCTTATTCGTTATGGGTGAGTCGCGAACATCTGTAATTGTGTGTTTGATCCTGGTGAATGCGAAAGTGGATCTAGGGTTTAGAACAATTCATGCTAGCATAGGTTTTTGCATGTGAAGAACATGTATTAATTTGTGGTGTAATTCTAACCGTCTTGCATCGACTATGTGGTTTAATGGGTGCTTGATTTTCAACTGATATGTGTTCAATTGCTATAGACATATAGGGACTACACATATTTGGTGACTACTTGACTTCTATCAATTGTGGATGATCAGTAGGATGGTATATGCACAACGAAAGTTGGTGTGTATCAGTTTAGTGCATCTAATCAGTAATCAACTCTGTCACATGCTAGGCTTAAGGGCATAAGATTCTAGATGAAGTAGTAAATGAAATTGAAATCCCATGTTTGTTTATTATAAAGTTAAAGTTAAGTTATTTCCTCGTAATTGGCTTAGTTGGTAATTAATCTTTAGTAAATCAAACCAAAATTGTGATTGTCTTAGCAGTGAGTGTAAATCATAAGCTGGTGCATAAGTGAACATAACAAACAATTTGAGTCTCTGTGGGAACGAATCCTATTTACTCTATATTACTTGTTGACCACGTTCTCTTGCGTGAATAAGTGCGAACAAGTTTTTGGCGCCGCTGCCGGGGACTCGGTTCATTGTTTGTTTAGTTTATGATCTTGTCATCAATTTGGATTAAATTCACTGACTCAGACGTTTTTCTCACTCATTTACTTTGGGGTTTCTCAGGTACTATCTTGAGCGTGTATGCTTACTCGATCTCAAGCTCGTAAAGAAAATCTAGAAGAAGAGAAGCACGAAGAGGAATTAGTGGAAGACAGTGAAGAAGAGTTGGTAGTTACTAGAGAAATGGCAGATAACAAGGCGCTGAAGGAATATTCTCAGCCCAAGATTGATGATATTCAGTCGAGTATTGTGCGGCCGGCTATTGCTGCAAATAATTTTGAGATCAAGCCGGGCACGATTCAAATGGTCCAGAACTCAGTCCAGTTTGGGGGTTCATCTGTTGAGGATCCTAACATGCATATCAGGGACTTCATTGAGATCTGTGACACGTTCAAAACCAACGGAGTTTCTGAGGACGCTATCAAGCTAAGGTTGTTTCCATTCTCTTTGAGAGACAAAGCAAAAAGCTGGTTGCATTCACTTCCAGCAGGTTCCATCACTACATGGGAAGATCTGGCACAAAAGTTCTTGACTAAATTCTTTCCTATGGCAAAGACTGCTGCCATGAGGAATGCTCTTACACAATTTAGTCAGCATTCTGGTGAATCACTGTGTGAAGCTTGGGAAAGGTACAAGGAGATGCTCAGGAAATGTCCTCATCATGGGATGCCAAATTGGATGGTCATCAATAGCTTCTACAATGGGTTAAGTCATTCTCGAGCCATGCTGGATGCAGCATCTGGAGGAGCTCTGTGGGCCAAAAGCTATGAAGAGGCCTATGACTTGATAGAAATGATGGCTGCAAACGAGTATCAGAATCCGACACAGCGTATTCCACAAGGTAAGGTTGCAGGTGTACTTGAAATGGATGCCACAACAGCTATAGCAGCTCAGCTACAGGCTCTAACCATGAAAGTGGATTCATTGGCTAAGGTGGGGGTTCAACAAGTCGCCATGGTCTGTGAATTGTGTGCTGGGGCTCATGACACTAATCAATGTGCAATTTCTAGTGAGTCGGCACAGTTTGTCAGCAATTATCAGAGGCCTTCACAACCTGCTCCCAATACATATCATCCCAACAATAGGAATCATCCTAACTTCAGTTGGAGCAACAATCAGAATGCTATGCAACAACCATCTCAGGGTCAGCAGTATAGTTCAAGGCAGTTCAACAATTCGGGTTATCAACAACCCTATGCTCAAAGGCCACCATACAATCCACCGGGATTTCATCAACAACAATCAGGAAGTCATGTGCAATCTAATGAGAAGTCAGAAATGGAAGAATTGCGAATGATGTACAAGAGTCAAGCAGCATCTCTGAAAACTCTTGAAAATCAAATGGGCCAACTGGCCAATGCTCTTTTGAACAGACCTCAAGGGCAATTACCTAGTGACACGGAAGCAAATCCGGGTAAAAAGGAGGTCAAGGAACAGATTCATGCTGTTACGTTACGTTCTGGAAAGGTTACAGAAGATCTGGGAGTCAAAAAACAGTTTAACGAAGAACTTGAAAATGCTGTGAACAGTGATTTGGACGCGAGCGCGTCTGAGGGATCTATCCGGTCTTCTAATTCAGCTCTCCCGGTCATTCAGAAGGCATCAGGTGAGGAAGGAAAGGAGAAGTCAGATGGGAAAACAGGTTCAGAAATTACGGAAGCTAGCAAAGAAGTTTATCCGCCTCCGCCATTCCCTAAAAGGCTTCAGAAACAGAAGTTTGATAAGCAATTCGCAAAGTTCTTGGAAGTGTTCAAAAAGTTGCACATAAATCTACCATTTGCTGAAGCACTTGAACAAATGCCAAGTTATGCCAAGTTCATGAAGGGCATACTTTCGAGGAAATTGAAACTCGAGGAGTTAGAGACCGTCGCTTTGACGGAGGAGTGCAGCGCTGTTTTGCAACAAAAGTTGCCACCTAAGCTGAAGGATCCGGGGAGTTTTACCATACCGTGTATCATTGGAAATTTGTCGTTTGACAAGTGTTTGTGTGATTTGGGGGCAAGCATCAACCTCATGCCCTATTCGGTTTTCTTGCAACTTGGTCTTCCGGAGCCTAAGCCTACCAGCATGTCACTCCAGTTAGCTGATCGCTCAGTTACCTACCCTCGAGGAATTATAGAAGATGTTCTGGTAAAAGTGGACAAACTCATCTTCCCAGCAGATTTCGTCATACTTGATTTTGAAGAAGACAAGAAAATCCCTATCATTCTTGGGAGACCATTCTTGGCCACGGGGCAAACCTTGATCGACGTGCAAAAAGGGGAACTTACGATGAGGGTGCATGATCAAAATGTCACCTTCAATGTTTTCAAGGCTATGAAGTTTCCAACTGAAGAAGAGCAATGTTTGAAAATAGACTTGGTGGAGTCAGCAGTGCAATCAAAAATTGAGCATCTGCTCTTGAATGACACATTGGAAAAAGCACTGATGAGTGATTCTTTATTGGAAGAAGATGAGATAGATGAGCAACTGCTACTTCTTGATGCTACTCCATGGCAAAGGAAATTCGAGAGACCAGTGGAATCTTTAGGTCTATCTGAATTGAAGGGGTCACATCAGCGGTTGAAACCATCTATTGAAGAGGCTCCAACTCTAGAGCTCAAACCACTACCTGATCACTTAAGGTATGCTTCTCTTGGTGAGTCATCTACTTTACCTGTGATTATTTCTGCTAACTTGTCAGATTCTGAGGAAGACAAGCTCTTGAGAGTTCTTAGAGAATTCAAATCAGCTATTGGATGGACCATAGCAGACATCAAGGGGATTAGTCCGGCTTACTGTCAACATAAAATTCCTTTAGAAGAAGGGAGTAAACCAACAGTGGAACATCAGAGACGTCTAAATCCGATCATGAAAGAAGTTGTGAAAAAAGAAATTATCAAATGGTTGGATGCAGGGATCATCTATCCCATTTCTGATAGTTCATGGGTAAGCCCAGTTCAATGTGTGCCGAAGAAAGGTGGCATGACGGTAATCACCAATGAGAAGAATGAACTTATCTCTACTCGCACGGTCACTGGTTGGAGAATCTGTATGGACTACCGGAAATTGAACAAGGCCACTAGGAAGGATCATTTTCCTTTGCCTTTTATCGATCAGATGCTGGACAGACTTGCAGGTCAGGAGTACTATTGCCTATTGGATGGGTATTCTGGGTATAATCAAATCTGTATTGCCCCTGAAGATCAGGAGAAGACGACTTTCACATGCCCATTTGGTACATTTGCTTTTCGGCGAGTCTCTTTTGGTTTGTGTGGTGCACCTGCCACTTTTCAAAGGTGTATGATGGCTATCTTTTCAGACATGATTGGCAAGACCGTAGAAGTTTTCATGGATGACTTTTCTGTAATCGGTCTCTCTTTCGATGAATGTTTGAATAATCTGGGTGCGGTTCTGAAAAGATGTGTGGAGACTAATCTAGTGCTTAACTGGGAGAAATGCCACTTCATGGTTCAGGAGGGAACTATTCTTGGGCACAAGGTGTCACGGAGAGGTCTAGAGGTGGACAGGGCAAAAATAGAGACAATTGAAAATCTTCCACCACCTAATTCAGTGAGAGGGATTCGTAGTTTCCTTGGTCACGCAGGTTTCTACAGGCGTTTTATCAAAGACTTCTCAAAAATCTCCAAACCGTTGTGTAAGCTCTTGGAAAAGGATGTCCCTTTTAATTTTGATGAAGAATGTTTGACCGATTTCGAGACTCTGAAAAAGAAATTGGTTTCAGCACCAGTGATCATTGCTCCCGATTGGAGTGAACCTTTCACTATGATGTGCGATGCTAGCGATTATGCAGTGGGGGCTGTTCTTGGTCAAAAGAAAGACAAAGTGTTTCATGTGATCTATTATGCAAGCAAGACTCTTAATGATGCTCAGTTGAACTACACTACTACTGAAAAGGAGCTGTTGGCCATAGTCTATGGTTTCGAAAAATTTCGTTCTTACTTGCTAGGTACAAAGGTAATGGTGTACACGGATCACGCGGCTATTAGATATCTGCTCTCTAAAAAGGACTCCAAACCTCGTTTAATCCGTTGGGTACTTCTGTTACAAGAATTTGATGTGGAGATTAAGGACAGGAAAGGGACAGAGAATCAAGTAGCTAACCATCTTTCTCGTCTGGAGGACTTTGGTAAATCTTCTCGAGACAGTACCATCATTAATGAATTCTTCCCAGATGAGCAATTGTTTAGGGTGCAAGAAGAGGAGCCATGGTATGCAGACATTGTGAACTTTCTGGTTAGTCAAGTTGTTCCATCCGAATTTTCTTATGCACAAAGGAAGAAGTTCTTGCATGAAGTTAAATGGTATCGTTGGGACGAACCATATCTGTTTAAACAGGGAGCTGATCAGATTCTTAGAAGATGTGTACCGTATAGTGAAACAGAGGCTATTCTGAGGGATTATCACGCCACGACATATGGGGGCCACTATGGAGGTGAAAAGACTGCTACTCGGATTCTTCAAGCGGGGTTCTATTGGCCTTCTCTTTTTAAGGATGCTCATCAGTACGTCTTAAGGTGTGATCGTTGTCAGCGTGTTGGTAACATATCGAGGAGGGATGAGATGCCCCTTAATGTAATGTTGGAAGTGGAAATTTTCGATGTTTGGGGAATTGACTTCATGGGACCCTTTATCTCTTCATGCAACAATCAATATATCTTGCTAGCAGTTGATTACGTCTCTAAATGGTTTGAGGTCAAAGCACTTCCGACAAATGATGCCCAAGTCATGCTTAATTTCCTTCAGAAGAACATCTTCACCAGATTTGGTACTCCTCGAGTCATTATCAGTGATGAAGGCACTCATTTTTGCAATCGCAAGTTCACTAATCTTATGGCCAGATACAATATAAATCATCGGGTAGCTACAGCATATCATCCTCAGACCAATGTCCAAGCTGAAGTGTCTAATCGGGAAATCAAGCGTATTCTAGAAAAGGTGGTGAGTCCTTCAAGAAAGGATTGGTCTCTGAAACTCGATGAAGCCGCCTGGGCTTATCGAACGGCATATAAAACACCTTTGGGAATGTCACCGTATCAGCTTGTCTACGGGAAAGCTTGTCATTTGCCGGCGGAATTGGAGCACAAGGCTTATTGGGCTTTGAAGAAGCTAAATTTTGATCTTACAGCCGCGGGTGAGAAGAGAATGGTGCAACTCCATGAGATGGACGAGTTTCGCTTGCAAGCATACGAGAACAATAAACTCTACAAAGAAAAAGTGAAGAGATGGCATGATCGTCGTTTAGTCAACAAGGTATTTGTTCCTGGACAACCCGTGTTGTTATTTAATTCTCGCCTTCGTCTATTTCCAGGAAAGCTAAAATCGAGATGGTCAGGGCCCTTTGTTGTAAAAACCGTGTTTCCGCATGGAGCGGTTGAGATTTTTGAGAAATCACCTGATCAGTCATTCAAAGTCAATGGTCAGAGATTGAAACCGTACTTTGGTGAGGTATCGAATCGTGGGGCTGAAACCGCGGTTCTTGCAATTACTGAGTAAATCATGGAAGTCACGTCAAGCTATTGACGTAAAAGAAGCGCTTCGTGGGAGGCAACCCACGCGTTTGGTGTATTCTTTGAAAAAAAAAAAAAAAAAAATTTAGCAGGGGTTTCCAAGCGCAGCAGCGCCCTCAATAGCGCAACAGCGCTTGGTTTACAGGAGCCAACTCGCGCAACAGCGCTAATCATATGCGCAAGAGCGCCCGGCCAAGACCATTTCCAGGAGTTTTAAAGCGCAATGGCGCCCGTCTCAAGCGCTATAGCGCTACCCTGTATAAAAAAAAAAAAAAAATAGAAAACCTGTTGTTAACAAAATAACCAGCCGAACCCATCTCAATTCTATACCTCATCTATACCCACATCTCCATACATCTCTTATACTTCTAAACCTAAAATTCTCTCTACCCAAAATCTATACCTCATCCCCTTTCTTCAATTCAATTCCTCCATCTTCCAAACCCATCTCAAATCCTATTCCACTAATTATCTCTACATAATTACCTATACACACAAATCCCCTCTTTATTCCAAATCATTCAACTTCCATACAAGCTTCAAGATTTCTCTAATTCAAGTTTGGGGGAGTGCTTTCAAGGTTCTCATCTTCAATTCAAGTGGTAATATTCTCTCTTAATTTAATTATTTAGTGAATTGAATTGTTGGAATTGGGATATTGTGTGTGGAGATATATTGTGGATTTTTGGGTGTTTGTTGACATTGTGTTGTTCAAAGAGTGGTATGGCTCCCAAAAGAGTACGTGTGCCGAGTAGTAGTAGTTCGGAGGAGGAGGTGCAGCCGAATTATGATGTGGATAAATTTGTTTCTAAGGCGGCTCAAGATGAGTTCGAAAATTTATTGTCAAGAGCTGTTGTTCAGGAGAGGGGTTTTGAGCCTTCGGGTGAGGATGGTGAATTGAGAGATATGGTTAGGGAGTTAGGTTGGGTGATGTTTTGTGCTAAGCCGGTGGCAGTTCCCTTGAGCATTGTTAGGGAATTTTATGCCAATGCCAAGGATGACAAGAATGGAATCACTATGGTTAGGGGGCAGGCAGTTGCTTATAAGCCTGGGTATATCCGGCGTGTTTTGTCTCAATCACCGAAGCCTAGGAATGTTGAGGATTGGGGGCAGAAAACTAGGGATGATGTTGACCTAGATGCTATCATGGCGGGGATGTGTATCCCGGGTACGGTTTGGAGGTATAAGGCAGGTTCTACCACGCCGAGTACGTTTCCGGCAGCTGCTTTGACGAGGTATGCCCGAGCTTGGTTCTTGTTTATTTGTGCTCGTGTAATGCCTACTACCCATGTTACTGAGGTTAATGTTGAGCGTGCCATCATTTTGTGGGGTATTTTGAACGGGAAGTATATTGATCTCGGGGAATTAGTCTATCAGAATATCTTGAAGTTCTTGAAGGGTGGTACGACAGGCGGGATCCCACATGCAGTCATTATTGCAGAGTTGTGTGTTCATGTGGGTGTTCGTTGGCATAGTGATGAGACGCTGCTCAGGCCGAGGGGTTCTATCAAGCACGCGGCTATTAATAAGATGGCGGAGTGGTCGGGTGGTATTCCTCACCCGAGGGGTCTTGGTTATGTTGAGATTTTTGAGGGGGGTGGTGCTCCACCACCGGTTGAGCAAGTACCTCCACAGCCACACCTAGACAGAGCGGGACCTTCTCAGGCACAGACGAGTCAGGGTACTGTGGTTTTCAGTGATGCTCAGTTCAGACGCATGTTGAGGCGTCAGGATACTACGAATGCCATGTTACACAGATTTGCTACAGACTTGACTCAGTCATTGGATGGAGTGTACCAGCAGCAGGGTTTTCAGGTCACATGGCCTATCTTCGGAGCGCACCACGTCTATCCACCACCAGATACACCACCCGAGGAGGGTGACGATGCCGACGACTAGGGGAGTATCTCTTGTACCCTTTAATTTTACCTTCAATGAGGACATTGAAATTTTTAAGTTTGGGGGTGATTTTAGGGTATCAAGAGTCATTGCATTGCATATAGTTGCATATTCATGCATATTCATGTTAGTATTTTTGCATGTAGTTTTGCCATGCCATTTAGATTGCATTTAGGATGCCATGTCATATAGTTTTATTTAGGATTGTAATATCATGTTGTTCATGCATTTCATATGATTCCACATGAGTGTCTGTTTCTGGCTTGATAGGTCGACGTTAATTTGAGTGTGATGACAATGAATAGAGGGTTGATTTAAGTACTTATGAAATTGACTTGCATGTGTCGGGAACACAATCTTTTCACGGTCTCACTGTTTGCTCTTAGGCTAGATCGAGTCATACCTGGTTTGGTTGTTGAGAGTTAATCACTTATTTATATCTAGAATTTTCGTTATTCCCTTGATGGCGTAGGAGCACTTAAGTATAAGTTTGGGGGAAAACAGGGATTTCATGCTAAGTGTCGTGTCGTAGTGTAATAATGGCTAGGCGTCAAATGGCTAGTAGCCGGCTCATATTTGATATGAGTAGTCTAGGGGGTGAGATAGTGCACCCATGTGAAAAAAAAAAGAAAAAAAAAGGCAAGAAAAAGAGTAAAAAAAAAATATATAGAAAAGAAAAAAAAAAGGAAAAGAGTTGTGAGATTAAAAAATGAGGAATTGTGAGAGTGTGTGTATGCTAATTGGCTAGGGTGAGCTCTTTAGTACTCGAGCAAGTAAGTTCGAGGGGATTTTATGCCTAGTGACCTAAGACTTTTCCGGTCTGGGATCCACTAACCTAACGCTCGCTACAAGGGTGCTATTGTATAAGCCTTTAGGGGTCTCACCCATTGCACAGTCAAAAGCATGTGTGTTTTGTGTTTTGTGATGTTTTATGTAGTAAAGCATGAGTCCTTGTCTACCTTAAATGATGATGGCGGTGTCTTTGAGTCATGGAGTGTCTAAAGTCTATTCTGTTTATAAACATGTGATTGTCTTGGCGAAGAATTGGTTATGCCTTTGATCTAGTTTCGAGAGTATATCTAGTGAGAAATGCACACACCACGTTTCCGAGCATGTATTGTTAGTATACGGGGCCTTAGTCGAGCTCTGTTTGGAGTTGTTGCATTCGTTGAGACGTTTGCTTGTTGAGTTGGTTTCGGATAATTTGTGTGGGATCATTGCATTAGGACATTTTTCGCATTATCATGGCATGTAGTTATTAGTTGCATTCATTCATCATTTTAAACTGAGTTTGCATTGCTTGAGGACAAGCAACGGTTTAAGTTTGGGGGTTTGATAAGTGGATTTTATATCCACTAAATTACCTTCCGTTTGGACTTTAATCGTTTGCAAGTTCTCAAGTTTCGTTGTCATTTAATATGTTTTTATGTAATTTGTGTAGGTTGTGTCGTTGAAGACATTTTGGGCTAAAACAATATTATGGTGGTGTGAATTTAATCTTAAGATTGTGCAAGAAAATCAGAGCAAGGAAAATGGTAGAAGTTTTGAGGCATTTCCAGGGTCTAGCAAGCGCCATAGCGCGTAGTGTGGCGCCATAGCGCGCACAGGGTGACAAAGGTGTGATTCCAGGAGCTTCTAGGCGCCGTTGCGCATTGATTGGGCGCAGTTGCGCTAGGGAGAGAGCCGTTGCTCGAGGAGAGGCGCAGTAGCGCGCGCGGGGGAGGAATTCCAGGGAGTTTTGAGCGCTATTGCGCGTGTTTGAGCGCAGCTGCGCGGCCATGGGGCGTGTTCGAGGCGCTGTTGCGCGGGATTCATGCGCTATGGCGCTTGGGTCGTTTTTTTTGGGCAGAATTTTGTGCCTTATACCGGGTCAAGATTGTTTTGGGCCCATTTTTATTAGGGCATCTTTATATGTATTATTAGGACCTAAAAACATTATCTATCGTTGTTCTTAGTTTTTCTTAGCTACTATCAACACTTTGCATCTAGATTTCAAGAATTTTTTCAAGGAAATTCTCCAAGCTAGTGACAAGCAAGGATTATTCTTTGGAATCTTTGTACTCTTCTATTTTGGGGATTTAATTCTAAACCTTATTTCTTCTTCTATATTTACTTGTTTTTTTGAATTATGTTTTCCATAGAACCCATGATGGCGATTAGGTCAATTATGGGCTAATTCGTTATCATGGGATTTTAATGGATTTTTCTATGGATTCTAGTAATTGAGTGTTATTTATGCCTTGGTGTGTGTTGGATTGAATTGATTGCCTAGTATGATTATGCTTATTCGTTATGGGTGAGTCGCGAACATCTGTAATTGTGTGTTTGATCCTGGTGAATGCGAAAGTGGATCTAGGGTTTAGAACAATTCATGCTAGCATAGGTTTTTGCATGTGAAGAACATGTATTAATTTGTGGTGTAATTCTAACCGTCTTGCATCGACTATGTGGTTTAATGGGTGCTTGATTTTCAACCGATATGTGTTCAATTGCTATAGACATATAGGGACTACACATATTTGGTGACTACTTGACTTCTATCAATTGTGGATGATCAGTAGGATGGTATATGCACAACGAAAGTTGGTGTGTATCAGTTTAGTGCATCTAATCAGTAATCAACTCTGTCACATGCTAGGCTTAAGGGCATAAGATTCTAGATGAAGTAGTAAATGAAATTGAAATCCCATGTTTGTTTATTATAAAGTTAAAGTTAAGTTATTTCCTCGTAATTGGCTTAGTTGGTAATTAATCTTTAGTAAATCAAACCAAAATTGTGATTGTCTTAGCAGTGAGTGTAAATCATAAGATGGTGCATAAGTGAACATAACAAACAATTTGAGTCTCTGTGGGAACGAATCCTATTTACTCTATATTACTTGTTGACCACGTTCTCTTGCGTGAATAAGTGCGAACAGATGCTCAGGACACATGACTGGAAATAAAGCCCTGCTATCAGAATTTGTGGAGAAGGCTGGCCCAAGTGTTTTTTATGGAGATGGCAACATAGGAAGGACTCTGGGATATGGCAATATCAAACTTGGGAATGTCATCATTGAAGCTGTAGCTCTAGTCTCAGGACTCAACATAATCTGCTAAGTGTGAGTCAAATCTGTGACAGAGGTTATCATGTGGGTTTCTTTGAAGAACACGGTGAAGTTGTAAGCAAATCTACAGGAAAAGTTGTTCTGAAGGGATACAGGCATGGTAACATTTATGAAGCCAAGCTTTCAACAAACTCTGATGGCTCTGCAATCTGTCTACTGAGTAGAGCATCAATTGAAGAAAGCTGGGATTGGCACAAGAGACTTTCTCATCTGAATTTCAACAGCATTAATGAGCTAGTGAAGAAAGATCTTGTGAGAGGATTGCCCAAATCAGTTTTTACCCCAGATGGCCTATGTGACTCATGTCAAAAGGCAAAACAAAGGAAAACTTCATTCAAAAGTAAGACTGAATCCTCAATTCTTGAGCCATATCACTTATTGCATGTTGATTTATTTGGTCCAGTAAATATAATGTCTATTGGAAAGAAAAGATATGCTTTGGTTATTGTTGATGAATACACCAGATATACATGGGTATATTTCATGCACAAGAAAGAAGAAACTGCATCAATCTTAACAGAGCATGTCAGACAACTGGACAAAGGATCTAAGCATACAGTGAAAATCATAAGGAGTGATAATGGCACTGAGTTCAAGAATGCAGTCATGGAAGAGTTTTGTAAAGAAAATGGAATAAAGCAAGAATTCTCTGCACCTGGAACTCCACAACAAAATGGAGTAGTAGAGAGAAAGAACAGGACTCTCATAGAAGCTGCAAGGACCATGCTTGATGAAGCAAAGCTGCCAACTTACTTCTGGGCTGAAGCTGTGCAAGCTGCTTGTTTCACACAGAATGCTACACTCATAAACAAGCATGGTAAAACACCATATGAGATGGTGAAAAATAAGAAGCCGAACCTGAAGTACTTTCACGTGTTTGGATGTAAGTGTTTTGTTCTTAAGACTCATCCAGAACAGCTTTCCAAATTTGATTTAAAAGCTGATGAAGGAATCTTTGTTGGATACCCACTATCCATAAAAGCATTCAGAGTCTACAATCTGAGAACAAAAGTGGTCATGGAATCTATCAATGTGTCTTTTGATGATAAAAAGATAACAGGACTTGAAGATTTTGATGAACATGACCAGCTGAGATTTGAGAATGAACAAAATTCTGATACTCTTTCAGACTCTATTGTTCAATCTATACCAGTAGATCAGACAGCAGCACATGTTGAGGGGGAGCAAGTGAACAATGAAAATGAACCCCAATCAAGTGAAGAAACATCAAAGAATGCATCTGCTGGTTCATTAAACTCTGATTCATCAAACTCTGAAAGCAACAGCTCAGGGGGAGCAAACAATGATTTTGGATCTACTAGTCATCACACTCAACACAATCATGAACTTGGAGAATCATCAAGATCAAATCTGCCGAGACAAAGGGTATGGAGTAGAGCGCATCCCTTTGAACAGATCATTGGTGAACCGGACACGGGTGTACAGACTAGAAGAGCAACACAGAATGAATGCAATTTTGCAGGATTTTTATCTAAAATTGAACCTAAAAAGGTTGATGAAGTTCTTGATGATCCAGATTGGGTAACTGCAATGCAGGAAGAACTCAATCAGTTCGAAAGGCAGAAAGTATGGAAGCTGGTAGCAAGACCAAAAGATAAATCTGTAATTGGCACTAGATGGGTGTTTAGGAATAAACTGGATGAAAATGGTATTGTTACGAGGAACAAGGCTCGATTGGTAGCAAAGGGTTACTCTCAAGAAGAAGGAATTGATTATGATGAAACCTATGCTCCAGTTGCAAGGCTTGAAGCAATCAGGATGTTCTTAGCATTTGCTGCACACTCCAACTTTAAGGTTTTTCAGATGGATGTGAAGAGTGCATTTTTGAACGGAGATCTAGAGGAAGAAGTCTATGTTGAACAACCCCCTGGGTTCGAAGACAAGGAATTTGAAGGTTTTGTGTACTTTCTCTTCAAAGCTGTCTATGGTCTCAAACAAGCCCCTCGAACATGGTATGATACTCTCTCCAAGTTCTTACTTGAAAATGGTTTTACAAGAGGTATCATCGACAAAACTCTCTTTCATAAAAAGCATAAAAATGATATAATTCTGGTGCAAGTATATGTGGATGATATAATATTTGGTTCTACTAATGATTTGCTATGCAAGAGATTTGCTAAGCTAATGCAGAGTAGGTACGAGATGAGCATGATGGGTGAGTTGTCCTTCTTCCTTGGACTTCAAGTTATTCAGAAGCCTGATGGTATTTTCATCTGCCAATCAAAATACATAAAGGATCTTCTGAAGAAGTATGGGATGGAAGAAAAGTCAGTTGACATCACGAAGTATCGAGGTATGATCGGCTCTCTCTTGTACTTAACTGCTAGTAGACCAGATATTATGTTCGCAACTTGTCTATGTGCTAGATTCCAGGCTAACCCTAAAGAGTCACATCTTATAGCTGTTAAACGTATTTTCAGATATCTTAAGGGAACCCCCAATCTTGGGATTTGGTACCCTAAAGGAACAGGTTTTGACCTAGTTGGCTATACAGATTCTGACTTCGCAGGTTGTAAGATTGATCGGAAAAGTACTTCTGGAAGCTGTCAGTTTCTAGGAAGAAGGTTGGTATCTTAGTACAGCAAGAAGCAACACTCAGTATCTACCTCGACAGCCGAAGCAGAATACATTGCGGCAGGTAGTTGTTGTGCTCAGATCCTGTGGATGAGGAATCAACTTCAGGACTATGGACTCATGTTGGACAAAATTCCAATTCTATGCGACAACACGAGTGCCATTGCCATTGCCAACAATCCAGTTCAACACACCAGGACTAAGCATATTGATATCAGGTATCATTTCTTACGAGAGCATGTCATGAACGGAACTGTGGTATTATATTTTGTTCCCACAGATCAACAAATTGCAGACATCTTTACTAAACCACTGGATGAATCCACTTTCTCCAGGTTAGTTGGTGAACTTGGGATGTTAAATCTGTCTAATTAATTTTGGATAATCAATAACTGCAATTTGTTATAAATTCACAGGTATTTTAAATGTCCATATTTTTAGGACTTGTGAATTTACTTTGCATCCAGTCATCACTTTTTATAGGTATCTCTATATTAATTACCACGCTTATAAATGCTATATTTTATGGTAATTAGTTAGTAAATAATTGAGTTAATTGTAGCATAATTAAATAAATATTTTATTGACATATATCAATTAATGATATTTTGTTAATTTTATTGTTAGGTCGAATACACAATATATAATCAATTACTGTATGAATAAGTAACAAGAACACACGTTTTAACTCTTAAAACTGTTTGGAATTAATAATTCCTCTCTCGGTGATGTAAAGTATCACAGAGAGCTGCTTAGGTTACAAGAATGATATCCGTTCACAATGGATACCCTTCTAGGGTTAACCTAACTGTATTTATATGATATACAGCTACGTACAATCGTAAATTGATTCTCCTAAAATTAAGCTATACAATTGATATCAATTACGATTGCTACACGTCTTCTAAGTCAACTCAATCTCTTTGACAGCTATCCAATCTTCAAAGATATCGCTTCCATATTAATATTAAATTAATCTTCAAACTCTGTTGACTTGTAGACGCTCCCAGTAGACAGACTTTAGCAAACTCTGTTCTCTCCACGCTAACAGTGTTTGCGCTTCCATGTATTCAGCTATCAGTGTTTACGCTTTCCTCTGTCAGCGTTTGCGCTTCCAGCAATCAGCGTATACTCAAACTCTGTTACAACTGCTTTCAATAACAAGTTAAACTCTCTTTACCTGTAACACTTAAACACTGACATTAAATCACATCAATTATATCTAACAATCTCCCCCAACTTGTTCATTAGAAAAATGTACAAGTTCACAATAATTGATGATGTCAAAACTAACAAATAAAAAACACAGTGTTTAACATATAATCAGAGTTTAAACTTGACTTAGCAAAATTTACAGAAAATACGAATTACTTACAAATTCTGTCTACCTAACCTCCTCAAGATCTGGAGTTGTTCTGAGATAATCAATCAACAATCTCCTCTCAGCATTTTCAAGTTCAATCTCCATAGCTTGCTTGATCTCTCTTAAATCTGGATCATTCTCATCAGTTTGAAAAATAGCAGCCCTGAGATCATAGATCTTGTTTCTTCTCATTTCATTTCCCAATCTGATAAACTTCACTTCTTCAGACTTTACATTAAAATCTAGAACAGTAATCCCAAGATCAGTCTTCAGCTTTGTAGTTCCCTTTTGCATTTCAATCAGATTTCCATTCCAGTCTCTGTACTTAGGAACATACTTTTCAGCAGACTTTGTTCCAGTAGCAACTTTAGCTTTCTGCATATACTCTCTTATAGAATTAGCAATAAGCTGTGTTCTTTGATTTCTAACTCTGAAGATATGCAAGACATACTGAAGTTCCTCAAATAATTTTAGCTTGATTGCTTCTTCATTCACTCTATACACTGACCCATCTGCCATAAAGTATAGTAGAAAGTGAATGTCTAAGCTCCTTTGATGAACTACCTGAACTGACTCCAACTTGTCTAGATTTTCTTGAGTTATACCAGAACCAAGAGATACAAGTGCAGAGGGATCTCTTGGACTGTTACTAACCCTCAAATCTCTTCTTGAACCTAAGCCAGAAGTATTCCTGCCTGGTGGCTTTCCTGAACATGCAACATTATGTTGATATCCACCAGTTACTCCTGCTTCTTCTTGCACTGGAATCTTCGGCCTTGAAAAACCAGGTAAGAGTTTACTTTGAGTCTGTACAACTTGTGTAGCAACAGAGGTTGTAACTATCATTTTGCCCTTGCTTTCTTCACCAATTTTCCCTTTTAATTTCAACTTTCCATCAAGAGAAGACTTTCTAACCAGCTTTCCAGTATCTTCTTCTTCTTCTTCTTGAATACCAGATAGTTTTTCTTTGATTTCAATTCCTTTCATTACAGGCCTTGCAGACTTTGAAGCTTTAACAACTTTCTTCACTTTCTTGGACTTTTGAGCTTTTAAATACTCTTTCTGCAACAGCTTTTCTTCAGCTTGAATATCCTCAAGTGTAGCTTCAGCATTCTCTTCACGAAATAATTTTGTAGCCAATTCTTCATCTGTTTGTGGATTGTCAGAGAATGACAAATCCTTTGGCTTTGAACCAGAAGTACTCTGAGTATTTGAATCTATCACCAAATTCGGCTTTGACCTTGAAGACCTCCCATGTCCTTGTCTGAGATTTGCATTTCTTAAGCCCTTATCAGCATTGGTGCCTTCATCATCAAGATGATCTTTCTTTGACAGAGTTTGAGTTTGCTTACACTTGGTTTTAACAATTCTCTCCCCCTTTTTGACATCATCATCACCATCTTGAATCAGAATAGAAGTGATTAACTCAAGAGAGTTTGCAATGGAATCAACCTTCTCATTCAGTAAAATCTGATTCTTCTCAACTGTGCTCAGTCTGTCATTAATATTTGCTTGAGCTTTGGCAAATTGTTGAAAGAGCTTAGCATTAGCTAGTTGAGCTTTCTCCTCATGAGTAGCAACCTCTGTTCGAAGATCTACAATTGCTTTCTTATTTTCATCAAATCTGTGATTCAAAGTCTTGATCTGAATCACTGTGCCTTGAAGACAAGTAAAGATATCAGGATTTGAAATCTTTGAGGAATGTGACTGTAGAAAATTAGCTGCTCTTCCAGGAGGAAAGATACAATCTAACTTGTACCAATCAGCAGTTTGCTTTTTCAAATAATCATCATCAACCTCATTAGCAGAAGGTCCAGCAAAATCTGGTTTTTCACCTGTTTTCTGACCATCAGTCTGATTTTGTGGTTGTTCAACTCCTGTACTCTCAGCTTCAACTGAATCACTAATCGACTCACTAGTAGAGGCAACAGAAGCAATAGGTTCTTGAGCAGAAATAGGTTCTTGAGCAACCTGTTTTCCTTTATCAACTGGAGTTTGCTCTGAAGAAAGAACCTTTTCTGGTTTATCAACCTCCTCACCATGAGCAGAAACATGATTGGCATCAGAGTTCAACTCAGTGTGTGATGCAACCACAGTGTCTTCAAGAACAACAGTAGGCCCATCAGCAACACCAGTATCGATAGAAAGTGTAACCTCCATGAGTGGTGGAGTAGATACTTCATGATTAAAAGAAATTGGAGTTTCAGCAAACTCTTCCATTGGAGACAAAACATCTCTAACAGCTTCATTTTCTTGAACCTTAACAACTTCTGGTTCAGAAAGCTTGACTTCAGATTCTGGTATTATAGGTTCTATGATAACCTCTGGCTCACCAGTAGGAATATCAAAAGAGAATTTCTCTTGAGCCTCTTCAACATGCTCATCATCAGAATCAGTTAGAATAAGCCTTCTCCTCTTAGCTTGAGGTACTGTAACCAATTCTTCTTCTGCACTAGAACTTTCCTCAACCGATGGTGTTGAAGGTCTATTTGCCCTTTGTATGAATCTTCTAGAATAAACAGCCTTTGGAGTTGTCTGTTTAGCCCTAGAATGTTTGGTGTTGATTGCAGTATGTTTCTTCCTTTTTGGCTTTGGTGGTGGTTGTGGATGAGTGGTAGTGACAGGGTTTGTTGGTTCAGTAGTCATTTGGTCAGGTTGTGTTTGAGGTTCTGTTTGTGTTTGAGGTGATATAGGTTGATCAGTGGTTGTCGGTATTGGCTCAGGTGATTGAGTAGGTTGAGATGGGATGTTTTCTGTACGATCAGTGGCTAAAGGTTCAGGCATAAATTGTGGTTCTGGTTGTTGTGGTTGATGTGTTTCAGCTTGTGATGATGAAGAATCTTGTGGCTGATTGACAAAATTCTGCAAGGCAAGTGGTAATACGAGAGGAGGTATGTCCTTACCAACATCTTTGTTAGTCATATCAGAGAATATTCTCTTAGTGACTCGAAAAGGTTGAATTTCATCAGCTTCATCAATAGTTAACCCAGAAACACATGCATTGAACAGAAGTTGACAAAATCTAGCAAAGTAAACTGTAGTAGACTCTGACAACTTATCACCCAAATTCATTAAAACATATCTACCAAAATCAAAATTACTGCCATAGAGTAGAGAATACCCAATTTGCAGACTGTCCATTGGAATAGCATCCCAGTTGGTAACCTTCTTCTGGAATGTCCTGGTGATACAATCAAAGAAAAAATTCCACTCTTTTCTCAAGTTTGGCCGCCTCACACTGCCCAGCTTGGCAAGTGATTCCATGTACCCAATCTCTGTTAGCATTTCCCTCAGATTTTGCTCAGAGACAACAGCATACGAAGTATGTGTGTCAAAATCCATGGCGTCGCGAACAGTTTGTGGAGTGATTACAAACTCTTGTTCTTCATGAGAGAAGATGATAGACGGAGTTCCATCCTCTCCTCCTTCTATATATCTTGAATTTTGCCAGAAGTTAACAACTTGGGAAGCAGATAGAGTAGCCGGTTCAACCAGCGCTTGCCCAATCTCAGAATCTCGAAGAAAATTTTGCATTAGATGGAACGCCTCTGGAGCCCGGTCGTTCTCAAGTAAAGCTGCATAATTGTTAGGCACAAAACGTAGACCAAAGACAGTGAAAGGTTTAGTTGCCATTGAATCAAGAAATAAGCAAGAATCAACTGTGAAAATGTTTTGCAAGAAAGGTGTTTGTGAAAATGCCAAAGTGAAAAACAAAGATGTTTTCTGTTTTGGTAAAGTGAATACGAGTGGGTAAAAGTGATTGTGGCAAAAAGTAATTTGAGTTTTAATTAAAAACTAAACTCAAACGATTTTACTTGAAAACACGCAACTGTTCCCTTGAAAAGTGTAAAAGTGAGACATAATGATGAGTGAGTGGGACACGTGTCACACATGCAACGGTTCACTTAATACATGCGCAGTAAAAGCCATTATTACCGCTGTCGTTCCGTTTATCAAGACACGATACCACTAATTACACTAATTAACAGTTGTCAACTACTCCATTTACTCCAAAATTTTCAAATTATCTTAATGAAAATTTACCTTAGAGTACATAACACAATCAATCAGTGTTTGTCATATTTTCAATCTTTATCACAAAAACCCTTTCAAAAATGCACAGTCGTGATTTTCGTGTGTGAGTAGCAGAGTTTACCAAATCAATTTTTATAGCATCTAATATTTCATAAAATCCATAAATCAAAACAATAAACACTGAATGCACAAACTCTCATATTAAACACAGAGTATATGATGAATGCTAAACTCTGTAGTTCTGTTGCCCAGTAAATAACAATTGTAGAAGGGGGTTGAATACAATTGTATAAGATTTTCGACTAAAAACAAATAACACAAGTATGAATCAATAACAGCTTTATTAACTCTGATATAAAACTGTTACAAAACTCTCTTAAGAAATTCTTATGTTCTTAAGAGCTGCTAGGTTACAATATAACTCGTGTAAGCGATTACAAAATGTAAAACCTAAACTGTGTTTATATAATGTACACAGTTGCAATATCAATTACAAGATATTCTAAATCAATTACATATATCTCTGAATGCATATCTTGTATGATAGCTGCCTTCCTACAAATTAGGAACCGACATATCAATCTTCCTTGATCTCTGGTCTGATGAGAATCTTCATCAAATACTGACCAGCTTCTAATCCTGATAGTCCAATACTGACGGTGCATTCCTGATGACGTCAGCATCAGTATCTGATCAGTAATGCCCAGATCCTGATCATCTCTTGAATCAATATCTAACAATCTCCCCCAATTTGTTCTTTATAAAACAAAGCACAAATTCCTTGATTCAAGATGTCAAAAACTCAAAACAAAATACCTTCTAAAAATCATCAGGAACAGTTTCAGAAATTCTTTGATAGAACAGATTCAGTCTCAAGAATTCAGATAACAATTCTTCTTCCTTACTTTCAAGAATTTGAATCAGTTTCTTCTTCAGATTTTTGAGCTCTTCATCTTCCTCATTAATCTGATAAATAGCTGCCCTGATGTTCTTAATTGAGTTTCTCGGAAGATCTAAGTCACCTAGCAACACATAAGCAATTTCCTTTCCATCCGGATTTAGAGACAGTTGTTCCATACCTAGATACATTTCTTTAACAGCTGTACCTTTCTTCATTTCAACCTCTCTATCTCTTAAATTTAAGTACATAGGAATATAATTGCCATCATACCTTGTTCCTCTATCCATGAATCTCTGTCTAATCTTCCAGTAAATCATGACACACCAATTTTGATAAACTTCTCTTTCACGAACATTTATTCTTTTACTTCTGAGAAGATACAGAACATATTTCAGTTCTTTTGCAGATTTACACAACAATTCATGAATAGGAATCTTCTTCACACTTCCATCTTTCATGAAGTACACCAGCTTCTCTATTTTCTTTGCATCAGCATGACAGTCAGCAATAATAGCAACAGCTTCAAGTTTCCAAAGATGATCTACAGTTAACTCATCCCCAATCTTGTCAACTAGAGCATATTGATCAGTTTGTGCAATGAAAATAACCAGTGCATGACTATATCCAATTCCTCCTCTTGTGCCAGGTTCCCATCCTTTCAAGCCAGATTGCATACTTACCCATTTTGGTGGATTTTCAGCAATAAAGGTAGTAGACTCTGTTTTAACAATCAGAAATTCATTGATCAAAGAAGACTCTTTTATCAATCCAGCTGATATGAATACAACTGGTTTCCTATAATCAACCTTATCCACCTCCTTCTTCTTACTCTTCTTCTTCTCATTAGTTGGATAATCCTGCTGATGTTCAGGAACAGATCTATCTCTATCATACCATAACTTCCTGTCTGATCTATGAACATTTCTTAAATAATCTCTGGTTGTTATCTTTTCTGCTTTTGTGGCTTTAGCACTGACTTCACTTTCTCTTTCAAATCTTCTGAAGTTTTCTTGTTCATACTTCAATGTATCTTCAAAAACTTCCACATTGTGAAATTCAACCACAACCTTAATAATCATAATCTTAAGTTCTTTTAAGATTTCAGAATCAGAAACAACGACTGACTTCTCATTAAATGCAGTAGATTGAGCAGCTGCCTTACTTTTCCTTTTCAAAGGCAATATCTCTTCTACAAATTCTTCAGGAGCATTGAATCTGTTGTCTGGAGTTGATGCAAGAGATAGTGGAGTTTTCTTCTTTTCACTTTCAGAAACATCTTTCAGTTTGATTCCACTAGATCTTGTTTGCCTTGAACTAGTTTGAGCAGATGATCTTCCCCTATTTCTGTATCTTCCTCCTCTGCCTCTTCCTCTTCTTGCAGTAAGAGTTTTATTCTGTTTTGCAAGCTCTTCAAGGATCCTGTTCTGTTCTTCTAAGAATTCATCAGTAGTCATGTTTGGATTTTCTTCAGTAGATAAGACAAGTGCTTTCTCAGCATGATACTGTTGAACTCTTTTGTCTTTATGAAATAATTTAAGAACACGACCATCCCCAGTGTCAAGTTCATGAAACAGATTAGCAGCATCTTCATCCTGTTCCACATACACATCATCTTCAGGAATGGTTGACAGAGTTTGACCAGTTGTCACTGTCTTCTTTCCAGATTCAGAAACATGAGTTGACTGCTTAGTTTGAGTATTCGTTTTCTTTATCAGTAAAGCAGCATCAGAGGTTTCAATTTTCTGATGTGACTCAGTACCACCATCATTTCCAGAATTATCATCCTTTTGTACAGCTGGATCAGGTGAACATTTTGTTTTGACTATCTTCTCCCCCTTTTTGACATCAGTATCGTCCTGAATGAAGAACGACAATATAAGCTTGAGGGTTTCATCGATAGTATTAACTTTAGATTCCAAGACAGTCATTCTAGAATCCAATCTCCTGTCAAGAGCTTTAATATCATCTGCAAGAAGGCGTGCTTGAGAAGCAGTAGCAGATATGGAAACAGATGTTTGAATACCCGCTTGAAATTTTTCTGTTGCAGCCTTCATAGAATCAATCTCACTCCTCAATCCCTTTGCTAGAAGAGCATTGGTTTTGAGAAGAGCCTTAAGTTCAGGTGTCGGCATCCGCGTAGCAATATGACCAGAATGAAACAGAGCAGTTTGAAAATTCATCTCAGCAGTAGGTTTATTCCATTCTGTATCCCATTCATGTCCCCTTGCAGCTCGAGTATCAGAAGGAAGAAGTGAACTATACTCCCCTCTGAATTCTTCTTGAGTTATTGACTGCATGTATCTACTTGAAGACCCATAAGTAGATTTGAGACTTGCTTTTATAGCCGCCTGCATTTGCCTTGTTTCAAGATCAGCATGATCATCATCATCATCATCATCTGAGCCACCACCAGCCTCAGGAAGATTATGTTCAACATCATCATCAGGAAGCATAATACCTTTCAGTTTCAAAACACCAGTAGATACAGCTGGTGAATCCTGATGACCTGCAGACAAATTAGTAACATGTCCTAAATCTCTCTTTTCTTTTAAAGTGATCTCATCACTTCTCACAATGTTACCTAAGTTGCTTTCAATAGCAACTTCTACCTCACTAGAAGTTAATAACTTCTCACTCTTTTCTACCTCTCCTTTTGCCAGTTCAGGAGACTGCCTCTCATCACTCTTCTTTTTCTCTAAATGTTCACTCTCAATCTCACAAGAAAGGTTCTGGCTCATTAATTGTGAAGAAATAAGAGGTGGCTGAGAAGAGTTGTCTGAAGTCATACAAATAGAGGTATCCCTGTTATCAGGTCTATCTGTAATCATACTATCAGTAGTAAATGAAGTAGATAAAGAGATGTTACCTGATGAAGTAGTTAACGAATCCATTGGCCGTGCTGAAATTGGCTCAATAAGCAATGGAATAAGTGAATCAGTAGTACTTTCATCAGGATTGACCACTGCAACTATAGCATGACTTGCATCAGTATTTGCTACTGATGGTTCTTGTGTAGTCTGAGGTTTTGAAGCTTCTTCAACACTTTGAGTCAAAGGTTCTTGTGTACTTCCCTCAAATGCAGTGTCAGCAATCACTCTGTCACATTCAGCAATGTGCAAATCATGAGCAGCTTTTTCTGCCAGAATTCTAGCAAGTTCAATTTCAATTTCAGAAGCTCCTTGAGCATTGTCAGGAAACTCCCCTGCTGATGTGAGTGTGCCAGCATCTTCAGTTTGAGAAGATGGTTCTTGTGGGGCAGGAATATTCTTGTCTGCACCTTCCCTTTGAGTAGGTGGTTCTTGTGTGACTGGATCTGCAATAGCTTCTGAACTCCTTTGAAGTTCAGGTTCTTGTGGGCTGGATCCTTTCAGAGATGACACTGTAGTCCTCTGTTTCTTTTGTCTGTGAAAAACATTTGCTTCAGCAGTTTTTACTTCAAGAGGTGAAGGTTTAACACCCAGCTGAGCAGCAATAGCATTTACTTCATCAACGGACATCTCAATAATTCTTCTCTTTGGAGATGCAGATGCTGGAGAATCAGAAATCTCAACAGTCTTCACAGGTGAATTATTTGGAGTAGAGATGTCAGGATTAGCAGTAGCGTCAGGAACTGATGATTCATCCTGATTAACAACATCAGGATTGCCTTTCATATCATCAGTAAGATTCAGAAATTTTGTATGATCAACAAATTTGCCTTTGATGATTAATCTTCTTCTTTTCTTTGGCTTTTCAGAGACAGCCACTTCTCTTGTATCAACAACATTAATCTCCTTCTTTTTCAACAAGACTGATATAGGCATTGAATCATCATCAGAATCAGAAATAGCTCCTTGAACAACTTTCCTTTTCACTCCTGCTCCTTTATCCAAACCAGATGTTTCAACAACTCTTTGTCCACCCCCTTGTGACTTCATTTGAGAATGAGTTGGAGTGGAGAAATCCTTTGACCCTGATTGCCTCTTAGACACATCAGATCTAGCTGATTTCTTTGATTTTACAACTGATGCCTTTTGTGAGACACCAGAGGTGGTTAACTGTTTAGGTAAGTGTTTGGGTTGTGTGCTTGTGTCAGGAATAGGATGTGTAAGGTCCTGTTCCATAGCACCAGTTGCTGGGCCATATTGAATAGGCATTCTCTTTCTTAAAAGAGACCATACTTCATCAGGAATGTATGGAGATCCCACAAACTTATTTGCCTTATCAGAATTGATTAGACTCTTTATATTGTTATCTGAGATTTTACATATCGGCAAAATTGTATCATTCTCAAAAACAGCATGAGGACATAAGTGAGAAAATATTAATTGAAAGAATCTAAGAAAGCAAACATAACCACATTTATCTGCCTTTCTTTCACTTAATGCCTTCAGTATAAAAGAACCATAATCAAATGAGAGATCATGAATTAGAGAGTACCCAATTTTGGCTGAACCTGTGGGTAAGGCATCAAAGTTTGATACTTTATTCAAGAAACATCTGCTGATTGTGTCAAAGAAGAAATTCCATTCCTTCTTGAGCTTTGTCCTGTAGAGCTCTCCAAACTTCTTTGGTGTTCCATTGTAACCCAAGCTTACAACATACTCAAGAAGTTTTGCATCAGTAATTTTGAACACAGGGTTACCAATTGTTGATGGTAAATGTAGGGCTGCATTGACAATCTCAGGTGTCACATAGTATGTAACATTGTCATATTCAAAGCTCATCTGAGGATTTTCTGATGGATGACTTTTCCCAAAAACACTTGTGTTCCACACCTGCATAACAGACTTAAAAGATATCTTGGCAGGTTTTGTTAGTGCATAATTGATTGGGCTTGAGGCCAAAAAGTCCTGAATAATGTGGAAATCACTCGGCAAGTCCTGATGATCTAGAACTGCAGTGAAGTTATTAGTATTAAACGTAACTCCATTGATTACCACCTTGCTGTTCATGAATAAGTTCTCCATTGCAATTTCAAACACAAAAGATGTGTTAATTTTGAAATTAGGGTTTGATAGTGTAAAGACAAGGAGAGACGATGCTTTACTGATAGTTTGAGAAAACTAAATCAATTAGTAAACTTAATTGATTTTGGACAATACTTGTAACTTCTCAAAAACAGGTGTCAGTAAATCATTCGTTTAGGCTAAAGTAATGGACCAAATTACGTGAGAGAGTGGTGAGGATTACACGCGTCATGACTTACATATTTAACTGTGTGTAAGCATCGAGTGTGCACACGCGCTACATATTATTCGGAAAATAAAATTGTGACCAAAATAAAACATGGTAATTTTGTTTTAAATAAAGGAATTTAAAACATCACAATCGAATAATACCTGGTACTTGCACCAGTAATATGAATCGTTTCATATTCTCGTTCCACCCTTCTCTATTTAATCTTAGAGACTTGTCCACTTACTTCTTTAACGCTTCATTCTCTCCTGTTAAGAAAAATCAGAAAAACCCTTCTCATCAAAAGTTTTAGCAATGTCGAATCTTACCATCATTGAGAAAAACCTCCATCTCTTAGATAAAAGAGATATATTTAGTTATACTCGTGAAGAGTTTGATGCTTTCGACTGGGAAAGACAACTGGAGACTCTCTGGTTGCAGATGGATGCAGGTCTCGAAGAAATCGAGAAGGAAAAACCTGCAAAAGTGATCGACATTGATGCTGCCCTCCAAACAGCATTCGCATGGCTTTCATCTAAGGCATCCTCATCCAACTCCATCAACCATTGTTAATGAATATGTCAGCAAAAATAACCTTATCCCTTTCAACTTCCACCCAAACAAAGTGGCAAAGATGGGATCTGGGATGGCTATCAACAATGGAGTGGATTGGTCTCTTATTTCCTGTTGAATAGATTAGTAGATAGAGAACACAAAAGATGTAATCTTTGAATGTAAACTCTTTCTTATTATCAATGAAAAAAAATCTTTTTCCTGATTTAACATGTTATCTGAAAATAAATATGAGGACTAATTAAAGTGATCACATTATCAGGAATTCAATAACATTAAACATAGCTTCAATCAGGAAATTGAGATAAAGTGAAGATAGTTAGATTCTGACAAAATACTGATTATCGAATCGTTGCATCAGGATTCGACGTTGACCACTGTCAGGATTGACTTTCCATCAGTATTTGCAAGTTGTCAGTATCTGATGACCTCTTTTTCTCAGGAACTGCCATAGTTTACCATTCCAAGTTCATTCACCAACTTTGTAAAAGTAGCCTCAGGAAGTGGCTTGGTGAATATATCAGCTAACTGTTGATCAGTAGGAACAAAATGAAGTTCAATTGTTCCTTCCAGTACTTGTTCTCTTATGAAGTGATACCTGATGCTGATGTGCTTTGTAAGAGAGTGTTGAACTGGATTTCCTGTCATAGCAATAGCACTTTGGTTATCACAATAAATAGGTATTTTTGAAAATGACAAACCATAGTCCATTAGCTGATTTCTCATCCACATGATCTGAGCACAACAGCTTCCAGCAGCAATGTACTCAGCTTCTGCAGTTGATGTGGAGATAGACTTTTGCTTCTTACTGAACCAAGAAACTAGTCTTCCTCCAAGAAACTGACAACTGCCTGAAGTACTTTTCCTGTCTATTTTGCATCCAGCAAAATCAGCATCTGAATAGCCACACAAACTAAAGTCTGATTCTCTGGCATACCAAAGGCCAAGAGAAGATGTACCCTTTAGATATCTGAAAATCCTTTTTACTGCAATGAGATGCGGTTCTCTAGGATTTGCTTGAAATCTTGCACATAGACAGGTTGCATACATGATATCAGGTCTGCTAGCAGTTAGATATAAGAGTGAGCCAATCATCCCTCTATAGTTGGTTACATCTACTTCAGTTCCTTGATCAGGATCAAGCTTTGTAGCTGTAGCTATAGGAGTGGAAGCTGTAGAGCTGTCTTGCATGTTAAACCTTTTTAGTAAATTCTTTGTGTATTTTGACTGATTGATAAAAATCCCTTCATCAGCCTGTTTAACTTGAAGACCTAAGAAATAGCTCATTTCACCCATCATGCTCATTTGATATCTTGACTGCATTAGCTTTGAAAACTTCTCACACAGCTTAGTATTAGTTGACCCAAAAATGATATCATCAACATATATTTGAACTAACAGCAAATCCTTACCATGATTCAAGTAAAATAAGGTTTTATCAATTGTACCTCTGTTGAATCCACTTTCCAGTAAGAATTGAGCTAAGGTTTCATACCATGCTCTTGGAGCTTGCTTTAGTCCATAAAGTGCTTTATCCAGTCTATAGACATGATCTGGATGTTTGGGATCAATAAATCCAGGAGGTTGTTCAACATATACCTCCTATTCCAGTTCTCCATTGAGAAAAGCACTTTTTACGTCCATCTGGAATACTTTAAATTTCTTGTGGGCTGCATATGCCAGAAAAATTCTGATGGCCTCCAGTCTTGCAACAGGAGCAAAAGTCTCATCATAATCTATTCCTTCCTGTTGAGAATACCCCTTTGCTACTAGTCTTGCTTTATTTCTCACAATTGTGCCATCTGAATCAGTCTTATTTCTGAATACCCACTTTGTACCTACAATAGACCTTCCTTTGGGTCTTGGTACTAGTTTCCAGACTTCATTTCTTTCAAACTCATTCAGTTCTTCTTGCATAGCTGTCACCCAATCAGCATCCTTAAGTGCATCTTCAACTTTCTTGGGCTCCTCCTTTGACAGAAAGTTATTATATAAACATTCATTTTGAGTTGCACTTCTTGTCTTAACACCTGCTTCAGGATTCCCAATGATTAAATCAGGAGTATGACTTTTTGTCCATTTCCTTGCTGATGGTAAGTCATTTCTTGAACTGGATGCTCCCCCTGGATTGGTGTTTTCTTCAAAAGAACTAGAGTTGCTAGAAGCTCCCCCTGAGATAGTGCTATCTTCTTCTGATGTACTATCTTGATTGTCACTTGAGTCTGTTTCCGATGAATCTCTACTTGATGTTTGAGTTGAATCATCACTAGTGATGTCTCGCTCTTGCTCCCCCTCAACATTTGCATTATTTGAGTCATCATCAGTAACAGGTGTTTGATCAGGAATTGATCGATCGTCAGGATCTGACAGAGTATCAGTATCTGCCGTGACTTCATCAGGATTGTTGGTAGCTTCATTTGCAAAAGTCAAACTGTCATGAGAGTCTTCTTGTATTCCTGTTAACTTTCTATCATCAAAAGATACATTAATAGACTCCATGACTGTCTTTGTTCTTAGATTATAGACTTTAAAGGCTCTTGTTGTTGGATAGCCAATAAAGATGGCCTCATCAGCTTTTGTCTCAAATTTTCCTAGCTGTTCTGGATGAGGTCTTAGAACAAAGCACTTGCAGCCAAACACATGTAGATGCTTCAAACTTGGCTTCTTTTCCTTAATCATCTGATAAGGAGTTACACCATGTCTGTTGATTAGTGTAATATTTTGAGTGTAACAAGCTGTGTTGATTGCTTCTGCCCAGAAATATGTAGGTAGTTTAGCTTCTTCCAACATAGTTCTACCAGCTTCAATAAGAGTTCTGTTCTTTCTTTCAACTACTCCATTTTGCTGAGGAGTGCCAGGAGCAGAGAATTGTTGAACTATTCCTTTGTATTTGCAGAACTCTTCCATTGCTGAATTCTTGAATTCAGTCCCATTATCACTTCTCAGAATCTTGACTTTGTATTCCGTACCAGTTTCAATAAGTCTAACATGGTCCAGCAGTATTTCAGCAGTTTCATCTTTTCTGTGAAGAAAATAAACCCAGGTAAATCTAGTATATTCATCAACAATGACTAGAGTATACCTCTTCTTACTGATGGACATTATATTCACTGGTCCAAACAAGTCGAGGTGTAGCATGTGATATGGTTCATCAATTGAGGATTCAGATTTGCTCTTGAATGATGTCCTTCTATGTTTAGCCTTCTGACAAGCATCACAGAGTCCATCAGGAGTATATAGAGCCTTTGGTAATCCTCTTACCAAGTCTTTCTTAACCAACTCATTTATATTATTGAAGTTGAGATGAGAAAGCTTCTTATGCCAATTCCAACTTTCATCTACAGATGCTTTACTGATGAGGCATGTAGTTGGATTTTCAGTATTAGTGTGAATGTTGGCTTCATAAATGTTACCATGTCTTTGACCTGTTAATGCAATCTTTCCTGTAGATTTGCTGATTACTTCAAAATGAGTATCATTAAAGTTGACACGATAACCTCTGTCTGTGATCTGACTAACACTTAACAGATTGTGCTTTAGTCCTTTCACCAGAGCTACTTTTTCAATGATGACATTTCCAATTACAATGCTGCCATATCCCAAAGTTTGTCCAATGTTGCCATCCCCATAAGACACAGTTGGGCCAGCCTTTTCCTCAAATTCTGATAGCAAGGTTTTGTCTCCAGTCATGTGCACAGAACATCCACTATCCATGACTAACACATTTTTCTTTTTACCCTGCAATCAGAATCACAAAGAACTCAGTTAGAATTTTTAAGAACCCACACTTGTTGGGTTCTCTTTTCATGCAATTTAACATCTTTATCAGTAGAAGATTTTCTTGTAAAGACATTTTTATCAGAATTAACTTCATCAGAATTAGTCTTTATTTTGACAGATGCATGATTAGAATTCAAGTTCTTTGCTTTTCCAAAATTTGCACTTTTATTGAACTTTGGCAAAGGCTCATAATAATTATAGTACAAATTATGGTATTCTTCACATGTATAGATAGAATGCCATTTACTGCCACAATGGAAACAAGGATTCTGTGGTTTATAGAATACTGATTTATTCCTAATGTCAGACTTAGGAACTACAGTTGGCTTCTTTTTACTCCTCCTGCAATCAATAGCAAGATGATTAGAATTACCACAGTTAAAACATACTTTTCTTGGTGCATTCGGAATATACTTATAATTATTCTCCTTGTTTATTCCAACTTTACCATTCCTGTTCCTTTTGATAGTTGGAACTCTCTTCCTATCTGTTACCTCACAGATTCTGTCCCTCAATTGCTTTTTGGACAAAAGACCTACATTTTTGTTTTTGACAGTTCTAGACTCAGAATGATGTGTAGAAGTAGACCCCTCTTCTGAAGTAGATTTGGGAATTTCTGGATACACATAATTAACTGGCTTTAGTTTGGTTTTGGTACTGTCTGTAACATATCTGTAGGTTTTTGGATTTGTTGAGTTATTAACTATAACTCTTCCAGGGTTAGATGAAACAACCTTTCCTTTGTCCTTTTTCTCATTTTCTGGTTTATACCCTAGACACTCTTTCCAGTTTTTATCAGAAATGATTTCATGAGTTTTTGTACCAGAATGTGTCCAGGTTCTGAGTTTTTCATTAGCATCTTTAAGTTGCCTCTCAAGTTCATTACATTTAAACTCCATTTCAAGTTTCATGTGTTTAGCATTATCACATTCTGCTTGAACTTCATGCAAGAAAATTAACTCAGCTTCTAGATGATCATTTCTCTTAACAACCTCTGCCATTTCAGATTTTATTCTTGTATTTTCAAGAGATTGACTCCTAAAACTAATATGCAGAGATTTTAAGAAAGATCTTAGCTCAGAAACATTATTAGTATCAAAATCAAATAAAACTTCAGATACCTTGGTTTCACCAGCAGAAGTCTCATCAGTTTTAGCCATCAAAGCATAATTCACTTTCTCCTCTTCAGAGTCAGATGATGAGTCCATCCAATCCTTGCTTGAAGAAATGAGAGCTTTGGTTTTGGTCTTCTTGCACTTAGTTGCAAAATGACCCATCCCATCACAGTTATAGCATCTGATTTTTGACTTGTCAAACTTGCTGCTTTTGCCTTCTTTCTTCTTGTACCTGTCTTTGTCAGCATTGAAGGTTTTCTTCTGGAATTTCCCTTGCTTCCTAGCCTTTCTGAATTTCATCTTTTTGAAGCCCTTGACTATCATAGCAACCATTTCCATCATATCAGAATCAGTAGAGTCATCATCAGTATCAGGATCAGACTCAGTATCAGTATCTGATGATGAGTCATCAGGAATTGACTCTTCCACTCTACTCTTTCGGTTATAAACCTCCTCAGCTTTTCCCTTTGATTTTGATTCAACATTCAGAGCAACAGATTTTGCTTTGACATTTTTCTTGTTCTTCCTCTGTTGAACCTCAAGATCATGAGTTCTTAGCATTCCATAGACTTCATCAAGAGACAGCATCTTCAAATCATATTGATGCCTTATGATTGAAGCTTGAGTATCCCACTCTTCAGTTAAAGCTCTGAGAAACTTGGTATTCGAATCCTCTGGATCATACTCTTTGCCAACCAGTGATAGATTGTTCAGTAAAGTCAAGAATCTATCGTACATATCAGTAAGGCTTTCATCAGATTTAGCATCGAATTGCTCATACTCCTGAATTAACAGAGCCCTTCTGTTTCTTTTGATAGATTCAGTACCTTGACATTGAGTTTCCAAAGTATCCCAAATTTCCTTTGCAGTCTTGCATGCTATTACCCTGTTAGACATGACATTATCAAGACTGTTATGCAAAATATTCTTTACCTTTGCATCTTTGAGTACTTGAACCTTTTCTTCTGTCGTCCATTCATTCTTTGCCTTAATGACATAGTGTTCAGCAACAGTCTCTGTTCTTGCAACTAGTTTTGTTGGAAGAAATGGTCCATCATTGATCCTGTCAAGATAGTCAGGATCAGTTGCTTCTAGATACATCAACATTTTCACTTTCCAGGTTGGATACTCGGTCCTCTTGAGAATTGGAATTTTAATGCTTTCATACTTGCTTGTCGACATCTTAAGATCGTTACTGATTAAAATTAATCAGTTTAGCTCTGATACCAATTGTTGCCCAGTAAATAACAATTGTAGAAGGGGGTTGAATACAATTGTATAAGATTTTCGACTAAAAACAAATAACACAAGTATGAATCAATAACAGCTTTATTAACTCTGATATAAAACTGTTACAAAACTCTCTTAAGAAATTCTTATGTTCTTAAGAGCTGCTAGGTTACAATATAACTCGTGTAAGCGATTACAAAATGTAAAACCTAAACTGTGTTTATATAATGTACACAGTTGCACTATCAATTACAAGATATTCTAAATCAATTACATATATCTCTGAATGCATATCTTGTATGATAGCTGCCTTCCTACAAATTAGGAACCGACATATCAATCTTCCTTGATCTCTGGTCTGATGAGAATCTTCATCAAATACTGACCAGCTTCTAATCCTGATAGTCCAATACTGACGGTGCATTCCTGATGACGTCAGCATCAGTATCTGATCAGTAATGCCCAGATCCTGATCATCTCTTGAATCAATATCTAACAAGTTCCTTAATTACAGAAATCTGAGTATCCCTGTTCCAGTTTATGATCATGATTATCCACGTAAGCACACAGTCATTAAAGACAAAAAGATCAGGAGATAAACATCAAAGCATCATTCAGTGAGTTACATGTCAAGGATTGTCTCACAAACTCTCACATCACACAAGTGTTTAGGTGAAGTGTTTACTCTCAGATTCAATCAGTAAAAGCAGATACTACCATAAGCTTGAATGTCCACCATATCTACACCACTTCGATTACATATATGCACAAATCAAAAGGACTTTGTTCAGGGTTTTAATTGAGTGAAATCAAACAGATGAGAAGAGATGTTTTTGAATGAGAATTTCGAACTGAACAATTTATTTGATCAAAATGTTCAGTCAAATGGTTAGTACATTTTTGTACAAGATGATCAGTATATATACCTTTTTTTTTTTTTTTTTTTATTTACATATATATATACTGAGTAAGATATCTTTTCTTGAGAAATACTCACCTGCTTGAATTTGATTTAACAAACGAATATAACTGCTCTTAATACGTCAGTATTCAAGAAAAATGAGCAGTTAATTTGGCTCAAAGGGTTTACTAAGGGTAGTGTTTTATGAACAGTGTTTATTATCAGTGTTCAAAGATGTTTTGAACAGTGTTTGAAGAAAGATGGTTAATCCTAATGCCTTTATCATCTTTATGCACACATATATCATGTAGTCCCAAAATGGTTTAATGCAAGTTCTAGAGCAACATACTTACTGATGAACATCACACAACAATAAAATCTGATTGATATAAAATGTATCAATCACTTATTCAGCTCAAAATCTCACAGGGTTCAGACATGAACTGGTTCTCACCAAACTAAACAATGACACATCTCAAGTTTTAAAATTTTCACAAGTGCAAACACAGAATCATCAAGAATCAAGTATGACTTGGAAACAGAGTGTCACTAATCAGAGTTTAGAGTTCATCAATATCAGAGTTATTCATGAGAGAAAATGCATACAGTATTCATAGATTCAGAGTTTAGGATCAAATAAACTAAGAGATGCTCTAAATATGAAACAATATCATGCTGTGTTAACTTACTGTGCTATTTCTGATTAGATTACAGTGACTCAAAAAGAATCTTGATTTTTCACTGAAAATCATGCTCTATACATTTTTCTTCATCGGTATTTTCATTCAGACAAAAATCAACTCAGAATTCACAGAGTTTAACAAACGTATTAACAGTGTATGACCAACAATCATGCTGACAGAGTTTAATTAACAATATTCACATAGCACTTTAGCAATTCACAGAAATATGAGCAACACATTTTATTAGAAAAGTTTGAGTCTAACCAACATGTTTAGTCAAAACCAGATACCATTCCTAGTTCATTGACCAGTCTTGTAAATGTTGCTTCACTTAGAGGCTTTGTGAAAACATCTGCAAGTTGTTGATCTGTAGGCACAAAGTGAAGCTCTATGTTGCCTTCCTCTACATGCTCTCTGATAAAGTGATACCTTATGCTGATGTGCTTGGTCATTGAGTGTTGTACTGGATTACCTGTCATTGCAATAGCACTTTGATTATCACAGAAAATAGGTATTTTACTATACCTCAACCCATAATCCAGTAGTTGATTTTTCATCCATAAAATCTGTGCACAACAGCTACCAGCAGCAATATACTCTGCTTCAGCTGTAGATGTAGATATTGACTTCTGTTTCTTGCTGTACCAAGACACTAGTCTGTCACCAAGAAATTGACAACTTCCACTTGTGCTTTTTCTGTCAATCTTACAGCCAGCAAAATCTGCATCAGAGTAACCAAGTAGCTTAAAATCTGATTCTCTTGGGTACCACAGTCCTAAGGTTACAGTGCCCTTGAGATATTTGAAAATCCTCTTCACAGCTGTTAAATGTGGTTCCCTTGGATCTGCCTGAAATCTTGCACACAGACAGGTGGCATACATAATATCAGGTCTACTAGCTGTTAAATAGAGTAGAGAACCAATCATCCCTCTGTAACTTGTCATATCCACTGATGAGCCTGTATCTTTGTCCAGTTTTGTTGCAGTTGCCATGGGAGTTGTTGCAGATGAACAGTCAAGCATGCCAAATTTCTTGAGTAGATTTCTGGTATATTTTGCTTGATTAATGAAAATTCCATCATCTGTTTGCTTCACCTGTAAGCCTAGAAAATAGCTTAACTCTCCCATCATACTCATTTGATATCTAGATTGCATGAGCTTGGCAAATTTCTTACAGAGTTTATCATTAGTAGATCCAAAAATGATATCATCTACATATATCTGTACTAAGAGCAGGTCATTACCAGATTGAAAGTAAAACAGAGTTTTGTCAATAGTACCTCTGTGAAACCCACTTTCTAGTAGAAATTTAGCAAGTGTTTCATACCATGCCCTAGGTGCCTGTTTGAGTCCATAGAGTGCTTTGTCTAACCTGTAGACATGATCTGGATATTTTGGATCTACAAAACCAGGTGGTTGTTCAACAAATACTTCTTCTTCAAGTTTTCCATTCAGAAAAGCACTTTTCACATCCATTTGAAAAACCTTGAATTTCTTGTGAGAAGCATAGGCAAGAAACATCCTTATTGCCTCCAATCTGGCAACTGGTGCAAAAGTCTCATCATAATCTATTCCTTCCTGCTGTGAATAGCCTTTAGCTACCAGTCTTGCTTTGTTCCTTGTGATTACACCATCACTGTCAGTTTTATTTCTGAAAACCCATTTAGTACCAACAATAGATCTGTTCTTTGGCCTTGGTACAAGGGTCCACACCTCATTTCTCTCAAATTCATTTAGCTCTTCTTGCATTGCTGTTATCCAGTCAGCATCTTTCAGAGCTTCTTCTACTTTCTTTGGCTCAGTTTGTGACAAGAATGCATGAAACAGACATTCGTTTGTTGTTGCACTTCTTGTCCTTACTCTTGCATCTGGATCACCAATAATCAAATCGGGTGTGTGAGATTTAGTCCATTTTCTTGCAGAAGGCAGATTGCTTCTGTCATCATGTGATCCTCCCCCTTGATCCATGCTCTCCTGATTTTCTTGGTGTCTCTCTTCATTTTCAGATGCTCCCCCTGAATGTGACTGCTCAGAATTTGAATGATCAGAGTTTGAATCAACAGTGTTTGATTCAGAGTTATCAATTGAGTCACTATCAGTGTTTGAATTTTCACTTTGATGTGATTCTTCATGCTCCCCCTCAACTGGTTCTTCCCTTGTTTCTGATTGAAAAGTTTCTTCAGTGTTTACCAGTAGAGGTTCAGAATTGACCTCAACAGTGTTTGTCAGATCTGTATCATCCGAGTTTAATAAATCTTCATTTTCAAAGTGCAGTTGATCATGCTCATTAACATCTTCAAGTCCAGTTATTTTCTTGTCATCAAATGACACATGAATAGACTCCATGATCACTCTGGTTCTCAGATTATAAACTCTGAATGCCTTTGTTGACAGTGGATAGCCAACAAAAATTCCTTCATCTGCCTTTAGGTCAAATTTGGTCAACTGTTCAGGATGAGTCTTCAACACAAAGCACTTGCATCCAAAAATATGAAAATATTTTAGATTTGGCTTCTTCTTCTTCACCATTTCATATGGTGTTTTACCATGCTTGTTGATCAGTGTTGCATTTTGAGTAAAACAAGCAGTTTGAACTGCTTCTGCCCAGAAATATGTTGGCAACTTTGCTTCATCTAGCATGGTTCTGGCAGCTTCTATCAAAGTTCTGTTCTTCCTCTCCACTACACCATTTTGTTGTGGAGTGCCAGGTGCAGAAAACTGTTGTTTGATCCCTTTACTCTTGCAAAATTCTTCCATAGATGAATTTCTGAACTCAGTTCCATTGTCACTTCTGATTATCTTCACTTGATGCTCTGACCCTTTGTCCAGTTGGATTATATGATCTGTCAGTGTTAAAGCTATTTCATCCTTCTTTGCAAGAAAATATACCCATGTGAATCTGGTATATTCATCAACAATGACTAATGCATATTTCTTCTTTCCAAGAGACATCACATTTACTGGACCAAAAAGATCAACATGTAGTAGATGATAAGGATCAGCAATTGAAGACTCAGATTTGCTTTTGAAAGAGGTTTTTCTCTGTTTGGCCTTTTGACAAGAATCACACAGGCCTTCTACATTCAACAAGGACTTTGGTAGACCTCTTACAAGATCATTCTTGATTAGCTCATTGATGTTGTTCAGGTTCAAATGAGAGAGTTTCTTGTGCCATTTCCAACTCTCTTCACTGGACATCCTTGTAGACAGACACACTGCTTTGCCATCAGTGTTTGTTGACAATTTGATTTCATAGATGTTATTGTGTCTGTTTCCAACTAGAGCAACTTTCCCTGTAGATTTACTGATCACTTGACAATATTCAGGCTGAAAATCCACATGATATCCTCTGTCACAGATTTGACTCACAGATAGCAGATCATGCTTGAGTCCTGGAACCAGAGCTACATTTGTGATGATGACATTTCCAAGATTAATATTGCCATATCCCAGTGTATGTCCTATGTTGCCATCTCCATAGGAAACTTCTGGGCCAGCCTTCTCCTCATACTCTGATAGCAGGGCTTTATTTCCAGTCATGTGTCCTGAACATCCACTGTCCACGACTAGGGTACTGACCCTGGTGCCCTGCAATCACAAACAATCACTGATTATTAGTTTTAAGGATCCAGACTTGCTTGGATCCTTTGACTTTCTTAATTCTGTTAGCTTTTGCAGCGGAATTCACAATAACAGAGTTTAAGCTAACTTTTTCAGAGTTTACATTTGCAGAGTTTACTTTAACCCATTTCAAATTTGGCTTGGGTTCATAGTAATTATAGTAAATAGCATGATAATCTCTGCAAGTGTAAATAGAATGCCATGTACTTCCACAGTGTTTACATAAAGTCTGTGGTCTAGTTCTCACATAATCATTTTTAACTGCAGTTTTAGAGGGCAAAGAATTAATGTTCTTATTCTTACTGCAGAAACTAGCAAGATGAATAGTACTACCACAATTAAAGCATGTTTTCCTGGGAGATAATGAAGCAAGCATTGGCTTAATTCCTGAGGTTATGCCTACTTTTCCATTTCTGTTTTTCTTAGGCATTCTCTGTTTGTTGACAGACTTTATCTCCTTAAGCTTATGCTTGAGTTGTTTATCTGTCATTAAGCCAATGTTAGCCTCTTTAACAAAAGTTTTAGCATATGACTCTTTAACAGCCTTTTTCTGTGCTTCAGTCTTAGGTCCACCTGTTCCCATGACATTACCCTCAGATGAACAATGTGGTCTAACTTTTACCTGATTTTCAAATCTAAGTTCATCTCCTACAGAGTAACCTAGACCTACTGTATCTGACTGAAACACTTCTTGAGTGTCTTTACCAGAGTGTGTCCAAGTTTTAATGATGTGTTTAGTATCCTCCAATTCAGATTCTAGTTGCTTATACTTACCTAGCAACTCCTGTTCAATAAGCACAACATCATCTCTCTCTTTTTGAATTTTATTCATGTTCTCTAGCTGTTCCTCAACAAGTTTATTTCTTTCTTTGAGTTGAGAACACTCAGACTTTATCCTTTCATTTTCTAAAGTCTGATCCCTATAACTGATATGCAATGCTTTAAGATAAATTCTCAATTCAGTTATATTATCAGTGTTATAAGCATAGGTAGTTGGAGGTACCTTGAGATCATCATTTTCAGTCTGAGTAGTAGCCATGAGAGCATAGTTGACTTCTTCATCTGAATCTGAAGTGTCTGCCCAGTCTCTGCCTTTGGTGTAGAGTGCCTTTTCAGTTTTACCCTTCTTGCACTCAGGAGCATAGTGACCCATCTCCTTACACTTGTAGCATTGAATCTCAGACTTATCTTTCTTACCAGATTTGAAGTCCTTTCCCTCAGATTTCTTAAAATTCTTCTTGTCAAACTTTGAGTAGTCCTTGGAGAATCTTTTTCCCTTCTTGAAGTTCTTGTATCCCATCTTCTTGAAGGTCTTTACCATCAATGCAACCATTTGCATCATCTCCTCATCATCTTCAGAATCAGATGATTCATCTGTGTTTGAGTCAACATCAGTGTTTGATGACTCATTCTCTGAATGTATGACTAAAGCTTTTCCTTTTGCCTTTCTCCTTGATGCTTCCTTCTTTGATGGTTTCTCCTCAACCTTAAGAGCAACAGACTTTGACTTTCTACTAGATCTTTTGTTTCTCTGCTCCAATTCCAATTCATGGGTTTTGAGCAGTCCATAAATTTCATCAATCTCTGTTTCACCAAGTTCATAATTATCTCTTATAGTGGTTGTTTTCACATCCCACTTTTCAGGTAGAGAGAGAAGAAACTTGAGATTTGAATCTTCTAAATCATACTCTTTGTTCACCAATGACAAATCATTGAGCAGTTTACAGAATCTGTCAAAAGTTTCTGTCATGGTTTCATCAGATTTTGCCTCAAAATGTTCATACTCCTGAGTGAGTATGTTCCTTCTGTTCTTCTTAATTGCAGGTGTTCCTTGACATCTAACCTCAAGTGCATCCCATATTTCCTTTGCAGTTGTGCAGTTTATCACTTTATTAGACATAACATTGTCTAACGCAATGTGAAGTAAATGCCTTACCTTCGCATCCTTTGCAATAGATGAAAGATCCTCAACAGTTAGATCTTTCTTCTCTTTTGGAATGACTTTTGATTCCTCACCAGCAGCAGCAGCAGATAACTTTGTAGGTTTGTGAGGACCTTCATAAATTCTGTCCAGATATTCTGGATCTGTGGCCTCCAGAAACATGGTCATCTTCACCTTCCAAATTGCATACTCTAATGGCCTCAGTATAGGAACCCTAATTGTTTCATACCTACTAACAGTAGTAGGGGCTTTCTCAGATGGTGGAGGTATCTCTGCCATTGATTACTATTGTGTTTGGATCTTTAACTGTAATAAAGTAACAGATTTGGCTCTGATACCACTTGTTAGGTCGAATACACAATATATAATCAATTACTGTATGAATAAGTAACAAGAACACACGTTTTAACTCTTAAAACTGTTTGGAATTAATAATTCCTCTCTCGGTGATGTAAAGTATCACAGAGAGCTGCTTAGGTTACAAGAATGATATTCGTTCACAATGGATACCCTTCTAGGGTTAACCTAAATGTATTTATATGATATACAGCTACGTACAATCGTAAATTGATTCTCCTAAAATTAAGCTATACAATTGATATCAATTACGATTGCTACACGTCTTCTAAGTCAACTAAATCTCTTTGACAGCTATCCAATCTTCAAAGATATCGCTTCCATATTAATATTAAATTAATCTTCAAACTCTGTTGACTTGTAGACGCTCCCAGTAGACAGACTTTAGCAAACTCTGTTCTCTCCACGCTAACAGTGTTTGCGCTTCCATGTATTCAGCTATCAGTGTTTACGCTTTCCTCTGTCAGCGTTTGCGCTTCCAGCAATCAGCGTATACTCAAACTCTGTTACAACTGCTTTCAATAACAAGTTAAACTCTCTTTACCTGTAACACTTAAACACTGACATTAAATCACATCAATTATATCTAACATTTATGTCTATTTAATTGTGAGTTTATCTGATTATTGTGGATTAATTCTTGATTTACTGTGTGATTATTTTTAAATCCATAATAATTAGAAGTATTATATGTGTATGTGTATAGACTGATAGGTTTCGACGATAAGATGTTTTTTCGGCCGACAGGTTTCGGTGATAAGATGTTTTCTCGGCTAATTAGGTAGTTAGGTGAGAAATTATGGAGCGGTGTTATTTTTCAAACATAACCTGTCACTATTACACCTAACCCACTAATACTTGAAATCTTATAAATGATGAGTTTTTGTTTGTGTTTAACATCATCAATTTTCAGATATACATAGCATACACACACAATTGTTGAATATTTCAAGCTTTGACCGGAAAGATCTCACAATCTAGCTGGTGGTTTTTAGAGCGGATTTCATATTCTTGTTATACGCACTAACCCTTGTTTTTGAATTTCCTCAAAGTTTTTGAAAATGGCATTGCAGGGAAGCTTTTTAATTGCTAAAGTTAATCCTGTTTCTATTCAGCAAATCGAAACCATTCAGGATGAGCAATTTCGGGCTTGGACACAATTTCTCAATGAACATTCATTAATCCGTTATGCTTTAGTTACACAGGTGCAGCTTAACCATGATGCATTGTGTGAACTGTATTGCAGTGCGGTTAACACTTCTGGACAGGACGGGTGTGCATTCACATATCGACTATTTGGTAGGTCGATTAGGGTCACTGAACGAGATGTTAATCGAATTCTTCATTTTCCTATGGAAAATCTCGTTTCTGATCCTACACCTGAACAGATTGAAATGTTCTTTCGTTTTATAAGGTACCAAGATGGCAATTTCAATACTGGTAATCTTTCTAGAACGTTTCTAACCCAGTACTGGAATTTCTTCTTTCACACTCTTAACCATGTTTTTTCCTCATATAGAACAAATCAAGATCGAATACCTGAATTTATTCAAATAATAGGGTATGCGGTCGCCAATAATTTGAGGATTAATTTTGGAAAAATAGTGCTTGGTCAAATCATTTTAAAAATGAAACGCTTGGGAACAAGAGATGTTCGGACTCAAAATGTCAAATGTCTATATCCAAGGTTTCTACAGTTAATATTAAATGATTGTTTGATTGATGAAGACAGGGTACGCTTGGAAAATGGTCAAAAGGTGGAATGTTCCTCCATAAAGACGAATGTAATTAATTACATAAGCAAAAAGAAATATACGGATGTGCCTACAGTCCTAACTGAATATCTAAAGACTGTCCCACTTCCGTTGTTACCACGACCAGTGAGAGCAGGTATACGACAAGGTAATATTTCAATCCCTGCTATTCCAACCTTTGTATTCCCTATTGTGTCACAGGAAATACAGTTTCTACAGCCCCCAGTGGCCATCTTACCCGACCAAGAGCATGAAATCCCACCGACTCTAACACAGGTCGAAGAGCCCATTCTACAAATGCAAACACAAACACATCAAACTCCTACACCTCAATTGTCACTTAAACGACCAGTCATCCACATTATTGAGGGAGATAGTGCCTCAGCAGCACCACATAAGGAGTTAGTTACAACAGCCGCTCTACCTCATTCTAAACGAAGTAAACCCAATGAACCTGAGGTAACGGCAACTGTTAGTGAAACAATTCTTTCTTATCCAATGAGTGCAAATGTAAATGAGGTAGAATTGACGGGAGCAACTATCTTGAGTTCCATTTCACGGAACATACGAGTGGTTGATGATCTTTCTAAAGATCAAATGCCTTCACAGGCATCCGAGGTGGAATTACCTACCTCAATAACTGCTGGTGAATCTTCCATTTTACGGAATGATCCATTGGTGGGTGGTTCTTTTATGAACCAAGTGTCTTCACAGACGTACGAGGGAAACTTGGGTTTTGTGCCATTTAATCGATTCAAGTTTAACCTCCCAGAGGGAAAATCTCTGGATCTCTTTCGAGATTTACCACTTTTTACCAGTGGTCGGCAACTCGCTTCACGCGAGGACGGAAGCTCACGAACTTTCATTGCACCATCTGTGACCTCTGAAAAAGGGGCTAGGATGATTTCATTTGCAGGTACACATATCGGTGGAAGCTCTAGAGGAAAGTTGAGGGAAACACCAACAGAACATGTAAGTGTAACCCAAACCACTAAACCGAGTGAATATAGAGTGTTGAGTGAAACACCTGCAGAACGTACAAGTGAGCAACCTACTCAACCACATGCACCTGTAACCAGAAAAGAATACAGCAGACTCCTTACACGGGTCCAAACAATGGAGAAAGAGTTGAAAAATATCTGTAAGTCCATTGCAGAAATCAAAAATTTGCAACTTATTCAACATGATGCATTCCAGGTTCAATTAAGTTCCATGGCATCCCAGTTTAGTCATGCAATTCATTCCTTGGGGAAGACAGCTTCGTCTAATTTACCAACTCCACATCCTACTACTCTGGAGGATAACCCAACTGAGGGGGAGAAGGTGGATGATCAAGAAAATTCTACTAGGCGTAAGGGCAAGGAAAAGGTTGTTGACACGGAATTAACTTTATTTTGGGAAAGGAAAAGCTAATGGGAGTATTAGTGTTATGTGGAAAGAAAGCAAAGGCAAACTTGAAGATATGTTCAGTCTACAGGAACAATTGTCTTGCACTTGGTTAATTTTTAGAAATCTGGAAAATGTATATATATGATCCAGAATACACTTTAATATTATTTATCTTTGTATTTTATTTGTATCAGTTGAGTTATCCTCTAGGTATTTGCTTGTCAAACCCTAACAATCAAATAGGGGGAGATTGTAAAGTATAATGAAATGTAATATGTAATGGCGGACATATATAACTCAACTAGGATAAAAGATAAATAATATTAACTCTATACAGGGATCGTGAAATTTGAAGAACAGGCACCAACAAGGATCAAGTCGCTGAAAGAAGTTCATTAACATGATCAAGCCTCAGTGACATAATAAGATGTACAGATGATTCAGTTGAAGGGCCAAAAGATTTCATGTATTTGAAGATATTGCTGCAGGCTAATGTAACGAAGGTGTGAAGATCAAGATCAGTGATAGTCACTTGTGAACCAGACCAGTGCACCAAGTGTCAACACATACGGGAAGGATCAACACATTAATTCATAGAAAGAATTGCCAAAGCCTATTGACGATCAAGGACAGACATAATATCTCAAGGTATTGTCAAAAGTTAATTTACTCTGAAAATTAAATAAGTAATAGATTAATTAATTATTTATAACAAAATAATTAAATTAATCTGGTACTTGAATTATTTTCTGAGGTGAATTAAAACAGCAGAATAAACAGAAGAGAGAAAATTAATAGTATCCAAAATCACTATTCATATGAATAGTAACCGAAATCACTATTCACATGAATAGTAACCGAAATTACTATTCATGAATAGTACCCAAAAGTACTATTCATAAAGTAAGAA
Source organism: Kitagawia praeruptora (assembly GCA_037693485.1). Lineage (NCBI taxonomy): Eukaryota > Viridiplantae > Streptophyta > Magnoliopsida > Apiales > Apiaceae > Kitagawia > Kitagawia praeruptora. The sequence continues at coordinate 45,416,249 of CM075354.1, forward strand.
ACATGTGGGGCCCACATGAATTAAAAATTCAAAGTAAAACTTTGAATTTGAAAAGGCAGTGTATTGAAAATTCAGTGTGTTGAAAATTCAAAGTAAAACTTTGAATTTGAAAAGGCAGTGTGTTGAAAATTCAGTTTAATATACGTAATCAGTTACGTATATTAACTGCATAGTGACTTTCTGAAAACCTATAAATAGGCCCGTTGTATTTCATTTCAAAACACACCTCAACACACAACTTTCTCTCTCTCTTAAATATCTTCTCTGTGTAAGCTGCTAGACAGTCCATCTAGTAGGAAAGCCGGCTTAGCCCGCTTTCAGGAAGTGTCGGATAGAAGGTCCTCGTGCCTAAACTATCCTTAGGAGTGTTCGAGTTTTTGAAGCTAATCCGTTGGATTAGAAGTTGTAACACCCCTTGGGTTTTTATCAGTTCAAAGATATTTTCCCGAACCAATTGTTTTATTTCGATTCAGTTGTTGACCTCATTTTTCACATCTCGAAAATCGAAATATTTTTAAATAACGTATTCAACCCCCCTTCTACGTTATTACGGACCTAACAAATTATCACGAGTATAATTAATATACTTGAGTGATGTGATCATTGATATAGCGTAAGTAATTGTTAATGCTAGGGGTTGTTCCCTAGGGCTTACGAATATCAATAATTGATTGTCACGTGTATCATTAAAATGCGTGAGTGATACGATTATTGATGTAGCGTAAGTAGTAGTTAATGCTAATATAAATTATTATGTGTTTACTGCATGTCGAGGCAGAATTTCTTATGTGCTAGGTGCCGCATGTCTGGGCGGGAACTTTCTTTATTTGTGCACTTTTATGTTGCTGCAAGTTGAGGTAGCTTGATTTTTGGTATATATATAGTTAAAACTCCTTGAGTTGTTGAATTGAAAAACAGGTGGATAGTCCGATAAACGAATACTACATGCCGAAATTTTCTAAAAATCCCCTGCAAATCTATTTAAAACCTATTTAACTTATTTAATTTCAATGCTTGAAGGTGTGTTATGATTACTAAGGGTTTAAGTATATGTATCAGTTGATTATTTCGAGAATATGTCGTGGTTTTAAATATTAAGTGGTTGTGTTGTTTTGAAATGGTTATGTGATGTGCTTATGTGACTTAGTTGATTATAGTAAGATTGTTATGTGAATATGAATGAATATGTCTATATGTATTGTATATGTAAGCGTTATAGGATGCGCATGGGTAGAATAGAGCAAACGATAAGGTTTTGCTTGAATTAGTACTGAAATAGTGATTGACCTTGTAAAGGTTCGAATGGGAGACCTGGCCAAGGACAGTGCGCGGATAATTTGAAGGACGAATAGAAGGACAAGTATTAAAGCCGACGGGTAAACTGACGTGAGAGCTGGTGAGTTACGAAGTAGGAAAGGGAGGTAGGGCCAAATGAAAGGCTAGCAACTAAAGGCTGTCTTGAAACTTAGTTGAGGATCGAGGTGAAAATCAGGAACTCCGTAAATCGAGGCAAGTGTCTTGCTCTTCACTTATCATTCAAGTATTCCTTTGTTGTACGGATTGATCAAGTATGTTTAGAAAATGATATACTTCTTCAATTAGCGTGAAAATGTTTATGTTTCCCCACCCATAGTTCAAATACCAAATTTTTAAAGGATCTTACCAATAACCTTTTTCCATAAAATAATTTACTCATGGTATGTCATTGGATTCCTCGATGGAATGCCATTTCTTTTATTTTATTTTCCTTGAAAAATGTTTAAGGGATTTTCTAAATAGAGAGAATCCAAGTTTTAAATCCCCATAAATACCTGTTAATAGAATTCTTGACTTTTAGCATATTTTTACCAATGGATTTCCTTTTCGAAAATGTTTTCCCTAAACCGAACCTTTATTACTCACCCTGAAATTATCTTACAAATAATTGTTTTAATCTACTTTATTCACCTATGTGGACTCAAACCATTCAACGTGTCGTAAAAATTTTATTAAACGCGCTGAGCTTGATTATACCCCTACTCCAACTTAGAATTTTACTTGTTGATAATCTTGTTGCACTTTATATCTTTTATTGTTTCCAAAGTTCGAATCTTTCTTTAATCAAGTTAATGATGTTATGTCTCCAATTACTTATATCTATCTCGTCGCTATGAATTCAAAGTATTGTTCTATATATTCTCCACCCCACTTATTACCGAACTTGTCGGTATTTATTAAAGATCTTGATTAGTTGGCTATTCCTCTGTATTGTATCGAACTTGTCGATACTTGATGATATAAATTGTTCTCCTGTTGATTCTTCAAATTATGAGTTGTCATCCTGGAACGTGAGTTTTCCAGTTGGTTGATTGACAAAGGTTGTCGATTGTTCCGACACCTAATGCGTGTGACATAGAATTGGAAATGTTTTTAAAACAGATGTCCCTTCGGGGAGACCATATTATGGTCAACAGATGTCCCTTCGGGGAGACCAGATTAATGGTCAGAAGTTAAGGCCAATGTGTGTCATGGATCCAATTAAGGACATTGCTGTGTGCGTTTGTCCGGGGTTGGTGCGTTACTGATCAGCAGCCTAACCTTGATGTTTTTTTTAAATAAATAAAAAATTCCAATTCTAATCTATACTCTGAGATTGAGATGTTCAGTTTTTGACTCCTTGGAAGTCTGTTTTAATAATAATTTGATATCAGAACTCTTACATGTTCTAGTTTCTGATGCACCTTATTAATGGCGAATTGTTGGCCCTCGTGGCAATCTAAAAGTTGATATAACTGATTCTTTCTTAGAATGAGATGAAACTCCTTTGTTTATCAGAATTGTCATCGTTATTGAAATTGTTATCACTATTTACACTTGCTGAGCATTGTTGGCTCACTCTTGCTTTTGTTTATTTCTCCAGTTGTTAGAGATAATCAGAGAACCTAGTGGTTAGTTGGTATTGCTTTTTAGGCAACGAGAGGAGACGTTCGAGTTATGGGCTTTTTCGATTAATGGATTGGGAGTTGTCAAGGTTGGATATGTAGTTAGACAATGATTTTGTTTATTCATAAAAATTGTATAACATTTTATTCTGAGGTTGGATTGTAATAATATAATTTGGTAGTTTGTTTCATACCATAACCTGTATGCGATCTTGGTTAGGGGTTTTATCATTATATGTTGTATATATCCAGGATTGTTTGTAGTTGTTTGTGGTTAGTAGCCCCAGATATGTACCCCGGATTTTGGGATGCTACACTTGTTGTGTTGGTAACTTGGAAGATTGCAATTTACTTAGTTTTATTTCTCCAGCAAATTATTTATTGTATGCAATGTGTTTGATAAAATATCACAACCAACTCAAAAACCCCCCACCATTTTACTTTACACTAATTGAACGCTATTCCCTTTGAGTTCGATCCCTACTTGCCACATTTTCTATATTTTATAGTTAAGTGCGAACATAATATAGTTTAAATATTTATTTTCAATTTGGCGCGTCGACGACGGACGTGGCCAATAATGTAAATTAAATTCCCAATGATTTGATTTGCTTCACTTATATTTATGTAATTTGTACCTATATATCATTTTGTTATTTTATTTTATAGTTGGTGTCTCAAACTCTTATAACGTATTAACATAATATCTCAAACATTAAAGTATTAATGTACATTGTTTGTTTATATAATTAATTTTAAGCCAATCATATCATCTTATAATTAAAAATAGAAACATGTTGGTAATTTATAATACTATATTGAGTAAAAAGCAAAATAGTAACCGTAATTTACATTGAATTGCAAAAAAATGATTGAACTTTCAAATTTTAATTGATCTTGTAAAGCCCAATTAAATTAGGGCCAATCGAGATCATTCGGTCAACTAAAGGTTCTCTATCACTTTTGGCCATAAGGATTCCCGTATCTAACTCCCCTATAAATATACGATTTTATCCTTATATATTATAAAATTACATTGATTTGCCACTCCCTCATTTGAATAGAAAAAATATGGTACATAATTATATACATTAATTTCAAAATTTTATTCCACTATCTTATTTTAAATGAGTTAGTTTGTTTTTGTTATGACTTGAATCATTAACCTCGTCCAAACAATTAAGTCTTTCTATCATTGTACTACATATATTTATTCTATTTTTACTACTACTGTAATTTTTGAGCAAAAGATAATGGTGACTCTCATTACTTTTAAAATTTTGTATTTTAGTTTACAAAACATGGTACATGATTATATATACAACTAATTTAAAAATTTAATAATAATTTCACGTGATGTAAATTGGTTTATTTTCAATTAATTAAACATTTCTTACATATAATATTAACTATAACATATTTTATAGTTTTACATAACAATATATAATTAAATGATTATATCCTTAAAACTGTCAGATAGTACAAAAGTTAAAAAAATGCAGATAAGTTGAGAAAAATAAACTTTCTTGAAAAATGATCATATAATATATAATAATACAAATTATAGGAATCAGTTCATATGTACATCGATTAAAAGTCGGATGATACACATAGAGAAATTTTGGTTGGAAGAATAAAAAGTTCAAAATAAATTGTAAAAAGTATTAAAATATACAGTCAAATTAACAAATATCTTAGAAAATAGGATATTGCATAGCATACACACACAAAAAATATTATGATCGATCAATCACATTTTATATTCCGAGTTATTTAAAATTATTTGCCTAAAAAGATAAAATTTTAAAATACGCAATTCATTTTTTACATACTGATTGGACAACATCTTTATTGTGAAATATTAGGTTTCTTGAATTGTCAAAACTATAACTGTTATATGAATAAATATGTCATTCGTGTACGACTCATTTATTTTATGATTGTATTCTTAAATATACCTTGAAAGAGAAAAACATCAAAAGAACTTTATTCCTTCCTTTTATGTATTGACTAGATTCCTTATGAAAGAATGACAAGAAAATGAGGATAAAATATTAAAACGTATCATTCCAAAAATTGATTTGTAGTGATGAAAAACACCAAGGAGAACTAAACCGAAAACCCCCTTATTATTTAAATTTTATGTTCTCTTACAAAAACTTATTATAATAACAAATTATTAGATGTTTTCCACTTGTGACACAAATTTGTATAAATTTGTAAATGTGTTATACTATACCCAACACATACTATATCCAACACATTTACATGCCACGAAATATCTTGTTTTGAGTGCTTATCTGAATAAGTAAGTCAATTTTTATGTAAAACAAATTTGAACATTATAACAAACATGTTTTAACGGAAATTATACAATCATATTCATATACATTTTTTAAATCATAAAAATAAACAAGTTTACCTCAATTTCTTCAATTTCTAAAAAGTGACCCATAGTTCACACGAATTATTATGCTAGTTTGTCTTTAATATGAGAAATTGATGTAAATGTAAAGATCACGTCACTCCATTAACACTTAATTTTTAGTTATAAGATTTTTCATACCAACAATCACTCATTATCCACCAACGTCTCACATATAAATCGTCTTAGGTAGGGTAAACAATTATTTTTATTTTTCTAGGCCATGCTTTATAAATATCCAAACGGCTAAAATATTATAATTTTTGATTTTTACACACCACAAACTTTTATATAAGTATTTACTAGTCATGGTGCTCGCTATGCTTAGGAATTATTAAAAATAATTATTTGTAAATTAATTATTATTAGCGGATAACCCGTGTCAAGCACGAGCACAGATTGAACATACGATTGAGATTAAAATATTAATATTAATACTTTATTTAATGTTATAGATGTAAAGCATAATGTAATGTAATATGTAATAGAGGAAATATATAACTCAACTAGGATAAAAGATAAATAATATTAACTCTATACAGGGATCGTGAAAGTTGAAGAACAGGCATCAACAAGGATCAAGTCGCTGAAAGAAGTTCATTAACATGATCAAGCCTCAGTGACAAAATAAGATGTACAGATGATTCAGTTGAAGGGCCAAAAGATTCCAGTGATAAAGTTTTTATGGTTGCACAAATCTTAGCAGTGTTCTTAAAGACATGATACGAAGACCACGAGTGAATGTTAGTCGTCTGTGAACCAGACCAGTTGCACTAGGCGTCAACACCTCACAAAGGAATCAAAGTATCTAACTCAGAAAAACTGTTAAGAAATATGATTGAGTTTAGAGCAGTGTTGATATCCTCTAGTTAGTTGGAAGCTGAATATTTAAGGATGTCAAATTAAGAGGAAAATGAATAGTATCCAAAATTACTATTCATGTGAATAGTATCCGAAATTACTATTCATGCGAATAGTATCCGAAATTACTATTCATGTGAATAGTAACTGAAATTACCATTCATGTGAATAGTAACCAAAATACTATTCATTTGACAAAGTAAAAGCAAAAGGTAAAAAACATGTGGGACCATGTTCAAATCAAGAATGTTGAGAAACAACAATTCAGCAGAATTGTTTGAAAAGAAAAAAAAGAGGCAGCAAGCGGCGGAGGAAAAAAAGGCTGATAAAAACGTCAGCAGTTACGTTAATTTAGCTGCATAGTAACTTTCTAAAGTCTATAAATAGACCTGTTGTATTTCATTTCAAAACACACCTCAACACACAACTTTCTATTCTCTCTCTTATATCATCTCTATGTAAGCTGCTAGACAGTCCATCTAGTAGGAAAGCCGGCTTAGCCCGTTTTCAGGAAGTGTCGGGTAGAAGGTCCTCGTGCCTAAACTATCCTTAGGAGTGTTTGATTTTGTAGCTGATCCATATATAGGATTAGATTGTGTAGCAAACCTCCGGGTTTTATCTATTTAAAGATATTTCCCACAAAGTTGTGTTATTTCGATTTAGTATTTTTTTGATTTCATATCCACATCAAAAATCGAAATATTTTTAAATAACGTATTCAAACCCCCTTCTACGTTATTCCGGACCTAACAATAAAGAATTGAATATGAGATAAAACTAAAAAATTTAAAGTAAATAAATTTTTATAATTATGTAGTTATAAGGAATTTAGCGATACAAGATTTAAAACATGGTTTTTCACATTAATAAAAAGTATAGATTTCTTGTGTTCCATTATATATGTCCTTTATTCTTTTTGATGGGTGAAATTGGGCAAAATTTGACGAAATTTATATATATATATATATATATTGTATAATTATGGAAACAAAATAAATTGTATCATTAACAATTTATTGAATAATAGACATTATATCATTAACAAATAGAAAGTATGAAGAAATATTATAGATAAATCTCTTCCTATTAAACATATAATATAGTAACTAAGAAATATAAGAGAAGAGAGAAGAGAAAAGTGAGATTTGTATTAGTTTCAAGTGTCTATACAAACTTGTTGTGCCCAAAATTTGTAATGGATTTAATTTTAGGCCCATGGATGTTTGGGGGCCCAATTTGAGTGGTTTAAGTGATATTTGAGGAGGTTCAGTTTTGGAGGAAGCTCTGGAGGTGGAAAGTTTGATGGAAGCTCTAGAGGTTCCACTGTGGAGGTACGAATATGGAGGTAGCTTTGGAGATTCCGCTGTGGAGGTATGGGTTTAAAGGAAGTTGTGGAGGTGTACATTTGAAGGGTAGCTCTGGAGGTGGAGGTTCGGTTTAGAGGGAAGCTGTATAGGTGCAGGTGTGCTTACAGGCTCCACCTCTGTCTAACAGAAGTAAAGTTGGACAAGGACTCTTGTTCCTAAACTTTAGGAGCACGGAAATGGACTCAAGAGATGGACTTTGAGATGGATTCTACTACATCAAATGGGATATACACGTTATATACATAATATATGTGGATAATTACATGAAAATACATGGATAAATGGACTTCTAGTGTTATACTTCGAGTAGGACTCTACTAGGCAGCTGGCAGGGCTAAGGATAAGTGGTATTTCTGAGTAAAACTCTATCATTTTCGTGGCTTGATCATCAAGAAAGGAGTCCATGACCTAAAGAACTACATCGGGACTTGATTCCTATAAATAGGATATGTAGGCAATTGGCAAGGGGGTTCGGAAATTCACTTCTCGATACACAAGGCACGTGTACCCTCAGTGATCATATTCTGGACATATTTGGCCGGAGTTTTGCCATTGTTGTCCGGTGACCTTGCTAATTCAGTCCCAAAAACACCACAAATCTCCACCCACTTCGGCAGTTGGAGCTGGAGCTGAAGCTGCCAGCTGAAGCTGCGGACGTGCGAACCTGCTTCAACGTCCGATATCCAAGGAAAAATTCGGTTATTCCAGCGACATTCTCTCGGGGTGTTGTTGCGGAATTTTCTCACAACATTTTTGGCGCTAGAAGGAGGGGCAATCTCCGATCTTTTGAGAAGAAAAATGTCTAAAAGCTTCGGTGATGATCGTACCTTGAAGAACGATCGAGGTAAACTTGAAAATGTGCCCGAGAAGGAAATCTCAAGCAAGGATTTGACGGATTAAATTCCAAATAAGGGCAGGAGAATCATTACTCTAAAAAAAATCCGAAAAATTGGAGAAACGGAGGAGAAATCATGGCTTGTTTGAGAAAAGACATAAAGGATGATATATGGCTCAGAGATGCACATATTTTTGGCTTGATGGAAGAGACCTGAAAAGAATGGCCGGAGAATGAAGTTTTTTTTATGTTAATTTTCGATCAGAAATACCAAGAAACGAGGTCCCGTGATGAGAGCTTCCCCCAATCAGGGGTGCTGATATGTTTAACTAGATAGGTGAAGCTGAACATCAACCTGCTAATGGAGGTACGACCATCTAGAGAGGTTTGGTCGAGAGTTTCTAATGGCAAAGATAGGAGAGACCTCAATATCGAGGTTGCACCTATGAAAGAAGGTTTCCGTAAGCTAGAGCTGAAGATGGAAGCTCTGAACACAAAGCTTGCCCTGGAAAGGTCTGCTCAGAAGGAAAGAAGGAAGGAAGCCTATGAAGCTGGCTACAACATTGCCATCAACTACTATATCAAATCCACTCACCTCAGGTTCCCTGACCTAGACTGGTCCCAGCTTGGAGAAGATGCTGTTAAAGCGGTGGAGGATATCAAGAAAAAAGAGGCTGCCAAAATCAAGGTGGATGAAGTGAATCCAGCTGTTAAGGAGAATGAGGTGGAGGTTCCCATGAAAGAGACAGCTGAAGCTCAGGCAAATGCCTCCAACATAGCTGCTCCCATTTCCCCTGCTCCAACAATCCAGGAACACACCGATTGGAGGTGAACCTGCATGGGAAGGAAGGTGGAGCTAGATGCGAACCTCTTGACCAAAGAGGTACCAATGAACCAGGTTCGCAGTTGAAGTTGTTTATTCAATCTATTGGATATTTAGATGTAGCTGGACATGGAGATGGGAAAGGTGCAGCTGAAGAGGTGTAAGTACAGATGTGAAGGTGCAGGTACCTCACACAAAAGGAAATGAAATAGAAGTTCACCAGGGAGGTGCTCTGAAAAGAGAACCTCCAACACTGCTTTCGAGCTACAGACAACAAAGGCATGAGGAATGAGGATCATGGAAGAAGTTCAACTACTGGAATTAACAAGGAGTCGAATAACAAGAACCTCTACAAGAAGATTGAAGAGCAAAGGAAGCAATCTAGGTCAATCATGGCGGTTTTAGCACGCAAATTGAGGTTCGACAGTTGAACCTGGAGCTTCCACGATAACTGGCTATTGTAGTGGATTGAGGTTCTATAAAGGATTCACCTTATGCCCTGATGAATTTTTCTAAAGGAAGCTCAATGTAGAATAACGAAGGAAACGTGTTACCAGGTAGTCTTAATGGGGGAACCTCACGATGAAGGTTCCAGTTTTCCGAGGGGTAGTACCACCCATGTCATTAATGCAAATGGCTGCTCTAATGAAGGATAATGAAGGCAAGGCGCACCATGTGGAAATTATGACTAAGGATTTAAAAAAAATGTACAGGGAAACCTTGCGGAGTTCTTGGTTGGTCATGTGGCAGTACCTACAAAAGTTGGTGAAAGCAACTTATAGGGGTGCTCATAACGAAAGCTTCACCAATAGTGGAAGGTGGAAGCTCAGAATATGTAGTTGAAAACAATGAGCAAAGGGGGCCAAGGTATGATCTAGGTGATGCTGAAGCTCCAGCAATAAAGGCATCATGGAAGCTAAAGGCGAATTGGTACCTCTCATAAATTGAAGGGGCGAGAGCTATTCTGAAAAATATAGCAGGAGGGGAATATGAAGCCTCTAAGGTGCTCAACTGATAGAGGAGCCAACAATAAGGTTAAAAGAGGAAGCTCCTGGAAAGGAATCATCTCAGCTCGTGAAAACTTCAAGCAATATAATTATGGTGATCATCATGGTGAAGAATCTCGAGAAGGTTCACATACAGTAAGCCCCATTGGCATGATAAGGCATGATAAGTTGGAAGGTGTCCCACAAAGAGGTTCTGCTGCTATAAGCTTCTCAAATATTGGAAGCTGGGATTTAGGGATACCTCTTGGAAGGAATTGCAGAAGGAGCCGATGATAATAATCTCAATCAGGATCTGGAAATTTAGCTACTTGACAAAGAAGGAGATACGAACGACCTCTCAGTTATTAAAGGAAGTGGTGCGAGGTTCACATTCTGAGCTACCTACCATCCAACTGATGCAGAATGGAAATCTATGTTAAAGGCATGTAAGCAGGAACCTCTCAAGGGAAAATTCACCAGAAATTATGAAAGACTAGGAAAACAACAGAGCTGACAATGGAATCTTGGTTGGAGATGATTTGGACCTTTGTATGTTGAGACAATGGAATGGTTGGAGAGGATTTGGACCTTTGTATGTTGAGGCAATGGAAGGAAATCAGGTGCAACTGAAGACACCATCTCAAAATTGGTAGATGTCAGTATTCTTAATGAAATCTGAAGGATCGAAAGGCAACCTGGGTGGCACATGAGCGAAATATTCATCTCAGTTTCGAAGGTGAACCTTACAAGGAGGTTGTTATCTATCAAGAGGTAGCTCCCCCCAAGGCACTATCATTGGCAGTTTTCTTATTAAAAGGATGGAGGAAAGGCTGAAATACCTGGTAACAAATATACTTGGAGGTAGTGGCGGAAGCTACCAAGTGAAGGTCTAACAAAGAAGGATCTTTGTCAAGAAAAAGAAAAAGGTTAAAAACCTCCCATCAATAAGGAGAGGTGCAGCTACGCGTACGAGTTGAAAAGTCTGTTGGAGCTATGGATATATCAGCACCTGTTGGAGGAGCTACATTTATATCGGCACATATTGGAGCTACGGCTATCGGTATCTGTTGGAGCAAGATCTCAAAAGTATGCGTACCTGAAATCAGTCACAGAAGGTTCAAACAACTGAACCTATGGAGGTTGGAGTTATGTAATTTCTGACATCAGGGGAGTCATGGAACGGATATGTGTGGGTATACGTGCATCAAGCATGAGTTGCGAAAAGGTTTTACAGCTGGAATTATGGAGTCATCATTGAGGAAGAGTAACATGGTCTTTCATGGAAGGGGTATTACAAGTCGTGACTACTCCTTCTATGATACCTCTTATTTCTTACAATGAGTACGCTCACGTAAGCTTAGAGATTCATGGGGATGGATGGTCGAACTTGGCTGCGGATTATATAAGGTTCCTCTTGTATAAAATGGCTACAAGGAACCGGGGGGTAGTGGATGATATACTGCATAGGATGACATCTTGAAAGAGCTAAATTTTCAAGGAGCTGAAATTTTGACATAAATTAGTCAGGTTCATTGATATTCATCTACGGGTTGAAGGTTCATTCTTTTCACCAGCTGTTGCAGCTGTTGTAGGTTCATTTACACTCACCTGTGAGTAGCAGCTTCTTCGGTATTCACCTGCTGGTTGCAGGTTGATTGGATTTAGTTGCAGGTGCAGCTTCATTGGATTTCACCTGCTGGCTATAGGTTGATTGGTTTCAGCTGCTGGAGCAGCTTCCTTGGTATTAACCTGCTGGTTGCAGGTTGATTGGTTTCAGCTGCAGGAGCAGCTTCCTTGGTATTAACCTGCTGATTGCAGGTTGGTTGGTTTTAGTAGCTGGAGCAGCTTTTTTGGATTTTACCTGCTGGTTGCAGGTAGCTTCTTTGGTATTCACCTACTGATTACAAGTAGCTTCTTTGGCGTTAACCTGCTGGTTGCAGGTAGCTTCTTTGGTATTCACCTGCTGGTTGTAGGTTGATTGGATTTAGCTGCAGGTGCAGCTTCATTGGATTTTATCTACGGATTGTAGTTTCATTAGGAACTTACCTATTGGTTGCAGGTTCATTGACTTAACCTGCTGGCAGCAGGTTCATTGGTTTCATCTATAATATGCAGGTGCATTGGTTTTATCTATAGATTTTCGAGGATCTAAGTTCACATTTTTTTGGAGCTTCCCTAAATTTGCTAGCTCGCGATATTCAAGCTTGGACAAATTTGGATATTGGAATTGTGGAGAAACCTCCCCGGTAGACACCTTTTGGTAGGGATTCGGTAGACCTACATAGGCTTAGGAGATATAAAACGGTTTATTAGGTACGACTATCACATTTAGGTTCAGGTTTTGATATGTTTAGTCATCACTAAAATGTGTGTCATTTTATTTGCATGACCTATGTGGATTATATGTTTACATGATCTATGTGGATTATATGTTTATGTGTTTATTTGCTCTTTGTTTATGTGTGAATCTTGAATGGTTGGATCTAGTTCTTTATTATCGTTAGTCATATGCTAAATAACTAGGGGTAGTGGGGTATGGACCTTCTAGGTAGATTCTCTTAAGTATGAGCCTCTTAGGTACGAACCTCCACGGGGAGTATGGATCTGGCTCGCGAAGTTCCTTTGCTTATAGGATCGCGAGGTGCCTTGATGAAGCCAGGCTCGCGGAGTCTCTTGGCATATGGAATGGAAGCTGGATTGGATTGGAAGCTGGATTGGAATGGAAGCTGGATTGGATTGGAAGCTGGAATGGAATGGAAGCTGGACTGGATTGGAAGTTGGATATGGATTGGCACATGGAATGGCAGTGGAATGGTAATGGATTGGAATATGGATTGGAATAGGGATTGAAATTCGCATTGTACTATGAGCTCATCAAACCCTCGGTCGGAAGGGAAGCTCTTTTGTCATTGAAGATATGTTTTTTTTTTTTGGAAAATCCTCACGTCAATGGAATGATGTTTAAAGGCATGTGGAGCTCGATATGAGTTATGACTACATAAATTTTAAAAGGCCAAGTTTTGGAAGTGTGGTTTAACTACAACCCCTTATGGTTTATTGAGGTTCAGGTTCAGGTTCAGGTGTAGCTGCAGGTTTTTTGACCAGCTGCTTCACATCTGGCTAATATATTTGGAATTCAAGCTGAAGAAGGTTTTGCATATTGTATGGAAAGGAAGTTCGATGGCTCATAAGGAAGGGTTATAGGAAAGCTAGAACACATGTTGGGTGAAGGCTGTTGTTTGTGCGGATGTACGGATGTTTGGATTTATAAAATCGGATATGAGCTTCGACTGGATAGAAGGACATAACTTTCTTATGAGGTTCGAATTACGGGGAACCTCAAAGTGTTGGGTTTATGGAAATACGGAACAGAAGTAGGTTTCAATGGGAATCATGATCCTAAATGTTGGTGGAAAGGAATAATGTGCAGGAATACTTCAAAATAAAATAAACACGGATTGGTATGTCTTATCTCTTGGATTGAAGATGGGAACCTCTAGTTGAGTTACAAGATTTATGCCCACATAAGGCGGTTGGAATAAAAACAACGGAGGACTCAATAACGGCTGAAACTTATGGAGGACTCAGCTACAGCTCCCTTAACAGTTGTAGCTGATGCAGCTTGACATTCTGGAATGAATCCACGTCTTAAGAGCTTATCTCAGGGGTGTCCTTGCTGGAATCTCTATAAGGGCCAACAACTTCTAAACTTCTCAACAAGTTTAAGATTCAAGTTGGAGAAGGTTTTACATATCATGTTGAAGGGAAATCCAATGGCTCGGGGGGTACATCAGATTTTCGTCAAAGAGCTGGCAGATTGGAAAAGAGGTTCTCATCGTGAGCTTGCAGAGAGGGAGCTTCTACCAAGTAGGTTCGATGGCCGAACCTGGTCTAAAGCAGAACCACAAGGAAACAGATAAGTTCTATTCTCATGCTTTTACATATGCATTATCATACATGTTTTATGTGCATTGAAATAAATATTTCATAGCGTCACGCTAAAAACATCATTCGAACCTCATCTTTTCAAATGGATCATTATTTCTTGTAGTATATGAAATCATGTTTATCTAAATGTGCATATCTCATGATTTCAAGGAAACAAGTTTATATGGATTTATAAAGAAAAAGGCCATCATTTCATATACATTTATTAAATTATGCATGGTTTTCAAAAGGTGTTTTCAAAGTTGCTAGCTGAAGCTGTCAGGTAGGTACCTAGGCACGCTATATGCCCCATAATGTAACCACTTGGAAAGACATAACAGCAATTCAGGAGGTTTTCATAGCTGATCCCTTGGTCCCTCTTGTGGTACGTATTTGGAATCACTTATAACTTACAATGCTCGGAGGATCCTAAGGTTTATGGGAAAGGTCTGGAAAGTCCCACGATGCTGGGCATTATAGGGGAAGCCCTCAAAATACTTAACAACTTCTTTGGAGGTCCATTGTGATATGTCCGTGGAAATTTCTGAAAATAGTGGCATTATGTCTTGAAAAGTGTGTTCGCCAAGGTTCTGCTTGATTGTAGAGGCAACAACGGATTTCTAGACAAAATCATTTGCACCTGCATACTTACATGAATGTTTTCTATGTGTATGAGCTGTATGCATTATATAGGTGAGCTGTTTAGCTCCAACTACTAATCACTGTTTCTAGTTATTGTCATAGCTCAGGTTTGGAAGTTTAAGGTATCTTTACAACAGCAGGAGCTCTATACGGAAGCTCCATGGCATGGCTCACGAGGAATTCTTACACGAAGGTTATCTTAGCAGGAGAAAGGAGCATCTTGAGGAGTCAGGTTATGGTTTTCAAGGAAAAATGCTGGAAGCTAGTAAGTTCAGCTACGAAGCTAAGGATGCTTATAATAGGAGGTGGAACATCGTACGTGATCTATGGTATACGGATGGGTCTCATTTAAGGATTCAGATTGAGGTACATATGTAGAAGCATTGTGTTTCCTGTTTCTTATGCCGAGTTAGCTCATGTAACCTTGGAAGTACAGTGTTGAAGCTATATATCTGTCTGAGAAGGTAAGGAAGGATTGGGCCTCTTCTTGTATTGGTTCCTTTCGCATTTCATGACATCAAGGAACCGGGGGGTAGTTGTTGTGCCCAAAATTTGTAATGGATTTAATTTTAGGCCCATGGATGTTTGGGGGCCCAATTTGAGTGGTTTAAGTGATATTTGAGGAGGTTCAGTTTTGGAGGAAGCTCTGGAGGTGGAAAGTTTGATGGAAGCTCTAGAGGTTCCACTGTGGAGGTACGAATATGGAGGTAGCTTTGGAGA
Source organism: Kitagawia praeruptora (assembly GCA_037693485.1). NCBI lineage: Eukaryota > Viridiplantae > Streptophyta > Magnoliopsida > Apiales > Apiaceae > Kitagawia > Kitagawia praeruptora. The sequence continues at coordinate 45,431,756 of CM075354.1, forward strand.
TTCCGCTGTGGAGGTATGGGTTTAAAGGAAGTTGTGGAGGTGTACATTTGAAGGGTAGCTCTGGAGGTGGAGGTTCGGTTTAGAGGGAAGCTGTATAGGTGCAGGTGTGCTTATAGGCTCCACCTCTGTCTAACAGAAGTAAAGTTGGACAAGGACTCTTGTTCCTAAACTTTAGGAGCACGGAAATGGACTCAAGAGATGGACTTTGAGATGGATTCTACTACATCAAATGGGATATACACGTTATATACATAATATATGTGGATAATTACATGAAAATACATGGATAAATGGACTTCTAGTGTTATACTTCGAGTAGGACTCTACTAGGCAGCTGGCAGGGCTAAGGATAAGTGGTATTTCTGAGTAAAACTCTATCATTTTCGTGGCTTGATCATCAAGAAAGGAGTCCATGACCTAAAGAACTACATCGGGACTTGATTCCTATAAATAGGATATGTAGGCAGTTGGCAAGGGGGTTCGGAAATTCACTTCTCGATACACAAGGCACGAGTACCCTCAGTGATCATATTCTGGACATATTTGGCCGGAGTTTTGCCATTGTTGTCCGGTGACCTTGCTAATTCAGTCCCAAAAACACCACAAATCTCCACCCACTTCGGCAGTTGGAGCTGGAGCTGAAGCTGCGGACGTGCGAACCTGCTTCAACGTCCGATATCCAAGGAAAAATTCGGTTATTCCAGCAATATTCTCTCGGGGTGTTGTTGCGGAATTTTCTCATAACAAAACTCAAGTTGAAGGTCCATATATAGGTATATTACATGTAGGTTACAAGAAAATAAATAGCCAAAAATCTTAAACTATAATGACTTGAAAAGCCAAAGGTCTTGACTTGAAAAGCCAAAGGTCTAATACTAGATTATTCTAGAGACATCCACATATCATAACACTCCCCCTTGGATGTCTATTTTTCAATAATCATGCCTCGTTAAAACCTTTCTAGGAAAAAACCCATTGGGAAAAAATCCTAGTAAAGGAAAAAGAGTACATCGATTATGAAAATTTTATCTCAAGTCTTTGAGTCGTCGCATCCCAATTTTATGTACCAATTTTTCAAAAACTGATGGAGGTAGCGACTTCGTGAATAAATCTGCAAGGTTGTCACTCGAACGAATTTGTTGAATTTTAATTTCTCCATTTTCTTGAAGTTCATGTGTGAAGAAAAACTTGGGTGAGATATGTTTGGTATTGTCACCTTTAATATAGCCCTTCTTTAACTGCTCAATGCATGCTGTGTTGTCTTCAAACATTATTGTCGGGATCGTCATGTCATAATGCATGCCACATGACTCCCGAATATGCTGACATATTAACCTCAACCAGACACATTCTCGGCTGGCTTCATGAATCGCAAGAATTTCTGCATGATTAGAAGAGGTAGCAGCCAAACATTGTTTCACAGAGCGCCATGAGATGGCTGTATCTCCATAAGTAAACAAATAACCTGTTTGTGACCGAGCTTTGTCTGGGTCAGATAAATATCCTGCATCTGCGTAACCAGTTAGTACAGCTTTGGACTTATTATAATAAAATAGTCCCATATCGATTGTACCTCGGAGATATCGAAGAATATGCTTCACTCCATACCAATGTCTTCGTGTTGGAGCAGAACTATGTCTTGCTAACAAATTCACTGAAAATGCTATATCGGGGCGTGTATTATTAGCCAGATACATGAGTGCACCGATAGCATTAAGATATGGTACATATAATATATTAAACATATAATATAGTAAATCGTGCTGATAACGTATTAAACATATAATATAGTAACTAAGAAATATAAGAGAAGAGAGAAGAGAAAAGTGAGATTTGTATTAGTTTCAAGTGTCTATACAAACTCAAGTTGAAGGTCTATATATAGGTATATTACATGTAGGTTACAAGAAAATAAATAGCCAAAAATCTTAAACTATAATGACTTGAAAAGCCAAAGGTCTAATACTAGATTATTCTAGAGACATCCACATGTCATAACACTTCCAAATATATTGATGTATGTGTAAAAAGTAAAAAGAACCCATTATATTTATATGCTTTATTTGTAAATTTATCTGTGCTCAGATAATTATATGTTACAGAAAAATCACTCATTATATTTGAGGTAATTCCTTGCTATTCTTCCATTTGCTCCCCGAGGAAAAAACCCGCCCGGAGCACTCTCATTGCCACTACTGTTGGAAATATTGACTACTACAGCAACATAGAGGCAGTTATATATCGTATTTAACAAGCCAAGGCCAAGCAAACAATTAACGAAACAAAACATGAAGGTAAAAAGCAAGCATATCAGTAACTGTAAAAACGAAGGAAGAACAGAAGACATACCAGTAGCCATAGCTAAAGCAGTATATCAAACAAATATGTAACACAGCTGAGTCGTCAGGACTTGCACGAAGTACTGACTGTTCTTGAAGAGATAATTGCCCCCACTTACACTGTGTCAGGACTTGGCAATATTCTTCCAGGATAAAACAGCTCCGAGTTAGATGGTCACAGTCACCAGAAAACTCGACTTCGACTAGCACCTCAGTCGCCAGAAAAACCTACTGGTGGAGTACAGAATATAAAGGGAGAACAGAGTGTATAGAGAGAACAGAGTGTATAGAGAGAACAGTATCTTTACAATCAGTAGCTTAGGTCTCTATTTATAGGAGAGGCCCAAACGTAACTGATATCACCCAATTAATATTGTAACTCCCATTCTAATTAATTAGAATGAAATGGTCGATTTAATATAATCAAAACGGCTGTAACAGCTGATTTTATATTAAATAAATCGTAACAGTTACGTTATATATTTATCCACATTATGACTTCCAATTAATAGAATAAACACTCAGACTTTACTGTCAAAACCACGCAGAAGTTACTGTCAACAAGTCCCGACAGTACCTTTAAAGTAACTGTCATCAGTTTGAACTTGACAGTAAGTTTACTTTCTGACAGCAACCTTGTTCCTGACAGCAAGTTTACTCTCGAGAGTTTACAGGACTTAACTAGTAGTATAGTCCAACTCTTGACAGCATATTTATAATATTAAAATAAATCAATAATCCATGCAATAAAATTCCTCGCCCAGGTCGCCTCGCGTACGCGAGACGCCGAGACATTCGTCCAAATCGCCCTTCGACCGAGCCGACCCGAGTCGAGACGTGGCATGACGTGGCGGGGCGGGCGGCGGCGGCGCGCGGAGCACACAGTAACACCATGCACCATCATACACCTTAGTAGTTGTACACTACCCATGTTTGTGATTCTATATAAAGCCAACAACCCCCCTTATTTATTTCAATGTGGGATAAATACACATTCTCATTTCAAGCTTATTCAAGCTACTAACTTCAACTCCATTTCTCTATGGGTTTCACTAAGAAAATTACTTAGACCCATATATGAAAATTTAAGTTCCCATATCAAAGAACAATTTCCAATCGTTAAAATCCGGAATTAACATCAAGAACATAAAATAATTATGCCCTAAAAACTCCATTTTCTAACAACTACTATACACAATTCTCAGTATCTCTTTTGGAGTTCTTCCGTAAGACTGAGAGTTGCGATCTGCAGATAAAACATTGCTAGAGGTACGCATTTCTGCTCCTAATCTCGGTGGCACAAATACACCTTCATCTTTGATCCCACACATTCCCAAATTATTCCTTAATATTGAAATTCTGTTGGTGAAATCTGTTACAGTAATGTTGTATGGGTGCACAACCTGTTCCCCTCGCTCGTATAGGTAAAGTCGAATCACAGCGTCTTGGCCTGCTTCAACCCCGTACAATCCTGCCAAAAGCTGATACAAAATGCAAATTTAGTCACATATTCTAAAATAACATCTAGACACACAAACATATATTAATTTTAGTGTCTTGTTAGTGTATCATTATTTGAACTCCTGAACAGCTGGCCTGGAAAAGAAGAACTAAGAAGGTGGAACATACATCTTTTGATACATATCCCCTGATAAAACGATTTGAACTTCTGTAACCATTGAGTCCAACGTACGGCACCACATAAGAAGCAAGCATATAATTGATGCTATTTACGTACGGGTTGAAAGGCGGATCAAGTTTATATCCGACTGCACTGTCCATTATTCTCGCAAAGTTCGATTCACTCAAATCTAGCAGAGGCCTAGGAAACCCGCCAACCGTGCTCTTCAAAGACCTTAAATTCAAGCCATATGTAAATGTTAACTACAAGCTAACTACTAGTATTTTGTAGTTCATATACCAGTGTCAGTGCTTAAAAGATATATACCCAATGTAAACCAAAACCAAACATACCACTACGTAAACACAGAACATATGATGCATCATGTGTCAATTACGAATAGAGCTCGGAGAACAGAATTAATCATACCTTAGATGACCAACCTCTTGTAGTCCGAATTCACCGATTATACCCCGAGTCTGATTGTCAAGATTTGCTCTCTGAGCACCGATTGGAGGAGGGCCTCCACCAACTAGTTCTGGAGCAAATATGTCTAAACCATACCCATAAGCACCAAACAAAAAATAATCAGCCTCCAAGTGTTCTAGATTTTCTGCAAACTGCAAGAGCTCTACATCTCTTTTATATATCGGAAGCCCATAATCTGGATAATCAGGGTCACATTTAGGGTAGGAATTGCACAGAACTTCGCTACACAAAATCGTAACCACCAACACAATTACGGAGGAAGATGAAATTATGCTAATAATTGCCATATTGTAGCTAATGATAATAAGACTTATACAGTTGTACTATTGTTTTTCTGTGTTGATTGAGAGATAGAGGGTCGAGATATATAGGATTTATGCATGCATGATCCACAAACACGAATGCACGTGTGGTGTAACGATAGTATGTGACGGTGACATCTGAACAAAAACGATTAGTTCCGTGATCAAATTCTAAAAACTCATTTGATGGTGCTAGCTAGATAGAGATGTACTCTGTTCTAACGGAGTAACAGCCTGACAAGTAAATTTGAACAGAAAAATTATCGCAACCTTGGTACTTAGATGCAGAATACGTCAATACGTATTTCATACGTGTGTTTAAGCTCAGAAGTCAGAAGCTAGCTGCGTTTGTAAATTTCTCAAGTAGTTCAGATTATAACTTGGATTTTGGTCTGGTCTTAATCAATTTAACAAGTGGTACCTGATAGGCTATAAATAGCACTAACCCGGATCCTCTACTTCGACTATTCCCGGATCACTATGCCCATATCAAAGATACGAATAATAGACGGCATGAGCCGGGCTATTGAAAATCCAAGTTGGCAACCACTATGAAACGTGGAACTTTAGTCCTAATTCGGGGTCCCACTTGATAGTGACAACTATTAATAACTAATGATTAACATGTGCCAACCACACTCCAGAAGGGTCCCAACACACTCCATCACATTCTCCACCTGGACACATGTCCTACATCTACAAGACCCAGATATGCACACTAAAAGGGGTGGGAGGCCCATGACAAAAGGTGAGACATTCTTTTTTACACAGACTCATATACACACACCCACCATAATTAGATGCTCTTATTCTTATCTTTCTTCCTCCAACGCTGTTGCTTATTCTCACGCCGGAGGTGCCGCGGGCTCAAACCCACCTCCCGGCATTGTTTTGCAGAGTCCCAACCACCAGCTACACCGCAATCCGGACGTGGGACGGCTGAGGAGACACCGGATCGGAATATAGAGTTATCATTGGTGCTAGAAGGAGGGGCCGAACCTCCGATTTTCCGATTTAACAGCCACGACAGTGTAGTCGATCGGGTAACTACCACAAAATCGCCCATCTAGAAAGATTCAAATTTGTGAAAAGTCAAGTCCAGTTCAAGCTCATTGTAGAGAAGTTATGTCCATTACGAAGGATTTGGTCTGAAACTCGGAGCATTGTTGTTAGATTTATCCAAATTACTGTTATAAGCGAGCTAATTAGCGCACAGCAGTGTCGGTATGGAAGCTTTTAGGGGAGCATCACTACGGATCTGAGCAAAAGATGGTGTTTTTAGTCACTCGTGTCTGACCCAACAACTCGGTTGTGACTCAGCATTTCAACATGACTCAACGAGTCGACTCAGCGAGTCATCCAAGGAATTAACTGAGCAACTCATTCGATGGGTAAATTCTATATATCTCAATGATTCATGGTAAGGAATGTGTGAATAAAAACCACATCTGAGGTATGATGTTTACACCATCAATTATAGAATGGTTAAATAATGGTTCATAGGTGTTAACAAGAAAATGTCTAGCTACAACATCATGTTGATACCCATTCTATTGTCATTGTTCAACATTACTTCTCGTAGGTCCTGTACATTGCACTCTGTGATTTGATTTTGTTATCACGATATCAACGTTTTTATGTTCTAGCTAATTGCAATGTGCTATTTAAAGGCTAAATGTAATACTCTCTAAATCAAACAAGCTTGATAGTGCCTGAATATTTTTGTTTTCTTTTGGGGGTAAAATTCAAAGACTAGCATGATAAACCCCATTGTCTATGTTATTTATGTTATTGATTTAAAATGATATTACAGTCGAATAAATTATTGGTGTTCCATGTGATACCCTGCTCCTGTATTTTTCCACATCCTCATCTTATCAGAATCAGATGTCTTAGCGGATTATTCATATTTTCATATGCATGCCGGTGAAAAAGATAAAAAAGGATGTAAAACAATTACATATTAAAAAATATATATATATATATATATATATATATATATGTGTGTGTGTGATCTCCTTTTAACCTGAGCTTGAAGTCAGTCCATGGCTCCTTGCGCTGTTCTTATAGTTGACCATTATTTCAGTTTGAATTCATACTTCTGTATGTATTAAACTATTTAGAATACACAGAATATATATGTGATGCTTTTGATATAAGAAAACTTATTCTCATGTTTCCATTTCTGCTTTTGGTGTAAATACTCATATATGCATACGTCTCTTATGTTGACACCTACTGAGAGCATTAAATTTACTTTGTGCCACTGCCTTTTACTGCCTCTTTCCGTATTCGGAATAAATCTTTAAGCACCACTGGAAGCGTTCATTTGCTCAACTCGGCAAGCATCTAAACAGCCTACGACATGCCTGAATCAGTGAGCATAATACTTTGAATATCTTAACCATTAAAGGTAAGGAATGTGTAAATTAAACACATCGCAGGTATGATGTCAAATCACGACAAGCAAACTAATTGATATAGAAACCAGCACCTGGTGAAAGCATATTCGTGAAATGAAAACTTGCATGCGTCAGTACTCTTCTATGTTATTAGCATCTTTCACCTGTTGCTTTGTCTGAATAAGCACATGATGTTTATGTGACTTTTTTGATAGGAATTTGTTAAATCGGGTTTTATGTAACAGCTTGATGAAGGGTAATTCAGAAATTTCGTGCTTAATTATATTCCAATATGAACTCTAAACTCTGCATATATGAAACATGTGTGGCTTCCTTAATAGGCTTGTCCTCTTCATAAAAATATGTACACTTTATACTCAAGGATCGGTAACTGATGAGATCACCAATTTTTTTTTTCCACAAGGCACATTTTAATTAATTGTAGTTACCAGATTGAATGGCCTCCATCAACTACAAACTAGATATGATACTCTATATGAGCAAAACTAAGGTTAATTTTTCTGAGAGTTAATAGCCTCCCACAATTATCCTGTCAATTCCTTTTAGCAAGCAGGCAGTTCCGTGTTCTCATTTACAGGACACTTTCTAAGTCTAATAAAGATCCACAATTCTACATGTATGTTAATCTAAGTGTATGCAAAATTTATAAGAGGTACTCATGATATGAACTTCTAATAAATAGCAAACTGAGTTTTATATCATGTCTTACAATGTGATGAAACCACAAACGAAGTTGCTTTAATGTGACGGATTATATATATCATTTTCTATGTATTATAACTCTTACTAATTACTCTTGAAAGATCAGCTAATTTATTGATGATTATTTAACATCTATTTTTCTTCCATGCTGATTTAATTCAAGTGTTTTAAGTGGCTACTCCAACCTGGTTTTTACTATGATGATGGCTTACAAGTTCAGGAACAACACTAAAGCATCAGTCTAAGCTGCTATTCTACCTAATACGGAAGCCAAAAAAGTGATCTGAATGCCAGTGTTTATTGATCATGACGGACAGTTTGAAGATATCGAAAATGCCCAGATCTGATGGCAGAAACCAAGTTATGGGAGTCACATGACATTATTAGGCAAAATTGGTAGCTTGAGGCTCATTTAAACTAATTTAAGGGCATCTGATCACCTCCTAAATCAGCAAATGAAGTCAATTCGGAAGCAAGATTACTTCCTCGCGTGAAATTCCAAAGAAGCTCAAGCTCCTGCAACTTCATCTAATGCTCTGGTGCATACTGTTACTTAATGATATAAAGACATTCTCCAACTTGAGGCACAAGTGTGATACCCAAACAAACAACTTATCAAGAGAGATGATTTCCTTAAACTCCGGAATTTCTTTGATAAGCAGCTGATCTCATCCTTGTTTTGAGCCCTCTCGAACCAGCTGATCTAGATTGTTAAACCAGGGTCAATGAATTGACTGAAACAAGTGACTAAGAGCTTGTAAAAAGACCCTATGTTTAGAAAGCTGAATACAAGCATGATGCTTGTTGAGCCCCGAACTATATGCTACAAGATATAAAGACAAAAAGGAATCCTGAACTCCACAACAGACGAATCAAAAGCTGCCCATTAGATTTTCTGAAAGTTGAATCACCTACAACGGAAGCACGTATACAAACTTTGTTTATCTAAGGGAAGTATTTGGTCCAGATTTTTGGCGTTGTTGATTTGTGTAACGACCCGGGTCAAATCCCGAATCTTTTTTCGAAAATCAGGTCAAGTCCCGATTCCGAATTCAAAATAAGTCAAAGCAAACTGGCTCAAATGCAGCCAACTTGGGTAGTCCACAAGCCCACCACAGGCCCCCAAAAGATCATGATTTGTTGGTGCAACTAGTAGTAGTACTTTGCCTTATAAACTGAACAGAAGTCCCAAATCTCCTCGATGTGGGACTGGGGTGTTACAAACTCCCCCACTTAAACTCCTGACGTCCTCGTCAGGCCTGAACGGATATCCCATAGGTCCAAGATCGTTCCTCCCTAGCCATTGTGGGATAATACCGGCTTGGCTTCGTGTCCCCACCTCCGGATCTCTGTCCATTGTGGGATAATACCACCAGCCTTCGTGTCCCCACCTCCGGCAACTTGACGAATCAAGCTTTCGAGAGTCGGCTCTGATACCATCTTTATATATGTAATATATGTGGATTTTAAATAATAATAATAATAATAATAATAATAATAATAATAATAATAATAATAATAATAATAATGATGATAATGATGATGATGATGATAATAATAATAATAATAATAATAATAATAATAATAATAATAAAAAGATGTAATTTATATTAGTTTATATTTATTAATAAGAAAAGGAATATTAATGAGAAAAGGAATAGAATTACAATTAGATTTTTGTAACCGAATTCTTTTTAAAATTTATTAGAGTCATGTTAGTAATAGGTGAGTTGTAGAGTATATATAATTGAGCTCTAATAATAAACATAACCCTATTACTAGGAACCGCAATAGGGAGAGAAACAGATATGAAGAAACAGAGCCGCAGCCTAGCAGTGTGAGAGAAGAGACGGTCTAGTTAAATACAAGTAAGAGGATTTCTTTTAACTATAATAATAATCTTTCAACGATTAAATGTTAAGTTATTGTTTTAATAAGTTTGTTTTACACATTTGACATCACACACACTGGCACGTGTATTAGTCCTTGATTTATTATACTAGGTACAGGACACATGAGTAGTCTCTTGTTAATGAATTTTTAGATGCCCCCGTAGGTTGACTTACTGTATTCATAACCAAGTTTATTTAGTTAAGTAATTCAATATGTAAACAATGTCCGTGTGTTGTGTGTGCAGATCAAAACAATGGTTTTGTTTAATATATATAATTTAGTTACTAATTAAGCTATAATATTGGTTTAATATTAAGCTAATCACCAGGAGCATTATGAAATTCATACGGATTGTTAGTTCATTCATGTACATATTAATCAGAATTGTAGGTTGTTAATCTTTTAATAATAAAAATGTAATTAATGATTAAATATAAAAATTATGTATTTTAATTATAAATTATATTTTGTAATTAGATTGCGGGTCGGAGGTTTAGAGGATCGTTTGTGCATTTCGCTAGTATTTTAGTTGCTATTTTCGAGGTACGGATTCTCTCTCCTTTTATTCAGCGCTATTCTTAATTCTAAATTTTTATGTTTGATTCGTTTTACCCTCAGATCTGTTTACTCTGTTTATATCTGATTTGACTCTGAAAAATATTTTAAAAGAAATCTGTTTTGAAAAATATTTGAATACCTGTTCTGTGATTTTTAAAAAGATTTTGTATTGAAATATCTGTTCGGAAATGTTTAAAATATATGTTTGGAAATATTTGAAATATTTGTTTTACGTGATTTAAAAGATTTTGTGAAATATTTATTTTGAACCCTTAGCGATATAGGGTATACCGAGTTAACCAGCTGTAGGGGTACTACAGCCATGTCATTGCGGCACCAGTGACATGACACTTCCGTGGCAGTGTGATTGGTCACGGCGTATCCTTCTGATAGCTCAGGTGGCGAGCTTTTGCGCATTTTGATATTTGTTTCAGGATACGTGGGTGCACCCAGATTTGATTTGATTTGTGATTTGATTTGACGGTGACGTGTATATGCCGTACACGTTATCCGATTTGTTGCACACATTAGGTACCCTATGATGTGTGTATTTGTATTTGTTCTGTTCTGATCTCGGTATGAAATATCATAACCCCTCGTTGCTTCAGCCATGAATATTTTTTAAATAAATGTTTTACTATAACTGTCAAATAAACTTATTTGTTTTTTTTTTCTGTTTTATAAATTGTATTCCAAATCCGTACTGGGCGATTGGCTCATGCCGTATTCTTTTTCTGGCAGGTGCTTAGGGGGATCCGGGATTGTATGATGGAGAGTTACCCTTATTCCATTGATTAGGACTTATGGACTTATAGCATTATTTAGACTTAATCATTTATTTAGAGATTATTTTAGTGCTCTGTTGCAGGTTATGGATTTTAAGTGATATCTCCTCCCATTTTAGGAAGGGGGTGTTACAAAGACCCAAGTTGGCTACATTTGGGCCAGTTTACTTTGGCTTATTTCGGATTCGTAATCGGGACTCGACCCGATTTTCGAAAAACGCTCGGGATTTGACCCGGGTTGTCACATATGGTATCAGAGCCGACTCTCGAAAGCTTGATTCGTCAAGTTGCCGGAGGTGGGGACACGAAGGCTGGTGGTATTATCCCACAATGGACAGAGGTCCGGAGGTGGGGACACGAAGCCAGCCGGTATTATCCCACAATGGCTAGAGAGGAACGATCCAGAACCTATGGGATATCCGTTCAGGCCTGACGAGGACGTCAGGAGTTTAAGTGGGGGAGTTTGTAACACCCCAGTCCCACATCGAGGAGATTTGAGACTTCAGTTCAGTTTATATGGCAAAGTACTACTACTAATTGCACCAACAAATCATGATTTCAAATATTTTTCAAAACAGATTTCTTTTAAAATATTTTTCAGAGTCAAATCAGATATAAACAGAGTAAACAGATCTGAGGGTAAAACGAATCAAACATAAAAATTTAGAATTAAGAATAGCGCTGAATAAAAGGAGAGAGAATCCGTACCTCGAAAATAGCAACTAAAATACTAGCGAAATGCACAAACGATCCTCTAAACCTCCGACCCGCAATCTAATTACAAAATATAATTTATAATTAAAATACATAATTTTTATATTTAATCATTAATTACATTTTTATTATTAAAAGATTAACAACCTACAATTCTGATTAATATGTACATGAATGAACTAACAATCCGTATGAATTTCATAATGCTCCTGGTGATTAGCTTAATATTAAACCAATATTATAGCTTAATTAGTAACTAAATTATATATATTAAACAAAACCATTGTTTTGATCTGCACACACAACACACGGACATTGTTTACATATTGAATTACTTAACTAAATAAACTTGGTTATGAATACAGTAAGTCAACCTACGGGGGCATCTAAAAATTCATTAACAAGAGACTACTCATGTGTCCTGTACCTAGTATAATAAATCAATGACTAATACACGTGCCAGTGTGTGTGATGTCAAATGTGTAAAACAAACTTATTAAAACAATAACTTAACATTTAATCGTTGAAAGATTATTATTATAGTTAAAAGAAATCCTCTTACTTGTATTTAACTAGACCGTCTCTTCTCTCACACTGCTAGGCTGCGGCTCTGTTTCTTCATATCTGTTTCTCTCCCTATTGCGGTTCCTAGTAATAGGGTTATGTTTATTATTAGAGCTCAATTATATATACTCTACAACTCACCTATTACTAACATGACTCTAATAAATTTTAAAAAGAATTCGGTTACAAAAATCTAATTGTAATTCTATTCCTTTTCTCATTAATATTCCTTTTCTTATTAATAAATATAAACTAATATAAATTACATCTTTTTATTATTATTATTATTATTATTATTATTATTATTATTATTATTATTATCATCATCATCATCATTATCATCATTATTATTATTATTATTATTATTATTATTATTATTATTATTTAAAATCCACATATATTACATATATACCCCCTTAAAAAGGATTCCGTCCCCGGAATCAAATGAAACTAAAACTCATACTTGAATCGAATAAATGTGAATATCTCTCACGAATAGATTCTTCTAGTTACCAAGTAGCCTCTCTTTCAGAATGATTTTTCCACAAAACTTTAAAAAATGAAATAGTATTTTTCCTCAAAACTTGTTTCTCTCGAGCTAAGATAGCCTCTGTTTCCTCCTCACAAGAAAGATCCTCTCTAATTTATGCGATGGATACTTAACTATGTGAAACGGATGATACTTATAATCTCTCAAAACCGATACAACATTATGCACATGAGATAACTGTGGTGGCAACGCAACTCTATAAACACTTCTTCCACTTTCTCTATAATATCAAAAGACCACAAATCTTAACCCAAGTTATCCTTTTTACACCAAAAGTATCACATCCTAAAAGAAATGACATTTTCAAGAATCAAAATTCATCGGGGTTTTTTTTAAAAAAAAATTACTAAACATATAATAGTATAACTACTACATGAACTAATGTCCACAAAATATTAATTAAATAATATGTACAAAGTAGATCGGACAATCAAGGTAGCCCAGACCCTACTAGATAAGTAAACTCAACTAGTAAAATAGCCAATAAAAAAATCACTTAGATTACTATAAACTAATAAAATAATTATACAATTAAGCAATTATCAGTTAACAAATATAAATAATTAGAAAATTTATTAATTAGCACAATCATTCCGGAACTAGTCGAAAGTGAACCAAAAATCAAATGATGAAATGTAACCGATGTATGTTTATAAAGTAACATAATGTGTTTTAAAATAATTTTAATAATATATATATAAATATATTAAAAAAAAACATGACAATATTGATTTTTGCCTCTGTACAGAAGAAAAGATCTTATATACATATACCATTCTAACATTGTGTAAAAGATTTTAGAGTAATTTTCATTTGATAAATTAATTTAAAATATAAATAAATCACAATTAATCGAGGGCAGGTTGCACAAATCAATGATATAGACTTACTTATTGTACTCTATGAAATATCAAATAATTTGTCACACTCTAAAAAAAAAAAATAGAACCATGAACTTAATATACATGAATATACAACTAATAGCTAATAGATTAGAAAATAATTAAGCGTGTTAATTAAGCATATCACATAACTTACAAAAATATAACTCTGATTGTAACCGACTAAAATGATTAAGCATCTTTAGTCTTTTGGTTCTTTCTCCTCTCTCCCTCACATGTTTTTTTTTCTTGTCTCCTGGTTCTTTCCTAGTGACTAGTGTTACTAAATGCACAATACAACTCCTAATTTAAGATTCTCTAGTGATATTAATTTATTTTAATTATCAAAATTAACAACATATGTGTGTCTACCTATTTACTATCCCTGTGTCCAGATTATGAGATACGATTATAACAAAATATATCCAAACTAAAATAAATTAAATTATCATATATTGTAAATAAAATATAAATAATATTTAACTCAATTTAAAACGATCACCACATGTAAAATATGGATCAGATGCATAAGTATCTAATATGAAACAAATATACAAGAAAAACAAAAATTAGTAGTTCCAAACAAAATTATATTTTAAAGCACAATATTGCATATAAAATTACTTGCATACAACATATATTATAATAAATAACTTAATCTCATCCAAGTCCTAGTGAACTCGTTAAATTATAACACTTCAACATTTTATTAGATATACATACAATTAGAATATTAAAGAAAATCATTGTCCATTCACATAGTAAGAAAAGTATTCGACTCTTAAGACATATTAAACTAAAGTTACTGATTTTTGAATAATTCTTTATACTCAAAAAGAAAAAAAATTTGAAATTAAAACTTAAAAAGATTTATATGTTTTTAAAACCTATTTGGGATGCCAAATGACGGTCGCAAGATAATATACAATACAAATAATTTCAAATACCTTGATACTTGTTTTTTTTTTCTTTTTTTCTTTTTTTTTTTAAAAAAAATTCTTTGAAATACATAACACTTACATTTCTTTACTGAATTATTAATTTCAGGCGTCCCTAAAATTAATAATACCATTTCATTTAATTATTTATTTTGAGCGTCCCCAAAATAAAATAATTAAATTATGAAATTTTAGAATGAGTGTTTTAGGCATAATTTTAATAAAATTAAGAAAAACTTTTCTATTAATAAAAAGAAATGGAGGCAGCTACCAGTATCAAAATAATGTGAATATAATATAATCTTACAAGTTAACTACTAAAACATATATCTAAAACATATATGAGTATGAGAAATAATAAAAATAAGCAAATTCGGAAATATTACAAATAGATGAAGAAAATTAAAAAAAAATATCAAAAATTTGTATTCTAAAAGACTTAAAAGTTTACTTAATTGGAATAAGTAAACAAAAGTGCAGAATAGACATTTTTCTATCGATAATTCAATAAATAAGAATGACTCACAAACACGAAACAAATAAAAATATTATTCAAAATTTAAAATAATTTACAAAAATTAATAGAAGATAAAGGTAGTACTCAAGAGATATTAATGAACACATGTACTAACAAATTACATGAAAATCAACCCACATTATAGAATTACAATCTAAGCTAATATCATCTTATCCCCGAGTAAAATTTAAAGTTAACACAATTCTTATCTAAAACTTTTATCTCTAGTAAAACTAACAAAATTTTCAAGACTCCAATAAGTTAAGGCTGTTATTAAATAGATTCTAATATGTTTCTGTCTTCAAAGATCATTTGTTTTCCCCACCAGCCAGTTGTTGCCCAAATTATACTCCACCAAACTAAATTTAAACAATTAATAAAAAAAAATGCATTATTCTCATAATTAACATACTTTACAATTATCTAACACTTTTGATACTTAAAATAATAACATTCATTATAGGACCTCTAAAAATGTAAGACGACTCACTAACATGGAAAAAAACTCAAAGGTACTAAATTGATGATAAAGAAACGATAGACCGAGTAGAACCGTATTCAAATAACAAAAAACAAAATTCACTCGTATAAAAAAAAATCCATGTATAAACATATTTGAATAAAGTTCACAACAAGATATGGACCGAAGTAGTTTAAAAATAGCATAAAAGTAAAATAGTTCTCAAATGAACAAAACTGAATAAATTTTTAAAATATTGAACCCATCCTAATGTCTACCCAAACTCACAGGTCAACCTAAATAGGTTTTCTACAAGAAATAACCTAAGCTCTGATACCATCTTTGTAACGACCCGGGTCAAATCCCGAATCTTTTTTCGAAAATCAGGTCAAGTCCCGATTCCGAATTCAAAATAAGTCAAAGCAAACTGGCTCAAATGCAGCCAACTTGGGTAGTCCACAAGCCCACCACAGGCCCCCAAAAGATCATGATTTGTTGGTGCAACTAGTAGTAGTACTTTGCCTTATAAACTGAACAGAAGTCCCAAATCTCCTCGATGTGGGACTGGGGTGTTACAAATTGATTTTAATCTTTGCCAGTGTACAATCTTTACTTGGTCAAACCATACGTTCAGCTTGGTAAAAGAATGAAAATGTTATAAATTGTTTGGACAATTTACACATTGTTCAAACTCAATAAACCATCACAAGATAAGCGGCCAAGACTTGTCTCCATGGTGCAGATAACATCAGTACTTATTGTTCACACACAAATGCCAGAGAATATACTACTCAACGCTGGGATCCGTAAAGCAATATCCTCAAAAGAAAGTAAAACTGACGAAGAAGCTGGATACTACATATATTATGCGATGCCAAGTCTTCTGACTAGAAGATGCTGAAATTCTTAAGACATGCTCCTATCTCTTGAGATGCATACCCGATACAATGTTAGCACCCTTGTCGTTGTTGAAGGGGCGGACAAAGCCCAGGAACAAACTGATAGCCTTTGCAGTTAAATCTATATCCTCATCCGGATCTCTCTAGAGAACTTTGGGTCATCCAGATGATGATTAAATTTCCATGCTTACCTTAACAAGTTATTCAAGAGGGGTCTGTTGAACTGCGTGGTGTCTCCAATCAAGCTCCCAGCACCCGAGTAAAAGGTTTAAACCATTAGCATAACTCAATATCTTGTGTTCTTGTCTTCCTGGACACCACTACCTCAACCACAGCTGCTATATTCATCCCTCTTGTTCCAAGAAAGCTCTATTTGGCAGCTCAAGCAAAGTCTCCAGTTTTATAAGTGCAAAGCTGCTAATTAAGGAGTATAGCCTGTTGTAGTGATAACCTTCCCGCGGACAAGAGATCTGATTTTCTGATGCTTTTCAGTTGCTGTGAGAGCTCGTTGACAAGCACTTGAGGCAACTTTATCTCTTCTAGAAAACAATATACCTCTGTGAATTGACAAATTTGCTGGCCGGATATATAATTTTGTCAAACCTCCTCGCGTGCAAGAAGCCAGCCATTCAAAACAAATGATCAAATGGAGTTTGGAATCCATGTTCTCAACACCAGTAAAAGCAAGTTGGGCAACCTAAACGAAGCCTTCGATTCTGAGAGGCCAAATTAAAAAATCTTGAAAAAAATTTTTTTGAAGTACGAAAAACGAGGCTTTAAGCCAGCGCCATAGGCAACAAATCAAATAATGAGGCTTTAAGCCAGCGTCATAGGCAACAAATCAAAAAACGAGGCTTTGAGCCAGCGCCATAGGCAACAAATCAAAAAACGAGGCTTTAAGCCAGCGCCATAGGCAACAAATCAAAAAACGAGGTTTTAAGCCAGCGCCATAGGCAACAAAACAAAAAACGAGGCTTTAAGCCAGCGCCATAGGCAACAAATCAAAAAACGAGGCTTTAAGCCAGCGCCATAGGCAACAAAACAAAAAACGAGGCTTTAAGCCAGCGCCATAGGAAACAAAAAACGAGGATTTAAGCCAGCGCCATAGGCAACAAATCAAAAAACGAGGCTTTAAGCCAGCGCAATAAAGCAAAAATTTCTTTTAAGTAAAGGAAAATACATTTCCTTGCTCCGGACTCCTCTCTACATTCCGACTCCAGACTGGGGGCAAGATTCAACCAATTGTTCTCCTAAGTTACTCAAAGTCTAAAAACTTTGAACTTGTGAAGAATCAAGTCAACTCTTAGCTCCAGACTCCTCACTATGCTCAAACCCCAAACTCGGGGCAATATTCAAACCGATTTTTCTTTAAAGCCACTAAGCAAATAAGTATCAATCCAAACTACTCCCCCATCCAGAAAATCTGCATAGGGGAGTGGGGGGCAAATGATAGGCTATAAATAGCACTAACCCGGATCCTCTACTTCGACTATTCCCGGATCACTATGCCCATATCAAAGATACGAATAATAGACGGCATGAGCCGGGCTATTGAAAATCCAAGTTGGCAACCACTATGAAACGTGGAACTTTAGTCCTAATTCGGGGTCCCACTTGATAGTGACAACTATTAATAACTAATGATTAACATGTGCCAACCACACTCCAGAAGGGTCCCAACACACTCCATCACATTCTCCACCTGGACACATGTCCTACATCTACAAGACCCAGGTATGCACACTAAAAGGGGTGGGAGGCCCATGACAAAAGGTGAGACATTCTTTTTTACACAGACTCATATACACACACCCACCATAATTAGATGCTCTTATTCTTATCTTTCTTCCTCCAACGCTGTTGCTTATTCTCACGCCGGAGGTGCCGCGGGCTCAAACCCACCTCCCGGCATTGTTTTGCAGAGTCCCAACCACCAGCTACACCGCAATCCGGACGTGGGACGGCTGAGGAGACACCGGATCGGAATATAGAGTTATCAGTACCAGTTTTAACTAATCATAAATCCAACTGGAGAGTAACTATCCATCACTAGTTGAGTTCCAGAGGACTTGCATGCTAACCAGCAATTAGAAACATTATTCTTATTATTATGATTTTACACCACAAAAAACTACATTATCTATCTAATTATATTAGTTAGAAGCATCTGCTGAACTGTTAACTACTTAATTTTTTTTAGTTACCTATCTTACATTTTAAAAACGAATTATTTTTTGTATCATTCAAGGACTTAATACTTTTATTTTTAAATAATGAGGGCCAAAGGCCCTATTATCTTTATATTGCTTTGGTATCGAAATATTTTAATTTAATAAGGAAAAAAATAGGACTAAGGTTGTTGAATGATTAGGATTGAACGTGATAAGACTTCCATGGACAACTACCAAATTTTGTGATTTGCGGAGTTCAACAGATATTAAAGTCCAAAAACATCATGATTATAGTAGTGCTTAAGAAAGTTAATGATGGTTTAAACGTCTTAATGACATGTTACGAAATAATTTCGTGCAAATTGGAGTTTTTTCCCAAAAAAGTGTTGGTGAGAATTTTATTTACCAAAATGGGTGGTTTTAAAAATATTTATCAAAATGGATGAAAACATAATTCTTTTTTAATTTTTAATCAAAATTCCAACTATCCATCTACCCAAATAACATATTTATGTGTGATCAGGGTTACAAGGGTTCATTCCAAAAAACGTAACATAAATTTTATTCAACTTTCTCCAGGTACTATTTTCTTATACTTTTTGTATGTATGTATGAAGTTTATACTTTTGAATTCATGTGTATTTCTGTTTTAATTTTATAAGGCTTAAATACCTAATTTAGATATTTGGGTAATTTTAATTGTTAGTCTTCTCTATGTTTAGAAGTTTGTAGGTACCCTTTAATTGCTATGCTATTCTTCTCTATTTTTTGTTTAATGTTTGGGTCCAATTATGTATGCAGTAGACAACCAAACCAATTATTCCAGACAATATATACTCCATATAGTATATTGAAGTTTTCGTTACAACAACGAAAGAAACAACATGTTGGTGCAGTGGTTGAGCCACTGGCCTCCTTTGAAGGAGGTTAGAGGTTCGACTCCTGCGTGTGCGTGAGTTTCCTAGTTTGTATTAGGTTTCCTTTCTGTATTTGTATTTCTGTATTTGTAATTCTGTACTTGGTCGGGGGTCCTTCGGAAACAGCCTCCCTATTGTATATGGGCATGGTCTGCGTACATCTACCCTCCTCAGACACCACTTTGAGTGGTATTATAACTGAGTAAGTCTTGTTTTAACGAAAGAAACGAATCTATCTTGAAATTTCTGTGTGAACACTTGTACATTCTTCCATAACCAACATCTCATTTTAATCATTTACTAAATAATTCCCAACAAATAATGCATTCAACAACTTGATATCTCCAAGTCATTTCATCTAGATACTGTTACAATGCTGTTAATGTTTAATATGAGGCCGCGTCGTCTGATTTTTTTGGCATATATACCGGGCTAGCATGTGATCAGTAGTTCACTAGTTCCCAAGTCCCAACTCTATTTTTAACCCATTTTGGTAAATATTTTTAAAATCACCTATTTTGGTAAATGTTGAGTATTGAATACGATAAAAGAATACAGAGAGGGGTGAATGGATTCTTGAACTATTCTTCTTCGAGTCTATGTAGCAAGAGTGTTTGTGTGTGCAAGATTGAAGGTGCGAATAAAGAATAACACAAAACACAATATCACTTTAATCTAATGTATTATTAGATAAAGGTTGCTACAATCTGTGAGTACAAATGATAGTATTCTTAACTTCGTTTTTCTTAGAGAGATACAGCTTAGTGTATGAAAAACTTGACTATTAAAGTTACAAAGTTAATTGACTAAGGAAGTGAGGCTGTATCCTTATAGAACATGGATACACCCTACTTACTACAAATAAGGTAGCTGAACAAATTATTTTCTAGTCTGTCTATCCTTTTTGAGTAAGTGTCCAAACGGTTACAGATTTGACTTTGCAAAGCCTGTTCAGATCCACTTCTTTAGCCTCTTGTCTCTTCTATATCTCTCCAAGCTTCCTTGTAGGCTTTCCAGAGCACGTTACAGGTTGTGGTCCATAAAGTGCATTGGCTTGTTGCAGGTTTCTGACTTGTACAATTTCTTCAGTATTTTGTCTCCAAGAATGTATTCGAGAAGTGACTAAGTAGTTGATTCGAGAACTAGAATTGGCTTGATCGATAACTCTGAGTTCTCGAATACTGTTATATTGACATATCGAATTACTCCTCGAATAGCTCTTTTCTTCAGGATTCCTTGAGTTGTCGAATAGAACACTTGACTTGTCGAATCCTTGAGATATCGAATAGTTTTCTGAGTCCTTGAGATATCGAATGGAACTTTGACTTGTTGACTCCTTGAGAACTCGAATACCACATTGACTTGTTGACTTCCCGAGTTCTCGAATATAGTACATAGACATATCGAATCTCTGAGATATCGAATGAGATAACGAACAGTGTATTCAGAGATATCGAATAGTGTCTTGAGATATCGAATCCCTGACTTCTCGAATGCTGGACTTATCGAATAGACAAATATACTTCTCGAATTGGTACTTAGGCAAATTCTTCATTTCTTCAAATCCCACTACACCACAAATGGTCTATGGCAACACTGAATCGATGTTGCCACGTAAAATGTTGGCTTAGATGCTAAAAATTGAATAAATTAGATATAAGCCAACATCATAACCGGATGTTGCCCTTCATGTTGGCTTAGATGCAATTTTATTCCTCAATGCCAACACATGAGTTGGTGTTGCCTTAGACACCTGAAAAATTGTTAAAAATTTTGGCGCTATTACTGAAAAAAAAAGAGCGGCTAAAATTTTCAGCCCGAGTTAATTTGCCCGCTCACAAAATAAAACAAAACAAAAAAAGAAAACAAAATGTTAGGTTGAATACACAATAGGTAATCAAATACTGTATGAGTAACTTAACAAGAACACACTGTTTAATACTTAAAAACTGTTTGGAATTAACAATTCCTCTCTCAGTGATGTAAAATATCACAGAGAGCTGCTTAGGTTACAATCAATGAATTTCTCAATGTTCGACACCCTTCTAGGGTTAACCTAACTGTATTTATAAAACATACAGCTTCGTACAATCAGTAATTGATTCTCCTATAATTAAGCTATACAATTGATATCAATCACGATTGCTTCAAGTCTTCCAAGTCAACTCAATCTCTTTGACAGCTTTCCAATCTTCAAAGATATTGCTTCCATATTTATCTTGTATCAATCTTCAAACACTGTTGACTCTTCAGACATTACCGCTACAGAGTTTAACAATCTCTGTTGCGCTTCCAGTCAGTGTTTAACTAAACTCTGACTGCTTCCAGCTAAACTCTGTTTTGTTACTTTAGCTTCCAAACACTGTTCTCATCAATCATTTCTAACAATCTCCCACAACTTGTTCATTAGCAAGAATGTACAAGTTTACAGTAAATGATGATGTCAAAACAAATACAAAGTCTACAGTGTTTAACAAACAGAGTTTAAGCTTTTACTTAACAAATTCTACAGAAAATAAGAAAATTCTTACAGACTTCAAATTCTAATCTCTTGAAGATCTGGCATTGTCCTGAGATAGTCTATAAGCAATCTTCTTTCAGCATTTTCAAGCTCTATCTGCATAGCTTCCTTGATTTCTCTCAACTGAGGATCATTCTCATCAGTCTGATAGATAGCAGCTCTAAGATCGTAGATTTTGTTTCTCCTCATTTCATTTCCCAACCTGATATATTTCACTTCCTCAGACTTCACATTAAAATCCAGAACAGTAATTCCAAGATCTGTCTTCAGCTTTGTAGTCCCCTTCTCCATTTCTATCAGATTCCCATTCCAGTCTCTGTACTTTGGAACATACTTGCTGTTGTACTTCATATTTCTTCTGGCAAGATTTTGAATCATATTTTGTCTGAGTACATTTGCAACTGACTGAGCTCTTTGATTTCTTACTCTGAAAAGATATAGAACATATTCTAGTTCTTCCCAGTATTTTAAATCAATATCCTTCTCATCAACTTTAAACACTGTTCCATCAGCCATGAAATATAGCAGAAAATCCTTCTCTAAACTCTTCTGATTAACAAGCTGTACTGACTCCAGTCTGTCTAAACTCTCTTGAGTGACACCACGACCTGGAACAGCCAATGAAGAAGGATCTCTGGGACCAACATATTGTCTTGTGTCTCTGTGTGAGCCTATGCCTCCTTTGTTGTATCCAATTTTACCAGATAAGGCTCTACCATCAGTGAAATCCATTGGAACTGTAGCTTCTAGCCTTGAATCATGAAGAACACCTTTTCCAAATGTTGATTTCAACTGAGAAGACAATAATGGTGTGGTCACAACTTGTGCAGTAACAGAGGTTGTGTCTTCATTCTTCTGTACAACATGTGTATCAACAGAGGTTGTAACAATACTTTTCAGCTTTTGCTTAGCTTCTGCATCTGTTGGTTTTCTAAACACTTGCATCCTTTGATTTGTACCAACTGGTTCTTTGATTTGAATACCTTTAACAACAGGCTTTGCAGCTTTAACAACTTTCACATTCTTCTTTAATTTATCAGACTTTAAAGCCTTCAAATGCTTTTCTTGCAGACTCTTCTCTTCAGCTTTAACATCTTCTATAGTAACTCCTTCTGCATTCTCTTCCATGAAAAGCTTAACAGCTAACTCCTCATCAGTCTTTGGATTTGATATTAATTCCAAACTCTTGGTTTTTGAAGTACCTTGAGTTTCAGTGTTTATTCCAACAGACTGTGACTTAAGAGATTTGCCAGATCTCAGAGTTAGTGTTTCAGAGTTTAAAGCCTTACTCTTATCACTTTCCCCTCCATCTCCAGCATCATCCTTCTTTTCAAGCAGAGTTTGAGAAATTTTACATTTAGACTTAGCAACTCTCTCCCCCTTTTTGACATCATCAGGAATGAGTATAGATGTAATGAGCTCCAAAGAGTTAGCAATGGAATCAACCTTAGCAAACAAGGCAGCTTGATTTTCTTCAACCTTTCCTAGCCTGGCAAAGAGAGTATCTTGAACTTTAGAAAGCTGTGCAGCTTTGATTTTTGACTCTCTTTCCATTGTCATTTCTCTAGTCTGTATCTCAGTTTTCAAAGAAGCAATTTGTTGTTTTGTTTCAGTAAAATTTCCATCCAGAGTTTTGACTTGTACCACAGTTGCCTTTAAACAGGATAAAATCTCTGGATTTGAAATTTGACTAGCAGTCTGCTTAACAAAATCAGCTGCTCTCCCTTTTGGAAAAATACAGTCTTGTTTATACCAATTAGCAGCAGATTTAGCAAGGTGTTCTTCTTCAATTGCATGAGATGGACAAGGCTGATCAAAAGGTTTATGTTTATTATCAGTCTGTGCTGGTGCACTCAGAAAAGAATCAGAGTTTGCACTGTTTTCAGATTCATCTTCAACACTTGCATCATTTGCTTGAGCATCTTGTAAAGAACCACTGTGCTGAGCTGTGTCAGCTACAGTTTCTGCAACAACTTCTGCAATCTTGTCAATAGTCTCCTCATGTTGCACAGGCTCTGCAACAGAGCTTGCATTTGTAGCTTCAACAGGCATAGATTCAGAATTTTTCTTAGTTGCTTGATCAACCTCATCACCTTTGTCTGGAATTGGAGAAGCATTAGATATTAGCTCTGTGTGTGATGCTGCAGCTTCAGGAAAATTAACTGCAGGCTCATCAGCTACACCAGGAGCTTCAGTGTGAACAACAGGTGAGATAGGATCAAGAATTGGTTGAAATGAATCAAGAAAATCATTCATTGGTGAAAAACCATCTCAATGATCCTCTTCTACAGGCATGGTATCCTCTGTAGGTACTTCAACATTAACAGCATCCTCTGCAGGCATTTCAACCTCTGCAGGTATTTCAACATTGACAGGCACAGCATCCTCTGCAGGCATTTCATCCTCTGCAGGTATAGCAACAATCTCTGCAACCTCAACAGTAGATGTTTGCTGTGAAACCACCTCTGGAGCTTCAATAACATTCTCATCATCAGATTCTGAAAGAATTAATCTCCTCTTCTTGACTTGAGGCACTACAATCTCCTCTTCTTCTTCACTAGAGCTCTCCTTAGGTGGTGAAAGTGAAGGTCTGTTTGCCTTTTGTTTCTTTCTTCTGGTATAAACAGCTCCAGGTAATGTCTGTTTAGCCTTTGAGTGTTTAGTATTTTGGGCAGTGTGTATTTTTCTTTTTGGTTTGGATTTGGGTATTTCAGTAGGTGCTGTCTCAGAGTTTAAGGTTTCAGAGTTTATTGGTGGAGAGTTTATTGGTTCTGGTTGTGGTTGATGAGATGTAGTAGGTACAGTGGTTGTGGGTGTTGGTTCAGAATGTATGGTGTCTAATGGTTCAGGCATGTGTTGTGGTGATTGAGAATCCTGAGGTTGGTTAACATAGTTTTGTAAGGCTAGTGGCATAAACATATCAGGTATTTGCTGTTTAGTAACATCTTTATTTGTCAAATCAGAAAACATCCTTTTAGCAACTTGAAAAGGCTGAATGACATCAGCTTCATCAATTGTAAGATTAGGCACACAAGCAGTAAATAGTATTTGACAAAATCGAGCAAAATAAACAGAAGTAGGCTCAGACAAACGCTCTCCCAAATTCATTAGCACTAGTCTACCAAAATCGAAATTACCTCCATACAGTAGAGCATGGCCAATTTGAAGAGTGTCAAGAGGAAGTGCATCCCAATTTGTTGTCTTCTTTCCAAAAGCTCTTGTAATGCAATCGAAAAAGAAACTCCATTCCTTTCTCAAAAGTGGCCTTCTCAGAGACCCCAGCTTATTCAAATTTCCTGCACATCCAATTTGCTGCAACATTGTCCTCAAGTGGTCGTGACCAACAACACTGTAAGAAGTGTGAGTCTCAAAATCCAAAGCATCCCTAACCGTAGTTGGAGTAATGATATACTCTGATTCAGCATGAGTGAAAGTGATTGTTGGAGTGCCTGACTCTTCTCCATCATCATATACAGAGTTTGTCCAAAAAGTAGCAATTTGTGAAGCAGAGAGTATTGGTGGTTCAGTTAAAGCCTTCCCTATTTCAGAATCTTTCAAGAAATTTTGAAACAAATGAAACGCCTCTGGAGCATTTGCATTCTCCAGTGGAGCTGTATAGTTGCTAGGAAGAAAAATTAACCCTGCTGCATCAAACGCTTTGGTTACCATTAGTAAGATATGATACGAAGATATTCAGAGAAAAGATGTATGATAAGTGTTTACCAAAATGTGAAGGAGAGTGAATAAGAATTTTGAAAGTGATTGAGTATGCAAGTAACTGTGAGTGGGTGAATATTAATCGATGTGAAGTGAGAGAACAAAAACGATTAGAGTAAAACCAAAACTCAATCGTTTATTTAATGAAAGCGCGCAACTGATTGTAGAGTAATGTGTAAGTGGGACACTATCATGGGACACGTGTCAAACAACCAATGGATCACTTAATAATTACCGCTGTCATTCCTATAATCACGACACTTTGACATATTTACACTAATTAACAGTTGTCAACTACCCCAATTACTCCAAAATAGTCAAATCATCTCAATGAAACTTTACCTTAGAGTACTTAACAGAACTCAACAGTGTTTATCAATTTTCAACTTTATCACTGAAACCCTTTCAAAAATTGCACAGTTGTGAATATGAGTGTGTGTAAAGCAGAGTTTACCAAAATCAATTTTTAGAGCATCTAATATTTCATAAAATCCATAACAAAAAAAATCAATAAACACTGAATGCACAAACTCTCATAGTAAACACTGATTGTTTGATGAATGCTAAACTCTGTAGTTACTGTTATACAGAAATCTGAAAACTTCTATTCCCATTGATGTCCATGATTATCCAAGTAAGCACACAGTCTTTGAAGACAAAAAGATCAAGAGATAGAAATCAGAGCATCATTCAGTGAATAACAATCATGAACTTGATAAACTCACAAACTCTTAAAGCACGCAGGTGTTTAGGTAAAGTGTTTACACTCACATTCAATCAGGAAAAGCAGATTCTACCATATGCTTGAATGTCCACCAAATCTACATTACTTTGAGTACATGTATGCACAAATCAAAAGGACTTTATTCAGGGTTGTAATGAGGTAAGATCAAACAGATGAGAAGAGATGTTTTATTCATGAGTGAATTTCAAACTGAACATTTTAATAGACCAAAGTGTTCAGTCACACTGTTAGTACATATTTGCACAAGATCAGTATATATGCCCCCTTTTTTTTATTATTATTTTTTTATTTAACATATATACTGAAAAACTTTTCTTTTCTTGAGAAACACTCATCTGCTTGATGATTTTTTTTTTTTTTTTAAAAGAATATAACTGCTCTTAATACTTCAGAGTATAAGAAAAATGAGCAGTTAATTAGGCTCAAAGGGGTTTACTAAGGGTGGTATTTATGAACAGTGTTTATACAGTGTTTGAACAGTGTTCAAAAGAATTTTGAACAGTGTTTGAAGGAATGGTAAATCCTATTGCCTTTATCATTTTCATGCACACACATATCATGTAGTCTCAAAGTGGTTTAATACAAGTTCTAGAGAAACATACTTCCTGATGAACATCACACAACAATAATTACTGATTGATAGAAAATGTATCAATCACTGATTTGGCTCAAACTCTCACAGGGTGTAAACATGAATCTGAACTCACCAAACTAATCAATGACACATCTCAAGTTTTATGGTTTTCACAAGTACAAACAAGGAATCATCAGGAACCATACCTTTGGGAACAGAATGTCACTAATCAGAGTTTAGAGTTCATCAATAACCAAAATTATTTATGAGAGGCAATGCACACAATATTCATAAACTCAGAGTTTAGGACTGAATAAACTAAGAGATGCTATAAATATGAAACAGTATCATGCTGTGTTGATTTACTGCACAAAATCTGATTAGATTACAGTGACTCAGAAAGAATCATGATTTAATTACTGAGAATCATGCTTCATACATTTTTCTTCATTGGTGTTTTCATTCAGACAATAATCAATTCTGAATTCACTGAGTGTATCCAACATGATAACAGTGTTTAACAGACAGACATGCTAACAGAGTTTAACAAGGTTTAAACATAAGCATGCATAACAGAGTTTAATATTAAGGTTCACATAGCACTTAACAATTTGCATAACATGAGCAATAAGTTTTTGAGTCTAACCAACATCACTAGTCAAAACTAGAGACCATTCCTAGTTCATTGACCAGTCTTGTAAATGTAGCTTCACTCTATGGCTTGGTGAAGATATCTGCAAGTTGTTGTTCTTTAGACAAAAAGTGAAGCTCAATGTTGCCTTCCTCTACATGCTCTCTGATGAAGTGATACCTTATGCTGATGTGCTTTGTCATTGAATGTTGTACTGGATTACCTGTCATTGCAATAGCACTTTGATTATCACAGTAAATAGGTATCTTGGTATACCTCAATCCATAATCCAGCAGTTGATTCTTCATCCATAAAATCTGTGCACAGCAGCTACCAGCAGCAATATACTCTGCTTCAGCTATAGATGTAGATATTGACTTCTGTTTCTTGCTGTACCAGGAAACAATTCTGTCTCCCAGAAATTGACAACTTCCACTGG
This sequence comes from Kitagawia praeruptora, assembly GCA_037693485.1. Taxonomy (NCBI): domain Eukaryota; kingdom Viridiplantae; phylum Streptophyta; class Magnoliopsida; order Apiales; family Apiaceae; genus Kitagawia; species Kitagawia praeruptora. Next base: position 45,460,106 of record CM075354.1, read on the forward strand.
TGCTTTTTCTGTCTATCTTACGGCCTGCAAAGTCTGCATCTGAATAACCAAGTAGTTTAAACTCTGATTCTCTTGGATACCACAGCCCCAAAGTTATAGTGCCCTTGAGATACTTAAAAATCCTCTTTACTGCTGTTAAATGTGGTTCTCTTGGATCTGCCTGGAACCTTGCACACAAACAAGTGGCATACATGATATCAGGTCTACTAGCTGTTAAATAGAGTAGAGAACCAATCATTCCTCTGTAACATGTCATATCTACTGATGACCCTGCATCTTTGTCCAATTTTGTTGCAGTTGCCATGGGAGTTGTTGCAGATGAACAGTCAAGCATGCCAAATTTCTTGAGAAGATTTCTGGTATATTTTGCTTGATTTATAAAAATTCCATCATCTGTTTGCTTCACCTGTAGGCCTAGAAAATAAGTAAGCTCTCCCATCATACTCATTTGATATCTTGACTGCATGAGTTTGGCAAACTTCTTACAGAGTTTATCATTAGTAGATCCAAAAATGAAGTCATCTACATAGATCTGAACTAAGAGCAAGTCACTACCAGATTGAAAGTAAAACAGAGTTTTGTCAATAGTACCTCTGTGAAATCCACTTTCTACTAGAAATTTGGAAAGAGTTTCATACCATGCCCTTGGTGCCTGCTTAAGTCCAAAGAGTGCCTTGTCTAACCTGTAGACATAGTCTGGATATTTTGGATCTACAAAACCTGGTGGTTGTTCCACAAACACTTCTTCTTCAAGTTTTCCATTTAAAAATGCACTTTTTACATCCATCTGAAACACTTTGAATTTCTTATGAGAGGCATATGCTAGAAAGATTCTGATTGCCTCCAATCTAGCAACTGGAGCAAATGTTTCATCATAGTCTATTCCTTCCTGTTGTGAATAGCCTTTTGCAACCAGTCTTGCTTTGTTTCTTGTGATAACACCCTCACTGTCAGTTTTATTTCTGAAAACCCATTTAGTACCAACAATGGATCTGTTCTTGGGCCTTGGTACAAGGGTCCACACTTCATTTCTTTCAAATTCATTTAGCTCTTCTTGCATTGCTGTTATCCAGTCAGCATCTTTAAGAGCTTCTTCCACTTTCTTTGGCTCAGATTGTGACAAGAATGCATGAAACAGACATTCATTTGTTGTTGCACTTCTTGTCCTTACTTTTGCATCTGGATCACCAATAATTAAATCAGGTGTGTGTGACTTAGTCCATTTTCTTGCAGAAGGCAAATTGCTTCTATCATCATGTGATCCTCCCCCTTGATCCATGCTCTCCTGATTTTCTTGGTGCCTCTCTTCATTTTCTGATGCTCCCCCTGAATGTGACTGCTCAGAATTATCAACAGAGTTTGAATCAACAGAGTTTGATTCAGAATTATCAACTGAGTCACTATCAGTGTTTGAATTATCACTTTGATGTGATTCTTCATGCTCCCCCTCAAATGGTTCTTCCCTTGTTTCTGATTGAAGAGTTTCTTCAGTATTTACCAGTAGAGGTTCAGAGTTTAGATCAACAGAGTTTGTCAGATCAGTCTGATCAGAGTTTACTTTTTCAGAGAATAAATCTTCATTTTCAAAGTGGAGTAGATCATGTTCATTGACATCTTCAAGTCCAGTTATTTTCTTGTCATCAAATGACACATGAATTGATTCCATGATCACTCTAGTTCTCAGATTATAAACTCTGAATGCCTTAGTTGACAGTGGATAGCCAACAAAAAATCCTTCATCTGCCTTTAGGTCAAATTTGGTCAACTGTTCAGGATGAGTCTTCAACACAAAGCACTTGCATCCAAAAATATGAAAATATTTTAGATTTGGCTTTTTCTTCTTCACCATTTCATATGGTGTTTTACCATGCTTGTTGATCAGTGTTGCATTTTGAGTAAAACAAGCAGTTTGAACTGCTTCTGCCCAGAAATATGTTGGCATTTTTGCTTCATCTAGCATGGTTCTTGCAGCTTCTATCAAGGTTCTGTTCTTCCTCTCCACTACACCATTTTGTTGTGGAGTGCCAGGTGCAGAAAACTCCTGTTTGATTCCTTTGCTCTTGCAAAATTCTTCCATTGATGAATTCCTGAATTCAGTTCCATTATCACTTCTGATTATCTTCACTTGATTTTCTGACCCTTAGTCCAGTTGTAATATATGTTCTGTAAGTGTTAATGCAGTTTCATCCTTCTTTGCAAGAAAATATACCCATGTGTATCTGGTATATTCATCAACAATGACTAGAGCATATTTCTTCTTTCCAAGAGACATGACATTCACTGGTCCAAAAAGATCAACATGTAGGAGATGATAAGGATCAACAATTGAAGACTCAGATTTGCTTTTGAAGGAGGCTTTTCTCTGTTTGGCCTTTTGACAAGAATCACATAGGCCTTCTATATTCAACAAAGACCTTGGTAGACCTCTTACAAGATCATTCTTTATTAGCTCATTGATGTTGTTCAGATTTAAATGAGAGAGTTTCTTGTGCCACTTCCAACTCTCTTCACTGGACATTCTTGTTGACAGACACACTGCTTTGCCATCAGTGTTTGTTGACAATTTAATTTCATAGATGTTATTGTGTCTGTTTCCAACTAGAGCAACTTTCCCTGTAGATTTACTGATCACTTGACAATATTCAGGCTGAAAATCTACATGATATCCTCTGTCACAGATTTGACTCACAGATAGCAGATCATGCTTGAGTCCTGGAACCAGAGCTAAATTTGTGATGATGACACTCCCAAGATTAATATTGCCATATCCCAGATATGTCCTATGTTGCCATCTCCATAGGAAACTTTTGGGCCAGCCTTCTCCTCATACTCTGATAGCAGGGCTTTATTTCCTGTCATGTGTCCTGAACATCCACTGTCCACGACTAGGGTACTAACCCTGTTGCCCTGCAATCACAAACAATCACTGATTATTAGTTTTAAGGATCCAGACTTGCTTGGATCCTTTGGCTTTCTTAATTCTGTTAGCTTTTGCAGCGGAATTCACATTATCAGAGTTTAAGCTAACTTTTTCAGAGTTTACATTTGCAGAGTTTACTTTAACCCATTTCAAATTTGGCTTGGGTTCATAGTTATTATAGAAAATAGCATGATAATCTCTGCAAGTGTAAATAGAATGCCATGTACTTCCACAGTGTGTACATAAAGTCTGTGGTCTAGTCCTCACATAATCATTTTTAACTGCAGTTTTAGAGGACAAAGAATTAATGTTCTTATTCTTACTGCAGAAACTAGCAAGATGATTAGTGCTACCACAATTAAAGCATGTTTTTCTAGGAGCTAATGAAGCAAGCATTGGCTTAATTCCTGATGTTATGCCTACCTTTCCATTTTTGTTTTTCTTAGGCATTCTCTGTTTGTTGACAGATTTTATCTCTTTAAGCTTATGCTTGAGTTGTTTATCTTTCATTAAACCAATGTTAGCCTCTTTAACAAAAGTCTTATCATATGATTCTTTAACAGCCTTTTTCTCAGCTTCAGTCTTAGGTCCACCTGTTCCCATAACATTACCTTCAGATGAACGATGTGGTCTAACTTTTACCAAATTTTCAAATCTAAGTTCATCTCCTTCAGAGTAACCTAGACCTACTGTATCTGACTGAAACACTTCTTGAGTGTCTTTACCAGAGTGTGTCCAAGTTTTAATAATGTGTTTAGCATCCTCCAATTCAGATTCTAGTTGCTTATACTTACCTAGCAACTCCTGTTCAATAAACACTGCATCATCTCTCTCTTTCTGAACTTTATTCATGTTCTCTAGCTGTTCCTCAACAAGTTTATTTCTATCTTTGAGTTGAGAGCACTCATTTTTTATCCTCTCATTTTCTAAAGTCTGATCCCTATAACTGATATGTAATGCTTTAAGATAAATTCTCAATTCAGTTATATTATCAGTATTATAAGCATAGGTAGTTGGGGGTACCTTTAGATCATCATCTTCATTCTGAGTAGTAGCCATGAGTGCATAGTTCACTTCCTCATCTGAATCTGAAGTGTCTGCCCAATCTCTGCCTTTGGTGTAGAGTGCCTTTTCAGTTTTACCCTTCTTGCACTCAGGAGCATAGTGACCCATCTCCTTACACTTGTAGCATTGAATCTCAGACTTATCTTTCTTACCAGATTTGAAGTCCTTTCCCTCAGATTTCTTGAAATTCTTCTTGTCAGACTTAGAGTAGTCCTTGGAGAATCTCTTTCCCTTCTTGAAGTTCTTGAATCCCATCTTCTTGAAGGTCTTTACCATCAATGCAGCCATTTGCATCATCTCTTCATCATCTTCAGAATCAGATGTTCCATCTGTGTTTGAGTCAACATAAGTGTTTGATGACTCACTTTCTGAGTGTATGACTAAAGCTTTTCCTTTTGCCTTTCTTCTTGATGCTTCCTTCTTTGATGGTTTCTCCTCAACCTTAAGAGCAACAGACTTTGACTTTCTACTTGATCTTTTGTTTCTCTGCTCCAATTCCAATTCATGGGTTTTGAGCAGTCCATAAATTTCATTAATCTCTGTTTCACCAAGTTCATAGTTATCTCTTATGGTGGTTGTTTTCACATCCCACTTTTCAGGTAGAGAAAGAAGAAATTTGAGATTTGAGTCTTCTAAATCATACTCTTTGTTAACCAATGACAAATCATTGAGCAGTTTACAGAATCTGTCAAATGTTTCTGTCATGGTTTCTTCAGACTTTGCCTCAAAATGCTCATACTCCTGAGTGAGTATGTTTCTTCTGTTTTTCTTGATTGCAGGAGTTCCTTGACACCTAACCTCAAGTGCATCCCATATTTCCTTTGCAGTTGTGCAATTAATCACTTTATTAGACATAACATTGTCTAAAGCACTGTGAAGTAAATGTCTTACTTTTGCATCCTTTGCAATAGATGAAAGATCCTCAGTAGTTAGATCTTTCTTTTCTTTTGGAATGACCTTTGATTCCTCACCAGCAGCAGTAGCAGATAACTTTGTAGGTTTGTGAGGACCTTCATATATTCTATCAAGATATTCTGGATCTGTAGCCTCCAGAAACATGGTCATCTTTACTTTCCAAATTGCATACTCTAATGGCCTAAGTATAGGAACCCTAATTGTTTCATACCTACTAACAGTAGTAGGAGCTTTCTCAGATGGTGGAGGTATCTCTGCCATTGATTACTATTGTGTTTGGATCTTTAACTGTAATAAAGTAACAGATTGGCTCTGATACCACTTGTTAGGTTGAATACACAATAGGTAATCAAATACTGTATGAGTAACTTAACAAGAACACACTGTTTAATACTTAAAAACTGTTTGGAATTAACAATTCCTCTCTCAGTGATGTAAAATATCACAGAGAGCTGCTTAGGTTACAATCAATGAATTTCTCAATGTTCGACACCCTTCTAGGGTTAACCTAACTGTATTTATAAAACATACAGCTTCGTACAATCAGTAATTGATTCTTCTATAATTAAGCTATACAATTGATATCAATCACGATTGCTTCAAGTCTTCCAAGTCAACTCAATCTCTTTGACAGCTTTCCAATCTTCAAAGATATTGCTTCCATATTTATCTTGTATCAATCTTCAAACACTGTTGACTCTTCAGACATTACCGCTACAGAGTTTAACAATCTCTGTTGCACTTCCAGTCAGTGTTTAACTAAACTCTGACTGCTTCCAGCTAAACTCTGTTTTGTTACTTTAGCTTCCAAACACTGTTCTCATCAATCATTTCTAACACAAACTAAAACAAAAAAAGAAACCACACTCAGATCTCATCGCTCTCAGTCTCACTCTCATCTCTCCTCTCCTCTCTGCTCATCTCTCATCTCTCACCTCTCATCTCCGCTGACCATCTCCGGCGTATTGTTCTTCTCCGGTGTCTCATCTCTCATCTCTCATCTCGGTTATCTCTCTCTCTCTCTCAATTCGGTTTCTAATTGATTTAATTTTTGGGGTTTTTGTTTTGTTAAAGTTGCAAGCCCTAAGTTTTTACTTTGAATTACCCTAAGTTTTTTGTTTCTAAGTTTTTGTTAGAGTTTACAAACCCTAATTTTTTGGGGTTTTTATTTTGTTAATTTTGGGGGTTTACAAACCCTAATTTTTGGGGTTTTTTTTTCTAATTGAGACTGTTTTTGGGGGTTTGTTGAATTCTTGAAGTGTTTGTGTTCTATAGATTTGTTCTTGAAACAGCCCACTGTTTTAGACCTCGAGGCACCTATTAAAATTTGTTCATGAAGCCCACTGTTTTTAACTTGAAGTATTGATATTTGATAAGTTTAGTTTATGCTTGATTGTGTTTGTCTTGATTGTGTTCTATTGACTGTGTATTGATATTGTGTTTTTAACTTGATTGTGTTTATTGACAAAGTAAGATTTTGCAATGGCAGCAGTTTATTTGCAGTTGATTTTATACCGAATACAGTGACTATCTTCAACAGTATTTTTATTCTGTTTGTTTTGTTTCTATAGGTGAGGTTCTTGTTGGAAGTGAGGATCTTATAGGGAGGGGTGAAGTTTTTTAAAACAATACTCTGTAGTAGCAAAGCAGTAAATATAAGGTATGTCGCAAATACCAATTAGTTATAAATTACTTCCAGTTTTAATATATGTGACATGATATGTTTTTTGCGTGACATGTTTATCGCAATATAAGTATGTTTTTTAGCTGATTGTGAAATATGTTTGTTTGAATTGATGTTTAATTTTGGTTTCTAGGGTTTATGTGATGTATATAGATGCTATGTTTGTGTATATGTAGAACTTGATAATTGATAGTTTGTGTTGAAGTTGTTTATGGTGAAATGATATTGAGCCTGAAGTTTGCAGCTGAACCTCTATAGAGATGCTAGCAACATACAAATTAGAGTTGTCTAATTCTGCCAAGTGTGTAGCAAACACGTTTAAGTGACTAAGCTATTTAATAAAAGTCCGTAACATAATTTAAGCTACTAACTATAAGAACGTGGTCAAGAGATTCAATTAAAATTCAGGTATTTAGCAAGTCTAAACTTTTTCTATAGACCTGAGCATTTCCGATATCTAGCAGGTCGAATCGTAATAATTCCATTGTTAAAAATTCAATACACACAAATATAAACACTGATAAGTTAGGTTTTAGGAATTAGGCCGGACGTACTATATATTTAAGCGCATATATATATATATATATATATATATATATATGTTAGGTATAGAATAAAAAAGAACTAAAGGTAGTAATCGTTTTCGCAATGTTTTAACTGTAGTTATGAATCATAAAGGCCAGATGTGGATAAATCTTCCAAGATCAAGTGAAGAGTTTATGAAAGGGGTCAAAGAGTTTGTCAAAAATGCCATGCTTAATTTTTCCGTCGAAAATGAATTAAAATGTCCTTGTAGTCGATGTAAAAGTAAGTTATGGTGGGGTCCAGAAGATGTTTATAATCACCTTATTTGCAAGGGTCCTTACCTGGAAGTTGCAAGTTGGATTTATGATGTCTCGAATTTGAAGGGTGATGCTAATATGATGGACTGTGAAGAAAATATCGGGTTTGAAGATAATCTGGACCAGATGTTGAATGTTACTTACGCAAATAGGGGGCCGAATGAAGATGCAAGTAAATTTTTTCGCGTTCTTGAAAACGGAAAAAAGCCCTTGTATCCTGGTTCTAAAAAATTTTCTAGGCTAAGTTTTCTTATCAGACTTTACCATTGGAAATGCCTTAATGGAGTAACCGAGTCCGCGTTCGGTGAAATATTACAAATATTAAAAGAGGCATTTCCGTATGTTGAAGTACCTGTTTCTTTTAATTCCGCCAAAACCGTCATTAAAGATTTAGGCCTTGGCTACGAAAAAATACATGCATGTCCTAATGACTGCATGTTATATTGGGGTCAAAATAAGAATGAAGTTTCCTGCAAAACTTGTGGCGTCTCAAGGTGGAGAGTTACGAAAGAAGCAGACGACAAAAGCAAAATTCCGGCGAAAGTAATGAGATATTTTCCTTTAAGACCAAGGCTGCAACGAATGTATATGTGCAAAGATTTCTCAAAGCTAATGACCTGGCATGCAGTAGATCGAAAAAAGATGGAAAGTTAAGGCATCCGGCTGATGCCTTGGCTTGGAAGACGATGGATGCCAAGTATCCATTGTTTTCGTCAGAAAATCGAAATGTCAGATTGGGTATAGCTTCAGATGGGTTCAATCCGTTTCGAACAATGAGTAGTAGTCATAGCACATGGCCAATTATAGTGGTCAACTACAACCTACCTCCCTGGCTAAATATGAAACCGGAAAATTTGATGCTGTCCACACTCATACCAGGTCCAAATGATCCTGGAAACAACATTGATGTCTACATGCAGCCTTTGATGGAGGAGTTGAAAGAGTTATGGGATGTAGGAGTTGAAAGTTATGATGCTTCGATGGAGGAAAATTTCATTTTACGGGCAGGGGTATTGTGGACGATAAATGATTTTCCCGGTTATGCAATGTTGTCGGGTTGGAGTACCAAAGGGTACCTAGCTTGCCCTATCTGCAATTACGAGACATCGTCAACGTATCTAAAACATAGTAGGAAAGTGTGCTATATGAACCACCGACGATTCCTGGATCCCAATCATAAGTGGAGATCAGATAAAAAAAGATTTAATGGTCAAGTTGAGTTTGGCCAGGCCCCAGCTGTTTTATCAGGGAGCATGATCAAAAATTTGTTGAAGGGTTATAAAAATAATTTTGGTAAAGGGATATGAAAGCGGAAAGTTAGTTGCGATGTCAACCCTTGGAATAAGAAGTCAATATTTTTTGACTTACCATATTGGAGTAAAAATTTATTACGGCATAACCTTGACGTCATGCATATAGAAAAGAATATATGTGATAGTATTCTTGGCACTTTGTTAAATATTAGTGGCAAGACAAAAGATCATGTTAATGCTCGATTAGATTTGCAAGAATTGGGTATTAGGAAGGTCCTTCATCCTATCCCCTCCAGTGATGGAAAGCACCTTGAAATCATGGCGGCAAACTTTGACATGACGAACAAAGAAAAAGATATATTTTGTTCCGTATTACAAAATGCCAAATTACCATATGGATTTGGTTCCAATATTAGCAGATGTGTCCAAGATAGGAAAGTTACGGGGTACAAGAGTCATGATGCGCATATTATTATGCAGTACCTGTTACAAATTGCTGTAAAAAAATCATTGAAGCCCGAGGTTGCAGTCCCGTTAATAAGACTTGGTGAATTTCTTAGAAGTATATGCTCCAGGGTAATTGAGAAGGAGGATATACCGAAGTTGCAGCAGGAAATTATTGAAATACTCTGCCAATTTGAAATGACTTTTACACAAGCATTCTTTGATATCATGGTTCACTTACCAGTACATTTGTGCAATGAAATTGAACTTGGCGGACCAGTCCACCAAAGATGGATGTACTCAATTGAGCGGTACCTAGGTAAATTAAAAAGATATGTCCGTAATAAGAGTAAGCCAGAAGGGTCTATAGCAGAGGGCTACTTGGCAGATGAATGTCTAACATTTTGTGCAAGATTCCTAGGTGGTAACGAAAATACGTGGTCGAATGAAGCTGCAGTGACAAATGTAGAAACTGGTGGATATCCTATTGGTTCAGGGAAGAACAAAAAAGGGAAATCTTTTCATTTGGCTGAAGATACGTGGAAAAAAGCTCATCGATGCATCCTATTTAATTATGATGACAAGAAAGTAGAAGAGCTAATTCAGTAAGTCCTAGATTCCTAGTTTATAACCTGTCTATTTAGTAAGTTACATATTTTGTTAACCTAAGTAAATTGACATATTATAATTGTCTCTAATTGTAGGAAACATCGTGCATTATTCGACAAAAATGCAAAGTGCAGAAAGTTTAAAAGAGAAAGAAACCACACTGATGAAATATGCGAGTGGTTTAAGAATGAAATTCAGAAAGAAGAGGATGTGTCAAGGGAAGTAGCATCATTAGCAAGGGGGCCTACTCGATCAGCTAAGCAGTTTAGTGGTTATGTAGTAAATGGGTATAAGTTCCATACGAAAAATAGAGATAATAAGTGTACCACACAAAATAGTGGTGTTTATTTAAAAGCCTTAACCACTAGTTTCGCTAGTTCGAAGGACCAAAACCCAATAGTTGGGCCTGTTAGTTATTATGGTTCTATTGAAGAAATAATTGAACTTGACTATTGGGGGTCTTTTAAATTTGTTTTGTTTAGATGTACATGGTATGTTGATGATAAGGATTCGTTAGGTTTTACTCGAGTCAACTTTAACAGGGTGTGTCAAAAGAATGATAGTTTTGTTATGTCAACACAAGTCCAGCAAGTTTTTTACATTCAAGATCCTGTTGAAAATCATTATCATTATCCTATCAAGAGGCTGTCAGCAGAGTTCTCTGATCCACACAATGAGAACAATTCACCCGAAGATGACATAAATGGGCAGTTTACACATGACACGAGCTTTCATTCATTAATAAAAAATCAGGATCATGAAGTTAACTGGTTCAGAGATGATGTTCCAACAAAACTATGCCCCATTGAAGACATACGATAGTGAGTAATTAGATTATATAATTATGTAAAAGATTTTAAATTAATGACTTGTGTTTTTTGTGTTAAATATGTCCTCACTATTAATATTTAACTCAGTGTTCATTTTTATTTATTTTAAATTAGTGTCTTCTCTTTACAGCTGCATTCGTAGTGCCTTTAAATATTACAGTACCTGTTTTTTTTATGTAATATGAAGTAATTGTATTTTCAATCTTGTATTTACAGGATGGAAGGCAACACTATGACTTTCCGGGTGCACCATAATGGGGAGTTCAGCAAAGACAAGTACCTTGGCGGCTTAGTACAGACTTACGAGGACATGGAGCTTGACAGGTTCTCATTTTCAGAATTCATGGAGTGGGTCAAAGACCTTGGCTATAAAGAGATTGGTGGAGTTTATGTGAGAAACGAGAACGATGGTTGGGTTTTGGTGACAAATGATGCTGATATGAATGAGGCGATTATAATAAGCGAGACTGATGATTTGAACTTGTTCATTGACTGCAATGTTGACCGCACGATAGAGCCAATGCCACAAATGCAACCTCACGTTATTGTAAGGCCCAAAAAAAGCCCTGTTCAAGCCAAAGAGAGTAATCCAAAAAAGCGTCAGTTTGTGACTCTAAAAGATATCAATCAGGAGAAGCAACGAAAGATGATCAACTCACAGAAGAAAATGCAACCTAGTTCTAATGTTGCAAGTCCTGCAAAGGGGGTTGTTGAATTTTCGAAATTGCCTTCGACGGGGTTGGAGAAGCCTGCTGAAAATTCAAATGATGGAAAAATGGGATTGGGGGAATATATGAAAAGATTCGAGAAGAAGCCTGCTGAAAATGAGAACTTGGTGGAAGGAGGTGGTGAATTTCTGGAAGGTGGCGGAAATGAGTATGAAATGAATAGAAACAGGAGAGTTGAGGAAAATAAAAAAAAACTGAGGGAACTTGGTTTAGCCAAGGAAAATGAAGAAGACCGAGAAAGTAATGCTGAAGAGGATATTGTTTCGTCAAAGGTACATTATATTGAATTTCTAATGTCAACACATGATAACATAAAAATTTGAATATAACCAAGTCTGATTAGATTAATTAGTAGTTATTTACTGTTGACATGTATATATTGTTTTAGCAGAAGAAGAAAAAAGGCAAGAGAGTTGTGGTGAAGACTGATGGCCCAAGAACTCGTTCCCGAGCATCTAAAATGTCACTTCCAGCTGATAAGCAAGTGAACACAGTTGATGCTGAGGTCTGTAAATTTGGTACTATTTGTTAATTTGTTTACCACTTTCTCCTGCTATGGCTTATTATCCATTTCATTTTGTAGGCAAATGATGCATCAGAAGTTCCTACAGTTGAGAAGCTGAAGTTACTCAAAAACAATGCTCCTGGTTCAATGGCTGCATACTTAGAGTTACGTGAGCATGAAAAGCAAGCTGAAATGGAGAACCTACAATCACAGTCCCAACCTGAAAATTTGCAGTCCCAACCGAATCAGGGTAATCTCGAACTGATATAGTTAGTATTGATCTTTCTAATTGATCTTTGTAAAAGAATGCATTGAGGCATTTTAATCTTGATTTGATGTTATACATCAGATGCACTTCTAGGAGCCAAAAAGAGAAAGGTTCGAGGGAAGTCAAAACTGTCTAATGTCCATACAAGAGGTGAGAAGCCAGAGATCAAGCTATCGGAAGATGGCCAACCTATATCAGATGATGATCACTTGTTACGTGAGTTTAGCAACTTTTTGGGAACTGTGGTAAGGGATTTTGTATCTTTAACATGTCGTAGTTGGACTGAGGTTCCTGAAAAAGGTATCTTATGGCAGTATGTCAAGGTAACAATTTTTTTTTATGGTTAATTACTTGTCCATATTTGAGATTACTTTTGCTAATGTTGTCTTTACCTGTAAATATTTGACAATTAGGACAAGTACATCATTGAAGAGGAGGGTTATGAGTATGTAATGCTCACGATGCGTGATCAGTTTAGGACACACAAAGCTACAATCAAGAGTAATCATTACACTAAGTATCCTAATGATGAGCAGAGGCTGCAAAATAGGCCAAGGAACATTCCTTTGACAGACTTTAAGATCCTTTTAAACTATTGGGCTGATGAAAAAGTGCAGGTAATAAATTTGTTTGGTAATTAACCAAATCTGTCAATGCATCAATCACCCGGTTTACGCATTTGCTATATTTTGTCCTTTGTAGGAGAGAGCCAGAAAAAATGCTCTAGCTCGAAGCAAGATAACAGAAACGCATACTGCTGGGCCTAATAGTTTCGCCCAAATCTGCCATAAAATGGTAAGTGAACATTTTTTATAAACTCGCAATATTGTAGAGGTTTAAAATGCAATTAGATGGTCACTAAGTGTTTAGTTAGAAATATGACCTGTTTAGTTAGAAATTTGGACACTCATAATTTAGTACTTGGCTACTGTGATTAGTATTTGGATTAGTATTTGGCTGTTGTGTACTTTTTCTTTTGGCGGTTTGGACCCAACTGCTCGAATGTTGAGTTTGATTTTAGGGTAATGTTTATAACTCTATTACTACTTTATGCAAGGTGATTGAGAGGGAGCAGCGTGCTAAACCTGATGAACCACCGGCACCAATATCAGATGCTGATATTTACATTAAAACACGCAAAAGAGAGGAAACCAGAGAGTATAAGTTACCTACTGATGTGGTTACAAAGAAGATTGTAAGTTTTGTTTTAGTAATTAAAGTTCTTTTCTGCATTGTTTATGCATTATTATTTATTGTATTAACTTTTCTTTTTACAGGAAGATGTTCAGAAAGTTCTTGAGGAGGGAAATGTGGACGATGCTAATAAGCTTGTTTATGGTGGCAAAGAGCACAGCCGATCTTATTTAGTTGGGAGACTTATCCGGAAAAAGGAAGCAAAGGGAAAATTGGCAACACGAGCTGCAACTGAAAAGATCAGCACTTCAGCTCTCTCAGATCAGCACTTGGCAAGTTTGACTGAAAAGATTCGGGATCAAATTGCGCAGGAGATGGATGAAAAAATGGAGAAGAAGGTTCGAGAAAATGTTAAGATGGTGATATCCAAACTGGCAGATAAGTGTCCGGAGGTGCTGAAGGTTGATATTGACGAGTTAAGTACTATGGAGCCACAACCACCTAACAATGGTGATGCAAGTGAAGCCGACACAGCTTCTTGATGCTTCTGTCTTAGCTAGTATTGAAATCTTTCTGTCTTAGCTAGTAGTTATGAAATCTTTTGAGACATTATGAACTTAGGTGCTTCTCTTTATGTCTATCTTGTTAACGATGTTTGACAAGATCTTTTGCTAAGTAACTTGTTAACGATGTTTGACTTTGATTTGGTTATGTAATCCTTGAGTTTGAATAATTTATTTATGTTGATCAGTTGCTAAAACTTAGCATGTTGTTAAAAATTTATTTATGGCTAAAGATGGTGTTAAAAATTTAGGAAGCTGCTGTTAATTTTTTTTTACAAAAATGTTGCCATAGCCTATAAAGATGTTGCTAAAACTTGAAAAATGTTATCTAAAAAGTGTTACTATAACATGTTAGGATGTTGGCAAAAATGTAAACTGTTAAATCAAGTGATGTTGCTGTAGATTATATTGATGTTGGAATAGGTTATATGGCAACATCGCAAAGGTGTTGGTGTTGATTAGACAGTGTTGCCATAAACTTTATGCCAACACCGGAATTAGTGTTGCTATTTTGCATAAAATGTTGGCATAAGTGCCTAAGGCAACATGTTGTTGATGTTGGCATAGGTGTGACAAAATGTGTTGGCTTAACCTCTAGGCCCACATGCAAATTCCCAACACCTGCAAAATTGACAAAAGTGTTGCCTTAAATCCTATGGTAACATTTTTCAGCATTTTTAACACTTTTTTTGGGTGTTGCCATAGACCATTTGTGGTGTGATTATTTGACAGTCTTTATCTTCTTGCTTGAGGCATGAACCTTGGAACTTCTTTCAAGCATTATTCTAGACTCTATAAGTACAGTTACACAACTAGGATTTGATGCCTACTGCAAGTACAATACAAACAGAAACTCTACAACTAGAGGTTCCCTCAGTTAAGAGGTCATGTAAATAATGCAAAGCATTACAAACAATTAGGCTTGTTATTAGATGTATACAGGCATGTCTCTGTGACTAACAATCTCCCCCAAATTGTGAGTGAGACCCTTAGTCACAATTTCATGTCTGATAACAAGCCTAACATACATAAAGATAAAACTTTAAAAGTACAGGTATGTAGATTGATTGAGCACATGAATGAAGTTACAAGATGAATAATCTTACAGTATGATGAAATACTAGCCATTCTCATTTGATTCCATCTCCATTGCTTTGGCTTGTAGATCATCATATGCTTTCTGTTTTCTTTCTTTCTCCTTTCTTGCATTATCATCCATGGCCTTTATGATCTCTGCCAGAGCATCCAATTCTTCAAGCATGATAGAGTCTTTGAAATCTTCAAGTACTGGTTTCAGAATGTTGGCAGGATAGTGACTGAGTAGGTTCATTCTTATATTGACATTATCTCCATTTCTCCTCCTATACTTCACCACATAGGGATTGAATTGAACTCTACACAATCCTTTTGCCCTTAGCTTTTCTGCTTCAACTTCCAGCCTATCAATCTCCTTCTCCCTTTCTAGCCATTTCTCAAAGCACCCCTTTCTTATCTTCTCAGCATAGTCTCTCTTCATCTTTACAAAATCAATCAACTCCAGCTTCCATACTTTCTCCACTTTGTCTTTAGAGTCCAATAATGCAATGATTCTTTCTATTTCATATAGCTTGCCCCAATTTTGACACTGTCCTTGTTTGAATTTCTTCTCCCTTCCATCAGTATATTTAATCTCAAGGCAGTTATTCATAATGGTAGCATAGTAGATTCTTTGAGCTCTTAGATATTGCAATTGGTCTTCATCAAAGTCTTCATCTAGTGGTTGGAGTTTTAAGCCTGGATAGATTGTCAGAGTCCTTGATTTGGATAGCTTTGGTTTCCTTGCAGCTTGTTTGAATTTGATCCTTTTTACATGGTTGCTAGGCAGAAACTTATGACCCTTGTTGGTAGACCATAGTAGTATTCCATTAGCAGTTTGCTTTCTGAAACATACACATGGTTTCTTGATTTGAATCCCCTTCACTTCTTGAGGTGCCAAAACAGTTGCATATGCTAGAGATGTAGATTTTGATGAATCGTTACCAGTGACATCCACCCTAGACATTGAGCCTTGTGTTGTGGTGGAAGTGTCATTAATAATGTTCATGGCTTGCTGTTTTCCACTCTTCTTTTCATATACCTTTCCACTACCCTTGTCATCATCCTTCTTTCTGCTTTTATCATCCCTCTTCTTCTTGTCATCACTACCCTTATATCTCCCTTGATCTCCATCCCTGCTTCCACTCTTATCATGATCATCCTTGTCTTGATTTGACTTTCCACCTTGAGCAATTGGCTTGATGTCTGATTGAGAGTTGATAAACTTCACCAGAATGTTGAGAGCCTCCTTTTCAGATTCAGATTTTCCACTCCTTGAATGTAGAACCCCAGCCAGAAACTTTATGGTGGACATGTTGTTTGCCTTTAGATGTTGGCTAAATCTGAATGCAACAATGTCTTGACCCTTTTCATATAGAATACAATGAGGCTGAGGAATTACTTGAGGCAGTTGAGATTTCATGCACTTGGTGAGAATCTCCTTAAGCATATCATTGTCTGGTGAGTTATTCCTTTCTATCTTCTTGATGATTGTTCCAAGTTCAGAGCTAGATAGAATTTGAAAGGCTTCAATGTGGATGTGAAAAAGGTTCTTGGCAGTGTGAACTAAGACTTCTCTTTCATTAGAAAGAATGATGGCATGGGGATTGGTTTGCACAATTTCTCTTCTTATTACAGTGACTAGAAACACATCTTGCACCAGAAGCTTGATGTAGTCAAATGAAGGGTTTCGAGCATCAAACGCAGCGGAAAATTAAAACAAAAACAATAATTATCGAAACCCTACCGTAGGATCCATGCAAAAACATGATATTTAATTCGGAGATTGATGATTTACCTTAAAGAAGCTTTACGATTGTATGTCTAATGGAGATCCAAGCTTTCACGATCGTTGAGTGCTCCTCTTCGAAGCCTCCTCTACGGTATCCACACGAACACTCCAAGAACGATTCTTGATTGGAAGGGAGGTACTAGCCTCCAATGAAAATATGAGATCTTCTTTTTAGGTTTTGGTTCAAGCGGCTGGGGATTATTTTTGTCGTACAAAATTAATTCCCTTCTTTACCTATCATCATATATTTATATGATAGTGTAAGGTAAAAGCCCAACTAAAAACCTAGCCCAAGTTTGATTAATTAAATAATAGAATCAAATCCTATTATTTAAATAAATAATAATTAAGTCATACTTAATTATTAAAATCATATCTCATTTGTATTTTATTATATCTTAATTAAGTCCCACTTAATTAATATAATAAAATACAACTAATCATTTAATTAATTTAAATTCATAATTTAAATTAATTCTTCCTTAAAATGTTCTATGTGTGTGACCCTGTAGGCTATCATTTAATTGGCAATAATTTTATTCTCTAATAAAATTATAAACAATGAGCGGCATCTAGTAATACATCATTGCTACCCAATTAAATAATAATTAATCGTGGTTCGATAAAACCTTTTGTGATTAATGTTCCCGTGTAATATAATCCCTTTAACCAAATATTATAGATTAAACTCGAGGCATGTTTCATGTCATCCTCTTCATAATTTAATCCGGGTTTACTTGATCCATGAGTAGACTATTAAAACAAATCACTATTTGAGCACGGCCATGCATTTTATAGTCTCACTCAATCAAGAGGCCAATAATATCTCTCCTATCTGATAGGAGGGTTAAATCCTTTATCTATCATTCATATTTCTCATACGATTCACAATATACCCGATGTCCACTTTTATCATCACCCGGTCAAAGGTAACTTTTAATGTAGTCAAAGTATATTATCCTCGTATAGAAATATAATGATCTCAAGTCAAAGGATCATTACACCATTATCACTATGAGTCTTTCTTATGACTTTATTAACATGAAGAATCTCACGGTGGGTCTGTCCAGTGCCATGTACCCTTACATGTACCTATGTTTTGACTTTAGTATCTCCATACTTATAACCAATGAGATGTGGTTATCAATCAACAACATACTAGTCTATTTATTTATTATTATTGTCCTATATAATAATACTCGACTAGGGACCTTTAAGAATATGATATATTATATAATCTCAAGTTCAAGTTAAATACTTAAACTATATAATGTGTATCATTATTCTAAGGACATTTATTATGCTAACAAATATATCGCAGTAATTAAAGTCATAATAAATACATTTATTAAATAATCAAATGACATAAAGGTTTATCAAAATAAACAATGTACTGCCTCTAGGGCACCTACACTAACAATCTCCCACTTGCACTAGAGCCAATCACCCATGTATCTAATACCCATGGAACTAGTGTGACCGTCGTGCTTCTGCTGCGACAAGCCTTTGGTCAGTGAGTCTGCTATGTTATCATTTGTGTGTACTTTACATATGTGTATATCACCCTTTTCATTTATCTCTCGAATGAGGTGAAATCTCCTGAGTATATGTTTGGATCGGGAGTAATATCTAGGTTCTTTAGCCTGTGCAATGGCTCCATTATCATCGCAGTACTTGTCTATGGGATCTGCGATCGATGGAACCACTCCCAATTCAGTAATGAATTTTCGAATCCAAACATCTTCCTTTGCCGCTTCACAAGCTGCAATGTACTCAGCCTCCATTGTAGAAACAGTGACTGTTTCTTGCTATGAACTCTTCTAGCTTACAGTACCTCCGTTTAGACAAAACAAAAACCAGACTATGATACAGTATCATCCCTGTCTATTTGGAAACTTGCATCGGTGTAACTTTTTACAACCAGTTTCTCCTCTCTTCCATACACCAAGAATAAATCTTTAGTCCTTTTCAGGTACTTAAGAATATTCTTGACTACCGTCCAGTGACCTTCACTTGGATTAGACTGGTGTATGCTCGTCCATACGAGACATCAGGACGAGTACATACCATTGCATACATGATAGATCCAATTGCTGAGGCATATGGAACTTTCCTCATGTTGTCCTTATCATCCAATGAT
This sequence comes from Kitagawia praeruptora, assembly GCA_037693485.1. NCBI lineage: Eukaryota > Viridiplantae > Streptophyta > Magnoliopsida > Apiales > Apiaceae > Kitagawia > Kitagawia praeruptora. The sequence continues at coordinate 45,478,872 of CM075354.1, forward strand.
TTCGGACACTGGTCTTTAGAGATCGTTATCCCTTGAGACACGGGGACACATCCCCTTTTCGCATTTTACATACCAAAATGATACAAAACCTTATCAATGTATGTACTCTGACTTAGACCGATCATCCTTCTAGATCTATCCCTATAGATCCTCATTCCTAGAATGTAGGATGCATCTCCTAAGTCTTTCATAGAGAAGTTGCTCCATAACCAAGTCTTAACAGCCTTTAGAGAAGGTATGTCATTCCCCATTAGTAGTATATCATCAACATATAATACTATGAATGCCACATGGCTCCCACTAACCTTCTTGTAAACACAAGGTTCATCTTTGTTTTGAACAAAGCCATACTCTTTGACTATTTCATCAAAACGGATATTCCATCTCCTAGAGGCTTGCTTCAATCCATAAATGGATCGACGTAATTTACATACCTTGCCAACATTCCTTGGATCGACAAAACCTTCAGGTTGTATCATCACTAGTACAAAAACTACCATATGCGTCTCCCCATTTGCGTCTGTTGCAGGCGAAACAGACGCGTAAAGTAGTTTTATGCGTCTGTCCTACATTAAACAAACGCATAAAGTAGTTTTATGCGTCTATTGTACCTAAACAGACGTATAAAGTAGTTTTATACGTCTGTCGGAGAATTATTTGCGTCAGTTAAATTGCAACAGACGTATAAATTCAACTATATACATCTGTTATATTGCAACAGACGTATAAAGTTCAACTTTATGCGTCTGGTCTTTAAAAACAGACGTATAAAGGTGATTAATTTTTTTTTTTTAAATTATATGTAAATATTGAGTTGCCCAATTATCTGTATATATGCAGACCTAATTACAAACCTTTTTGTCACAAGGGCAACCAAAACGATTGATTCTCTATCAGTTATTTTTGTGAGAAGGTTTCTACTTTTCTTACGGCCTGCAAATAGTAGGGGAAAAAAGTCGATTTAAGATATCTCAATACTGGCCATCAGCTTCCGAAAAAAGCGGAGAGAGCGGAGAGATTAGTAGCAGCGGTGATAGATGACTCTCGGCTGACCATGAACGGATCTGAATTCTGAATACACAATCTTTGTCTCATCCGTCGCCAATTGAAAGAGTGGGGGAGAGAGAGAGCGAGTACTCATCAAATAATATTGGATCTTGGTTGAGATGATTAAATAAGAATTTTTAGATCCATGCCTCTGTAGTTTGTTTACAATTTTATAAAGAACAGAGCATTTCATAACCCTGCGGCACCGCCGTACCATATTGTTTTAATGGAGCCTTGGAAGTGACCCATCTCGAAGAGAAACCCTTCCCAAATCCATCACAATATACAATCTAAGAGGGTGGATCTGGTATTTTCAAACCTTTCTGTGTCTGTTGTAAGTTTTATTCTAATCCGAATCATTAAATCTTTCTGGGCGGGTTTTTTTGCAAGTTTTAAGGGGGTTTTCTATTCCACTATATCTTTATGCATATGTTCATAGTTTCTGGAGATTTTTCTCTTGCGAACAGTTTTTTTCGATAAATTATAATTAATCTAGGTCTTATCTGTTTTCCTCTTAGAAGGGATTGTGTTTAGAATTGTCAATTCGAAGGTTATATGCGTAAATGGTATGATTAGTGGTGGAGGAACTCATCTTTTTATATTGTTATTAGGAAACCCATGTGATTATAGGTTGTGCTTTCTGGCTTTAGTTGTTTATACGGTTGTTACAAAGTTTTATTTGGTTAATATGTTTGGTAGAATTGATGTGTGACTGCTAGCTTAAGGTTTCTTACGTGGGTTTAAGTGTCTACTGATAATTGATAGCAAGAACAAGTTTATTTTTTTCAATGTATATGTGATGATTACTTCTGCACTTGATAACTTCAATGCTATTATCCCAAATTTTTTTTTTGGTAACATGTAGGTATTTATATCTGAGTAAACTGGTCACCACACCTGGAGTACCAGGTGCTTTCTTACGCCTTGTCATTGATCAGGTTAGCTTTCTTTATGAATTATGATCACATGGTTCTAAATTAACCCTGTTGCTTTGTACATGCCCCTACTTGTTTAAAATTATTGTATTTTCTAATCGGCTAAAATCGATTATATACAGCTATTTTTTGCTCCTGCATTTGTTGGAGTTTTCTTATCTACATTGTTGACTATTGAGGGACGGCCATCACTAGTAATGCCAAAGCTCCAGCAGGTGTTGCTTTTTTGGTTCATCTTTTATCATTATAGCAATTGAAACAATTTTTCGTTGCATCTGTTTTTTTATGTATGTCTCTGTACATTTATAAACTTTAGAATAATTTAGGTGGCCAACAGTTAACACTATAAATGCAATTTAATTTACTTATTATTTTCTCTTATCCCTCAGGTGAAGGGAAGGCGCAGGTGCTAGTAGCAACGAGGTGGCAGTGGTCCATTGGAGGATACAGAAATAGTACTTCACTTGTATAAATGTAATCACGAAACATTGTACTAGCTACAAATTAAAAATTTGAGATTATAAAGTGTTTTGTTAATTCAGTACTCCATTTTACCCTATCAATTTTATTATTGTTGAGATTGAAAATTGAATTTGCTTTTGGTAATTTTGGGGTGGAGCAGAAATGTATTTAGGCTACAGGTGCTAGCTGAAAATATAATTTTTCTTTGAAAAAATGTCTTTTGCGTCTGTTCTACTATCACAGCCATATAAAATCTATATTTGCGTCTGTTCTTTATCTTTATACGTCTGTTAGTGCCAGATGCAGAACTACCTTTTGCGTCTGTTTAAGCGGAGCAGACGCAAAATGTATACTTTATGCGACTGGTGAAAACTATATGCGTCTGTTCTTGACAGCCGCATAAACTATATGCGTCTGTTGAGTAACAGTCGCATATGCTCTATAGCTGATACTACTCTGCCATACGCAACTGTTGAAAACAGACGCAAAAAGCCCTTTTTAACAGACGCGATAGGCATATTCTGTACTAGTGCATGTACACATCCTCTTCAAGGCTTCCATTAAGGAAGGCTGTTTTGACATCCATTTGCCAGATTTCATAATCATGGAATGCTACAATTGCAAGCAAAATCCTTATGGACTTGACCATAGCCACTGGTGAGAAAGTTTCATCATAGTCAATACCATGAATTTGTTTGAAACCTTTTGCAACCAGCCTTGCTTTGTAGGTCTGAACATTTCCATCCACGTCAGTTTTCCTTTTGAAAACCCATTTGCACCCTACTGGTTTTACCCCTTCGGGTGGATCAACCAAAGTCCATACTTGGTTTTCGTACATGGAATCCATCTCGGATTTCATGGCTTCTAGCCATCTCTTAGAGTCTGGATTGTTCATAGCATCTTGGTATGTGAGAGGCTCATCTTCATCTATGAGCATCAAATCACCACATTGAGTCAAGAGAAATCCATATCTCTCTGGCTCATGGCGAATTCTACCAGATCTACGAACAACCTGTGTTTCTTGAGCATTATCCTGCTCCTGTTCCACTTCAGGTTCAATGCTATTTTGCGGTTCTCGATCTTCATCGAGATCTATAGTTCTCCCACTGTTTCTTTTGGAAACAAAATCTCTTTCCATAAAGACAGCATCTCGAGCAATAAACACTTTCTGCTCAGAGGGACTATAAAAATAATACGCCTTTGTTTCTTTAGGGTATCCCACAAATATGCACTCTTCGGATTTAGGTCCAAGCTTATCTGATACTTGACGTTTCACAAACGCCTTGCATCCCCAAACTTTCATAAAGTTCATGCCTGACCGTTTCTCCTCCCATATCTCATATGGAGTCTTTTGAACCTTCTTAGTAAGAACACGGTTAAGTGTGAAAGCCGCTGTTTCTAGAGCGTGACCCCAGAAACTAATTGGAAGATCTGCATGACTCATCATCAATCGCACCATGTCCAACAGGGTACGATTTCTCCTCTCTGAAACTCCATTCCATTGAGGTGTTCCTGGCGGAGTGAGTTGTGATACAATACCACACTCTTTTAAATATTCTTTAAATTCGGTGCTTAAGTATTCACCCCCACGATCGGATCGTAAGATCTTAATACTTGCACCTCCGCCAATTTGCTTCTCTACTTCAGCCTTATATTCTTTGAACTTTTCAAAAGAATCGGATTTATTCTTCATAAGATTTACATATCCATATCTACTGTAATCATCAGTAAATGTTATGAAGTAGTAGTAGCCTCCTCTAGCCATCACACGCACTGGGCCACATACATCACTATGTATAAGCTCCAGACGTTCAGTGGCCCTTTGACCCTTACCAGTGAAAGGGGCTTTGGTCATCTTACCAAGCAAACAAGATTCGCATTCTTGGTATGATTCAAAATCAAATTTATCCAAGTATCCATCTTTATGTAATTTGGATATGCGTTTCTCATTTATATGGCCTTGACGACAATGCCAGAGGTATGTATGATTTGAGTCATTAATTTTAAGTCGTTTGTTTTCTATATTATAGACAGGATTATCTAAATCAAGAACATATAAACCATTAAACAAACGTGCAACACCATAGGTCAAATCATTCAAAGCAAAAGAACAACTGTTGTTCCTTATTATAAATGAAAAACCTTTCTTGTCCAAACAAGAAACCGAAATAATGTTTCTGCAAATCGTAGGCACGTAAAACAGTTATCAAGTTCTAAAACAAGCCCAGAGGGCAAAGATAGATAATAAGTGCCTACAGCCAAAGCAGCAACTTTTGCTCCATTGCCAACTCGTAGGTCTACTTCTCCCTTAGCCAATGTCCTACTTATCTGCAGCTCCCACACATTTAAACAAATATGAGAAGCACATCCAGTATCCAATACCCAAGATGTAGAAGTAGACATATTGACTTCTATAATATATATACCTGAAGTAGAAGCTTGTTGAGCCTTCTTCTTCTTCAGATCCTCCAAGTAAACTGAACAGTTTCTTTTCCAGTGACCAGTTTTCTTACAGTAGTGACATTCACCCTTATCAACTGGTTCACTTGCCCCTTGTTTGCAATTAAAAATGACTTACTCGTGTTGTTCCTTTCTTGACGAGTTTGGCTTGCAAACATGCTTTGCAAGTGCTCATAGGTAGTGTATGCATCCATATGCATATGCTGCCTTTGAAGCTCAGCACTCATAGTTGCCAACATAAGACATGCAACATCATTTGCATCATTCTTATCCTTTGTGTGGGCCGCTCGTTCCTCAACAGTAGCGCCCTCAGGAAGGGGACCTGGCGGAGGGATGTCAATGACATGAAGCTTGCGTTCCTGCCTGAGGACAACCCTCAAATTCCTCTGCCAGTCTAGGAAGTTATTTCCTCCTGTCAGTTTATCCTTCTCAAGGATTGATCGAACGGATAGAGAGTTTGTGTTGTTTGCCATTTCTTAGTATGTACAATGTTAAAAGCACAAAATAAACATTAGATTGTCTGAGTTATCAATTATTATGTTCAAATGATTATGATATATTCATAATATATCTCCCACTATTTTTATCAAATTAATAGCCCTTACTATCAATTCGAAAAGTATATCCCATAATTCTTTCTAGTGAGCCAAGATCCATATTTCGTCATGTTTTAAGTCAACCACCGGAAGTCCTTAAAAATGATTATTTAGGTAGACAACCATTGTCAATTATATCATATATAATTCTTGGATAGTTTGGTGAACAACCATTGTTCTAATCTATATAATAAATTTTAACCAAACTCTATGCTTCTAAGTTCATAATGGTCGAATATAACCGTTTATTTTCACCTTATTATGACGACTTAGTTAAGTTTGACCCAATGATCCAACGGCCGAATATAACCGTTTATATTCGTCGCATCTTACCACGATAGATAGGAGTCCCCTGCCACCGACAGCCCTTCCCCTTATCGATCTAGGATTCGATGAGTGTTCATTCATTGGAAAGCATCTGATTAAAACTTAATATTTTGTTAAGGGATTTAAAAAAATTATAACGATCATGATCACATCATAAAGAGATCCTCAATTTTTCCTTGAACCAAATATTTCATATTGACATCCTAAATTGTTCATTTCCCAGGTAGATGGAGGATACCAAAGGTCACACTTAAAACCCATCAACCTTATGAATACGCATATCCGCTTTTGACAGAAAATCCCAAATTTTAGATATCAAAATCCATATTTAGTTCCGTGCTTTAAAATCCATATTTTAAAAACACAAAAATCTCATGATCGTTTGTTAATTTTAAAATCTTGATTCGTTACAGATTTTATCTTGATTAAGCAGGCATGGCATGGGTGATGTATCTAATACATTCATTCATACATGATTAATCTAATTAAAGCATGCATTTCTATGTATCCTACACATACATTCATACATCATATGTAAAGTAAGTGCATTATGTAAACGTGATTGGTTTTGGCCTTTATCCTATATGATCCTTTCAAGCTAATGAAAGGATCAAGGACAATCTATGGGTGGTTTAAAATACTATACTATTACATGTCTTCTTCTTTGCTGCTACAATGCCTCCTTGGATCGCCTCCTTGCTTGCTTGTCTTCATGTATTCATGTACATTACATAAACAAAACAACTATACTAATATACTTACAAGGAGAACTCGAGTTACATTCGAGATTTAATCATTACAAGGAATGACGACATGCAAGTCGTATTTAGAAACCAAACCATAAACAAAAACCTCTATCCTATGGGTCTCAAGGCCATAACCATCCACCATGCTCAAGTAACAATTAAATAACATGTCATATTATCTAATCATGTTATACCATATCATATTTCAGATGATCCAATCAAAGAAATCATATAACGCAAAAATCAGAAAATCAGAATCAAATTCTGAAAACAATAAATCGCGTTTTTCATGCACTAAACGGCGTCAAACGCCTTACAGACGAGTCGGTGATACCTAAGGTACCAGTTTTGTTCAGACGCTCGTTTCCAGTCAGAAAACACATATCGTTTGCGAAAATCGGACACTGGACACAGATTTCACCAGATCTGCGCAGCGTATACAGAAATCGTATCGTATACAATCTCCATATCATGAACAAACAAAAATCATGTATATATCAATATACATACAGATTATATGATCATCCCAATCATCATTAACATACAGTTTATACATATATATCAAAATCAACGCATCATACATGACAATCATCAAACATGCTCGTATATATATCAAAACTGTAACATATAACCGAATTAAAACGTTTTTGCAAGTAGCTCTGATGCCATTGAAGGGTTTCGAGCATCAAACGCAGCGGAAAATTAAAACAAAAACAATAATTATCGAAACCCTACCGCAGGATCCATGCAAAAACATGATATTTAATTCGGAGATTGATGATTTACCTTAAAGAAGCTTTACGATTGTATGTCTAATGGAGATCCAAGCTTTCACGATCGTTGAGTGCTCCTCTTCGAAGCCTCCTCTACGGTATCCACACGAATACTCCAAGAATGATTCTTGATTGGAAGGGAGGTACTAGCCTCCAATGAAAATATGAGATCTTCTTTTTAGGTTTTGGTTCAAGCGGCTGGGGATTATTTTTGTCGTACAAAATTAATTCCCTTCTTTACCTATCATCATATATTTATATGATTGTGTAAGGTAAAAGCCCAACTAAAAACCTAGCCCAAGTTTGATTAAATAAATAATAGAATCAAATCCTATTATTTAAATAAATAATAATTAAGTCATACTTAATTATTAAAATCATATCTCATTTGTATTTTATTATATCTTAATTAAGTCCCACTTAATTAATATAATAAAATACAACTAATCATTTAATTAATTTAAATTCATAATTTAAATTAATTCTTCCTTAAAATGTTCTATGTGTGTGACCCTGTAGGCTATCATTTAATTGGCAATAATTTTATTCTCTAATAAAATTATAAACAATGAGCGGCATCTAGTAATACAGCATTGCTACCCAATTAAATAATAATTAAATCGTGATTCGATAAAACCTTTTGTGATTAATGTTCCCGTGTAATATAATCCCTTTAACCAAATATTATAGATTAAACTCGAGGCATGTTTCATGTCATCCTCTTCATAATTTAATCCGGGTTTACTTGATCCATGAGTTGACTATTAAAACAAATCACTATTTGAGCACGGCCATGCATTTTATAGTCTCACTCAATCAAGAGGCCAATAATATCTCTCCTATCTGATAGGAGGGTTAAATCCTTTATCTATCATTCATATTTCTCATACGATTCACAATATACCCGATGTCCACTTTTATCATCACCCGGTCAAAGGTAACTTTTAATGTAGTCAAAGTATATTATCCTCGTATAGAAATATAATGATCTCAAGTCAAAGGATCATTACACCATTATCACTGTGAGTCTTTCTTATGACTTTATTAACATGAAGAATCTCACGGTGGGTCTGTCCAGTGCCATGTACCCTTACATGTACCTATGTTTTGACTTTAGTATCTCCATACTTATAACCAATGAGATGTGGTTATCAGTCAACAACATACTAGTCTATTTATGTATTATTATTGTCCTATATAATAATACTCGACTAGGGACCTTTAAGAATATGATATATTATATAATCTCAAGTTCAAGTTAAATACTTAAACTATATAATGTGTATCATTATTCTAAGGACATTTATTATGCTAACAAATATATCGCAGTAATTAAAGTCATAATAAATACATTTATTAAATAATCAAATGACATAAAGGTTTATCAAAATGAACAATGTATTGCCTCTAGGGCACCTACACTAACATCAAAGTAGTGGAAGTTGGCTCTTTTCCTTAACTCTTGTAGATGCTTCAGAAAGGCTATGTCATGGTATAGTCTGGAGTTTGCACTTTCTTGACATACTCTTTGAGTAAGCACATTTTTGAATTCTGAGGGTTCAGCTTGAAGGGATTGTTTAGCAATGTCAGGGATGTCAAATTCATATTCTTCCTTGGCAACTTCATCTACAGCCACTTTCTTCAGCTTGTCATCCTTGGATGCTGGCTTAGGTTTCTCAGACAGAGATGGGGGCTCATCAACCTTTGTTTTACCTTTTCCTGGCACATTGGTTATAGATTTTGAGGCTCTTTGATGACCACCCTCATTTAACTGTATGCCCTTCTCCTTAGGTTTCTCCCCCTTAGTCTGAGGCTCCCCCTTAGATTTTGAGTTCCTTGATGTCCTCTTCTCCCCCTTAGGCTTGTTGTCAGGCACAGAGGCTGTAGTAGGAGCCTTTGGAGTTGAAGATTCTTCAAGTAGAGGGATACCCATGTGCTTCATCATGGCAGACAGCATAGATTGTTGATCCAAAAGAACATTAACAGTGGTAGAGGCTTGAGTGTCCAATTGCTCAGTTAGATGTGTAACCTTGTCTACCAGATGGGCATTGGATTCTTTGAGAGACACCACCTCCCTTTCAAAAGAATCAACCTTGGTGAAAAGTGCAGTGGCCTTGAAACCAGTTAGGGATTGATCTTGCAGTCTTTTCACTTCAGACTTGGACATTTCATGCACAGGGACTTCAGTGACCAACTTGTCCCCATACTGATTTTTGAACAGTGTTCTGAACATGGAATTGGCCTCTGTAGTCTGGTTAGATAGATTTTGAAATCTTGTGCCTAGGCCTTTGACTGTATCTGTAAGGAGGGCTAGGCCATTGTCCATCTTGGTGCAGGTGGTGTTGCAGTGTTTGAGATCTTTGACCACACTGTCTAATTGAGGAAATTTAGCATCAAAGGCCCTCTTTTACTTCTGCTACTGAAGTGGCTGTCTTGTCACATACCCTGTTGACTTCAGTTTTGACTCCCTTGCCAAGATAGTGTGTAGCCTTAAGGAAACCCTTGTAGGAATCATTGACAGCTTCATACACTTCACCAAGAGACAGGGATTTTTCATTGGAGCCCAGTGAAGTGATGTATTCCTCTCTAAGATATTGAAGTGCTTCACTGAGAGTTACATCATTCTTTCCTTGCAGCCAGGCATCTGCATTGACATCTCTCTCAGCATCATCAATAATCTTGACCTTCTGCATCTCCACATCATCTCTATGGCATAGTAGGATGGCCTCATAGTCTGGATTAGAGATGTTGGAGGTGACAAGGTTCTGAGCTATTTTTACAAACTCAGGAATCTGATCCACAATTAAGCTTTGAAGTGCTTCAACCGTCAATTTGTGTGGAACAGACCCTGATCTTGAAGCACTGTCATGTTGCACAGGCTTCAGCCATTGTGACATAAAGTCAGAGCTAGAGCTAGGTAAACTAGACTCCTCAGTTACAGATGCAACTTCTGTAACCGGATGGATTGACTCTACTACTGGTGTCTCCACAGAAGTGGGATGAGTTACACCGGCAGTTGACACAGGCACAGAGTCTCTAGTAAAAACTAGTGAAGCCTCTGTGTTTGTGATGATGTCATTAGGATATGCCCCAGCATGCATTCCCTCACCATCTAAATGTGGGTCCTGGGTGGTGAGCAAAGTGTCATGCACTAAGTCACTTGAGTCCATTGGCTCACCAAGAGAAAATGATTCTTGGTGATCAATGCCTTGTTCTTCAATTTCTTGAATTACAGGCTCCAAAGAAATTTCAGTGTTAGATTCTGGAAGAGGAGTGTGTTGTAGAGTAGATTTTGGCAACTCCCCCTGAGAGATAGAGGGAGTTTCAAGTGTGATGTGCTCTCCACTCAGTGTAGTGCCATCCTTATCACTCCCATGTGCTGACTCAATACAAGAAGGTGCATTGGGGAGGATGCTTGATTCTATAGATGCACCCTGTTGAGAGGATACATCTAGTGAGTTGTTTGCCCCTGATCTTACAACTTCAGCCATTTGTGTGACTGAAGAGGTGGTCTTAGTTTCCTTCTTCTTCTTTGGCCTTAGTAAGGGTGACTCTGGTTCCTCACTTTCTAGACCTAGTTCAACAGCTAATGCTACTTCAGATAAGATATTCAAGGGTGCAGACATTACTTCCTTTCTCTTCTTTTTACTAACATCACCCTTTTGAGAGGATGATGCAGTTGGCTCAGTGTGTGGTAAAGTGTTTGGTTGAGAGGGTTGGTTAGCAAGCCCTGGGTTAGCATTTTGTTCTACTTGCTTGGGCTTAGCTAACTGAGATTTTGCATCAAATGTTGGCATGTTGTGGGGGTAAGTTCTAAACAAACTCTCCATATTGGGAGTTATGTTAAGTCTTACATCCACATCATTCCTAGTCTCCAAATTACCAAAAATGAGTTTGGTCATGGATTTAGAATAGCCTATTCTATTTTTATCTATCCCAGGCAATTCAATCAATTGAGCATTTTTAAAATTAAGTACAGATTGAATGAAGCGAGGGAAGAAAATATCAGTACCTCTCTTGGTTGTGTTCTTACCAAGTCTCCCATATAGTTCTTGTAGGATGATTTGGCCAACATCTATCTTCTTTCCATAGGCCAATGCATAGCCAATTTGCTGCACAGGTGCACTGATTTGATCAAAGCTTGATTTCTTGGCAATGAAGACTTGAAAAAGAGTTGCAAACACATAGCTCCACTCCTTTCTCAGATTCTTTCTGTTCAGCTTGCCAAGATTGATCCCATCTGAGTAGTTGATGAACTCAAAGAATTCCTCTAACTCTGCATTCGTGGCCAGTCTGTCAAATGACTCTTGTTGTAGGCCCAGTGCTTGATTCATGTCTTCAGTAGTGATAGTGATTTCCTGATCCTGAATCTTGCAGTAGATGATATATGAAGTGATTGCGTTTTCCAGGGCTACAACCTCCACAGTAGCAGTGCCCCAAAACTGTTCCAGGATATCTAGATATAGAGTTGGGTTGGCAAAGAGTGCATCCTTGATGTATGACTCAGCCATCCATTTCACAAAGCACTTGAAATTGGCGTTGGGTGCTTCCACATCACTAGTTAGGGCAATGAAGTTGGTGTTGAACTTTACTGTTGCCATTTGTATGGAGGAGAAGAAAGAAATTGAAGGTTGAAGAAGAAATTTGGCTTTTCGTAGTTAGGGTTTCAGAGGTTTAGAGAGTGTAGATGCTTGAGAAATCGAATGAAATGAATCGAATAGATGTAGAATTGTATAAGTATGAAGTACTTGAATTGTCGATTAGAAGTATGTTTTGTATCGACAAGTCAGGCATTCGAGAAGTAGAAAACAACTATTCGAGAAGTCAAGAAAGGCTTAATCGATAACTCAAGCAGATAGTAACTCACAGCTGGCAGTTATCTAACTCAGAAATAATTCTAAATTAAATAAAATGTGTTTTTATGAGTGAATTAAACTTTTAGACAAAAGTCCAAAATCGGTTAAAATTCAGCGAGAATTCAGCCTTTTCAAATGATTCGAGAACTCAAATATAGTATTCGAGAACTCAGTCAATCGAGAACTAAAACACTATATTCGAGAAGTCAAGGAAAACTCTATTCGAGAACTCTAAAAGACTCTATTCGAGAACTCAAGAGTACTCTAATGAGACTTGTTAGAGATGTCGAATAGTGAATCATTCGAGAAGTTTGACTTATCGAACTATACCCATCACTCATAAAAATTGATTTTCACTATCTTTTAAAATTGGCCAGCCATATTCATTGAAGAATATTCTAGCAAATTAAATAGTGATTTTCTCAAAATTTCATAGAAATTTCAAGTTAACAAAAAAATGATTTTCCAACATATGCAACAGATTTGAAATATTTATAAATCATATTTCAGCCAACACTTACTCCAAAAATATTGAAAATTTAGATAAAGTAAGTGTTTACTGCTGCAACAATCTAGATGATATATTCACTTAGCCAGAATCTGAGGAATTCAGCATTCCAATCTCACTAACCAACCTTGTGAAGGTGGCTTCATCTAGTGGCTTAGTGAATATGTCAGCTAGTTGTTTATCTGTAGAGACATAATGCAACTCAATGGTTCCATTAGTTGCATGTTCTCTAATGAAATGATATCTGATGTCAATGTGCTTTGTTCTAGAATGATTGACAGGATTGGCAACTATAGAGATTGCACTTGTGTTGTCACACATGATTGGAATTCTTTCCAACACAAGTCCATAATCTCTAAGTTGATTTCTAATCCAAAGCACTTGAGCACAGCAACTTCCAGCAGCTATGTATTCAGCCTCAGCTGTAGAAGTTGACACAGATTGTTGTTTCTTGCTATACCAAGAGACTAACCTTTGTCCAAGAAAATGACAGCTACCTGAGGTGCTTTTTCTATCCACTCTGCATCCAGCATAATCAGCATCAGAATAACCAACCAGATTGAACCCTATGTCCTTAGGATACCATAGTCCCAAGTTTGGAGTGCCCTTCAGATATCTAAAGATCCTTTTTATAGCAACCAAATGTGATTCTTTCGGATTTGATTGAAACCTTGCACACAAGCATGTAGCAAACATGATGTCTGGCCTACTTGCAGTGAGATAGAGTAGAGAACCAACCATGCCTCTGTAGACTGAGATATCTACCTTCTTGCCTTTAGCATCTTCATCCAATTTAGTGGCAGTGGCCATGGGTGTCTTTGCAGGTGAGCAATCTTCCAAGTCAAACTTCTTCAATAAATCCTTGATATACTTGGTCTGACTGATAAAGATACCATCCTTCCTTTGACTGACTTGCAACCCAAGAAAGAATGTCAACTCTCCCATCATACTCATCTCATATCTGCTCTGCATGAGTTTAGAAAATTTCTCACACAGCTTCTCATTTATAGAACCAAAAATGATATCATCCACATAGATATGAACTAAGATGAGATCATCACCATGCTTCTTGTAAAACAATGTCTTGTCCAGTGTGCCTCTAATGAATTGATTCTCAAGAAGAAATTGTGATAAAGTATCATACCATGCTCTTGGAGCCTGCTTAAGTCCATACAATGCCTTAATCAATCTGTAGACAAAGTTTGGGAAGTGTGGATCCTCAAAACCAGGTGGTTGTTGCACATAAACTTCTTCTTCCAACTCTCCATTCAGAAATGCACTCTTGACATCCATTTGATACACTTTAAAGTTTGAGTGAGCAGCAAATGCCAAGAATATTCTGATGGCTTCCAATCTAGCAACAGGAGCAAATGTCTCATCATAATCAATGCCTTCCTGTTGAGAGTATCCTTTTGCAACCAACCTTGCTTTGTTTCTTATAATTACACCATCTTCATCCATCTTATTCTTTAGAACCCATTTTGTTCCAACAATGGTTCTGTTCTTTGGTGCAGGCACAAGTTCCCATACTTTGTTCCTTTCAAATTGATTCAGCTCCTCTTGCATAGCAATAATCCAATCTGGATCCAACAGTGCATCATCAAGTTTCTTAGGCTCAACTTGTGATAGAAAATAGCCATAGAGGCACTCATTCTGAGTTGCTCTCCTAGTCCTTACTCCTGCATTAGGATCTCCAATGATTTGCTCTGCAGTGTGTGATCTATCCCATTTCCTTGAGTGCTCAGCCTGATTTCTCATTCTTGATCACTACACCATAAACAGCCTACGGTAACACCAAAAAAATGTTACAACAGGTACATTATATGTTACCTTAGACCCATAAAGTAGCTAAGGTAACATTTTTCTGGTGATAGCTCTCAGCATGTTGCCTTAGGTGTCTAAGGTAACATCTTTGATCCCTAAGGTAACATGCAGTTTTATGTTACCTTAGGTGTCTAAGGTAACATATTTGATCCCTAAGATAACTTAATATATATGTTACCTTAGAGACGTAGATTCTTTTTAAAAATAGTGGGGGCCACAATGGTCCCCACTGTGGGACCCACTTTTGTTGGTAACATTGTATGACCTAGTGTAACATCTTTTATGTTACATTAGCTTTTATGTATCAACATTTCCATTAGCTAAGATAACATCTTTTCGAGAAAAAATTTAACAAAATTACACACAAATATTATGCATCCCAAATTAAACCTGCTATTCATTTCCAAATACAACACATTACATAATCCAAAACAGGTCACTAGCCACTACATAATCCACCAACTACAATATAATCCACCAACTACATTACTACTAACGTCTCCAACTCAAAACATCATAACTACATCATAACGTCTCCAAGCTGTGTAGTTCCCAACTCGGACATCTTCGATTAAAAAGTACCCTTCATCATCAATTTGTGTCCAAAATTGGTATCCCTGTATATATGTTGTAGATGAAAATAAACATTAAATTTTTGTATGTAGCAGCATGCTATAACAAATGTAATAAGCATCTGAAATTTTCAGTTTCTATGCGCATATGGAAATCAAAGTTTCTATGAAGATTTATTAAGAAACGGGACAGGACTATTGAACAAGGTTAATCCTTACAAGTTATTTAAAGGTATGCATAATAAGAATTAAAAATTTACGCACACGGTTTAAATAACAAGATTTGTATCAATGACATAGGTCTTTTATAACTAATGAAAATCCTAACCATCATCTTTTATCATAAGAATGATAAGGAAGTAGCAAGTTCTCGACTGCGCAAGTATCTATGTTGCAAAAACATAATAAGAAAATGGCCTACATGCTACAATACAAAGAAGTTACTTGCAGATGGTGTACATATGACTGCAGATGGTGTACATAATATATATGCACGATCAAAGTATCCAAGTACTTAAATTTAAAGCCGTAATTAACTTTATATTTCAAGTGCTATTTGGATAAAGATAAAGTCTTAAAACTTACATGTTTGTAAAGGCAAAAATGGTTCCAGAAGGTCGATAATGGCTGAGAAGGATAGCCATGGAACCAGTTCTGGTGAACACCACAATCGAGGCCTTCAGATTGTTAGACATCATTGTGGCATGAAATGCAAACATTTCACTTGTTTGGTTCTGTCCAAAAGCACAGCATTGAGCATGCAACTATGCATCAGTACTGCTATCAAATATATTATAATTTAAATAGGTGCTGAGTTATGTAAAAGAGTGGAAGTGACAGCAGAAAACGGACTTACCTTAAATGATTTTCCTAGATTAGGAGGTGTTTCCCCACCAACAATAGTTGCTTCAGTCCGCAGGGAAACTGCATGCATGACTTGGACAGCTTTCAATGGAAATCTGCAGACAGTAAATTCGTGAATTATGTAACTTCAGTATTAGAAAGGTACATTTCTTTGCATTCAAAATTCAATGAATTCAAAAAAGTCGAGACTCTCCAAAGTCCCTGGCTGTTTAAATACGATTGTAGAAGTAGTAAGAAAGATGATCAACAAATGCAACGTGGAAGAATCTCTGGTCATTAAACACAACGGCAGTACATATCTTCTAAACTAACCTACCAATATTTTCATATGTTTTTTTCCACATGAATAAGATCTCATGAAACCCAGAAATTCCTCATATGCATGATAAAGATTACAAATGGACAAAATTCAATCAGACATAGTATGGTAGCTTCTATTATATTGGTTTCCCCTGGCATGAACAGGTCTAGCAATTACAAGCAAATCACTGTCCCAACAACGAGAAGATTCATACAAAGTGACTTACTTCCCATGGGCGGTTTCACCAGAAAGCATAACTGCATCAGAACCCTCTTTAATAGCTATCGCAATGTCTGATACTTCAGCTCGCGTCGGCGTCGGATGAACAATCATGCTTTCCAGCATATTTGTTGCCACAATAACCGCTTTTCCCATACTACGACACAACCTAATTATCTCTTCCTGTGGTATAGAAAAGTCAATTTCTGTGTATAGAGTGAATTTAACATGTATCACTCTATATGCTCACTTCTAGCCATTAAATATAGCAACTGTAGTTATACCTGCAATGATGGGACCTCCTCAACTGGAAGTTCAGCACCAAGATCTCCTCTAGTCAACTTCAGTCAAATAATAGGTGCCTGGAGATAGGAGGCTACAGTCCTTGCTTGTCACGAAGTCCTTGGCTCCGTATCTATGCTCCATTAGCTGCATGATTTCGACAAATTTTTCCGGAGGTAACTGCAGAAAGGGAAGCAAATTTTCTCAAAGTTCATTCAAGTGCACGTAATGTTTTGTCATTAGAAACAAAAAAGATTAAAATGTTAACAGCTTTTGAAGGTTGTCACTGATATCTAGTATTAGATTTGTGTATAGATTTAAGCTAAGGAGATGAATACCTCGTTCCTCGACTTCAACTTCTCGTCAACATTCATAACTTTTGCAATGTTGGACAGGCTGAAAGGATGCTGACTTTCACGGAGACGGAAGGAAAACAATGTGGAAGATAAACCACTTCCATACGAAAACATAATGACCCATTTGTCATTCTGAAACGGATGGCATTAAACATTTAGAACAGAAATAATGAGATTATTACATTCAATGACAAAATTTAGATATAGTGTAGCTACAAACCAGTGTGCTATGCTTGTTGTGAATAAGGGAAGCAAATGCGGCATAAAGAGATGCAGTGTACATGTTGCCAACTTGCTTTGGTATCAAAGTTGTTGGTTGAACCTTTACATCATACTGGGACTTTGCGACCTGCTGTGCTGCCTGAAAGAATTTGCTCAACTCATCAGCTACTACATTCTTATTATAGAAACAAACATTTGAATTTTCTAATTAACAAGATATCTTGTATGTCCAATTAGCTAGGAATCAACTTTCTTGTTTTAGATTGTTCAATTTGGTCAATTGGGGTGCTAAGAATAGGACCTGGTGAAGTGGATTTTGATAATAACACATTGAAGTACTGAACGTAATATGATAGATTGAGATGGGAGGTGATGCATATAACTCTTCAATATTATTACGATTCAAATCAGTTATGAAGGCCTAATTTTGTCAAATCTCATTTCGCAACCACAAGGAGAAGCAGCTGATCAAACTCTCATTGTCCACAACTACTAATCTACTATCAATCTCACAAGTCACAACTCAATTTCACTCATCAACCTCAGTACTACATATAGGGCTTAAATATGTGGAACATGAATGAAAACCAAGTTCATACAAGACCTCGGAAAACTAGTTTTATTATGCATAACAGATGTATGCATACAAATAATCGAAGGATGAAGGAGAGAAAGTGGGTAATACTTACGAATCTTAGCCCCAAATCCACTTAATCGAAGCCCTAAATCGAAAGCCCAAGTTGGAGAAGGTCTGAAATTGAAAGTAAACAACAATTAGTTGAAGTAGTGAACCAATTGAACTCAAAACAGTGAACAAATTCAAGAAAAAACCCTAAATTGAAGAAGCCCAATTTGAAGCCTCAAACCGAGGGATATATTCAATTGAGCACCGACTAATTTAGAGAAGATTTACGAGAGAGAGGTTTACAAGGGAGAGAGAGAGAGAGAGAGAGAGAGAGAGAGAGAGAATGATAGTAATTTAGACAAGATTTACGAGAGAGAGAGCGCAAGAGAGAGAGCCAGAGAATGAGAGTGTGAGGCGGCGAAAGATTATTTTGTTTAAGTGTTAAGATTTCAGACAGGCGGGACAATTGGCCGCTAAAACATTTCAATGCGAACCGCGGTTTTATTTTACACAAAATAATTTCCAGTTTTTACTTTACAATTATTTTTCTGTTTTGTTTTTGTTTTTTATAATATGCATTTTACATTTAATAAATAAATAAATAGAACCTAAAAAATTATAACAATTAAATACCTTGATATTTAAAAAGAGCTCATTCGATTGGTAAACTCTTACTTTTTAAACAAATGAAATATAATAAAGGTAAATGTGATTTTTAAATAATTAAACAATTTTTTGGTTAAAAAATTCAAAATTGAGTTTATTAATGATCTAAGGTAACATATCATGTATGTTGCTAACATCTAACACTTTAAAGCTAAGGTAACAACACATTTGTGGCTAAGGTAACACAAAATACAAAATGTTATGTTAGGTCCAAAGTAACATGCTAAGGTAACATATTCTAGCAACATCCCTGAAAAAAATGTAACGATAGCCCATATATGGCGTAGTGGATGTTGCTTCATCATCCACATCATGGTCATTCTCATTTCCTCCCCTTGTGAAGTTGCCACTTCTCATAGGTGTGTCTTGGATGCTTGTTCCTTCACTATTGATTGGCACAAATTCTTCTCTTGTATCATCATTCACTTGAGTTTGTTGAACTCGAGTTTCAACTTCAGTTTCAGTCTCTTCATCAGAATCATCTAGATTATCAAACTTCAATGGATCTTTATCTCCATCATTGGCTTCTTCTAGTCCAGGTAGTTTGCTGTCATCAAATGTCACATCTGTGCTTTCCATAACTTTCTTTTGACTGATGACATAAACCTTGTATGCAATTCTTTCCATAGAGTAGCCAAGAAAAATTCCTTCAAATGCTTTTGCATCAAATTTTCTAACATATTCAGAATTATCCTTCAATACAAAGCATTTGCTTCCAAAAGTATGAACATACTTTAGAGTGGGCTTCTTTCCAGTCATCAAATTATAAGGTGTCTTTCCAGTGTTTTTGTTGATGAGGGTTCTGTTTTGAATATAGCATGCAGTGCTCACAGCCTCAGGCCAAAAACATGTAGGCATTTTTGCATCAAGTAACATTGTTCTAGCAGCCTCAATTAGAGTTCTATTCTTCCTCTCAACAACTCCATTTTGTTGTGGAGTCCTTGGAGCTGAGAATTGCTGAGAAATACCATTCTCTTTACAAAATGCTTCAAGTATGGCATTTCTGAACTCTGTTCCATTATCACTTCTCAGTGCAATCACACTTGCATTGTTGGCCTTTGCTTCCTTGTCAACTTTCTTTATATGCTCAATGATTACTTGTGGAGCCTCATCTTTTGATGCCATAAATTCCACCCATGTATACCTTGTAAAATCATCAACCATCACCAAGGCATACTTCTTTCTTCCTAGTGACATAATATTGACAGGCCCAAACAAATCCATATGAATGAGTTGTAGAGGCTTGGTTATAGATGTCACTGTCTTTGTCTTGTGGCTTGATCTTTTCATCTTTCCTTTTTGACAAGCCTCACACACTCCTTCTTGACAGAATTCAAGTGTGGGCATGCCTTTCACTAATTCTCTTTTGACTAGAGAATTAATGGCTTTGAAGTTCAGGTGTGATAGTTTCTTGTGCCACAGCCAACAATCTTTATTTGATGCTTTTGAGTAAAAGCAACAAATTTTGTCCTTGTTTGCAGAATCCATATTAGCTACAAACAGGCTTCCCTTCCTTACTCCAGATAGAGCAAAATCACCAGTCTTCTTGTGAGTGATCAAACATTCATCTTTGTCAAAATCCACCTTGAATCCCCTATCAGTAAACTGACCAACACTTAGCAGATTATGCTTGAGCCCCTTGACTAGTGCTACATCTTCAATGATGACATTACCAACTTTCAACTTG
This sequence comes from Kitagawia praeruptora, assembly GCA_037693485.1. Taxonomy (NCBI): domain Eukaryota; kingdom Viridiplantae; phylum Streptophyta; class Magnoliopsida; order Apiales; family Apiaceae; genus Kitagawia; species Kitagawia praeruptora. The sequence goes on from CM075354.1 coordinate 45,499,200, forward strand.
CCATATCCCAATGTGTTACCCATGTTGTCATCTCCAAAAGCAACCATTGGGCCAGCCTTTTCCTCATACTGTGATAGCAGGGCCATATCACCAGTCATATGATTTGAGCATCCACTGTCCAAAATCCACATGACCTTCTTTTCACTTTCTTTGCCCTGCAAACACAAAGGTATTACTTTTCCTTTGGTACCCAAACAAGTTTGGGTCCATGTGACTTAGAAACAGTTTTATCATAAACAACATGCTTGTCAACTTTCTTGGCATTAGTCTTCTTGTCACTGTTAGAAGTCTTGGAACCTGAGGTTTCAGACTTAGGTGACAGAGGTACCTTCCTAGCTTTAGGAGGACTCGAAGACTTTGACCTGGTGTAGTGTGTGTGAGAATTGTGACTGATACAACCATCAATGAATTGCCTTCTCAGATTGAAACAACTAGTCATAACATTCATATTGCATGGCATACAGTCAAATTTATCACAAAATGGTGCATCTCTATGTCTTAGAGGCACAGAACAATCATAGAAAGGTTTAGATACACTACCAGTAGGTTTCTTGCATGCATGAGTTAAATGATTGGTACTGAAACAGTTCTGACAAGCTTTCCTAGGGGCATTAGGCATATAAGCATAGTTGTTATCCTTGTTAATCCCTAACTTGCCATTTCTGTTCTGTTTCTTCTTGGTCACTTTCTTTTCTGATTCACTCTTCCCAGCTGAAACAAACTTAACAAACTTCTTAGGTCTTGGCCTATCAACTACTGGCTCCTTGGATTTTGACTTGACACTCTCACTCTTGGAAGATGCTTGTTGTTCATTTGATTGTGCCTCATCCTCATCATTCAACATTTGTTTGATGAGTAAGGCATCCTCATCAATTTCAAATGTTGGTTCCTTAAAAATTGGATTTTCAGTCTTTTTCAAAATGTGAGGCACTTCCTCATGAACAACTGTGTCATCTTCAATGACAGCATAGCCTTTTCTCTGTTTAAGAGTGTCATAATCAAGTCCAATAGCAGCCTTGGGTTTTGCTTCAATTTTCTCACAGTAGGATTTCACTAGACCAGATGATTTCTTGAAAGTTTTTAGTTTGAATTCATTTTCAGCTAATTCATCCCTAAGAGCCTTTTCAACCTGACTAGCACATAGAACCTTGTTCTGCAAATATTCAACTTCTTTCTTAAGGTTTTCTATCTGCATAGTAGTTAGCTCAAGTTCCTCATTTTTTTTGGTTAACATTTCATTTCTAGTAGACAGTTTAGCAATCTCTTCATTAGCAGCAGTCATACTAGTATGAATGTTAAACATCTCAACAGATAGTTGTTCAATCATGCATTTATACTCTGAAACAGACATGTCTATAGTAGTGAGAGATGGTACCTGAGGGTCTGATGGAGATGTGTCATCCTTGGAATTGGCCATCAAGGCATAATTGCAAAATTCTTGCTCCTCTCCATCACTGTCAGAATCATCCCAACACTTCCCTTCAGCTATGTAGGCCTTACCTTGTGTCTGCTTTTTCAGAAGGGCCTCATACTTAGCTTCAAGCTCAAGATAGTCTCTATCCTTCTTTTTAGGCTTTTTGCATTCACTGGAAAAATGCCCTAGGTCATTGCATCTATAGCACCTTACAGATGACCTATCCACATGGCTGGTTTTAAACTTATTCTTGTTTGGTTTCACAATTGCCTTGCTTTTGTTGAATTAATGGTTTTGGGTTTTGGGTTTGAAGGGTTGATTCCTTTTGAATCTGATGTTTGGAAATTTTCTGGCCATGAAAGTATATGAAGTGTTTTCCATCCCATCTAGTTCTTCAAGAGTGTAAAACTCTTCTTCCTCCTTCTCCTCAACAGGTTCACTTACCTCAGGTTCAGTTTCTTCCTCTTCTACTACCTCCTCTATCCTTAACTGGCTTGTGGATGCTTCTAGGTCTTGAATAGATTTGTTGACGATCAAGGCACATGATGTGTTTACCATTCTGCCTTGATTGGCTTGGATAGCCCTTTTCTGAAGCAACTCAAGCTCAGGAGTTTTTAAAACTCCATAGAGCACGTCATATGTAACTTTGTTCAAATCTCTTTCCCTTAGAGAAATGACCCTTTGCTCTAGATGGTTTGGTGAGGATAGCAGAAACTTCATGTTTAACTCCTTGGTACTGTAAACCTTGCCATTCATCTGCAACTCAGTAACTAGCTTGTGAAATCTCTCAAACATCTCAGTAATGCTTTCCTTGGACTGTGCCATGAAAGCTTCATACTGTGTGACCAGTATCTGTTTCTTGTTTTCCTTAACCTCATCAGTTCCTTCACACAACACCTCAATGTGATCCCACATTTCTTTGGCAGATGTACATGATGCAATGTTTGCAAACATTGACATGTCCATGGAATCAATGATAAGCAACATGAGGTGGTTGTCAAGAGTAACCTTCTCCCTTTCTGATTCTGTCCATTTTGATGGATCCTTGGCCTCATAAGATCTTGGGATAGTTGTGGTTCCAACAGTCTTCTCTGGTATCTCTTGTTGTGGAACAAAAGGACCATTCTTGAGAATCTCAGGATACAAAGGATGAGAGGCTTTGATGAACAACATCATCTTTATCTTCCAGAGGTTGTAATTCTCTTTATCAAACTTAGGGACCTTCACCGTTCCTGTAGTCTTTGGTGTATTCGAACTCATGATCGTTTTTATATATGTTTTTGAATAAACAGCCCGCTCTGATACCACTTGTTGAGTATTGAATACGATAAAAGAATACAAAGGGGGGGTGAATGGATTCTTGAACTATTCTTCTTCGAGTCTATGTAGCAAGAGTGTTTGTGTGTGCAAGATTGAAGGTGCGAATAAAGAATAACACAAAACACAATATCACTTTAATCTAATGTATTATTAGATAAAGGTTGCTACAATCTGTGAATACAAATGATAGTATTCTCAGCTTCGTTTTTCTCAGAGAGATACAGCTTAGTGTATGAAAAACTTGACTCTTAAAGTTACAAAGTTAATTGACTAAGGAAGTGAGGTTGTATCCTTATAGAACATGGATACACCCTACTTACTACAAATAAGGTAGCTAAACAAATTACTTTCTAGTCTGTCTATCCTTTTTGAGTAAGTGTCCAAACGGTTACAGATTTGACTTTGCAAAGCCTGTTCAGATCCACTTCTTTAGCCTCTTGTCTCTTCTATATCTCTCCAAGCTTCCTTGTAGGCTTTCCAGAGCACGTTACAGGTTGTGGTCCATAAAGTGCATTGGCTTGTTGCAGGTTTCTGACTTGTACAATTTCTTCAGTATTTTGTCTCCAAGAATGTATTCGAGAAGTGACTAAGTACTTGATTCGAGAACTAGAATTGGCTTGATCGATAACTCTGAGTTCTCGAATACTGTTATATTGACATATCGAATTACTTCTCGAATAGCTCTTTTCTTCAGGATTCCTTGAGTTGTCGAATAGAACACTTGACTTGTCGAATCCTTGAGATATCGAATAGTTTTCTGAGTCCTTGAGATATCGAATGGAACTTTGACTTGTTGACTCCTTGAGAACTCGAATACCACATTGACTTGTTGACTTCCTGAGTTCTCGAATAGAGTACATAGACATATCGAATCTCTGAGATATCGAATGAGATATCGAACAGTGTATTCAGAGATATCGAATAGTGTCTTGAGATATCGAATCCCTGACTTCTCGAATGCTGGACTTATCGAATAGACAAATATACTTCTCGAATTGGTACTTAGGCAAATTCTTCATTTCTTCAAATCCCAACTGTGATTATTTGACCGTCTTTATCTTCTTGCTTGAGGCATGAACCTTGGAACTTCTTTCAAGCATTATTCTAGACTCTATAAGTACAGTTACACAACTAGGATTTGATGCCTACTGCAAGTACAATACAAACAAAAACTCTACAACTAGAGGTTCCCTCAGTTAAGAGATCATGTAAGTAATGCAAAGCATTACAAACAATTAAACTTGTTATTAAATGTATACAGGCATGTCCCTGTGACTAACAGTAAATAAAATTCTCACCAACACTCTTTTGGGAAAAAATTCTGCAATTTGAGATGATCATCGAGAATTTGAATTCAGAGATTGAATTTCAATAATCCACGACAAGGTTAACTTGGGCCAAGGAAATGTAAAATCTGAAATGATTCGTAAATGTGTTTTTAAAAAGAAAGAATAATGCGGTAGAGATCCCAAAAAAGGTCCCAAAAAATCATTACAAATAATGTGATATTATTGAATTGACATGTAAATGTATAATTGTTATGTTTTAATTTGCAAGTATATATGAATACACGCGAAATTTTATCATTTAAGGAAAGTTACCAAATATTTAAAATTTTAGAAAGAGTTTTGGAAAAAAATTTAGGTTCTCTAATATTTTCCTTATAAATAATTTTTCTTGAATATTTTTTTCTAGATGATGACATATCAATAGCTTACGAATATTACAAAAACATTTAAATTTGAATTCTATGTTAACATATGTGGATGTACTTTCTTTTAAAGCAACATATTTTGTGTACAGACTGTTGATGAATTGTCTGGACTCTGGACTAGTAGCCTATTTCTCGGATTAATAAAAACTGACCCATTTCATGGTTCAACTTCAACACAACAGAAAGTTTCTAATCGTTTGCATCCAAATTGGCCCAGTAGATGGAACTGGCCCGTTCTTGTTTATTTTTTATCCAAGATGGAAGATGACATTAACAAAAGTCACAGCGAGTGCAGCAGCAGCATGAAAACCAATTTTTTCACAACTAATCCGACTTTAACATGTTCTTAAGGCATTTTCTCAAGAATTTGAGTTCATAACAAGCGATCGTTACAAGTTGTTGGGTTTATGTAATCTTATGTATCTTCTAGATTCTGGTAGCATTAGTCATAGCCGTAATATTAGAATGCATTAATCATAGTCATAGCCGTAATATTAGAATGTTTAATGTTAGGTGACCGGAATGTTAGGTTGCCGTAATATTAGAATATCAATTATGTATCCGTGTGTATATATTTTAAATATTATGGCTATGACTAATGCTATCATAATCTAGAAGATATATAAGATTTACATAAACTCAACACAACAACACAGGTATGATAATTATTCACAAGTACATTTTCATGTGTTTAAATTATAAACTTATTATTAAAGAATTCGGATTCAAAATAAGTTACTCCCTCCGTGCCTTTAAACGTTTCTCCTTTCCTTCAAAACATAGGTTTTAAGAAAAAAGGTATTGAATATTATTGTTAAGTAGTAGTGGGTATTGAATATTATTTTTTATGGGATAGTGGGTATTAAATATTGTTTTTAAGGAGTAGTGGGTGGAGTAGTGGGAATTGAATATTATTTTTAAAGAGTAGTGGGTGGAGTAGTGGGTATTGAATATTGTTTTTAAGGAGTAGTGAGTGAAGTAGTGGGTGTTAAATATTGTTTTATAAGGCTTAAAATAGAAAGGGGAAAAGTATTTTGAATGTCCCGATATAGTAAACAGGAAAAGTTTTAAGAGACGGAGGGAGTATAACTCGGTTTCATACATTTTTACGTTTAACATATAAAATGATTGGTCGACAAGGCACACTTAACTTCAAGGTACATTTTATTGATCAATCATCAATCGACAAGACACATTTAACTCCGAAATCATCAATAGAACTACTGAATTATTGACCGTAAATGCTTTACCAATTTATCATGAATTGTTAATATTTGGAGATAAAGTCCGCATATATCTCACATTTATTGCACCCCTAACCAAACCACACGACATATTTCCAACTTGTTTATTTTAATTTAGATTTCATTTTGACAACATGTACAAAATTCTCGATTGTTTTGATTTCAGCATTACAGTGTAAAACTAAAGTTTTAGTTTGTATGTAGAAACGGTACGTCAGATACCATGTCCAACTCGCTTAGTTTAGCACCTATGACATGACTGCATGTGACTCCAAGTAGCGGGTAAGCCAAGCCAATACCCACGCGCACGCTCTCTAATACACAAAAAACCAAACATACTCAGTTATAATACCATTCAAAGGAGGGTAGATGTACGCAGACCATACCATGTCCTCCCAAGGACCCTCGGCCTATTATAGAATTACAAATATAGAAATACAAATACAAAAAGGACACGCAGGAGTCGAACCCCTGACCTCCTTCAAAGGAGGCCAGTGGCTTAACCACTGCACCAACATGTTGTTGGCACTAATACACACATAAATACAAATGTACAATACTACCTCTATTATATAAATTGGCAGATTTCTGAAAAATCGCGGTCAGAATTTTGGAACCGATTCGGTCGATTTTGCAAAAATCATCGATAAATCGTCGATTTTTCAATCGAATCACCCGATAAATCGTAAAGTAAATCAGTACCTAAACCGAATAGTTCCGATTTCCGAAATCTGTAACACTGAATGCTACTATATAATATAGGCATAACAAATTTGTAGTATATGTGACTAGTAAATGGTGTCGGTTGAGTTGCTGTTGATGTAATCTCCTTGTCAAATGTGGCCACTTTGTTAGCTGAGAATGAAAGTGACCATTGCAATTAGGTCAATGCCAACTCAAAATAATACTATCATCAGCAGACCATGAATGCTAATTGCATAACCTAGTAAAGTGTGCTTTTGTGTAAAGCCTATGGAAAGGGACTTGTGCTCTTGTTTTGGGGTTTATGTTGTTGACTTAGCTAGTCAGATGGGAAGGGACAAGATCGATCATAGTGATTAAACCTCTTGGTGGGGGTTTATTCAACATCTGTACGTTTTCCGTTAAGCTATAGTAAAAATTAGCGTATTATTTATCTTATGCTACGTTATAGAGCATAAATTAATTAAAAATGGTTCTTACGTCACATTTTTAGTACAAGTGAGTTAAATGTTGTATATGGAATAATGGTATCGTCCTTCACATTTTTCATCCAACACATTTTTAGTACAAGTGAGTTAAATGTTGTATATCGAATAATGGTATCGTCCTTCACATTTTTCATCCAACGGTGAGATTGTTTTTTATGTGTATGTATATTTTTCTTCTCAATCCTATCCAACAGTGATGGGGGTTGGACAAAGTTTAAACAATCACCACCCTGAATAGAAGGGCAAGTGTAACCTATATATGTAGGAACCCTCCAATGTACATTATAAGAGTTTAATTAGAATTTGGATACATGGTTCATAGGTAACAAAATTAATGAAGTTTGATTCAATCTTAGAAGATCTAGAAACTCAATCACCAAAAGCTAAAAATAGATGATGAGGTTTGTACTGAGATAAGGAAGAAAAAGAAAACTTGACCAACTTTTCCTCTTAGGTTAAGATAAAGATATCAAAAATTACTAGTCAATACATAGAGAAGCTGATACACTTCTAAGCAGAGTATTAATGGAGGAGAGAAGAGACAACAGAAAATGAAATGAGGAAGTAATTAGAGTTTAGTACAACTACAACTACCAGACTCAGGGATATCTTGGAGTAGCATTAAAGTCTCTCTTTATTTTTCCTTCTTTATGTGCTTGTGTTTTTGGATTCTTTAGATTTTCTAGCTAGATTCATATGCAGAAAGCTAAAGGTAGATTGATTACAAAATGTTGTAGACTTGTACTACAAAGATTTGTACACACATAAATATTTAGGTGAACAAGAAAATTAGAAAAATCATGGGCTGTGGATATCAGATCACCCTCATGATTTTCTTGATGATCTTTATGCTCATTTCGTTCAACTTTTTGTTTCCAAGTGCTATATTGAATGAACCATCATTTTTCGATGTTCAAAGCCTACAAGGAGGAAAGGAGAGTCATCGTATTAGAAAAGTAGGAGGCGAAAATATAGGGTTGAGCTTTCGAAAGTTCAGGGCTTTGTTTGGCCTGAGGAGATTCATCACAAGAAAAGAATCATATTATAAAGCTAAATTTGGATATGGTTCAATATCACCTTGTCCCTTGGAAGTTCTAGCTCCAGCTCCAGCTCCTGCTCCGGTCTTGCCTCATCATGTACATTCTCATAATCGTCTGTCACCGCGCCCTAAGCCCTTGCCTCGTGTCACGGTACCATTTCAAAAGATTCATACAGACAACCAAGGAAAAAAAAGAGGTACAAGAACATTGGTAGCAATACTTGTGTCTACTAGTGCAACATTTGTACTATGTGGGATTGGCCTCATATGGGGATGCAAGAAAATCAGAAAAAAGAGATCAACAAGTACAGTGTCAGTAGTGCATAGCACCGAGGGAGGGACAAGAAGCGAGTCAAAGTATGTTGTTACTTCTCAGAATTTAGCAAAAAAGGTAATTTCTGATCCAGGCCCTGACCTATTTTATCTTAATTCTATTGAAAGCGCCTTAGAGCCACAACCTTATACTATCATACAAAATTATCAAAATGTGAATGCATCTTCAGTTCAGACAACACCATGTTGGAAACTTAGTACAGTAGGAGAATTAGAGAAAGCATCAGATTCTGTAAATGAAGCCGATGAACCAGTCAAACACGAGCCAATTGGTTGTAGCTCTCAGTTCAGTGTAAACGATACTCCTGATGAAGCTCATTCATCTGATGATGAGTCTTTCCATTCTTTATACAATTCACATTCATCAAATGCTAGACTCTCCAACGCTTCAGTAGGTACTGTTAGTGATACTTCAGAAATTGTATCCCCATATGTGTCAAATGCACTAGCCTCCCCAGTAAACTCCCGAATCTCATTGCCTAACCCTGTCTTAAATTCACTATCATGTCCTCCTCCACCTATCCCGCCACCACTGCCTCCGCTAATTAGTACACACAGTTCTCCTTCTAAGTCCACCTCCTATTCCACTAAAAGGGCATCTACGGACCTAAGTTCTTCCACATTGCTTAACTTATCATCACCTAGAAATTCGTATTCTTCTTCGGGGTCTAATCAAACTGTACACTGCGATTTGCCACCACCTCCTCTTGATCTTCCAAAACTGCCAATCGGAATTCCTCCACCACCCATCCCTCCTCCGGCTACAAAAGTATATGGAAATCCACTAAATGGTCCACCACCACCACCACTTCCACAACAAATTCCACTGAGCAAAGACGGTGTCCCATTACCTAAGCTGAAACCACTTCACTGGGACAAAGTTAGAGCTGCACCTGATCAATCAATGGTTTGGGACAAGCTGAGATCAAGCTCATTTGAGTAAGTAATATATTCTTTTTTTTTCTCATGATTGATTTCCTTGTCAGTTTTATATAAGATAGTGATGAATTACTTACAGATTTGATGAAGAAATGATTGAGTCACTCTTCGGTTACAATCTAAAGAATTCAATAAATAATGATGACACAAAGAGCAAAAGTCCTTCTCCAAGCAAACATGTTCTCGAGCCAAAACGATTGCAAAATATTACCATACTTTCAAAAGCCTTGAATGTGACTACTGAACAAGTCTGTACTGCACTAATGCAAGGTACAAAACCTGTAACTTTTATTTCGATAAAGTAATTGATAAGATCAGATCCTAGAGATTCAATATGAATCAAGCAGTGTAGTTTTATTCTGTTCTTGTTTATGGTTGAGCAGGAACTGGCTTGTCTTTACAACAACTAGAGGCACTGATTAAGATGGAACCGACTAAAGAAGAAGAGGCAAATCTTGCTAGCTATAAAGGAGACATTAACCAACTAGGTTCGGCAGAGAAATTTGTTAAGAAGATGCTCAAGATACCTTACGCATTTTTGAGGATCGAAGCCATGCTCTACAAAGAAACATTTGAAGATGAGGTAGTTCATCTCAGGAAGTCCTTCTCAATTTTAGAGGTAAAACAACTGACACACCTGATACTTTACTCCCCAAGTTGAATGTCTACCTTTGCCTTCTTTCCTCTTCCATTCTGGTCGTCATCTTGAAATCTTTTCTTACTGCAGTATAATTTATTTATCGCTGTTTATAATACAGCTAGAACTCTACAAACTTGGTACTTTTTCCCTCTTTGAAATATTTTCCTCTTCTACTCCAAGTTAGAGCTCTACAAACTCTTGAAAAATCGTGAGAACCTTAGTTGAGCTAACAAGTTTGGAGTGGAACCCAAATGTTTTCCCGACCCTTATTTTTTTGTATATGATTCTGAGCAAGCATGTCTTGCATATAGGATGCCTGCAAGGAACTGAGATCAAGCCGGCTCTTCCTGAAATTACTCGAGGCAGTGCTGAAAACAGGAAACAGAATGAATGTTGGAACAACTAGAGGAGGGGCCAGAGCATTCAGGCTAGATGCCCTCCTTAAGCTTGCTGATGTGAAAGGAACGGATGGGAAAACCACATTGCTTCACTTTGTTGTCCAAGAAATAGTACGAGCAGAAGGAATCAAAGTCTCCAAAAGCATCATTGGAAAGATTAACAATGAAAAGAACAAGAGCAAAAATGTTGAAAACTGCGAAGAAACTTACAGAAAGATGGGCCTCGATCTTGTTTCTGGTTTGTCAACAGAGCTGTACAATGTCAAGAAGACAGCTACTATAGATATAGATGTCATCGCAAGCTCAGTTTCTACCCTATCAGATGGAATGACAAAGTTACAGCATTTGGTGAACAAGGACTTGTCAAAAGAGGAAAATAGTGGAAATTTTGTGCAGGCAATGAGATCGTTCTTGAATTATGCAGAAAAGAACTTGAGGGAGTTGCAAGAAGATGAGCATGGAGTGCTTTTACATGTAAGAGAGATAACAGAATACTTTCACGGAAATGTAAGCAAAGATGAATCCAATCCCTTGCGTATATTTGTGATTGTAAGAGACTTTTTGGGTATGTTGGATCATGTTTGCAAAGAACTAAGGAGTTTCAAGGTTCCAATTTCTCCGAGTCCTCTAGCAGCATTTAGGTAGACTAAAAGTGATGTATTCCAGAGCAAGTAGCTTAGAATTCCTGTTTGTGTGTTTATATGCTTTTATCTTGTAAAACTTGAACTCTGTGTGATTTTTTACTAGTCCCGTAGAAAACTTTGACATAAATCAATTGTTATTGGTTTATTGAATTATATATAACACTTTTAAGAAGAAGATAACGAATCGAGTTAGCTCTTTAAAATTAAAGACGGATCTACCATTTTGAAATGGATGATAAGTTGAGAATGAGGGAAAGGATGGATATATGAAAATTTTAAATAAACATCAAGAACAGTACATCCTTATAAGACTGTCAAGAGCCTTGTATTTTTTTTTTTTTTAGCAATGTGAGATAAAGATCTTCGTCTAATATAAACTAATGATTTCCAACTGCAACTTCCTTAGACTGATAACAAACTTTGAAGCTTCATTCATGGCGTCTTTGGAGTCTTCTAACGCTTCCTCCAGGACCGGGCTTGAGAGATAATGCGAAGTTATTTGGCTAAGAAGATGATCGTGTCGTTGTTGATACATCACAAGTCGTTCTTCCGCAAGCTCCAACGCTTGTTTTACTATGTACAGTTTTTGGTCTGTAAATTGCTTAGCTCGCCATTTCTTTAAATTTGGCAAGCACAGAAAACATGATGCAGAAAAGCCAACTACGAGGGAGAAAACATTGGCATAATCCATGGAGTTCCTTATTGAGTTATTGATGAAATAGAGCTTGAAGAAACAACGTTGTGATTCTTTACTTTGACAAAGAGTAACTTTGTGTAGGTTATCTTAATTTCTTAACCTTTTGTGCTCTTCAAGTCTTATTTGGAAAATAATACTGAATATATCATTCTGTCATTTTAAACTAGCTAATACTTTCCTTGTGTCTGTCTTCTGGGAATTGTATCGACAAATCAAATAAACGTCTTCCGTGAATCATCTACTGTATTACTTAGCATTGTGCTAAATAAAAACCAAACCAAACCAAACATACCCAGTATATCCCGCTCAGAGCAGGGTCTTGGGAGGGTGAGATGTACACAGACCATGCCCCTGCTTTTAACGGTAGGGAGGCTGTTTCCTTGAAGACCCCCGGCTAAGTGCACAATACGCTAAAAGTGTGTGATTTTCACAAGGGTAGTCTAATATTTGAAAAAGGCTCAACGTCATACCTGAGCCCAAGGCTTTGAACACCTGGGGCTTACCTACCAGGGGATTGACTACTCCGCTCTGCAAAACATTCAGACCTATGATGACACCTGGTCCAGCTCCTTGAATCTGCAAAAAATGGAAAACAGAGGACAATAATAAAAACACGAGAAATGAGAACTAAACACCCGAACCTCTAAGATAGAGCTAACCGAGACAACCCAACTCTGAGGCTCTCCAGAACAGAGCCGCTTCCTAAAAGAGAATCAACCACTCTGATCTGGCGCCTCCAATAACACCTATCAGAGGTCATGCTTTCATTTAAGTTTAAGGCCTTTAAATCCAACCTAAGCTGCTCTTCCCACGACATCCTCGGTCTGCCTCTCCTCCTCACCCCTTCAACCGAAAGACTCTCGACCCTCCTCACTGGGGCTTCCGCCAGTCTTCTACGGACGTGGCCGAACCATCTCAACCTCCCTTCCCTTACTTTCGTAGAAAACGGCGCCACCTCAAGCTCACTCCTAAAAACCACATTCGGGATTCTATCCAACATCGTGCGCCCACAAGACCACCGCAACATCCTCATTTAAGCCGCTTCCAACTTTCTCTCGAGGGCCTTCTTCGCCGCCCAACACTCCGAACCATATAACATCGCAGGACGGATTGCCGCTCTATAGAATTTCCATTTCAACTTTAACGGAACTTTTTTGTCGCACATGACCCCTGATGCTGCCCTCCACCTAAGCCACCCAGCCTTGATACGATGTGTGACATCGTCATCAACCTCACCCTCCTTCTGGATGATCGAACCTGAATACTTGAACTTATCCGTACGAGGGACGATCTGATCTTCAATCTTTACCTCCACCCCTTCCTCATTGGCCTCGCCACTGAAGTTACACCAGAGATACTCGATTTTAGACCGGCTCACACACAAGCCTTGGAGCGCCAGAGTAGATCTCCATAACTCCAACTTCTCGTTCACCTCCCCCCTCGACTCCGCCACTAACACGATATCGTCAACGAAAAGCATGCACCAGGGGACGCCATCTTGAATCCCTCGCGACATGACATCTAGGATAAGGGCGAAAAGAAGAGGACTTAGGGCCGACCCCTGGTGTAGCCTAATCTCAACAAGGAAAAAACGGGAGTCACCAACTAGGGTCCGGACACAGGAACTAGCTTGGGAGTACATGTCTCGAATCACTCTCGTCAGACGCCTTATGGAGAAGTTTAGGGAACGTAGCAAAGACCTCCATATGGTGTTCATTGATCTCGAGAAGGCCTACGATAGCATCCCTACTCTTTATTAAAAACAGAAACCCTTTAAACGGTATGCCATGTATACCGCGGTATATACGGTATGCCAATTAATTAATTAATTAATTAATTAATAAAAACCTATTTTATTATTTAATCTTACTTTAAAAACTGTTTTTAAGTGTATAGAAGGCCAATAAAAATAAGAACTACTAATGAAACAAGTCCTCTCTGAACTAAAATACGGTCCAATTAATTAATTAATTAATCAATGTATACCATATCACAATTATAATTAATAATTAATAATAATAATGAACCAAGTTGTAAAAATTGAAATAAAATTCGAGAATATAGGATTTAGGGCTCCATTAATTAATATTTAAAATATATCTATAATAGATTAATAATAAATACAATTAATATTATAACTATTCTTATATTACCAAAGATAAGTTATATAAATTTAATTAATTAAAATAATAAAATTAAATATTCATTTAATTTATTATTGAAGTTATATACTAGGAGTCTATTAACTAACAATCGAAATAAAAGTCGAGAATATAGTATTATATACAACTTGGCGCTTCAAGATTTTATTCATTTAAAAAAGTTAAAAATTAGAAATTTAAGATAATTTATCACAATCCGTGCTTCGCACGGGTTATCGACTACTAGAATGAAGTTATGTAAATTTAACTAATTAGAATAATAATATTAAATATTAATTTAATTTAATAATGAAGTTATATACTAGAAATCTATTAACTAGCAATCAAAATAAAAGTCAAAAATATTTATATAACTTTGTCCTTCAAAATTTTATTCATTTAAAAAAGTTAAAATTTAAGAATTTAAGATAATTTATCACACAGGTTATCGGCTAGTAAGAAGTAAAAAGATACTCCGTGCATGATCACGACTTGCTACAATACATCTTTAAAAGTTTTACTCGATGTAAAAACTTTGTGATTTGCCATTCTTTGAATCACAATATTATGTAAAGATCAAATGTTATTAAGTGGGTGTTTGGGGTATCTTAAAAAATGTAGCTTATGACTTATAAGCACTTATGTCATATAAGTGATAAGTAGAGCATAACTTATAAGTCAGTAAAGTGTTTGGTAAACCAGAACTTATAATCAGTAAACTGTTTGGGTAAATCAGAACTTATAAGTTAACTTTTTTTTATAATTTTCAAAATATTTGTTTTTTATATATAACAATGGATATCAATGGATAGATCTCGATGAATAGAGAAATTTGATATATACATATCAATTTTCTAATGAATGTATCGAGAGATAAATGATTTTGAAAATTCGAAGGATATTATATATTACGTATATCGAGAAATAAGTTATAAGCATAAGTTGAATGTTAGGCTTATAAGTTATAAGTTGAGCTAAAACTTATTTTGTCAAACACCCCCAATAAGTGCTTATGGCCTTATAAGCCATAAGCTCCTTGAAATAAGCTAAAACAAACAGGCCCTAAATTGCTTTCAAACCTCAAACAAGTCTGCAAAGAATGGATTATTAAGAGAGCCGTAAACAGTTTTCTACTACATTTTTACGCAATGATTCGAATCCTAACATTTCAAATAGCCAAATTCATATTAATACCTTATATATAATAAGCATAAGGGAGATTTTATCCAAAGTCACTGTAATACCAAAAGTATATGATCCGTTGGATTAAAAAATTGGATTAAAAGTCATCCGTTGGATTATAAATTATATCCTTATATATTTATTTATAATTTTTACTTTGTTAATTTACTATAATACCCTTTCTTCATCGATTTGTTTTTTTTCTTATTAGAACTAAATTTAATTTAAAAATATCTTTATAAGAGGGATCTTATCCAAATTTTTGGTCTGGTCGTTGTACTACCAAAATTATATGATCCGTTGGATTGAAATTAGACGATCAAGATTAGATCATATAAAAAAGAAATTATAATCTGAAAAGGATATAATTAGAAAAGGTTGTATTAGAAATAAATTTAAAAAAAAATTATAATCTAAAAAGGAAATAATTAAAAAAGGTTGTATTATAATTGAATTTTAAAAAGAAAATTATATTCTAAAAACGATATAATTAAAAAATTGTATTAGAATTGAATTTTATTTTTTATTTATTAGTATTAAAAAATTTCATATTTACTATTTGGCCTCTATCTTGAGATCTAGAAATCAGATTTGAATGATTTTACAATCCATGCGAATTTCATAAAATTATCTTTAATTTAGTGATACTTTAATAATTATTATTCAAATAGAAACACTCAGAACAAGAGAAAATATAATTACGAATTTTTACATTAATCCTAATCTATGTAGAAGTTCTACATCGATAATGCTATCAATTGTAGAAAACCTAATTGTATATGATTTAAATCATTTACATATTCATTTTCGTATTTCAATATAAATATACTTTTTATTTTATAACATATTAAAATATAAAACATTTTTATGCTAAATCCAACGATTTTCATCTATTTATTTTAATATCTTTGTCGTACTGAGGAATAGACGATTATCAAAATTTTGGACAAAATCTATCTTATATAAATATATATACGGAGCACTTTTTAGTTTATAACATATTAAAATATAAAACATTTTTTATGCTAGATCCAACAGTTTTCATCTATTTATTTTAAGATCTTTGTCAAACGGAGGAATAGACTACCGATTATCAAAATTTTGGACAAAATCTCTCTTACACTTATTATTAAAATTGTATTTGATTGTGAGTAGAACTATCTTTAAATAATTATAAGGATATTTTGATAAACAAAACGAATTATAAGTAGAATTCATAAATCAAATAGAATTTTCAACTTAAAAAATCGTCAATTTCTTATCTTTTTTGTTTATGTGTAGATTTAATTATATTAAACCATCATTAATTTAAAGATTATTTTGTTATTTTATTGTGGGCTTTAAACGTTTAAATCAAATTTTAAAATTCAAGATTGAGTACAAATATTAAATCGAACATGTAAAATCTTATATATATCAATTTTTAAATACCAATTTGATATGTAAATTGATAACTTATAAAATTTCATAATAGTAATATAATTGTATATATTAAAAAGGAGGCGTGCGTTGCAGGGTTATAAGCTACTCCCTCCGTCCCACAATACAAGTTTCTTTTGGAAAAATTACGCATTTTAAGAAAATATTAATTTGATGATACATTTCTTCTTATACCCATTATAAATGCATTGACTTTTAAAAATATGAGCTATTTTATACTTTTGGTCACTCTTCATTAAATGCTATACAATTTTCAAAAAGGGTAATTTAGGAAAAATGACATAAATTTACATTGAAAATTGGAAATGGACATGTATTATGGGAAAAAAAATTCTCTCAAAAGAGACTACTATTGTGGGACGGAGGGAGTAGTATGTATAAAAAAAACTAAGACACTTCTTACTCGATTGCTTAATCAAACAGTGGGGGAAACAAACGACATGAGCTCCTGGTCAGCTTCGAATTCAGCCATCTCATCCTCCTTCAAGTTAATCCACACCTCAATTCCATCGCCTTCTTTATTGTCAATAAAAGTAACCGCATTACTAAACGTGAGTCGAACAGCTCCGACCCATACTGGATTTCCCCACCCGAAATCCGCACCAAAATTGCTCCAACTAGTGAAACCCAGAGTAACCATTTCTCCTTTGTTATATTTTTTATTCAAGTTGTTCATATACATCAAAAATTCCTCACCCTTCTTTAGCTTCTCCACGTAGTTCTTGTCAATGCACCTTATTGCCTCTCTCGCCTGATTAACTAAATCCCCATCATCTTCTTTTTCTCCATTCTGCATGGATGGTGTTAGAGGCCCGTCTCCTTAATGGGCCGAACCAATAATCCAGCGCCTCAAGCCCGAATGAAAGCCCATATTCATCCGGCCATGATATCCACAACGGTCATACCGTTCATCCTCCTGCGAACGTGGGACACGTCGGCACACGACGCCCACTCTTCGGGTAACCGCGTGGAGAGTGTTAAAGTCAGGTTCATTCAATCACTTATACACAATTTTTTACACACAACACAAATTCTCTACGTTCAAGATTACTTATCAAAAACCGACTAACTTATTCTCACACCGGAAGTGAATCGGGGGGCCAAACCCTCGCATTCTTCTCATTTGCAGGTCCGACCGAACTCAGGTCCGGCGAAATACCGTCGTAACATTTGGCGCCGTCTGTGGGAACGTAGAGATACGTTTGTGTTGAATTATACAGTTAACAATGGCGAATGAAACCGAGATACCAACAGCTGACGATAGCACAATGGCCGGAAATAATCGCATCACTCCCCCCATCACCCAAGGCTTTTGATTTTTGATGAAGAGGGGGACATACCGTCTCCCGAAGAGCAACGGGAGATTCTCATGAAGTGGCGAGAGGAACAAAAGGCCAAAGGGAAACGGAAAGAGATAGAAAAAGAGAAGAGCAGTAGGGAGGCCGAACGTCTGGCCAAAAAGAGGGAGGCCGACCGTTTAAGGCTAGAGGCCCTAAAGCTTCAAAGGGAGGAGATCGAGTTACAGGAGAAGGCACTCCGCGAGGCTCTAGAAGCCGAAGACCCGGGGTTGGACGATCGAAGAGACAAGAGGCCAAGAACCAGAAATGATGAAGACGAGTCAGGGGACTCTGAATCAAACTCGAGGAGAACCCGGTCAAGGGTAGTTTATTCCTCCGATTCGGAGGAGGAGGGTCCACATACGGACGATCGCATCCGAAGGATTGAAAAGGCCATGTTTGGAGAGAGAAAGGTCAGCCACGAGCCAGTGGTGACCGAGGACGTCGAACACTTTCGACCGCCTCCCGGAAGGCAGTTCCCGAAGATGGATGAATTTAATGGAAAGGGTGACCCCGAAGATCACTGTGAGAAGTATGAATCGCTCATGACTGGGATGGGGCACTGCTATGTGATGCTCTGTAAGATGTTCAAGACCTACCTAAAGGGGAATGCATCCATGTGGTACAGGTCGCTAAGACCTAGGTCGATAGGCTCATATGAACAAGTAAAGAAAAAATTCTTGAGGCACTACTCACATTTGTGCCGGAGAGAGAAGGATACAGAAGCCCTGATCCACTGCAGGCAGGGACCGAACGAGGATTTGGGTGATTACTTAGCAAGGTTCAAAGAAAAAGCCGGTATGGTCACCAACTTGGACAAAGTCAAAGCGGCTGGATTCCTCGCAGCAGGCCTAGACCCTGTTAAAGGTAAGAAGCTTCGATCTTCTCTTTATGATATGCCTCCTAAATCTTTGAATGATATATATGTGAGAGGAAAGGCTATTAGGAGAAAATTAGAATCCATTGGGGGGTACAAGGAGAACAAGAAAAACGACAGATATGACAGAAGAGACGACCGGAGGGATGATAGAAGGGACGACCGAAGGGGTCGAGGAGACATTAAGAGCAGACTGAATGATACAAGGCCCGACAAAGGGGCCGAACGAAGAAGAGATAGGGATAGTACTGTGTTCACACCACTGAACACACCTATCTCGAAGATTCTCCATGAGATAAAGGGTAAACCTGGGTTTGTCAGACCACCCAAGTTAAAGACCCCTGAAAATAGAAGAAGCGACAGCAAATATTGTGATTATCATCGGGATAAAGGTCACAATACTGATGAATGTTACCACTTGAAGAAACTGATTGAGAAAATGATAAAAGACGGAGAACTGACCAAGTTCGTGGGAGATCTGAGGGACAGGTTAGACGAAAAGGAAAAGAAGAGAGATAACAGAGATGCCGAAGGTTCGGAAAAATACCGGGGCGAAGTCAGGACTATATCCGGGGGAACCATCCTTGATCGGGACAGCAAAACAGCCCGAAAAAAGTATGCCAGGCAAATCTACAATCTCTACCAGTCAAATGCCGCCAAGCAAGCACTTCCGATATCATTTACGGAAGATGATTTTGAAGACGTGATATGGCCACACGAAGACCCTCTTGTCATAAACCCCGTAATTGGGGAAAACAAGATTTGGAGAGTGTTGGTCGATGAGGGAAGTTCGGTCAACATATTGTATCACCGAACGTATTGCAAGATGAACTTGGGTGGTGAACAGTTGGAGCCGTGCCATGAGGCACCACTGTACGGCTTCGGTAATCAACCTGTACCGATTGAAGGCACGATTACGCTGAATATTTTGTTGGGAAAAGCTCCGTACACTGTGGTCAAGGAGGCAAAGTTCTACGTTGTTCGGGTGGACAGCCCATATAACGGGATCCTGGGGAGGCCAGCCTTGTCACTCTTTCAGGCTGTTTCATCCATTCCCCACCTCAAGTTGAAGTTCCCGACCGAGAATGGGGTCGGAGAGATGAGGGGCGATCAAAAAGCCGCTCAAATTATTATGCTGGAGGATCTAGAGAAAGATAAGGACACTGAAATGAATGAAGCGGGAAAAAGGAAAAGAGGAGAAAATGACACTGGGGGCAGCCACCAACTACTGAACATCGAGTTGGAAAAATTTGGTGCCGACCTGTCGAGTCCGATTGCTGAACCGGCTGCCGAGACCGAAGAGGTAGAGCTGTACATGGGTCAGTCGGGAAAGATGATACAAATCGGAAAGAGCATGGAGCCGGAATTGAAAGAGAAAGTCATCAAGGTCATTAGGGAATTCCACGACTTATTCGCATGGAATCCCGAAGATATGCCAGGTTTGGACCCTGCGGTGGCCAAACATTGCTTAAATGTAGCTCCCGAAGCCAAGCCCGTAAGACAAAAGAAGAGGAATTTCGCCATGGAAAGGCAGAAAGTAATTCAAGTGGAAGTTGAAAAATTGCTGGAAGCAAAGTTCATCGAAGAGATAGACTATCCCGATTGGTTGGCGAACGTAGTGGTGGTGAAGAAATCAAATGGCAAGTGGAGAATGTGTGTGGACTACACCGACCTGAATAAGCATTGTCCGAAAGACCACTATCCCTTGCCGAACATTGATCAACTGATAGATGCTACTTCGGGGCATCAAATACTCAGTTTCCTGGATGCATTCTCAGGATACCACCAAATTGCCATGAATGCCGAGGACGTTCCAAAGACAGCATTCATCACACCGAATGGCACATATGCCTACATAAAGATGCCTTTCGGCTTGAAGAACGCCGGGGCAACATTTCAAAAGATGATCAACAAGGTGTTCAAAGCCCAGATCGGTCGGAACATGGAGTGCTACGTGGACGATATGATTGTTAAGTCCCTTTTCAGGGATCATGCCGAAGATCTGAGGGAATGTTTTGAAACGCTCAGAAGAAACGACATGAGGATCAACCCGAAAAAGTGTACGTTTGGAGTAAATAGTGGGAAGTTTCTGGGATACATGGTTAGTGCCAGAGGAATTGAAGCAAACCCAGAGAAGAATAAAGCAGTTATTGACATGGAAGCACCGAAGACGATCAGGGACATTCAAAAGCTGACCGGACGGCTAGCAGCCCTGAGGAGGTTCATTTCTAGATCGGCCGAAAAGGCCCTACCATTCTTTGAAGTACTTCGGGGGTCCAAGGATTTCGAGTGGGGGCCAAATTGCCAGAAAGCATTCGAAGAGGTTAAAGAGTACTTAGTGAAGGCTCCACTCTTAATGAGACCCGACCCGAAAGAAACATTGCAGCTGTACTTGGCTGTGAACGACCGAACACTCGGAGCAGTGTTGGTCAAAGAGCACGAAGGGAATCAGCATCCGGTGTTCTATGTCTCTCATATTCTCAAAGATGCAGAAACAAGATATCCAAATGCAGAGAAGTTCGCCTATGGACTGGTAATGGCCGCAAGAAAGTTAAGGCACTATTTCCAAGGAAGGACGATCAAAGTTGTAACCGATCAGCCGTTAAAGAAAATCTTGCAAAGGCCAGAGGCATCGGGCAGAGTGGTTGCTTGGGCGATCGAACTGGGGGAGCATGATTTGGAATATACACCAAGGACTTCGATCAAAGCCCAAGCACTAGCAGATTTCATGGTAGAATGCTCTTTCTCGGGGCCGAACGACTTGGCTCCTGAAGAACAAATGATTCAGACACCGGGAAAATGGAAGTTGTTTGTCGACGGGTCGGTCGCCAAGGAAAAGTGCGGGGCAGGGTTAATTCTTACAAGCCCAGAAGGATTTGAAATTTGTCAAGCCATCAGGTTCACTTTCCCGTTGACGAACAATGAGGCCGAATATGAAGCACTCTTGGCAGGGCTAGATTTGGCAAGAAGTCTAGAAGTCAAGCACATTAGGGCGTTCAGTGATTCCATGTTGGTGGTAAAACAGTTCTCAGGAGAGTACGGGCAAAAAGATCCCCGAACCAAGGCATACGCCCTTAAGGTACGTGAACAATCTTTGCTGTTTGAAACTTTTGAGTTAACTCAAGTAGCTAGAGAAAACAACAGTCGGGCAGACGCCCTCTCGAGGTTAGCTTTGGCAGAAACCCAGAACCTAAATGGGTCCGTCTATCTGACCGAAGTAAAGACGCCTTCGATAGACAAGAAGCAGTGCATGGAAATTCATCAAGGGGTCAATTGGATGACTCCCATCAGGGCATTCTTAGAAAAAGCCACCCTACCACTTGACCGAAGGGAAGCACAGAAGGTGAAGTATCGGTCGGGGAATTATACTCTGGTCGGGGGTCGCTTATTTAGACAATCGGCGAGCCAACCACTACTTAGGTGTTTAGACCAAGCCGAACAGCAACTAGCCTTGGAGACGGTTCACGAGGGAATTTGTGGAGAGCATTTGGCAGGAAGATCGTTAGCCTTCAAAATTCTCAGGCAAGGGTTTTTCTGGCCAAAGATGAAAGAAGACGCATCCGAATATGCCAAGAGGTGTAGACAGTGCCAACTTTTCAGCACAATACCGAAACAACCACCCGAAGAAATGTCCTCAGTCCTTAGCCCGATCCCATTTGCTATGTGGGCGGTCGATATTATGGGGATCCTTCCCACCAGCACTAAGCAAGCGAAATACTGTATTGTGGCAATCGACTACATGACTAAGTGGATAGAAGCAAAAACCCCTTTCGGCCATTACCGAAGAGGCGGCGAAGAAATTCATGCTGGAACAGGTAATCTTGAGGTTTGGCATACCTATGGTGTGTGTGTCCGATAACGGTACTCAATTCATTGGGAGCAAGTTCAGAAAATTCCTGGCTCAATTCGGGATAAAACAGAAGTTCAGTTCGGTAGGGCATCCCCAGGAAAATGGGGCGATCGAGGCGGCCAACAAAATCATCTTTGATGGAATCAAGAAAAGGCTAGGGGAAGCTAAGGGACTTTGGGCCGAAGAACTACCATGGGTCCTATGGGCTTACCGGACTACTACAAGATCTTCAACCGGACAAACGCCCTTCAAACTGGCCTTCGGGACTGATGCCCTTCTACCTGTTGAAGTTGGTTTAGAGTCTTACCGAACAGAAGTGTTTAACGTGGAGACAAATGAGTTCGGACTCCGAGCGAATGTGGACTTACTGGAAGAAGAAAGAGAAGCTGCCCACCAAAGAAACTTAAGGTACCAACTGCAGGCAGCCCAGTACTATGATTCGGGGGTGAAGAAGAGATCGTTTCAAGTCGGGGATTTAGTACTTCGGGAATTAGCCACCTCCATGCCAGCCAAAAAGGGCAAGCTTATGCCCAACTGGGAAGGTCCATACGTGGTAATTGAAGTGGTTCGATTGGGCACTTACAAATTGGCCCATCCAGACGGCAGCCCAATCAAAAACACCTGGCATGCCGCTCGCCTTCGCCGTTTCTACCAGTAAGCTTACTGGACAAATTTTATTGCTTTTTACTTCAGTATTTTGTTTTATGCAACTTTATTCTGAATCCCATATGATAGCATCAATCTGTAATCGAATCTATGTAAGAATTGCATGATTAATTAAAAGATTGTTTTGCTCCAATTTTTATCCGTTATCGTTAAGCTAAGTACATTTAAAGCCAAAAAGCTAAGTACGCAATATCAAGCTTAATAGACCCATGTTTGGGGCCGACCGTATAAAACATGCGCCCTTTAACTTATTGGTAGTGTTCAAGTACATTGCGTTTTAAGCTACAAATACTTGGCAAATCCAAATTTGGGGCCGACCGAATGAAATTTGACCCATCACAAAATTGTCTTAGTATTCAAGTTGCTTTGACATTAAGGCTGGGAAGAAATATTTTTCAGCCCACCGAATGAGACCTTAATTATTTACAAAACCCCTTAAATACTGGGGGACAGCTAGGTTACGACCAAAAATGCACATAAATGCTAGGCTGAAGCTGAAGATGCACAAACATATGAATAATTATGCCAAGGCAAAATGAAGCCGAAGACGCATAAGAACAAGAAAAAATTATGCTAAGGCCAATCGAAGCCGAAGATGCATAAGAACAAGAAAAAATTATGCTGAGGCCAATTGAAGCCGAAGATGCGTAAAAGAGAAAATTATGCTAAAGCCAAATCAAAGCTAAAGATGCATGAACGGAGGCAAAAGCCAATTTAAGGCCGAAGCCGACAACGCATAAGAAAGAATATTATGCTAAGGCAAATTTAAATTAACGAGCCCGAAGGCAAAGTAAAGTATTACAAGCCCGAAGGCAAAGTTAAACATTACAATTTTAAAGGCATTGGAAATCTACAAAATTACAAGGCTTCGTCAGCTGGAGGTTCGTCGGAAAGAGACTCATCTTCGCCCGAAGAAACCTCTAAAGGTTGATCAGACTCCTCCCGACCAACCGGATCCGTCATCCTGAGTGAAAGATCTATCAGCTGAGTATGATCGAAGCCCAGAGAATGTGCCTTCAGCACAGCGCCGTCATATCCCATCTGATAGCATCTTTCTTCGGTCAGCTCCAGAGTCTTCTTCAGCTTCCGAACATTTTTCCTTGTAAGTTTGAGCTGCTTGTTTCTCCAGTCAACCCTAGCCCTCAAGGCGTCCATCTCCTGCAACTTATCCTTTAAGAAATCATTCTCGGCCTTCAAGGAGTTAGCCTGGCCGGTGACCCTCTCCAAGTCAGTGGATGCATTCCGGAGGTCTTCTTCAGCCTTGACCGCCCGAACTTCAACTTGGTTGGCCGCCTCCAGTTTGTTCTGTATCCCCTCCATCCGTTCGGCCACAACGGCTGACCAGGAGACCCCCTAGAAACAAACAAGGGAAAAGAATTAAACGTTGAAGACAAGTAGAAGAGAAAATTACCGAAGAAGAAAAAGCTTACCATGGAGAGCAGAGCCAACATCTAAGTACAAGCCTCAAGGTCGTTCGCCTTGGCAAACGTAGGCCTATCGGCTGGAAGAATGAGACCCCGGCAGAGATCGGGACCCACAATAGTGGACAGCTGTGGAGCGGGGACAATGATCTGATCAGTCTCGATGACTCCCCAAGGAGGAGAATACACCTTCGGATCGGCATTTCCCGACCGGAATCTCTTCCGGGAGTCGGTTGAGGTGACCTGGACGACACCATCCCCCTGATCCCGAGGAGGAGAAGAAACCAATGGAGTTTCGACTCTCTTCCCTTGATCGAGAGCCGACTCCAACTCTTTGCCGGCCGATTGAGCAGCAGCGTCGGCTTCGGCAGTAGCAGCTATTGAAAGTTGAGCTGCCTTCTTGCGTTTACGCTCAATGATATGCTGAAGAGAAGACACTGCACAAAAATAATAGTGTTAAACATGGGCAACGGGAAATAAAAATACAGTAAAGGAAGCACTCGGATGGAAAGGAATAAGGTAAAGATAAATGTTACCACTACCCCAAAGGGCGACCAACCAGTCGTTATCCCTGCCGTCCGATACCGGAACCCTATTCATATCGAGTTCACAAAGAAGACGATAATCATGCTTGTCCGCCTCCAACATTTCGGGATACTGCAACCTCGATGGGTCCAGATCCTGCCAGCGGCCATACTTCTCCATCTTCGGGCCCGAGATGAAAGTCCACCTCTCATGGGCCCCCCTGTTGTTGGAGTTTGTTTGAGCCCAATCGGCCTTACCGGTTCGGCGAGCAATGGTGTAGAAGCCGTTACTTTTGGAATTCCTTCGGAGCTCATAATGATGCCAGAACAGGGTTGTCCTAGGAGTCATACTCTTAGCTAAGCATCGGGCTTGGAAGGCGTTTATGTGAAAAAAGCTGTTCGGATCCAACTGCCCTACGGCGATCCCGAGTTGCTTCAGCAATTTCTTCAGTATCGGCAGCATCGGCAACCGAAAGCCGCACTTGAAAGCCATCTCGGATATGCCGGTGGCCACGCTTCCGCCGTAGAGGGGTGGAACCTCAGGATTGTGCCAGATACGGTCTTTCTTCCTAGGTGTGAAGAAATACCAGACATTCCTCTCTACAAGGTATTTGGAATGGAATTCTTCTATTTTTTCCTCGGTCAGGTGCGACCGGAAATTCGCCGCGGGATATACCTCGACGTTGCTAAATGGTGACACCTCCGAAGGACCCGCACCTTCGGTCGACCGATCCATGTCCCTGCATTCGGAAATGAAGAGACGGTTAGCCCTGTACTCGGATAAAGAAAAAGGAATTCAAAAGGAGAGAAAGGCCGAGTACAGTAAGCCAGGACCGGTCGGGACACCTACAGCCTAGGACGAAGGGATCCGAAAGCCTAAATCTACGGGGAATTAGAAGGTTCCTAAGAGTTCTGAGCGATCGGAGTGGTCCGGAAAGGGTTCTCAAGGTTCGAAGATCCCGAAAGAAGTTCTTGCCCAGGCCATTCTCCAGACCAGTTCCGTAATCGTGGGGAGAGGCAATTAAAGGATAAAATGGTACATCAGAGACCACCTAACTACTTGCAGGCATGAACATAGAATATTTGGGAATCACAGGCAAATTTATGCATACATACGTATAAATGCATACACGAATATATGGAGTGCAGAACAGTTATGGTAAAGAAGCGAGAAGGGAAATGTTACTTACTTGTTTGAAGATTCTTGACGAGGCTGAGTTCTCGAGGATAAATTGCTTGAATGTAGACGTCCACCGGAGTCGGGGAAGAGAAGATGACCGGCGATGAATCGACGTTTCCAATCGTTGTTTGCGAAAAGCTCTGAGAAATAAAGATTTTGGCTCTGATGTTTTGTTTAATTGGTAGGCGTAAAAGTGGGAATGAATGGGTTTAGAAGGATTATATACAGAGATGTGGCGTTTGGACAGAGCCGTTTCATATTCAACGGCGGGGATTGAAGCGTGAATCTCGAGATTAGACAGCTGTTAACCACAAAGGGACACGGCTTCCAAGGGAACGTTTCAACCTTGTCCATTGTCCTTATTATCTGAATAAGACGTCCGAAGAGCGGACTCCGAAGATGGGCCTAGGCTTTGGCCTCCGTCCTGAGGATAACTCCGAACGAAACCCAGGGACATGTTAGAGGCCCGTCTCCTTAATGGGCCGAACCAATAATCCAGCGCCTCAAGCCCGAATGAAAGCCTATATTCATCCGGCCATGATATCCACAACGGTCATACCGTTCATCCTCCTGCGAACGTGGGACACGTCGGCACACGACGCCCACTCTTCGGGTAACCGCCTGGAGAGTGTTAAAGTCAGGTTCATTCAATCACTTATACACAATTTTTTACACACAACACAAATTCTCTACGTTCAAGATTACTCATCAAAAACCGACTAACTTATTCTCACACCGGAGGTGAATCGGGGGGCCAAACCCTCGCATTCTTCTCATTTGCAGGTCCGACCGAACTCAGGTCCGGCGAAATACCGTCGTAACAGATGGTGTAAAAATGGCCGTACGGAATAAATTTCCGAAATAATGTTTTGGAAGTGACGGATCAAACCTCGTACGTAAATTCACTGCGATGACCATTTTGTTTAAATTCCCGGGCACCCCTGCGTTTTTTCCTGTACCAGCCATGTAGCGGTTCCAAATGAAGGCTGATAAAGCTTCAAACCGTCCGATCCTCTGTCCCTTTATTTTTGTTATCTTGAGCACATACGTATTTTAACGCAAGGATATTGGATGCATTAAACACGAACCTCTTGCAAACAATACAGTAGTTTCTTTCAAACCACCTGTACGATTTTTAAATACAGACACATCTACTGGTGGAAATAAATTCACCAAATCAAAAATCGGAGATGGTACGTTGTGCTCCCCACGAGCACGAGCAATAGCAGCCCAACTATATATGAAATTCACCTACGACAAGCCATCAGCAATCTTGTGGAAGATCACAGCACCAATGGCGATTCCTCCACATTTAAAGAAATTAACCTGAACTGCAAAGGTAAGGTCCACATTAGCATCATCCAGCTCCAGTGGAAGCAACTTGGTGAGTGAGTTCATTAGGTATCGGATCACGAATATTATCTTTTAAGTTGCAGTTGACTTGGGCTTCAACATATAGTGCACCTTCGTCGTTGCAGTCAACGTGGCTATTGTCAACAAATATTATGATTTTTAAATTCTTTTAATTTAAAGAATTTAAAAGTGTAATACATGCTTAAAACCTATCATTTATATCATCATTGCAATCATTTTATATCGCATTTGTTAATGTATTCGTTAAAAGTAATATTATTTTTGATAGAAAATGTATAAGGGATTATGATTTGACTTATGATTTAAAGTTTGGGAATGTAAAGTGCAATTTATGAAAATACATATATATAATTGAAATAAAGCTGGGGATATGTTGTGCATGACAGATTATTTTTAAAAATGCAATTAACTCTATCACCAATGACAAAACTAGGAGGATATGTTGTGCATGACAGATTTTGAAGTGAAAAAAATGTTCTTTTTTCTAATTTAAAATGTTATCTATTATCTATTATCTATTATCTATTACTATATATTAAACTTCAACACAAGGGCAAAAATTGCCATTTTAATGGGTGTGAAATTACGATTTTATCCCTGTTTTTTAAAAAATCACAAAAATGCCATCTTTTGATAATTGTGTGAAAAATGAGGAAATTGTGTCTGTATGGGGATTCGAACCACTATCCTTTTACTCCCAAACTCATGCCTTAACCAATTATGCTATGGTTGATTTTGAGTTTTGTTTAAAAATCATATATGATAAACCACCTCTCTTTTCTTTTTGTCTCATCCTCTCTTTTTTTTTTTAGTAAATGAATGTTGGTTCATATTATTTCTAGAAAATTAGACAGAAAATGTTATAAAAAATATTTTAATCGATTGAACATACTCCACAATTATTTTTTGCCATTTTAAATAATTAATATAGGAAAAAAATTAGATTATTCATAATGCAACCGAGTCCAAAAAGAAAAAAAAATTATTTACATTCGTATCTTTGTAGATATTAAATTATTTACATAACAAATAGGAGTTAATTTTAAAAAATATGTAAATTTTAGTTATCAAATCAAAAAAAAATTAATAATTGCATCACATAACTTTTTAGGTATTTAAAATTATGAATATTTGAGTCATATTTGAGGGTTTTGGTCGACCAATCATTTAAACTTTCAACGATTTAAATATGTGAGTCATATAAATATTTAAATATATACGAAAAATAATTAAAATTATGTTAAAAAGATGAAAATTTTAAAACTATGTTCTATGTGATATATAAATAAATACTATAATTGGCATGCAAATTAAATCAAAAAAGATATATTAAATATTACAATAATTATTTAAAACGATCAATTAGATTATAACTCGGCTATAAATTATGGTACATTTTAATTTTTATATAATATATTGATCAATTGATTTTAGAATTCATTTACATGCACAGGTCATTAAGGTTGTCATATTTACATCGATATAAATATTTTGAAAATTTTATAATTAATTTAAAAAATAATTCAAAATTTTAATAAAAAAAAATTTCAATTTACCCATTTTATTGAACTTCTGTATTGTGTAATAACATTAGACTAAAACTAAACATTTAAGTTTAAAAATGTATAATTGTATATGTTTAGAAAAAATGATTGAGACAAGCATAAGGATGACTTTTACTCAATATTAAGAGATTTTGTTATGTCTCAAAATATAGTCTTACATATACGATCAAATTTTTTACAACAAAATTAATGAGTTTACATATGCCTCTATTACATACAGATAATTTTACTAAGATAATAATTTATATTATACTCAAATGTTCAATTTGATAAATTCATTTCACGCAATTGAAAACTAAATTAATAATTTAACAATCATAAGTATTCATGTGATTATTATAGTATGAATATTTATCCAAATTAATTTTATGAAATCTAAGCAAAAATATAAAATATTTGGTTTAAAAAACTGGCATACAATATTACAAAGAGAAAAAAACCCCTAAGATTACCTCAGGAGAGTTACCTGAGATTCTAGTGTATATACATGATGGCATTTTTGTAAATATTGAAAACTATCTAAAAAATCCGGTAATTACAATTATACCCTCGTGCATTAATATGGAAAATTTAGTTAACTCAGGTAATTTTCCTGAGGTAACCTCAGGAACATCAAACCCTATTACAAAATAACTACTTTTGTGTAGAAGCTGTCCAAAATGCCTATATTGAAGTCCTCTCCCGTCTTTTTTACCCACAAATGCATGGTGTTCATGCGTATAGTGGGATACGCATTTAGGAAATGCGTTTCGAGGGTTGCGCATCTGTGGAATGCGTAATGACGTCACCTCATAAATCAGTCGTCGTCTCAGTGGAGCTCAAAATCGCCTCCACCGTCCCCTTCCTTCGTTCGCCACCCTCCGGCAACCTCTACCAAATCGGAGCACATAAAAATGATGACCAGACACCCCTCTCCCTTTTGCCATCTTTATTTCTTGATTTTCGGTCCTGTAAGGACGTGTATAGGCTGCTCGAAAAATGAATCGAAAAAAAGGATTTATTTTGGGGGTATTGGGTTGTAGAAGGGGGGGGGGAATACGATTCGAATGATGGATGGTATGTTATTGAAAGAAGCTTGGATGGTGGTGAACAGATTCGTCAAATTTTTAACGAAAAAAAAGCTCCAGCGCAACGAGTTGTAGAAGATGAACAGTAATTGCAATACGCATCTTGAAGATACGTATTTCACAATACCTATGTTACAATTGTGTATTCCAGCTACTTTCACCAGTGCAGATTTTCAATTTACACGCTCCACGTATTTGGGAAATGCGTATACCCCCGACACATGACCTAAATGCGTATTTCGTGGGTATTTTGGGCGGATCTGCAGGCATTTTGGGCGATTGGAATTAAATTGAAGGCATTTTGGTTTTTCACCCTAAAAACGTTTGACAAGTCAAAATCTTATCGTTTATCGTATTTTTAATTATCATATTTTTATTTACAAAATTATTTCAATATATACAATTTCGAATGAGAAATTGGTCCAGTGCCCGTGCCTCGCACGGGCATTTACGCTAGTATATCTAATACACCAACAGGGGTTTCCCTGAGCAAATTTATTCATAGGCTCGGCTCCTCCGAACCTCACTCCAAACCTAATTCTAATCTAATTATTTGTAAAAACATTGTAATAAAGGAGGTTTGAACCCATGACCTTGCACAACTAAGTTAAACATCATAACCAAATGAGCTATGTGAACATTTAAATTTTTATTAAAAATCATTAACCACATACATAAATATTTTTTTATGCATACATACATACATGCATACATATATACATGAATACATAAATGAATATATACATGCATGCATAAATACATACATACATACATATATAGTTATATACACACATACATACATACTCACATACATACATACATACATACATACATACATTTATGCTGTATAATCTATTAATATTCATTATTTGTAATCTATTAATTGTTGTATAATTTATATACATATTTATACATACATACATACACATTTACAAACATAAATACATACTTAAACATCATAACAAATTATACATATTTATACATACATACACATGTACAAACATAAATACATACTTAAACATTATAACCAATTGAGCTATGTGAACATTTTAGTTTATATTAAAAATCTTTAACACTACATAAATATTTTTTTGTTTATACATACATACATGCATGCATACATACATCCATACATACATGCATACATATATACACACATACATACATACATACTAATTATTTGTAAAAACATTGTAATAAAGGATGTTTGAACCCATGACCTTGCACAACTAAGTTAAACATCATAACCAATTGAGCTATGTGAACATTTGAGTTTTTATTAAAAATCATTAACCACATACATAAATATTTTTTTTATGCATACATACATACATGCACACATACATGAATACATAAATGAATATATACATGCATGCATAAATACATACATACATATATAGTTATATACACACATACATACATACATACATACATACATTTATGCTGTATAATCTATTAATATTCATTATTTGTAATCTATTAATTGTTGTATAATTTATATACATACTAGCTTAAAACCCGTGCGATGCACGGATTTTTTTAATATTATATTAAATTTTTTAATTATTTGAATTAATTTTTTTAAACATGATTTTTGGAGACTTAAATTTTTAAATGAGATTATATGATGATAATTATATAAATGTTATTCGTGATAATTCTAGAAAATGGGGAATTTTAGTTAAAAATTTAGAAAAGATGATGGATTTTAGTTGAAAAAGATAATCGGTTAATTATAAGTAATTATAAAATTATTTTTTTATTAGATAGAATGCCCATGATATAATTGGAAAAATAGAGGATTTGGTTAGAGAAAATTAAAAAGGTAACATGTTTTAGGTGAAAAAGGTAATTGATTAGTTTATAGTAATTATAAGTTCATTATGTTATTTTACTAAATAAATTGCTTGTAATGTTTTTAGAAAAAGAGAAATTATTGTTGCCCGTGATATTTCTAGAGGGATTCTAATTATAAAATATTGAAAAAATGATATGTTTTAACTAAAAAAGTTAATCGATTAATTATTAGTATTATCATATTACTATTTTATTTCATATAATAGAAATGCCCTTAATATACTTCAAAAATGAGATATTTTAGTTAGAGAAAATAGAAAAGAAAACGGGTAAATTAAAAAGGTGACATGTTTTAAGTGAAAAAGGTAATTGATTAGTTTATACTAATTATAATTTAATTATGTTCAATTACTAATTAAAATTGCTCCTAGTGTTTTTTTAGAAAATGAGAAATTAACGTTGTCCGTTATATTTCTAGAAAAATAAAGAAATTAATTAGAAAAAAATAGAAATATGATATGTTTTAGTTGAAAAGATAATCGATTAATTATTAGTATTGCAGTGCACTGGTTTCTTGTATTATATTATAAATTTTATTTAATATTAAAATTATGTTTTTATATAATCATTATTTTAATAATTTTTTTAATTTTAATTTGTTATAATTTAATATACTCATGTTTACAGATTATAATAATGTTTCCTTATTATAAACAACGTATATGATTTTTAATATATTTTATTAATAAATGAAAATTTTGGTGTGATATTTTCGAGTATATATTAATGATTGTAAGATTTGTTGTAAATTAAAAAGGTAACGTGTTTTAATTAGAAATATTAATGATTGAAAAATATGATATAATTGATCTTTTTAGGTGTTTATAAAAGGTAATATCTTCAACTGAAAGTAAATATGAAAAATGCAATCGACTAATTACCATTTATTACTGTATATTATATTTTTATTTATTTTAGGTGTTACATTTTATTTGAAAATTATGGTGTGATCTTTTCGGTTATATATTAATGATTGAAAGATTTATTTTAAATTAAAAAGGTAATGTGTTTTAGTTCGAAATGAAATATTAATGATCGAAAGATATGATATGATTCATGTTTTTACGTGTTTATAAAATGTAATAACTTCAACTAAAAGTAAATATGAAAAAGACAATCGACTAATTACCGTTAATTTTATTATATTAATGTGATATTTTCGGTTATATATGAATGATTGTAAGATTTGTTTTAAATTAAAAAGATAACGTGTTTTAGTTCAAAATGACATATTAATGATGGAAAGATATGATACGATTGGTGTTTTTAGGTGTTTATAAAAGGTAATATCTTGACTACTTACCATTAATTATATTATGTTATTACTTATTTTAGATTGTAAGATTTGTTTTAAATTAAAAAGGTAACGTCTTTTAGACTTTTAGTTCGAAAGGAAATATTAATGATAGAAATGATACAATTGATGTTTTAAGTTGTTTATAAAAGGTAGTATCTTGACTAATTATCATTAATTATATTATGTTATTACTTATTTTAGGTGTATTTTTTTTATAATGAAACGAAGTACCAAAAATAAGTACCAAAAAATAGGTACCAAAAAATAGGTATCAAAATTTTAATGTTTCAACTTTTATATAATAGTATAGATTTGTTTTAAATTAAAAGGTAACGTGTTTTATTTCGAAAGGAAATATTAATGATGGAAAGAAATAATACGATTTACTCCCTCTGTCCCTTTGAATTCTTTACGTTTGCGGACCAATTTCTGGCACGGATTTTAAGATTTTATACAAAAAAATAAAATATCAAAAATAAGTTATAGAGGAGTATGTTTTTAGGTGTTTATAAAAGGTAATATCTTGACTAATTACCATTAATTATATTATGTTATTACTTATTTTAGATTGTAAGATTTGTTTTAAATTAAAAAGGTCCTATTTTTATACAAAAAAATAAAATATCAAAAATAAGTTATAGAGGAGTATGTTTTTAGGTGTTTATAAAAGGTAATATTTTGACTAATTATCATTAATTATATTATGTTATTACTTATTTTAGATTGTAAGATTTGTTTTAAATTAAAAAGGTAACGTGTTTTATACTTTTAGTTCGAAAGGAAATATTAATGATGGAAAGATGTGATACGATTGATGTTTTTAGTTGTTTATAAAAGGTAATATCTTGACTAATTACCATTAATTATATTATGTTATTACTTATTTTAGGTGTATTTATTTTTTTTTATAATGAAGGGTAAGTAAGTAAATTCACGAAGTACCAAAAAATAGGTACCAAAAAACAGGTACCAAAACTTTTAATGTTTCGGTTTTTATATAATAGTACTAGCCTAAAACCCGTGCGATGCACGGATTTTTTTTATATTATATAATTAATTAAAATTATTTTTTTTAAATATGAATTTTGGTGGCTTACTTTTTTATATGAGATGATTTGATAACAATTATATAAATGTTATTCGTGATATTTCTAGAAAAGGAGGGATTTAGTTAGAAAATATAGAAAAAAATGATAGGTTTTAGTTAAAAAGAATAATCAATTAATTATTAGTAATTATAAAATTATTTTTTCATTTTATTAAATAGAATGTCCGTGGTATAATTAGAAAAATAGAGAATTTAGTTAGTGAAAATTAAAAAGATTATATGTTCTAGGTGAAAAAGGTAATTGATTAGTTTATAGTAATTATAATTGAATTACGTTATTTTACTAAATACAATTGCTCATAATGTTTTTAGAAAATGATAAAATAATATTGTCGATTTTAGTTAGAAAATATAGAAAAGATGATATGTTTTAGCTGAAAAAGGTAATCGGTTAATTAAAAATATTATAAGTTTATAAGTTTATTTTATTAAATAGAACCGTTCGTGATATAATTAAAAAAAATAGTTACAGAAAATAGAAAGGTAACGTGCATGATTTATGTGGAAAACATAATTGATTAGTTTATAGTAATTATAATTTAATTATGTTATTTTACGAAATAAAATTGTTCATAGTTTTTAGAAAATAAGAAATTAACGCTACCCGTTATATTTCTAGAAAAAAAAAAGGGAATGTAATTAGAAAAAATAGAAAAGATGATATAATTTAGCTGAAAAGGTAATCGGTTAATTATTAGTATTATAATATTATTATTTTATTTGTATTAAATAGAAACGCCTGTAATATAATTAGAAAAATGGAGGTTTTAGTAAGAAGAAAGAAAAAAGGTAACGTGTTTTGCTGAAAAAAGGTAATCGTCCATGATATAATTGGAAAAAGAGAGATTTTAGTTAGAGAAAATAGAAAAGGTAACGTGTTTTGATTGAAAAAGGTAATTGATTAGTTAATAATAATTATATATAATTATGTTATTTTTTAGCTGAAATGGTAATTGGTTGATTATTAGTATTATAATATTATTATTTTTTATTAAATAGAAACGCCTGTAATATAATTAGAAAAATGGAGGTTTTAGTAAGAAGAAAGAAAAAAGGTAATGTGTTTTACTGAAAAAGGTAACCATCCATAATATAATTGGAAAAAGAGATTTTAGTTAGAGAAAATAGAAAAGGTAACTTGTTTTGACTGAAAAGGGTAATTGATTAGTTAATAGCGATTATATATAATTAAGTTATTTTTTTAAAACAAAATTGCTCGTAGTGTTTTTAAAAAGGAGAAATTTTAGTTAGATAAAATGTAAAAGATATTTTATTTTAAATGAAAAAGGAAATTATTTAGTTATTGAAAAATAGAAAAAGGTTATATGTTTAAACTTAAAAAAGAAATTGATTAATAAATGAGAAATTTTAGTTAGATGAGAAATTTTAGTTAGATAAAATATAAAAGATATTATATTTTACTTGGAAAAGAAAATTATTTAGTTCTTGAAAATAGAAAAGATAATATGCGTAACCTGAAAAAGGAAATTGATTAGTTAATAGATCTGTAATTGAGTAAGGGTAATTAGGTAAATTCAATAGGTACCAACCAACCAAACTTTTAATGTTTCGGCTTTAATATAATAGAACTAGCTTATAACCCGTGCGATGCACGGATTTCTTTTGATATACAATAAATTTTATTTTATGTTACCATTACATTTTTAAATAATAATAATTAATATTTTAATTTTAATTTTAACTTAAATTATTTAATAAAAAATTAATTAATGATATGCATAGCTTAAAACTTATATTATAAAACTTTAAAATAAATATGTAGTTGATGGAATTCAAACCTTGAAATTTTAGTAAATTAATTTAATCATATAATATATCTAATCATTATATCTAACGATTCTGATTTTTTACTAAAAATCTAACGGTCATTATTCGTAGTATACGGATTTCTATTATATTTTGTTAGTGATTAGAAGATATAGTGTAATATTTTTGGGTATATATTAATTATTGCAAGATTATGTTTTAAATTAAAAGTCAAAGTGTTTAAATTAGGAGAAAATATTACTGATTGGAAGATATAAATTTATAAAATTATAATAAAATTTTATTATGTTATAAATAAAATTTATTGATATGGTGTTTATTTTATTATTTTATAAATTTTATTCAATATTACAATTATGTAATCATTATTTTTAATGACTTTTTAATTTTAATTCAATATAATTTAATATACTCATGTTTACGAATTATACTAATATTTCCTTGTTATAAATAATGTATAGGGATTTTTAATATATTTTATTAAATAATTGAAAAATATGGTGTGATAATATTCGTTTTAAATAAAAAAGGTAATGTGTTTTAATACGAAAAGAAATATTAATGATTGAAAGATATGATACGATTGATGTTTTCAGTTGTTTATAAAAGGTAATATCTTCAATTAAAGTAAATGCGAAAAAGGCAATCGACTAATTAACATTAATTATTTTATGTTATTATTTATTTTAGCTATTTTAATAGTATAAATATCGAATATATTTTTCTTTTTAATGAAGAATTATACTAATGTTTCCTTATAAAACAAAAAGGTAACGTGTTTTAATTCGAAAGGAAATATTAATGATTGGAAGATATGATACGATTAATTTTTTAGGTGTTTATAAAATGTAATATCTTCAACTAAAAGTAAATGTGAAAAAAGGCATTCGACTAATTAGTAATTACCATTAATTATTTTATGTTATAATTTATTTTACTATTTTAATAGTATAGATATTAAATATTTTTTTTAATGAATGGTAAATAAGTAAATTCACTAAGAACCAAAAAACAGGTACCAAAACTTTTAATGTTTCGGCTTTTATATAATAGTAAGCTTAAAACCCGTGCGATGCACGGATTTCTTTTAATATTATATGATATGTTTTATTAATTCGATTTACTTTTTTTAAAATATGAATTTTGGAGGTTTAAATTTTTAAATGAGATGATTTGATAATAATTATATAAATGTTAATTAGCAAAAAAAAATTATAAATGTTATCCGTTATATTTCTATGAAAAGAGAGATTTTAGTTAGAAAATATTGAAAAGATAATACATCTTAGTTCAAAAAGGTAATCGGTTAATTATAAGTACTTATAAAATTATAATTTTATTTTGTTAAATAGAATGCTGTGATTTAACTGAAAAAAGTGAGGTGTTAGTTATAGAAAATTAAAAAGGAAACATGTTTTAGGTGAAAAAGGTAATTGATTAGTTTATAGTAATTATAATTCAATTATGTTATTTTTCTAAATAAAATTGCTCGTAAAGTTTTAAGAAAAGGAAAAATTAGTGTTGCCCGTGATATTTTAAAGAATAGAGATATTTTAGTTAGAAAATATAGAAAAGATGATAAATTTTAGCTTAAACTTAATCGGTTAATTATTAACATTATAATATTGTTATTTTATTTTATTAAATAGAACCGTCCGTGATATAATTGAAAAAAGATTGATTTTATTTAGAGAAAATAGAAAATGTAATGTGAAAATTAAAAAGATGACATGTTTTAGGTGAAAAAGGTAATTGATTAGTTTATAATAATTATAATTTAATTTATGTTATTTCACTAAATTAAATTGTTCGTAATGTCTTTAGATTGTGAGAAATTAATGTTGCCCATGATATTTCTAGAAAAAAGGAATTTGAATTATAAAATATGGAAAATATGATACGTTTTAGGTGAAAAAGGTATTCAAAAAGGTAATCGTTTAATTATAAGTACTTATAAAATTATAATTTAGAATGCCGTGATTTAACTGAAAAAAGTGAGGTGTTAGTTAGAGAAAATTAAAAAGGAAACATGTTTTAGGTGGAAAATGTAATTAATTAGTTTATAGTAATTATAATTTATGTTATTTCACTAAATTAAATTGTTCGTAGTGTTTTTAGATATTGAGAAATTAATGTTGCCAGTGATATTTCTAGAAAAAAGGAATTTGAATTATAAAATAGGGAAAAGATGATATGTTTTAGTTGAAAAGGGTAATTGATAATTATTAGTATTATAATATTATTATTTATTAAATAGAACCCCGTGATATATTTGTAAAAAAAATATTTTAGTTATAGAATAGAGAAAAGGTAACATGTTTTGGCTAAAAAAGGTAATTGATTGGTTAATAGTAATTTTAATATAATTATGTTATTTTCAAAATTGCTTGTAGTGTTTATAAGAAAGGAGAAATTTTAGTTAGATAAAATAATAAAGATATTGTGCTTTACCTGAAAAGGAAAATTAATTAGTTAGTGACAAATAGAAAAGGTAATATGTTTAATATGAAAAAGGAAATTATGTATTTAGTTAATAGTTAAGTAAGGGTAATTATGTAAATTCAATAGGTACCAACCAACCAACCAAACTTTTAATGTTTCGGCTTTAATATAATAGAATAGATAGATAGATTTTATTAATAATTGAAAAATATGGTACGATATTTTCGGATATATAAATTAATGATTGTAAGATTAGTTTTAAATCAAAAAGGAAACGTATTTTAATTTGAAAGGAAATATTAATGATTGGAAGATATGATAAAAGGTAACATCTTCAACTAAAAGTAAATATGAAAAATGCAATCGACTACTTACCATTAATTATATTATGTTAATATTTATTTTAGGTGTTTTAATATATATTTTTCTTTATAATGAAGGGTAAATAAGTAAATTCACGAAATACCAAAAAATAGGTACAAAGAAACTGGTACCAATTTATATAATCATTATTTTTTACATAATTTTTAATTTTAATTAATATAATTTAATATACACATGTTTACGGATTATACTAATGTTTCCTTATTATAAACAAAGTATATTTTTAATATATTTTATTAATAATTGAAAAATATTGTATGATATTTTCGGGTGTATATTAATGATTGTAAGATTAGTTTTAAATCAAAAAGGAAACGTATTTTAATTCGAAAGGTAATATTAGTGATTGGAAGATATGATAAAAGGTAACATCTTCAACTAAAAGTAAATATGAAAAAGGCAATCGACTAATTACCATTAATTATATTATATTAAAATTTATTTTAGGTGTTTTAATATATATTTTTCTTTATAATGAAGGGTACATAAGTAAATTCACGAAGTACCAAAAAACAGGTACCAAAAAACAGGTACCAAAACTTTCAATGTTTCGGAATTTATATAATAGTATAGATTTATACATACATACACATGTACAAACATAAATACATACTTAAACATCATAACAAATTATACATATTTATACATACATACACATGTACAAACATAAATACATACTTAAACATTATAACCAATTGAGCTATGTGAACATTTTAGTTTATATTAAAAATTATTAACACATACATAAATATTTTTTTGTTTATACATACATATATGCATACATACATGCATACATACATGAATATATGCATACATACATACATACACACACATACATACATGCATACATACATATATACACACATACATACATACATACATACATACATACATACATTTATGTTGTATAATCTATTAATATTCATTATTTGTATTCTAATAATTGTTGTTAATTTATATACACATTTATACATACATACTCATGTATAAACATAAATACATACATATATAAATTTCTATGGATAGATACTAATTTATTATAATATTCACTAATATATATCATATCTCATTAATCATTTTAGATCTATTATAAATATTTATGAATTAAATACTATAAAAAATATCACAATACAAAAAAAAAAACCTTCATGCATATATAGGTATAATACAAACTTGTATTAAGATTAACTATCGTAAAATTCATAAATCACATCTTTAATACGTAAACGCACAAAAAAATATAACAAACATGCATATATATATATATATATATATATATATATATATATATATATATATGTATATATGGGTAAGGGGAATCTAAAGGCACCTTTAGGAAAATAATCTAAAGTTAACCTATGAAATGAAGACACATAAACAAAATTATTAATGCCCCTGCGGGGCCCTTTTAAATAACATGTACAAATACTTGATTTTAGTTTAGTAACTTTAGGAAATTATCTAAATTAAAGTTAACTTTAGATTCTTTTTTCCCTATATATATATCTAATATAGCAAATGGGGGTTTCCATGAGCAAATGTTTTCATATAAAAAGTCATATTTACCCCTACTAATTATATCTTTGTTATATTTTCGGGGACTATTTAGGGTAATGCAACAATAACATATTTATTACATAATAATAACTGATATGAACTAATATGCATTTATTATTATGTAATTAATACTTGTATGTATCTCTGTATCCATCCATGTTAACTCTATATATTTAAATTTCGAAGTACGGTTTTGATCTTAACATTGACCTATTTATTACATATCGTTCAAGTTTGCTTTAACAAAACAAAACATAGCGTAAAATATAAAACAGATTTAATTCAACCAGAATTATAATTTGCATGTTACGATCGGATATTGTATAAATTCTGTATTCTCACAACAATTGCTGTGAAGATATCAACAATTCAATCCTACGTGATCACGAGTTATTCATAATGTTTGTAATCTAGAGTATGCCTTGCACGGGCGCTACGAAGCTAGTTTTATACTAAAAACATAACTTAATTATGTCAAAGAAAAAAGGACTCCAGCTTGCACGACTCTTCAACTTCTTCTTAATGACCCCGATTTTTAAACTTTCAAGTCTATTAAAATTCCTATCGGTTTATAATTGGAACTCTATAAATGAAAATTAGGGTTAGATGAGAAAAATAAAACCACCGTCCCCTACCAAAGAATACATCCAATGGCGTCTCAGAATATATCTTGTTTACCATCAGATTTATTGGTATATGCTCTTTGCCAACTAGAAGTCAAGTGCCTCGTACGTTGCACTTCTGTTTGCAAAACATGGCGTCATGTTATACACAGTTCTTCCTTTGCTAAAGCCTTTCAAAAAACCTCCAAGGCAAAAAAATACATACTCCATCAAGATTCTAAATCATGCACATTACTTACAGATATGAAGCCGGTTACTGACGGTACTAAACATTCTAGACTATACTTTAGTCCTGAATTATTCGCGAAAGCTACTAATATTGGTGATGCATGGAAACTAAGGGTTCACGGGATCTCCGATGGCTTGTTATGTATTTCTAATGATGGGATCTCTCATCGTGGTGGGTATTGTGTTGGTGACAATTTATATTTATATAACGTGATTTGTAGAAAAGCAAAAAAGCTTCCGGAACTTAAAATCACTAAAGAAGAAGACGGGCTTACTAGGAAGGGTGGTGTGAGCTTTGGATTTTACGATAATGATTATAAGGTGATAGTAATATCTTGTGTTGATCGAGAATACATTGTTTCTGTTTACAGCTTGACTAGTAATTGCTGGAATGTTATACATACTAATTCTTACTATGAACACAAAATTGAAGACAGTCCTGATGTTTTTTGTGTTATGCAACCTACCAAGTTGGTTGACGGTATTGCATATATGATTATAGATATTTCCAGGAGAAGACACTTATCAAATGATACCCCAAATGCAATCCCCCCACTGATGGTATGTTTTGATTTAAGAGATCAGACTTTTCAACAGTTCAAGTGTCCGGTCGAATTTCTTGGATATCATACTGAATATACTATGGAAGCATATGGAGAAACGATAGCTGTTATTGCATGTGATACTTATCCTGGAGATCTAGCCATGTGGATTTTATTTCGAGACAAATGTTCATCAAAATCACCTTGGGAAAAGAAGCTTGTTATCAAATTGAAAGAAGCTCGTGACTATCCTATTCATATTTATGGCGGCTTAGCTCGTTCCAATCAAATTCCTGTAGGCTTTCTATATAATGATAAATATATGGTAATGACTGCTTTCAGATATGAAAATGGGGTGCAGAGGGCGTTTTATTTGTACGACTTGAAATCTCAAGAGGTTACGGAATATAGTTCTCCAGAAGATTATCCAGACCATCACTGCAAAATAGATTCTGATTGTGTAG
Organism: Kitagawia praeruptora; assembly: GCA_037693485.1. Lineage (NCBI taxonomy): Eukaryota > Viridiplantae > Streptophyta > Magnoliopsida > Apiales > Apiaceae > Kitagawia > Kitagawia praeruptora. The sequence goes on from CM075354.1 coordinate 45,541,686, forward strand.
AGAGCCTTCTTCTACTCAATGAAGACAGTATAGATCCTTTTGTGGACATGGAGATGGAGTCTTCCTGCGGCTCTATGTTGTATACATTGCATTATGCTCTTAATAAGAATGGAAGGAACGAAAGAGGTCTCGACAAGAATGGAAGGAAACGAAAGAGGTGAAGGAAAAGAGGCAAGAGACAGAGTAAAGTGAGAAGGTAAAATCTTTTGTTACACATTTATTTTATTTTTACCTCATTTTATCTGTGTAAAATGGGAGTTGTGCATTTCTTTTTCCAGTATTGATACAACAAACACGTAATTGGCAAGTAAAAATTATGTCCTTAAATGGCTGCATGTGCCACTATTTATCCTTTGATATTTGTTCTTTGATATATGTCACCAATCTCCAGATTTTTGTTGAAGCCAAATTCTATGTAAACTCATACAGATACTCAACCTACATACTTCTTAAGCCGCTCATACTAAGGGCAGCCTATCTAACTCTGTCTAATCCCTTTCTGAGAGTAATACATAAAACTCTCTCATACCACTTGTTGATCTTGCACATATTAGTATTATAAAGTTCTTTTTTGGTCAAGTCCACACAAATTTCTTTTTTAATACCTCTAAAATGCCTCACATGTTACTAATATATATAAGTGCATGCTAATTAGTCTGTAATATGACCCAACATTAGCAACATATTTTGTAATTACATGTGTGAATTTATGATTGGTTAAATTTTTACAAATGGTCCTTAAATGCATGCAATTTAGGGATGTAACCATACAAAATCAAGCCAAGTTAACGAGCCGAGTCGAGTTTGAATTTTCTTTTAAGGAACCGAGCCGAGCTTAGCTATCTAATCGAACTAACTCGAACTAATTTTCTTTAATCATTTATCTTAAATGAATTTTAACTCGAGTTTAGTATATGACTAAACTGCATAACTTGTGCTAATGTTACATTTTCTCAGTTTATAATTAAAGTTTCATTGATAGCTGCTAGCCTGCTGGTATTGTAAGTTGTAAGTTGCTATTTAAGGAACATACCAATTGCATTAATTTGACCACTTGGCCAATATGTTGGTTTGGAATTGCTTACAAAGTGAGAGAAACAGGTCCTCAGTGCTATATGTACCAGTAAAGTACATCAATGTAGTAAAATACCGGAAATGGATAACTTCTCGGAGAGACAGAGTGGTACATCAGTTCAGAAATTTTGAAAACTTAGCACCTTGGTGTCAGTTCAGAGAATGCTTGTTTGCACTAAAGTGATCACCCCTTGATGCACTATGCACACAAGTGAAGGTCATTTGCTTGTTTTACAATGTGCTTGCTTGTCCAATACTATGCTAGTGTTCATGTTTAATGAGTTTAATTGAAAAAGAAGAAAATTGATTCTCCCTATCTTCCGGTGCACCTCTGCAGGTGAAATGAAGATGGACCGGTTTTTTTGCTCTTTTAATTTGCTGTTGGGATTTATGAAGAACGGAGATGATCATATGCAATTTTTTGTGTTTTTGTATTTGTTTTCTTTCCCCACTGGGCTCTTGTCAGGCCGAGACTACGCGCCCGCATACCCTGAAAGTCCAAAATGATCAACTTTTTTTTAACAAAAGCTTTTGCTTATAACAGTCCCCTGCAATAGCATGTTCCTTGGGTGATACCGGATAGATAAGGCTGAAGTATTAGATATGTGAATGCGTAATCTTCTTCTGAACCTTTTGCCTGATGTTAATACGGTCAATATATTTATCTTATATTTCATGTCAATTTGATTTATAAGTATTAAAATAATAAAAAGAGATGAATATTTTAAATATTGGTACAATTTTTGAGTTTCATCTTAAAAAATTTATATTATGTGCTTTTAGAATTTTATCATGTATATCCCTACACCAAGAATTGTCTTATTTCATGATTTTTGATAGTCCAAATTTTGGCTAACAATCAAAATTTATATTGTAAAAATCTACAATATATTAATGTTAGTTTTTAAATAGAACTTGGAATTAAAAAGATGAGAGATGCTAGAAGCTCAAAAAAAAATTACAAAAAATCTTTCCAAATGATGTATCATTATTGAGTTGGCATATATAGTTGACATTTTTAATTGGTAAATGCATATGAATACAAACGGGGTATCATCATTTTATAAAGATCAAAGTTACCAAATATCTTTGCATTTGAAAAAAAAATTGGGAGAATTTTTGAATTCTCAAGCATTTTCCAAAAAAAATATTCGATCTGGCAAATCAAGTGAGACGAGAAAACGTTTTCGCTCCCCCTGTATTCTCATCCTACTGTTAGGTTAGGGGCTACTCAATTACGAGATTCAAACAAGCAAAACAAAACAAAATAAACACACAAATATATTTGACGCGGAAAACTCACGTCCCAAACTCGTATTATTAATCTTAACAATATCAATAATACATCAATCACTCGGTGTATCACTCACACGATACTCAAGCCAAAACAATACTCAAGCATACATAAAACATAATATGACTATGTTTATATATCCACCCAAAACTTAGCCACCAAGACTTGCCATTCTTGATACCTAATTACCTAACTTTGTGAACAAGACATACCATCTATAATAATTGTCTTTCCATACAATTATTATCTTATCAATATATGACTTGTATCACCAAGGCCTATACTACCGTATTGGGTTTAACCCCAACAATCCTCCCCTTCAACCCAATACGGTTCAATACACAACCGATTTAACGGTCACCATCAAGACATCGACGTCCATCCACCAATGCCTCCCCTCGAACAATAACCTCTCCTTCTAGCACAAAAAGATTTCTTTTGTCCTTCCATCCTTTGAGTATCTCTAAATCCCTTTTAGTGACCTCCAAAATACCGTTCTTCATCATAACAGTATATCCCAAATCACCTAATTTACCCAATGAAATTAGATTTCGATTTAACTCCGTATTCCCAACCAATAACGAAGTAATCACAGTACTATACTTCTTTGGTAGAGACACAAGTAGAAGAACAGCTTTGTCCTCATCCTTCAATTTTTCATCCAAATTATTCAGCTGGTTGATCAGGCCATTAAAACGATTCAGATGATCTCTCAAATCTCCATCTTCTTCCATCTTGAGCCCGAACAAATCTTTCTTGAGGAACAACTTATTTGCCAATGACTTTGAGTGATACGTCTTCGTCAACTTCTCCCACAATTTTTTAGAGTTATCCTCCTCAAGAACATCATACTTGATTTCCGGTGCAAGGGCCAACCGGATTGTCGATGCTGCACGTAACTTCATATCTGCCCACTTTGGATCTTCCACATCATCAGGCTTCTTGTCTTCAAGAGTTGCATACAACCCTCGTTGAATCAACAGATCTTTCACCGTGCTCTGCCACAAAGTAAAATTGTTTCTTCCAGTAAACAATTCAATCTCGAATCCCCCGACCTTTTCCATCACGAACCTCGGCTCTAGATACCACTTGTTAGGTTAGGGGCTACTCAATTACGAGATTCAAACAAGCAAAGCAAAACAAAACAAACACACAAATATATTTGACGCGGAAAACCCACGTCCCAAACTCGTATTATTAATGTTAACAATATCAATAATACATCAATCACTCGGTGTATCACTCACACAATACTCAAGCCAAAATAATACTCAAGCCAAAATAATACTCAAGCATACATAAAACATAATATGACTATGTTTATATATCCACCCAAAACTTAGCCACCAAGACTTGCCATTCTTGATACCTAATTACCTAACTTTGTGAACAAGACATACCATCTATAATAATTGTCTTTCCATACAATTATTATCTTATCAATATATGACTTGTATCACCAAGGCCCATACTACCGTATTGGGTTTAAGCCCAACACCTACCTCCGCCACTACTTGTTGTGATCTTGTATTTGCTAGTTATTGTACTGAATTACCATTTAGCCATTCTCTAGCAGCCATTTAGGTAGACTAGAAGTGATGTATTCGAGTACAAGTAGATTAAAGTTCCTGCTTGTGTTTTATATGCTTTTGTCTTGTAAAACTTGAAATCTGTGTGACTTTTTCCTAGTCCTGTATAGAATTGTGACATAAATCAATTGTTGTTGGTATATTGAATATCATAATTTAAACAGAAGATAATAAGTTGGTATATGTTGATTATAACCATTTCAGAATTTGCCATACAGTTATATACCTGGTGAAGTCCTGATCCATCCAATTCACATTACTTAGTATATTTGAGAATAAATGATCAGATATGTTTCTTTCAGTTTGATTCATTTGAACTTGGAGCTTGTGTTACAATCAAATCATATTAGATTATCGTAGCAGTTTATGTTTTCCTGTATTCATAATTTTTTAAGTTTAAAATGGATTGGCATATATATCAGTTTGTGAATTTGATAACGAATCGAGTTAAATCCCCTATAAAAATTAAAGATGGATCTACCATTTTGAGACGGAAGATAACTTAAGAATTAGGGAATGGATTGATATACGAAAATTGTAGATGAACATCAAGAACCTCTACATGACTACTGACATCCATATGAGAGTCTTGAGTGCCTTAACTTTTTTTTCTTTTGCAATGTAAACTAATGATCTTCGCCTAATAAAAAGTAATGATATCCAACTGCAACTTCCTTAGACTGATAACAAAATTTGAAGCTTCATTCATGATGTTTTTTGAGTCCGCTAACGCTTCCTCCAGGACCGAGGTTGAGAGATGATGCGATGTAATTTGGCTAAGAAGATGATCATGTCGTTGTTGATACATTACAAGTCTTTCTTCCGCAAGCTCCAAAGCTTGTTTTACTATATAAAGTTATTTTTTTGTTAATTGTTTAGCTTGCCATTTCTTCAAAGGGTTTCATGTTCCTGAGGTAACCTCAGGAAAATTACCTGAGATAACATAGATTTTCCATATTAATGCACGAGGGTATAATTGTAATTACAGGATTTTTTTAAAAAAATTCAATATTTACAAAAATACCACAAATATTTACACTACCACCTTAGATAACTCTCCTGAGGTAACCTCAGGGCCTTTTTTCTCTTCTTCAAATTTGGCAAGCACATAAAACATGATGCAGAAATGCCAACTATGAGGGAGAAAACACTACGATAATCCATGGAGTTCCTTGATGAAATAGAGCTTGAAGGAACAATGTTGTGATTCTTTACTTTGAAAAGGAGAAACTTGTGCGGCTTAAATTTATTTTTGTACTAAAATGGGAATATCATTCTATCATTTTGAACTGATACTTTTCTTGTGTCTGTCTTCTAGGAATTGTACCGACAATCAACTAAGCGTCTTCCCTGACTTATCCATCTATATTATAAAGCCTGTTATGTTTTTAAGTATAAAATTACCAAGTTATCATTCTATAATTTTTTTATTTACTTTGAAATGCCACTTGACCCTTTAAATATGGATATCTATTGTGCTTTTATGTTTATATCCCATTTTATTCATAATTTATAAATATGTCCTATGGTTAAAATTTAACTCTTATTTAACTCATATACATATAATTATACATATATTTATATTTAATAAGACCAAAATACCCCCAATACATAATAATATCTATTCTCTTTCTTCCTTCCCCCCTCCTCCTCCCACCTTTCTTCTCCGACGAACATTGCCGCCACCGTCACCTTCTCCTTCGAGCTTTGGCCCCGCAGGGGCACCCTTTCCCATCAACCCATAATTAAAAGAATCTTTTAATAAACATTCGAAATAGATGAGATTACTAATGAAGTCAATAATAGCATATTAATTTATCCGGACAGAGGCACAACCTATGTATACAGAGTGAACTCCTTAGGTAATCAGATCTGTCTTTTAACAGGACTAATGTGCCATCAGCTTCTAATGTAAATTACTGCTGTATAAAACCATTCCAATAAACACTAAAACATAACATATTATAATTATTAATAAGAGGACAAAATTGTCTTTTAGTAATATGTAGTTAAGTTATTTAATTATGGTTACAACAAAAAAAGGTCAAATTTGAAAAATGGGATATATTTATAATAACAAATAAAAATAGGACACAATTACAAATGACATTTTAAAATGGGAGATATTAGAAAAAAACCCTTAAATTATACTATTGTTATACGTATTTTGTTGAATTTTGGTGAATTATACTTTCTATTATTACTCTTTCTACAATTTATACATACCTTGCTGAAACTTCCTCCGGAAGCTTTTCTCATATCCCCAAATTTACACAATCCAATTTCAAATTCAATTTTCATATCACTATCACTTTTGTATTTTTCTCTTTACACGCTTCCATCTCTCTCTTTAGTCTTTATATGTGTTGTTGAATTTCAAATTCTCAACATTTTCTTCTTTTCTATGTTTCTTACTATCATGTGTTCTTCTTTAAATTTTTTGCAAATTCTTCTTTTAAATAGTTGCTCTGTTTGTTCTTCAATTGACATGGTTATTTTTATATTGTTAAACTTTAATTGTTTGCTTTTTAAGTGTTTGATAAAAGTCCTAAGATAAGTTTTTGTTTCTTCTGTAGATTTAATGTTGATATCATATGTGACTCTGAGGCTGGAGGATGGTATGTTTGCACTCATAATTTTGTGTTTTAAGTTGATATAAATAATTCTCACCAGGTGTTTTTTTTTTTGATAAAATCGTACTTGCATTAAAATATCTCAAGGTTACGAATGATACAATCTCGAGAAGAAACATTCCACTCCGAAAGACCTGACATAGAATATGTCGCCCTCGCTAAGCAATGATCTACAATATACGCAGACCTATGTGTATAATATACTAATACTTCATCAAAGTGTTTATCCATATTATCCGTATAAGCCTCCAAGATAATATAATCCAGCACCAAAACTCACACAAACGGTAAGACAAAAGCAAACTCACACAAACAAGCGGTGAGACAATATCAAACTCACACCAAGGTGAGACAACAAAACAAAATCGATCTTACAATCGGAAAAGGCTTAGAAACCTTAGATCCGAATTAAAACTTAGATCAACTAAAACAAGCAATCCTTAGATCCGGAGCGAAACCATAAAAACAAGAGGAACCGAATATCCACCCGCTTGAACCTGAGAAGAAGGACAACGGAAGCTCTGATGATTTAAGCTCTGCTGGATTCACAAACTAGCTCAAGATCGAAACAGATCTGAGAAAATTCGAAGGAATTTTCGGAGCTTTATTGAATTAAAAACTGTGAAAATTGAAAAAAGAGGGGAAATGGGACGAAGGTGGAAGAATGGATAGTGAGGGGCGGAGAGGGGGGAAGGGGCGAAGGGGAAAGGAGCGGAGGGGAGGCTGGTTACTCGACTCTCATGAGAGAGAAGAGAGCATATATATCTGTCTTTAGTAGGTAAATAATGGTCTTTTTAATATGCTGTTATAAGTTTCTCACCAGGTGTTTGATACAACATCTTGATATGTTTTTTAGTTTCACCATAAATATAGATTATCAATTTCTTAAAATTAATATTATATCATTATTTTCTTTACATCAAATTTTAGTTTTGTTATTTTCTTCTAGATTTCGGGTTCTTTACATCTGATTAGGCATTTAAAAAGTGAAGCTATGTTCGTGTTTTGATATAGTGATTGATAATTGAAATGAGCTGAATGATGGTGTAAAAGTGCAATATGTAAATATATCACCTCTGTTTTATTTATCTTATATCTTTTGATTACATGTACCATCTCAGGCTTGATTTTTTTTTTTTTTTTTACGTGTGATACTGATACTTGAATGTGCAACCATCCTTTAATTTTTTTAATGCTATTCATTACCAAAATTCTAGGTTGCTTGCATTTCCTGATAGTATAAATTCTAGGATGTTTGTTTATTTGGTTTTGACTTGCAGGCGTGTGATTTTGAGGTCTGAGGATGATTCTTATATGGTTCTCATAAGTTGAATGTGCTTATGTCGTAAATAATCTATAAGTTGATATCGTGGTTTTCTTTTGTTGGACAAGGTGAATACTTGAGGATGAACAATGAACAAATAGTTCATAAATGCAGGTATAGTACACACATATGTAGTGCATTTTCTTTTTGAATGGGATCTCAGATTCTGGCCAATGACATAAGCAGGTTGTATATGCATGAAAATACTGGTAGAAATGTCTTAAAAGTGCAAAGAATTACATTATTACACTAAACGTGGCTAATGGGTATGGAATTTTATACTGCATAATTATCTAAATATGGCTATTATTTTGCGCTTATTTTATGTTATTAGTTTTCTCAAATTTTAAGTTTAAATCCAAGCTAAAACTAAAAGAAACTGAAACATGTTTCACATTTGAGTATTGCATTTAGATTTTTTGAATAAAATGTCTGTGCCAGTTTCAAAATTTTATGCGATCATCAGGCATGCCTTAAAGAGATAATGGGCTTATATCTCTAAATCTTTCTAGAATATCAAAGGATCAGGTTGCCTAAAAGAATTTGCATTGTTATAGCTTTTCATGTATACATTGTTATAAAGTTGTGTTGGTACATGGTTGCTTGGAACAGGGGATCGTGAAAAGGGGAAAATTGTGTGAAGAAAATGATGACTGATTCTTCTACATATATATACCAGTGCACGCTCTTAAAGATGTTGCGGACCAAACTGTTAAAGGATCTTTTAAAGGTGTTGCGAACCAGAATGTACTCCTCAAACCAGTTAGTGGTGTCTCAGAGATTAGTGGATCATTCTCCAAGGAATTATAGGAAAGGTTAAGTTGTAGGAGATACATGTTTGATGAATATTGAGGTCTTGAGGAGGTTAAGGTATAATTTTTTGGGCATATGTTCATATTCAAAGAGTTAAAGTTTTTATACTGATGAGTGCGATTCTAATAATTGAGTATTCTATTGAATGAACCATTTGAAAAGAACTTTGGATGTCCGAGTTATTAAAGTGTTCCATTTAGGATTCATAGTTTCCTTTTTTATCAAACATAAATGCATCAAATTTTCAGAAGACAACGCTAATATAAATTTGTGGGAAAGTGGATCCTTATAGTGTGTTTCTACATTTCCTGTTATGATAGATTTTTCTTATGGTCGTCCAGAAGATGTGGTATCTATAATTTTTCTTTTGCACACAAATTTCTTTTTAAGACCAGTAATATGTAGTTATGATTTCTATAGAATTATTGTTAGGTCCAAATGTGTTGTAGAGGGGGGTGAATACAACTTTTCGAATATGAGAAGCAATAAATACGATGCAATAAATGAACACGCAGATTCAAGGAATATATTTCTTATATATAACTTGAAAAGGTTGCTACAACATTCATTACAAAGTATAACAGAAGTTCAGAGAGAAGTGAATGATTCTAAGCTCTGTGAATGTACTCTCTCTTTTTCTTGTGTTTTCTCAATATTGCTCACTAACTTAAAACATTACACAAGTTCTTCTATTTATACTACATGTAATCTATGTCCTGTAGTCTTCAAAGACTAAGATGTACGTGGCCCAATGATGTCCACATAAATCTTGCCTTATCTTGAAAGCTTGGAAATCTGCCAATCAGAAGATGCCATGTGTCATGTTGAAGCTGCACTCTAAGTAGAACTTCTACTTGAGAATTTCTACTTAGCCATCTCGAATTTCTAAGTAGAACTTCTACTTAGAAATATTCTACTTGGTCATCTAGAATATTTAGTACTTAGAAAATATTCTGATCTTCAACTTGAAACTTCAATGCACATCTTGAGCTTGTGATATCTTCATGTCTTCTTTATTCTTCAGCAAGCTCTTGAACATGGATCTTTATTACTGACATAAACTTGCTATCAATGTCCTGACACTTGATGCACTGGTCTGGTTCATAAGTGACTAGTCTTGATAGTGTTTCTGCTTCTTGAATAAATTACCATATTCACTTAGTAACTTGGCTTTCCAATATTTGCTTTCCTTCTTGTTCACTTGAAATCAATTGGTCTTGTTGATACTGATAGTTATGATCTTGATTCTCGATTTCTCAAATCACTGAGGCATGAACAACTTTGACTTGAACTTCTCTCAATGATTTCTTCTTGGCTTGATCATAGTTAACATGTTCAATTGTATCAATTACCTTGTCTTCATTTAGTGTTGATTTCTTGTGACTTCTTGTTCTTGATTGTCTTCTGGTTAAGTATCTTTTCCTTTAATTGAGTTACATTAGTTATAGTGTTACAAGTTTACACACTCTGCCTTTCAATCTCCCCCTATTTGATTGTCTAACAATGACATTCAAATTAATGAAGGATAACTCAACTAAACAATGAGACGAGAAAAGATAATTAACATTACAGTCTTGAATAATATACAATTGAAAAGTACTTGAAAACAATACAAAGAACTTAAACTAGAAATAGAATTCGAACCTCGAATTAAAGATCATTTGAATGATTCCTATCACCTGGATTATTTCATATCTTTTAGTCAAACTTATATCACCTTATTGGATTCACTCTAAGGTGAATTTTCCTCAAGTGAGTTAAAGCAACCGAAAGACATGAAGTTTTTCCAACTTCAAGTTCACACCACTCTGACCTTTAACCCTAATTCCGTTTCCTTTTCCTAGCTTCAGCAGCTTGGTCTTTCTCTTCTTTCTGCCTTCTGCGCTTCTCCTCCTGCTGCTTTTGTTTCTTATATACTGGATCATGAAGCTGCGTCCACCTAGCATTCAACAAACTTACTGCTTCCATTTCTAGAGGATTCTTGGGTTCTGGGTAAGGATGTTTGAAAAGCCTTCTGAGTTTGTCCACCTCCTGAGTAGTCCTGATCTTTGGAATGTCCTCAAATTTCTTCATTATAAGCTGAGGTTTCCAATGAGCTTTATCAGCTTTAAACTGACAATAGATCATTTTGGGATAGCCCTTGACACGGTTAGTATTGTGGACACTAGCCGCATCTTGCTCCATTCGCTTCTTTTCCACTACTACATCAGACAGGTAACTCACGAGTCTCTGCTTTTCTTTCACATACTTAACTTCCACATCTTCCCATTTGAACACATATAACACTTTCTCCAGAAATGCAGCATTTTGAGTCTGCAGCAGCCATTTTCTACTCATATGCAAGAGTGTTTTATTCTGGTCTGCATCTATGAATACTAAGGCATCAGCTGTATCATCAACAAAAGAGTGTATCCAGTATACACTATCTCTTCCTGGAACACCAATTGACTCCCTTATCTCTCCTTGTTCCAGTTCTCCAGAAGGAAGATTCAGAGCTTCATCTACATTCTTCATAGCTTGAAGATTATTCCATTTCTTTTCTATCAGCTCCGGCTCAATCTTCACGTTATCAAGAGGGTTTGGAGCAATGATATCACACTTCCACACCTCATTGCTCTTCTTGAATATGACACTTTCAATGATCTTCACTGATTTATCTTTAAGCTCAGAAGCGAATCCCTTACTCATCATTTGTCTACAGACGGCCTTAAGAGATTCCACTGAAAGTTCCATTAAGTCCTTTTCCTCCATGCTCACCCTCTTCAATTTACTGTCAACCACCATCCGGACAACATTAGGATATGCTGAGAATTCTGGACCCTTGTCCTCTACTAGCTGCATTAACTGATCCCTATACAGAATGCTTAGATTCTCAGAATGAGAGTATTGAATTTTTGTTGCTAGCAAGAACAACTCTGATGCAGATCTTCTCGTCATGAATTGGTCATCCACATATAGGAAAGACATTGGGACTCCTTCTGTCAAAGACAATATAACCTGCCACTCCTTAAGCGTTGCATTGTATCCAACCCTGACTTTAGAAATTAATCTCTTCAATGCACTTATGTAGTCCGCAGCCATTGGATTCTGCAAATTTAGGTTGTAGAACAGATCATCTGCCTCCTTGTTATGAACTCTTTTCGCACAGGGTCCCATCATTATCTTCCTTGCTTCATCCCACTTCTGCCCTAACCTTCTCTTGTCCAGATCCACTTGAGGATCAGCTAGCCTTGCAAGCTCATGATCGTACTGTTTCCCTTGTAGCTCCACTTTCTTTTCTAGAAACACAGCACGTTCTTGCATTGCCTTCATTTTAAAGAACTCAGCTTGTTCCAAGGTTAACTGTTGAGACTTAAGGGTTTCCTCATCAACAGTAATTTCTTCAGGCATTCCGAAAGACATTCCAGCACCTCCACCTTGATCCTTCAATGATCTCTTTATAGCATGTTCCAAAGGTATGTCTTCCATATCGGAATCTGAGTCATGTACCACCTGTACTTTTTCTTGATGACTCAGGTCAACGAATGGCTCATCTTGCTCAATCGCTATTGCCTTACCCTTTCTCCTCCTCAGAGCCTCTTCATCAATAGACGGCTCAATTTCTTTTTCTTTGACAAGATCAGCTTGTTCTTGAATTTCTTCGATTTGAACTCCTTGCTGTCTCGTCTCTTGTCTACTCTCCCCCTTAAGTGAGTTATCCTGAACTCCACCTTGGTCTCCAGATCCACCAGCTGCATAAGAATCTTCAAAACCAGAACCATAGGCTCCTGCTCCACTAGCACCACCTGTACCAGCATCGGGGGGAGGTTATTGCGGCTCGAAACACTCCGGGGGCATAAAACTTCTGATTGCGAACATCACTCTACTGATCTCCACAGCCAGTGTATCCATTGTAGTCTCCATTGCTCCCATCCTCTCATTCAGAGTGTTTCCAAAGACACCACCAGCATGGCCCAAGTCATTTACCTTGTTTGTCAAAACATTAAAAGCTGTAGCTTGACTTGCCATTCGTGCTGCGTAGTCATCAAGAGCCCTTTGATTGTTTCCAATGTTCATCCCTAACTGCCCCATTGTCTGCCCAAACTGCTTCATTTGATTTTCCATAGAAGTCATACGTGTATCAAGATTTTCAATGTTAAGGGACGGTGTTTGGTTTAGGTGACCTCGCTCTAATACTCGTTCTGTTAGTATTTGGCGCTCGGTTTCGGGCCTTAAAAATGAAGGTCCCTCTCTCCCTAACCTCTCACACACACTCCCTGTCTCACGCTCGTGTATGTCTTCAATAATTGATCCAAAATATGAAGCAGTACCTGCAGAAACTGGATAAGCAATATAATTTGCAGTTATGGGATCAATTGCTGTTGGTTCCTGAGTTGGAATCTCAGGCTGAGAGGCTACAAAGTGTTCTTGTACTACATCAGAACCGATCCTCTTTGTAGCATCAGTACGTACCGGTGAAGGTACGGCTGAAGCTTTTAAAGCTTCATGTCCTTTTGAAGCAACAGTATCTTCAAGAGGTACATAATCCTCATCAAAATCCCTATGTGCAGATTGTTCAAGGGGAGAACCACTCTCGTGAGGTGGAGTGGTTGCGTGTGACACACTAGGGTTTGACTGAGGTTTAGAAGTAGCAGCATGAGAAAATTTGGCTTTCTTTCGAGTAAGAGGCTGCTCTTCGGGGTCACTCTCCTCATCATATCCTACATTTTCATGTGCTGGCTGTTTGGATTCCGGTGACAGGGGTGGCAGAGAATTAGAAATATAGCTCTCACCCTGGGATAGATCCTGCGGGCTAGCAGTCTCTTGGGTCTGGGAATCAGAAACATAGGAAGAGGAATGAGTAGTATGCAGAGAGAGATTACCTGATTCATTACCTTGTTCGTCACCGCTTTGCTCATCAGGAATCTCTTCAAATGCCTCAGCATGAGCAGACCGATTCTGAGCATATGATGAAACTTGCGATGATTCCACCAAGGTGGTAACTCCTGCATCATATATAAGCCACTGTTGAATGTTTTCAGGAATAGACATTGGTTTACCTTGATGTTTGTCCTGATTATCAATTGTTGAAAGTGACTTAGTGCCCATCCCTAGTGGTGCAGATGTTGGACTTCTGGCAAAACTCTGTCTAACTGCAAGAGCATCCTTCGGTATTAAATCATTAATCAGCATCTGTAGGAACCGAGGAAACCAGCAGACAACATCTGTTGTGTTGAGGTCTCTGCTTGCAGGAGATCCCATTACACCCACTATCTCAGAGAGAACTATGCGTCCATAATTTATATCCAGTTCTCTTGCTAGGGCAATTCCAAAGGTTTGCATGGGAATGGAAATTTGATGGAAATCGCTTTCTCGTGCCCGAAAACATCTTGTGATAGCCTCGAAAAAGTAATTCCATTCCACATGAAAGAATTGTTTTTGGATGTTTCCAGTGATCCGGCCAGACGGAGGATAACATCCTATTTCTTCAAAGAATCTGAGGCGTTCTGCAGCTGTAGGTTCTGGATCATAAGCATCTTTTATCGGGAATCCCAGAACCCTGTTGACAATTTCTTCAGTCACCTCATATTCCTGACCCGCTAAGGTAAACCTGAAACCGTAGGGGGTTGATTTGCTCCCAAAAGAAACCGCACTAGTCCATAATTGCTGTAAAGCATCATGTACTAGTGTAGGTTTAGCAGTAAAAGCATCGCTAGCTTTGGAATACAAATTGAGAAATCGTATCCAAGACTTAAAGCGCGGGAGTTGATCACCAATTTCCGTAGAAATATTATAAAAATTGTTTTTAGCAAGTGAAAATTGGTGAGCCATTTTAATTAAAATGTTTTTCCTTAACAAAATGTGAATTTTAATTTTAATTTTCGAAAAACAATTAATTAAAGAAGTATCAGTTATAGCCCTTTTAATTTCTTTTTGTGAATACCAAAAATCACTTCAAGAAATCAAACTACAGGATATAAACAAGTAATCAACAAATTCACAGTTTTATCCCTTTCAATTTATCGAGAATACCAAAAGCAATCTGAGAAATTAAACTATGGGGTAAATAGTGATACTATTACAGGCGAACACCAGTGAAATCGTGAGTGAGACAATCAATTACAAGCCAATTACTAAAGCTTGATATGAATATTCGTGTGTGTATGTGCGTGTGTATAGATGGATAAGAATAATGATGAACAGTTGAACAAATACACAAACACAGATATAATCACTCAGATAATGGCTGTCAAAAATCGGGCAGTAATTCGTGGTCTGTGTCTGTAAGTCGAAATCGCCTGTATGTATATGGAGGCTGCTGTAAAACTTAATTAGGTAAAAGTGAATGAATTGATCGAGTTAGAGATGTATATATAGGCATGATTGTGAAATGACAAAAGTGTCCCTGTTAAAAAGAATGAAAATACTAAGTACATACAGGGAGAACCTAAGTCGAAGTCTATCTCGAAATTTTAAGTCGAAGTCTATCTCGAAATGTTATCAAGTCGAACTTCGAGATAAATTTCGAGATAGATTAACTCGAACACTTGAACCATTTAATCATTAAAGACCATTTAAACAGCAAAAACCACCAACAGTACTAGGGAAACCTATCTCGAAATTCAAGTAGAAATTCGAGATAAGTTTCGAGTTAGGAGTTAACTCGAAAAAATCCCCTTAGACCAACTGAGAACTCTATCTCGAACATCAAGTCGAAATTCGAGTTGAGTTTCGAGATAGAGATTAACTCGAAATTATTAACTAACTCGAAGTTATTCTCTTGGACTTAATCTTTTCAAAAATATCCCCTGTAAGATAGACTTTGTCTTGAATATTTTGAATAAGAAAATAGGCACACTGGTAACTCGAATTCGAACCCTAAGTCAAATTTCGAGATGAATTTCGAGATAGAGGCTAACTCGAAATTCTTCCCAGACTTAGAATTTTCAAAACTTCACTCTGGAAGCTCAAATCGAAATTCAACTAGAATTTCAAGATGAGTTTCGAGATAGTGACTAACTCGAAATTTTGAAGATACTTGGAATAATTTGACAATTTTTCTTTGAAAAACTCAACACTTAATATTGCCAAATTAATATAAATATCAATTCAAGGATTTTAATATATGACATAATTAAAACATTCCTTGATAATTCTAAGGCCTCTAATTACATGAAAAACACAGGTAAATTCATCTAAAAATCATGCAAAATTTAGAATATTATGAATTTAACTCCCCCTATGATCATGCAATCTAACAAGCATAAATTCAAAGATTTGTGCTATAAAAGACACTTAAAACACAATGAATTCATGTAAAATGATACTATATGCAACCTATAACAATCATTAATTAGGCATTTTAAAGTCTAAGCACATAATGATTAAGTAGCTTGCATATACAAACATAAACATGGATTTTACAGATGGAAGGCTTTACTAACTTGTGTTAAGCATTCCCAATTCACCAACCTGAAAGAGTTTGTTCTAAACTCCAATCATGTATGATGATTTAGGAAGAACTTTCTTGTTCTCTTATTTGATTTCATTAATATTAATAAAAGACTTATTTGTTTTTATTACGGGCCTTATCTATTTAAAGTGTTTTAAATAAGATATTCCATGGTTTAAAGTAAAGCTTCTAGAATTATAATAAGATTATAATAGTGAGATCTAGAAGATGATAACTCTAGACTTAAACAGTTCCTAATCATAGGATAACTAATCGGAAGTTAGTGAATCCGCAAAGATTGGTACATACTATGCTTGCTCCTTTAAGGAGGATGTCTGTTCTCATAGGCATTTGTGTGGCGACACTATAGCTAGTATGTAGGTGCTTATTAGGGAATAAGTTCACTGAACATGACTCGATAAGTTGAACAACTAATGGAGTTTACTCACGTGTCGATAGTTGTTCACTGAGTGATAGTTGTACAAGTGTCCTTAGACTTGAGATCGTTAGAGTAATCTTGTATATAATGAACTGTGCTTTGGATTAGTCCTTAGTCTCAAGGACATCCATTAGGTCTATTCTGGGCATAGGGATTTGTGAATGGAGATAGTTAACGGTCAATAAAGGATCTACCCCTTCCAGTAAGGAAGTGAATATCCTATGTTATTCTTAGTATGCTAGTTCCGGAATCTCTGGCCAGAGTGTATGAAATTAGAAATGAGTTTCTAATTTGCATTAATATGAACTTTGCATTATGAATAAGAAATCATATGATTAAATTTGATAGGCTTGACACGAGATCCATGCCTTGTATTTAATCGGGATATTGTAGGGTAGAAGGAATTGATTGTACGGTAACTAGCACTGACAGGTTCTTGGTATTCTAAGCAGTGAATTCATATTATCCGGATAGTCGCGATATGTTGAGAAGCATCACTCACGATGTAGAATAAATATAATTAATCAGTTAATTATATTTAATGAATTTTAGAATTCATATAAATAATAAATAAAAAGTTTATTATTATTTATTTCTACTACCGGCTTAATTTGAACCTACAGGGTCACACCATAAAAAGATTAATTTATTGATGAAGGTATTTTGAGAGAGCAAGTTGTTTTAATAATGATTAAAATTGTTTTAATTATTATTTAACATTTTATAAGATAAAGTGTAGGATTTATATATTAATATATAATGATATATTAATTATGAAAACCCTACATAAGCCCTATAAATAGAATGAGATGAGAATGAGTTATACACTTTTGGTTTTGTGAAAACCCTAGTAGCCTCCACCTTCATCTCTCTCTCTCTCTCTCTCAAAAAGATCAAACCTCCATTTTTATAAAAGCTTAGTTTTATAAAAAGCTTCGTCGAAGAATTAATCTTGGTGGATACCGGTAGAGTGCTTCACACTCTGAGGAGCAACTGCTAGCAACCATCAAAACCATAGATTATAAAGCTTCGATTTTTCAAGGTAAGGTTTCGATTCCTCCGCTATTTCATTTTTATATGATTTTCTATATGTGCGATACATGGTTTTTACGGAATAAAATTGTTATATCACGCTTCCGCTCGTCCGTAAATTCCTTCAATGGCATCAGAGCCAGGTTCTTGCATATAGAGATTCATATAAAAATTTCAGATTTTTTTATGCATGTATGGATTTATTATGATTTTTGCAAGTTTATTTGGATTTAATTATGAATTAATTCAAAATAATATTTGCATGAAGTTTTGACCATTGATCTGGGTTCTATAAGTGTTATGGATCATCTAGATATTTTTTTTTCATAATTTTGTGATGTGTAGATTATTTGTTATGAATTTTCTAAAATTGTTTTAATTAAAATTCATATAATAATCATGCATGTGAAATATATGAATTAAAATTTTGCACAAGGACCCCATAGCTTCCTGGTTATTTTTGCTACTGGATGATTTTAGAAATCATGTTGTTTTGATTTTTTATTAATTTATTAATTAAATGTTAATTAATTTATTAATATAAAATTAAAATAATAATAATAATAATAATAAAGGTTATTAATGACTCGGGCGGGTTCACTTTTTGTTCAGTAATGATACAATAATGCGACAACAGTTACAACAAAAAAAAAAAAAAAAAAAACTAAGTACAACAGTTAGTCTGTCAACCAACGGTTGGCTGACACAGACTGTGAAAAAAATAATAATAATTTGCTGAACACTGCTTTGTGACGCGCGTGCAGCGCAAATGCGGGGGGCAGGGGGTCACGCATTTCAGAAATGCGTGACAGCATCTGTTGCGCAGTGTCCGGATGCGTTATAGTCTTTAATGGTTTAAATGCTTGTAACGCCTTTCGGGAATGCGTTACAACCCTTCTGTCCACAATAAATTTGATTTATTGGGAGTTTCGTAACTCCGATTTGGGCGTGCAATATATCGTTGGATTCGTTTTTCCGAGACGGATCTAATGAAGTGGTCAAATATTTTTTATATAATATTTGTGAAATATTTATTTTACCGGAAGTGTTTTAAAGCATGTTTTAATTGTTTTAAATTGCTTTTAAATGCTATAATAAATCCATACATCATTATATCAATGTGTGACATGATATTGCTTGCATGATTACTTATTTATTTATGTTTATATATGAGATATATGCCTATGTTTACCATGAGATGATAGATTTAGGTGAACTTAAATCAAAATAAGGCGTGCGCTAGAAAATCTAGAAATAGGAATCGTTTCTTGCCTTAATAATAATATTATGAATACAATCATGAGATTTTTGTGTTTTTGAAACACGTAATTAAATATGAATTTTCAATATTGAGAGAAAGGATGATTCTGTCAAAAACGGATTTTGATCTGTAAGAAAGGGGTATTAAGTGACGCCTCTTGACAATGCTCCCCCCGATCTGGGAATCATCTTATTATCGATTATTGATTTGAAATATTTAATTGAAGAAAAGAATCTCTTTATAATATGATTGTGATTGTTAAATAATATTAGTTAATTAATAATGGCTGATAATTATTTATTTATGAAATAATAATTAGTTAGCAATTTTATTAATTGATTAAATGAGATTTAATTTATTATAAAATAATTAAGATGTGATCTTAATATTATTAATTATTTATTTAATTTATGAAATTATATTAAGGGAGAGATTAATTTTCTAAAGAGTTTAGAAATAGAATTAATAATTAAAAGAGTTTTAATTATTAGTTAATAACAAAGAAGATGAGATCTATGTATTATATATGTCAAGTTGTAATCGGCCATAGGCACAAAAAGTTTTGTGTCGGTTATGGTCTTCCAACATGACAGAAAGTATTTCTTGTTTTCGGTGCATTGTCGTTTCGTGCTACAGCCGAGGACTTTGTTACCGATCAACATGAAAATACTTGTCTGTTACATTAGATGTGTACAAAATTAGATTTTAGTGGTCGTTACGTGCTACAGCCGTGGGCTATTGGAATCTAATTTAATTGTACAAAATGTTGGATTTGACTTGACTAATAATATTGAGATTTTTTGTGTTTTTGTTATAGATTTAGATTATCTATTAAACTTAAAACACGTTAGACTTATAGGTTTATACGAAAATGTTTCGTGACCTTAAAAAAAAAACCTCTTTTATAAATATCAAGTAGTAATTGGCCAATGACACAACGGGCTTGTGTCGGTCATAGCCTTCCAACATGGTAGAAAGTAGTTCTCATTTTTGAATCACTGTCGTTTCGTGCCACAGCCGAGGGCTTTGATTTCGAAATAAGAAATACTTGTCTATTACATAGAGATGTGTACAATGAATTAGAATCTAATGGTCGTTACGTGCCACAGCCGTGGGCTATTGGAGACTGATTCAATTGTACAGAATGTTGGGTTAGACTTGACTTAGAATATTGAGTTTGTCGTGCCACAGCCGTGACTCAATTATTCAAGAGGCTAAAGTTTTATTAGGGAATAACATGAGATGTAATTGACAAGAGTTGTCTGCCTATTGAACATCACATGGCGTTTCGTGCCACAGCCGGGGTTGTGTGATGGAATGTAGGATCCCTATTCCCACTAGCATTTTGAATGCTTATTTATTCACTTAGGGGGTTGTATAAATTAGATAAACTAGTGGGAGCCACTTATGAATAAAGACCGGATTCATATAGTGTTTTAACAATGAAATTGAATATTTGCTAAGTGTTGTTATGTGTATATCATTTGCAGACTTAATATATATAGATATATACACTAGGTCTTCTGCATAATCACTTCGTAGCATACTAGATGCTCACATATTGACTGGTCCCAACTATGCTGACTGGCTTCGAAGCTTGAGAAAAGTTCTCAAGGGCTAAGAAGCTGGGATATGCTGTTTGTTTTCACTGTAACAAGGTGAGGCACTGGAAGAGGAACTGTAAGGTTTACCTTGCAGAACTGAAGGTGAAGAAGGCTAGTGAGACTACCGCTTCTAATTCAGATATGTTTATGATTGAAGTGAACATGTCACTAAATCAACTTCTACTTAGGTATTAGATACTACTTGTGGTTCTCACATTTGCAATTCGTTGCGAGGACTAAGGAGAAGTAGGGCTCTTGGGGAAGAGAAGGCGATTCTATGGATGGGCAATGGAGCAAGAGTTGCTGCCATAATTGTAGGGTCATTTGATTTACATATGCCTACGGGCAAGACTATTATTTTAAATAATTGTTATTTTGGTTCCCTCGAATGTGAGGAATATTATTTCTATTCCAATGTTAGACTTGGATGGATTTTCGTTTATTATTCAGAATATTCAACATCCAATCCTCAGAGATAATGTTCTTTATGGTAGTGGAACTTTAAATAATGGTCTGTATGTATGTGACATAGAATATGTTTTACTTCATATTAAACGAAAAAAAAAAAAGGTGATGAAAATCCTACCTACTTATGGCACTACAGACTTGGTCATATTAGTGAAAATAGACTTCGGACATTGCATAAGGGAAGGTTACTGGAACCCTTTGATTTTGAATCATATCCTACATGCATGTCTTGTCTGTTGGGTAAAATGACCAATTCTCCATTTAGTGGACATGGAGAGAGCGCTAGAGAGTTGCTGGTATTGGTACACATAGATGTTTGTGGACAGATGTCTGCGCAAGCCATGGCAGGATTTTAATACTTCGTGACTTTCATAAATAATTGATCTAGATTCAGATATATGTACTTGATGAAATACAAATCTGAAGCTTTGAAAAGTTCAAAGAATACAGTTATGAAGTAGAGAAATAAACCAAACATAATATTAGAGCTCTTCGATCAGATCGAGGAGATGAATACTTGAGTGGTGTGTTTCTAGATTATCTCAAAGAAAATAGTATAGTCTCCCAGTGGACTCATCCGGACACTCCATAGTTGAGTGGAGTATCTGAAAGAAGAAATTGAACTTTGTTAGACATGGTTCGATCCACGATGAGCTATGCAGATCTTCCAGTATCACTTTAGGGTTATGAATTGGAAACCTCGGCATATTTACTGAATAAGGTGCCTTCCAAATCTGTTCCTCAAACTCCATATGAGATATGGAAAGAAAGGAAACTGAGTCTTAAACACGTTAAGATTTGGGGATGTCTAGCTTATGTCAAGAAAGTTGACCCGGATAAGCTGGAATCTCGATCCGTAAAATGTAGGTTTGTGGGATATCCTAAAGAGATTTAGGGTATCACTTTTACACCGATCATAGAGTGTTTGTCTCCAGACATGCTACCTTCTTAGAAAAATAGTTTATCCTTGAAGGGAACAGTGGGAGCAAGATTAAACTTAAAGAAGTTCATGAAACATAAACTACTACGGTTCAAGAGGAAACACTTGTTCAAACTAAACAACCTTATGTGACATAGTATTAACTCTGAGAAATGGCAGAGTGCCATGAAATCCGAAATGGATTCGATGTATGCCAACCAAGTATGGACCTTGGTTGAAGCACCTGAGGACGTTAGACTCATTAGGTGCTAAAGAGTATACAAGAGAAAGATTGGAGTAGATGGCTAGGTGGAGACCTACAAGGCTAGGCTCATGGCAAAATGATTCAGACAAAGGCAAAGGATTGACTTTGATGAAACTTTTTGCATGTAGCCCTACTCAAATCAATTCGGATTTTGCTTGCGATCCATATATGGATTGAAGCAAGCTTCTCGTAGATGGAACATCCATTTTGATGAGACAATCAAAGAGTTTGATTTTATCAAAAACATAGATGAACCATGTGTTTACAAGAAGGTTAGTGGGAGCGCGGTAACATTTCTTGTGTTGTATGTGGATGACATACTTCTTATAGGAAATGACATACCGAAGCTGCAATCAGTCAAAGTGTGGCTATCAAAGAACTTCACTATGAAGGACTTGGGAAAGACATCCTAGATTCTCGGTATGAAGATATTCTCTTGGACTTAATCTTTTCAAAAATATCCCCTGTAAGATAGACTTTGTCTTGAATATTTTGAATAAGAAAATAGGCACACTGGTAACTCGAATTCGAACCCTAAGTCAAATTTCGAGATGAATTTCGAGATAGAGGCTAACTCGAAATTCTTCCCAGACTTAGAATTTTCAAAACTTCACTCTGGAAGCTCAAATCGAAATTCAACTAGAATTTCAAGATGAGTTTCGAGATAGTGACTAACTCGAAATTTTGAAGATACTTGGAATAATTTGACAATTTTTCTTTGAAAAACTCAACACTTAATATTGCCAAATTAATATAAATATCAATTCAAGGATTTTAATATATGACATAATTAAAACATTCCTTGATAATTCTAAGGCCTCTAATTACATGAAAAACACAGGTAAATTCATCTAAAAATCATGCAAAATTTAGAATATTATGAATTTAACTCCCCCTATGATCATGCAATCTAACAAGCATAAATTCAAAGATTTGTGCTATAAAAGACACTTAAAACACAATGAATTCATGTAAAATGATACTATATGCAACCTATAACAATCATTAATTAGGCATTTTAAAGTCTAAGCACATAATGATTAAGTAGCTTGCATATACAAACATAAACATGGATTTTACAGATGGAAGGCTTTACTAACTTGTGTTAAGCATTCCCAATTCACCAACCTGAAAGAGTTTGTTCTAAACTCCAATCATGTATGATGATTTAGGAAGAACTTTCTTGTTCTCTTATTTGATTTCATTAATATTAATAAAAGACTTATTTGTTTTTATTACGGGCCTTATCTATTTAAAGTGTTTTAAATAAGATATTCCATGGTTTAAAGTAAAGCTTCTAGAATTATAATGAGATTATAATAGTGAGATCTAGAAGATGATAACTCTAGACTTAAACAGTTCCTAATCATAGGATAACTAATCGGAAGTTAGTGAATCCGCAAAGATTGGTACATACTATGCTTGCTCCTTTAAGGAGGATGTCTGTTCTCATAGGCATTTGTGTGGCGACACTATAGCTAGTATGTAGGTGCTTATTAGGGAATAAGTTCACTGAACATGACTCGATAAGTTGAACAACTAATGGAGTTTACTCACGTGTCGATAGTTGTTCACTGAGTGATAGTTGTACAAGTGTCCTTAGACTTGAGATCGTTAGAGTAATCTTGTATATAATGAACTGTGCTTTGGTTTAGTCCTTAGTCTCAAGGACATCCATTAGGTCTATTCTGGGCATAGGGATTTGTGTATGGAGATAGTTAACGGTCAATAAAGGATCTACCCCTTCCAGTAAGGAAGTGAATATCCTATGTTATTCTTAGTATGCTAGTTCCGGAATCTCTGGCCAGAGTGTATGAAATTAGAAATGAGTTTCTAATTTGCATTAATATGAACTTTGCATTATGAATAAGAAATCATATGATTAAATTTGATAGGCTTGACACGAGATCCATGCCTTGTATTTAATCGGGATATTGTAGGGTAGAAGGAATTGATTGTACGGTAACTAGCACTGACAGGTTCTTGGTATTCTAAGCAGTGAATTCATATTATCCGGATAGTCGCGATATGTTGAGAAGCATCACTCACGATGTAGAATAAATATAATTAATCAGTTAATTATATTTAATGAATTTTAGAATTCATATAAATAATAAATAAAAAGTTTATTATTATTTATTTCTACTACCGGCTTAATTTGAACCTACAGGGTCACACCATAAAAAGATTAATTTATTGATGAAGGTATTTTGAGAGAGCAAGTTGTTTTAATAATGATTAAAATTGTTTTAATTATTATTTAACATTTTATAAGATAAAGTGTAGGATTTATATATTAATATATAATGATATATTAATTATGAAAACCCTACATAAGCCCTATAAATAGAATGAGATGAGAATGAGTTATACACTTTTGGTTTTGTGAAAACCCTAGTAGCCTCCACCTTCATCTCTCTCTCTCTCTCTCTCAAAAAGATCAAACCTCCATTTTTATAAAAGCTTAGTTTTATAAAAAGCTTCGTCGAAGAATTAATCTTGGTGGATACCGGTAGAGTGCTTCACACTCTGAGGAGCAACTGCTAGCAACCATCAAAACCATAGATTATAAAGCTTCGATTTTTCAAGGTAAGGTTTCGATTCCTCCGCTATTTCATTTTTATATGATTTTCTATATGTGCGATACATGGTTTTTACGGAATAAAATTGTTATATCACGCTTCCGCTCGTCCGTAAATTCCTTCACAACCAACCTATTGAATGTTACTTCATCAAGAGGTTTGGTGAATATATCTGCAATTTGTTGCATTGTGGGCACGAAATGTAGCTCCACAGTCCCCTCCTCGACATGTTCTCTTATGAAGTGATACATGATGTCGATGTGCTTGGTTCTTGAGTGATCTACAGGATTGTTGGTTATGGCAATAGCACTTGTGTTGTCACACATAATTGGAATTTTCTTGTGCTCCATGCCATAATCCTTCAATTGGTTCCTCATCCACAGTATTTGAGCTACACAGCTTCCAGCAGCAATGTACTCAGCTTCAGCAGTAGAAGTAGATACTGTATGTTGCTTTTTACTTTGCCAGGACACCAATCTTCTGCCAAGAAATTGACAAGCACCAGATGTGCTTTTCCTATCAATCCTGCAACCTGCATAGTCTGAATCCGTATAGCCAATTAGATTAAAACCTGTATCTCTTGGGTACCAAATCCCTAGATTTGGTGTGCCCTTGAGATACCTAAAAATTCTTTTGACGGCTATGAGATGTGATTCTTTAGGATCCGCTTGGAATCTTGCACATAAACAAGTCGCGAACATTATATCGGGTCTACTTGCAGTTAAATAGAGAAGTGAGCCAATCATACCTCGATAGCTTGTGATGTCAACTGGTTTACCTGATTTGTCTTCATCAAGCTTCGTGGCTATTGCCATGGGAGTCTTAGCTGCTGATGCATCTTCTAGATTGTACTTCTTGAGTAAATCTCTGACGTACTTGGATTGACAGATAAAGATAACATCTTTTCTCTGACTGATCTGTAATCCAAGGAAGAAGGACAGCTCTCCCATCATGCTCATCTCGTATTTCTCTTGCATTAGCTTAGCAAATTTCTCGCACAAGCGCTCATTAGATGACCCGAAGATAATATCGTCCACATAGACTTGAACAAGTATTAAATCATTCTTCACATTCTTATAGAACAATGTTTTGTCAATTACTCCCCTAGTAAAACCACTTTCAATTAAGAATACGGATAGGGTTTCATACCAACATCTTGGGGATTGCCTGAGGCCATAGACAGATTTGAAGAGAAGATACACAAAATCTACAAGTTCTGGATCAATGAAGCCAGGCGGCTGTTCCAGATACACCTCTTCTTCTAACTCTCCGTTCAGGAAGGCACTTTTCACATCCATCTGAAAAACCTTGAAGTTCTTATGTGCTGCAAATGCCAAGAACATCCTGACTGCCTCAAGTCTTGCAACCGGTGCATAGGTCTCATCATAATCAATTCCTTCTCGTTGAGAATAACCTTTTGCAACCAAACGAGCCTTGTTTCGAGTTACAAGTCCGTTTTCATCCATTTTATTTCTGAATACCCACCTTGCTCCAATTACTGATTTGTTCTTTGGTCGGGGTACCAGTTTCCAAACTTTCTGCCTTTCAAACTGATTGAGTTCCTCTTGCATTGCAATCACCCAATCAGCATTACCAAGAGCTTCTTCTATTTCTTTAGGTTCAAGCTTGGATAAGAACCCAGAATATAAGCAAATATTAGCCAGGTCAGCTCTTGCAGTTCTTCTAGTAGACACACCAGCATCTGGATCA
Source organism: Kitagawia praeruptora (assembly GCA_037693485.1). NCBI lineage: Eukaryota > Viridiplantae > Streptophyta > Magnoliopsida > Apiales > Apiaceae > Kitagawia > Kitagawia praeruptora. The sequence goes on from CM075354.1 coordinate 45,568,125, forward strand.
CCAATAATTAATTCAAACGGATGGTCTCTATTCCATACCCGTTCTCTTGGAAATTGTCTTGATGATTCAGCATGACTTTCTGAGTTGTGGTGCTGACTACTTTGATTACTTTCACTAACTCCCCCTGAGTTAGTGCCAGCTCCTACAGAACTAGAGTCAACTCGACTCGAGCCTTGAACAGTAGTCCTTGAGCTGCTATTTACTCCCCCTGAGTTGTTGCCGGTTCGTACTGAAGAAGTCTCTCCTGATCTTGTAGGATTAGCTTGTTCACTAGACTCTGGTTCTTCACGTACACTTGGAACATTTAATGGGACAACCAACTCAGGTTCATCTTCAAGTTCTTCTAAGTCCAGATTCTGAAATTTTAGGGACTCAGGTTCACTAGAATCTCTTGAAATTGATGAGAGTTTGGTATCGTCGAATCTGACGTTGTAGCTTTCAGTCACTTTTCGATCATTTACTAAGAACACCCTATAAGCTGCTACCACATCTGTGGAGTAACCAACAAAGATTCCTTCACGAGCTTTTGCTGCAAACTTGCCTAGATTTTCATCATCTATAAGTACATAGCATTTTGCTCCAAAGACATGAAAGTATTTGATTGTTGGTCTTCTGCCGTTCATTAGCTCACATGGTGTCTTTTCTTTATCTTTTATAATCAAGGATCGATTTTGAGTGTAACACACGGTACTCACTGCTTCTGCCCAGAAATACAGAGGAAGTTTCGAATCATACAACAAAGTTCTTGCTGCTTCAACCAATGTTCTATTCTTCCTTTCAACTACTCCGTTTTGTTGTGGAGTTCTCGGGGCTGAATACTGACGACGTATTCCCTTAGATACACAGAAGTCATTTAGCACTGCGTTTTTGAATTCAGTGCCATTGTCTGATCTAATCGTCTTCACAGTAAGTGTTGAAACATTCTCAATTTGAGTGATGTGATCAATGATTAGGAAAGGTACTTCGTCTTTCGTCATTGCGAACAATACCCATGTATACTTGGAGAAGTCATCCACGATTACCAATGCATATCTTTTCCTAGACAAAGATAGGACATTCACTGGGCCGAACAAATCCATATGAAGAAGTTGCAGAGGCTCAGTAATACTAGAAATTTCTTTGCTTTTATGCGATGCTCGTTTCGACTTTCCCATTTCACAAGCTTCACAGAGTCCTTTCGGAGCGAATTCCATTTGAGGTAGATCTCTCACCAATTCTCGCCTCGCGAGAGCATTCATCGTTTTGAAGTTTAAGTGAGATAGCTTTTTGTGCCATAACCAGCTTTCATCATCCGAGGCTTTGCTGTAGAAACAGGTGACCTCATTCTGATTTGCTGAATCCATGTCCGCAACAAAAAGATCTGCCTTTCGAACTCCTCTCAAAGCCAGTGAACCTTCCTTGATGTGAGTGATTGATACACCTTTCTTGTTGAAGACAATTTCGTAACCTTTGTCACAGAATTGACTGATACTCAACAAATTGTGCTTTAATCCCTCAACATAGGAAATATCTTCAATGATGACATTGCCAGTTTTCAGTTTGCCATATCCCTTTGTCACACCTATGCTGTCATCTCCAAAGGTAACATAAGGGCCAGCTTTCATAACCAACTCTGTAAGCAGGGACTTGTTTCCAGTCATATGCCTCGATGCTCCACTGTCTAGCACCCATATAACTTTATTTCTATTCTGCTTAATGCCCTGCAATGACAGATTGGTTAGACATTCTTCGGAACCCAACTTTGATTGGGCCCGGCTTTTCGATAAGATCGATAATCAACAGATTTAACAACTGGAAATGCACTTTTCTTAACATTACTAGAGCTTTCGACTTTTTCCTTTCCTTTCTCAGACTTGACATGTTTGTCAGTCCTAGGAGAAGGTTTGTCACTCCTAACTTTAGGAGGACTGACAGTCTTGGCTCTCACATGCTTTTTCTTGATGTTTGAACTAGCAGCAGTATTTGAGCATGACTGGCTAGATGCATTCATTAAATTCACAAAAGTTTGCATGACATTAAAAGTGCATGGCATACAATTAGGTTGACCACACTGTGCATGATTCGGATGCAGATTATTCATTGTATGTGTGACAGGCATGGCATGTGCAGCAGGAACATTTATGTTAGCTTTACATGCATAAGAAAGATGTTCAGTAGATTTGCAGTGATAACATGCTTTCTTTAACCGTTCAGCCTTAACCTCTTTTATGCCTTTCTTCCCTTGTTGTTTAACAGCCTTAGCTCCTAATCCTAGTCTAGATTCATCTCTAGGAAAATTGATTTTAACTTGTATGATAGGAGTTATGGGTTGTGCTTTCTGGCGATCTTCCATCTCAATCTCATATCTAGCTATTAATTCAGTCTCTTCTTCTTCTATTCTAGGAACAAGGTGTTTGTAGATGGGTTTGACAGAAGGTTTAAAAATGCTAGGAACTTCATTTTTAAGGTCACTGGAACTAGTGTCGATAGGTCTCTTCCCTTCTTTCTTAGAAAGGTTAGAATAATCAAGTCCTACACCTACTCCAGTTATCTTCTTAAATACGTCATTATCTACATACACTTTACTAGCAGCTAGTTTGTAAGCTTCACATTTAGTTTCTAACTCAGCTAGTTTGTTCCTAAGACATGCTTCTATTTCTTCCTTAAGGACGAGCTTGTGTTCCAAAGATTTAATAAAATCTCTTAGGGAAGTATCTACAGTGCAAGCAGCCTCTAACTCTTCCACTTTTGCCTCAAGCATTCTGCTTTTGGCGACAAGTGTTTTCTGTTCCTTTTGAGAAGTGTCTAGGCTTTTGCACAACATGTAGATCTCTTCGCTAAGAGCCCCGTTCTGTTCCTTATAATCATCAATAGACATTTCTACTTTAAGGGTTAGAACTGGTACCTCTGGTTCCTCTGATGTCTCAGCCATGAGCGCAAAGTTTGCTACATGAGTAACATCTTCCTCATCTGAATCATCCCAAGCTCTTCCTTCTGTTACTAATAAAGCTCTTTTTCCATGTCTTTCCTTCACCAGCGATTCATACTTGCTTTTGAGGGCTTCAAATGTCTCTTTTGGATAAGTTTGTTTAGGCTTTTTGCAGTCCGAGGCAAAATGTCCAGCTTCACCACAGTTATAGCATTTGAACTTCATTTTGAAATCCAAAGGAGATTTGTAGCTGGTATTCTTGCCTTTACCTTGGTAGCCTGACGAACTACCACCACCCTTAGCAGCCCGATAATAAGATGAAGAATTTCTCTGTGGTCGGTTGCTCTTTCTGAATCTCATGTTGCTGAACTTCCTTGCCATGTATGCCACGACACTATCGTCCATGTTGTCCAGCTCTTCTTGGGTGAAGTAGTCATCATCACTGTTAGATGCGCACTCGTCATCATTATCAACTTGATGTGGTGCAAGTGATGATTTAGGCTTTGCTGCAACCATTGCCTTCTTAGACTCTTCCTCATCAGCAACTAATCCTGATGCAGTTTCTTTTCCTTTTGAATCATTGTCCCATGCTTGATCTTGAAGCGTCTCCAGCTCATAGGTCTTTAGAATTCCATAATATTCTTCCAGAGAAGTTGTATGCAAATCTCTGGTTTCTCTGATTGCGTAGACCCTATGTTCAATGCTCTTTGGCTGGTTCCTCAGATATCTCGTATTGGTCTCAACCATGGGGAGAGTTACACCTCTCAGATTCAAATCCAATACCAACTGACTGAATCTTAGATAGACGTCTGTTATGCCTTCTCCTTTTCTTATTCTGAAGGTGTCATACTCCATCTTGAGTATAAGTGTCTTGTTGCTTCTAACCTCTGCAGATCCTTCCATGACAACTTCTATCTTGTCCCAAATCTTCTTTGCTGTATTCAAACCTTTGACTATGTTGAACATTTCATGATCAAGGAATTCCATCAAGGTTTGTCTTACAGAAGTATCATAAGCTATTTGCTCCTTGTCAGCATCCGTAAAGTCCGCTGCCTTTTTAGGCTCAGACCGAGCAGGTATAACCTCCTCTCCTTCTGTACGCTCAGGAATAGCTTTCATTGGAACAAATTTACCCTTTTCAAGGACTTCCAAATACTCAGGGTTAATTGTCTCTAAGTAGAGTCTCATTCTGAAAACCCATTCTTCATAGTGATCTCGGTTGAACATTGGGATCTTGAAAGAATTTTTAGGAGCCATTTCAAATCTTGTCACTAAAAATTTCTAAGTACCCAAGACTAGGCTATGTAGAATATCTATGTAGAACTTTTGCCTAAGTCGAAATTTCTCTAAGTAGAAATTTTGCTCAAGTCGAAATTCACCAAGTAGAAATTGTCCAAGTCGAAATTCTATGTAGAAAATCTCAAGTAGAAATTCTATGTAGAACTTTTGTCCTTAGAATAATTTTCTGCAGATTACTTTAATATTGAATAAACAATATCACCTTTTTGACTTTTGATACTTTACACACCGAAAGCAACTAACCCACTTGCTAGGCACTGAGTATGTCTTGTTACACTTTCGGCCAAGGAATATTTATCAAATCAAAAGTACAAAAACACCTTTTTGACTATCTTATCTGTTTGAAAAAGGAGATCAAAAAGTTGTTGGGTTATCTTCTTTGATAAGAACAGATGATGAACACTCAAGAACACCAAATATCAATGAACCCAGATTAATTCACAAAAATTAATTAAAATACACCCAAGCTAAATAATCACACCTGGAGTATTTAAATAATTTTTTTCGGATGAGTTTTCACTACCAACGAATTAAAGCACACTTTTCGAGAAAATGAAAAGTAGATCTAGAAAATGAAAAATCACGATTCTTCTACCAAACACAAGGATCTATGTTTTGTATGTTAAACATCCGCTCTGATACCAATTGTTAGGTCCAAATGTGTTGTAGAGGGGGGGTGAATACAACTTTTCGAATATGAGAAGCAATAAATACGATGCAATAAATGAACACGCAGATTCAAGGAATATATTTCTTATATATAACTTGAAAAGGTTGCTACAACATTCATTACAAAGTATAACAGAAGTTCAGAGAGAAGTGAATGATTCTAAGCTCTGTGAATGTACTCTCTCTCTTTTTCTTGTGTTTTCTCAATATTGCTCACTAACTTAAAACATTACACAAGTGCTTCTATTTATACTACATGTAATCTATGTCCTGTAGTCTTCAAAGACTAAGATGTACGTGGCCCAATGATGTCCACATAAATCTTGCCTTATCTTGAAAGCTTGGAAATCTGCCAATCAGAAGATGCCATGTGTCATGTTGAAGCTGCACTCTAAGTAGAACTTCTACTTGAGAATTTCTACTTAGCCATCTCGAATTTCTAAGTAGAACTTCTACTTAGAAATATTCTACTTGGTCATCTATAATATTTAGTACTTAGAAAATATTCTGATCTTCAACTTGAAACTTCAATGCACATCTTGAGCTTGTGATATCTTCATGTCTTCTTTATTCTTCAGCAAGCTCTTGAACATGGATCTTTATTACTGACATAAACTTGCTATCAATGTCCTGACACTTGATGCACTGGTCTGGTTCATAAGTGACTAGTCTTGATAGTGTTTCTGCTTCTTGAATAAATTACCATATTCACTTAGTAACTTGGCTTTCCAATATTTGCTTTCCTTCTTGTTCACTTGAAATCAATTGGTCTTGTTGATACTGATAGTTATGATCTTGATTCTCGATTTCTCAAATCACTGAGGCATGAACAACTTTGACTTGAACTTCTCTCAATGATTTCTTCTTGGCTTGATCATAGTTAACATGTTCAATTGTATCAATTACCTTGTCTTCATTTAGTGTTGATTTCTTGTGACTTCTTGTTCTTGATTGTCTTCTGGTTAAGTATCTTTTCCTTTAATTGAGTTACATTAGTTATAGTGTTACAAGTTTACACACTCTGCCTTTCAATTATACAATGTAACCATGTATGCGGAATGGCTATAACAATATCTCTCATGTTGAACTGTGTGATGTGTATTAGCATCGATCGCCTGCAAATCAGGGTATAAGCATATTATATATTTTTGACACATTTTAATATTTATTTTAGATGTTTTATTGGTTTTTTTCCTTTTTATCATAACTATATACACGGCAATGAAAATCCCTCATTCCCCAGGTAATACAAAGTTATCTAATCTATCTGACATGCTCAGGAGTTTTGATCTTGGCAAGATTAATGTCGGACTCCTGAAAAATCTGCAGGCTATCGCAACATCCAAATGCAGACCCATGACCCAATCAAAGATTGTATAAAGATTTTAGAGCAAAAGTTATCAAAAGAAAATCAATAATTTTGTTTACTTTACATTATAAACATGAGTTGAAATTTGTTTGGATTTAAACTAAAAGGACGAATGGTTCCTTCGGGCTGTATACTTTTTAATGTAGGTGTAAATTGGAATCGATGCTACGGTGTTTAAATTATGAGCTCATTTTTTGACTTACTAAATAAGCCTTGGAGGTGAAAAAACGCTTGATGAGATCCGTATGATGGGATTGATACTAAGTTCCACTACTAATGCATGATGTGGTTATAGCAAAAATTCGGTAGCGATCAAGAATGTTTTTGGTGTAACATTTATAACACCATTATGGACAAAAATTATTTATATATTGGTCTTGGGCTTATATGTAACGAATAATTAATAAAAAATTATTTGAACTTATATTCTAAAATAAAATAAATAAAAAAGCATTTTACATGGTAAGGCCCCATTAGAGCTGTAAACGAACCGAACTCAGACGAACTCGGACGAACTTTTAACGAACTCGGACAAATTCTTAACGAACTGAACAATGTTCGATAAGTTTATCGGACACTTTTTCTTGTCTAAACTCGAGTTCGGTAATGAATCGAACCGAACACGAACTGTTCACGAACATACCTACCCGAACCGAACACGAACATTTCAGTAATTATATATATAATAATAATTTGAAAAATAAAAAAAAGTAAAAAAAATTGTAAATATTATTGTTTTTATCGAACGAACCGAACTCGGATAAACTCGGTCGAACTCTTAACGAACTCGGACGAAATCCTAACGAACCGAACAATGTTCGGTAAACTTGTCGGACACTTTTTCGTGTCCGAACTCGAGTTCGGTAAGCTTATCCGACGAGCTAACCGAACTCGAACTCGAACTCGAATCGAACCGGATGAGCTTACCGAACAGTCCGGTTCGTTTGCAACTCTAGGCCCCGTGCAACGGGCACACATTCTTGTCTACTATATTACTTCTCCATCGCACTATGAATTTATATATTCTAAGAAGTAAAACGATACCCCGTGCAGCGTGCACGATTACAACTTGCAAAAATACATCTTTAAAAGTATTACTCGATATTAAAAATAGGTGTTGACATTCTCTTAATCACAATAAGTCAATAACTTGTAAAGATCAAATCCTACTAAAATGTTTTCAAACTTCTAATAAATACGAGTAAACTACAATTTTCTACTACATTTCTGTGCATGTTGAAGTAATTTTTGTGAAGTTCGTTCGCAGAGAAGTACTATTAATTCAAGTTTAATTCCTTACAATCTAGAAGTGTAGAAGAAGAATTGGTGTTTTGTTTCTAACTAAATTTAACTATATAAAACAATTAAAACTAAAATTTATCGATAAGGAAAGCAACCCGAGAATTAGGGTTTTTCAATTGGTTCAATGATGTTGATGTAAGAGCATCTCCAATGGCATTATGTATAATGGTTATGTAAAATAGTGATTATGTAAAATTTGTTGAACCTATAAGCTAATGTACTCCAGTGGTATTATGTAAAATGATTGGCTATATGCTAAAAATACAAATAATTGATGATGTCATGATGATGTGTCCATTATAGAGCTTTTGTAAAAAAAAATAGATTTGACTATATATAGTAATATAGCCAACTTGAAACAAATTATGTAAAATTCTAGACATGAGGAGAGATGGTTGGAGATGAAAAAATGAAAGCCCTTGTGTAAATTAAATGACACCTCAGCATTTTAGCTAAGGGGTGTATAGCATTGGAGATGCTCTAATGCGATATATATTTCTCGTACTTTTCTAAAAACAATTCTTCTAAAATTTATAATGTTCTCTCCAAGATACAACATAGTGTCTACAACCATATCTCAAAAGTCACTCCCATGATCAATCGAAATACAATTATAGATTATTAAGACCCAAGAATCATAAGTTTCATAGTCCTCTTATTAATCTTCCGATTCAATAATTGAACTATGTCTATCAAATCATGAACAATAATTATGACTACTCTCCCACTTTATCATAATCCATATGAGTACAATTAAAAGTTAGCTACTCCCTTAATTGGGTTAAACCCTCAATGATAAAATAGTTAAGTAGAAAATTCGCACACAATCAAACAAACATGTATCACCAATGAATACTACCTAATTCTCGAATTAGAGAATTATTTACCGATGATAGATAAAAAAAACAAACATATATTGATATCTAAAATCATGGTTACAAGAGTTTAGAGTAAAGAAGATACAACTTGATGAAGTCTCTTAAAGCTTGAAGTGAAACCCTTCAATCCTTGCTCTACAATTCTCTCTCAAAAGTGTTTCTCTCTCCCTTATTGTACGATCCCAATAAAAATCCTAATGATCTTGTATATATACTTGGATGGGCTTTTTAAAAGCTTTACAATACGTTAAAAGGACAATTTCAACTAAATATAAAAGACATATTATTAAAATTCCCGTCTAGATACAAGGCCTTGAAAATCAGCTTCAAGCCCTTGAACGCTAAAATACAAGACCTTGAATGTCAGCTTCAAGCCCTAGAAAAATTCTGCTCATGTCTTTCACTCTTGCTCTTCTTTTACTCTTTTTTCTTTCAATATTATACTACAATCATCAAAAATCATCTTAGCATCCAATCCAAGTTAAAATGCTACTAATAATGCTAATCAAGGACAAAATAATTACAAACCAAGGATAAATGAGAGATAACATGCTACAAAATATATGCAAACTTAGCATGTATCAGTGCAGTGATTCGACTCCTAACTTTCAAATTGCCAACTATATATATATATAAACTAAGACCCTTGTGCAGATCAGATCAAGGAACAAGATATATACTTGACTGGACCAAAATGTTATCGTCAATTCTACTCACTTCTTTTTCGAGAGCTTCAAAGCCAACCTTCCTCGAACCGTCTGTATCTCTGGCTTGACTCTTCTCAATTTACTTCTCCCTGGATTGCTCCCCGGATTTCTAAATGGATTCATCCATGGATTTGTCCATGAATATCTTCTGGACTGCCTTTCTTCTAGGTGGATCTCTGGATCAGCCCAGCCTTTTCCCCATTCTGCAAAAGTTGAATATGATTTATTCTTCTCCATGGAAAGCAGCATGTCTGCTTCTGGGTAAACATGAAATGGTTCATCAGATTTAGATTGCAAAAATTCCATTCCCAAGTGTGTTGGTAACGGGCAGCTGATCTGAACAGTTGTCTGCATAATTCAATCCAGATTAAGTAATCCTTAATCGGATACAAACGTAACAACTAGACAGCGAACCGTGGTATTACACAAAAAAGAGCTATAATTATCACCCTCAGATTATAAGGTTACTTACGCAACTTGTATATAGGATATCCATCGAGTAGCTTCTCGAAGATAAACTTGATTCCAGTTGTTTAAATAAAATATACTAGTTTTAGTATTAGTCTCTTAGCAATATGCTTCACACAGGATTTTTTATAAAGAGAGAGTAACGGGTGGCATGGAAGATTGATCCACATTCTAACATTAAACTGTTGTACATTTAATATGCATCAGGAAACCCACAGAGTTGGAGTTTTTAACCATTAATAATATGCATAAGAATAATTACTTATCGAGTTTATACCATGTTATTGCCTTCTCTAATTAATCCTTTGTCTTCTAATACACGGGCAAGACCTCGCCACCATAAGAATCCAGTATCAGCATACTTCTGTACCTGTAGAATAATCATTGAGCTGTATAATAACATCTCGAGTGTTGATCCAAATGCTAAAAGGAACGGAAGATTAAGGTATTATTGGTGATAAGAAATCGAAATATTATTTTTAATAAATGAGTACCTTGAAGGCTTGAACTAAAGGATTGGTTTTCTTAGTTAAGATGTTTTGTCAATGACAAAAAACGATAAAACTTTAAATTGTAACCCGTGATGTGCTAACACCACCATAACACAGCAACTGTGTCGGTGATATTTGTTACTGCTGAAAAACCAGCTAAAATTATTGGTCCAACTACAGTGTCTTTGTAATAACCAATTCCTAGGTTGCAACCAATTGCTGATTGCTAATGTCTAAAGATTACAAACAGTAGGAAGAATTAATTACAATGTCAAGTTCCATTCTATTTCATGTTGCAATGCTGAAGATGTAAGCATATGCAGAGATAAAGATATTCATGCTTTTCTTCAGAAATTTAAATTCTGTGTGCCAACATATATGTACCTGTGACCTGTGTATGTTTTAGTGCATGTGGTGTGAGGGGGGAGGGGGGGTAGCTACCTTTGTACGAATTCTACTAACAAGCAGCCCCAGGGTTGACACCTCCACACATCTTGATTCTTTGTTGACACAAAGACCATCTTCAAATCTTCTTTTTGCCTGAAAGTTTAAATACATCTCGTCTCATAGTTGTAAAATTTCATAAAAGTTTAGAACATATTTGTATGGAGGGTAACATTGGAATTATTGGATGCAGATGAATCATTATGGAATTCATGCCTTGCACATATACCATATTTGACGCATGCTATAACCAAAAAAAAAAATACATTGTCATACAGATATGACGTCGATAATGGAAACTGAATTATAATATTCCTCAGTATCAGGTTATTAACATTACAAATATTACAAGTTATAAATAAAATTAATAAATTAGTGGAGTCCACATGCATCCACAGATACCATCCAAAATTCAAATACAGGAATCGCCTGCAATTGCCCAATTCCTAGGCTTATAAGTATACAATATTCAGAAAAACAAAGTGAGAGAAGTAAACTAGTACTACAAAAGAACTTCACATTTATCAGTGGGGCTACAGTTGCCGTTTGGGTTGTTGATTAGAATGGGGATAAAGGGTCTGGGAATTGTTTGAAATCCCAAGGTGTATGTAGAAATGATTTATCCAGTTAACTAGAATGAGCATCCCATTCCAATTAATCAAATTGTTCATCTAAACACAAACACCTAGGACTAAGGTTCTGATTCCCTTTAACCAGTTTCATTTACCACAAACCAAAAGACCCCCCCCCCCCCGAAACAATTCACATGAAGAACAGCAAGATTTGAGCTCAAAGAATCAGAATGACCAGCATTGCTAATTAAAGTAATATGATGGAAAGCATAAGCACATGGATGACAATAACTTACATACTGAGCAATAGCCAGCAAAAAAATCTTCGCCTCATCCTTTAGATCCTGCAATTTAGGTGGCCCATTGATGCAAACATCACACCTGCAAGTGAAAGTTTAAAAGGTAAATGTGGCTTATAGTCTGATAGTTTTAGGTAGTTACAAAATTTTTAATGTTAAACCGATACAATACAAAAGATTTCTCTGTTTACTTGCCGTGAAAAGGTAGGAGACAAGGCATGATTCCTCACTTTGTTATAAATGGTGATTAATATAAATTTGAGGGTTTTTGATAACATAGATGCTGATATTAGTAGCCAAAAATTTTTGCCAAAAATCTATACTATGTTTTAGGTGATATTAATCAAACTAGATTAGTACCCGGGCTATGCCTGCTTATGTTTTGTTTATTTATCTCAAATTTATTATAGTAATGACAAAAGTTAATTTTCTTATATATATATAAATATAATTTTTATATAAATATTATTAAGGGTTTCATGTGCCTGAGGATGACCTCAGGGTTCTACCTGAGGTTAAAACATTTTTAATACAAATTTAAGGATATTTATGTAAAATCACTGAAAAAAGTTTATATTTACAAAAATGCCCCTACGGGACCCCTTACTTTATAAGTACAAATCACTTATAAGTTTATAACCTTAGGAAACATCCCTGAGCTTGTCCTCAGGCCCAGTTTTCTCTGTTATTAAAATATATAACTTTGACATATTCGATTAATTATTTGTCCAATACATATATATATAGGCTAGCGTTCAAATAGAAACCAATCTTAGAATAGAAACCAGAAACCTACACTAAATAAATTATATTTCATTTATTTTAATGGCCCCGTAGGGGCACCTTCACAAAAAACTTATAAAATTCTTGGCTCTATTCAACAAAAATATAAAAAAAATGAAAAAATAAAAATAAAAAAGTACTGTTCACGTGCCACGTCATCACATGAACAGTAACTTTTTTTAAATTTTTATTTTTTTTATTTATTTGTTGAATAGGGCTAATAATTTTAAACGTTTTTTGTATTGGGGTACCCCTAATTTGGTCATTAGATTAGCTTGAAATATTTAATTTAGGTTTAGTTTCTAGTTTCTATTCTAAGTTAGTTTCTATTAGAACAAGACCCTATATATATATAAAGGGTTTCATGTGCCTGAGGATGACTCAGGGTTCTACCTGAGGTTAAAACAATTTCAATACAAATTTAAGGGTATTTATGTAAATCACTGATAAAAATTTAATATTTATAAAAAATGCTCTTGCGGGGCTCTTTACTTTATAAGTACATATTTGTTATAACCTTAGGGGAGATCCCTGAGGACAGGCCCAGTTTTCTTATATATATATATATATATATATATATGTGTGTGTGTGTGTGTATGTTATGTATACATATATATGTGCATATAGTTATGGAAAACTTATATACATATTTTAAATTTTAAATTTAAACAAAAGGATAAATGAGGGTGCAAATAATATTTAAATTGACAAGACGAAGAAAACCAGTGGAATATTATAATAAAGATAGATTAAATTATATGAAATAGTTGAATATGATGCTAGCACTGAATAAAAACTCTAATATCGTAAAAATGATGTCAGTATGTAACAAATTATTATTTATGTTTTAAATTTAATACAAAATTATGAAATATATATTATAAAATGTGAGTCTTACATAGTTAATAAAGTATTGATAACAACTAAAAAGTATGGGTTTTTTAAATATAATTTCACAGTTATTTTGATAAAAATATATGACATATTTATTTACAAAAACTGTAATTATAAAGAACAAACATTTAGAAAAAAATATATATTTAGAAATGAAATTAATAGATGATTTGGAAAGGAGGAATAGAGAGAATGAATAGAATGTAGTAATTGATGCAGACAGAGATAGAGAAGGAATTTTTTAGATGAAAGCTTGACATTTGGCAATTGTTTGAGTTAGTGGTACTTTGTTTTAGTTATGGTTATGATGTTGTATAAACTTCAATCCCTATTTAAGAATGTTCTTATGTGTATTGACACCGAATTCTTAATGAAATAAAGGACCATGGCCAGGAAATGTTCAAAGGTACCAAATCATCTATTGCTTCACTGAGCAGAGTATAATATGGGTTAATGGGTTTAGAGTCCTGCATTAAAGGGTATCTACCCTTTGGAGCACTTTAATACAGGTCTTATATTCTCTGCAACATACTTAGAAAGAAATAAAGAATGGTAGCAAAGCATGAAAGCAATCATTACATACATATGACATTTTTCATTGTTGAATTCTTCCCCAAAGTACTGCACGAGTGTTTTAGCACGACAACAAGAAGCATTCATACCATATCTGCAAGAATTAGAAGACGACATATGTCATGACATAATATATCGAAGCCATGGGTAGCTAAGTACATATATTTCTCAGTCACCTGAAGCAATCTGATAACATTTTATTTGCTCGCTTTGTATGCTCTTCAGTTCTTCGACTTGGCAGAAGTGTAGGTAACTTTGAAAAGTCTGCATATAGAACTGCTTGATACAATTATAGAAGATCAATGATCAGGTAGGCATCTCATCAGAATATTGAGCAGTGAAGCACAAACTCTACTGTCTTTTTTTTTGTGCTAAATCAAATATTGTAACTTAAACAAATTAAGATATACATTTAAACTGCTAGTATTTACCACAATCTGCCAACTTTCCATCACGTCCAGCTCGACCTGCTTCTTGATGATATGCTTCCAAACTCTACGCATAATTAAGGAGCTCAATAATCATGAAGACTAAAATTTGAAATGCAAAAAAACTAGTGTTTCGTAATCTACGTGCATAATTAGGGTTAAATATCAAATTGGCCACTGAATAATTTGACATATCTCAGATTGCACATTGATAAATTCGGGGTCTCATTTAAAACACTTTTAAAGACATAAATATCAAATAAATACCTTCAAAATGTACTCGGAAAGTAAAATTAATTTTTCATCGAGTTCTACACATTTTTCTTGAATGCTACCATAACCAAATGAAAGGTTAATAATTCTAGTATTTTTGATAATATATTTAGATTTTAAGAAATTTATTTACTATTTAATTTTAATTAAATCAAAGTAAATAACCATAAAATTAAAAATAAATAGTAAATAAATTTCTTAAAATCTAAATATATTATCAAAAATATTAGAATTATTAACCTTTCATTTGGTTATGGTAGCATTCAAAAAAATGTGTAGAACTCAATGAAAAATTATTTTTAGTTCCCGAATACATTTTAAAAGTATCCGTTTGATATTTACGTCTTTAAAAGTGTTTTAAATGAGATCCCGAATTTATCAATGTGCAATATGAAATATTTCAAGTTATTCAGTGGCCAATTTGATATTTAACCCTGCATAATTATGAATACTTCTAAATTCAAAGGTGAAACAAGATATAATTAAAGTAAAATCCAGAACAAAAAACCATTTGATGACTATCAATAAATAATGACTGAGTGAAGATCAGAAACAAGCTCCAACACATTCATTCATGAGGAATTACAAGAAACTTAAAACACTATTATAAATAAAACCAAAGCAAACAACATACTTGTGGCCAGCCATAATGAATGATCCTTCTGACATTTGACTTGTCAATGCCCATGCCAAAAGCAATAGTCGCAACTACCACCTGCAGTCAGAGATATATAAAGTCTTAGATACTTATTGTTGTTTTCCTATTATAGTAAAGCTTTATAGAATAATAAAGAAACATTATTAAACACTACCAAAATTAAACGATATACACAAACACACCAATGAAGCAATAATGTTAAAGACTACCCAAATAAAAGAGCCGAATGAAGATACTAGAAAACTGCGAGCAAATGTTAATAATTTATACCTCCAATGAATTCTCGTGAAATTCCTTGTGAACTTGTCTCAGATGTGATTTTGGTAACTGGAATAAATGTAAAACAGTTATAAGTAGGTAACTCGAATAAATGTAAGACAATTATTAGTTCTTGGTTAGCCAGTGTACAACAATTTAGCTTACACGAAATCCTTGGACACTAGCCTAAAATGCAATGGTATACATACAAGTCCAAAATTAATTTCTGTTGCAAAGTTTCATTTTAACTAATTAAGATAATAATCAGTTTACACTTAGCACTTCACGTTGAAAAAGCACAAAGCTACTAATAACTTATCAACAGAGACTACTAAATAACTTATCAATATATAAAAATATATGTGTGTGCAAACATACCTTTGCATGATAAGCAGCAGCTCTGACACCAAAGCTACTAATGAAGTCTGATATCTCTACTGTCTCTTTTCTAGTGGGAACATATATTATTGTTGGCCCAAGTCCTTGTGGCTTTTCAACAAGTTCTGGACTCTCTTTTGGTCTTTCAGGTGTGACGAAAAATTCAAAATCATCGTTCACCTTCGCAGGCAATTGTCCAAAGAATTCAGCGCATGAAACTGCAAAAAAATTATTTGTGGTGTGAGACTTGAAGATAGATCTAACAAGTTCGTGTATGAGATAATTAAAGGGAGAAAGAGCACACAATAACATTTATAGCAAAGAGTTAATGTTCAATTTGCCTATATCAATGAAGAGAAGTTACTTTGCTAAGATAATTAATAATACATGCATTTAGAATAAAGTTTGTGAACATTTAAGGGTTGCAAAATCAGAAAATGAAAACCAAGGTATTACTTTTTTACTTTTTTAGCATTATAAAGACGATCAAATTATTTGTGTTTACTTATCTCTCCATTTCTTCCCTAACATTTGCCTCTACTTCTCTTGGTAAGAAGAGGTCAAGGGTTTGAGCGTCAATGGAGGCAGGTGTGCGTGAATATTAAAATTTCTTGTAATTGACCATATCCAAAAACAGCTATGATATTTCATGAAGCCCTCCGTCTTGGCTGCAAAAAGCTTTCTTGTTCTTCTTAAAGGGAGTAGCTGTAGGCTTTTTATTTAAGTGAACCCACTTAAAACTCTTTAGCATCTACTTTTTGTAAACTTGATGACTGAAACATGCTATGTAAAGCAGAATTCATGAGAAGCTTACCATCCAAATCGTCTACATCCTTGAGTAAATCACATTCGTCTTCAAGATATTCAACAGACATATTTCTCTCCTTTAAAACAGATTTTGCAGTCTGAAAGCTCACTCGATTACTACTTCCACACAAGGGATCATCCTCAATACCATCCAAAACATCAAATGACTCGGAACTGCTACATGAATTATCCGAAGCATACGCTAACTCTGGCGAGATCAAGTCTTGTGTTACATCAGAAGTATTATTTCTGGCATATATATTAATCAATTCACGAAAATCTTTATCATAGGAACTTGGGTCCCTTGTTCTACTGTTCTTAACCTGGTATGACAGGAAATTAACACCAAATATCACTAATCCAAAAGAATGATATAGTGTCGAATCTGAAATGTCAAAAACAAAACTTTAAAACAAACTTTGCAAGTGACTAAATGTCTAAATGTTAATAGAAATATGGGGAGAGATATTTTTCTAGCCAATGCATCTTCAAAGTGAAAGAGCATAATCAGTGTACATCAGATAAAGAAACACAAAACTTACTGAGAACCGGAGATTTGGTCGAAAAAATGAGGTAAGGACAGTCCTTGTTTCCTCTGACATGTGCAGGGACTTAAGGATTTCTTCTCGTACTTGAATTGTTGCAGTAGCTGTCAGTGCCATCAACGGTATGTCAAATTTCAAGCACTTCATTTTTTTGGTGCTGAAGTTTTCTCTCAGTACAGACAATCGCCTAAAAATGTAATAGATCAATTCACTCTTAGTTTTATAACAAGATTGGTATATATATATATATATATATATATATATATAGAGAGAGAGAGAGAGAGTACCATGCATGTGTGCAAAATCTATATTTTGGTTACAGATATTAGTTGCACATTAGTTATAAATCAGTTCAACATTGGTAAACTGTTTTTTTGCATAGTGCTGATTCTTGTATTTTTTTAATCTTAATTTTATCTTTGTCCTAACTTAATAATTATCTGTATTAGATATAAATCACTATATTTATTGCATATTTTTTCATTGTGTTAGAAGTTGCGATAATATGCTAAACCTTATTTATATTAGTGTACATGTAAGAGTGTTTCAACTTGAAAAGTTATTTATTTTAATGTTCCCATTCCATACTTAGTGTATACAAATATCAAATGCATTAGCCAAAATTGTATCAAATGTGCTTCAATTCTTTTACTTGCATAACTCTCACCAAACACCACTATCTCCTTTGTTCTACCTTTGATATCTCTTTAATCCAAAAAAGCCCAAAAAATAAACTATATTAACTTGTAAATTGTAATGCATCACATATAATATATGCACAAAAATTACAAGGCAATCTTAAGTACCTTAAATAATACTGAAAAAGGATGATTAATTATTGTGTGAACATGAATTTCTATCTAAACTGATTTGTATTTTTATATGCTTTCAGATCTAAATTAAGAAGTACAGTTGTAAACTATGAATATAGAGAAAGTCAACCTGTAGTCGGGGCGAAAATCATGACCCCACTTGGAAATACAATGAACTTCATCAATTGCAAATAATGCAATTCCACGCTCAGTTGCAAGCTCCTGGAGTGGCTTTATAAGTCTGCGAGAAAATATATAGAACTTTTATCAGCACTCAGCTGAATAACTTGATGGCGCAAAATTTTTAAAACATAGATCATATACCAATGTAATTACTTTTACCTCACAAGTGTCTCAGGGCAGATATAAATGATATCATACACGCCTCGCATTGCTTTCCCCTCAACAGTAGGATCTTTCTGTCCTGACCCAAGATAGCAAGATGACACCCCATGCTTTGCAAGCTTCATACACTGATCGTGCATCAAACTAATCAAGGGGGAAATCACAACCACAACTTTACCTGAAAGCAATGCCGGAATCTGGAAACACAATGATTTTCCTACGAAAGCAATCCTTTTTAGAGACAATACAAGAAAATACACGAAATTTCTCATAAGCATACAATTACAACATGAAACAAACAACACACGTACACACACTCACCAGATCCTGTTGCAGCTAAAACAAGGCAATCTTGGTGAGCTATCCAAGCAGCTAGAGCTTCCTTCTGGAAACTCTTCAAGTCCGAAAATCCGAAATGTTTCTGCATCAGATTTTCGACTCTAAGTTCCCAATCTTGTTCAATATCCTCCTCCTCTATGCAATTAGATGATGGGTCAACCAATTCCGTATCCGAGGTATTAATTGCTTCAAATAACTTCAACTGCTTCATTGGACGAGAAGGATTCGACGACGACAAAACCCTCTTTCCATTCCCTTTTTCAGTCAAAGAATCCGAACTATGTGATTCAATCATCTCATTATCCCGGGAATCATCAAAAATATAGTTAATTGCAGCATCCACCGAAGGACCTACTGCATTTACAGCTTCTATAATTCGCGAAAATCTAAATCCCATGTCAACCAACTCCGCAATTACCTTATCTAACTTTACACCACTTTCATCCATTCTGATATAACTACGAAAACCGAAACTATAATCAAATTAGAAACACATCAATGTAAACAATTACATACAGAAAAGGTTATTCTTAAACATACCCTTTTTGAATTAAGAACTTTTCTTTTTTCGATAAAGTCAATTACAAAAATTTAAATACTCACACACCGCGAACCTTCACCAAGGACACTAAGCATAAGGACGAGAGATATCCGTTAAGTTTTCGAAATTTAAAAGATAACAAGAATTGGAACTTACAAATTAGTTACATATATGATTGCTTGAGATATGAATACGAGGAATCGATGTAATAAATTACCTCCGGTGAAAGAAAGAACAGTTGATCGCGCCAATCGGCTAAATTCGAACTAGGGCACGAGTTACAGGTGGGTTAATGGTGAAAAAGTGAAAACCGCGAGTTTAAATAATTTATGTAGAGTTCAATTTTCGAGTTGGGCTTTCAAGAAACTTGTCCAAGAATCGGGGCAATGGTACTGTACTATTTAAAAATTTTCACTTAGCCCACTCTAGTATGGAAGGAATCATTGTATTTTACATTTTTTCTCTTTTTCCATTGCAGTCCGTCAAGAATTGGCTCCGTTAGTTTGACTGTTAAAATGCTGACTGTGATGCACAGTCAATCTGTCACGTGGATGCCACATCAGCACAACCATAATTTTTTTTATAAAAAATTATTAAAAACTTTAAAAAATCATTAAAACTTTAAAAAATTCAAAAAATTCATAAAAAATTTTAAAATTATAAAAACTTTAAAAAAATTATTAAAAATTATAAAAACTTTAAAACCTAACCTCACCCCCCCTCTCCTTTTCAATTCATTCGAACCCAGCAAAATCTCTCTACTTGTCTTCTCCGATTCTGTTGCTTACAACCGATGCAAACACCCCTTCCCAGTTCAAAATAGTTCCTTTTTTTCTTCAATTCATACACCCATCTCACTTCCCTTTCCCTCTTTTTTTTTCTTTTCTGTGTAAACCAAATACCTCCAAAAAGGAGGTATTTTCTGAATTTGCGAGTTGACCAGGTTGAGTTTGAAGTTTGATTGTTAATTCGAGTTCTCAGTTCTTTAGTTTATGAAGCAGAGGGTTGAACGGGGGAGAGAGGAGGCCGAGGGTTGTGACAAATGGCTGTTGGTGAGAATGGACGAGGTGAAGTGGTGGTGAAGAGAAAGGGGAGCAGTGGCTGTTGAGTGTGGCTGAAGAAAAAGGCGTTGTGGGGTTGTTGGTCTTGAAGGAGGAGGGGAAAGAAGATGGGGATGAAGGCAGGAGTAGGAATTGGTGGTGCGGTGATGATGTTTGAAGGAGAGGCAGCGGGGTGTGAACGAAGATGGTGGGTTTGTCGAGTTGTTTAAATGGGTAGTGGTGTTAAATTAGATGCGGGTGGAGGAGGTGTGGTGAACGGAGGAATGGGTGGACGGACGGTCGGAGAAGAAAGGGGATGAGGCGGAGATGGTTTGTGCAGGTGGAGAGCTGTGGTGGTTTGGTGGAGAGCTGTGGTGGTTTGGTGGAGATGGGTGGAAAAGGAGGTGTTGGGCGGAGTTATTTGCAGCGGAGGTACAGGTCGGAGGCGGGAGAGTTGGTCGGTGCTGTGGTGGTAGAAGGAGGGTGAAGGTAGAAGGAATGGTGGTGAAAGTGAAGAAGAATGGGGAAAGGAGATGAGATTTTGGATTTAATTGAGGGTTTATCGTGGGGTTTAATTTGAGGTTTTGTGTTGCTGATGTGTTGCCCTACGTGGAGTGGTGATTGTACAGCCACGTCAACCGTCCGTTAGGCAAATGGACGGCGTTTTTTTTTAACTGACGCCGATGGGGAAAAGAGAAAAAATGGAAAGTACAATGATCCCTTCGATACTACAGTAGGCTAAGTGGAAATTTTTAAATAGTACAGTAGGCAAAGTGACCTTTTGCCCTCCAAGAATCAAAGGATGTGATCAATTAGAAATCTTTGATTTTGTGAATCTTGAAATAACGATAACTCAACTAAATTAGATTAGATTAGAAGGCATATAACTTTATTTATAAAATTAAATCAAAATTTTAGTCCTAAAAAAAGGTTTATTAATATATTTGAATATGTAATTAATCTTGTTAATTAATGCTAGAGTCACAAAAAAACTATCAAAACTGTTCCCAAAATTTTAGTTGGTAAAATTTTAAAAAATAAAGAAGCGTTCATATATTCATATGTCACTAATTAAAAGATACACACGCTATTCGTGAACAATTTCGAAAACCATTCCTACTTATTATTTTTTTCCCTACTTATTTGAATATGTACATGTTTGGAATTTTTATTAGAGTTTCTATGTAATTTAGGTAATAATATTTTTGCTAAATTATTGTTGGCAGAATTTTTGCTAAAGAATTTTTAATTACAATCATTGACCTTGAAAGGCTGTATCAAGTACTGTAATTTGCTTCCTGATTAACAAAATCTCAAAATTTATCATTGTAAATAGTAAATTTGCCTTAAAACTTGAAAATGATTGATTTAAGATCTGAATTTATTGATGATAAATTTAATATTTTTCTAATTATATAGTAACCAATTTGATACTTAGGGGGTGATATTGTATTATGACTTTTAATGACAATTCCTGAGATAATGACTTTTATGAATTTTATAGACTTTTAATGACTCTTAATGATTCTTGTTGAGTCAACAAAATTTCGAAATAATTTTGATGCTCCTAATGAAATGACTTTTAAAAACTTTCATAGATTTTTTGATAGATTTTGTGGTTTATTAGACTAACTACAAAGATCATATATTAGCCTATGCTCTGAAATCCTTTAACCTTTTTTCACTGTAATCCAATTTCGATCATGTGTTCTCTGATTAATTCAGCCACCAAAAAATTGAGTACAAAGTATATTTCTTGTTAACTTAAGAGGGGTGTATTCAATTGAGATTTTAATGGATTTTTGATAATCCATGGATTTTAACGAATTTTTTAAATCCACGGATTGTTTAAATTCTACAAAGAATCTAGTAAAATTGGTGTAGAGTCATTGAGATTTGAAAAGTTTTTTTAGAAATCCATCAAAATCTCATTGATTTTTGCAAGATTTCAAAACTTATAAAAACAACTAGCAAATCCACCAAAATCCACCATTTTAATAAATCTAAAAAATCCGTGGATTTTTGAATACCCCTAGATTTAAATGAATTGTTTTAAATCCAGATTGAATACACCCAGATTTTAAAAGACTTTTTAAAATCCTAATTGAATACCCTCGGATTTTAAATGACATTTTGAAATCCGAATTGAATACTTCAAGATTTTAGTGGATTTAAAAAAATCCAAATTGAATACTCCTAGATTTCTAAAATCCCTCAAAATCCTTCAAAATCCCAGTTGAATACACCCCCGTAAGTATTCATTGCATATTTTTATCTGAGAATTATATATTTGTCACTATTCATAGCTAATGATTATGCAGAGCTATGTCATTAGCCAGCAATATTTTTATGATACAAAGCTATTTTATTGGTGTTTTATGTGAATTTTTGCAAGAACAATCTTTTTTGAAACCCAAGAATTACTATAATGTTTGATGGATTCTTATTTTATTTTGTGTGTTATGATCTAGTTTCTAGTTTTACAAAATTGCAAAAGATGATCTAGTTTTACAAAATTGCAAAAGATCGCACCCTCAATAATATTGTTTACTAAAATGAATATAAATATGGAAATTGAAAACCAAGAAGAGGAAGAAAGAGAAGAAAAACGACAGGAAATTTTAAAAAATTTATTAACAATAAATGAAACAATTTTATTCAAGATGATTTTGATAAAATTATTAGAAATCATGTCAAATCTTATCAAAAAGCTCATGACTTTTTTTTAAGGGATGTAGTTATAATTTTTGTTAAAAGTCATTCTCATTAAAAGTTATTGACTTTTTGAATAACACAATACTTATAAATAGTCTATAAATGTCTAAATTCAATACCGCCCTACTTTTAAATACTTCTGAAAAGTCTTAATTGAATAACACCATACTTTTAAAGACTCTTTAAAAGTTAGAATTGAATACCCCATAACTTTTTCTTTCTTTTTTTTTTGACAAAACTTACCTTCACGTAGATGAATTGTATCAAAATACAATGATCGGAGAAAAGGAGTTTTTTTCGTTCCAGAAAGTTCATCATCTAACCGAAGGGCACGCATGTTGCCCCCGGACATTTAGATAATAATACTTTCAAGTCGGAAAAGATGAACCCCACAGAGAAGGGCCTCGTTAAAACCCTACAAGAGCAAAATCCTATGGGAAAAAACTCAAGGGGAAAAAGAGTGCCCTCAAAAAAGTAAGAATACATCGTTATACAAGGTAATTACTAAAAAAAAGACTAGAACTTCTTGTTGCTTTTGTGAATCCGCATTGCCATCAGTTGTTTTCGCAGACTTGTCTTCTCTTTTACTCGCTCCATTACTTCCTTTTGAATGACAAACCGGAATCTTCTTAAGACTATTTTGTTGCTATTAAAACTGCAAGTTACCAAAACAAACCCATCAACAAAGGAACAAAATCAACAAATTAGTTAAAGGATATAACATTAAATATATTAAAACAATTATGAATTTTGACAAAATAGATGTTCACTTCTAACCAAAGGGACCCCTTTGGTTAGACATCTAACATAATAATGAAAATTATATAAAACTCATATATTAAATAATAACAAATAAACTTGGTATTAAAAATATTAAAACTTATATGAATTTTGAAAAAGATGATTCACTCCTAACCAAAGGGGTTCCTTTGGTTAGACATGTAAATCAAGAACCATACAAAGTAAAATTTCATTTAAAGATTCGATATTTATAAAATGAATAATTATCGATTACAAATATGACGAAACAATAACCATCAATAATGACCCAAATCGTCGAATAGACGATACCAAAATATCCCAAATTTGGTCATCATGAATGACATTAAATTGCTTCTTAAAAGCACAATAATGCCACCAATTATGGCCTCCAAAAATGGTACAAATATGCCACCAATTATGGCCTTCAAAAATGGTACAAATATGCCACCAATTATAGCCTCCAAAAATGGTACAAAATTCGTCCACTGACGACGACAGATAACAGAAATCCAGATATAGTCCAAAAGCCATTAGGCACAAGATGTCCAACTAAATTGACTGAATACCCCATAACTTTTAAAATCATTAAAAGTATTTAAAAGTTTTAATACAATACCACCCCCTTAAACTTTTGTGATTTTATACTATGAAAGAAGTTTTAGCAACTTGTTCAAGGACAAAGTTGCTACTTTACAACTACTTGACTCCGGACATTGCTTTTCTTTTATCAAAATTTTACGTAGTTCTGCGTGGTTTCACAAGACTGAATAGATGATGAGTATATGTATGATGCTATGGATTTTAGGAAAACAGAAGTTCTGCCAGACTCAAATCTTATATGCAAGATGAAGTTTTATTAAAGTTTGGGGCTCCTGCAATGAGCTCCCTCAGCTTTTCATTTTAGTGTGATCATTGTTTCTTCCTCTAATGTTTTTCCATTGGGCGAGTGCTAGTTATTTACTGACAAATTCATACTATAAACAGATATCAAGATACTGGTGCTGAAAGTGAGCTTATAAATCAAACCAGCTGCTTCTTCCCAAAATAGATGGTATGATGATTAGGGTACAAATCCTTTAGGAATTATTGATTTTGAGAAGGCAGTTACATGTTTTCTCGTGGTCAAAAATCAACACTAAACCAGCTTCTCACAATCTACCTTTGTGTGTTGGTATGTTGCTAGATACCTGCACACCAGTAATATTCTTCTATTCCAGTTCACAACCAACTGCTAAATCTACTCAAAAACTCTTTATCCAAGACAATTTCCAAGCATTACCCTTTTTTGTAAGGCAAAGATCTTTAGGATCAAGTGTTGAATGCAACGATGACGTGTGCAGTTTCATGAAGCTTGAAAAGCGTGCAAGTTATCTGAGGTTCTGGACAAAGTTCCAGTCATGGATGACCAAGAAGGTTTT
This sequence comes from Kitagawia praeruptora, assembly GCA_037693485.1. Lineage (NCBI taxonomy): Eukaryota > Viridiplantae > Streptophyta > Magnoliopsida > Apiales > Apiaceae > Kitagawia > Kitagawia praeruptora. The sequence continues at coordinate 45,593,100 of CM075354.1, forward strand.
GTTCATCTATTTCTGTTAGGCAGCCTACCGGCCTCTTTTTTCTTGCCAAACTTCACCAACCCCCCCCCCACCTACTACAAACCCCCCTCCTATAAATACCCTCTATCCCTTCATTACCAAAACACACCAAAAACATCTTACTCTCTTCTCTCCATCATAGCTGCTAGATAGTCCGTCTAGTAGGAAACTTACTTTGTGGTAGTTTCAGGCAGGTCAGAATTGGGGGCCCTCGTGCTTCTCTCTTCTTTCGTTTCGGGTGAGTTAGTGTGAGAGTTTGGTCGGGCTGTAGCCATCTGGGTCTACAGCATTAGGAGTTCGTCCAGCCATTGCAGCCGCAACAAGGGGAGTCCTCCAGGTTATCCGGTCAAGTACCGAAGGGATAGTTCTGTCCAGGTTATCCGGTCCAGTACCGAAGGAGTAGTAAATCGCTGTATTTCTATTCAGTTATGCCGCAAGTGTTACTTTGTAAACTTGAGAGAGGATATTGTAACCATTATTATCATTATAGTAGAAACATTCGGAGCAGGTCCCGTGGTTTTTACCTCTTTGGCTTAAGGGGGTTTTCCACGTATAAATCTTGGTGTTCATCTATCAATATCTGTTATTATTATTGACTATTATAATCTTCGTATTTAATTTACGCAAAGACGGGAAACGGGAATTCCTAACAGTTGGTATCAGAGCTAGGGCCCACGTTGTTGGTGTCTAGGAAAGTGATTTGTGCGCAATGGTTACTTGATAAAGCACCGTACTAATACGGAAGGCTCCCCAAACACATCCACTTTCCTGGCCAACTTGTGTGGTTCTAAAATAAAGGATTTGTTTTATAGTAAGGACTTGTTTGATCCGGTGGAGCTGAAAGGAGTCAAACCTGCAGCAAAGTCTGATGCTGATTGGAAGAAGATGAACATGAAAACTATCAGTCTCATTCGTCGATGGATTGATAATTCGGAGTATCATCATGTCTCTAAAGAAAAAGATGTTTTTACACTTTGGACGACATTAGAGTCTACATTCCAAGAGAAAAGTTCACAAAATATAACTTTTCTAGTTCGTCGGCTGGTGAACATGAGGTACCAGGATGGGAACAACATGTCAGAACATATGAGCGAATTTCAAGGGTTGTTAAATCAACTATCAAATATGAAGATGGAGTTTGAGCAGAAATTCCAAGCAATATTTCTTCTCAACACTTTACCATCCAGCTGGGATACGCTAGTGGTGACAGTAACTAATGCTGTACCAACTGAGCAACTAACGTTGCGATCAATTAAGCAGAGTATCCTTAGTGAATCCATGAGAAGAAAGGTACAAGGAGTCAACCAAGATTCCCAGGCTCTTGTTACTGAGAACAGGGGTAGAAGCAACTACAGGGAGACAAACCAGGGGCGTAGTAAAAACAGGAATTTTAGGAATTCCGGTGACAAATCAAATGCCAATATTGAATGCTACTATTGTAAGAAGAAGGGTCATTACAAAAAGGATTGTAGGGCCTGGCTCAAAGAGCGGAACAATGGTCAGCAAGGGAAACATGCCGAGAAAAGTACAACAGCTGCTATGACAGAAGATGTTGTGATCCTTTCTTTTGGGGAAGAAGAATGCTTACATGTTGATGATCAGAAGGTCGAATGGGTGATAGATACTGGAGCAACGTATCATGCAACACCCACTCAGGAATTCTTTACGACATACAAGTTAGGGGACTTTGGTACTGTAAGAATGGGTAACTCAGATCAGTCAAAGATCGCAGGCATTGGTGACATCTGTATTGAGACAAACACGGGTTGTTCAATGACTTTGAAAGATGTCAGGCATGTTCCGAACTTACGGCTCAACTTGATTTCTAGCATGGCGCTAGACAAGCAGGGGTACGTAAATACCTTCGGTGGTGAAAGGTGGAAGCTTACTACGGGTTCATTGGTGGTTGCAAGAGGTTCCACTTGTGGCTCTTTGTACAAGACACAAGTGACGATGTGTTCAAATGAGTTTAATACAGTTGAAGATGAAGCTTCAGCAAGTTTGTGGCACAAGAGGCTTGGTCACATGAGCGAGAAAGGGCTGCAGATCTTAGTAAAGAAATCCCTCATTCCGTTTGCTAAAGGAACTGCATTGCAGCCATGCGAATATTGTTTATTCGGGAAACAACATAGAGTATCTTTTAGCAGTTCATTGAAGAAAAAGTCGAAGCTGTTAGAAGGAGTTTATTCTGATGTATGTGGTCCGTTTGAGGTGGAGTCCTTAGGCGGAAATAGGTACTTTGTTACCTTCATTGATGAAGCATCTCGAAAGGTGTGGGTTGAGATACTCAAATCCAATAAGATCAAGTGTTTGAGTACTTCCAGAAGTTTCATGCCATGGTTGAAAGATCAACAGGGAAACAACTGAAGTGCCTTCATAGTGACAACGGGGGGGAGTACACTTCAAAATAGTTTCAAAAGTACCTTACAAAGTATGGTATCCGGCATGAAAGAACAGTTCCTGGCACCCCACAATAGAATGGCGTTGCGGAAAGAATGAACTGCACCATTGCTGAACGAGTCAGATGCATGTTGAAAATGTCTAAATTGCCGAAGTCATTTTGGGGAGAAGCTGTAAGAACAGCTTGCTACTTGATCAATAGATCTCCATCGGCACCTCTGAATTTTGAGATTCCAGAGAAGATCTGGTTAGGAAAGGATGTTTCCTATTCCTACTTGCGGGTGTTTGGATGCAAGGCTTTTGCACACATCCCAAAGGAGCATAGAACAAACCTTGAAGATAAATCAACTCCGTGTATTCTCGTTGGCTACGGGGATCCAGAGTTCGGGTATCGGTTGTGGAATCCTAAATCGAAGAAGATATTCAGGAGCAGATATGTGGTTTTCCATGAGTCTCAAAATTATGAGAATTTTGGGAGCACTCAACAACCAAGGCAAGCTAGAAATCCAGATACATTAGAAGATGATGGAGATGATATGGCAGATGATGAGGCTGCTGAGCAGGGGGGGCTATCGCCTCAGCCTGAAGTTGAAGAAACTCAGCCACGACGTTCTAGGAGAGAACGGAGACCATCAGTAAGATATCTTTCATCCGAGTATATCTTAATTGCTGATGAGGGGGAGCCCGAGACCTTTGAGGAAGTTAAGACTCATAAAGAAAGCAACTATTGCTTGAAAGCAATGCAAGAGGAGATGGATTCTTTAAACAAGAGTGAAACTTATGAGTTGACTACACTTCCAAGAGGACGGAAGGCTTTAAGGACAAATGGGTCTTCAAAGTAAAAAGGGATGATGAAAAACTTGTAAAGTATAAAGCACGCTTGGTGGTTAAAGGCTTTGCACAGAAGGAAGGCATTGATTTCGATGAAATTTTTTCTCCGGTTGTAAAGATGACATCAATCCGAACAGTTCTCGGATTAGTGGCTAGCATGGATCTTGAGCTTGAGCAGTTAGATGTGAAAACTGCATTCCTTCATGGAGATTTGAAGGAAGAGATCTACATGCATCAGCCAGAAGGATTTGAAGTGAAAGGGAAGGAGCACATGGTTTGTAAACTCAAGAAGAGTTTATACGGGCTTAAGCAAGCGCCAAGATAGTGGTACAAAAAGTTTGATTCATTCATGAGGAATCATAAGTTCAGGAGAACTGCATCCGATCACTATGCTTATGTGCAAAGGTTTCCTAACGGTAACTTCATTATCCTGCTGCTTTATGTTGATGATATATTAGTGGTCGGTCAAGATGCTAACATGATCCGCAAGCTGAAAGAAGATTTGTCCAAGTTCTTTGATATGAAAGACTTGGGTCCAGCAAAACAAATCCTAGGGATGAAGATTGTTCATGATAGAACAACTCGGAGGTTGTGGCTTTCACAACAGGGATATATTGAACGGGTATTGAAAAGGTTCAATATGGACGATGCTAAACCAGTTAGCATACCATTGGCGGGACATTTTAAACTGGATAAGAAAATGTGTCCGTCAACAGATAAGGAAAAGGAGGATATGGAGGAAGTTCCCTACTCATCCGCAGTGGGGAGTCTTATGTGTGCATTGGTTTGTACAAGACCAGATATTGCTCATGCTATTGGAGTTGTGAGTAGATATCTGTCAAATCCAGGAAGAAAGCATTGGGAAGCAGTTAAGTGGATTCTCAGATATCTCAAGGGCACTTCCGGGTTATGCTTGAAGTATGGACATGGTGAACTAGTCTTGGAAGGTTTTACAGATGCTGACATGGCAGGACATCCAGATGGGATGAAGTCCACGTCAGGGATGCTTTTCACTTTTGTGGGGGGAGCTGTAGCATGGCAGTCCCAGTTGCAAAAGTGTGTTGTGTTGTCAACAACCGAATCAGAGTATATTGCTGCTTGTGAAGCAGGCAAGGAGCTGGTTTGGTTAAAGCGGTTTCTCCAAGAATTGGGTCAGAAGCAAGACAACTTTGAGTTGTATTGTGATAGCCAGAGTGCTATTGACTTGAGCAAGAATGCTACTTGTCACAGTCGTACTGAGCATATTAATGTAAGTTACCATTGGCTACGGGAACAGGTTGAAGATGGGGTAATACAGATAGAGAAGATACACACGGATAAGAATCCGTCTGATATGATGACAAAGGTGGTTCCGCGAGAAAAGTTGGAGTTGTGCAAACAGGGCGCAGGTATGGAGTGCAAGTGAAGAGCTGTGAGTTTGGAAAGAGGGGGAGATTGTTAGGCAGCCTACCGGCCTCCTTTTTTCTTTTCAAACTTCACCAACCCCCCTCCTATAAATACCCCCTCTCCCTTCATTACCAAAACACACCAAAAACATCTTACTCTCTTCTCTCCATCATAGCTGCTAGATAGTCCGTCTAGTAGGAAACTTACCTTGTGGTAGTTTCAGGCAGGTTAGAATAGGGGGCCCTCGTGCTTCTGTCTTCTTTCATTTCGGGTGAGTTAGTGTGAGAGTTTGGTCGGGCTGTAGTCATCTGGGTTTATAGCATTAGGAGTTCGTTCAGCCATTGCAGCCGCAACAAGAGGAGTCCTCCAGGTTATCTGGTCAAGTACCGAAGGGATAGTTCTGTCCAGGTTATCCGGTCCAGTACCGAAGGAGTAGTAAATCGTTGTATTTCTATTCAGTTGTGCCTCAAGCGTTACTTCGTAAACTTGAGAGAAAATATTGTAACCATTATTATCATTATAGTGGAAACATTCGGAGCAGGTCATGTGGTTTTTACTTCTTTGGCTTAAGGGGGTTTTCCACATATAAATCTTGGTGTTCATCTGTCAATATATGTTATTATTATTGACTGTTATAATCTCCGTATTTAATTTACGCAAAAACGGGAAACGAGAATTCCTAACACTTTCCACCTGGCTCGATATGGCAAAATACGTAGTATTCTTGTTTGATGTTTGCTAAAATAAACCATTTCTCATGCAGAGGAATAGCTATTGAAGTGATCCTTCCACACCGTCTTGCGGATGGTTGCACTTAGTTTTCATTCCTAAGTTACTGCGCAAGTTTGTCACACGACTATAGTGATCAAGCAAAATATATTACGTTTTAACCTTTTTTCGTGCACGAACTGCTACCTCAAAATTATAATGATGATGTAATTGTGAATCAAGTTTTGTATCCCCAAAAGCTGGATTACTATGGAGATGGTGTTCCACAAATTACAACTCGAAGATAGCAGAACTAAAGACCAACCAGGAAATGAGAGACACATTACACGGTGTAGTAGCAGATCAGAATCACACACGAAATGAGCCAGCGACTGCACTCCTTTACAGATAAGCTGTAGTTGCCACAATAGCTGCATCAAATTGCGGGGCATATCCTAAATCTGTCTTGTTCCAGATAATAACATGCGAGTATGTGACTGATGAATCAGTCGCTGCCTAAAACAAGTTTGGACAATCTCTTTAATGTTAATTACATCCCAACTAGTACAATGAGTGGACAAAGTTAAATCCATTGGTTTGTCAAATGAAGTCATGGCATTGGTGGCACCAAAAATAATCAAAAGCTTGATTGGTTCAGTGGGACTCTTAATTTTTGGTTACTGAGAGAAGCGGGGCATAGCAACTTCTTATTACTGAACAATTGTGATCATCATTCTACTTTTGTAGAATGGGGGATTGTCATATCAGTGCCAAATGAAACTTGATTCAATATATATTTGCACAAGAGACGGAACAATTTTTTAAAAAGTCACAATTCGACATCAAACTAAAGAGAGTTATTTCTCGGCACTGAGAACACTTTCTCCAAAATTTCTATTAGTTATCCGGTTAATTTGTAGTTAGTATTTACAGCCACAAAATTAGTTAGTATGTTTCCAACAGAGTGAGCTCACATATAATGCTCATACTTCGAGGGAATGTACCTTGCTTGCATTTAGTTCTCAAGAAATGTCTTTTAAAAATGAACAAGACAAGAAACATAGCTAAACAAAGAGAAATATCACTAATATTTACTATTATCTGTTTAAGCACAAACAGTAAACACATCCATATGTCTGTAACCCTACAATCATGTTAACTCTATTTTTCTCCATCAGCTGCTTGTTGCAGCTCATTTGATCATTTTTTATGCCCAAAACATTAAGAAAAGAAAAAACTGTTTACTTTTTCTCTCCCAGGATTCAGACACTTTCTTGTTCTTGTTCCTTAAAGACATTATGGTGCTCCAGTTGTTTCATCTCTCCGCGGCTATCCGGATCAAACTGGCAGCGGAAAAAGCTGCAAGTAACACAATAACCCATTAGTTGATGAGTTGTGCTTATTGAGAAAATTTAAATAAAATAATCCCACAAAGCAAGCTTTTACGATAGCTAATCACTCTTGTTGCTTCCACTTGTTTTTTTATTCTCTTATTTATTCAACTCACTCCAACCTACCAATTTAAGTTTCAGTTTTCTCTCCACAACTAGCCATTTTTACATTAACATTTACCATTATTAAATATTTGTGGCACTCGCCAGAGCTTTGCCTATTGACAATATTTGACAGCCTTTGTACTCCGCAATTGCTTTTACAAAAACTTGTTCAGAATAAGTAGCAACTCTTTCCACCACAAGATTCTATAAGGCTGTTCCGAATTTCTATGCCCCTTTAAATTAACTCGTGTATCAGCCACTTATAGCCACCAATAATACTACCGGCAAGAAAAAGAGGAAGAGGACAGTAGGGTAAAGAGTGGCCATTTTAACATACATACGCAAAAGAATTAATAGAGTTAAAGCTAACTATTACCTTCCATTCATACCAACAATCACTACAGTGTTCTCTTGGTGGCCAAAGCCAACAATGTACTCAGAACCTTCAGGTAAACGAAACTGAGCCACTGACCACACCGAACTGAAATATCCTGGCAGCATGCCTGCATGAAAAAGTCATTCATGCTTAGGAAATGATTATAGTTACTAATATCAAAGACCAAGTACATTACAAGATAAGGCCAAGTTTGATAAACATTAACAGTTAATACAACTGCGAAATCAAATCCCCAACATTTTGGTGAAGATTCTACGGATAGCAGTAGAACAATCCAACATTCTTATGAACCTTATGATTCAAAAAAAATTGTGTATTTACGTTGCAGTATAAAAGATCAGTATGCAGCCTCTTCATCCTACCAACCAATTAACAATAATGATAAAACTTCTTTTAAATTAAAACTGTTTAGCACATTATAGGACCAGTAGATTACCTTTTATAAATGACAGATTTGAAACTGCTGATGTAATTGAACTTGATTTTGTACTGTTTGATCTATCAAGTCCAGAGGATCCAGAATCAACCTTTAATTTGAAAACATGGACTGTTCCCTTGTCACTTGATACAGCTAGCCACTGAGCAGTAGAAGAGAAAGCTAGGCTGTAAATATCTGCTCTCATTGAACCTCTCCTAACCTACATCAGGTGAAAGAAGAAGAAAAAAAATGTTGATAAATATAATCAAAACTAATTATACAACAAGATTCCTCTCAAATGAATAGTAACTGCAAAGGCACATTCTTTTACTTGAATAGACTTCTCAATATTTTAAGTGGGAGAAAGAAAACCTCTCTAGAGGCTGGTATAAAAGAACATGACAGCACTATTAAGCGATAAATAAATAGCATTACTGGGCCTTGTGATTGGATGATTGTACGTTAGTAGTTGACAAGGGACCTTAAGAACAACTTATGCTTCATATTTAAATTATTATCCTAATTTCCTGCTATTCTAACAATAAGCCTAAACTTTTCCATATGGAAAAAAAAAAGATTAAAATGTTTTCTCCATTTGACCTTGAATTGCGTCCCCATTAGAGATGAGGCCTAAGAGTTCAATAATATCAGGACACTGATAAATTACATTATATTGTTCTGGTGCCTCTAAAATGATAGATTGAGTAAAAACCATGTTTAGCAGAAAGAAATTGATTGGTTAAATTTAGGCTTTCCAGTTATATTTATATGGATATAATTCTCAACTAGCATACAAGAATAATTATACTTCACGGTACTAGACAATCACTGAAACAAGAATTCGGTGCACTAACTAAACAGAAGCTGCTTCTAAGCTTGAAATTTCTTCATATCAAACGTTCCCAAATTGGGCAGCAGAACATTACCAATCTTTTAAATTAGTCAACCACCTAATAAGTTGCGAGTTAACCATGAAGCATCAGTGAATTGCAATTCGCACCTAATATCCTAATTGATCACAGCCTATAAATTGCAATGAATATATGTTATCAAGACTCAACGACTTGATTTGTATGCAACGACTGCATCAGGTCTCTCACTTTAAAAAAGTAAATGTATTTTAAGCTGCAAATATCCAGAATACAAAATATGATAATCATACCAACAAGCTAACAAAGCATTAAAATTTAAACAGCAATTAAATACATATACCATACCTCCCGAAGCAACAAGCCATCCAAAGTATTATACACCCTCACCAAAGTCCCCTTAGTACTCGCGGTCGCAAGAAACCTTCCATCATTCGTAAGGGCTAAACAAGCAATCCTTGAACCATGCGCCAAAATAAACCTAGTCTTCTTCAACTCATAATAATGCTCAATCCTAACTTCCCCTTTCCTCAACCCCAAACAAACCAAAACCATACTCCCCGAAACCTGAGACACTTCACACAATCCCTTCTCATTCATATAAGTCTCAATCATCTGCAAAAGATTCATATCCTTAAACCCATACACATGTACCTTCTGCATCAACACAACAACAATCCTATCATTCCTCACTCTCACCGCCCTAACCTCGGACCTAACCGACAACTGACGATTGTACCTACATTGAGTATCATCCCAAACCAACACCTTATTACTGGACAAGTTACGTTCGATCCCACTACCAACACAGACCATAATGTGAGACTTAAACAGCAGTTGAACAATACTAAACCCGGAATTGGGTTCACGTCTAAAGCAATCTTTTAAGGAATCGACATCGTAAACGAAGAAGCCTCTGTCGGTGGCAATAACAAAGCAGGAGTAATCTTGGTTGAAGGCAATGTGGGAGATGGTTCGGGAGGTTAAAGAAGGGGGAACAGAGGGGGTGGAATTGGAGGACATGGTGGAAGAGAAAGGGGAAGAATTCAAGGGGAAATTAGGGTTAGGGTTTGGAGAAGAGAGGTTTTTAATCATTGTTTTGGAGGGAGTCTAGGACAAGGGAGAGAAGGTGATCAACAAAGAGACCAACCAGAACAACTTAACTTTGTGTTCTGTCCGAGGTTCAAGTATATGTATATGTAGTACAACTGTACAAGATTTCTGCTTACATGACTACATTTGGTTTTCTGCTTTATGTAGGAGTCCAGCTATAACAGTAAACTAAATATTAGGTTAAATAGTTTCTACATGACACTGTCGCCTTAAAATCACGATTTTGCTGCACATATGATATACAAACTGATCGTTGAGAGATGGAGAAAAAGAAAAAGAAAAATACAGTGAAGTCAGATTTCAAAAAAAAATCACTAATTGACGGGAAAAATCAAATTAAAAATGGAGGAAATTAGGTGGGATTGTGTGTGTGAGGGTGTATTTGATTTGTGTGTGGTGCCCCTAGCGGGGCCATTGGATTCCCAGATTTAATTTAAGGCGACACTATAGAAAAGTTTCCTACAGTGTCAGGTAGAAACTCTTTTTCCATATTATTATATTCATTTTTTAAAAATTTTAAAACTATGTTATGATATATTTTTTTAATTTTAAAACTACTTATCTATCTATACTAATATATAATAAGCAAACTAGGGGATAATTTGTAGTTTGGTTGTTTGTTTCAACCAAGCAAATGGTGACCATTAGATATTTAGCAAATAGATCGTAACCGTTAGATCTAATATTAAGGAATATTCTATATTTAAATTTCTTTTCTAACTATCCAAGGTTCAAATCTCATCAATAACAAATTTACATTAAAATTTTATATTATTAGTTTTAAACAACACATGTCATTTATTTTAATAACTATTATTATTACTAATAATTTTATTAATTAATATTACAAAGTTAAATTATATCCATAATAAATTATTTTATTCTATTTTTTTAATCATATAATTTTAAAAATATTTAAAAGTAAGTCGTGCTTTGCACGGGCTCAAATAGATCAAAACCGTCAGATACAACAATACTAAAAGTGATTATATACAAAGGTTTAATGTCGATTCCCGCCAACAACATATTAATTTATATTTAATAGTAAAAATTATTATATACAAAAATGTTATGTTCGAATTCTTCCAATAACATATTAAAATTAAAATTTATAATAACTAGCTTATAGTTTGCACGGGTTACTTTTAAATTTTTTTGAAATTATATGATTAAATAAAATAAAGTATAATAATTTATTATGGATATAATTTAACTTTGTAATATTAATTAATAAAATTATTAGTAATAATAATAGGAATTCGAACATTGGATTTTTAGAAGAGAGATTTAAATATGGAATATTCCTTATTATTAGATCTAACGGCTATCATTTATTTACTAAATATCTAACGGTTACTATTTTTTTAGATGGTTGAACCAAGTCCTTATCCATAATACATTATTATACTCCATTTATTTAATCATATAATTTTAAAAGTAACCTGTGCTTTGCACGGGCTATAAGCTAGTATTTATTAAGAAAGAATGCCCAAAAGGCCAAAATACACCACATTTGAATGGAAGTTGATCGAAATGCCTATATCCAAATCTGTCTGCCTTTTCTACCCACGAAGTACGCATGCTGTTAACGCGTATACTAAGATACACATTAGGGTAATGCATATACTGAGATACGCATTTGTGTCATGCGTATTGATGTCATATGATGTCATTATTTCGTTTTCTGCTCTGGCGCTCGGACGACAAAGAAATCACCATTGCGATCGCCTCCTTTTGTTCTCCAATTTCCGGCAAACTCCAGCCCTTTCCGGGACATCAAAATGATCCCCATACATTTATCTCCCTTTTCCCCCGGTCGTTTGTTGTTGTTTGGCCCCGCAGGAGCGTGTATTAGTAGATCAGAAAAGCAAATCGGAAAAAGGCTTCGTTTTGGGGATTTTTAATTCGGCCAAAGAAATTGAAAATGAGTGACATAGGGTTGTAGAGCATGAAGAGACGATCATTTTGGTGTATGATATGCAATTGCTCGATACTTGTAGACAGTGAACGAAGTGGTTAAAAAAACGAGCAAAAAACGTCTGGCGAAGATGGTAAACGACGGTGAACAATGGTAACATATACGCATGTTGGTCTTGCGCACTTCAAACACGCATTTCCAACATGCGTATATGGTGTTACATTACAAAGTGTGCGCATTGTAGGGATGTGTGGCCTCCGACCACGCAATATACGCATGTGTATACCCTCCACGCATGTGTATATTGCGTGATCTGTAGGTAAAATGGACGGACACTTTCATTCGTGGGTATTTTGGGCAGCTGGAATTAAAAAGTGGTCATTTTGGTTTTTCACCCATTTATTAATTCATAAGTTAAAACTAGTCAATTTAGTTCTAAAAAATACAAAAATATTAATTTTTATGAAATGTAAAGTACATATAACTACGTAAACTGAATCATTGCTGTAGATGTCGTATGCCTTTTTATTATTGAATTAATATCTTTGTTTTTCAAAAAAAAACTACGTGAATTGAAGTAATCGAAAACGAATGTAATGAGTGTACTTTATTATAATTTCGATTAGTGAATAATTTGTCATATAAAATAGTGAAAATGATATAAAGAAAAGGTGTTTAACCTAGGGTAACTAAGGTGGTTTAACATAGTTAAAAAAAAACAAATGAAACCGAATACAACTTCAATTCATAGTTTCCGGTTTTTTTGTTTTTTTTTTTTTTGAAACATATAGTTTCCGATTTCTAATTCGTAACATTAACATATTCGAGTCGGGTGGCTCGCGAGCCTACCCGGCTCGAACTAGTTTAACAGAACCCGGCTCGACTCGAGCCGGTAAACGAGTCGAGCTCGGCAGCGATTTTAGGCTCGTTTAAATAAACGAGTTTGTCCGGGTATGTGCCGAGTTCGAATAAAATCCGGCTCGAAAACTCGAACTCGGCCTGACTCGAGCTCGTTTTCAAAATTTTTCGTTGTTTTTCAAAATATTGTTTCTATTTTTTAAAAATTATTTCTCGACGATCCAACCATTCTAATTAAATGATATTCAAAAAATTTTAAAAAATAAAAAATTAATTTGGTTGGAGATCTTAATAGAACACTACTATATTGTCTAGTACTCGTACCTAGTGTTTCATCCCAAATTATTGTTTCTATTTTTTTAAAAATATTTCTCGACGATCCAACCGTAAGGATATCAAGATATATCTAATTAACTAATATTTCTAAATTATCAAAAAATAAAAAATTAATTTAGTTGGAGATCTTAATAGAACACAACTATATTGTCTAGTACTCGTAACTAGTGCTTCGTTCCAAATTATTGTTTCTATTTTTTAAAAAATATTTCTCGACGATCCAACCGTACGGATGTCAAGATATATCTAATTAAATGATATTCCTAAATTCTCAAAAAATAAAAAATTATTTTGGTCGAAGAACTTAATATAACAATACTATATTGTCTAGTACTTGTAACTAATCCTTCGTCCCAAATTATTGTTTCTAATTTTTTAAACATATTTCTCGACAATCCAACCGTACGGATGTTAAAATATATCTAATTAAATGATATTCCCAAATTTTTAAAAAATAAAAAATTAATTTGGTTGGAGATCTTAATAGAACACTACTGTATTTCTAGTACTCGTAACTAGTACTTCGTCCCAAATTATTGTTTCTATTTTTTTAAAAATATTTCTCGACGATCCAACCGTACGGATGTCATGATATATCTAATTAAATGATATTCTCAAATTTAAAAAAAATAAAAATTAATTTGGTTGGAGATCTTAATAGAACACTACTATATTGTCTAGTACTCGTAACTAGTGCTTCGTCCCAAATTATTGTTTCTGTTTTTTTAAAAATATTTCTCGACGGTCCAACCGTACGGATGTCAAGATATATCTAATTAAATGATATTCCCAAATTTTAAAAAAATAAAAAATTAATTTGGTTGGAGATCTTAATAGAACACTATTATATTGTCTAGTACTCGTAACTAGTGTTTCATCCCAAATTATTGTTTCTATTTTTTTAAAAATATTTCTCGACGATCCAAACTTTAAGGATGTCAAGATATATCTAATTAACTGATATTCCTAAATTTTAAAAAAATAAAAATTAATTTGGTTGGAGATCTTAGTAGAACACTACTATATTGTCTAGTACTCGTAACTAGTGCTTCGTCCCAAATTATTGTTTCTATTTTTTTAAAAATATTTCTCGACGATCCAACCGTACGGATGTCAAGATATATCTAATTAAATGATATTCCTAAATTCTCAAACAATAAAAAATTATTTTGGTTGAAGAACTTAATATAACAATACTATATTGTCTAGTACTTGTAACTAGTGCTTCGTCCCAAATTATTGTTTCTAATTTTTTAAACATATTTATCGACAATCCAACCGTACGGATGTTAAGATATATCTAATTAAATGATATTCCCAAATTTTTAAAAAATAAAAAATTAATTTGGTTGGAGATCTTAATAGAACACTACTTTATTGTCTAGTAGTCGTAACTAGTACTTCGTCCCAAATTATTGTTTCTATTTTTTTAAAAATATTTCTCGACGATTCAACCGTACGGATGTCAAGATATATCTAATTAAATGATATTCCCAAATTTCAAAAAATAAAAAATTAATTTGGTTGGAGATCTTAATAAAACACTGCTATTCTTGTTATATTTGGTTAAATAAATGAAAATTAGATAATTTTTTATTATATTTAATTTTTTGATAATTTGTTAATTAAATAATTTCTAACATCTTGTTTGTTTACTTTTTTATTATGTGTAAAGATGTTTTTATAATTAATAAATAATTTTTAGTTTTTTTTTTTAAAAAAGTAATTTTCAGAATTTTTTTTAAAAAAATCAATGACTAAACGAGCTACCCGGCTCGACTCGTTTAACTGCTACCCGACTCGGCTCGTTAGGCTCGCGAGTAAACTCGACCCGACTCGTATAATAAACGAGCCAGGTTCGGCGGGGACTTTCGGCTCGTTTAATAAACGAGCCCGGCTCAACTCTTTTAAAAAAACCCAACTCGATTTAAAGCTCGGCTCAAACTCGTCGGCTCGACTCGAATTACAGCCTAGCATTGCGGCTTTGCCTTCCATTTGGACCGGGTAGCAGATAATGAGAATATGAGATAAGTAAGCCCAAATTAGTCGCACCAAGCCCAATCATCTATTTCCCCAATCATAATTCATCAGTCGTCGTTGCCAAACCTCTGTTCACACTCTACTAAATCCCTGTAAATGAGTTCAATTGCGTGTAGACTAGCATTATTCATTCGCGTGTGACAACTGAATTGCTGGAATTAATACTTGATTTTGTAAATATTGATTCTGGAATTAATATAAAGAGGGGTTTGTTTGTTTGGCCCCAAATTGAATAATTGTTGAATTAGTAGTGTGTTTGTTTGTTGTAATCTAAGGGAGGGGGTGGGATGTCGTTGAGGATAAAGACGGTGGTGGATAAATTCGTGGAGGAGTTGAAGGAAGCATTGGATGCAGATATGCAAGATAGAGTCATGAAGGAAAGAGAGATGCAGAGTTATATTCAGGAGCGTGAACGTGAGGTTGCTGAACGTGAAGCTGCTTGGAAAGCTGAGCTCTCTCGTCGCGAGGTACCCCCCCCCCCCATGTTCCTTCCATTCACCACGACTACCTATTACGATTATGATTATGCTGTTGTTCATATGTAACCACATTGTAACAAGTACTAACTAATTGGGGAACTATTGTATAATAGGGACATGAAAGAGTTTGCGCCCTGTACGAATTGAGTATTGCAGTAGGTAGCGAATAGGGAATATGCAAATTTTTGTTAGAATTTGGATTATACGGAGATTTTACTCAAGGGCGGAGTTGCTGACATAGGTTTTGAATTCACTTATCAGGAAATACATGTTCATTTCTGATATGATGGTATCAGATTTGTCTACTATTTATTGCACATGTGATGTAATGCTAGTTAAGCCTTTATCTGTGTAATCACTTACAACATCACACCAAAGATATACTCCAAACATATGTGGTCGACATTACCGTCCTGACAACATGAATTTTAGAGCAGGTTTCTGAATTAGCCCATTCATCTTAGTGATTGGCATTATGGCTGGCCAAGCATGCTATATTTTGTAAGCCGTCATTTTCAAATCCTATTATACTCTGCAACTTTGAAATGCTATAAATGGGTACTGTAAAACTAATTCACAGATTTATTATGATTAATTGATTACTCATTTCATGTTTATCTGTTTCCTTGACTGTTATCAGTCTACTTTTTTATCAGTTATTTTTTATTGTGGCTAAACATGTGTTTATATAATGGTAATATTTTATACCTTTTATAACTGTAACTGCGGATGCTGGGACTTGTTCCATTTACCATGGTATTGAAACATTGAGATGATTATGGTAGATTCTCACTCTTGGAGTTGGCACACATGTTTTCCTTTATACATCTGCATGAGTTTATCTTACATCTGAAAAAATAAATGTCAAATTATTGTCAAGTGGAACCTATCCTGTCATAGTCGGTAGAATAAGTATTTTATTTGTCTCCGGATGAGTCAACTATGCTAGAAAGATAAAGAAAAAAAAGGTTTTACTACAAAAAAGGATTTTCTTTTTACGACAGGCTTTTGTTTGCTTGATTAAACTCTAGGTATTTAAAATTTTGTAAAATTGTAGTACCTTTTTTGGAGATATTTCAAGTTATGTTGGGGGGGGGGGGGCGGAGGGCTGTTCCATGCTGTTATTTTGCTTACTCGACTGACATCTTACGTCACTTGGAATTTATGATTTTATGAACAACCACACATGTGTTTAAAACAATATTTATTCTACACAGTGAAAAGAAAAGAACTCAAGAACTGGCTGAATGCATGTTAATTTGTGTTGAGCTTGATTTTTTTAAGAAGCAGCTTAATGGCAGTAAATAAATGATTTTAATTAGTAGTTGCAACTTGCAAGCTCTGCAGGATATATCATTAGCACGAAGCACCACTTTTCGTAGTTTTCTTTTGTTTTTCTTGATAGCATACTCATAAATTGTTTATTGTTTCAAATTCCAAATTTTCATTGCAAACCATTCACATCATATTTTCTAGCGCTTAAGTAATAATATACTAATAGTAATCTTGCTTTTTAGTATATATGATATGCTGAAATAAACTTGTCAATACTTTTTGTTGATTCCTTGAAGTAGACTATGCTTTTTACTATTTGTACAGAGGTACGATTATTTGTATGGATTTTAACAGACTTTATTAATGAATGAATTGAGCCTTAATGGCACTTAGTATCAGAATGATGTTTAACTACCACCCTCTCCTTGATGAGTGATGACTATACGGCACGCTGGTGGAACAGGGTAATCAGGTAATGTCCAGCCACCACCATCACTGGCTGCTAGTGCAACGCATATGGTGGCGGATTATCCATCATTTGACCAATATCTGTCATCTCAAATTCATTAGTCATAACCTTCTTAAAATCATCGAACATACCAGGGTTGTTTCCGGTAAAGATCATGTCATCCACGTACAAGCACACGATCATAATATCTCCTCCTGAATTTGTTTTGGTGTAGAGTGCGTGCTCGTACGGACTCTTCACAAAACCATTCTTCTGAAAGTATTCATCAACCCTTGTGTTCCATGCTCTCGGGGCTTGTTTCAACCCGTATAGTGCTTTCTTTAGCCGGTAGACTTTATCTTCCTTGCCTTTCTGAACATATCCAGGAGGCTGCTCAATGTAGACTTCTTCTTCGAGATAACCATTCAGAAATGCTGACTTGACATCCATCTGATAAATCTTCCACTGGTTCTGAGCCGCAATTGCTGTAAGAAGTCTGATGGTATCAACTCTTGCAACTGGTGCGAATACCTCATCGTAGTCAATGCCATATCTTTGCTTGTAGCCTTTAGCAACTAGCCTCGCCTTGTATTTTTCCACTTCACCATCCTGATTGGTCTTTGTCTTGTAGACCCATTTGACACCAATTGCTTTGTGTCCTTCTGGAAGACTTGTAAGCTCCCAAGTATCATTCTTCTTGATAGCACCAATTTCTTCATCCATGGCTTTATTCCATTTGCTTTCTTCAGAAGCTTCCTCGAATGTAACTGGATCACATTCATCCATTAAACAAAACAGTGAATAATCAAAGGTAGTTTGTACCGGACTTGTTGCTTCATAAATACTATTCAGACTCCGCATTTTTCAGGGTACTCCCCCTAACTGCTGCTACTGCTGCTTCCTGAACTCGATGGTGTCGAGGCAGGGTTTGCTGATTGGGGCTTTGTGGAGGAGTTGGATCATCATCTCCACCATCTTCTATGTTGGAGTCATCACCGTCATCATCATCATCATCATTAAAGAATAAGCCTGCAACTTTTCTTTCTTCCTCGCTCCATCTCCAATAATCAGATTCATCGAACTCAACATCTCGAGAAATGATTAATTTCTTCGTGAGGGGATTATAGAGTCTGTACGCCTTGCTCCTTTTGTCATATCCGGAAAAAATGCATTTCTCACCTTTGTCATCCAACTTCTTTCTTTTTTATCTGGAACATGTGCATATGCAATGCACCCAAAAATTCTGAGATGTCCAACTGATGGTTTGCTACCACTCCATGCTTCATTTGGAGTTTTGTTCCTGACACTTTTTGTTGGACAGCGATTTAGCAAATAAACTGCACATAAAACGGCTTCAGCCCAGAAAGTTCTTGGCATGTGCTTTGCTTTCACCATACTCCTTGCCATGTCCAGAATGGTACGATTCTTCCTCTCTGCAACGCCATTCTATTGTGGAGTATATGCGGTTGTCAACTGATGATTTATTCCATGTGCTCGGCAGAAGCTTTTGAACAAGTTTGAAGTGTACTCGCCTCCTCTGTCTGATCGAAGTACCTTCAAATAATGGCCACTTTGCTTTTCTGCCATAGCTTTGAACTCCTTGAATTTATCAAGAGCCTCCGCTTTTTCTTTCAAGATATATACCCAACTTTTCCTGCTGAAATCATCAATAAATGTTAGGTAATACATGTTTCCTCCAAATGATGCAATATCAAATGGACCAGCTATATCCGTATGAACAATCTCCAACGGCCATCTAGCTCGCCATGATTTTCCAACTGGAAAGCTTTGTCGGTGTTGCTTCCCTTTAACACATGCTTCGCACAACTGATTTGGTTAATTGATTTCTGGCAAACCATCCACCATCTTTGTCCTTGACAATAATTTCAAGCCAGTAAATCCAAGATGACCAAATCTCAAGTGCCATAACCACGAGTCATTTTTAATGACTGACTTCAAACACTTCTGCACAGTTGTCTGCATATCAAGTGTGAAGAGACGATTCTTTGACATCTCCACGTTTGCAATTAATTCTCTAATCTGATTTCTGATGATAAGAGAATTATCCTGCATCTGTATGTTATATCCCTTCTCCACAAGTTGTCCAAGACTGATGATATTACTTTTCAAAGCAGGTATATAATAAACATCATTCATATACTTTATATCACCTCTCTTTGTCACAATCGTAACAGTGCCTTTTCCTTTGACTGGAATTTTTGACGAGTCACCAAAAGTAACTTCTCCACTGATGGTGCTGTCTATCTCCGTAAATAATTCCTTGTGGCCACACATGTGGTTGCTGGCTCCCGAATCAAGATACCATGTATTCTTCTTGCCTTCGTCATCTCCTTTGTAAGTGAGGAACATAGCGGAACCCACATCTTTGTCTTCTCTTGCTGCTGCAAAATGACTCCTTTCTTCCACCTTCGGTGATCTACACTCGTAACTGAAGTGACCATATTTGTTGCAATTTTAACATTGTAATTGAGACTTGTCACCTCGTTGTTGGAATCCGCCTCTTCCTCGGCCTCTGAAATTTTGACCGCGACCAGATGTTTGATAGCCTTCATTATTCTGGCCTCTACTGAACGTCTGTCTTCCACGTCCTCGTCTACCTTGATATCCACCTCTATAGCCACCTCTGCCATGTGAAGAGCTGCTATTGCCAGAACTGTCACCGATGGATACTTTACTTTGCAACGCCTTTTCCAAATGGCTTGCATCATCATATTGGTTCATCCGCTGCTCATGCGCTTGAAGTGAACCAACCAGCTCATCAATCATCATATTGGTTCATCCGCTGCTCATGCGCTTGAAGTGAACCAACCAGCTCATCAATTGAAATTGTGGACAAATCTTTCGACTCCTCGATAGCAGTAACAACAAAATCAAATTTTCTTGTTAGTGAGCGGAGGAGCTTTTCCATGACCCGAACATCATCGAGACTTTCGCCATTTCTTTTCATATCGTTTGTCACCGTTTTCAAACGCGTAACATATTCACCGATATTCTCTGAAGTCTTCATTTTGATATTTTCAAATTCGCCACGAAGAACTTGGAGCCGCACCTTTTTTACTTTCTCGACACCTTGGAATGATTGTTGTAAAATCTCCCACGCCTCTTTTGCTCTCTTTACATTTGAATTTTTTTCGAAGGTGGATTCGTCGACACCTTGAAAAATTGTGTATAACACCTTGTTGTCTTTTTTCCGAATTTCTTTTAACTCCGTCTTCTCGGCATTAGGAAGTGCTGCTTCAGCGGTAGCATTTTCGGGCTCGCTATAGCCGCTTTCAACGATATCCCAATTATCGTACGAACCGAGTAACACCTTCATTGGGATACTCCAGTTTCCATAATTTGTAGCCGTCAACTTTGGAATATTTTGTTGCACCATATTCGCCATTTTGTTTTCAAAAAATATCTTTGCACAGTATAAGTGAACAGTACCGTATGTATGAATAGTACCGTATGAATAGTGTCGTACAGTATCCGTGAATAGTACTGTATGAATAGTACTTCGTCTTCTACGGCGTGAACAGTATTTTCCGGCAGGAATAGTGACCGGAATTTTTTTCCAGAAATTTGCCAATTTCTTTTCCGAACGAAACCTTAGCTCTGATGCCACTTGTTGGAAACGTGATAAGCTTAAAGTCAATATATGAATTTAATATGACTCAATAAACATAAACTGTATATCCTTTTATTTCACACAATATAATGTATATATAGAACTACAATTTTCACTCCTGCAAATATAGAGCTTCGGCTCTCTTTTCTTCTCTCTGTAATACATCACCTTGCTATGTTTCTTTTTGTTTGTGTTCAACTTTTACATGCAGTGGGGAAAGCCTATTTATAGGCTTTAGCAACTAACATACACATCATGCCTTACATCACCTTCACTAATTTCCTTATTCAAACTTCAACTTAAGCCTACTATAACTTTACTGCAAGCCTACCATTCTAGTTACTTATCCAAGTTTGTTTTGTTTTCTTAGCCTTCTTATTTGAATTCAAAGATTCATCTCTTCTAGGAGGGTTGAATTCTAACAATGTCTTACTTTCTTGGAGTCGAGGTGAAGCAAAGCAAAAATGGGATTTTTATGTCTCAGAAAAAATATGCCGAGCAGATTTTAAGCAAGTTCAGAATGGAAGATTGCAAGCCGGTGAGCACGCCCGCAGAAACGAGCATAAAACTCAGTAATGATTCAACAAGGGAGTCGGTAAATCCGACATTGTTCAAAAGTTTGGTTGGAAGTCTGAGGTACCTAACTTTCACTCGTCCAGATATCATGTATGCAGTTGGACTAGTTAGTAGGTACATGGAGAAGCCGAATCAAGATCACTTCATGGCAGCTAAAAGAATTTTGAGGTACATTAAAGGTACACTTGATCATGGTCTGTTTTACACGCATTCTCAAGATTCAAAATTAGTTGGCTACTCAGATAGTGATTATGGTGGTGACTTGGATGACGGGAAAAGCACTTCAGGATATGCTTTTCATATCGGTTCGGCGATATTTTCGTGGTCATCAAAGAAGCAACAAACAGTTGCTCTCTCAACATGTGAGGCAGAATACATGGCAGCAGCAGCGTGCGCATGTCAAGCTATGTGGCGGCTACATATTGGGCGAGTAAAATCTTGCGAAGAAGGATCCGGTTAGAATATACGTGGATAACAAATCTGCTATTTCACTTGCGAAAAATCCAGTGTCACACAGTCGAAGCAAGCACATCAATATTAAATATCATTTTATTCGAGAACAGGTGAACGATAAACTCGTGGAATTGGTGCATTGCAGGACTGAAGAAAATTTAGCAGATATTTTCACGAAGCCGTTGAAGCCAGAGTTATTTCACAACATGAAGATGAAGCTTGGAATGCAAAGTCGGGTTTGAGGGGGAGTGTTAGAATTCAACCCTCCTAGAAGAGATGAATCTTTGAATTCAAATAAGAAGGCTAAGAAAACAAAACAAACTTGGATAAGTAACTAGAATGGTAGGCTTGCAGTAAAGTTATAGTAGGCTTAAGTTGAAGTTTGAATAAGGAAATTAGTGAAGGTGATGTAAGGCATGATGTGTATGTTAGTTGCTAAAGCCTATAAATAGGCTTTCCCCACTGCATGTAAAAGTTGAACACAAACAAAAAGAAACACAGCAAGGTGGTGTATTACAGAGAGAAGAAAAGAGAGCCGAAGCTCTATATTTGCAGGAGTGAAAATTGTAGTTCTATATATACATTATATTGTGTGAAATAAAAGGATATACAGTTTATGTTTATTGAGTCATATTAAATTCATATATTGGCTTTAAGCTTATCACGTTTCCAACAATGTTAGAATATCTGATATGCAGAAATTATATAGATAGAAGAGAATTTGTATATATTCTGATGATTTTACATGAGAGAAAGAGATCCTATATATAGAACACTTAATACCCCAAAGTCTAGAGGTGCCTAACATTACCCTAATAGTCATAGACGGTGCCTAACATAGAAGCCTAATATTGTTGACATTTTGACACTCCCCCTCAAGTTGATGCATATATATCACTCATGCCCAATTTGCCAATAAGTGGATGAAGCATCTTCTGATTTAAACCTTTGGTAAATATGTCAGCTATCTGGTCCTCCGATCTTACAAAGTGAATACCAATGGTATCATTCTTGATTGTCTCTTTTATGTAGTGTCGATCAATTTCGATATGTTTGGTCCGATCGTGTTGAACTGGATTATGTGCAATGGCAATAGCAGCTTTGTTATCACAATGTAGCTTCATTGGAGTTGCAGATGCAAGACCCAATTCTTCTAGGAACAATCTTATCCACAATAATTCACGTACACCTTTAGCCATAGCTCTATATTCTGCATCAGCACTAGATAAGGCAACCACATGTTGTTTCTTGCTTCGCCAAGTTACCAAATTGCCACCAACAAATGTACAATATGTTGAAGTAGATCGTCTATCGTCTTGACATCCGGCCCAATCTGCATCTGTATAGCTTTCAACCCCAAGATGATTGTTTTTAGTAAACATTACTCCTTTTCCAGGAGCAGCCTTAAGATACCTTGATATCATATAAACTGCATCCAAATGTGGTTGACGAGGATCATGCATATACCTGCTAACAATTCCCACTGCATATGATATGTCTGGCCTTGTATGTGCAAGGTAGATTAGTCGACCAACTAACCTTTGATATTGAGATTTCTCGACAATTTCACCAGCATCTCTACAAAGTTTATGATTTGCTTCTATTGGAGAATCTGCAGGTCTACATCCCAACATCCCCGTTTCATTCAGAAGATCCAGTGTATACTTCCGTTGTGAGAGGAAGATACCACCTGGACTTCTCATCTCGAATTCAGAGGCAAGCTTGCGTTTAACATTAGCAATCTCACAGGTGTCGTTGCCGGTGATCACAATATCATCGACATAAACAATCACCACTGTGATTTTTTCATCTCGTCTTTTTACGAACATGGTGTTATCTGAGTTGCTCTGTTTGTAGTCAAATTTAATCATTGCTCCCTGAAATTTGCCAAACCAGTCCCTTGGAGACTGTTTTAACCCATAAATAGTCTTCTTTAACTTGCATATTTTCCCAATGGTCGCAGCTGTAGAAAAACCCGGTGGAATATCCATGTAAACCTCTTCTTTCAGGTCTCCATGTAAGAATGCATTTTTTACATCCATTTGCTGGAGTTCCCATCCAAGATTTGCTGTACATGATATCAAGACTCGAATAGAGGCCATCTTTGCCACTGGAGCAAAAGTTTCCTGATAATCAATCCCGTAAGTTTGAGTATACCCTTTTGCTACAAGTCTTGCTTTGTACCTATCAATCAGCCCATTAGGTTTCTGTTTCACAGTGAATACCCATCTGCATCCTACTACCTTCCTTCCAGCGGGAAGATGAGTTAACTCCCAAGTGCCATTTTGTTTTAAGGCATTCATTTCCTCTATCATAGCATCTTTCCATTTAGGATCACATAAATCATCCTGCCAAGTATGCGGAACAAAAACACTAGACAAGGATGACACAAAAGCAAGTGAAGATGGAGATGATGCATTATAAGATACAAAGTTTGTGATAGGATGGTTAGTGCAAGAACGTACACCCTTTCTTATAGCAATAGGAAGATCTAGAGTAGGATCAAGAGTATTACCAGTTTCTGGCTCAGATGCAGGATCTGTCTCGAGGTCAGAGGTCTCTGGATGCGGTAAAGTGGTGATATCATTTATTTTCCGCCGGGAATATGTAATCAAATCTGGCATATCCAACCTATTTAGATCATCTGACTCTTTACTCGTAAGTGGAGGAATAGATGACCTGTTTGAGCTAGTGTTTGGAACATTGATGAATGGAAGGAATTGAGACTCCTCTATCGCTTTACTATCATGACTGTGTCGGTTAATCTCCCCCTGAAGCAAGGAGGAGGATCCGGGAGAGAAGTAAGAAATAGACTCCCAGAAAGTAACATCGTGACTGACATATGTGCGATGTGACGGAGGATGATAGCACTTATACCCCTTTTGAGTTGGTGTATAACCAATGAAAACACAGCGGAGAGCACGAGAATCAAGTTTATCCCGAGAGGGAGAATGATTATGAACAAAGCATACACTCCCAAATAACCGAAGAGGCAATGGATGAGACGAAGGTGCAGGAATAAAGGACAACGGTGTTCTGAATTGTAGTACACTTGAAGGGAGACGGTTGATCAGATATGTAGCAGTCATGACTGCCTCACCCCAAAGATATTTAGGGACATGCATAATTAATATGAGGGACCGTGCTACCTGTTGTAAGTGACCAATTTTCCTTCCAGCAATTCCATTTTGCTGAGAGGTTTTAACACATGTAGTTTGATGAATAATACCCCATGTGTCCAAATAAGATGTAAACATTCCGGCATACTCGGTACCATTATCACTTCGCAAAATTTTAACAGAGGCATTGAATTGTGTTTGAATCATGTGGTGAAAGGATTTAAAACATCCGAATACTTCACTTTTGTGTTTAAGAAGGTATACAAAAGTAAGTCGAGAATGACAATCAACAAAGACAATAAACCACCTATACCCATCATGTGTAGGATGACTAAATGGACCCCAAACATCAGTATGAATAGTAGAAAATAGAGTAGGACTTCTCTTATTTCTAGATGGATAAGATGACCTTTTATGTTTTTTTGCTAATTCACATGGTTCACAAAAAAATTCATCCTTTTTACATTTTGATGCTAAATTCGGAAAGAGATGTGACAGAACACCAAATGAAGGATAACCTAAGCGTTTATGCCATTGATACAAGGACTCTAAACTGGGATTAGATTTAGATGAAACCTGATAACTTGCCGATGGCGAAACAGAATTTCCTTCCATAATATATAGGCCATCTACCACTTTACCACTGCCAAGGACCTTGCCTGTTGCCAGATCCTGAAACACACAGTGAGAAGGGAAAAAAGTTACTGAACAATTAAGTTTTTTAGTAATTTGATGAACCGATAATAAATTCACCGATAAGGACGGAACATGTAAGATAGATGATAGAGGTAGTGAAGGGAGACAGTTGGAAGTGCCACATCCGTGAACGGGCACATGAGTTCCATTGGCAACACGAACACTCTCTGTTTTATTAATCAAGTGATATGACTGCAGTAAACTGGAATTTCCAGTCATATGTTCTGACGCTCCCGAGTCAATGATCCATGAATTAAGTGAACTGTGAGAGACAGACAAGAAATACTCGAATGAAAAGTATTTGTCGGTTCAAATGAGGCTGCAGTCTTCAACTTTATATCAGAAACCAACTGTCGAAAAAACTTGAGATCCGAAACAGTTAGGCCAGAGTGAGTTCCAGAAAAATCCTCTTTCATCATGCTAAATAAATCCGGAATAAAATACCCGAAAGATAATTATTCAACAATTATAGTCAAGTCTTAACTTGAACTAAATCATTATTAATTTAGCAAATTTATGCTAAATTTGGAAGCACTAGTTGTGTTTTAATCCTGGGCCCAGTTGTGTATATAAACCCAATAACATAAATAAGACCCAATACCAGTTGTATTGGTAGCCGCCGTGTCTCTTGATAAGAACCCAATCCTTGTATTTGTGACAAGTTATTGGTAAGAGGCAGTGAGAACGACAATTATTGGTGATCAAAGAGATGAGTTGGACCCTGTACAAGAATTATTGTCGATGGTAGATTCAGTACAACACGCACAAACATATATATATATATATATATATATACGTGTATATAATGATTTGTATCAATTGTACGTGATGGAGAAGGTGTTATCACGAAAAGACTGGGCTAGAAGAGACGAACAACTCTCTCTGAAGAATCGTTGCCGGAAAACGCCTGAAAGAGGGCCCACGCGCCGGCGTGTGGCGCGCGTGGTGGCGACCTGCCGCGCGTGTGGCGGCGCGTGCGGGCGCGTGGCTGCTCGTTTTGCCTCTCGAAAAAATCTTGTTGGTCGTCTTTCTGAGCCTGATATGGTGGTATATTTGGATGTTTGTTTTGGTAGGTTTTTATTTTCTGATTTCTCAATGAAATTCAACTTGGTTCTTGGTTTTCTTGAAAAATTTGGAGCTCGGTTGTAATTTCTGATAATTCCATGCTACACCCTCTCTGATACCATGTTAGAATATCTGATATGCAGAAATTATATAGATAGAAGAGAATTTGTATATATTCTGATGATTTTACATGAGAGAAAGATATCCTATATATAGAACACTTAATACCCCAAAGTCTAGAGGTGCCTAACATTACCCTAATAGTCATAGACGGTGCCTAACATAGAAGCCTAATATTGTTGACATTTTGACAATTACACACTGCTTCCTAGTTACCAGGGATGCAGTATTCCTCATGCCTGTGACTGGTTTGAATACCTTGACCTGTATAATAAAATTCTCTCCATACAAACAAAATTTCCAGGCCACCTTTAGCCTTTCTCGCGGTTAACAATCTGATACTCTGCCTCTATTTCTTGCAATGATCTGTTATGTGTGGAAAAGAAGACCAGCAACGGAAATATGAACCTTTTCGACAACCTTATTACTAAAGACGTCTTTGAGCTGAGAGCTGATATAACATTTAAAATTGAAAGTTCCTTCAAGAGTAAACCTAAACCGGTGGGTTCCATTCTAGGTTAGATCTAGAGCCGCAGCATCTTTCTAGATGACTTGTAAACTTAAGTTTGCATGTCTAGTAACGATTAAGGAGTAGTTGCCTTCTAATTTGATGGCTTTTAAAATGCTAGTCTTGTAAATTTACGTTGTGGCCAAGTGATTGTTTGGAGTCAAATTTACGTACATGCATCTTTCTGTTGGAACATTTTCTTAAATCCATTTAAGTCTGCTTACAGAGACTTGTTCATCTTTCAGGCGGAAATTGCTAGACAGGAATTAAGATTAAAGACTGAAAGAGAAAACCTTGAGAAAGAGAAGAGTGTTTTAATGGGAACAGCATCTAATCAGGATAACCAAGATGGAGCTCTTGAAATCACAGTAAGTGGTGAGAAGTATCGATGCCTTAGGTTTTCTAAAGCCAAGAAATGAGGCATTTTGAAAATACAGGATTATGGATTGGTTTATGACTCTCGATTGTTTTACCTGGAAGCTTACATCAATTTAATTCATCATCAAAAAGTAGTTCTCATGCAACACTGTCTACCTTCTAGTTGTATATGATTTACGCACTTTGCTTCTAGGCTGATTGCAACATGTAAACAAAATGGCAACTTTGTTTTGTATGCTACATATCTTTTCAAATATTGCCATGTATCATCGATGTAAGTTTCAGTCTGTTTGTTGATATGATACAAGTTTCAGTATATTTGTTTACTATTGTTGATATGATACAAGTTTCAGTCTATTTGTTTAAATAGATTCACACTTTGTTATACGTGATTTTTAAGCGTGAAATGGTACAGGAGTGGGATACAACTTACGACTGCTGTGTTTCCAAATCTATGCAGTCCTGTACTCGGACATCATTGTTTGTGATTGACTACCGAAATTACATATTATTCATTTCTAAATTCTAATAGAGTCATTCTGTTCGCTTGAATTTGTATAATTTTAATTCGATAAACTGTTAAATTTTGTTTCTCAGTTTTATTTAATACATGATATTATATGATATTTTATGTAAATTACATTTACATAAATTCATCAATTAAAATTTTTAAAAATGTTACACCATGCCGTCTCAATAAGATCTGTTTTCTTTTTTTGGTGCGTTGTCTCAGTAGGATCTGTGATAGAACTGAGTACTATGTCATTTCAATCTTTCTGAAAAAGCTTGTAGAAAAACCAAGGTTATGGCCTACTAGAATTCCAAATTTGAAGTTACAAATTATTCATGCACTTCTCCACCAGTCACAATGGCCTTCAGTTTTCAGTTTTTCATAATATATAAATCGACGTAATAATCATATTCATAAGATATATGTCATGCCTTGACAAGTAGATTTTCTAGTTTTTGTATGTTTTTGTGTTTTTTTGTATATTTGAATAAGAAGAACAGTAATCTAAGCAAGAAAACAAGAGAATTGAGATAGAGATAGAGAGAATCAGAAACACAGAGAGAGAGATTAGACAGAATTGTAGAAGAAAGCTAGGGTTTGTAGCTAGCTTGCACAGGAAGATAAGAATTTAGAGAGAGATTTCAGTTAGAAACCCTAGGAGAGAGAAGATAACAGAATAGAGAGAGAAAGAGAGAAGTGGTGGGAAACATCCCATTTTCATATCATTTCATTCATAACTGAAAATGTAACCATATGAGTCTATTTATAGAGCTCATTGTAATACAGACATGTAAAGACCAAAGTACCCCTGGCCACTACTACTACTGCTCATATTAATACTACTACTCATACTAGTACTAATCCTGACAATCCTTCCCCCTTAAGAAACAATCATGTCCTCATGGTTGATTTTTTACTTGGTACAACTAATCTTCTTGCAAAGTTGGCCTCATACTACAACTTGGATATCCTCCTGGATCAAATATGGTGATTGTATTATTTTTCCTTGAGGCCTATTGATCTTCAAGTCTCAATACTCTTCCAGGTTTACCTTGTATTCCATCTGAAATTTCAATCTGAACCACAAACTTAGGATTCCCCTGCCACTGTCCAGGTTGGCCACAAACAGAGTTTTTTAATGTAACTTTCTCCGGCTTCACTTCTTCAATGTTGATCCTGTCTTTGAACATCATATTAATAACTTCTGAATGATCTTCTTGAACAAAACCACCTGGATCAAAGATAATCATGCTCTTCTTAGCAAGACTAGACTTCTTTTCCAAACCAAAAGTTATTCTTAGACTAGACTTCTTAGACTTCTCTGGAACATGAAGCTCTGGTTTAAGTTCTTTTGGCTTGTCCAAGCCTTCCTTGAGAGCAGATACTGCCTGAGTTGAGGTTATTCTTAACTCAGATTCCTCTATTATCTCAGCAGGTATCTTCTTTGGCACAAATTCAAGCATTGCAGTAGAATCCTCAAGTCCCATTAACCTATACATTTCAAGTATACCTGGTCTCATAACCATGCACTTGTATTTCCACCTTCATTCCAACCCTTATAGAATCAACATAATGTTGATTTATCTCATAAACAACTTCATTACTCTCTTCACCAACTCCTTGAATCCCATTATCAGCTGTTATATGGTGCACATACCCACCAGGATCAAATATAATCATTTTATTCAACAACACAAAATTACGAGCTGTGGGACTTTTTCTGCCCCTCTGGTGGTTATCCAAGTATTGTGCATCATCTTCTGGTGACATTAGGGATAGGAAAACTTCCTCACACACATCTGGCAGACTGTCAAAGTCTTTTAGGTTTGAAAATTCTTCGAACTCCTCTGATTTTTCATTTATGCAGATCTCAGATTGTAGAGTATGAGGTGAGTCTGAATTGCCACTTCCTAGTGCTGCTAAGATGAAATCCTGTTCTGGCCAGCACTCTTGATCCTCCCCTGGATTTTCATCATAGATAGGCTCCACTTTATAAGTTTCCGGAGCCACATCAACATCTGAATCCTGTGCCTTATATCCAATGCCAAAATCAGCCAACTTCTGCTTACAATCAAAGACTTCTGAGTCTTCTTCATCATAGACGGGTTTTTCATCATATATAGGCTTCCTTGTATGAATTTCCTAAGATGCATGAGCATTTTCTCCCTCTGTATGGTCTGGCCATTCCTGTGTTTTATTGCCTATGCCACAAGCTAACTGGTGCTCATAATCCTGTGAACATTCAAAGACTTCTGCTCCTTCAAACGTAGGAAATCTCAACTTAAGGTGGAGCTGCAAGTTTCCTGAATTCTTGGAACTAGGCCTGCTGTAGTTACTTTTCTTGTCACTCTGCTAGCCAAGAGGACTTGTAAAATCTTCATCAATCATTTTAACTTTTATACTCATGATATCTTCCATCTTTTGTCTAGCTATCTATACTGTAACTTCTAAATTCTGCAGTTTCTGATTTGTTCCTTCTCTGTGAGCTAAAAACTGCTGGTGTACACTCCATACAGCCTCATTGAAAGTTTTATCTCTTTTCTCAAACACTACTGAATCCATCAGCAGTTGACAACTTTGCTTTATGCACAAACTTACTTAAAGTCCTCTACAATCTCCTACTTCCCAACTTAGCCCACAGAAACTCAGATCAATACTTTTGACACTACTTGTACCGAGGATAACTACAATGGACAAGCTATAGTCTACCTTCTCACAATCACTTTATCAAACACTATTGAGTGCACAAATCTTACTGTATTGAATTACTATTACTAATCAGTAGATCACCAACACTCACTCTTCACAACACTGCAAATCTCAATCTCAGCCATATCACAGCTATTTCACAACTGCTATCCACTTCACAAATTCAACAGTAATTCACCGAATTAAATCACTTCAGTGCACACTACCACTACAGTGTTTCCACACTTCTGCTAATCAATCAAGTCACCAGTATTTAACTCCTTCAGCAACACACCAACTCACAGACTCAATGACTTCGAAATCACTTCTTTCAATAATTCAACAAACACCTGGAGTGCTCAACTACTAATATACAGTTGATTACCCAAATTTCCCTCTCAACACAACAGATCAGAGAATCTAATTCAACACACAGCAACACAGAATATCCAATAATAGTTCATTCTCTCAAGCAGTATATCAAACACCTTCTGTCCACTTAACTAATTCTACTCAGAGATCACAACAGTTCTCAACAGTTACATCAATACTCCACACAATTACTTCACCAAACCACAGAACAACTCAGATTCAACAATTCAACACTGAAATCAACAGCAATTCCTCAACTCCATTTCGAACAACAGTATGTGCACAGAAACATAGTTTTTATGCTACTAGCAACACCAAAACAGAAGTAAACTTGCTATTTTTGTACTTTTCTCCAACAATTTCAATAGGATTCAACTAATAGCAAGTAAACGAACTCTAAACAGCTTAAACAACTTCCAAACTATCTACTTATAATAGTAAATCTACAGATCTGTGAGTGTAAGAACAGGACAGAGCACCTGAACTGTTTTGAACAAATCTCAGAACTTTGAGTTGCGATTACTACACTTCTTTGTTCGTTCTGCTCGCTCAGAGATGCACAACATGATGAGAGCAGTGGATTGATCGAATTTGAGATCTCTGATACCAATTTGTCATGCCTTGACAAGTAGATTTTCTAGTTTTTGTATGTTTTTGTGTTTTTCTGTATATTTGAATAAGAAGAACAGTAATCTAAGCAAGAAAACAAGAGAATTGAGCTAGAGATAGAGAGAATCAGAAACACAGAGAGAGAGATTAGACAGAATTGTAGAAGAAAGCTAGGGTTTGTAGCTAGCTTGCACATGAAGATAAGAATTTAGAGAGAGATTTCAGTTAGAAACCCTAGGAGAGAGAAGATAACAGAATAGAGAGAGAAAGAGAGAAGTGGTGGGAAACATCCCATTTTCATATCATTTCATTCATAACTGAAAATGTAACCATATGAGTCTATTTATAGAGCTCATTCTAATACAGACTTGTAAAAGACATGTAAAGACCAAAGTACCCCTGGCCACTACTACTACTGCTCATATTAATACTACTACTCATACTAGTACTAATCCTGACAATATCTCTCGGTTTAAATCATCACACCAGATGTTCCTCCTGTCAGGAAAATTAAACATATCATCACCCTCGTCGTCAGATCCCATGGAGGAGTTTCGAACATGAAGACAAACAGGTTCTCTGCATACATGAAAAATGAAAAATTGGTCTTCCTTTGAATGTCCAGCCCGATGTTAGAACAGTTGCTTCAGTATCCAAACAATTGCTGATGCAATGTCATCATCTATGTGTCTGTTCGTAACAAACAGAGCAATAAAGTTCGGCAAATGGATTCCGATATGCTTATTGATACCTCGAATACAGTCACATGTACTCCAGTCCAATTCGTCCCGTCTAAGGCCTAAGATCTCTAAATTCTTCAATTTCACGGTGAGGCTTATAAAACTATCCAAATTATGTCGCCATAGATGCTCGGGCAGCACCAGCATCTTCAAAGCAGGGCATCTAGAACAGAATTTAATTAATTAATATTAAGACTGCAGAAATCTAAAAAAAAATCAACAAGAAATGTCGGAGAAAGTTCTGTTTGATTGTTAAAGACAAATCGAATCAATCTACTACCAGTTGTTCTGAAAAATAAGTTTTTGCCAGCAAATTGGATTGCGAACTGCCTGGAGCCACGGTTTACATACAAGGAAAACATCTAGGAGGCGAGATTCTATTGGCAGTCGCCCAAGTATATTAACCAAACAATCTGTTGGCATGTCCTCCCGATATCTTTCATCTTCTGATTTATGTAATAACAGAGTGATGACAATTAGAAATAAGATCAAATTTAATTGAAAAAAATTAACTTACGATAAACGAGGATCTGGTATGTAATCATCAGCGCATTGCCACTTAATGTGTAAAAATCATGCAGAAAGATACTACTAATCCAGCAATTTATATAACTCGAACGAATAAAATAATTGTAAAGATACATATACTGATCGGGACTAACCTGCAAACTACTTTAACTTATCAGCAACTCAATAGTGGTGCCAAGAACTCTACATACGATGGTGTTATATGATAGGTACCCGCTGAAAGCCTACAGCGGGGACCCGCTGACCGCTGCCAAACCAACACCTTAACAGTACTTGCAATTTACACACGTGTCATTATATATTATCTTTACTAAAATTACTCAACTTGACAACAAATATCTTTACAAAAATACTTGTGCAAAATATCTTGGTATCTTGCTCACTAAGGCAGGGGACCATAAAGGTAGTCAAGGGAACACAAGGACATTCAACTATAGCAAAAGCGGCTGTGTTAAGATCGAGGTATGTGAGGAAGGGACACTAATCACTGTTCCAACAGTGGCTCACTGTAGCTTTAACGGCGCAACAAGTGGGCAGCCAAGTGGATAAACAGTGATTGGGAGTCCTAGCCTATAAATACCCCCGTTCTACACATAAGGTAACACACACAATTTTAGCAAGACAAACTTATTACTCATTCTCTCCCTTCACACAGATACATTCTTACCCGTTCGATTATTATTATTCCGATTACTGATTCTCACACCGGAGGTGCTTGACGGCCACCACCCCCGGGCAAGCATTATTTTGCAGATACCCAAACTCAGGTGAAGTATCCCCGGAACAGTGCTCGGAACAGTGATCGGAAGTCTCTAATCGGCCGTGAGAATTATCATTTGGCGCTAGAAGGAGGGGGCTATTTTTCTTAAAGAAAAACCCGCCACCTGCTCTACAAACACAGTAGTTACTCAAACATTAAAAACACGATACAAATCAAAACACCACTAACATACTAAATGGCTGCCATAACACCCCACCCAGATGAACAAACGCTAATAGAAAATGAAGGAAACACAACAGGTATCCCTCCGCAAAACCCGCCAATAAATCCAGTAAACTGCTTACAAATAAACCCGCCTCGGGGGGATGATCGAGAGCAAATTCTTAGCCTAAACCTCACGGGTTGCAACCAACAACAAATTGACTTGATCATGCAAATAGCCTCAGCCTTTCCCCTGACCGGACAAGGGCCACCAACAAAACAGGCAAGTTCACGTATAAACCCACATAACGACCGTGATGAGGTGGACAACCATCCCCAAAGGGCAAACTCTGCCTTCTCCCACCTAGTCTCATCACAAAATACGAATCATGAAAGGCACAATAAGAGTCACCACCCACCTGAAATATGGGAACAAAACATAAAACACAGAGATCTGAGAAAGGTGATTACCGACAAGAAAGCAGCCTACGACAAGGTGGTAGCTGAATATGAAAAACACAAACACAGAGAGCGATCCCCTATCCGCTCGAGGGAAACCGAAAGTACGCAACCGACAAACGCTGAGATGATGCGAACCATCATGGAACTTAAGAAAAAGATAGAGGGCAATAGCGAGCAAGATTTGGGCGGTACACCATTTACAGTGAGGCTAGAGGCCGAACCCCGACAAAAAGACATCAAACATCACAGCTTCAATTATTTCGACGGGCTGGGGTCCCCGGAAGAGCATCTTAGTTACTTCGACCAATTGGCTCTTCATTATGAGTACAATGATCTGACACGATGCAGTTTCTTCGCCGCGACTCTCCGCGGGAACGCCCAAAGATGGTTCTGTAGAATGTCCGCCAGGTCCGTAGATACTTGGCTAGAATTCAAAAAATTGTTCCTAAACAAGTTCAAAGCAAACCAGCAACACGAGGTTCATACCGTGTTCCTCGAAACCATCGCACAACACAACGGAGAAACTTTGCAAAATTACATTGATCGCTTCAAGGAAGCCGTCAACAAGGTTGTTTGTGTTAACGAAACAGAGGCGTTGGTCCATTTGAGAAGAGGCCTTAACCCCTACGAATGCGAAAAATACGTATGCCGCCTCATGGAAACAAAACCCACCACTCTAGCAAAGGCATATGACTTGGCATCCCAAGCTATCAACGAAGCCGAGTCTCTAAGCGTGCTGAAACAATCCAGAGCTCCACCCACCTCAACACCATACTTTCAAAGGGAAAGGTTCACATCTTACCAAAGACAAGCACCTATTTTACATCAAGTACAAACCACTCATGGGCCACCACCCTCCGCCCAAGGAACTCAATCATCAACTCTGGTCAGGGACCGCCTAGGGCCAGCGAACTCGCAAAGACCGGATAGACGTCCTGAACCAGAATGGACCAAATTCACGCTCCCAAGAGCAACCATTCTAAGAGAAATCAGGGGAAAACCCTTCTATTTACCGCCAGCCCCTTTGCACTCCTCACCCGAGGATAGACCTAAAGATAAGCATTGTGACTATCATGAAACACACGGGCATTACACAGACAACTGCTTATCCCTCAAATATTTCCTAGAAAAGCAAGTAAAGGCTGGCAACTTATCTCAGTACTTGCACAGACAAGTACTTGGCCCATCCACCTCTCAAGCACACAATAAAAACATCGTACATACCGTTTTTGGCGGACAGGTCTCGCCGCCTAGAGAAGAACAATCTGTCTATACAATATCTGAGGGTCCGCCAAGAATCATTACATTTACAGACGCGGATTATGAGGGCATTAACCCAAACCACACTGAGGCACTAGTCGTATCTTTGGGTGTCGCCCATAACGAAGTCAAAAGGATCCTTGTTGACAACGGGTCCTCCGTTGATATATGTTTCAAACACACCTGGGACAGGATGAAACTAACCAATGATAAGTTAGAAACATGTCCCGACGAGACACCTCTTTATGGGTTCGGCCACAACGCCGTCCCAATAGCGGGTATAGCGAGGCTTCCTGTTTATTTTGGGGAATCTCCCAGACAAGTATGCAGAATTATCAAGTTTTATGTCATCAACACTGCATCCTCTTACAACATGATCTTGGGAAGGCCCACACTAAACATGCTAAAAGCGGTTACTTCCACCCCTCACCTCAAAATCAAATTCCCCACTTCAAACGGTATAGGAGAAATCAAAGGGGATTCAGAAACATCCAAGAGATGCTATGGCATTGCACTCACCTTGGGAAAAGCTGAGCCTAGCAACATCAACAGAGAAAAGGCACATAAAAGAAAGCAAGCAAAAAGACAAAGGCACGCTGAAAATCAACGTGCGAATAACAAAAAAAAGAAAAGAAGTACAGTTCATAGACGGGCACAACCCGCTGACAGAAGACCCACATCGCATAGATGCAAATCTCATGAAATGTCTCAAAAGGAAAGAGAAACCGCCAATAAGCCCTGCGGTACAAACAAAAAAGATAGAAGTTATACCCGGAGATGTAACCAAAAGCGTGAGTGTGGGAGCGGGTTTGGACTCAATCTTCAAAGATGGCCTCACAGATCTTTTAAGGAAATACACGGACGTTTTCTCATGGAGTCCAAAGGATATGCCAGGCATAGATGAGTCCGTGGCAATCCACAAGTTAAATGTGGACCCAGACAAAGCACCAAAAATACAAAAAAGAAGGAATTTTGCGCCAGAGCGACAACAGGCAATTGACATTGAGATTGACAAACTACTGGACGCAGATTTAATTTGCGAAGTCACCTACCCTAAATGGGTTGCAAACGTGGTACTAGTGAAAAAAGCTAACGGAAAATGGAGAATATGCGTTGATTACACGGACTTAAACGCAGCATGCCCCATAGATCCATATCCACTTCCCTCAATACACCAACTCATAGATGCAACAGCGGGTCACTTGATGTTAAGCTTCATGGATGCTTACTCAGGCTACAACCAAATCAAAATGACCCCAGAAGACAGAGAAAAAACAGCCTTCATTACACACAGGGGGTGTATTGTTACAAAGTCATTCCATTCGGACTAATCAACACCGGTGCTACCTTCCAAAAGACCATGAATAAAATCTTCGCCGGACAGTTGGGCTGAAACATGGAAGTATACGTGGATGATCTCATAGTAAAGTCTCTCTTAACAACTTCATATTTGCAAGACTTAGAAGAATGTTTCTCCACTCTCAGAAAACACAACATGAAACTCAATCCAGACAAATGTGCATTTGCCCTTGACGCAGGCAAGTTCCTTGGCTTCCTGGTATCTCACAGAGGCATCGAGGCCAACCCTGAAAAGATAAAGGCTATAATTGACATGCAACCGCCCAAGACACTGAAGGAAATACAAAAACTAACAGGGAGACTAGCCGCTCTAAGAAGATTCATAGCAAAACTAGCAGACAGATGTCTTCCATTTTTTGACACATTGAAAGGAGCAATCAAAACCAAGGCAATATCTTGGACGGATGAATGCCAGAAAGCCTTCGAAGACCTCAAAACATATCTCTCTTCTGCTCCATTACTTGTCGTCGCAGCTCCTTCAGAACCGCTGTCGCTTTACTTGTCCACCACAGATAAAGCTATAGGGGCGGTACTCATAAAAGAGGAAAATGGCGAGCAAAAACCAGTCTATTATGTCAGCCAAGTGCTCAAAGATACAGAAACCCGCTATCCAAATGTCCAAAAGTTTGCTCTAGCTTTGGTCGTAGCAAGCAGAAAATTAAGACATTACTTCCAAGGCAGACAAATCAGGGTTATCACGGACCAACCACTGAGAAAAATACTTCACAAGCCAGACTTATCAGGCAGATTGATCAATTGGGCTGTTGAACTTGGCCAATTCGATCTAAAGTACATACTAAGAACCGCCATCAAAGCACAAGCATTGGCAGACTTTGTGGTCGAATGTTCATTTTCAACAGCGGAAAAAGAAACTTCCGCAGAAACCGTAGCAACAACGGGCAACCACTGGCAACTATATGTGGACGGTTCCTCCACAAACACTCGTTGCGGAGCGGGCCTTATCCTTACTAGCCCCGACGGTTTCCAAGTCAGACAAGCCATACAACTGAACTTTAAAGCTACAAACAATCAGGCAGAATATGAGGCACTCTTGGCCGGTTTGACATTAGCAAAGAACTTACAAGTGAAAAAGATCACCATATACAGCGATTCACAACTGGTTATTCGTCAAACAGCAGGGGATTATTCAACCAAGGACAGCAACCTCAGCAAATATCAAGAATTGGTGCAAACAATGCTGACCCAATTTGAGGAATACTCTCTCGAACAGATAGATCGGGCAGATAACACAATGGTAGACATGTTGTCTAAATTAACTCAAGGGGAAAAAGTAGAAGCGGACACAATATACTTTGAGGAACCGCTCCAAGTGTAAGCAAAATGGACATCATGGAGATAAGTCCGCCGATAGATAACTGGATGAGCCCTTACATCAGTTATTTGGAAAGTGGCACACTGCCAGATGGCACACTGCCAGATGACGGTATCAAGGCTAAAATACTCAAGTTACAAGCAATAAAGTACTTCATTCAAGAAGGCACCCTATACAAAAGAAGCTTCGACTCTCCCATACTCAAATGTGTCGATGAGGAGGAAGCCTTGTATTGTATGAGGGAGGTTCATCAGGGCATTTGTGGCGACCACATGGCTGGAAAGGCGTTGGTGCATAAAATACTCAGACAAGGCTATTACTGGCCCAAAATGCACAAGGAATGCAAAAACTTCACCAAAAGGTGCCGCTAGTGCCAACTGTTTAGCAATATGTCTAGAAAAGCGCCAACCCTACCTATAGCCATTCTATCACCCATACCATTTGCCGTTTGGGGCATTGACATTATGGGACCATTCCCTAGAGCCAAAGGTGGTCTACAATACGTCATGGTCAGCATTGATTATATGACCAAGTGGGCAGAAGCAAAGGCACTTAAAAACATTACGCAAGATGATGCCATTCGTTTTGTTCGAGACCAAGTCATCACAAAGTTTGGAATTCCAGTAGTGCTTATATCCGACAACGGTACACAGTTTATGGGGTCAAAATTCACTAAGTTCCTATCTGACCACGGGATCAAACACAAGAAAGCATCTGTTTGTCACCCTCAAAGAAATGGTCAAGTCGAAGTAACCAATCGCATCATTGTCCGCGGCCTAGAAAAAAGACTAACTACATCAAAAAAGAAATGGCCGCATGAGTTACCTAATGTTCTTTGGGCTTACCGGACATCCGCCAGAACAAGCACTCGAGAGTCCCCGTTCAAGTTGGCTTTTGGCACAGAAGCCCTTGCACCAGTCGAGATTGGCTCACCATCATATCGCGCCATTAATTTTGAAGAGGAGGCAAATACTCAAGGACTTAAAACAAATCTAGATCTTCTAGATGAAACAAGGGAAGCCGCTGTTGAAAAAATGGCCGCTTACAAAGAAAAAACAAAAGAATTCTTTGGAAAAAGAGCCAGAATCAAAGCCTACGTAGAAGGCGATTTGGTTAACAGGGCAACTGAAGCATCTGACCCCAGACACACTGGCAAACTTATGCCAAAATGGGAAGGTCCTTACAAAATCATCAAAGTGTTCAGGCCATGTTCCTACAAACTAGCCCGCCTAGATGGCACTGAAGTTAACAACACTTGGCATGGCGACAAACTACGGAAATATTACCAATAGATGGCTAGACAGTCATATCTGTTTTTTAACGAAGGGAATTACGTTTTTTTAATGGAATACGTTTGCGGAAAAATTATCTACATTTACATCCAGCAAGTCTTTCAACTACAATAACAAAATTATCAAAGTCCCTAGACGGGCCAGCAACCAACTACAATAGCAAAATTATCAAAGTCCCTAGACGGGCCAGCAACCAACTACAATAGCAAAATTATCAAAGTCCCTAGACGGGCCAGCAACCAATTACAATAGCAAAATTATCAAAGTCCCTAGACGGGCCAGCAACCAACTACAATAGCAAAATTATCAAAGTCCCTAAGCGGGCCAACAACCAACTACAATAGCAAATTTCTCTTAGTCCCCTAGACGGGCACGCTAACAATTTTGAGTATCAATCTACAGGTTAGTCAAGAAAGAGACAAGTCCCCTAAACGGGCACTCCAATAATTACGAATTTCAATATGCAGTTTCGCCAAAACAAAGCTAAGGCCCCTGGACGGGCACGACAATAAGTTAAAACAACAAACTACAATACGGAATACAATGCCACATGCACTTGCTACAACAAAAGGCCAGCAATTTCAAGCCAAAACAGACAGTCTACAGAAAAATTCAACACATGAGCTAAAAAGTTGGTGCAACAGAGAACTAAAAAGAAAGGACAGCTACGTGCACCAAAAAAGATACTTTTTTATTAATAAATAAAGGATTACAAGCATGTTATTACAAGGATTGAGATCCTACATCTAAAAACCCTTCATGCCTGAGGAGCTTTCTTCTTAGCATCCACATCCTTCTTCTCAGAACTTTCACCCTGAGGAGGGGCACGAAAATGGAAGTCAATTGCATCCGTCTCCGGCGCATCTTTGGCCTCCTCCGTGGCACGAGTACGGGCTATTTTCCGAGCATGCTTCCGGAATTCTTCAGCCAAGTACAGGTCAACCTCCTCTTCGTGATGATTAGCCAGGGCTAACCAAAGATCCTCACTCTCTTTGGAAAGAGCACGCTCTCGTGCCCCAGCAAAAGGGCTGAAGAACTCATCCATCTGAGAAATATCCATACTATTGAATATAAAGAGCAAGGATTTTCTACACAAACTGAAGAAGAATATCCAAATCAAGAGCTAAACCCTCCTATTTATAGGGGGTAAAAGAAGGTTAAATTCACCACCAGTCAAAAGTTACAGTTCCCATGCAAAGAGAGGTAAAGACACAGTCAAAATATTTTGACTCCCATGCAGCATTAAATGCTCGAAACAAACTCCCACAATCAAAACTACAATTTCCAGGTAAACATTTTCCCACACATATTTACTACCAACTTTGACAAAGAAATACAAACACAAATTCGGTTATATCTTGAAGCAAATTACCAAAATATATTCAAACACAAAAATATCCTAGAGTTTGGAATTTCCAAAGTACGAGACCATATCAAGATGTTTCCAAGTCACACAGCGGACACACCCGCTGAGTGACTTCAAAACAAGTCAAAAAGAAAAAAGTTCATAGCAGAAAATTACAAAAATAAGCTAAGCCCAACGAGACCCGCTCAGTGGATCCTCTATACCCCTCAACGGCTCTGCATCTTCATCCTCACTATTATACACCACAGCAATGGCACTAAGGGGTTGGATATCAACATCAGGCACAGTGGGACTTAGAGAAGCATCAATTGTCCAATCTCAGCCACATCAGGATTCAAGACAGCATCCTCTTCATTACTTTCACTATAGGTAGCCGCTATCAGTAACAACGGAGTAACATCTACTGCAACTTCAGGGTTCTCAACGGCAACCAGGTTCTCAGTGGCAACCATCTCACTCTCAGCGGTCTGCGCGCCCATATCACCAACAACAGCATCAGACTGGCAACCAACACTCTTTCTTTCGGTCTCCCCAAGACGGGCTTTCAAGGCTCTGGCTTTACGTTTGGATTTCTTTACTTTCGACTTTAGCCTAGCCAACTCAGTTTGTAACTGAGCAACCTCGGGTGCGGTATCAGCGAGATCCTGCCTTTGCTGCACTACAGCACCGCCCGCTACCACAGTCGCATCCTTGGCGGCTTCAGCCTTTACAATCTCAGCAAACTCAGCACTATTTCTAAACTTCAATATGGCATCCGCTACGGTTGGGCGAGAATCAAGATGGGCTTCAGCATCATCACCACGTTTCTTCTCAAAACTTAGCATAGTAGTCAAGTTCTTTACCTGTTCGGACAAAGTGGCATTCTCAACCTTGAGTTCTATTTTATCCTCCGCCAAAAACTTTCGCAAATCGACACTATACTCATAGCTTGCTTTAAAGTCATTTATCTCAATTTCAATCTCGTACAAGGCCCTAGCAACGTTATCTTTCATAAATCTCTCAGCGGACAGCTCCTCCTCTAATAACTTGACTCTCTGTTTCAAAGCAATATTGCTACCACGATACATGCTACCACGAGCCATCAAGCCTGTATACATGCATTGATTCTACAAAAAACACAAACACAAAAAACAAACACGTCAACAACGGACATAACCAGAAATAAACTACATAAACTATCAAAAAATTACATACCCGTGCAGCATATTTTTGGGATAGCCGACACATCCGCTCCCAACTCAACTCATTCATCCTCACAAGATCATCATCAGTCATGGAATCAACAGTGAAGGTGTTAGGCCCCGACTTAAAAAGAAATCCATAACCAGGCCTGGCTCCAACTTCTGCATCATTCACTTTGTCATCACTGCTTGTGTAATACACTATCTCCTCAGAAGCATCTCCGACATCCTCAACATCATCGTCAGCATCATCCTCACCATCATCCTCAGTATCATCCTCAGCATCATCCTCAGTATCAACACCATCAGAATCATTCTCAACGAGTTGCTCCATGACTTGGTTTTCCAGAACAGGCTCGCTCACCTTGGTAGGCTCAATACGTCTACGTTTCGAAGTACTAGCCTCCATAACAGCCTTGCGTTTTGACCGACGAAGAGGAACTTGCTCCAAAGTTTCACTAGCGGTATCTTTCGCTCCTTCCACCGCTACCTCCTGTTCTTTCACAGCGGACAACTCCTCCCCAGTATCAACATCCACAATGACTTTACTCCCACTAGCAACCACCTTAGCAGGAGCAACAACCGAACCCCGCTCCTCCCTTTGAATAGCAGCCCTTACACCTAGAGAACGAATATCAAACTCATCATCAGTATCCGTCACCATATGAGAAACAAGTGTCCTCCTTGCCACAGCACCCGTACTTTCAGCCTCAGAATCAGCCGCAACGACCCTTTCAACGGACGGCTCTTTCTCAGCGGCAACATCCCTCTCAGCGGACCTTTTTTTCTCAGTGGATTCATCGTCCTCAGCGATGTACTCATCCCCTTGGGCATCTTGCAGATTTTCCTCAAATGCATCATCCCTTTCTCTAGCAGTAGCACCACCTAACAGCTCCTCAGACAGATAATCACCCTCAAAATTTACATCATCATCACCAACTTCCTCAGACAAATCCTCCTTAGAAACGGACTCTTCAACAGCGGTATCAACCTCAATAGGGGCAGAAGTTTGACCAACCTCGACATTACCGGAGAGATCAAAAGCATCTAAGATATTATCAACAGCAAATAACCCGGCACGAACCCGTTTAGGTCTTGGTGGCACGGTAAGCATGAAGTCAACATATAACTTGGCCTCGGTCAAACCCAGAGTTGGGTGTAGATCTAGCTCTTGCTTACGCGGATCCAACACTACAAAAGTAAAGAAAAACAATGTCAGTTACAGAACACGGCAAAAACCGGCAAAGTCTAGAAAAGAAACTTACAACAATTCCTTCTCAAATCAGCCGGGTCGATCAAGTTATTCTCTGTCCATACTTCACCCATTACCTTCACAAGCCCAACAAGGACGTCCATTTCATTACGGCTAAGCCAACTTCGGTTCACTTTGTAAGCACACTCAACCTTTTTTGTAAAGTTCCTCTGCCAAGCGAACTCTCCACCACCAATTATCAGAAACTCCTCCTGCCATCCTGCCATTCCCTTGGGAAAAGCAAACTGTCGATGGCCAATCAGGGCTTTTCCTATGCGACTTTTTGGTTTTGCAAATTGTAACTCATAAAAAGGTTTCGCACGGCTGGCCTTCACATCAAATAAACAGAAAAATGCCTTAAAAGTAGGCTGCTTCCCCCTACGTTCGCAACTAGCTATGAACCAGTTTATGGCCCTTATCGAGTTCGGAGTAAACTGAGCCAATGGACATCTAAAGTGAAGACGGAACAAGTCCATGACAAATTTATGAGGAGGCAAACGAAACCCTGCCTTCAAATGACTTACGGGTATGCACACGGACCCGTCATCAAACCGATGATAAAGCCTCTCCCCGGGTTCTGCACGCCTCCAGAAATAACCTTCCTCAATCCTGAACATTCTTGGCACATATACAGCCCAATCATCAGCCTTGAAAGTACTGTCATGTTGCAGATGGGAAAATTTGGCAAACTCCTTATCCATTGCCTCATTTGAAAAAGCTGTAGGATGCACTTTGGTCGCACGAAACACACTCTCGCTACTTTCAAAATACTGATAACGGTTCCGTGGTAGAATGGCCGGAAATGTTAACTGGTTGGGATCCGCCCAGCGACCATACCCATTAATCAACGCTTTTTTCTCACCGGTAGCGGGATCGGTAAATTCATCACCCATCTACACAGAAAGTCTAAGTCAAAACCCAATACCGCCTACGGATTACCCGCTCACAAAACAAAAGGTACAAAGGGGTATTCACAACAATTTATATTTTCTTTTTTATTTTATTATTTATCAAACAAAACGGTTCATATTCCATTTCCCCCACAAACAGCAAAACCCTAGAATCAAAAGCCAAAATCATACACTTTATACAGAATATACACGCATATACACAAATATTGCACAAACATCACACAATCTAAACCATGCTTTCACACGAATCGAAACTACCAAATATCGGTACCAAATGCACAAGCAACAATCACAAACTAAAACACACAGATTACCAACCTTTACAAACTACATAATCAAATCCCGATTCGAAAGAGTATGAACATGCAAAGCAATGATATGAATACAAAACCCACTCGCAAACACATACTATAAAACAAACAAATGAAGATACAGACATGGCACAGTTATCGAGGAAACAGAAATCACAAAAGAAAACACAAAGAAACAAGAATCTCACCTCGAATCAGGAGATAACATATGGCTTCAATGGCTGAAATATCCGAAAAAAACAGTACGAACACAGCAACCAACTCGGAAAA
Source organism: Kitagawia praeruptora (assembly GCA_037693485.1). Lineage (NCBI taxonomy): Eukaryota > Viridiplantae > Streptophyta > Magnoliopsida > Apiales > Apiaceae > Kitagawia > Kitagawia praeruptora. The sequence continues at coordinate 45,638,003 of CM075354.1, forward strand.
GACAAGAAAGAGCAAGGAGAACAGTGGTGAGAGGCAGTAAAAAGTTACACAAATGATATACAACTCCCCCTTTTATTAGCGTCAGGCGCATGTAGTAGGGGTGAAAACAGTGCAAACACAACGTGGGCATCTGTGATTGGTCCACGTCATCTTTACAGCCAGCAGTAACTGCATCGATTCAAGTAAAACTGCCCACTAGGTAATAACTTCCCACTTACCCATAACATATTACATCACAAAGGTACATTCTCTTTCCACCCATAGGTCACTTCATTCATTAATACGAACCACCACTTATCATTTCTTACATTATTGACATTTATTATTATTCCCTCATTTATTTCGAATTTCTCATTTATTATCAATTATTGCATTTATTTCAAGAACAATTTCACATATCAAACAAAAACGTTTCAACTTACAAGCCCGTCAGGCACCACAACCCGTTGTCAAGCACATCACATATTTTCACAATTTTTTTCTAACTCCTAAGTGTTGTCCGCCAACACTTGGGGGGCATATTTTCACAAATTTTTTCTAACTCCTAAGTGTTGCCCGCCAACACTTGGGGGGCATATATAGTAATCTTTTCAAAACATTGTTGCATGTGGTTTTTTCGCAGTTCTCTCCTCCTCCTGCCCGCTAACACGCACAGAAGGAGTGAGGGCAATGATAGGTACCCGCTGTAAGCCTACAGCGGGGACCCGCTGACCGCTGCCAAACCAACACCTTAATAGTACTTGCAATTTACACACGTGTCATTATATATTATCTTTACTAAAATTACTCAACAAATATCTTTACAAAAATACTTGTGCAAAATATCTTGGTATCTTGCTCACTAAGGCAGGGGACCATAAAGGTAGTCAAGGGAACACAAGGACATTCAACTATAGCAAAAGCGGCTGTGTTAAGATCGAGGTATGTGAGGAAGGGACACTAATCACTGTTCCAATAGTGGCTCACTGTAGTTTTAACGGCGCAACAAGTGGGCAGCCAAGTGGATAAACAGTTATTGGGAGTCCTAGCCTATAAATACCCCCGTTCTACACATAAGGTAACACACACAATTTTAGCAAGACAAACTTATTACTCATTCTCTCCCTTCACACAGATACATTCTTACCCGTTCGATTATTATTATTCCGATTACTGATTCTCACACCGGAGATGGTTGACGGCCACCACCCCCGGGCAAGCATTATTTTGTAGATATCCAAACTCAGATGAAGTATCCCCGGAACAGTGCTCAGAACAGTGATCGGAAGTCTCTAATCGATCGTGAGAATTATCATTATATAAAGAAACAAAGAGGGTAGTCCGAGAGGTGATGTAGGGGTGGACGTAGGGCTGAAGCCAGGGTAAAGTAATTTTTTCCCCAAAAATTTCTATTAATAACTCATACAAAATAGAGCCCAGGTGAAATTTTGTGAAAAACATATTGTCATGTTTTAGATATTTTTACAATCTTTTCTCGTAATTTTGTTAGTCTAAACTAAAATATGTTGTAAAAAATATTATTTTTAATTAATATTCAATATAATTTATAATAATTATATAGATATATGAATATATTACCTGTGTATTGTAGTTTTTGTTTTGTTGATGAAATTCATATGTGGTAGTTTTTATTTTGATTTTACGTAAAACTTGCCTACTAAGAGCAACTCCAATGACTTTCCCCTTCCTTAACCCCTAAAATAAAGATTTTTAAAAATATAATAAAGCATAAGTATGATTTACTCCAATGATAAATCCTATATTGATACCCTATTTTTTAAAAATAATATTTAGTTAGTTTTTTGAAATTTAAATGCATCTTTTACAAATTAACCTAATGGGCCTCCATGAATAAGCTCATTCTTCATTTATTCACCTAAAAATTATAGCACGTATTCACCAAAAAATTATAGCACGTATTCACCCACTCAAATATCAAACACCATTAATCTTACCAATACCTCTGTTTAATAATAATTATACAATGTCAAACAACATAAGAATTATTCATGAATTGATGAATGCGGAAGAGGAAGAAACTGAAGCTCTAGTAACGAAATGAAAACATGTATAACCTTTTCATCAAAATGTGAAGCTAACAAAATGGAAAATTATACAAATAACAGAAATATACACCATGGACTTAAGCTCTTCAATTTGTGTAATAGTGTAGAGTCTCCATGGAGTGATTGAATCTTTGATTTTATCTGATTGAGTCTCTACAGCTACTTTGTCAAAAAAATTGTAGACAAAATATTAAAAATTAGCCGCTAATAATAACGATTTGCTGCTTCAAATGTTAGTCAGCAAACATACATGCATGTTGTGAAGTACATACTGTATGTTGAACTTAACATTGCAATGTGTGATCTTACCACAACTTGTTAGTGTGATCAAGTTTCCGGCTTCCTTTAATAACAGATTCTTCATCCACTGTTATCTCATAAAGCAAAGACTTGTTCATGGGCACTTGAACATGCCATTTTCTGATAGATGCAACAATTACCTGAAAGATCCGAGTCAACGGACTCCCACCAGGCCTCACGTTGCGATACAAACGTGTGCCCAAAAAGAAACTTACAACAGCTAGAGCCATAGCTACAGCAGGAATGCCAAACCCCCAACCCCAGCCCACATTTGTTTGTATCCAAACAAGCACTGTGGCAGCAACCAATGCACCAATATTAATTGAAAGATAAAACCAATTGAAAAATGTGCTTTTTTTCTCCGACTCGTCTGAATCATCAAACTGATCTGCTCCGTAAGATGACACACAAGGCTTAATACCTCCTGTACCCAGAGCTATAAGGTAAAGTCCAACGTAGAAAACTCCGATTTACGTGCTTGTCGGATGACACCCATTTTTGTCATCACACAATGGTTTTAGTCCATGGACGGATGCTGATAAAGTCAATATTGTCATCCCCTGTAATAATATGTACAATTTGTCACATAGATACAAAACATAATGCATATTGACCAGCTAAATGAGAATTAAAATATACTTACGAAGACATAGACAATTGAGAAAGCAGCAATTGTCCAGTATCGACCAAGCTAAGAATCCGCAAGAAAGGCGCCAAGTAGTGGCATAGACCAGTTGGTGACATTACTAACTGCCACAACACTACTTTGATTTAACTGGAACTTAAGATAATTCACTAAATTAGTGTTGATCCCATAGTATGCCAATCTTTCACAACATTCATTTCCTGTTCAAAAATAACATCATAAGATACTTAAATATCTGTGCCTAATAATCGTCTCAAAAAATTTAGACAATTAACAAAGAATTTGTGATGATTCAATATCGTCAATATCAGACCTGTTTCCATTCAACAAAGCTGTGTAATATGACATAAATATATCTGCAATCAAATTAAGTTATTTCAATTAACACAATTTGTACAAGTTGAATCTTAAAATCCAAATTAAGTAATTTCAATTAACACAATTTGTATGAAATTAATTGTGAATTAAAGACAAAGATATACCTGAGAAGCCAATGATTTGATGGTAAAAATCTTAAAACCCTTCGTTAACACAGAACTGAACAAGACCAGAGCTATTAAACAGCAAAAAACCCATTGAACTTGGCGGGAGATAATGAGTAATATAACAGCTGGAGATGATCAGGATGTAATTTGGTTCCTCACATGTAGGGTCCTATTTTTTCTCCATCAAAATGTATTGGTAATAGAGGATATTGTTGAAGCGTGTTTTTTTGGGGGGAAAACCCTAAAAGAGGTAAGGGTTATGGGCCCTTGGAGTCTGGAGATGCTCTAATGAGGGAACGTAGTAAATAAAAATGATGGTTTATATATTATCGTGGTTTATAATTTTTTTTTTTTAAACTAGTTTATAAATTATCTAAAATTAACTAATACTAGCTTATAACCCGTGCAATGCACGGATTTCTTGTATTATGTTATAAATTTTATTTAATATTATAGTTATGTTTTTATATAATAACTATTTATAATAATTTTTTAAATTTTAACGTATACGGTTTTTAATATATTTTATTAATAATTGAAAAATATTTTATGATATTTCCGAGTATATATTAGTAATTAAATTAAAGGTAATGTGTTTTGATTAGAAAGAAAATATTAATGATTGAAAGATATGATATGATTGATCTTTTTAGGTGTTTATAAAAGGCAATATCTTCAACTAAAAGTAAATGTGAAAAATGCAATCGACTAATTATCATTAATTATATTATGTTATTATTTATTTTAGGCGTTATATTTTTTTTGAAAATTATGGTGTGATATTTTCGGGTATATATTAATGATTGTACGATTTGTTTTAAATAAAAAAGGTAATATGTTTTAATTCGAAAGGAAATATTAATGATCGAAGGATGTGATATGTTTTTTGGTGTTTATAAAAGGTAATATCTTCAATTAAAAGTAAATGTGAAAAAGGCAATCGATTAATTACCATTAATTTTAATATTATGTAAATGTGAAAAAGGTTGTTTTAAATTAAAAAGGTAACTTGTTTTAATCCGAAAGTGATAAGTGCATAATTTTGCATATTTTTATTGCCTATTTATTGCTTGAATTCGTATTTTAATAAATTATTTTGTTGCATTTCAGGAAATTTGAAGAAAAATAAAGAAATGGCAAAATAAAAGAATAAAGAGCAAGGAAGGGCCAAAAGGAGAAGAAAATGACCAAAATGCAAAAAGGCAAAAGAATTAGGAGTTTGGTCCAAAAGGGAAAGCTTAAGGAGTCCGGTTCCAGATCCTCAGTATACCGCAGCTCAGAACTAAAGAATTTATTTTTTGTTAATAAATATTTTATTTAAATTAGAAAATTATATTTATAAATATCTAATAATATTAGATATTTATTTTTATAATTTCTGGATTAAATTAATTATTTATTAATTAAAGATTATAAGTTGTGCGGGTTAAAAAGCATTTCTCCGGAGCCCATCTTACAAGTCAAAGGCCGCCGGTCTTATTTTCTGGCAGGGAATCTTGAAAAGCATGAGTTTTTGTGATGACTTTGATTTTTTATATTTGTTTCATATGTAAACTAGTTATATAAAAAGTCCTATAAATAGACATAGACACCATACAGCTAGAATCACCTTAGATTAGATTTAGGAGTAGTAGTAGTTCATTTCCCAAAATTAATAGTTATAATTTTTGTAGTTCTTGTAAGCAGATTTTTTAGTTCGTATTATTTGTTTAATTTGAAGCTTTATTCTGTTTCTCCCCTGTTTTATGTTTTATTAGAAGCTTAATATTTAGCCTTTCCCACCATCTCTCGTTCCCTTTCTTCTTCTTTCGTCTCTCACACAAATCCCCTGTTAACTCTGATTAAATCAACAAACCCATTTCCCAACCTCCTCATCTTCTTTCGTCTTTACCCCAAACAATTCCCTTGCCCCTGCTTCTTTTTCTTCGATTCTAACAAACCCATCTTCTTTTCCTTGCCTTCGTTTTACCTCGTAGTGTTCGCCTTGTTTTGTAGTCGAATTGGTTGTTGTTTTTTTTCCTTGCGTATATAGCCGAGTCAATCGACCGAGTCGACTGGTTTTGCGAGTTGGTGATGTTGCTGAGTTAATTTCGGAGTAGTGTTACTGCATTTTTGAGTCGTTGTTTGTATTATGTTGCAAGTCTGAGTTTTGTGTGATGTTTTGTTCGGGTTTGTTGTGCGAGTTTCCGAGTCCCCGAGTCGATGAATTTGCGATTGAATGTATTGGCGTGAGATATCTTGTTTGTGGAGTTTGTATAATACCGAGTTGTTGATGGATTGTTTAGCAGTGATGTCGGTTTCTCGTTGAATTCGAGTTCTCTGAATCACCAATTCCGAACACTGTTCTTTGTTTTGTGGAATATTGATGAATGTCCAAGTCGGTTTTTGCTGTCTAGTTTTGTTTGATTAAGTCGAGTAGTGTTAGTCTGAGTTTGCATTCGAGTCCGTCTTGCTGATTCGTTGAGTTACTGCGGTAGTTAGTTCACTGAGTTATAATGAGTCCATTAGCCGAGTTCTGTGTTTTCGGATTTTGTGTACTCGAATAGTAGTGTAATTTGCTGTTATTTGTTAGGTAATGTAGTTGTTGTGTACTTAAGTGTTCTGAATGTCCAGTTGCTGTTAGTTAAAATTCAGTCACCGAGTTATGTTTAAGTGCTGCGATCTTTGTGCATTTTTCTGTTATTAGATGAATTTTGGTTTGCTAGTCCAGGAATCTGTACTGGGTTTGTGATTAGTTCGTTGTTTCTTCACTTTGTTTTAGTTTTCCGTTAATAATTTCTTAAAACAAAATCTTGTTTAATTTGAATTTAGAATTGTTTAGAATAATTTTTAGATTAAATTCGTTTTAAATTAAATTAGAATTTTTAGATTAATTAGAATAAATTAAGAGTTTAAATTAGGAAGTAATTGGTAAAAACCAACATATCCAAAAACCCAAATTTGTCCTAATTCGTCTAAATTAAAAATTAAGGTTTGCGAAAATATTAGTCTCTGTGGATCGAATCTTAAATATTAAAACGATGATCGTGCGCTTGCGATTAAAATTGTATTTATTTTAGCACATCAAGTTTTTGGCGCCGCTGCCGGGGACTAATTATTTTTCGCGCCTTAATTTTTAATTTTTCGGATTAGTTTTATTTCTTGTCTTATTTTTATTTCGTTTTTTTTTTAGGAAAGTTTGAAATTTCGGGAATCTTCTCACGGAGCTTGGAGCGAAAATTGGAATTTTTGGAAGCGTGCTTCGGTAACCCGTATCTCACTCTTTTCGCATTTTTATTTTTTGAAAATCACAAAAAAAAAAAAAAAAAATCGAAAATCACAAAAAAATTGAAAATTGAAAAAATAAAAAAATAAAATTAGTTGTAAATACATAATTGTTGCATCATGCATTTAATCACTTAGGAGCACATCATCTAGATTTTTATTTCTTTGTTTTTAATGTTTTTAATTTTTCGTACCTTATAAATTGTGGTGATTGCTGGAGGACCCAAAGGTACGTTAAATTCTTTTTTCTTTTCTTTCGTTAGAACACGTAGTTAAGCATCCATAATTATTTACCATTTTTTTTTGTATATATCTTATTGTTTGTTGCATCATTTGTAGCCTCAATAAAATTAATTAGACGTTTGCCCCTAGGAATTTCGCGCTCAATTAGAAAGGTGCCTAAAAATACACGTAATTAAAACTTATTCACGACCTTCAGTGTCTAAGGTTCGCCTGGCTGTTAAGATTCGGTGTCTAAGTGACGAGTTTGGCCTCTTGGCAATGCCTGCTCTAATCTGGCCGAATCGGTCTGAATAATTCTTAGTTTACGGATTTTTTAGTGTCTTACCGTTAGGAGCAATGTCCAGTAATTTTATTTAGGGAACCTAGGTTAGATTTTTCTTTTGATTTTTCACCATTTCTTTTTGTGTGTTTGAATTTATTTGTACACTACATGTCCGATGAGTAATAATGCGATGTCATTGATGGCCCCTGAAACTTACACATATTGTGAAATTTGTGGTATTTATGGTCACCTTGATTTCGAATGCTCTTACAATACTTACAATGCTCAATTCGGACAAGTGAATGATTATCAAGAAAGATACGAGTCCAATCCGTACTATAATGCATATGATCAAGATTGGACGGGTCAACCAAATTTTTCGTACACGGACAACAATTTTCAGAATTTCTCATATCATGATCAACAACAATTTCAGCAACAATATGAAGAACAATACTATCAGCAACAATTTGAGCAACCATCATGGCAGCAATATGAATATCCTCCACCGCAAAATTTCCAGGTTCATCAAACCAATGAAAATGCGCAAGTTGATCGATTATTGAGCGAGTCGGAGAAACTTCTAATGCAAGTTCAAAAGGATCAAGAGGAGTTCATACAAAATATGAATGAGTTAAATGCTAGTATCAAGATGACGGACGCTATAATTGCTCAATTAGCTAGCTCTTCTACTGCATGGCAACCTGAATCTACATTGCCGCCATCTATACCCCCAGAAGATGAAATGGATTTGATCATTCTTACAAGTGATCAGGAAGAAAATAGTTTCTCGGTGTGTGTTGATGATGCACTTATTGAAATAGAAGAGGAGATTGCCACCAATGTTGAGATCAATGATGTTATTGTTGAGGATGTTGTGAGTATGGACAAGAATTTGTGCTTAAAGGTTGACATAATGCCAAAAATTGTCCGAGAAAATTTTTCTCCAATTTTGCTTGATAATTCGTTCCAAATGGCTCCTACGCTTCACTTCTCAGAAAATGAAGATAGTGATAAGTATTCCTTACTCATTGATTTAAAGAGCCGAGAAGATCAACTAGCTCCAGAGAAAGTAAGGAATGGAGAAGAACCACCACCCGAGCCTCCACCTCACGTGAATATTAAGGGAGTTCGTCGTTTTCGAGGCTGTGAATTTTATCGCTGCTTTATCACACAATTTTCCAAAACTACATATTTTCTTGATCAATTGTTATTTATTGATGTAGTAGCTAAATTTGCTAATGCTAATTTGGAAACTTTGTGCAGAATTAAAACAGCTGTTCATGCTTTTCGTGGTGGTCTAACGCAACAGGTTTTTGGGAGTGTCACTTCATGCTTCGACACTTCATGCTTATGCATTAGGGGAGTTTTTCCAATTTCTTTTATTTTTATTTTTAGTTATTTATTCTGTAATTTTTAGGATTTGTTGTGTTCTTTTTTATTTTATTTTCCTCTTTTATAATTGTTCATCGAGAACTCTTTCCCACTGAATTGATTTAGAGGGCTATGCAGATATTGTTGTCGTTGAAAAGAAAGAGCGTTGTGTGGCTCGAGGAGGACTTTGGAGAAAAAGTGAGAGTAGGGTTGGGGCTAAAAGAAGAAAAGCGGATAGCATAGCTTGTACTATATCACCTAACCGCTAATTTTTGAAACCTTATAATCATTGAGTTTCTGTCTGTGTTAATTCATCATTTCAGATATACAGAGCGTATTCACACAATTGCTGAGAACTTCAACCTCCCAAATCTCAATCTAGCTGTCTTGAAAATGGCAATGCAGGGAAGCTTCGTGATTGGTAAAGTTAATCCTACTTCCATTCAGGATATCAACACCATCCGGGATGAGCAATTTCGAGCTTGGGCACAATTTTTGAATGAGCATTCAATCATTCGCTATGCTTTAGTTACACCAGTGCCGCTCAACTATGATGCCTTGCGTGAATTGTATTGCAGTGCAGTGAACACTTCTGGAAATGACGGGTTAGCAATCACATATCGACTGTTTGGTAGGTCGATTAAAGTCACTGAACGAGATGTTAATCGGATTCTTCATTTTCCTACGGAAAATCTCGTTGCTGATCCTACACCCGACCAGATTGAGGGGTTCTTCCGTCTGATAAAGTACCAAGATGGTAATTTCAATACTGGTAATCTCTCTAGAACATATCTAACCCAGTATTGGAATTTCTTCTTCCATATTCTTAACCATGTTTTTACCTCAGATAGAACAAATCTAGATCGCATATCTGAATTTATTCAAAAAATAGGGTATGCGGTAGCCAATAATTTGAGGATTAATTTTGGTAAGATAGTGCTTGGTCAAATTATTTTGAAGATGAATCGACTAGGAACCAGGGATGTCCAGACTCAAAGGGTAAAATGTCTATACCCAAGATTTCTGCAATTAATACTAAATGATTTTTTGAGTGATGCAGACAGGGTACGCTTGGACCATGGTAGAGATGTGGAATGCTCTTTCATGAAGACAAATGTAATTTATTACATTAGCAATAAGAGCTATACGGATGTGCCTACAGTCCTAACGAAATATCTGAAGACTGTCCCACTTCCGTTGTTACCAAGATCAGTCAGAGCAGCACCACATATGGAGTTTGCTACATCATCCACTCTACCTCATGCTAAACGGAGTAAACCTAGCGAACCCGAGACAGTCGAGGGAAACTTGGATTTTGTGCCATTCAATCCATTCAAGTTCAACCTTCCAGGGAGAAAATCTCTTGATCTATTTCCAGATTTACCACTCGTCACCAGTGGCAGGCATCTTGCTTCACGAGAGGTGGGAAGCTCCCGAAATTTCATTGCACCATCCGACAAAGGCCCTAGAATGATTTCATTTGCAGATACACCAGCAGGACATGAGAGTGGGCAACAGACTCAACCACATGCACCTATAACCAGAGCGGGATACAACAGACTCCTTGCACGGGTCGAATCACTGGAGAACGAGTTGCCACATATCCGTGAGTCCATTGCGGAAATTAAAAATTTGCAACTTAGTCAGAATGATGTATTCCAGGCTCAATTGAGTTCCATGGCAGCCCAATTTAGTCATGCAATTAATTCCTTGGTGAAGACAGCTTCTTCCAATATCCCAACTCCACATCCAACTATTCCGGAGGATAACCCAACTGAGGGGGAGCAGGTGGATGAGCAAGAAGCTAGAAGGCGTAATAAAGGCAAGGAAAAGGTTGATGGCACGGATTTAAATTTATTTTTGGGCAGGAAAAGCTAAGGGGATTATTTGTGCTATGTGGAAAGCAAGAAAAACTTGAAGATATGTTCAGTCTAGAGGAACAATCATCTTGCTTATTATCAGGGGAGTTTTCGTTCACCCTTTCATACCTCATTTTTATTTGCATACATTGAGGACAATGCATGATTTAGGTATGGGGGAGAGTTCTTAGTGTAAATACATAAAAAATTGAAAAATCCAAAAAAATTGAAAAATTTTAAAATTAATTGCCTCGTCTCATAGTGTGTTAACAGGGATAGGTACACATCTTGTGAGCTTATTTTGCATGATAATTTGACATGTCATATCTCTGAAAGTTATTTGTTACTTGATGATTCCTTGTACGTGCTTGCGAAAATTATAAAACTTGAGATGTGTCTTTGTCAAATTTAGTGAGTACTAAAGCATGCTTTCACCTTGTGAGATCTTGAGCCTAATTTATGATTGGTACATTTTATATCGATCAAATTTTATTGTTGTGTGTTGTTCATCATTAAGTATGTCGCTCTAGAACTTGCTTTAAACCATTTTGAGATTACATGATATCTGTATGCATAAAAATGATAAAGGCACTAGGATTAACCGTATCTATCCAAACAGTACCTTTGAATCATATATCCTTAGTGAACCCCTTTGAGCTTTATATCCGTTATTTTTGTATCACCAATCTAAATTCTTGAGCCTACTTGTTTATTCTTCTCTTGATTTACTAGTAGAGCATTTTGATTCATTTGAGGGTTGGTGAGTGCATAGTGTAGGGATTTCTTTGTTAAAGTGTAAAAATTGGGTGGGAGTATTGAAAAAAAAAAAGAAAGAAAAAAAAAAGAAAAGAAAAAAGAAAATAAAAAAAGAAAAAGAAAATAAAGGGTCAAGTAAAGTTGTGTTCATTGGTTTTGTGCAATATGAAAATAGAAAAGTACATGGTAATATGTGCTTGGGGTTTAATGCTTGTGAGAGTCTGATCACCTTTTACATGATCGAAATTTCATGTTGAGTGCTTTAATTAGAAATGAACACTATGCTCTATTAGTTTGTCAAGTTAGCCACTTGTTAGCCTTTTTCTTGATTCCTTACCCTTCACCTAAGCCACGTTACAACCTTTAACAAAGACCTTTTGATTTGTGCATGCATGTATGCAAAGTAGTGGAGATTTGGTGGACAACCAAGCATATGGTAGCACATGACTTAATTGATTGAACTTGAGCGAATACACTTCACCTAAACACTTGTGTGATTTGAGAGTTATGTGAGATTTTCCATCCATAGCATGTTACTCATTGAATGCGGCATTGATATATATTTCATGATCTTTTTGTCTATCCAGACTGTGTGCTTACTTGGATAGTCTTGTACATATGATGTGTAAGGGAACAAACTGTCAATATTGTGCGATTGAGGTTTACTTGTGTGGAGTACTATGATATGTTGCATACTTGAGACTTGGCAGAAAATAAAATAAGATTTTATGGGTATATCTTCTGTAAACCCTTAGGAGACAGCACTCCTCCTGTAGAGATCGTCTATGGGTTTAACGGGTTGGTAAACCTAAAATTACCCGTGATTCCTACGACAGTGAGTATAGGTTTTTATTCTGCATTTTTCTTTTTGTTTTACTCGAGGACGAGCAAAAGATAGGTATGGGGGCATTTGATAAGTGCATAATTTTGCATATTTTTATTGCCTATTTATTGCTTGAATTCGTATTTTAATAAATTATTTTGTTGCATTTCAGGAAATTTGAAGAAAAATAAAGAAATGGCAAAATAAAAGAATAAAGAGCAAGGAAGGGCCAAAAGGAGAAGAAAATGACCAAAATGCAAAAAGGCAAAAGAATTAGGAGTTTGGTCCAAAAGGGAAAGCTTAAGGAGTCCGGTTCCAGATCCTCAGTATACCGCAGCTCAGAACTAAAGAATTTATTTTTTGTTAATAAATATTTTATTTAAATTAGAAAATTATATTTATAAATATCTAATAATATTAGATATTTATTTTTATAATTTCTGGATTAAATTAATTATTTATTAATTAAAGATTATAAGTTGTGCGGGTTAAAAAGCATTTCTCCGGAGCCCATCTTACAAGTCAAAGGCCGCCGGTCTTATTTTCTGGCAGGGAATCTTGAAAAGCATGAGTTTTTGTGATGACTTTGATTTTTTATATTTGTTTCATATGTAAACTAGTTATATAAAAAGTCCTATAAATAGACATAGACACCATACAGCTAGAATCACCTTAGATTAGATTTAGGAGTAGTAGTAGTTCATTTCCCAAAATTAATAGTTATAATTTTTGTAGTTCTTGTAAGCAGATTTTTTAGTTCGTATTATTTGTTTAATTTGAAGCTTTATTCTGTTTCTCCCCTGTTTTATGTTTTATTAGAAGCTTAATATTTAGCCTTTCCCACCATCTCTCGTTCCCTTTCTTCTTCTTTCGTCTCTCACACAAATCCCCTGTTAACTCTGATTAAATCAACAAACCCATTTCCCAACCTCCTCATCTTCTTTCGTCTTTACCCCAAACAATTCCCTTGCCCCTGCTTCTTTTTCTTCGATTCTAACAAACCCATCTTCTTTTCCTTGCCTTCGTTTTACCTCGTAGTGTTCGCCTTGTTTTGTAGTCGAATTGGTTGTTGTTTTTTTTCCTTGCGTATATAGCCGAGTCAATCGACCGAGTCGACTGGTTTTGCGAGTTGGTGATGTTGCTGAGTTAATTTCGGAGTAGTGTTACTGCATTTTTGAGTCGTTGTTTGTATTATGTTGCAAGTCTGAGTTTTGTGTGATGTTTTGTTCGGGTTTGTTGTGCGAGTTTCCGAGTCCCCGAGTCGATGAATTTGCGATTGAATGTATTGGCGTGAGATATCTTGTTTGTGGAGTTTGTATAATACCGAGTTGTTGATGGATTGTTTAGCAGTGATGTCGGTTTCTCGTTGAATTCGAGTTCTCTGAATCACCAATTCCGAACACTGTTCTTTGTTTTGTGGAATATTGATGAATGTCCAAGTCGGTTTTTGCTGTCTAGTTTTGTTTGATTAAGTCGAGTAGTGTTAGTCTGAGTTTGCATTCGAGTCCGTCTTGCTGATTCGTTGAGTTACTGCGGTAGTTAGTTCACTGAGTTATAATGAGTCCATTAGCCGAGTTCTGTGTTTTCGGATTTTGTGTACTCGAATAGTAGTGTAATTTGCTGTTAGGTAATGTAGTTGTTGTGTACTTAAGTGTTCTGAATGTCCAGTTGCTGTTAGTTAAAATTCAGTCACCGAGTTATGTTTAAGTGCTGCGATTTTTGTGCATTTTTCTGTTATTAGATGAATTTTGGTTTGCGAGTCCAGGAATCTGTACTGGGTTTGTGATTAGTTCGTTGTTTCTTCACTTTGTTTTAGTTTTCCGTTAATAATTTCTTAAAACAAAATCTTGTTTAATTTGAATTTAGAATTGTTTAGAATAATTTTTAGATTAAATTCGTTTTAAATTAAATTAGAATTTTTAGATTAATTAGAATAAATTAAGAGTTTAAATTAGGAAGTAATTGGTAAAAACCAACATATCCAAAAACCCAAATTTGTCCTAATTCGCCTAAATTAAAAATTAAGGTTTGCGAAAATATTAGTCTCTGTGGATCGAATCTTAAATATTAAAACGATGATCGTGCGCTTGCGATTAAAATTGTATTTATTTTAGCACATCAAAATATTAGGCTCTGTGGATCGAATCTTAAATATTAAAACGATGATCGTGCGCTTGCGATTAAAATTGTATTTATTTTAGCACATCAGAAAGGAAATATATATTAATAATCGAAGTATATGATACGATTGATATTTTTAGATATTTATAAAAGATACTATCTTCAACTAAAAGTAAATGTGAAAAAGACAATCGACTAATTATCATTAATTTTATTATGTTAATGTGAAAAAGGTAATCGACTAATTACCATTAATTTTATTATGTTAATCGACTAATTACCATTAATTATATTATGTTATTATTTATTTAAGTGTTATATTTTTCTTGAAAATTATGGCGTGATATTTTTGGGTATATATTAATAATTGTACGATTTGTTTTAAATTAAAAAGATAACGTATTTCAATTCGAAAAGAATTATTAACTAAAAGTAAATGTGAAAAAGGCAATCGACTAATTACCATTATTTATATTATTTATTATTTATTTTATTTGTATTTATTTTTTATAATGAAGGGTGAATAAGTAAATTCACGAATTACCAAAAAACAGGTACCAAAAAATAGGTACCAAATATATTAATAATTGTAAGATTTGTTTTAATTTAAAAAGGTAACATATTTCAATTCGAAAGGAAATATTAATGATCGAAATATATGATACGATTGATGTTTCTAGATGTTTATAAAAGGTAATATCTTCAACTAAAAGTAAATGTGAAAAAGGCAATCAACTAATTGAGAAAATGCCCAAAATGCCTAGATTTGGAGCCCCTTGGCCCGAAATACTGATATGCGGAGACACTGGCCCAGAATACCGACGGGTCACGCATTCTGTGCATGCGTGACCTGAGACACGCAAATCAGTAATGCGTAACAGGCATGATGACGTCAGCACCTCAGAAAACCATTCCCACCTCCGGCGACGAAAAATCGCCCAAATATCGCCTGTGTCCGATCTACTTATTCAGGCCACTTCCAGTCAGTATGAGGACATCAAAATAATGTCCACAGCGTGCTCTTTCATTTCCCCCCATTGATTTGTGCGTTTTGGCCCCGCAGGGGCGTACACGAGCTTCATCGGAAAACTGACCGGATGTTGAGCTCGTTTTTGGTGTGTTTAATCCAGTGAATCAAACACAAATCGAAGGTTAGATGATTGTAGAGGAAGATGAGACGATTCTTTTGGTGTATAGTACGTGTGTGTTGGTTGCCTGTGGAGGACGGTGTTAGAGATTGAAAAAAATGACGAATAATCCGGCGATGGCGGCTGAGGAAGACGATGAACAGTGACGTGAGTCACGCATATTCAACATGCGTGTCTCATGTCACGCATGTTCAACAAGCGTGACTCACGTCACTGTTCACAGCTTCAATTTCAATTTTATGAAAGATACGCATTTCGAAAAGGAGCGTCCGAACACTCCACTCCAAAATGCGTGTCTGGTGGGTATTTAGGGCCGTGTGTTCCGGAAATTGGCATTTTAGACCATTTGTTTTGGGAGGTGGGTATTTAGGGCCATCACCCCAACTAATTACCATTATTTATATTATTTATTATTTATTTTAATTGTATTTATTTTTCTTTATAATGAAGGGTGAATAAGTAAATTCACTTAGTACCAAAAAACAGGTACCAAAACTTTCAATGTTTCGGAATTTATATAATAGTATAGATGGTGGGTGAATTAAAGCAGGGATATAAAAAAAATTTAAAATATTTTTTTATTAATTTTAATTACAAAATTGAGTAAAAAACAACGGTAAATAATGTGGAGTTATGATTTTTGAGAAAAAAATTGTGAAAGACCGGGTTTTGTATTTGTATATACCAAAAATATGTTGATGGTGATCATTAAATGTTACTCCTATGTAATTACTATTTGATCACCACCAATCCTATCATTACATGCACACAAACTCTCGTGACAAAAAAAAACCCTCACTACAAGAAAACAAACAAGGCTAAATGTGATCAAATAAATTCGATCGCGGCTAAATATGACCGAATTCGGTCGACCATTTTTGGCCCGGCTAAATATGACCGAATTCGGTCGAATTTAGCCGCGGTCGAATTTATTCGGTCGAATTTAGTACCAAATGTGACCGATTTTTTTCGGTCGAATTTAGTAGCTACTAAATTCGACCGAAGATTTTTTTTTTAGTCGAATTTAGTAGCTACTAAATTTGACCGATTTTTTTTCGACCGAATTCGGTCATATTTAGTAGGGGAGCGGGAAAATTGTCGCCCAATTTTTTCCGAAATGTTGCCGAAATTTGGTCAAATTTATAAATATGACCGAATTCGGTATAATATTAAATTCGACCAAATTCGGTCGAATTTAATAATTGTGACCAAATTCGGTTGAATTTATTATTTTCAGAAATTGAAAATATATTATTAAATATTTAAATGTTTGTACACATCATGAACAAATATTTATAAATACAAGGATAACGTTATTTATATGTATAAATTTATTTTGTTCGTAAAAAATATTCATATGATATGAGAAAGTTAAATTTTTATTTAGTAGATTTTTTAAATAAATTAAATAAGTATCTAATTAGTTTGAAAAATTATTATTAAATATTTAAATGTTTGTACACATCATTAAAAAATATTTATAAATACAAGGATAACATTATTCATATGTATAAATTTAGTTGAGTGTGAAAAATATTCATATGATAGGAGAAAGTTAAATTTTTATTTAGTAGATTTTTAAATAAATTAAATAAGTATCTAATTAGTTTGAAAAAATATTATTAAATATTTAAATGTTTGTACTCAGCATTTATAAATATTTATAAATACAAGGATAACATTATTCATATGTATAAATTTAGTTTTGTGTAAAAAATATTCATATGATAGGAGTAAGTTAATTTTTATTTAGTAGATTGTCTAAATAAATTAAATAAGTATCTAATTAGTTTGAAAAAATATTAAAAAAAATTATGAGGGTATTGGAAATACATACGGTATATAAAGTAACTTTTTTAACAAAAAATAAAGAGGAAGTTCGACCAAATTTGGTCGAATGTAATAAATGTGCTTCGTCCCAGATTGTTGTTTTTATTTTTTTAAAAAATATTTCTCGACGATCCAACCGTACGGATGTCAAGATATATCTAATTTAGTGATATTCCCAAATTTTAAAAAAATTAAAAATTAATTTGGTTCGAGATCTTAGTAGATCACTACTATTCTAACAAGTACTAGTAACTAGTGCGTTGTCACTGATTGTTATCTCTATTTTTTAAAAAATATTTCTCAACGATCCAACCATACGGATGTCAAGATATATATATTATTTAGTGATATTCCCAAATTTTCAAAAAATAAAAAATTAATTTGGTTCGAGATCTTAGTAGATCACTACTATTCTAACTGGTACTAGTAACTAGTGCTTTGTCACGGATTGTTGTCTCTATTTTTTAAAAAATAATTCTCGACGATCCAACCGTACGGATGTCAAGATATATATAATTTAGTGATATTCCCAAATTTTCAAAAAATAAAAAATTATTTTGGTTGGAGATCTTTGTAGATCACTACTATTCTAACTGGTACTAGTAACTAGTGCTTTGTCACGGATTGTTGTCTCTATTTTTTAAACAATATTTCTCGACGATCCAACCATACGGATGTCAAGATATATATAATTTAGTGATATTCCCAAATTTTCAAAATATAAAAAATTAATTTGGTTCGAGATCTTAGTAGATCACTACTATTCTAACTGGTACTAGTAACTAGTGCTTTGTCACGGATTGTTGTCTCTATTTTTTAAAAAATGTTTCTCGATGATCCAACCGTACGGATGTCAAGATATATATAATTTAGTGATAATCCCAAATTTTCAAAAAATAAAAAATTAATTTGGTTCGAGATCTTAGTAGATCACTACTATTCTAACTGGTACTAGTAACTAGTGCTTTGTCACGGATTGTTGTCTCTATTTTTTAAAAAATGTTTCTCGACGATCCAACCGTACGGATGTCAAGATATATATAATTTAGTGATATTCCCAAATTTTCAAAAAATAAAAAATTATTTTGGTTGGAGATCTTTGTAGATCACTACTATTCTAACTGGTACTAGTAACTATTGCTTTGTCACTGATTGTTGTCTCTATTTTTTAAAAAATATTTCTCGACGATCCAACCGTACGGATGTCAAGATATATACAATTTAGTGATATTCCCAAATTTTCAAAAAATAAAAAATTATTTTGGTTGGAGATCTTTGTAGATCACTACTATTCTAACTGGTACTAGTAACTAGTGCTTTGTCACGGATTGTTGTCTCTATTTTTTAAAAAATATTTCTCGACGATCCAACCGTACGGATGTCAAGATATATATAATTTAGTGATATTCCCAAATTTTCAAAAAATAAAAAATTATTTTGGTTGGAGATCTTAGTAGATCACTACTATTCTAACTGGTACTAGTAACTAGTGCTTTGTCACGGATTGTTGTCTCTATTTTTTAAAAAATGTTTCTCGACGATCCAACCGTACGGATGTCAAGATATATATAATTTAGTGATATTACCAAATTTTCAAAAAATAAAAAATTAATTTGGTTCGAGATCTTAGTAGATCACTACTATTCTAACTAGTACTAGTAACTAGTGCTTTGTCACTGATTGTTGTCTCTATTTTTTTAAAAATATTTCTCCACGATCCAACCGTACGGTGGTCGAAATCCATCCTTTTCAATGTTATTGCCAAAATTTCAGAAAAAAATAAATTAATTTGGTTTGATAATTTAACAGTCAACTAATTTGGAAAATAAATTAAAAATAAAATAAAAATAGAAAATAAATCCAAAATTCAATTTAAAATTTATGCATACCAAAGTAGTCATACTCACTATTTGTGAGATGAATCTTAACCTACCTTCACTAATCTTCCATTTTTTTTTAATTTTTCCCCTTTTTTTAACTAGTTTGTAAAATAAATTTAAAAATTAAATAAAAATAGAAAAAATGTTTATTTTTGAACATAAAATTTGGTTGTATGACTACGTGGGTGATTATAAATTCTGGAAAAAAATGCTTTTTTTTCTATTTTATTTAATTTTTTGGCCTTTATTCCAATTTTTATTAATTTTTTAAATTAATCAATTCAACTGAATTTTGACCAAATATTAATTCGACCGAATTCGGTCGAGTTTAGCCGAGCTCCTAATTTCAACTATATTTGGTCGAATTTAGCTCCTAAATTCTACCATATTTGGTCAAATTTAGCCGTGTTATCATTATATTTGAATTTCTCAGTCATCGTCTACGTGGCTATCTCTCATTGGTCAATTTAGTATCACATGGATTGATGAGTCAAGCAATCTAGGCCCTTAAATAAAACTAATCCTAGCCATACATTTTACTAACATACATATATATAATATATATACACACATAAAACTAAAACCCACCCCCCACCCCAACATTAATCTGATCTACTGAACTCCCCCCTCCCCCCGCCCCCGCCCCCGCCCCCGCCCCCCCCACCCCCGGCTGCCCCCCCCCATCAATTTATTTTTCTTTTTCTGTTTTTTTATGTTCTTGAGTTTTCAAGAATCAAACCAACATTTGGAGGCGTTATCGGTGTCTGATTTCAACGCTCTTATAGTCGAATCGAAGCCCTCATCATCCCCTATCCAAAAACATGATCAGATTTTGGTGGGCTATAATTTATGAATTTCTCCTATTTTTTTTAATTAAATTCGAATTACCTATTAAAATTATGAATTTTTGTAAACGTGTTTGGTTGCTGATTTTGATGTTACCATCGTGTAGAGTATGTTTTTCTAGTCAATTTTATATATTATATGTTGAATTTCGAGTTCAATAACGTATAGAATTCGAAGTTTGATTTTCGTGTTCTTCGTGTTCTTGAGGATCGAAGCACTTCTGGAAGTGTTATTGAACTCCAATTTTGATGTTCTAGTTACCAGAATGAATCCCACATGATGTTCAATTCTTGAGCAGCAGATTCTGCTGCTTTTTTTAAAAAAAATTAGTGCACGTTAAATACGATCGAATTTGGTCACATTTAGTATAAAAATACGACCATATTTGGTCGAATTTAGTGTAATAAATTCGACCAAATTCGGTCGAATTTAGTACACTTTGGGTGCCAAAATTTAAAATTTTGATTTTTTTGCAAAAAAATGAATTTTTCAAAATTTTGGAAATTTCGGTCGAATTTATAATTTGACCAAAATTGGTCGAATTTAATACTACTAATTTTGACCAAATTTGGTCGAATTTATCCTAAATTTGACCGCCCTAATCGGTCAAATTTATCCTAAATATGACCGAATTATTCGGTCGAATTTATCCTAAATTCGACCGAATTACTAAATTTGACCAGCGCAAATATGACCAACAGAAATTCGGTCATATTTAGCTAAATTCGACCGAATTCGGTCAAATTTAGCTAAATATGACCGAATTTCTGTTGGTCTTATTTAGCCGTTTTTCCTGTAGTGCCTAATCAAAATCTACAACTTAAATTTCGTTCCACAACATTAGTCTAATTTATAATATAATATATTATTTAAAAATATTTCATAGCGATAAATTGGATTTTAAAAATCAAATCGATCAAATATATTTTAATGATTTATGGGCAATTTTTGAAATATCGAACTATTTTTATAGTACTGTACATAACACACGCTAGTCGACCTGGCAGCAATATATATTTTAGAAATTTTTAAAAATATATTATTTTATGTATGTTCCATTTCTTTTTATTAGCAGTTTGTTTTTTATTCACATAGTACATAATACGTTTAAAATAAATCATTTTTGTGTTATTGCATAATCTACATCTATCTATATCTATATCTATATATCTATACTATTATATAAAAGCCGAAATATTAAAAGTTTTGTTACCTGTTTTTTGGTACCTGTTTTTTGGTATATGTTTTTTGGTATGTCATGATTTTACTTATTTACCCTTCATTAAAAATAAATCCTTTATTATAATACATGAGTCTTGTTCAGTTAACCAATCAGACAACTATGAATTATTTTAGAACCAATCAGAGATAATTCCTAAATTTTAGACCAATCATGTTATATCAAGAGTTTTCCTTATTTACATTCACCCTACCTCATTAACCATGGTTAGTTAACACTTCTAATTTAAATACAATAATGATTTTATTAGACATATCCATAAATACATATTTTTAATATTTAAATATCCATAAATACATATCTTCCTTATTTACAATTTCACACTACCTCATTAATCATGGTTATTTAACACTTCTAATTTAAATAAAATAATGATTTTATTAGACATATCCATAAAGACATATTTTAAATATTTACATATCCATAAATACATATTTTTTAAATAAAAAATTACTATTTTCATTTGAAATCAATCATGATATCCTTTATTATAATACCTGAGTCTACCCAGATATAGAGTTAGATGCAATCAGCCAATCAGAAAATTTTGAATTATTTTAGGACAAATCAGAAATCATTCCTAAATTTTAGATCAATCATAATATATTAAAAAAATTCCTTATTTATCATTCTCATCCTATTATACTAACAATGGTTATTTAACAATTCTAATTTAAATATAGTAACGACTTGATTTAACATATCCATATATTATATATTTTTTTAATGTAAAAAATATTTATAATAAATAGTGTTTTAAATTAAAATAAATTAGGATGATACAAATATTATATCCTTATATATAATAAGCGTAAAATGGATCTTTTTCATAATTTTGGTCACTGTACTACCAAAATAATTACAACCGTTGAATCTAATATTTTTTAAAATAGACGATCAAGATTATATCTTCTTAAAAATAAAATTACAATCTAAAAAATATATAATTAAAAAAGTTTGTATTAGAATTGAATTTTAAAAAGAAATTATAATATGAAAATGATATAATTAAAAAGGTATAAAATTGATTTTTTTCATTTTTTTATTAATATTAAAAAAAGTTCATATTTACTATCCACGATGTATTTCGAGATCTATAAATCATATTTGGATGATTTTATAGTCCACACGAAACTCATAAAATTATCTTTAATTTAGTAATGATTTAACAATTATTATCGAAATGGAAACACTCGGAATCTCAAGAGAAAATATAATTACGAAGTTTTACATTAATCATATTCACTGTAGTGTAGAAGACCCTACATTGATAATCCTATTCAATGTAAAAAAATAAATTATATATTATTTAAATCATTGACATACACTTTTTCATATTTCAATATCAATACACTTTTTAGTTTACATGTTAAAATATAAAATATTTTTTTATGTTATATCCAACATTTTTCATCTATTTATTTTGCGATCTAAAAGATTGTATTAGAATTATATTTTAAAAAGAAAATTATAACATGAAAATGATATAATTAAAAAAGGATACAATTGAATTTTATTTATTTTTTTACTAATATTTTAAAAAGTTAATATTTACTATTTGGGCTCTATATCAAGATCTAAAAATCATATTTGGATGATTTTATTGCCCATGTGAAACTTATAAAATTATCCGTAATTTAGTGAAGATTTAACAATTATTATCGAAATGGAAACACTCAGAATCTCTAGAGAAAATATAATTACAAATTTTTACATTAATCTTATTCAATGTAGAAGACCTACGTTGATAATCCTATTCAATGTAGAAAACCAAATTATATATGATTTAAATCATTGGTATACACTTTTTCGTATTTCAATATAAATACAATTATTAGTTTACATGTTAAAATACAAAATATTTATTATGTTAGATCAAACATTTTTCATCGATTTATTTTATGATCTAACGGTTCTTATTTATTTTGTCGTACTGAAGACTAGATTACTAACTACCAAAGTTTTGGACAAAATCACTCTTAAACTTATTATTAAAGTCACTATTTTTTTGATATTTCATAGCAAATTGGTCAACTCAGCGCAAAAATTCTAATAAATAACTATTTTTTAATAGATAATTTATTTATCAACAAAAGGGCATACAGTAGAACCTTGATAAATGAATATTCCATGAACGAATAATATCATCAAATGAATAATTTTTACCAGTCCCGACATAATAGAGATAGCGTATTTTTATCTCGATAAAAGAATAATCTCGATTAATGAATAAAATTTTCCGGTCCCGAGCGCATTCATTTATCGAGGTTTAACTGTATGTCATCTACACAAATAATCATTCAAATTTTCTTCTAAATCACTATTTTTTATAGGTAAATAATTTATCAATAAAATGTCATACATCTGCAAAAATAATCAAGATTGGACAAACACACATTAAAATAGATCATATAAGGTAACAAGGTTTCCTTAATCCAAACTACAATAGTTGATAAGATCTTGAAATATATAGTCTTTCTCTCGAAATAATTCAACAATTTATTCTAATCGTGAGGGAAATACGTATGTGATTTGTGAGAACGTGTTCGAACATCTAATCATAACTGCGATTCTATACTATCCAAATTCTAAATCAACGAACCGATATAAAAAAATCATGTAGATCTAAGATCCTAGATGCCAAAATAAAGGAACTTACTCTCAAAAGACAAAGAACAAAACCCAATATATGGATAATCAAAATTCACTAACGGGATACTAGACTCTCAATAAAGAGATATATTTATTGAAAATCAAAATAAAATCAAGGGAAAAAAATGGGAGTTATCATTCACAAGGATAAATCCAATATATCAGTAGATAAAATCTACCAACGTGGTACTAGACTCTCAATAAAGAGAGATATTTATTGAAAAACAAAGCAAAATTAAGAAAAACAATAAAATGGGCTTATCATCAACCAAAACACAGATGTCAACCCCTAAACTTTAGCTTAGTATTTTTTTAATACTAAACCTTAAATATTGTGACAGCCCCAAATCCGGGGTCATGAATCTGGGCCATCACGGACCAACTTCCATTCAAAATCAATATCTCTTGGTTTTTTTTTTTATACTTATGCAATTGACCCCACACTAATACACACACACACACCAGTCATATGCTCAGAGAACAACATTCACCATAATAAAAGTTTAGAGTTAAAAAGTTATTACAAACCCAGAATCATACTTAAGTACATTGTTGAGTGATGCTTCTACAAGAAGCATTTCAACAACCAAATTTATTACAACCTTACACACTTACACACTTAATATACATAAAACCACTAAACCCCTTGCGCTTGTCATCTACCTCCGGAATCGATGCTAACATGCCCTCAGAAGGTCGCCTTTCCCTTACCCTCTTGCGGGGCGTTCTGCGAAGTATTGGCATACCTAGCTGTATATAGATAAGTAGCAAGAGTGAGCTATAATAGCTCAGCAAGATAATATTGTAAACTAGAATTTAAAATATAACCAAGTATACATGTATAAACATATGTAAGCGGTAACCAATTATAAACTTTAAGGAAGAATAAAACTCTTATTTAATAATACATCATCCACTTACTATTATAAGAAAGAAATCTAGGATAATACAGTATCAGTTTCTCTTCTTAAATAATATAACCATCAATATATTCTTTCAGTATAATATTTCAAGATAATATGAATACTTACTTAAATCTCTCACTATCATCTTCTCATTTACTTCTTATGTAACAATTTTTATAAATTACTATAAAATCAGTTTCTCTTCGTCTATAACAATAATACCATCATCTCATATCATTTTACCTTTTCAGTATACCATTCTGACTTTATCGTTTATTCTTTATTCAATAATTGTGGGGGTTTCCACTGTTACCAAATACGTGAGGTACGATGATCAGTCGTCCTCTGTACCCGTCTATTTTTACTACCGGTAGAAGGAATGAAGGCCACCTGCTAACATCATCCCTGGAGGAAGGCCACCTGCTAACATCCTCCTGGAGGAAGGCCACCTGCTAACATCCTCCCTTGGCATCTTCGTGCCGAATCATGAATGCTAGACTATGTCGCACACATCCCTGACACAGCCTCTTATGCAAGTTTGTTGCTAATCCCCCTTTTTATAAGATCATTATTCACTTTATCAACACCATTTCACATTTCCATTCCCGTATATCACTTCCATTCTCGCACATTATTTCTATAAAATATATGTATATAACATACACTAAAAGAATGTTTATAATATAGCATTATAAACCATATAACCCTAGATAACAACTGATACCATTCTCTTTCATATCTCTTTTACCCTAGAGCATATTTGCTCCATTCGTAATCATCTCTATATTCATATTTCAGAAAACATATCCATCTCTCTTTAACTTCCCACAATCAAGAGAATATATTCTTTGCAATA
The DNA here is from genome assembly GCA_037693485.1 of Kitagawia praeruptora. Taxonomy (NCBI): domain Eukaryota; kingdom Viridiplantae; phylum Streptophyta; class Magnoliopsida; order Apiales; family Apiaceae; genus Kitagawia; species Kitagawia praeruptora. The sequence goes on from CM075354.1 coordinate 45,663,559, forward strand.
TAACAACAAAAGCATTACATATACATAAATATATTCCATGATATCATTATTATTCCAAAGATAATTAATTTTTAAAGTAGGGATAGAAGGATCTTGCCTCGGTTCCTGTATCCTGCCAGTAAGGCTGGTCCCTCTTCCGGAGTTTCTATAAACACAAAAGGACCGTCATTAGAATACCACATCTCTTACTTACTACACTCTTGTATAACATTACCCTTGACACTTTATATATATGTTTAACGTATTATTATTACCCCAAAGGTTCAAGGACTTAACCATTTACAAGCTCAATCGAAGTTTCAGTGGTTTTTCACCATTTTACCTAACAACCACACTCGACTGTAAAATTTCTTATAAATTTTTGATTTCGAATTTTAATATGAGGTCAACTGCCAAGGGTCCTCTGACCACCCTACTATACTATCCCAAAATTTCGTGACTTATAAAAATGTTTAAGTATGGTAACTTTAGCCTCAAAGTTGATACAATTACGTTTTCTCGGTTATCGAACGTCTTTCACTAAAACTGACTTTTCTCCTAAACCGTTCATCAGATTTTAACGCACCTTATATCAAAACGATCTATGAACTAAGCTCTATCATTTCATGGTCAATTGGTAACCTAGGCAGTGAGGTACCGTATGAATACAGGGGTCACAAAACAGGGCAGTTTTCGTTCTAACGAAAATCGGACATTATAACTGCTGTAATTTCATACTTTCCCAAAATCAAACTCCTCCAAATCAATCATCCACCTTATACCATCACCTAAACCATGTGGTCTATATCCCAACCATGGTTACAAGTCCACAACACACAATCTCCATATCAAAACAAACCATTTATAACACATAATCACCATAAACATTACATTAACACCACTTAACTACCAACCACTTCAATATCTACCATAAACATAAAAGAGCAAGGGTTGTTATACCTCTTTGAAGCTTGAAGAACACTTAATAATCCTTAATAATCCTTGGGCACACCTTGAACAACCTTGAATTAGCTTGGATTAACTAAATGAACCATTAAAACAAAGTTAATTCCAAGATTTCACTATTCATCAAGCAACTTTGAGAATTTCTTTACCTTACTAAATGGTGTTGGTTTGCTATGAAACTTTGTAGATGATCCTTTCTAACCTCCAAGAGCCTCCATAATTTTTCCCTTGATTTAATCTTGAAGAGAGCTAGGGTTTTGAAAATTTTTTTCTTTCTTTTTTTCTTGGTGGCCGAATGGTTTTATGGAAATGGGGGAGAGATTTCTTTTGCTTTGCCTTGGCTAATCTTATCTCATCTTAATCTCTTGCAAATTCTAGAGTTTAGTAGATATTTTCCTTGGAAATTGACTAATTTACCCTTGGTTTTAAGTTAGTGGAATGTGACATCATTCTTGATGATCTAATAATTCCTTTTTCTTGATTTTCTAAGTATTATGCTAATAATCTTGGATAATAATAATGTGGTATGTATCCTTGTTATATTACTAATCTTGGTTACTTGATCTCCATACTCGTCTAATTGTGGTTCGTTTCGAGTGTACCTCATTGTCTCAGTGGTTTTCGAAATCATTTACAAATCCAATTTCCTTTGGTATTCTCTTAACTTAATAATCCCCTGGTTAAATCTAAATTCACTAATCCCTCAATATATAATTCTTATAATGTTTCCATGCTCCTTAACATCTAATAGAAGCTTATTCGAAATCAAAATCCTCAAAATCCATGTTTCAGGAATTTCTGAAATCTAACGTCATTTCGAGTCACTTATTTTCATTGTACAACACTAATATGGTTTCTGTTTATTCATTTTCCATTTCCATTATAGAGTACCTATATACCATTTCTCTAAATCCTCGAAATTTACTATTCATGTGACCACTGTAGCATTACTGAAGTTAGGGTTATTACAAATATAGGTAAAAAAATTAATAACTTGGTAGATAGATTTTAATCAAACAGAGATATTTATTAACAACAAACAAAATTAAAAAAAAAAGGGATTCATTTTTATGTACTCTACTCTTAGTTTTATTTTGTAGCATTTCAATGTTGTTTTCAATTATATAGTAACATACTTACTTAAAAAAAAATTATATAGTAACATACTTACATATTTGGGCAAAGAGTAACATTACATGTAATTGTCATATTTTTATTTTCGTGTATTATTTTCGTTTCGTCTAAAAAAATGTAGTTTAGTAGCATTTTGTGTTCGAATTTTGGGTACACAAAATAATTTTATGTCATTTTCATGCAAGACCCTAAAGATACATGACATGAATTTACACAACACAAACGATTTTCCAGATCTACATAAGCGCTTTCTTTTAATATATGTCGGAAAAAATACTCACTGTTAAATGAAAATGAATTTCATGTTTTTTTAACCTGATAATCAAATTATAAGGACAAATATATAATAATGTGATTACGTATTTATATATTACACATTTGATTTTAGTTTTATGTACAATTTTCTATTTTAACATGTTAGTCAAATAGAAAAAAAATATAGGTGATACTCATTTTCAAATCCAAAACTCAATATCCGAAACCAAATTTGTCGGATTTCGGATTACATTTGATTTTTTTGGGTATCCAAAATTAGTAATAATGTAGTCAAAATTAAAATAATTGCTACACGCAAACAATATTAATTATATTTATACAAAAATTAAAAATTAAAATGATTAACTTAAGTAGTCAAATATAACATAATATACGAATTAACATACTAAGTAAAATTTAAAATATGTTAAAAAAAATCTTTTTATACATAAAAATGAAAATTTTATGTAAAGTAAATAAAATTACATCTTAAATATGTCAATAAAATTTGAGATTGAGAAATAGAAGTTCTAATTACTAAATTAGTATTGACTCTTTCTAATGAAATATTTGAATAAAAATAAATAAAATAATATGTCTTACATCTAAAATATTACATAAAATAATTTTAAATTATAATATTATATTATTTATATATTGGGTTTCGATAGTGGATCAGGTTTCAAATTTCGGATAGGATATCGGTTCAGTACAACTTAAATCCAAATCGAAACTATTTTGGGTTTAAAATTTATATCCAAACCTAAATTCTAAAATTTGGGTTCGGTATATCTAAAATTCTATGGTTCAAATCGGATACCATCATATCGAATTAATTTTCCTTCTTTATTTATGGGTTAAAAAACTAATATTTAATATACCATATTCTGATAGAAAAGAATACAAAATTCAACATACAAACTCCCAAGCTGAATATACACATTTTAAGTTATCATGACTTTAGGGTTTATGACACCTGAAGATGGTCGAGTAACTTGGCAAGCTCCAACAGTTGATAGAGTTAAGGTCAATACCGAAGCAGCACTTTTCAACAATCTACACAGGTACAACCATGCCCAAGTTGTCCGAGATCATAATGGAGCTTTAGTTGAAGCCATGTCCAGGTGCTATTCAGGTACTGTGTCTCCGGAATTGGCAGAAGCAATGGGGATTCGTGAAGCTCTTAGCAGGGTAAAAAAGGAGCAGAAGCAAAATGTTGTCGTTGAAACGGATTGCCTAGCAGTATTTCAGTGGATCCGTAGCTCTTTTGTTGCTCTATCCTATCTGGGGAGGGTAGTAAATCTGTGTAGACAACTTCTGATAGGTTTGCAAAATCAAAACGTGACGTTAATATCTGTGAAACGATCTGCGAATAACGTAGCTCATTATCTAGCTACGTAAGTGGAGAAAGGAAAATATCCACCCGGAATTCCTTTCCGTTTTATGTAATGATTTGAATCAATAAAATCATTTTCCTTTGTGGCAAAAAAAAAAAACAAGGTGATGACTATCACCATAAACTCTATCAGTCATATCTAACTCAAAGAATGGGATATACTGGATTTGTTTGGTTAATTGGTAATGTTTATTTTTTTATAGTAAATCAATTTACTAATAAATGAACATAAAATTTGTAAAAAAGATATGGAACAAACAATATGTTTATACTTAAATTTTAATGAAATTATTTTCTTCTTTTTATATAAATAATGATTAAAATAATATGTTTATATTAATTAATTAATTAATTTTATCATTCAGTGCGTAGTACGGGTAGTTAGCTAACCAATCCAAATATGACAACTCACTCTTTGGGATTTTTTTGGAAATTTTTTTTGGACCTCTAGAATTGCTCATTTCCTATTTTATTTGCATTTATAGAATGAAAAATATGTATTTGATTTATTTTTTTATTAATAATTATGTTTTCATTGTTCTCTACGCATGATCCTCAAAACATGATTATATTGAAACAAATTTTCTGTAAAAATAGCATAAAATGTCGTTAATTTACTTGGGTAAAAAATAAAAGGAAATAAGAAAATGAGTAAAGTGCACTTTGTGTACCTGTACTTAGGCCTTGACACCACTTGCAATACCCAAATTTAAAATCGAGCATCTGCAATACTACAATTGTTAATTCGTTACAAGTTGTGTACTTCCGTCTACCTGGCCTTAACGTCGTTAAAAACACAGGGGTATCTCTGTCTTTTCACATTCATTTCTTTGCCGGCTCTGTAACGTGGGAATGTCTTCTAATACCTAACTCAATATATATACACTATTTCTCTCCCCATTTCACTATTTGAAACACCTAAATTCCTTTGAAAACTATACAAAATCAAGTGTTTATAATGGAATTGAACTATATTACCCCAGCCTTCAATCCCTAAATTAACCAGTCTTTCCCCAAACTAGTTGTTGGCCTCTGTTTTCTTCGGGAGTTCTCTTGAGCTCTCTAGAAAATTCTTTCGATCTCTTTAATCTCTCTCTTAATTCCTTGAAAACAAATATCTCTCCTCAATCCCTCTCATCTCTTCCTCCCTACCCGCTGTTCTCTCTTTCTCTCAGCTCCTTTGAACCTCGATACTGATTTTCTTGATGATGGCTGCTGCAAATTAATCGAAATCTCTCTCCCCACTGCTGTTATGTGGTTGTGTGTGCTACTGTGTGTGTATAAATATGGTGCGATTGTGTGTGTGTAACAGAGTCTGTGCGTGAAAAAATTGCTATGCAATGTTGGGCGATCTGGGGTGCTCGTAATAAAGTGGTCCGGCAACAAAAGCATTTAACAGAAAACGAAGTAGTATCATTAGTATGCTCAGTTTTTTATCAATGGTCAAGTGCTCAGGTTAAAAATTTATGGTTCGTTCCTTGTATCGCTAAATCAAGGAGATAGGCCCTGTTATTCCCAGATTACACACTTGTATAATTGTAGAAGGGGGGGGGTTGAATACAATTCTTGATAATTATAAATTTATGATAAAAACCACAGAAATCTATAAGGAGATAATTGCTGAATAAGAAATGGTTCACCAACACATAAAAAATCAGGTGGTTAAATGTACCACCTGAGACTTTTATTCGAAGAAAACTCTGTGATACAAATGTACACAGCTTCTGTTTTTACAACTCTTTGCTTCTAAGGATATTCAAGAAACCCTAAGAAAATATGTCTATTTTCTTAATTTCTAAAGAGTTGCTACACTTGGTTATATATCCCAAGTTTACAAGTACTACAGGAATAAGATAATATTAATCTAATTCAAGTTGACTTGCTACTCCACTCCAAATCCACATGTAGCCGAAAGGTTGTTCTTGTGAACAGATATGTCCCCTGCACCTTTCTTGTATGTACTGTGTAAATGGAATGCTTCTTTCTTCTGTGTTTCCAAAGTATGGCTGCCATACTGCTTTTTATACCTACTATCAACCCATGTGATCTGTCAGTCAAACCTGTCCTTATCAACTGCTAATCCTCAGCTAGCATAGGATAACGTGTAAATGATTATCCGTTGATGTTGTGCACAGTTATCCGTTGATGGTAGTTTGAGCTGTATCCGTTGATAGAGTAGATTTGAGTTGTATCCGTTGATAGAGTCCTGTTCTCATCCGTTGATACACTTTCACTTAGACAGAATTACATAGCATAGCTTATTTACAATTGGCTACCCTATTCTGCCTATCCATTGATGGTCAACATGACTCTGAATAAAACACTATCAACTGATAAATAGAGATATTGCAGTATGCTACAAAACCTCATCCGTTGATGAGCTACCTGTCAACGAATAGAGTTATAATGTCTTGTCCGTTGACAGTTACAAAACTTGACTTATACAATTTTTTGCTTGATTGTTAAGTTATCATCAACTACAACATATTCCTAACAATCTCCCCCAATTTATACTTGATGGCAGTAAAGCATAAATTCAGAACCTTGATGATAACAAAACATTCCTAAAGATATATATATACTAAAGTATGCAAAAATTGTATTAAGCTACAAAAATTAAAATCAGAAAGCTTTAAGAAACTTATCAGAGAGGTGCTCTTTTAGATTGAGCAAATTAGTGATGTTTCCTCTCTCTGGTTGGCTGCACCCTTGACTTTCCTTCCTTGGCAGAGTTGGACTCAATTTGCACTTGGAGTTGCCTATAGAAGGCATTTTCTTCAACAACTTTTGGATTTAGCTTTAGTTGTAACCATCTTAGGTATTCAGAACTAGCCTTTGACAGTTGATCTTCTAACCTGAAGAATCTCCTAGTGCCCTCTTCATCCCTGAACTCCATCATCCAAAAGGGTTGAATGTGGATTTTCTGTCCATTGTATGGGATCTTCATTTTCTTTGGTAGACTTGAGGGTGAGTTCCATTCTCTCCTTATTTCTTCTATTCTGCTAATTATCTCCCTTCTAGCTGTATCAGAGAACCCTGTGTGTCTCTTGAATGCTGAGAACACTTTGGTCAATGTATGATAATTCTCTCCAAGAACCTTCTGTAATGGCCATGTCCTCTGATTTCCTCCCTTGTAGACAAACACTAATCTCTCAGGCAGATTCTTGTACTTGTCAATTCCTCTTACTTCTGACAATTCATCCAAAAATAGATTCATGCCAGAGTATTCTTCAATTTCTGCCTGATAGATAAAGTCTTCTTTGTTTTCCAAGATTGGCTGTTTGACAATAGCAGGTACCCTAGCAACTTGAACCGGTCCCTTTGAAAGTTGCTTCTTTGGAGCCCTTTTCTTCTATTTTGGATTCAGCAAGAATGAAGGAACTTCAATTGAATCAAAATTCATTGGTTCTTCTTTAGGCCTTATGGGGTCACCATGAAAGTTCACATATGGGTTGATTACTGTTGCAGATATAGATACTGATGAGCCAGTGGTTTCCTTTTCTAGAGAGGGTTCTGGAGAGAGAACCCTTTTGGTTTTAGCTTTCATTCTTTTAGGTTTGGATTTGGGGACTTCCTCAGGTTCCCTCATCTCTTCTTCTATCTCATCCATTAACTCTTCAGCCAGCCTGGCCCTCTTTTCATCTGAGTTTTCATGTTGATTTTCTGTACTTGGATGAGCTTCCATTTGGATTCTGGAGACTTCTTCTCATTTAGCTTCCACAAATCTAGGATGGCTGTTGGATATATTTAATACTTTTCCATTCCTTATAATTACAGCCATCCAATTTCTTACACTCTTATTTGTCTGCTCTTTGAACTCTATGATTGTTTTTCCCATTAGCTTATCTTCATCATTCTTGGGAAATGGGTAGTCCAATTGAAGCTTGTTCTTCCCATTTTCCTTTGGTGGTGAGTAGGCTCTGGTTTTGATGGCTGGTTCAAATTCTTTGACATATGATGGCTCAACATCATAAAATGTAGGAGCCACAATCTCTGGAGTGAGTACCTTCATGATTGTGGTTGATATTGTTGGAGCAAAAGATTGAGCATTAAGAAACAGAGATGATGCAATTGATTCATTGATCACCCTCTCTGTCTTTAGGATTCTTTCACTAGTCTCCTTGTTAATCTTTTCCAAAGCTTCTATTCTGGCTTGCCTTTCACCATCTGAGATTTCTTCTAAACTTTGAATCTCAGGCAAAGCCACTTGTTTCTTCACAAGAGAAGCCTTTATTTCAAAATCTGTTGGATTGACCACTACAATTGGCTATTGCTCCCCCTCAATATGTGCTATCTTACTACTGGTAGCTTGAATTTGACCTGAAGATGTTGCAGCCTCTTCTTTGCTTGTTCCCATTTTCTCCCCCTTTTTATTAGCATCAAGGGTTGGGGGTGAAGCTGCAAGTAGCATTTCCAGTAGTTGAGTTTGTTTTGATTGATTGGCAATGATAGTTTGCATTTGAGATTCCATACTATCCACTCTGGAGGAAAGAAGCTGAACAGACTTAGCTAGGCTATCTTCTTTGAGAAGTTTGCTAGTAAGCACCTTCTGAGTGGTAGTAGGAGCTAGTGCCTCAATCCTGGCATCTAGTTCTATCTTCATATCTCTAATTGCAGTTTTGACCTCCTCCTGTTGTGTTCTTTGAATAACTGTTTGCATCTTTTGCAATTTCAGTGAGGCCATAACCTGCTCAAGAATAGTCTTTCTCTGTGGTTCTGCAGTTTGGTGCTCAGCCTTAGCAGATTGATATTGCTTCATGATTTCCACATTGAGATCCCTAAGTTCAATGGCATTGGTAAACATCCATTCTGGAGTCTCTTCTTCATTGATTTCTTCACCATCTGAACTTTGACTATCATCACTGCCAAATTCTTCACTTCCAGTACTTGGAGACAGGGTTTGTAAAGCTTCTTTTGCTCTTTAAAGAGATTCTGAGGTGTGCACTAGGTGCATTGCCTCATCTGCCTCCACATTGCCCTGTTGTGCCATGACTTGATAGGTAGAAACAGGATGAGTAAAGGTTTCAGGATCCAAAGAGATGGAGTCAATAATTGACTGATATTCTTGTCGAAATTCCATCTCTTTGGAAGCTTCATTAACCTCCATTAACTCACTTGCAATGGCTGAATCATCCTGCCTTATTTCTCCTGTAGTCCCTTCTCTCCTCTCATCTCTCTTTTCTTGCATCAGGGGCTCCCCTGGCTCACACCTCTCACACCCTCACCTTCACCTACTAAGGTGGAACTCTCTTGCTCTCCTTTTGCCTAACCGGAAGAAATGGTCAGCCTCTCATTATTTTTCTCTCCTTTTGCCTGCTCACAAGGCAGCCTCTCACTCCCTTCCCTCATTCCTAAAAGTGTTTCAACTACTACAAACTCCTCCACAGTTGACATGGGAATGTCACATTTTGCAGTGGTAGAGAGAGTTGTCAACGGATAAAGTGTATCCGTTGATGTAGTAGTTATTGCTGTCAATGGATGATTAGTTGTAGACACATCCGTTGATGGAGAAACACTTGTCAACGGATGAAGGATATCCGTTGATGAAGGAAAAAGAGTATCCGTTGAAGTGAAAACCAACACTGAATCTGTGGTGATTGATTTTAAGGAAGATGCCACAGATAGTGTTGTGAATTCAGGAAAGGAAGATTGATGGCCCAACAAATCATCTAAAAGATTTATGACCACCAATTGTTGAGTGGGGCTTCTCCAAGAATTTTAAAGATGGAGAATCAGGAATTGATGTAGATATCATATCCACATCCAGAGATGGAGTTGGTGATGGTGGATTAAAATATGTATCTAATTGAAGGTTAAGATCAAGGGGCTGTGACTCCACATTTATTAAAGTCACATCAAACTGAATTTGAGAAGGTATAGTTTGCTGTACTGTGTGTGCACCCTGTGATTCCCCAATGGTTTTGGATTTTACTCTTCTACCATAGGTTTTTGAGTGAGAGCTATCTGTGTCTCTTGCCCTTTTGTGCAGTGTTCCTGGAGTGGAACTTAAATCAGTAGTCACACCCTGTTGAGAGGATGTAATTACTAGAATTTGGCTTGAAGGTTCATTAACAGTCTTTTGAGAGACTGAAATGTTGGTTGCACCTGCCTCACCTTCCTTATCCTTAGGGCTTCGTTGATGTTCACCCTGTCTGAAAGGCAGAGTGTGTAAACTTGTAACACTATAACTAATGTAACTCAATTAAAGGAAAAGATACTTAACCAGAAGACAATCAAGAACAAGAAGTCACAAGAAATCAACACTAAATGAAGACAAGGTAATTGATACAATTGAACATGTTAACTATGATCAAGCCAAGAAGAAATCATTGAGAGAAGTTCAAGTCAAAGTTGTTCATGCCTCAGTGATTTGAGAAATCGAGAATCAAGATCATAACTATCAGTATCAACAAGACCAATTGATTTCAAGTGAACAAGAAGGAAAGCGAATATTGGAAAGCCAAGTTACTAAGTGAATATGGTAATTTATTCAAGAAGCAGAAACACTATCAAGACTAGTCACTTATGAACCAGACCAGTGCATCAAGTGTCAGGACATTGATAGCAAGTTTATGTCAGTAATAAAGATCCATGTTCAAGAGCTTGCTGAAGAATAAAGAAGACATGAAGATATCACAAGCTCAAGATGTGCATTGAAGTTTCAAGTTGAAGACCAGAATATTTTCTAAGTACTAAATATTCTAGATGACCAAGTAGAATATTTCTAAGTAGAAGTTCTACTTAGAAATTCGAGATGGCTAAGTAGAAATTCTCAAGTAGAAGTTCTACTTAGAGTGCAGCTTCAACATGACACATGGCATCTTCTGATTGGCAGATTTCCAAGCTTTCAAGATAAGGCAAGATTTATGTGGACATCATTGGGCCACGTACATCTTAGTCTTTGAAGACTACAGGACATAGATTACATGTAGTATAAATAGAAGCACTTGTGTAATGTTTTGAGTTAGAGAGCAATATTTGAGAAAACACAAGTAAAAGAGAGAGAGTGCATTCACAGAGCTTAGTATCATTCACTTCTCTCTGAACTTCTGTTATACTTTGTAATGAATGTTGTAGCAACCACTTCAAGTTATATATAAAACGTATATTTCTTGAATCTGTGTGTTCATTGATTGCATCGTATTTATTGCTTATCAAATTCGAAAAGTTGTATTCACCCCCCCCCTCTACAACACATTTGGACCTAACAATTGGTATCAGAGCGATATGTTTAACATACAAAACATAGATCCTTGTGTTTGGTAGAAGATTCGTGAGTTTTCATTTTTCAGATCTACTTTTCATTTTCTCGAAAAGTGTGCTTTAATTCGTTGGTAGTGAAAACTCATCCGAAAAATTATTTAAATACTCCAGGTGTGATTATTTAGCTTGGGTGTATTTTAATTAATTTTTGTGAATTAATCTGGGTTCGTTGATATTTGGTGTTCTTGAGTGTTCATCATCTGTTCTTATCAAAGAAGATAACCCAACAACTTTTTGATCTCCTTTTTCAAACAGAAAAATAGTAAAAGAATAAAAAGGTGTTTTTGGACTTTTGATTTGCATTATTCACGGCCGAAAGTGTTCAAGACATAATCAGTACCTAGCATGTGGGTTAGGTGGGTTAGGTGAGTAAAGCATCAAAGTCAAAAAGGTGTTAAAGAGATAATATTGTTTATTCAATATTAAAGTAATCTGCAGAAAATTTATTCTAAGGACAAAAGTTCTACATAGAATTTCTACTTGAGATTTTCTACATAGAATTTCGACTTGGACAATTTCTACTTGGTGAAGTTCGACTTGAGCAAAATTTCTACTTGGAGAAATTTCGACTTGGCAGAAGTTCTACATATATATTCTACTTAGCCTAGTCTTGGGTACTTAGAAACTTTTTAGTGACCAGAATTGAAATGGCTCCTAAAAATACATTCAAGATCCCAATGTTCAACCGAGATCACTATGAAGAGTGGGTTTTCGGAATGAGACTCTTCTTAGAGACAGTTAACCCTGAATATCTGGAAGTCCTTGACAAGGGTAAATTTGTTCCAATGGTGGCTATTCCTGAGCGTACGGAAGGAGAGGAGGTTATACCACCTCGGTCTGAGCCTAAAAAGGCAGCGGACTTTTCAGATGCTGACAAGGAGCAAATAGCTTATGATATGGAAGGATCTGCAGAGGTTAGAAGCAACAAGACACTTAAACTCAAGATGGAGTATGACACCTTCAGAATAAGAAAAGGAGAAGACCTAACAGACGTCTATCTAAGATTCAGTCAAGAAGAGACTGAATTAATAGCTAGATATGAGATTGAGATGGAAGATCGCCAGGAAGTACAATCTATAACTCCTATCAAACAAGTTAAAATCAATTTCCCTAGAGATAAATCTAGAGCAGGAATAGGAGTTAAGGTTGTTAAACAACAAGGTAGGAAAGATAAAGGCATAAAAGAGGTTAAGGCTGAACGAATAAAGAAAGCATGTTATCACTGTAAATCTACTGAACATCTTTCTTATGCATGTAATGCTACACATGCCATGCCTGCCACACATACAATGAATAATCTGCATAAGAATCATGCACAGTGTGGTCAACCTAATTGTATGCCATGCACTTTTAACGTCATGCAAACTTTTGTGAATTTAATGAATGCATCTAGCCAGTCATGCTCAAATACTGCTGCTAGTTCAAACATCAAGAAAAAGCATGTGAGAGCCAAGACTGTCAGTCCTCCTAAAGTTAGGAGTGACAAACCTTCTCCTAGGACTGACAAACATGTCAAGTCTGAGAAAGGAAAGGAGGAAGTCGAAAGCTCTAGTAATGTTAAGAAAAGTGCATCTTCTATTGTTAAATCTGTTGATTCTCGATCTTATCGAAAAGCCGGGCCCAATCAAAGTTGGGTTCCGAAGAAAGTCTAATCAATCTGTCATTGCAGGGCATTAAGCAAAATAGAAATAAAGTCATATGGGTGCTAGACAGTGGAGCATCGAGGCATATGACTGGAAACAAGTCCCTGCTTACAGAGTTGGTTATGAAGGCTGGCCCTTATGTTACCTTTGGAGATGACAGCATAGGTGTGACAAAGGGATATGGCAAACTGAAAACTGGCAATGTCATCATTGAAGAAATTTCCTATGTTGAGGGATTAAAGCACAATTTGTTGAGTATCAGTCAATTCTGTGACAAAGGTTACGAAATTGTCTTCAACAAGAAAGGTGTATCAATCACTCACATCAAGGAAGGCTCACTGGCTTTGAGAGGAGTTCGAAAGGCAGATCTTTTTGTTGCAGACATGGATTCAGCAAATCAGAATGAGGTCACCTGTTTCTACAGCAAAGCCTCGGATGATGAAAGCTGGTTATGGCACAAAAAGCTATCTCACTTAAACTTCAAAACGATGAATGCTCTCGCGAGGCGAGAATTGGTGAGAGATCTACCTCAAATGGAGTTCGCTCCGAAAGGACTCTGTGAAGCTTGTGAAATGGGAAAGTCGAAACGAGCATCGCATAAAAGCAAAGAAATTTCTAGTATTACTGAGCCTCTGCAACTTCTTCATATGGATTTGTTCGGCCCAGTGAATGTCCTATCTTTGTCTAGGAAAAGATATGCATTGGTAATCGTGGATGACTTCTCCAAGTATACATGGGTATTGTTCGCAATGACGAAAGACGAAGTACCTTTCCTAATCATTGATCACATCACTCAAATTGAGAATGTTTCAACACTTACTGTGAAGACGATTAGATCAGACAATGGCACTGAATTCAAAAACGCAGTGCTAAATGACTTCTGTGTATCTAAGGGAATACGTCGTCAGTATTCAGCCCCGAGAACTCCACAACAAAATGGAGTAGTTGAAAGGAAGAATAGAACATTGGTTGAAGCAGCAAGAACTTTGTTGTATGATTCGAAACTTCCTCTGTATTTCTGGGCAGAAGCAGTGAGTACCGTGTGTTACACTCAAAATCGATCCTTGATTATAAAAGATAAAGAAAAGACACCATGTGAGCTGATGAACGGCAGAAGACCAACAATCAAATACTTTCATGTCTTTGGAGCAAAATGCTATGTACTTATAGATGATGAAAATCTAGGCAAGTTTGCAACAAAAGCTCGTGAAGGAATCTTTGTTGGTTACTCCACAGATGTGGTAGCAGCTTATAGGGTGTTCTTAGTAAATGATCGAAAAGTGACTGAAAGCTACAACGTCAGATTCGACGATACCAAACTCTCATCAATTTCAAGAGATTCTAGTGAACCTGAGTCCCTAAAATTTCAGAATCTGGACTTAGAAGAACTTGAAGATGAACCTGAGTTGGTTGTCCCATTAAATGTTCCAAGTGTACGTGAAGAACCTGAGTCTAGTGAACAAGCTAATCCTACAAGATCAGGAGAGACTTCTTCAGTACGAACCGGCAACAACTCAGGGGGAGTAAATAGCAGCTCAAGGACTACTGTTCAAGGCTCGAGTCGAGTTGACTCTAGTTCTGTAGGAGCTGGCACTAACTCAGGGGGAGTTAGTGAAAGTAATCAAAGTAGTCAGCACCACAACTCAGAAAGTCATGCTGAATCATCAAGACAATTTCCAAGAGAACGGGTATGGAATAGAGACCATCCGTTTGAATTAATTATTGGTGATCCAGATGCTGGTGTGTCTACTAGAAGAACTGCAAGAGCTGACCTGGCTAATATTTGCTTATATTCTGGGTTCTTATCCAAGCTTGAACCTAAATAAATAGAAGAAGCTCTTGGTGATGCTGATTGGGTGATTGCAATGCAAGAGGAACTCAATCAGTTTGAAAGGCAGAAAGTTTGGAAACTGGTACCCCGACCAAAGAACAAATCAGTAATTGGAGCTAGGTGGGTATTCAGAAATAAAATGGATGAAAACGGACTTGTAACTCGAAACAAGGCTCGTTTGGTTGCAAAAGGTTATTCTCAGCGAGAAGGAATTGATTATGATGAGACCTATGCACCGGTTGCAAGATTTGAGGCAGTCAGGATGTTCTTGGCATTTGCAGCACATAAGAACTTCAAGGTTTTTCAGATGGATGTGAAAAGTGCCTTCCTGAACGGAGAGTTAGAAGAAGAAGTGTATCTGGAACAGCCGCCTGGCTTCATTGATCCAGAACTTGTAGATTTTGTGTATCTTCTCTTCAAATCTGTCTATGGCCTCAGGCAATCCCCAAGATGTTGGTATGAAACCCTATCCGTATTCTTAATTGAAAGTGGTTTTACTAGGGGAGTAATTGACAAAACATTGTTCTATAAGAATGTGAAGAATGATTTAATACTTGTTCAAGTCTATGTGGACGATATTATCTTCGGGTCATCTAATGAGCGCTTGTGCGAGAAATTTGCTAAGCTAATTCAAGAGAAATACGAGATGAGCATGATGGGAGAGCTGTCCTTCTTCCTTGGATTACAGATCAGTCAGAGAAAAGATGGTATCTTTATCTGTCAATCCAAGTACGTCAGAGATTTACTCAAGAAGTACAATCTAGAAGATGCATCAACAGCTAAGACTCCCATGGCAACAGCCACGAAGCTTGATGAAGACAAATCAGGTAAACCAGTTGACATCACAAGCTATCAAGGTATGATTGGCTCACTTCTCTATTTAACTGCAAGTAGACCCGATATAATGTTCGCAACTTGTTTATGTGCAAGATTCCAAGCGGATCCTAGAGAATCACATCTCATAGCAGTCAAAAGAATTTTTAGGTATCTCAAGGGCACACCAAATCTAGGGATTTGGTACCCAAGAGATACAGGTTTTAATCTAATTGGCTATATGGATTCAGACTATGCAGGTTGCAGGATTGATAGGAAAAGCACATCTGGTGCTTGTCAATTTCTTGGCAGAAGATTGGTGTCCTGGCAAAGTAAAAAGCAACATACAGTATCTACTTCTACTGCTGAAGCTGAGTACATTGCTGCTGGAAGCTGTGTAGCTCAAATACTGTGGATGAGGAACCAATTGAAGGATTATGGCATGGAGCACAAGAAAATTCCAATTATGTGTGACAACACAAGTGCTATTGCCATAACCAACAATCCTGTAGATCACTCAAGAACCAAGCACATCGACATCAGGTATCACTTCATAAGAGAACATGTCGAGGAGGGGACTGTGGAGCTACATTTC
The DNA here is from genome assembly GCA_037693485.1 of Kitagawia praeruptora. Lineage (NCBI taxonomy): Eukaryota > Viridiplantae > Streptophyta > Magnoliopsida > Apiales > Apiaceae > Kitagawia > Kitagawia praeruptora. The sequence continues at coordinate 45,679,434 of CM075354.1, forward strand.
GTGCCCACAATGCAACAAATTGCAGATATATTCACCAAACCTCTTGATGAAGTAACATTCAATAGGTTGGTTGGTGAATTGGGAATGCTTAACACAAGTTAGTAAAGCCTTCCATCTGTAAAATCCATGTTTATGTTTGTATATGCAAGCTACTTAATCATTATGTGCTTAGACTTTAAAATGCCTAATTAATGATTGTTATAGGTTGCATATAGTGTCATTTTACATGAATTCATTGTGTTTTAAGTGTCTTTTATAGCACAAATCTTTGAATTTATGCTTGTTAGATTGCATGATCATAGGGGGAGTTAAATTCATAATATTCTAAATTTTGCATGATTTTTAGATGAATTTACCTGTGTTTTTCATGTAATTAGAGGCCTTAGAATTATCAAGGAATGTTTTAATTATGTCATATATTAAAATCCTTGAATTTATATTTATATTAATTTGGCAATATTAAGTGTTGAGTTTTTCAAAGAAAATTGTCAAATTATTCTAAGTATCTTCAAAATTTCGAGTTAGTCACTATCTCGAAACTCATCTTGATATTCTAGTTGAATTTCGATTTGAGCTTCCAGAGTGAAGTTTTGAAAATTCTAAGTCTGGGAAGAATTTCGAGTTAGGCTCTATCTCGAAATTCATCTCGAAATTCGACTTAAGATTCGAATTCGAGTTACCAGTGTGCCTATTTCTTTCTTCAAAATATTCAAGATAAAGTCTATCTTACAGGGGATATTTTTGAATAGATCTGAGAGAATAACTTCGAGTTAGTTAATAACTTCGAGTTAGTCTCTATCTCGAAACTCAACTCGAATTTCGACTTGATGTTCGAGATAGAGTTCTCAGTTGGTTAAGGGAATTTTTCGAGTTAACTCCTAACTCGAAACTTATCTCGAATTTCTACTTGAATTTCGAGATAGGTTTCCCTAGTACTGTTGGTGGTTTTTGCTGTTTAAATGGTCTTTAATGATTAAATGGTTCAAGTTTTTGAGTTAACCTATCTCGAAATTTATCTCGAAGTTCGACTTGATAACATTTCGAGATAAACTTCGACTTAAAATGTTCGAGATAGAGTTCGACTTAGGTTCTCCCTGTATGTACTTAGTGTTTTCATTCTTTTTAACAGGGACACTTTTGTCATTTCACAATCATGTCTATATATACATCTCTAACTCGATCAATTCGTTCACTTTTACCTAATTAAGTTTTACAGCAGCCTCCATATACATACAGGCGATTTCGACTTACAAACTACTGTTCGTGATTTTTGTGATTAAACTCATACAGACCACGAATTAATGCCCGATTTTAGACTGCTGTTATCTGTGTTATCATAAATCTTTGTGTCTGTGTGTTTTGTAACCGTTCATATACACACGTATATATATATATACACACAAACATCAAGTACTGTGTGTGTCTGTTCATAACTCGACTTCACTGGTTTACACACACAAATATACATCTTCATTGTATATCACAGATTTGGTAATTGGATTGTAATTTTCGCCTCTACTTAATCATTGTTGATATTCCGTAGTTTAATTTCTCAAGTGACTCCTGGTATTCACGAACGAAATTAAAAGGACTATAACTTTGGTTTTGTTAATTGATTGTTTTTTTTAACAAATATCACAATTTTTAAGAAAAAAAAACATTTTATTAAAAAAAAAAAAATGGCTCATCAATTTTCACTTGCTAAAAACAATTTTTATAATATTTCTACGGAAATTGGTGATCAACTCCCGCGCTTTAAGTCTTGGATACGATTTCTCAATTTGTATTCCAAAGCTAGCGATGCTTTTACTGCTAAACCTACACTAGTACATGATGCTTTACAGCAATTATGGACTAGTGCGGTTTCTTTTGGGAGCAAATCAACCCCCTACGGTTTCAGGTTTACCTTAGCGGGTCAGGAATATGAGGTGACTGAAGAAATTGTCAACAGGGTTCTGGGATTCCCGATAAAAGATGCTTATGATCCAGAACCTACAGCTGCAGAACGCCTCAGATTCTTTGAAGAAATAGGATGTTATCCTCCGTCTGGCCGGATCACTGGAAACATCCAAAAACAATTCTTTCATGTGGAATGGAATTACTTTTTCGAGGCTATCACAAGATGTTTTCGGGCACGAGAAAGCGATTTCCATCAAATTTCCATTCCCATGCAAACCTTTGGAATTGCCCTAGCAAGAGAACTGGATATAAATTATGGACGCATAGTTCTCTCTGAGATAGTGGGTGTAATGGGATCTCCTGCAAGCAGAGACCTCAACACAACAGATGTTGTCTGCTGGTTTCCTCGGTTCTTACAGATGCTGATTAATGATTTAATACCGAAGGATGCTCTTGCTGTTAGACAGGGATTTGCCAGAAGCCCAACATCTGCACCACTAGGGATGGGCACTAAGTCACTTTCAACAATTGATAATCAGGATAAACATCATGGAAAACCGATGTCAGTTCCTGATACCTTACAAACGTGGCTTACATATGATGAGGGAGTTACAACTTTGGCAGCATCATCGCAAGTTTCATCATATGCTCAGAATCGGTCTGCTCATGCTGAGGCATTTGAAGAGATTCCTGATGAGCAAAGCGATGACGAACAAGGTAATGAATCAGGTAATCTCTCTCTGCATACTACTCATTCCTCTTCCTATGTATCTGATTCCGAGACCCAAGAGACTGCTAGCCCGCAGGATCTATCCCAGGGTGCGAGCCATATTTCTGAGTCTGTCATACATTCTTATTCTCGTTCACCCCTGTCACCGGAATCCAGACAGCCAGCACATGTAAATGTAGGATATGATGAGGAGAGTGACCCCGAAGAGCAGCCTCTTACTCGAAAGAAAGCCAAATTTTCTCATGCTGCTACTTCTAAACCTCAGTCAAACCCTAGTGTGTCACACGCAACCACTCCACCTCACAAGAGTGGTTCACCCCTTGAACAATCTGCACATAGGGATTTTGATGAGGATTATGTACCTTTTGAAGATACTGTTGCTTCAAAAGGACATGAAGTTTTAAGAACTTCAGCCGTACATTCACCGGTACGTACTGATGCTGCAAAGAGGATCGGTTCTGATGTTGTACAAGAACACTTTGCAGCCTCTCAGCCTGAGATTCCAACTCAGGAACCAACAGAAATTGATCCCAAAACTGCAAATTATATTGCTTATCCAGTTTCTGCAGGTACTGCTTCTTACTTTGGATCAATGATTGAAGACATACACGAGTGTGAGACAGGGAGTGTGTGTGAGAGGTTAGGGAGAGAGGGACCTTCATTTTTAAGGCCCGAAACCGAGCGTCAAATACCAACAGAACGAGTATTAGAGCGAGGTCACCTAAACCAAACACCGTCCCTTAACATTGAAAATCTTGATACACGTATGACTTCTATGGAAAATCAGATGAAGTAGTTCGGGCAAACGATGGGGCAGTTAGGGATGAATATTGGAAACAATCAAAGGGCTCTTGATGACTATGCAGCACGAATGGCAAGTCAAGCTACAGCGTTTGATGCTTTGACAAACATGGTCAATGACTTGGGCCATGCTGCTGGTGTCTTGGGAAGCACTCTAAATGAGAGGATGGGAGCAATGGAAACTACAATGGATACAATGGCTGTGGAGATCAGTAGAATGATGTTCGCAATCAGAAGTTTTGTGCCCCCGGAGTGTTTCGAGCCGCAACAACCTCCCCCCGATGCTGGTGCAGGTGGTGCTAGTGGAGAGGGAGCCTCTGGTTCTGGTTTTGGAGGTTCTCATGTAGCTGGTAGATCTGAAGACCAAGGTGGCGTTCAGGATAACTCACCTAAGGGGGAGAGTGGAAAAGAGACGAGACAGCAGGCAGTTCATATCGAAGAAATTACAGAACATGCTGATCTTGTCAAGGAACCAGAAATTGAGTCGTCTGTTGATGAAGAGGCTCTGAGGAAGAGAAAGGGTAAGGCAATAATGGTTGAGCAAGATGAGCCATTAGTTGACCTGAGTCATCTTCAAGAAAAAGTACAGGAGGTACTTGACTCAGATTCTGATATGGAAGACGTACCTTTGGCACATGCTATAAAGAGATCTTTGGACGATCAAGGTGGAGGTGCTGGGATGTCTTTCGGAATGCCTGAAGAAGTTCCTGTTGATGAGGAAACCCTTAAATCTCAACAGTTAGCCTTGGAACAAGCTGAGTTCCATAAAATGAAGATGATGCAAGAACGTGCTGCGTTTCTAGAAAAGAAAGTGGAGCTACAAGGGAAGCAGTACGATCATGAGCTTGCAAGGCTAGCTGATCCTCAAGTTGATATGGACAAGAGAAGGATAGGGCAGAAGTGGGATGAAGCAAGGAAGATATTGATGGGACCCTGTGCGAAAGGAGTTCATAACAAGGAGGCAGATGACCTGTTTTATAACCTGAATTTGCAAAATCCAATGACTGCGGACTATATAAGTGCTTTGAAGAGATTAATTTCTAAAGTCAGGGTTGGATACAATGCAACGCTTAAGGAGTGGCAGGTTATTTTGTCTTTGGTAGAAGGAGTCCTAATGTCTTTCTTATATGTGGATGACCAATTCATAACGAGAAGATCTGCGTCAGAGTTGTTCTTGCTAGCAACAAAAATTCAATACTCTCAATCTGAGGAGCTAAGCATTCTGTATAGGGATCGGTTAATGCAGCTAGCAGAGGACAAGGGTCCAGAATTCTCAGCATATCCTAATGTTGTCCGGATGGTAGTTGACAGTAAATTGAAGAGGGTTAGCATGGAGGAAAAGGACTTAATGGAACTTTCAGTGGAATCTCTTAAGGCAGTCTGTAGACAAATGATGAGTAAGGGATTCGCTTCTGAGCTTAAAGATAAATCAGTGAAGATCATTGAAAGTGTCATATTCAAGAAGAGCAATGAGGTGTGGAAGTGTGATATCATTGCTCCAAACCCTCTTGATAACGTGAAGATTGAGCCGGAGCTGATAGAAAAGAAATGGAATATTCTTCAAGCTATGAAGAATGTAGATGAAGCTCTGAATCTTCCTTCTGGAGAACTGGAACAAGGAGAGATAAGGGAGTCAGTTGGTGTTCCAGGTAGAGATAGTGTATACTGGATACACTCTTTTGTTGATGATACAGCTGATGCCTTAGTATTCATAGATGCAGACCAGAATAAAACACTCTTGCATATGAGTAGAAAATGGCTGCTGCAGACTCAAGATGCTGCATTTCTGGAGAAAGTGTTATATGTGTTCAAATGGGACGAAGTGGAAGATAAGCATGTGGAAGAAAAGCAGAGACTCATGAGTTACCTGTCTGATGTAGTAGTGGAAAAGAAGCGAATGGAGCAAGATGCGGCTAGTGTCCACAATACTAACCGTGTCAAGGGCTATCCCAAAATGATCTATTGTCAGTTTAAAGCTGATAAAGCTCATTGGAAACCTCAGCTTATAATGAAGAAATTTGAGGACATTCCAAAGATCAGGACTACTCAGGAGGTGGACAAACTCAGAAGGCTTTTCAAACATCCTTACCCAGAGCCCAAGAATCCTCTAGAAATGGAAGCAGTAAGTTTGTTGAATGCTAGGTGGACGCAGCTTCATGATCCAGTGTACAAGAAAGAACAGCAGCAGAAGGAGAAGCGTAGAAGGCAGAAAGAAGAGAAAGACCAAGCTGCTGAAGCTAGGAAGAGGAAACGGAAGTAGGGTTAAAGGTCAGAGTGGTGTGAACTTGAAGTTGGAAAAACTTCATGTCTTTCGGTTGCTTTAACTCACTTGAGGAAAATTCACCTTAGAGTGAATCCAATAAGGTGATATAAGTTTGACTAAAAGATATGAAATAATCCAGGTGATAGGAATCATTCAAATGATCTTTAATTCGAGGTTCGAATTCTGTTTCTAGTTTAAGTTCTTTGTATTGTTTTCAAGTACTTTTCAATTGTATATTATTCAAGACTGTAATGTTAATTATCTTTTCTCGTCTCATTGTTTAGTTGAGTTATCCTTCATTAATTTGAATGTCATTGTTAGACAATCAAATAGGGGGAGATTGAAAGGCAGAGTGTGTAAACTTGTAACACTATAACTAATGTAACTCAATTAAAGGAAAAGATACTTAACCAGAAGACAATCAAGAACAAGAAGTCACAAGAAATCAACACTAAATGAAGACAAGGTAATTGATACAATTGAACATGTTAACTATGATCAAGCCAAAAAGAAATCATTGAGAGAAGTTCAAGTCAAAGTTGTTCATGCCTCAGTGATTTGAGAAATCGAGAATCAAGATCATAACTATCAGTATCAACAAGACCAATTGATTTCAAGTGAACAAGAAGGAAAGCGAATATTGGAAAGCCAAGTTACTAAGTGAATATGGTAATTTATTCAAGAAGCAGAAACACTATCAAGACTAGTCACTTATGAACCAGACCAGTGCATCAAGTGTCAGGACATTGATAGCAAGTTTATGTCAGTAATAAAGATCCATGTTCAAGAGCTTGCTGAAGAATAAAGAAGACATGAAGATATCACAAGCTCAAGATGTGCATTGAAGTTTCAAGTTGAAGACCAGAATATTTTCTAAGTACTAAATATTCTAGATGACCAAGTAGAATATTTCTAAGTAGAAGTTCTACTTAGAAATTCGAGATGGCTAAGTAGAAATTCTAAAGTAGAAGTTCTACTTAGAGTGCAGCTTCAACATGACACATGGCATCTTCTGATTGGCAGATTTCCAAGCTTTCAAGATAAGGCAAGATTTATGTGGACATCATTGGGCCACGTACATCTTAGTCTTTGAAGACTACAGGACATAGATTACATGTAGTATAAATAGAAGCACTTGTGTAATGTTTTGAGTTAGAGAGCAATATTTGAGAAAACACAAGTAAAAGAGAGAGAGTGCATTCACAGAGCTTAGTATCATTCACTTCTCTCTAAACTTCTGTTATACTTTGTAATGAATGTTGTAGCAACCACTTCAAGTTATATATAAAACGTATATTTCTTGAATCTGTGTGTTCATTGATTGCATCGTATTTATTGCTTATCAAATTCGAAAAGTTGTATTCACCCCCCCCCCCCTCTACAACACATTTGGACCTAACACTGTCCCTCACCACTCACTACCACCTTCACACTCCCCTCAAGAGTTTTGGTAGTTTTTGCAACAGGTGCCTTTTGAGAGACACCTGAGGTTTGTCTTTTAGATTGTGGTTTTGAAACTCTGGATTTGGTCACTTTGGTAGGAGCCTGTTTGGTCACAGCCACAGACTCAATTGTGACATTGGAAGGCAAAGAAATTTGGGTAGAGATAGGAGTAATAAGATTAGAAGCTACCTGAACAATTGGTGGATAAACCAATTGTACTCCTGCATTCAGATTCATTCGAATCAAGTCACTGAGGACTCTCTTCTCCTGTACAAAACAACTGAACTTACTATCCGGGTTAGAAGGTATAGCTCACTCTCTGACATATGCAGGCCTAAGAGCATAAAAAACCTAGCAAAGTAGATATTTTTGCCCCTAGTTTCTTTCTTACCTAACTTAGCTGCTATTTCATACATTACTAGTGAGCCAAAGTTAAAGTATTTATCAGTTAAAAGCATACAAAGCATCACTAGCATGGATTTAGTAACAGCATCAAAATTACTAATTTTACCAGAAAAAGTTTTAATGAAAGCATCACACAGATAACTCCATTCTTTAAACATACCCTTCCTAACAATCTTACCTAAATTGTCAATACTAGAAGCATATCCAATTGAGTTTAGCATGGTAACTATTTCAGCATCGGTTGGTAAAGATGAACAATTATTTTCAGGTAATTTTAAGCATGCAGTAAGGACATCAGAATTAGCCATATAATTTTTACCCTTAAGATAAAAAGAGATAGTTTCATCAGTACCATTAAATTCAGCCGATGTCCACATTTCCTCAATTACTTCATGGATGAGGGGTGTGGTGGTAGTCATAGCATATGATAGCCTACAGTTCTTCACGAAATTCATCATAGTATGATAGGCTTCTGGAGCAATCGCAGTATCGACTGATAAGTGGATTTTATATCCACTTATTATGCGCTATTTGGACTTAAATTGGTGGTTTATCCTTAAGTTTGTGGTGTCTTTTAATTCATTTTTGTTGTTGTTTCAGTTTTTGTTGTGCAGAACTCGCAACTTTAGGTATTGTGGCGATAAAAGGCTAAAACTGTGGATTTCTACCTCAATTCGGAATTTATAGTTGCCAAGAGAGCAAAGAGGACTGGCCACGAGGAAAAAGAATTATCATAAACAAATTCTGAGTGATATATTCTTAATGCTGAAACCCCGGTTGGAATTGTTATATTTTTTTCTGTTCAAAAGGAGTCCGGTTTCAGATCCTCAATAGACCGCAACTTGCACCTGGACGAGCAATGAGGAAATAGAATTATCACAAAAATATGGAAAGTGATATATTCTTAAAGCAGGAATCCCGGTTGGAATTGATATATTTTTCGTTAAGCAAAAGGAGCCCGATTTCCGACCCTCAAAAGACCGCAGCTTAGAGCTTAAGGATTTATTTATATTAATAAATATTTTATTTGTTTAGAAAATTATATTTATAAATATCTAATAATATTAGATATTTGTTTTTATAATTTCAAGATTAAATTAATTATTTATTAATTAAAGATTATAAACTGTGTGGGTTAAAAGTATTTTTCGGAGCCAATTCATATAAAACAACATAACCCACGGTTGTTGATTTTGAATTATAAAAGGACCGGATGATTGTGGTGTTGTTGGCAGAATGGGAATTTGATTTAACAAATTATAAATAGATGTGTTTTGCATAGGTTTTAATCACCTCTTGACTGCATTCTCTTGTGGTCTCTCAAATTTGAGCAACATTTCTTTTGTAATTTTAGTTTTACTTTATACACTTTAATTTTCTGCAAATTTAGTATAAGTTTTATTTTGGTTGAAGATTTTAAGAGGATTATTTGGAGTGCTCTTCTCTCTTTCATTGGAAGCTATTTCGGTTCTACTTTCTAAACTCTTGTAATTTCATATTTAATTCATCGCAATTTTTAATTTAGTTTTTTTTTATCATTATTATGTTTTCATTTAATCCCATGATGACGATCCGTTTGATTATGAACTAATCGCCGTCATGGGATTCTAATGGATTTATTTACGTAATTTAGTAATTCGATGCCTTAATAATTTGTATTATGATAAAAATTCAGATTGCCTAATGTGGTTGCGCTTAATTTATTAGATGCATAGCTAACGTCTAAATTATTAATTCCTAATGAATGCGAAAGTGGATTTAGGAATTTAGAATTTACCATGTTAGCATAGGTTCGTAATTGTCATGTACATTTACGATAAGTGGTAGGATTTTGGATCACATCACCCTATGTAGTCATAATAAGGGAATTTATTCGTAAACCAATTATGTTTTGAAATCTTATAGACATATAGGGTCTAAGCATAAAAGGTGTCCACACGACTTCTATCTTTTTAAGTGGATGTTCGTGTGGTTTGATATAAGTTAAGGCTGAAAGGCGCTTATGTTAGTTTCGTGTTCCCGGCTAGCTTTCATAATTATCAAAATTACTTTGAAGTTAAGGCATCAATTTCTAAATGAAATAAATAATGAAATTAGAATCCCATGCTTTCTCATATTTAAGAGCTCTTATTTGTTAATTTATTCTCACTTAGTTAATTAAAATAGTTTAATCAAGGCCCAATTTGATAAGTGTTCAAGCATTAAGAAGTAACCATACACCGTTGCATAAGTACTAAAATTGGTATTACACCTAGTCTCTGCGGAACGAATCTTACTTATCACTTGCTATTTGTGATCGCGTATACTTGCGTGTTTTCGAACCAACAAGTTTTTGGCACCACTGCCGGGGACTTCGGTGATTTTCAGAATTTGTGTTTAACATCAACGGAGGTTAAACTTAACTGACTTGGATAGTTATTTTTTTCTGACGTCATGTTTTCTCGCTCTGCCAGTATAAGGATTTTGAGTTGTTTATGCTAACGCGTGCCCAAACTCTTAAATCAAGAACCGTAATAAAGCTGGAAGAAACGTTAGACATGGCGGATGATGTGCCTAAGACGTTGATGGACTATTCCCAACCGAAAATCCATGACATTCAGTCAAGCATCGTCAAGCCAGCTATTGCAGCCAACACATTTGAAATCAAATCTGGCACAATCCAGATGGTACAAAACTCTGTCCAGTTCGGGGGAGCGCCAACGGAAGATCCAAATATGCATATCCGGAACTTCATAGAGATTTGTGACACATTCAAATTCAACAACGTGTCAGATGATGCTGTAAAGTTGAGGCTTTTTCCATTTTCTCTGCGGGACAAAGCTAAGGGATGGTTGCACTCTCTCCCAGCTGGCTCGATAACAACATGGGAAGAACTCGCTCAAAAGTTCCTCACAAAATTCTATCCCATGGCCAAAACAGCTGCCATAAGGAATGCTCTTGCTCAGTTCACACAACAGACGGGGGAATCTTTATGTGAAGCTTGGGAGCGCTATAAGGAAATGCTAAGAAAATGCCCTCACCATGGAATGCCCAACTGGATGGTGATTAATTGTTTTTACAATGGTCTAGGATGGCAATCAAGACCAATCGTGGATGCAGCATCAGGGGGAGCTTTATGGGCTAAGAGCTATGAAGCCGCCTACGAGCTAATTGAAATGATGGCGGCTAATGAGTATCAGAATCCGACACAGAGGATTCCTCAACACAAGGTGGCAGGAATCCTCGAGGTTGACACAGCCACATCACTATCAGCTCAGCTTGAAGCACTAGACATGAAGGTGGATTCTTTGAAAAATTATGGGGTACAAAAAGTAGTGAGTGTTTGTGAGCTATGCGCTGGTCGACATGAAACGGATCAATGTGCAATTTCCAATGAATCAGTGCACTTTGTGAGCAATTTTCAAAAGCAACAACACCCAGTCCCAAATACTTACCAACCCAACAATAGAAATCATCCTAATTTCAGTTGGAGCAACAACCAAGGTGGGTTGCAGCAACCTCAGTAGCCTTATCAGCAGTTTCAGGGTCAGCAGTATAGTGCAAAGCCATACAATCCTTCCGGCTATCAGCAGCAGTATGCTCCAAGGCAGCAATTTCAGCCTCCGGGATTTCAGCAGCAGCCTCATGCTAGTGCGGGGCAATCTTCTAATGAAAAATCTGAATTGGAGGAGTTGAGGATGATGTGCAAAAGCCAAGCAGTTTCTATCAAGACCTTAGAAAACCAGATTGGTCAGATTGCTAATGCTTTGTTAAACAGACCACAAGGAACTCTGCCTAGTGACACCGAACTAAATCCAAAGAATGAGCGGAAGGAGACTTGCAATGCAGTATCGTTAAAAAGTGGTAAGGAGACTGAAGGGAACTCAAAGAAAGCTGATGAAGAGGTTATCAAGGAATCTGAGTCTAATGAAAAGCCTGAAGAGTTGGTGCATGAAGAATCCAGAAAAGATGAACCAGTTAAAGAACCGACACCAGAAAAGTATATTTATCCACCTCCTCCATTCCCTCAACGCTTGCAGAAACAAGATCAAGAAAAACAATTTCGGAAGTTTATGGAGGTCTTCAAGAAACTATCTATTAACATTCCTTTTGTTGAAGCATTGGAGCAGATGCCGAGATATGCAAAGTTTATGAAGGATATTTTGTCACGAAAGAGAAGGTTGGAAGAATTTGAAACAGTGGCATTGATAGAGGAGTGCAGTGCGGTGTTGCAGCAGAAATTACCTCCTAAACTTAAGGATCCAGGAAGATTTACAATTCCATGCACCATTGGAAAGTTGTCTTTTGACAAATGCTTATGTGATTTGGGAGCTAGCATTAATCTCATGCCCTTGTCTGTTTTCAAGCAACTTGGTCTACCTGATCCAAAACCTACCAATATCTCGTTGCAGCTGGCTGATCGGTCAATCACTTATCCAAGGGGTATAGTAGAGAATGTCTTGGTGAAGGTTGATAAGCTCATATTTCCTGCCGATTTTGTGATTCTAGATTTCGAAGAGGACAAGAAGATTCCCATAATTTTGGGAAGGCCTTTTCTAGCTACGGGTCGTACTTTGATCGATGTACAAAAAGGAGAGCTTACAATGAGGGTACAAGACCAGAATGTCACCTTTAATGTGTTCAAGGCCATGAAATTTCCGGCAGAAGATGAAGAGTGTTTCAGCGTGGTAATGGTTGATACGGGCCAGGCAGACAAGTTTGATCAGTTGTTGAGCGAAAAGTCGGACATGCACATGCTAGAGCATCACATCAGTGATTCCATTGATAGTTCTTCAATTCGATATCTCTCGAATGTAAAGCTTGGAAAACTTCCACCACCCTTGAAGTATGTACTTTTGAATGATGAGTTAGTGATTTTTGAAGAGGGTCATGATAATGTGTTAAGAAGGTGGATAGTTGATGATGAGGTAAAAGAGTGTTCTGTTCATTCGGCTGAGAGGGATAAACACCTTAGAGGTGTGAGGAAGAAAAAGAAGGCAAAGAAGTCGACGGGTGGAAAACTCAAGGTGAAGAGTGAAAGAAAAGTTGTGTTGGGACTAAGCGATCAAGATGTCAACGTTCATATGAATGGTCTTTCTGTTGAGGATGGTTCGGTTATTCTCTTGAAACCGCCGTGAGTTGAGGAAGCAACGTCCGGCTAAATGACGTTAACGACAGCGCTTCATGGGAGGCAACCCATAGGTTTGGTATTTTTATGTGTGGTTTGATTTTGTGTGATTTTGTTCAGTATTATGTCAAGTTTGCAGGTTATTGGCGAGTTGCAGGAACTCGTTTCTTTCAAGGTAGGCTAGCCTCAGTTTGGAGCTCATGCAGCATTTCCACCACATGATTCACCGCCCGAGAAGGGTGGCGATGCCGACAGTTAGGGGAGTTCTCTTTTATCCTTTATCTATACCTTCAATGAGGACATTGAATATTTTAAGTTTGGGTGTGATTTAGGATATTTGATTAATCAAGTCATAATATTGCATATAGTTTCTTGTAATTCATAATATAAAAAAAAAAAAATTAAAAAAAAAATTGCATATTCATGATTAGTTGCATATCATATTTTCCTTGATCCCGTAGCGGTTAGTGGTTCCGTTTAGTAGTCAATGATGAATTTGAGTGTGATAATGATGGATAGAGGGCTGATTTAAATGCTTATGAATTGACGTGCATGTTGCAGAAACACAATCTTACACAACTCATCGTTTTCTTTTTGGGCTAGGTTAAGGTCATGCTTGTTTGGTTGTTTGAGATTTAATCACCTGATTATATTCAGAAATTTCTTTATTCCCTTGATGGCGTAGGAGCACTAAATTCTAAGTTTGGGGGAAACCAGGGATTTCATGCTAGTTGTAATTAATTGTCAATAATGGCTAGGCGTCAAATGGCTAGTAGCCGGCTCATATTTATATGAGTAGTCTAGGGTTGGAAATGTGAAAGGCTCATTCCAGATTGTATAAAAAAAAATATGAGAAAAAGAAAAGAAAAGTAAGAAAAAAGAGAGTCAAAAGTCCAATTGTTAAATGCAAAATTAACCAGGGTGAGCTCTTTAATACTCGAGTAATTAAGTCTGAGGGGACTTAGTCCTAGTAACCTAAAGCCCTTATGGTTTGGGATTGCTGACCTAACACTCGCTACATGGGTATTATTGTATAAGCCTTTTGGGGTCTCATTCATTGCACGGTTAAATAAGCATGCATATTGTATATAGTATTATGTGTCATAGTTTGTTAGTAAGAAAGCATGAATTCCTGTCTAACTCAAATAATGATTGAGGTGTTTCTAGGTTATGAAGTGTCTAGCGTTCATTCTATTTATAAACTCGTGATTGTCTTGGCGAAAAATATGTATGGTTTTGATCTAGTGCTAGGAGTAATTCTGATGAGCATTGCACACACGCACGTTTCTGTACTTGTAAATGTTAAATATGCTGGTATTTAGTCGATCTCTATTTGGAATTATCACATTTCTGAGACACTCTGCTAAATTGGTTATTGCTTTGCTTATGGGATCCTTGCATCAGCTGCATTCATGCATTTGGAGGTAGTGGAGTCTGTTTTCGCTTGAGGACAAGCATCAGTTTAAGTTTGGGGGTGTGATAAGTGGATTTTATATCCACTTATTATGCGCTATTTGGACTTAAATTGGTGGTTTATCCTTAAGTTTGTGGTGTCTTTTAATTCATTTTTGTTGTTGTTTCAGTTTTTGTTGTGCAGAACTCGCAACTTTAGGTATTGTGGCGATAAAAGGCTAAAACTGTGGATTTCTACCTCAATTCGGAATTTATAGTTGCCAAGAGAGCAAAGAGGACTGGCCACGAGGAAAAAGAATTATCATAAACAAATTCTGAGTGATATATTCTTAATGCTGAAACCCCGGTTGGAATTGTTATATTTTTTTCTGTTCAAAAGGAGTCCGATTTCAGATCCTCAATAGACCGCAACTTGCACCTGGACGAGCAATGAGGAAATAGAATTATCACAAAAATATGGAAAGTGATATATTCTTAAAGCAGGAATCCCGGTTGGAATTGATATATTTTTCGTTAAGCAAAAGGAGCCCGGTTTCCGACCCTCAAAAGACCGCAGCTTAGAGCTTAAGGATTTATTTATATTAATAAATATTTTATTTGTTTAGAAAATTATATTTATAAATATCTAATAATATTAGATATTTGTTTTTATAATTTCTAGATTAAATTAATTATTTATTAATTAAAGATTATAAACTGTGCGGGTTAAAAGTATTTTTCGGAGCCAATTCATATAAAACAACATAACCCACGGTTGTTGATTTTGAATTATAAAAGGACCGGATGATTGTGGTGTTGTTGGCAGAATGGGAATTTGATTTAACAAATCAATTAACTAAGCAAAAAGAAAGTGGTCGCGTGAAATCAACAGCTAAGTGGTCAAGTTCGGCGCTGGTGCTTGTTTTTTTTTTGCTTTTATTACTTTCGGCCAAGTTGTTTATTGCTAGATGGTGTGCTGAGAGGTGCTATAAATAGATGTGTTTTGCATAGGTTTTAATCACCTCTCGACTGCATTCTCTTGTGGTCTCTCAAATTTGAGCAACATTTCTTTTGTAATTTTAGTTTTACTTTATACACTTTAATTTTCTGCAAATTTAGTATAAGTTTTATTTTGGTTGAAGATTTTAAGAGGATTATTTGGAGTGCTCTTCTCTCTTTCATTGGAAGCTATTTCGGTTCTACTTTCTAAACTCTTGTAATTTCATATTTAGTTCATCGCAATTTTTAATTTAGTTTTTTTTATCATTATTATGTTTTCATTTAATCCCATGATGACGATCCGTTTGATTATGAACTAATCGCCGTCATGGGATTCTAATGGATTTATTTACGTAATTTAGTAATTCGATGCCTTAATAATTTGTATTATGATAAAAATTCAGATTGCCTAATGTGGTTGCGCTTAATTTATTAGATGCGTAGCTAACGTCTAAATTATTAATTCCTAATGAATGCGAAAGTGGATTTAGGAATTTAGAATTTGCCATGTTAGCATAGGTTCGTAATTGTCATGTACATTTACGATAAGTGGTAGGATTTTGGATCACATCACCCTATGTAGTCATAATAAGGGAATTTATTCGTAAACCAATTATATTTTGAAATCTTATAGACATATAGGGTCTAAGCATAAAAGGTGTCCACACGACTTCTATCTTTTTAAGTGGATGTTCGTGTGGTTTGATATAAGTTAAGGCTGAAAGGCGCTTATGTTAGTTTCGTGTTCCTGGCTAGCTTTCATAATTATCAAAATTACTTTGAAGTTAAGGCATCAATTTCTAAATGAAATAAATAATGAAATTAGAATCCCATGCTTTCTCATATTTAAGAGCTCTTATTTGTTAATTTATTCTCACTTAGTTAATTAAAATAGTTTAATCAAGGCCCAATTTGATAAGTGTTCAAGCATTAAGAAGTAACCATACACCGTTGCATAAGTACTAAAATTGGCATTACACCTAGTCTCTGCGGAACGAATCTTACTTATCACTTGCTATTTGTGATCGCGTATACTTGCGTGTTTACGAGCCAACATCGACCAAAGCAGCAAAATTGTTCTTCTCATAAGTGAATCCAGTTGAGGAAATCATCTTAACAATGGGTGCCATTTGAAGTAGTGAACTTTGAGTTGCAGAGAATTTGTTGAAGAGGAAGATGTAGAGATTTTGCTTAAGAAAATTCGTGAGTAGATAAAAGTGAACCGTTAAAGAGATAAACAGCCTTTATACTTCTCAGAATTTAATTAAAGAATAATTGAGAGTAATTATCCTATTGGGCAAAAATAACTGTCAGATAATAAATGAAAAGAAAAGAAGTACAGCCGTGACTAAATATACACGTTTACCAACGGCTATATAAAAAAAATATGTATATCAACGGATAAAGAATGGATGGTTGAGAAAACAGTTTATCCATCGATGACGTGGACAACCTGTTATCCGTTGACATACAAAAATCTAGTAATGTGTTTATACTACCAACGGATAAAAGGATATCCGTTGATAAGCAAATTTTGCCTTAAACAAAATTTCTGCTTAAAGTTTTTCTGAGAGTTTTAATTCTCAAGAAAATCAAAACACATTTCTAGCTGCAATACAGTATGATTAGATATCACTAGGAATTATGAAAAATTAAGCATACCTAGTTCACCTACCAACCTTGTGAATGAAGATTCATCAAGAGGCTTGGTGAAGATATCTGCAAGCTCCATTTCACTTGGCACAAAGTGCATTTCTACTGTACCATTCATCACATGCTCTCTAATGAAGTGGTATTTGATGTCAATATGCTTGGTTCTCAAATGTTGCACTGGATTCTCTGTGATGGCAATAGCACTAGTGTTGTCACAGAAAATTGGAATCTTCTCAACTTTTAGACCATAGTCAATAAGTTGATTTTTCATCCAAAGAATCTGTGCACAACAACTTCCAGCAGCAATGTACTCAGCTTCAGCTGTAGAAGTGGAGACTGAGTTCTGTTTCTTACTGAACCAAGACACAAGCCTGTTCCCTAGAAATTGACAGGAGCCTATAGTACTTTTCCTATCAATTCTGCAACCTGCATAGTCTGCATCTGAATAGCCAATTAGATCAAAACTAGAATCTCTTGGGTACCAAATGCCAAGGTTTGGTGTTCCCTTGAGATACCTGAAAATTCTCTTAATAGCAATTAAGTGAGACTCTCTAGGGTCAGCTTGAAATCTAGCACAAAGACAAGTGGAAAACATTATATCAGGTCTACTAGCTATTAGATATAGAAGTGAGCCTACCATGCCTCTATAGCTTGAGATGTCCACAGATTTTTCCTTAGTATTCAACTCAAGCTTAGTTGCAGTGGCCATAGGTGTTTTTGCAGAGGCACAATCCATTAAGTCAAATTTCTTTAAAAGATCATAAATATATTTTGTTTGACTTATGAAAATTCCCTCATTAACTTGCTTTACTTGTAAACCAAGAAAGTAAGTTAATTCACCCAACATGCTCATTTCATACCTACTTTGCATAAGTTTGACAAACCTTTTGCAAAGCTTCTCATCTGTAGACCCAAAAATAATATCATCTACATAGATTTGAACAAGTATTGAAGAACCATTGACATTTCTATGAAATAGGGTTTTATCTACTGTACCTCTAGTGAAGTGATTCTCCAAAAGAAATTGAGATAAAGTGTCATACCAGGCTCTTGGTGCTTGCTTCAAACCATAAAGTGCTTTCAAGAGAAGATATACATATTCTGGAAATTCTGGATCTTCAAAGCCAGGAGGTTGATGGACATATACCTCTTCTTCCAGTTCCCCATTTAGAAAGGCACTTTTGACATCCATCTGATAGACTTTGAAATTGGCATGTGCTGCATAGGCTAGGAAAATTCTAATTGCCTCAAGTCTTGCCACTGGAGCAAAAGTTTCATCAAAATCTATCCCTTCTTCTTGAGAATAGCCCTTTGCCACTAATCTAGCTTTATTCCTCACAATTATGCCATTTTCATCAGTCTTATTCTTGAGAACCCATTTGGTACCTATGATACCTCTATCATCAGGTTTGGGCACAAGCTTCCATACTTTATTTCTCTCAAATTGGTTTAGCTCTTCTTGCATTGCTAAGACCCAATCTGGATCTAGAAGGGCATCTTCCACTTTCTTAGGTTCCTCTTGAGACATGAAACTACTGTATAGGCATTCTTCTTGTGTGGCCCTCCTAGTTTGGACTCTTGAGTTTGGGTCACCAATGATTAATTCAAAAGGATGATCTCTGGTCCATTTTCTTGAAGGTGGAAGGTTTGATCTAGACGAGGTTTCTTCGTCTAAGTGAGCATGATCTTGTTGATTGGTCATTGAGTTTTGACTTTGAGAAACTCCCCCTGAGTTTGTTGTCCTTGTGGAATTATGAAGTTGACTGTCAACGGATGCATCATTTTGTCTATCAACGGATGCTCCATTTTGCCTGTCGACGGATACATGAGAATGCCTGTCAACGGATGCATCTGATCCTCTAGTATGACTGTCAACGGATGCTTCATTTCCAGTGTTAGCACCACTTCTAGTTGGACCAACAACTCTAGGTGAATTTCCAAGGCCATGATCTTCATTTTCCTCATCATCATCAATGTACATTCTTCCTTCTACCTCATTTTCAAATCTCAACTTTTCATGGAAGCCTTCATCATTTAGACCTAGAATCTTTTGATCATCAAACACAACATGTACAGATTCCATAACAATGTTGGTTCTTAGATTGTAGACTCTATAGGCTTTCCCTGCTGCATATCCAACAAAGATAGCTTCATCTGCCTTTGCTTCAAATTTGCCCAAGTTATCTCCATGATTTCTTAGCACAAAACACTTACATCCAAAGACATGAAGAAAAGCTAACGTTGGTTTCATGTTGGTGAATAACTGATAAGGAGTCATTCCTCTAGCTTGATTGATCAAGGAAATATTCTGAGTGAAGCAGGCAGTGTTGACAGCTTCAGCCCAGAAATATGTTGGCAATCTTGATTCACTTAGCATTGTTCTAGCTGCTTCAATGAGAGTTCTGTTTTTCCTTTCAACAACCCCATTTTGTTGAGGTGTTCTAGCAGCAGAAAACTCATGGAAAATTCCATTCTCTTCACAGAAAATCTTCATTGTGGAATTTTTGAATTCAGTGCCATTGTCACTCCTGATTCTTTGCACCTTTACTTCAGAACCATTGTTTACTAGTCTGAGATGATTGATGATGATTTCACTTGCACAATCTTTGGAGTGCAGAAAGAAGGTCCATGTAAACTTAGAAAAATCATCCACAATCACCAGGCAGTATTTCTTCTTTGAAATGGACATGACATTTACTGGACCAAATAAGTCCATATGCAGCAATTGAAGGGGCTTAACAATGGATGACTCTGTCTTGCTCTTGAAGGATGATTTCTTTTGCTTCCCTAATTGGCAGGCATCACACAATCCATCCTTGATGAACTCCAATTGAGGGATCCCTCTAGCAAGATCCTTTCTTACCAAATCATTCATAACTTTAAAATTCAAATGTGACAGCTTTTTATGCCATAGCCAACTCTCATCCTTGCTTGCTTTGCTGAAGAGACAAGTAATGGATTCTGAGCATACTGAGTTGAAGTCAGCTATGTAAACATTTCCTTTTCTAAAGCCTGTCAGAACCACATTGTTGTTTTCCTTAGTAGAAACAACACAGGCTTCTTTAGTGAACTTTACTTCATAGTCTTTGTCACAAATCTGACTGACACTCAGCAAATTGTGCTTCAAACCTTCAACTAAAGCCACTTCTTCAATGATGACATTGTCCTTTGTAATCAAGCCATATCCCTTAGTATATCCTTTGCTGTCATCTCCAAAGGTAATTCTAGGGCCAGCTGCCTCCTTGAACTCTGTGAGCAGGGTTGAATCTCCTGTCATATGCCTAGAACATCCACTGTCTAGGTACCATAGATTCCTTTTATTTCCCTGTACACATTCCAAAATACAAATCAAGTTGATTTTGGTACCCAAGTTTCCTTGGGTCCTTTCTTGTTAGCCTTTGGTTTTGCATTCTTAGCAATCTTCACTTTAGGTGTAGATGCTAGAGTGATAGGTTTAGACAGATGCTCATTTGCATAAATATTTGATGCATGCATTTGTGGAAAATTGGCATACATATTATCCATGCTAGGAATGCTCCATGACATTTGTGGCATATTCACAGATTGAAAATAAGGATTAGACACATATGGCATGTTCACATATGGATTTGAAAAACTAGCATTCTGATACAAACCAGGCATTGCAGGCATACTTGGCATAGATTGAGGTACATGAACAGGAGTCCTTTTAACAGACTTGCAATTAGAAGATAGGTGATTGACACTATTGCAATTACCACAAGTTTTCCTAGGAGTAAACTTGTCAGGAGAATAATTGTTTTTCTTGTTAATGCCTATCTTACCATTTCTGTTCTTTTTCTTTTTACCCTCAGTCTCTACCTTTTCATTAACTGATTTACCAACAGCCTTTTTGTTAAGTAAATCACCTGCCTTAGCCTTCTCACTTGATTTGGCTTGGCTACTTTCACCAGAAACAAAGTTCTTGGCTACTGGACCATACTGATTATTCAGTTTCTTGAGTTCCTTCTCACTAACAGACTTTTTTCTAGTCGACGGATACCTCTCATCCGTTGATGGTTCATCTGTCAACGGATGATCACTATCCGTTGATTCACAAATAGTCTCTAGATCCTCAAGGCAAGGTTCTAGCTCCTTTTTCTTTTGAGTCTAGGTATCCCTCACAAATGATTCTATTCCCTGGATTTCTATTATGTTTTGAGAAATATTCCTACAGCTTTGAAATTTAGCAATTATCCCTTGTCTTTTTCGAGCTAGTTTCTTAAAATCAGTTCTTTTTTTAACACAGCTTCAAGTTCACTTTTAGCATCATTGCAATCAACTCTCATTTTCTCAAATTCTAGAAATTGAGTTTCTAGAGCAGCATTTCTATCACTTAGAAACAAATTAGTCTCCTTAATCCTATTGTTCTCTTTAGTAAGTGATTTAAGAGTAACTCTCAAGTGATATAGTTCAGTAGACATATCATCTATAACACTATTGCATTCCTCTTTGGTGAGCTCAGAGAGATTAGTAGTAAATACCTGATTGCTAGCTAAACTTGCTTCCTGCTCAGAATCAGCCATTAATGCAAGGTTGACAAACTCAGCATCATCATCAGAATGATTTCCATCAGCAGCCCAGTCATACTCTTGGTTCATGAATGCCTTTCCTTTCTGTCTGAGAAGATCAAAATATTTCTTCTTGTAGTCAACAGTTTCAGTTGGCTTTCCCTTGTTCTCAGATCTAGGCTTCCTGCATTTACTTATCATGTGACCAGCAATTCCACAATTGTAGCATTTAATTTTGGATTTATCCACATAGTTGCTTGTGGAAAAATCCTTGTTAAATGGCTTAGCCACCCCAGAGTTTCTTCTGAATTTTAGCTTAGAGAATCTCCTAGATAGAAAGGCTAAAAGCTCATCTATCTCATCCAATTCATCCTGCTGAAGGACACTCATTTCTTCAGACACATTTTCCTTGCTTTTGCTTGATTCTGCTCTACCTTCACAAACCTCCCTGTTTGGTGTAGATTTAGCAGCTTCAGACATCTTCTCCTCCTTCTGCTCCAAGTTGGCAATAAGTGCAACTGACCCACTTTTCTTTTGGGCCTTCTCAATTTCTTCATCCTGCTCCATTTCTAGTTCATATGTCTTTAAAGTTCCATAGAGCCTTTCAAGAGTAAATGACTTATACTCTTGAGTGTTTCTTAGAGAAACAGTCATTGGCTTCCACTCTTTGGGCAGTGATCTCAGAAATTTGAGATTAGAATCTTTCACTTGGTAGATTCTTCCATACAGTTTTAAGCCATTCAGTAGCTTTTGAAATCTACTAAATGTGTCATTCAATGTCTCTCCATTCTTGAAATGGAAGTGCTCATACTGTTGGATCAGTAGTTGCATCTTGTTTTCCCTTACCTGTTCTGTTCCTTCACAAAGAGTTTGAACAATGTCCCATACTTCCTTGGAGGTAGTACAGTTGATAACATTGTCAACCATGTCTGTTTCTAAGCCATTAAACAGAATATTCATGGTCTTTTTATCTTTGTGGACTTCTGCAACATCCTCAGTACTCCACTCAGAGACAGGTTTGGGAATGTAAGTGTCTGGTGCATCTGCAGCAAGACCAACTCTTGAAGCAGCCTTCATTGGAACATGAGGACCCTTCTCAATGCAATCTACAAAACCTTCATCAATAGACATGAGATGTAGACGTATTTTTACTTTCCAGTGAAAGTAATTTTCTCTATCAAGAACCGGTATCTTCACTCCATAATCCTTCTTAGACATGTTGGAAGTGTGTTGATCTTTAAACTTCAAATATATTAGAAGCTTGCTCTGATACCAATTGTTATACCCAGATTACACACTTGTATAATTGTAGAAGGGGGGGTTGAATACAATTCTTGATAATTATAAATTTCTGATAAAAACCACAGAAATCTATAAGGAGATAATTGCTGAATAAGAAATGGTTCACCAACACATAAAAAATCAGGTGGTTAAATGTACCACCTGAGACTTTTATTCGAAGAAAACTCTGTGATACAAATGTACACAACTTCTGTTTTTACAACTCCTTGCTTCTAAGGATATTCAAGAAACCCTAAGAAAATATGTCTGTTTTCTTAATTTCTAAAAAGTTGCTACACTTGGTTATATATCCCAAGTTTACAAGTACTACAGGAATAAGATAATATTAATCTAATTCAAGTTGACTTGCTACTCCACTCCAAATCCATATGTAGCCGAAAGGTTGTCCTTGTGAACAGATATGTCCCCTGCACCTTTCTTGTATGTACTGTGTAAATGGAATGCTTCTTACTTCTGTGTTTCCAAAGTATGACTGCAATACTGCTTTTTATACCTACTATCAACCCATGTGATCTGTCAGTCAAACCTGTCCTTATCAACAGCTAATCCTCAGCTAGCATAGGATAACGTGTAAATGATTATCCGTTGATGTTGTGCACAGTTATCCGTTGATGGTAGTTTGAGCTGTATCCGTTGATAGAGTAGATTTGAGTTGTATCCGTTGATAGAGTCCTGTTCTCATCCGTTGATACACTTTCACTTAGACAGAATTACATAGCATAGCTTATTTACAATTGGCTACCCTATTCTGCCTATCCATTGATGGTCAACATGACTCTGAATAAAACACTATCAACTGATAAATAGAGATATTGCAGTATGCTACAAAACCTCATCCGTTGATGAGCTACCTGTCAACGAATAGAGTTATAATGTCTTGTCCGTTGACAGTTACAAAACTTGACTTATACAATTTTTTGCTTGATTGTTAAGTTATCATCAACTACAACATATTCCTAACAGGCCCGAGCAATGGTCTCTACTCCAGGCAAATCTGATTAAAATTAATGTTGATTCTGATGAAGGCTGACTCGAATTTGGTTGTGTGGCAAGTAACCAGGCCCGTAGCTTTGTAGGAGCATTTTCAGAATGCAGAGCAGGTCGAGTAGAGGCTGAGCTTGTTGAAGCTGTTGCGATGAAGGAATGTTAAGGTGGTTATAGGGCATGAAATGGGGAGGGGTGATCATCGAATCTCTGTGAAGTACTGTTAACATGAAGTCCACTTTTGGGTATACGATTCTGCAGGAGTGTCGGAAGATAGTGTCGGATATGCAAAACATAGTTATAGTCTTTGTAAAACAGCTAATAGAGCTACTCATGCTTTGGCTAGGTGCTCTATTTCTACTCCTGTATGTTCATTTAATCTGGATGCTATCAGGTCGACGAAGAAGATTGTATGCCAACTTGAAATTGGAGATGATGATCCATGTATTGTGTGGAACCACCATTTCGAGGCATCTGACCACCTCCTTCACCATTACCCATCATGGGATTCATCCTATTAGGCCTTCGACATAGCAGAACATCATCCTCGAGAAATGGTGATTAGGAATTCTCGAGATTTGTTTGTATGTTATAAGCATTCGTCTGTACTAGTCTTGTTTAACATGGTAGATTTGCAAGCAATTGTTGTTGTGGACATATTGTTTGATAATTTGCCTCAAAGAAATATCTTTTCTTGGATAGTTATGATTGCTGGTAAAAGACTGTTTTACCCCTGATTAAGTAACGGAGTTAGGGCCAAATAGACGGTAGCATACGAAGTGTAAGTTAATTAAAACTTCAGTATTGCAAATGCTCGATTTTAAAGTACAGTATTGCAAGTGGTGTCAAGGCCTAAGTGCAGGTACACAAAGTGCACTTTACTCTAAGAAAATTGATATGTATCTCAGGTAAATTTTATCATATATTAAATGAATGTGTTGTGATATTAATCTTTTTTTATATACACAATTTTTCAAAATCGTTTAACACGCGTCCATGTAATTACACATAATTTGAAGAAAGTTACTTAGATTCACATCGGATTCGTTACTCTCAAAACAAAATATAAAAAAATAATTTATTTTTTGATACACTATTTATTTTTGTAACTATTTTGAAATTTTAAAATTGTGCTTTCGGTGCGTAGCACGGGTAAAATGCTAGTATATATATGATATCTATACTATTAAAACACCTAAAATAAATAATAACGTAATATAATTAATGGTAATTAGTCAATTGTCTTTTTCATTTAGTTAAAGATATTAATTTTTATAAACACCTAAAAACATCAATAATATCAAATCTTCCAATCATATCATATCTTGCAATAATTGATATATACCCAAAATACAAAACCATATCATATACAATAATCACTAACAAAATATAACAGAAATCCGTATATTACGAATAATAACCATTAGATTTTTAGTAAAAAAATCAGAAGCGTTAGATCTAATGATTTAATTAATTTACTAAAATTTCAATGTTCGAATTCAATCAACGACATATTTATTTTAAAATTTTATAATATAAGTTTTAAACCATGCATATCATTAATTAAATTTGTATTAAATTATTAATATTAAAATAAATAAATATTGTAAATAATGATTATATAAAAATACATTTATAACGTAAAATAAAATTTATTACATATCAAAAGAAATCCGTGCATCACACGGGTTATAAGCTAATATTATAAATTAGTGGATAGCCCGTTCGATATCCATATTCAGATTCAAATAAAATTTTATACTTTACTTGGGTCCATGGACTATCAATTTTATAGGTATGGTATCCATTTTAGCTTTGTATTGGATCCAGATTATTATTTGAATCGTGGTCAATTATGGAAATTTTGTTTATTAATTTTAAATATCATTAATATCCATTATATTTTTGGTAAGCTCATGAATAAAAATTTTAAGTTAATCTTTCAATTTTGTTAATCTGATTAATACATATCATCACATGTTATATGTTATATGTAACAAAAGTTTGACTAAATGAATTTTTAAATGTATTTATGATATTATATAAAATATCATCTAATTGTACTAATATTAGTTGTTTCAAAACTTTATTAATTTAATCTTATTAAATTATTTTAATTATTTAATTTATCCTTATTATGATATATTAATAATTTTTATAAAATAATATTATGAAATACCGTGTGTGTAGCACGAGTTATAATCTAGTATATTATAAATTGCTGCATAACCCAGGTTTGGTATCCATTTTTTGGTTCGGTTAATATTTTTAATTTTATTTTGATTCATGAACTATTCACTTTTAGGTTTAGTATCCATTTTTTGATTTGTATAAGATCCATCTACATATTTGACCCGATTTTAAATACAGAAAGTCAATATGTAATTTTAAATATCATAAATGTCACTTACAATATTTATGGTAAGCTCCTAACAGAAAATTGAATTAATCTTTTAACTTTGGTAACTTCATTGATGCAAATATAAAAATATAATTACATGATTTATTTAACTTACTATTATTATTATATATTATTATTTTTGTAAAATAATTTTTTAAAATATCGTGCGGTTATGATCTTATCACATTAGAAAAAGGTAAAATGATTGCCAACAGCCATGGTTTCTTACCGTAAAAAATGAAATGTCGAAAAAAAATGTATACCCTACTCGAAATATAGAAATATAGAAGTCCATACAGGACTATGTGGAACAACATAAAATTCCTTTTGAAAATACAAACATTAAATTGAATGAACAAAGTTTAAAAAACACAAATTCGTGTGAAAAAAGGTATGTAAACACAAATTCGTGTGAAAAAAGGTATAACATATAAAACAGTGGTATCACAATTCACATCCTGTTTTTGCTGAATACTTTAGGGACTAGTGTAGATTTTATTTTTATTTTGTAAAGAAAATCCGAAAAAAGTGAATAAAAATCTACACCTACATTAATATCAATTAAACATTGATGATTGATAATAGAGTAGCTATATATGTTATCATTTTATAATAATAAAAATGATAGCATGCATTAATTTTGTAATTTGTAAATGTGAGTATGTGATTATGGTAAAAAATAGATATATATTTTTAACATAAATTTACATGCAAATAAAAATGTTATCGACCTTTATTCATTATCATATTTAAGTTTAAATTTTGTTGAAAAATAAGATTAGTATAGTTATATGTACATGTAATTAGAAAATAGGAAAAACTTTAAAATATAAATTTATATACAGGGCTTTCACAATATTGGACCAAGTAACAAAAAAAGGAAAAAAGCCCATTATAATCACACCAAGCCCAATCAATATATCCCAATTACACTTCACTACTTAATCCATTTCTCTCAAACCTCCTCTATTCATCCATTCTCAAAAACCCTGGAAATGAATTCAATAGCGAGTCGAGTATCATCCACCGTGTTCAAGCGCCCATCCACCGAGTTGAACTCACTGAGTTCACATCTTACTCAATGGCGAGGCATCCGAGTTAGAGTGTTCCAGAACAATCTAGAAAGAGCACTCACTTTTATGCAGAAACAAATGACATCGAGTGGAATTGAGCGGTTGATTAAGAACGAGCAGACTCACCATATTAAGAACTCGGAGAAGCGAGTTTTGGCTAGGAAGAATTTAGAGCGGAGATTGAAGTCGCAGGATCTGGCTCGGAAACTCAAATCTATTCTCATTAAGAAAGTCAGGTATATAATAGAATCTCGATAAATTAAATAATCTCGATAAATGAATAATAATGAATGATATTTTCCGCTGGGAGAAGTATTCATTCATCTCTGTATATATGTTTGTGCAATGTGTGTATATGTGTGTCTTCGTAATTTTCTGTTATTACATGAATGTTTAAAATTCTGTCTTTGTTTTCTAGGTTATTTTTGTATTTATTATGTGGATTTATAAGTTTTTTAGAAGGTTGAAATGAAGTTGAAGGTTGAATTGTGGACAGATATAGACAAATAGTACGTAGTGGCTGGTATATATGTGAAGTGGACTTGTGATATTTTAGGAGTATCAAGTATTTCAAATGATTTAAGGGAGAACGAATAAATGGAGAGTGATATCATAATTAGGAGAGACACGTAGAAATTGAGGAAGGTTGGAATGAGTTGAATATGAACCAAGATATGAGTTCATACTTCGGTTATTTTTTTTCTGTTGAAATTGTAAATAAAAATAATTTACCCTCGAGGCTGTTGCTTGAATCTATGGTTTATAATATTGCTCGTCCTTCTCAACCTACTGCTTTCTCTAAAACTTCTCTGCATCCTAGAAACAGTGCCTTAGAGTGAACCTATTGATATCTAGTTTTGCGACTTCACACTGTTTTAAACTAATGAAAAATGAGGGTTTAGACTGTAAAAAATGTAATTTTGATGGATGTTTGATTGGGAAAGCTGTAGCGCTAAAATTAAAAGCGGGAGTTATTTCTTAAATCGATGCTTGTAGGGGATGGCTTGTTTTTGTATCTTTGTGATCTTTGTGTAGTATTCTGTTGGTTCTTCTATTGATTCAAACACAGCTAAAAGTGATTTAGACTTGTGTTATTACAGTTGAGACCTTGTATACAAGATTACAAGTTAGTTAGGTGGTATATTCCATATGCAGCAAATTCTACTTTTACTGTTGAGATTCGTATGTGGACTTAGTTTAAATTTACTTGTGTGTGCTTTTCTATATATAGACAATATTTATTAAAATAAAATCACACTGAGCTTGCACTTGTTAGGATTGCAGAAAGGTTGTTCACCACTGCGTGCTTGTGATGAGAAAATTACTGACTGACAATAGCCTCTGAGAAGACTTTGTGAGGACAATAATAGGGGCCATAATATGTCAACTATCTATAAATACAAAAATTATATCAACAAACCCAAACACAGGTATCAGGTTCAAGTCGTACTAAAAATAAAGAAACACCTTATATAAGTAACATTTAGAATGTTAGTTAAGAAGTATGACAGTTATGACAGACTCCAATGTCTACTGCAGAGTAACATATGATAAAATCAAACATCTATATATTTCGAAATCATGGTTGTCAAGTCGACAAGTCGACAAGTCGAGCCCGAGTACCGTGGAATTTATTAGTCGACAAGTCGCCCGACTAGTCGTAAAAAGTCGTAAAAAGTCGACAATACCCTATTTAGAGTAATTATAATATATAATATAGGTAAACATACTTCAATTTCATAATTCAAATAAAAACTAATAGATAATAAGTTCAAGTACCCAAGTCAAACATTTCTAAGCAAATAAAAACATAATTAAAGAGTGAAAGCAACTAATAAAACACAATCATGCATCATAGTCATCCATCTCGGTATCATTTCCATCCCCCTCTCTATCTCCTCCTTGAGTATTCTCCTCGGGTGGTATACCATAGTCATCTTCCACTTCCTCATCATCGAAATCTTCATCTTCATCTTCCCCTTCCTCATCAATAGGATCTTGTGTCGAACTAGTGTTGCGTCGAGTATAGGTAAGAGTGGAAGTGGAACCACCTCTAGCTCTCCTCGGAAGATTGCGTCCCTCAAGTGCTTCGGATGCACCTGAAGCTATATCCACCGCTTCCCAAAACCTTTCCTCAATGCCGGTCCACTCATTAGTCCATTCCAAGTCCTCGAGTACAAGTGGATCAAATTTCTTTCCTAGCTCACGTCTCTTTTTGAATCTTGAATCTATCTTTCGGTTGTATTGAATATACACCAAGTCATTCAAACGTTGATGTTCCAACCTATTCCTCTTCTTCGTATGTATCTAAATTATTGAAATTTAATTAGGCCAACAATAGTTGCAAATTGACAATAAATACTTAAAAAAGAGTAGGCATTTAGTCACTTACGAACTCAAATGTACTCCAATTGCGTTCACAACCGGAAGATGAGGCACACAAACCAACAATACGCTTTGCAAATGATTGAAGCTCATGTGCACGGCCTCCATATGCATCCCACCAATCAACTAATATAATAAACAAGATAACACAAAATAAGCATTTTTTATTTTGCCAAGTAACTAATTACTAAGATGAAATTCACGAAGTTTTCGAATGAACTTACGAGGACTTTTTATCTTTCTATGCTCAATTGCCATCTCCCTTGCAAAGCCTTCTCGAATATTTTTGTAGGCATCTGCATAATTGCTTATTTTGTTCCTTGTATCCCTATCCTTGACCATCTTCTCAAGCACATCATTGAAGTCTTCTCTTATTCGGGAGGCATAGGCAGGATCCTTCTCAAGAAGATCAAAGTATTTCCCGGGATTAAGAAACAAAGCAGCCCCATGTAATGGTTTTCCCATTTGACCATTCCAACGATCCTCAATGATCTTCAATAGTTTGTTCCGAATTGCAACTTTTCTACCTCCAAATTTCTTCTTGACTTCATCTTTTGCATAATCAATAGCAGCTGCAATCTCTGCCAAAGCAGGCCTTTCATCACCATCAGCAATGTGCAACACTTGAAGAAGTGGGAGTGTTGCATCTACACAATCATTTACATTATTCCAAAAGACCGAAGACAGAACACTATCACAAACTTTGCTTCCCTTTGCTGATTTTGATAACTTTGACTTGGTCCAATCTGACCCACAAAACAAGTAACGCAATGGTTCTTGTAGCTTTTGCAAACTATCCAATGTAAGAAAAGCAGTGGCAAATCTCGTAGCTCCAGTCTTGACTATGTCCTTCCCATTAGTTTTCTCCCTCATAGCATCAAGAACACGCCCGTGCCTATAGACAACACAATGGTTCTCCCCATTGTGCCTATAGACAACACAATGGCAATTTCTTATGTCAGGTTCAAAAGCAGCAGCCACAGCACCAGCAAGTCCTCCAGATGATACCACCTCAGGAGGCACCCCAGGAACAACTATACCTGCAGATTCTCCAGACGCAACCCCGGGGATTCGACCTGTTCTCAACCCAACATCTGCTTCCAATCCATGTTACATTTTGTCACCATCTCTGCTATTGGCATTTGCAGGAACCATGATTTTGAATTACTACTGTCTACTAGACAAAGTTCCCCTCTCCCTCCTTGGCCATTATTCAAGTTTTGATCATAAAATATGGGTATTAATTTTGTATAAATATTCTTTCTGGCGTGCTTTTGATCTTCAAGAGACTAAAGTGTCTTGTGTCAGACACTTACTGTTCTACATTGATTCATTCAGTAGTATCATTTCATTTGTTTGCTTAATGAAACAATTTGTGTCTTATTCAGTCGATATATAATATGATGATTTGGTTTCATATAAATATTAAGCACCTCTCATAAATGACACGAGAAGAGCCGGATTACAGTTTGTAGCACTTCAAAAAATAGACGTGCCACGCATATAAAGGGCATGGCCAGGCAGGACCAACTCAGGCTTTCTTTAAAATTAAAATTTTCAAACTCTTTTCCGGATCCTGAATATCACAATATAAAATAAAGACCCTGAATATCATTACAAAACTTCAATTAATCTACTCCAATAATAAAAAATTATACTACACTTAATAATTATTATCTATAGGCACGGGCGTGTTCTTGATGCTATGAGGGAGAAAACTAATGGGAAGGACATAGTCAAGACTGGAGCTACGAGATTTGCCACTGCTTTTCTTACATTGGATAGTTTGCAAAAGCTACAAGAACCATTGCGTTACTCTATGTTATATTTCAAATCGAAATATAACATCTTAAATTTAATTTGAGGAATTATAGATGTTGTAAGATGTATTCAATGGACAAAGAGTGTCTCACTATATGTTTTCTGTGGTGCACTAGTTTAAAGCATGTTGTGTGAAGAATTTGTGCAATTTATTTGTTAGTATACCTAGTGTTATATGGACTTGGAAAAGAAAAAAGAACTGTTTGTAGTGTTTGAGACGAATAGGTAGAAGATTAAACAAATACCAAAGAAGTGGATGTAATAAAACAAAAGCTTAGTAAAACGATTCTGATGAAAGTCAGGTATACAATCCGTAAAATCTTGATAAATTAATTTTTTTTGATAAATTAATACATTTTCTTGCCCTCGGTAGAATAGAAATAGTGTTTTTTGGGGCGACAAACCAATATTCTTTTCTTTTAGACCTCAAAAATGCTTATTTAATGCATTTATATTAAAATGGAAATTCAAATTCAATTCGTGAATTGAATTAAAAATTGTAATCTCTGTTTTTAGGTTAGTGCTCGGTTTTAAATATTGTTTGTAGTTTCTATAGCGGAAATGAAATTGAAGGTTCTTCCGAGCGTTTATTTATTTTCATATGTTATATAGTTTTTTGCTATGTTACTCGGACTCTTCGTTTTACCTTGGAGTACCGGTGTTGGACACTTGACACTCGGACATGGACACTTGGACTTGGACACTTATTTTAAGCCAAAAACATGTACATTTTCAAAATGTTGCCGAGTCTGACACTTGGGACACGTACCCATGTCGGACACTTATAGCCGAGTCCGAGTAACATAGGTTTTTTGTTATAAATGCACAGTAATGAATGAAAAAGGTCAACAAATGCAAGCATTATATCTGTAGCTAGTATGGCTTTGTGCTCATTAACTTGATTGTCCTTTGCAAAAAGAAAAGGCTAGAAGGACCAGAGCGTTTATGGTTCGGATTGACATATATGCATGTACAACTGTTCTTGTATGCCTTGTCTATTTTTAATATTCAAAAACATTTCCCGGCTAGAGAACTAAAAGTATAAAATAGTTTAATTTGGATTTTTTCCTTTTGATTACTCAGCAGCTTATCTTTACAATAGTATAAATTAGATGATTGTATCTTGTTTTGGCCAATACTTAGTTTTATAGTTGAATTTGTTTTTGTCAAAACCGGAGGGCGGAGGCCAACCTACTAAGAATCAGCATCACCTTTGATAATCACAAGTTCAGATTACTGAAAGTCTTCTTATAAAATTTACGTTATAACCCCTCTCATTGTTTGTTGTATATTAAGGATCTAGTTAGATTCAGACATCAAAACAATCTAAAACACCCTTACGTTGTAGAAATTTCTTATAAATAAAGCAATTTAAAATCAATTAAAAACTGAAAATGTAAACTTTTGTGATTAAAGCAGAAAGGTACCAGAACTATTTCAACTTGAGCTAGTTACAAAGATGATAGTCTGACATGAACCGTTCAGCTCTCGAGTCTTGTCCAGGAGATTCTCTTTACTTTCAGAACTAAAATAAATAAAAAAATCAAACAAAATCGTAATTGTTTTATCCCTTTTGTCCAGTTTCAGTTTACTCCTTCACTTGTTATCAAATGGCCCCTTAATTAACGTACTACTAGCTCCAGAACAACCCTGCATCCTAGAAAATAGTGCCTCAGAGTGTAGCTTCTCAACTTATTTGTTTCCTTTGTTTCTTCATCCTGTCACAGTTGTATTGGAGGGGTTTCAAAGTGCACTCCATTTGCCTGAGTATATATGCTATAACTGTAATCATTCTCTGGCTAAAAAGCAAGAAAGTGTTGCCCAAGGCCTAACAATGAATGTGGTTTCCTGAATCTATAGCAACATTGTCTTTTACTTGCTTAACTATGTTGAATCATCTAAGAAAAGGATGATAAACAAGCAAGAAGAAAGATGGTATTTGTTTTTTTTTCTTCGGGTGCAATGGGTACTTTAACAATTTTAATTAGGCCAAGTGAGCATTTTCTGGTTTGAAATGGGAAGTGAACCAGTAAAAAACCTGGTTCTTGTTCCAGTTTTGTGGAATTCGGTTCCGCTTTGGTTCTTAACATATCGTATTCAGGGTTATCGGTTCGGTTTTGGTTCTTATCATCAAAGAAAGTAAGAACCTACAACCTTATGTATTAATATAATATGTGTACATTAATAATAATACATCATATTAATATACGCTATATGGTAAATCACTTGAGAGTAATTACTTATTTACATTGCATTACGTTGCTATGAAACTTTAAAAATTTTGTTCTGTTTATTTTAAGTATATTAAAAAAAAATTTATGTGTGGGCTTGTGTATTAGAATTTAATTGCTATAATGTGTGTCCTTGTATTATAGATCTATAGTAATCTACAGAATACCTGAAATTTGGATTATATATTACAACAATCATTAATAGAAGTTTGTCTTAATAATCTGTTTACTTTTTAGCTATGCTTTGAAGTTTGAACCAATACTTTCAAGCATATGCAGTATCAGTATGCAATATAGATGATTAGTATAGCTCATGGTTTACTAATACTGACTCGACTCATGTCCTAGCTCGTTGGAGAGCTAGATTTGCCTCTATTTTTGTCCTACAGCTGGTGCATATTTTCTCTTTTTTTGAAAGAGCTGTTTGAAGCTTACTACTATATTCATAGTTTACTGTACCGAATTTTATCTTTGACCTCTTAAATTTTATGTTATCCATTTTTACTTGTGGGGGCCTGTGTTATCTGTTAGCCAACTGTGGAGGTACTTCTTTCTGTGATCTGCTATTTTTTAATATCACGATCACGAGTTAATATGTTAAGTAAATGTGCTTAAAACTGGATATGCCTTTCAGCTGATGTGCTCGAATTCTTTGCTTGCAGTGGTATGTGAGCTGAAGGTGTGGCGAACGACTTTTTAGATGGGCAAGTGACAAAGCAATAAGGATTTGATATCTCTGCTATTTATACTAGTCTGTTTCACTGATGCATTACACATCTTGGCCCATAATTTATAAATTTCCAACTACCATTGTGATTAATGTTATGATTTTGGCGTTGTTTAGCAATGAAAGTTATTTATCATATGCACATTGTAGTATCCGGTAATTTATGCTTGAATTGTCCAAATTTTCTATAGCTGTTTTGCAGTGGATATAAAAAAAAGATATGCCAATGTATGTGACAGCTGCATTTCTTAGTTAGGTTCTTTTATGGCCTTGGATCTAGTTTGTTCACCATTTGTTGTAACTTCTTTTTCTTACAAGCTCACATTATAATTCAAAGCCGATTGGTAGTTCACTAGTTCAGGGGAGATTCTTGTAGTTTGCTTTGGAATAACTTTTTAGGGGGAAGCTAAGGGTTTGTTTTGATTTGGGATTGAGAAAGGTTGGGTTGGGTCGGGTTCAAATTTAAAAATTCGTTTTTGAGAAAATTTCAAAAGTAAAGTGTTGAATTTTGGATTTAATGTGTAATATCATTTTAATTCTTTCATTAACTACCAAAATTTAACACTTTATTTTTAAATTTTTTCAAAAATAAATTTTTAAATTTAAACCCGACTCAACCCAATTTTTCTCAATCTCCAATCCAAACAAACCCTAACTATCATGCTCAGTTTGGTTGTTGTATGTACTAAAATGTAATGGAGTGAGTATAGAATTAATTTTGCAGGTTTTACACAATTCCATTTATTTCTTCCATTAATTTTATTGTAAACCTTGAACTCAACCGGTCAATCCTATGACTATAGTCTATTACAGTGCACGGATTATTCAAATTGTTAGAGTTGGATTATTCAAGTCGTTAAAAGTTGATTGGAGTTGTTTTAGAAATCACCCAAAATCTGTTATACATGTCATTCATTATCTTATTATATATGGGTCCTGGTTTGTCTGGGACCGATTATTTAACAATCGGTTCCACAGCCGTTGGATCAGGATCAACAATTGAGATTAAAAAAAAAAAAATTACTGTCCGCTATGCCTATCCGCGGAAAATTATAGCGGACAGTAATTTTTTTTTTAATCCAGGGGGGCCGTTGGATCAACGATCCAACGGTTTAGGAACCGATTGTTAAATAAGCGGTCCCTGACAAACGATTGTCAGGGACCAAAACCCATTATATATTGCATAATATGTCATTATTCTCCATTTTGTTGGGGCTAGAGTTACATAAAATTTCACAAAAAATTTCATAAAATGATAGGTGTCTCAATGTGATTTGTTATAATTCAATGGGCTCCCTGCATTCATATTAATATTAACCAATAAAAACATCAATTAGTGGAATCCAACTCATTATATAAATTTTTCGTGCATATTTTCTGTGCATCTAACACTGCTCTTTCTTAAATAAAAGAAAGTGAATAAAATCGCTCAACATTTGAATAATTATAACTCTTTTTGTACAACATTTACTATCCATATATAATATATGAGCAGGCTAGCACGCCTACCTAATCCCAAAATACTCAAATTAAACCATCTACGGTACAGCCCCTCTAAATTAATATTCTCTAAAATAATAACCTCTCTAAAGTGATAAAAAGTCTCGGTCACACTTGGTAATTGGTAGTTATAATTTTACCCCATTAAAGTGATATAACCTGTCTAAAATGATAATTTTTTCTGGTCGCAACGATATCACCTTAGAGGGATTTTACTGTACACTGTTCCTGAATCAATTAAACAAAAGAAAAGAATAGTAAATGAGTTATGAGTAATGTTAGGGACCCCAAATATTTTTTACAAAAAATTGTTCCAAATGACGTGGAATGAATGAGTTGGCAGTATGAATTATTTTAATTGGTGAGATTAGTGTGACCTTGGCGGGTTATTAAAATTATAACCACACATCATTTCGAACAATTTTTGGGAAAAATTTTGGAGAACCTAGCATTTTGCATGAGTTAATTTTTTTTTTTTTCTCTAAAATTTTTCAAAATTGGGAAGAAAATTTTGAAAATAAATATATAAAGATTTTCTTTCCAAATCTTTAGAAATCTTTTCTTTTCTTCCAACAGATGTCTTTCGGGAACAACTTGATGGAATCAAATTTTTAACATTCTTTTCTTTCATAAACAATGGAACATTATTCTATTGTAATGGTTAAAAATAACCACTTTGTAAAAGTTCATCGCGAAAATAACAATTTTGGAAGGAGATGACTGAAAATATCGAATTGGATACGCATTTACAAAATGGGTATTTAAAATACATATGATACGCATTTGCAAGTTGGGTATCCCATATGTGATACCCAAATGGCAAATGCGTATCTACATTTTTTTTTTAATTTTTTTTTTAAGATACCCATTTTTGAGTTGGGTATCTTATACAAAATGGGATACCCAACTTGGAAATGCGCATCCAATCCGGTATTTTCAGCCAATGCACCTAGAAATTGATATTTTTATTAACTTCACTTAAAAAATTGTTATTTTTAACATTTATTCTATTACACTTTCCGTCTCAAACTCGGATTAGAAATTTTCTTCCTACAGGTACTTGATACTACAATCGGATCCTAATTCGATCCTAGTTCCATTTTGATTTACGCAATTATAAAATGGGCTCTGCAACCTTCATTATTCTCAGTTCTCATCTGTGAAAGAATTAAACCTAATTAAATTCTTTCTTATCTTTCAGCGATTGATCAAAGATCAATTTCATCATCTTACACACACACATAATGGAGACAACAAAGGGATCTCTTTATAATACTAATTACATCCCTTCTCCTGATTCAGAAGCCAAGAAAATACGAATGAGCCATAAGTTCAATTTCCAGCATGGAAATCTGTCGAAATCTGCTGTACAACATGAAATTTCTAGAAATTCAGAGAAACTATCCACTGTTGATCCTTCTTATCAACTATCTGATCACGGTTCATCTGCCAAGAATATTTCGACTGCGGGGATCATGGAAAATTTATCGAATAGGTCACAGAGTCCCATGCAACGTTCGACATGGAAAACATACAGGGTTATTAGTAACCATCTTGGATGGGTGAGCTGTGTTGCTTTTGATCCAAGTAATGAATGGTTCTGCACAGGCTCCGCGGATCGTAGTATTAAGATATGGGATGTAGCTAGCGGGAGGTTGAAGCACACGCTAACAGGACACATTGGACAAGTCCGGAGTGTTGCTGTTAGTGATAGACAACCATATATGTTCTCTGCTGGTGATGATAAACAAGTTAAGTGCTGGGATTTGGAACAAAACAAAGTTATTAGGTCTTTTCATGGTCATCTTAGTGGTGTTTATTGCTTGGCTCTTCATCCTACAATTGATGTTATGATCACTGGAGGACGTGATTCTGTTGGTCGTGTGTGGGATATACGAACCGAGAAGCAGATTTTTGCACTTTCAGGACATCGTGATACTGTTTGTTCGGTTTTTGCTCGATCACGGGATCCACAAGTTGTAACAGGCTCACATGATACAACTGTAAAGCTCTGGGACCTTAGAGATGGAAAAACAATGGGAACTTTAACACACCATAAAAAGTCTGTACGAGCACTGGTTCAGCATCCTGTTGAGGATACTTTTGCATCTGCCTCAGCTGACAATGTCAAGAAATTTAGTCTTCCCAGAGGGGAGTTTATGCATAACATGGGTTCAAAGCAGAAGGCGATCATCAACGCAATGGCAGTCAATAAAGATGGTGTGCTGGTTACTGGAGGTGATGATGGGAGTATGTCGTTTTATGACTGGAAGACGGGCCAGAATTTTCAACAGATTCAAACAACTCCTCAGCCAGGTTCATTGGATTGTGAAGCTGCCATATATGCTGCGGCCTTTGATGTCACAGGTTTAAGGCTTGTGACGTGTGAGGCAGATAAGACGATAAAGATGTGGAAACAGGTATCAAATAAATGAAACAGGACAATGAAGAAGCTAATGTCCTATGTCCATTAGAAAATAAGGGGTTGTTATGAGAGTCCTGCCCTTCTCCGTATTTTGAAAATGAATGTAAAGATCTGCACATTGTTATGTTTCTAGTAATTACTACTGAATTACTTTGCTTTTTTGTTATTTCAATGTATTTTTTATGTCTTTCATTTACTCTCTATTCCAGATCTTACATGTTTTCTGCCATGGATGCCTGTGTGTCTTTCATCTGTTAATATTGCCTCTTTTTATTTCTACGAGTTTAGAAAAGCCATTATGATAGTTCTTACTATAATTTAAAACTTCCTCTGTGCTGCATCACTCGCAGCATCATCCGTGTAATTCGGATGGACTACTTCCCTTTTCCATTCCCACTAGTTGTACCAGTTTGTGATGAGTTTCAAACTGTGTAGCTTTCATTATGCAACAGCAGCAATCCACCTAAACAACTCCCAGGCATCAGTACCATACTAGTAACCTTTTTTCTCAGCAGCCTCAACATAATCATCATCAAGATTCATTTCGAGATAAAAAACAAGTATCGATTTTATCAAACATATCTCTCATCCCCAATTTTACAATGTATGATTCTACTAATGCGTCCTCTTCTGTTTGCTGTACAAATGTTGTTATAGGCAAAGTAGCTAATTACGTATCTTAGGACTGTACTAAGATTTGTACTTGAGATCTTATCAAATGTTAATTGTGAAATCTTACTGAATAGATTTCTTGCCTGTCAAAACGTATGATATTTTTTGATATTTTGAACAAAACTAGGCACACTTTTTGTGTATTTCTTAAAAATGAAAATGTGACTTTCACTTACCCCCAAAATCCTTGCATGTCTAAAGTCTGAAATTTTTGAATTTATCTCAGTCAAGTAGAATATTGCTAGCTTTCAGATCTCTATGAATAACTCTTGGTCTAGAGTCCTGGTGAAGATAGAGAATCCCTCTAGCTATACCAGTTATGATTTTGTAGCATTTTGGCAATCCAATGGTCTTCTTCTTTCTTTGTTTGTCTTAACTGCAATGCCTATAAATCTTTGCTTGTTTCTCCGTTTCCTCCCCTCTCTCCAAAACAAAGAACTCATGAAAAAGACTAGTAAAGAAAATTCTCGGTAGTTTCTTTCTTCCTCTGTTCTTTTCTCCCCCTCGAGGAGCACAATGATAAGCTTCAGAAAATCATGCAGTAGTAATGCGTTTGAAGCCTTCTGGAGGTCTTCACTTCTTATATTTTCTAAGTTTTACAAATCTTGAAGCTGCTCCAATTCCTTTACCACCTGGTCTGCGTTAGGTCTTGATTTGGGATCTACAGAGAGGCATTTCAGTGCCAGGGCAGAAGCTCTTAATGCTGCTTCGATCGTATACTGGCCTTGGATATCTGCATCCATGACATCCAAAATCGTCGGTTCTCTGGTAAGGCAAGACTTAGTCCAAGAAACAAGACCCTCTTCCCTTGCATGGAGCAACTCAAATACACTCTGTCCTGTCAAAATTTCTCTAAGAACAACTCCGAAGCCGTAGACATCACTTTTCATTGTCAGATGACCTTCATAAGAACAAATTTTTTAGGTATTAATATAGGTACCAAATGAGATTGGGAAAAATCGTGCCATCATGGACATGGAAGTACAGTAGTTAGCCTTAAACCGTAATATGGATTCTGAGCCTTTATCATTGACGCAAAGGAGAGGACTTTATACGTCTATGATTTTTGCAATCTACAATCTATTTATAATCAAGGGAGAGGGTTGTCTACTATATATGTTGTGCAGCTACTAGCTAGTGAGGCCAAACTGAAAGTGTGAACAACTTTTCTTAAGAAAACTAGTAAAATATACGCATTATGCTGAACCCCATTCGATTATATGGAAAAATAACCTGTAGCCACATATTCTGGAGCAATATAACACACTGTTCCATCAATATCTGTAGAGACATGGGTCCTTTCATGTTCTGGTCCTTCTTTTGCCAACCGAAACCCAGAGAGCTTTGCATTGTAATTCTATCCA
This sequence comes from Kitagawia praeruptora, assembly GCA_037693485.1. NCBI lineage: Eukaryota > Viridiplantae > Streptophyta > Magnoliopsida > Apiales > Apiaceae > Kitagawia > Kitagawia praeruptora. The sequence goes on from CM075354.1 coordinate 45,719,540, forward strand.
TCAGTAAGAGAAAGTTGGCAAGGCAAAAATATAAATTAAATGGGAAAACTAATCCAGAGTAAATTTTATCAACCGAATCGTTCCACTTACTGAATCAATCAATATATTGGCTGTTTTAAAATCACGATGAATCACATTTGCTTCTGGGCTGTGAAGATATGCAAGTCCCTTTGCTGCACCAAGAGCAATACTGATACGAATTCTCCAAGATAGCGGTTGAAAGTGGGATCCCCCTGTTTAAATGGAATCAAGCAGCTACATCAGAATTTAGTTTCCACGTAATTTTAATTTGAAAAATTGGATAATAGATGATATTGAATGATTTGATCTAGCCAAACATATAATGGATACTTGTTTTATGATTTTATGGCAACCCTAGTTCACTTTCAAACTTTCAACTATTGCTCCTCTAGTAGAAAATAATTGATTAAATTAGGGCCACAGCATGTAACTGAGAAACTTACTCCTGAAAAGATGCTTGTCCAAGCTTCCCTGAGGCATGAACTCATATACCAGAAGTCGATGCTCCTTTTTTAAGCACCACCCAATCAATTTCACAACATTAGGATGACAGACAAAGTTTCCCAAGACAATTTTTTTCAGCCTACAGTCAAAGAGGTGGCAAGGGGTTTTCAGCCGGCATACTTGAAAATTGAACAAGAAAAATCAAAACTATAACAGGAAAAAACACTTTAGATTCTGCAAAACTTGATATTTACCAACCACGCCTCGTGACTTTTGATTCGTTGATTCAATCGTTTTACTGCAACAACCAGGCCTGTGCCCCATTTTGTAGGTGCAAATGTAGTCTCATCAACCCAACCCTTGAAAATACTACCGTAAGCACCTTTCCCTACCACTACCAAACTGTCACGATGGAACTTCCTGGTAGCTACACTAAGATCATAGAATGCGAAACACTTCAACCTGGATGACTGTGGAACTTCTTCATCGGGTATTATCTCTACTACAGTCTACTACAGGGGGCGTGCTATCACTAGGCAAGAGAAGCCTCGATTTTAGGCCTCTAAAAATTTTAAGGCCTCCAAATACAAATACATTTATATTATTATTTAATTTTTTTTTTTATATTTACTCAACAAAAGAAAAAAGTTAAAATACTTAATGAAAATTGTAAAAAAATAATCATAAATCGTAGTTTTTAAATTTTAGTTTTTATTTATGTTTAACAATATATTCAGTTTAATGATAACTAATCTAAATAATTATTAATTATTCTTTTTTTTTTTGGCTAAGCAATTATTAATTATTCATTTTTTCAAAACCATAAAACTTTCTAGAAAAATTCAAAAATATTTCAACTTTATTTATACGATTGACTTTTAAAAATCATTTATCCCTATGTATGATTAGACAAAAAAAATGTAATTTTTAACTAGCTATTTTTCTTAATTAGTGCTCCTATTGATATTCTCACTTATATTAATTCATTTCCAAATGTATTAATTGCATATAGATTATAGAATAATATTAACTAATATTCCTGTAACTATTGCTTCTAGAGAGAAAAAGAAGTTTTTCTAAGTTAAACTTATAAAGAATTATTTAAGATCAACAATGTTACAAAAAAGATTAAATGGTTTAGCCACGTTATCATTAGAAAAGGATTTATTTGAATAGTTAGATTTTGAAAACATAATTAAAAAATTTGCATAAAAGAAAGCTAAAAAAATAAATTTTATATAATAATAATTAAATTATAGAAATTATAAAAAGCCTCAATTTTTGAATTGACTTTAGGCCTCTAAAAGTATTGAGCCGCCCCTGCTCTACTAAAGAATAATGTGTACTCTTTTCTTGCAATGTCAATGCAGACTCAAGATCATAGTAGGACGAAGCTTGGGTTGAAAATTTAAACACTTAATAAGAACATCTGCATATGAATTTATGGAATCATAGGAAATCTCCCCCTTGATATTGGGATCAATTATCTAGTCCAGGATTCCCTCCTTAAAGCAGTGTAACGCCCATCTAACTAAGTTCATTTGCTCTTCATCCAGACTGGTATCCACTGCTGGTCTTCCACATAAGACCTCAATTAACACCACGCCAAATGCAAAGACATCAGATTTTCTAGTTAATCTGCGAGTTGAGACATAGTATGGGTCTAGATAACCGAGTGTGCCCTTGACACGGGTGCTTACATATGTACACGTCTGATTTGCTGGACCTGTTTTGGCCAACCCAAAGTCTGCAATTTTAGCTGCCAAATTTTCATCCAGCAGAATGTTTGTAGTCTTCACATCTCTGTGTATAACTCTGTTCTCAATGCTTGTACCAGTGTCACACTTAGTCCAACAAGGAAATGAGCAGCCTTACGAGTGTGAAGGTAATCTGCTAAGGCCCAACAAGGAAATGAGCCTGGACTAGTAACGTATGCAAGAAAATCTAAGAAGGGTAAAACAGTCTCAACAGCAAAGATGGGAGGGTAAAGAAGGAAATTCACAGAAAAAAGGGGCAATATTTGAAGATGGGAAGCTAGGGTTTTATTCATAGAAATATTGAGTTGAGTCGTGGGAAATTGGGAGAGAACCAACCTCTCGAAAGTTGGCAATTTATCTTTTATTCTGTAATTTCCTTTTCAGTAGCAATTTGGTCTGTAATTGACATAATTAAACACTTGTTTGAGTGGAGTTTATTTGAAGTTTCGTAATTATTTTGTGGTGGAATTAATCAGTCTCTAGCAAAGTGGTATCAGAGCATCTCTGTATCGATCCATGGCCCAACCCACAGACAAAGAGAGGCTTGAGAAGGTAGAAGAACATCTAGAGGTGACACAAGGAACGATTCGCGACACCATCGAAGTCGAGGTCGCGACGGCGGTGAAGGGAGAGGTGGCTGCAATGCAACAAGTACTTGTGAATCGTTTTATAGCAAGTTTTGACGAGATCTCATGCCTACAAAATGAGAAGTTAACGGCGGTGATCTCTTGACTTGAGAGTCGTATCACCAGATCTAGAGATACTCAGGAATCAATCATCACATCGATGAGAGACGACCAGCTTCGATTCCAATCTGATGTTCGATCCACTATCACAGCACTCCATTCTAACAAGTTGAAGGGACCTCAATCAGATCTAGAGGTTAATGGTGTATGGTTTGGTTTTGGGGAGAACAGCAGTAGTGGAGGTCGGAAGGGGTCAGGAGTTGGGTCGGGTGATGGAGTAGGTGGAGTCGGGTCGGGTCCAGGTATGGGAACCGGGTTTGGAGCCGGGTCAAGGTCAGGAGGTGGACCAGGTGGGTTTGGAAACAATACGAATGCGTGGAGACATAAGAAACTTGACATGCCATTATTTGATGGAAACAACCCGGATGGGTGGATTCTTCGAGCTGAACGGTTTTTCAATTGGGAGAGGTTGGTTCTCTCCTAATTTTCCACGACTTAACTCAATAATTCCATGAATAAAACCCTAGCTTCCATGAACCGGGTTTGGAGCCGGGTCAGGGTCAGGAGGTGGACCAGGTGGGTTTGGAAACAATACGAATGCGTGGAGACATAAGAAACTTGACATGCCATTATTTGATGGAAACAACCCGGATGGGTGGATTCTTCGAGCTGAGCGGTTTTTCAATTTTTACAAAATGACAAAACAAGAGAAGGTAGAGGCCACGGTGGTGGCATTAGAGGGACCTGCTCTGTTGTGGTTCCAATGGGAGCATCAGAGACGACCAATTGAGAGGTGGGACCAGGTTAAGGGGCTGCTCCGTCGCCATTTTCGTTCACAATCAACAGGCACTCTACAAGAACAGTGACTCGCACATAGGCAGGGAGGTAATGTCACTGACTACAGACTTAAGTTTATAGAGTTGCTAGCTCCCTTAGAGAATGTATCGGAGGAATTAACACTCGGTCAATTTTTGAATGGGTTACGAGATGATATTAAGGCCGAGGTAAGGTTGTTAGGGCCGCTCACAGTTGACCATGCTATGGAGCTGGCCCAAATGGTAGAGGAAAAACAAAGGTTTGGGAGGCAGAAAATAGACAACAAAGGGGGACTCAGCTCTCTTGTTAAACCCTCCAGTTGGGCAGGCCCGTCTATTCTTTCACCACGTTCGTACTCTATCAGTGCAAATTCATCTCCAAGGTCATTGGGGGGTTTGTCTCAATCGGGTATATCCACAGCGAGTAGCCCGTTGCCCATGGCTAAGTCGACAGGAGAATTAAGGAGGCTCAGTGAAAAAGAATTGCAGGAGAAGCGTGCAAAAGGGCTATGTTTAAAATGTGATGGGAAATGGAATGTGGGGCACAAATGTCAGCGCCGTAAACTGAGCGTTCTACTCACTCAGGATGACATCAGTATAAATGATGATTTGGGTTTGGTGGAGCCACAAGGGGAAGACGAACGGAAGGGTGAGGAGAAGGTGCAGCCGGAGATATCTTTAAATTCAGTAGTGGGCATCACTAGCCCAAAAATGTTTAAACTCCGAGGTGAGGTGAACGACAGCCCTGTGATGGTGATGATAGACCCAGGGGCTACCCACAATTTTATAGCATTACGGGCTGTGGATGAATTGGGAATACAGTGCACTTCGTCGTGCACTTTTGGGGTGTCATTAGGGACGGGGGAGACGGTGCAAAGCCAAGGAGAATGCAAGTCAGTAATATTGCAGTTGCAGGGCCTCACAGTAATTGAGAATTTCCTTCCCATTGCCCTGGGAAACTCTGACCTGATCTTAGGATTGCAGTGGCTCGAAAAATTGGGCACCATGTCGACAAACTGGAAGACTCAGACCATCAAGTTCAAGCTGGGTACTGAATGGGTAACACTGAAAGGGGACCCCTCGCTGGGTCGCACAGGGATTAGCCTGAAAGCAATGTTGAGGACATTAAGGAAAGAAAAACAGGGGTTCTTGGTGGAGCTAAATCACCTGGGAGTTACAACAGAGCCTAAAGAGGGCGAAGGGAATCAGGTACCACCATTTTTATCTCCGCTAGTTCAACAGTACCAAGATATATTCTCTTTGCCTACGGGTTTGCCTCCAGCACGGCACCAAGATCATAGTATTGTGCTCAAAGAGGGAACTGATCCCGTGAATGTCAGACCTTATAGATATCAACAAGTTCAAAAGGGGAGATAGAGCGTTTGGTGCAGGATATGCTCACTGCAGGGATTATTCAGCCCTCGAGCAGCCCGTTTTCGAGCCCAGTTCTGTTAGTCAAGAAAAAAACGGGTCATGGCGCTTCTGTGTTGACTACCGTGCCCTGAATAAAGTGACAGTCCCAAATAAGTACCCTATACCCATGGTGGATGAGTTGCTGGATGAGCTACAAGGGGCAACCGTCTTCACAAAATTGGATTTAAAATTGGGTTATCACCAAGTAAGGGTTTGAAGTGCAGATGTACCAAAGACGGCTTTCCGAACCCACGAGGGTCACTATGAATTCCTAATTATGCCGTTCGGCCTCACCAATGCGCTAGCAACGTTTCAAGCTATTATGAACGAGGTGTTTCGCCCACATCTCCGAAAGTTCGTTCTCGTCTTCTTTGACGATATATTGATTTATAGTACCACTCCGGAAGAGCATGTTAAACACGTCAAAGTGGTGTTAGAAATACTAAAGCAGCAAGAGTTGTATGTGAATGGGAAGAAATGTGAATTCGGAAAGCACGAGGTGGCATACTTGGGTCATAAAATTTCGTACCAAGGCGTGGACGTTGACCCCGAGAAGGTGCAAACCTTAATTGATTGGCCGTTACCCCGTAACATTAAGGATCTTCGGGGATTTTTAGGGCTGTCTGGGTATTATCGAAAATTCATAAGAGATTATGCTAAAACAACCCTCCCCTTGACTGAGCAATTGAAGAAAGACTGCTACGAGTGGACTGTTGAGGCCACACAGGCCTTCGAGAAATTAAAGCAAGCTTTAGTCAACGCCCCTGTGTTAGCCATGCCTAACTTCAACCAACCATTCATTGTGGAAGCAGACGCCTTAGGGTTTGGGTTAGGGGCTGTCCTATTACAAAATAAACATCCAATAGCCTATTTTAACAAATCTTGGGGGCAAGGGCCCGATTAAAACCCATTTATGAGAAAGAGTTAATGGCAATTGTCTTCGCAGTGCAAAAGTGACGTTCGTACTTGTTGGGGCATCCGTTTGTAATTCGAACGGACCAAAGGAGTTTGAAATTCTTGCTAGAGCAACATGAGGTGGGTGTTGAGTACCAAAAATGGGTCTACAAACTGTTGGGGTATCACTTTCGCATAGAATTCAAACTGGGAGCTACTAACAACGTAGCTGATGCGTTGTCCAGAAAGGAACCAGAGAAGGGGGAATTCAATAACATGGTTTCCGTGGGTGGAGTTGAGTGGCAGGAAATTCTATCATTGATCGACGGGGACGATTTTCAGCAACAGCTCAAGGCTGACTTATTATCAGGAAATCCCTGTCCTCGAGGGTATGAAGTAGTGCAGAACATAGTATGCTATAAGGGGAGGTTGGTCGTCCCTGCAAGGTTTAAACTGGTCTCTTTGTTACTGGCTGAGTACCATGACTCACCAATCGGGGGTCACTCAGGGGAGAACAAAACTTATCAACGGCTAGCGAAGGAGTGGTACTGGGTGGGAATGTGGAAATCAGTAGCAAAGCACATAAGAGAGTGAAGTACCTGCCAACAACAAAAACATTCGACCCTCACACATGCTGGATTTTTGCAACCACTGCCAATTCCCAATCGAATATGGGAGGATGTTTCCTTAGACTTCGTCGAAGGGTTACCAAAGTCCTCAGGGATTGACACAGTCCTAGTAGTCGTGGATAGGCTCTCTAAATACGCCCACTTTATTGGGTTGGCTCACCCATTATCAGCTCCCACTGTAGCAAATGTGTTTATAAAGGAGATCGTGAGGTTGCACGGGTACCCCTCGACTATTGTGTCAGACCGAGACCGAATATTCATGAGTCTCTTTTGGAAGGAACTATTCCGAGTGCAGGGTACAGGTTTACATCGTAGTTCTGCGTACCATCCCCAATCGGATGGCCAAACGGAAGTGGTAAACAAGGTTTTGGAAGGGTACCTACGTTGTTTTATTCAGGGTAAACCACGAGGGTGGGCAAAATGGTTTCCATGGGCGGAGTACTGGTACAATACTTCAACACAGGCCTCAACAAAACACTCGCCCTTTGAAATTGTCTACGATAGAGACCCCCCCTGTTTGGTCCGGTTTACTGGTAGAAGCACAACGGTGGCTTCACTGGAGGAACAGTTAATAGAAAGAGACGCGGTGCTGGATGATCTTAAAGCAAATTTATTGGTGGCCCAACAACGAATGAGAAGCTATGAAAATAGCCATCGCCGAGACTTGGAGTTTCAAAAAGGGGACTTTGTATTCTTAAGGCTGCAACCATATAGGCAGACTTCTCTTGTAGGACGAGCAAATGAAAAGCTCTCACCCAGATTCTATGGGCCTTTCAGGGTACACAGCCGAGTGGGTAAAGTCGCTTACCGTTAATTTAAACCTGCCACCAACAGCCAAGATCCATAATGTTTTCCACATCTCACAATTAAAGAAGGCAGTGGGACACACACCAGTTTCAGATGATTTTCCAGCTCACATAACGGCAGAATTGGTTTTCGCAGCTGAGCCAGAATCATTGTTGGATGTCCGAACTCGTGAACAGGGCACTAATGCTATTACTGAAGTCTTAATTAAGTGGCAGGACTCACCATCTTGGGAGGCCACTTAGGAGGAATTTGAAGCCATGGACTTGCATTTTCCAAACTTCCACCTTGAGGACAAGGTGAATCTTTAGGCCCGGGGTAGTGCTAAGGCCCAACAAGGAAATGAGCCTGGACTAGTAACGTATGCAAGAAAATCAAAGAAGGGTAAAACAGTCTCAACAGCAAAGATGGGAGGGTAAAGAAGGAAATTCATAGAAAAAAGGGGCAATATCTGAAGATGGGATATTCATGGAATTATTGAGTTGAGTCGTGGGAAATTGGGAGAGAACGAACCTCTCGAAAGTTGGCAATTTATCTTTTATTCTGTAATTTCCTTTTCAGTAGCAATTTGGTCTGTAATTGGCATAATTAAACACTTGTTTGAGTGGAGTTTATTTGAAGTTTCATAATTATTTTGTGGTGGAATTAATCAGTCTCTAGCATAATCTAGTCCATGTGCTGCCCCTATACAAATCTTGAGGCGCTGTACCCATGATAAAGGAGGGAAAGAAATATCACCTTTTCTGACCCTTTTATGCAGATGATCAGCAAGATTTCCACGAGACATATACTCATAAACTAGGATCATCTCCTCGCAGTCGTCACAATAACCAATAAGGGAGACTAAATGGCTGTGTTGAAACTTGGAAAGCATCTCAATCTCTGTTTGAAACTCCTTGCTTCCTTGCTTAGACATGGATTTTAACCGCTTTATTGCAACATGGGCATGGCTATCTTTAAAGTCAATGATCCCTTTGTAAACCTTCCCAAAACCACCTTTTCCTATTACAAGTTCGTCCTGAAAGTTGTTGGTTGCCCACTAGATATCTCGTAGTGAAAAACTGTTAGTCACAGAGGCATGCCTATTTACATCTAATAACAAGCCTAATTGTTTGTAATGCTTTGCATTACTTACATGACCTCTTAACTGAGGGAACCTCTTGTTGTAGAGTCTTTACTTGTTTTGTACTTGTAATAGGCATCAAATCCTAGTTGTGTAACAGTACTTATATAGTTAAGAATAATGCTTGAAAGAAGTTCCAAGATTCATGCCTCAAGCAAGAAGATAAAGACTGTCAAATAATCACAGTTGGGATTTGAAGATATGAAGAATTTGCCTAAGTACCAATTCGAGAAGTATCTTTGTCTATTCGAGAAGTCTAGCGTTCGAGAAGTCAGAGATTCGATATCTAAGAAGACACTGTTCGATATCTCTGAATGAACTGTTCGATATCTCTGAATGAACTGTTCGATATCTCATTCGATATCTCAGAGATTCGACATGTCTAAATACTCTATTCGAGAACTCACGAAGTCAACAAGTCAAAGTGGTATTCGAGTTCTCAAAGAGTCAACAAGTCAAAGTTCCATTCGATATCTCAAGAACTCAGAAAGCTATTCGATATCTCAAGGATTCGACAAGTCAAGTGTTCTATTCGATAACTCAAGGAATCCTGGAGAAAAGCATTATTCGAGAAGTGATTCGATATGTCAGTCAGACAGTATTCGAGAACTTAGAGTTATCTAATCCTAGTTCTCGAATCAATCACTTAGCCACTTCTCGAATACATTCTTGGAGACAAAATACTGAAGAAATTGTACAAGTCTGAAACCTGTAACAAGCCAATGCACTTTATGGACCACAATCTGTAAAATGCTCTGGAAAGCCTACAAGGAAGTTTGGAGAGATATAGAAGAGACAAAGAGCTAAAGAAGTGGATCTGAACAGAACTTTGCAAAGTCAAATCTGTAGCCGTTTGGATGCTTACTCAAAAAGGATAGACAAACAAGAAAGGAATTTATCATGTAACCTTATTTGTAGTAACCGAGTTGTATTCATGTTCTATAAGAATACAATCTCACTTCTTTAGCAAGTGAGGAGTTTTTCATACACTGTAAGATATATCTCTCTGAGAAAAACGAAGCTGAGAATACTACCATTTGTATTCACAGATTGTAGCAACCTTTATCTAATAATATATTAGATTAAAGTGATATTGTGTCTTGTGTCATTCTTTATCCGCACCTACATATTTGCACACACAGACACTTATCTGCTACACAGATTCAAGAACGAATAAAAGTTCAAGAATCCATTCACCCCCCCTCTGTATTCTTTTACTGTATTCAATACTCAACAAGTGGTATCAGAGCGGACTGTTTATTCAAAAACAGAAAAACGATCATGAGTTCGAATACACCAAAGACCACAGGAACGGTGAAAGTCCCTAAGTTTGACAAAGAAAATTACAACCTCTTGAAGATAAAGATGATGTTGTTCATCAAAGCCTCTCATCCTTTGTATCCTGACATTCTCAAGAATGGTCCCTTTGTTCCACAACAGGAGATACCTAAAAAGACTGTTGGAACCACAACTATTCCAAGATCTTATGTGGCCAAGGAACCATCCAAATGGACAGAATCAGAAAAGGAGATGGTTGCTCTTGACAATCATCTCATGTTGCTAATTATTGATTCCATGGATATGTCAATGTTTGCAAACATTGCATCATGTACATCTGCTAAAGAGATGTGGGATCATATTGAGGTTCTATGTGAAGGAACTGATGAGGTCAAGGAAAACAAGAAACAGATACTGGTCACACAGTATGAAGCTTTCATGGCACAGCCCAAGGAAAGCATCACTGAGATGTTTGAGAGATTTCACAAGCTAGTTACTGAGTTGCAGATGAATGGCAAGGTATACAGCACCAAGGAGTTGAACATGAAGTTTCTGCTATCTTCACCAAATCATCTAGAGCAAAGGGTCATTTCTCTAAGGGAAATAGATTTGAACAAAATCACATATGATGTGCTCTATGGGGTTTTAAAAACTCATGAGCTTGAGTTGCTTCAGAAAAGGGCTATCCAAGCCAACCAAGGCAGAATGATAAACACATCATGTGCCTTGATTGTCATCAAATCTATCCAAGACCTAAAAGCATCTACAAGCCAGCTAAGGATAGAGGAGGTAGTAGATGATAAAGAAACTGAAGCTGAGGTAAGTGAACCTGCTGAGGAGAAGGAGGAAGAAGAGTTCTATACTCTTGAAGAACTAGATGGAATGGAAAACACTTCATATACTTTCATGGCCAGAAAATTTCCAAACATCAGATCCAAGAGGAACCAACCCTTCAAACCTAAAACCCAAAACCATTCATTCAACAAAAGCAAGGCACCTGTGAAACCAAACAAGAATAAATTTAAAACCAGCCATGTGGATAGGTCATCTGTAAGGTGATATAGATGCAATGACCTAGGGCATTTTGCCAGTGAATGCACGAAGCCTAAAAGAAGGATAAAGAGTTTCTAGAGCTTGAAGCTAAGTATGAGGCCCTTCTGAGAAAGCAGACACAAGGTAAGACCTACATAGCTGAAGGGAAATGTTGGGATGATTCTGATAGTGATGGAGAAGAGCAAGAATTTTGCAACTATGCCTTGATGGCCAATTCCAAGGATGACACATCTTCATCAGACTCTCAGGTACCATCTCTCACTACCATAGACATGTCTATTTCTGAGTACAAATGTTTGATTGAACAACTATCTGTTGAAATGTTTAATATTCATACTAGTATAACTGCTGCTAATGAGGAGATTGCTAAACTGTCTACTAGAAATGAAATGTTAATAAAAAAGAATGAGGAACTTGAGCTAACTGCTATGCAAGTAGAAAACCTTAAGAAAGAAGTTGAATATCTGCAGAATAAGGTTCTATGTGCTAGTCAAGTGGAAAAGGCTCTTAGGGATGAACTAGCTGAAAATGAATTCAAACTGAAAGCTTTTAAGAAATCATCTGGCCTAGTGCAATCCTACTATGAGAAAATTCAAGCTAAACCTAAGGTTGCCATTGGACTTGACTATGACACTCTTAAACAGAGGAAAGGCTATGCTGTCATTGAAGATGACATAGTTGTTCAGGTGGAAGTGCCTCACATTTTGAAAAAGGCCGAGACTCCAATTTTTAAAGAATCAACATTTGAAATTGATGAGGATGCCTTACTCATCAAGCAAATGTTGAATGATGAGGATGAGGCACAATCCAATGAACAACAAGCATCCTCTAAGAGTGAGAATGTCTAGTCAAAAGCCAAGGAGCCAGTAGGTGATAGGTCAAGACCTAAGAAGTTTGTTTCAGCTGGAAAGAATGAATTTGAGAAGAAAGTGACTAAGAAGAAACATAACAGAAATGGCAAGTTAGGGATTAACAAAGATATCAACTATGCTTATATGCCTAATGCCCCTAGAAAGACTTGTCAGAATTGTTTCAGTACTAATCATTTAACTCATGCATGCAAGAAACCTGTTGGTAGTGTGCCCAAACCTTTCTATGATTGTTCTGTGCCTCTAAGACATAGAGATGCTCCATTTTGTGACAAATTTGACTGTATGCCATGCAATATGAATGTTATGACTAGTTGTTTCAATTTGAGAAGGCAATTCATTGATGGTTGTATCAGTCACAATTCTCATACACACTACACAAGGCCAAAGTCTTCAAGTCCTCCTAAAGCTAGGAAGGTACCTCTGTCACCTAAGTCTGAAACCTCAGGTTCTAAGACTTCTAATAGTGACAAGAAGACTAACAACAAGAAAGTTGATAAGCATGTTGTTTATGATAAAACTGTTTCTAAGTCACATGGACCCAAACTTGTTTGGGTACCAAAGGAGAAGTAATACCTTTGTGTTTGTAGGGCAAAGAAAGTGAAAAGAAGGTCATGTGGATTTTGGACAGTGGATGCTCAAATCATATGACTGGTGATATGGCCCTACTATCACAGTATGAGGAGAAGGCTGGCCCAATGGTTGCTTTTGGAGATGACAACATGGGTAACACATTGGGATATGGCAAATTGAAAGTTGGTAATGTCATCATTGAAGATGTAGCACTAGTCAAGGGACTCAAGCATAATCTGCTAAGTGTTGGTCAGTTTACTGATAGAGGATTTAAAGTGGATTTTGACAAAGATGAATGTTTGATCACCCAAAAGAAGACTGGTGATTTTGCTCTATCTGGAGTAAGGAAAGGAAGTCTGTTTGTAGCCAATATGGACTCTGCAAACAAGGACAAAATTTGTTGCTTTTACTCAAAAGCATCAAATGAAGATTGTTGGTTGTGGCACAAGAAATTATTGCACCTGAACTTCAAAGCCATTAATTCTCTAGTCAAAAGAGAGTTAGTGAGATGCATGCCCACACTTGAATTCTGTCAAGAAGGAGTGTGTGAGGCTTGTCAAAGAGGAAAAATGAAAAGATCAAGCCACAAGTCAAAGACAGTGACATCAATAACCAAGCCCCTGTAACTCATTCATATGGATTTGTTTGGGCCTGTCAAAATTATGTCACTAGGAAGAAAAAAGTATGCCTTGGTGATGGTTGATGACTTTACAAGGTATACATGGGTGGAATTTCTAGCATCAAAAGATGAGGCTCCACAAGTAATCATTGAGCACATAAAGAAAGTTGACAAGGAAGCAAAGGCCAACAATGCAAGTGTGATTGCATTGAGAAGTGATATTGGAACAGAGTTCAGAAATGCCATACTTGAAGCATTCTGTAAAGAGAATGGTATTTCTCAGCAATTCTCAGCTCCAAGGACTCCACAACAAAATGGAGTTGTTGAGAGGAAGAATAGAACTCTAATTGAAGCTGCTAGAACAATGTTACTTGATGCAAAGATGCCTACATGTTTTTGGGCTGAGGCTGTAAGCACTGCATGCTATATCCAGAACAGAACCCTCATCAACAAAAACACTGGAAAGACACCTTATAATTTGATGACTGGAAAGAAGCCTACTCTAAAGTATGTTCATACTTTTTGAAGCAAATGCTTTGTATTAAAGGATAATTCAGAATATGTTGGAAAGTTTGATGCAAAGGCTTTTGAAAGAATTTTTCTTGGCTATTCTATGGAAAGAATTGCATAAAAAGTTTATATCATCAGACAAAAGAAAATTATGGAAAGCACATATGTGACATTTGATGACAGCAAACTACCTGGATTAGAAGAAGCCAATGATGAAGATAAAGATCCATTAAAGTTTGATAATCTAGATGATTCTGATGAAGAGATTGAAACTGGAGTTGAAACTCAAGTTCAACAAACTCAAGTGAATGATGATACAAGAGAAGAATTTGTGTCAATCAGTAGTGGAGAAACAAGCATCCAAGACACACCTGTGAATAGTGGCAACCTCACAGGGGGAGGAAATGAGAATGATCATGACTTGGATGATGAAGCAACATCAAGAATGAGAAATCAGACTGAGCATTCAAGGAAATGGGATAGATCACACACTGCAGAGCAAATTATTGGAGATCCAAATGCAGGAGTAAGGACTAGGAGAGCAACTCAAAATGAGTGCCTCTATGGCTGTTTTCTATCTCAGATTGAGCCTAAGAAACTTGATGATGCACTTTTGGACCCAGATTGGATTATTGTTATGCAAGAGGAGCTGAATCAATTTGAAAGAAACAAAGTATGGGAACTTGTGCCTGCACCAAAGAATAGAACCATTGTTGGACCAAAATGGGTTTTGAAGAATAAGATGGATGAAGATGGTGTAATAGTAAGGAACAAAGCAAGGTTGGTTGCAAAAGGATACTCTCAACAGGAAGGCATTGATTATGATGAGACATTTGCCCCTTTTGCTAGATTGGAAGCCATCAGAATATTCTTGGCATTGATTGTCTTTTACTTGCTTAACTATGTTGAATCATCTAAGAAAAGGATGATAAACAAGCAAGAAGAAAGATGGTATTTGTTTTTTTTTCTTCGGGTGCAATGGTTACTTTAACAATTTTAATTAGGCCAAGTGAGCATTTTCTGGTTTGAAATGGGAAGTGAACCAGTAAAAAACCTGGTTCTTGTTCCAGTTTTGTGGAATTCGGTTCCGCTTTGGTTCTTAACATATCGTATCCAGGGTTATCGGTTCGGTTTTGGTTCTTATCATCAAAGAAAGTAAGAACCTACAACCTTATGTATTAATATAATATGTGTACATTAATAATAATACATCATATTAATATACGCTATATGGTAAATCACTTGAGAGTAATTACTTATTTACATTGCATTACGTTGCTATGAAACTTTAAAAATTTTGTTCTGTTTATTTTAAGTATATTAAAAAAAAATTTATGTGTGGGCTTGTGTATTAGAATTTAATTGCTATAATGTGTGTCCTTGTATTATAGATCTATAGTAATCTACAGAATACCTGAAATTTGGATTATATATTACAACAATCATTAATAGAAGTTTGTCTTAATAATCTGTTTACTTTTTAGCTATGCTTTGAAGTTTGAACCAATACTTTCAAGCATATGCAGTATCAGTATGCAATATAGATGATTAGTATAGCTCATGGTTTACTAATACTGACTCGACTCATGTCCTAGCTCGTTGGAGAGCTAGATTTGCCTCTATTTTTGTCCTACAGCTGGTGCATATTTTCTCTTTTTTTGAAAGAGCTGTTTGAAGCTTACTACTATATTCATAGTTTACTGTACCGAATTTTATCTTTGACCTCTTAAATTTTATGTTATCCATTTTTACTTGTGGGGGCCTGTGTTATCTGTTAGCCAACTGTGGAGGTACTTCTTTCTGTGATCTGCTATTTTTTAATATCACGATCACGAGTTAATATGTTAAGTAAATGTGCTTAAAACTGGATATGCCTTTCAGCTGATGTGCTCGAATTCTTTGCTTGCAGTGGTATGTGAGCTGAAGGTGTGGCGAACGACTTTTTAGATGGGCAAGTGACAAAGCAATAAGGATTTGATATCTCTGCTATTTATACTAGTCTGTTTCACTGATGCATTACACATCTTGGCCCATAATTTATAAATTTCCAACTACCATTGTGATTAATGTTATGATTTTGGCGTTGTTTAGCAATGAAAGTTATTTATCATATGCACATTGTAGTATCCGGTAATTTATGCTTGAATTGTCCAAATTTTCTATAGCTGTTTTGCAGTGGATATAAAAAAAAGATATGCCAATGTATGTGACAGCTGCATTTCTTAGTTAGGTTCTTGTTATGAATCGACTACTCCAAATCAACAATTCCAACAGCGATAGCTCATAGAACAGATGAAACAAAACTCAAACCAGATTTATATAACAATAACAACGATATCACTGAATAACAAGACTAGTATTGCGTATCTGATTACAAGAATTAGATACACTAAAAAGATAAATGAACTTTCGAGAGGTTCATGCTCTCCCAGGTAAAACAAGATAAAATGAAAACAGTCGATAATTCTTTGATGCCCAAATCCCTCTTTTTTCCAGCCTTTTAACACCCTTTTCCTGTGACTTTACTTTACTACCATTGGGCCGGTCTTGGGCCTCCGTTTATTGTAAACTACTAGTACAGCTGTGTTGGCCGGTCCATTACAATACCCCGCTCCCAAAGAACGACCTTGTCCTCAAGGTCGAAGGTGACACCACGCTCATCCAGGAAGGCAGCCAGAATCATAGATAAAACAAAACCTCCTTCAAGCACCAAGACATTCAGTCTAAATTCATGTTCAGACAGTTCCTGGGTAAGATTATAATTTACCAGCCTTGGGCACCAGCCTAGTTTCTCCTGTGTTTCTTTGTGAACCTCACGATCGCCTCTTCTCTTTATCATTTGCCATGTTAACCCACTGTTGGGTTCCAGACCAGGCTGTGAAATTTCCAATCCATGCTTCTTCACAAATTTTATATATTCTTCTGCTTTGAAGTGCTCTACACCAAGGTCTGCATCCCAGATAAACATGTACTCGTAGGCAGCAACAATATCATTTTGTCCGCTTCTGCACACTTATATGAATAGCCTGCTTTGACCCTTCATATGCATCCCATTCACTTGTTCGATTATCATAATGAAACAGAATGACAGTAAAGTTACCTGAAAACTTCTTAATAGTAGCATCTATATTATGAATTTGCTTATCACCAACGGTAAAGGTCAAGAGATACTTTGGTGTAATCTGCACATCTTCCCATGTTGCTTCAGTACTAGGCAGGTCCTTCCCTTTGATTAGCTTTAGCATTTGTGGCCATTCAGACTTGTCAAATAGACCCTCCTTATAGCCTTTAAAGAGCTCCTTTATATTTACCTTCACCTCGCACCAATCAAAACAATATAGAGCAATCACATCAACAGGCTGGGACTTCATCTCTTGGATTGCTCGTGTTATGACTTCAGGTTCCCCTCTTAGACCATATGTAGTGTTAAGCACATTACTCACAGTCACTGGTTCACCTTTTGACCAGTTGGCATCTGCTTCAAGTCTCTAGCTTTAATGTCCACAACACTTGGAGAGCACAAGTAATTGTCATCTGAGTTATCTCGAAAGGCAGCTTGTATAATGTTCTCTTTGGTAACGTTGTCACAAGAGAAACTGGAGCAGGAGTACCATTGTTCAATATTCTGCATGGCCTTCAGCTTATAAAGTTCATATAACTCTTCAGATTTTGCTAACATGTTCACGACCCAATTGTCTGGTAAAACTTGCTTTAATACTAAAACTCCAGATTTCCCAATAATCAAGATGTTCAAAGAGAAGTCTAAGTCTTTTTTATCATTTGCTTCAAACTCTATGGTTTCCCTTTTGACAGTTTCTTGACTGAACCCTGGACTGGATGAGCTTCCTTTCGCAAGGTCCAGCAAGTATAAAACCTGAACAGTTACAAAATTCTCAGCAGACAAGCCTAGCCTCTGCACAAGCCTCAAATATTTCGTTCTTATCTGTTCCACATCTAGTTTATTTATTTCGTCTTCAGCTACCATTTTCTTCTGGTCCAGTTCTGTAGAAGTTGAAAGAATTGGATGGTTTGTTTGAGAAGTCAATTCTGTCGAGCTGCTGCTGGAGTTAAGATCAACAGATTTCTCAAGAGATAAAAGCCCCGAATCATCGGAAAATGTTATTGCAACGCTGTTAACAGTTTCAGAACCTCTTGCTACATTAGATGAGAGGTGTGGGATACCAGGACCTATTTTACCATTGCTAGGAATAAGGTTGAGATTTGTGGTTGTCTCTGTACTTTGCAATGGAGGAAGACGAGGCCCTAGTTTCCGCTTAGATGATGTGGTCCATTCATCCACAAGTTGAGTTGCACTATCCTGGAACTGGACAGTATGTAATGAACTAAATTGTAAGTTGTTCCATCTCTATCGGAAAATTAGGCCTCCTGGAGTTTTTTGAACATTGCGGCTACCTTTTCCAAGACATGAACACATGAAATACACTGCCTTTTCTTGGTACTTGCCAAAAACTGAAGCATGATGTCCATCTTTTCCTCCCATAAAAAACTTAGCAACTAGAGTTTGGACTTCAGCATACTTAACATCCCATCCGAATTCAGTCATGGCCCAACCAGTCCCACCAAGGGCATCACCATTGTTTCCAAGGTAGTTCAAGTAGTATTGATTGTTTGTGGCCTTATATAACCATGCAGCTCCCCACAAAAATTCATCAGCATATCTACTGACAGATCGGTAGTACTTCTGGGCAACTGTAATACTACCATCATCTTTGCCCTTGTATTTGTCTGCAAAGTCGAACAGCTGATATGCATGAGAAAGGAGTGTTTCGGCATAGGAAGGGTTGTAACGGCGGAAGACCATAGAGGCAGCAGCCATAGCAACTGCAGTCTCTCCGGCAAGGTCTGAACCATATTTTTCTATCGCTTTATGTACCATCCCTTTATATGTATGATACAACTCCTGTTCCCCAAGTTAAAAGGTAAAAGAGCTCTTATTTCCACCACAACGACCTTTATCCCTTTCCTTATATCTCCCTTTCATTCGATACTTACCATGCTTATCTTCATGAATCTTGTAGCACAGAGATGTATCATTCTTTGTCTCAAAATTTATAGCAAACACATTAGTTTCATTCATCACATTCTTATAATTAACATAGGGTTTCACAAGAACTTTACCGTATTCATTCTCATGAATATTATAAACCCTTTTCTTATCATTCTTAGTAAGTTCATTGCTTAAAACTGGTGGCCAAGCTCTCTTAATTGACTCGACATGAAAAACAACAGAGAGTTAGGGGCATGTAAAGTTATTGCTGGAATTTGTACATCGTATACCTTCACAGGAATTTCATCAAACGTTTGAGGGGCAGATAAACGTGACGCCTCCATATTAACATCGATTAACTTATCAACTCTACTCTTATTATCCAGATTATCAAAAACTGAAACAAGAGTAAGTATAGTTGAGGATGGATTTACCAAATTTATGGACATCTCCTTTGTCTGTTCAATTTCTCTCCCCCCCTCGTCGTTCTCTGCAACCAGTTTTGATGGGCCTGCATAGTCCTTTCCCATCTTATTCTTCACCGTGGTTTGACTCTCCATAGCCCAATCTGCCAACGACTGACGTATCGCATCCATTGATTTCTCCATTGCCTCCTCCACCCCTTTCTTAATCAACTCCTTCATCTCCTCTCCAAAATCTGTCAACAACTCCTTCATCTCCTCTCCAAAATCTGTCAACTTCTCTCCCATTAGATCGAATGCTCTGATACCACTTGTTATGAATCGACTACTCCAAATCAACAATTCCAACAGCGATAACTCATAGAACAGATGAAACAAAACTCAAACCAGATTTATATAACAATAACAACGATATCACTGAATAACAAGACTAGTACTGCGTATCTGATTACAAGAATTAGATACACTAAAAAGATAAATGAACTTTCGAGAGGTTCATGCTCTCCCAGGTAAAACAAGATAAAATGAAAACAGTCGATAATTCTTTGATGCCCAAATCCCTCTTTTTTCCAGCCTTTTAACACCCTTTTCCTGTGACTTTACTTTACTACCATTGGGCCGGTCCTGGGCCTCCGTTTATTGTAAACTACTAGTACAGCTGGGTTGGGCCGGTCCATTACAGTTCTTTTATGGCCTTGGATCTAATTTGTTCACCATTTGTTGTAACTTCTTTTTCTTACAAGCTCACATTATAATTCAAAGCCGATTGGTAGTTCACTAGTTCAGGGGAGATTCTTGTAGTTTGCTTTGGAATAACTTTTTAGGGGGAACCTACGGGTTTGTTTGATTTGGGATTGAGAAAGGTTGGGTTGGGTTCAAATTTAAAAATTCGTTTTTGAAAAAATTTCAAAAGTAAAGTGTTGAATTTTGGATTTAATGTGTAATATCATTTTAATTCTTTCATTAACTACCAAAATTCAACACTTTATTTTTAAAATTTTCTCAAAAATGAATTTTTAAATTTAAACCCGACTCAACCCAATTTTTCTCAATCTCCAATCCAAACAAACCCTAACTATCATGCTCAGTTTGGTGGTTGTAACTTGTATGTACTAAAATGTAATGGAATGAGTATAGAATTAATTTTGCAGGTTTTACACAATTCCATTTATTTCTTCCATTAATTTTATTGTAAACCTTGAATTCAACCGGTCAATCCTATGACTATAGTCTATTACAGTGCACGGATTATTCAAATTGTTAGAGTTGGATTATTCAAGTCGTTAAAAGTTGATTGGAGTTGTTTTAGAAATCACCCAAAATCTGTTATACATGTCATTATCTTATTATATATTGCATGATATGTCACTATTCTCCATTTTACTGGGGCTAGAGTTACATAAAGTTTCACAAAATTTTTTACAAAATGGTAGGTGTCTCAATGTGATTGGTTATAATTCAATGGGCCCCCTGCATTCACATTAATATCAACCAACAAAAATATCAATTAGTGGAATCCAATTCATTATGTAAATTTTTCCGTGCATATTTTCTGTGTATCTAACACTTCTCTTTCTTAAATAAAAGAAAGTGAATAAAATTGCTCAACATTTGAATAATTATATTAACTCTTTTTGTACAACATTTACTATCCATATAATATATGAGCAGGCTAGCACGCCTACCTAATCCCAAAATACTCAAATTAAACCATCTACACTGTTCCTGAATCAATTAAACAAAATAAAATAATAGTAAATGAGTTATGAGTAATGTTAGGGACCCCAAATATTTTTTCCAAAAAATTGTTCCAAATAATGTGGAATGAATGAGTTGTATGAATGATTTTAATTGGTGAGATTAATGTAACCTTGACGGGTCTATTAAAATTATAGCCGCACATCATTTCAGACAATTTTTGGGAAAAAATTTGGAGAACCTAGCATTTTGCATGAGTTAATTTTTTTTTTCTCTAAATTTTTTCAAAATTGGGAAGAAAATTTTGAAAATAAATATATAAAGATTTTCTTTCCAAATCTTTAGAAATATTTTCTTTTCTTCCGACATATATCTTTTGAGAACGTGATGGAATCAAATTTTCAACTTTCTTTTCTTTTCTTTCATAAACAATGGAACAGTATTACACTTTCGGTCTCAAACTCGGATTAGAAATTTTCTTCCTACAGGTACTTGATACTACAATCGGATCCTAATTCGATCCTAGTTCGATTTTGATTTACCCAATTATAAAATGGGACAAGTCCCAGTGCTCTGCAACCTTCATTATTCTCAGTTCTCATCTGTGAAAGAATTAAACCTAATTAAATTCTTTCTTATCTTTCAGCGATTGATCAGAGATCAATTTCATCATCTTACACACACACATAATGGAGACAACAAAGGGATCTCTTTATAATTCTAATTACATCCCTTCTCCTGATTCAGAAGCCAAAAAAATACGAATGAGCCATAAGTTCAATTTCCAGCATGGAAATCTGTCGAAATCTGCTGTACAACATGAAATTTCTAGAAATTCAGAGAAACTATCCACTGTTGATCCTTCTTATCAACTATCTGATCACGGTTCATCTGCCAAGAATATTTCGACTGCGGGGATCATGGAAAATAGGTCACAGAGTCCCATGCAACGTTCGACATGGAAAACATACAGGGTTATTAGTAACCATCTTGGATGGGTGAGCTGTGTTGCTTTTGATCCAAGTAATGAATGGTTCTGCACAGGCTCCGCGGATCGTAGTATTAAGATATGGGATGTAGCTAGCGGGAGGTTGAAGCACACGCTAACAGGACACATTGGACAAGTCCGGAGTGTTGCTGTTAGTGATAGACAACCATATATGTTCTCTGCTGGTGATGATAAACAAGTTAAGTGCTGGGATTTGGAACAAAACAAAGTTATTAGGTCTTTTCATGGTCATCTTAGTGGTGTTTATTGCTTGGCTCTTCATCCTACAATTGATGTTATGATCACTGGAGGACGTGATTCTGTTGGTCGTGTGTGGGATATACGAACCGAGAAGCAGATTTTTGCACTTTCAGGACATCGTGATACTGTTTGTTCGGTTTTTGCTCGATCACGGGATCCACAAGTTGTAACAGGCTCACATGATACAACTGTAAAGCTCTGGGACCTTAGAGATGGAAAAACAATGGGAACTTTAACACACCATAAAAAGTCTGTACGAGCACTGGTTCAGCATCCTGTTGAGGATACTTTTGCATCTGCCTCAGCTGACAATGTCAAGAAATTTAGTCTTCCCAGAGGGGAGTTTATGCATAACATGGGTTCAAAGCAGAAGGTGATCATCAACGCATTGGCAGTCAATAAAGATGGTGTGTTGGTTACTGGAGGTGATGATGGGAGTATGTCGTTTTATGACTGGAAGACGGGCCAGAATTTTCAACAGATTCAAACAACTCCTCAGCCAGGTTCATTGGATTGTGAAGCTGCCATATATGCTGCGGCCTTTGATGTCACAGGTTTAAGGCTTGTGACGTGTGAGGCAGATAAGACGATAAAGATGTGGAAACAGGTATCAAATAAATGAAACAGGACAATGAAGAAGCTAATGTCCTATGTCCATTAGAAAATAAGGGGTTGTTATGAGAGTCCTGCCCCTCTCCGTATTTTGAAAATGAATGTAAAGATCAGTGCACATTGTTATGTTTCTAGTAATTACTGAATTACTTTGCTTTTTTGTTATTTCAATGTATTTTTTATGTCCTTCATTTACTCTCTATTCCAGATCTTACATGTTTTCTGCCATGGATGCCTGTGTGTCTTTCATCTGTTAATATTGCCTCTTTTTATTTCTACGAGTTAAGAAAAGCCATTATGATAGTTCTTATAATTTAGAACTTCCTCTGTGCTGCATCACTCGCAGCATCATCCGTGTAATTCGGATGGACTACTTCCCTTTTCCATTCCCACTAGTTGCACCAGTTTGTGATGAGTTTCAAACTGTTTAGCTTTCATTATGCAACAGCAGCAAACCCACCTAAACAACTCCCAGGCATCAGTACCATACTAGTAACCTTTTTTCTCAGCAGCCTCAACATAATCATCATCAAGATTCATTTCGAGATAAGAAACAAGTATCGATTTTATCAAACATATCTCTCATCCCGTGTAATTCGGATGGACTACTTCCCTTTTCCATTCCCACTAGTTGCACCAGTTTGTGATGAGTTTCAAACTGTTTAGCTTTCATTATGCAACAGCAGCAAACCCACCTAAACAACTCCCAGGCATCAGTACCATACTAGTAACCTTTTTTCTCAGCAGCCTCAACATAATCATCATCAAGATTCATTTCGAGATAAAAAACAAGTATCGATTTTATCAAACATATCTCTCATCCCCAATTTTACAATGTATGATTCTACTAATGCGTCCTGTTCTGTTTGCTGTACAAATGTTGTTATAGGCAAAGTAGCTAATTACGTATCTTAGGACTGTACTAAGATTTGTACTTGAGATCTTATCAAATGTTAATTGTGAAATCTTACTAAATAGATTTCTTGCCTGTCAAAACGTATGATATTTTTTGATATTTTGAACAAAACTAGGCACACTTTTTGTGTATTTCTTAAAAATGAAAATGTGACTTTCACTTACCCCCAAAATCCTTGCATGTCTAAAGTCTGAAATTTTTGAATTTATCTCAGTCAAGTAGAATATTGCTAGCTTTCAGATCTCTATGAATAACTCTTGGTCTAGAGTCCTGGTGAAGATAGAGAATCCCTCTAGCTATACCAGTTATGATTTGTAGCATTTTGGCAATCCAATGGTCTTCTTCTTTCTTTGTTTGTCTTAACTGCAATGCCTATAAATCTTTGCTTGTTTCTCCGTTTCCTCCCCTCTCTCCAAAACAAAGAACTCATGAAAAAGACTAGTAAAGAAAATTCTCGGTAGTTTCTTTCTTCCTCTGTTCTTTTCTCCCCCTCGAGGAGCACAATGATAAGCTTCAGAAAATCATGCAGTAGTAATGCGTTTGAAGCCTTCTGGAGGTCTTCACTTCTTATATTTTCTAAGTTTTACAAATCTTGAAGCTGCTCCAATTCCTTTACCACCTGGTCTGCGTTAGGTCTTGATTTGGGATCTACAGAGAGGCATTTCAGTGCCAGGGCAGAAGCTCTTAATGCTGCTTCGATCGTATACTGGCCTTGGATATCTGCATCCATGACATCCAAAATCGTCGGTTCTCTGGTAAGGCAAGACTTAGTCCAAGAAACAAGACCCTCTTCCCTTGCATGGAGCAACTCAAATACACTTTGTCCTGTCAAAATTTCTCTAAGAACAACTCCGAAGCCGTAGACATCACTTTTCATTGTCAGATGACCTTCATAAGAACAAATTTTTTAGGTATTAATATAGGTACCAAATGAGATTGGGAAAAATCGTGCCATCATGGACATGGAAGTACAGTAGTTAGCCTTAAACCGTAATATGGATTCTGAGCCTTTATCATTGACGCAAAGGAGAGGACTTTATACGTCTATGATTTTTGCAATCTACAATCTATTTATAATCAAGGGAGAGGGTTGTCTACTATATATGTTGTGCAGCTACTAGCTAGTGAGGCCAAACTGAAAGTGTGAACAACTTTTCTTAAGAAAACTAGTAACATATACGCATTATGCTGAACCCCATTCGATTATATGGAAAAATAACCTGTAGCCACATATTCTGGAGCAATATAACACACTGTTCCATCAATATCTGTAGAGACATGGGTCCTTTCATGTTCTGGTCCTTCTTTTGCCAACCGAAACCCAGAGAGCTTTGCATTGTAATTCTGTCCATCAGTAAGAGAAAGTTGGCAAGGCAAAAATATAAATTAAATGGGAAAACTAATCCGGAGTAAATTTTATCAACCGAATCGTTCCACTTACTGAATCAATCAATATATTGGCTGTTTTAAAATCACGATGAATCACATTTGCTTCTGGGCTGTGAAGATATGCAAGTCCCTTTGCTGCACCAAGAGCAATACTGATACGAATTCTCCAAGATAGCGGTTGAAAGTGGGATCCCCCTGTTTAAATGGAATCAAGCAGCTACATCAGAATTTAGTTTCCACGTAATTTTAATTTGAAAAATTGGATAATAGATGATATTGAATGATTTGATCTAGCCAAACATATAATCGATACTTGTTTTATGATTTTATGGCAACCCTAGTTCACTTTCAAACTTTCAACTATTGCTCCTCTAGTAGAAAATAATTGATTAAATTAGGGCCACAGCATGTAACTGAGAAACTTACTCCTGAAAAGATGCTTGTCCAAGCTTCCCTGAGGCATGAACTCATATACCAGAAGTCGATGCTCCTTTTTTAAGCACCACCCAATCAATTTCACAACATTAGGATGACAGACAAAGTTTCCCAAGACAATTTTTTTCAGCCTACAGTCAAAGAGGTGGCAAGGGGTTTTCAGCCGGCATACTTGAAAATTGAACAAGAAAAATCAAAACTATAACAGGAAAAAACACTTTAGATTCTGCAAAACTTGATATTTACCAACCACGCCTCGTGACTTTTGATTCGTTGATTCAATCGTTTTACTGCAACAACCAGGCCTGTGCCCCATTTTGTAGGTGCAAATGTAGTCTCATCAACCCAACCCTTGAAAATACTACCGTAAGCACCTTTCCCTACCACTACCAAACTGTCACGATGGAACTTCCTGGTAGCTACACTAAGATCATAGAATGCGAAACACTTCAACCTGGATGACTGTGGAACTTCTTCATCGGGTATTATCTCTACTAAAGAATAATGTGTACTCTTTTCTTGCAATGTCAATGCAGACTCAAGACCATAGTAGGACGAAGCTTGGGTTGAAAATTTAAACACTTAATAGCAACATCTGCATATGAATTTATGGAATCATAGGAAATCTCCCCCTTGATATTGGGATCAATTATCTGGTCCAGGATTCCCTCCTTAAAGCAGTGTAGCGCCCATCTAGCTAAGTTCATTTGCTCTTCATCCAGACTGGTATCCACTGCTGGTCTTCCACACAAGACCTCAATTAACACCACGCCAAATGCAAAGACATCAGATTTTCTAGTTAATCTGCGAGTTGAGACATAGTATGGGTCTAGATAACCGAGTGTGCCCTTGACACTGGTTACACGTCTGATTTGCTGGACCTGTTTTGGCCAACCCAAAGGCTGCAATTTTAGCTGCCAAATTTTCATCCAGCAGAATGTTTGTAGTCTTCACATCTCTGTGTATAACTCTGTTCTCAATGCTTGGGTAATCTGCTAAGGCCGAACAAGGAAATGAGCCTGGACTAGTAACGTATGCAAGAAAATCAAAGAAGGGTAAAACAGTCTCAACAGCAAAGATGGGAGGGTAAAGAAGGAAATTCACAGGAAAAAAAGGGGCAATATCTGAAGATGGGAAGCTAGGGTTTTATTCATGGAATTATTGAGTTGAGTCGTGGGAAATTGGGAGAGAACCAACCTCTCGAAAGTTGGCAATTTATCTTTTATTCTGTATTTTCCTTTTCAGTAGCAATTTGGTTTGTAATTGGCATAATTAAACACTTGTTTGAGTGGAGTTTATTTGAAGTTTCGTAATTATTTTGTGGTGGAATTAATCAGTCTCTAGCAAAGTGGTATCAGAGCATCTCTGTATCGATCCATGGCCCAACCCACAAATAAAGAGAGGCTTGAGAAGGTAGAAGAACAACTAGAGGCGACACAAGGAACGATTCGCGACACCATCGAAGTCGAGGTCGCGACGACGGTAAAGGGAGAGGTGGCTGCAATGCAACAAGTACTTGTGAATCGTTTTATAGCAAGTTTTGACGAGATCTCACGCCTACAAGATGAGAAGTTAACGGCGACGATCTCTCGACTTGAGAATAGTATCACCAGATCTAGAGATACTCAGGAATCAATCATCACATCGATGAGAGATGACCAGCTTTGATTCCAATCTGATGTTCGATCCACTATCACAGCACTCCATTCTAACAAGTTGAAGGGACCTCAAGCAGATTTAGAGGTTAATGGTGTAGGGTTTGGTTTTGGGGAGAGCAGCAGTAGTGGAGGTCGGAAGGGGTCAAGAGTTGGGTCGGGTGATGGAGCAGGTGGAGTCGGGTCGGGTCCAGGTATGGGAATCGGGTTTGGAGCTGGGTCAGGGTCAGGAGGTGGACCAGATGGGTTTGGAAACAATACGAATGCGTGGAGACATAAGAAACTTGACATGCCATTATTTGATGGAAACAACCTGGATGGGTGGATTCTTCGAGCTGAACGGTTTTTCAATTGGGAGAGGTTGGTTCTCTCCCAATTTCTCACGACTCAACTCAATAATTCCATGAATAAAACCCTAGCTTCCATGAACCGGGTTTGGAGCCGGGTCAGGGTCAGGAGGTGGACCAAGTGGGTTTGCAAACAATACGAATGCGTGGAGACATAAGAAACTTGACATGCCATTATTTGATGGAAACAACCCGGATGGGTGGATTATTCGAGCTGAGCGGTTTTTCAATTTTTACAAACTGACAGAACAAGAGAAGGTAGAGGCCACGGTGGTGGCGTTAGAGGGACCTGCTCTGTTGTGGTTCCAATGGGAGCATCGGAGACGACCAATTGAGAGGTGGGACCAGGTTAAGGGGCTGCTCCGTCGCCATTTTCGTTCGCAATCCACAGGCACTCTACAAGAACAGTGGCTCACACATAGGCAGGGAGGTAATGTCACTGACTACAGACTTAAGTTTATAGAGTTGCTAGTTTCTTAGAGAATGTATCGGAGGAATTAACACTCGGTCAATTTTTGAATGGGTTACGAGATGATATTAAGGCCGAGGTAAGGTTTTTAGGGCTGCTCACAGTTGACCATGCTATGGAGTTTGCCCAAATGGTAGAGGAAAAACAAAGGTTTGGGAGGCAGAAAATAGACAGCAAAGGGGGACTCAGCCCTCTTGTTAAACCCTCCAGTTGGGAGGCCCATCTATTCTTTCACCACGTTCGTACTCTATCAGTGCAAATTCATCTCCAAGGTCATTGGGGGGTTTGTCTTAATCGGGTATGTCCACAGCGAGTAGCCCGTTGCCCATGGCTAAGTCGACAGGAGAATTAAGGAGGCTCAGTGAAAAAAAATTGCAGGAGAAGCGTGCAAAAGGGCTATGTTTTAAATGTGATAGGAAATGGAATGTGGGGCACAAATGTCAGCGCCGGGAACTGAGCGTTCTACTCACTCAGGATGACAGCAGTATAGACGATGATTTGGGTTCGGTGGAGTCACAAGGGGAAGACGAACCGAAGGGTGAGGAGAAGGTGCAGCCGAAGATATCTTTAAATTCAATGGTGGGCATCACTAGCCCAAAAACGTTTAAACTCCGAGGTGAGGTGAACGGCAGCCCTGTGGTGGTGATGATAGACCCAGGGGCTACCCACAATTTTATAGCATTACGGGCTGTGGATGAATTGGGAATATAGTGCACATCGTTGTGCACTTTTGGGGTGTCATTAGGGACGGGGGAGACGGTGCAAAGCCAAGGAGAATGCAAGTAAGTAATATTGCAGTTGCAGGGCCTCACAGTAATTGAGAATTTCCTACCCATTGCCCTGGGAAACTCTGACCTGATCTTAGGATTGCAGTGGCTCGAAAAATTGGGCACCATGTCGACAAACTGGAAGACTCAGACCATCAAGTTCAAGCTGGGTACTGAATGGGTAACACTGAAAAGGGACCCCTCGCTGGGTCGCACAGGGATTAGCCTGAAAGCAATGTTGAGGACCTTAAGGAAAGAAAAACAGGGGTTCTTGGTGGAGCTAAATCACCTGGGAGTTACAATAGAGCCTAAAGAAGGCGAAGGGAATCAGGTACCACCATTTTTATCTCCGCTAGTTCAACAGTACCAAGATATATTCTTTTTGCCTACGGGTTTGCCTCCAGCACGGCACCAAGATCATAGTATTGTGCTCAAAGAGGGAACTGATCCCGTGAATGTCAGACATTATAGATATCCACAAGTTCAAAAGGGGAGATAGAGCGCTTGGTGCAGGATATGCTCACTGCAAGGATTATTCAGGCCTCGAGCAGCCCGTTTTCGAGCCCAGTTCTGTTAGTCAAGAAAAAAGACGGGTCATGGCGCTTCTGTGTCGACTACCGTGCCCTGAATAAAGTGATAGTCCCAAATAAGTACCCTATACCCATGGTGGTTGAGTTGCTGTACAAGGGGCAACCGTCTTCACAAAATTGGATTTAAAATCGGGTTATCACCAAGTAAGGGTTTGAAGTGCAGATGTACCAAAGACGGCTTTCCGAACCCACGAGGGTCACTATGAATTCCTGGTTATGCCGTTCGGCCTCACCGATGTGCCAACAACGTTTCAAGCTATTATGAACGAGGTGTTTCGCCCACATCTCCGAAAGTTCGTTCTCGTCTTCTTTGATGATATATTGATTTATAGTACCACTCCGGAAGAGCATGTTAAACACGTCAAAGTGGTGTTAGAAATACTAAGGCAGCAGGAGTTGTATGTGAATGGGAAGAAATGTGAATTCAAAAAGCACGAGGTGGCATACTTGGGTCATAAAATTTCGTACCAACGCTTGGCCATTGACCCCGAGAAGGTGCAGGCCTTAGTTGATTGGCCGTTACCCCATAACATTAAAGATCTTCGGGGATTTTTAGGGCTGTCTGGGTATTATCGAAAATTCATAAGAGATTATGCTAAAACAACCCTCCCCTTGACTGAGCAATTGAAGAAAGACTGCTACGAGTGGAATGTTGAGGCCACACAGGCCTTCGAGAAATTAAAGCAAGCTTTAGTCAACGCCCCTATGTTAGCCATGCCTAACTTCAACCAACCATTCATTATGGAAGCAGACGCCTCAGGGTTTGGGTTAGGGGCTGTCCTATTACAAAATAAACATCCAATAGCCTATTTTAACAAATCTTGGGGGCAAGGGCCCGATTAAAACCCATTTATGAGAAAGAGTTAATGGCAATAGTCTTCGCAGTCCAGAAGTGGCGTTCGTACTTGTTGGGGCATCCGTTTGTAATTCGAACGGACAAAAGGAGTTTGAAATTCTTGCTAGAGCAACGTGAAGTGGGTGTTGAGTACCAAAAATGGGTCTACAAACTGTTGGGGTATCACTTTCGCATAGAATTCAAACCGGGAGCTACTAACAGCGTAGCTGATGCGTTGTCCAGAAAGGAACCAGAGAAGGGGGAATTCAATAACATGGTTTTCGTGGGTGGAGTTGAGTGGCAGGAAATTCTATCATTGATCGATGGGGACAAATTTCTGCAACAGCTCAAGGCTGACTTATTATCAGGAAATCCCTGTCCTCGAGGGTATGAAGTAGTGCAGAACGTAGTACGCTATAAGGGGAGGTTGGTCGTCCTTGCAAGGTCTAAACTGGTCTCTTTGTTACTAGCTGAGTACCATGACTCACCAATCGGGGGTCACTCAGGGGAGAACAAAACTTATCAACGGCTAGCGAAGGAGTGGTACTGGGTGGGAATGCGGAAATCAGTAGCAAAGCACATAAGAGAGTGCAGTACCTGCCAACAACAAAAATATTCAACCCTCACACCTGCTGGATTTTTGCAACCACTACCAATTCCCAATCGAATATGGGAAGATGTTTCCTTAGACTTCGTCGAAGGGTTACCAAAGTCCTCAGGGATTGACACAGTCCTAGTAGTCGTGGATAGGCTCTCTAAATACGCCCACTTTATTGTGTTGGCTCACCCATTCTCAGCTCCCACTGTAGCAAATGTGTTTATAAAGGAGATCGTGAGGTTGAACGGGTATCCCTCGACTATTGTGTCAGACCGAGACCGAATATTCATGAGTCTCTTTTGGAAGGAACTATTCCGAGTGCAGGGTACAGGTTTACATCGTAGTTCTGTGTACCATCCCCAATCGGATGGCCAAACGGAAGTGGTAAACAAGGTTTTGGAAGGGTACCTACGCTGTTTTATTCAGGGTAAACCACGAGGGTGGGCAAAATGGTTTCCATGGGCGGAGTACTGGTACAATACTTCAACACAGGCCTCGACAAAACACTCGCCCTTTGAAATTGTCTATGGTAGAGACCCCCCCTGTTTGGTCCGGTTTACTGGTAGTAGAACAACGGTGGCTTCATTGGAGGAACAGTTAATAGAAAGAGACGCGGTGCTGGATGATCTTAAAGCAAATTTGTTGGTGGCCCAACAACGAATGAGAAGCTATGAAAACAGCCATCGCCGAGACTTGAAGTTTCAAGAAGGGGACTTTGTATTCTTAAGGCTGCAACCATATAGGCAGACTTCTCTTGTAGGACGAGCAAATGAAAAGCTCTCACCCAGATTCTATGGGCCTTTCAGGGTACACAGCCGAGTGGGTAAAGTCGCTTACCGTTTAAACCTGCCACCAACAGCCAAGATCTATAATGTTTTCCACATCTCACAATTAAAGAAGGCAGTGGGACAAACACCAGTTTCAGCTGATTTTCCATCTCACATAACGGCATAATTGGTTTTCGCAGCTGAGCCAGAATCATTGTTGGATGTCCGAACTCGTGAACAGGGCACTAATGCTGTTACTGAAATCTTAATTAAGTGGCAGGACTCACCATCTTGGGAGGCCACTTGGGAGGAATTTGAAGCCATGGACTTGCGTTTTCCAAACTTCCACCTTGAGGACAAGGTGAATCTTTGGGCCCGAGGTAGTGCTAAGGCCCAACAAGGAAATGAGCCTGGACTAGTAACGTATGCAAGAAAATCAAAGAAGGGTAAAACAGTCTCAACAACAAAGATGGGAGGGTAAAGAAGGAAATCATAGAAAAAAAGGGGCAATATCTGAAGATGGGATATTCATGGAATTATTGAGTTGAGTCGTGGGAAATTGGGAGAGAACCAACCTCTCGAAAGTTGGCAATTTATCTTTTATTCTGTAATTTCCTTTTCAGTAGCAATTTGGTTTGTAATTGGCATAATTAAACACTTGTTTGAGTGGAGTTTATTTGAAGTTTCGTAATTATTTTGTGGTGGAATTAATCAATCTCTAGCATAATCTAGTCCATGTGCTGCCCCTATGCAAATCTCGAGGCGCTGTACCCATGATAAAGGAGGGAAAAAAATATCACCTTTTCTAACCCTTTTATGTAGATGATCAGCAAGATTTCCACGAGATATATACTCATAAACTAGGATCATCTCCTCGCAGTCGTCACAATAACCAATAAGGGAGACTAAATGGCTGTGTTGAAACTTGGAAAGCATCTCAATCTCTGTTTGAAACTCCTTGCTTCCTTGCTTAGACATGGATTTTAACCGCTTTATTGCAACATGGGCATGGCTATCTTTAAAGTCAATGATCCCTTTATAAACCTTCCCAAAACCACCTTTTCCTATTACAAGTTCCTCCTGAAAGTTGTTAGTTGCCCACTGGATATCTCGTAGTGAAAAACGATGACATAATTGCCTCACTGACAAAGGTAAGTGATTGGTTTGCTTTGCTTCCTGGAGTTTCTGGAGCTTTTAAACTAATATATTTAATAGAGTGATGAGAATCACCACCCCATTTGAGTTGTCTGACATTGAACTCCAAGTTTTATAGGGAACACAAGAAGTATTTTCCTGAAAATGTTATTATGAGTAGATTAATTTTATGAGTAATGGCTAATGGGTAATATTAGAGGGCCATGGTCAAGATAGATTGCACACAATTCCGCAGAGTTGGTATATGTACAGCTAAGAGCATCTCCAAGGGGCATCCTTATTTTGCTTTCTTAAAATATAATAAAATAATTGTTACCTAAAATTTAGGAAACAAAAAAATTGTTTTACTCCAATGGTGTTTCCTATATTAGTTCCCTATATTTTAAAAGTAATATTTAAATAGTATTTTGTAATAAAAAAGAAAGAAGAAGCAACAATTGTGACCAATGGGGGAGAGGGAGATAGTCACATCAGCATATAGGGATCGATTTCAATCCCTACTACAAATAGGGAATCTCTTTCCAAACCCAAAAAGTTTTAGGTAAGGATCCATGCCATTGGAGTTGTGTTTTTCATGCTTGATCCCTATTTCTGTCCAGGTGACTTATTTATTGGTAAGGATTATGAAGCATTGGAGATGCTCTAAGAGTCTAACACCTAATGCATACAAAATATTAAAATAAAGACCTTGGTGATTAAGAAGAATCTTAACGCTTAAGAAAGATTAAGATTAAAACCAAACAATCTTAATATCTTAATTATTAAGATAAGTTCTATTAAGATATATTAGAGCATCTCCAACAGTATCCTAGCTCATTCCTTAAATATTATATAAAAAATTATATCCTAGTAACTTAGGACATAGATAAGTAGTTTCATCTCCAACAATGTTTGCTATACTCATTCCTTATTTAATTATTAAAAGTACTTTTTATCATTAAAAGTACAACATACAATAGAGAGAGATATAAAGTGTTTGCAATTTTTTATAATAAAATATAAGTTAGGGAACCTTAAAATAGGAGAGAGAAACCTTATTTTTGAGGTATGAGAGGAGTATCCTAGATTCCTTAATGTCCCGGCTATTCAGGAACGTGAGAAGCAGGTGATTAATCATCTGCTAATCACTAGGACATTGTTGGAGCACTGTTTTTAGACTCATTCCTTAAAATTCAAGTTAGGAGCATGAATAAGTAGTGTCTTGGAGTTGCTCTTAAGAACTAAACAAATGACGTCCTAAATCTTAATCACATAGAATTCTATTCTAGAATTTTTATTTTTTTCCCGAATTCCTAATCCCGGTATGGATGGAAAAAATCCTCTATAAATATACAGACACCCATGGGCTATGGGTAAAAACGAACCATACAGTAACAGCAGACCCGAAATCAAAATCAACTATGTCGTCGTCGAAACCCACAAATTTGATGGACCTTTCTGAGGAACTGAAGGTGGAGATACTGGCATACATGAGGCACAAGCAGCTAGGAGTCATAAGTTGCGTTTGTAAAGAGCTCCGGGAGCTTGCTTGCGATAATTATCTATGGAACCACAAGATAGGCCCTTCCATGTGCAGCAATGATGATCTACCTGACTTACGCCGCAAATATGGATTACCTGACCCTCCTACTTCAAATCCTTTTGTATTTTACTGATTTGTGTGGTGGTGTTTGATGACCTCCTAACACCTAATGTCTGAAGCAAGATATAAAATATTAACTTCGTAATGTTCTCATTGAATTCTTAAAACAAAATATGTACCCATGGTCATTAGCCACTGTTTAATATTTAACTTTTTGTGTTAAAGTTACTTATCGGATGAGAATGCATAGAAAAGCTGATGAAACCAGAAATTGTTTGTACCCATAGTCATTAGCCACTGTTTGATATGATACTGGAGTTCATTTTTGGATACGCCTTACAGTGGGTTTTCGGTTTAAACTTGAAGATTAAAAAAACCAACATTACAACCAAATAGCAGGCCGAGTCAGCCGAGTACTCGAACCCCTCGTCCGATCCGAGTTTCGGAATCAAATCGAATTACACGTACTCGTATTTTTAATGTTTACCTATTCGTTATTTGGTTTTAATATTATTAAGACTTAATTGCATTTCGCAACCCTTTGGTTTGTTTCAAAATCACTTTGGTATTCATACTTTGCATAAATGCACTTTGCAACCCACAGAATTTTTGGGCGGTTCATTATGCACCCTTTTGTCTCAGCACCGTTGTTGACCGTTAAGTTCTAAACGTCGAGGGTAAAATAGACATTTCACTAAATTAAACACAATAATAATTGTTAAAAACACAAGTATTTAGAGTATTAGCCCAGTAATTGTAAACGGCGTTTTGGGGCAAAACACAGTACGAACCCTAGTTTTCCAAATTCCTTAAACACACACATTTTAATCAAAAGTACGAGCAATGAGAGGCCGATTAAGGTGTGTATTCGATGCTCAGCAACTAATTAGGGGTGAAAAATCAAAGAATGAAGGCGAATCAAGTAACGAAGGCATGATTGATTATGGGGTACCAGATGGCAAGCAATATCCGGACTATGATGGTAAAGCTCTTTCTTTTCTGTTGTTTGATAATTTTGCATGTGTAAATAGTTGAAGTATGAAGATTGATATATTTGTTCTTGATTGCATGCAATATGATAGAATATGATGTATTTTATTTGTGGTCCCAATATGTTTGGCTTTGTGTGGATGCTGCATGTGATATGTTTGTCTTTGTTGGGTATTTTTTAATTTTTGTCCCCATACGTTTCATTTTCTATTGCAGATATGAGTCCTTACTTTTCGATAAAACTATGTTTTGGTGGTAAATTCACTTCCCGATTTACCGATTATGTTGGGGGGAAAATAGCATATTATGACATGTGTTCAGTGTTAATGCTAACATTAACTGAAATGGAAGCTATGTTTGGAGAGGTAGGATGTAGTACTGAGACGATGGATTTTTGGTTGTTGTCAAATGAATCGGAGATGTGTCCTGATAATTTATTTCCTATTGAAACTGGAAGCGATATGGATGTCGTAATAAACCTGGTTGACTGTAATTACAAGTTGTTAACTTTTTATGCAAGCTCAAACAGTCCTAGTTCTGATGATGAGGGGTGGGATTTTTCCTTCACTCAAATGGCTATAGATGACAGAATTGAAAGGATAGAAGACATAAGAGTTGAAGTTGATGAAATTATGAATGAGAAGGGTTCTTCAGAAGAAGATGTAGAAGAGGAAAAGCTGAGCTTTCATGGTGACAGTTCAAACTTGGACTCTAGTGAAAGTGATTGTCCCAAACCTAAAAAAAAAGTGAGGAGAGTGCCACCACCTAATCCACCTTACAGGGCTAGGAGGAAAGGTAGATACTCTAAGTTGAGGGGGTTGTTCAAAAACACAGAAGACACTCCTGTGGTTTTAGATGATGCTGATGAGGTTGTACATACCCCACCTCAGTCAAGCCAAGGAACAAAGAAGAATAAAAGTGAGCAGAAAAAGGATAAAAAAGCCTTTAAGAAAAAGGGTAAAAAACCTCATCAGAAAAAGGGAAAAGAAAAGGTGAAGCCAAAACAGAAGGGTGAAGACAAGGTTAGCAATCAGAAAAAAGGTGAAACTTCAAATGTTCAGAAGCAAGCAACAACAGATGAAGAGCAGTTGGAGTCAGTTATTAATGACAATGATAAGGACTTGGTAGTCACAACTCAGTGTATAACTGGGCAAGAAGATGAGGGGGTTATAAATGACAGTGATAGTTCAGAGAGTGATTATGACAGTAATGATGAGAGGATGGCCATATCTTCTTGTGATGAGCAAGAGATAAAATATCCAGAATTTAATGAATTGACTGACATGGAGGATCCTCAATTTCAATTGGGCATGTTATTCATCAGTGGTAAGGCATTTAGGGATGCAGTTAGGAAGCATGCTATTGTACACCAGAGGGGCATTAGGCTGAAAAAGAATCATGGTGATAAAATCAAGTGGATTTGCACAGAAGGATGCCAGTGGAAATGTTATGGCATTAGACAGCAGAGATCAACCAATATTCAAATAAAGACCTTGCTCAACAAGCACACTTGTAACCCTACTTGGGTGCAGAAACAGGTCAACTCCTCATGGATAGCCACAGCATATGAACATGAAGTAAGGATGAACCCAACTTGGCCAGTGGCATCTTTTCGAGCAAAGGTGGTGAATGACTTAAAATGTGAAATTTCAGACAGCATGATTTATAGAGCAATGAGAAAGGCCAAAGAAAAAATTATTGGGAGGCATGAAGATGAATTTAAGAAGCTTTATGAATATGCTAATGAAGTGAAGAAGGTGATGCCATCCTCTACTATCAAGTTGATGACAGAGCCAGCAGAACCTGGAGTTGAAGGTAGAAGGTTTAAAAGGTTTTATGTCTGCTTAGGTCCTTTAAAAGAAGGGTTTCTTCATGGATGCAGACCTATTATTGGTTTAGATGGATGTCATCTAAAAGGTCCATTTGGGGGTATTTTACTTACTGCAATTGGTACAGATCCAAATGAAGGGATGTATCCAATAGCTTGGGCACAAGTTGAACAAGAAAATACTAGCAGTTGGTATTGGTTTTTGGGTTTGTTAAAGGCTGATTTGGATATACAAAATGATGGAACTTACACATTCATCTCAGACAGGCAGAAGGTAATTGCTCTTGTAGGGCCTTGTCATGTACTGGAGGAGGAAGAGAAATTTTACTGGGAGAAATGCAGTTGGGGGTAGTAGAGAGTAGAGAGGAAGAAGAAGGCGTTGAATCAATATATAACAAAATAAGACACATATAACCCTGAACAATTTCTGCTCTAACGGTCATAATTAACGGAAATGGACGGAAGGTTGCATAATGAACCGCCCAAAAATTCTGTGGGTTGCAAAGTGCATTTATGCAAAGTATGAATACCAAAGTGATTTTGAAACAAACCAAAGGGTTGCGAAATGCAATTAAGTCTATTATTAAATACCTATTATTAGTATAGATATATATAATATAGATTACCGTTAAATTCTAAATTTTAACACATGTACATTAAAATATGAATGAATGGATTTAATATATGAGATTTTTTTTTTTTTAAAAAATCCGATTTGTTCTCCGAGTACTCATTTTCCCGGAACAAAACCGAGTCGAACCAACCGAATCGAACCGAGTTCCGATTTTTACAACCTTACCAAACAGTATAAAGAGAAACCATACATCACATACCAAAGATTTTAGCTTTTAAGCCTTAAACGTCAACTGAGAACTCCAAAAATCAGTACTGGCAATGTCAATATTCATGGTATTTTTATCTTTACCATAAACTGGCAATTAAAATACTGCATACACGTGTGTGTGAGAGAGAAACACAGTTCATTAGCAGACTAGAATATGAACTGGATAAAATACCCAAATCTCCATTAAATCACAAGTTTGAACTAAATTAATATAAATCATCAAACGCAAATGACATAATACATATCAGGCCTCAACAGACATAATACATATCAGGCCTCAATATTAATATGAGAGAGTGCATAGTAATACTCCTCCGATTGCAATCTTCATGATACCCATAGCTTGATACGAAGAATTTGGTTTCTTTACCCAATGGGGTAACTTTCGTACCACCCATTTCACCAACAAATCTATTTCCAAGTCCTCTACTAAACGATTTTAACCAGCTCAACTTTCTTCATCTTAGTAATCAAGCCCTTCTATACAATATTTTGCATGCTCTATTATCCATGTATGATAATTTTTCTTATTTTCTTTTCCCATCATTACTATATAATTGCAGCTTTCAGTCTCGGATTCAAAGAGGATGCAAGGGCAGATATCCTAGGTAAGCTGTCAATTTGTTAACAACATCATTGCACTTATATAAGAGACCCATCATCTGTTGTGATATATCGATTTTAGGTGAAGTTGGGGTCATTGGTGGCACGACCGCGATGTTATAATTAAGGGGATTTCTTGAAGCAAATTCCGCAAGGTGCGAATAGTTTGGTGGTCTTGAATATTGAGCAGCAGTAGGTATAGGAAGCATAGGCAAGGGAGGTGGAGGAATAACAATATTCTTACTATTAATATCCATTCCATGATGAGTAGTGGAAGATGATGCACCACCATCAACAAAAACAGCATTGTTGTTAATGTTCTTACTAGCAATCATTGATTGCTCTCCCCCTCTATTTGTTTCTTCCTCACCCAAACTGAATTTTACACGAGTTCCCTTCCCACCTCCATTAGTACCACTGGTCTCATCGCCATTTGATTTTTTAAGGATGGATTTCGGCTGGCTTCCTGGTTGTTGCAGAGTATGAGAAGTAAGAGATGTTGCCGGTCTTTGCTCGACCGCCAAATCTCTTGACTGTGAGGTGCCCTTTGATGAATCTTCCTTCTGAGCTTGGCCAGGTTCAGTGACAGATGCAGCAACTTCAACCTCCCGAGTGTAGCATTTGACACCCGAATTCCCAAACAAAGTACTACTAGAAGAAGCAAATTTGCATGCCGACTCTGCGTCAGCCCTGTAACGATAGACCAGACGACATGTTAAGGTCTTCCAGTATATTCGAGTAGCAGAATGATCTAATTGTCCGAAACGAGCAAACCGAGCCTTCAGCTCCATAATAGATGGCAGTGTTCCTTGGGGTGGGAACTTCATTACCAACATCACAGGATCTGGTGCTCTTGAATAATAAGACTCTGGTTTTTTAAAAGGTGCAGGTTTAAGTGGTCTCATTGTTAGGCCACTTGCTTCTTTGATCCCATCTGGTCGCTGGACAATGGGCGTCTTCTGAACAGTCTTCTTTTCTGATGTTAATGCTTTCATATCACTGATTTTCTTCTTCTTTTTTGCAACAATTTCTTCTAGGCGATCGGATGGTCCACGTTTCCGCCCACCTTTGGAAGGATCATCAGGCCTGGCCATTTGTCTCTGCAGTTTACTAGAAGGCCGCTCTCTAACACCCTCGGTATTAATATTAAAGGCTTTAGTAACAGCCGAAAGATCACTATCACGGAATTCAGTTGAATCACCATCAGCAGCAGGAGACGAGACCAAGCTCTTTTCAAAAACAAGAGAACGATATCTTAAAAAAGCCTGCCGTACAACTGGCATACAGCCAATACTGCCTTCCGAACTGCGAGCAAGAGCTTGCAGAGAATGTAGTAGCTGTGGAAGCTCCAACCCTATAGTCGCCACTTGACTCACCTTCCCTGCTTCATATGATATCTTCTCTTTTTTTATATGGGGATCTACCTGCAAATCCTCTCGGGAAGAGATAGCAATATGCCCAGTGGATTTAGCAGTTTTCCCGACTGACGGCTCAAATTTTCCACCAGATAGGGGATTCCTCGTATTTTTAGAGCTTATTAATTCCTTCTTCCGCTTCTTCATCATTGGGATTGAATTCTTACCGTTCAGTTCGTCAGTAGGTCGCTTAAGAACCTTTAATTTGTTAGCTTGAATACCACTTTTGAGATAAGAACCTTCTTTGTCAGACTTTGCATCACCTGTCCCCTTTGCATCACCTGTCCCCGGAGGATTTGCAACAAAACCATCTTGACCTTGTTCTCCATGTAACTTAGATTTAGCTTCTTGACTCGAAGACTGCTCTAAAATTTTTACTGGTTCAAATGTCGTAAGGCGTGCTTCACGATCATTGACATTGACTGGAAAAGGTCTATCAGCTACTGAATCACTAGAAACAGCATGGCCAACTCCCACACCAGCAGTCTTATTATCCGTAGTCATGCCTCCATTCTCACCCGCTTCTTGTCTCAGATTTGAGACGTCACCCCTTGATGAAGATGAACTTTCTCTCCGCTGATGTTTTGCTGAAACCTTGTGCTTTTTAGAGACAAACTGAGACTTGTTTTGTAGAGCAGCAGTTGCTAAAGAACCCTCCGCATACCCTGGATGCTCTGAGGAAGAAGCTTGGCTTCGGTGGACTCCAACACTAGTTTTCAACTCATTTGGTTCATCTCTTTGTTCAAAGATATATGGATCCTTCTTTGCATGGTCCTTGGATTTATGTGATTTTGCATAGCCTTTAGCTTTACGAAGAACTTCGGCAATCACCAGAGGGCCACTCAGTGGAGCTGAAAACAACCAACGCATAGGATGCTCAAATTTGAAACAAACTTTTCACACGAATGTGAAATGTAAATTATACAAAGTAGGATCTCTAATTCATATGCAACAAGCACGAGTTCATAAAATTGGAACAAAGACATAACAAACGTTAAAATGATACAACTTCACAGAATACGATCTACAAAAAAAGTATTTTCTCAGATATGCACGTCAACATGAACTATAGAATTCAAAATACAAGCACTTCCGAGTAAGTTATGTCCAACCAATAATCAGTTATTCACACATAACAACAAAAAATTAATGGTTCCATAGATGACATATCTAATCTTATAGTATCAATTAGACAAAATACAAACCCCTTTTTTCAATAAAATAAAAAGTTTTTCTTTGGCAATACGACTCAACCTGGACACGGAAAGTTCTCAGACTATCTTCCCAACTAGATAAATTGTGGCCCTTTTTGGGGAAAAAACATATATCTCCACAACTTTGAGAAACCAAGACCTTTTGTTCATACAGAGTATCTATCATCTCTAATTAATAAAATTTTGCCTTCTATATAAATATACAGTATGCAGTGCCCATACAAGTCTTTCGTATGGGACATAGGATACTTGAAAATTTAAAAACAGAATGATCAATCATAATAATACATGTAAACTCAAGTACAGAATTAGCAAAGAAAAGGTGCAGACATAGATGCACTAAAACATAGAAGTACTTGCACAGAAATCTATGTAGGTCAACAGAAAGGTGTTAACCATAAGCAAATATGCTTAAACAAAGTACACCAGAGTAACATAATCATACTGCAGTGTGCTTAAGAATTTCAAAGAAGGAAATTGTGCGGAAACTTCACTTCAGTGGGATGAAAAACGATAAAGCTGTTATCTACATTCATTTACTAATAAAAAATGAGCAAGCATCACAAGCATAATAAAACAGAGTATCATACCAAGTTATATTC
The DNA here is from genome assembly GCA_037693485.1 of Kitagawia praeruptora. Taxonomy (NCBI): domain Eukaryota; kingdom Viridiplantae; phylum Streptophyta; class Magnoliopsida; order Apiales; family Apiaceae; genus Kitagawia; species Kitagawia praeruptora. The sequence goes on from CM075354.1 coordinate 45,761,018, forward strand.
TAAACCTGAACCCATCAATCATGAATGTAAAAATTGATTTAGCGCACCTGGTGTTGCTAGTTTTGGTGGCTGGTTCAAGTCTTGTTGTCCACGAGAAGGTCTCTGTGGCTCGTGACCAAATGCCTGCGCATAGGTCTCATCGAATTCCTCATAAACTGCCTTCCTGTAAGCAAGAGCAGTAGCCTTATTCTTTACAAAATCTATAGCCTCATGCTCAACATTAACAGATGACAATGCCAGTTGATTGACAAAATCTAGCATCTCCATAGGCCGAAACTCATCCCTCGATTTCCTAATCTGATCCACAGAGTACACACTTCCATTCTCAAAATCCCCAACATCAACACTCAAGTACCCCGAAACAGTCGTCGGACGAAAATTATATACATTCCTACACCGACACGCCAAACCCAAGCTACACCTTCTACTCGCCTCATCAACCGCTTCTTCAACTGCCTTCACAAAAGTCCTCAAAGTCGTCTGCTGCGATTTCTCAGCATAATGAGAATCAAACGGCACAAGCTCCGAAGGGTCAAACCAACCGTAACTACAATCACCAAAAAAAGCCACCAACACATACCCCTCCGTCTTGGATCTCCGAACAGCAACCGATGCCAACTCTTCACTAAAAACTTGTCCCGGCCACCACGGATGCGATTTCACCTTCCCCCAAACCAAATCTCCAACATCATAAAAACTCCCCGCCTTTTCCGTCTCCGTCTTTCCAAATCCACAAACTTCTTTCGACTTCACATTATTCCCTTTCTCGACACTACTTAAACCCTCATCCTCCCCATCACTCAACTCCACTCGACCGCTCTCGACATTTTCCCCACTAAACACCTTACTCTTTTCGACTTCCGAATCGACACCAACCTTATCACTCAACTCCACATTTTCCATTTTAGAAACCCTAGCTTCACCACAATCAATTACTTCATTTAAACTACTACAAACAACATCATTAACAAGCTCACACTTATTACCTTCACTATACTTATCAAGACCAACGTGGGGCCCACCAAAACCCTTGATTTCTGTATCTAAATCAACTTTATCATTCATCACAATTCACAGATAACATATAATACAGCAAAAGATACTTACTAGGAACCCTAGCACGCAAATCGAGAGAACAAGAACATACCTTTAATAGAGTCAATTTGTAGATTTAGTTGAGAGTAATGAGCTAGGGTTTGAAAAAAATGGGGGAGAGCATCGAGTTCGGGTGGGTTTAATTGCCGGGTCTACTGTTTAAATTACTCATAGCGTGTCACATTTTGTGAATTAAACGGTTTTACGGCCTATATTTTGTGCGTTTTTTATTTAAATAGCATTTTGCCCGTACTTCGTACACGGCTTATTATTTAATTTAAAATGATAATACCAAAAATTTAACAAATTTGATTGATTTCTTAAAACATCTTACTTAATTTAAATTGACAATACAAAAAATTTAACAAATTTGATTGATTTTAAAAAGATATTGTATGCAATTATATAAATAATCAATTCTTAGCAAGATATTATATACAATTATATAAATATTTAATAAAATAATGATATGCTAAATTTTTTATAAAAAAGTAGCATAAAATTCTATTTTAACAATGTTGAAAATTTATTTAATCCATCAAAATCTGCAATAAAAATAATTAATATTTTTACAAATATTGTTCTCTAATTGAAAACAATAATAAATTGTCTTCATTATTCAAATGCGGAAATGATAATTCCTTCACCCCTAATGACTCCAAAACATTAAATGGCTCCAAAATATTAAACCTCATATAATATCAAGAACATGTTATATTAACTATGAGACCTCATAGTTAATATAATGTGTAAATGTTGGAGAACAATGAGATCACATTTCAAGCAATTTTTAATTTTTTTTTTGTTAAATTTTTTTATGAATGGATAGAGGGTAGAATTATAAGACTTTTATGTGAAGATACCCCTAGCGGGGCCCTTTAAAATAGTTTGAAATGTAGCGAATATGTGTGTTCTCACTGTTCTCATTTTAATTTTTTTGTTAATTTTTTTATGAATGGATAGAGGGTAGAATTTTATGACTTTTTTTTTGTGAAGATACCCCTAGCGGGGCCCTTTAAAATAGCTTGAAATGTACCGAATATGTGTGTTCCCACTGTTCTCATTCTCACCAGAGCGTGACCATTAAACTGTATTAGTAAATTCATGTATGAAAAAACAGTGTATATATATTATTAATATAGATTCTTTTATTAAAAATAAGTAAATTATACAATTAAATAAGCAAGCCAAAATATCAGATAAATATTCTAGTAGATTTATTGTTTATGTTCAAATTAAGGTCTTTCACCATGGCTGACTTTATTATATTAAAAGTATGTTCTTATTGAAATGAATATAATAATTTGAATTTGAATATATTTTTAAACTACTTATTTTGTTGGAGGTACAATCGTAGTACTACAACGTTACTGAAAATAAGTACAATATCATATTAGAATTTTTTGTTCCAATCTAAATTGGGTTGCTCCAAATGCTGTGTAATGACAAAAAGGGGCATTAAATAAATAAAGAAGATTAAAAAAATGAAGGATAATACTGTTTACCAAAAACACAGGTCTCCGCAAGAAGCTCACATATTCAGTTTTATCTTCAAATAATGTATGATTGCAAATTATAACAATCACATTTTCCATTACTTATTCTCTCTCAAAAAGCCAACTAAACTGAAAAAGGGAAAAGTTAGTGCTTTTATATTTTAATATGGAGCTCAAGTGAAAGTGCTAAATATGAGATCATATATGAAGTGAAATTGAACGCGAGTAAAGAAGATATTTAGACCATAAATAAGAGCAATGTTACCTGACCCAGAGGGTGAGGCTTGTGACGTGGGTCTGAGCTTCTAAGTATGCTATTCCATAGTCCCTTCGGAGACATCTGATAAAATGTATGCTATTCCATAAGACCTTCTGGTACGTAGCATGTCTAACCCATGAACATTAAGTTGAACAAATTCATAAAGAACATAAACTTGCTTGAAAACAAAATAATGTCTATAAGTATCAAACTGAGTCCCAAGATTATTTACAAATAACATGGTTCGTACTGTATCAATGTTATTAACTGGTAATCTTTCCAACTACCTTTGTTATTACGACATGTAAAATAAAAAATTGAAAGGCCAAGCAAATATTTTAAAGGTACCTTTCTGGTGTCCTGTATATTATTATAACATCGGGTAATTCATTAAAACTTTAATTCTTAAATTCTAAACCAAAATCAAAACCAAAAAAATATTATCCTGTCTAATTTTTAATATTTTGAAATCAATAAAAACTTAACTCTTATGGCCAAACTGAAAACTTGAACCAAACATATATGACCCGTACAGAGGTCTAGTACACATACCTTAACCCTACTTCAGGGGGTTGAGATGTTAATTTGGTGAAAAACCCAGCTTTCAAATCTGAAAAGTGCAAACATGCATCAAAATCCAGCAGTGTGAAGATTTGAGCGGAATGGACTTCAAGGTGAAAAATGACAGAGATAGATTTGAGTAATGACATAACGGAGAATCAAAGAAATAAAGAAAGATAAAATAAATAAATAAAGGATAATACTATAGTAGAGGTTTAGATTTGGGTCGATCCAATTGGGTTACTCCAAATGTTGTGTAATGACAAAAAATAATATATGTTTAGATTTGGGTCGATCCAATCTAATTTGGGTCGCTCCAAATGTTGTGTAATGGTAAAAAGGGGCATCAAAGAAATAAAGAAGATTAAGAAAATGAAGGATAATAGTATCGTTGATAGAATTCGAACCTAGAAATTTTAGTAAATAAATTTAATCATGTAACATATTTAATAATTAGATCTAACAGTTCTAATTTTAAATAAAATTCTAACGGATATTATTCGTTGTATACGAATTTTTATTATATTTTGTTAGTGGTTAGAAGATATGATGTCATATTTTTGGGTATGCAATTAGTAAATAAATTTAATCATGTAATATATTTAATCATTGAATCTAACAGTTCTAATTTTTAACTAAAAATCTAACAGATATTATCCGTTGTATACGAATTTTTGTTATATTTTGTTAGTGGTTAGAAGATATGAAGTCATATTTTTGGGTATGTATTAATTATTGCAATATTATGTTTTAAATTAAAAGTCAACGTGTTTTAATTAATAGAAAAAAATTATTGATTGGAAGATATGATATTTTAGGTATTTATAAAATGTAATATCATCAATTATAAGTAAACATCTTTTAATTGAAAAAGACAATCAGCTAATTATCATTAATTATATTATTAATAAAAAATGAAGGATAATAGTAGAGGTTTAGATTTGGGTTGATCCAATTGGATCGCTCCAAATGCTGATTAGAGAGAAAAAAATTATTGATTGGAAGATATGATATTTTAGGTATTTATAAAAGGTAATATCATATCAATTATAAGTAAACATCTTTTAATTGAAAAAGGCAATCGGCTAATTATCATTAATTATATTATTAATAAAAAAAATGAAGGATAATAGTAGAGGTTTAAATCCCCTCGGATCTCCTTTATATATTTATATAATAGTTCAAATTTTTAACTAAAAATCTAACGGATATTATTCGTTGCATACAAATTTTTATTATATTTTGTTAGTGATATTTAATTTCCACTATTAATAAAATTTAAAATGCAATTGAGTTGTATATTTAGTTTTCTCGATTAGTAAAAATTTAAAATGCAATTTAGAGAAATTGATTATTTTAATATGTTTTACTTAAAAACAGAAATTGATTAGTTATTAGGAGAAATTTTATTTATATTTAAGTAAGGGTAATTAAGTAAAAACAATAGGTACCGACCAACCAACCGACCGGCGCCATATAACTGGAAAACTATAGATTTTAGCTAAAGGAAATAGAAAAGGTAACATTTTTTTTAAAAAAAATTGATTATTTTAATAACTTGAAAAAAAAAATTGATTAGTTATTGGGAAATTATTTATTTATAATTAAGTAAAGGCGTCATTTAATTGGAAAAAAGAGATTTTAGCTAAAAAAATAGAAAATGTAACGTATTTTAGAAGGAAATTGATTATTTTAATATGTTTTACTTGAAAACATAAATTGATTAGTTATTAGGAGAAATTTTATTTATAATTAAGTAAAAACAATAGGTACCGATCGACCGACCAACCAACTAACCGACCGACCAAACTTTCAATGTTTTAAAATGAAATTTTAAAGGTAAGGATATTGAAATTGTATATTTAGTTTCCTCGATTAGTAAAAAATTAAAATGCAATTTAGATATTTACTTTACTTCATTAGTAAAAATTTTATAGTTAAAAAATAATGAAACTATATATTTAGTTTCCTCTATTAGTAAAGTTTTAAAATGGAATTGAGATTTTTTTAATCATTTGAATTATTAATTCCAAATTTTGAGAAATTTAACAAAATAGAACCGAGCTATTTGACCGGCACCACTTTACCTCCACTCGTTTCTCCTTTATATAAGTATATAACAGTTTTAATTTTTAACTAAAAATCTAACGGATATTATTCGTTGTATACGAATTTTTATTATACAAGCTTAAAACCCGTGCGATGCACGAATTTTTTTAATATTATATGAATTTTTCATTAATTTAAGTTAATTTTTTTAAAATATAAAGTTGGGAGGCTTAAATTTTTATATGAGATTTGATAATAATTATATAAATGTTATCCGTGATATTTCTAGAAAATGAGCGATTTTAGTTAGAAAATATAAAAAAAATTATAGGTTTTACTTGAAAATGGTAATCGGCTAATTATTAGTTTTTATATAATTACTATTTTATTTCATTAAATAGAAATTGATACGTTTTAGATAAAAAATGCAATCGGTTAATTATGAATATTATAATATTATTAGTTTATTGTATTAAACAGAACCGCCCGTGATAAAATCAGAAAAAGAGAGATTTTAGTTTTAAAAAATAGAAAGGTAACGTGAAAATTAAAAAGATGACATAATTTATGTGAAAAAGGTAATTGATTAGTTTATAGTAATTATAATTTAATTCTGTTATTTTACTAAATAAAATTGCTCATAGTTTTTAGAAAATGAGAAATTAATGTTGCCCTTGAAATTTCTAGAAAAAAAGGAATTTAATTAGAAAAAATTTAAAAGATGATACGTTTTAGTTGAAAAGGTAATCAGTTAATTATTAGTACTATAATATTTTTATTATTTTTTTTATTAAATCGAATCGCCCGTGATATAATTGGAAAAAGAGATATTTTCGTAATAGAAGGGAAAAAAGGTAACGTGTTTGAAAAAGGTAACCGTCCATGATACAATTGGAAAAAGAGAGATTTTAGTTAGAGAAAAGAGAAAAGGTAACGTATTTTGGCTCAAAAAGGTAATTAATTATTTAATACTAATTATAATATAATTATGTTATTTTATTATACAAAATTGATCGTAGTTTTAAAAAATGGAGAAATTTTAGTTAGATAAAATGTAAAAGATATTGTATTTTACCAAAGAAGTAAATTATTTAGTTATTGAAAAATAGAAAAGATAATATGTTTAACCTGAAAAAGGAAATTGATTAATAAAGGAGATTTGGGTCGATCCAATCTAAATTGGGTCGCTCCAAATATTGTGTAATGACAAAAAGGGACATCAAAGAAATAAAGAAGATTAAAAACATAAAGGATAAAAACTGTAATTTTCCTGTGTAATGACAAAAAAGGGCATGAAAGAAATAAAGAAGATTAAAAAAATGAAGGGTAAAAACAGTAATTTTTAAAATGTAATACTAGCAGACATTAAGAATATATTGATATTGATTACTAAAAATATTAGTTTTATATTCATGCAATACATGGAATTATTATATGAAAATTATATGAGTTAAGTTCTGTGTAGACCAATCGATCGTAGAAATCATATATATTATGTATTCAACATTGTAAAACTTATATATTTATAAAGAATATTCAATTAACATTATTATTTCATTTATATTTTAAAAATCATATATAATTTGTAAGCACAACATGTTTTGGAGAATAATACGTTTTGGAATATTTTGTTTGCAGAATATAAATAATTTTCAAGATTTTTAATGAAATTTGCGTGTAAAACAAATATGATTTTCAAGTTATATATTTTGATTTTAAAAAATTTATTTGCAATTTATTTTTGATTAAATCAATTAAAATAACTAAAAAATTTAAAATTAATAGTAAATAAAATTTTGAAATCTAAATATATGATTTGAAATACTAGAATTCAATAACTTTCCATTTGGGTGCGATACTATTTAAAAAAATGTGTAAAATTAAATAAAAAATTACTTTTACTTCCCAAATACATATTTAGAGATATCTATTTGATATTTATAATAATTTTAATTATTTAAATAATATCCCATTGGAATCAATGAGCAATGTGATATATCGTCTATTCTTGAGTGACCAATCTAATGTTTATCCTTCCGTAAAATGTGTCCTTTTTAAATAATTTGAATTTTTTTATCTAATTTATTTTAGGATTAAATATCAAATTGGTCATTAAAATAATGATCCTATATTAATTTTTTCACCGATTTCAACGAAATATCACTTGAATTATTAAAATTATAATAAGTATAAATCAAATATCTCTATATTTGTACTCGGGAAATCAAATGTTATGAAATATAGTATTTTTGATAATATATTTTGATTTTAAGAAATTTATTTACCATTTATTTTTAATTTTATAAATATTTTATTTGATTTAATTTATTTGAAGAGGATTCTAGAGAGGTTCTACTGAATTTCGTTTCGCCTGTCGCGTCTCTCTCCACCTCGCATCTCATCTCTCTGGTAATTTTACCTTTCTCCTCAATTTCATACACACACGCAAATTTCTAATTTAATTTGTGGTTGTATAATTATCTCAAACCTTTCTGCTATTTATATGATTCTTGTAGATATGTTAGTTAAGTAATCCAATTAGCATTCAGTTTCATTTAGATTTGTTATAAATGTGAATATGACTTCATATGTCCTGAACCTGTTTGACAAAATGCTTCTGAGAATATGTACGTTGTGAATTTCTTTTCGGAATGATTTCAATGCTGTTGAATCACAACTGGAGAATTTCTAATATTACTTATAACAATTTATCCTCGTTGTCGTTGGCTTAACGAGAAATGTCGAATAGGAGAGATGAACATATTAGTATCATTATTTTTAAGTTGGACTTAAAAAAGTAAAGAAATGGAATTGTGCTCTACAATATAAGCTACATCTTTAATAGTGTTGAAATGCTTGTGAGACTCTCAAGAAGTTCTTCTGTATATCACGTTTTTACGAGTCGAAATTTGGTTAGATGGAACTGCGGAAATCTAGGGGGTCAAAGATAAAGATGTATAATAGTGTTTTGGGTCCAAAGTCCAAACATCAGATAAGGGTCACATGTTTGTAGCCTGTAGGCCCATTGTGCTCGTGGTTTGTGTCTTAAGCAATTATGATGGCTCGGGGTTCACGGAACACTCTTATAAATCATTTTTGATAAGTCTGATATTGACAAAAAGCATTAAACTGTTTGGCACAAAATTTATTCTGTTACGGGAGCGTTCCATGCGGATAAGATTGTAATATGTAAGTGATTTCAAATTGGTTCTCTCTTAGAAACATCTATACATTTGTCTAAAATATTTTTAGTTTTGGTTTCTAAATTATAACATACACTTCTTTTATAAACAGAACTTAATGTTCTTTTGTCATCTATATACTCTAATTTAGATCTTGTTGGGCTTTTGTTTGTGCTATTATAGGAACATAGTTGCACTGCCATGTACTATGTCAGACCTTAGTGTGATTTTGACCGTAGCAACATTTTCGGCTCTAATCATGTGACTGAATTTCTTAACAAGTGATGTTATCACTTACCAGAACAGCTGAATTGTTCTTGATGCATTTTGATTTCTAATAACTACCAGTAGGATGTAACTGATGAAGTATCAGATACTATGCAATAACTACCAAGTAGATAACAAAACATAAGACCTGCATAATTTACAACTGAAATTGATTAATATCGTTCTTGAGCTCAACTGAAAAACAACACTGTAAATTACATTTGACAATATACCGAGACATATATAATGAGTAAATTACAAATTACAAATGATTTATTTGTATTGTTGAAATTGACCCAAAAATGCATTTTTTGTCACAGATGTCAAATAAAAGAAAAGCCAACACACATTGTTCATGGACTGCTAAGATGGACGATGCCCTCTAAAGTAGTGGCAAGGAGTTTCTCGTTTATATAAATGACAACCCCAAAATTATTACTCTCAAAACTTCTTCGCCACTCCAGATCTTTACATATACTTTCTTCTTCTTCTACTTCTTCGTCATCTACCTGCATATCATCATTATGTTCTTCATATTGTATACCTACAACCCAATTTCATAATCGCACCCCACATATTCCATTGATTAATTTGTGCACTCCACGTTGTTTTTCTACTCACGATGCAAATGTTAACTTGGAACCTGACTCGGTCTCGACTCGTTTGGATGTCTCTGAGTTAGGGTTGAGTACTTCACAAATTGGGGAACAAATTATTAGTAGCGCTGATTCCATTCTTCCGGTTCGGGCACTCATTTCGATGCTCGATGGCTATCATCATCTCAGTGGCTTCCCTTGGTTAGTGTTAGCTTTATCCAATTCCGATGCTCGTTAAAGTTGATACAATTCTTTTCTTATGAACTAATATTTTTATTTTAATACATACTGCTGTACATATTAATTATGTTGATTTGCAGGTGGATTGTAATAGGCTCGACTACATTGGCTCTTAGAATGGCATTATTTCCCTTGCTTATATTGCAACTCACCAAGTTAAACAGAATAGCTGAGTTGTTTCCCAAATGTGAATATTCGTTTCTAGTTTATCTGTTTTGTTGAGAATATGTCGGTTATTTATTATATTTTGTTTTCTCTCGAGTTCATGAATGATATACATCTTATAATTATTTAAAGTTCAATTATGAAAGTAGAAGCAACAGTTATATATTGGCGGCTAAATAAGATAATTTGATTCAACAAGTCTTACTACTTTTTTTGCGGCATCGATAATTTTTTAAGTGTATCATCGTTAGGCATATTATTCATGAGACTGCTGAATGGTACCGTGTGAATGTAAATTTTCTATTTTAAAAAAAAAACGAATTGTGAGGATTTAGGTTTTGCCATTATTCTTAAGATTTGTTTGGACAAGCAGAGATGCAGAAAGTCTGATCTATGATTTATCAACTTTTACGCACGGTTTAGTATGGTGACCAGAAGAATTTTGTTATTCTGTATAGAGATAGGAAGACTTTTGTTTCTGTTTCAGTTACTTGAGAAAATATTGCTTGCAATTTTTGTTTCTTTCCATTTTTTGACTTTCGTATGATTTTTTAAAGTGCCTCCTCCTTTGCCGCCACCTCTATCAGAAAGGAGTTTCAAAGATCAATTTATGTTATTTTGGAATGAAAGACGAGCAGTAGGATGCCCTTCATTTTTATGGTTTATGGCATACATATCCATCCAGGTGAGGTTTGGACTTTTACTTGTATTTGCTTTGCCAACTCTGTGTTGCCTATTTTCAAAAGCATGTCCTGTAAATTGTGCTTGTTTTTCTGGCACAGATTCTTAACAAAAAAAAAAAGGTTCAAGGCAGTGTTGTAGGATCGTGTTATTAGCCACTGGCTGTATGTGTGGACAGGGAGAGTGTGGAACAACCGTGAAATATAAGAACCTGTTGCTTAATCGCTTAATCGAACAAATATGCTATGTAATAGGTTGCTGTAAAGAGTGTTACGGAAGAAGTCTTTCTTTTCATTATAAAGCACAAATACATATTCATAAGTGCTACTGTTTGATTGTCTGTTTTCAGTTTCCAGATTATAAGATAGACTATACGATAATGACATTTTTTAAGAACAAATGACGGAACAAGGACTATGCACACAATTTATGCCTATTTCTCAAAAGATAAAAGTAAACACAAGAAATACAGGACCATAATGGTACTTCTTGTATTCATAAATTTACTTGTATTGTTGTTCTTAATTATTTTTTTCTGATTTGCAGTTTCCATGCTTTCTATTGTGGATGACAACTGTCCGCAAAATGTCGTTGGATCATCACACAGGTTTTGAATGTGTAAGTAGTTGGCATCCTATCTCGTACACAGTCTCTATAAAATTGATATGCTCTCCAACTATATGTATCCACTAAATGAGTCAAAACTCCCTTCTAGATAGGAAAGCAAAGTTATAGAAAATTATATATAATTCTCTATTAAACCAGAAGCCAAGTTGTACAAAACTGACGGGATCCATAAGTTTGCTTCATGCACATGGTTTTTGATTTGCACAATTAGAACATTTCGATGTTTTCATTCTTAATTGACTGGTCTCTACATATAAAATTAAGACCAGTTGACATTGGCATATATCGCACTTGATAGTTTTGTTTTTTATTTGCAATTGCTTTATATATCGGATAGTCTAGGTGCTTTATAATTTACTTCTGTTAGTTTTTTTTGCCTTTCATTCTGAGCTGAAGAAAGGATGGCCGGTAGAGTAGAGATGTAGTGACAGCAGGTTGTAAACTAGTACCAACAGGATTGTGATATATAAAGCCTTACCTCTATTTTTCATGTGTAAGGTTGTTTCCAGGGTTCAAATCTGTGACCTAGCAGATTAAATGACCTGTCATGACCTACAGTTTTATCATAATAATATTGAAACATAAATAACTTGGAAGAGATTTCTAGCATAACTTTTGTTATTGCTAGAGTAAATAATCTAAAATAATTGTAAGATGTCAGCAATCACAAATAGATTTTATCATAAAATAGTAGATATAGAGTATTTAAGTGAATTTAGAGGACATAGATCACATCAGTGAGATTAAAGAGAGATACATATAAGAGGTAAGAGAGGATTAGCGGGGAATAAAGGGAACCTATGTTATTGAGACTTGTTTCCCCTCGAGTACATGTGTACTTGTGTCACTCCGCTCTGATCTTGGGTACCCGTGTCATACATGGACACTAGACGCTTTTTTTTGCGCTAAAAACATGCAATTTTTGTGATGCATTACCGAGTTCGACACTTTGGAGGCATGTTAGTTCGACACTTTGGACACATGTTCATGTCGAACGCTTCCAGCTGACTTCAGGGGACATTGGCGAGGATGTTGAGAGAAGAGATAGATTAAAGAGGAATCTTATAGCTGACTTCCAGCTATTAGATGAAAGAAACTCGAATGTATGACTGCTTCACATTGTTAGGGAGTCCATAATGAAGTTGATTATATACGTGTGTGTGTGTGTCATCTCGCTCTTGCATCCTCTGATGAGTTCTTCTGAAATGGATATTATTATAATCTTTTCTGTATAAAAAAATATATATAACATCTTTTACTTATCAAATTACCACCCTTACATAAACTTTTCTCTTTCTATTTTCTTTTCTCTTGCCTCCCAAAGATAGCCGCTTTCAATATAGATGCCTGTTGCGAGCTTACGGAAGGTTTAAAATACAAAATCTGCTTATGTGCCGATATTAATTTAGATGGTATTATTAAATCTGTTTCGTTATCTTGAAAACCTATAAAGTGTCTCTGGTTCTGACAATTTTTGAAACGAAAATAATTTCAGGGGGGCGCTCTGTGGTTCCAAAATTTATCTGAATTACCTCATGGTGTTTATGGCTCAATCTTTCCTTTAACGATTGCTGGTCTGCATTTTGTTAATGTACAGGTACAAGTGGTCACCCATTTTATATGATAAACTTCAAGTTCCTTGTTTAATTCTATATATACATGATGTTGCCTCTTCCATTTGTGATATTTAAAGGTAGAGACAGTTATTTATTTTGTGAACAAGTGAAACTTTTTCCCTTGGGCTATCTGTGCCACAGTGCTGATTTTATAATTGCAGATATATTAAGGGCTATTTTGTGATATGTAAGTCATACGTTGTGGTATGTTATATTAGGGTTTTCTAAATGCTGTTTACAACGTCTGATACTTTGAATGATAACGGAAGGACTTTGATTGGAAACTTAAAATGTTGTTTGCCGTTGATGCTGGAAAAAGTAGTTGAAGGATCTAAACCAATCAACACCACTAAATTAAAGGACGGAACCATTATTTATCCGTTTATGACATTGAAACTAATAGCAAACACTTTATACCATATTTCCAATTTTTACTTTAATGATTGCACCTTTTCCTTTTGGCTTTTTTATTTCTTGTTAGTTAGCTCATGATGTCGTTTATGATATAATAATTGTCAGACCTAATACACTTTAATTTTATTAAATTGCATCTTTTTGTAGGTGTTAATCCATTGATTATACAATACTATTGTTAAGTAGATATTTCCTTTTAACAGATTTCATTTCAAACTGCTACAACTGGAAAAGTGAGTGGCTTGCTTGGCTTTTTGGTTAAGGTGTGCACATCAAGTCTCATGCTTTAGTCCAGGGATATTGTGAATTTACAATGTTTTAGTACTTGATACAGCAAGCATATAGGCATCCAAGGATGGATTGTGATATGGGCTAAAAGTAAGCCCTAAAGACGCATTTAATGTGGCATTAATTAAACCTAGAATGGTCCAAACGTGGGGCCCACCATATGGGCCCAAACCCTAATTATAATATTAATTTCGTAATTAATATTAGGGGTAATAAACAGCTCAGCAAATAAGAGTCAAACAAGGATATTACTCTTGCCTGACTTGGAGATACATATTCCAACATGGAAACTGACTCCTACAAGGAAGGGGTCTAGAACCTTCCTCAAGGCGGTGGCTTGCCCACCAAGTCACCTACTCCTACCATAATTCCTAGGCTTCTCAGCCTATATAAAGGGTCTGACCCCTCATTCTCAGAACTACGTTTTCTTGGCTTGATTCTCTAATACAGAGATACGTAGGCATTCTGTGAGGACCGTTTAGTCTCGAACGCAGAAGCAGCCATAAGAGCACGAAGCTCCCGAACCCTAGCCGTCATAATCATAACCTAGTTTTTATTCCACAACATTTGGCGCCGTCTGTGGGAAAAAGACATCAACCATGGTTCAAACACGAAGAACAGCACCAAGCACTACCGAGCCAATCGCTACCGAGGCTCTACCTCTAAGCTCTGCTCCGCCTGTCACTGAACAAGTACCCCCAACCACAGGGGCGATCACTCAAACTCAGGTTTCTCAACCTCCAGGGACGAATCCCCATGTCGAGAGAACGTTACCTATGGTCGTTCACCCAGGTCAAGGAACCAGCTCCATCCAGACGCTGGTCTCTCCTCTAGTTGATCCCAGTTACCCACCACCAGGGGTACAGATCCATACTACGGATCTCCCCGTGAGTACTAACCCGATGTATGGCCTGCCTAACTACCCTCCTGGACCCAGTGGTCATGCCTTGCAGATCCGAGATCGAGTGTATCTTGACTACTCTGGCCCCTATACTGACGATTCATCAACTGATGTTGATCGTGATGAAGCCCCAAGAAGGCGACGTGCTAGCAGAGAACCCCGGAGGAGTCATCAAACTGTCTATGATGGACCCCCGTCTACAACTGTGGAAAGAATAAAGGCTTATGAAGCCGAGATTTTAAGATTAAAGGAAGATATGGCAAGAGAACAAGCTAGGTCAAATCAGACTCAACCTCCTCCAACATCAGGACCGATTCCCTTTATAGATTTGGAGAGGCCTTCAAGAAGGCAAAGAAGGGCTGATGCCCCAACTGGAAAAACAACAAGGGTGGAAACCCCCAAGAGCAACCCCAAGGATCTGATGCCACTTGGGGATCCTGATGATCCCACACCCCCGTTTACTGAGGAGGTGATGAATGCTCGTATCTCAAAGAAGTTCAAGATGCCGACAATTAAGGCTTATGATGGAACGGGTGATCCCGCAAACCATGTTAGGACGTTCTCAAATGCACTGCTGTTGCAGCCTGCAAGCGACACCTTGAAGTGTAGGGCGTTCCCTCAAACCCTGTCGGGCATGGCTCAAAGATGGTATAGCCGCCTACCTACGAATTCGATTGGCTCTTTTAAGGAGTTGAGCGCCGCTTTTGTCAGCCAATTCATTAGCGGGAGAGTTCATGAGAAAAGTTCTGCATCCCTTATGTATGTGGTACAAGGGAAGAACGAAAATCTGAGAGATTACCTTAAGAGGTTCACCAAGGAGACTTTGAACATCACTGATCTGGAGAATAAGGTGGCCATGGTAGCCCTGGAACACGGAACCACTGATCTATTCTTTAAAAGGTCATTGGCGAAGCATCCTCCTGAAAACATGGCTGAGCTCCAACGAAGGGCTGACAAGTACATTAAAGCTGAAGATAGCATGAAGAAAGAAGCCACAGTAAGTGAGGGAGGAGGTAACAACGACTTCAAGAAGCGAAAGCAAGACCAGGAGTATGATGACCTGGAGTATGATGCTAGGGACAAGTATCCCCGAACTAGCGAGGACTCCGACTATGCCCCTAAGAAGAACCGAAGAAGAGTTTGGGACCAAGATTCAACGACTATGCAAGATTGAATGCTCCTAGGAGTCAGATCTTGTTAGATATTGAGAAAGACAAAGATTTTCGATGGCCGAAGCCACTTAGGGGTGATCCCGCAAAGAGAAACAAGGGTCAGTACTGTAGATTCCACCGCGATGTGGGGCATGATACAGATGATTGCAAGCAACTCGAAGATGAGATCGAGTTCTTGATCCGTAGAGGGAAATTGAGCAACTTCACTAAGGGTGAAGATCGTGTTAATCGAATTAGAGATTATAACAGAAGGGATGACGATCGTGATCGTAACACACAGCCCCGAGGGCCAGTTATCAATATGATCTGGGGAGGCCCGACAGCGGCCGGTACAACTCGAAACTCTCGAAAGGCGTACGCCAGAGAAGTGATACACATCGTGGGAGAGGCCCCGAAGCGGGCTAGGACTGAAATCACACTTGGTTTTGATGATTCTGATCTTGAAGGGGTGAAGTTCCCCCATGACGACCCGTTGGTCATAACTCCTGTAATTGGAAACTCAGAAGTGAAGCGAGTCTTGATAGATAATGGAGCTTCCGTTGACGTTCTATTTCATGATGCATTTGTGAAGATGGGTTACAATGATTCTCAGTTGACCCCAAATAACATGCCTATATATGGATTTAATGGCGTAGGATCTAAAGTTGAAGGGACTATTCAATTGCCTATGACTATTGGACAGGAGCCCAAGAAGGCCACTCAGATGTTGAACTTCCTGGTAATCAAGGCGGTTTCAACGTACAACGTTATCCTCGGAAGGGCTGGACTTCATGCATTCAAGGCTGTTGCCTCAACTTATCATATGAAGATCAAGTTCCCAACCCAGAATGGTGTTGGAGAACATAAAGGCAATCAAAAGATGGCACGAAGCTGTTATGTAGCCGCGTTAAGGCCTGACGGAGTCGGGGGGCAGGTCCTTCCGATTGAAGACATGGACATCCGCAGTGATAAGGAACACAAAGAAAGTCCAGAAGAGGACATCACACATAAGCCTCGAACAGCCATCAAGGCTAAGGCATCAACTGACTTCGTGGTTGAATGTAACATTGGCAACCAAGAAGTCGGGGGCAAGAGATAGTACCCCAAGAAGAAAGTGAACTTCAGAAGAAGAATGAGGAGACTAGAAGGAGTAGTAGGTGCTCTATTTTGATGGAGCATCAAAAACAAAATCAAGCCATGCAGGCCTAGTCTTGCAAAGTTGGACTTAGCTTCATATTTATCTAGTAGAAGTAGAAATAAGGTTCGATGAAACCATGCAGAGCATGTCGCTCTGAGTAGGACAGTAGTACTCTATATAAAGGTTGAACCCATTTATGTTATTAATGCAAGTTTGCTTTTCGTTCTATGATTCTATTTATGTACCAAGCACCTGATGTGTGTAAGTCAAAGATGACCAAGTACCGAAAATAAAAGAATATACAAATGGAAGCAAACAAACGCATAAATAAAACTCTGAAGGGTCGAGAGTTAGGTTACAGCACAACCAAATAAGTGTTTCAATTCCTTGAAGGATCCGGGATAAAAGACATCTGGCAATCAAAGCCATGCAAGGCTGTGGAGGCTAAAGACTAGCCACTTTTTAATGTTTTCAAAAAAGACTTGGATGGAGAATCTAAGGTAGAAGACCAATAGAGAACCTTAAACAATGATCAAGAAGTTCAAGCAAACTCTCGTTTTAAAGAGTTTAAAAGGCGAGAAGCCCACATGATTGTTTAATTGGAAATCTAAATCGAGGAATCAACCTTGAATCCTTGACCTAGAATCAAGAAAAACAAAAAAAAAATGATGGAACCAAGACAAACGTTGAAGTCCTGATGGACCACCCGTTGAAGAAACATATTGCATAGCCCGAAAGCCAATTGAAGGAACCCCTTGAAGGGCAAGTTGACAGCATTCTTACAAGAGAATAGTGATGTGTTTGCTTGGACAGCAATTGATATGCCAGGGATCGATCCCCAGCTCATAACCCACAAATTGAATGTCGATCCTAAATGAACGACATTAAAGCAGAAGAAGAGGAATTTCGCTCCAGAAAGGCAAGAGGCCATTAAACAAGAAGTTGGCATGCTCTTATAAGCTGGGTTTATTGAAGAGATTCAGTTCCTCAAGTGGTTGGCTAACCATGTGATGGTCAAGAAGGCAAATGGGAAGTGGAGGATGTGTATAGACTTCACTGACTTGAATGATGCATGTCCTAAGGATTGTTTCCCTCTACCAAGGATAGATACGTTGATAGATGCCACAGTTGGGCACGAGATGCTGAGTTTCATGGATGGTTTCAGTGGATACAACCAGATCAAGATGCATAAGGACGACATCCCTAAGGTATCTTTCATAACCGACTTTGGTGTTTTCCGTTATCTTGCTATGGCATTTGTGCTAAAGAATACAGGAGCTACTTACCAACGATTGGTGAATAAAATATTTGCCCATCTAATTGGAAAAACCATGGAGGTCTATATTGATGATATGTTAGTCAAGAGCCTATTCACGGCAGATCATATTAAACACCTCGGAGATGCATTTGAAGTGCTGAGGCACCACAAGATGATGTTGAATCCAGCCAAGTGTGCCTTTGGCATTGGATCTGGGAAGTTTTTAGGACTGATGGTTTCAAAAAGAGGCATTGAGGCCAACCATGACAAGATCAAGGAGATCTTATACATGAAGCCACCACGCTCTATAAGAGATGTGTAGAAGTTGACAGGCCGATTTGCGGCCTTGGGGAGATTCATCTCCAAATCTGGTGATAAATGTTTGCCGTTCTTTCAAGCATTGAAGAAAGTGAAAAATTTTGAGTGGACACCTTAGAGCCAGGAGGTCTTTGAACAATTGAAGAAGTACATGGCCGAAGCCCCGTTGTTGGCTAAACTAGTCCCGGAGAGACTCTCTACCTATACTTGGCAGTATCTGAGCAAGCACTGAGTACCGTTCTCGTTCGAGAAGAAAGCAAGGTTCAGAAACCCATCTACTACGTAAGCAAGGTGTTGCATGGGGCTGAGTTAAATTACTCTACCATCGAGAAGTTTGCCTTGGCATTGATAACGGCCTCGAGGAAGCTACGATCGTACTTCCAGGCTCACAAAATTGAAGTCCGGACGGACCAGCAGCTGAGGAACATATTGCATAGCCCTAAGGCCAGTGGAAAGCTAATCAAGTGGGCCATATAACTTGGAGAGTTTGATATCAAGTATAAGCCTCGGACAGCCGTCAAGGCTCAGGCATTGGCTGACTTCGTGGTTGAATGCACCATTAACAACCAAGAAGTCGGGGGGCAGGAGATAGTAACTACCACTGAGAGTGGAGATAAAGATGAGGAACTTGTAACTGGTCAGAAGGAATATTGGGTGCTCTATTCTGATGGAGCATCAAAAACAAAATCAAGCCATGCAGGTTTAGTTCTGCAAAGCCCCGATGGGTTCACAGTTGAGTATGCTTTGAAGTTGGATTTTCCTACTACCAACAATGAAGCTGAGTATGAGGCATTGATAGCTGGATTGGGCTTAGCTAGAGTCATGAGGGTCAAGAACCTCAAAGTGTGTGGAGATTCAAGACTGGTGGTCTCGCAAGTGAATGGCGAGTTTGAAGCCAATGATGAGACTATGGCAAAATACCTGAGAGTCGTGAAAGCTGTTATGACTCAGTCTGAGGAATGCTATGTGGAACACATTCCGAGAGAGGAGAACGCTAAGGCCGATGCCTTGTCTAAATTTGCTTCTTCTGAAATTGAGAACTATGCAGGGAGTGTATACTTCCAAGTCTTGAAGGCCCCGACCATCAATTCTAAGTTGATAGCACCGATTGATATGGGAGGTTGCTGGATTGACCTTATCAAAGCTCACCTCGAGACAGGCTGGCTCCCTGACAATGCCTTGGAGGCACGAAAGCTGTCAGTGAGGGCATTGAGATACGCCTTGATTGAAGGCATCCTCTACAAAAGATCGTTTGTCGTCCCGTACCTGAAGTGCTTGAGGCCCCAAGGGGCAAGAGAAGCCTTGGAGGAAGTTCATGAAGGGATATGTGGGCAACACTTGGGGGGGCAGAGCCCTAGCTCACAAGATCACACGACTGGGATTCTATTGGCCAGAGATGTTGGCCGATGCGCAGAATTATGTCAAGAAGTGTGACAGATGTCAAAAGCACGCTCCAATTGTAAGGCAGCCGCCTGAGATGTTAACTTTGATCAATTCTCCCATCTCGTTTGCAATGTGGGGAATGGACATACTAGGTCCTTTCCCTATGGCTTCGGCACAAAGGAAGTTTATGATAGTGGCCATCGACTACTTCACTAAGTGGATTGAGGCTAAGCCCTTAGCCAAGATAACCACCAAACAAATTTCCCAGTTCTTTTGGGAGAGCATCATCTGCAGATAGGGAATCCCCCGAATCCTTGTGACGGATAATGGGACAAAATTCAACAATGAAGAGTTTAAGAAGTACTGCAAGGAGAATGTTATTGAACTTCGCTTTTCTTCAGTAGCTCACCCTGAGGCTAATGGACAAGCTGAGGTAGCAAATTGAATTATCCTTGATGGACTGAAGAAGAGGGTCGGACGATCAAGAAACACTTAGGTGGATGAGTTGCTGCCTATACTTTGGGTATACCACACCACCTACGAAGTGATAACTGAAGCAACCCCGTTTTTTGCTGGCTTATGGAGCCAAGGCAGTTGTGCCCCCTAGAGATTACACATGCATCGCCAAGAGTGGAAGCATATGATCACGAGACCAATGAAAAAGGCGTGAGGCTCGCCCTCGATCTGATTGACGAGGTTAAGGATGAAGCGAATGCTTGAAACGGAGAGCGTCAGAAGAAAGCATCTTTCCACTGCGACCAAAGGGTTAAGGAGAAGTTCTTTCGACAAGACAACTTGACTCTGAGGAAGATAGAGGCCTCCAGAGTTGGCCAGAAGGGAAGACTATCCCCCAATTGGGAAGGGTCGTATCGAGTCAGGAAGACACCAGGACGAGGATTCTACAGGTTGGAAATCTGGGATGATGAACACATTCCAAGATTAAGGATTGAATCCTTGAACTTCAAATCTCAACACAACATTAATTAAGCCTCGATGGCCAACAAGGCTGTCTGCCTCCAATCGAGCTTGTCGTTTGAGTTTAAGGACTCGAACCAAGAGTTGTCAATCAAGTTGAGACCTAAGAAAGGTTATATGAGCATAAGAAAATAAGGTTGGAAACCTAGAATCAAGCTAAAGGGTTGAAAACCAACAAAGGCATACCAGGCCTAAAGTCAAGTGCTAAGGAGCAAGTGAACTACCTGAATGATCAACCGAGAAGGAAGACCTCCTCCATGAGAAACAAAGATGAGGTAAGAACTAAAGAACTTCATCACAAGGATGAGAGTCAAGGGTTGATGATAACCAACAACCATGAATGAACTCAAGGTTCAAGACCAAGCTCCGAGGAGGGCGTCAGCCGACCAAGACTGATTTTCAGTCCTACACGGACTGTTGACACTGTTTGGGCCATATCTTGAGCTCCGGGTATCAGATTTGGACGATCTTACTGTCCACGCGAAGATCTCTGAGTTTTCTATAGTCTTGGAGACCCCGGCCGACCAGGTCCCGGCCGACCAGCTCCTTTTTAGGAGGTCCAGCCGACCAGCTCCTGAACCTGGATCCGGCCGGTCTAGGTTCAGTACTTGGTCCTGGATCCCAACCTTTTCAGCAAGTGTTTTCAGACATAAATCTCAAGATTAGCCAAGATTAGCCATTAAGGCCAAGGTTAGCCATGAAGTCACGAATGACCAAACTGACGACCCAAGATCAAGGTCAAGATCCTTGATCCTGAAGATAACAAAGTCATGAATGGCCAAAATGATGGTTTAAGATTCAGATCAAGGTTTTTGATCCTCAAGATCATGAATGATTTTCACGTCCGGGTTAACTAGCTAGCCGAGAAGCAATCGACCGTGACGCACTAGAGGCTCAGCCGACCAGGTCCCGGCCGACCAGCCCATTTTAAGGAGGCTCAGCCGACCAGGTCCCGGAAGATCAGGTCCCGGCCGACCAGCCCATTTTAAGGTGGCTCAGCCGACCAGGTCTCGGAAGACCAGGTCCCGGCCGACCAGGTTGTTTTGAAGGGGTTCAGCCGATCAGCTTCTGAACCTGGATCCCCCCGGTTCAGGTTCAGTTCTTGGTCCTGGATCCCAACTTTTTCAGCAAATGATTTCGGACATGGTTCTCGACTTTTTCAGCAAATCTCGGATGATTATCAATGCTAAAGAGAGGCCAAAGTTAGCCATAAAGTCACATACAACCAAACTAACGATTTGTGATCAAGATCAAGATTCTGGATCCTTAGGACCACGGATGGTTTCTGATCCTAGATCCACACTCTCTTTTAAAATCAAGGAGTCTAAGTTCAGGTTTTTTAGGCCAACTACTGACTAGCTAGCCCTAGAAGAGGGATTTCAGCCGACCAGGTCCCGGAGGACCAGGTCCCGGCCGACCAGCTCCCCCGAAGGAGGACCAGCCGACCAGGTCCCGGCCAACCAGGTCCCGGCCGACCAGCTCCCCTGGAGGAGGACCAGCCGACCAGGTCCCGGCCGACCAGGTCCCGGCCGACCAGGTCATTTTCAGGGGGTCCAGCCGACCAGCTTCTGGACCTGGATCCAGCCAGTCCAGGTTCAGTTCTTGGTCCTGGATCCCAACTTTTTCGGTGAACTTCGAATAGTTTTCAAACCTAAATCTTGACCTTTTCAGCGAATCTTGGATGATTGTTAATGACAAAAAGAGGTCGAGATTAGCACCGTTTAGTGCTGTTTAAGCACTGATTAGTGCCTGTTAGCACAAATTAGTGCCGATTAGCACAGATTAGTGCAGATTAGTGCCGGTTAAGCACAAATTAGTGCCGATTAGCATCGTTTAGTGTTGTTTAAACACTGATTAGTGCCTGTTAGCACAAATTAGTGCCGTTTAGCGCTGTTTAGCACCGATTAGTGCCCTTAGTGCCATTTCATGCTATTTAACATTGTTTAACACTGTTTAAACGTTGTTTATGGCTGATTAGCACTGTCTAGTGCCATTTAACACCGCTTAGTGTCGTTCAACGTCGTCGTAAATGCGTCGGTCGCTCCACGCTTTACATTAAGATGATATTGTTGAAAATACTCACGTAAGAGCAATAAACCCTGACCCAAGTCTCGAGTAAGGCCGTTATAACTTCAAGGAAAACCTGATCAGTTTTCCTAGAAGTTGGGGGGCAAATGATATGGGCTAAAAGTAAGCCCTAAAGACGCATTTAATGTGGCATTAATTAAACCTAGAATGGTCCAAACGTGGGGCCCACCATATGGGCCCAAACCCTAATTATAATATTAATTTCGTAATTAATATTAGGGGTAATAAACAGCTCAGCAAATAAGAGTCAAACAAGGATATTACTCTTGCCTGACTTAGCCTCCAAGATACATATTCCAACATGGAAACTGACTCCTACAAGGAAGGGGTCTAGAACCTTCCTCAAGGCGGTGGCTTGCCCACCAAGTCACCTACTCCTACCATAATTCCTAGGCTTCTCAGCCTATATAAAGGGTCTGACCCCTCATTCTCAGAACTACGTTTTCTTGGCTTGATTCTCTAATACAGAGATACGTAGGCATTCTGTGAGGACCGTTTAGTCTCGAACGCAGAAGCAGCCATAAGAGCACGAAGCTCCCGAACCCTAGCCGTCATAATCATAACCTAGTTTTTATTCCACAACAGATTGACTGTGCTAAAAGCACAAGTTAATGACAGTTTCACGTTGGAATGCTAATCAAACCACTTTTTTGTTTCAGAGTTACAAGTTTTATTTGGATGTGATGACATTGCCTATCCTTGTTGCTGCTTTCTGTGTTCCGCAGGTAACAAAACTTGCAATTTAGATTTAGGAGTATGTATATCCTTTTAGTAAATATGTGAGCTAAAACCTAAAGCTGAACTGGAGAGTTGAGATTTTAACAAGTTGAACGATTATGGAGTGGTCAGTCATTTAATTCGTTGGTGGCTTGAGAGTCTTCTGTTTTTCGCAAGTCTAGTTTCATAATTGTTGGAGACTGGAGAGTGTTTTGAATTGAAATCTAATATCCATGATTAAGATGGCCACGGAATAAGAAGCATTACTTTTATATGGAGGGATGCAACATTAGCCATATAGCTGGCTATCAAGTTTTATCTGTGCAAATTTAAGAGGAACTTAGTATGAGAATCTGAAGAACCATTATTTTGTTTTAATGTTTCTTTTGTCACTGAGGCACCAGAATGTGTCTTATGACAAGCCGTAAAATATGGTGCTTCTAGCTTGAGGGATTTATTTGTAAAAATTCTAGAGCTTGAGGGATATCTATCAAATGAGGGATGGTTGATCTACTTTCGACATGTACTACTGCTCTAAGCTGTACAAACTACAAGGCTCACTTTTTTAACAGAAAGTAAATGAAAAAATGTATATTCTCCTCCTTATTTCTTAACAATATTAAGGAAAACTTATGCAGGAAGTGGATAGTGTATCAACATTTTTCCACTTGATCCTAGTTTAATTTTTAGATTCTATTTCTTACATATTTATTTATTTATCCATAGAGTTTGTTATTCTTGTTTTCATATGGCCTACCCAACTAGGTTTTTTTGCTTAAAAAAGCTAGAAGGCCCACTGATATAGTTGAGCCGCTTCTTTCTTGTTTTGCATATTTGGATTTCTCTGAGAACTTTATAAATAATGGGGTCTACTAATATCCTGGCAAATGGCAATCATAAAATAATGCGGGTCCTTTTCTCTCTCCTTTGTTTTGCAGGGTAGTTCAGTCTATTGGCTTACAAATAGCTTATTATCTCTCATCCAGGTTGGTGCATCACATTAAATTTATTGTCTCTGCATACAGCATACTAGAGGAATTTGTTATTATACTGAGAAATATGCTTGGTTAAGTCCTTTTAAAAATCTGGAAAAATAAATGTCTACACTAAGTTTGTCATCAAGGGTGTAGCCCACCTAGGAAAATAATTGTTACAATTGTTGACCTTCTGCTCTGTTCCATTTGAAGACAGCAAGTGGAGAATGTGAACAGTAACATAATCACCAACTTGCTGGTAGAGAAAGAAAAAGGAAGATGAAAGTTACGAATAACAATTATTTCATTGTAGATTGAGAATTATATACCACTAACAAATCTGATATTCATTGTTCTGGTCGCACCCGCGACCCTATAGGGGCCGATTCATTGCATAAAATGGGAAAATGAGAGCCTAAATATCACAACCTGAGTTCGTTACCAAAAGCCCAAAATACCAATTGAAATCTGCATTTGAGAGATATGTAGCTAGAAAAAGATAAAAGAACCACAACACAGTGTGTCATATGGATATGCATCTTCCAAATGCGTACTTGGAGACACAATTGGAAGATGCGGAACAGACCCCACATAGTTTGCTGTGTTGCAAACTTTTAAAATAGAAACGCATGTTGTATATAACCTCCTGTTAGGGATACACAAGTTCCTTTTGGGGGGTCCATGTGGTATTTCTGGCCAATATATTGAATTGTGGTATTTTGGTCCAAGAATTTTCGAATTATTGTGTTTTTGCCCGACTACTCATGAAATGATAGCCTTAACAAAAAACATTAAGTAAAATAGAAGATACGAAGTTTTGTCTTGAACATTCAAATGAGTTGTGCTAACCCTAAAACCACCCTACCTCTGCAGCAACTATGCTTGAATGATCCAAATGTCCGCCACCATTTGGGGCTACCAGAGATGAGGGATTTAGTAACCGCGAAAGATGATCGCGATGTTGTTGCACCATTAACGTTTTCGAAATCGTCAGACAAGCAGCGTAAATTACCCGTCCGAAATCGTTCCCCTAATGAATTGGTTATGGTGAGCATTTACTATTTAATTCAAGTACAAATGACCAATATCCCTTGTATATCATAATTTGTAACTCGTGACAGCTTTCAGTTCAACTCTTTGAGAAAAAGCATAAAGAAAGAGCAATTCAATTGCTAAGGTAACATCCTGTTGTTCTGACTATCAGTGACTCTATACTCTGTTAATGCTTTTAATATATGACTCTAAATTGCAGATTAGCTCTTGACAAAGATCCTGAGAATGTGAGGGCTTTAATCATAATGGGACAAACCCAACTGCAAGATGGAATGTTAGCAGAAGCTATAGAACATCTGGAGCATGCAATTTCTAGGGTATGATATAAAGTTCTTTGAGCGTGTTTAATTGGGCATGTTGATTATAAAACTATTTCTTGTGGGATCGTACTTTGTAACATTTCTAATATACTACTAACGCAATTTTTTTTATTCAAAACTGTTTCAATAGCTTTTTCTTCAGGGCTATCCCACAGAGACTGAGGAGGTTGATCTGTTGATTGTTGCATCACAGTGGGCCGGTTCTTGCTATGTACAGCAGGTGAAGCTTGAAACAATTTTCATTGGCTTTCGCTAATTAATGCATGGATTGTTCATGTATTTAAACTTCGTAAAATGTTACAATCTGAGACATTAGAAATGGGTGCATTAAACCACAATTATTGTTGTATTGTTCGCAATTTGCTCTTTGAAAGCCTGTGTGAGCCATATACTCTATACATGTTACCGATATCATAAGGTTAGGTATGGGATCGTACTAGGCGTGTGGAAGAAATGACGGGAACACTATCATGGGATAGTTACTTTTAGGAATATTGTTTAATGTTTTATTATTTTACGTGTTGTATTTGATTCCAATTTTAATTTGCAACAGGGTAAATATGCAGAAGCTTTGATACACTTTGAAAGATTAGGGCGCATAAAAGAACCAGAGGACTCGAGGAGTAAATCCCATTATTATGATGGACTGGTGATGCTTGCGAGGTACTAATTGAGCATTATGTTTATGTTTTGTGGGTTTATAGCTCTTTTTAGGCGCTTAAATCACTGTAGCTTCAATATAATAAATTGAGCTTGAAAATAGTTTTTTTAATGGCATCTGTATGTACATTCGTTAATAGGCAAATGTTTTGTCCCTATATGATCTATAACTTGAGCTACTTGCAGACTTTCCTACTTCATCTCATAATTGTAAAAACATATTGTCATAAAGGGTAAAAACATTTGGTCATAAAGGTGAAAAAGTTGAACCTCGTTAAAATGTCACAACTTTGAAGAGAACGAAGGGTGAAGTGTTTCTCTTTGTGTTTCAGACTTTCAGTATTAGTAACTGATCTTTATATATCTGGATTTGCAGTGCTTTATCTCATGAGGACCGCAAGGCTGAGGCTGCCAAATATTTGCGTAGAGCGGTTGCATATAACCCTTCCTATAATGTATATTTGGAAGAATTAGAAAACGAAGACAATTTTGCCAGTGACCTTGTCAACAGCAGGAGAGGAGATTACTAAGTTTCTTTACTCTTTTAATATTATATTATAGTTCTTATTATCTCCACCCCAATTTTTCTTTTGATTATTTTCTTTATTAAGGTGTTTTCCCTTAAACTCAGATGTAAAAATTTTCAAAAAATTCAAAGTTACATTTTTTTAAATTTTAAATACAGTCCAGAACACAGTGTTTTAGTACTTTTTCATAATTGCTTGCACTTAGACGCACCGAGTTACTAAGTGGTGTCAAGCAGGGGACATTGTGCATAAAAAAGGGATAGCCTTCAGTTTCTAAACCATCATGGAGCTATTACAAAATATATGTTTGTTAAAAACAAGGTTTACTGGAATAAGATGTTCGCTTCTTTTGACTTTATCTGTGCTATGGATAATAATGGGGAGTTGAAGGCAGGTATTGAAGGCACTATAAAAGATTGTCAAGGCCAGCTTTATCTTCTCCTGGCATTCTTTTGGAAGCTGTAAAACATGTTTGGGACACTAGTCATGAAGGGCTTACAAGACCAAAAGTTTGCAATTTGCAATTTGTGTTGTCTCAGTGATATCCCACAAAACATATCCCAATTACCAAAATCGCTTTTTTATTAGGTACACTTTCTCTTTGTGGTATTCCGCCTCTTGCTTGTTTTTGGTCCAAAGATGAAATTCTTAATGATACTTGGTTGTATTCACCAATTTTCGCAATAATAGCTTGGTTTACAGCGGGATTAACCGCATTTTATATGTTTCGAATCTATTTACTTACTTTTGAAGGAAGACTGGAAGTCAGAAACCAAATTTTCTTTATTTTGGTTCAACATTCTAAAATGATTTCACTTGGTCTGTTCAGCACAATATTTTCTCAAGTTTCATAATTATTTGTATCGGACACATGTTTTATTTGCAGAAAAAAAGGGGGAAGCTTTGAATGTGTTAATTTGGCCTCTGTCCTTGATGTTTGTTCTATTTTACTATTCCTCTCTATCTGTAGCACAAAGTGCACCATACTGTCTAACAAAAAGCTCGTGCTAGAATGAATGAAACAAACACAAGAATGAACCGTATTTTCATCGGATCAATATCACCTGTGTTCCTATTCACTGTATCAAGTATGAATTGAGGTTTCTAGTAAGACGTGACTTATTGTAGCCAGTTAGTTATTAACGCAAGTTTTGATAGTAAAGTAAAGTAAACAAGCTAATTCTTCGTTTGGTGTTTAAACAAAACTTTGATTTACTTAATCAAGTTTTATATTATCGCTTAAAGCTAAAGGCCAAGCTACCAAATCCCAACTTTCTAATCAAATCCGTGTAATATATGATCTACCAAATTATTTTAGAAAATATTATTTTATTTTTAAATGTAAGTACGATTGTTTCATACATGCAATTATTTCACTCATCTGTTTTTTTCTCCTAATATTTAGACCCGTATTATGCAATGGATTATTTGCGTTGTTTGTCCATAAATTATAAATATCAGGATAGGTGGTGTGCGATCCTACTGGGTTTATTAAAATCAGGGGTTCAAAAATATTATGCACCTATTTATGCTCATATATTATTTTTGGTATTGGTAATATATTGAAATCATGTGGGCTCTGAGTTTGACATTGCTGTTAATCTAGAAGGGAAAAGGTTTGACAAAAGTTAAGATCTTCCTGCAAAATTAGATATTATTTGCATAGAATTGAAATAAATTATACCTCTAAAAATTATTTGTGACTACTTTAAATTTTTGAATTAATTTCATTATGCAAATTTGGAGTCTAATCACTTTATTAGAATAAGTACGTTTATTAGAATAACCGTGTTAGGTACTATCAAGAATAAAGTCAATAGCTTATAAGCATAAAATTTATGCATTTATTCCATTTCATGATTTTATAGTGCTTGAATAGGGTAAAATTGTTGTTTACTAGTTCTTGGTTGCATTTATTCCATTTCATGATTTTATAGTGCTTGAATAGGATAAAATTGTTGTTTATTCATTTAATTTCAAATTCCAATAAAATTAATTTTTTTCTTAGTTTCTTTAATAAAATTTTTTAAAAATATGGTTATAATTTTGTACGTAGTTTAAATTTACACACAAGCTTCTTCATATTACCTAGTTTTGAAGTACAAATTTTGCAATAAATTTACTTAAATTTTATCTATCACATACAATAATTTAATTTTTGCAAAGAAGAATTAGAAAACATGAATTGGTGTTTAAATTTTTCATTGTACTTCACAATGCACATGCTTTTATTTCATCTTAGAATCACGTCCTCTCTGTTATCTATTTCGATCTTTCTCTTCCAAAACTCTATTATGGGTGTGTTTCCTTTGCTTAGATACTTAGATTCAATGAAAATGAAGGGTGATGAAAAAAAATTAAGTTGCTAAATATTTGATTATTCACGTTTTTTTCACCATTTTCATAAGCTTCTGCATCTAATTCATAACCAATTTAAATTAAAATTTAAAAAAAGCATTTGAATAAAGAATGCTCCATTCTCGTTATACCTATTTTTTTCACAATTTTTATCCTAACAAAAGGCACCCATTCATTTATCTTTTCAAATCTTTCATAATATTTATTATTTCTTATAATTTCATATATTACTTGTCCATTTTGAATTTTACGCATATTTTAAGATGTTTTGAACACATAGTTCCATTAATTATTTTTATATTTTCTTTTTGTATATTAAAATTTAGCATTTAAATTTTTATTTATAAAAATAAATTTTTAAAAATAAATGACAAAGCTATATGTATAATTTGTAGTTTGGTTATCCACTCATTTAACTCAAATAGATTAGATACAACAATACTAAAAATTTTGATTCATGTCAACAACATATTAATTTATATTTAATACTACATATAATTACGTTATATAATTTTAATCGGAATATATAATTACGTTAACATTAGTAATTAGATTTTTGAGTTGTTTTTGTAATTTAATAATTTATTTTAATAATTAGGATAACCAAATCGAAAATCAAAACTTTTAAAACTTTCAATATTTCGACTTTAATATAATAGTATAGATAGATAGATGTGAGCTGCAATTTAGGAAGAACACCTTATATAAAAACAATAAAGAACACCATAATAATATACTTTATTTTTCATAAAAATTGATTTGAATGATAAGAATCCCAAATTTTAATAATAATTATTTTAACATATCGAATCTAATGTAGACATCTAAATTTAAAAATCAATTGTTACATGGAATCTAATATAGCATCCACTATGCAATCTTATATATTTTTTTTGTATCAATAAAAATATGTGTCTTGTTATATTTGATCCTAATTTTTTGTTAGATTTTATTTTAATGCATAAAGAACCATTTTTTATGTTAAAATTAGAATCTAAATACGATTTTATGTAAATTCTATAATGTTCTTTATTGTTTTTTTATATATAATATTTTTTATTATTTTTTATATAAGAATCTTGTTTATGAAATAATGGTCTATATATGCCTGCATCAACTACGAAATATGCCTATATATAACTGAAATGCTATACATGATTTCAGTTTTTTTCATTTAGTTTACACAGATTCAGTTTGTATATATAAGTAGTCATATACTTATTTCGCTTAGGTTACTTATAATCAGCCA
This sequence comes from Kitagawia praeruptora, assembly GCA_037693485.1. Taxonomy (NCBI): domain Eukaryota; kingdom Viridiplantae; phylum Streptophyta; class Magnoliopsida; order Apiales; family Apiaceae; genus Kitagawia; species Kitagawia praeruptora. The sequence goes on from CM075354.1 coordinate 45,791,624, forward strand.
TATAGATCTGTGTACATATGATTAATTGTCGCTGGAACTGAAGAACTAATGCTGTTAAATGTATACTAGAGCTCGCTAGCTAGTAGGTACTGTTATTCAAAAGAGTAATGCTAGTGTTAGCCCAACTTCTTACCGGGCTGGACCGAAAGCCCAATAAGGATAATTGGTTTGGAGAGGCTTCAGACTGACGATAGCCCGTATCATTCGGCCCCGCTATGCGTAACGGTCCATTCGGTTGCGTTCCTGGGAACGTGGGAACGTTGGACACGTTCTCCATTTCGTCCCACTCCCCGATAACTGCCAAGATAGAGAATTAAAAGGGTTAACAGAGGTTTGATATCATTCATTCAATTACTTACACACAATTTAGACAATACAAACACTCTGCGTTTACCTTTACTCATCAAAGAACCAATTAACTTATTCTCACACCGGAGGTGAATCGGGGGGCCACACCCTCGCATTCTTCTTCAATTGCAGGTCCGACCGAACGGATACACCGACGGAAATTGGTTGTAACATTTGGCGCCGTCTGTGGGAAACGTAGAGTTGCGTTTGTGTTGAATTATACAGTTAGCAATGGCGAATGAAACCGAGATACCAACAGCTGACGATAGCACTGTAGCCGGAAATACTCGCACCACTCCTCCCATCACCCCAAGGCTTTTGATTTTCGACGAAGAGGGGGACATACCGTCTCCCGAAGAACAAAGGGAAATTCTGATGAAGTGGCGAGAAGAACAAAAAGCCAAGGGGAAACGGAAAGAAATAGAAAAGGAGAAAAGCAGTAAGGAGGCCGAACGTCTGGCCAAAAAGAGGGAGGCCGACCGTTTAAGGCTAGAGGCCCTAAAGCTCCAAAGGGAGGAGATCGAGCTACAAGAAAAGACCCTCCGCGAGGCTCTAGAAGCCGAAGACACGGAGATGGACGAACGAAGAGATAAGAGGCCAAGAACAAGAAATGATGAAGATGAGTCGGGGGACTCGGAATCATACTCGAGGAGAACCCGGTCAAAGGTGGTTTATTCCTCCGATTCTGAAGAGGAGGGACCACACACGGACGACCGCATCCGGAGAATTGAGAAGGCCATGTTTGGAGAGAGAAAGGTCAGCCACGAGCCAGTGGTGACCGAAGACGTCGAACACTTTCGACCGCCTCCCGGAAGGCAGTTCCCGAAGATGAATGAATTTAACGGAAAGGGTGACCCCGAAGATCATTGTGAGAAATACGAATCGCTCATGACTGGGATGGGGCACTGCGATGTGATGCTATGTAAGATGTTCAAAACCTACCTGAAGGGAAATGCATCCATGTGGTACAGGTCGCTAAGACCTAGGTCGATAGGCTCGTATGAGCAAGTGAAGAAAAAATTCTTGAGGCACTACTCACATTTGTGCCGAAGAGAGAAGGATACTGAAGCCCTGATCCACTGCAGGCAGGGGCAGAACGAAGATTTGGGTGATTACTTAGCAAGGTTCAAAGAGGAAGCCGGTATGGTCACCAACTTGGACAAAGTCAAGGCGGCTGGGTTCCTCGCAGCAGGCCTCGACCCTATCAAAGGTAAGAAACTTCGGTCCTCTCTTTATGATATGCCTCCCAAATCTTTAAATGATATATATGTGAGAGGAGAGGCCATTAGAAGAAAATTGGAATCAATTGGGGGGTACAAGGAGAAGAAAAATGATAGGTATGACCGAAGGGATGACCGAAGGGACGACAGAAGAGACGACCGAAGGGGTCGAGGAGATATCAAGAGCAGGTTGAATGATACACGGCCCGACAAAGGGGCCGAACGAAGAAGAGATAGAGATAGCACTGTGTTCACACCGTTAAACACACCTATCTCGAAGATTCTCCACGAGATAAAGGGTAAACCTGGGTTTGTCAGACCACCCAAGTTGAAGACCCCTGAGAATAGAAGAAGCGACAGCAAATATTGTGACTACCATCGGGACAAAGGTCACAACACCGAAGAGTGCTATCATTTGAAGAAGTTAATTGAAAGAATGATCAAAGATGGGGAACTGACCCAATTTGTGGGCGACTTGAGGGACAAACTCGAATCCAAGGAGAAGAGGAAGGATGCTGAAAGTTCGGAGAAATACCGGGGGGAGGTCAGGACAATTTCCGGAGGAACAGTACTTGATCGGGACAGTAAGACAGCAAGGAAAAAGTATGCCAGACAGATCTACAACCTGTACCAGTCGAGTTCAGCCAAGCAACCACTACCTATCTCCTTCACCGAAGATGACTATGAGGATGTGATATGGCCGCACGAAGACCCACTTGTTATAAACCCAGTAATCGGGGAAAACAAGATATGGAAAGTGCTGGTGGACGAAGGGAGCTCAGTCAACATTCTATATCACCGAACATATTGCAAGATGAATTTGGGAGGCGAACAGCTGGAACCATGCCACGAGGCACCTTTATATGGTTTCGGTAATCAGCCTGTGCCGATAGAAGGGACCATCACCTTGTCTGTCATGATGGGGAAAGCGCCATACACTGTGGTGAAGGAAGCAAAGTTCTATGTCGTCCGGGTTGACAGTCCGTACAACGGAATTTTGGGAAGGCCGGCCTTATCTTTGTTCCAGGCCGTGTCCTCTGTCCCTCACCTGAAGTTGAAGTTCCCAACTGAACATGGAATTGGAGAAATGAGAGGCGATCAGAAAGCCGCCAGAATAATCATGTTGGAGGATTTGGAAAAAGACAAAGACATTGAGATGACCGAAGCCGGAAAGAGGAAAAGAAATGAGACCGAAGCTGGAGGCAGCCACCAACTGCTGAACATTGAGTTGGAAAAATTTGGGGCCGACCTGTCAAGCCCGATTGCTGAGCCGGCTGCAGAGACCGAAGAGGTAGAACTGTACGTGGGTCAGTCGGGAAAGATGATCCAAATTGGAAAGAGCATGGAGCCGAAATTGAAAGAAAAAGTCATCAAGGTCATTAGGGAATTCCACGACGTATTCGCATGGAATCCCGAAGATATGCCAGGTTTGGACCCTGCGGTTGCCAAACACTGTTTAAACGTAGCTCCCGAAGCTAAGCCCGTAAGACAAAAGAAGAGGAATTTCGCCATGGAAAGGCAGAAAGTAATCCAAGTTGAAGTCGAAAAATTGCTGGAAGCAAAGTTCATTGAAGAGATAGACTATCCCGACTGGTTGGCAAACGTAGTGGTGGTGAAGAAATCCAACGGCAAGTGGAGGATGTGTGTCGACTACACCGACCTGAATAAGCATTGTCCGAAGGACCACTATCCCTTGCCGAACATTGATCAACTGATAGATGCCACTTCGGGGCATCAAATACTCAGTTTCCTGGATGCATTCTCAGGATACCACCAAATTGCCATGAATGCCGAGGACGTTCCAAAGACAGCATTCATCACACCGAATGGCACTTATGCCTACATAAAGATGCCTTTCGGCTTGAAGAACGCCGGGGCAACATTTCAAAAAATGATCAACAAAGTGTTCAAAGCCCAGATCGGTCGGAACATGGAGTGCTATGTGGATGATATGATAGTTAAGTCCCTTTTCAGGGATCACGCCGAAGATCTGAGGGAATGTTTTGAAACGCTCAGAAGAAACAACATGAGGATCAATCCGAACAAGTGTACGTTTGGGGTGAATAGTGGGAAATTTCTGGGATACATGGTTAGCGCCAGAGGAATTGAAGCCAACCCGGAGAAGATTAAAGCAGTCATTGATATGGAAGCACCGAAGACAATCAGGGACATTCAAAAGCTGACCGGACGGCTAGCTGCCCTGAGGAGGTTCATCTCCCGATCGGCCGAAAAGGCCCTACCATTTTTCGAAGTGCTTCGGGGGTCCAAGAATTTCGAGTGGGGGCCAAATTGCCAGAAAGCATTCGAAGATGTTAAAGAGTACTTAGTGAAAGCCCCACTCTTAATGAGACCCGACGCGAAGGAGACTTTGCAGCTGTACTTGGCTGTGAACGACCGAACACTTGGAGCCGTGTTGGTCAAAGAACATGAAGGGAACCAGCATCCGGTGTTCTATGTCTCTCATATTCTCAAGGATGCAGAAACAAGATATCCGAATGCAGAGAAGTTCGCCTATGGACTGGTAGTGGCCGCAAGAAAGCTAAGGCACTATTTCCAGGGAAGGACTATCAAAGTTGTAACCGATCAGCCGTTAAAGAAAATATTGCAAAGGCCAGAGGCATCGGGCAGAGTAGTTGCTTGGGCGATCGAACTGGGGGAGCATGATTTGGAGTATACACCAAGGACTTCGATCAAAGCCCAAGCTTTGGCGGATTTCATGGTAGAATGCTCTTTTTCGGGGCCGAATGACTTAGCTCCTGAAGAACAAATGATTCAGACACCGGGAAAATGGAAGTTGTTTGTCGATGGATCGGTCGCAAAGGAAAAGTGCGGGGCAGGGCTAATTCTTACAAGCCCAGAAGGATTCGAGATTTGTCAAGCCATCAGGTTCACTTTCCCGTTGACAAACAACGAAGCCGAATATGAAGCACTCTTGGCAGGGCTAGATTTGGCAAGAAATTTGGAAGTTAAGCACATTAGGGCGTTTAGTGATTCAATGTTGGTGGTAAAACAGTTCTCAGGAGAGTATGGGCAAAAAGATCCCCGAACCAAGGCATACGCCCTTAAGGTACGTGAACAATCTTTGCTGTTTGAAACTTTCGAGTTAACTCAAGTAGCTAGAGAAAACAACAGTCGGGCAGACGCCCTATCGAGGTTAGCTTCGGCAGAAACCCAAAACCTAAGCGGGTCCATCTATCTAACCGAAGTAAAGACACCTTCGATAGACAAGAAGCAGTGCATGGAAATTCATCAAGGGGTCAATTGGATGACTCCCATCAGGGCCTTCTTGGAAAAAGGCATCCTACCACTAGACCGAAGGGAAGCACAGAAGGTGAAGTATCGGTCGGGAAACTACACTCTGATCGGGGGCCGTTTGTTCAGACGATCGGTAAGCCAGCCGCTACTTAGGTGTTTAGACAAAGATGAACAACAGCTTGCTTTAGAGACAGTTCATGAAGGGATTTGTGGAGAACATTTGGCAGGACGATCCTTAGCCTTCAAAATCCTTAGGCAGGGATTCTTCTGGCCTAAAATGAAAGAAGACGCAACAGAGTATGCTAAGAAATGCAAGCAATGCCAGCTATTCAGCACAATCCCGAAGCAACCTCCCGAAGAGATGTCTTCAGTCCTTAGCCCGATCCCATTTGCTATGTGGGCGGTCGACATCGTGGGGATCCTACCCACCAGCACTAAACAAGCGAAATACTGTATTGTGGCAATCGACTATATGACAAAGTGGATAGAAGCAAAACCCCTTTCGGCCATTACCGAAGAAGCCGCGAAGAAATTCATGCTAGAACAGGTCATCTTGAGGTTTGGCATACCTATGGTTTGTGTGTCCGATAACGGTACTCAGTTCATTGGGAGCAAGTTCAGAAAATTCCTGGCTCAGTTCGGGATACAACAGAAGTTCAGTTCGGTAGGGCATCCCCAGGGAAATGGGGCGATCGAGGCGGCCAACAAAATCATCTTTGATGGAATCAAGAAAAGGCTGGGGGAAGCTAAAGGACTTTGGGCTGAAGAACTACCATGGGTCCTATGGGCTTACCGAACAACTACGAGGTCTTCAACCGGGGAAACGCCTTTTAAACTCGCCTTCGGAACTGATGCCCTTCTACCTGTCGAAGTTGGCCTGGAGTCTTACCGAACGGAAGTGTTTAACGTGGAGTCAAATGAGTTCGGACTCCGGGCAAATGTGGATTTGCTAGAAGAAGAAAGAGAGGCTGCCCACCAAAGAAACTTAAGGTACCAACTGCAGGCAGCTCAGTATTATGATTCGGGAGTGAAGAAAAGATCCTTCCGAACCGGGGACTTAGTGCTTCGGGAGTTGGCCACTTCCATGCCAGCAAAAACAGGCAAGCTAATGCCCAACTGGGAAGGTCCATACGTGGTAATTGAAGTGGTCCGACCGGGCACCTACAAATTGGCTCATCCGGACGGCAGCCCAATCAAAAACACTTGGCATGCCGCTCGCCTTCGCCGTTTTTACCAGTAAGCTTACTGGACATTTTATTGCTTTTTACTTCAGTATTTTGTCTTATGCAACTTTGTTCTGAATTCCATAAGCTAGCATCAATCTGTAATCAAATCTATGTAAGAGTTGCATGGTTAATGAAAAGATTGTTTTGCTCCACTATCCGTTATTGTTAAGCTAAGTACGCAATGTTAAGCTTAATAGACCCATGTTTGGGGCCGACCGTATAAAACATGCGCCTTTTAACTTATTGGTAGTGTTCAAGTTCATTGTGTTTTAAGCTACAAATACTTGACGAATCCAAATTTGGGGCCGACCGAATAAAATTTGGCCTCTTACAAAATTGCCTTAGTATTCAAGTCGCTTTGACATTAATTAAGGCCGGGAGGAAATATTTTTCAACCAACCGAACGAGACCTTAATCATTTACAAAACCCCTTAAATACTCGGGGGCAGCTAGGTTACGACCAAAAATGCACAAAAAGGCAAGAATTATGCTAAGGCAAAAATGGCCGAAGATGCATAACAACAAAATAAATATGCTAAGGCAAAAGGAAGCCGAAGAGGCATAAAAAAGAAAAATCATGCCAAGGCAAATCAAAGCCAAAGACGCATGAACAGAAACAGAAGCCAAATTAAGGCCGAAGCCGAAGACGCATACAAAAGAATATTATGCAAAGGCAGAAATATATAAAGCAAGCCCGAAGGCAAAGTAAAATATTACAAGCCCGAAGGCACGAATAGTGAGCCCGAAGGCAAAGTTAAATATTACAAGTTCAAAAGTATTGAAAAGCTACGAAAATATTAGAAGGCTTCATCAGCTGGAGGTTCGTCGGAGAGAGACTCATCTTCGCCCGAAGAAACCTCTAAAGGTTGATCAGACCCCTCCCGACCAACCGGATCCGTCATCCCGAGCGAAGGATCTACCAGCTGAGTATGATCGAAGCCCAAAGAATGTGCCTTTAGCACAGCGCCATCATACCCCATTTGGTAGCACCTTTCTTCGGTCAGCTCCAGGGTCTTCTGCAGCTTCCGAACACTCTTTCTTGTAAGTTTGAGCTGCTTATTTCTCCACTCGACGCGCGCCCGGAGAGTGTCCAGCTCCTTCAGCTGCTCCTTGAGAGCCTCATTGTCGGCAGACAGAGACTTGGCTTGACCGGTGACCCTCTCCAGTTCAATGTTGGAGTTCCGAAGGTCCTCTTCAGCCTTGACCGCCCGAACTTCGGTCTGGTTGGCCGCCTCCAGCTTTTTCTGTATGCCCTCCATTCGTTCGGTCACAACGGCCGACCAAGAGACCCCCTGGAAATAAACAAGGAAAAAGAGTTAAACACTGAATACAAGTGAAAGAAATAAATGACACCGAAGGAGAGAAAGCTTACCATGGAGAGCAGAGCCAGCATTTCAGTGCAAGCCTCAAGGTCGTTTGCTTTAGCAAACGTGGGCCTGTCGGCGGGCAGAATGAGACCCCGACAGAGATCAGGGCCTACTACGGTAGACAGTTGGGGGGCAGGGACGATGATCTGATCCGTCTCGATAACTCCCCAAGGAGGAGAGTATACTTTCAGCCCGGCATCTCCCGACCGGCCCCTTTTTCGGGAGTCGGCCGAGGGGGTCTGGACGATACCATCCCCTTGATCTCGCGGAGGAGAAGAAACCAATGGAGTTTCAACCCTCTCCCTCGAATCGGGAACAGATTCCAGCCCTTTGCCGGCCGATTGGGCAGCAGCCTCGGCTTCGGCCGTAGCGGTTATTGAAAGCTGAGATGCCTTCTTGCGCTTGCGCTCGATGATATCCTGCATAGTAGACACTGCACAAAAATACTAGTGTTAAAACATTGGAGACTGGAAAGGAGAATGCAATAATAGAAGCATTCGGATGGAAAAGAATAAGGTAAAGATAAGTGTTACCACTACCCCAAAGGGCGACCAACCAATCATTATCCCGGCCGTCCGATACCGGAACCCTGCCCATGTTGAGTTCACAGAGAAGGCGGTAATCATGCTTGTCCGCCGCCAACATTTCAGGGTACTGCAACCTCGATGGGTCCAGATCCCGCCAACGGCCGTACTTCTCCATCCTCGGGCCCGAAATGAAGGTCCACCTCTCATGGGCCCCCCTGTTGTTAGAATTTGTTTGAGCCCACTCGGCCCTGCCGGTTCGACGGGCTATGGTGTAGAAGCCGTTGCTTTTGGAGTTCCTCCGAAGCTCGTAATGATGCCAGAACAAGGTCGTCCTTGGGGTCATCCTCAGAGCCAAGCATCGGGCTTGAAAGGCGTTTATATGGAAAAAGCTGTTCGGATCCAGCTGCCCTATGGCGATCCCCACTTGCTTCAGCAATTTCTTCAGTATTGGAAGCATCGGCAGCCGAAAGCCACATTTGAAGGCCATCTCGGATATGCCGGTAGCCACGCTTCCGCCGAAGAGAGGTGGAATCTCAGGGTTATGCCAAATGCGGTCTCTCTTCCTAGGTGTGAAGAAGTACCAGACCTTCTTTTCTACTTGGTATTTGGAGTGGAATTCTTCTATTTTTTCCTCGGTCAGGTGTGACCGGAAATTCGCAGCCGGATATGTCTCCACGTCACTAAACGGCGAAACATCCGAAGGACCAGCGCCTTCGGTCGACCGATCCATGTCCCTGCATTCGGAAATGAAGAGACATTAGCTTTGTACTCGGACAAAGAAGATGAAAACAAAAAGGGGAGAAGCCGAGTACAGTGAGCCAGGATCGGTCGGAGGGTCCTAAAGTTTAAGGGTTAGCAAACTACGGGTCGTCTAAAAGTTACAAATGATCGGGACAGACCGAAGGAAGCTCTCAAGTTGTGAATCTTGAAGGGCATTTCAACCCTGACAACTTCCCAGCAAATATCAAGTTTCAAGTGAAAGGTTCGTATCAGGGCAACACAGCGGAAATCAAAAAGAAAAGACAGGCCTATATACTACCTAAAACGACAAGAGTAAATTGTACAGGTAACTTCACATATGTACATCTAGATACATACATGAATGTATGGAAGCACAGAACAATTACAATAAAGAAGCAAGAGGGAAAATGTCACTTACTGGTTTGAAGGTTCTTGATAAGACTGAGTTCTTGAGGATAGATTGCTTGGATGTAGACGTCAACCGGAGTTGGAGAAGAAAAGACGACCGGCGGCGAATTGACGTTTCCAATCGTCGTTAGCAAAGAGCTCTAAGAAATAAAGATTTTGGTTTTGGTTTCGTTTAAACTGGTGAGCGTAAAAGTGAAAATGAATGGGTTTAGAGGGATTATATACGGAGGTGTGGCGTTTGGACAAAGCCGTTTCGTATTCAACGGTGGGGATTGAAGCGCGAATCTCGAGATCAGACAGTTGTCATCCATAAAGGGACACGGCTCCCCAGGAGGCGTCTCGGCTTTGTCCATCGCCATTCTTATCCGAAGGACACGTACGAAGACAGACTTCCGAAGATGGGCTTGGGCTTTAGCCTTCGTCCTGAGGATAATTCCGAACGAAGCCTAGGGACATGTTAGCCCAACTTCTTACCGGGCTGGACCGAAAGCCCAATAAGGATAATTGGTTTGGAGAGGCTTCAGACTGACGATAGCCCGTATCATTCGGCCCCGCTATGCGTAACGGTCCATTCGGTTGCGTTCCTGGGAACGTGGGAACGTTGGACACGTTCTCCATTTCGTCCCACTCCCCGATAACTGCCAAGATAGAGAATTAAAAGGGTTAACAGAGGTTTGATATCATTCATTCAATTACTTACACACAATTTAGACAATACAAACACTCTGCGTTTACCTTTACTCATCAAAGAACCAATTAACTTATTCTCACACCGGAGGTGAATCGGGGGGCCACACCCTCGCATTCTTCTTCAATTGCAGGTCCGACCGAACGGATACACCGACGGAAATTGGTTGTAACAGCTAGGTACCCTAAATGGTATCCAAAAAATGCTCTCAAATGATGTGGCATTGATGAGTTGGATTTATGAAGGATTTTAATTGGTGAGATATTTATGGCCTGGCGGGCGCATTGTAATTATAACCATTCACACGTGTAATTTGAGAAAAAATTTGGGTACCAATTTGGGGTACCTAACATTTTCCTATTCAAAATATATAAGTAAGGTTTTAGTAGGGCTGGTAATTTCGGGTTTCGGGTCGGGTTGGGGTCGGGTCAACAGTGGGTTTCGGGTACAGGTACTCAACCCGAACCCGACACGAATGGGTTTCGGGTAACCCGACCCGAAAATAATTATATACATTAAAAAATATATTTATATTAAAAATATATTAAAAAATATATTAAATATATATATATATATATATTAAAAATAATTATATATATATATGTATATCCGGGTCAGTTTCGGGTTATCCGAACCCAACCCGATTTTTTCGGGTCAGTTTTGGGTCAACCCGAAACCGATCCGAACCCGAAAAATGCAAACCCGAACCCGACCCATGCGGGTTGGGTTCGTGTCGGGTTCGTGTCGTGGGTCCAAAATTATCAGCCCTAGGTTTTAGGGAGAACTTCTAAAATTAGGACCAAAAAATCATTCAAAATCAGATTCTAAATATTTTTTTAACTTATTTTCAGGAAATAATTGCAAAAAAACATTTTAGTCGTCATTAAATAATTTTCAAAATCAATACTGTATTTGAATCTTTAATTAAATATTGAAAAGGATTTATTGTTAAACCTCGATAAATGAATACGTGAAAAATTTTATTCATTAATCGAGATTATTCATTTATGAAGATCAAAAATCGGGACCGAAAAAAATTATTTATTTGATGAGATTATTTGTTTATCGAATATTCATTTATCGAGGTTCTACTGTATATACAATTTTCAAAAAAATTCACTGAGATTCAAAAAATTTATGAGATTCAAATTCTAGAAATTAATCATAACTTTTTTTTATAGAAATAAATTGTTATTTGTAATTGATTTTTTGAAAGCACGAGAGAAATATAAAAATATTTATAATTTTTTCAATTTCAAAGTGGTTCACTCGGTTCTTCTTTCAAGAGAATTAATTCTCTCTTGAAACTTAACATATATATATGTATGTATGTTTTTTTTTCCCAATAGCAACTTATGGAGGAAGATATTGGAGAAGTGGTCCAGAAAGGAGCTTGTAGAAACCCTAGGTTGCATGCTTTAACCCTAACTCTGACAGAACTAAGTATTATTTAATTAACTAAAGCTCTCATCGCCATATTATTGTTAGATATTTTTTCATAAATTAGATGAGAACTTTTCATACATAAATATGAATTATATAAATAAAAACATGAAAGTAATTTTATGAATAAAAATATAACATACGTCATTCGAAAACATATTTGAAATCTATATTTTCGGATATTTTATACACTCATCTAAAAATAGTATACTCCACAATGTACTAGAATCTTGAAATTGCAGTGTATTTTCTTGCAAGATATGAAGGCTCGAACATGTAAAATGTAACTAAATTAGGTACCAAATTTTGTTACAAAATGACATGGCATTAACTACTTGTCATTTTGAAATGTTTTAATTGGTTGGCCCTGGCGGGCCCATTATAATTATAGCCAATCAAATCAATGCCATGTCATTTGGTAATAATTTTTGGTACCCAATTTGATACCACTAGCATTTTTCTAAAATATATTAATGAGTACGATATTTATGTGATAGAATCTTCGAGAAAGCAGTTTAATTGAGCTTTATATAGCGCACTGATTCCGTTTATCTAGGTTACAGTATTTGATTTTTCAGAATTAAGGTCCCTTTTTCAAAATTAAATAATTTATTCTAAATATATATATATATATATATATATATATATATATATATATATATATATATGTTTTTTATATCTAAAAAAAGTAACTTATTTTTATAAAATAACGAAAGCTAAACTTCATATAAACATTTATTTCTACAAAAAAAGTATATAAATACATATTTTTTTTCGAAAATAAATACTTGTTTGGGACTTATAAATGCAGCCAAACGGGACCTAAGTCTTAAGTTAGTTTCCAAAATTGTGTCCCACATTTGACTAGTTTCAATACATGTACGTTTGGACCACACATTAAATTGTATTTTTATTTTTATATCCTTCTGTAATTTAATAGGTTAACGATTCCAATTAATTAGCTACTTCTGCACGACTGTTTTAGAAGAGTTGTCTATTTGACTATTATTTGTTTGCATCAAAATAGCTATTGTACTATTAGTACTATTTCTTATTGAGTTAACAAAAGAGTGAATATGTTTAAATTTATGAAATGAGCATGCACACAAAATTTTCCAAACTCGTCCAAACCATCCAATCCAAATTGTCCAAATCAGAATTTATGGTTTCGTAGCGATTCGGGTTGGTAACGGTTTCGATTTTTTTAAAAACCAAAAAATAATGGTTGGGTTCGGTTTGTCTTATCAAACTGACCAATATAACCCATTCCACCCGAATATATAACAAAATATATTAATTATTTTTTATTATTATTTAAGAAATATTTGAGAATTTAAGAAGTTACACTGCTAAGTCACAAAGCATGTTTGAGAATTGTTTTGTTCTCATGTCACATCATGTGGTCTGCTGGTTTGCTAATTTACTATCGAGTGTAACTATTGGTACAACTTATTAATTACATGCCAAGTGTGCATTTCATATCTGATTTTTAATTACGTATGACTTTGAATGGTCATGTATGATTATATTTTATGAGATTTTGTACGTTATTTCGCTGATTCGTAAGATTTTGTAACTTAATTACCAGATTTTGATGATATTTTGTGATGTCAGTCAATTGATACATTGTACATTTATGTCGATTAATTTTTTGCAAAGTTTAAAATTTTTTAAGTGGGTTAAAATCCAACCCATCCAAACCAAACCGTTATAATTTGGACGATTTTATTTAGTAATAATGGTAACAATTATGGTAACGGGTTGTTAAATTCCAAAACCATAAAATATGGGTTGGGTGGTTTAGTCCTTTCAACCCGACCATTGCTCGCACCTAGTAACATGGTTTCACGAACATGTACATATCTATTATACACTCAGAATTATTCTTCTAAATTATTACCGTAATTAAGAAGAATAATTAGAATGATCTAAATTAGTTTTATATCCTAATTATAGAGTAGCTCAGATATTAGTTAAACACAGTAAATTAGGTGAAAATGTATCATAGAGCATTTACTAATTCATCTTGTACAATTGGGGTTTGGATCTTGCTACACAGAGTGTAATGCTTAGTCGTCGCACGTGGAGTAAATTTGAAAATTTGGTTCAATTTAGAAGACAAAATATTATTACTAATGGCACTAACAAATCATGGTCTCTTGGAGGTCTGTAATAGACTTTTGGATTACTCAAGTTGTTGCTTTCGATTTTGGATCGGTGTAATCTCGGATTTAGAATGGCCGGGACTCAATTCGAAGTCGTAAAAGACTTGAGATTTGATCCGAATTAATTATCACACAGGGGTGAAGTCGAAACTTACAAGTTCTAACAATCAAGCAAAGCTAATCCTGTTTATGTATACATGAATAGATGATATATTCTCCTCCTTTACTTTAAACGGACATGTCATACCACAGATACTGCAGTTGCTAAGCAGCTAGCATTCGAACTACCCGATTCAGTAAAACACACAAGTACTGCATCTGGTACAACATACAATTATCATTAATACCATGGTTCTCAAAATAGTAAAGTGAAATATATTAACAGACGGAAAGATGTGATCTGATATATATAAATATATTTAATGAAAATGTACGTTTGAAACTTCTTCATGCGACCAATTCTGAAATGATGCAATACTTCTTGCAGTACTGATTAGTCTGTCGTCGTGGCTATAATCAAATATAGAGTAAATTACACAGTGGTTGCCGTATTTTACATCGATTTTCAAAAAAGTGGCCGGTCTTTCAGTTTCTCAAATTAGTGGCCAACCTTTCACTCCACCTTTCAAAAAAGTGGCCAATAGTAGACTAATTATCTCTAAAGTGGCCATTTTTTTAAAACGCGAAGTGAAATGTTGGCCACTAATTTGAGAAATTGAAAGACTGACCACTATTTTGAAAGATAAAGTGAAAGGTTGGGCACTAATTTGAGAAACTGAAAAACTGGCCACTTTTTTTAAAATCGGTGTAAAGTATAGCCACTATTCTGTAATTTACTCTCAAATATATTACCGTCAGTGTGTGGTATATGAAGGATGAAAGAAGATCCGGATTTTCAGAAAAGAAAACATCTGATCTTCAAGTTCTTCCAAACTTGTGTTTGCTAGATATATACATGATTTCCACTTTGGGTCATTAACATACTGATGCAATCCTAATTGCAAAGTTCATATGAAGAACAGGACCGTTTCAGAATAATGAATACATAGTACTAGTTAGTATAGTTACCCTAAACATGTATATTAAACTTAAGAACATGTGGTATGTATCAGTTAGGGGTGTGGTATATGTATTTATTATGCGCGAGTATTTAGATTCAAACCTAACTACAAAGTTCTTTAATTTTATCACATATAAACATACGAAGAATACCGTTTCTGAATATATAGTGAATACATAGTTCTAGATAGTTACCCTAGCCGCCGCCTGTCTCCAGTTTGTTCATAAGCTGGCTGTTTACCCCAATTCTTCTAACCAAAGAGAAGTTAAGAACAAACAAAAGAACTTGCTATGAACTGATATATATTCGATTACTAGTTAATTACCTCAAATTCATGACTTGTCATCATGGATTTGTTCATAATCAAAAATCAATAATGACCTAGCTTCGACAAGCTTCTTCAAACTTCGATTATTGTTAGAAACAAGTATGAGAAATATCCCATTTTTTGATCTTGTTCATCAACTTCAACATTCATCACTTCAAGTAGTAAAGACTAGTTGTACATACAAGTTTCAATCAAGTGAAGTCTTGGCTCTACCGTAGAGGTTTGTTCAGCTTTCTCCTTAACTTTGTACATGATTTGTAACGAAATCTGATGTTTCAATCTTTTTCTTCTCTCTGATTGCAGTGATGGCTTTGCTTTGATTAGCACGCTGTTTTTCGAACTCTCTAAATTTGTACAAGTACTTTTCAGTAGCCTCAGCATGGTCATCAAGCCCTAGTGAACCAAGAGCCCAACAGATGTCATCTCCATTAACTGTTTTTCGGTTTTCCTTGTGACACTTGTCAGATGCCTCAACAGTAACAAAACTTATGAACTCAGATGCGCATTCTTGTATTGTTTCTTTAGCTTCTTTTGAAATCTTGGCATTTGCTGGCAGAATTTTCTTCATTATCCGACCAACATTTGCAATTGGAAGCAATTTGTCATGCTCATCAACCATTTCTCTATTACTTCAGATCTACTTAGTTGATCTTCTTAGGAACATGTTGCTAGATTTGTGCTTAAATAATGAAGCTGACCCAAGTTTTTAGTCAAGTGAGAACTAAAAGTGTACTTTTTTATTATCTTACTTTAAATAATTAAATTTTCAGTGCAATAAATTTCACACAAAATCAACTCCCAAATTCATTTTTAAAGAAAATCAATGCGAAATCAATCAATACAATCGATTTGTAAAATACTTCTAGTAATAGCAAATCGGCGTGGTTTGGTTAAAGGTGAAATCATATTTCAAAAAACTGCCGCATAAAATATAATCGAATTTATTAACCGTAGAAGGTTAAAATAGTTTAACCGTAAAAGTTAAAAATGTGATTTATATTCTTTACCGATAATTAATACTCACTCTGTCCCTCAAGTTTCTTTACGTTGCCTTTTTGCACGGATAACAAGGAATATTGTTAAAATAAATGAATTAGTAGGTGTAATAGTGATTTTATTGTTAAAATAAGTGAAGTAGTGGATGTAGTAGTGATTTTATTGTTAAAATAAGTTAAGTAGTGGTTGTAATAGTGTAAAGTGTTGAAAAAGTGGATTGAAGTAGTGGATGTAATAATGTATTTTATTGTTAAAAGTTATTATTTATGATATGTAAAGAAATGAGAGGTACGTCCCAAAATAGAAACGGTAAAGAAATGAGAGGGACGGAGGGAGTACTAGTTGAAAATCCGTGCGAATTACGGGCATAAAATAATTTATTTAGGTGAAGTTCCGTCGATTAAAGTCAAAATATTGAAAGCTAGTTTTGGTTTTTATGGTTTTCGATCTTTTTATTTTAATTAATAAATAATAAAATAACATTATTATTAATTTTAATTAGTTGATCGCTTTTTCTAATTAAAACACATTAATTTAGTTAATATTTTACATTTTATAAAAATATAAAAATATCAATTATACCATATTTTTCAATCATTAATATTTATTTTCTAATTAAAACATGATACCTTTTAATTTAAAACATAATTTTGCAATCATTAATATATACCAAAAAAATATCACACCTTATTTTGCAATCATTAATAAAATATATTTAAAATTTGTACGTATATAGTAAATCATCATGAGTATAATTGTTTGTTTTTTGCCTCAGCGGTTCAACAATACAACACATATTGATCGTTATATTTTAAGTAAATAATTAAGAATTGTTGAATCTAATAATAAGAAATATCAATGTTCGAATCACATCAACATTATATTTGAATTAAAATTTTATAATATATTAAATTGTATTAAAATAGGAAAAACTGTTAGTCACAGAGGCATGCCTGTATACATCTAATAACAAGCCTAATTGTTTGTAATGCTTTGCATTACTTACATGACCTCATAACTGAGGGAACCTCTAGTTGTAGAGTTTCTGTTTGTATTCTACTTGCAGTAGGCATCAAATCCTAGTTGTGTAACTGTACTTATAGAGTCTAGAATAATGCTTGAAAGAAGTTCCAAGGTTCATGCCTCAAGCAAGAAGATAAAGACTGTCAAATAATCACAGTTGGGATTTGAAGAAATGAAGAATTTGCCTAAGTACCAATTCGAGAAGTATATTTGTCTATTCGATAAGTCCAGTATTCGAGAAGTCAGGGATTCGATATCTCAAGACACTATTCGATATCTCTGAATGCAGTGTTCGATATCTCATTTGATATCTCAGAGATTCGATATGTCTATGTACTATATTCGAGAACTCAAGAAGTCAACAAGTCAATGTGGTATTCGAGTTCTCAAGGAGTCAACAAGTCAAAGTTCCATTCGATATCTCAAGGACTCAGAAAACTATTCGATATCTCAATAATTCGACAAGTCAAGTGTTCTATTCGACAACTCAAGGAATCCTGAAGAAAAGAGCTATTCGAGAAGTAATTCGATATGTCAATATAACAGTATTCGAGAACTCAGAGTTATCGATCAAGCCAATTCTAGTTCTCGAATCAACTACTTAGTCACTTCTCGAATACATTCTTGGAGACAAAATACTGAAGAAATTGTACAAGTCAGAAACCTGCAACAAGCCAATGCACTTTATGGACCACAATCTGTAACGTGTTCTGGAAAGCCTACAAGGAAGCTTGGAGAGATATAGAAGAGACAAGAGGCTAAAGAAGTGGATCTGAACAGGCTTTGCAAAGTCAAATCTGTAACCGTTTGGACACTTACTCAAAAAGGATAGACAGACTAGAAAGTAATTTGTTCAGTTACCTTATTTGTAGTAAGTAGGGTGTATCCATGTTCTATAAGGATACAGCCTCACTTCCTTAGTCAACTAACTTTGTAACTTTAAGAGTCAAGTTTTTCATACACTAAGCTGTATCTCTCTGAGAAAAACGAAGCTGAGAATACTATCATTTGTATTCACAGATTGTAGCAACCTTTATCTAATAATACATTAGATTAAAGTGATATTGTGTTTTGTGTTATTCTTTATTCGCACCTTCAATCTTGCACACACAAACACTCTTGCTACATAGACTCGAAGAAGAATAGTTCAAGAATCCATTCACCCCCCCCTCTGTATTCTTTTATCGTATTCAATACTCAACAAGTGGTATCAGAGAGGGCTGTTTATTCAAAAACAGAAAAACGATCATGAGTTCGAATACACCAAAGACTACAGGAACGGTGAAGGTCCCTAAGTTTGACAAAGAGAATTACAACCTCTGGAAGATAAAGATGATGTTGTTCATCAAAGCCTCTCATCCTTTGTATCCTGAGATTCTCAAGAATGGTCCTTTTGTTCCACAACAAGAGATACCAGAGAAGACTGTTGGAACCACAACTATCCCAAGATCTTATGAGGCCAAGGATCCATCAAAATGGACAGAATCAGAAAGGGAGAAGGTTGCTCTTGACAGCCACCTCATGTTGCTTATCATTGATTCCATGGACATGTCAATGTTTGCAAACATTGCATCATGTACATCTGCCAAAGAAATGTGGGATCACATTGAGGTGTTGTGTGAAGGAACTGATAAGGTTAAGGAAAACAAGAAACAGATACTGGTCACACAGTATGAAGCTTTCATGGCACAGTCCAAGGAAAGCATTACTGAGATGTTTGAGAGATTTCACAAGCTAGTTACTGAGTTGCAGATGAATGGCAAGGTTTACAGTACCAAGGAGTTAAACATGAAGTTTCTGCTATCCTCACTAAACCATCTAGAGCAAAGGGTCATTTCTCTAAGGGAAAGAGATTTGAACAAAGTTACATATGATGTGCTCTATGGAGTTTTAAAAACTCATGAGCTTGAGTTGCTTCAGAAAAGGGCTATCCAAGCCAATCAAGGCAGAATGGTAAACACATCATGTGCCTTGATTGTCAACAAATCTATTCAAGACCTAGAAGCATCCACAAGACAGTTAAGGATAGAGGAGGTAGTAGAAGAGGAAGAAACTGAACCTGAGGTAAGTGAACCTGTTGAGGAGAAGGAGGAAGAAGAGTTTTACACTCTTGAAGAACTAGATGGGATGGAAAACACTTCATATGCTTTCATGGCCAGAAAAGGAATCAACCCTTCAAACCCAAAATCCAAAACCATTCATTCAACAAAAGCAAGGCAATTGTGAAACCAAACAAGAATAAGTTTAAAACCAGCCATGTGGATAGGTCATCTGTAAGGTGTTATAGATGCAATGACCTAGGGCATTTTGCCAGTGAATGCAAGAAGCCTAAAAAGAAGGATAGAGACTATCTTGAGCTTGAAGCTAAGTATGAGGCCCTTCTGAAAAAGCAGACACAAGGTAAGGCCTACGTAGCTGAAGGGAAGTGTTGGGATGATTCTGACAGTGATGGAGAGGAGCAAGAATTCTGCAATTATGCCTTGATGGCCAATTCCAAGGATGACACATCTCCATCAGACCTTCAGGGCAAAGAAAGTGAAAAGAAGGTCATGTGGATTTTGGACAGTGGATGCTCAAATCATATGACTGGTGATATGGCCCTGCTATCACAGTATGAGGAAAAGGCTGGCCCAATGGTTGCTTTTGGAGATGACATCATGGGTAACACATTGGGATATGGCAAGTTGAAAGTTGGTAATGTCATCATTGAAGATGTAGCACTAGTCAAGGGGCTCAAGCATAATCTGCTAAGTGTTGGTCAGTTTACTAATAGGGGATTCAAAGGTGGATT
Organism: Kitagawia praeruptora; assembly: GCA_037693485.1. NCBI lineage: Eukaryota > Viridiplantae > Streptophyta > Magnoliopsida > Apiales > Apiaceae > Kitagawia > Kitagawia praeruptora. The sequence continues at coordinate 45,811,210 of CM075354.1, forward strand.
TTGACAAAGATGAATGTTTGATCACTCACAAGAAGACTGGTGATTTTGCTCTATCTGGAGTAAGGAAGGGAAGCCTGTTTGTAGCTAATATGGATTCTGCAAACAAGGACAAAATTTGTTGATTTTACTCAAAAGCATCAAATAAAGATTGTTGGCTGTGGCACAAGAAACTATCACACCTGAACTTCAAAGCCATTAATTCTCTAGTCAAAAGAGAGTTAGTGAGAGGCATGCCCACACTTGAATTCTGTCAAGAAGGAGTGTGTGAGGCTTGTCAAAAAGGAAAGATGAAAAGATCAAGCCACAAGACAAAGACAGTGACATCTATAACCAAGCCTCTACAACTCATTCATATGGATTTGTTTGGGCCTGTCAATATTATGTCACTAGGAAGAAAGAAGTATGCCTTGGTGATGGTTGATGATTTTACAAGGTATACATGGGTGGAATTTCTGGCATCAAAAGATGAGGCTCCACAAGTAATCATTGAGCATATAAAGAAAGTTGACAAGGAAGCAAAGGCCAACAATGCAAGTGTGATTGCACTGAGAAGTGATAATGGAACAGAGTTCAGAAATGCCATACTTGAAGCATTTTGTAAAGAGAATGGTATTTCTCAGCAATTCTCAGCTCCAAGGACTCCACAGCAAAATGGAGTTGTTGAGAGGAAGAATAGAACTCTAATTGAGGCTGCTAGAACAATGTTACTTGATGCAAAAATGCCTACATGTTTTTGGGCTGAGGCTGTGAGCACTGCATGCTATATTCAAAACAGAACCCTCATCAACAAAAATACTGGAAAGACACCTTATAATTTGATGACTGGAAAGAAGCCCACTCTAAAGTATGTTCATACTTTTGGAAGCAAATGCTTTGTATTGAAGGATAATTCTGAATATGTTGGAAAATTTGATGCAAAAGCATTTGAAGGAATTTTTCTTGGCTACTCTATGGAAAGAATTGTATACAAGGTTTATGTCATCAGTCAAAAGAAAGTTATGGAAATCACAGATGTGACATTTGATAACAGCAAACTACCTGGACTAGAAGAAGCCAATGATGAAGATAAAGATCCATTGAAGTTTGATAATCTAGATGATTCTGATGAAGAGACTGAAACTGAAGTTGAAACTCGAGTTCAACAAAATCAAGTGAATGATGATACAAGAGAAGAATTTGTGCCAATCAATAGTGAAGGAACAAGCATCCAAGACACACCTGTGAGAAGTGGCAACTTCACAGGGGGAGGAAATGAGAATGACCATGATGTGGATGATGAAGCAACATCAAGAATGAGAAATCAGGCTGAGCACTCAAGGAAATGGGATAGATCACACACTGCAGAGCAAATCATTGGAGATCCTAATGCAGGAGTAAGGACTAGGAGAGCAACTCAGAATGAGTGCCTCTATGGCTATTTTCTATCACAAGTTGAGCCTAAGAAACTTGATGATGCACTGTTGGATCCAGATTGGATTATTGCTATGCAAGAGGAGCTGAATCAATTTGAAAGGAACAAAGTATGGGAACTTATGCCTGCACCAAAGAATAGAACCATTGTTGGAACAAAATGGGTTCTAAAGAATAAGATGGATGAAGATGGTGTAATTATAAGAAACAAAGCAAGGTTGGTTGCAAAAGGATACTCTCAACAGGAAGGCATTGATTATGATGAGACATTTGCTCTTGTTGCTAGATTGGAAGCCATCAGAATATTCTTGGCATTTGCTGCTCACTCAAACTTTAAAGTGTATCAAATGGATGTCAAGAGTGCATTTCTGAATGGAGAGTTTGAAGAAGAAGTTTATGTGCAACAACCACCTGGTTTTGAGGATCCACACTTCCCAGAATTTGTCTACAGATTGCTTAAGGCACTGTATGGACTTAAGCAGGCTCCAAGAGCATGGTATGATACTTTATCATAATTTCTTCTTGAGAATCAATTCACTAGAGGCACACTGGACAAGACATTGTTTTACAAGAAGCATGGTGATGATCTCATCTTAGTTCAGATCTATGTTGATGATATCATTTTTGGTTCTACAAATGAGAAGCTGTGTGAGAAATTTTCTAAACTCATGCAGAGCAGATATGAGATGAGTATGATGGGAGAGTTGACATTCTTTCTTGGGTTGCAAGTCAGTCAAAGGAAGGATGGTATCTTTATCAGTCAGACCAAGTATATCAAGGATTTATTGAAGAAGTTTGACTTGGAAGATTGCTCACCTACAAAGACACCCATGGCCACTGCCACTAAATTGGATAAAGATGTTAAAGGCAAGAAGGTAGATATCTCAGTCTACAGAGGCATGGTTGGTTCTCTACTCTATCTCACTGCAAGTAGGCCAAACATCATGTTTACTACATGCTTGTGTGCAAGGTTTCAATCAAATCCGAAAGAATCACATTTGGTTGCTATAAAAAGGATCTTTAGATATCTTAAGGGCACTCCAAACTTGGGACTATGGTATCCTAAGGACAAAGGGTTTAATCTGGTTGGTTATTCTGATGCTGATTATGCTGGATGCAGAGTGGATAGAAAAAGCACCTCAGGAAGCTGCCAGTTTCTTGGACAAAGGTTAGTCTCTTGGTATAGCAAGAAACAACAATCTGTGTCAACTTCTATAGCTGAGGCTGAATACATAGCTGCTGGAAATTGCTGTGCTCAAGTGCTTTGGATTAGAAATCAACTTAGAGATTATGGACTTGTGTTGGAAAGAATTCCAATCATGTGTTACAACACAAGTGCAATCTCTATAGTTGCCAATCCTGTCAATCATTCTAGAACAAAGCACATTGACATCAGATATCATTTCATTAGAGAACATGCAACTAATGGAACCATTGAGTTGCATTATGTCTCTACAAATAAACAACTAGCTGACATATTCACTAAGCCACTAGATGAAGCCACCTTCACAAGGTTGGTTAGTGAGATTGGAATGCTGAATTCTTCAGATTCTAGCTAAGTGAATATATCATCTAGATTGTTGCAGCAGTAAACACTTACTTTATCTAAATTTTCAATATTTTTGGAGTAAGTGTTGGCTGAAATATGATTTATAAATATTTCAAATCTGTTGCATATGTTGGAAAATCATATTTTTGCTAACTTGAAATTTCTATGAAATTTTGAGAAAATCACTATTTAATTTGCTAGAATATTCTTCAATGAATATGGTTGGTCAATTTTGAAAGATAGTGAAAATCAATTTTTATTAGTGATGGGTATAGTTCGATAAGTCAAACTTCTCGAATGATTCACTATTCGACATCTCAAACAAGTCTCATTAGAGTACTCTTGAGTTCTCGAATAGAGTCTTTTAGAGTTCTCGAATAGAGGTTTCCTTGACTTCTCGAATATAGTGTTTTAGTTCTCGATTGACTGAGTTCTCGAATACTATATTTGAGTTCTCGAATCATTTGAAAAGGCTGAATTCTCGCTGAATTTTAACCGATTTTGGACTTTTGTCTAAAAGTTTAATTCACTCATAAAAACACATTTTATTTAATTTAGAATTATTTCTGAGTTAGATAACTGCCAGCTGTGAGTTACTATCTGCTTGAGTTATCGATTAAGCCTTTCTTGACTTCTCGAATAGTTGTTTTCTACTTCTCGAATGCCTGACTTGTCGATACAAAACATACTTCTAATCAACAATTCAAGTAATTCATACTTATACAATTCTACATCTATTCGATTCATTTCATTCGATTTCTCAAGCATCTACACTCTCTAAACCTCTGAAACCCTAACTGCGAAAAGCCAAATTTCTTCTTCAATCCTCAATTTCTTTCTTCTCCTCCATACAAATGGCAACAATAAAGTTCAACACCAACTTCATTGCCCTAACTAGTGATGTGGAAGCACCCAACGCCAATTTCAAGTGCTTTGTGAAATGGATGGCTGAGTCATACATCAAGGATGCACTCTCTGCCAACCCAACTCTATATCTAGATATCCTGGAACAGTTTTGGGGCACTGCTACTGTGGAGGTTGTAGCCCTGGAAAACGCAATCACTTCATATATCATCTACTGCAAGATTCAGGATCAGGAAATCACTATCACTACTGAAGACATGAATCAAGCACTGGGCCTACAACAAGAGTCATTTGACAGACTGGCCACGAATGCAGAGTTAGAGGAATTCTTTGAGTTCATCAACTACTCAGATGGGATCAATCTTGGCAAGCTGAACAGAAAGAATCTGAGAAAGGAGTGGAGCTATGTGTTTGCAACTCTTCTTCAAGTCTTCACTGCCAGGAAATCAAGCTTTGATCAAATCAGTGCACCTGTGTAGCAAATTGGCTATGCATTGGCCTATGGAAAGAAGATAGATGTTGGCCAAATCATCCTACAAGAACTATATGGGAGACTTGGTAAGAACACAACCAAGAGAGGTACTGATATTTTCTTCCCTCGCTTCATTCAATCTGTACTTAATTTTAAAAATGCTTAATTGATTGAATTACCTGGGATAGATAAAAATAGAATAGGCTATCCTAAATCCATGACCAAACTCATTTTTGGTAATTTGGAGACTAGGAATGATGTGGATGTAAGACTTAACATAACTCCCCATATGGAGAGTTTTTTTAGAACTTACCCCCACAACATGCCAACATTTGAAGCAAAATCTCAGTTAGCTAAGCCCAAGCAAGTAGAACAAAATGTTAACCCAGGGCTTGCTAACCAACCCTCTCAACCAAACACTTTACCACACACTGAGCCAACTACATCATCCTCTCAAAAGGGTGATGTTAGTAAAAAGAAGAGAAAGGAAGTAATGTCTGCACCCTTGAATATCTTATCTGAAGCAGCATTAGCTGTTGAACTAGGTCTAGAAAGTGAGGAACCAGAGTCACCCTTACTAAGGCCAAAGAAGAAGAAGAAAACTAAGACCACCTCTTCAGTCACACAAATGGCTGAAGTTGTAAGATCAGGGGCAAACAACTCACTAGATGTATCCTCTCAACAGGGTGCATCTATAGAATCAAGCATCCTCCCCAATGCACCTTCTTGTATTGAGTCAGCACATGGGAGTGATAAGGATGGCACTACACTGAGTGGAGAGCACATCACACTTGAAACTCCCTCTATCTCTCAGGGGGAGTTGCCAAAATCTACTCTACAACACACTCCTCTTCCAGAATCTAACAATGAAATTTCTTTGGAGCCTGTAATTCAAGAAATTGAAGAGCAAGGCATTGATCACCAAGAATCCTTTTCTCTTGGTGAGCCAATGGACTCAAGTGACTTAGTGCATGACACTTTGCTCACCACCTAGGATCCACATTTAGATGGTGAGGGAATGCATGCTGGGGCATATCCTAATGACATCATCACAAACACAGAGGCTTCACTAGTTTTTACTAGAGACTCTGTGCATGTGTCAACTGCTGGTGTAACTCATCCCACTTCTGTGGAGACACCAGTAGTAGAGTCAATCCATCCGGTTACAGAAGTTGCATCTGTAACTGAGGAGTCTAGTTTACCTAGCTCTAGCTCTGACTTTATGTCACAATGGCTGAAGCCTGTGCAACATGACAGTGCTTCAGGATCAGGGTCTGTTCCACACAAATTGACGATTGAAGCACTTCAAAGCTTAATTGTGGATCAGATTCCTGAGTTTGTAAAAATAGCTCAGAACCTTGTCACCTCCAACATCTCTAATCCAGACTATGAGGCCATCCTACTATGCCATAGAGATGATGTGGAGATGCAGAAGGCCAAGATTATTGATGATGCTGAGAGAGATGGCAATGCAGATGCCTGGCTGCAAGGAAAGAATGATGTAACTCTCAGTGAAGCACTTCAATATCTTAGAGAGGAATACATCACTTCACTGGGCTCCAATGCAAAATCCCTGTCTCCTGGTGAAGTGTATGAAGCTGTCAATGATTCCTACAAGGGTTTCCTCAAGGCTGCACACTATCTTGGCAAGAGAGTCAAAACTGAAGTCAACAGGGTATGTGACAAGACAGCCACTTCAGTAGCAGAAGTAAAGAGGGCCTTTGATGCTAAATTTCCTCAATTAGACAGTGTGGTCAAAGATCTCAAACACTGCAACACCACCTGCACCAAGATGGACAATGGCCTAGCCCTCCTCACAGATACAGTCAAAGGCCTAGGCACAAGATTTCAAAATCTATTGGACCAGACTACAGAGGCCAATGCCATGCTCAGAACACTGTTCAAAAATCAGTATGGGGGACAAGTTGGTCACTGAAGTCCCTGTGCATGAAATGTCCAAGTCTGAAGTGAAAAGACTGCAAGATCAATCTGTTAGGTCCAAATGTGTTGTAGAGGGGGGGTGAATACAACTTTTCGATTATGAGAAGCAATAAATACGATGCAATAAATGAACACACAGATTCAAGGAATATATTTCTTTATATATAACTTGAAAAGGTTGCTACAACATTCATTACAAAGTATAACAGAAGTTCAGAGAGAAGTGAATGATTCTAAGCTCTGTGAATATACTCTCTCTCTTTTTCTTGTGTTTTTCTCAATATTGCTCACTAACTAAAAACATTACACAAGTGCTTCTATTTATACTACATGTAATCTATGTCCTGTAGTCTTCAAAGACTAAGATGTACGTGGCCCAATGTTGTCCACATAAATCTTGCCTTATCTTGAAAGCTTGGAAATCTGCCAATCAGAAGATGCCATGTGTCATGTTGAAGCTGCACTCTAAGTAGAACTTCTACTTGAGAATTTCTACTTAGCCATCTCGAAATTTCTAAGTCGAACTTCTACTTAGAAATATTCTACTTGGCCATCCAGAACATTTGGTACTTAGAAAATATTCTGGTCTTCAACTTGAAACTTCAATGCACATCGTGAGCTTGTGATATCTTCATATCTTCTTTATTCTTCAGCAAGCTCTTGAACATGGATCTTTATTACTGACATAAACTTGCTATCAATGTCCTGACACTTGATGCACTGGTCTGGTTCATAAGTGACTAGTCTTGATAGTGTTTCTGCTTCTTGAATAAATTACCATATTCACTTAGTAACTTGGCTTTCCAATATTTGCTTTCCTTCTTGTTCACTTGAAATCAATTGGTCTTGTTGATACTGATAGTTATGATCTTGATTCTCGATTTCTCAAATCACTGAGGCCTGAACAACTTTGACTTGAACTTCTCTCAATGATTTCTTCTTGGCTTGATCATAGTTAACATGTTCAATTGTATCAATTACCTTGTCTTCATTTAGTGTTGATTTCTTGTGACTTCTTGTTCTTGATTGTCTTCTGGTTAAGTATCTTTTCTTTTAATTGAGTTACATTAGTTATAGTGTTACAAGTTTATACACTCTGCCTTTCAATCTCCCCCAATTTGATTGTCTAACAATGACATTCAAATTAATGAAGGATAACTCAACTAAACAAGAGACGAGAAAAGATAATTAACATTACAGTCTTGAAAAATATACAATTGAAAAGTATTTGAAAACAATACAAAGAACTTAAACTAGAAACAGAATTCGAACCTCGAATTAAAGATCATTTGAATGATTCCTATCACCTGGATTATTTCATATCTTTTAGTCAAACTTATATCACCTTATTGGATTCATTCTAAGATGAATTTTCCTCAAGTGAGTTAAAGCAACCGAAAGACATGAAGTTTTTCCAACTTCAAGTTCACACCACTCTGACCTTTAACCCTAATTCCGTTTCCTTTTCCTAGCTTCAGCAGCTTGATCTTTTTCTTCTTTCTGCCTTCTGCGCTTCTCCTCCTGCTGCTTTTGTTTCTTATATACTGGATCATGAAGTTGCGTCCACCTAGTATTCAACAAACTTACTGCTTCCATCTCTAGAGGGTTCCTGGGTTCTGGGTAAGGATGTTTGAAAAGCCTTCTGAGTTTGTCCACCTCCTGAGTAGTCCTGATCTTTGGAATGTCCTCAAATATCTTCATTATAAGCCGAGGTTTCCTATGAGTTTTATCAGCTTTAAACTGACAATAGATCATTTTGGGATAGCCTTTGACACGGTTAGTATTATGGACACTAGCCGCATCTCGCTCCAATCGCTTCTTTTCCACTACTACATCAGACAGGTAACTCACGAGTCTCTGCTTTTCTGTCACATACTTAACTTCCACATCTTCCCATTTGAACACATATAACACTTTCTCCAGAAATGCAGCATCTTGAGTCTGCAGCAACCATTGTTTACTCATATGCAAGAATGTTTGATTCTGGTCTGCATCTATGAATACTAAGGCATCAGCTGTATTATCAACAAAAGAGTGTATCCAGTATACACTGTCTCTTCCTGGAACACCAACTGCCTCCCTTATCTCTCCTTGTTCCAGTTCTCCAGTAGGAAGATTCAGAGCTTCATCTACATTCTTCATAGCTTGAAGAATATTCCATTTCTTCTCCATTAGCTCTGGTTCAATCTTCACATTATCAAGAGGGTTTGGAGCAATGACATCACACTTCCACACCTCATTGCTCTTCTTGAGTATGACGCTTTCAATGATCTTCACTGATTTATCTTTAAGCTCAGAAGCGAATCCCTTACTCATCATTTGCCTACAGACGGCCTTAAGAGATTCCACTGAAAGTTCCATTAAGTCCTTTTCCTCCAAGCTCACCCTCTTCATTTTACTGTCAACCACTATCCGGACAACATTTGGATATGCTAAGAATTCTGGACCCTTGTCCTCTGCTAGCTGCATTAAGTGATCCCTATACAGAATGCTTAGATTCTCAGAATGAGAGTATTGAATTTTTGTTGCTAGCAAGAACAACTCTGATGCAGATCTTCTCGTCATGAATTGGTCATCCACATACATGAAAGACATTGGGACTCCTTCTGTGAAAGACAAAATAACCTGCCACTCCTTTTGCGTTGAATTGTATCCAACCCTGACTTTAGAAATTAATCTCTTTAAAGCACTTATGTAGTCAGCAGCCATTGGATTCTGCAAATTTAGGTTGTAGAACAGATCATCTGCCTCCTTGTTATGATCTCCTTTTGTACATGGTCCCATCAATATCTTCCTTGCGTCATCCCACTTCTGCCCTATCCTTCTATTGTCCAGATCAATTTGAGGATCAGCTAGCCTTGCAAGCTCATAATCGTACTGCTTCCCTTGTAGCTCCACTTTCTTTTCTAGAAATACAGCACGTTCTTGCATTGCCTTCATTTTAAAGAACTCAGCTTGTTCCAAGGCTAACTTTTGAGATTTAAGGGTTTCCTCATCAACAGTAATTTCTTCAGGCAATCCGAAAGACATTCCAGCACCTCCACCTTGATCCTTCAATGATCTCTTTATAGCATGTTTCAAAGGTGCGTCTTCCATATCGGAATCTGAGTCAAGTACCTCCTGTACTTTTTCTTGATGACTCAGATCAACGAATGGCTCATCTTGCTCAATCGCTATGGCCTTACCCTTTTTCCTTCTCAGAGCCTCTTCATCAATAGACGGCTCAATTTCTACTTCTTTTACAAGATCAGCTTGTTCTGGAATTTCTTCGATTTGAACTCCCTGCTGTCTCGTCTCCTTTATACTCTCCCCCTTAGGTGAGTTATCCTGAACTCCACCCTGGTCTCCAGATCCACCAGCTGCGTAAGAATCTTCAAAACCAGAACCATAGGGTCCTGCTCCACTAGCACCACCTGTACCAGCATCGGGGGGAGGTTGTTGCGGCGCGAAACACTCTGGGGGCACAAAACTTCTGATTGCGAACATAACTCTACTGATCTCCACAGCCAGAGTATCCATTGTAAGCTCCATTGCTCCCATCCTGTCATTCAGAGTGTTTCCCAAGACACCAGCAGCATGGCCCAAGTCATTTACCTTGTTTGTCAAATCATTAAAAGCTGTAGCTTGACTTGCCATTCGTGCTGCGTAGTCGTCAAGAGCCCTTTGATTGTTTCCAACGTTCATCCCTAACTGCCCCATTGACTGCCCAAACTGCTTCATTTGATTTTCCATAGAAGACATACGAGTTTCAAGATTTTCAGTATTAAGGGACGGTGTTTGGTTTAGGTGACCTCGCTCTAATACTCGTTCTGTTGGTATTTGGCGCTCGGTTTCGGGCCTTAAAAATGAAGGTCCCTCTCTCCCTAACCTCTCACACACACTCCCTGTCTCACGCTCGTGTATATCTTCAATAAATGATCCAAAATATGAAGCAGTACCTGCAGAAACTGGATAAGCAATATAATTTGCAGTTATGGGATCAAATGCTGTTTGTTCCTGAGTTGGAATCTCAGGCTGAGAGGTTACAAAGTGTTCTTGTACGACATCAGAACCGATCCTCTTTGTAGCATCAGTACGTACCGGTGAAGGTACGGCTGAAGCTTTTAAAGCTTCATGTCCTCTTGAAGCAACAGTATCTTCAAGAGGTACATAATCATCATCAAAATCCCTATGTGCAGATTGTTCAAGGGGTGAACCACTCTCGTGAGGTGGAGTGGTTGCGTGTGACACTCTAGGGTTTGACTGAGGTTTAGAAGTAGCAGCATGAGAAATTTTGGGTTTCTTTCGAATAAGTTGCTGCTCTTCGGGTTCACTCTCCTCATCATATCCTACATTTATTTGTGCTGGCTGTTTGGATTCCGGTGACTGGGATGATATAGAATTAGAAATATAGCTCTCACCCTGGGATAGATCCTGCGGGCTAGCAGTCTCTTGGGTCTGGGAATCAGAAACATAGGAAGAGGAATGAGTAGAATGTCGAGAGAGATTACCTGATTCATTACCTTGTTCGTCTCCGCTTTGTTCATCAGGAATCTCTTCAAATGCCTCAGCATGAGCAGACCGATTCTGAGCATGTGATGAAACTTGCGAGAATTCCATCAAAGTGGTAACTCCCTCATCATATGTAAGCCACTGTTGTAAGGTATCAGGAATAGACATCGGTTTTCCATGATGTTTATTCTGATTTTCAACTGTTGAAAGTGACTTAGTGCCCATCCCTAGTGGTGCAGATGTTTGACTTCTGGCAAAACTCTGTCTAACTGCAAGAGCATCCTTCGGTATTAAATGATTAATCAGCATCTGTAAGAACCGAGGAAACCAGCAGACAACATCTGTTGTGTTGAGGTCTCTACTTGCAGGAGATCCCATCACAGCCACTATCTCAGAGAGAACTATTCGTCCATAATTTATATCCAGCTCTCTTGCTAGGGCAATTCCGAGGTTTTGCATGGGAATGGAAATTTGATGGTAATCGCTTTCTCGTGCCCGAAAACATCTTGTGATGGCCTCGAAAAAGTAATTCCATTCCACATGAAGAAATTGTTTTTGGATGTTTCCAGTGATTGATAAGTGGATTTTATATCCACTTGGAACATTCTATATCGGCTTAAATTGATTGTCTTGGACTCAAGTTTGTTGTATTTTTGATGTGTTTTGTGTAGTTGTGCAGGGTTGTAGCTATCGGTTAGTGTGGTGTTTCTAAACGATATTATAATTGCTTGGTCAAGGAGGCACTTGGGGCTATAAATACACACCTTGGGGCACATCAAATTCATCATCTACACATCCTACACACTGATTTCGTTCAGAGCACAAGGAAGAGAAGCCAAGGCGAGGATCGTGACGACAAGAAGATCTAGATTTAGTTTTTCTTGTATTCCTTTGTGGAGGCGTATCTTTTGGATGCTTGTTACTTTCACGGATTTGTTCACTAAACCTTATTCTATTATTGTTTTATCCATCTTCTTTATCTTGTTATTTACCATGTTTTCATCAAATCCCATGGTGACGAAAGGTTTAATTATGAACTAATCGTTGTCATGGGATCCTAGTGGATTTATCTATGTAGCTTAGTAGTTTGCATGCCTTAAAGATTTATGTGTGGTGAATTCTTGATATCCTCGTATGGTTAATCTTAATGCTTTTAGATGCGTAGCTAACATCTAAATTGAATTGTTAATCTCTTGCTAAACGAGAGTAGATCTTGAGATTTAGAACTTGCCATGCTAGCATAGGATAGGTTGATGTTAAGCATCATGATTTGTGGCATGAATAGAGATATTATGCTACCCTATGTGATCTAAGTGGATAACTTGTGCTTCAACCTTTATGTTTTCAAATTCTATAGAGATATAGGGTCTAAACATAATAGGTGCCTATTCATCTTCTATCTCTTTTGTGGATGTATGCATAGATTGGTACTAGTATACCGAGAGGTAACTTTTACTCTTTTCGTGTTATTCGATCAGATATCAAAACCATCGCATGTTTTAATTAAAGGCTGCAACTCTAAGTGAAGTAGATGATGAAACTAGGATTCCATGTTTTATTCTCATATTAGTAATTCGACTTTAATCTCTTTAATTAGTTAATCTTTAGTTTGATAATTAATTTAGTAGTTAATATAAATCCAATTTGTTATTTGTCTTAGCAGTGGATAAAAACCATACATTGGTGCATAGGTACATTAATTGAATTGAACACCATTCTAGATCTCTGTGGGAACGAACTTGATTTTATCATATATTACTTGTGACAACGTGCGCTTGCGTGATTTTGTAAACAAGTTTTTGGCGCCGCTGCCGGGGATCATCGGTGTTTTATTTTAGTTTATGTGCTTGTCATCAGTGGTCGTTAGCGTTCACTGACTCGGATTCTTATTTAGTTTGTTGTTTCGTGGTGTTTGCAGGTACTTAGGTTTGTATGCAAACACGTTTGCAAACTCGTTTACAAAGACTGGCAGAAGACGGTCGTGTAGAGAATTTAGAGAATAAGGAAGAGGAATCTGAAACTACAGTAGCAATGGCAGATGCAGCAGCAGCAGTTAAGGCTTTGAAGGAGTATTCTCAGCCGAAGATCAATGATATCCAGTCTAGCATTATCAGGCCAGCTATTGCAGCGAACAATTTTGAGATCAAGCCGGGCACAATTCAGATGGTGCAGAATTCAGTCCAGTTTGGGGGAGCTCCTACGGAGGATCCTAACATGCATATTCGGGACTTTATCGAGATCTGTGATACTTTCAAGTTTAATGGTGTTTCAGATGATGCTATCAAGTTGAGGCTTTTCCCATTCTCTCTAAAGGATAAGGCTAAGGGCTGGTTACACTCTCTACCACCTGGTTCCATTACTACATGGGAGGATCTTGCTCAGAAGTTTCTTACTAAATTCTTCCCTATGGCGAAAACTGCAGCATTGAGGAATCAGCTAGCCCAATTTCAGCAGCAAACTGGAGAATCTCTGTGTGAGGCTTGGGAACGTTATAAGGAGATGCTAAGGAGATGCCCACATCATGGGATGCCAAACTGGATGGTAATCAATTGTTTTTACAATGGGCTGGGAGCACAATCTAGGCCAATGGTAGACGCAGCATCAGGAGGAGCCTTATGGGCTAAGAGCTACGAGGAAGCTTACGATCTAATTGAGATGATGGCTGCTAATGAATATCAAAATCCAACTCAAAGACTACCACAAGGCAAGGTTGCAGGAATTCTGGGAGTTGACACAGTTACAGCTCTAGCAGCCCAGCTAGAGGCGCTTAATATGAAATTAGATTTAATGACAAAGCATGGGGTGCCTCAGGTTGCGAGAGTATGTGAACTATGTGCTGGCGCTCATGAGACGAGTCAATGCGCCATCTCCAGTGAATCAGTGCAGTTTGTGAGCAATTTTCAAAGGCAACAGCAACCAGCTCCAAATTATCAACATCCACATCAGTCTTATAACCAGTTTCAGGGTCATCAGTACGGAGTTGAGCCATTTAATTCTTCAGGTTTACAGCAACTGTATGCTCCAAGGCAACAGTTTCAACCTCCTGGTTTTCAGCAGCAACAGTTTCATACTGGTTCTAGCCATCAGTCGAATGAAAAATCCGAATTAGAAGAGTTGAGATTAATGTGCAAGAGTCAGGCAGCAACTCTCAAGAGTCAGGAAGCATCTCTCAAGACATTGGAGAGTCATATAGGACAAATTGCAAGTGCCTTGGTAAATATGCAACAAGGAACTCTTCCAAGTGATACAATGGGTAATCCAGGCAAGAGGGAGGTCCATGAGCAGGTGAAAGCTGTGACTTTGAGATCCGGAAAAGTCACGAGTGATCCTAAATCAGCAACTGAAGAAGAGGAAGATGTTCAGAATCAGCATGATGAAAAATCTGCAGTGCCAGAAATTGAGAAATCTGATTTAGTGGCTGATCAGCTAGATGGTGAGAAGAGCAAGAAACCTGTTGAAAAGTTTACTCCGGAGCAATCTTCAATGAATAATCAGATCTATCCTCCTCCACCATTTCCTGGACGTTTGAGGAAAAGTCAAGAGAAACAGTTTCAGAAATTTATGGAGGTCTTCAAGAAACTGTCCATTAACATTCCTTTTGTTGAAGCATTGGAGCAGATGCCAAGATATGCTAAGTTCATGAAGGATATTTTGTCACGGAAGAGAAGGCTGGAAGATTTTGAAACAGTGGCATTGACGGAGGAGTGTAGTGCTGTTCTGCAACAGAAGTTGCCACCTAAACTGAAAGATCCGGGAAGTTTCACTATTCCATGTACTATTGGCAACCTTTCATTCGGCAAATGTTTATGTGATTTGGGAGCTAGCATTAATCTCATGCCCTTGTCTGTTTTCAAGCAATTTGGTCTACCGGAGCCGAAGCCGACTAACATCTCTTTGCAGTTGGCTGATAGGACGATCACTTATCCGAGGGGTATAGTAGAGGATGTTTTGGTAAAAGTTGATAAGTTCATCTTCCCAGCTGATTTTGTGATCTTGGATTTTGAAGAAGATAAGAAGATTCCCATAATCTTGGGAAGACCGTTCTTGGCTACAGGAAAGACTTTGATTGATGTGCAAAAAGGAGAGCTTACAATGAGGGTGCAAGATCAGAGTGTCACCTTTAATGTGTTCAAGGCTATGAAATTTCCAACAGAGGATGAAGAGTGTTTCAGTGTGGAAACGGTTGATACGGGTCAGAGAAAGAAGTTGGATCAATTATTGAGCGAAAATTCGAATATGAGCATGCTAAAACATCACATCACTAATTCCATTGACAGTTCTTCAGTTCGAGATCTCTCGAATGTCAAGCTTGGAAAACTTCCATCCCATTTGAAATATGTCCTTCTGAATGATGAGTTGGTGATTTTTAAAGTGTGTTCAGATAATGTGTTAAGAAGGTGGATCATGGATGATGAGGTAGAGGAGTGTTCTTCTCAATCAACTGTGAAGCAAAAGCACCTTAGAGGCGTGAAGAAGAAAAAGAAAAAGTTGAATGGAGGAAGAGGCAAAGTGAAGTATGATTTAGAGAAGATGTGGGAAGATAGCAAGAAGGTTGTTAGACAATGGGTGAATGGTCCTTCTGCTAAGGACAAGTCGAATGCAATCTTCGAGCCACCATGATTTGAATCATATTTGTCCGGCTAAATGACGTTAACGACAGCGCTTCGTGGGAGGCAACCCATGTGTTTCGGTATTTTTAGGTATGTTTTCTGCTATCCCTTGTATTTACTTCCATTCAATGCGGACATTGAATCTTTCGAGTTTGGGGGATGCGTAGTTTATGTGTAGTATTTATGTGTTCATGTAGGATATCATGCTTTGCATATTAGTAGTAGTAATCATGCATTTTATGTTCGTATTATCTACGTTTGTTTCATATAGGACATTTTGTTATTGTTTGTTTATTACCATGTGAGTTCATATTAGTTGCATTTTCATGGCATGCATTTTTCATGATCCCTTAAAATGAGCTGATTCTGATTGATAGGTAGATGTTGATTTGGGTGTGATGATGATGAGTAGAGGGCTGATTTATAGTTCCTAGGTAATTGACTTGCATGTTTCGGAAACAAAATTATTACACAGTCTCATTGGGGTGCTTTTGGGCTAGGTTAGGGTCATGCCTGTTGGATGTTTTGAGATTTAATCACTTGTTTATATTTAGAATTTTCGTTATTCCCTTTATAGCATAGAAACATTAAAGTCTAAGTTTGGGGGAAAACAGGAATTTCATGCTAGTTGTTAATAATTGTTAAATAATGGCTAGGTGTCAAATGGCTAGTAGCCGGCTCATATTTATATGAGTAGTCTAGGGTTGGAAATGAGAAAGGCTCATTCCAGATCTTCAAAAAAAAAAAGAAAAAAAGAAAAAAAAAAAAGAAAAAAAAAAGAAAAAAAAAAGAAAAAAAAAAGAGTCCAATTTTTATTTGTTTGTTATATGCAAAATTAACCAGAGTGAGCTCTTTAATACTCGAGTAATTAAGTCTGAGGGGACTTAGTCCTAGTAACCTAAAGCCTTTGTGGTTTGGGATTGCTGACCTAACACTCGCTACATGGGTATTATTGTATAAGCCTTTTGGGGTCTCATTCATTGCACGGTTAAATAAGCATGCGTATTGTATATAGTATTATGTGTCATAGTAATAAAGCATGAGTTTCTGTCTACCTTGGATAAGGGTGGAGGTGTTCCTAGGTTATGGAGTGTCTACAGTCTATTCTAGTTATAAACCTGTGATTGTCTTGACGGAAAGCATGTATGATTTTTGACCTAGTTCTGGGGGTATTTCTGATGAGCATTGCACACACGCACGTTTCTGTTCATGTATTGTTAGTATACGGGGACTTAGTCGAGCTCTGCTTGGATTTGTTGCATTCGTTGAGATATTTGCTTGTTGGTTGGTTTTGGTGAGTTTGAAGGGGATCTTTGCATTTTTTTCATATTAGTTGCATTCATGCATTTGCATTGCATTAGGTTAAATGGATTTTGTGGGTACATTCACTATAGGCCCTCACGAGACCTTACTCGTCCACTAGGGCTACCTAGGGGTTTAAAGGGCTTGTTGCATATGCCAAATGCAACCGTGATCACCTACGGAAGTGGTACTAGTTAGTTAGTTAGTTAGTTAGTTGTAATTGTATATGCTTGAGGACAAGCATCGATTTAAGTTTGGGGGTGTGATAAGTGGATTTTATATCCACTTGGAACATTCTATATCGGCTTAAATTGATTGTCTTGGACTCAAGTTTGTTGTATTTTTGATGTGTTTTGTGTAGTTGTGCAGGGTTGTAGCTATCGGTTAGTGTGGTGTTTCTAAACGATATTATAATTGCTTGGTCAAGGAGGCACTTGGGGCTATAAATATACACCTTGGGGCACATCAAATTCATCATCTACACATCCTACACACTGATTTCGTTCAGAGCACAAGGAAGAGAAGCCAAGGCGAGGATCGTGACGACAAGAAGATCTAGATTTAGTTTTTCTTGTATTCCTTTGTGGAGGCGTATCTTTTGGATGCTTGTTACTTTCACGGATTTGTTCACTAAACCTTATTCTATTATTGTTTTATCCATCTTCTTTATCTTGTTATTTACCATGTTTTCATCAAATCCCATGGTGACGAAAGGTTTAATTATGAACTAATCGTTGTCATGGGATCCTAGTGGATTTATCTATGTAGCTTAGTAGTTTGCATGCCTTAAAGATTTATGTGTGGTGAATTCTTGATATCCTCGTATGGTTAATCTTAATGCTTTTAGATGCGTAGCTAACATCTAAATTGAATTGTTAATCTCTTGCTAAACGAGAGTAGATCTTGAGATTTAGAACTTGCCATGCTAGCATAGGATAGGTTGATGTTAAGCATCATGATTTGTGGCATGAATAGAGATATTATGCTACCCTATGTGATCTAAGTGGATAACTTGTGCTTCAACCTTTATGTTTTCAAATTCTATAGAGATATAGGGTCTAAACATAATAGGTGCCTATTCATCTTCTATCTCTTTTGTGGATGTATGCATAGATTGGTACTAGTATACCGAGAGGTAACTTTTACTCTTTTCGTGTTATTCGATCAGATATCAAAACCATCGCATGTTTTAATTAAAGGCTGCAACTCTAAGTGAAGTAGATGATGAAACTAGGATTCCATGTTTTATTCTCATATTAGTAATTCGACTTTAATCTCTTTAATTAGTTAATCTTTAGTTTGATAATTAATTTAGTAGTTAATATAAATCCAATTTGTTATTTGTCTTAGCAGTGGATAAAAACCATACATTGGTGCATAGGTACATTAATTGAATTGAACACCATTCTAGATCTCTGTGGGAACGAACTTGATTTTATCATATATTACTTGTGACAACGTGCGCTTGCGTGATTTTGTAAACAGTGATCCGGCCAGTCGGAGGATAACACCCTATTTCTTCAAAGAAACTGAGGCGTTCTGCAGTTGTGGGTTCTGGATCATAAGCATCTTTAATGGGGAATCCAAGAACCTTGTTGACAATTGATTCAGTAACCTCATATTCCTGACCCGCTAAGGTAAACCTGAAACCAAAGGGGGTTGATTTGCTCCCAAAAGAAACCGCACTAGTCCATAATTGCTGTAAAGCATCATGTACTAGTGTAGGTTTAGCAGTAAAAGCATCGCTAGCTTTGGAATACAAATTGAGAAATCGTATCCAAGACTTAAAGCGCGGGAGTTGATCACCAATTTCCGTAAAAATATTATAAAAATTGTTTTTGGCAAGTGAAAATTGGTGAGCCATTTTAATTAAAAGTTTTTCTTTTAAAAGATGTGAATTTTAATTTTAATTTTCGAAAAACAATTAATTAAAGAATTAACCGTTATATCCCTTTTAATTTATCAAGAACACAAAAGTCCCTTTTTTTTTTGAGAAATTAAACTACGGGCTCCAATAAACAGTCAATGGAAGGCAAATTTCAAACCACTAATTAAATCTGCTTTAACAGTGAAGTGTTTGTGTGAAATCGTGTATGAACAGATCTGTGAACTTTTGTGTGTATATACGTGTGTATATATCTCAAGAAAGATGAACCGTGACACAAACACACAAGAACAGAGATTAATGGTAACACACAAGTGATAGCAGTCTAAAAATGGGCATTAATTCGTGGTCTGTATGAGATTAATCACAAAAATCACGAATCAGTGGTTGTAACTATGAAATCGCCTGTATGTATATGGTGCGGCTGTAAAACTCAATTAGGTAAAAGTGAAATAATAGATCGAGTTAGAGATGTATATATAGACATTAATGTGAAATGACTAAAGTGTCCCTGTTAAAAATTATGAAAACTCTAAGTACATACAGGGAGAACTCAAGACGAAATTCTATCTCGAAGTCTAAGTCGAAGTCTATCTCGAAGTCTATCTCGAACTTTTTTAAGTCGAACTTCGAGATAGAGTTCGAGATAGATGTTAACTCGAAAAACTTTACCATTTAACTATAAAGACCATGTAAACAGCACAAACCACCAACATTACTTAGGGAAACCTATCTCGAAATTTAAGTAGAAATTCGAGATAGACTTCGAGTTAGGAGTTAACTCGAAAAATCCCCTTAAAACCAACTGAGAGCTCTATCTCGAACATCAAGTCGAAATTCGAGTTGAGTTTCGAGATAGAGACTAACTCGAAATTATTGACTAACTCGAATTATTTTCTCAGATCATTTCAAAATATCCCCAATAATGGAAACCACATCTCAATTTCGAGATGGAGTTCGAGATAGAATTTATCTCGAATATTTTGAAGATAATAAATAAATAGGCACACTGGTAACTCTAAGTCGAACTCTAAGTCGAATTTCGAGTTGAATTTCGAGATAGAGGCTAACTCGAAATTCTTCCCAGACTTAGAATTTTCAAAAACTTCACTCTGGAAGCTCAAATCGAAATTCAACTAGAATTTCAAGATGAGTTTCGAGATAGGAACTAACTCGAAATTTTGAAGATACTTAGAATAATTTGACAATTTTTCTTTGAAAAACTCAACAATTAATTTTGTCAAATTAATATAAATATCAATTCAAGGATTTTAATATATGACATAATTAAAACATTCCTTGATAATTCTAAGGCCTCTAATTACATGAAAAACACAGGTAAATTCATCTAAAAATCATGCAATATTTAGAATATTATGAATTTAACTCCCCCTATGATCATGCAATCTAACAAGCATAAATTCAAAGATTTGTGCTATAAAAGACACTTAAAACACACTGAATTCATGCAAAATCACACTATATGCACCCTATAATAATCATTAATTAGGCATTTTAAAGTCTAAACACATAATGATTAAATAGCTTGCATATACAAACATAACCATGGATTTTACAGATAGAAGGCTTTACTAACTTGAGTTAAGCATTCCCAATTCACCAACCAACCTATTGAATGTTACTTCATCAAGAGGTTTGGTGAATATATCTGCAATTTGTTGCATTGTGGGCACAAAATGTAGCTCCACAGTCCCCTCCTCGACATGTTCTCTTATGAAGTGATACCTGATGTCGATGTGCTTGGTTCTTGAGTGATCTACAGGATTGTTGGTTATGGCAATGGCACTTGTGTTGTCACACATAATTGGAATTTTCTTGTGCTCCATGCCATAATCCTTCAATTGGTTCCTCATCCACAGTATTTGAGCTACACAGCTTCCAGCAGCAATGTACTCAGCTTCAGCAGTAGAAGTAGATACTGTATGTTGCTTTTTACTTTGCCAGGACACCAATCTTCTGCCAAGAAATTGACAAGCACCAGATGTGCTTTTCCTATCAATCCTGCAACCTGCATAGTCTGAATCCGTATAGCCAATTAGATTAAAACCTGTATCTCTTGGGTACCAAATTCCTAGATTTGGTGTGCCCTTGAGATACCTAAAAATTCTTTTGACGGCTATGAGATGTGATTCTCTAGGATCCGCTTGGAATCTTGCACATAAACAAGTCGCGAACATTATATCGGGTCTACTTGCAGTTAAATAGAGAAGTGAGCCAATCATAGCTCGATAGCTTGTGATGTCAACTGATTTACCTGATTTGTCTTCATCAAGCTTCGTGGCTGTTGCCATGGGAGTCTTAGCTGCTGATGCATCTTCTAGATTATACTTCTTGAGTAAATCTCTGACGTACTTGGATTGACAGATAAAGATACCATCTTTTCTCTGACTGATCTGTAATCCAAGGAAGAAAGACAGCTCTCCCATCATGCTCATCTCGTATTTGTCTTGCATTAGCTTAGCAAATTTCTCGCACAAGCGCTCATTCGATGACCCGAAGATAATATCGTCCACATAGACTTGAACAAGTATTAAATCATTCTTCACATTCTTATAGAACAATGTTTTGTCAATTACTCCCCTAGTAAAACCACTTTCAATTAAGAATACGGATAGGGTTTCATACCAACATCTTGGGGATTGCCTGAGGCCATAGACAGATTTGAAGAGAAGATACACAAAATCTACAAGTTCTGGATCAATGAAGCCAGGCGGCTGTTCCAGATACACTTCTTCTTCTAACTCTCCGTTCAGGAAGGCACTTTTCACATCCATCTGGAAAACCTTGAAGTTCTTATGTGCTGCAAATGCCAAAAACATCCTGACTGCCTCAAGTCTTTCAACTGGTGCATAGGTCTCATCATAATCAATTCCTTCTCGCTGAGAATAACCTTTTGCAACCAAACGAGCCTTGTTTCGTGTTACAAGTCCGTTTTCATCCATTTTATTTCTGAATACCCACCTTGCTCCAATTACTGATTTGTTCTTTGGTCGGGGTACCAGTTTCCAAACTTTCTGCCTTTCAAACTGATTGAGTTCCTCTTGCATGGCAATCACCCAATCAGCATCACCAAGAGCTTCTTCTATTTCTTTAGGTTCAAGCTTGGATAAGAACCCAGAATATAAGCAAATATTAGCCAGGTCAGCTCTTGCATTTCTTCTAGTAGACACACCAGCATCTGGATCACCAATAATTAATTCAAACGGATGGTCTCTATTCCATACCCGTTCTCTTGGAAATTGTCTTGATGATTCAGCATGACTTTCTGAGTTGTGGTGCTGACTACTTTGATTACTTTCACTAACTCCCCCTGAGTTAGTGCCAGCTCCTACAGAACTAGAGTCAACTCGACTCGAGCCTTGAACAGTAGTCCTTGAGCTGCTATTTACTCCCCCTGAGTTGTTGCCGGTTCGTGCTGAAGAAGTCTCTCCTGATCTTGTAGAATTAGCTTGTTCACTAGACTCAGGTTCTTCACGTACACTTGGAACATTTAATGGGACAACCAACTCAGGTTCATCTTCAAGATCTTCTAAGTCCAGATTCTGAAATTTTAGGGACTCGGGTTCACTAGAATCTCTTGAAATTGATGAGAGTTTGGTATCGTCGAATCTGACGTTGTAGCTTTCAGTCACTTTTCGATCATTTACTAAGAACACCCTATAAGCTGCTACCACATCTGTGGAGTAACCAACAAAGATTCCTTCACGAGCTTTTGCTGCAAACTTGCCTAGATTTTCATCATCTATAAGTACATAGAATTTTGCTCCGAAGACATGAAAGTATTTGATTGTTGGTCTTCTTCCGTTCATTAGCTCACATGGTGTCTTTTCTTTATCTTTTATGATCAAGGATCGATTTTGAGTGTAACACACGGTACTCACTGCTTCTGCCCAGAAATACAGAGGAAGTTTCGAATCATACAACAAAGTTCTTGCTGCTTCAACCAATGTTCTATTCTTCCTTTCAACTACTCCATTTTGTTGTGGAGTTCTCGGGGCTGAATACTGACGACGTATTCCCTTAGATACACGGAAGTCATTTAGCACTGCGTTTTTGAATTCAGTGCCATTGTCTGATCTAATCGTCTTCACAGTAAGTGTTGAAACATTCTCAATTTGAGTGATGTGATCAATGATTAGGAAAGGTACTTCGTCTTTCGTCATTGCGAACAATACCCATGTATACTTGGAGAAGTCATCCACGATTACCAATGCATATCTTTTCCTAGACAACGATAGGACATTCACTGGGCCAAACAAATCCATATGAAGAAGTTGCAGAGGCTCAGTGATACTAGAAATTTCTTTGCTTTTATGCGATGCTCGTTTCGACTTTCCCATTTCACAGGCTTCACAGAGTCCTTTCAGAGCGAACTCCATTTGAGGTAGATCTCTCACCAATTCTCGCCTCGCGAGAGCATTCATCGTTTTGAAGTTTAAGTGAGATAACTTTTTGTGCCATAACCAGCTTTCATCATCCGAAGCTTTGCTGTAGAAACAGGTGACTTCATTCTGATTTGCTGAATCCATGTCTGCAACAAAAAGATCTGCCTTTCGAACTCCTCTCAAAGCCAGTGAGCCTTCCTTGATGTGAGTGATTGATACACCTTTCTTGTTAAAGACAATTTCGTAACCTTTGTCACAGAATTGACTGATACTCAACAAATTATGCTTTAATCCCTCAACATAGGAAATATCTTCAATGATGACATTGCCAGTTTTCAGTTTGCCATATCCCTTTGTCACACCTATGCTGTCATCTCCAAAGGTAACATAAGGGCCAGCTTTCATAACCAACTCTGTAAGCAGGGACTTGTTTCCTGTCATATGCCTCGATGCTCCACTATCCAGCACCCATATGACTTTATTTCTCTTTTGCTTAATGCCCTGCAATGACAGATTGATTAGACTTTCTTCGGAACCCAACTTTGATTGGGCCCGGCTTTTCGATAAGATTTAGAATCAACAGATTTAACAACAGGAGATGCACTTTTATTAACATTACTAGAGCTTTCGACTTTCTCCTTTCCTTTCTCAGACTTGACATATTTATCAGTCCTAGGAGAAGGTTTGTCACTCCTAACTTTAGGAGGACTGACAGTCTTAGCTCTCACATGCTTTTTCTTGATGTTTGAACTAGCAGCAGTATTTAAGCATGACTGGCTAGATGCATTCATTAAATTCACAAAAGTTTGCATGACATTAAAAGTGCAAGGCATACAATTAGGTTGACCACACTGTGCATGGTTCGGATGCAGATTATTCATTGTATGTGTGACAGGCATGGCATGTGCAGCAGGAACATTTATGTTAGCTTTACATGCATAAGAAAGATGTTCAGTAGATTTGCAGTGATAACATGCTTTCTTTATTCGTTCAGCCTTAACCTCTTTGATGCCTTTCTTCCCTTGTTGTTTAACAGCCTTAGCTCCTATTCCTAGTCTAGATTCATCAATAGGGAAATTGATTTTAACTTGTTTGATAGGAGTTATAGGTTGTGCTTTCTGGCGATCTTCCATCTCAATCTCATATCTAGCTATCAATTCAGTCTCTTCTTCTTCTATTCTAGGAACAAGGTGTTTGTAGATGGGTTTGACAGAAGATTTAAAAATGCTAGGTATATCATTTTTAAGGTCACTGGAAGTAGTGTCGATAGGTCTCTTCCCTTCTTTCTTAGAAAGGTTAGAATAATCAAGTCCTACACCTACTCCAGTTATCTTCTTAAATACGTCATTATCTACATACACTTTACTAGCAGCTAGTTTGTAAGCTTCACATTTAGTTTCTAACTCAGCTAGTTTGTTCCTTAAACATGATTCTATTTCTGCCTTAAGGACGAGCTTGTGTTCCAAAGATTTAATAAAATCTCTTAGGGAAGTATCTACAGTGCAAGCAGCCTCTAACTCTTCCACTTTTGCCTCAAGCATTCTGCTTTTGGCGACAAGTGTTTTCTGTTCCTTTTGAGAAGTGTCTAGGCTTTTGCACAACATGTAGATCTCTTCGATAAGAGCCCCGTTCTGTTCCTTATAATCATCAATAGACATTTCTACTTTAAGGGTTAGAACTGGTACCTCTGGTTCCTCTGATGTCTCAGCCATGAGCGCAAAGTTTGCTACATGAGTAACATCTTCCTCATCTGAATCATCCCAAGCTCTTCCTTCTGTTACTACTAAAGCTCTTTTACCATGTTTTTCTTTCACCAGCGATTCATACTTGCTTTTGAGGGCTTCAAATGTCTCTTTTGGATAAGTCTGTTTAGGCTTTTTGCAGTTCGAGGCAAAATGTCCAGGTTCACCACAATTATAGCAATTGAACTTCATTTTGAAATCCAACGGAGATTTGTAGCTGGTACTCTTGCCTTTGTTTTTGTAGCCTGATGAACTACCACCACCCTTAGCAGCCCGATAGTAAGATGAAGAATTTCTCTGTGGTCGGTTGCTCTTTCTAAATCTCATGTTGCTGAACTTCCTTGCCATGTATGCCACGACAATATCGTCCATGTTGTCCAGCTCTTCTTGGGTGAAGTAGTCATCATCACTGTTAGATGCACACTCGTCATCATTATCAACTTGATGCGGTGCAGGTGATGATTTAGGCTTTGCTGCAACCATTGCCTTCTTAGACTCTTCCTCATCAGCAACTAATCCTGATGCAGTTTCTTTTCCTTTTGAATCATTGTCCCATGCTTGATCTTGAAGTGTTTCCAGCTCATAGGTCTTTAGAATTCCATAATATTCTTCCAGAGAAGTTGTATGCAAATCTCTGGTTTCTCTGATTGCGTAGACTCTATGTTCAATGCTCTTTGGCTGGTTCCTTAGATATCTCGTATTGGTCTCAACCATGGGGAGAGTTACACCTCTCAGATTCAAATCTAATACCAACTGACTGAATCGTAGATAGACGTCTGTTATGCTTTCTCCTTTTCGTATTCTAAAGGTGTCATACTCCATCTTGAGTATAAGTGTCTTGTTGCTTCTAACCTCTGCAGATCCTTCCATGACAACTTCTATCTTGTCCCAAATCTTCTTTGCTGTATTCAAACCTTTGACTATGTTGAACATTTCATGATCGAGAGATTCCATCAAGGTTTGTCTTACAGAAGTATCATAAGCTATTTGCTCCTTGTCAGCATCCGTAAAGTCCGCTGCCTTTTTAGGCTCAGACCGAGCAGGTATAACCTCCTCTCCTTCCGTACGCTCAGGAATAGCTTTCATTGGAACGAATTTACCCTTTTCAAGGACTTCCAGATACTCAGGGTTAATAGTCTCTAAGTAGAGTCTCATTCTGAAAACCCATTCTTCATAGTGATCTCGGTTGAACATTGGGATCTTGAAAGAATTTTTAGGAGCCATTTCAAATCTTGTCACTAAAAATTTCTAAGTACCCAAGACTAGGCTATGTAGAATATCTATGTAGAACTTCTGCCAAGTCGAAATTTCTCTAAGTAGAAATTTTGCTCAAGTCGAAATTTCTCTAAGTAGAAATTGTTCAAGTCGAAATTCACCAAGTAGAAATTGTCCAAGTCGAAATTCTATGTAGAAAATCTCAAGTAGAAATTCTATGTAGAACTTTTTGTCCTTAGAATAATTTTCTGCAGATTACTTTTAATATTGAATAAACAATATTATCACTTTAACACCCTTTTTGACTTTTGATTACTTTACACACCGAAAGTGACTAACCCACTTGCTAAGCACTGAGTACACTTTCTTTTGCTTTCGGCCAAGGAATAATAATCAAATCAAAAGTACAAAAACACCTTTTTGATTATCTTATTTGTTTGAAAAAGGAGATCAAAAAGTTGTTGGGTTATCTTCTTTGATAAGAACAGATGATGAACACTCAAGAACACCAAATATCAATGAACCCAGATTAATTCACAAAAATTAATTAAAATACACCCAAGCTAAATAATCACACCTGGAGTATTTAAATAATTTTTTCCGGATGAGTTTTCACTGGAAATGAATTAAAGCTCACTTTTCGAAAAAATGAAAAGTAGATCTAGAAAATGAAAACTCACGATTCTACTACCAAACACAAGGATCTATGTTTTGTATGTTAAACATCCGCTCTGATACCAATTGTTAGGTCCAAATGTGTTGTAGAGGGGGGGTGAATACAACTTTTCGATTATGAGAAGCAATAAATACGATGCAATAAATGAACACACAGATTCAAGGAATATATTTCTTTATATATAACTTGAAAAGGTTGCTACAACATTCATTACAAAGTATAACAGAAGTTCAGAGAGAAGTGAATGACTC
This sequence comes from Kitagawia praeruptora, assembly GCA_037693485.1. Taxonomy (NCBI): domain Eukaryota; kingdom Viridiplantae; phylum Streptophyta; class Magnoliopsida; order Apiales; family Apiaceae; genus Kitagawia; species Kitagawia praeruptora. Next base: position 45,838,024 of record CM075354.1, read on the forward strand.
TAAGCTCTGTGAATATACTCTCTCTCTTTTTCTTGTGTTTTTCTCAATATTGCTCACTAACTAAAAACATTACACAAGTGCTTCTATTTATACTACATGTAATCTATGTCCTGTAGTCTTCAAAGACTAAGATGTACGTGGCCCAATGATGTCCACATAAATCTTGCCTTATCTTGAAAGCTTGGAAATCTGCCAATCAGAAGATGCCATGTGTCATGTTGAAGCTGCACTCTAAGTAGAACTTCTACTTGAGAATTTCTACTTAGCCATCTCGAAATTTCTAAGTCGAACTTCTACTTAGAAATATTCTACTTGGCCATCCAGAACATTTGGTACTTAGAAAATATTCTGGTCTTCAACTTGAAACTTCAATGCACATCTTGAGCTTGTGATATCTTCATATCTTCTTTATTCTTCAGCAAGCTCTTGAACATGGATCTTTATTACTGACATAAACTTGCTATCAATGTCCTGACACTTGATGCACTGGTCTGGTTCATAAGTGACTAGTCTTGATAGTGTTTCTGCTTCTTGAATAAATTACCATATTCACTTAGTAACTTGGCTTTCCAATATTTGCTTTCCTTCTTGTTCACTTGAAATCAATTGGTCTTGTTGATACTGATAGTTATGATCTTGATTCTCGATTTCTCAAATCACTGAGGCCTGAACAACTTTGACTTGAACTTCTCTCAATGATTTCTTCTTGGCTTGATCATAGTTAACATGTTCAATTGTATCAATTGCCTTGTCTTCATTTAGTGTTGATTTCTTGTGACTTCTTGTTCTTGATTGTCTTCTGGTTAAGTATCTTTTCTTTTAATTGAGTTACATTAGTTATAGTGTTACAAGTTTATACACTCTGCCTTTCACAATCCCTAACTGGTTTCAAGGCCACTACACTTTTCACCAAGGTTGATTCTCTTGAAAGGGAGGTGGTGTCCCTCAAAGAATCCAATGCCCATCTGGCAGACAAGGTTACACATCTAACTGAGCAATTGGACACTCAAGCCTCTACCACTGCTAATGTTCTTTTGGATCAACAATCTATGATGTCTGCCATGATGGAGCACATGGGTATCCCTCTACTTGAAGAATCTTCAACTCCAAAGGCTCCTACTACAGCCTTTGTGCCTGACAACAAGCCTAAGGGGGAGAAGAGGACATCAAGGAACTCAAAATCTAATGGGGAGCCTCAGACTAAGGGGGAGAAACCTAAGGAGAAGGGCATACAGTTAAATGAGGGTGGTCATCAAAGAGCCTCAAAATCTATAACCAATGTGCCAGGAAAAGATAAAACAAAGGTTGCTGAGCCCCCATCTCTGTCTGAGAAACCTAAGCTAGCATCCAAGGATGACAAGCTAAATAAAGTGGCTGTAGATGAAGTTGCCAAGGAAGAATATGAATTTGACATCCCTAACATTGCTAAACAATCCCTTCAAGCTGAACCCTCAGAATTCAAAAATGTGTTTACTCAAAGAGTATGTCAAGAAACTGCAAACTCCAGACTATACCATGACATAGCCTTTTTGAAGCATCTACAAGAGTTAAGGAAAAGAGCCAACTTCCACTACTTTGACTACATCAAGCTTCTTGTGCAAGATGTGTTTCTAGTCACTGTAATAAGAAGAGAAATTGTGCAAACCAATCCCCATGCCATCATTCTTTCTAATGAAAGAGAAGTCTTAGTTCACACTGCCAAGAACCTTTTTCACATCCACATTGAAGCCTTTCAAATTCTATCTAGCTCTGAACTTGGAACAATCATCAAGAAGATAGAAAGGAATAACTCACCAGACAATGATATGCTCAAGGAGATTCTCACCAAGTGCATGAAATCTCAACTGCCTCAAGTAATTCCTCAGCCTCATTGTATTCTATATGAAAAAGGTCAAGACATTGTTGCATTCAGATTTAGCCAACATCTAAAGGCAAACAACATGTCCACCATAAAGTTTTTGGCTGGGGTTCTACATTCAAGGAGTGGAAAATCTGAATCTGAAAAGGAGGCTCTCAACATTCTGGTGAAGTTTATCAACTCTCAATCAGACATCAAGCCAATTGCTCAAGGTGGAAAGTCAAATCAAGACAAGGATGATCATGATAAGAGTGGAAGCAGGGATGGAGATCAAGGGAGATATAAGGGCAGTGATGATAAGAAGAAGAGGGATGATAAAAGCAGAAAGAAGGATGATGACAAGGGTAGTGGAAAGGTATATGAAAAAAAGAGTGGAAAACAGCAAGCCATGAACATTATTAATGACACTTCCACCACAACACAAGGCTCAATGTCTAGGGTGGATGTCACTGGTAATGATTCATCAAAATCTACATCTCTGGCATATGCAACTGTTTTGGCACCTCAAGAAGTGAAGGGGATTCAAATCAAGAAACCATGTGTATGTTTCAGAAAGCAAACTGCTAATGGAATACTACTATGGTCTACCAACAAGGGTCATAAGTTTCTGCCTAGCAACCATGTAAAAAGGATCAAATTCAAACAAGCTGCAAGGAAACCAAAACTATCCAAATCAAGGACTCTAACAATCTATCCAGGCTTAAAACTCCAACCACTAGATGAAGACTTTGATGAAGACCAATTGCAATATCTAAGAGCTCAAGGAATCTACTATGCTGCCATTATGAATAACTGCCTTGAGATTAAATATACTGATGGAAGGGAGAAGAAATTCAAACAAGGACAGTGTCAAAATTGGGGTAAGCTATATGAAATAGAAAGAATCATTGCATTATTGGACTCTGAAGACAAAGTGGAGAAAGTATGGAAGCTGGAGTTGATTGATTTTGTAAAGATGAAGAGAGACTATGCTGAGAAGATAAGAAAGGGGTGCTTTGAGAAATGGCTAGAAAGGGAGAAGGAGATTGATAGGCTGGAAGTTGAAGCAGAAAAGCTAAGGGCAAAAGGATTGTGTAGAGTTTAATTCAATCCCTATGTGGTGAAGTATAGGAGGAGAAATGGAGATAATGTCAATATAAGAATGAACCTACTCAGTCACTATCCTGCCAACATTCTGAAACCAGTACTTGAAGATTTCAAAGTCTCTATCATGCTTGAAGAATTGGATGCTCTGGCAGAAATCATAAAGGCCATGGATGATAATGCAAGAAAGGAGAAAGAAAGAAAACAGAAAGCATATGATGATCTACAAGCCAAAGCAATGGAGATGGAATCAAATGAGAATGGCTAGTATTTCATCATACTGTAAGATTATTCATCTTGTAACTTCATTCATGTGCTCAATCAATCTACATACCTGTACTTTTAAAGTTTTATCTTTATGTATGTTAGGCTTGTTATCAGACATGAAATTGTGACTAAGGGTCTCACTCACAATTTGGGGGAGATTGTTAGTCACAGAGGCATGCCTGTATACATCTAATAACAAGCCTAATTGTTTGTAATGCTTTGCATTACTTACATGACCTCTTAACTGAGGGAACCTCTAGTTGTAGAGTTTCTGTTTGTATTGTACTTGCAGTAGGCATCAAATCCTAGTTGTGTAACTGTACTTATAGAGTCTAGAATAATGCTTGAAAGAAGTTCCAAGGTTCATGCCTCAAGCAAGAAGATAAAGACTGTCAAATAATCACAGTTGGGATTTGAAGAAATGAAGAATTTGCCTAAGTACCAATTCGAGAAGTATATTTGTCTATTCGATAAGTCCAGCATTCGAGAAGTCAGGGATTCGATATCTCAAGACACTATTCGATATCTCTGAATGTAGTGTTCGATATCTCATTCGATATCTCAGAGATTCGATATGTCTATGTACTCTATTCGAGAACTCAGGAAGTCAACAAGTCAATGTGGTATTCGAGTTCTCAAGGAGTCAACAAGTCAAAGTTTCATTCGATATCTCAAGGACTCAGAAAACTATTCGATATCTCAAGGATTCGACAAGTCAAGTGTTCTATTCGACAACTCAAGGAATCCTGAAGAAAAGAGCTATTCGAGAAGTAATTCGATATGTCAATATAACAGTATTCGAGAACTCAGAGTTATCGATCAAGCCAATTCTAGTTCTCGAATCAACTACTTAGTCACTTCTCGAATACATTCTTGGAGACAAAATACTGAAGAAATTGTACAAGTCAGAAACCTACAACAAGCCAATACACTTTATGGACCACAATCTGTAACGTGTTCTGGAAAGCCTACAAGGAAGCTTGGAGAGATATAGAAGAGACAAGAGGCTAAAGAAGTGGATCTGAACAGGCTTTGCAAAGTCAAATCTGTAACCGTTTGGACACTTACTCAAAAAGGATAGACAGACTAGAAAGTAATTTGTTCAGTTACCTTATTTGTAGTAAGTAGGGTGTATCCATGTTCTATAAGGATACAGCCTCACTTCCTTAGTCAACTAACTTTGTAACTTTAAGAGTCAAGTTTTTCATACACTAAGCTGTATCTCTCTGAGAAAAACGAAGCTGAGAATACTATCATTTGTATTCACAGATTGTAGCAACCTTTATCTAATAATGCATTAGATTAAAGTGATATTGTGTTTTGTGTTATTCTTTATTCGCACCTTCAATCTTGCACACACAAACACTCTTGCTACATAGACTCGAAGAAGAATAGTTCAAGAATCCATTCACCCCCCCTCTGTATTCTTTTATCGTATTCAATACTCAACAAAAATCATTGAAAATAGTGATTGTATAAAATTATAACATAAAATTAATTTATAACATATTAAAAAAATATGGTGTATAGCACATGTTATAATATAGTAAGGTTTATAATAAAAGTAGGTGTTAGGAGTAAGATTTATAATAGAAGTAGGTGTTAGGAGAAATATGTGTATGTAATAAAATTTATTGTAGAATTAGGTGTTTTCCATCATGCATGATTATATATTTACATTAATAAAATCAATAAATAAATTAATTAATAATTAAATAAAGATAGCAATAACCAAAGTTTGGCATTAATACGCTATGAAAAAAGGGTTTTGATTATTAATAAAAAGTATTGATTGGAATAAATAAATTAAAATTTCATTATGATTCAGCAAATATAAGTTTGTAGAAAACTAAGTATAAAATAAAAGTTAAAGTACCTATTACAGATTTTAATAAAAGGAGAAAAAATGGGGTGACCGTGACCAAAATGCTCAGTTCTTTTTCAAAAAGCCGGACCTAAATACCCACAAGATACGTTATTGATAGAATCGTGTCTTGAGATACGCCACTGGGAGAGTAGTGTACCATGTCACGCCACTGGAAGAGGAGTATGCAACAGTTACCGTAGCTTGAGATACGCCACTGCGTACTGCGTATCACCCGGATACGCATTTGCGTAATGCGTATCACCCGGATACGCCGTCTCCAACAGCGTATCTGACGTCATCATCGTCTTCTCCACAGCTCTTGTCGGGCGACTCGCCGGACGATTTTTCGTGTTTTTTTCAGCTGCTTCGTTCTCCCACCTCATTCACTTTCCGGTTGAGTTCTATATACGAAACGAATCGCCTCAGGATCCTCTACAACCCTATGCCATTAATTTATCGATTCTATTCCCGTAATTTAAACACCCAAATCGAACATTTTTACGACTTCGTTTTCTGATCTGGTTCAAACACGCCCCTACGGCCGGATTTGCAACAAAACGATAGCTTAATATGGATAAGCAAAGTGTGACCATCAAATTTATGTGGTCATATGGCTCAGAGATGGACGGAACGTGGCCGGAGAAGCTAGGCGGGAGAGGCGATTTCCGGTGGGGGAGACGGGGGAGAACAGTTCGTAACTTAGCAAAAATTCTGAAAAAACTGAGCTTGGGACATGCCGTTGCCAGTGGCCTGTGTGTCCCGTGGGTACTGAGGACCACAACTTTGAAAATGTGTATATGAGGCCATTGACCTCCAAAATGAGGTATTTTGGTCATACTAATAAAATATATATTAAAATATTTAATTAGATATTAATATAAGTTTGTTTTTTATTAATTATTTTGCTCACTTACACACAACACACGTACACGGTACACCCACGTTAGAGAGAATTAATACAAGTCCAATAAAATTATATTTTAGATATTTCTTACTTTGCTTTTATTCGGTTTCTAAATCTATTAATAAATCACCGGCCGATTAATTCTTAGAAAAAATTTATATCGATAGGATTTTTTAATCCTTTTTAGTTATATAGTTAAACCTCAATAAATGAATATGCTCGGGATCGAAAAATTTTATTCATTTATCGTGATTAAAAATTATTTATTTGATAAGATTATTCATTTATCAAATATTCATTTATCGAAACCGGAAAAAATTATTTATTTGATAAGATTATTCATTTATCAAATATTCATTGTTCTACTATAATTCTCATGCACCAAAGAGTAATAAATCATAGTTAAAGCCTGTTTGGCTTCTCCGACTTTAAGTCAAAAATGATTTTCAGGAGCTTTTGCTCCGTTTGTGTAACTTGGTTAAAACTGGGCTTTAAGTTAAAAAACTCCATTAAATCATAATCTCCATTTAGGTACTTTTGACTTATGACTTATCCATTTTTTTTTAGGACTCTTGTAAAGTTTAAATATTAGGAATTTAAAATTTTTTTAAGTCAAATTTTACTTTAAGTCAAAATTATTAAACCCCTATTTAACTTTAGAGCAACTCCAACCATACACGTTCCTTACCTATAATGTGCCTAGGTGGACAAATATAGGGATTTTAGTTTAAAAATAAAGCTCCAACTCTACCCATCATCCCCTTTATTTTTTAGGGGAGAGAAAATATAACCCCTTATTTGAGGGATCAAAATTAGATTCCATATATTCTCCACCTCATCTATCCTCCACCTCATTGGTTAATTTATAAGAATGTTCAAAATTTTAATTTCAAAAAACTACATTAAAAATTATTTTTAAAATATAGGGTATGAATATAGGATATATGATTGAAGTGAAACATAATTTTCATTACCTATATTTTTAATAATCCCTATTTTAGGGGTTAAGAAAAGGGAAGAGTGACCCAAACACATTAATTCAACTTAAAGCAAACAATTTACTTTCTCCTTTAAGTTAAAAACATCTCCATTAATCAAAAGCAATTTATTTTAAACAATCCCAAACGACCTCTTAGTCGCAGATGCAGCTCCTCCATCACCTTACAGGAGCCATCCAGTCTCGGTCCTCACCATATTGACTGCGGAAATAACAAAACATGATATATACGAACATCCAAGAACCAATCGAAGATAAATAATATAAAGCACAATGTTAGGGGTATTAATTTAGTTTTCAAATTTATTTTTAAATACACGTGACAAATCTAATTTATTATAATATTAAATGGATTTTCTATATTTACATCAATAACACCAATTAAAAAATTCTATACTGTCACATATGCCATATATATTCTGTCACACAGTATCATTTGGAAACAATTTTTTATGTGTCTAATTTTATGTCTCTAGCCTACTCTTATATAAATGTAGTAAATCGATTAAGTATTATCAGGATTCAGATACAATGTGTTTTTTTTACGAATAAATAGTTTTATTAAGACAAATCACTCAACAAAACATTCTTAACAGAGCCCCACCCTTCTGTCTCTGTGCCCACTCAATTACACTTCAGCAGAATATATAGTTTACAACCCGGAAATTCAGATCCACATGGTAACTACTCATCAGGAAAAAAAATTGATAATAAATCAAGCTTCTAGGAGTATTTTTCTTGATTCACTGTTGTGAGGTAAATAACATTGAGAAAATGACCAAAATACCTCTTTTTCATTACCCCATGGTCCAAAATACCCATTTTCGGAACTGTTGGCCCTGACTAACCACCCAACACGCTACTGCGTGTAGCGTGTTCCCTTCACTGTAGCAATCTCTCCTCTCCCATCTCTCTGGTCGTCTCTCCGATTCTCTCCCAATCTCTCCGACTTAATCCGTCGCATCGGTCCAACTCCACCATATCTGAGCACACCGTGACCATCACCACACCGTGCTATTCGATTTGCCCAACTGATTTTGTTCAATTCGGCCCCGCAGGGGTTTCTACGAAGTAGTCGATAAACAAACGAGGGAGAAAGAATGGTTCAATTTGGCGGGTTAAAATCTGTCAAATTAAATGTTATGTCAAAGGTTGAACATGGGAGAGGCTGATGCAGATTGTAAATACTTAGGCCTACCGAATATGATGCAGAGAAGTAAGGTTGCAACTCTGGGGTACTTGAGAGGTAAAGTGAAGAAAAGAGTGCTGGATTGGGATGTATCTTTAATTTCTCAAGGTGGGAAGGAGATACTAGTTAAATTTGTGGCTCAAGCATTACCGACTTATGCTATGAGTGTTTTTCTATTGCCAGCAGAAATTCATAGAGACATTGAACGAACAATATCAAAGTTCTGGTGGAATTCGAGAGTAGGGGATAGAAAAGGAATCCATTGGATGAGCTGGGACAGGTTAAGTAGACACAAATCAGTTGGTGGGATGGGGTTTAGGGATTTTAAAGACTTTAATGTGGCGTTATTGGGAAAATAGGGGTGGAGATTTTTGTCAAATCCATCAAGTTTGGTTAGCAGGGTGTTTAAAGCACGTTACTTTCCTAAGGTAAATTTCCTCGAAGTAAAGCTTGGACATAATCCTAGCTACATTTGGCAAAGCATTTTGGAAGCAAAAGAATTGGTGGCAAGTGGAGTTCGATGGAAAGTGGGATCAGGTGATGACATTAACATTCTCAGACAGCCATGATTACTTGATAGTGAAAATCCGTATATTCAGGCATCCTCGCCAGCTTTGGAGAACAATAAAGTTTCTACTCTTATGATGGAGGATCAGTCTAGGTGGGATGAAGAGCTTATCAGAGATTTGTTTAACGAACGTGATCAGGAATGTATTAGAAAGGTAAGGATAGCAGTGTTAGAAAATGTGGGTTTTTAGACCCACATTGTCGAGTCATTTTGAGCTCCGATTTGAGTGTGCCTTGTGTGCGTGTTTGCAACAAGTGGTGCTTGGAGAGTGTTCTCCTCCGCGAGGGCTTTCCAACGCATATTTAAACATTCAAAACGACTAAGGGATGGATGAGTTATGATTACTCAAAGTTGGTCCCTTAAGAGTGGAAATTTTGTTGTAGAACTTGAAGTCCCACATTGATAAGGAAAAGGGGTGTCTTTTGCTTTATATAGTATAACACAAGTGGAGTGTTCACTTGTGTTGGTTGAGTGTTGCTCCATCTCTTACGTGCGCGCAGGGAGGGTGCAAATCATGGGATTTCGAGGGAAAATTCGTGGCTTCGCAAGCCTTCGGGCTTTCCGCGTGTGCAACCTGCGGACACGAATGCAGCAAAAAATTGGGCCGAATAAACCCGGACTAGTTTTGCTAATTATTTATTATTTCCACTGGGCTTGGACTTAAAAATTTGACTTAATTAATTCGAATTTGGAATTAATTGTGGTAAAATCAATTCCGTTTATATAACGAATTTTTTGCCACCGCCTTACCTTAATTAATTAACGCGGTTAATTAATAAAGGAAAATTACCACCGACTTTTTAATTGGGGTAATTGAGTAGCGCACAAGTTTTATCATTATCTTTTCGTTACAGTCTTATCTTAATTAACGCGTTTAATTAAGTTAGGCAGTTGTGTAGCGAACAAGTCTTGTCTATCCTATAAATACCCCCTTAGGGTCTAGGATTATTCATTCGAAATCATATCCTCTTCTCAAACAGTCTCTTCTTCCCTTCGGTGATATTCTTGCTCGGTTTCAAGCTCGCTGAGAGTGACGCTGTTTAGCTTCGCTGCAATCCGTTTTATCCTGGGAGGTGTTTTGCTTACACATACGGTGAGGGAAAATACGCTTTAAGGAGACAGTCACGCGCTGGACTCGGGTTTTTACGTTCTTATCTCCTCTTTTATTCTTTTTATAATTCTGTTATTCACACACACGATTGCAATTATTTTGTACTATTTTCACAGATTGTCCAACAATCTTAAAGCGTAATATATTTACATCTGTGATATGTACTTACGGATTTACTTGTTTGTGAGTGACAGAATCAATGGAGAACCAAAACATGAATAACACAAACATGATGGTTGATCCCAACGCACAGATTGTAACATCTGATGGGGATCACCAGCCTCCGTTAAACCCTATCGCACAGATTGTAACATCTGATGTGGGTGCAATGCCGGTTGGACATGTGCCTCTGGGACATGTGCCTGTGGGACAGATTAATGTTCCGATTGGATCGACTCCATCAGGTTTCGTTCCTACGAACGGACATGCGGTGCCTATTGGTATGCAAACATCGGTAGTATAGACGCCTGTCATACCTATCGTGCCTAGCACACATATTGCACCTATTGTGCCTACGGTTCCTACAGTGCCTGCTGCACATGCTGAGAAACCTGAGAAGTTCAATGGTACGAACTTCAAACGCTGGCAGCAAAAGATGCTGTTTTATCTGACCACGTTGAATATGGATCGCTACCTCAGGGAGGATCCACCGTTGCTCACTGCTGAGAGTAACACGCAAACAGTTTATGTTGTTGATGCTTGGAAGCACGCCGATTATATCTGTCCAAATTATGTGCTGAATGGTTTGGCTGACTCGTTATATAGCGTGTACAGTACAAAGCCAACATCTAAGGTCTTATGGGAGTCACTTGACCATAAGTACAAAACCGAGGATGCTGGGGCTAAGAAGTGGATTGTTGGCCGCTTTCTTGATTATAAGATGGCGGATTCTAAGACTGTGGTCAGTTAGGTGCAAGAATTGCAAGTGATCATCCACGATATTCATGCTGAAGGGATGATCATAAGTGAGTCTTTCCAAGTTGCTGCTGTGATTGAGAAGCTGCCACCTGGATGGAAAGATTTCAAGAACTACCTTAAGCATAAGCGAAATGAGATGACTATGGAGGATCTGATTGTTAGACTTCGTATTGAAGAAGACAACAGGGGATCTAAGAAGAAGATGAATGTTGCCACTGAAAAGGCAAACATGGTGGAACATAAGCCCAAGAAGAATAATTCTGGTAAAGGGGCAAAGCTGGCACCCAAGGGAGGAATTTCGAAGACGAAGTTTCAAGGGAAGTGCTTTAACTGTGACAAAGTGGGTCATAGGTCTTCTGAGTGTAGGAAGCCTAAGAAGCCCAACAAGAAGGAAGCAAACATGGTCGATGATATCTCTAAAGAGATGGGTGACATAGACCTCTGTGCTACGGTCTCTGAGGTGAACCTGGTTGGCTCTAATCCAAGGGAATGGTGGATTGATACGGGAGCTACAAGGCATGTTTGTTCGGACAAGGCAATTTTCTCTAGCCTTAAAGCTTTTGATGCTGGTGAGAAGCTCTACATGGGGAATTCAGCAACTTCAACCATTGAAGGGGAAGGCACGGTGATTCTAAAGATGACTTCTGGAAAGGATCTAACTTTGAAGAATGTACTTTATGTGCCTGATATTCGCAAGAACCTTGTGTCTGGTTCCTTGTTGAATAAGCATGGCTTTCGTATTGTAATAGAGTCAGATAAAGTTATTCTGTCTAAGAATGGTATATTTGTAGGCAAGGGCTATGTAACCGATGGGCTTTTTAAGCTCAATGTGATGTCCGTTAAGGACAATAATGAAATAAAGAATTCTTCTGCTTACTTGCTTGAGTCTCCTAATTTATGGCATACTAGATTAGGACATGTTAATTTTGACACTTTACGACGTTTAAGTGCAAAAGATTACATACCAAAATTGAATATTGATTTAAAACATAAGTGTGAAACTTGTGTTGAGGCAAAATTAACAAGAGCATCGTTTAAACACGTGCAAAGAAACACCAAGGTGCTAGACCTAATACATAGCGATATATGTGATTTAAAATTTGCTCCAACTAGAGGAGGAAACAAGTATTTTATTACATTCATAGATGATTGTACAAAATATTGCTATGTATATTTGCTTAAAAGCAAAGACGAAGCTATAGATAAATTTAAAATCTATAAGGAAGAAGTTGAGACACAACAAAATGAGAAAATCAAAACGATTCGTAGTGATCGTGGAGGTGAATATGTTGAACCTTTTGGGGAATTCTGTTCACAACATGGTATAATCCATAAGGTAACTGCACCATACTCCCCTCAGTCTAATGGAGTGGCTGAGAGGAAGAATCGTACTCTCAAGGAGATGATGAATGCGATGTTGTTAAGCTCTGGACTTCCGCAGTCGATGTGGAGGGAAGCCATCTTAAGTGCAACTCATATTTTAAATATGATGATCCACAAGAATAAGGATGAAAGTCCTTATGAGATGTGGAAGAAAAAGAAACCAAGTTACCAAAATCTGAAAGTGTGGGGGTGCCTTGCAAAGGTACTAATTCCTACACCTAAGACGGTGAAGATTGGTCCAAAGACTGTGGATTGTATTTTCATCGGATATCCACCACATAGTACTGCATATCGGTTTCTTGTTCATGAATCGAAGATTTCTGACATTCAAAAGAATACGATTATGGATTCAAGGAATGCGTCATTCTTTGAGAATGTATTTCCTTGTAATCCTGGAATCGAACGCCCTACGACGTCTAAACGATCTCATGAATCTTTAGAAGATGACAATGAGAATGATGAAAGTGATGATGGAAATGTGGGGGTAGTGAGAAGGAGCAAAAGACAAAGAAAGGAGAAATCATATGGGTCAGAGTTTCTGACTTATTTGCTCGAAGAAGGTGATCCGAAAACCTATAGGGAAGCGGTAACATCACCTGATGGACCTATGTGGAAAGAGGCCATCAAAAGTGAAGTAGATTCTATCTTACAGAATCATACTTGGGAGTTAGTGGACTTACCAGCCGGTAGTAAAACACTAGGTAGCAAGTGGGTTTTCAAAAAGAAGTTGAAACCTGATGGGACTATCGATAAATACAAGGCCAGACTTGTAATCAAAGGATACAAGCAACAACATGGCCTTGATTACTTTGATACATACTCTCCAGTATCGAGAATAACATCTATAAGGATGATGTTTGCTATCGCTGCAATGCGGAAGTTGACTGCACATCAAATGGATGTGAAGACAGCTTTTCTAAATGGGGATATAGATGAGGAAATCTATATGGAACAACCTGAAGGGTTTGTTGTCCCTGGACAAGAAAGAAAAGTCTGTAGATTGGTGAAATCATTGTATGGCTTGAAGCAAGCGCCTATGAAATGGCATGAGAAATTTGATGAGGTTGTGTTAGCCAGTGGTTTCAAGATCAATGAATGTGATAGTTGCGCCTACTACAAGGATAACGAAAACGGATATGTTATGATGACATTGTACGTAGATGATCTACTTATTGCCGGTAGCAATGATAAAGTGATCAAATCTACTAAGGACATGTTAAGGGCAAGATTTGACATGAAAGACATGGGTCTAGCAAATGTAATTCTGGGAATTCAAATTTCTAGAACCTCGGAGGGTCTTGCCTTAAGTCAACCACATTATGTTGACAAGATTCTTGAAAAATTTCTCAAGGATGATGTCGAGACAGCGAGAACACCTGTGGATTTGACCTTGCATCTATCCAAGAATAAAGGTGTAGGAGTCTCGCAGCTGGAATACTCAAGAATAATTGGAAGTCTGATGTACTTAATGAGTTGTACAAGACCAGACATTGCATACTCAATTAGCAAGTTGAGTAGATTTACGAGTAATCCAGGAGCTGATCACTGGAAAGCGATCATACGAGTACTAAAGTACTTGAGGGGAACTCGAGACTATGGTTTGCATTATGGCAGTTATCCAGCAGTACTAGAATGCTATACTGACGCAAACTGGATATCTAGCAAGAAGGCATTAAAGTCTACGAGTGATTATGTGTTTACACTAGCCGGAGCAGCAGTGTCATGGAAATCCTCCAAACAAACGGTAATAACTCATTCCACGATGGAAGCTGAGTTTGTGGCATTAGATAAATGTGTCGAAGAGGCTGAATACTTACGCCAATTTCCGGAGGATATTCCGAGATGGCCAAAGCCTGTGACTGCAATAGGACTGCACTGTGATAGTCAGTCTGCCATTGGTAGAGCACAGAGCACAATGTATAATGGAAAGTCCCGCCACATACGACGACGACATAGTTCCATTAGACAGTTAATGTCAACCGGAATTTTCACTATTGACTTTATACCATCAAAGGATAATATCGCGGATCCGCTAACCAAAGGGTTATCAAGAGAACTGGTTGACAAATCATCGAGAGGGATGGGCCTTAATCCTATTGCTTAACGGCGTCATGGTGGACACCCAACCATTGCTGACTGGAGGTCCCAAGAACTTGGTTCAATGGGCCAACTAAATCATGATGACCAAATCACTATGGGGGTAACCCCTGGCCTATTCCTATGATGAGAAACAGTGAGACCCGTAAGGTACGAGGGTAAGCTATTAAGCTTTTAATGATCTTTCGGTGATTACATGGAGTTCAAGGTTTGAACGCATGGAAATCAGTTGAGTAAACGCGGGTTACTCTATAAGATAAAGATCACCTATGTGGGAGAGAAGTGGGGCCGCTTCAAAGGAGAATTGTGAGGCACAATTCTTTAGAAACTCCTGCAGAACCAGGACGATGTTCCATGGCCAAAAATGGACATAATCATGAGAGTTGAACGAGTCAGAAATGATATAGTGATAAGTATATCATCGCTTACACAAACGGTCGAACAGTTCAAAGAGCAAACCTCCACTGTCTACCAGTAAGGTCGGTATGCTTACTCAAGCGAAGGTTCAAGGAGCAAACCTCTACCTATCGTATGCTATATCTGATCGAAGAATTATCAACACATCGAATTCCGTGTCTGTCTGTCTAGTGTGTGCTGCTACGATATCAATCTCATCCATGTGGGGGATTGTTAGAAAATGTGGGTTTTTAGACCCACATTGTTGAGTCATTTTGAGCTCCGATTTGAGTGTACCTTGTGTGCGTGTTTGCAACAAGTGGTGCTTGGAGAGTGTTCTTCTCCGCGAGGGCTTTCCAACGCATATTTAAACATTCAAAACGACTAAGGGATGGATGAGTTATGATTACTCAAAGTTGGTCCCTTAAGAGTGGAAATTTTGTTGTAGAACTTGAAGTCCCACATTGATAAGGAAAAGGGGTGTCTTTTGCTTTATATAGTATAACACAAGTGGAGTGTTCACTTGTGTTGGTTGAGTGTTGCTCCATCTCTTACGTGCGCGCAGGGGGGTGCAAATCATGGGATTTCGAGGGAAAATTCGTGGCTTAGCAAGCCTTCGGGCTTTCCGCGTGTGCAACCTGCGGACACGAATGAAGCAGAAAATTGGGCCGAATAAACCCGGACTAGTTTTGCTAATTATTTATTATTTCCACTGGGCTTGGACTTAAAAATTTGACTTAATTAATTCGAATTTGGAATTAATTGTGGTAAAATCAATTCCGTTTTTATAACGAATTTTTTGCCACCGCCTTACCTTAATTAATTAACGCGGTTAATTAATAAAGGAAAATTACCACCGACTTTTTAATTGGGGTAATTGAGTAGCGCACAAGTTTTATCATTATCTTTTCGTTACAGTCTTATCTTAATTAACGCGTTTAATTAAGTTAGGCAGTTGTGTAGCGAACAAGTCTTGTCTATCCTATAAATACCCCCCTTAGGGTCTAGGATTATTCATTCGAAATCATATCCTCTTCTCAAACAGTCTCTTCTTCCCTTCGGTGATATTCTTGCTCGGTTTCAAGCTCGCTGAGAGTGACGCTGTTTAGCTTCGATGCAATCCGTTTTATCCTGGGAGGTGTTTTGCTTACACATACGGTGAGGATAAATACGCTTTAAGGAGACAGTCATGCACTGCACTCGGGTTTTTACGTTCTTGTCTCCTCTTTTATTCTGTTTATAATTCTGTTATTCACACACACGATTGCTATTATTTTGTACTATTTTCACAGATTGTCCAACAAGCAGAACATGGGGAGGCAGATAGGTTGTATTGGATTCAGGAGAGATATGGTGATTACTCAGTGAAAAGTGCATACAAGCTGATGCAGGTTCAGAAATCACATTGGAGTAGGGCAGATAATAATAGTTTCTGGAGAAAAATTTGGAGAATCAAGGCTCCGGCCAAGGTTCTAAATTTAGTATGGAGGTCTTTGTCTTATTGTTTACCTACAGTGGTTATGTTGTAGCAAAAAGGTGTGGAGGTAGATTCATTGTGCCCAGTCTGTAAAAGGGAGGCCGAGACAATTGATCATGTATTTTTAAGCTGTTCACTGGCTATTCAGTGCTGGCAGATTGTGATTCCTGAGATACAGTGGTCAGGAGTAACCTTAATATAGTGGTGGGAGAGTATTTTGGAGAAGTGTGACAAAAAGAAGATAGCAGAGATCGCAACAGTATGTTGGTCGTTGTGGAAGGCAAGGAATGAGGTGGTGTGGAATAAAAAGTTTTGTAGACTCTATGTCATAATTGCAAATGCAAAGCAGTACCTTGAACAATGGAGATATGCCCAAAGCAAAGTTTCTTACTCTATATTTCCGCAAGCAGTGGAAGGGGATGGAGGAGTTTCTTGGGTAAGGCCACAGGAGTTAGCACTTAAGGTATCTGTCGATGCAGCGATTTTCAAAGAGTCTAATGCTTCAGGGGTAGGTCTAGTAGCTCGTGATTCAAGTGGGGGGTGATAATGGCTAAAACAGTTCGTATAAATGAGGCTTTGGACCCTGACATGGCTGAAGTTATAGCAATAAAGGAAGCTCTTAGTTGGACTAAAAGCTTAAATTGGCTGAACATTACAATTGAGTCTGATTGCTTGGTTGCTGTACAATCAATTCGCAGTAGTGTTCCTATGTTTTCACCATTCGGTCTCGTTGCTGTGGAGTGTAGGAAGTTGCTGCAAGAACAAAACACAGTGTTGTTGTTATTTATTAAATGGTCTGCTAATATGGTAGCACATGAGTTAGCTCGTGCATCATATTCTTTTCCAGATCGATGTTTCGATAGGAGTTCTGTTCCTGTTGAAGTGGATGTTGCTTTGAAAGCGGATTTATGTTAATAAAATTTTCTTGTTTGTCAAAAAAGAAAATGGTTCAAAATGTGTATGAATGTATAGATCGTCCAAAGATGATTCCAACGGTATATAGAACATACACGGACGTTACCGGAATCGAACAAACGAGCTCCGCCATTTTTGATCGAAAAGTTGCCTGAAAATCGCTGAAAATCGCCAGAGCAACATTTTGGGGAAGATGGCGGATACGCAACTCCAAAATGCGTATCAGCAGATACGCATTGCGTATCTGCAGCTACAGTAAACACTTACCAGCCACGTGACTGCATGTTGCACTGTTACCAATAGCATGTCTATCAAATACTCCGTTACGAGTAGCGTATCTATATGTCACTCCTTCACCAATAACGTGTCTCGTGGGTATTTAGGACCGCCAGAACTGACGTTGGATATTTTGGTTATGGGTGTTTAATTTGTGGGTATTCTGGGCCATCACCCAATAACATTTGAGAATTGTTACATTATTCTTTTTTTATGGCCTTGTATCATGCACAAAATATTGTAATGTGTATAATAAGCTTGTCTATCGAGGAACAAGAAAGATCATTATGATCAGCATACGAACTAAAACACAACAGCATATATGAAAAATGTTGTCTTAACAACTATTTACAAAACAAAACTAACTGGCTGTTTGGAAGTTAGAGATTTGAGAATATATTAGAGTTTTGAGTCAAATTAGAGGTTTGACTGTT
Organism: Kitagawia praeruptora; assembly: GCA_037693485.1. NCBI lineage: Eukaryota > Viridiplantae > Streptophyta > Magnoliopsida > Apiales > Apiaceae > Kitagawia > Kitagawia praeruptora. The sequence continues at coordinate 45,855,764 of CM075354.1, forward strand.
TGAAATATTTAATATTAATGTTTGGTAGTTTAGCGGATTGAAATAGTTTTTTGGTCTCAAAAAATTAATTTTTAAAAAGCTACTTAGAGGAGCTTTTTCAGTTAGATGTTTGTTATATGTGTAGTTAATATATAAAAAACTAACTCAAATAGTTAATTACCAAACAATTTGATATAAAACAGCTAATTCAATATGCTAGTCAAAACAACTCACTCAATCCGCTAGTCAAAACAACTAATTCAATTCGCTAACCACTAACAGCTAACCGTTAATCGCCAATGAGGGCCTAAAATATGAAAGCATTAACCGTAACTGTGCAAGTACTCCTATGTGAAGGAAATTGGTACGCTAGGATGCCTCTTATTTGTCAGTAAGAGAAACAATCAAATTGTAAATGCTTTAAAATATGCTAAATGTAGTTCTCTGGTTCCCGTATATAATTGTTTTCCTATCTTCTTCAGAATTAGTGTAAATCGATTAGCTTATCAACAGCATAAACTTCTGTAATTTTGCGCACTTAACACCACAACTGGAACCGGAGAAAATTTGTAAATCAGCCCTAGGAAAAGTTTGTAAATCAGTTCATAAATTGTCTCAACTGAAGAAAAGAACAACATAAGGCATACATTATCTATGTTGATAATAAAATTGGATTAACTTCTAGAATTACATTGCAATAACACTGCACAGCTTCAGGTTGGTTCTCGATCCTAAACCTCAGCTAGCTACCCTTTGAGCTGAAACTCAGGGGGACCTTGATTCATGTTGTTGGCTATAAGGCTACTGCCATCACCGTCCATTGCGACTTTGTTCACCACAACAACAAAGATTTTAGCAGAACAGTTGCAGTTACATACTGAGGTAAAATTATAACATAGCGGCCAACAATAACGAATAAAGTTAAAACCAATAAAAGTCCCTAATAGTAAATATCCCAACACACAAAAATGAGAATATATCAGATTTTTATAATGAGTTTCTCAATATCCATGATTCAGATTTAAAATCAAAGGACATGCATCCAAAAAACCAGCCATCCAGCATCATCCATGCACACTCACAAAATTATTAACCCCCAAAGCAAACTTTTCCTACTGAAGAAGGATCCTCTACGTCTACAACCCCTGATAATTTATCAGGTTCATAAGCATACCGCTTCATTCACTTTATCAAACGGATTGCGGGCAAAAACAAATTATTTTTCGTTTAAACTTTAAAAATTAGCTCAGATCTGGAGACTGTTTGTATAGATGGAGATTCCGTACATGTATAATCAGAGACCTGAAAAGGCATATACAGCCATAACAGTATCACAAATATATACATACTGAAATATAACACAGGAACAAACTTACACAAGATAATGCCATTGCTTATATTTCCTTTCTGTGGCCTTCTTTCTCCATATGAATGTTTACAATCAATTTTAATTCGCATTATTACATGATATTTCAACGTATCCCTTTCAAATGCATGCAATGGTTACTCATAGCTTAAACTAAAAAAAAATGAAACAATTAGCCTTCAGACAACCCCAGAGTTGTGCCATTTGACATGCATTAAAGTGGATAATGCCATTTCTTCTGGTTATGGCCGAGGTTCTCTTGAAAATATGAACCATCAGTTATCATGTCCATTACTACCAGAATCTTCCGTTTTGAGGAAAACTTTAGGTTGGGCCGAAGGCAATTCTTGAGAGAAAACTTGTATCGTACTCGAGCTTTACCTGACATTGTTACGAGGTCTGCGCTGCCTGTCATCCCCAAAGTAACTATCTGAGCCTCCTGCCGTAGCCCTATTATCAAAATCTTTCCGACCTCGTTGGTCTCTACCAAAGCTCTCTCTCCTAGGGCTGTTGACATTTCGCAAACCACCACCACCAGAACCCTTTCTGCGCACATCGTAGTCATCCCGCTCAAATCCTCTATCATTACCACGAGACCCACGGGATGGTCTCTCAAACTTGTCCCTCAAAGGACGATTTCTGTCACCCACCATACTGCTGGATTTGAATCCAGATCTTTCAGATCCATCAAATCTAGCACGGCCATCAAATTCATCCCTGTCAAATCCTCTATCATTACCACGAGATCCACGAGATGGTCTCTCAAACTTGTCCCTGGAAGATTGACTTCTGTCACCCATCATACTGCGGGACTTAAATCCAGATCTGTCAGACCCATCAAACCTGCCACGGCCCATTGACATGTTTTTCTTTCTTTCAAAACTTGCTTTGTTGCCTTTGTCTCTATGAGATCTTACATCTTCGTCATCGGACTCAAATCCAGAGAAATCTTCAGAACTGTGACTAGCTCTCCTTCCAAAATCTCTTCTGCTAGGTTCCCGTTTCTTTCCTTTTGTATATCTAGATCGATGATTCTTCTCATCTTCGGAGCCAGAACTGAGCCCAATGTCTTCATCCGAATCAAAATTGTTCGCTGCTCTACCTCTAAGTCCTCGTTGCGAGTTAGCAACATGACTGGATTTCCAGTTCGGATGAACTGGGATATCTTGGTCTGAATCAAAATCTAGTTCATCACCTTCAGATCCCGAGAAAGCGGCATTTCGATGCATCGGCCTCAGTGTCCTAGCGTTTCGAGGAAAACTGGTTCTCCTTGTAGCACTTAACCGGTCGTTAGGGCCTTTAGTATCATCACTTTCAGAATCAGCCTCAATCTCAGAGAAGTCGACAGTACCAGTTCCCTGTCCTTGGTCCCTACTCTGGTTATCTAACTCGTAACTCTCTAGATCGTCTTCTTCATCATCAAAATCGTCGAAACCTGTTCCAGGCTGCTTACGGCTGAGATCTGGGTATTCTCTTTCAGGTGCCCTTGGAGGCATGTTGCTTGTTTGAAACCCATCTTCAGATCTTCTACTATTGTCTCTTTCATCCCATCTAGCTTCAGGGAAATCTTCATTAAGTTTATGAGAATCTGCATACTCGAAAGAAGCAACATCTGCTCCATCGGACTCGTTGTCATCAAAGTCAAAATTCCAAGAGTCCTTCCGGGTGGAAATCTTCTCGGGCCTTGTCCTAGAACCATGCTGCTTTTCTTGCATTTTGTTCTCCGTATATTCATCAGGTGGCCGTTTGCACTCGCAGTGAAAACATACCACATTCCTCCTATAGTTCAAGAAATTGCACCTGCCAAGGAACGACAAAACAAAAGTACATTCGAAGTTATAACTATTTATCCGCACAGCAATAAAGTACTGAGCTTGTCAGGAAAACAAAAAAATTAAGACCAGCATTTCTATCTGGAAAAAACGGCATTTTCAAAATAGTATGATAGCCAAAAAGAAGAGACTGATAAAAACAGAGCAAAACATACTCAGGACATTCCCATTCTCCTGGAAGAAGTTGTCTTTTTGGACGATTGGAATCACATTGCAGGCATACTGAATTCTTCGCAAAATTCATAAAATCACACCTGAGATTTTAAGTTTAACATTGTTAGAAAATCATATAAAAGCTTAAATCTATGCTTATAATTCATGAGAATATTTCCGAATGACTCTGAACTTCCTCTTAGAAGTTGTCTAAAAAAAAGTACTTTGCATAGGTAGTTGAAATTCTTTTGTCAAAAAAGTAAACCATGCATAATAAATATTCTATACATTATAACCCGATATCGATTTTCTTTGTGCCCAGACTACTCAACATAATAGTTTCAAACTGATAATTGAGCAGCCAGTCAGAACCTGGAGGCAAAGCTCATTTGATAAACCACTTGCCCAGCAAAATGTAGGTGAACAAAGGCATACTGGAATATTAGATGCCATGTGCTGCTACTAACTATATGTAAAGTGATGCATGGAACATATGAAGTTACAGATATACTGACTGATACCTACTTTGGACAAAGCCAATCTCCTTTTTTCATCTCAATATCATCACGTCCAACCCGTCTTCTTGGAGGGGGAGGTGGTTGCTTCACTTTTGGTGGAGGTCTTTTAATGACAGGTGGAGGAAGATTTGGGTCAATGGGAACTGCACTCAATCTCACCACATGATGAAGCAATTTACGAACTGCAGTTTTGACAGATTTTATCTTCAGAATGGACTCATTCATAACTGATCCATTCACAGGATCAAAGCCATATGTCAACAGGACACGCATAATATCAATAGTTCTTGCCTCATCCTCCTTATTTGTTAGCAGATATCCCCTTTCACAAGAACTCCTCAAACTACATGAGCTACAGACCTGACATTTACAGAAGTCAATAAATATGTTATAGACACATTTACAGTCATTTAGCTTGGTACAAAAAATTACAGTGACCATCTCTCATACAGTCTTTACCTAGGTCCATTAAGGTATATAAGAACCTATCTAAACAGATAGATATCAAGGACTACAGCAGAAATTATCAACTAATAAACTTGGCAGCAGATGGGGGAACAAGGGAAAAACTATATGGAAAGACAAATAACTTGGTCCGCTTAATGACAAAAATATAAAGACTATGGCCAAAGGACTGTATAACTTACATCGCCCTCATCAAGGTGGACATGCTTTCTCAACAATTTCGCAGAAAAAACAACCTTTTTGTCTGTGCTAGGACATCCATGACCAACCAAAACTTGGATATCCTGTCTCGACAACGACCTGAAATCAATTAACACATGAAGCACATAAATAATAAAAACATACTAAAGTTTTCTTGTACTGGACTTGAACCTAGATTAAACACACTATAAATACTCCCAGGTACTCTACATATGATTTTGTTGACATCACGTATCACTCTTCTAGGGACAAAACCAAAAAAAGACATGACACAACTCCATGCACAAACCCGAATATGACTAGTTTATTATTATTGTTTCCCTTCAACTTTATATATTCATTCTTATCAATATTAAGTAGTTTCAGAAAAACACGAATTTGACGAGTTTACCCACATGAACTGACCTGGAACCTAAAACTTTCACTTCTAATTCAAACCTATTACATAACCATACTGCATACCCTTTTACTAACACTAGTTTCTATTATTGACAAACTGATTTGCTTAGATGATTCCCAATTCTCAACCAAAATCTGTAAAACTCAAGGATTTTCAACCACAATGCATATCATCATACTGATTCTGTATCAAAAGATTTCAACGATTTTCCAATAAAAGTTAAATATTTTAATCAGAGTATACTAGGAGGGGAAAATGGCAATGCCACTCTAACCTGACTTGACTATCGACACTACATACATAAACCAAACCCGAATATGACCCAAAATAACTTCTCCAATAAAAAATCCTAATTCTTTCATAAAATTTATTTCTTTAAGATTATATATTCCTTTGTATAATAGTTTCCACAAAATTGACATGTAACTCTAATATCAAATTAGACCATAACACAAACTAAAGCACAAACCTGAATATATCAAACCGGTCCTTCCCGAAATTAAGACAAGCAGTCTGCACAGTCTTCCAATCCCTGGTAAAATCAAAACCCTGATCAACAACTTCCTCCATCTTAAACCCCAAATCCTCAATCATCTTATCCTCATCTTTCCTCTTATGATCAAAGTAATTCTGCTGCACTAATCTCTCCATCAATTCGATCCACTCGGGCCACGGATGAACCAACTCCACTTGCTTACTCATCAACCCCCCTTTTTTCCTCTCCACCACCTCATTCACCTCAACCCCACTAACCCCATTTGCATCACTACCCACATTCTCCTCATTCTTGTTCTTCTTTTTCGACTCACGCCAAGCGCGAATGCGCTGGAGGGTTTCGTCTTTCTGGGACCGTTCTTTTTCGATAGCATCGATTTGATCGAATACGAAACTCATACGAGCAGAGAGGGAAGTGGGTTTGGGGTCATTTGGGGAAATGGGTGGGGGTGAATTGGGCTTAATTTCAGTTTCAGTGGAAGAACAAGAAGAAGAAAGAGATGAGTAGTTTGAGAATTTGGGTAATTGAGATGATATGTAAGTATTTGTGTATAATAGGTGTTTGTAATTGGATGAACAAAGTGGCCTGCGAATTAAGAGTGAAAAATACATGATTTTTTAGAAAGATTCAAGAATGAAATGAGGGGTTTAAGCAAAACCCTATACAAGTAAGTAACTAAGACAAACAAGCAGAGTAGTAGTAGTAGTAGGGCTCAAGTTCTTTTGATATATAATTTTGAAATTAAATTTAAAAGTTAAGATTATAATTACATTTCTTTTAACCAAAACTGTTGTTAGAATCACTGTGGCAAAAAAAAAAAAAAAAAACTGTTGCTAGAATTATTTTTGAAAAGTATGAGTGAACAAATTCAAAAAAGATAAGTACATTAACTCAAATTATCTTATGAAATTTTATATGTGTGGCATTCTGTTTGAAATTTTGTATTGTTAGAATTGTTTGAAACTTTGCATATTTATTTGTTTATACAAGATATGTATATCCGTACGATTGTATTTTTAAAAAAAATTTGAAAATTGCAAATTTAAAATGCATTAAAAGAAATCTTTTTTATCACAACCTTTATATTCTCTTTTCCTTGAAATTTTCAAGTCGAAAACATCATTTTCTACACTGCTGGCAGACCACATCAAAGAAAAATCTGTGAAAACAATTACATAAATGTCTTTTCGAGAAAGAACGATTACAAAAGTTTCATTTTAGATATTAAAAAATTCTTAAGATAAATTTGTAATTGCAATTTAATTTTTATGGAATTTTGTCAACATACCTGACACTCTAATTTTTTTTTTATTTTTTTTTGGTATATTTGAATTTATACTATCTAATAGCATTAGTTTCTTGTTGGTCTGAGTATGGTTATTTTGAGTTCATTGACAATGGTTCAGACTTGTGCACCTGCAAATTCCTCTTCTTTTTTTACATCATCTTGGTAGAAAATGTTTTAATCTACCGGCTATACTTGGTTCAATAAAACAAAAGTGATTGTCTGCACTCCCTCTAGCCAAATAAACATAAACATTGCCATTCCATCACAAAAAAGGACTAGCCTATAAACCGCAAACTTGCACTTTAAACAGCACTTTAAACCGAAGTTTAACTTTGAATAATCGCATAAGTATTGCAAAATAAAGACGGTTGTTCCGTATTTCTGCATATTAATAACATCAGATACATGTTCCTGTTCTTGATTGCTAGCTTAAATGCAATGGGAAAACTGGGCCAGGATGAGGAACCCGTATCATCAAGCAGCATACTACTCTTTAAGTTGCACAAATTGCAGTGAGATGCTCCAGGCACGATCTCATTCTAGTTTTTCCATCTGTTAAAATCATCAATTAAAGAGAATTTGTTATCAGCTTGGAGGGGCAGGGGAGGATAAATAAGTCTTTTTTCTTTCTTTTAAAAATGACACAATTTCCAAACTGCAAACAACTCCATCTGTGAAACCTTATCATGAAAGGCATAAGCAGAAATAAAAAGTTCATGCACCAGAAGAGAAATTTTGATATTCGGTATACACAATGAATATCTTAAAAAAAAAATTAGGGAAACCAAAATCTTTGCAAACTTCTTGTTGAGATAATATAAATTCAAGAAATCTAAAATTTCTTAGGGTAAAATGAGATAAAACGATTGTTACTTCCGCACAAAATATAAAGTTCTCTTCTACAAGAGGCCTCCTAATATTATACTAATAACAGAATTAAAATAGTCAGGGCACGTATCTGTATCCCCGTTTACTACGAAAGAAGGTTAGTCAACTTTTTAACGCTAACCAACAACAGGACGAGAAACAGTGCTGAATGAATATACAAGCCTTACTTACAAAAGATAAAACGTCACAACTTTTTTGTTCCTTGGGAGGAAAAGAAACAAAACAGAAGTTTGCCGAAAAAGGAAAGCAGCCAAAGGGGGAAAAATGGGTTCATTACATTTTAATTCACAACAAAAACCAATTCCTATTTTACTCCTTAATTTCCAACTTGTAAATAAATGAAATATGTACCTAAATACCCTTCACATTTCCCTCCCTCTATTGTTTTCTCTCAACACAACAGCGAAAACTAAAATATGAGGGGCTGGGTAATCAATTTTGTTAGTTTTGGGTTCTTCCAAGAAGCCAAGGGAATTTTAGATGCAATCCTTTCAATTCTTTGCTCATCACGAGAAAATATTATTGACAACATCACGAGTAACGGAAGCAAATTAAAAAAAAATACCTTCCAAAGACCATCATTTAGATAATGCATGTTATCCACACCAATTCCTTTATTGATAGCCTTTCTGCATTAACCACAAAGGAAAAGTAACTTCAGTAATGTATGAGAAATAATCATCACTATTTAAGAACAGAAAATTGTACCTTCACACAGTTATCTCCTATATATGAAAATTTATTTTGAATTGCAGCTAACAAAATTGCTATTTTACCAAATGACGTGTAAGGACACAATGTAGACTATAAAGCCTTCCTAGTACTGATGTAAATAGGATAAAAAGAATTTAGCAAAAAAAACGATAAAAAGAGAGCCTATATATGTTTTTTCAACTGTCTTTACCTAGTACTGTACTGTCTTCTTATAGTAATATTTTAATAGCTCAGTAGCTAAAACATTCAGGGTGACCACACGCATGAGCCTAGAAATTTGGACATAGATACAGAGACTTACTTTTGTTATATTACTACACAGAAATGCAATGCAATGCAAGGAATAACAATATAATGTGAATGCCAAGTATGGTATAATCATATAGAGAGCACATATGATATATGTGGATGTAATCATGAAGGGACCGGTTCCAGTTTACAGCCAAGATGTTCATCACACAGAAGAGTACAAACTGCTTAGAAATTTATATTTTACAAAATAAAATAAGACGTAAAAGGTCACGAAATAAGAAAACAGTCACATCCAACAAAAGCCACTTACATATCTTTTGCTGACATTTTAGTAAAGCCAATAGCAAGAGCATGTTGCTTTCCTTCAGCCATTAGGGCCTGAAAGTTTACACTACACTTCAGAATATTCTGTTCATCTGAGTGGATCATGTTTTGTATTATTAAATACTCCCTCCGGTCCATTATATAAGGCATTTGACTTTTATGCACGTAACTTTAGGTGCTTTGACTACATAGCTAAAATAATTATTTTTTAATTTTTCTTTTTTTGAATAAAAATATAATATTTTAATTTTTATTTAGAAAAAGAAATTTTAAAAAATAATAATTTTAACTATGTATTCAAAGCACCTAAAGTTACGTGCAGAAAAGTCAAATGCCTTATATAATGGACCGAAGGGAGTATCATCTAAAGTAGAAAAACAATACTGATAATAACTTAATAGGATACAGAACTGAAACATCAAAATATAAGAATTAATAAGAGAAGGGGGTGGGGTATAATTAAATATTGATCATAATTTGTACCACAGGTCTTTCTGCAGCCACTTCTTCATCCAAATAACCCCCAGGAGATGTAAGCCCTGGACACATTATGTTAGCACCTGAAAGAACAAATCTGATTGCACCCCTGTCTACCTGTAACTTCTTCATTATGTCCGGATCTGCACAAAATGACGTATCTTTTGAGAATGTAAGAAAAACAGTCTGAAAGAATTTACCAAAGTAATAAGTATCTTGAAACATTGTCATTGTTGTAGGTTATACTATAAGCTGAATAAAATTAGTATTAAAATCTAAAGATCAAAAACTGGTATGCCTGCAGAAATGACGATCGAGTGGTCAAGGGGAAGAGGAAGGTGTTAGGTGTGACACCATGAAACTACAGGGGACTCTAAGGTTTGAGTATAAGAATATGAATCCATGCTGAATGTATAAAAGCTGAACAAACACTGAATTTAAAAAGACAGTTCCATAGGTTGGAGTTGCCAAGGAGTTTCATAGCTAAAGTTGTGTCAGCTGATGTGGTTGCAGTAATTTCTTCGAGTGCCTATATTGATCAACAACAACCATTTCTCCCATTGACAAGTAACTGAGATAGATGGAAAATAAACAGAAATAAGATGGAGAACCAGACCGCCAGAAGGATAGAGGACCGACGAAAGTTTTAAAGAAGTACAAATCAATTCTTAAAGACTATTTCTTTAAAAAATAAGGGAATTGGTTTAGTCAAAGTCACGTCTCAAATAACCTAGATCACATATTACAGAGAAAGGACCATGTTTATTAGATGTAAACTTTTATTAGCTTAAAAAAAAAAAAAAAAAAGAACCCTGCACGAAACCTGCAAGTTTTTGGGATATTTTGTATATTGCATTTCTAGGTTAAAGTACTTTACACTGATGAAGAAGTCGCAGCGTCGGCATGTAAGGTCCATCACGCACGTTGAAAAACAATGGCACATTATTGACCACAACTAAATTCAGATGATTCTGGCTACACACAGAAATTCAAAAACAAAATTGAATGAGGAAAACAAAAGAAATCAGAAACAATTGGCAAATATTTTAATATAACACCAGCAGAAACGAAAACAAAAACCCATAAATATCATACGTACCCTATGCACATATAGATAGAAAGTGTAATTGTATGTTTAGCAAAATCTAGGAAGCACGGACTCTTCATTTTGGTTGCCGTATGCGAGTCCGACTCGCCGACTCGGCCCCGACTCGGCTGGACTCGGCCCCGACTCACCAGGTGGAGAGTCCGGACGAAAACGTGGTTGGACTCGGCATGGACTCGGCCCTACTTAAAAAAGCCCAAGAAGATGAACCAGAGATGGAGTCTGTTCTTTTTACCCAAGAAGATGAACATAATGTTGAGAATATTGACCGATCTTTTTCTAGTTTTCCACTTATTTTGAAGAATGAAACTTTTATTACTTGTTATGAACTAATGAATTTATGAATATGTATTATTATTTTATTTACCGAGTCCCGTATCCAAGACTCTTCGATGATTGGCGAATCCCCGAGTCCCTGTACCCGTGTCCCCGTGTCCCGTGTCCCGTGTCGCCGTATCCGTGGCGAATCCCCGAGTCCCCGTACCCGTGTCTCCGTATCCGAGTCCGTGCTTCTTAGAGCAAAATTATGTCCAGAGAATATACCATGGACATTTAAATTTAAAAACTATTTGGTAGTGGAGTGAGTTGGGTTGTCTGGCATTCACTCAAAACATGAATACGCAAAGAAAAAAATATAGACAAAACTTTTCCTTCACGTGAAGGCAAATCCTTCTGCGAGACAAAGGAGTGTACGGCTAATCACCAACCATTTGTTTCTCCTCCGCATCACACCCAACCCCAAAAAATAAAAATTAATCTTTGGTAACAACCACCACCAGGGTAGGAGACATGCTTCGCTTAAAGCGCCCTATACTGATCTAAATCATAATCATTTGAAGATTTCCCCTAAGCTCCCCCCCCCCCCCCCCAAAAGATATTACAAAATGAATATCTGTATAACTAAGTACATGCTCACCTTTTTTTTATGTTCAGTAATAATTTTATAAAGCCGGCAAGAAGTCAAGAACAAATACAGATGATGCTTATATTCATATCAGCCCAAAAGCATGAAAGCTTTAATAGACATTTTCTTTTTGTTTTTTTAAATTCCAGTTTCATACATCATTAGTTCATTCCCCTATTATCATACTTAAATATCTTAAGTTTTCTCTGATTGTGTAACATCAAAGTATGTACATATACAATAAAAAATAATGAAACTTATTAATTTAATTAGAATAATTTACAACGAAGAAGAGGCTGTCCACCTCAGACCCCATAGTTTGTATGTGCACATACACCCCTGACCTCGTCCACTCACTCACCGGTGCTTCCCAATATATAAGTTTGGTTTCTTATAACTCTATCATTCGTAATAGAACCATACAAGATGTTTACCCCTAAGCAGTACTGTAATGTAATTATGTAACGGTTCTATAAATATGTTTATTTTGTGAGCGAAAATATGCACCTACGAAGACATTCAAGCATACATTTACATATTTTAGACACAAGCATACAAAAATGTAGCTAAAGATGCAGGTAATACCATTTCACAACTATGAGCGGGGACTTTTTAGGAAGTAAGTCATCCATGACAGGTTCAAGCCCCGGATACTGTAACAGAATGTAATATTAGTACTTGCATAAAAAATCATGAAAGCATCATAAACGCTATCTAACTGTGTCAATTTTTTACTAAAAAGATTTGAGATACATTCTACGCAAAACTGAAACTAAATATCACATCCACTCATATACTGTAAACCTGAACATATTTCATAACCATTTTGAAATTACGATCTCTCTCAATTGATTCCAAAGCAAAATGTATACATAACATAATGTAATCATATAAAAGAGAATAGGTATAATCAACCTCATCCGTAATACTCTGCCGGATTTTACGCTGCACGGAGGCCTTAACTTGATTTTGTCCAGACACCTCCTCGGATGAAAACCTGAAAAACAAGATCAAAACATAAAGACATATCATATATTTGTTATATCAGCACCCACAACACAAATCATAGTGCAACAAAGTACTAGTATCTTGTAACACAATAACCCATTAATATAACAAGATTTCCAAGACACCCATTTAACTAAAAACACGCAGATTAACAGCTAAACATATCAAGAATCATAAACTAATCTCAATAAAGATTATTATATCAAATACAAATTAAAGAAACTAAATTACCAATAAATAAACTAATCGCAATAAGCAAAGCAAGTGTCAGATATACAAATATAAAGAGAGAGAATCAGAAACTCACTTTTTAAACATCTTTGGGAGTGAAACAGGAGCTGGAGTGTGAGTGTGTTCGTCACTGGCTTCAAGGAAAAACCTTTTGTTTTTTCTATAATTGGGCTGAGTGGGAATCTAGAACCTAAAAGTAGGCCCAACTAATATAGTTTGGGCTAGGTTTGCTTCGTTTTGGTTTTCAATAAAATTGGGCTGGATATTGACCTGTTTCATTTCGTCCATGAAATTGGGCTGGATGTTAACCTGTTTCATTTCCTCCATACTTTATATATATAGGTTAGCGTTCAAATAGAAACCAATCTTACAATAGAAATTAGAAACCTACAGTAAATAAATTATATTTCATTTATTTTAATGGTCCCGCTAGGGGCACCTTAACAAAAAACTTATAAAATTCTTGGCTCTATTCAACAAAAATATAAAAAAAAATTTAAAAAATTAAAAAAAAAAAGTTACTGTTCACGTGCCACGTCATCACGTGAACAGTAACTTTTTTTAAAAAATATTTTTATTATTTTTATTTTTTTGTTGAATAGAGCTAATAATTTTAAATATTTTTTGTATTGGGGTACCCCTAATTTGGTCATTATATTAGCTTGAAATATTTAATTTAGGTTTAGTTTCTAGTTTCTATTCTAAGTTAGTTTCTATTAGAACAACACTCTATATATATATATATATATATATATATATATATATATATATATATATATATATATAGGCCAGCGTTCAAATAGAAACCAAACTTATAATAGAAACTAGAAACCTACACTAAATAAATTATATTTCATTTATTTTAATGGCCCCGCTAGGGGCACCTTCACAAAAAACTTATGAAATTCTTGGCTCTATTCAACAAAAATATAAAAACAATAAAAAAAAGTTACCGTGCCACGCCATCACGTGAACAATAATTTTTTTTTATTTTTTTATTTTTTTGTTGAATAGAGCCAATAATTTTAAACGTTTTTTTGTATTGGGGTACCCCTAATTTGGTCATTAGATTAGCTTGAAATATTTAATTTAGGTTTAGTTTCTAGTTTCTATTATAAGTTAGTTTCTATTAGAACAAGACCCTATGTATATATATATCCCGTGCAAATCACGAATTATTTCTAACTTTTTATAATTTATTTATAGTGTAATATAATATTATAAATATTAATTTTAAGATCTTATTGGAAAAATTCGAACTTTAAATCTTTGTATATGATAATTTTTAGAATTAAATATAAATTAATATGTTATTGGCGATAATCGAACTTTAGACCTCTCTTTATATAACAACTTTTAGTATTTTTTATCTAACGGTCATTATTAATTTGAATTGGAAATCTAACAATTGCGAATAGTTTGGTTAACCAAACTACAATTACAAAAGATCTCTAGTTTGTTTATAATAATATACAATCCTATATCCGTGCATTGCACGGTTGCTTATAAACTTTTTAATTATATTTTTTTAAAAAAAATTTCAAGTTATATAAATGCTTTTATTATTAAAACATTTTTTTATAAATCTCATGAAGATAAATATTATTGTAATTAATTATTTTAATAGTTACTTATAAATGCATAACTATATATATAAATATTAGTAGCTTTTTTAAACTTTTATTTAGTATAAAGAGTGAAATTTATCAAATCATGTAGACCTTTTTTCGATTTTAATACAAAATTTTCTAAATTGTAAATATTTTCCGAATTTTATGTAATTTTTAGCTATATAACTTCTAACTCGTGTGATGCACGAATATTTTTATTAATATTTTAATTTGAGTATGAATGAAAGAGTATGTAATTGAATATTGATTGGAGTATAACTAATAGATAACTTATAACTCGTGTAATGCACAGATATTTTTATTAATATTTTAATTTGAGTATAACTGAAAGAATATGTAATTGAATATTGATTGGAGTATAACTAAAAGAGTTTGTTATTAAGTAAAATATGTGATTTATTTTTCTAAAATAAATTTTTATATACATTTTATTTTTTGGAAGGTGTTAACAAACTTTTTGGGAAGGTGTTAATTAACCGACTGTTGGGTGGTGTCAACCCAAGTACCACATCGAGGAGATAATAGATAATTCTCTTGTATATAAAGCAGTCGATTAACTTCATTAGTATAAGGCCTTTTGGGAGTGACCCAAAAACAAATCCATGCGGGCTCGGCCCAAAGCGGACAATATCATACTATTGTGGAGTTATGGTTTGCTCGCGGCCCAACAAGTGGTATCAGAGCCCATGGTTCGGTAATTGGATCTTGGGGGTAATGGGCTTGCGGTGTTGCGATGTGGGAGGTTCCCCTCGGTGGCGATTGAACATCTGTTGGGTTCCTTGTATCGAAAGTCTTCCTGAAAGGATTCAGGCGGCGGGTTCTGCGAGGTGAATCGTGGTGGTGCAAGATGTAGACAGATTAATCGCGGGTTTAAGACCACGGGTTATGTGGTTCTTGGTTTGAGGGGAGGATTTTTGGTTGGTGTCAACCCAATTACCACATCGAGAAGAAAAGAGATAATTCTCTTGTATATAGAGCAGCCATAAAACTCCATTAGTATGAGGCCTTTTGGGAGGTGCCCAAAAACAAATCCGTGCGGGCTGGTCCTAAAGCGGACAATATCATACTATTGTGGAGTTATGGCTCGCTCGTGGCCTAACAAGTGGTATCAGAGCCCATGGTTCGGTAATTGGATCTTGGTTATGGGCTGCGGATGTTGCGATGTGGGAGATTCCCCTTGGTGGCGATTGGAAATCTGTTGGGTTCCTTGTGTCGAAAGTCTTCCTGAAAGGTATTCAGGCGGCGGGTTTCGCGGGTGTGGCGGCGGTGCAAGATGTAGACAAATTAATCGCATGTGCAAGACCACGGGTTATGTGGTTCTTGGTTTGAGGGGAGGATTGTTGGGTGGTGTCAACCCAAGTACCACATCGAGGAGATATGAGATAATTCTCTTGTATATAAAGCAGCCGATTAACTCCATTAGTATGAGGCCTTTTGGGATTTACCCAAAAACAAATCCGTGCGGGCTCGGCCCAAAGCGGACAATATCATACTATTGTAGAGTTATGGCTTGCTCACGGCCCAACACCGACCAACCAATTATACCCTATTTTGCTTATAATAGTATATGATAGATGATAGATATAGTATAGATAAATATTAATTTTAATATGTTATTGGAAGAATTCGAATCTTAAATCTTTGTATATAATAATTTTTAGTATTAAATATATATTAATATGTTGTTGGCAGAAATCGAACTTTAGACCTCTGTATATAACAACTTTTAGTATTTTGTATCTAAAGGCCATGATCTATTTGAATTGAAAATCTAACGGTTGTGAATAGTTTGGTTAACTAAACTATAAACTACAAAAGATCTCTAGTTTGCTTATAATAATATAGTAGTATAGATAATACACCAACACAAGATAAAATTGTGAGACTTTTTAATGTATTCAAATTACTAATTTATCCCCATATTTAATATTTGTTAAAAAAATGTTGTTTGTGGGAATCGAATTTGAGTTTATCAAATAACTTATGCATTCTCTTACCACTACACCACATTGTCACATGTATTTTCAATCATACACGTACTATGTGAATGTCGTTTAACAATAATACATTTGTCTAACTTCAAAACATATAAAAATAAAAATTAAACTTAGGTTATATCTTTAAATTGTACATGTTCATAACACTTGAGCACATAGATGTTCAAAAAGCACGAAGCCCGAAATCCGGCCCGAATCCGATCTGGAAAAAAGTCTGAAAAGTCCGGTCCGAAAAAAGCCTGGCCCAGTTTAGCCCGGCCCGATGGCCTAAGATGGGCCTCCTATTTTTCCTGAAGCCCGGCCCGGCTCGAAGCCCGAAAAGCCCAGTTCGGCCAGGATAAAAGCCCGGATTTTTTAAGAAATCTGGATAAAAATCCGATTTTTTTAGATAAAATCTAAAAATATACTCCCTCCGTCCCATCCACTTCTTTACATAAAAAATTGCATATCTGACACGCATTTTAAGGTGCATTTTAAGGATAGTTCTATAACTTATTTTTGATATTTTCTTTTTTTTGTATAAAAATAGGATTGTTCTATTTTTATACAAAAAAAGAAAATATTAAAAAATAAGTTATAGAACTATCCTTAAAATGTACCTTAAATTCCGTGCCGGAAATTGGTACGCAAATGTAAATAATTACATGGAATAGAGGGAGTATAATATTTTTAATAAAATTAAAGAATATTAAACTTAGCAATACGATGTGAAGGATCATGAGGCGAGTAAGAATCAACAATATGCAAGACAAATTATTCTTTCAAGAAGACTTATTGAGTGTAGAGGATGTACTTCTCGAAATGGTCATATACGAGAAGATTTGTAGGCAGGGGCGTAGCCAGGATTTCTAGTGACCGGGGTCAAAAATTTGTCAACATAAAAAAGAGTAAAGTGCACTTTGTGTACTAGTACTTTAATCAAGACATCACTTACAATACTTTAGTTCAAAATCGAGCACTTGAAATACTAATGTTTGTATTTTATTACACTTTGTTGCATTCCGTTAATTTGAGTTAACTCCGTTAGTAATTTATGGAGTAAAGTGCATTTTGTGTACTTGCACTTTGGCTAAAGTGCATTTTTGTGTACTCACACTTTACTCTAAATTTTGAACTAAAATATTGCAAGTGGTGTCTTGAGTAAATTGCGAGTACACAAAATGCAATTCACTCCCTTAATTACTAACGGAGTTAACCCAAATTAACGGAATGCAACAAAGTGTAGTGAAATATAATTATTGATATTCCAAGTGCTCGATTTTAAACTATAATATTGCAAGTGGTGTCTTGGATAAAGAGCGAGTACACAAAGTGCACTTTACTCCATAAAAAATTACCAAGAAAAATGGAAGTACATAAGTTAAAATGTAAAGGTACCTTCATATCACTGTTTGCTCAATTGTCCTCGACGCTTTTTCATATTCTGAAATCGTTGTAAAACTTCTTCGTTAGCTACCTCATCAAAGACATCTTTCTCAATATAAGTAATAAGACAATCATTCAAAAATTGATCTCCCATACGGTTCCTTAGTCGATTCTTCACAATTTTCATTGCAGAAAAGGCTCTTTCAACACTTGCAGTAGTAGCATGTAAGGTCAGTGCTAACTTGACAAGTAAATATACCAAACGATATACAACACTTCTTTGGGTTTGAACCAACTTCTCAGCAAGAGAACCAAATCCATTTAATGATGAAAATTTTGTGGCAGAACGCACATCAAGAATATAGGTTTCTAGTTGATTGCCTAATAAAGCAAGATCAGTCATTGAGAAGTCTTGTGGATAAAATTGAGCAAGACGGATCAATTTTTCCTTGTCATAAGCAGCAAATGAATCATTTGGATTTAAACAAGCCACACAAAGTAGCATTCAATATTGGACTCACTGAAACTATTATTAAGCTCCTGCAATTGTGCATCTATGGTGGTGTAGAAAACGTAGACAATCAACAGATGCAGTTAATCGAGTTCGATATTCTTTTTTCATCAACTCGGAATGCCTATTAATAACTACATTAACATGTTGAGCCTGCTTCATCAAATCTTGACATTTTTTCCAAGCCTGATGGTATGCACTATTAGGACCTCCAACATGATCATCTAATCTATCTTTTTTATTCCAACAATGAAATCCTTTTGTGACAAAATTGTCTCCCCCTGCTTGCTTGCCAACATCAGTTTTAAACAAGTAACAACACAAACAAAAAATAGCCTCTTTTTTGATAATATACTCCAACCAATATTTGTGATCTTCGTACCAGGCATGATTAAAATGACGCAATGAATTTCCAATCTTTCGTTTCTTAAAATTATGCTCACCTGGCTGACAAGGCCCTTTTTGTAGATATGTCCTTCTTATTTTGTCTCTATCATTCGGATGATATCTTGTAATCTTTAATCTGCGTCTAGGATCTGCAGGAAGATTATTTAAGTCAGGTACAACTTATTCACTCCTGGAGCTTGATTCCACCTTGGTATCCTGATTTCCCCTTGTTTGATCAATTGTTGGTTCAATAGGAGGACCAAGTTTGATCAAATACTTGTCCACATCACTTATATTACTCAAGATTGAAGCTAATTGTATGAAATAATGACATTTTAACCATTTTTTTAAAACTTTTTGATGAGAATACCACTTCTGAATTTTTTGGCCAAAAATACCGTTGTATTACGCATTTCAAAAATGGGTAATAGTATTACGTATTTTTCAAATGGGTAATACATATAAAGTTTAAAAAAATTGAGAAAAAAAATAAAAAATAAAATAAAAAATTGTGTCACGCATTTTGGAAATGCGTAACACAATCAGAAATGGTGTGTTACGCATTTCCCAAATGCGTGACACAATTTTCTATTTTATTTTTTTTCATTTTTTTTTTGAAAAATTATTACATGATACCCATTTCTCAAATGCGTAATAATATTACCCATTTTGGAAATGCGTAATAGGCTGGTATTTTTGGCCAAAAAATTTAAAAGTGGTATTTGTGTAATAAAATCTTGAAAAAATGGCATTTTTGACCATTACCCGTGTTTTAGTTGATAGATAGATGGTTAGGGTTTTTTCACTTTACTGATTACCACGTACAGGACATGTACAACTACACGACTAGTCGACTACTGCATCTGCATATACTTCAAAATTATTTAGCTAATTCTTTGTACAAATGTCTTTTTAACATACATATTTATTCTTTTTAAAATTTTATTTATACATGAACATGTTAGGAATATGTTGTACTTGATGATAACTTCACAATCAATCAAAATTGTATAAGTCAAGTTTTGTAACTGTCAACGGATGAGACATTATAACTCTATCCGTTGACAGGTAGCTCATCAACGGATGAGGTTTTATAGCATACTGCAGTACCTCTATGCTATCAGTTGATAGTGTTTTTATTCAGAGTCATGTTGACCATCAATGGATAGGCAGAATAGGATAGCCAATTGTAAATAAGCTATGCTATGTAATTCTGTCTAAGTGAAAGTGTATCAACGGATGAGAACATGACTCTATCAACGGATACAACTCAAATCTACTCTATCAACGGATGCAGCTCAAACTACCATCAACGGATAACTGTGTACAACATCAACGGATAATCATTAACACTTTCTTCTATGCTAGCTGGGAATTAGCAGTTGATAAGGACAGG
Organism: Kitagawia praeruptora; assembly: GCA_037693485.1. Lineage (NCBI taxonomy): Eukaryota > Viridiplantae > Streptophyta > Magnoliopsida > Apiales > Apiaceae > Kitagawia > Kitagawia praeruptora. Next base: position 45,875,652 of record CM075354.1, read on the forward strand.
TTTGACTGACAGATCACATGGGTTGATAGTAGGTAAAAAAAGCAGTATGGCAGCCATACTTTGGAAACGCAGAAGAAAGAAGCATTCCATTTACACAGTACATACAAGAAAGGTGCAGGGGACATATCTGTTCACAAGGACAACCTTTCGGCTACATGTGGATTTGGAGTGGAGTAGCAAGTCAACTTGAATTAGATTAATATTATCTTATTCCTGTAGTACTTGTAAACTTGGGATATATAACCAAGTGTAGCAACTCTTTAGAAACTAAGAAAACAGACATATTTGCTTAGGGTTTCTTGAATATCCTTAGAAGCAAAGAGTTGTAAAAACAGAAGCTGTGTACATTTGTATCATAGAGTTTTCTTCGAATAAAAGTCTCAGGTGGTACATTTAACCACCTGATTTTTTATGTGTTTGTGAATCATTTCTCATTCAGCAATTATCTCACTATAGATTTCTGTGGTTTTTATCAGAAATTATAATTATCAAGAATTGTATTCAACCCCCCTTCTACAATTATACAAGTGTGTAATCTGGGAATAACAATTGGTATCAGAGCAAGCTTCTAACATATTTGAAGTTTAAAGATCAACACACTTCCAACATGTCTAAGAAGGATTATGGAGTGAAGATACCGGTTCTTGATAGAGAAAATTACTTTCACTAGAAAGTAAAAATGCGTCTACATCTCATGTCTATTGATGAAGGTTTTGTAGATTGCATTGAGAAGGGTCCTCATGTTCCAATGAAGGCTGCTTCAAGAGTTGGCCTTGCTGCAGATGCACCAGATACTTACATTCCCAAACCTGTTTCTGAGTGGAGTACTGAGGACGTTGCAGAAGTCCACAAAGATAAAAAGACCATGACTATTCTGTTTAATGGCTTAGAAACAGACATGGTTGACAATGTTATCAACTGTACTACCTCCAAGGAAGTATGGGACATTGTTCAAACCCTTTGTGAAGGTACATAATAGGTAAGGGAAAACAAGATGCAACTACTGATCCAACAGTATGAGCACTTCCATTTCAAGAATGGAGAGACATTGAATGACACATTTAGTAGATTTCAAAAGCTACTGAATGGCTTGAAACTGTATGGAAGAATCTACCAAGTGAAAGATTCTAATCTAAAATTTCTGAGATCACTGCCCAAAGAGTGGAAGCCAATGACTGTTTCTCTAAGAAACACTCAAGAGTACAAGTCATTTACTCTTGAAAGGCTCTATGGAACTTTAAAGACATATGAACTAGAAATGGAGCAGGATGAAGAAATTGAGAAGGCCCAAAAGAAAAGTGGGTCAGTTGCACTTGTTGCCAACTTGGAGCAGAAGGAGGAGAAGAGGATTGAAGCTGCTAAATCTACACCAAACAGGGAGGTTTGTGAAGGTAGAGCAGAATCAAGCAAAAGCAAGGAAAAAGTATCTGAAGAAATGAGTGTCCTTCAGCAGGATGAATTGGATAAGATAGATGAGCATTTAGCCTTTCTATCTAGGAGATTCTCTAAGCTAAAATTCAGAAGAAACTCTGGGGTGGCTAAGCCATTTAACAAGGATTTTTCCACAAGCAACTATGTGGATAAATCCAAAATTAAATGCTACAATTGTGGAATTGCTGGTCACATGATAAGTGAATGCAGGAAGCCTAGATCTGAGAACAAGGGAAAGCCAACTGAAACTGTTGACTACAAGAAGAAATATTTTGACCTTCTCAGACAGAAAGGAAAGGCATTCATGACCCAAGAGTATGACTGGGCTGCTGATGGAAATCATTCTGATGATGATGCTGAGTTTGTCAACCTTGCATTGATGGCTGATTCTGAGCAGGAAGCAAGTTCAGCTAGCAATCAGGTATTTTCTACTAATCTCTCTAAGCTCACCAAAGAGGAATGCAATAGTGTTATAGATGAAATATCTACTGAACTATATCACTTGAGTGTTACTCTTAAATCACTTACTAAAGAGAACAATAGGATTAAAGAGACTAATCTGTTTTTAAGTGATAGAAATGCTGCTCTAGAAACTCAATTTCTAGAATTTGAGAAAATGAGAGTTGATTGCAATGATGCTAAAAGTGAACTTGAAGCTGTGTTAAAAAGAGAACTGATTTTAAGAAACCAGCTTGAAAAAGAACAAGGGATAATTGCTAAATTTTAAAGCTGTAGGAATATTTCTCAAAACATAATAGAAGTCCAGGGAATAGAATCATTTGTGAGGGATACCTGGATTCAAAAGAAAAAGCAGCCAGAACAATGCTAAATGAATCAAGATTGCCAACATATTTCTGGGCTGAAGCTGTCAACACTGCATGTTTCACTCAGAATATTTCCTTGGTCAATCAAGCTAGAGGAATGACCCCTTATCAGTTATTCACCAACAAGAAATCAACGTTAGCTTTTCTTCATGTCTTTGGATGTAAGTGTTTTGTGCTAAGAAATCTTGGAGATAACTTGGGCAAATTTGAAGCAAAGGCAGATGAAGCTATCTTTGTTGGATATGCAGCAGGAAAAGCCTATAGAGTCTACAATCTAAGAATCAACATTGTTATGGAATCTGTACATGTTGTGTTTGATGATCAAAAGATTCTAGGTCTAAATGATGAAGGATTCCATGAAGAATTAAGATTTGAAAATGAGGTAGAAGGAAGAATGTACATTGATGATGATGAGGAAAATGAAGATCATAGCCATGGAAATTCACCTAGAGTTGTTGGTCCAACTAGAAGTGATGCTAATACGGGAAATGAAGCATCCGTTGACAGTCATACTGGAGCATCAAATGCATCCGTTGACAGGCATTCTCATGCATCCGTCGACAGGCAAAATGGAGCATCCGTTGATAGACAAAATGATGCATCCGTTGACAGTCAACTTCATAATTCCGCAAGGACAACAAACTCAGGGGGAGTTTCTCAAAGTCAAAACTCAATGACCAATCAACAAGATCATGCTCATTTAGATGAAGCAACCTCATCTAGATCAAACCTTCCACCTTCAAGAAAATGGACCAGAGATCATCCTTTTGAGTTAATCATTGGTGACTCAAACTCAAGAGTCCAAACTAGGAGGGCCACACAAGAAGAATGTCTATACAGTAGTTTCCTGTCTCAAGAGGAACCTAAGAAAGTGGAAGATGCCCTTCTAGATCCAGATTGGGTCTTAGCAATGCAAGAAGAGCTAAACCAATTTGAGAGAAATAAAGTATGGAAGCTTGTGCCCAAACCTGATGATAGAGGTGTCATAGGTACCAAATGGGTTCTCAAGAATAAGACTGATGAAAATGGCATAATTGTGAGGAATAAAGCTAGATTAGTGGCAAAGGGCTATTCTCAAGAAGAAGGGATAGATTTTGATGAAACTTTTGCTCCAGTGGCAAGACTTGAAGCAATTAGAATTTTCCTAGCCTATGCAGCACATGCCAATTTCAAAGTCTATCAGATGGATGTCAAAAGTGCCTTTCTAAATAGGGAACTGGAAGAAGAGGTATATGTCCATCAACCTCCTGGCTTTGAAGATCCAGAATTTCTAGAATATGTATATCTTCTCTTGAAAGCACTTTATGGTTTGAAGCAAGCACCAAAAGCCTGGTATGACACTTTATCTCAATTTCTTTTGGAGAATCACTTCACTAGAGGTACAGTAGATAAAACCTTATTTCATAGAAATGTCAATGGTTCTTCAATACTTGTTCAAATCTATGTAGATGATATTATTTTTGGGTCTACAGATGAGAAGCTTTGCAAAAGGTTTGCCAAACTTATGCAAAGTAGGTATGAAATGAGCATGATGGGTGAATTAACTTACTTTCTTGGTTTACAAGTAAAGCAAGTTAATGAGGGAATTTTCATAAGTCAAACAAAATATATTTATGATCTTTTAAAGAAATTTGACTTAATGGATTGTGCCTCTGCAAAAACACCTATGGCCACTGCAACTAAGCTTGAGTTGAATACTAAGGAAAAATCTGTAGACATCTCAAGCTATAGAGGCATGGTAGGCTCACTTCTATATCTAACAGCTAGTAGACCTAATATAATGTTTTCCACTTGTCTTTGTGCTAGATTTCAAGCTGACCCTAGAGAGTCTCACTTGATTGCTATTAAGAGAATTTTCAGGTATCTCAAGGGAACACCAAACCTTGGCATTTGGTACCAAAGAGATTCTGGCTTTGATCTAATTGGCTATTTAGATGCAGACTATGCAGGTTGCAGAATTGATAGGAAAAGTACTACAGGCTCCTGTCAATTTCTAGGGAACAGGCTTGTGTCATGGTTCAGTAAGAAACAGAACTCAGTCTCCACTTCTACAGCTGAAGCTGAGTACATTGCTGCTGGAAGTTGTTGTGCACAGATTCTTTGGATGAAAAATCAACTTATTGACTATGGTCTAAAAGTTGAGAAGATCCCAATTTTCTGTGACAACACTAGTGCTATTGCCATCACAGAGAATCCAGTGCAACATTCGAGAACCAAGCATATTGACATCAAATACCACTTCATTAGAGAGCATGTGATGAATGGTACAGTAGAAATGCACTTTGTGCCAAGTGAAATGCAGGTTGCAGATATCTTCACCAAGCCTCTTGATGAATCTTCATTCAAAAGGTTGGTAGGTGAACTAGGTATGCTTAATTTTTCGTAATTCCTAGTGATATCTAGTCATACTGTATTGCAGCTAGAAATGTGTTTTGATTTACTTGAGAATTAAAAACTCTCAGGAAAATTTTTTAGCAGAAATTTTGTCGAAGGCAAAATTTGCTTATCAACGAATATCATTTATCCGTTTGTAGTATAAACACATTACTAGATTTTCGTATGTCAACGGATAACAGGTTGTCCACGTCATCGATGGATAAACTATTTTCTCAACCGTCCATTCTTTATCCGTTGATATACATATTTTTTTATAGCCGTTGGTAAACGTGTATATTTAGTCACGGCTGTACTTCTTTTCTTTTCATTTATTATATGACAGTTACTTTTGTCCAATGGAGTAATTACTTTTAATTATTTCATTTTTAATTCTTGAAAAATATAAAAGGCTGTCTTGTGCTCTCACATTTCACTTTTACTCCCTTTCAAGAATCTCATAAGTTAACTGCATCTTCTTCACTAAAACTCTCTGCAACAAAAGTTCAAACACTTCAATGGCGCCTATTGTTAAGATGATGTCTTCCACTGGGTTTACCTATGAGAAGAACAATTTCGCAACCTTTGTTGATACAGTGAACGCTCCAGAAGCATATCACACCATGATGAATTTCGTGAAGAAATGCAAACTGTCATATGCTATGACTGCCACCACTCCTCTATTTCACGAGGTAATTGAAGAGGTGTGGGCATCTGCTGAGTACATTGGCACAGACGGTACACTTGCTTTTTCTTTAAAGGGTAAAAACTATGTAGTTAACTCTGATGTGATAACTACTTGTCTAAAATTGCCTGAGAATAACTGTCTGGAAATACCCATTAATGCTGAAATTGTTACCATGCTAAATTCCATAAACTATACCCTTAGTACTGAGAACTTAGGGAAAATTGTTAGGAAAGGTTTGGTCAAAGAGTGGAGTTATTTTTGTGATGCCTTCATTAAAACTTTTTCTGGCAAAATTAGTAATTTTGATGCTATTACCGATTCCATGCTAGTTATGCTATGTATGCTCTTGAATGATAAGTTTTATAATTTTGGCTCACTAGTCATGTATGAGATAGCAGCTAAATTAGGTAAAAAGGGAAACTAGGAGCAAGAATATTTATTTTGCTAGATTTTTGATGCTCCTAGCACTGCATGTATCTGAGAATGAGCTATCCATTGCTAACCCGGATAGCAAGTTCAATTGTTTTGTTCAGGAGAAGAGAGTCTTAAGTGATTTGATTCGAATGAACCTAAATGCAGAAGTACAATTGGTATATCTACCAATTGTTCAGGTAACTGTTTCCAACCCTGAAACTCCTATATATCTCCAACCCCCAAATTTCTTTGCCTTCTAGTGTCACAATGGAGTCTGTGGCTATGACCAAACAGGCTCCTACCAAAGTGACCAAATCCAAAGTTCTGAAACCACAATAAAAAAGACAAACCTCAGGTGTCTCTCAAAAGGCATCTGTTGCAAAAACTACCAAAACTCTTGAGGGGAGTGTGAAGGTAGTAGTGAGTGGTGAGGGACAGGGTGAACATCAAAGAAGCCCTAAGGATAAGGAAGGTGAGGCAGGTGCAACCAACATTTCAGTCTCTCAAAAGACTGTTAATGAACCTTCAAGCCAAATTCTAGTTGCATCCTCTCAATAGGGTGTGACTACTGATTTAAGTTCCACTCCAGGAACTCTGCACAAAAGGGCAAGGGACACAGATAGCCCTCACTCAAAAACCTATGGTAGAGGAGTCAAATCCAAAACCATTGGGGAATCACAGGGTGCACACACAGTACAGCAAACTGTACCTTCTTAAATTCAGTTTGATGTGACTTCAATAAATGTGGAGTCACAGCCCCTTGATCTTAACCTTCAAATCGATACACATTTTAATCCACCATCACCAACTCCATCTCTGGATGTGGATATGATATCTACATCAATTCCTGATTCTCCATCTTTAAAATTCTTGGAGAAGCCCCACTCAACAATTGGTGGTCATCATCTTTTAGATGATTTGTTGGGCCATCAATCTTCCATTCCTGAATTCACAACACTATCTGTGGCCTCTTCCTTAAAATCAATCACCACAGATTCAGTGTTGGTTTTCACTTCAACGAATACTCTTTTTCCTTCATCAACGGATATCCTTCATCCGTTGACAAGTGTTTCTCCATCAACGGATGTGTCTACAACTAATCATCCGTTGACAACAATAACTACTACATCAACGGATACACTTTATCCGTTGACAACTCTCTCTACCACTGCAAAATGTGACATTCCCATGTCAACTATGGAGGAGTTTGTAGTAGTTGAAACACTTTTAGGAATGAGGGAAGGGAGTGAGAGGCTGCCTTGTGAGCAGGCAAAAGGAGAGAAAAATAATGAGAGGCTGACCATTTCTTCCGGTCAGGCAAAAGGAGAGCAAGAGAGTTCTACCTTAGTAGGTGAAGGTGAGGGTGTGAGAGGAGTGAGCCAGGGGGAGCCCCTGATGCAAGAAAAGAGAGATGAGAGGAGAGAAGGGACTACAGGAGAAATAAGGCAGGAAGATTCAGTCATTGCTAGTGAGTTAATGGAGGTTAATGAAGCCTCTAAGGAGATGGAATTTCAACAAGAATATCAGTCAATTATTGACTCCATCTCTTTGGATCCTGAAACCTTTACTCATCCTGTTTCTGCCTATCAAGTCATGGCACAACAGGGCAATGTGGAGGCAGAGGAGGCAATGCACCTATTGCACACCTCTCAATCTCTACAAAGAGCAAAGGAAGCTTTGACAGCTCTGCCTTCAGATGCTGACAATGAAGAGTTTGGCAATAATGACAGTGCTGGCACCTCAGGTGATGAAGAAGTCAATATGGAAGATACTCCAGAATGGCTATTTTCTTCTACCACTGTGGTTGGTGACTTCAATGTGGAGATTATGAATCAATATCAATCTGCTATGGCTGAGCACCAGAATGCAGATCCACAGAGGAAGGTTGTCCTTCAGCAAATATTGGCCTCCCTCAAACTTCACAAGATGCATATGGTTATTCAAAGAACCCAACATGAGGAGGAGCAAACTGCAATAAGGGAAATGAAAGTGGAACTAGATGCCAGGATTGAGGCACTAGCCCCTACTACCACTCAGAAGGTGCTGACTAGTAAGTTATTGAAGGAAGATAGTCTGGCCAAATCAGTTCAGCATCTTTCCTCCAGAGTGGATAGTATGGAATCTCAAATGCAGACAGTAATTGCCAATCAAGCCAAACAGACTGAGCTACTGGAAAAGCTACTTGCAGCCTCATCTCCAACCCTTGATGCTAACAAAAAGGGGGAGAAAAAGGTTGTTGCAGCTAGTCAAATTATTCCAGCATCCAGTAGCAAGATAGCATAGAGTGAGGGGGAGCAACAGCCAATTATAATGGTCAATCCAATAGAGTTCTCTATAGAGGCTTCCCATGTGAAGAAGAAGAAAATGGATTTGCCTGAGGTTCAAAGTATATCAGAAATCTCAGATGGTGAAAGGCAAGCCAGAATAGAAGCCTTAGAAAAGATCAACAAGGAGGCAAATGAAAGAATTCTGAGGACAGAGAGGATGATCAATGAATCAATTGTATCAACTCTGTTCTCTACTCAGTCCTCAGCCTCAACAACATCAACTACAATTCTGAAGGTGCTCATTCCAGAAATTGTGGCTCCTACATTCTATGATGCTGAACCATCCAATGTCAAAGAATTTGAACCATACATAAGAACCAGGGCCTACTCTCCACCAAAGGCAAATGGGAAGATCAAGTTATAATTGGACTTTACATTTCCCAAGGATGATGATGAGAAGCTAATGGGAAATACAATCAAAGAGTTCAAGGAAAAGACAAATAAGAGTGTAAGAGATTGGATGGCTGTGATAATAAGGAATGGAAAAGTGTTAAATATATCCAACAGCCATCCTAGATTTGTTGAAGCAAAAAGAGAGGAAACCTCCAAACTTCTAAGGGAATCTCATCCAAGTGAAGAAAATAAATATGAAAACGCAGAAGAGAAGCAAGACAGACTAGCTCAGAAGTTAATGGATGAGGTAGAGGATGAAATGAGGGAACCTGAGGAAGTCCCCAAATCAAAAACTAAAAGGAGAGTGAAATCAAAGGCAAGGAGGCCTGTCTCTCCAGAAATTGTAAGGAGAGAAACTGTTGGCTCATCACAACCATTTTCTGCACAAGTAATCGACCCAGCTGTGAACTTCCATGGTGATCCTATACTCCCTAAAGAGGAACCAATGAATCTTGACTCCATTGAGGTTCCTTCATTCTTGCTGAAGCCTCAACAGAAGCCTAATCAGAAGAAAAGGATACCAAGGAAGCAACCTTCAAAGGAACCAATTCAGGTTGCTAGGGTATCTGCTATTGTCAAGCAGTCAATCTTGGAAAACAAGGATGATTTTATCTATCAGGCAGATATTGAAGAATATTCTGGCATGAATCTGTATCTGGATGAATTGTCAAAAGTAAGAGGAATTGACAAATATAAACATTTGCCTGAGAGATTGGTCTTTGTATACAAGGGAGGAAAGGAAAGGACATGGCCACTACAGAGGGTTCTTGGAGAAAACTATCTGACCTTAACCAAAGTGTTCTCTACAATCAAGAGATACACAGGGTTCTCCAGGATAGCAAAAAGGGAGATACTGGACATAATAGAACAGATAAGGAGAGAATGGAACTCACCATCAAGACTACCAAGGAAGATGAAGATCCCATACAATGGACAGAAAATTCATCTTCAACCCTTCTGGATGATGGAGTTCAGGGATGAAGTTGGTAACAGGAGATTCTTCAGGTTAGAAGACCAACTATCAAAGGCTAGTTCTCAATACCTGAGATGGTTACAACAAAAGCTAAATCCAAAAGTTGTTGAAGAAGATGCCTTCTATAGGCAACTCCAAATGCAAATTGAGTCCAACTCTGCCAAAGAAGGAAAATCAAGGGTGATGCCAACCAGAGAGAAGAAACAGTATTAATATGCTTAGTCTAGAGGAGCACTTCTCTGTAAATTTCTCAAACTTGTTGTATTTTAATTTTTGTAGCTTAATACAATTTTTGCATAGTTCTATATATATTCTTAGGAATGTTTTGTTATCATCAAGGTCATAAATTTATGCTTTATTGCCATCAAGTATAAATTGGGGGAGATTGTTAGGAATATGTTGTACTTGATGATAACTTCACAATCAATCAAAATTGTATAAGTCAAGTTTTGTAACTGTCAACGGTTGAGACATTATAACTCTATCCGTTGACAGGTAGCTCATCAACGGATGAGGTTTTGTAGCATACTGCAGTACCTCTATGCTATCAGTTGATAGTGTTTTTATTCAGAGTCATGTTGACCATCAATGGATAGGCAGAATAGGGTAGCCAATTGTAAATAAGCTATGCTATGTAATTCTGTCTAAGTGAAAGTGTATCAACGGATGAGAACAAGACTCTATCAATGGATACAACTCAAATCTACTCTATCAACGGATGCAGCTCAAACTACCATCAACGGATAACTGTGTACAACATCAACGGATAATCATTAACACTTTCTTCTATGCTAGCTGGGAATTAGCAGTCGATAAGGACAGGTTTGACTGACAGATCACATGGGTTGATAGTAGGTATAAAAAGCAGTATGGTAGCCATACTTTGGAAACGCAGAAGAAAGAAGCATTCCATTTACACAATACATACAAGAAAGGTGCAGGGGACATATCTGTTCACAAGGACAACCTTTCGGCTACATGTGGATTTGGAGTGGAGTAGCAAGTCAACTTGAATTAGATTAATATTATCTTATTCCTGTAGTACTTGTAAACTTGGGATATATAACCAAGTGTAGCAACTCTTTAGAAACTAAGAAAACAGACATATTTGCTTAGGGTTTCTTGAATATCCTTAGAAGCAAAGAGTTGTAAAAACAGAAGCTGTGTACATTTGTATCACAGAGTTTTCTTCGAATAAAAGTCTCAGGTGGTACATTTAACCACCTGATTTTTTATGTGTTTGTGAATCATTTCTCATTCAGCAATTATCTCACTATAGATTTCTGTGGTTTTTATCAGAAATTATAATTATCAAGAATTGTATTCAACCCCCCTTCTACAATTATACAAGTGTGTAATCTAGGAATAACAATTGGTATCAGAGCAAGCTTCTAACATATTTGAAGTTTAAAGATCAACACATTTCCAACATGTCTAAGAAGGATTATGGAGTGAAGATACCGGTTCTTGATAGAGAAAATTACTTTCACTAGAAAGTAAAAATGCGTCTACATCTCATGTCTATTGATGAAGGTTTTGTAGATTGCATTGAGAAGGGTCCTCATGTTCCAATGAAGGCTGCTTCAAGAGTTGGCCTTGCTGCAGATGCACCAGATACTTACATTCCCAAACCTGTTTCTGAGTGGAGTACTGAGGACGTTGCAGAAGTCCACAAAGATAAAAAGACCATGACTATTCTGTTTAATGGCTTAAAAACAGACATGGTTGACAATGTTATCAACTGTACTACCTCCAAGGAAGTATGGGACATTGTTCAAACCCTTTGTGAAGGTACATAATAGGTAAGGGAAAACAAGATGCAACTACTGATCCAACAGTATGAGCACTTCCATTTCAAGAATGGAGAGACATTGAATGACACATTTAGTAAATTTCAAAAGCTACTGAATGGCTTGAAACTGTATGGAAGAATCTACCAAGTGAAAGATTCTAATCTAAAATTTCTGAGATCACTGCCCAAAGAGTGGAAGCCAATGACTGTTTCTCTAAGAAACACTCAAGAGTACAAGTCATTTACTCTTGAAAGGCTCTATGGAACTTTAAAGACATATGAACTAGAAATGGAGCAGGATGAAGAAATTGAGAAGGCCCAAAAGAAAAGTGGGTCAGTTGCACTTGTTGCCAACTTGGAGCAGAAGGAGGAGAAGAGGATTGAAGCTGCTAAATCTACACCAAACAGGGAGGTTTGTGAAGGTAGAGCAGAATCAAGCAAAAGCAAGGAAAAAGTATCTGAAGAAATGAGTGTCCTTCAGCAGGATGAATTGGATGAGATAGATGAGCATTTAGCCTTTCTATCTAGGAGATTCTCTAAGCTAAAATTCAGAAGAAACTCTGGGGTGGCTAAGCCATTTAACAAGGATTTTTCCACAAGCAACTATGTGGATAAATCCAAAATTAAATGCTACAATTGTGGAATTGCTGGTCACATGATAAGTGAATGCAGGAAGCCTAGATCTGAGAACAAGGGAAAGCCAACTGAAACTGTTGACTACAAGAAGAAATATTTTGACCTTCTCAGACAGAAAGGAAAGGCATTCATGACCCAAGAGTATGACTGGGCTGCTGATGGAAATCATTCTGATGATGATGCTGAGTTTGTCAACCTTGCATTGATGGCTGATTCTGAGCAGGAAGCAAGTTCAGCTAGCAATCAGGTATTTTCTACTAATCTCTCTAAGCTCACCAAAGAGGAATGCAATAGTGTTATAGATGAAATATCTACTGAACTATATCACTTGAGTGTTACTCTTAAATCACTTACTAAAGAGAACAATAGGATTAAAGAGACTGATCTGTTTTTAAGTGATAGAAATGCTGCTCTAGAAACTCAATTTCTAGAATTTGAGAAAATGAGAGTTGATTGCAATGATGCTAAAAGTGAACTTGAAGCTGTGTTAAAAAGAGAACTGATTTTAAGAAACCAGCTTGAAAAAGAACAAGGGATAATTGCTAAATTTTAAAGCTGTAGGAATATTTCTCAAAACATAATAGAAGTCCAGGGAATAGAATCATTTGTGAGGGATACCTGGATTCAAAAGAAAAAGCAGCTAGAACAATGCTAAATGAATCAAGATTGCCAACATATTTCTGGGCTGAAGCTGTCAACACTGCATGTTTCACTCAGAATATTTCCTTGGTCAATCAAGCTAGAGGAATGACCCCTTATCAGTTATTCACCAACAAGAAATCAACGTTAGCTTTTCTTCATGTCTTTGGATGTAAGTGTTTTGTGCTAAGAAATCTTGGAGATAACTTGGGCAAATTTTAAGCAAAGGCAGATGAAGCTATCTTTGTTGGATATGCAGCAGGAAAAGCCTATAGAGTCTACAATCTAAGAATCAACATTGTTATGGAATCTGTACATGTTGTGTTTGATGATCAAAAGATTCTAGGTCTAAATGATGAAGGATTCCATGAAGAATTAAGATTTGAAAATGAGGTAGAAGGAAGAATGTACATTGATGATGATGAGGAAAATGAAGATCATAGCCATGGAAATTCACCTAGAGTTGTTGGTCCAACTAGAAGTGATGCTAATACGGGAAATGAAGCATCCGTTGACAGTCATACTGGAGCATCAAATGCATCCATTGACAGGCATTCTCATGCATCCGTCGACAGGCAAAATGGAGCATCCGTTGATAGACAAAATGATGCATCCGTTGACAGTCAACTTCATAATTCCGCAAGGACAACAAACTCAGGGGGAGTTTCTCAAAGTCAAAACTCAATGACCAATCAACAAGATCATGCTCATTTAGATGAAGCAACCTCATCTAGATCAAACCTTCCACCTTCAAGAAAATGGACCAGAGATCATCCTTTTGAGTTAATCATTGGTGACTCAAACTCAAGAGTCCAAACTAGGAGGGCCACACAAGAAGAATGTCTATACAGTAGTTTCCTGTCTCAAGAGGAACCTAAGAAAGTGGAAGATGCCCTTCTAGATCCAGATTGGGTCTTAGCAATGCAAGAAGAGCTAAACCAATTTGAGAGAAATAAAGTATGGAAGCTTGTGCCCAAACCTGATGATAGAGGTGTCATAGGTACCAAATGGGTTCTCAAGAATAAGACTGATGAAAATGGCATAATTGTGAGGAATAAAGCTAGATTAGTGGCAAAGGGCTATTCTCAAGAAGAAGGGATAGATTTTGATGAAACTTTTGCTCCAGTGGCAAGACTTGAAGCAATTAGAATTTTCCTAGCCTATGCAGCACATGCCAATTTCAAAGTCTATCAGATGGATGTCAAAAGTGCCTTTCTAAATAGGGAACTGGAAGAAGAGGTATATGTCCATCAACCTCCTGGCTTTGAAGATCCAGAATTTCTAGAATATGTATATCTTCTCTTGAAAGCACTTTATGGTTTGAAGCAAGCACCAAAAGCCTGGTATGACACTTTATCTCAATTTCTTTTGGAGAATCACTTCACTAGAGGTACAGTAGATAAAACCTTATTTCATAGAAATGTCAATGGTTCTTCAATACTTGTTCAAATCTATGTAGATGATATTATTTTTGGGTCTACAGATGAGAAGCTTTGCAAAAGGTTTGCCAAACTTATGCAAAGTAGGTATGAAATGAGCATGATGGGTGAATTAACTTACTTTCTTGGTTTACAAGTAAAGCAAGTTAATGAGGGAATTTTCATAAGTCAAACAAAATATATTTATGATCTTTTAAAGAAATTTGACTTAATGGATTGTGCCTCTGCAAAAACACCTATGGCCACTGCAACTAAGCTTGAGTTGAATACTAAGGAAAAGTCTGTAGACATCTCAAGCTATAGAGGCATGGTAGGCTCACTTCTATATCTAACAGCTAGTAGACCTAATATAATGTTTTCCACTTGTCTTTGTGCTAGATTTCAAGCTGACCCTAGAGAGTCTCACTTGATTGCTATTAAGAGAATTTTCAGGTATCTCAAGGGAACACCAAATCTTGGCATTTGGTACCCAAGAGATTTTGGCTTTGATCTAATTGGCTATTCAGATGCAGACTATGCAGGTTGCAGAATTGATAGGAAAAGTACTACAGGCTCCTGTCAATTTCTAGGGAACAGGCTTGTGTCATGGTTCAGTAAGAAACAGAACTCAGTCTCCACTTCTACAGCTGAAGCTGAGTACATTGCTGCTGGAAGTTGTTGTGCACAGATTCTTTGGATGAAAAATAAACTTATTGACTATGGTCTAAAAGTTGAGAAGATCCCAATTTTCTGTGACAACACTAGTGCTATTGCCATCACAGAGAATCCAGTGCAACATTCGAGAACCAAGCATATTGACATCAAATACCACTTCATTAGAGAGCATGTGATGAATGGTACAGTAGAAATGCACTTTGTGCCAAGTGAAATGCAGATTGCAGATATCTTCACCAAGCCTCTTGATGAATCTTCATTCAAAAGGTTGGTAGGTGAACTAGGTATGCTTAATTTTTCGTAATTCCTAGTGATATCTAGTCATACTGTATTGCAGCTAGAAATGTGTTTTGATTTACTTGAGAATTAAAAACTCTCAGGAAAATTTTTTAGCAGAAATTTTGTCGAAGGCAAAATTTGCTTATCAACGAATATCATTTATCCGTTTGTAGTATAAACACATTACTAGATTTTCGTATGTCAACGGATAACAGGTTGTCCACGTCATCGATGGATAAACTATTTTCTCAACCGTCCATTCTTTATCCGTTGATATACATATTTTTTTATAGCCGTTGGTAAACGTGTATATTTAGTCACGGCTGTACTTCTTTTCTTTTCATTTATTATATGACAGTTACTTTTGTCCAATGGAGTAATTACTTTTAATTATTTCATTTTTAATTCTTGAAAAATATAAAAGGCTGTCTTGTGCTCTCACATTTCACTTTTACTCCCTTTCAAGAATCTCATAAGTTAACTGCATCTTCTTCACTAAAACTCTCTGCAACAAAAGTTCAAACACTTCAATGGCGCCTATTGTTAAGATGATGTCTTCCACTGGGTTTACCCAGTAATGCTGAAATTGTTACCATGCTAAATTCCATAAACTATACCCTTAGTACTGAGAACTTAGGGAAAATTGTTAGGAAAGGTTTGGTCAAAGAGTGAGTTATTTTTGTGATGCCTTCATTAAAACTTTTTCTGGCAAAATTAGTAATTTTGATGCTATTACCGATTCCATGCTAGTTATGCTATGTATGCTCTTGAATGATAAGTTTTATAATTTTGGCTCACTAGTCATGTATGAGATAGCAGCTAAATTAGGTAAAAAGGGAAACTAGGAGCAAGAATATTTATTTTGCTAGATTTTTAATGCTCCTAGCACTGCATGTATCTGAGAATGAGCTATCCATTGCTAACCCGGATAGCAAGTTCAATTGTTTTGTTCAGGAGAAGAGAGTCTTAAGTGATTTGATTCGAATGAACCTAAATGCAGAAGTACAATTGGTATATCTACCAATTGTTCAGGTAACTGTTTCCAACCCTGAAACTCCTATATATCTCCAACCCCCAAATTTCTTTGCCTTCTAGTGTCACAATGGAGTCTGTGGCTATGACCAAACAGGCTCCTACCAAAGTGACCAAATCCAAAGTTCTGAAACCACAATAAAAAAGACAAACCTCAGGTGTCTCTCAAAAGGCATCTGTTGCAAAAACTACCAAAACTCTTGAGGGGAGTGTGAAGGTAGTAGTGAGTGGTGAGGGACAGGGTGAACATCAAAGAAGCCCTAAGGATAAGGAAGGTGAGGCAGGTGCAACCAACATTTCAGTCTCTCAAAAGACTGTTAATGAACCTTCAAGCCAAATTCTAGTTGCATCCTCTCAATAGGGTGTGACTACTGATTTAAGTTCCACTCCAGGAACTCTGCACAAAAGGGCAAGGGACACAGATAGCCCTCACTCAAAAACCTATGGTAGAGGAGTCAAATCCAAAACCATTGGGGAATCACAGGGTGCACACACAGTACAGCAAACTGTACCTTCTCAAATTCAGTTTGATGTGACTTCAATAAATGTGGAGTCACAGCCCCTTGATCTTAACCTTCAAATCGATACACATTTTAATCCACCATCACCAACTCCATCTCTGGATGTGGATATGATATCTACATCAATTCCTGATTCTCCATCTTTAAAATTCTTGGAGAAGCCCCACTCTGTTAGACAATCTGTGAAAATAGTACAAAAACAATAGCAATCGTGTGTGTGAATAACAGAACAAATAAAACAAATAAGGAGGAGACAGGAACAGAAAACCCGAGTCCAGTGCGTGACTGTCTCCTTAAAGCGTATTTGCCCTCACCGTATGTGCAAGCGAAACGCCTCCCAGGATAAAACGGATTGCAGTAAAGCTATAAAAGCGTTACTCTCAGCGAGCTTGAAACCGAGCAAGAATATCACCGAAGGAAGAGGAGGCTGTGTATGAGAAGAGGAGGTGTGTTTTCGAATGAATAATCCTAGAGCTCTATATGAGTATTTATAGGATTGGAAAACTTGTGCGCTACACAATTGCCCTAATTAATTAGCTGTGCTAATCAAAAAATCGGTGGCAATTTTCCTTTATTAATTAACCGCGTTAATTAATTAAGGTAAGGCGGTGGCAAATAATTCGTTACAAAACAGAATTGATTTACCTCAATTAATTCCAAAATCGAATTATCTTATCCAGTAATTAATTCCAAAATTGAATTAACTTAACCAGAAATTAATTCCGAAATCGAATTAAACTAAGTCATATTTTAAGCCCAAACCCTGTGGAAATAATAATTAGCAAAACTAGTCCGGTTCGGAGCGGCCCAATTTTCTGCTGCATTCGTGTCCGCAGGTCGCACACGCGGAAAGCCCGAAGGCTTGCGAAGCCACGAATTCTCCCTCGAAATCCCATGATTTGCACCCCCCCTGCGCGCACGTAGGAGATGGAGCAACACTTAGCCAACACAAGTAAACACTACTCATGTGTTGTACTATATAAAGTAAAGGAAACTCCTTTTCCATTTCAATGTGGGACTTCAAGTTCCATTCTAAACTTTCCACTTCTAAGGGGCAACTTTGGATAAACATAACTCATCCATCCCTTAGTCGTTTTGAGTGTTTAAATATGCATTGGAAAGCTCTCACGGAGGAGAACACTCTCCAAGCACGACTTGTTGCAAACACGCACACAAGGCACACTCAAATCGGAGCTCAAAATGACTCGAAAATGTGGGTCTAAAACCCACATTTTCTAACAATCCCCCACATGGATGAGATTGATAACGTTGTAGCACACACCAGACAAATAGACACGGAATTTGATGTGGTGATAATTCTTCGATCAGATATAGCATACGATAGGTAGAGGTTTGCTCCTTGAACCTTCGCTTGAGTAAGCATACCGACCTTACTAGTAGACAGTGGAGGTTTGCTCTTTGAACTGTTCGACCGTTTGTGTAAGCGATGATATACTTATCACTATATCCTTTCTGACTCGTTCAGCTCTCATGATTATGTCCATTTTGGCCATGGAACATCGTCCTGGTTCTGCAGGAGTTTCTAAAGAATTGTGCCTCGCAATTCTCCTTTGAAGCGGCCCCACTTCTCTCCCACATAGGTGATCTTTATACTTAAAGAGTAACCCGCGTTTACTCAACTGAATTCCATGCGTTCAAACCTTGAACTCCATGTATTCACCGAAAGATCATTAAAAGCTCGGAAGCTTACCCTCGTACCTTACGGGTCTCACTGTTTCTCATCATAGGAACAGGCCAGGGGTTACCCCCACAGTGATTTGGTCATCATGATTTAGTTGGCCCATTGAACCAAGTTCTTGGGACCTCCAGTCAGCAATGGTTGGGTGTCCACCATGATGCCGTTAAGCAATAGGCTTAAGGCCCATCCCTCTCGATGATTTGTCAACCAATTCTCTTGATAACCCTTTGGTTAGCGGATCCGCGATATTATCCTTTGACGGTATAAAGTCAATAGTGATAATTCCGGTTGACATTAACTGTCTAATGGAACTATGTCGTCGTCGTATGTGACGGGACTTTCCATTATACATTGTGCTCTGTGCTCTGCCAATAGCAGACTGACTATCACAGTGCAGTCCTATTGCAGTCACAGGCTTTGGCCATCTCGGAATATCCTCCAGAAATTGGCGTAAGTATTCAGCCTCTTCGGCACATTTATCTAATGCCACAAACTCAGCTTCCATCGTGGAATGAGTTATTACCGTTTGTTTGGAGGATTTCCATGACACTGCTGCTCCAGCTAGTGTAAACACATAACCACTCGTAGACTTTAATGCCTTCTTACTAGATATCCAGTTTGCGTCAGTATAGCCCTCTAGTACTGCTGGATAACTGCCATAATGCAAACCATAGTCTCGAGTTCCCCTCAAGTACTTTAGTACTCGTATGATCGCTTTCCAGTGATCAGCTCCTGGATTACTCGTAAATCTACTCAACTTACTAATTGAGTATGCAATGTCTGGTCTTGTACAACTCATAAGGTACATCAGACTTCCAATTATCCGTGAGTATTCCAGCTGCGAGACTCCTACACCTTTATTCTTGGCTAGATGCAAGGTCAAATCCACAGGTGTTCTCGCTGTCTCGACATCATCCTTGAGAAATTTCTCAAGAATCTTGTCAACATAATGTGGTTGACTTAAGGCAAGACCCTCCGAGGTTCTAGAAATTTGAATTCCCAGAATTACATTTGCTAGACCCATGTCTTTCATGTCAAATCTTGCCCTTAACATGTCCTTTGTAGATTTGATCACTTTATCATTGCTACCGGCAATAAGTAGATCATCTACGTACAATGTCATCATAACGTATCCGTTTTCATTATCCTTGTAGTAGGCGCAACTATCACATTCATTGATCTTGAAACCACTGGCTAACACAACCTCATCAAATTTCTCATGCCATTTCATAGGCGCTTGCTTCAAGCCATACAATGATTTCACCAATCTACAGACTTTTCTTTCTTGTCCAGGGACAACAAACCCTTCAGGTTGTTCCATATAGATTTCCTCATCTATATCCCCATTTAGAAAAGCTGTCTTCACATCCATTTGATGTACAGTCAACTTTCGCATTGCAGCGATAGCAAACATCATCCTTATAGATGTTATTCTCGATACTGAGAGTATGTATCAAAGTAATCAAGGCCATGTTGTTGCTTGTATCCTTTGATTACAAGTCTGGCCTTGTACTTATCGATGGTGCCATCAGGTTTCAATTTCTTTTTGAAAACCCACTTGCTACCGAGTGTTTTACTACCGGCTGGTAAGTCCACTAACTCCCAAGTATGATTCTGTAAGATAGAATCTACTTCACTTTTGATGGCCTCTTTCCACATAGGTCCATCAGGTGATGTTACCGCTTCCCTATAGGTTTTCGGATCACCTTCTTCGAGCAAATAAGTCAGAAACTCTGACCCATAGGATTTCTCCTTCCTTTGTCTTTTGCTCCTTCTCACTACCCCCACATTTCCGTCTTCACTTTCATCATTCTCATTGTCATCTTCCAAAGATTCATGAGGCCGTTTAGACGTCGTAGGGCGTTCGATTCCAGGATTACAAGGAAATACATTCTCAAAGAATGACGCATTCCTTGACTCCATAATCGTATTCTTTTGAATGTCAGAAATCTTCGATTCATGAACAAGAAACCGATATGCAGTACTATGTGGTGGATATCCGATGAAAATACAATCCACAGTATTTGGACCAATCTTCACCGTCTTAGGTGTAGGAATTAGTACCTTTGCAAGGCACCCCCACACTTTCAGATTTTGATAACTTGGTTTCTTTTTCTTCCACAATTCATAAGGACTTTCATCCTTATTCTTGCGTATCATCATATTTAAAATATGTGTCGCACTTAAAATAGCTTCCCCCCACATCGATTGCGGAAGTCCAGAGCTTAATAGCATCGCATTCATCATCTCCTTGAGAGTGTGATTCTTCCTCTCAGCCACTCCATTAGACTGAGGGGAATATGGTGCAGTGACCTCATGGATTATACCATGTTGTGAACAGAATTCCCCAAAAGGTTCAACATATTCACCTCCACGATCACTCCGTATCGTTTTGATTTTCTCATTTTGTTGTGTCTCAACTTCTTCCTTATAGATTTTAAATTTATCTATAGCTTCGTCTTTGCTTTTAAGCAAATATACATAGCAGTATTTTGTACAATCATCTATGAATGTAATAAAATACTTGTTTCCTCCTCTAGTTGGAGCGAATTTCAAATCACATATATCACTATGTATTAGGTCTAGCACCTTGGTGTTTCTTTGCACGTGTTTAAACGATGCTCTTGTTAATTTTGCCTCAACACAAGTTTCACACTTATGTTTTGAATCAATATTCAATTTTGGTATGTAATCTTTTGCACTTAAACGTCGTAAAGTGTCAAAATTAACATGTCCTAATCTAGCATGCCATAAATTAGGAGACTCAAGCAAGTAAGCAGAAGAATTCTTTATTTCATTATTGTCCTTAACGGACATCACATTGAGCTTAAAAAGCCCATCGGTTACATAGCCCTTGCCTACAAACATACCATTCTTAGACAAAATAACTTTATCTGACTCTATTACAATACGAAAGCCATGCTTATTCAACAATGAACCGGACACAAGGTTCTTGCGAATATTAGGCACATAAAGTACATTCTTCAAAGTCAGATCCTTTCCAGAAGTCATCTTCAGAATCACCGTGCCTTCCCCTTCAATGGTTGAAGTTGCTGAATTCCCCATGTAGAGCTTCTCACCAGCATCAGAAGCTTTGAGGCTAGAGAAAATTGCCTTGTCCGAACAAACATGCCTTGTAGCTCCCGTATCAATCCACCATTCCCTTGGATTAGAGCCAACCAGGTTCACCTCAGAGACCGTAGCACAGAGGTCTATGTCACCCATCTCCTTAGAGATATCATCGACCATGTTTGCTTCTTTCTTCTTGTTGGGCTTCTTAGGTTTCTTACACTCAGAAGACCTATGACCCACTTTGTCGCAATTAAAGCACTTCCCTTGAAATTTTGTCTTCGAAATTCCTCCCTTGGGTGCCATCTTTGCCCCTTTACCAGAATTGTTCTTCTTGGGCTTATGTTCCACCATGTTTGCTTTTTCAGTGGCAACATTCATCTTCTTCTCAGATCCCCTGTTGTCTTCTTCAATACGAAGTCTAACAATCAGATCCTCCATAGTCATCTCCTTTCGCTTATGCTTAAGGTAGTTCTTGAAATCTTTCCATCCAGGTGGCAGCTTCTCAATCACAGCAGCAACTTGGAAAGACTCACTTATGATCATCCCTTCAGCATGAATATCATGGATGATCACTTGCAGTTCTTGCACCTGACTGACCACAGTCTTTGAATCCGCCATCTTATAATCAAGAAAGCGGCCAACAATCCACTTCTTAGCCCCAGCATCCTCGGTTTTGTACTTATGGTCAAGTGACTCCCATAAGGCCTTAGATGTTGACTTTGTACAGTACACGCTATATAACGAGTCTGCCAAACCATTCAGCACATAATTCCGACAGATATAATCGGCGTGCTTCCAAGCATCAACAGCATAAATAGCTTGCGTGTTACTCTCAGCAGTGAGCAACGGTGGATCCTCCCTGAGGTAGCGATCCATATTCAACGTGGTCAGATAAAACAGCATCTTTTGCTGCCAGCGTTTGAAGTTCGTACCATTGAACTTCTCAGGTTTCTCAGCATGTGCAGCAGGCACTGTAGGAACCGTAGGCACAACAGGTGCAATATGTGTGCTAGGCACGATAGGTATGACAGGCGTCTGTACTACCGATGTTTGCACACCAATAGGCACCGCATGTCCGTTCGTAGGAACGAAACCTAACGGAGTCGATCCGATCGGAACATTAATTTGTCCCACAGGCACATGTCCCAGAGGCACATGTCCAACCGGCGTTGCACCCACATCAGATGTTACAATCTGTGCGATAGGGTTTAACGGAGGCTGGTGATCCCCATCAGATGTTACAATCTGTGCGTTGGGATCAACCATCATGTTTGTGTTGTTCATGTTTTGGTTCTCCATTGATTCTGTCACTCAAACAAACAGGTAAATTCGTAAGTACAGATCACAGATGTAAAAAATACGCTTTAAGATTGTTAGACAATCTGTGAAAATAGTACAAAAACAATAGCAATCGTGTGTGTGAATAACAGAACAAATAAAACAAATAAGGAGGAGACAGGAACAGAAAACCCGAGTCCAGTGCGTGACTGTCTCCTTAAAGCGTATTTGCCCTCACCGTATGTGCAAGAGAAACGCCTCCCAGGATAAAACGGATTGCAGTAAAGCTATAAAAGCGTTACTCTCAGCGAGCTTGAAACCGAGCAAGAATATCACCGAAGGAAGAGGAGGCTGTGTATGAGAAGAGGAGGTGTGTTTTCGAATGAATAATCCTAGAGCTCTAGATGAGTATTTATAGGATTGGAAAACTTGTGCGCTACACAATTGCCCTAATTAATTAGCTGTGCTAATCAAAAAATCGGTGGCAATTTTCCTTTATTAATTAACCGCGTTAATTAATTAAGGTAAGGCGGTGGCAAATAATTCGTTACAAAACAGAATTGATTTACCTCAATTAATTCCAAAATCGAATTATCTTATCCAGTAATTAATTCCAAAATTGAATTAACTTAACCAGAAATTAATTCCGAAATCGAATTAAACTAAGTCATATTTTAAGCCCAAGCCCTGTGGAAATAATAATTAGCAAAACTAGTCCGGTTCGGAGCGGCCCAATTTTCTGCTGCATTCGTGTCCGCAGGTCGCACACGCGGAAAGCCCGAAGGCTTGCGAAGCCACGAATTCTCCCTCGAAATCCCATGATTTGCACCCCCCCCTGCGCGCACGTAGGAGATGGAGCAACACTTAGCCAACACAAGTAAACACTACTCATGTGTTGTACTATATAAAGTAAAGGAAACTCCTTTTCCATTTCAATGTGGGACTTCAAGTTCCATTCTAAACTTTCCACTTCTAAGGGGCAACTTTGGATAAACATAACTCATCCATCCCTTAGTCGTTTTGAGTGTTTAAATATGCATTGGAAAGCTCTCACGGAGGAGAACACTCTCCAAGCACGACTTGTTGCAAACACGCACACAAGGCACACTCAAATCGGAGCTCAAAATGACTCGAAAATGTGGGTCTAAAACCCACATTTTCTAACACACTCAACAATTGGTGGTCATCATCTTTTAGATGATTTGTTGGGCCATCAATCTTCCATTCCTGAATTCACAACACTATCTGTGGCCTCTTCCTTAAAATCAATCACCACAGATTCAGTGTTGGTTTTCACTTCAACGAATACTCTTTTTCCTTCATCAACGGATATCCTTCATCCGTTGACAAGTGTTTCTCCATCAACGGATGTGTCTACAACTAATCATCCGTTGACAACAATAACTACTACATCAACGGATACACTTTATCCATTGACAACTCTCTCTACCACTGCAAAATGTGACATTCCCATGTCAACTATGGAGGAGTTTGTAGTAGTTGAAACACTTTTAGGAATGAGGGAAGGGAGTGAGAGGCTGCCTTGTGAGCAGGCAAAAGGAGAGAAAAATAATGAGAGGCTGACCATTTCTTCCGGTCAAGCAAAAGGAGAGCAAGAGAGTTCTACCTTAGTAGGTGAAGGTGAGAGTGTGAGAGGAGTGAGCCAGGGGGAGCCCCTGATGCAAGAAAAGAGAGATGAGAGGAGAGAAGGGACTACAGGAGAAATAAGGCAGGAAGATTCAGTCATTGCTAGTGAGTTAATGGAGGTTAATGAAGCCTCTAAGGAGATGGAATTTCAACAAGAATATCAGTCAATTATTGACTCCATCTTTTTGGATCCTGAAACCTTTACTCATCCTGTTTCTGCCTATCAAGTCATGGCACAACAGGGCAATGTGGAGGCAGAGGAGGCAATGCACCTATTGCACACCTCTCAATCTCTACAAAGAGCAAAGGAAGCTTTGACAGCTCTGCCTTCAGATGCTGACAGTGAAGAGTTTGGCAATAATGACAGTGCTGGCACCTCAGGTGATGAAGAAGTCAATATGGAAGATACTCCAGAATGGCTATTTTCTTCTACCACTGTGGTTGGTGACTTCAATGTGGAGATTATGAATCAATATCAATCTGCTATGGCTGAGCACCAGAATGCAGATCCACAGAGGAAGGTTGTCCTTCAGCAAATATTGGCCTCCCTCAAACTTCACAAGACGCATATGGTTATTCAAAGAACCCAACATGAGGAGGTGCAAACTGCAATAAGGGAAATGAAAGTGGAACTAGATGCCAGGATTGAGGCACTAGCCCCTACTACCACTCAGAAGGTGCTGACTAGTAAGTTATTGAAGGAAGATAGTCTGGCCAAATCAGTTCAGCATCTTTCCTCCAGAGTGGATAGTATGGAATCTCAAATGTAGACAGTAATTGCCAATCAAGCCAAACAGACTGAGCTACTGGAAAAGCTACTTGCAGCCTCATCTCAAACCCTTGATGCTAACAAAAAGGGGGAGAAAAAGGTTGTTGCAGCTAGTCAAATTATTCCAGCATCCAGTAGCAAGATAGCACAGAGGGGGAGCAACAGCCAATTATAGTGGTCAATCCAACAGAGTTCTCTATAGAGGCTTCCCATGTGAAGAAGAAGAAAATGGATTTGCCTGAGGTTCAAAGTATATCAGAAATCTCAGATGGTGAAAGGCAAGCCAGAATAGAAGCCTTAGAAAAGATCAACAAGGAGGCAAATGAAAGAATTCTGAGGACAGAGAGGATGATCAATGAATCAATTGTATCAACTCTGTTCTCTACTCAGTCCTCAGCCTCAACAACATCAACTACAATTCTGAAGGTGCTCATTCCAGAAATTGTGGCTCCTACATTCTATGATGCTGAACCATCCAATGTCAAAGAATTTGAACCATACATAAGAACCAGGGCCTACTCTCCACCAAAGGCAAATGGGAAGATCAAGTTATAATTGGACTTTACATTTCCCAAGGATGATGATGAGAAGCTAATGGGAAATACAATCAAAGAGTTCAAGGAAAAGACAAATAAGAGTGTAAGAGATTGGATGGCTGTGATAATAAGGAATGGAAAAGTGTTAAATATATCCAACAGCCATCCTAGATTTGTTGAAGCAAAAAGAGAGGAAACCTCCAAACTTCTAAGGGAATCTCATCCAAGTGAAGAAAATAAATATGAAAACGCAGAAGAGAAGCAAGACAGACTAGCTCAGAAGTTAATGGATGAGGTAGAGGATGAAATGAGGGAACCTGAGGAAGTCCCCAAATCCAAAACTAAAAGGAGAGTGAAATCAAAGGCAAGGAGGCCTGTCTCTCCAGAAATTGTAAGGAGAGAAACTGTTGGCTCATCACAACCCTTTTCTGCACAAGTAATCGACCCAGCTGTGAACTTCCATGGTGATCCTATACTCCCTAAAGAGGAACCAATGAATCTTGACTCCATTGAGGTTCCTTCATTCTTGCTGAAGCCTCAACAGAAGCCTAATCAGAAGAAAAGGATACCAAGGAAGCAACCTTCAAAGGAACCAATTCAGGTTGCTAGGGTATCTGCTATTGTCAAGCAGTCAATCTTGGAAAACAAGGATGATTTTATCTATCAGGCAGATATTGAAGAATATTCTGGCATGAATCTGTATCTGGATGAATTGTCAGAAGTAAGAGGAATTGACAAATATAAACATTTGCCTGAGAGATTGGTCTTTGTATACAAGGGAGGAAAGGAAAGGACATGGCCACTACAGAGGGTTCTTGGAGAAAACTATCTGACCTTAACCAAAGTGTTCTCTACAATCAAGAGATACACAGGGTTCTCCAGGATAGCAAAAAGGGAGATACTGGACATAATAGAACAGATAAGGAGAGAATGGAACTCACCATCAAGACTACCAAGGAAGATGAAGATCCCATACAATGGACAGAAAATTCATCTTCAACCCTTCTGGATGATGGAGTTCAGGGATGAAGTTGGTAACAGGAGATTCTTCAGGTTAGAAGACCAACTATCAAAGGCTAGTTCTCAATACCTGAGATGGTTACAACAAAAGCTAAATCCAAAAGTTGTTGAAGAAGATGCCTTCTATAGGCAACTCCAAATGCAAATTGAGTCCAACTCTGCCAAAGAAGGAAAATCAAGGGTGATGCCAACCAGAGAGAAGAAACAGTATTAATATGCTTAGTCTAGAGGAGCACTTCTCTGTAAATTTCTCAAACTTGTTGTATTTTAATTTTTGTAGCTTAATACAATTTTTGCATAGTTCTATATATATTCTTAGGAATGTTTTGTTATCATCAAGGTCCTAAATTTATGCTTTATTGCCATCAAGTATAAATTGGGGGAGATTGTTAGGAATATGTTGTACTTGATGATAACTTCACAATCAATCAAAATTGTATAAGTCAAGTTTTGTAACTGTCAACGGTTGAGACATTATAACTCTATCCGTTGACAGGTAGCTCATCAACGGATGAGGTTTTGTAGCATACTGCAGTACCTCTATGCTATCAGTTGATAGTGTTTTTATTCAGAGTCATGTTGACCATCAATGGATAGGCAGAATAGGGTAGCCAATTGTAAATAAGCTATGCTATGTAATTCTGTCTAAGTGAAAGTGTATCAACGGATGAGAACAAGACTCTATCAACGGATACAACTCAAATCTACTCTATCAACGGATGCAGCTCAAACTACCATCAATGGATAACTGTGTACAACATCAACGGATAATCATTAACACTTTCTTCTATGCTAGCTGGGAATTAGCAGTTGATAAGGACAGGTTTGACTGACAGATCACATGGGTTGATAGTAGGTATAAAAAGCAGTATGGTAGCCATAATTTGGAAACGCAGAAGAAAGAAGCATTCCATTTACACAATACATACAAGAAAGGTGCAGGGGACATATCTGTTCACAAGGACAACCTTTCGGCTACATGTGGATTTGGAGTGGAGTAGCAAGTCAACTTGAATTAGATTAATATTATCTTATTCCTGTAGTACTTGTAAACTTGGGATATATAACCAAGTGTAGCAACTCTTTAGAAACTAAGAAAACAGACATATTTGCTTAGGGTTTCTTGAATATCCTTAGAAGCAAAGAGTTGTAAAAACAGAAGCTGTGTACATTTGTATCACAGAGTTTTCTTCGAATAAAAGTCTCAGGTGGTACATTTAACCACCTGATTTTTTATGTGTTTGTGAATCATTTCTCATTCAGCAATTATCTCACTATAGATTTCTGTGGTTTTTATCAGAAATTATAATTATCAAGAATTGTATTCAACCCCCCCCATCTACAATTATACAAGTGTGTAATCTGGGAATAACAGAACATAATTTAATTTTTTAAATTCTCAATTATTAATAATTACAAATTCAATTTTAAAATTACTGGGGTCAAAATGAAATATAGTACTACAAATTTATTTTTTTAGTGGGGTCAAAAATAAAATTAACACTATAAAAAAAATTACATATAAATTTAAAATTTCAGTGGGGTTCGATTGCACCCGCTCACTGTATACTGGCTACGCCCATGTTTGTACAGTGTGCTTCTTATGTATTCTGGATTATAGAAGTTTGGGGATGTAACTCTTAGAGATTGTTTCTTTTGTAAAGATTTTCTTTTTTTGTATATTAATATATTAGCTTTGCAAAAAAAGACAAAAATTACTTTTATATAAACTAAAAACAAGCCCGGATAAAAGCCAAACCGGGCCCGATCCGGTCCGACCCGAGAGCCTAAAACGGGCCTCATATTTTAATGAAAGCCCGGCCTGGCTCGGTCCGATTTTTGAAAAATCCTGGCCCGATTTTTAAAAATCCCGAGTTTTTTAAAGCCCCGGCCCGAAGTGCTTTTTATGCATCTCTACTTGAGTACAATAGACATGTGTAATCAATTATATATATATATATATATATATATATATATATATATGTGTGTGTGTGTGTGTGTGTGTGTGTGTGTGTGTGTGTTGCGTGAATATTAACTATTTAGTATTTTGATCATTGAGACTTATTAACAATATGTAGTCACGATTTAATTTGTACATTTATATATAAATTAATAAATATAGTATGTCGTCTACTTATACATATTACTGAATTACTTAAACTTGCTCAAAACCCATGCGACGCACAGAATTTTTTAATATAATTTTTTTTAATTTGAATTGAATTTTTTGGTTGGTGGGGATTGAACTTGGGTCATATAACAAATTTGGACACAATCATACCACTAGACTAGCCATTTATTTATATCATGAATCATACAAATAATATGTGAATGCGTGTGTACGACTTGAATGAGAAATAGTTGGAACATATGTATTTTTTTAAAACGAAAAAATACATAACTTCTTCGTCAAAACAACATACAAAATAAATACGTAAGATTAATTGATTGTAAAACTAATATCTAAAATCTATTTTATATATAACACACGAACAAGACTTAAAATTCATGAAATATTTTATTCATAATTTAAAATGACTAATTTACCCCTATATTGTTGTTTATATATTAAAATTTCATTTTTAGTGAAAATCAAACTTGGACCATCAAGTTAACTTGTGCATCGACATACCACTAAGCAACACTTTCACATGTGTTTTAGATCATACACAGAATGTGTATGTGTATGATGTATGAAATAATATTGGTTAAATATTATTGGGTATTAAATGAGATTTGGACTTTTTATTGATTTTCATTTATTGATTAAAGAACCACAATAAATATATAATTGGGTTATAAAATGATATTTTAATTAATATTATGGAGACTATCCAACAATATATTAGAATGAAAATATTGAGTTGTTAACGTAATATGAAAATTGTATATTATTACACAAGATGCAATAATTTATGAGTCAAATTCTTCGGGTAGTAAAAATATTTGGTCTTCAAGAGACAATCCTAAAAATAACACATTACATTTTGCATACAAATTAACTAATGTTCAATTTAAAATAAGACATTTGAAGAAAAGAAGGATCATATTGTTATTTCCCAGTTATACACCACGAGATTGTAGAGCGGGGTTGAATACAATCTCAACTTTATTCTTTTTGAATTAATGAGGTCTTAGACAGATTATAAAGAACAGATAGTAAACAAGGTAAATAAACACACGATATAAAAATTTAGGTGGACTTTGAGTGGTCCACCTAAGGATTGTATTTGAAGAAAATACTCTGTGTATAAATACACAGTTGCGGGTTACAATGTGTTTACAAGAAAACCTATTGATCTCTCTCTTAAGCTCTGTGTTTTTCTCTTGCTTACACTATGCTGCTCATACAGCTTATTTAAACTATATGAAGACAAGTAAAGTACGTAAAATGTAAAGGTACATTTTTGGTATAACTTGTCACACACAAATGCTTGAAGTGATAGCCATTCTGGAAATGTCTTGAAGGTCTTCTCTTCTTGATTTGGACAATTCCAGCATGCTTCAAATCCGTGTATGTTTCTTTCTTCATAAGTTACTAAGTTCTTGAGTTGACTTAGCTTTCAAGCCCACGTGATGCTTTATGCAAAAGATCTTTTTGATTTGAATCTTTATCCCTGAAAAGTTGATTTAGCAAAAAGATAACATTTTAGAAAGTCAATAAGCTTTTCTGCTTATTGAGCTGTGATTGAACTTCCCAGGTAAACCAGCTGATCCTTTTCCAATCATCAAGATATCCTTTGAATTCTTCAGTAGTAATGTAATCATGTTGGAGGTTGCTTCCACTCTTATTGTTGCCATTGATGTCGGATAAACAGTGATTGATTTCACCTTTCACTTGGAGGAGTTTGAGCCTTCAAATATCTACAATTTGACTCCCTACTCGTAACATCATCTGTGTAATTGATCACTGTCTATAATCACGGGTTACAAAATGATTTTGGGTCTGTTCTTCATTCGATATGTTCCATTCGAGAACTTTAGAATATTCAAGCTGAATTCTCGAATAGATAAGTCTTGATTTCTCGAATGAGGATTTCTCGAATAATGACTTCTCGAATAGACCTTTTGTCGAGTTCTCGAATGACTTCTCGAACAGGCTAACTTGTAGACTTATCGAATAGAGACTTCTCGAATAGACCTTTTGTCGAGTTCTCGAATAGAGACTTCTTAGTAGCCTGACTTCTCGAATTACCCTTTTTGTAGAATTCTCGAATCCACCATGTCCTAGATAACTGGAATAGAGATATGACAGTGGTCTGACTTCTCGAACTCTTTCTTTTCTTGACTTCTCGAATTTACTTACATGGGTATAGAAAAATCTCTTCTGATTACAGATACTTAATTGTAGCATCTCATGGCTTGTTGCAGAAATACTTCCTAACTGTATGCAGAGTTCCATTCACAATATGTAAGTTTAGTTGATCTGCATTAATTTCAGTTAGCTTCCTGATTTATTTGTCAGCTTCGATTCCTTGATTCTTTTTCTGCCTCGTGGTATTTGTTATCATCATCTTTAGACAAGTATGTCTCAACACATACATAATATATGGTGTATTATTTATAAAGATAATTCAAAAAAATTATATACAGGATCATGTATAATATGTGATTTGCGGAACTTATATATCATAAACATCACCTATTGAACACTCAGATTCCATTCAATGATCCACAATAAAATTAAAAACGGACTTGACTGCTATTAGTACTACTTATATTAGTTTCCAAATTATAAAATTGAACATATTTAAGTAAGTACGCAATAGTTACATATATAATTAACAAATAAAACTCTATGAAAATCAATTTTATACTTCAAATAACATTGATCATACACGGTTTAATTTTTTAGGTCGATCCATATTCGATCCATTCAAATTTCGGGTTATCGGATCGGACCTCCAATCCGTTCAATAAATTTTAAATATAATTTTTTTAATTTAAAAAATAGTATTTTAAATTTTTTTGATGAAATTAAAATTAAAATTATGATATATACATTGGCAATCCAAATTAATGTTCCAAAATATTATTATTTATATAAAAATTTATATATTATATATGTTTTATATATATTTAATATATATTATATAGTACATAAATATATAAAATATATATTAAGTATAATATATTCGGATTGAATCATAGAAAATCCATATCTGGTCATTATCGGACCGGACCCTTATCGGATCTAATCATTAACAGATCGAATTTCTTTTGGAAAGATCCATATCCGTTAATTTAGTTATGGGTCAAATCGGATCGAATCGGATATCTGATCCATTAACAGGCCTACATGCATGTGTTAATTTTATCAGAATTTCTCCTTTGAAAGCTTTAATAATGGGGTGTTTATAGTTAGATAGACGATAACTAAATTTGGAGAGGCAAAAGTGGTAAATAAACATGATAAAGCATGGCAAAAGTAGTAAATAAACATGATCAAGCATGTAGTGACGTTACTGAGTTTCTTAGAAGAGTCCTTGTGAATAAGAATGCGTTGACTGTGGGTTCAAAAGAATATGCATTAATTTTAAAGGATATGATTTGTTATTCGAACTTACGACACATTTTATTACTCATATATTGTATAAATTTATATTTTTAATTAAATATAATTAAAATAAGTTCTTACCACTTTACTTCCAACTTGAAATCATTTCATTTTTTTTCGTGTTAAAAGTTAAAAAAATGAAAATGTAAAGTTCCAACTTATAAGTGTAATAAGACAACACACTGGATGTTTCATGTTTGGCTGTAGATACCTTGTGGGGCTTCAGACTGAACCGTAAAGATCGATAATGAATTATTAATATTTTTTAAATTAAATTGGATTGAATTTATATTGTGGATCGAATCGGACCGAACTGAAATAATTCGGTTCGGTCCAATTCGATTTTTGAAAACCGAAATTTCAAAATAAAAGATTTTTTTAAGTGAAAAAAGCAAAAAAAAATGTTGATTTTTTATAGAACATGACTACAAATAATCGAAGAAAATTAGGTAGAAGCACAACAGTAAATCAATAACGTAAATAATCAATATCAAATATTAGTTTCACAATAATCTATAAAGAAAAAACAACTGTACATTGTATATTGAAAAAGTATGATGCAAACGAATAGAATATGAAAAATTATACTACACCATAAATGGTCTTTGCCAATACCTATAAAAAAAGTGTAAAAATTCATTAGTAATGTTGCCATAAGCCCAAATTTGGTTTAAGGCTACACTTTTCCAAATTTTTGTGGTGTTGGATATAATCCCGTAATCTTAGGTGTTAAGCCAACAGTTTATTCAATTCTATGGCTATATCGTTATATATGTTGCCTTAGTTATTTATGGCAATATTGTATGGTCTACAGCAACACCAAATACAATGTTACCATAGACCCTACTACAATGTCATTTCTTCTTACAGCAACACTGGTTTATCTCCACTTTTTTTCCGGCAACACCTTTTCAGCTTTACTGCAACATCTTGTTTATTGAATACTTTTAAAATTTTTGCAACATCTTTTCACTTATTCCAACATTTTTTTATTAAACACTTTTTCATATTTTAGAAACCAATAGTTTCAATTTATCTACAACACATATATATCAAAAAACAATTTATTTATTGGAAACATCTTAACTTTTGTTACCAAAATTCATAAACCAAAATCACACTTAAATCTTAAAAACTCTTTGAACTAAAACAAAAACATGTCAAAAGAAATAGTCTATTTCTTAACTTCACACATGCCAAATTAGTCAATACAAAATCATAGTTGGACATACAACTAGCCAAATCTATCAAACACATATTTTATAGTTGTCATGGCTATGAAGGTTTTAAATCTTTACGAGTCTTTCAGCTTCATCGATCAACTGTGCATACACATTTACATCACCTGTGTGATCCAAATTAATCTTCTCAGCTTCCCTAGCCTTCAAAATGTTTTCCAGGCCTTCCAAGGCAACAATAACAATTCTTGGATTAGGACAATTTAAGAAATCACCTAAAAGTCTTTATACGTCCCTGGTTTACCAAGAACCTTAGAACCAAAAATAAGATATCAAATTTGTACTCGAGAATACATAATTGTTTTTGCAAGAAACGCAACCTACTTGATTTGTTCATGTGTACCACCAGATGTAGCATTTGAAGTTGTCAAATTCAGCATTGCCAAGAAGTTGAACAAAAGGGGCTATTATATCGACCTCAATAACAGTCTGAATATGTCAAATACGTAATAGAAATATAAGTCAGTGATAACAAGCAGAAAGTATGTATTCCTAAATTTAAATCCACATTCAATACACATATAATAATTAATCGATTAAGAATAAGTTGGTGTTAGCGCATTAAAGTAAAGCTGCATTTGTCGAATATACATTACATAAATGTAAAATATATATAATAAATATAGTATTATATATAGAGTCCCACTCTAGGGAGACCCATATTATATGAAGAATTATAGAGAACCACCATCTAAGCCATCCATTTATTTAACGGCCCAGATTAATAATGGCAAACTCGTAATTTAGTTAAAAACTCAAGGCATTTTATAAACTAAATAAAAACTTAAAAACAGACACACAAGCCGCACTCAGTACTCACACTTTTCTGCAGATATATACACACACTATACAAACAATTCAACGAAGAAACATTACATAAACAACCAGCTTTAAATCCAGGTTGCATCTTCAAATTGAATTTTGCTCGTTAATTACAAAACAAAAAGGTAATGGTTCTACAATTTTTTTTGACTTGAATTCATAATTTAACTATTTTTTTGTTATTTCTTCAGGTTAATCTCAATCGATAGAGAAAAGTAGAGATTAAGATGTTTCCGAGAAGATTAGGTATTATTAGGTGTTTTTGCTTTAAAAAAATTATATTCATGTTTAATTAGATCTGATTCTGTAGGTATTTGTTGATCTCATTCATTTTTTCTTGCTTATAACTTTGATTCCATAGTAGAATGCGAGTTTATAGTTAATTTTATGTGTAACTACATCTGTTGTGTTGTATTTGTGCAGAGATTCTAAGCAGTACAAGCGTAGAAAATTTCTTTTAAAAAATGCGGTTCTGTAATAGAACCAGTTTGGTAAAATTTTGGTTCTAGAGTGGATTCATGTATGAATTTATTTTTGCCAAAATTTTGTTTTAAAATTAAGGTTCTGTAATAAAACCAAAAAAATTTAAAGTTGTGCTTGTACGATAGAAGTAATTTAGGTCTTTATTAGCCAATTGAGGTTAAGGGATTTTGTGTATAAATCATAAATTGTGGTTCTATAATAGAACCAAATTTGGTAAAACTGTGTTTCTATAGTACATGCATGTATAATCTTATTTTTGCAAAATTTCGTTTTAAAAGTAAGGTTCTGTTATAGGACCAATTTTTCTTTTTTTTAACTACATGCCCATTTATAGTTTTTGATTCTGTACACTAAACTGTACTGTCCTTCTCTACTTATACAACTTTGTGTGTTATCAATTTAAAGTCATTTTTTCTTGCTTAAGTTTTGATTCTGTAGTAGAATGCTAATTTAATAGCTAATTGGATTTTATTCGCTAATAACTAGATAGTGTACTTGTAATTAGATATTATTTTTAGTTGTGCAGAGATTCTATAGTAGAACCATAGAAAATTTCTTTACATACTTAGCATATATGAGTTTTAATCATGTGGAGTTTGTAAATTTGTGTAAAATGTTTACATAATTTTGTAGTTTTTGTATGTAGATGTATTGGTTCTACAGTAGATCTGATTTACTTTTTTGACGGGTGTATCTTGATTCTGCTATACAATTATATTTAATGATTTTAATTTTATTATAGAAATAAAAATGAAATTATATTTTGTGGACATGATTAACTAATCAATTATTGTGTTCTATCATATAATTAAAGTTAGTTTTATCTCGTATATCTAAAACATTTCTCTTACAGTTTGGATAGTGAGGCTTTTGTTGGTCAAATTTTGAGTTGAATCTATTTGCCTCCTGCACATCGACATTATTATCAATTGTGGCTTTATGATATTGTCTTTACTCATACTGTGTTGATTTGATAAGTACTACCTCAAGTTCACTTAGTAGCTAAAAGAAACAATTGGCTTTAATAAGAACTATTATATCACTTATTGAATTGGATAAACAAGAACTCATCATTGTATGTTTGATCATAATCCAACAGTAACTATGTAGAATCATTTTTTTAGTGTTTATGAGTTTTGATTATGTTGTAGAATTAAATATGAAATTTATATGTGTATTTAGAGGATTTGGTTAAGCAATAAGGATCCTGCACTAGAATAAGAATCAGCTTGTCAGGTCAATTAGCTATTTCAATCTCCGAGGTTCATGTACATTTTATTTTCTCATATTACAAATAGATCGATATGCAACTAATAGCCTTATTACTCTTAGGAAGTGCTTAAATATAGTTTAGTACTGGAGTTAGGGAGCATCAATGCATTATAGTTAGGGAGCATCAATGCATTAATTTACATTTTTATATGCTAATATTGGTGTTTATCAGATGGATCTCTGCCCACTTGCTCTGATACTTGGGTATGTTGTGCTTTTGATCAGGTCCGCAATGAAAAGGCAAGAAGATATCTAACTAGCATGAAGAAGAAGCAATGTGTTCCCTTCGCACAGAAGTTCCCTAATGGAGATCCTTTAGCATTGCGACTATTAGAAAGACTTCTAGCCTTTGATCCAAAAGATCGATCAATAAAACTAAAAATGTGTTGCGGTGTTAGACTGTAGAGTGTATTAAACACAAACATTATCTCTTGAAAATTAAGGATTTGTTTAAGTAGTAAGACCTAAATATGAAATTTAGGTTTTTATTAGCTAGTTGAGGTTAAGGGATTTTGTGTATAAATTGTGGTTCTGTAATAGAACCAAATTTACTAGGTTTGACTGTTAGGGCTTGTTTATAGCTTCATGTATACTTTGAGGTCTGAAATTTGGTTCTACAGTAGAACTATTTGTATGTTTCAATTTTCGTGTATATTTGTATATTTGGTTCTGATCTAATGTGTTCTAATATGATTCCATAATAGAACCGAGAAATTTAGCAATCCATAATAGAACCGAGAAATTTAGCAAAATAGTATATCTACTGGAATATATGCTTCCATTTTGATTCTACCATATATAATATAGTCAACAACACACCAGAATGTATATGGTCAACAACACACCACAATATGGGAATGATAAATAAACTCTATTGTTTACTATTTAAGCTCCAATTATAATTTTTTGTCATAATTACCCTTAATTCTTATGATAATAATGTAATTTACATGTCTTGAAAATAGGAATTGGAGTTTAAATAGTAAAATATTGAGTTAATTTATCAATTCCCGTAATATATGACTATGCGAGTTTGGAATAATTATTAAGGGGTAGATATTGTCTTGAAGTTTTCTTTACTAAAATGCTTTGGCGGCATATTTGGACTACTCGACAAATAAAACCTTGGTCGTATATAAAATGCTCTTCAACAGACACACCAAGTAAAGGGACACCTTTTTCAGGGGCACCAAGTGAAAGAGCCAAAGCTGCCAAACCGATCAACTGTCAGAAAGCTCTCAAGGCAGTAATAGTGGTGGTTTGGGCCCTTTGGGATAAGAAACATGTAAATATGCAGTAGTGCTTTTGTTATTTTGTTGAAGTTGCAATAGGTATATAGCCTGCAATATCATCCACGTCTAAAACCTCTCCAAGATTGGCTTCTTAATTTTCTTAGTCACATGTTTAGAGGTAAAATGCAAGCAGCCAAAAATTCAAAAGAGTAGCTAGTTGGTAGCAAATATAGTCTTGTATAGGCATCAAGAAATTGCACTGCTGACTGAGATAGTGGCATTCTCAGTTACAACACTTGGATATTTGATGGACATATATCACAAGGGTGTCAATTTAAATTTTAAAACCAAGCAGCAATCAATAAAGTCAATTTGCAAATCAAGTATTATCACTGCAGAATTGTACTTGGTGATAAAATATGTCTAGAAATTGCATAGTTGTCCATGCTAAATTGAAGTACTAAAGTAGCCACATTACTCTCCATCACCACCAAAGAGATATCCAAGGGACGAACCACCGCCAGGGGCAACATGTACCTTAGTTGAAGGGAGATCCTACAATCAAGTAAAACTCTAGTTGTGTTAAAATTGTATGATACGCAAAAATAGAAAATCAGTAACTAGTCATTAAATTACTCTAAAATGCAAAACCAAAAACTAGTGGAAACTCAGTTACATGGAATAAAGTACTAAAGTAGATGTGTAATTTAAAATTAACAATCCACCAAATTACAGAATGCAACTAGTTACTACCAAAGACAAATGCCCCTTTTTAAATTTGATTTCTAATAACCATGTGATTCAGCTGACAGAGAGCTAATTCACTAAAGCTCTGAGTATGGTACCTTCCCAAAGATAAGAAAGTTCAATGGCTCTACTATGGAGCACCAACATTCAAACAACACAAACTATTATACCAAGAAAGAAATGTATATTCTTATATCCTAGATACCATTCATAAGACATAACCAACTTCATTGATTTTGTTAATGAAAATGTTGTTGCTTTAAAGGTATATTTAGTATATCTTTACCAACAACAGAGCAACACTCTTCGAATCTGATCCTTGGTTCTGAGTTGGTGGAGGGCTACTGAATTTTCTCCACTTCCAAACAGATAGTTTAACGAACTCTTGCCTCCACCAGCACTAACCCCACTTCCCATTTTCACAATTATATCTAGTAAAATGAAAGTTGTCAAAACAGTTAGCAAGAAATTAAGCCATAATAATCAAAACCCATCAACCACAAGCAAGAGGCATGACTGTTTCTCTGCTAGGGTAATCGGCTCATCGCACATTCACCACATAGGTAGGAGAACAAGAAACTAAGTAATTCACTTCGTGCATTTCTCACACATAATTGTTTCAAAACCATGAGTGCTTGTCCTATCACATATTTTATCAATTTAATCAAAGATACCAGTAGTGATCTTATGTGATATGTGTTACACATGCAATTTTACATTAGGGCACAATAATCCGGGGAAAAAAGGGTGTAGTGACTTAAATTTATCATAGCAGTCCTCGAGGAACTCAATTACATGATAATTCATATACCGTAACAGCATGACCTTTTTTTAATTCAATTCCTTGTATGTGCCTTTTTTCCTCTAATTTTAGCCCACAGTTTTCTCCACTTATTGTAAACAATAATCATTTTAGTTTCAACTTAAGAAGATCACTAAAAAGGATGTAGTGACTACATACATTGTCGCATCGTTCATAATTACATCACTAAAAAAAGATGTTATTTTTTCGTTAGGGTTCATTAAATCATTATAGATAAACTCAACCTAACAAAAGATTGAGTGACAAAGGCAGAGATTCAATTAGTATATATCAGGTTTCAACTTGCTTAAAATAGAGCGGATTATTTTTGCCTATATGCCCCGTACAAATAATTAGAAGCAAGACATTACGACGGGAAAATAATAAACAGGAAAATATAGCCCTAACAAAAACATAGGATGCTAATTCCATGAGATGTTATTATGTTCAATATTAGTCGTAATGACCACTGGACACGAACTACGACTACTCAAATTAGCTCAACTGTATTTGATTCTATAAGAGAACCAAATAAAATACGTAATTTAAACAGTACATAGTTTCTAACTGCGACTCCTTACTATGCAACTAATTTGATTCTACAGTAGAACCAAAACATATACCACACAATTGTGAAACAAAAATATTTATTTAAGAAATTGAAAGTTTTGATTCAATAATAGAACCAAATAAATTT
The DNA here is from genome assembly GCA_037693485.1 of Kitagawia praeruptora. NCBI lineage: Eukaryota > Viridiplantae > Streptophyta > Magnoliopsida > Apiales > Apiaceae > Kitagawia > Kitagawia praeruptora. The sequence continues at coordinate 45,914,938 of CM075354.1, forward strand.
CGTAATTTAAAAATTGACATAGTTTGTAATTAGAAAATTCTTCCAATGGAACTAATTTGGTTCTATAAAGCAGAACTAAAAATTGAAAACAAAATTACATAAGGAAACTAATGTTTTGATTCTACAATAGAACCAACAAAAATACACAATTTATACTTTAAATAACAAAATTATTGTTGGATGTAGAATCAAATTGTTCATAACTTCAGATGCAATCATAATCGTAAAGAAAACATAACTAAAAACTGGAATTGACACAAAACAATAAAATTAAAACTATACGAGTACAAAGCTAAACAAAATTGAATCTCAAAGTGTTAAACAACTACAAATTGAAAGATGTTCTTAAATCGAACTTGATGACTACTGAATGTCAACATATTCACATATTTTGAGGAAAATTGAGCTTATTTGAGGAAGACGCCATCTCGTAGTGGTTAAAATAGGAAGAGTGAGAGAGATCGAGAAAGAGAGAGCTCGGGTGAGAGAGATACAGAAAGAGATATTCACAGAGATATAGTCGCAATCGCTACCCCCTGTTATGTGTCACTTTCCAGTGAGAGAGATTCGAGAGATTGAATGAGAGAGATTTGAGAGATTGAATGAGAAAGAATCGAGAGATAACTAACAACTGTTTCAATAAAAAAATTAATTTAAAATATAAATTATTATTAACCGTTGGATTTGATTTAGATTCAACCATGCATCCAGATTTATGGAGAGGGTTCTCCCCTGTACTCTATATAACTTGGTTCTCTATAGAATAATGGCCATTATATGTATATATAATAAATATAATATTATATATATATATATAGGTCAAGTTTCTAAGCGGTGGGAGGACCTTCTAGCGCCTAGGCGGGTTAGGCGGGCGCCTAGGCGGATTTCTAAGCGGGACGTTAAGCGGATTGTGAATATATACATAAATATTTTTTAATTATTTAATTATATATTTAGAGGTTGTGAATTATACAAGTTTAAATTTTAATACATATATTCATTTATAATATGAAATTTGAAAAATAATTAAAGAATAAATAAATAAATAAATAAATAAAAATATTTTAAAAAAATATATTTTTAAGGTTCAAAATTGGTTAAACCCGCCTAATTCCGGTCAAACCCGCTTAATTCCGCTTAATCCCCGCTTAATTACAAAAAATGCTTAAAAGTCCGATTAGTAGAAAATCGAGTCGGTTAGTAGTATTTTTCCGCCTAGGCGGCCGCTTAGCCCGCTTTTTAGAACACTGCTATTTACTAAATAGAACATGCTTAAAAAGCGGACGAGAGAACATCTCAAAAAAATTAATTTAAATTTTTTTAAAATTATAAATATTCTTAGATACATTTTATGATTCTCAAACTTGAATAATTTTTTGTGGAAAAAAATATTTATGGGAATTTTGTTTTTTAATCTCTTTTAGAATCTCACAAATTTTTAAGAATCTCTTTTAGAATCTCACAAATTTTGAAGAATCTCTTTTAGAATCTCACAAATAGTTTTTTACACATGTATTTGTTGTTCATAATTGTGTTTTTTAGAATTGTATTAATGATATAAACATATTTATAATTTTTTTGAATTTTTTTGAATTTTAAAAATCAATATTTTAAGTTGTTCTCTCGTTCTTTTTTTAAGCATGTTCTCTCTAGAGCCTTACTTATATATATATATATATATATATATATAGGGTCTTGTTCTAATAGAAACTAACTTAGAATAGAAACTAGAAATTAAACCTAAATTAAATATTTCAAGTTAATCTAATGACCAAACTAGGGGTATCCCAATACAAAAAACATATAAAATTATTGACACTATTCAACAAAAAAATAAAAAAATTAAAAAAAAGTTATTGTTCATGTGATGACGCGGCAGTGACGTCAGCACGTGAACAGTAATTTATTTATTTTATTTTTTTGTTGAATAGAGCCAAGAATTTTATAAGTTTTTTGTGAAGGTGCCCCTAGCGGGGCCTTTAAAATAAATGAAATATAATTTATTTAGTGTAGGTTTCTAGTTTCTATTCTAAGATTGGTTTATATTTGAACGCTAGCCTATATATATATACATATTTAATTTGGTCTATTCGGTTCTAACTGAATTCTTTTTCTTGAGAACCAAATAGAGCTGATATTTAATTCGATCCGGATCAAAAAACCAAAAAACCGAATAACCAAAATTTATAAATCTACTCTTTAACTATAAAAACTAGCTTATAGCCCGTGCAAAGCACATGTTACTTTTAATTTTTTATAATTTATTTATAATATAATACAATATTAAAAATATTAATTTAAATATGTTATTGATTCGAACCTTACATCTTTATATATAATAATTTTTAGTATTAAATATAAATTAATATGTTATTAGCGGGAATCGAACCTTGAACCTCTGCATATAACAACTTTTAGTATTGTTATATCTAACGGTCATGATTTATTTGAGTTGCTGGGATAACCAAAAATGGGGATAACCAAAAAAGGGGTAACCAACTACAAATTATACCCTTTTGCTTATTATAATATAGTAAGTATAGATAAGACTTTAATATCATTAACATCTGAGTAATCTCTTTCATTTCTCTTTCATTTAAGAAAGAGTTGACACACATGAACCAATTGTTGAAGCTGACAGAAAAGTAGCTATGCTAGGCTATTCGGAAAATGATGTACAACCAGAAAAAGCCGAGATAACCGTGTAGAATTTATGATGCTCTCATGGGGATAAATTGGCACAGTTGGAGTGCTAACTTTGCAATGCTGTTTTAACCAATCTAAAAAAGGACGATTCATGTGTGTAATGTGTCCTTTGGTCCTACCATATATCTACCTTGTACGGTACTTGTTGTATGTGTATGGTTGGAGGAATGGATATCTATGCATGTCTGGAACCTAATCTAAGTATGATCATCAAGTTTATACTTGTTTGTCGCTGGCTCCACTTGATTCAAAGTTGTTTAACAGCTAGCTTAAGACACCATGTCTGATTCTTTCTCTAACATTTTAAAATTTTAAAGGGAGAGATTTCTTAAATGATTTTGGAGTTTCATTTACGGAGAGGTCTCGGATCGAGCCCTCCCGCCACCATTTATTTTAATATTTGTTTGTCTGTTTCGTATATGTGGTATATGTCTGGTTATATTATAATATTAGCTTGTAATGTATAAGATCATGTTTAGATCTTAACAAGATATTATACAAAGATTGAGGGAACGGAATGGTTAATGATATCATCTTTAACCAATTAATCATGGCATCTTTAACCAGGTCATGCAGAAAACAAAAAAGAAAAAAAGCAAAGAGGGTGTCACGCTAGGGTTATTAGGGCGGGTTTGGGGCAGGCATTACAATTCCTATACCTGTTCCACGTAAAAAAAATTGTCATATCCCGTCTTGTTTCTCTGCGAAATTTTTTTGTTTATCCCCCTCCCCGTTCCATGGGACAACACTAAGATACTATATAATCGGGACGGGGCGATCCATTCATCAACACCAAGATACCATATAATCGGGGCGGGGGAGGAGGGTAATTATCCACAACTCGAACTAATGTACGCTTTGCGAACAGATTTTTCTATAAAATTAAGTACATTCTTGTCTGCTGAGAATTAACGTTTTCATTTAAAACACTATGGAGAGATACAACTGTACTCCGGTAACTTGAAAGGTCCAGAAAAACTCTGAGTTAAAGTACATTGTCATAAACACAGAATTGAATTTCTACTCTGCACTACAAAAAGCTAGTAATAAACAAACTCCAATTGTGTATGTCCTTATTTTCAATAAAAAACGACTGATCATCATAAAAATCTTTATTTTTTTGTGGATGCTACACAACATATCAAACCACTATGTGAATCCTCCACATGATTCAACAATCACAAAAAAAAATGAAAAACTAAATCAATGGTCAAGACAAATGAATATAAGTAAAGTACATTTTTGATGTGCTACTAATATAGACGACTCCATGTCTTTATATATAAGAATTTGAGTCGACTATATATTTTAAAACAAAGGAAAATAATGTGCACTCTATTCTTTTTCTTTAGCCTTCATTCTGGAATTTTGAAGGTGCTGATATCTTCATTTTGAATCCAACCATACTTTTCCATGAAGGGATTTGTTAAGGTTTTCGGAGGGTATGAATCAATATTGCACTCTTTCCAACAATTCCCATCATCTAAATCCCTTAAAACCTCCCACAAACAACTATTACACTTAAACCCTGCCCCGAAACTTAACATTAAAACCCTGTCACCTTTCTTAAACCTCTTTTTTGCTTCCATGTACCCTAAAACATACCAAAGACTACTAGCAGAAGTATTTCCAAACCTGTGTAATGTCATCCTCGCCGGCTCTAGGTCGTAGGCACTAAGCCCTAGGCTCTGGCCTATTCCGTCGATCACTGCCTTTCCTCCCGTGTGAAGGCAAAAATGATCAACTCCTGATTTGAAGTTGATCATTGGCCTTGCACCTCCTCCTTTTGAAGAACCTTTGTTTAGTTTGTGTACGAAGGAAAGAATGGCGTAACGAAGAAGCTCTCTTACTGGCAAGATTTTCGGAGATATCTCCTTTAGGTTATCAATCAGAGCCCTAGTTGCTGCCTTTGGAAGGTTCTTTCCAAGATGAAATCCTACACGCCCGAGCTCATCCTCCGTTTGTATGCATGAACCATAAGCTTCATCTTTTGCACCATGATGTGTTCGAACTAAGCATTTCAACTTAAAGATGGCCTTATGTTTTAAGGCCACCTTGTTTGTCAAAAGCATTGCACAACCTCCTGACCTAAACAAACAATTAGCAAGAATCATGGATCTATTGTTTCCCGTGTACCAATTTGGGGTCAAAGATTCCGAAGTTACAACAAGAGCATTCACATTCTTTCGAGACTTGAAGATGCTTTGAACGATATTAATCGATATCAAGCTAGCACTACATCCCATTCCGGTGAGATTGTAGGTCTTAATATCATCCCTCATCTTGTAGTGATTTATAATCCTAGAAGACAAAGATGGGCTAGTAGACAGCATTGACACATTTAGCACTAGTACATCAATATCCCTCGGAGAAACGCCTGTTTTCTTCAATACCTTATCAATGCTATCATAAAAAAACTCTTCCATCTCCAAGATCGCATCTTCGTACGTAGGATTCTCTTCTCTCCCATGGATAACCATCCACGGGGCGTACGTTTCTTCGCCAATGCCTGAGCTGACAATGGCTTTCAAGAGGAACTTGTACTCATTGAGCCCTAAGTTCTTGGTTCTCATGATCACCTCTCCACAGAACTCCGTATTAAGCTTTCTCTCGTCGCAAGGTTTGTAGCATTGATAGTCCAAAATATAGCAGCATTGGTACCTTCTTTGATCAATGAGCTTGTATAGTAAAAAGAACAAACAAAAGAAAGGAAGAAAGTACAAGAAATATAGAAGATTGTCCATCAAAATGAGAGAAGGAGAAAAGTAAATTAACGTTTCAAGTCTTTTCTTGTCTACAAGAATATCAAAACACACTTGCTTTGAAATGTATTAGATTTGCAGCAAAAGCAATTTATAAAAAAGGTGTTCCAAGAAGTTCAATAATTTCATGTCTTCCCCAACCCCCATCTAAAAGTTTGATTGTTGCGTGTGACATTCTTAAAAAATCTTTAATTAATATGATCGGATTAAACGATACTTGTCATATCTTTAAGCATGTGCATGTCTTAATTAAACTATGATCGAAAATTGCTTTCTTGATGTTTTGTGTAATTAATATACTACTATTTGTTTGTAGAACATTAAATTTAATTGAATGGCCAAAATTTTCGGTGAAAAGTAGGACACTAACTATTGAATATAATTACACTGAGTACGGGGCGACAATTATTTTTGTTAGGGTTGCACTAGCTCTAGCCTGGCCACATTTTATTCACATTTATGAGCTGCAGGGTGTGGTAGATGACCCAATAAATCATTCCACAGATGTAGTATACAACTGTTTAATAGTAATTGAAACTATAGTCGGGCTCTACAAAAACTGTAATGGACTAATGGTCGTCACAGAGAACAGAAGAAATGGTCACATATATAGAATCCATTAATTACGGTCAAACTATCTAGTATAGTTTTATACCCGATCTTCTAAAACCTCAATTAAGGTGTTAGGAATTGGGTTTATCAGTATCATATATTTATCTTAACATTCTCTTATTCAAAGGTTGTTATTTGGGTGAAAGAGTAGATCACTAGATTGCTCATGCCTTATGGCCCTAGCGTCCGGAAACCTCACACAACCAGAGTTCTGATACCATATTTATCTTAACAATCAGTACTGTCCCAATTTATATGAATGGTCAAATTTAACAATTTTTTATTTAGTATTAAAAAATTATTTAATAATTATTTTTGAAATGGAGAGTTACATGTTAAAATAAATTATATGTATTTTTTAGTGTTATAATTTTTTATTTTTCTTAATTATATAATAAATATAAATTTCAATCAAACTGATCAATTTAAACCAATTTAAACCATTAGAAATCTCAAAAGGTATAATGGGACGAGGGAGTGATAACCCATGTTTGGAACAGATTACACGATAAATTATAATAAACAAAAGTATTTTGATTAACATTTTAGTTATTTTTTTTGGATATCCTTTAAATTAACTAATTTTAAATAAAATAATTAAATACAAATTTATATTAAGTAAGTTATAATAAGGCAAATGGCGTAAAATTTGTTATTTGGTTCCCACATATTTTCTCTATTCTTTTTAATTACAATTAAATATTTCAAGTCAAATTAATTAAAATTGATTGATATAAATTTATATTAAGTAAGTAAGTGTTGCAGATTTCGGAAATCGGAACTATTCGGTTGAGTTACCGATTTATGATTAATCGGGTGATTTGGTTGAAAAATCGGCGATTTATCGGTAATTTTTGCAAAATCGACCGAATCGGTTTCAAAATTTTGATCAATTTTTGGCCGATTTATCGGTGATTTTTCAAAAATCGGTCAATTTCAATAACAGAGTATAAGTTAGGATAAGATAAATGGGATAAAATTGTTATTTGCTTTATTTTGATTATCATTTTAACCATTATTAGATATTTCAAGTCAAATTAATTAGAATCGTTAGATATAAAACTAAATTTTATTTGATAAAGAAGTCTTAAAATTAGTTTATTATATTAGTTCTAAGAATATAAATGAACTCAAAATTAGGCAAAATGGCCGGAGTATAATTTATAGTTTGGTTTAGACATCATTTTGGTTATTTCTTTTTAACCACAATAGTTAGATAATCAAATTATTTATAACCAATGATGTATATGATTAAAATTTAATATATATAAAAAGTTATTATATATAGAAATTTATGGGTCGAATTCACCAACTACATATTAAAATCATTATTTATTATTTGAGTTTTAAAAATATTTATAAAATGAACTTACATCAATCATATATTATTAAATTTTATTTTATTACGAAAATTTAAAATTAAAAAAAATTAAATATTCAAAAATAAGTCATGCTTTTCCCTGAGTATAAGTTAGTATTATTAAATAGATAAATACTTTTTAATTGTGTAATTATAAAAATTAAAAAAAATTAAATTAAATAAATCTTGTACAATAATGTAGTGATTAGGGATTTAAGAAAAATTATGTAGTTGCAAATAATCAAATGGACTAGCTTAACTTTGTTTACATTTTCTTTTAATGAACAAGTATATTTGAATCAAACACAATTAGATAATTTAAATGATAAATATGTAGTTTAATTTTGCTCATATACATAAGTCAAATTTTTTAGAAGAAAAAAATATACTACTCCCTCTATCCCTCTCATTTCTTTACATTTATTACTAAATAGTAATTTTAACCATATGATTAATTTGGGAGTTGTCTCGACTGAGTCTCTTTCATGTTATTAATGAAATCTGCATTTTACTTTGGCAAAAAAAAAATAGTAATTTTAACAATAAAATATATTATTATATACATTACTTTACTTATTTTAACAATAAAATGACCATTACATCCATTACTTTATTTATTTTAACAAGCGCAAACCCTCTAACTCAAAAACGGGATATGGAAATTTGACATGTGATTTAATATTAGAATGCATTCAACCATTGAACAACAACATTAGTTCAAAGTTAGAAATATTTAAAATTACATAATTTAAAAAGTTAAATTAAAAAAAATTCTAAAATTTAAAATTTTTCTCATATATATGTATAATGCATATGTCAAATTGAGAAGTATATGAAAGTCTTGACAAAAAAAAGCACACGAAAGCAAGAAGTATGTGTATAAATAATTTTTACTTTTCAAATTAAAAATGTTAATTGTGTCATTGAGAAACCTCAAGACATTGATTACTTACACGTTTACAGAAATAATTAAGATAACTGAAAGTGTTTAAGTTTTACAAGTATTTTGGAGTTTCTAAATTTTTCAAATATATATTTCAAATTTTTATAAACCAAAATAACATTAAAATTGTAACAATACATTAATTTTGAAGTGTTACAAAAATAAAATTATTATAGGAAATTAAAGATATATAGGACAACTCTTCTAGCATTTAAATGTGAAAATCTCAAATGAAAGCATTACAACCTAATTTAATTATTAGTTTATTTTTTATGGACAACTTAACTTAGTTACATTAAATCTTTTTTGCATTTTCCTAAACAATAAAATTTGTTTTTGAATGAGAGTCGACTAACGTAGCCCCCCAACCTTTTCTCCGACCCTCCCTCCTCCTCCCTCACCACTCACCTCCCCCTTCCCCCTGCCGTCTTCCTCCCCATCGTCCCTACCACCTAACGCAACCACCACCTTCCTCTCCGCCATCAATTCCTCTCTTTGCTTCAATAAAATTGAGTTTTATCCTCGAATCTGTTCTTCTTTGTTTTAATAAGGTTCGATTTTGTTTCCGGTCTCGCCTTTTGGCGTGTGTTTTAGTACCCAATTTTTTGGGTTGTTATGCGTTATTATATTTGTGGTAGTTATGTTTTTGTGTTGTTATCCATGAGAATGATTCGGATGTAATTTTGGGAGATATGGATTTACCGCATTATTAATACTTTTGGCATGTATATAGCTGGTTCCCGGCATGTAGATAGCCGGGGTATGCTTGGAACGGTGGCGACCACATGTGCTCATCTTTCACAAATTATAGTTGTTCATTATTCGAGGACTGTTGTGTTGAGTATGGAATACAATAAAAGAATACAAAGGGGGGGTGAATGGATTCTTGAACTTTTCTTGGTTGAGTCTGTGTAGCAGATAAGTGTTTGTGTGTGCAAAGATGTAGGTGCGGATAAAGAACAACACAAGTCACAATATCAGTTTAATCTAATGTATTATTAGATAAAGGTTGCTACAATCTGTGAATACAAATGATAGTATTCTCAGCTTCGTTTTTCTCAGAGAGATATTGCTTACAATGAATATGAAAAACTTGACTCTCCAAAAGTTAATTGCTAAGGAAGTGAGGCTGTATCCTTATAGAGCATGGATACAACCTACTTACTACAAATAAGGTAGCTAAAACAAATTACTTTCTAGTCTGTCTATCCTATTTTAGTAAGAGTCCAAACGGTTACAGATTTGACTTTGCAAAGCCTGTTTAGATCCACTTCTTTAGCCCTTTGTCTCTTCTATATCTCTCCAAGCTTCTTTGTAGGCTTTCCAGAGCACGTTACAGATTGAGATCCATAAAGTGCATTGGCTTGTTGCAGGTTTCTGACTTGGACAATTTCTCCAGTATTTTGTCTCCAAGAGTGTATTCGAGAAGTGACTAAGTAAGTGATTCGAGAACTAGAATTGACTTGATCGATAACTCTGAGTTCTCGAACACTGTTATATTGACATATCGAATTACTTCTCGAATAGCTCTTTTTCATCAGGATTCCTTGAGTTGTCGAATAGAACATTTGACTTATCGAATCCTCGAGATATCGAATAGCTTTCTGAGTCCTTGAGATATCGAATGGAACTTTGACTTGTTGACTCCTTGAGAACTCGAATACTACTTTTGACTTGTTGACTTCTTGAGTTCTCGAACAGAGTAATAGACATATCGAATCTCTGAGATATCGAACAGTGTATTCAGAGATATCGAATAGTGTCTTGAGATATCGAATCCCTGACTTCTCGAATAGACAAAACTACTTCTCGAATTGGTACTTAGGCAACTTCTTCACTTTCTTCAAATCCCAACTGTGATTATTTGACAGTCTTTATCTTCTTGCTTGAGGCATGAACCTTCGAACTTCTTTCAAGCATTATTCTTGACTATATAAGTACAGTTACACAACTAGGATTTGGTGCTTATTACAGGTACAGAACAAGTAGAGACTCTACAACTAGAGGTTCCCTCAGTTAAGAGGTCATGTAAGTAATGCAAAGCATTACAAACAATTAGGCTTGTTATTTGATGTAAACAGGAATGCCTCTGTGACTAACAATCTCCCCCAAATTGTGAGTAAGACCCTTAGTCACAATTTCATGTCTGATAACAAGCCTAACATACATAAAGATAAAACTTTAAAAGTACAAGTATGTAGATTGATTGAAGAAAGTAAATAGAAGTAATCTTACTAGGTATGAGAAACTACTAGCCATATCCTTTTGGATTCATCTCTTGAGCTTTGGCTTGCAGATTCTCATTTTTCATCTTCTCTTCAGCTTTTTTGGCTTTCTTCTTTGCATTTTCCTCCATGGCAAGAATAATATCTTCCATTGCAGTGAGTTCTTCAATTAGAGGAGAGCCTGACAAATCCTTGAGTACTTCATTCAGCTATTTCTCAGAATAGGAACTGATGTAGTCCATTCTAATCTTTACATTTCTACCATATTTCTTATACTCAATGATGTAAGGATTAAACTTGACTCTGCACAGACCCATAACTCTCAATTCATCAGACTTAGCTTCCATTGCAGCCATCTCCTCCTCCCTTTTCTTTAGTAGCTCTTCACTGTTCTTTTTCCTTTCTGCCTGGTGATCTCTTTTCATTTTGACAAAGTCAATTAACTCCAGCTTCCATATCCTTTCCACTATGTCTTCAGAATCCAACATTGTAATTATTCTTTCTATGTCATATAGCCTGCCCCAGTGCTGGCGTGTTCCTTGTCTGAATTTCTTCTATCTTCCATCAGTATATTTAATTTCAAGAAAATCATCAACAATGGCAACATGATAGATTCTTTGAGCCCATAGGAACTGCAGTTGGTCTTCATCATAGTTTTCATTCAGAGGTGGTAGGTTCAATCCTGGAATAATTGTCAATGCCTTTGACTTGGATAACTTCACCCTTCTTGCAACATGCTTGAATTTAGTCCTTCTTATATGATTGCTAGGCAGAAACTTATGACCCTTGCTTGTAGACCATTGTAGTATTCCATTAGCAGTTTGCTTTCTGAAACATACACATGGTTTCTTGACTTGAATCTCCTTCTCTTCTTGAGGTGGCAAAACAGTTGCAGAAGCCATTGAATCAGATTTTGGTAGGTCATTACTAACAGTATTCACCCTAGACTCAGAGTCTTGTGTTGTGGTGAGGTTACTGCTAGCAATGCCTAAGGCTTGCTGTTTTCCAATTTTCCTCTCATAGACTTTGCCTTGGTCATCATCATATTTCTTGTCATCCTTCTTCTTCTTCTTGTTTTCATCACCCTTATTACTCATGTGATGTCTTCTCCTTCCATCACTTTTATCTTTATCCTTGTCTTGATCACCATCCTTGCTTGGGTTGAACTTAGCAGACTCAGGTACAATGCTAGTTTCAATGTATGATCTGAGATAAGATATAGCTTCCAATTCTTCTGTTGTTCTTACACCCTTCTTCTTGTTCAGCTTCTCAATGATGGCAATAATGAGGGGTTTGTTCTGAGGGACTAGATGCTTAGGAATGATGAGCTGCTTGATATCATCAATTCTGGTTGCAGCTTGATAGATGATGGTTCTAGGATTTGTGATTACTTCAGGTAGCCTTGAGGGCTGATCATTCCTTAAGTCATCAAAGAGACTCTTGTTATTTTCATTCCCTTTTTCAATCAGTCCAAGGAATACATCCACTTCTGAGTACTTTAGGTTTTGTAGAGTGTTGAAAGTCAAATGCCATATTTTTGACTTAGATACCATCATTATCTCCTTGAACCATAAGTTGTTGAATTTCCTAAGAATAACAGTGAGGTAGTCAATCTGCTCCTTCAACTCTCTCAGATAGAACTGAGTATCACTAGCCTGTTCCCTTATGGCTTTCAGAAATTCCAAGAAGCTAGGCTGTATCATGATAGACATTTGAATTAGCAACTTCTTGTAGCTTGGCCTCAGTAATGACTTCAGCTTCTACAGGCTTGGCACTTTCAGATTTGAATGATGGAGGTTCATCAACTGGCATGCTCCCTGCAACCACTGTGGTTGTGATAGATTGCTTCTGACCACTAGGAGTAATGACATACACAGTTGGTAGAGTGACAGTTGGCAGTGAGGTAGGAGGCTCATCAACTTTGGATTTTCCTTTGCCTGGCACATTAGGTATGGATTTTGAAGCCCTTTGGTGACCACCCTCCTTTATCTGTATGCCTATCTCCTTAGGTTTCTCCCCCTTTGGATTAGAATTCCTTATCCTTTTCTCCCCCTTAGGTTTGTTGTCAGGCACAGAGGCTTTAGAAGTGACCTTTGGGTTTGAAGACTCTTCAGGTAGAGGGAGACCCATATGCTTCATCATGGCAGCCAACATAGATTACTGATGCAGAAGAACATTAGCTGTGGTGGTTGCTTGAGTGTCCAACTGATCATTGAGAAGTGCAACCTTGTCTATAAGATGAGCATTAGACTTAGTGAGAGTAGCTACCTCCTTTTCAAGTGCATCTACCTTGCTGAACAATTCAGTAGATTTGAAGCCAGACAGGGATTGGTCTTTAAGTCTCTGCACTTCAAACCTAGACATGTCATGCACTGGAACTTCAGTTACCAGCCTGTCTCCATATAAATTCTTGAACATTGTCTTCAGCATGGCATTGGAGTCTGTGGTTTGATCAGATAGAGATTGAAATTTATGCCCCAGACTTGTGACAGTATCCTTTAGCAGTGCTAGCCCATGATCCATCTTGGTGCAGGTGGTGTTACAGTATTTGAGGTCTTTAAACACACTGTCTAACTGAGGGAATTTGGCATCAAAGGTCCTCTTGATTTCTTCCACTTTAGTGACTGTCTTATCACACACCCTGCTGACCTCAGATTTGACTCCTTTTCCAAGATAGTGGGCAGCCTTGAGGAATCCCTTGTGTGAATCATTCATGGCCTCATACACTTCACCAAGTGTCAGAGATTTGGCATTGGATCCTAGTGAAGTGATGTATTCCTCCCTAAGATATTGAAGTGCTTCATCAAGAGTAATATCATATTTTCCTTGCAACCAGGCATCTATATTGCCATCTCTCTCAGCATCATCAACTATCTTTGTCTTCTGCATCTCCACATCATCCCTATGACATAGCAGAATGGCTTCATAGTCTGGATTAGGGATGTTGGAGGTGACCAAGTTCTGAGCAATCTTGACAAACTCAGGAATCTGATCCACAACTAAGCTTTGAAGTGCTTCAACCGTCAATTGTGGTGGAACAGACCCTGATCCTGAAGCACTGTCATGTTGCACAGGCTTCAGCCATTGTGACAGAAAGTCAGAGCTAGAGCTAGGCAAGCTAGACTCCTCAGTTACAGATGCAACTTCTGTAACCGGATGGATTGACTCTACTACTTGTTAGTAGTATTTTTATGTGTTCGTTCGCAGGGAAGGACTGAATGTAATATCAAAGTTCAGGTTTCTTATCTCTTTACGTCTAGAAGTGTATGAGAAGAATTTTGGGTTTTTGAATTAACTAAATTAAACTAATTATCAATAGAGAATAAAATATATGAGGAAAACAATCCAAGAACTGGGGTTCTTCACTTGGTTTCAATGCACATTCAATATCTATGTGACATCTACGTTCTTACTCTGCTGAAAACAATTCTTCTAAGGTTATAATGTTCTCTCCCAAGATACAATATAGTGTCTACAACTACACCTTAATTGTCACTTCCGTGATACAATCAGAGTACAATCATAAACTATCACGCACCAAGAATTATAAGTCTCACAACTCTCCTATTAATCTCCCAATCAAATATTCGAGTTATGTCTGTTAAATCGTGTACTAAAATTGCAACTCCTCTTCCAAGTTATTACAATCCCTAAAATCCAATCAAAGGTTCATGACTCCCCTAATTGTGTTAAGCCCTCAATAACAGATCAGCAAAGCAAGAAAATCACAGATAATTAAACACACATGAATACCAAGGAATACTACCCAATCCTTAGATTAAAGATTTAGTTACACATAATTAAAGAAGAAAACAAAATAATAATGATAATGAATGAAAACATAATATTGAAGAATTGAAAATCGAAAGTACCTTGATATGATTACCAGCTATGAATTGTTCTATCTATCAACTGTTATCTATCAATTACAATGGTATGATGTGTTTATATAGGCTCTACAAATCTTGCCCAGCAAGATATTGCCTTCTATTACAATTAGGATTTAAAGAAGGTACCCAAAACTGCCCAGAATACAATTAGAATTAGAAAAAGGGCAAAACAGTAAATTCCCAGCCTTCTTTAATAAAGATTACGCGCGCGCCTTTAATAAGTACGTTTCTTGCACTTGTTTCCTATCCCAGGTTGTAGAAAATCTCTCAAGCTTCGCGTGGGCAGTAAGATCGCTGAAAACGGACTTCTAGAACTCCAGATATGGCCAAAACAGTATAAACTGCGCAGCCTTCCCGGAAAATCCGAATTTTAATCAATTAAATCTCCAAAAACGACAAAAGCTTAGATATTCTTGGAAACCTGCACAACTACACAAAACACATCAAAACTACACAAACTTGAGTCCAAAACAATCAATTTAAGCCGATATAGAATGTTCCAAGTGGATATAAAATCCACTTATCAAACACCCCCAAACTTAAACCGATGCTTGTCCTCAAGCATAAACAATTACAACTAACTAATTAGTACCACTTCCGTAGGTGATCACGGTTGCATTTGGCATATGCAACAAGCCCTTTAAACCCCTAGGCAGCCCTAGTGGACGAGTAAGGTCTCGTGAGGGCCTATAGCGAATGTACCCACAAAATCCATTTACCTGATGCAATGCAATGCATGAATGCAACTAATACGAAAAATGCAATTAATCTAGCCTACCATACCTTCAAATCCTCTCATGCCATATCAACTTAAGAATCAAAGTAAATACGCAATGTCTTGGTGTCGAAAGTGCAAGTATTCACATAGTCTACTCAATGAACATGCATAAGTTCTCACAAGCCCATGTCAAGTGTAAGAATAAGTTAGTAAACATGCTAAGCCTACAAGAGCACATCTTTGAGACAAAACTCGGGATCTCATACGCAAAAACAAGCAAACACTCACAATCCACTCACAAAAGAATATTCACTCAAGATCAAGGGTAAGTGTATCACTCAATTCCAACAAAATCATAAACATGCTTGACATTTGGTATCAATCTAACTCTTAACACAACATACATCAATGACGATAATCAAAAGGTCTTTAATTGGGTTGTAACGTGGGCTAGGGACAAGGTATGTCAAATAAGCCAAAACAGGTGAAGTGTCAAAAGCTAGTAAGCACCATAATAAATCATACACAACACTCTATTTCCCCCCACATAAATTTTACTAAGAACACTCGACTAGTCGACTAAAGTAGGATCACAACAAACACAAACATGCTCTCATAATATTTTTTTTTTCTCATTTTTTTTTCCTTTTTTTTTCTCTTTTTTTTTTCTTTTTTTTTCTTTCGAGAGCTATATAAAACAATAATATAAACAATAACAATGATCCCACAATTTATTACATATGCTGACTATCAAGTAAACAACCAAACCCAATCTCAATATTTTCCCCAAAAGTATGACCAACAATAAACCCCTCCTTGCACACCTTATTACTTCCTTAAGCACTTTACTAGCCTTTGACAATGTGGGTTCAAATTAATGTAAGGCCAATACAAGAAAAAGGTCTAGGCAAGTAATGTGGTGTGTCACCGAAAGAATAGGATTAAGCTCAATGGGTAACTAATTGATCATGTAAACATGGTGTGGTAATATGGGAAAATATGCGGTTATTCCTAATTGCCTTTATCATTTTAATCGTCAAATAATGTCATGCGTTTCAAGAAAGACCTCAAACAACTGCTAGCAATGCAAACAATCAGTGGACACTCAAGCAAACGAATAAATTGCAAAAAAATATGCAATATGCAATAAGGCTCAAAATCTCACTTGGTGGAAAAACATACTCAATCCCAAGCAAAAATCTCTCTAACGCACCGACTTGTATTCAAAGCATGCAAACTAAATCATCTTGTACATATTCATGTCCTTCTAATTACTTACAACATTCAATAAGTCTACTAGCTTCAACTTACTAGTGTATGTGTGTGTGCACAAGAACAAAGCATATCACTTCTCAATCAAAAGCGTCAACAACACAAAATTCCTATCAAGCATGGGTGCAAATGCAAACTACTATGAACTCACATGATATACGGAAAAAAAAATAAAAAAAACAGAATGTCCTATATGAAACAAACGTAGATAACACGAACAAATATGCATAATTTACTACTACTAATATGCAAATCATGAAATCCTACATGAACAATTAATACAACAACAACTACATATCCCTCAAACCATCCCCAAACTTAAAATATTCAATGTCCGCATTGAATGGAAGTAAATACAAGGGATAGCAGAAAACATACCTACTCGTCCTCCTCCTCGGAGGAATCAGAATCTGGTGGTGGATACTGCGTACGAGCTCCATAGACTGGCCACCTTGCCTGAATACCTGCATAATCCCAATTGACAAGAACACAAATTCGTAATAAAAATAAGATTAGAGAAAAAGATTTACCCAATACGAATCAAAGAGGTGAACTTGCAATTAATTCCTCTTTAGAATTGAATTTTTAGAGATATATAAAAAAAATAGAAGAGGAATTGGATTTGTATGTAGAGGTGGGTATAAAAATAATAATAATAAATTTAATAATAATAATAATACTAATAATAATAAATAATAATAATAATAATAAATATAAAAAAAAATAAGAATAATAAGAATAATAATAATAATAATAATAATAATAATAATAATAATAATAATAATAATAATAATAAGAATAAGAATAGAAATAGGTTTAGAATTTTTGGAGAAAAGATGGGGGTTTTTGGAATTGAAATAGGAAAAGATTAAGGGTTTAGAGATGATAGTATAAATAAGATTTTGGGGGTTGAAAAGAATTTGGGGATGAAAAAGAATTTTTTTTTTTTTTTACAACAACCGCTCAAAACAATCTGATCACTGCTCCAGTTCTGAACCACGTCCAGGAACACGCGTCTGGGCCACTCGCGCACAAAGGAGACACGCAGGCGCAGATTGCGTGTCAGGGGCGCAGCCTGCCTTCAATACAGTAACGCAGGCGCAGCCTGCGTTACAGACCCGCAATCTGCCTGAAATACAGAAACGCAGGCGCAGCCTGCGTTACACAGCCAAAATTCGATTTTTTTTTTTTTTTTTTTTCACAGCACAGATTTTTCTTTTCTGAAAACACTCAAAATATATTTTTTTTTCTTCCTACACTAATGCGTGGGTTGCCTCCCACGAAGCGCTTCTTTAACGTCAATAGCTTGACGTATTTCTACCTGCAAACTTCAATAAACAGAAAAAGCAAACAGATGCACATATCTACGAATTTCTAATATAAGCATATTGTGCAAATAAACCTTAGATTCATTGAAAGGTACGAAAACTTCCAAGAACCTATCATGCTCAAGAGACTTGGAAACATCAAAATAGCTAGAAAAGTCATCAGAATAATCATTATAAGTACGACTCATATACTCCTCCCAAATCGGATCCTTATACTCTAAAGCAAGATTTTCAACTTCATCAATCTTAACTTCCTTCTCTTCTATAATTGGACACTCATCAATTTTAATCTCGTCTACCAATGTATTAAGCTCAAAATTTTCTAGATTTGGTAGAATTTCAATTGCATCCAAATTATCATTAATGCGCATGGGACAATTATCAACTACACAAGTAGACTCATCAGACACAACATTATCATCAATTGCTAAACAAGAATCATGGCATAGAGGAAAATTGACACAAGGAGGAGTTCGATAACATCCTTCATACCACACTGCTCGAACTTCCCAAATAAAATTATTTAGTTTAGCATTCTCCTCGTACCAAGCTATTGAATCACATGGAATATCATTGTCACTAGCAATCTCTAAAGTTGGTTCATCAAAAACTCCCAAAGAAAGTAAGGGAGGATTAGACTGAGTTCCTTGAATAATTTTATTAAGCGCAATCTCCCAATCAGCAAGTAAAGAAGGATTAGACTGAGTTAAACTCGTATCAACATCATTACACATATATGGATAAACATCATCATGATATTGATTTTCAAACGAATATGAATAATCATTGCTAGGGGCATATGGAGCATAAAATGAGTTCTCAGTATAGAACGAATTCACCTGATATGCATTACAATCCTCATAGGAATTGAATTGTGGGTAAGGATTGAAGTCTTGATATTGTTCCTGACTGTTGTAGAAATTCTGAGCATTGTTCCAACCAAAGTTGTACTCCATCTAGTCTCTCTCCTGATAATGAATGAAAACATAATATTGAAGAATTGAAAATCGAAAGTACCTTGATATGATTACCAGCTATGAATTGTTCTATCTATCAACTGTTATCTATCAATTACAATGGTATGATGTGTTTATATAGGCTCTACAAATCTTGCCCAGCAAGATATTGCCTTCTATTACAATTAGGATTTAAAGAAGGTACCCAAAACTGCCCAGAATACAATTAGAATTAGAAAAAGGGCAAAACAGTAAATTTCCAGCCTTCTTTAATAAAGATTACGCGCGCGCCTTTAATAAGTACGTTTCTTGCACTTGTTTCCTATCCCAGGTTGTAGAAAATCTCTCAAGCTTCGCGTGGGCAGTAAGATCGCTGAAAACGGACTTCTAGAACTCCAGATATGGCCAAAACAGTATAAGCTGCGCAGCCTTCCCGAAAAATCCGAATTTTAATCAATTAAATCTCCAAAAACGACAAAAGCTTAGATATTCTTGGAAACCTGCACAACTACACAAAACACATCAAAACTACACAAACTTGAGTCCAAAACAATCAATTTAAGCCGATATAGAATGTTCCAAGTGGATATAAAATCCACTTATCACTACTGGTGTCTCCACAGAAGTGGGATGAGTTACACCAACAGTTGACACAGGCACAGAGTCTCTAGTAAAAACTAGTGGAACCTCTGTGTTTGTGATGGTGTCATTAGAAGATGCCCCAGCATGCATTCCCTCACCATCTAAATGTGGGTCCTGGGTGGTGAGCAAGGTGTCATGCACCAAGTCACTTGAATTCATTGGCTTATCAAAAGAAAAGAATTCTTGATGATCAATTCCTTGCTCCTCAATTGCTTGAGTTGCAGGCTGCAAAGAAATTTGAGTGGTAGATTCTGGAAGAGAAGTGTCATTTAGATTAGAGTTTGGTAACTCCCCCTGAGAGATAGGGGGAGTTTCAATTGTGATGTGCTCTCCACTCAGTGTTGTGCCAGCCTTATCACTTCCATGTGCTGACTCTGTATAGGTAAGTGCATTAGGGAGGATGCTTGATTCTATAGATGCACCCTGTTGAGAGGATACATCTAGTGAACTGTTTGCCCCTGATTTTACAACTTCAGCCATTTGTGTGACTGAAGAGGTGGTTTTAGTTTTCTTCTTCTTTGGCCTGATTAGGGGTGACTCAGGTGCCTCACTTTCTAATTCTACAGCCAATGCTGCTTCAGACAGAATGGTTAAAGGTGTAGAAGCAACTTGTTTTCTCTTCTTCTCGTTTTACTAACATCACCCTTTTGAGAGGATGATGCAGTTGGCTCAGTGTTTGGTAGGGTGTTTGGTTGAGGTGGTTGGTTAGCAGACCCTGGGTTAGCACTGTGTTCTACTTGCTTGGGTCTAGCTAACTCAGATTTGGAGGCAAATGTTGGCATGTTGTGAGGGTAAGACTCAAATAACTTCTACATATGGGAAGTTATTACAAGCCTTACATCCACATCATTCCTAGTATCCAAATTACTAAAAATGAGTTTGGTCATGGATCTAGGATAGCCTAATCTACTTTTATCTAAACCAGGTAAATCAGCCACATTTTTATCTAGATAATTAAGTACAGACTGAATAAACCTAGGAAAGAAGATATCATTACCTCTCTTGGTTGTGTTCTTACCAAGTTTTCCATAGAGTTCCTGCATTATGAGCTTTCCAACATCAATTTTCCTATCATAGGTAAGTGAGTAGCATATCTGTTGAACAGGAGCACTTAGTTGATCGAAGCTGGATTTTCTTCCACTGAATACTTGCAGGAGAGTGGCAAACACATAGCTCCACTCTTTTCGCAGATGTGCCCGTTTTAGATTTCCAACCTTGATGGTGTCTGAGTACCTTATTAGTTCAAAGAATTCCACTAGTTGATCTTCTGTTACAAGGCCATCATACTCATTCTGGTGAAGACCCAGGGCCTTGCTCATATCCTCAGAAGTGATGCTGAACTCTTTACCAAGTATCTTGCAGTTAATGATATAACCCAGACTGTCATCATCTAGAGCAACTATTTTTGTAATGGCAGTATTCCAAAATTGCTCCAGAATGTCTAGATACAGAGTTGGATTGGCCGTAAGTGCTTCTTTGATATAAGATTCAGACATCCATTTGACGAAACACTTGTAGTTAGCATTTGGGGCTTCGACATCACTTGAGATAGCAATGAAGTTAGTGTTGAATTTCACAGTTGCCATTGATTTGGAGAGAAGAGAAAAGAGAATGAAGGTTGAAGAAGAAATTTGGCTTTTAGCAGTTAGGGTTTTCAGGGGTATTGGGAGCTTTGATGCTTGAGAAATCGAATGAAATGAATCGAATAGATGTGAAATTGTATAAGTATGAAGTACTCGAATTGTCGATTAGATGTGTATGTTTTGTATCGACAAGTCAAGCATTCGAGAAGTAGAAAACAACTATTCGATAAGTCAAGAAAGGCTTATTCGATAACTCAAGCAGGTTGAAAACTCACAGCTGGCAGCTATCAAACTTAGAATAAATTCTAAATTAGGTAAAATATATTTTTATGAGTAATTCTGAATTTTGAATAAAAATCCAAAATCGGTTAAGATTCAGCGAGAATTCAGCCTTTTCAAATGATTCGAGAACTCAAATATAGTATTCGAGAACTCAATCAATAGAGAACTAAAACACTATATTCGAGAAGTCAAGAATACCTCTATTCGATAACTCTAAAAGA
Source organism: Kitagawia praeruptora (assembly GCA_037693485.1). Lineage (NCBI taxonomy): Eukaryota > Viridiplantae > Streptophyta > Magnoliopsida > Apiales > Apiaceae > Kitagawia > Kitagawia praeruptora. Next base: position 45,936,438 of record CM075354.1, read on the forward strand.
CTCTATTCGAGAACTCGAGAGTGCTCTAATGAGACTTGTTAGAGATGTCGAATAGTGAATCACTCGAGAAGTCTGACTTATCGAAATATACTCATCACTCACAAAAATTAATTTTCACTATCTTTTAAGATTCACCAGCCATATTCATTTAAGAATATTCTAGCAAATTAAACAGTGATTTTCTCAAAATTTCATAGAAATTTCAAGTTGACAAAATATGATTTTTCAACATATGCAGCAGATTTGAAATATTTATAAATCATACTTCAGCCAGCACTTACTCCAAAAATATTGAGAATTTAGATAAAGTAAGTGTTTACTGCTGCAACAATCTAGATGTTGTATTCACTTAGCCAGAATCTGAAGAATTTAGCATTCCAATCTCACTAACCAACCTTGTGAAGGTAGCTTCATCTAATGGCTTAGTGAATATATCAACTAGTTGTTTATCTGTAGAAACATAATGCAACTCAATGGTTCCATTAGTTGCATGTTCTCTAATGAAATGATATCTGATGTCAATGTGCTTTGTTCTAGAATGATTGACAGGATTGACAACTATAGAGATTGCACTTGTGTTATCACACATGATTGGAATTCTTTCCAACACAAGTCCATAATCTCACTACAAGAAAAGGGTCAATAGACATCAGTTTCTGACCGATGTCTATGTTATTTTGCATGTGATGTCTAGGTCGGAGATGTCTATTCTAGACATCGGTCAGAAACTGATGTCTGTGCTAACATAGACATCGGTATTTCCTTCAATACACATCGGTTGTTCTACAAAATAGGTTACATATAATTGATTTTATAAACAACTTGCATGTCTTATATTCTTTAAAACATATAATAAACTAAGTAATTTTTCACATACACATCGCTTTCTTTTTTTAAAAGTGATGTCTATTTAGTTATTAGACATCATGGTTTTAGCAAATAAAGTGATGTCAATTATTATCTTAGACATCATCCTACACTGATGTCTAGTGTACTTGTAAACATCAATTTTTTAAGAAAAAACTGATTTATATTGTTCTCTTAGACATCATCCTATACTGATGTCTAATGTAAGTATAAACATCAGTTTTTACAGAAAAAAACTGATTTATATTGTTCTGTTAGACATCATCTTATACTAATGTCTAATGTAAGCATTGACAAAATAAAAATAGACAAGAATTTCTCAATTGTCATTGACAAAATAAACTCATCCAAAAAATAGACAAGAATTCCTCAATTGTCATTGACAAAATAAAAATCAATGTCATCAACATCCAAATTACATAAACTGCATATCCGATGTACCAAATCAACTAAACTGAGCAAAGTACCCATCCACAAAACAAAGTACATAACCTGCTTAACTAGTCATAGTCAAATATCTATGTCTGCATATGAAGGCTTTGTGAATTCACCACACTTGTAGAATGAACTAGGTGTGCTTTGCCTTCTTCTTGGAAATGTCTGCCTTCACCACAAAGTTCAATTTCTTCTCAATCTATTAAACATATTATTTTCATCACAGAGTGGAATTAACTTAAAAGGTGTAAACAAAGGAGAGCATGCAACAAAATCAATCATGTCAATAATTGTTTCTTCTTACCTTGTAGATGGAAAAAGACGGTGTGATAGAAATTTTGGTATCTTTCCAACTCTACGCATATCACTGTAGGGCAGATTCTTCACCATTACAATCTTCCATAAACCAATAAAACCCATGGTGTCTGGTATGTGCCCTTCTGAAGAAAGTGTGCGCAGAGTGATTTCATCCATAAACATCACAAAGCAGACATTTTTCCTTAACAGAGTAGAGACCTGTAATGAGGGAAATTGGATAGTTTGTGAGCAGAAAAGTGAACTTCTAAATCCAAGTATTAAATATCAGAAAGAAGATAACAATTCCTAGAAGCGATAATATTTACTACGCACGAACTCGACAAACTGAATGTATAACTAAAATTATATTACCAACTCTTACTTCTTATTAAATTATATTTAAGTGAATAGATGAGATGAAACTTGTGGTGGTGAAATTATACAAAGAGAAGAGAATAAAGGCTATTAAGTCCTAACCATCTCAATGGTTAATATCATATAAAAAAGTATATTATGAGAATCACATACATCAAGCATCGTGATGGACTTTGTGCATGTAGTCTACGTATAGGTCGGCCCGCTTTCAGGAAAAAAAAAGGAGATACAAGGAACAAAAGGGCACATGGACCAGATAAAATACAAAAAAATCAGTAAAACTAATGTCCATACCGTTCTGCCTGTTGGTAATCTCAAACGATCCGAATTTCCAAAGATGCACGAGGAGACTGCAATATGGCAACTACTAAGGTATTTTGAATCATCTTCTTCCAAGTCAAATCCAGTACTTGGAGATCCCTTTGGACCTCTCACAAAGCCACAATTTATCTTCTGATCATGTGCGAGATATGATTCCTCCCTTTCTTTTAAACTCTGATGCCCAGCAAATCTGGGTTCCCAAGACTGTTCTCCGCTAATATTCTCTTCACTTTCTCGATATTGCAATGCAAATCGGGAGAATTTTCTACTTTCTAATAGCTCCACCAGTTGTGAAGTAAAATTTGATATCTTCATCTCACATGAACCTGATAAAAATATTATCACCGCATTTACATTAATTTCTTCCACACCAACTAGAATTTTGGAACAACTATTCAACTAAAAAAATTACTACTTTTTTAACCCAATGCATAGTAAGATATTCTTAAAAAAGAACAAAGCAGAAAGGATGTATGTATAACACAAAATAGTTTGTACAAATAATAGTAACATTTAAAAGACTAATAAGTAATAAGTAGTTTTGCTTACTAAGAAACTCTTGAATCACTTCACAATAAAACCTTATTGGCGTATTTATAAATATTTATAAATTACAGATAAGAAGATAAATAGCACCTGCCCAGTTAACTGCAAATTAATACAACACAAATGTACAGTTTAAGATAAGGACAATAGCAAAATGTCATAGTATCGGCAGGTAGCTTCATGTATCCCAGGTGGCCTTGTTAAACCTTAAAGGTTAAAAAGTACAAGTGAGCATTTAAAATTAGTTTTACATGCTTCTATGTTACTTTAAAGTTAAGTCCACAAAATTTTAAAAACTAGCTAAGTGAAATATGATCGAACATCAATCTGAGAAAGTTATGAGAATCAGAGACCAAAAGTTGAATCAAAAACCAAATTTTTCCACAACATATGATATAGAATAGGAAGATGATTGTTGCTCTTTACGAAATCATATTACCTCTGTGTGGAACTCTTTTTCCCCTTGCTTAGAGTCGATTGCAAGCATTTTAACAGCAATAACCTCACCAGTTGACATTTGAGCTTTATAAACAGGACCAAATGCCCCTTGGCCAATCAAAGCAGTAAAATTACACGTTTCTTTTTGCAAATCCCTGATCCACATCACAAAATTTACGGTAAAAATCACATAACTTACATATTAAGAGCATAATTAGACCAATCATTCTCAATTTCTCATCCCCTCAAATGACCTCCTTATCTAGCATCCATCTTTCAAACATAGCATAACATTCTTCAGGCCTGTATTCTGGAGCTGTATGATCTCCTCCCTGAATTAAAAGAATTGGAAGTATTAGGATGTATATGCAGATTGTAATGACCAAAACAGTAACAGAAATACTTCTCAACTGGGAAGAATATTGAGTAAATGGACAAAAACTGATGAATTTCTTACTTTCACAGTAGCAAACGTCATATTGTTAGAGTAAGCCCTTGTGTAACTGCAGAACACAAAAGAAAAACCAAAATTAAGTTTTCATGGATTTAGCTTTTACTCAGAGAGAGTTCAAACACGCAACGACTAGCATGAAACTCACCCAGCATATTAACCTTTGACAATCCACGGACGCCAGTCATCAATAATAGAGTAGTTTAGCTCTCTCATCTAAGCTTGGGTGGATTGAAATGGAATAAGAAAATCATGGTCACCACTGTTGATCATAAAGAGTTATCAAGCAGATGCGCGAGAAAGGGTTAGAGTGAATTCTGCACACGCGTGATTGTTATGTCAATTCCTCTGAAGAGATTGACGTTTAACTTCCAATAGTTTTTTTTGGTGTATCTTAAAATATATCAACTCTAACAGATAATTAAACTGCCAGATATGTGTTTAATTAATTACATATCAAACCACTTTAAGGATTAGATGTCCAAAAGAAATTCATTTCTATACTAAAATTACTACTATTATTCAGAACACTTGATTGCATAATCAAGAATATTCCAGGTCTGTAGGAAAATCAGTTTAGGCCGACATTTTTGTTATGTATAATGCATATAGAAAAACTGACCTGTATACAAGAGACCTATAACCCTTGGTGCTGAGATTCGCATGATACGGTCTAACATCCCATATCAGAGTTTCAAAAGCCAGACTATCCCTGTTGCACCTAACCCATGTTCCAATGGTACCCTGCATAAATGTTTCTGTTTATAATTTTAATCTTCTTTCAGTTAAAAAATACTAGGGGGTGGGGGGATACCTTTCTAATATGTGATAGAATATATTTTTATATATATTTTAGATGATTTTATTCTCATATTTATTGTGTTTTGCATTGATTTGGATTTTTTTATTTAATAGATTTGATTGTTTTATTGTAGGAAATAAAGAATTCATGACTTGGAAGGATTTGGAGCAAAAAGAGCTAATTTGGATATAAAATAGAAGGAAATTCGTACTATTGGGCTACACGGGCTGTTTAACACTGTTTGGGCCATATCTTGAGTTCCAGAAGTCAGAATTTGACGATCTTACTGTCCACGCGAAGCTTGTGGAATTATCTACAATTCAGAGGTGGTCCAATAAGCAAAATCGAGCTGGAACAGCCCAGAAACAGAGGAGTAAATATAGTTACGAATTTTAATTAAGGAATCCTATTCAGTTATGGTTATTGGGGAAACATATAAGATACATATATATTATTTAGAGAAGGGAGATACATAGGTGCTTCTACACTTAGGAGCTAGGGTTTTGGAGAGGAGACCATGAATTTCATTCTTGTGACAGGATTGATGATTGCAGGTTTTCTTATCTGAATTTGTTCTCAATTCTTATTAGTTTAATTATGTTTTCTTGTTTTACTAGTTGTTTTACTTGTTTAATTATTAGCGAGTAGTTATTTCTAGTGCTTAAAGGGAAGCCATATTTGCACTAATATTGGCATGATTTTCATAGTGATTTGATTGGTTATGGTTAATTCTGATTGATATGTTTTAATCGTTAATTTGTGTAATCGGCCGATATCATGGATTAATTATATGCAAATAGGGGTATGGATCGAGAGATTTTACTACTAGAGGCTTACATACAATTAGCGGAATTGAGGGTGATTGTGGAAACATCATCAGATTTCTGAGAGCGTTAATGCTTGAAAGAGATTAACTTGACTCTAATTACCTGATTGATTGAATTACTAAAAGTGGTTAATTGTGTTGAATGTTTCGAGAGTGTTAATGCTTGGAAGAGATTAACATACTCTAGTTATAGGATCACATTGATTGCTTTAGCTTAAGAGCCAATTGTGTAAGCATGGTGGACCTGATTGCCCTAGGTTTTAAATAATTTGTTTATCATCTGTTTAATTAGTGTTAATCTTGTTTAATTAGTTAATTAATATTCTCCAATAATCGTTTGTCCCTGAAACAATTAGCGATAACTGAAAAGGAATTAGTAGAACCTGTCTCCTTGTGGATTCGACCCGCTTGCCATCTGTACTAGAAATAGACACCGTGCGCTTGCGCTTAGGTATAATTTGACACATCAAGTTTTTGGCGCCGCTGCCGGGGAAACAACGAGTTTCTATTGATTTTAATTTAGTTGTTTAGATTGTTTCCATTGTTTCATTGGAACTTTAGTTCCAATTGAGACTAATTTTACTACGTTTCTTGGCTTTGTTGAGTGTTTACAGGTTACTATGGGTGAAGTTGATACTTTAGCACTACTTTCTTCCATGTTGGAGGCACGCACTCAAGAAATTGCCTCATTCAACCCTACAGAGCCCACTATGCGTCCAATGAGTATCAATGAGATGTCACAAGTGGCCCCTAAAACTTACAACTTCTGTCAAATTTGCGGTGTGCAGGGTCACTTTGGTTTTGAATGCTCTTACAATGTCTATAATTCTCAGAGTGCTCAGTGCGGACAAATGAATTTTTTTGAAGAAGGATATGGGTACAATCAGTATTCAAACACTTTTGATCAAGAATGCGTGAATCAACCAGATTTCTACTACCAGGACAATGGTGCTCAAAATTTTTCATATCATAATCAGCAACAGTTTGAGCAGCAATATTATCAGTCATATGAGCAGCCGCCACAGCAAGAATATCAATATCCTCCTCTACAAGAAGATCTACAAGTTTCTCAATCCAGCGTAGATGTGCAAGCTGATCAGACAAATGAGATGTGGGATATCTTGAATAAACTGCTAAAGAGTTTTGAAGAATTAGAAACTCAAAGTTTGGCGATTGAATCTCAAATTGCAAAGTTGGCTAACTCTTCTACTACAGGGCAGCTCGACTATTTACCATCATCATCTATCTGATCCGAAGAGGACCTGATTGCTATCAATCTCACAAGCGATCAGGAATATGACACTATTGTCCATGTATGTTGATGATGAGGCCATTGATAAAGAGAAGGAGCATGCCACCGATGACGAGATCAATGATGTTGCTGTTACCGAGAACAATGTGACTGATGATGAGGCTACAAAGGAAAGCAATACAGAGATGGTTGTTGTTTCTCTTCCACAACATGTGCCTAAGCTACCATGTATTGATAAATTTGCTCTCGATCTAGCCTCTACTTACAAGGCTTCTTTGCTCAAGAACACTTATTTCAAGGTTGATGTGATAACAAATATTGTCCAAGATGATATTTCTCAAATTCTGGTTGAGGATCCATACAGAGTGGCTCCTACGTTTCAAGCTCGAGAAGAGGGAGAAGATGGAAGTGTCTTATTAGCCAATGATGTGATGAGCCAAGATGTCCGAATGGCTCCAGTGAAAGTGAGGAGTGAAGAAAAGCCACCACCAGAACCTCCACCTTATGTCAAGGGAGTTCAATATTTTCGTGGTGTCGAATTTTATCGCTGTTTTATCATAGTACAAGCACTCTCTCTATTGCTTATTAATGACATATTTTATTTTATTGATGCTTGTTTGGAGACTTTCTGCAGGATAAAGACAATCACTAACACTCTTGATATTTTTTGTGGTGACGAGTTTATGATCGAGAAAGTGGATATTATGCCTTTACCGGAGTATTTTTGAGGAGGTCAAGCTAATGACTCTAAATAAGCGCTGTTTGGGAGGCAACCCAAGATTTCATTGGAGGATCGGTGCACTTCATGCTTTTGCATAGGGGAGTATTTTTTTTTCCTTCTCTTTCATATATAGTAGAATTGCTTAGTTATTTGTTCATTCCAAGCCTTTTTGTGTACATTATTCCTTCATTTTTTTTTTAAAAAATGAGTGTTGCATGCAAAAAAAAAAAAATCTGTTCAAAAAAAAAAAAAAGAACAGTTCGAGCAGGCTGCAGCTCTGTCACGCAGGCTGCGCCTGCGTTTCTGCCAACACCGCAGGTTGCCCCTGTAACGCAGGCTGCGCCTGCGTTACTGATCCTCGCGCAGTCTGCGCACCTGTAACGCAGGTTGCGCCTGCGTTACTCACCCCTTCTGCCCAGAATTTTTTTATTTTTTCCCGAAAATTGTTGTAATTTCACCCAAATTTTATCCCAACTCAAATTCCTTCAATCCTTAAATTCTATTCTTATTATATATCAATTCCATACATGAATTTTTATGACCTTCTGCATGTTGGTTGAGTAGACTACGTGAATACTTGCACTTTCGACACCAAGACATCGTATGTTTGCTTTGATTCTTAAGTTGATGTGGCATGAGAGGACTTGTGTGTGTGGTGTTGTGTTAGCATTGATCTTTTGCATGGTTAGATGAATTTTTTGGGTATATTCACTATAAACCCTCACGAAACAACACTCGTCCTACTAGGGCTGCCTAGGGGTTTAACGGCTTATTGCATATGCTCAATGCAATCGTGTCATCTACGAAAGTGATGTTTGTTAGGACTTAGTTTTCATTTCACTTATTTGCCCGAGGACGTGCAAATGCTTAGTGTGGGGATGTTTGATAGAATATATTTTTATATATATTTTAGATGATTTTATTCTCATATTTATTGTGTTTTGCATTGATTTGGATTTTTTTATTTAATAGATTTGATTATTTTATTGTAGGAAATAAAGAATTCATGACTTGGAAGGATTTGGAGCAAAAAGAGCTAATTTGGAGATAAAATAGAAGGAAATTCGTACTATTGGGCTACACGGGCTGTTTAACACTGTTTGGGCCATATCTTGAGTTCCAGAAGTCAGAATTTGACGATCTTACTGTCCACGCGAAGCTTGTGGAATTATCTACAATTCAGAGGTGGTCCAATAAGCAAAATCGAGCTGGAACAGCCCAGAAACAGAGGAGTAAATATAGTTACGAATTTTAATTAAGGAATCCTATTCAGTTATGGAATCCTACTTGTAATTTATTTAGAGTGTTAAAATATTTTTATTGGGGAAACATATAAGATACATATATATTATTTAGAGAAGGGAGATACATAGGTGCTTCTACACTTAGGAGCTAGGGTTTTGGAGAGGAGACCATGAATTTCATTCTTGTGACAGGATTGATGATTGCAGGTTTTCTTATCTGAATTTCTTCTCAATTCTTATTAGTTTAATTATGTTTTCTTGTTTTACTAGTTATTTTACTTGTTTAATTATTAGCGAGTAGTTATTTCTAGGGCTTAAAGGGAAGCCATGTTTGCACTAATATTGGCATGATTTTCATAGTGATTTGATTGGTTATGGTTAATTCTGATTGATATGTTTTAATCGTTAATTTGTGTAATCGGCCGATATCATGGATTAATTATATGCAAATAGGGGTATGGATCGAGAGATTTTACTACTAGAGGCTTACATACAATTAGCGGAATTGAGGGTGATTGTGGAAACATCATCGGATTTCTGAGAGCGTTAATGCTTGAAAGAGATTAACTTGACTCTAATTACCTGATTGATTGAATTACTAAAAGTGGTTAATTGTGTTGAATGTTTCGAGAGTGTTAATGCTTGGAAGAGATTAACATACTCTAGTTATAGGATCACATTGATTGCTTTAGCTTAAGAGCCAATTGTGTAAGCATGGTGGACCTGATTGCCCTAGGTTTTAAATAATTTGTTTATCATCTGTTTAATTAGTGTTAATCTTGTTTAATTAGTTAATTAATATTCTCCAATAATCGTTTGTCCCTGAAACAATTAGCGATAACTGAAAAGGAATTAGTAGAACCTGTCTCCTTGTGGATTCGACCCGCTTGCCATCTGTACTAGAAATAGACACCGTGCGCTTGCAGTTAGGTATAATTTGACACATCAATATGCATTGCCTTCTGAACACGAAGTCTTCATTTTCTGCTAAATGGTAAGCAGAAGTTAATGCATTGCTTTCATAGTTAATGCAGAATATGCATTGCTTTCATAGTTAATGCAGAATCCCGAAGTCTTCATTTTCTGCTAAATGGTAAGCAGAAGTATGTGCAGTTTAAGCCTAGGAATTATTAGCAGAGTGCATCTTTGTTGCTGTGCAAATCTGGGAAAATAATAAGGGAACACGAGCGAATGAAATGAAGTTACAGATTTCATCATTTTAGGTCACCACTCCACTGGTTTCTTCTATTCAACCCTCTCATCCCATGACTTATATTTTGTTTCTTCTGAATTCTTAAATTAAAGAAAGCTAAGAACTTCCAAAATCATGCGTGACTGACCATGATTGTGCTTCTTACTTGAATCTGACTCAGTTGAGTAGTCGTTCTTTAGGAATGTACTAAGTCAGTCTATGGCCGCAATTTTTTTTAACAAACTATATATTATATGTGTAATAATTTTATACATAACTTCTTTATAAAAATTGGAAATTATAAAAATTAACAGATGTACTCTAATTATTCATAAATTTTAAGGAGAGAAGTTTATTTTTTAATTACAAGTAGGAGTATACAAGTGAAGAAGGAAGCCATACACGACACTTAAACGCTGGTAGTGAATCTACTTGTGTCTCCCAATCCAACTATAACAACCCTTTTTGTGTCAGACAATGATCTACGCAGCTGTGGTGAATCTTTGCCGCAATAATTCTCTAAAATTTGTCGCAGATTAAGACCACCGGCAAGCTGCAAACATAAATACATATTTTGTTTAAACCATTTTATATACATAAACCATTGAAAATTACCAAACTTAAGCATTAGTACCTAACCTTCTTGAATGCCTCTAAACTGTGCAAACATTCTGCGCTGTTAGGATTTGCTTTCTGATCTTCCAACCCACAACTTCTCCGCAATGACTGACAGTAATTAGTAAAGTTGTTATTACATTATTGACGATTATTGCACACTTATCCAAGAATCTGGAGTTATGATGAGTACCTTCATTGTCAACCCACAAGAACACAGACATACCATTTGTTTCACAAATATCAAAATAATTAAGATATAACAAATACATCCAAGTAAATGACAACACCCAATTTAAGAAATTAGGGTTTTGATTTAAAAAACCCCAATTTAAGAAATTAGGGTTTTGATTTTAAAAAAACCCCAAAATTAAAGCTTATCAATTTCAGTAGAGAAAACCCTAGAAATAGCAGAGGAGACTCTATTCGAGCAGAGAAGATCCAAATTAAAGCTTACCAATTTGCTCAAGAGCAAAGGAGAGATGAGAGTAGTGGTGAGTAGAGCTGGCCAGACGGAGGTGAGTATAGCAGAGGTGAGTGGTAGTGGTACCAGGTGGCGGCGAGAGTAGAGGTGAGTGGTGGTGGAGATGAGTTGTGGTGGTGAGAGATGAGAGAGAGAGTTTCAGCGAGAGACAGTTTAGACGAGAGAGAGATAAGAGTTGAGTGTGTTATTTTTTTAGTTTTTTGTTTTAGTTTAATTAGTTTCGTCTGAAAGGGGGAAGTAATTGTGTATAGGCGGGGAAATATTTGGTGGGGGGGAAATTTCGACTTAGAGGCTAAAATTTTGGCTAAGGGGGGAAACAAAAAGAAGGGCGAGCGTTTTATTTTGTAAAGCTTGATTTTAGACATCAGTTTTTAAAAAAGTGATATTTACAAAAAGCAAAGACATCAGTTTAATTCGGGGTGATGTTATTACATCTTTTAACATCAGCGGCATTTACAACCGATGTCTAAAGTGTGATGTCTATTGAACGTTTTCTTGTAGTGTCTCTAAGTTGATTTCTAATCCAAAGCACTTGAGCACAGCAACTTCCAGCAGCTATGTATTCAGCCTCAGCTGTCACTACGTCAAATTTGGGCTTTCGTCACTCTTTTGTACAGTAAGGGATGTGACACTTTCAAACAAACGAGTGGCTAAAGGTCATCGTCCCAAGTTTTAGCCACACAATTATTTTTTGAGTGACCGAAAACACATTTTTTGGAAGATTTAGTCACAATTAAAAAAAAGTGTGACAATTGAGAGATAAAATTGCATGGTTTTTTGTTGACTTTGACCAATTTCAAAATTTATAGTCATACTTGAGAGATAGAAATGTGACAATAACTAGCGACGCTTATTTGCTGTGTCTAAATGTTACTTAACGGCCACAGTCGTTTTCGGTGATGTGGCTAAATGGGAAATAACCTATGGTCACTACATTATATATGTGACTAAAAAGTAGGTCCTTTGTTTTCAGGAGTACCCTCTTGAAACAGAGTATCTGTTTTCAAGATCCTCTTTTCCAATGTCACATTATTACATTTCCGTGTGGCAAAATAAATCACACATATATGTTTTTTTTCTAAACCTGTGCTTTTTCATATATTTATTAAAAAAACAAGATAGCAAAAATCTTCTCTTTTATAATAATATTTCATTACATAATACATGTTCAAAATTGGGCTAATAGCTGCATTAATAATATTCTAGCCCTATGTGCCTTCCTTGGCCATATCTATACAATACCAATATTTCCTCAATCACTCTGCTGCAAAAATTCATTAAAATTTAATATGTCCAGTGCCTTGTTCAGATTCACCATGAACGTGTTGTGTAGAATGAGTGGGAACACGTTGTACAGTGCCTCTGTTATCCTCCATCCTCTGCACTCTCCCTCCCCTGTCTCCATCTCTCAGACCCCCTTTCTCAAACTCTCCTTGCAAACCATCTCTCTCCCTGCTTCTGCTTAAACTACCTATCTCATCTGGCATGAAAAATTGAAGGTCTGTGCTTCAACCAATGCACCATCTCCTTGTCCAGTGGAACATTGTGTAAAACAGCATCCAACATTGGGCTGCCAACAAGTTTTACTGAAATATTAGCTATACTGATTTATTTATATATCAACACCCAAAAAATGAAGAAATACACAGCATAAGCCACAATTTTGCAAACCTTTATAGCAGTTCTAAGAAGGAAGACAGAAATTAAGACACCAGCCCAGCAAGTAGAAGCATTTGTGCCATACATCTCTGTAGAAAAAAGAGAGCATCTATGCACACACTGGACCAGATGTTAGCTGGTGCTTCATGCTAAAAATCTGATCTTTCACCATTTAGCAGACAAAATACTACCTGCTGATAGTTGCATGACAAAGCCTTCCGCATTCCATTATCCCTGGATACATTAACAGACTCATGGTTATTTTTATTATAAGGTGCATCGAGTCACATACACACAACTTAAATTGTTTTTCATTCTAAAATAGATCACTAACATGAGGTCATAGTCATACTATTTGAATTAGGATAGAGTCATATACGATATAATTTAGGAGAATTAACAATTCATAGGCATAGACGATATAATTTAGGAGAATTAATCCACGGTCAGCAATTACCATAGCACCTATTGCAAAATTACTTCAATCACATGGAACGACCTTACAATTAATTGAAGAACACAGAACAACAACAATTGTCTTGACCGAATACTCAATCACCAATTCTCCAACTAAGTAATAATTAGCATAAATAAGAAACCGCTGTCTCAATATAGCATGCACTAAACAGAATTAATCAACTACTTCCATTCATTAAAGACATACACTTGCATCAAATCATACACCATGTTTCTTATGTCATAACACTTGCATAACATTGGAAATTAAACAAAAATTACAAAGAAATAATAACAAAATTCTAAGAACGATTTTCCCCCCTCCTATCCTTGTCTAGCTCGAACTCCATCATCAAAAACATCCACTCGATTTGCTGATCATAGGAGAACTCAGAGCTGATATTCTGTGGAACATCGTCCACTGGAAAGCTTGCACCTTCCACTACGATCATGAAGTTTTCGTAGTTGAACACTATATTTTCAATACTTTTTGCGAGATCGTTGAAGGGCATCATTTGATAGACGGGGTTTTGATATTAAAAAGATAAAATTAAGAATGTTTGAGAGGATGAGAAAGAGGATTAACCAGGGATGGTTTAAATATAAGAGTTGTAAGACATATGAAACAACGCTATTAACTGAGAATGTCATAATTGCATGCAGTTTTAGTCTCTTAGATTCCCAATAGACGCAATAAACTCTATGAGTTTCAATAAACACATTCTCAAACACATATTCCCAATGAATACACGCAAGACTAATGAAATACATCTCAATAGGTACGCATCTTTTCAAAAAATGCAAGACTTAATAGATTTAGAGAGAGAGGGAGAGAGAGGAGACATACAGGTACTAATTGTCGGATATCATCTTCGCCGGAAAGGGGGTGAAAACCTAGGGTTAACACAGGCCAATTGATCTGAACAGTGCCTCCGCTCATCTTAATTTTTAGCTTCTGGGGCTTTGTTTCAATCAAATCTAGAACCGAAAAAAAGGATTGAATTGTGTGTGTTTTAGATTCAGTCGAGAGAGATAGATGTGATTTAGGGTATAATTGTTAAGGGGGGAAAACATTTGGTGTAAAGGGGGGAACTTCTGATTAAGGGGGGGGGGGGAATATTTGGTATAATATATTTTTTATTTAATTTACTTTTTGAAAATCAACTTTAAATCATTTATTAATTCGATATTTAAATAAAAGAATATTCTAAAATCGAACTTTTGATTTTAAAATCAAGATATCAAAATTAGCTTCATCCCCATATTTTTTTAAAATGATTTTGGGATCAAAAATGAATTTATTATGATTTTTACAAGTTTATTCGGCCTTTTTATTTTTCGATTATTTTTTTGTTAAGATCGCGTACATCCAGGCCTTTTTATTTTTCGATTATTTTTTCCCGACGCTAAAATGAGTGTTTAATAACATCCGTACGGTTCGATCATCGAAAAAAATCTTCAAAAAAATTATTTAGTGAATCTGGATCGTGCCATGTTACCTGGAAGTAGCACTTTCACCACGTTTTCGTTAAGATCTTGTACAACCAGGCCTTTTTATTTTTCGATTATTTTTTCCCGACACTAAAATGAGTGTTTAATAACATCCGTACGGTTCGATCGTCGAAAAAAACATTCAAAAAAAATTATTCAGTGAATCTGGATCGTGCCCTGTTACTAGGAAGTAGCACTTTCACCACGTTTTCATTAAGATCGCGTACAACCAGGCCTTTTTATTTTTCGATTATTTTTTCCCGATGCTAAAATGAGTGTTTAATAACATCTGTACGGTTCGATCATCGAAAAAAACATTCAAAAAAATTATTCAGTGAATCTGGATCGTGCCCTATTACCACGAAGTTGCACTTTCACCACGTTTTCGTTAAGATCGCGTACATCCAGGCCTTTTTATTTTTAGATTATTTTTTCCCAACACTAAAATGAGTCTAACATCCGTACGGTTCGATCGTGGAAAAAACCTTCAAAAAAATTATTCAGTGAATCTGGATCGTGCCATGTTACATAGAAGTAGCACTTTCACCACGTTTTCGTTAAGATCTCGTACAACCAGGCCTTTTTATTTTTCGATTATTTTTTCCCGACACTAAAATGAGTGTTTAATAACATCCGTACGGTTCGATCGTCGAAAAAAACATTCAAAAAAAATTATTCAGTGAATCTGGATCGTGCCCTGTTACTAGGAAGTAGCACTTTCACCACGTTTTCGTTAAGATCGCGTACAACCAGGCCTTTTTATTTTTTGATTATTTTTTTCCGATGCTAAAATGAGTGTTTAATAACATCCGTACGGTTCGAACGTAAAAAAAACATTCAAAAAAATTATTCAGTGAATCTGGATCGTGCCCTGTTACCACGAAGTAGCACTTTCACCACATTTTCGTTAAGATCGCGTACATCCAGGCCTTTTTATTTTTCGATTATTTTTTCCCAACAATAAAATGAGTGTTTAATAACATTCGTACGGTTCGATCGTCGAAAAAAACCTTCACAAAAATTATTCAGTGAATCTGGATCATGCCATGTTACTTGGAAGTAGCACTTTCACCATGTTTTCGTTAAGATCTCGTACAACCAGGCCTTTTTATTTTTCGATTATTTTTTCCCGACACTAAAATGAGTGTTTAATAACATCCGTACGGTTCGATCGTCAAAAAAAACATTCAAAAAAAATTATTCAGTGAATCTGGATCGTGCCCTATTACTAGGAAGTAGCACTTTCACCACGTTTTCGTTAAGATCGCGTACAACCAGGGTTTTTTATTTTTCGATTATTTTTTCCCAACACTAAAATGAGTGTTTAATAACATCCGTTAAAAATAATATTTTAACTACGGTTCGATCGTCAGTTTAAAAATAATATTTTTATGAATCGGATACGAATTAACTAGATCTATATATTAAAATTCTTTTCCCTCCCCACCCAATATTTCATTTCCCGCTTCCTCTTTCCCTCCTATGTACCCAAAAATCCACTTCCCTCCCTACCCAGTATTTCATTTCCCCATTTTCCCCCTTCTTTTTCAGCACACACATATGTTCACGGCTCAAGTTCAAATCAAACACACACATACAAATTCAAGGGAAACCTTCTTTTTATACATAGTCCCGGCCCCGATCTGTTTGTGTTGGTCAATTGATTTTGCTAGATGTAGGTGTTCGTGATTTTGTCACAAACATAAAGGTGCTTTCATTATCTTGATTATCAATTTCTGTTTGTGACAAAACCAGGGAACACATACATCGAGCAAATCTCAAGCTCTCTCAATCGTTGTTTACTGGTTCAACGTTTTGATTAAATAAAGGTAAATTCACACTCATCGCTGTTTTGAATTGGCTTTGTTGTGTGTACTTTGAATCTTGAGTGTTTGTTTTGAATCGATCTTGTATGTGAAATGATGTTGAGGGTTTTATATTGCCAAGTCAACTCCTCCCTCTAACGGGCCAATATATCTTTGTGTTTGTGTTTGTGTTGCTAGTGATGCAGTGTCTTGTTGATTTTAATGGATAACTGTATTTTTGATATTGAGCTGTGATATATATTGTAGAATTACTCTATTTGAATTACGGATGCTGGAATGTAAATGTAAATGTGGTCTTCACATTGTCGTTATATTTAGCGCCCTCTATTTTTGGATACTGCCTTTTCATTTCTCTAACTGAAGTCCATTGATTCATTTTTTCGAGGGACTGCAAATGCATTTTCTTCGAGGGACTACAAATGGTCTCTGAATCAAGACTTGGCAGGTGAATCAAGACTTTGGCACCCCTGACTTTATGTTAACAACTAAAATCACTTAATTTTATATTTTGGATTTCAGGAAAGAAGGAAAAGAGTTTGATAGCAGAACAAGAGAAAGTGTGCGCCAACAAAATTGCTCTATTACAGATGCTTGCTAACACATTTCAGCTTTCCATTACAGAAACCAATTATTCCTGAAGATGTGTATAGAGATGTGAGGGATTCGCAACTTATAGGAATGTCAGGTTACTCAAAAGAGGTACTCTTTTACGTGCTTGACATTTCTTTCTTTTTATCATACGTTAAATGTAAATGCATGAAAAGTGCTTTGAGGTAACTATGGTATTTACAAGTCAAAACTTACAAGCCTAGTTCTTTGCTTGTCTTGTAAAATATTTCAAGGTCTTCTGGTTGTTTCTGTTGGGGTAGGGCTTAGCACCTATGACAAAGCATCTGTAAGCATACCTTGTTCTGTTTCATCTTCTCAAGCCCAGGTGTAGCAAATATATGGCCTATCGTTACATTTTTTTAATGGATGTTGCTAGAATATGTTACCTTAGCATGTTACTTTGGACCTAACATAACATTTTGTTTTTTGTGTTACCTTAGCCACAAATGTGATGTTACCATAGCTTTAAAGTGTTGGATGTTTGTAACATAAATGATATGTTACCTTAGATCATTAATAAACTCAATTTTGAATTTTTTAACCAAAAAATTATTTAATTATTTAAAAATCACATTTACCTCTATAATATTTGAGTTTTTAAAAGGTAAGAGTTTACCAATTGAATGGGGTTTTTTTTCGAATATCAAGGTATTTAATTGTTATTATTTTTTAGATTCTATTTATTTATTAAATATGAAATGCATATTATAAAAACAAAATAAAAAAATCAAAAAAACATAAAAGTAAATATTTCCGGTAAAAAGTAAAAGTAAAATATTTACAGTAGTGTTTGAGCGGCCAGTGAAATGTTTGAGCGGCCCATGAAATATTTGAGAGGCCCAAATGAAATGTTTGAGTGGCATTTTATCCCGCTGTCTGAAATGTTTATGTAAAGTTTACACTTACACAAAAAAGAAGGCTAGCTCACTCATTCTCACACTCTCGCGCACTCTCACCCTCTCGCTCTCTCTCCCGTAAACCTCTCTTCCCTAAATCTTCTCTGAAATTATGTTGCTTAAATCTTCAAATTATGTTGCTTAATTGATTAGCACGCATGTTTGAGGCTTCAAATTAGGGCTTCTTCAATTTAGGGTTTCTTTCAATTGGGGCTTTTTCGGTTTCTTCAATTGAATATACCCATATGTTTAATTGATTCATGTTTCGCACTTAAACTTCAACTAATTGTTGTTTACTTTCAATTTCAGGCCTTTTCCAGTTTGGGTTGTCGATTTGGGGCTTCGATTAAGTGATTTGGGGCTTCGATTAAGTGGATTTTGGGCTAGATTCGTAAGTATTACCCCTTTTCTCTCCTTTCTCTCCTTTATCTCCTTCGATTATTTGTATGTATGCATCTATTTGTATGTATTTGTTGTGTTTTGTTAGTTTTCAATTGTTTGTATGCATATGTTTGCATGTTTATGATTTGTTTTCGATTATCTGTTTGTATGTTTCTCTCCTTTCTCTCCTTTATCTCCTTCGATTATTTGTATGTATGCATCTGTTTGTTTGCATCTGTTTGTTTGTATGCATCTTTGTTAAAATGCTTATAATTTTAGTACTGTTACAGATGTTTTATTAGTAGATGTTTTTTTACTGGCTGGGCTTCTCCCGTTTGGACTTTGTGTACTGTTAATTATAGATGTATATTAGTAATCCATAAATTTGACCCCTGTCCTTGTGTTTATGACGTTGTGTGACATTTTTTGTTCATTTGTCGTTTGTTATCGGGAAGCCTTGCACATTTCGTGTGTAATGTTGTTTGTCCTTGCACATTTTTTTACCCCTGTCTTCATTAGTTTACCTATAAGGACTAGGCTGCTTAGTACCCCTTTGATGTTTAGGTCAGCAAAATCCCTAATTCCACATAAATATAACAATAAATTATAACTACATGTACTATTGAGTAAAAAGGTTAAGATAATATGATTACAGAAAATAACCCCTATTTCCACAAAAATATAACAATAAATTATAACTATATGTACTATTCAATAAATTATAAACACTAAATTAGCTCTAAGAAAATATAATTATTTGGCTGCCGTTTTAAATGATTGTAGACCTGTAAAACTAACACTACAGGTCCATGCCTAGTATTTGTTAAAATAAACAAATTTAATATTATAGATTAAAAATTTATTGAGCCTTAGGTTAAGATTATTAAAAGGGTTTAGCAATGCAAACTAATTGTCTTGATACACACAAATATAAGTCTTTCATTATAACAGCCTCATGTTTATAAATTGTAGTGATGGATGACGAGGAAATTATTTGGATCAATCTTCCGAAGTATAGTCAAGGATATAGGAGTGGGATAAAGGCATTTCTCGAAAATGCATTCCCAAATTTTGCAGTAGGTGATGAAATGACATGCCCTTGCAAGAATTGTAAAAACAACAAGTGGCATCGTCAAGAAATTATCTACGATCATCTCGTTTGCAGTGGTCCTTATCCACTGTATGCCAACTGGATTGTAGAAATTTCACAGATTTCCCGCCCAAATTACGATAGTGATGAAGATATGGAGTGTGAGGATAATTTAGATTTCGGAGATAATCTAGATGAGATGTTGCATCGTACTAATGGACCAAATGTCGATGGTAAAAAAATTTATGAAGAAGGAAAGCAGCCCTTATATCCAGGCTGTAAAAAATTTTCACGATTAAGTTTCATTGTCCGGCTTTATTCCTTGAAGTGTATTCATGGAATTACGGAATCGGGATTTGGGGATATACTAGAGTTAATCAGAGATGCGTTTCCAGAGGCGAACGTACCCCCGTCTTCTAATGCAGCAAAGAATGTAATTAAAGATTTAGGGCTAGATTATAAAAAAATACACGCATGTCCAAACAGTTGCATGCTGTATTGGGGTGAAAATGAAAAAGAAGACTCTTGCAAAACTTGCGGTCTTTCAAGGTGGGTTGTAAGGGAAAAGAAAGGCAGCGGTGACAATAATTTGGAGAAGGTGATTCACAAGATCCCGGCAAATGTGATGCGATATTTCCCTCTAAAACCAAGGCTACAACGATTGTTTATGTGCAAAGACTATGCGGAACTTATGGTATGGCATGCAGTTGGACGTACAATGGATGGAAAGCTTAGACATCCCGCTGATGCGTTAGCTTGGAAGACAATGGATGCGAAATTTCCTCAATTCTCTTCAGAGAGCAGAAACATCAGGCTAGGTTTAGCATCTGATGGCTTCAATCCTTTTCGTACGATGAATACAATTCATAGTACTTGGCCAATTGTTTTGGTAAATTACAACCTTCCACCTTGGTTGTGTATGAAGCCAGAAAATCTCATTCTCTCAACACTTATATCGGGTCCAGATTCTCCTAAAAATAGCATCGATGTTTATATGCAACCTTTAATTGCCGAGTTGACGGAGTTGTGGAATGAAGGTGTACAAACCTATGATGCCTTTACTGATCAGACTTTTACCTTACGTGCAAGTGTTCTATGGACAATTAGCGATTTCCCGGGGTACGCAATGTTATCCGGTTGGAGCACGAAAGGTTATTTAGGTTGTCCCGTATGCAATTACGAGACTTCTGCAATGTACCTAAAACATAGTAAAAAAATTTGCTACATGGATCATAGGAAGTTTCTTGATCCCGAACATGAGTGGAGGTTTGATAAAAGAAGGTTCAACGGACAAATCGAGATGAGACAGCCTCCTGCAATTTTGTCAGGAACCGACATAGAAGAATTGTTGTCTAATTTTGTAAATCAGTTTGGAAATAAGAAGGAACCAGGCCGAAAAAAGGTGCCGAAGATTGATTCCCCTTTCAAAAAAAAGTCGATATTTTTTAATTTACCGTATTGGAGTCACAATTTACTTCGACACAATCTTGATGTAATGCACATCGAGAAGAATGTTTGTGACAACATACTTGGCACTTTGCTAAATATCGCTGGAAAGTCAAAAGATCATGTCAATGCTCGTTTAGATTTACAAGAACTTGGCATTAGGAAAGTACTTCATCCCATTAAATCAAGTGACGGGAAGCACCTTGAAATTAGGGCTGCCATATTTGACATGACAAATAAAGAGAAAGATTTATTTTGCTCAGTACTAAAAAATGCTAAATTGCCATATGGTAGTGCATCCAATATCAGCCGATATGTGAATACGAAGGAGAGGAAAGTCTCTGGCTACAAGAGTCATGATGCTCATTTCGTTTTACATTATCTGTTACAATTTGTTGTGAAAAACTCATTAAAACCTGCGGTTGCAATCCCTCTGATCAGATTAGGGGCATTTTTAAGGGGAATTTGGGCCAAAGTAATCGACTTGAGTGAAATTAAGAGGCTGCAACAGGAGATCGTGGAAACTCTTTGTCAATTTGAGACAATATTTATACAAGCTTTTTTTGACATAATGGTCCACCTGCTGGTTCACTTGTGCAGAGAATTAGAGTATGGTGGACCAGCACACCTTCGCTGCATGTTTCCGATTGAGCGTTATTTAAGCAAACTTAAATCTTATGTGCGAAACAGAAGTAAACCAGAGGGTTCTATCGCTGAGGGTTACCTGGCAGAAGAATGCCTGTACTTCTGTTCAAGATTCTTGGGTGGCGATGCAGGTTCCAAAATTACCAAGCCTGCCAAATTTGAACGTTTTCCAGAAAAATTGCGATATCATATTGGCACAAGAAAAAATAAAGATGGAAAATCTGTTCATTTGCAAGAATCTCAATTGATGGCAATTCATCGTTACATTCTATTCAATTGCGGAAATAAAGAAGTAGAGTCTTTAATTGAGTAAGTTTTTACTTCTCGGTTAGTTTAATTATTAAAGAATTAACATATGTTTCTAGATTTTTAAAATTTTAAACTACCTAACTATTGTAGGGAGCATCGATCTTTATTTGATGGTAAAACAAAGTTGAAAAGATATAGAAGGGAAAGAGATCATATGGGAGATTTCTGGAAATGGATGAAGGAAGAGGTTGGCAGAAAAGAGAATATTTCAAAAGAACTTGAAGTGCTTGCAATGGGCCCTAATGTAGCAGCAAAGGAGTATAGTGGATACGTAATCAATGGATACAGATTCCATACAAAGAACAGAGATGCAAAATGTACAACACAAAACAGTGATGTTTTTTTAACATCTTTGACTACTAGTTTTGCTAGTTCGAAAGACCAGAACCCAAAGGTTGGCAATGTTAATTACTATGGAGCAATTGAACAGATACTAGAAGTTGATTATTGGGGTGAATTTACGGTGGTATTATTCAAGTGATGCTGGTACCAAGAAGAAAAGGATTTGTATGGGCTGACTCGAGTTAATTTTAATAAATTATGTCAGAAGTCAGACCCCTACGTATTGGCTTCACAAGTACAACAAGTATTTTTGTAGAAGATCCAGCTGAAAGGATGATGTATAATGTTATCAAACATCTACCGAGGGACTGGTGTGATGTTGAATGTGAGAATGCAAATGAAGGTCAAGATGATTCAATTTTAACCAATATACGTATTGGTGCAGAAATGGAAAATCAAGTCAATGAGGCTAGTTGGTGTAGGGATGATGTCCCATCAAGACAAGTCCCTAATCCGGCCGGCGAAGTCAACAATCCTGCCTAGTTTTCTAATTGAATTGTTTTAAGTGACTTTTTATGTATTAATTTTTAGTAGAATGCTTTTGAGTGATTGCCTTCTAATTAAGTATTTGTAATCCTTCTAATTCAGTGTTTGCTCCTTATTTACATGATTTTGTCTTGATGTAATGCTCTTTTAATTTATATGATAGGTCATGGTTATTGAGTTGTTGCTTTTATCATTTTTTTGATTAATCCTTTTGTATTGGGAAGTGCCAATCTTGGTTAAAAATATCATGCATGTGTCTTTAATTTAATTTATGTTCTTACTGCTAATGTATTTTTTTTGTGTATATAGGATGGGGAAAATCTTTCATCTCACATATCACCACCAGGGAGAATTCCAGAGTACATGCTATGCTGGTGGGAAAGAGTTTGTTGTGAATGGTATTGATGAAGACACATTTTCGTATATAGTTGTGATGGAGCATGTCAAGGATGATCTTGAGTATCCAGAAATTGGAGGAATTTACTGTAAAGATAAGTTGGGGGACTGGAAGTTGGTGAAAAATGATTTCGACCTGTTCAAATTAGTTGTAGAAATTCAGAGTTGTGACAATATTGATTTGTACATCGACAACATTGTTGACTATAATGTTGAGCCGGTGAAACAAATGCAACCCCATGTGGTTATAAGGCCAAGGCATAATCTACTTGCAGGTAATGTTTCACAAAATTTTTATAAGATGAATGTGGGTGTATGTTTTTATATGTGTTCTTATACTTAAAACTCTATGTAACTATTACTGCATGTTTGTAGCTAAAAAACAAGTCAAGCGCAAGTTTGTAACAACTCATCAACTACAACAGCACCAAAAGAACAAAAAAACAATGGAGATGCGTAAGACTGAGACAAGAAGCACAAAGAATCTGGAACAGGGCGGTACTCGGAAGTCGCCACGGTTGAATAACCTGCAACAAGCTAATGATCCAATTATGAGTCAAAAGTTTCCAACTGCGGCTAAGAGGAAGTTGGATTTACCGAATCCACCACACGCCGGTGAAAACATGGGAGAAAGTAGTTTTGTAAGTCATAATGCTCATTATTTTTTGTAATTCGCAGTAGTTTTGTATATATTCTTGTTTAATGTTTAAGCAATGTTTAACCATGTTTATGCACTGTCATGCAGTCTACCATCCTACCCCCTCCACCACCTATTGAAGAGTATGAAAAGCTTACAGAGTATGAAAAGGATAGGGCTAAGAGAATCAAACATAATAATGAATATTACGAGTCTCTCAATTTGCCTAAACTGTCAGCTGGATTTAACAATTCCATACAGAAAGGAAAAGGAAATGAAAAGAAGTGTAACGGAGGTGATGACGATTATGATCCAGGAAAAGAGGATGGTAGTGAAGGTGATGTATCGGTTACTCCACCGAAGGTATACAGATTCTTTCTTTTTGTATCTTATCGTACAGATAAATGGAAGTCAGTATATGGTATCTAATCAAATGCATTTTTCAGAAACCAAAGAAAGCGGATAACAAAAAGCTTCTTATGGGACGTGGAGCAACAACACGATCCCGATCCAATGCTGCGTCGAAAAAGCCTGCAACTGAGGAGGCTGCATCGAAAAATCCTGCAACTGAGGAGGCAAGCAAAAAGGAAGTGACATGTCGACCTGTACAACCTTCTGAATCTGCAGTTCCTAACATTGAGTTACCACAGTTACCCCAACCAGACGATGGCAACGGTTCAATGGCTGCTTTTATCGCTATGCGAAAACGTCAAGAGGAACAAGTTGCAAAGGAAAAAGGTATTCAGGTGGTAGCTACAATTGGAAGTAAGAGGACTATCGAGGAAAGAAATTTGCCTGAAAATGAAGAAGATATTGAAGAAGGCGGTGATGAAGAAGGTTATCATATCTTGCTTATGTTTTTTTATGAATTTGAATTATCTGCTCTGTATATATTACTATTAGGGTGATCAAGAAGTATACAGAGGGATTACTTTCTCAATTAACATTGATCAATTGCAGTTGAAGTTCCTAAAAGGCTGAGAGGAAAAACGAGGATGGATAATGTTCATACGAGAAGCTTGGACAAGAGAATTGTCATTGGGATGAATGAATTTGGCCAACCCATTGCGGATAGTGACAAAGTATTATCTGAGCTAAGTAACTTTCTGGGAACAGTTGCAAAGCGATGTGTGTGACTTACTTATGTAACTTGGCGTCACGTTCCTGAGAACTTGAAGAAGACTATGTGGAATTATTGCAAGGTAATTTATGAGCAATAATTTACCTTCACGGTTCTGTTTTAATTAATTATAGTGACACATGCAATACACTGAAAAATAATTTATTTATTATCATTGATTAATTGATTCTTTTCAAGGCTCGCTATATTATTCCCGAGGAATTGGAAAAGTGGGTGGAGCAGACAATTCATGCACTTTGGAAGGGGTATAAGAGTCGAATTAAGGCGGCACATTATACAGCCTATGAAAATGATGAACAAAGGCTAGAAAATAGGCCAGATGAAATTCCAATCGAGAGGTTCAAACTGCTCTTGGAGTACTGGAATGACAAGAGTGTTCAGGTATATACACTTGAATCTTTAAGCACCGAAGATCATCTTATATTTATATAAACTGCTATTTCTCATATGTTTTGTAGGAGAGAGCCAAGAAAAATTCAACTAGTCGTCAATTATATGTCGACACTCACACTAACGGCCCAAAAAGTTTCGCACAAGCTCGAAACAAGTTGGTATGTGATTAATTAATTTATTGTCTTTCATGTATGGTGTGAAATCATGGACTCAGTGAGGAAGTACTTAAAGCTGATCAATTCTTGGTTGGTCTCCTGTGATCAATTTTATGGACTCAGTGAGGAAATTGACTTATTGAATTTCACAGATTAAAACTACTAAATTTTATGTTTGAACCTATATGAGAACTCCAATTCTTCTAATTGCCTGATCGTCGAATATTTCCCATTTTACCTTACAAAGATATTGTTCATTTATATATATTTTAGCATGGCAATTAAGTAGGGTTAAATTATAGTTGTAGTACATGCTAGAATAAATGTGTTAATATAATTTAGAAAAACAAATTAGTAAAAAAAATGCAGTAATAAAGTTAGATGTTTGTAGCCAGTACACAATTTTTTTCAAAGCTTACATTCTAATGTTTATTATGTTTTAGACATATGTTGAATCTGTAACATGTCTTGTACCTTCTTTTTTGATAGAAAAAGAAGGCACCGGATCAGGCTGCACCATGTGACGCAAAGATTTTTTAAGTAACTCGGAAACGTTATGAAGGACGCACATACAAGACTGATCCTAAAATAATGAATACCAAAATTGTAAGTTTTTTATTTCATAATCAATTAAATGTAGTTGATGAACATCTGACTTTTCTGTATTCATATATTCATGTGGCTTTATTTGGTAGGAAACGATTAGCAAAAAACTCAATGCTGGAGATGCTGTTGGTCATGAACTGTTTTCAGATGGAAAATCACATGGTCCAACTTGGCTCTTAGGGAGATGTGCAAAGCCATCAGTCGTAGGTTCCAGTTCTAATGCTCCAACAGACACGTACGTGCAAGAGCTGACAAAGAAGATAAGGCAAAGCCTTGCTGATGAAGTTGAGGAGAAGGTGAAACAAGTCCAAGCAGATGTTGATGAGCAGGTGAACAAGAAGGTGCAACAGAATCTCGCTGTGGTTCTTAAAAAGCTAGCTGAAGCCAACCCAAACATCACAGTTAATCTTGAGGATTTGTGTGCGACTGATTCTGGTGACGATGATGGTACGCCTATGACTGGCGGCAGTAGCTTCTAGTATGGATGGCACTGTGACATCTCTATGTTTTCACTTTATAGTATTCTGCTACTACTATTAGTACCTATGATCGTCGTGAACTAGTCTACAATATTTCTAGTAGTTGGTTAATTTTATGATGGTGAATTATGATGTTTGAGTATGTAGTGGCTGGTGGATGTACTTGTTTTGGATTATGAATTTGGTAATGTGTTGGATTTGGAATGAACAGCAGGTTTAATTTGGGATTGTATAATATTTGTGTGCTGTTTTGTTCATTTTTTCTGGAAAGATGTTACCTTAGCTAATGTAAATGTTGCTACATAAAACCTAAGCTAACATAAAAGATGTTACACTAGGGCATACAATGTTGCCAACAAAAGTGGGCTCACAGTGGGTCCCACAGTGGTCCCCACGTGGGTCCCACTGTTTTTAAAAAAAATTTAGACCTCTAAGATAACATAGATTTTAAGTTAGCGTAGACCTTAGTTTTATTACCATAGCAAGCTGAGGTAACATAAAAATGCATGTTACGTTAGGGATCAAAGATGTTACCTTAGACCCCTAAGGCAACATGCAGAGAGCTATCATCGAAAAGATGTTACCTTAGCTAGTTATGGGGCCTAAGGTAACATATAATGGACCTGCTGTAACATTTTTTTTGGTGTTACTGTAGGCTGTTTATGGTGTAGTGTTGGCAGGTGAATCAAGACTTTGGCACCCCTGACTTTATGTTAACAACTAAAATCACTTAATTTTATATTTTGGATTTCAGGAAAGAAGGAAAAGAGTTTGATAGCAGAACAAGAGAAAGTGTGCGCCAACAAAATTGCTCCATTACAGATGCTTGCTAACACATTTCAGCTTTCCATTACAGAAACCAATTATTCCTGAAGATGTGTATAGAGATGTGAGGGATTCGCAACTTATAGGAATGTCAGGTTACTCAAAAGAGGTACTCTTTTACGTGCTTGACATTTCTTTCTTTTTATCATACGTTAAATGTAAATGCATGAAAAGTGCTTTGAGGTAACTATGGTATTTGCAAGTCAAAACTTACAAGCCTAGTTCTTTGCTTGTCTTGTAAAATATTTCAAGGTCTTCTGGTTGTTTCTGTTGGGGTAGGGCTTAGCACCTATGACAAAGCATCTGTAAGCATACCTTGTTCTGTTTCATCTTCTCAAGCCCAGGTGTAGCAAATAGTAGTTACCATTTGGGCAACTAGCACCTACTATAGCTTCGTTGCGCAGTGAGATAGCCTCTGTCCAAGTAAGAAAGTTTAAAATTTGAATGATTTTTGTCGTTTCAACTTTGTAGTAATTCAAGAAGCAGTTTGTTGCTATTTGTCAACTGAGTTACTACTGTTTCTCATCATCTGCATCTCCTGAAGCTGATGAAAAGGATGCTGCAAACAAATCAGAAAACGCTTCTTCAAATGCAAGTGAGCAAGGTCAAGTATCTGATCAAAGAAAATCATCTGCGTCTGACCAGGAAGAAGAGCCAGTTGTGATGATTGCCAAAGTACTTGCCTCTGTTGTACAAGAAGAAATTGATTTTTTTCCTTCAACAATTCAATAAGTTTGTATAGGACATAATTTTAAGTAGATGTGAATTGATTTATGTATGGCTAAAAGTGTTTGAATTTTAGAATATACCATTGTGTTTCAATTTTGGCATTTTTGTATTATTATTTATTATCGATCATTTATAATACAAATAAAACCCTGTATAATTTAGTTAAGTGTGTGTGGCTATTACTATACTTTAGCCACACTATATATTACAAAAATTCTAAAAAAAATAGGTTTTAGCCAGAACTATAGTTACTATAATTATTAGTGACTAAAATCAGTTATTTAATGTTTATATAACATAGAAACGATCACACAAAAATTATATAATGTGGCCATACCAAAGCTTTTTGCCACTATTTACCAATAAATAGTGTGACCAAAACTAAGCCTTTGATGAATGTTGGTATTTGGCCACGTTATTAACTCTCTTTAGCCACTACGCATCCTGTGGCTGCAAGCTGGTATTTAGTCACACTTTTGAGCTTAAAATGGGGCTGTCAGACCCAATTGGTAGTATGCTTTAGTCACTCTGTTTTGAGTTACAGCCACACAGCTGGGGTGTGGCCGTAGGGGGGCGTAAAATGACAAGACCTTAGGTCACACTTTGCTGAAAAATTAAAACGTGACGGAAATTGCTTAGCCACACATATTTGATGTGACGGAAGCCAAAATTTGACGTAGTGTGTAGAAGTTGACACAGATTGTTGTTTCTTGCTATACCAAGAGACTAACCTTTGTCCAAGAAACTGGCAGCTACCTGAGGTGCTTTTTCTATCAACTCTGCATCCAGCATAATCAGCATCAGAATAACCAACCCGATTGAACCCTGTGTCCTTAGGATACCATAGACCCAAGTTTGGAGTGCCCTTCAGATATTTAAAGATCCTTTTTAGAGCAATCAAATGTGATTCTTTTGGATTTGATTGAAACCTTGCACACAAGCATGTAGCAAACATGATGTCTGGCCTACTTGCAGTGAGATAGAGTAGAGAACCAACCATGCCTCTGTAGACTGAGATATCTACTTTCTTGCCTTTAGCATCTTCATCCAATTTAGTTGCAGTGGCCATGGGTGTCTTTGCAGGTGAGCAATCTTCCAAATCAAACTTCTTTAATAAATACTTGATGTACTTGGTTTGACTGATAAAGATACCATCCTTCCTTTGATTAACTTGCAACCCAAGAAAGAATGTCAACTCTCCCATCATACTCATCTCATATCTGCTCTGCATTAGCTTAGAGGACTTTTCACACAGCTTCTCATTAGTAGAACCAAATATGATATCATCCACATAGATCTGAACTAAGATAATATCATCACCATGTTTCTTGTAAAACAGTGTTTTGTCTAATGTGCCTCTAGTGAATTGATTTTCAAGAAGAAATTGTGATAGAGTATCATACCATGCCCTTGGAGCCTGCTTAAGTCCATACAATGCCTTAAGCAATTTGTAGACAAATTCTGGAAAATGTGGATCCTCAAAGCCAGGTGGTTGTTGCACATAGACTTCTTCTTCCAACTCTCCATTCAGAAATGCACTCTTGACATCCATTTGATAAACTTTAAAGTTTGAATGAGCAGCAAATGCCAAGAATATTCTGATGGCTTCCAATCTAGCAACAGGGGCAAATGTCTCATCATAATCAATGCCTTCCTGTTGAGAGTATCCTTTTGCAACCAACCTTGCTTTGTTTCTTACTATTACACCATCTTCATCCATCTTATTCTTCAGAACCCATTTTGTTCCAACAATGGTTCTATTCTTTGGTGCAGGCACAAGTTCCCATACTTTGTTCCTTTCAAATTGGTTCAGCTCCTCTTGCATGGCAATAATCCAATCTGGATCTAACAGTGCATCATCAAGTTTCTTAGGCTCAACCTGAGATAGGAAACAACCATAGAGACACTCATTTTGAGTTGCTCTCCTAGTCCTTACTCCTGCATTAGGATCTCCAATGATTTGCTCTGCAGTGTGTGATCTATCCCATTTCCTTGAGTGCTCAGCCTGATTTCTCATTCTTGATGTTGCTTCATCATCCAAATCATGATCATCCTGATTTCCTCCCCCTGTGAGGTTGCCACTACTCACAGGTGTGTCTTGGATGCTAGTTTCTCCACTGTTGATTGGCACAAATTCCTCTCTTGTATTATCATTCACTTGAGTCTGTTGAACTTGAGTTTCAACTTCAGTTTCAGTCTCTTCATCAGAATCATCTAGATTATCAAACTTCAATGGATCTTTATCTTCATCATTGGCTTCTTCTAGTCCAGGTAGTTTTCTGTCATCAAATGTCACATCTGTGCTTTCCATAATTTTCTTTTGACTGATGACATAGACTTTGTATGCAATTCTTTCCATAGAGTAGCCAAGAAAAATTCCTTCAAATGCCTTTGCATCAAACTTACCAACATATTCAGAATTATCCTTCAATACAAAGCATTTGCTTCCAAAAGTATGAACATACTTTAGAGTAGGCTTCTTTCCAGTCATCAAATTGTAAGGTGTCTTTCCAGTGTTTTTGTTGATGAGGGTTCTGTTCTGGATATAGCATGCAGTGCTCACAGCCTTAGCCCAAAAACATGTAGGCATCTTTGCATCAAGTAACATTGTTCTAGCAGCCTCAATTAGAGTTCTATTCTTTCTCTCAACAACTCCATTTTGTTGTGGAGTCCTTGGAGCTGAGAATTGCTGAGAAATCCCATTCTCTTTGCAGAATGCTTCAAGCATGGCATTTCTGAACTCTGTCCCATTATCACTTCTCAGTGCAATCACACTTGCATTGTTGGCCTTTGCTTCCTTATCAACTTTCTTTATGTGCTCAATGATTACTTGTGGAGCCTCATCTTTTGATGCCATAAATTCCACCCATGTATACCTTGTAAAGTCATCAACCACCACCAAGGCATACTTCTTTCTTCCTAGTGACATAATATTAATAGGCCCAAACAAATCCACATGAATGAGTTGTAGGGGCTTGGTTATTGATGTCACTGTCTTTGACTTGTGGCTTGATCTTTTCATTTTTCCTTTTTGACAAGCCTCACACACTCCTTCTTGACAGAACTCGAGTGTGGGCATGCCTCTCACTAACTCTCTTTTGACTAGAGAGTTAATGGCTTTGAAGTTCAGGTGTGATAATTTCCTGTGCCACAGCCAACAATCTTCATTTGATGCTTTTGAGTAGAAGCAACAAATTTTGTCCTTGTTTGCAGAGTCCATATTGGCTACAAAAAGGCTTCCTTTCCTTACTCCAGATAGAGCAAAGTAACCAGTCTTCTTGTGGGTGATCAAGCATTCATCATTGTCCAATCGACCTTGAATCCCCTATCAGTAAACTGACCAACACTTAGCAGATTATGCTTGAGTCCTTTGACTAGTGCTACATCTTCAATGATGACATTTCCAACTTTTAACTTGTCATATCCCAATGTGTTACCCATGTTATCATCTCCAAAAGCAACCATTGGGCCAGCCTTCTCCTCATACTGTGATAGCAGGGCCATATCACCAGTCATATGATTTGAGCATCCACTATCCGAAATCCACATGACCTTCTTTTCACTTTCTTTGCCCTGCAAACACAAATATATTACTTCTCCTTTGGTACCCAAACAAGTTTGGGTCCATGTGACTTAGAAACAGTTTTATCATAAACAACATGCTTATCAACTTTCTTGGTGTTAGTCTTCTTGTCACTGTTAGAAGTCTTAGAGCCTGAGGCCTCAGACTTAGGTGACAAAGGTACCTTCCTAGCTTTAGGAGGACTTGAAGACTTTGACCTTGTGTAGTGTGTGTGAGAATTGTGACTGATACATCCATCAATGAATTGCCTTCTCAAATTAAAACAACTAGTTATAACATTCATGTTGCATGGCATACAGTCAAATTTATCACAAAATGGTGCATCTCTATGTCTTAGAGGCACAGAGCAGTCATAGAAAGGTTTGGGCACACTACCAACAGGTTTCTTGCATGCATGAGTTAGATGATTGGTACTGAAATAGTTCTGACAAGTTTTCCTAGGGGCATTAGGCATATAAGCATAGTTATTATCTTTGTTAATCCCTAACTTGCCATTTCTGTTCTATTTCTTCTTAGTCACTTTCTTCTCAACTTCACTCTTCCCAGCTGAAACAAACTTAACAAATTTCTTAGGTCTTGACCTATTACCTACTGGCTCCTTGGCTATTGACTTGACACTCTCACTCTTAGAGGATGCTTGTTGTTCATTGGATTGTGCCTCATCCTCATCATTCAACATTTGCTTGATGAGTAAGGCATCCTCATCAATTTCAAATGTTGATTCTTTAAAAATAGGAGTCTCAGTCTTTTTCAAAATGTGAGGCACTTCCCTATGAACAACTGTATCATCTTCAATGACAGCATAGCCTTTTTTCTGTTTAAGAGTGCCATAATCAAGTCCAATAGCAGCCTTGGGATTAGCTTCAATTTTCTCACAGTAGGATTGCACTAGACCAGATGATTTATTGAAAGTTTTCAGTTTGAATTCATTTTCAGCTAATTCATCCCTAAGAGCCTTTTCAACCTGACTAGCACACAAAACCTTATTCTGTAGATATACAACTTCTTTCTTAAGGTTTTCTACTTGCATAGCAGTTAGCTCAAGTTCCTCATTCTTTTTTATTAACATTTCATTTCTAGTAGACAGTTTAGTAATCTCTTCATTAGCAGCAGTCATACTAGTATGAATGTTAAACATCTCAACAAATAGTTGTTCAATCATGCATTTATACTCTGAAACAGACATGTCTATAGTAGTGAGAGATGGTACCTGAGGGTCTGATGGAGATGTGTCCTCTTTGGAATTGGCCATCAAGGCATAATTGCAAAATTCTTGTTCCTCTCCATCACTGTCAGAATCATCCCAACACTTCCCTTCAGCTATGTATGCCTTACCTTGTGTCTGCTTTTTCAGAAGGGCCTCATACTTAGCTTCGAGCTCAATATAATCTCTATCCTTCTTTTTAGGCTTCTTGCATTCACTGGCAAAATGCCCTAGGTCATTGCATCTATAACACCTTACAGATGACCAATCCACATGGCTGGTTTTGAACTTATTCTTGTTTGGTTTCACAGGTGCCTTGCTTCTATTGAATGAATGGTTTTGGGTTTTGGGTTTTGGGTTTGAAGCGTTGATTTCTCTTAAATCTGATGTTTGGAAATTTTCTGGCCATGAAAGCATATGAAGTGTTTTCCATCCCATTTAGTTCTTCAAGAGTATAGAACTCATCTTCCTCCTTCTCCTCACCAGGTTCACTTACCTCGGCTTCATTTTCTTCATCTTCTACTACCTCCTCTATCCTCAATTGGCTTGTAGATGCTTCTAGGTCTTAAATAGATTTGTTGACAATCAAGGCACATGATGTGTTTATCATTCTGCCTTGGTTGGCTTGGATAGCCCTTTTCTGAAGCAACTCAAGCTCATGAGTTTTTAAAACCCTATAGAGCATATCATATGTAACTTTGTTCAAATCTCTTTCCCTTAGAGAAATGACCCTTTGCTCTAGATGATTTGGTGAAGATAGAAGAAACTTCATGTTCAATTCCTTGGTGCTGTAAACCTTGCCATTCATCTGCAACTCAGTAACTAGCTTGTGAAATCTCTCAAACATCTCAGTGATGCTTTCCTTTGGTTGTGCCATGAAAGCTTCATACTGTGTGACCAGTATCTATTTCTTGTTCTCTCTGACCTCATCAGTTCCTTCACATAACACCTCAATGTGATCCCACATTTCTTTGGCTGTGGTACATGAAGCAATGTTTGCAAACATTGACATGTCCATGGAATCTATAATCAGCAACATGAGGTGACTGTCAAGGGCAACCATGTCCTTTTCTGATTCTGTCCATTTGGATGGATCCTTAGCCACATAAGATCTTGGAATAGTAGTGGTTCCAACAGTCTTTTCAGGAATCTCCTGTTGGGGAACAAATGGACCATTCTTGAGAATCTCATGATACAAATGATGAGATGCTTTGATGAATAACTGCATCTTTATCTTCCAGAGGTTGTAATTCTCTTTGTCAAACTTAGGGACTTTCACCGTTCCTGTATTCTTTGGTGTATTCGAACTCATGATCGTTTTTCTGTTTTTGAATAAACAGCCCGCTCTGATACCACTTGTTGAGTATGGAATACAGTAAAAGAATATAGAGGGGGGGTGAATGGATTCTTGAACTTTTCTTGGTTGAGTCTGTGTAGCAGATAAGTGTTTGTGTGTGCAAAGATGTAGGTGCGGATAAAGAACAACACAAGTCACAATATTAGTTTAATCTAATGTATTATTAGATAAAGGTTGCTACAATCTGTGAATACAAATGATAGTATTCTCAGCTTCGTTTTTCTCAGAAAGATATTGCTTACAATGAATATGAAAAACTGGACTCTCCAAAAGTTAATTGCTAAGGAAGTGAGGCTGTATCCTTATAGAGCATGGATACAACCTACTTACTACAAATAAGGTAGCTAAAACAAATTACTTTCTAGTCTGTCTATCCTATTTGAGTAAGAGTCCAAACGGTTACAGATTTGACTTTGCAAAGCCTGTTCAGATCCACTTCTTTAGCCCTTTGTCTCTTCTATATCTCTCCAAGCTTCTTTGTAGGCTTTCCAGAGCACGTTACAAATTGAGATCCATAAAGTGCATTGGCTTGTTGCAGGTTTCTGACTTGTACAATTTCTCCAGTATTTTGTCTCCAAGAGTGTATTCGAGAAGTGACTAAGTAAGTGATTCGAGAACTAGAATTGACTTTATCGATAACTCTGAGTTCTCGAACACTGTTATATTGACATATCGAATTACTTCTCGAATAGCTCTTTTTCATCAGGATTCCTTGAGTTTTCGAATAGAACATTTGACTTATCGAATCCTCGAGATATCGAATAGCTTTCTGAGTCCTTGAGATATCGAATGGAACTTTGACTTGTTGACTCCTTGAGAACTCGAATACTACTTTTGACTTGTTGACTTCTTGAGTTCTCGAACAGAGTAATAGACATATCGAATCTCTGAGATATCGAACAGTGTATTCAGAGATATCGAATAGTGTCTTGAGATATCGAATCCCTGACTTCTCGAATGCTGGACTTCTCGAATAGACAAAACTACTTCTCGAATTGGTACTTAGGCAACTTCTTCACTTTCTTCAAATCCCAACTGTGATTATTTGACAATCTTTATCTTCTTGCTTGAGGCATGAACCTTCGAACTTCTTTCAAGCATTATTCTTGACTATATAAGTACAGTTACACAACTAGGATTTGGTGCCTATTACAGGTACAGAACAAGTAGAGACTCTACAACTAGAGGTTCCCTTAGTTAAGAGGTCATGTAAGTAATGCAAAGCATTACAAACAATTAGGCTTGTTATTTGATGTAAACAGGCCCTCTGTGACTAACATGTTGTTCCTCATAGCTTAGTTTTTGCAACTAAGTCGCCTGAACACCGCAACAGCCATGAAACAATTGTGAAGGTCAATTGTGAAGCTATCATTTTCGGGAGTGATATAGGCTGGATTACTCGGGAAGCCTTTGTATTCATTTTCAATTTCAAGAATCTATGGATTCAGTGTGTTAAGCGGTCTGGAAATAATGCGGCTATTTTCTTAGCTTGTTTATTGTTTATCTACCTGATTGCATTGTCAGTTGGGGGTCTGTCCCGGCTAGACTTATTTTAATTTAATGGAATGAATTTGCATTTTGTCAAAAAAAAAAATCTCTCTTATGACGTGATATGGTTAATGGAGAATAATTTTTTTATCAATTTTGTTTACATAATTACATTTCATTGATATAATTAAATGTTATAGTTTTTTTCATAAATATTATTGTCTAAAAATGTTTTAGACTTTATTTAATTTTTATCAATGCAGGTTGCATTCAGTTGCATTTGCAAAACTAAAAATTGTAATTTGAATTTTCGTTTTTTAGACTTTATTGCACTTTGCATCCCTGTTGTTAGGCGAAATTTCACTTTGCACCATACTGTTTCTCCAATTGCAATTTGCACTCCTACTGTTTCAATCCCGCCACATTTAGCACCACTTTAACGATTTTAAGCTAATTTTGACCGTTACCGTTAGTCAAAATGAGTGTACTTCGGTCATTATACTTAATAATAATTTTTAAAATTAAATAATTTCAATTACTTTTATAATTTTTATATTTTTAGATTTAGCAACATTTTATCTACAATTCACATATTTTTTTATATAAAATTTATAATTCAGATTTTTTTTTTAAATATTTACATTACCAAATTCTCGTAAAATATTGTTTAAAAATAAACTATATTTGTTTTAATTTTCAAAATATTCTCCATTAAATAAATATCATAAATTTAAGATTTTATGTTTTTGTTTCATTTTTTTTGAAAAAATCAATTTTAAAATTTTGTTTCTTACTTTATTTTTAAAAGAAATTGTTTACTATAATAATTATTGACCGAAATACCCTTATTTTGACTAACGATAACGGTTAAAATTAACTTAAAATCGTTAAAGGGATGCTAACTGTAGTGGGATTGAAATAGTCGGGATGCAAATTGCAATTGTTGAAATAGTATGGTGCAAAGTGTAATTTCGTCAAACTATCGGGATGCAAAGTTCAAAGAGTAATTTTTTTTTTACCAAAAATTTGAATTTTCATTTTGTTTTTATCAAAAATTGTAATTTTCATTTTCATTTTTTTTACCAAAAACTTTTAGACGATCTTAACTTTTCCAACAATCTTTATTATCAATTATTGTGGAAATTGTAATAAATTATGGCAGTCTACATATTTGTGCTTAATATAGACAATTTTTTTTCTCTAAATTAATATATATTAAAAAAGAGGGTAATATACAGAGGGATTAACCCATGATCTATGACAGACCATAGACATATCTATCTATAACAATCTGATAGGGAACAGAATATTGTAGATAGAAAGCAAAAAAAAAGGGCGAACCAAACAAGCTATACCAACTTAAACAATTAAATCAGGCTATTACAGACTACTTTGGAAAACCATGTTGAGGTAGCAAGTCTAGATCGAGTATCACATAAAATCCCCTCCATAAGCTTCCCTGGACCAAGGACACCTTTGTTGTGTTTTCGAGCATTTTTCTCTCGCCATATGAAGTAAGTGAAAATCTGGATCATTAACAGAACCACTCTTCTTTTTGCCCCATCCTGAATATCTAAGATATGCTGCTGAAATTCCGGCCAAGTATGACCCAATATACCAAAGTTAAACCTCGAAAGAAGCATAAAGAGCGCATGTCGACTGTACGTGCAGTACAGGAATAGGTGAGTGTCAGTCTCACGGCCTCCCACACATAAGAAACAATGTTGTTCTAACTCAATTCCAAATCGAGCTAGCCGAGCCAGTGTGTTAAGATGCCCATGACTCAGCAACCATTGGTGATGTGCATACCTTTCCACCTTAAGCCTATGCCAAACTGCATGAAACCACTGCACAGGTTGGCTACGGTGTCTAAGGCTTTCCCAAACGTGCCTGGTTTTGACCTTACGGAGGTCCAAGCCATCCCATAGAATAACATCACGGGTATTTGGGTTAAAATCTGGGTAATTGAAATTGAGAAGCCAGTTAGATAAAGTAAGATCCAGGTGATGTCTATGATTTGGCGTAGGTAAACTCCACAAGCCTGTACATATAATGTCATGTACCTTGGCATTTTTATTCATAGCACATTGAGAGATGATAGGAGCTATCGTACGGTTAGCAAGACACATGCTTTTCCACCAAGGGTCAAACCAAAGGGAGATAGAAGTGCCATCCCCAGTGCAGTAGGAAATAAAACGAAGAGCAATGTCACGAAGTCTCAGCACCTTCTTCCAAATCCAAGAGCAGTCCGTAGGAAGTTGAATGATCCAGAAGTTCTTATGCTTGAGAATTGTTTTGTTTACCCAAGAAGCCCACAAAGTAGGTGCATGATTGATGACTTTAAGTAGATGGCAGATACTTTGAGCTTTATTCCATTCAGATGGGTCTTTTAACCCTAAACCTCCTTCATCTCTCGACAAACATATAGTTTTCCAACTGACTTTTGCTCCTCCCTTGTCATTTATGTTTCCCCTCCAAATAAATCTTGTATGCATGGATTGAATAACTTCATGGATGGCATTAGGGAGAATGAAATGGTTAGACCAAAAGGCCTGCATTGCAAAGAGTACTGACTTGACTAGTTGCACCCGTCCCGCCAAAGACAACAGTAGTAGAGAAGTCCATACATCGATTCTATGAGTGAGATTTCGAATGAGAGGCATGCAGTCGTTTACACAGAGTTGAGAAGAGATGAGAGGCACTCCAAGAAAGCGAACAGGAAGACAACCTCCGTAAGCGAACAGGAAGACAACCTCGTGAGATTTTATGTTTTATGACCGAATCGATTAAATTGAACAACCCAAACCATTTTATCGGAAGTTTAAATTGATTAAAAAGTTACACACCCGTTGTTTCATTATATTATGTCGAAATAATTTAATATTCTAATTAAATGAATTCTTACACTATTATTGAACATGTATGTTATGAGAGGGGTGTCGGCTTTATTAAGAAACGTTATTAAGTTATATTTAATATTATAACTTTTGATTGTAAAGATTACAATCGTATTAAAATTTTTACTTTTATATATTTGTGATATTTTTAAGATTATCAAAATTTTAGATATATAATGAGAGTATTTTTACGGCTAATAATTCATGTAAATTGTTTTAAATCAATATTTTTTAGGAAACTCTTAAGAGACCAATCAATTTTTAAAATTAGTAGAAATTAATTTATCTATTTTCAGTACTTTAAAATAAAAAAATTTAAACCGTGCGAAACGCAGATAAGTTGCCTTGTATATTATAATGCTAGAAGAATGTAAGTCCACCAGAAGCATTTAAAATATTTTTCTTGAATTTTCACTTTTTAGATTTTTTATAAATTTTTTTTAATACATTACAGTAGAACCTCGATAAATGAATGTTCTATAAATGAATAACCTCAACAAATGAATATTTTTTTCCGGTCCTGACTTCGGCAAATGGGCTTAATGAATAACCTCGCTAAATGCATGAACGAATAAAAAAAATAAGTCTCTATAGGCCCTATTTAAATATAAATGAATAATCACTATATTTCGAATAGCATATTTATATTTATATAAATAAATGAATATTTAATCCAATTAATACTGTTCATATACATTAATAAATCATATCTTCCGGAAAAATGCTTATAAAATTGATTATGAGTGACTTTGTAAATATCTCACCTTTCAATATTTTACACACAGTGAATGTATGGTCTCGATACTATGGAGTGCACTTTGTAAATATACATGGTTGTACCTATTCCAAGCATACTGTACATGCATGTAAAACTAATTTAGAATGTTAGAAAAATGAATGTAGTTAAACATCACATAAATATTATAAACCCATTATAAATTTTAGGTACATTTGAATATAAAATGTAATAAAAAAATTATAAAAAACCGAAAATAATATCTAAGTGAATAAATATTCATTTATCGATAAATAAATAAAATATTCATTAATCGATAAATAAATAATCTCTGTAAATGAATATATATGTTAATATATATAATGTGAGAAAATATGGAGAATTGCCTTTATTTTATTATTAATTAGTAAATAGGAAGAGTTCCCTTAATATGTTAATTTCCATTATTGAGAATTAGAGATTTGCTATATAAATAATTGTGATGTATTGTAATAAACTTGAGGCGAATGCCTCCACCATTAATGAGAAGAGACTTTGCGCCAATTTTATCATGGTATCAAGAGCCTAGGTTATCCACGTAAGAGTTTACGGTTACGGGTGCGAGGAAAATTAAACCTGTTAGAGTTGGTAGTGTGAGAATAATTAACACTACGAGAGTTCGTGGTGTGTGAAGAATCCTGCAAGAGTTTGTGGGTGAGAAAAATAACACTATGAGAGTTCGTGGTGTGAGGGTAAAAAGAGTTCGTGGGTGAAAACAAAATCAAAGAATATGACAGAAAACACAACGGCGAAGAGAATGATCACGACAAGGAAGATGATTCAAATGGGTCTACTGATATGATCAGAACAATTAACATTACGAGAGTTCGTGATGTGTGAAGAATCCTGCAAGAGTTTGTGGGTGAGAAACATAACACTACGAGAGTTCGTGGTGTGAGGGTAAAAAGAGTTCGTGGGTGAAAAAAAAATCAAAGAATATGACAGAAAACACAACGGCGAAGAGAACGATCGCGAGAGTTCGTGGGTGTGAGAAAAACCTACGAGAGTTCGTGGGTGAGAGAAAAAAGATCCCGCGAGAGTTCGTGGGTGAGAGAAAAAAAAAATTCTACGAGAGTTCGTAGATCTGAGAAAAGAAAACTCCTACAAAAGTTTGTGGGGGTGAGAACAAAAAAAACAAGTAAGAGATCGTGGGAAAGAAAAAAATCTACAATAATTCTACGGAA
This sequence comes from Kitagawia praeruptora, assembly GCA_037693485.1. Classification (NCBI taxonomy): domain Eukaryota; kingdom Viridiplantae; phylum Streptophyta; class Magnoliopsida; order Apiales; family Apiaceae; genus Kitagawia; species Kitagawia praeruptora. The sequence goes on from CM075354.1 coordinate 45,976,789, forward strand.
GGTTATGGGGGCGAGAGAAAGAAAAATGGTAAGAGTGTAAAAAAAACTGCGAGAGTTCTTGGATATGGAAGAAAAAGAAAATTTTGAGGACGAAGTTAAAGATAAGACGAAAGCAAGACGATGATGGATTTGTGGAAAAGACTATCCTAAACGACAAGAAAAACTTTGAGAAGAATTGTGACAGCGTAAACAAAGATTGCGATGAGGACAAATATGATGAAAACGAGGATGAAAAATTGATCGCAACGAGAAGCTGATTCAAGCGGATGATTATGATGATTGGAGCGGATGATTCAATTTTTTTTTCAATTTTGGCAAACTCTCGATTGAGTATCGTGAGTTTGAGGGGGGATGTTTACATATATGTTAATATGTATTATTGTGAGAAAATATGGAGAATTGCATGCCTTTATTGTATTATTAGTAAATAGGGAGAGTTCCCTTAATATGTTAATTTCCATTATTAAGAATTAGAAGATTTGCTATATAAATAATTGTGATATATTGAAACTTGAGGCGAGTGCCTGCACCATTAATGAGAAAAGACTTTCCGAGAATTTTATCATTATTCATTAAACCCATTTGCCTGAGTCGGGACAATATAAAATTATTTATTTATTGAGATTATTCATTTATCGAACATTTATTTATCAAAATTCTATTGTATATTTTAAAGATAGCTTCATTCTTAACGCACCAACAGTTTTGGAGGCTATTGAATGACAACTATTTCATTTTTTCGGATAATATATTTACATTTATTTTCATATGTGACAACTCGTGTTAATTGCTTATGGAATATTGGTGTTTTCGGGAATTCCATACAGCTGTATAATGCAAGTAAAATCAAGTCGTCTATAGTAGTGCTAGGGATCCCAAATTTAGTCCCCAAAAAAGTCCCCAAATGACATGCCATGAGTGATTTGGCAAATTGTAAAATTTTAATTGGATGGCCCTGGCGGGCCCATTATAATTATAACCAATCATATTCATTTGGTAACAATTTTTGGTACCCAATTTGGCACCTCTAGCATTTTTCAATAGATAAGTTATTACTTAGGAAAATGAGAGCTGTTTCGTTATTTTTATTTTTTTGAAATAAAGAGCTGTTTAATTTTTAATGTAACTAGCCGATAACCCGTGCGAAGCACAGATTTTGATATATTATCATAAATTCCTAATTTTTAACTTTTTTAAATAAATAAAATCTTGAATCACCAAGTTGTATATAATACTATATTCTCGACTTTTATTTCGATTGTTAGTTAATAGATTCCTAGTATATAATTTCAATAATAAATTAAATTAATACTTAATTTTATTATTTTAATTAATTAAATTTATATAACTTATCTCTGGTAATATAAGAATAGTTATATTATTAATTATATTTATTATTAATCGATTATAGATATATTTTAAATATTAATTAATGGAGCCCTAAATCCTAGATTCTCGACTTTTATTTCAATTTTTAGTTAATAGACTCCTAGTATATAACTTCATTATTAAATTAAATTAATATTTAATATTATGATTTTAATTAATTAAATTAATTAATATTTAGTGGCATACCGCTGTATATATGACATACCGCGATATACATTAATTAATTAATTAATTAATTGGCATACCATATTTTAGTTCAGAGAGAACTTGTTTCATTAGTAGTTCTTATTCTTATTGGCCTTCTATACACTTAAAAAACAGTTTTTAAAGTAAGATCCAATAGTAAAATAAGTTATTAATAATTAATTAATTAATTAATTGGCATACCATGCATACCGCGGTATACATGGCATACCATTTAAAGGGGTTTATGTTTTTAATAAAAAGTATAGATTGTTTATAATGACATTATTTTAAAATATATTGAAATGTGGAAATAGTGTAATGTTGTTTAGAATATGATCGTTCAGTTAGTTTTTTTTAAAAAAAAGTGATTTGTATTAATTCAAAACAGAATCAAACATTAATGTCTCCAACAAAGTAGAAGGAGGGGACGCGAAAACATTAAACCTATTCCATCCTAACTACTTCCACTGGTTTGAAATATAGGTAGGTTGATTTTTTGACATCGATTTCCAAGTTTTTTGATCGCATAATTAAAATAATTATTTTAAAAAAAATTTATAAATTATATTATAAATCACATACTTTTATTTAGAATTTTTTTCTAAAAATAATGATTTTAACTATGGATCAAAAACTTAAAAATGTGTGCCAAAAATCAAACTACCTATATTTAAAAACGGAGGGAGTACCTTGTTTGTCCTTTTAACAAACAAAACAGAGAAATCTGGCCTAGATCGGAGAACAGAACGGCATTCTTGGAGAACATTACCCACCTCTCAACAGTTTTCGATTCCTTTAGACAATGCATTAACATTTAACTGTAAGCAACGAGTCACACTCCACCTCCTCGACATTAGTTATACTCAATGATGTTTATTGAATAAGCTAAAGCAAGCCTGCTGCATCTTTTATGTACTGCAAGTTTCTCACACAATTCGGTTTCACTAATATTGCTAAGGTCCTGGACAGTAATATGGGGATGCAGACAAGCACAAGAATATATCTTGTCCCAAAGAAATTTACTCCCAGAATCAAGGGAGTCCAAATCCTCTATACACCATTTTAGGTGTGCCACTCCATGTTCCAATTTAAGTGATTGCTTTTGATTGGCTCATTCCTCATTAATATAAATGGGATCTCCTGCATTCACACCAACCACCCAATCAAAAATAACCACCTAAAATGGAATATAGAGTGGCACACCTAAAATGATGTACAGGATTTGGACTCGAATCAAGGACCAATGCAGTCAAATTAATCTTTTCGAGAAACAGGATAATGTGCTCATCGTCCAAGTTCCCACCAACCACCGCGGTTTTGCTATATTGTCTGTGATTAAAACAAATATGTACTGCCTTTGCCAGGTTGATTTCAAAAAGATCACACCTAATAGGTGGAACGGATATTTCAGAACATAGTCCGTGGTGGCTGTATTTTACACTAATTTTCAAAATAGTGGTCAAATTTTCAGATTCTCAAAAGAGTGGCCAACTTTTCTTTCCGATTTTTAAAAGAATGGCTGCCGTTAACTTCCGTTAAATTTTCACCGTTAACTAATATATTTAAATAGTAAATTACAGAATGGTGACCATACTTTACAATGATTTTCAAAATAATTAACGGTAAAAATCATTAAATAGCCAATATTTTGAAAATCATTGTAAAGTATGGCCACCATTCTGTAACTTATTCTTTAAATATATTAGTTAACGGTGAAAATTTAACGGAACTTGACGGCAGCCACTCTTTTGAAAATCGGAAAGAAAAGTTGGCCACTCTTTTGAGAATTTGAAAATTTGGCCACTATTTTGAAAATTGGTGTAAAATACAGCCACCACTATGTAATTTACTCTTTAATCTATAGATAAACTTTTAATAGACTCTCCAAAGCTTCTGTTCCAAGCTCAGTAACTACGAAAAACTTTATTCCTACGGTCTACAAAGGACTTGAGAAAGTTTTAAACTTACAACAGAATTTAAACTATATATGCATAATACTACTTGTACAGAAGTATGTGCACAAAAGTAAAACTCAACACAAAAGACAACTGAATAAAAACATTTTGGAGGAGAGGCTGCATATATGTAAGCTGCCATACCACAGTAGATAATTAAGTCTGGGAAAAACAGCAAGAGGATCCTACACCATTAAGTACTATAATTCATAAGTATCTTACTGATAATGTTCAAGGTACATTTGTATAATGTACGGAGAAAGATGCAGAAAGCGGATGAAAGGTAAGTATATTTCAATCTCAGAAAAAAAGCATTTTGTATAGTTTGTATGTGAAGCCTTTCTTCATAATGAGGTACCAAACCACATGGTTCAGAATTGGAATGCACAAAGTTAGGCTTAACAGACGATGGACCAGTTTTCTTAGCAAATTCTGGCATTAACCAAGCCATGTTGTTAGGTTAGCGGGGTTGTCAGGGTGGAAGGAAGAGATGTTCTAACTAACTGTCCAGTTATTGCTTAAATTATCAAAACAAGCTGTCTGCAAATAGAGATAATGGGTACATCTGAACAAGTGCAACCATGTTATTCACAAGGGCCTCACACTAGGTGATAACATGCTTGACAACTTAATAAAATAGCACCCTCCTCGCACGCTAGATTAAAAACTGGAAACATGTGCTTCGTGTTGTGCATCGACGTCTGTATTTTTTCTACTCCCTAGAACTAACAAAATTGACGTGGACATGGTTTACTTGACATCAAGTCATCAATCTACATGCAACTAAATTAAGTCATTAAGTCTTCTCCTTTACGATAGCAACATAAAATCACTTCACATTACTAATTACTTGTCTTGTAAAGTTGCGAACGCGATCTTGAAATTGAGGCCTTGAACATAAAAATCGGATGAAGAACCGCATTCACAAAATTGTTCTTCCGATAGTTCAGTACTGAGATAATCTAAACAAATTTGACAATCATCTTCGTCAAAACGTGTATTTTCAGGACACGCTAGCCTGCCTGGGATTATACCCAAACCTGCCTGGGATTATACCCAGGACCGTCCGACCAGCCCACACCGGCAGGTAAATCATGCTAACCGTGCGGTAAGACCCAGTGACCGGGCACTTAAGCGATATGCTCAGTAATCCATGGTTACCTTTGTCAAACCTTCCACTATCTCTCCAACACGACTACACGCAGGGGGTGGGTGAGGTTCGAACCCGTGACCCTTTGGATCAACGCTAGGCCTCGTTTCCACTGAGGCAGCTATCACGCTCTTCATCTTCTTAACCTATTTCATAAATTATGCATAGAATAAACTGATCTAAGATAAACGATACACACCATGCCTTTACTTTTTCACCGGAAGTAACTCGTGAAACCAACAAAAACATAACTCAAAGATATTGACAACATATTGTTGGAAATATTAACTAAAACAGCAACATAGAGGCAGTTATATATCGTATTTAACAAGCCGAAGCCAAGCAAACAATTAACGAAACAAAACATGAAGGTAAAAAGCTTGCATATCAGTAACTGAAAGAACAAAGGAAAGTTAGAAAACATACTAGTAGCCATAGCTATATCAGTATGTAAAACAAGTAAAACAAACAGCTGAGTCGTCAGGATTTGCTCGAAGTCCTGACTGCTCTTGAAGAGATAATTGCCCCCACTTACAACTGTGTTGGGATCTTGCAACACCTCCCCCAGGATAAAACAGCTCCGAGTACAGTGATCACAGCAATCAGAATACTCAACTTCGACTAGCACCTCAGTCGCCAGAAAACCCTAAGTAACATATACTATAACAGGAGGAGAACAGAGAGTGTAGAGAAGAGAAGAGAATGTAGGGTATGGTCACTGAAACCCAGCAGCTTAGCTCTCTATTTATAGGAGAGGCCAAACGTAACTGATGCCACCCAATTAATATTGTAACTGCTGATTTACATTTAATAAAATGAAATGGCTGATTTAATAAAATCAAAACGGTTGATTTAATAAATCATAACTGTTACGCATATCAGTTTTTATTTTAATTATACGAATATATATATTATCAAATTCTGACCCAACATCAGGATCTGATGTCCATCAACATTTGATCATTCATCAGGATCTGATACCGTCAGGACTTGAGGTCCATCAGTATTTGATCCAGCATCAGGATCTGGTAGTACCTTCAGGATTTCATCAGGACTTGGCCCATCAGTATTAGATGTCTGACCAGTTACTGATTTATTCCAAGTACTGATCCCAATATATATATATTTATTGTAATTAAAATATATTTAAACACAGAAATAAAATCCCTCGCCCAGGTCGCCTCGCGTACGCGAGACGCCGAGACATTCGCCCAAATCGCCCTTCGACCGACCCGACCCGACCCGAGTCGAGTCGAGACGAGACGTGACGTGGCGTGGCGTGGCGAGGCGGGCGGCGGCGCGCGCGTGTGTGTGTGTGTGTGCGCGTGGAGCACATAGTAACACCATGCACCATCATACACCTTAGTAGTTGTACACTACCCATGTGTGTGATTCTATATAAAGCCAACAACCCCCTTTATTTATTTCAATGTGGGACAAATACACATTCTCATTTCAAGCTTATTCAAGCTACTAACTTCAACTCCATTTCTCTATGGGTTTCACTAAGAAAATTACTTAGACCCATATATGAAAATTTAAGTCCTCATAGTAAGGAACAATTTCCAATCGTTAAAATCCGGAATTAACATCAAGAACATAAAAATACTTATGCCCCAAAAACTCCATTTTCTAACAATCCCCCACAAATCCATATAGAAATGCTTCAGGTTTCTCATCATGACTTGTTTTTCAGAGTCGGTACCCTTCCGGGTTTGAACCCTCCTAAGTCCCCTACTTCAATGATTACCGGATTCAGATGGAATGTTTCACCTTGAATCTTAATCCGTTTGATGTAATCATATTCCATAGACGACGACAAGTCAAAGGCTATGGTGCCAATCTACGGCTTTGAGACATTAATGGTCTTGTCTCGATCCTGTTCATCGAATGCTTCAAGGAATAACCCTTTCCTCTAATTACGACCACACAATCATATTCGCTTAGCTGGGCATCTCCAGAGATGTATTGCTACTATCTCGTCGAATGACTTGACCCCATTCAGAATTACAAGAACTCTTGCTTACTAGCAGTATCAGTACCTTCTAGGTTCACAGGGGATAGACTCAGATACAACAGTATCATCTATGTAGCAAAGGTACTACCAATTCATCCTTACAGCTTGTTATTACCACATTGAATACACTTCAAGGGATCTCCTCTCATGTGTATTGGGTTCCCACTGATGATGAACTATGATGGGTTGACAGCCCCATCCTCAACCTTGACTTAAGGACCACTGCAGGTTCCAGTCCTTTAGTTAAATGATCAGCTATATTATTCTGAGTTCCTATGAACTCTACAGCAATAATCCTATCAGACACTAAACCCCTAATAGACTTTAGTCTAACTTGGATGTGCCTCTTTGTTTTAGCATTATACTTCTTACTGCTAATCTTGTCGATAGTTGTTTTACTATCACAATGAATAGCAAACGCAGGAAGCGGTCTGATTACTACAGGTATCGTGGACATAAGTCCATGTAACCATTCAGCCTCCGTCCCCGTGGCATCAAGCGCACACAACTCAGCCTCAAAAGTAGACCGAGTTACTATAGTCTGTTTGGTCGACTTCTAGGATATTGCTCCCCCTGCTAAGGTGAACACGTATCCAGTCACTCCATTGGAACCAGACTTCTTAGCTATCCAACTTGCATCACTGTACCCTTCAAGCACACCAGGAAATCTCCTATAGTGTAAACTTAGGTACATTGTGCCTTTTAGATATCTAAGTACTCTATCAAGAGCATCCCAATGAGTTCTGTTTGGACAGCTTGTATATCTAGCCAACTTAGACACAGAGTATGAAATATCTGGTCTAGTACAGTTAGCAAGATACTGCAAACTCCCTATAATCTGAGAATACCTTAACTGAGACACAGGTACTCCTGAAGTATTCTTAACAAGGGCAAATTTAGGATCATAGGGTGTACTAGCGATTCTACACTGTGAATAACCATATTTCTCAAGTATAGATTTCTCTATATAATGAGACTGCGATAAAGTTATTCCCTCAGCTGACTGAGTCAGCTTGAGACCAAGAATCACACTCGCCTCACCCATATCCTTCATTTCAAAATGCCTTTTCAAGAAAGCTTTTGTCTCGTTAATAATCTCAATATTGGTTCCAAACAGTAATATGTCATCTACATATAGGCACAAGATGACACACTCACTACCTTTAACTTTGGTGTAGACACACTTGTCACTTTCATTAATATCATAACTGAAAGGCAATATAGTTTCATCAAACTTTTTATGCCAATCCCTAGGAGCTTGTTTCAAACCATAGATGGATTTGATCAACTTACATACTTTCCTTTCGTTACCAGATGCAACAAATCCCTCAGGCTGATCCATATAAATCTCTTCTTCAAGTTCACCATGAAGAAAAGCTATCTTTACATCCATTTGATGGATGATAAGACCATGTACGGAAGCCAATGCTACAAGCATTCGGATTGTTGTCATCCTAGCTACAGGAGAGTATGTATCAAAGTAATCAATACCCTCCGTTTGCTTAAAACCCTTAGCTACCAGTCTAGCTTTGTACTTATCTATTGAGCCGTCAAGGTTCAACTTCCTCTTAAAGATCCATCTACACCCGATAGTAGAACACCCAGGAGGGAGATCAACTAACTCCCATGTTCCGTTAGAAACAATAAAGTCAATTTCACTTTTTACAGCGCCCTTCTAGTGCCTAGACTCTGAAGAATCCATAGCTTGTCGGAAAGTTAAAGGTTCGTCCTCGACATTGTAAGTGATAAAATCACTTCCAAAATCCTTGACTACCTTTGCACGCTTACTCCTTCGTGGTTCCTCTACCTCCTTAGGAGTAGAGCTACTACTAAGTTCTGCCCCCACATTAGTCATCTTTTCCACATAATCAGGAATAGAACTTGATGTGCGAGTAGGATATTCACTAGAAGTATCTTGAGGCATACCAGTCTTCATAGGGTAAACATCCTCAAAGAATGTAGCATCACGAAACTCAACTATCGTGTTTGCCACTATACCATCTATGTCATATTTTAATACTAAAAATCTCATAGTTGTAGTGGTTTCAAGATAGCCCAGAAAGATACAGTCAACAGTCTTCGGACCTAGTTTCTTTCTCTTGTGTTCAGGGACAAGTACCTTAGCAAGGCACCCCCACACACGAAGATACTTCAGACTAGTCTTCTTGCTCTTCCATAACTCATAGGGTGTCTTATCCATGTGTTTCAGAGGAACTCTATTCAGAATATGGCAAGCCGTATTCAGAGCTTCTCCCCACATGTATTTAGGCAACCCAGAATTAATAAGCATATTATTAATCATATCTTTAAATGTTCTGTTCTTTCGCTCAGCAACCCCATTAGACTCAGGTGTGTATGGAGGGGTAACTTCATGAACTATTCCATTGCTTGCACAAAATTCATTAAAGGAGTTACTCGTATACTCACCACCTCTATCAGATCTCAACCTTTTAAGTACCTTACTAGTTTGTTTTTCTACTTCAGTTTTATATATAATGAATTTACTAAGTGCTTCATCCTTATGTCTAAGTAAATAAACATAACAGTATCTACTACTATCATCTATAAAGGTAATGAAGTATCTAAAATGGTCCTTAGTCAACACACCACCAAATTCACAAATATCAGTGTGTACTAAATCTAACAAGTCTGAATCCCTAACAATATTATGAAAAGGTTTCCTTATTTGTTTAGCAGACACACATACTTGACATTTAGAATTCTTTTCTATGGTATGTCTTGGAATCAACTCTAAGTTCATCATATTTTTAAGAGCACCAAAATTTAAGTGACCAAGTCTAGCATGCCATAAATCTGAAGATTCAACATAGTTAACAGAAGGAGTAATCTTATTAAAAGCACCTAAAATGGGCTCAACATTTATTACAAATAAACCATTCGACAAGTAACCCTTGCCAAAGAAAGTACTAGTATGAATAAGAACTACTTTATTACATTTAAGAGAGACTTCAAAACCATTAGCTACTAAACAGCTTCCACTTATTATATTTCTACGCATGTTGGGAACATGATGCACTCTCGTCAGGGATAGAATACGACCCGAAGGAAACTTCAAGTCCACGTTTCCTATTCCATGTACTTGAGCGGCACTTGCGTTCCCCATCGTCACTGTCAAGCTATGACTCTGGTGATAAGATACAAATAAACTAATGTCAGCACAAATATGCACATTAGCTCCAATATCAATCAACCATTCATTTGACAGATAAGTGGAAAATAATACAGGGTTGTAGGTAACATACCGGTCTTCGTTGGTTTCAGAAGCTAAAGCCTCACCAACAACCATATTCGCTACAGGCCCACTTGAGGTTCTAAGCACAGCATTCGCTTGAGCTACCCCCTCGACTTTCTTTGCTTTCTTTGTAGGGCAGTCCTTACTCCAGTGCCCAACCTGCCCACAAGACCAACATGGTTTGTTTGCCTTTGGTTTCTTGGCCTTATCCTTGTCATTCTTAGGTTTATTACTATTACCCTTCTTAGAGACAGCCTTCCTTTTCTGTCCTACAGTTGCTACATTTACCTTCGAACTTCCATGCTCAGTTGGCATCACATGTCCCTGTTTGGACTTGTGTTGTTCTTGTACTGAGATGTCCAGCATAAGGTTGGTCCAGGTGATCTCTCATTTCTGTCTTTTCAGGGAGAGAGAGAACTCTTCCCAAGACTTTGGAAGCTTTTCAATCACACTCATCACCTTAAACTTTTCGGGGAGGTCCATTCCAGACTCCTTCAAAGCATGCACTATCATCTCGAACTCATGCACTTGCTCCGTCATGGACTTATTGTCCACCAGCTTGGAATCAAGGAACCTAGCCACAGAATACTTTTCCAGACCTTGTGAGTCAGTATTATGTGTCTGGTCCAGCTTCTCCCATAAGAGTTTTACGGTGTAGGCATCAGAGGAGTACACATCAAACAATGTGTTGGTTAGAGCAGCCAGAGTTGCTGCCCTAGCAACCCCATCCTTCTCAGCTCACTTCGCATAACTCTTAACTGATTCAGCCTTCTCTTGATCCATAACCGGCTTCTCATATTCCACAACAGGCCATAGACCCTTCACAGTCAACCACAACTTCATCCTTTTCTGCCAACGAGAAAAGCCAACGCCCCCATTGAATTTCTCAGGCAAGCCAGTTAATTCAACGGGTTGTGGAAAACTGTAAGTGGTCCAATCAATGACCCCAGCAGATGCAACAGAACTACCACTAGCAGGAATCTCACTCTCGTTAACCATTACGCTAAATACTATATAACTATTTATCTCTTCAAGAATGTTGGAAATATTAACTAATACAGCAACATAGAGGCAGTTATATATCGTATTTAACAAGCCAAAGCCAAGCAAATAATTAACGAAACAAAACATGAAGGTAAAAAGCATGCATATCAGTAACTGAAAGAACAAAGGAAAGTCAGAAAACATACCAGTAGCCATAGCTAAATCAGTATGTAAAACAAGTAAAACAAACAGCTGAGTCGTCAGGATTTGCTCGAAGTCCTGACTGCTCTTGAAGAGATAATTGCCCCCACTTACAACTGTGTTGGGATGCTTGCAACACCTCTCCCAGGATAAAACAGCTCCGAGTACAGTGATCACAGCAATCAGAATACTCAACTTCGACTAGCACCTCAGTCGCCAGAAAACCCTAAGTAACATATACTATAACAGGAGGAGAACAGAGAGTGTAGAGAAGAGAAGAGAATGTAGGGTATGGTCACTGAAACCCAGCAGCTTAGCTCTCTATTTATAGGAGAGGCCAAACGTAACTGATGCCACCCAATTAATATTGTAACTGCCGATTTACATTTAATAAAATGAAACGGCTGATTTAATAAAATCAAAACGGTTGATTTAATAAATCGTAACTGTTACGTTATATTTATCCACATATATCAGTTTTTATTTTAATTATACGAATATATATATTATCAAATTCTGACCCAACATCAGGATCTGATCCATCAGGATTTTCGTCCGTCAGGATCTGATGTCCATCAGCATTTGATCATTCATCAGGATCTGATACCGTCAGGACTTGAGGTCCATCAGTATTTGATCCAGCATCAGGATCTGGTAGTACCTTCAGGATTTCATCAGGACTTGGCCCATCAGTATTAGATGTCTGACCAGTTACTGATTTATTCCAAGTACTGATCCCAATATATATATATTTATTCTAATTAAAATATATTTAAACACAGAAATAAAATCCCTCGCCCAGGTCGCCTCGCGTACGCGAGATGCCGAGACATTCGCCCAAATCGCCCTTCGACCGAGCCGACTCGAGTCGAGACGAGACGTGACGTGGCGTGGCGAGGCGGGCGGCGGCGGCGGCGCGCGTGTGTGTGTGCGCGTGGAGCACACAGTAACACCATGCACCATCATACACCTTAGTAGTTGTACACTACCCATGTGTGTGATTCTATATAAAGCCAACAACCCCCTTTATTTATTTCAATGTGGGACAAATACACATTCTCATTTCAAGCTTATTCAAGCTACTAACTTCAACTCCATTTCTCTATGGGTTTCACTAAGAAAATTACTTAGACCCATATATGAAAATTTAAGTCCTCATAGTAAGGAACAATTTCAAATCGTTAAAATCCGGAATTAACATCAAGAACATAAAAATACTTATGCCCCAAAAACTCCATTTTCTAACACATATAATACTCCACATCTTTAGGGAAACAACTTTGACATTATCAGAACAAAGTGCATAACAAAAAACAACCTGCAAGACACACTGAAAACAATGAAGATCAAAAGTGTCTGCCTTCAGAAGTTCAGTCCCTGAAAATTTCAGAATAAGCGGTAACTGCTGAGAAATTGCATGCATTGCAGTGCCACACAGCTAATCACAAGCTGTCAATTGTATTCATAGGTCGCAGAATCATACCCCGTAAAATCCATTTATTTCCATATTCCACTCACCAAAAAGGCATTTTCAATAGGATAAAAAGTGGTAACATACAAATTCTTTTTTTTTTTTACAGGAAAATGAATCATTTATTGAAATTAGAATAACCAAAACTGTACCTAGTAATAGATGAGGGTATCAGAATTATTGATGATGTAAACTTTGTAAAGTTGAGGCATTATGTGCTGTAGTTCGGGTCTTTAACTCAAATAACTTACGGGTTAACACCAACTTTAACCTTTTTTTATGCAAAATACATAAAAATAATCATTTTCAAAATTTTGGCCAATTCTAATCCATGGAATACCCGTGATTATTTTTGTTATTTTTATAAAAAAATGGTTATTTTTGTTATTTTTTAAAAAACTATCGTAGTTAATTTCTTAATGAAACCTGAAGCGAGCCCGATGACTAACAAAATTCAAAGATATATACTCCCTCCGTCCCATCCATTTTTTAACATAAATTTTTTACTTGCGTGGCACGCATTTTAAGGCTCTTATAAAATATGGTTCCATAACTTATTTTTAAAATTTTCTTTTTTTGTATAAAAATAGGATTGTTCTATTTTTATACAAAAAAAGAAAATTTCAAAAATAAGTTATTAAACTATCATTAAAATCTACCTTAAAATGTGTGCCGAACCCCATCCCCCAATGTTAACTATATTGGATGGGACGGAGGGAGTATAACTTACTGGGAAAATTCAAAAGCGGCACTATTGAGAATCAAGTAGTGCACAAGGAATGACAAATGTGATCTTAGTGATAAAAGTTGGAAAATGTGTCAGCTGTTATATACTAATATAGTGAGAGTAAGAGAGCAAGAGAAGAAGTTAGGTAAAAGAGAGAAGGGAGATCATTCTATATTATTCATGTATCTCAAACTCACACATTACAAAGGTTTATATAGTGCTATGATCCTATAAGTTACAACCAATGGAAAGTCAAAGTTTATTCTAAGTTACAAGTAATGAAAGGCCAAAGGTTGATTCTATTAATGTGAGTGAAGATATAAAGCTAAAGGTCATCCAATAATACATAAAACTCCCCCTTGGATGACATATACTAACATTATGTCTCGTTAAAACCTTACTAGGAAAAACCCAGTGGGAAAAACCCTAGTGAAGGAAAAAGAGTACATGTGTTGTATATTTGTAAAGTGAAGAGTGTAACATATCTCCCCCTCATTTTATCATCACATATCTCGAAGTTTCCGCATTCCAATCTTGTACACCAATTTCTCGAATGAGGAAGTAGGAAGTGCTTTTGTAAACAAATCTGCCGGATTTTCACATGAGCGAATCTGACAAACATCAATTTCTCCTCTTTGCTGAAGCTCATGAGTGAAGAAAAATTTTGGATCAATGTGCTTCGTCCTATCACCTTTAATGTAACCTTCTCGAGTCTGAGTGATACATGCTTCATTATCTTCGAATTGAACAGTAGGACTTTCCTTATTGACTAAAAGACCACATGATTCTCGAATATGATGGACCAAAGACCTTAGCCACACGCATTCTCGACTAGCTTCATGTAGTGCCAATAATTCAGCATGATTGGAAGAAGTTGCTGCAAGAGTTTGCTTTGTAGACCGGCAAGATATTGCGGTATCACCATATGTGAATACATAACCTGTTTGTGATCTACCTTTATGGGGATCAGACCGATATCCTGCATCTGCATAACCAACTAATTCTACTTTTGAGTCTTTAGAATAAAACAAACCCATATGCATTGTACCTCGAAGATATCTAAAAATTTGTTTCACACCAGTCCAATGTCTTCGAGTTGGAGCAGAACTATGTCTTGCCAATAAATTAACAGAAAAAGCAATATCAGGACGTGTACAATTGGCAAGGTACATTAGTGCACCAATGGCACTAAGATATGGTACTTCAGGACCAAGAAGTTCTTCTCTCTCTTCTCTTGGACAGAATGGATCCTTTTTCTTTTCAAGTGAGCGAACAACCATAGGTGTACTCACGGGATATGCTTTATCCATAATAAATCGCTTAAGGATCTTTTCAATATATGATGACTAGTGGACGAAAATTCCTTTGGATAGATGTTCAACTTGAAATCCAAGGCATAATTTTGTTTTGCCCAAGTCTTTCATCTCAAATTCCTTTTTCAAATATTCAATCGTTTCATGAAGTTCATTTGGGGTCCCAATGATGTTTAAATCATCAACATAAACCGCAATTATAGTAAACCCCATTTTTGTCCTTTTAATAAACACATGGACAAATTACATTATTAACATATCCATTTTTCAAAAGGTACTCGCTAAGGCGATTATACCACATTCGTCCTGATTGTTTCAACCCATACAATGATCTTCGTAATTTAATTGAATAAATCTCTCGGGGTCTTGAACTATATGTTTCAGGCATTTTTAATCCATCGGGAATTTTCATGTAAATGTCATTATCAAGTGACCCATATAAGTAGGCTGTTACAACATCCATTAAATTCATTCGGAGCCCTTCCAGAATTGATAAACTTAGTAAAAATCTGAATGTTGTTGCATCCATTACTGGGGAATAAGTCTCTTCATAATCAATTCCCGGTCTTTGTGAGAAGCCTTGTGCAACAAGGCGTGCCTTATATCTCACAATTTCATTTTTTTCTCATTTCTTTTGCGCACAAATACCCATCTATATCCAACGAGTTTCACACCTGCAGGTGTTTGGACAATAGGTCCAAAAACTTGACGTTTTTCAAGTGATTTCAATTCTGTATCAATTGCTTCTTTCCATTTTGGCCAATCATTTCTTCTTTTACATTCATAGATCGATCTAGGTTCATGATCCTCAATTTCTTCAGAAATGTCAAGTGTAGCTGCATATGCAAATATTTCATTCATGACAATTTCTTTTCTATTCCACCTTTTTCCTGAAATGATATAATTTATCGAGATCTCTTCATTGTCCTCAATTTCAGGTATTTGATCATCCTTTGAAGACGTCTCTTCAGTGATCAATTCAATTTTATTTGGAATGATGTCATTTGATGTACCAGCTTGTTTATCAAGTTTCCTTGATTTTCTAGGATTTTTATCCTTGGATCCAATAGGTCTACCACACTTCTGGCGTGCTTTAGACTCATTTGCTAGCATGATTTTATTTTCTTCATCAGGAAGTTTTATTTTACAAAGAACGCTGATAGCCGGTATATGTGACTTCGTCACTGTCTTGACATCAGTAAATGAATCAGGCAATTTATTTGCAACCTCTTGTAGGTAGATAATCTTTTGAACTTCAAGTTCACATTGATTTGTGCGAGGATCATAATGAGACAGAGATGCTGCATTCCATAAAATTTCTTGTCTTTCTTTTTCAAATTTTGACTTATCTCCCCCTAATGCAGGAAAAACTGTCTCATCAAACTGACAGTCGGCAAATTTTGCCTTAAATAAATCACCGGTCATGGGCTCCAAATATTTATAATTGAGGGGGAGTCAAACCCAACGTATACCCCTAATCTTCTTTGGGGTCCCATTTTTGTTCGCTGGGGAAGAGATATCGGAACATAAACTGCACACCCAAAAACTCTCAAGTGAGAAATATTTGGTTCTTGACCATTTACAAGCTGCATTGGGGAATATTTATGATAAGCAGTCGGTCTTAAACGAACAAGTGATGCAGCATGTAATATTTCATGTCCCCAAGCAGTATTTGGTAATTTTGTTTTCATAAGTAAGGGTCTAGCAATCAATTGTAGCCTCTTAATAAAAGATTCTGCTAAACCATTTTGGGTATGCGTATGCGGAATCGGATATTCCACATCAATCCCAATTGACATGCAATAATCGTTAAAAGACTGAGAAGTAAATTCTCCTGCATTATCCAATCGGATTTTCTTAATTGCATGATCTGGGAATTGTGTCCTTAATCGAATTATTTGGGCAAGGAGTCTTGCGAATGCAACATTACGAGTGGACAATAAACTAACATGCGACCAACGTGTCGATGCATCTATAAGTACCATAAAGTACTGAAATGGTCCACTTGATGGTGTAATAGGCCCACATATATCTCCTTGAATTCTTTCCAAAAAGGATGGACACTCAATTGCAACTTTGACATGCGATGGTCGTGTTATTAGTTTTCCTTGAAAGCAAGCAACATAAGAGAAATCTTTGGACAATGGAACAATCTTATTCTTTAGAGGATGTCCATTTGAATTTTCAATAATTCTTCGCATCATTGTTGAAGCCGGATGACCTAAGCGATCATGCCACATAAGAAAATTTCCCGGGTTTGCTAATTTTTGACTCATTATCATGTGTGTCTCTACTGGATTAATAAAGGTATAATATAATCCAGATTTATATGATGAGAGTTTTTCTATTATTTGCTTCCTCCCAGAGACTATAGACGTGATACAGAGATATTCATTGCCATTCTCATTTGTTGTCTCAATATGATAGCCATTATGGCGTATATCTTTGAAACTCAAAAGGTTTCTTTTTGATCGGGTAGAGAACATGACATTTTCAATAAATAAATGTGTACCATTAGGTAGCACTATACTTGCTCTTCCGGAGCCTTCAATAATATCTGATGCACCCGATATTGTATTTACATTAGCTTTAGCTAATATGAGATGCGAAAAATATTCTTTATTTTTCAAAATTGTATGTGTTGTTGCACTATCCGCCAAACAAAATAATTCTTTATCTTTTGTATTTAGTGAGAGGCTTCTAGCCATATTTCTTCACAAAGAAAATAAGAATGTTTGAAGACATTTCATTCATAATAAAAGAAATTACATAGCATAAGCTTAAGTAAAGTCACCCAATTCAAATATTCATTAAATAAAGCAAAGTTTCAACATATGGCTTAATTATTGCCCTCAACAAATTTGGCCATCTCTTCATTCACGTCTTCAAAAAAATCACCAACTTCCGTGTGAGTTAGACCCGAAGGATCAACTGGATCTGCACCACCAAGGTGTGCTTCAAGATGAGCAATTCCCAAGGGATCATTTTGTTCAGCAAAATTACTTTCAATTTTTTTCAAAGAGGCTTGATATAGGTCAGCAAAATGCTTGGAGGTACGACATGTACGCCTCCAATGACCTTTCATTCCACAACGACTACAAATACTTTCATCCCTTTTAATCATCGTACTTCCCTCGGGTCTCTCCTCATTTTTGATCCACTTCTGGTGGTGAGGCTTCCTTTTAAAGTTGGTGAAATTTTGATGATTGTGACCTCGACCATGCCCAAAATTATGACCACGGGCACGTCCACATCCATATCCACGCCCACGCCCACGTCCAAATGGCTTATTATCTCCATATTCATTATTAATCACCGCATTCACTTCAGGGAATGGTGTTGAGCCAATTGGATGGGCTTGATGATTTTTCATCAAAATTTCATTATTTTGCTCAGCAAGAAGCAATACAGAAATTAGCTCGGAATATTGTGTGAATCCACGTTCACGATATTGCTGTTGCAAGAGCATATTATTGGCATGGAAAGTGGAATATGTTTTTCCCAACATATCTTTATCGGTGATATTCTCGCCACATAATTTCAACTGAGATGTAATTTTAAACATGGCTGAGTTAAACTCGCTCCCACTTTTATAATCTTGCAATCGCAAGTGTAGCCAATCATAGCGAGCTTTTGGGAGTATCACCGTTTTTTATGGTCATATCTTTCTTTGAGATCCTTCCAAAGAATTGATGGATCTTTAATAGTCAAATATTCAGTTTTTAGGCCTTCATCAAGATGATGGCGGAGGAATATCATAGCCTTTGCTTTATCTTGATCGGAGGTTTTATTTCCCTCTTTTATGGTGTCACCAAGACCCATAGCACTAAGATGGATTTCAGCATCAAGAATCCATATTAAATAATTTTTGCCGGTGACATCAAGTGCATTGAACTCCAGTTTTGTAAGATTCGACATTATCACTAAAATATAATTCCAAATAGTGTCAATTTAAAATAAGCATAAATACAACATATGTTACCAAAAAACATTATATGAACACTTATAATTTGATAACAGTATTCCATCAAGAAAATCATGCATAATTAAACAATTAGGCATATTAAACTTTGCACGCATATGAAATTAATCCATTTTACTTTAAGCTAAGGTTTGTCTACTTTTAATTAGATGGAGATCTCAAGGAGAGGTTCAAGATAAGCAAATATAAACATGTTGTATGCAGTTTATTTGTTACATAAACTAAGAGACATAATACAAACAATCAGTATGTAAGGTTGAATTCAATTTACTGTGTAAATGGAGACTGGTTATAAAAACACAGTAGATTGCATTAAATCTACCGTGTAAATGTAAGATCACATCAAATCTTTTGTAATACTCATATTATAGATTAATGCTAACAAGTAAGATTATACATACCTTTTGGATAGCTCCACGTTTTCTTGCACTTCCCAGATTATTATTTTTTCTCGCAATCGTGCTGATAACGTGTTATATATATAATATAGTGAGAGTAAGAGAGCAAGAGAAGAAGTTAGGTAGAAGAGAGAAGGGAGATCATTCTATATTATTCATGTATCTCAAACTCACACATTACAAAGGTTTATATAGTGCTATGATCCTATAAGTTACAACCAATGGAAAGTCAAAAGGTTATTCTAAGTTACAAGTAATGAAAGGCTAAAGGTTGATTCTATCACTACGCCATAGATGACATACAGTAACACCACGACTGTGTTACCTTAGACCCTAAAAAATGTTACCAAAGGCTAAAAAAAGGCTAAGGTAACACCTTAGCTGGGATAGTTTTGTTCTATGTAACCTTTGGAGTCTAAGGTAACACTTGGACACACCTAAGCTAACATAGCAATATTCGTTACCATAGACCTATACAGCAACACACTAAGCATTCTATAGCAACACCAAATCGGTGTTACCTTAGATGTTATAATTTTGCAAAATTATTAATCAATTATGTGGGTCCCAGATGTGGGCCCCACTTTGTAGGGCCTGTTAATGAGGCCCTCAAGACGTGCAACATTTTTTTTGCAAATAGTAGCTAAGCACCTTCAGTTTAATAAAATAAAAATTTAAAATTTAAATACTCCATTTCTCATTAAAAAAAACCAACCAAATTATATTTTGTTTACATTTACAAACACCAAGTCCATGAAGCACGAACATACAAACTAAATAACATAACTTAAAATGTAAAAGTACATTTTTCCTTGATGAGGAAATGAACATTTTCCATGATGTAAAAGTACAAACACTAACACCAAGTCCATATGGCCACCCGCTGGAATCAATGCCATCAACATAATAGTGCTCGCACACATTCCAGATGCCATTAACAAAGTTGATTCAGCCCCCTTGAGTGCACTGCTCAAACATGGAGTTCAAGTTCTCGTCATTCTTATATTCAAGGCATGACCTGATCAATTGGTTAAATTGCAGCAACTTTGACATACCTGATATTTTGCTCTGCAACAATAGTGGTTAGGTTCTCATCACGCCCATACTCAAAACTTGAAAAGCGCCCCTCCTACAGTGAGTTGGCAAAAGAAAAACATTAACATCAGAGGCTTAAAGCGATTCGATAACCTATTAGAAGCTACTAACATCAGTAACTATACCGCGACCTAACCTTTCAGGTGAGGTTTCCAGAATTTCATTTACTGTTAGACACGTACAAGGCTGCAACACAAGTAACCGTATATACACAAATAACAAACACTCTTGACTAGCTTAGCCTTTTAAATATATATATATATATAACAGCATAGTTCAACAAATAAAATTCTGGTCTTCTTTTTTACAGAATACCTTCCTGAAAATAGAAATGACCAAAGAACAGGCGTGCCTCCTGGATAAGGATTGTTGGGCATCATAAAAGAGCAATTCGACTGATGATTAACAGAGCAATTCGACTAATTCAAAACAGAGCAATTCGACTAATTCGAAATAGAGCAATTCGACTAATTCAAAATAGAGCAATTGAAGAAGTAGAAATCAATAACACACATTAAAACTAACATCCAAAAGTTTTGGATTAATAAAAACTGAACGCTTCTAGTAATTAACTGTAATTGATATTTAAAACAGTGTAAAAAAGCCCCCACAAGCTCCAGACTTACAACTTTGCTTTTAGGGCTCGACCTGCTGGAGTATATTCACGCTCTGGCTCCCACACTTCATCACCACCCCCGCCACCAGCCTGATTAATAAAACAAAGGTAATCAACATTGCATGCAAATTGCAATCCTTCGCAAACAGATGTATCAGAAAGGACAAGGAAAGAGGAACCCCAAAAGAATAATAATAATTATGTACGCAAATTGTTAGAATAATCACATCAAACAGAACAATTATCAAAACTACAGAATCATACCAAGTCAAGCTACAGAATCGTATATCAAAAGCTTACATTTGACAAGCCACCTGAAAACAATGCAAATGAGAAATATGCTCTCTGATTGATTAACTGGAACTTAATCGAAGCCCTGCCTAGATTCTAGTATATAATACTTGATAAAAAGATGGTAATATCTCTTTATATAATATACATAATAAAACTACAAATACGGTAACCTATAAAAGAGCATAGCACCAGGACAATCTTTGGAACCATGGTATGATTTTGGTTATTGAGGTGGCAATATATTATTGTATCCCCTCTGTACGAAAAAACATTGTCTCCATACAAAGTCCCGTCAGATAAGTTGACAAGTTGTGACACTAGAGCAACACATAGATTTTAGAAGTCCACACAGATACAGTGAAATGGTTTCAATTTTAAAATAAATGTGTGATCAAGGGCAAGAAATATGAGCATAGTATCTATCAGAAGCGAATTAAAAATAGTGTGAAATAAGAGAAAAGGTTGAGCAGGAACAAATATAATTAACAAATGCAAATCAAGCAACAAACAGAGTCATTATCCAAGGTACAATACTCCAGGAAAATGTATTAAAATATGCTATCATTTAAAGAAAAAAATTGCAGAAGCAACACAAGTACCTAGTGATAAACGTGAGCACTACATCTACCAGCATTGAGTTCTCAGCCCACACAGGTACAAGGTTAGCTGGCAGAAGTGCAGGTATTAACACCATCCTTGCAGTCCCTGGTAAGGTCATTGAAAGTTTCAATCTGCCTGTTGAACATCACAAACAACGGACTGTTTACAGAAAGCAAACAGATGAGTTATTATCTTACACGCATGTATATACTAGGTTGCCTAGCAGTACCAAATATCGTATGAGTCTTTCCGGAACCACTAGGACCTAAAGCAGCTAACATTCCACTCTTCCCCTTCATAAAATCCTCAACTATCGGATTCACCATTTTATCATACACATCATCCTACAAAATATCCGCATTTAAAAACCTCACAAATGTACTCGGAAATAAAACATTACAAAATTATTCAATGGTAACAAAGACACAAAGCATAGGCAATAATTTTACCTGACTATATATGAATTTTGTCAAGGTTTGACATCCAATCATCTGAACCACATTCCGATTACAGTTATCCAACAATTCAATTACTAGGTTCAGTAGATTGACAGCAAAATATGCCCTACAAAATCCGAAAATGTATCGTAAAAGGCAACAAGTGTATAAGCACAAATCAGAACTTCCTTCTTGGTTGTCCCTCGTAAGGTTGATAGTTATGCAGTTAATATAATATATCGTAATAGTTTCTAACTGATAGTAGCACTCTCCATAAATTTCTATGTCTTGATAGCCTCTCAATCAAGAAAATGGAGCCCAACATGTGAACAATTTTAGTAATGACACTAACCACAATTGCTATCTCCAAATTTCCTCTATTTTTATTCTCGTGTCTTCAATTTATACAACCTACTTGACCTTGAAAACCTTTTCAACTATAGTTTTAACTTTTAACAATAGCAGTATAAAATTGGACACTTCATATATTTCTCAACATTATATCATTTCCTCGAACATCCATTCTCAGAAGAGAGTGAGAGAGAGTGAGAGAGAGGGAGAGAGAGAGAGAGATAGATAGAGAGAGGGAGAGAGAGGGAGAAAGAGAGAGAGAGCCCGAGAGAGAAGGGTGAGAGAGAGAGATGGAGAGAGAGGGGTCAAAATCGAAGCATACAACACATATATATACAAATCGAAGCATATAAAGAGAGATTTATACCTTAATTGCAAGTGAGAGAGGCTGATTGAGTGAACCCTTCAATTAGCCCTTAATCCAACCCCAACCCTAATCAGCAAGTGAGGCAGACACTGAGCAGAGCGAGATTGAGTGTGAAATTTGACCTAATTGATCGAGAGAGGGAGAGGTGAGTGAGCGAGGTTTGAGAGAGAGAGAGAGGAGTGAGTGAGAGAGAGGCAAATAATCCCCAATTCCCCCGACTTAAACCAATTTTGACCCAAATTTGATTTGCCCGCTTTCATTGCTTTCATTTTCTTTTGCCGCCCAGCCAATCCTCTTTTCTTTTCAATTTTTCATTATGTTACATTTTTTTTTCATTTTCTAATATTATAAAAATTATTAATTTTCTTATAAAGAATTATATGACTATAAGTTTTATTATTTCAATTATTGAATAATAATTTAAACTTATTATACCCTGTTATTTTCTCCAATAATTTTATTAATGAATTTAATCAAATTTTAATAATTTTTGAATATTACTTTATTTTAAGATATTTTAAATAAAATTATTAGAAAATATATTAATATTTTAAAATATGAATAATTCAATTATTTGATAGAATATTATTTTTATAATAATAAATTCAATGACTTGATTAAAATTATTGAATTTTAAATTTTAATAATTATTAAATCGTTAATTATAAATAAAATTCAAAAATATGTTGATTATACTCTAAGGTAACACAACTCATGGTGTTACTAAGTTTAACACCTTCCACGGCTATGGTAACATACCTTTAAGGATATGATAACACCAAAACTAGAGTGTTGTGATAGGTCCAAAATTTCATAGATATGGTAACACTCGAGAAGGTAACACCCATTCGCCTATCAAAGCTCCACAACCCTATACCAGTGATTGTCCATTTCGAATGCCGAATTTTGAAAACCCAATTTACGATTCCGTCGAGCTCGAGGTTTCCTGCAAGCTTAGTTCATGCCCCTGCGGGACCAAACACTAAAAATAATGTAGGGGAAAAGGGAGAGCGAGATGTTGTGATCACGTTGGTGTGTTGTGGTGGGTTGGTAGTTCTCTGGTGAGGGAGATCGACACAGTCGACGGGAATCGCCATAAAAGCCGGCAAGGAGAGCACGTCTTGCGAATGCAATTTCTTAAAGCCATCTATGGCGTAGTGTATTAATCTGAGTGAAGATATAAAGCTAAACGTCATCCAATAATACATAACATCAGCAACGATATTATTTCATTAATAATTAAATTTTGATATTTTAAAATTTATTCCTGGAACTGGGAGCATTTTTAAGTTTTAACAAAAAAAATATTGTAATGTCGTGTAAGGTGTTCTTCGATTCGGTTGAAGGATCAGTCGAATCAATTACGGAGTATATCTTATTTATACCTTTTATTAATGTGGAACATGTATTAACAATGGTACCAAATTACCAAAATACTAAATTTGGTTATTACTAAATTCAGGGTTCGATTTCTTCCAACTACATAACTATACAAAATTTATATTTGTTTAAATATTTTTAGCTTTAACGGTCCCTATATTTTTAGGAAAAGCCCGGCCCGGCAAAAGCCCGGCCCGGCCCGGCAAAAGCCCGGTCTTAGCCCGGTCTTTTAAAAAGCCCAGTATTCGGCCCGGCCCGATTAAAAGCCCGATTCGGCCCGAAAAAACCCGGGTAAAATTCGAATATTCTAGTATACTTACATAAATATTTATGTATTTACACTTCCTACAAATATAAAAATAATTTAAGTACATATATATTTACATATTCATTATTAATAATAAGATTATTTATATGCATATATTACGATACATGAACGAAAACAAGTTAAGTACACGTGTAATCAATTAATATATCATCAAATCAAAAAGTAAATCGATAAATGTAATATTTGTATCGGCAAAATAGATTGTTTAACACATGTCTGCCATTATTACATAAAGAACATTCTTATGTAACATAAAATCTTGATCCGATTTGATTCCGGAAAAAGCCCGATCCGGCCCGGCCCGCTTCAGGCCCGGAAAAATGCCCATCGCGGACCGCTTCGAGGGCCTAAACGGGCTCACATTTTTCACAGAAGCCCGGCCCGGCCCGGTCAAAGTCAAAGCCCGGGTCGGGCTTTGACCAAAAAGCCCGGGCTTTTCAAAGCCCGGCCCGATCGGCCTTTTGTGCATCTCTACCCCAATATCACAATTTTAAGATAAATGGTCCCAAATATCACAAATTAAAAAGTTGACCCCGTATATCACTCCAAAACGCTACATCATGTAGCGTTTTTTATTTTTGAATAAGACGCTATGGCGTCTAGCGTTGGGCTTGGTGGGTAGGGGGTATGAACGCCACATAATGTGACGTTTGGGGTTGGGTTGTTTGTTTGTTTGTTTTTTCCTTCTAAATATATATTTACAAATAATATTAAAAAATTATAACTAAATGATCAATTAAAACTGTATTCTTTAAATTTTAAAAATGTAATTTTAATTAACCTTAGGGATTCAATAATTAACCTTTAGGGTTCAATGTTTTCATTTTGGGTTTTAGAAATATTTCGAACGACGAATAAACCGTATACGAACTTAGGGTTTAGAGTTGTTTACAACCCTAAACCCTAACTTATCCTGTTAGCGTTTAAAAATCAGGACGTCGGATTCAATTTTTTAATTAAAATTTTTAATTTTTATCTGTATTTCATTGGGGTTTCAATAATTAATTTTTGGGTTTCAACAGTTACATTTTGGGTTTAGAAATATTTGGAATGACAAATAAAATTGATCATTTAAAAAAATAAAATTTTTATTAACCATTTGGTTATAAGTTTTGAAATATTATTTGCAAATATATATTTAGAAGAAAACAAAAAAAAACAAAAAACAAAAACAAAAACAAAAACAAAATAAAATTAAGAACACCCTCCCGCCAATCCTCCTCCAACGCTATTTTATGTAGCGCTTTCTTCCCCTTTTCCCCTATAAACGCTACACGCTTTAGCGTCTTGAAAAAAATAATTCAAAACACTACACGCAACTGTGTCTTAAAGTGATATTTGAGGCCATCTTTTCAGGTTGTGATATTTACGACCGTTTATGATAGATTTGGCCAACACCCGAGTTTTTGATGGTATGATTTGATCATCAAGGCTATTATAATAAATTTAAGATACTTAAGAAAAACACATGGGATAGAAAAAGTTGTTGCAGTAACACTATTAACAAATACTCCCTCTCTCCTTTTGATTTGTTATCACTTTTTTGTCACTTTCTGTCACGCATTTTAAGGTGGATTTTAAGGATAATTTCATAACTTATTTTTATACAAAAAATAGGATTGTTCTATTTTTATACAGAAAAAGATAATTTTAAAAATAAATTATGTAACTGTCCTAAAAATCCACATTAAAATTTGTGCCAAAAATTCTATTTTGAAATGATAACAAATCAAAAGAATGGAGGGAGTAACATATCATTTTCAAGACAAAATAAACAAACAAACAAAAATAATAAACAAAGTAAACAAATAAAAAACATATAACAAACAACACCAAAATTTAACAAAAAATGTATAACACTTAAAACAAAATATTCTAAAGAATTTATATTCCTCCTGAATTTATAAATCATGTACTCGAAAGACATATTTCCTAAGTAATGCAAGTACGATTTGTTTCAAAAAAATATTCTAAAAAATTCTTAGTAATTAAGCGGCATAATGAAAAATAGAAAGAATTAAGCATTTTTCATTACTTAAATTTTTCTTTAAGAAAATATAATAAACTTTTCTTAATAATGATTTACTAACGACGTATCGGTATTATTATTTAATATTGTCGTGAACAAAATGAATATCAAACACGTATATTTTAGATTTCTCATAATTTTAGATTTTAGTGCAGAAGTATCGAAAAAAAAGTTATTTCCTCCATATCATAATAATAATCTCTTTTAAGAATTTTTTTCGTAATACATTTCCATTTTCAATTTTTAATATAAATTTGTGATCATTTTTTTAAATTATTTTTTTTAAAAATTGTATAATAATTAATAAAAATATATAAAATATTCAATATATTTATAATGAATATTAAAAAATGTAATATTAAATTAATTTTTTTTAAATACATTACTTTTAATAATATTTTTTTTGAAACAAAATTTTAAAAATAAATTAAAAATCCATTAAAATCTAAAACGGAGGTAGTAAAATTTGTCATAGCTTCGATTCAAAAACAAGCAAACACTGTTTGAGGGACAAAATTAAGAATCAACAGTTACAAAGCCCCCTCTTCCGGCCATTCCTACCTCAGCGATTCTTCTTCAGGTCCGCTATTCTAAACTAATTCTACACACATATGCATACATGTAGACATATACATACATACATACATATTCTGTGTTTCTTAACTACTCATTACTCTCTTCGCGTACTCTATGCTTCGACTGTTTAAATTTTAAAAAAATTTCAACCAAATCTAATAATTTTAAGTCTCGCCAAATATGAATTGGGTTGTGAATATCTTTGTTTCTCAATCTTTAATTCAACTCAAAATGCCCTTAATAGATGAATCTTTGAAATTAAATTCTAGTCATCGGGTGATTAATGCAATTAAGATAATATTGTTGCTGCATTTTAATCTTTCGACTCGAATTGATTTTGAATCTGTTGCTTATCTGCCTCACTCCAGGTTTCGTTAACTAATTATTTTGTTTCGGGGTTAAAGAAATGCCTGCGATTTTCAGTCTTTACATTATCAATAAATCCGGTGGTCTCATCTACTACAAGGTACATTTTTCTTTTTTGATAAATTACAGTAATGAGTTTATTTAACTATTGAGGAAACAAAATGTTTTATTGTGTTTGGAGTCATATTTTTTTACAGGATTATGGTTCTGCGGGACGTATGGATACAAATGACAGCTTGAGATTAGCTAGTCTGTGGCACTCCATGCACGCAATTTCTCAGCAGTTATCGCCAGTTGGGGGATGCACAGGGATTGAACTTCTCGAGGCAGATACTTTTGATCTTCACTGTTTCCAGTCCCTTACTGGTACATCTTTTTTTCCCTTCTCTATGGTATATTGTATTGTTAACATTGTTGTTTCCATAAATATGAACTTCATATTTTCATTGTGTCGAAAAAAAAAAAAAGTTATCTTGTCTGCTTTCTGATTTAGTTTATCTGTTGGGTATATCTGATATATGTGAATTAATGACTCCAATATAATTAAGCGTAAACGTAACCATGGTCACCATAAATATTTTAACAAGCTAAACCAATAAACTGTAACAAGTAACATTGACAAGAGCAATAGTGGAAACTAAAACAACAAAAACAAAGTATTCATACATGGAGACTGGATTGTGAAGAATAAAAACCACCCTTACCTCGGAACTTGTGAGGCGTCCACCCTTTTTGTTCTTATTGTGATAAATGAGGACGAAAGAATACTAACACCACCCACCAACAAGTTCATACAGAAGAGATCTACAAAAAGAGGAAAAAAACGATGAAGAATGTTACCAAGATGAAGATACTGCCCAACTATGTTCTAGAGGCTACATTGCTACAACTCACAGTCCGTAACTCAGAAGCACGATCCAACTGTTCATAATGAATCCTTGAATGTTGTCAACAAGCTTCCCAGCTAATAATTCGAACCACATTTACCCCTTGATTTGAGCTCTTCAGCACACAGCTCGTTGCTGTCTCGGAAAATATCATATTCCTCTCTACCTTTCTATATATTTGTGTAACTTAGATATCCCGAGTAGTTATATCTATGATATAATATTGTGTGCCAAAACACATAATTAACAAATTTGAGCTTCACTCAAAACACTCAAAGTAAGGCCTATTTCACCTTATATCTCTTTTCAACTCCGTCCTGACCTAACTTAAGCAAATCCCAGATAAATCCAAGAATTTTGGAAAAGCCCGGCTTAAATTCTGGTTTTTCCAAAAGGCCCGGAAAGAATCCTATTATAAAACTATTCATATATAAATTTGATGAAGAACACAGATGAAGCCTGGCTCGTCCTAGTCCGGTTAGACAGCCTTTATGTGCATTTCTGGCTAATCAATGTTAATTTTCAGTTTTTCACTTTGAAGTGATGCATGACAACTTCTAGTAACAGTGATATATGAGATAAAAAACAAGGATAGATAAAACTTGGGTAATTAACCGCAGAAAATCCACTTTCCCACGGGTTTTCCATTTGTAGGAGGGAGAAAAAAGAAGAAGAATAGAACAATCAAGTAAGGATGTAACTCTAATCGAGCCGGGAAAAATCGATTTTGAGCTCGAGTTCGAACAAACAAACATGGGAATTCGAGTCGATCGGAGTTTTTAACGAGCTAGATTCGAACTCGATTCATTTACCTCGAACTCAACTTTAAATAGGCTCGACTTGAGCTTGATATTATTTATCTATTTGATATAATATATCGGGCTTGATGAAATTGAGTTTGGCTTATGGGGTTCATAATATTTTATAAAATTTCTATTAGCTCAAACTCGAGTTCTGAAACTTGTTGATAGGCTCGAACTTGACTCTGCTTATAGTATACACAAGTTGAGTCTCAAGACAATTTCTAGGGTCGAAACTTTTTAGGCTTGACTCATTAAAGAAACTCGAATTCAATAACCAAATATTCGGACTTGGTTCAAATTACAGCCCTACCAATTCGAAAATATACAACCCTCTCCCACACAAATATATTTGATATGTTTTGGGCATATATTTTGTTGCCGGAAACACTTGAGTCTTTTTGTTGGATTTTTAGTTTGTAGTTTGGTATATATAATAATTTGTTATTGTATATGTATCATGATTTTGATTTCTCTCTCGTAGTTACAATCTTGTTTTTTTGTCAAAATCTGATGTGTGTAATACTATTTTTTTGTACTTTTTTATTGTACTACTTGAGTTATGATATTTTGTATTTTTTATTTAAATTTGGTGTTTTTATCACTACTTTTAAAGTATCTATTTCTTTCCATATTATGGATATTCATATTCTTTAGAATTTTTTTGAGCTTGATAAACTACTCAAAAGCTCAAGCTTAGGTAGGTTTTTGTCAAGTCCATTATTTTATAACTGGAACTCGAATAGCTTATGATTAGTTTGTCTCATTTACACCTGCAGATGGACCCAACATCTTTAACTATAACTTACTACAATAATCATTTAGCTTACTACAGTAATCATTTACGCAAACTTGATATTTGCAGTAAGCTTGATGAGATAAGCTTAAGTGATCATGTAAGATCTGCTCATTTGCCATGTAACATATGAAGTTGCTTCCCAAGTAGGGGTGAGCAAAAACGATCCGAAACCGAAAAACCGAACCGTAATATGTTATTTCGGTTCGGTTCTAATATTTTTTTGAAACTTCGGTCATTTCGGTTATTCGGTTCGGACCGAAATATATTTCGGTTCGGTTCGGTTTTTAACAAAAAAAATTCGGGTCAGAACCGAAAAAATCGAATTATGCGTATATAACATATATTTATATTATATATAATACATATTTAAATTGTTATATAATAATATATTGTATCTAAATCTAACCTAAAATACCCAATAACCTAAATCTAAAATATGTAACTGATTCAACCTAATTAGTAATCACCAGGTTCCTCATCTTGTGAATTAACCTCAATCTTCAGACTTCTGCTTCTTTCGGACTTTTGCTTGTTTTATATTCAAAATCTAATTAACTTTCTAATTATTACTTGCTGTTGAATGCTCATTTTGGTTCCTTTCTAATAATTTATCAAAATTTATGAATAAATGTATTATTTTTAATTTTATTTGAGTCATAATTTATATTTCAATTTTTTTTAAAAAAAATTCGGTTTAAAAGAACCGAACCGAATAGACCGAAATATTTCGGTTCGGTTTCAGTTCGGTTTATAAGATATTTCGGTCCGGTTTTAAGAAAAAGCAATATTTTGATTATCGGTTAATTCGGTTCGATCCGTTTTGGACCGAACCGACCGAAAGCTCAGCCCTTTTCCCAAGAAACCTACCCGGTGGGAAGTACCTATAGCTAGTGCGATATTTGGCCTTGTGCACACGCATATATCAAAGAAGGGAAGAGTAAGAAATAGATGACATACTTGCTTCTCCTTCTTGTAGGACAAACTTGCTTACTCAGCATGAATTGATTTGCTAATGTGTACATAGAGATTTAGCATGCTTTAGACCATCTCCAATGCCTTACACCAAAATGGTGTAACTTTTACACTATTTTGGTGTCAAAATCACAGCATCCATAAAATGAACTCCAATGCATTGACACTATATTTTACACTAAAAGGAATCTTTCACATGTAAAATGGAATATTCTAGTTTTTTAAACTTTTTTATAACTATAATATCTATTGCACTTTAAATTGTAATATTATAAATGCATAATATTTCATTTATAATTTCTGATTTATTAAAAAATATTAATTACTCCCTCCGTCCCACCCATTTCTATACAGTTTTTTTCACTGCTTGGCACGCATTTTAAAGCTCCTAAAAATTATAGTTTCATAACTTATTTTTAAAATTTTCTTTTTTTGTATAAAAATTTAACATACCTATTGTTATATTAAAAAAGAAAATTTGAAAAATAAGTTATGGAACTATCCTTAAAATGCACCTTAAAATTTAAAATGCGTGCCACGCCCCCGTCCCCCAATGATAACAATTGGCTGGGACAGAGGGAGTAGTTTTTGTAAAAGATTGGAGTCAAAAGATAAAAAAATAGAAAATCCAAATCAAAATATATAAAAAGAGAGAAAAGTTCAGTGGAGACCTCAATTTTTCTGGAGACCTGGAGACCAAGATTCAGACCATCCATTTTCTTTTAATCCAACGATCAATATTTATCTATTTTAAATTTATTTTAAAAACAATAGGGTAACTGCAGGACTAGGTCAGCTACTCACAAAACATGATTTTAACATTTTCAATTCTTATCACACCAACTACAACATCATGCACTTCCTACACTGATGTTTTTCCCGTCCATCACGCTTCTTATTACTTCTTTTTGTTCTGCACTTCAAACTTTTATTCCGATTGAAAGAAAAATATAGACGATTGCAGCACTATGTTATGCTTTCTTCTTCTTTTTCTTCATAGTCGAGCATTACAATACGTGGGTATATGTAATTTGAATTTTTGTAACTGACATTGTAGTGCTTATAGATCCGGATATTTGGTTTTGCAAAACAGTTATACAACCTAAATTGCAGGACATATTCAACTTACAAATTACACTTTTTCAATTTAATCCCGATCATTAATTCTAAACCAATCCAACGGTTGTAACATGGTTCTCCATGGTCTCCAAATTATATGGGTCTCCACGGAACCCAACTCTATAAAAAGATACTGTAGAATTAATAACAAAATTAGAGTTCAAAGAAAAGAAAACAAAATCCAAAGTTACTAAACTTTGAAGTTAAAAATTGTAAAAGAAATGATTTTAGTAGGACATATAGGGAACAAGTTTGTTTTGTTAACAAATAAAAGGGTATTTTAGGAATTATAAAAGATGCCAAATTTGGTGTAAAAATTACACCAAATGTATTTTTGACACCAAATTTGGTGTCCCACTATTCATTTGGTGTAATTTTTACACCATTATAGTGTTGCATTGGATTTGCTTTTACACCATAAGTTACACTATAATAGCGATATAGTGTTGCATTGGAGTTGCTCTTATGTTGAACCTTTTAGCTATATACTTCATGTGACAGACACAATGTTCTAGATTTTCAGTCACGAGCATTCTCAGTGTCTAAGATTTGCTTTGCAAGACCCTAGTCTTTCATGTCAAACAACTTGGACAAGTTTTACTTCGAATTGTTAACCATCAGCAACTTGTTCAACTATCAGCATATCATCTACTTGTAAAAGATTGATGATAATTTATGAAGTTACATCTAGGGAACTTTTTGCAATACACACAACGATCGACATTGCTTGTAAATATGAAGAATCAGTCCCTTCCATACTCTCTCAGGAATAAGAACTAAGAAGAACCTCCTTTATGCTAATTGTGTTTTGAGTACGAGGAACTGTCATATCCAATATCATGTCTTCGATAAGTTTTTTATTCATCGGAAACGTACTCATCACCATTATAAGTTCAGACACACTTCTGTTTTCTTTTAGTCTTCCTTCTACCATGGCATGAATTAGAAATACCTCAAACAATTACCTTTTTCACATGACATATAAACTGACACAGTACGGAAGTCGAGAAAAAGCAAGTCCTAATCCCTAAGGACTCATAGACGAAAAGTCCTTAAACACTTTGAATCCACAAGTAAGAAAAGAATGAAATATAGAAAAATTCTAGGGTTTTAATTCAATTCAATTATAATAATCTGTTACATTATAACGTTTGTATAAGGGATATAAAACCTTGAAACAAAATAAAACAAAATTTCAACATTATAATGAGCATGCATTGTCTCTCCGTGCTTGCTACTGATGCAACTGTTGTATTTTTCGATTTCGACATGGTCATGCAATCCAACAGCATGATCATGCCATCATGCGTCCTTAGCAGCGTGTTGATGCCTTTGTTTTACGGTATCTTTCTCCTGATCCATCGCGGCCTAGATATCGCTACAAATCGTCCTGCATCATAAACCCCAGTTCTTCGAGTAGCATTGTAACATCATTAATGAAGGCAACAAAGTGTTTATTAGTTGTTGCCAGTTGCCACCAAGAAGCTCTACCTCAATGTGACCACATATCTGGAATGATCTCTCTGTTGCTTTCTTGCCAAACAATAGTCATGAGGGTAGAGGATGACAGTGTTATTAATAGAAATCAAAAAATGATTAACATGCCAAAAGTTTTATCCCCTCGTCACTGTATGTCTAGGTCTTTGATGCCACTAGTTAAGTGAATTCTTTTCTTCCACAACATTCAACTCACCATAACATGTATTCAAGTATGTCTTGTACAATGAGCAACACAACCCCGGGAGAATTTTTACTTTCCATTTCTTATGATATATTTGAGACCCACGATTTAAAACATGTGTAGACACGGATTAAGACGCATGTCATTATTATGTTTTACATTCTTCAATATAAACATGCACCTAACACAAACATATTACCCAAGCCAACCTGATTATCCATCTTCACACTACTAAAATCACCAACTTGATAGTTCAAGAAGTACTCCTTTTGAACTGTCAACGTGATACACTCGCTAGTTTCATAAATCAAAATGAGCTCATCATCATTTTGGTGACAATTGTTGTAGTATATTTGTCATCTTTATCCTTTTGTGAGTATTTCTTCTTTCCCTTTGTTCATACAGTTACAATATATATTAATGTAACCAGGCTTGTTGCAATCGTGCTATGTCATATCCACCATTTCAATCTGTAGAATTAGACCTCCCATATAATAAATTTACTATGTCTGCTATAAAAAACAATTGCTCAATTCTCCAACAATAAAAAACATGGGAATTTTCAAGTCCCATCTCCTTTCTTCTTGGTCATTCATTAAACAATAAGCGATAAGAGCATGTAAATTGTTTTTTTTTTTTGATAATCCGGTGTCCGGGCCAGCTTGCGCGCACATCGACTAATCCGGAGGGCATACTAGCACACTCATACCCCCGAGCATGGTAGCCCACTAACTCCCGAAGCGCCCAGGGAATCGAACCCGTGACCTCAAGGCAACGAGCCTTAAGCGCCACTGTCCGACCATCTGAGACACCCCGTGGGGGTTATGTAAATTGTTACTTCTTGGTTGAGTGAGGGTAGAAATTGGGGTGAAAAGAAAATAGGTGAAAAAAAAATTAGAAGGAATTTTGGCTCTTGATACCACTTGACGTAGAACAAGGTCTAGAAAGAGGTTATTCCATTATAATTTAAACCTATTTGCATAATAAGTGCTCAGATTTATCACATGTTCGTAGATTCACTATATTTATTATCCCAATCAAATTATAAAGATTAGATTTGTTTATATCGAGATCTTTGAACTTAAAGAACAAGTAAACTTGGAGTATGAATGAATACTAGATTAAAGGAGAAAACTCTTTTATTATTCTCGTACTATAATATGTTTAACTCCTATTAATGGGCTCGTTTGAGGTATCTTAAAACAAGTAATTTATAACTTAAAGTGGGTAAGTGGCATATAAGTGATAAGTAAATTTTGAATTATAAGTTATTTGGGTGTTTGGATAATTTTACTTTCAAGCCGGTGACATGTTTGGTAAATTAGACTTATAAGTTTAAAAAACATTTTTATAAAAATTTAAAAATTTAGTTATTTAAATTTAAGTACTAATATTTGGTTAATATTATAAATTAATAATGTTGAATGTATAATTTTTATTTAGTTTAAAGATATATTAGTTATACTATTGTAAGCGAAATAGGGCATATTTGGTTAATCATTAATAATAAAATGAAAATATTAAAATTATGAATAATAAGATAAAAATATTAAATATTAAAAATAAAAATATTTAAAATCTTCCGTGCATCGCACGGGCTATAAGCTAGTTATATCCTCATATGTAATAAGCGTAATAGAAATCTTATTCATAATTCTGGTTTGGTCACCTTATTGTCAAAATAATCTCAATTAAATTATATGATTTAAATCATTGACATACATTTTTCCGTATTTCAATATAAAAACACTGTTTAATTTATGTTAAAAATAAAACATATTTTATGCTAGATCCATCATTTTATTTTCTTTTAAAATTAATATTTAATACAAAAATTTTAATACATAAACATATAATAGTAATATTAAAATACACGGATAATAGGAAGAGAAAAGAAGTGGGTTACAAATAAGTGGAAAGTATGCCTGACCAACATTCAACTTATAACATTTAAGTGCATAAAACGGCCGATCAATTATTTTGCCAAACATTCAGTTCAAAAGGTAAACGGGCTTTAGGCCCAAATAAGTGCAAATTTCAGTTTGCCAAACACGCACAATATACAATACCTAATTAATTACAACTGATTTATCCTTAATATATATATATATATATATATATATATATATATATATATATAAAGTTCTATGGAGTACTATTTAATTGGAGTACTTGGAGTACATACACGTGAGTACATACACGTTCTGCATTTAAAATATTTTAAAATTTATTATTTTGCAAACCTTGTTATATGAATATCATAATTTCATTGATAATCTTGAAAATCATATATGTTTTGCAATATGTTCATCTTGAAAATCTTTTATGTTTTGCAATCAGAACATACATGTTTTGCACCCAAATGTGTTTCGCTGAACAATTCGTTTTGCAATATTTTGTTAGCAAAATATACAAAATTTTCAAGATTTTCAATGAAATAGTGATATTCATGTAATAAACTTTGCAAAATAATAAATTTTAAAATATTTTGAATGCAGAACGTATGTGTACTCCAAGTACTCCAATTAAATCAGTACTCCATAGAACCTTCCTCTATATATATTTATATATATATATATATATATATATATATATAGATTAATTTATTAATTTATTTGTCCATGTCACCTCTTTTCCTTATTAAACAAAAGCTCTAGTACACCAACTATCGTACGAAAGAGGTAGATCCAAAGCCCAAAATAGCTGGACAACAAAACAATCAACCAAAGATAAAGCTACAATCACGAAATATTTCACCAAGCAAAACTATAACACTACATCAATAACGGAAACTAATAACAAAAAGATTTACAGTGTGAACGATAAAGACCACGAGACTTGTTAGTAATACATATTATGATAAAATTGAGGACAAAAGAAGCCTAAAATAGTCTTACAAGAGCTCACCACAACCAAGGTCAGTATAAGAGATCTACAATAAGAGGAACAAAAAATGAAAAATGTCACCAAAAAGAAGATTTTACCCATGACCATGAACTTTATGATGAGGAACATTAGGTAAAAATTTTAATGTTGTATTTATTTTTATGTTATTAGCTGTGAATAGATTTGTTTGTAATCTATTATGTAGTATTACTATATTATGTAAATAGTTTATTATAGTAAATTAAGAAAATGAATTTATTTCCCTTATTAATAGTTTTGTTGTTATAATATTTTACTTGGTGGTTAAATTTTAGGGGTTTAGTCCTATGTAAGGAGTTGTAAACTTTTATGTTTAAAAGATTTGGATAATTTAGTGATTTTAATTTGTTATCTTGTTATGGATTGCGATCCCCCATACAAGTTCTTGTCTTCTGAGAAATCTTAGGGTTGGCGATTATTTTGCGGTTGGATCACTTGTTAGTTTTTTCCGATTTATCCACCATATCTATATATGTTTATATTGTTTTTCCTTCACTTTAATTCGTGTCCTGCATTAAATTGGTATCAGGTGTTTAGGTTTCTCCCAAATTTTAAATTTTCCGGACATCAATTACGACACCTTTGAGTCCTATAAAAAGAACATATAGCCTAGAACATAGCCGTTTATTGAATTGCTTATGGTGAGATTATAACAACTTAAAATGGCGCAGTAATATAGCAACTCAAGGTTGTAGAAAGGTTTTATCTTACAAAATTCTTCTAGCCTCTGAAGGTTAAATACTACTTTTTATCATCATCAGATTTATCCTCTTTCTGCATCGTTTCCCCTTATCCACCTTCAAAATTCACCCCTAGAGGGACTCATTTATACTGAAAGCCACTTCCGTAGCATTCAGCGAAAGCATCCACTGTCTCCACCCTGGCATAAGTTATCACAACAATTGGATTTACCAGTGGACAAATATCAAACTTATCTCTGAATGGGACAACCACATGCACCCGATTTGAATATTAATGCAATTAAGAAAATCTAGGCAGAAGCATGTAGTTGGGGACTCCATATATTCTGTCAATTTATGCAAATCTTACAACCTTCATATACTAACCAATGTAAGTAGGGTAAGGGAAATATGCAACAATTATGCAGTTAATTTTAAGCTTTAAGTAATTTTTAATGATACCTATCGGAATAAGGTTCTCTTGCTGTTTTGCATGGACTTGATTCAATCTAATTTGACAAAATATGTACGAATTAACCTCTCCAAAATGTCTTTAATAAGTTGTCTATGTTGGTTCACATACTTTTCAAGAATATTACTTGGTAATGGAAGTTTTTAAATTTATTTTAGCAAAAAAAAAAAAAGAATTGAATTATTTTGTTGTATAAATTTTAACTTTTGTCCTTTTTGCAGGGACAAAGTTTTTTGTAGTTGCTGAGCCTGGAACGCAAAATATGGAGAGTCTGTTAAAGTATATCTATGAACTATACACAGACTATGTTCTGAAAAATCCTTTTTATGAAATGGAGATGCCTATTAGGTGCGAGCTCTTTGATATCAATTTGATACAGGCAGTTCAAAAGGACCGTGTTGCGGTGCTTGGACGATGAACACATTACA
The DNA here is from genome assembly GCA_037693485.1 of Kitagawia praeruptora. Classification (NCBI taxonomy): domain Eukaryota; kingdom Viridiplantae; phylum Streptophyta; class Magnoliopsida; order Apiales; family Apiaceae; genus Kitagawia; species Kitagawia praeruptora. The sequence continues at coordinate 46,015,017 of CM075354.1, forward strand.
CTGTTTCCTGAAAACACTAATTTGCACTTGTCTTGGACCTTTCCGGATGCTGGATACTGCAATAATGTTTTTATTTAAGAGTTTAATAAGCAAATTTCCCTGAGTTATCCTGACCAGTAGTCTATAGACAAATTGAATTTTTCCTTTCCTCTGTTATGCTTTTATCTTTGTCAGTATTATTTTTCATTTTTTTAATCTCAGAATATCTTTGAAACCTATATTTGCATAAATATCCCCTTATATAAATATACAAAGTAGAACTGTGTTTCGGACTAATTTAAAAAAAAAAAACTAACTAATAACAAAGATATGGATCAAATAAGATAAATTATAGGAGTATTTTAATGGATATGAAGTAGCCGTGTGCTTAGGAAAAAGTTGCCTTTTCATCATATTATTCCACTGGGATCCTCTTCTTCTTTGTTCAACTACATATCGTCCTATTCTTCACAATCTTCATCACTCATATTTAATTCATAAATCAACAATTGATTTACAGTCTTAATTTTTTTATTAGAATAAACACGACATAGCTACAAACATTTGCCTCTTTAGTCTTTAGCGTCTTGGCATCACTAGACACTAGTTTTTTTACGGTGGTACTCATAAAAGTTGAAGAAACTTCCGACTCCCAGGTCTCATCTAATTCATTTATTCCATCTTTATCCTCTTCATAGTGTTGTTGACCAGAAGGTAATCCATTTGTATTTCTAATACTCTCTAGCTCAGCTACAACTTGTTTCATTGTTGGCAAATGCTAACATCTCTTCAATCCCTCCCTCATGGGTAATATGTGAATCAAGAATATCTAATATACGATTTTCTTCCATTACCAATAAAAATTTAATTGCTAACCTTGTGCTTCATCGTCAAGTTTAGCTGCCAAAATTGGTTTGTGTCCTGTCAAAAGCTCAACATAGCTCAAAGCTATAAACATCGCTTTTATCTGTAAATTGGCTTGACTGGAACTATTCAGGATCCACGTAACGGAATGTAGCTTGTACTATTGTAGTCAGGTGAGTTTGATCAATAGAAATTGATCTTCAAGTTCCAAAGTCTACCACATTTGCTGTGTACTTATTGTCCACAAGTATATTTGATGACTTGAAATCTTGATGATATATTGGAATTGAGGCAGCAGAGTGTAAATAGTAGAGAGCTCCTGCAACTTCTGTGGCCACAGGTATGCGGACATCCCATGTAAGTGGAAAGTATTCATTTTGCTCAAGGATGTACTGCATAAGTGTTCTGTTAGGTATGAGCTTATAAACTAGTAAAGGGACCTCGGTCTCCAAGCACCATCCATGTAGCTTTCCTAGATTTATGTGGTTCTTTTGTGATAAATTAACAACCTCATTAATAAAATGTTGGAGTTTGCTTTCATCTTCTATCTTAGATTTTTCACTGCTACTATTCTTCCATCGGTCAACATTCCTTAATAGACAGTAACTAGTCCTGCTTGACCAATGACTCAATCTACATTATAGTGGTCAGTTGCCTTCTCCAACTCCTTTAAAGTAAACAATTTGGTTGTCTCCGCGTTACCTTCGCTAGAGGATACTTGTTGATGTAACAACAGACCACCATCTCTTTTAAACAACCATTCAGTAGCCAACAGCACTCCTTAACCAGCACAAGTGGCTGCAGTACAGATCAGGCGATCATGATGAAAGAGAGGTCAAATTATATCCGAAAGATTACAGAAATGTTGAATTTTAGTAAAGAATTTAGCAAAGAAGATAGACAGATCATGCTGGAGAATGAATATGATCACCTGCAAGTGAACAGTCAACAGAAAAGCTTAACATTCTTCTTCTTCTTCTTCATGATTTATCACTTTTAAGCCTATGTTATACACTACTAAAAAATTATGACAGTGAAGCTGAAAAAATTGAGGTGAAGTACTAAGATCTGTTCTGATTATTAAGTCTATTCTGTACAGTCTAATGTGGAACAGGAGCGCTTCACAAAGTCACAAACAACAAAGAATTACACCATGGGCACATTAGTTCTTCCTTGTTTCTTTTGCTTTAAAGCTAAAATAGACTTATAAATAAATGGGAAATACTCCTGCACTGCTAAATTTACGTAGTGTAATTATACCTGTTCTTTCTACTACATGAAGTCACGAACAATTCTGTAAAACTATTAGAGCCTAAGTACCTATTACTATGATTGCAACTTTGATGAGTTTGTGAGTTTCCACGCGAAGTATTTGGTCTTAAAGGATATGCCCATCTTTGCATGAGCAAGTGTGGTTTCCTGGGGTATTATTACAAGTAAGCTCGCATCTCCTGTGTTCAAAGAATCTTCCTCCACATGTTCTTGTGCACTCAGCGATATCTTATATTATAAAAAATCTTATCAGACATCCATCCATAAGTTACAAGAGTGAATTACATCCTGGCCGAAGGGAACTAGTAACTGATGAATGTGTTGTGGTCAGCATCAATTTCTGAGTTTACCATATCATATGTGATGTTTTGAAGAAATATCGGACTATAACTTGTACTCGTTCAATCATCGGATAGTTGACGAGAATCTTGCATGCCCTAAGATTTAAATGTCCGTAGTAGTCCTGAGGAAAGCTTTGGGTGGATGAAAAGAGTTGTTGCAATATGTTTCTAGTGCGTCGTAGATTCTTATCCAAGACTTTGTATCTACCGCCCGCGGCTGCTGGCACAGAGGCGATAATTCCTCGTGCTCCACAGATGAACATTTTGCTCTGATTCCGAATGAGTAACTAACTACCAGGCTGCCACACACATTTTTCTTCACATCCAGGCAGTGCTAGATAACTACTTCGTGGAAATGCTTCTTTTATGAACAATAGCACCAACATTATCTGTATCAACAACTTCACAGTATTTTAGTAAATTTCACATATCACAATACAGTTTTAAGAAAATGAATATGCTCTTGGTTCAAGTTTTTGCACACTGGTTTTAAAATAGTTTGATCATGTACTTAATTATAAGTATTTTAACGGTAAATAAATATATTAACAAACATTATAATTCATAAAGTAAAAGTTTAAAAATGATAATTTGACTTAATTGCAGTTTGATGGCCTCAACCATAGTTACATAAAGTGGGGTTCGATTCGAAACGGGGTACGGAAACGGATACGCGGAACATCACTTTTAGTGAATCCGGTACGACGGAATGTACGGGTACGGTGGAACGCATAGGTACGATGGGTCTTTTAATAAAATAAATCTGCTATAATATAGATTTTTCCAATTAAAAACTCAATTAATAATATAAATATTTATCATCAAAATTATTGTAACTTATATATTATTATAAGTTTGCTAATATTTTGTGATTTATAAGGTTATTGGGCCTGAAAATGATACATTTAATTGAGCTTGGGACTTGTGGTGTTTAAAACATTAAAAAGATAATTTATACAAAGACATTAATACTGGATAATACGGGTCGTTATTGCCAACGTTTCGGGTCGCGTCCCACAACGTTTCGGGTCGCGTTTCTTCCCGATTCGGGAACGAAGTATCGGGTTCACAATACGTGGCTTCGTCCCCGTTTCCTGTAACTATGGCCCTCAACTATTATATTTTTGCACAAAAATGACTCTTTAATAATTGTTGACATTTTATGTACCAAATTATTATTTTTTAACAGATGATTGCATTCCGTCAAATTTTTTTAACGGACGTTAGTGGATTCACTTTATAATTTTTATTATTGAACTTTGATGGCTTAAATATTATTTTTTTTTCACAAAAACCGATTCTTTTATATATGTTGACATTTTTTTAAGCAAAATATTATATAAAAATGATATAACTAAACTTTAGTATTAGAATGCCAAATCGACTTTGAGATTTTTTAATTGTATAACTATTGTACTAGAATACCAAGAGAAAGTTTTAGAATGCCAAATCGACTTTGAGATTTTTTAATTGTATAACTATTGTACTAGAATACCAAGAGAAATTGAAAATTGTAAAAAGTAAATTCTTGAGTAGGTTCGATGAAAAACCTAATGAGTTTGCTATCAATTATCATATTAGATTTTTCATCTTTCATATGTCGAACTTTCTCAACAATTGATTCTTACATTTTCCAGTATTAGCGCCTAAAAATCATGTAAAAATAATTATACAATAAAAAATCTAAAATTCAGTTGAATTCTATAAGTATAATTTAGTTAAATTACTTTTAAATAATAATCTTCTATATATATAAAGCCAAAACACGTCTCATTTTAATCAACCTCATATTACCATAATACCCTTTAGCCTTTTTATTCCCGGAAATAAATTGCCTCCTTCAACAATTACTATCAACTCTATGCATCAATGAGTGTTGATACTGCTACTGTTTCGTTTTTTCATTCACTTTGCCTCGTGCTTGGCGCTATTCTTTCTTGCAATTACACCACGTATTTTCGCCAAAGTCTTGCTTCTCCCAATCATTTCTCGTAGAAACGTATGGACCAGCCAACAAGGAAGTGAGGACGCCCTCGAGTTGTCGTTACCGATCACCGTGGCTGAGGCACGCCATCAAGCTGCACGACAACGTGTTGCCAACCGCCGCAGAGGTGGCGTCATTCCGTTTGTCACTCTTATCGTTTATGTTTATGGTTCTGCCTCGTGGTAGATGTAAACCACAATAACAAAACAATAGCATAAGTTGTTGCTTGTTGTTGCCGGTATTTAAATATTTAGGAAAGATAAGTACAGAAACTGGATAACGAGCAAACTGGTTAAGGTTGGCTATATATATACACCGGAATTGTAGTTTACGCAACAAGGCTGAGTTCTTAAAAAGGTTCTGATTGTGTTTGATGCTATCGTTTGTCTTGCTCAACTAAATCAGAAACTTAGTACTGGTATCGGAGTTGTAAAAGAACACGATGGTGGTTTTTAAGGATACATAATGATACATTATGGTGAATCATACAAACAGGGATGAACTATGGAAACTAATAAAAGTAGGATGTATATACATACATACACATGTTTGAGTAGTTTACTTGCTAAGCATTTTTTGCTCGCTTTACTATTATTTTCTACACATTACAAGTGATAAAGTCTTATCCCAAATTTGGTGCTTAAACAATGGATTTGTGATATTTAGTTATGTATTTTCCTTGAGGTATTATTAGGAGGTTTTTTTTAGTTGTAGTTTTTTTTTTAATTGAGTCACAGTAGACTCCTTCATTTTATATTTTCTTTATGAATTAACAAAGATGTGCATTACATGTTTGTATGTTTTCAGGTGTAGTCTGGGAGAATATTGACTTTAGGAAGACAGCGTTTGGTGAGTCTGTGCATTCATGCTTCTGTTCATAGCTTAGCCTCTCGCAACGCAAAACTTGATCTTGGGAACCCGGATCAGGTCTGCTATTTCCACAGGGTGCATGTCTGGAAGGCGGAGTTCACTGGAAGACACGTTGGCCAGGGCCCAAAGGCATACTCCATTTGTTGTGGTAAGGGTAAGGTGTAGTTGCCATTATTGCAGGAAATGCCATCTAAACTACTGAAGATAGTTGGTTAATATTAATATAAATTTCTGCCGCTCCTAGAAGTGAGTCACAAGTTGAAATTAGTTTGTTTGACTTGGAACTATTAGTTTGGTGAGAAGATTGTTCTCCTTGTTATGAGTTGTTGTGAATTATTTGTAGGTAAGAAATGTCATTTGGAAGCTGTTGTGAGGGAAAATTGGTACAACACTTTAATAAGAAAATCACAATAAATAACCAAGATAATCCAAGAACAATGATTAAATAAATCGAATTATTCCACAAAAACCCTAATCTCATAAACCCTAGTTAGGGAGAAAGGAGGGTGATTATACAGACTGAATTTGCAAGGAACTCCGAGCTATGATGATCGAATATGGCCTATTCAATCTAATGTCCACAGCTAGGAGCAAGTGTTAGAGGTGTTTATATGTGTCTAACCCTTGCAAAGTGCCTACATACTCTTATTTATATAAGAGATCAAGTCCTCATGTAGTTCTTTGATAATCCCCACGATCTGATAAGCCTCATCCTCCCTAGCCAACCTGCAACGATCGTTTATCACCATCCGTATGATTATCCAGGTTGTTAGCTCAAGAATAATCCACATGTTCCTCTCATATATCCATATATACACGCGTATATATATATATTCCATATATATATGATGTTAATCTTCTATATATATCGCTGTTGAGTCGTTCCTATTGTTTAGGAGTTATCCAGAAGGTTGTTACGACGTATATTATCCAATCTCCTACAATATAGGTGATTCTAAGTCCGCTGGTATATTTTCTGGAAACCTTCGGGGTTCATGCACGTACCCCTGACCTGGCAACCTGCTACCCAGTTGAACCCCTGCCTGGCCTTCACACAGCTTCACCCTTATCTGGGGTTCACATGCTCGCACCCCTGTATGAACATACCTCACATTTGATACCAGACCCTTGTCCTTCAGTTCATCCTTGAAGCATACAGAGTCATCACGTTCAATCCTGGGCCCAACTTATCCTTCCATATTCAACTGACTCGAGTCCATCCTCTTAGTGGGCCTCAAATCAAGCCCAATGCGGATTTTGGGCACAAAAACTACCCCCGGTTCCTTGTAGCCATTTGAATGCACAAGGAACCTAACATCACTCGTACTTCCATCACACTTTCATTCATTGTGAACCCCTAAGCCTACATGAGCATGCTCTTTGTAGGAAACAAGGGATTCGACCATGAAACTCTGGCGTTAGCAATCGTACCCTTGCACTTACACTTTGGGGTTCACACACCTTCACACTGGAGTACCACTACCGAACCCCTTAAGTCACAAACTTCCGTGTGCACACCAATTTTTTCAGAAATTCATAACATCGTATTTGGATAAATATTTCTCTTAAACGATAAAACCTCAAAATAAACAAAGTTCCATTTGAATTGCAACTGCTCAAACTCCATTCCCACATAAACACTTCCGCTCCCATCTTAATATCAATGTATCGAGCCTACCATCCGTCCACATTCAATGTCTTGCATTCCCAAAAATTGTTGATGAATAACTCTGCTATTATCTTTTCCTTTTTTTTAGACGAGCCTGCCAAGTGTCCCGCCTGTTCGTATCTCTATGTCTTTATATATACACACATCCTCACACCTTGTCCTCTTTCACCTTTTCCCAGAAACTAAACACAAAACCCCTCTCCCTTTACTTCACTTCTGCAAAACTCAATTCCAGCGTGGATCTCTAGCTTCCGATCATTCCCCAGATTAAAGGTACCGTTTATCCTTCTTCTCTCATTAGTCTGTTTATTTTCGCATGCTCCTTTGTTTGCTAGTATACTGATGTTCATAAACCCATATCTGTACTTTGTGTTTTATGCCCATTGTATGCTTGATTCACCTTGTACACCATTGTTTAGGCGATTCCCACCATTATTTGCAGATGCATGTTGAATTAGGCCAATTTCTTTACCTTATGTGCTGCTTTCCGAATCCATTTGTTCATGTTCACACATATATATGCCTGTTCTCACACACACATCCCTCAATTGGGCACAAATTGAAGTAATTTTATTATTTTCTTTTTCTCCATTAATTATTTCCTTGCTTGTATAACTGTGTCTCAAGTTGATAGCCCCCTATGTGTATCCAACTTTTAATTCGACTTGTCAAACTACCCCTAACCCCCTGAACTATGGGTTCACCCAAATAGGTTGTATTTAACCTTCATTGACCTCACTTTAAGTTAATGCCTCCTGCACCTCCCTTTCACAATACTGTTACCCTTTGTCCCCAATCTTCCCATGGGTTCCTCTAAATGAACCCTTGTAAGAGACTTGACACCCTTAGTACCTTCTCGTCGAAGCCTAAGAGCAATATGATTTTTCGGATGGGTTAGGGGTTTCCTTACTTGAACCTCTGTAACCGATGACGTTCTTCTATTTCTCCTCCTTGAGAATTATTTTATGGACTTCGAGGCTCACACTGCTTTTCCTGATGCAGATGTCGAGCCAGGCTACGTCCATTGAATCCAAAAATATTCATGCCATGATGGCCTCCCAGTCACCATCCATGTCCGAAGCTGATTCTTTTGAATCTCTAAAGCCCTTGTCTGAGCTTCCTCCAATGGCTTCTACTGTGAGCGGTCGTACCCGTTCCAAGGTTAAAATCCTTGACCCCACCACTGCCCAAATCTCCATCAGGTCCTACTTTTTAGATCCCTCCTCAGCCGTACCTGCCACCGTCAGTTCTGATTCCCTGGGATTAGAAGAAGAACTAGATTCACTGGGACACCTATCCCCAACAATTGAACCCTTTAATGATCAACTTGAATGTGGTGAAAGCCAGGATGAAGTTACTCAGGCCAAAGCTTCTACCACCATCCCCCCTCAGTTTTCTTGCACCAATACGCGTTCCTCCATGACTGCCCAAAAGTTGGAGAACCTACTGGGAAATTATAACCCTGGGTGTACACTAATCGTACCCCAACCTGAGGAAAGGTGCCATGATTTTTCCAACTTCGAACCAGACCAAATGATCCCTTGTGCCGTCTTCTCTACTCAGTTCTTCATACTAGGATTATCACTACCTCTTCACCCTTTCATCATGGATATCCTTGACACTTACCAGCTTGCCCCACTGCAATTGACCCCAAACTCTTATCGAATGGCCATCTGTATGTTTATCTTGTATGATTCTCTATTCAAAGTAGAGCTAATCGCTCGAGAGTTGGGTTTCTTCTACCAACTTAAAGAAACTGGAAAGACCTCTGGCTTTTTTTTTCTTACCACCTGGAATATCCATAAGGGAAAATGCATAAAGGGCAACAAGAAGGAATGTCAGGCTGGCATAAGCAATTTATGTATTGCTATGATTGTGCAATGTATAGAACAGACTTTAACCCTCATCCAGACATGCCTGCCCAGACCATTTTAGAGGGGGATGAACTAACAAGAGCCCGAAAAGCCTTAAGGAGGAGTGCAGAGCTTGGAGATGGTGCTAGCCTGCTCTCCAAGAGAAGATTAATCCGTTTAGGTTTTAGCAAGAAGCTCAGCTCCGGTTCTCCAGGGAATGCTCGTAACCCTTTTGAGGAAAATCCCGCTGATGGAACCCCAAATGAGACAGGTCCACACTCGTACCCTTAGTTGCATGCGTACCCCGTTTCATTTACTTTTCTCTTTTGTTGTAACATGCTTCCCATATCCTTTGCATATATATGATTTACTTGATTTCTATATGATAAACATCTTTGCTGTCGTTATGGCTTTACTAACAAAATATGTGATAATGCATATATGTCTTTTTCAGTGCCCTCCTTCATCACCAAGCGTTCAACACAAAAGAATGTTCCCAGATCACTTGTACCCCCCACACCTATCGAGAGAACCCCTGTTCCATCTGCAAAAGTCAGTCTAGCTCCCACAGAGAAGAATGCTTCTTCAAGGAAGACGTCCACACAACATACCCCTGAGATGTCTGGGGCATCTAGTTCTCGTGGAAGTAAGCGTTCCAAGCATGAGATTGAACTAAGTCCTTCTAACACCATCTCTCATGCTCCCCTCACTGCTTTTGTAGATGCTATCAAGGATAGAGTCCCTGTACGGTCTATCTTGGAGTGGGACATCCTGAGCTTTGAGGAAGCTGCAAGCAGGGCACCCCTAGTGAATGCTGAAATCCTCTTCCTATACCTGAAGCATAGCAGCCAGATTCTTGGAGATGTACAGGGGGATTCAAAGGCACATGAAGAGCTTGATAGGGTACGCTCAGAGTTGAAGACCTTCCAGAACGATAAGAAAAAGTTGTTGGCTTCGAACAAGAAGCTTTATGAGAGTGAGGGTACGCTGATCCAGGAGAGAGATAAACTGCTGAAAGAGAGAGAGTCCATGAATGCCATCATCCTCAAGATGGATAAAGAAAGAGAAGATGCTAATAATGCCAGCAGGAAGGAGAAGGAGAAACTTGAACTGAAGGTCCGAACCCTCCAGGGTGCAATTGCCAAGTATAAGGCCACCATATCCAGGCAAGATGACAAAGAATACAACACGGGTTACAAGGCCGGGATCAAAGACTACATGACTTCCACATATGAGGCTTTCCCAGACTTGGAGTGGAGCCTCCTAGGCCAGGATGCGATTGATGCAATAGACTTGATCAAAGCTGAACAGGTTGCGAACCCCCCGGAGGTGCACATGGAGGAGGCTCCCCAAGATAAGGCTGGAGAGGTTCCTGCAAATGTTATTGCAGCGGGTGCAATTGAAGCTATAGAAACCCAGCCAGAGGAAGCTAAAGACGGGGGTACAGCCGTGAAACCCCTGGTGGTAGCCACCCCATCTGATCCTGAAGTTCTAAAGACCTCTCCAGCCAACGAGAATCCTTCCACTTCTCCACTCAGGTCAAGCCAGTAATTTTATCACCAACCTTTTAAGCCAAATTTCATGGATCGTTTTGGCATTAATTGCCTTGAACTTGGTATTTTGAGGGTGTGAGCTCCTCTGAAGGCCTCGCGTGATGTAATCTTTAACTTGATTCCCTGGATTTTTGTTATGGTTTATGCACTTCGTCTACTTTTGCTTAATAAATGCTTGCAGTGTAGTTAAATTACATGTTCACACGTGCATACACCTCCCTTAAATTCAGTACTTAGTACTCCTTACTTCGCATGCCATGCTTAGGGGTACTATCCATGCTATACTTTGTTCCGTTTGGCGTCAATGCCAGGCTCCACCTTAGAATAATTAAGCCTTTGCTAACTTGGGGTTCACCTGTTGTACCCCTTCTCATTAATAAAATGGGCGTGTATCCCTTCCTAAGAAATAGTAGATGTTCCATCTGTCATACTCCTAACATGCGTTGACAAATCATGTTTGACCTTATAAATTTTCAGATCCATACACCAAGTGAGTTTCCCACTAAGCCTGCCATTTCCATCCCGAATCCTTACTTTGTAGCTAATCCTTATCAACCATAAGGCCTTAGCTAAAGGGTGATTGGTGATCCACCAATCGTACCCCCAAACATGTCACTTGTTGGTACATGTTGGGTTCCTACCATCCTTAATTTCTACTTGATTTCCTCGTAAGACCAATTTTCTTAGCCATTTCCTTTGCCAAAAGGTTAAGCCTGACTCACCCAACTTCCCTGGGGTCATAGCAAGGCCATTTTGCCAATTTGTACTTAATTCCCACAACTGCATACAAATCCTGTAGGAGTATTTGGTATCCACTGTATTGATTACACGATAATTCAGGGTTCATATGATTGAACCTTCCACATGGAAGAACCTCGTGGCCCTAGTTTCCCTAGAACCTTCCTATCTTGGAGTTCCACCCCATTTAATGCATAAGCCATGCATGCCCTAATCCATGCGTACGTACTCCACATACGTTCCAATCCATACATATGTAATCCGTGCATATCCATATAATTCATGTAATCCATTAACATAATTCCATATGTTTTCCATCCATAAGCATGTAATCCATATGCTTCCATCAATTACATAATTTTTGCTGGTAAAATTTTACCCATTTTAAGTTAAACTATCTTTCCATTAATCGGTGTATACCTACTACCCCCCGAGTTCTTTAATATAATTTAGACTTATAATGAAGAACTAGGTTCAACAATCGTATCCTTTTTTAAAACATAAACAAAACAGGTTACACATAGCATGCATTCATCCACATAAATCCATACATTTTTATACATAAAACAGAGATAAAAGAAAAACAAGTTGACTTTAATTCCATTAAATCAAATTATAGTTGGTGTTCAACAGGTAGGTGTACATTCACAACCCCCCGAGCACTTTATTAACATGAAAAGGGAAATTCCTAGCCGACTGATCCTAATATCATGGTATCTACAACTAATAAGCCACTTTTATTTTCCTACACCTGAAAGAGGTCTACAAGAACTATTACCTGGGTTCAACTACTGGTAATATTTCTTAAGGTGTTCGGCGTTCCATGCCCTCGGGATTAACTTCCTGTCCAAATCCTCCAAATGATAAGTTCCTTCCCATAAGACCGATTTGATCACATATGGGCCTTCCCAATTTGCCTCAAAGGCCCCATATCCTGGAGTCGTCATGTTAGGCATCATCTTCCTTAAAACCAAATCACCAACCTTTAAAGGTCGTGCTCGAACCTTGCCATCAAAGTACTTGCGAGTCCTTTGTTGATAGGCTGCAAGCTTCAGCTGAGAGGTTGCACGAACCTCTTCCACCAAGTCCAGATACAAATGATGATTAACCTCATTTTCCATGGGATCAAAAGTTATCCCTCCTAAATAAGCCAGCACCAATTTCCACGGGTACTATTGCTTCACACCCATAGGTTAGAGTAAATGGGGATTCACCAGTTGTAGTCCTAGGTATTGTATTGTAAGACCATAACACCATGGGAAGCTCTTCTGGCCAACAACCCTTCTTATCCTCAAGTTTTACCTTTAAAGTCTGCTTAATGATTTTATTAATGGCTTCAGTCTGTCCATTGCTTTGTGGGTGACAAACTGCAGAGAAGCCCTTCACAATTCCGAGGTCTTCACATAAACCTCTCATTTCCTTGCTATCGAATTGATTGCCATTGTCAGATATCAACTTATGGGGAATCCCATATCGGCATAAAATTGCTCGGAACACGAACTCCTTTAACTTGGTCGCGGTGATCGTAGCCAGGGGTTCAGCTTCTGCCCACTTTGTAAAATAATCCACAGCTACAACAACATACTTTACTCCCCCTTCCCCTTGGAGAGTTCTCCAATCAGATCAATTCCCCAAATAGCAAAAGGCCATGGGCTAGAGAGTGGCTTTAACGGCACAATAGGATTCCTATTTGAGTTGGCATACCTTTGGCACCGATCGCATGCCTTTGAGAATTTATGTGCATCCTGTTGTAGAGTCGGCCAATAGTATCCCTGTCAAAGTATCTTATGGGCCAATGAGGTTCCTCCAGAGTGGTTTCCACATATGCCCTCATGCACCTCCCGCATAATATATTCGCATTCACTGCCTGCTATACATCGTAGAAGTGGTTTGTTGAAACCCCTCTTGTACAGCTTTCCGTCATAAAGGGCATAACGCGTAGCCTTATACTTCATTCTCCGGGCTTCATCCTTTTCAGCTGGCAAAACCCCTTTTGTTATGTATTCCAGGATGGGAGTAATCCATGTGTCCTCCACTTGAACCTCAATATCCATACAGTCGAACCTTGGGATGCTAGGTTGCTGTTGTATCTCCAATGGTATCACCCCTAGCATAGTTGCTTCCCTATTAGAACCCATTTTTGCTAAGGCATCTGCACTTGAGTTTTCTGTCCTTGGAATTTGCACAAGGTTTATGTCCCCAAACTTGCTTATAAGCTCCTGAGTGTACCTCATGTACAGGTCCATGCGCGGACCCCTAGCTTGAAAGTTGCTTTTGATATGCCCCACCACCAACATGGAATCACTGTATACAGTCATGTTAACCACTTTCATTTCAAGATCTAGCTTCAATCCTGCAATTAGGGCTTCATACTTGGCATCGTTGTTTGTAGCTTTAAATGTAAAATGAATTGAACTTTGCAGTTTGTGGCCTTCAGGACTTATCAGGACTATGCCAGCACCTGCACCATTTCCATTCACGGCTCCATCTACGTACAGGGTCCACCATGGTGCACAATTTTCTATTGGAGCTTCCTTCTCTGGGGGTTCCATCATCTTATACTTAGCTTCAACCTCCAAGGAGGGTGGGAACTCTAGTAAGAAATCAGCAAGTGCTTGACCTTTGATAGCTGTCCTTGATTTGTATTCAACATCAAACTGGACCAACTCCACAGCCCATTTCATTAACCTTCCCGAGGCTTCGGGTTTGTGCAGGACCTGCCTTAATGGGAATGAGGTTCGTACCTCTACCGTGTGTGCCTGGAAGTATGGCCTTAACTTCCTTGATGCCAGAATCGAAGCGTATGCTAGCTTCTCCATATTTGTGTATCTGGTTTCAGCATCCAGAAGCCTCTTGCTTACATAATACACAGGGTACTGGGTTTGATCTTCTTCTAGGACCAAAACGGAACTGATTGAGTGTTCAGAAACCGCCAAGTACAAAATCAAGGTTTCACCTTCTAATGGCTTTGCTAGCAATGGGGGGCTTCCCAGTTGCTCCTTTAATTTAGTAAAGGCAGCTTCACATTCAGGTGTCCATTCGAAGCCCTTTCTCTTCTTGATTGCTGCGAAGAATTCTCGACATCTGTCACATGATTTAGAGATAAACCTGTTCAGGGCTGCCACCCGTCTAGTAAGGCTTTGGACCTCCTTCACACTTCGGGGGGATCTCATTTCAACCAATGCCTTTATTTTAGCAGGGTTAGCTTCGATTCCTCGATAATTTACAATGAAGCCCAAGAACTTTCCAGACTCTACCCCAAATACACATTTCTGGGGGTTCAACTTCATCCTATATTCCCTTAAGATGCCAAACATTTCGGTGAGGTGGGCAACATGGTCACCTGCTACCTTGGATTTTACCAGCATATCGTCCACATATACCTCCATAGTTTTTCCAATTTGGTCTTTAAACATCTTGTTGACCAGCCTTTGGTAGGTTGCTCCGGCGTTCAACAGCCCGAAAGGCATCCCGATGTAACAGTAGAGTCCTCTGTCGGTGATGAAGGAAGTATGCTCCTGATCGGGTTCATACATCGGAATTTGGTTGTAGCCTGAATATGCATCCATGAAACTTAGCAAGGCATGACCGGCCGTAGCATCAACTAGTTAGTCTATACGCGGGAGCGGAAAGTTATCCTTGGGACATGCTTTATTCAAGTCAGTGAAATCAATGCATGTACGCCATTTGTCATTAGGTTTCTTTACCAAGACCGGATTTGCCAACCACATGGGGTAGAATGATTCCCTTACTAGTTTGGCTTTCAACAATCTGTCTACCTCTTCTTTCAGGGCAACGGCTCTTTCCCCACTTATTGCTCTCCTCTTCTGTCTTACAGCCTTCATGTCTAGATCAATGTTCAAATGATGACACATCACCCTTGGGTCTATTCCCACCATGTCCTCGTGGCTCCATGGAAATACGTATGCTTCCCTGACTTCAGGGTTCAACTGTTTGCCAACTTTCAACTCCTTAGTAGGATCAGCTGCATCCACCAAGATAGATAAAGTGTCTTCAGCCGCCCCAGTCTTTTCTTTTGTTTCGGGCATTCGTGGATCGAGATCAATTTCCACTGGGTTCACCTTGCTTGTATCCTGATGGGGTTCCACCAACTGACCATCGGACTTCTTTGATTCCGTCAGACCGTTTTCATTATCCAAACTTTCAAAATCACTGTCATGAACTTCTTCAACTATGCCTTCAATCAATGGCTGTTCAGCCTTAGAATTTGAAATTTCGGGGCTTCTAGCATTAGTATCCCGTTAGGGATACCTACCCCCGAAAAGGTGCAACATCTGTATAGGGCTCCTCGCTTGGATGTTGTACAATCATGATAACATTACACATGTCTCTTGCTGGTCTTGTTTCCTTTCGACGCAAGGACTCATCTCCCTTCCCTACACTAGGGTCCAGGTAACGATAGCATTGCTCGGAGGTACCCCCATCCACCAATAATAGGTGCTTACAAGCTTGTTCAGCTGTATGCAGAGCTTTGCTATAGCACTCCCTTGAATCAGATTGACATCCTTGAACACATCCAATTCCTTCTGGAGTCGGGAATTTCATTGACAAGTGGTAAATGGACGTCATCACCCGCATATCTTTTAACAACGGCCTTCCAAGTATCCCATTATAGGAAATATCTTCATTTACCACCATGAACTCTACCACCTGTGTAGCAGACCGGGGTTCCTCTCCCAAAGTGATAGGGAGTTTCACCCGTCCCACAATCTATACAGGGTTTCCAGTAAATCCGTACAACTCATTATAAGAAGGAGCCAATTCCTTGTCAAGTAACCCCATTTTCTGGTAAGTGCTGTACGCCAAGATATTTACCGAGCTTTTATTATCCACCAATACTCGGTGTACGTTCAAGCCTCCGATCGCAGCCTTAATTACCAAAGCGTCGTTATGAGGGTGATGCACGTGCCTGACATCCTCCTCGGTGAACATTATGTCAACTGCCTCACCCTTAAAAAGTTTGGGTGGCCTCTTAGATAAGTTGTACACATTCGTGAGGGTACGCCCCTTGCTTCCCGAGCATAATTTTTCTGGGCGTTCCTGCTCATACCCCCGATGTAAGGTCCACCAATTATAGTACGAATACTGTTGGCCCTTGTAAGGCGTTCAGGGTTCGTCTTTTCAGTTTCTTTGTTAAGTCTGTCCTTCTTGTATCCCTTAGCTTCTTGAGCCACGAACTCAATGAGGTAACCCCTTCTTATAAGATCTTCAATGTGATCCTTCAGATGACGGCATTCCGCAGTTTCATGTCCATTGGAATCATGAAAAACACAGTATCATCCTTCATTTTTATTTCCCGGAGGCCCATTCCTTGTTGGTTTTCTAAACATTCCCGCCTTGTTCCCTACTTCGTACACCTGCTCAATGGAAGCTGTGAACGGTGTGTACTCAGTGTACCTGCCTCAACCTTGAGAATCCTTCCTTGTAGGATATTTGTAGTTTACTGTCCTTCCTGTGTTAGTTGTATTCACAATTATAGGGGCTATCTTTTCATCACGATGGGTGTTCCTGGTAGAGGAGCTTCCACCATAGGAGGTTCGTTTATGGTACCCCCTGTCTTTTGGGCTGTATGACCTATGCCTCTTGCTCCTGCTCCACTCCCTTGAGCTTCGACTCTTTTCGAGTTTAGCCATTGATTCTTCAATCACCTTGTGAGTTTCTGCCTTGGCGTAGAAGTCTGCCAAAGTTTTGGGCTCCGCCCCTTGTAAGTATTTCCAATAATCAGTGCCTGGGCGTACGCCCGCGATCAGAAAATTTTTGTAGGTTTCATCTGTGGTCTTCCTCACCTTAGGGACCTCCGCATTAAATCGTTTGAAATATTCAGTGAGAGTTTCATTCTTGTCCTGCTTGATGTTCGCCAGGGTGTTGGCTGGGGGTGCGAACGCAACCGAAGCCCGAAACTGAGTTACGAACATTTCACTCATTTGCCTCCAAGATCGAATAGAATTTGGATGCAGCCTCTTGAACCATTGATGAGCACTATCCCTTAACATAGCAGCCAATAAACGACACTTCGTTAGGTCTTTCACCTGGTATACTTCCATTTCCGTATCAAATCGACTAAGGTATTCCACCGGATCGGCGGTTCCACTGAATCTTAAGTCCCTCACCCCCGGTATTTTGGTGGGAGTGGTGAATCCCTCACCTTTTTGGTGAAGGGTGAGGCCACTGTCAAGCCTTCCAATGACTGTTTTTCCACCTTTAGCTTCTTTAATGCCTCACGCAGATCATTTACCTTTTAGTGCTCATTTTCCTCATCTGTGAACTTGCTGTCATCATCGCTAGAATTCTCAGCTAAACCCTGGTCGTCATCATTGTACTCAGGGTTATGCCGAGAGCTATAGCTTCGCTCATCATCACCCCCTTTAGATAGTCTACCAGACCTGGAAACAGATTTATCCTTTCTATAACTTTGAGATCCTTGCAACTTTGTATCTGGAGCTTTCCTGGTCTGTCTTTCCTTCTTTCCATCAAGTTTGTTACGTAAATCTTTGACGTCCATCTTGTTGCCCAACCTGTCAAAGACACTCAGGCTACGGGTGGGTGAACCTTGTGACTGTCGTACCTCCTCTTCTCATTCTTTCCCGTCCGGATTTGTTTGGTCAGTCTCCACATCAGAAAATCCCTTCTAAGAGGCCTCTTCTTCCGACTCCTCCTCATCGCTTTCAAAGTCTAAACGAACCGGTGTAACCACCTTCTTTTTTGCCCTTCGATCCGTAGAACCATGCTTTTGTTTCCATTTCTTTAACTTCTCGGACTTCCTCTCCAAAGAAACGATTTTCTTCTCCATCTTCTTAATCTTTTCTCTAAGCTCCCTGTTCGTGACTTCACCATCATGTCCCCCATCATCATCGCTTTGTCCATCCTCCGGTGTATGAGCATCACCAGATTTCCGAGACATCTCTTCCCTCAAGAGACAAAACTAGCCCCTCCTTCCAGTGCCACAAATGTTGTGAGGGAAAATTGGTACAACACTTCAATAAGAAAATCACAATAAATAACCAAGATAATCCAAGAACAATGATTAAATAAATCGAATTATTCCACAAAAACCCTAATCTCATGAACCCTAGTTCGGGAGAAAGGAGGGTGATTATACGGACTGAGTTTGCAAGGAACTCCGAGCTATGATAATCGAATATGACCTATTCAATCTAATGTCCACAGCTAGGAGCAAGTGTTAGAGGTGTTTATATGTGTCTAACCCTTGCAAAGTGCCTACATACTCTTATTTATATAAGAGATCAAGTCCTCATGTAGTTCTTTGATAATCCCCGCGATCTGATAAGCCTCATCCTCCCTAGCCAACCTGCAACGATCGTTTATCACCATCCGTATGATTATCCAGGTTGTTAGCTCAAGAATAATACACATGTTCCTCTCGTATATCTATATATACACGCATATATATATATATATATATATATATATATATATTCCATATATATATGATGTTAATCTTCTATATATATCACTGTTGAGTCGTTCCTATTGTTTAGGAGTTATCCAGAAGGTTGTTACGACGTATATTATCCATCTCCTACAATATAGGCGATTCTGAGTCCGCTGGTATATTCTCTGGAAACCTTCGGGGTTCATGCACGTACCCCTGACCTGGCAACCTGCTACCCAGTTGAACCCCTGCCTGGCCTTCACACAGCTTCACCCTTATCTGGGGTTCACATGCTCGCACCCCTGTATGAACATACCTCACATTTGATACCAGACCCTTGTCCTTCAGTTCATCCTTGAAGCATACAGAGTCATCACCTTCAATCCTGGGCCCAGCTTATCCTTCCATATTCAACTGACTCGAGTCCATCCTCATAGTGGGCCTCAAATCAAGCCCAATACGGATTTTGGGCACAACAGAAGCTTCGATTATTCAAAGCAATTTGCGTTCCTCCAACAAAATTAGAATCATCCCGTGCCTTGCACGGGTATTGAAGCTAGTTTAGTTAATAAAAGAGCAACATATATATTTTCGTAAAAAAAAAACAGTTGAGTCATCAAAATGCAATAATAAAAATTAAAAAATGAATCCAATAACGTACATTAAAAAATTTAACGGAACGCAAACGACGATGCAGGATGAGTGGTGGTCAGCTGAATTCCGGTGAGGTCATTGCGTTCCGTAATAGTGTAGGGTGAGAAGTAGGTGGTCCTTATCCCTGACAATTGATTGTCGAAAGCCATTTACACAACAATCAGCTTCTGAATCGTTGGATCAAAAATTCAATAACTAGAATTTTAAAAAAATTAAACTATCCGCTATAATTTTTCACAAATAAGATTGCCTATCCTTTATAAGGTGATTGTCTATCCGCCAAAAAAGTAGCAGACAGTATGATGACCGGGACCCATTGAAAATTTTATGATCATAAATTTTTGAAGATAAAATATGTTGGGCCCCGCTCACTTGAGTGCAAATCCTTCTTTTGATCTGATCACAACACTTGTGAGTTTGTCTGATATCATAATATCATATGTACACACACATACTTACACTTCTGATGTTTCTGTAACAGCATAAGAAATGGTGGAGATAGGAAAGACAATTCTAACTAAAGGATGGTTAGCTGCACGGTCAACGGAGGTTGACCTCACCGGAATTCAGCTGACCACCACTCATCCTCCGTCGTCATCACCTACTTCTCCTCCATGGATGGAAGCTCATATTCCCGGAACGTAATCACTTCTTTCGATATCGTTTTCGACTATGTTTTCGCACTTAATTTCGCTTGGTTCCTTTTTATTATGTAAATTAATGTGTGAATTATGTAATTTTGGATATCATTTGAGTCTACTAGAAAGCTAATTGATATTTGTCCCTTTTTAGTTAGGTTTCGAAACTGTATGCAGTAAAGTTAAGTCTGTTAGAATTTACTAGAACATTTCTGTTATCGATCAGAATTTTGTTATTAAGTAGTGTAAATGTTTATTTAATAGCTCATAGGATCTCGAAAAGCTGAATAGGTTAGAGTTCAGTTTTTAAAGCTTTTGTAGATGTTTATCAGGATATTTTTAGATGATCAAGAGAAATGACCTCCTTTTCACAGGAATGATTACCATATGTGTTTGTATTTATGCAAAGAGGAACGCATTTTATTATCTATTTATTAAGATATTCTAAACTTAAATGATAGGAAACAATGAGATGATAAGTTAAGCAATGAGTTAATGGCGTTTATTTTTCAATTGAGATAAGTTATGAACTGATTTACAAAGATTACTATAGGCATCATATCTATATGTTCTGGTGGTCTTTTGCGGATGTTTCTCTCCTTCCTTGATGTGTTATATGCTTCTAGTAGTAGTGATGAGGGTGCATTTGTATTTTCTTGTCTTGTTATTAGACAAAGTTAGAGGAATATTGATCTGTTGTTCTTTTACGTATTTGGTTTACTTATCAGTTCAAGTGGATTGATTTGCAGTGTATTGGCGACGCTTCTAAAGAACAAACTCATACCTGATCCTTTCTATGGGTTGAATAATGAGTCGATTATAGATATTGCTGATTCAGGGAGAGAGTACTATACTTTCTGGTTTTTCACAACTTTTCATTGTAAGCCGGTATGCATCTTACTAGTCAAAGTTCATTTATTGGGTATTATATATTAAATTTGGTCATGTGCCGTTTACTTTCTGATATGCTTGTTTTTTTTTTTTCAAAAATATATATGCTACGGGTGTTGAAAGCACTCCAATGTTATTTTCTCTGTTCCGCAAAAAAGATTAATAATCTTACTTCTGCCTTCTCATTGTTTGAAATCCCAAGGTTCCAGTTTGTTAAGTTGTTAAAATTACGGAAGCTTGCACTAATGAAAAGCTAATCAATTTACACTAAATTTAAAGAAGATAAAAAATCTGTTAATACAGGAACCAATAAATGCATCTGGCATTAACGAATATGCATTCTTTATTGTTTCTCTCACTGACAAAATAGAGCATCCTAACATACCAGTTTCCTCCACATAGGAGTGCTTGCACAGTTACAGATAATGTTTGCCTATACATTTAGTTTTATTCTGTAAATGGTTGATGAGAATCATTTTTCTAATTGCTGCTGATGTGATTTAGTTTGTATACTGTACAATATAATCTTTTTTTTGGGCATCTTAGGTAACCTTTTCATGTGAAATTTGTGATTACGATGTATTAAAATGACTTTATATGTATTAAAGAAACAATTTTATGTTCACACTTGACAAACTTATATACATTAAAATTTGTGTGCATGGTGCAAGGCTAGCAGAAAGAATGTGATGTTAGAAGTCTGTGAAATATTACCTCACAACCACAATGGATATGCTTTTTTCTCAGATGAGTAGTCAGCATGTAGATCTCAATTTCCGGGCTATAAACTATTCTGCTGAAGTGTATATGAATGGGCACAGAAGGGTCTTGCCAAAGGGAATGTTCCGAAGACATACACTAGATGTTACTGATATTCTGCATGCTGATGGTCAGAATTTACTTGCTGTTATTGTTTATCCTCCTGATCATCCCGGAAAAATTCCTCCAGAGGGGGGCCAAGGTGGCGATCACGAGGTATACAGTTGTTCCATGTAAATGGATCCTTCATCCTCTCCACAGAACAATAATCTGCTCCTCTGTAGAAAAGTCAGTTTTAAATTTCTTGAGTTAACATAAATCTTTGATGCAGCTTGGGATTTTTTTATGATTTCGTATGGGAATTTAATAAGAAACAAGTAAGTGTGTAAAAAGGGGAAGTTCCGTGTTCCACTTCCCTTAGGATCATTACCCATCTAGAGTGGAAGTATTGATTGATTTCAAAAAGTTTCAAAAATGGAGGATAGTGGCGTACATGTACAGAAAACAAGCAGTCTAGAACTTTCATACAACCATTTTAATTTTTAGTTACGTTACAAATTAAACATAAACAAGGTGAACATATTAGAGGGTGGGTGGACTCTTTATTTTGTTTAGAAGCTCTTTCCTTTTCATGTTTCCATACTTGAATCAAACTGTCTATGCAATTTGTAATCGGGCTGGCTTGGAGGGTTGATACATATCATGTTTTCTTCTTGTAGATTGGAAAAGATGTTGCCACACAATATGTTGAGGGCTGGGACTGGATGGCTCCTATAAGGTGACAGAGGAGTTGCATCTGTGACGAACTGCAATCTATACTCTTCATTGCATGTTGACTAGTTTTATGTTTTTTTTTTCAGTTTTTACCTTTTCTTTTAAGAATCCTCAAGCAATATAGTTTATTGTGTTTAGCATGATCATTTTGATAACCCTAAACGCTGGACGCCGATAACTTAACTTTACACTTCAACATATATGATTTAATATTAAAAAATGTGAAACAGAAATATATATCTTCTGTAGTTGTCTACTTGTCTAGTTAACATACTTCCAAACTTATTATCAATGACATATATAGCCATTCTTGTATATCATTTGTAATCCCCCCCATTGCAGAATGTCTTGGTTTTACACTTAAAACTATCTAGAAAACCAAATAGTGAAGTATAGTTTGCAGAGTTTTTAAACACAAAATGTACACATAATCTTAAACATCCATGTGTGACCAGGTAATCCAGATTTAACTTTGATGATATTCCCTTGTATTCACATGTGAGTTCCAACCTCTCTAGAGTCCTTAGAGTAGAATAATGTCTTTCTATACTGGAGCAGTCACTTGAGACTCTGCAGGGATAATCGCTTTGGTTCAATATGTTTAGGAGACAAGGAGTATGTAACGAAGGCTCTGATATGCATATTGAAATCAACTTTTCCTCGAGATTTAATTACTAGTTTCTTCATAATTTCATTAATACTGCATGTTCCTAATGTGTGTCAAATCACCAGACAAAAGTTTGCTCATAGTAAATTTCATGTTACTGTATCATTGAGAAATAAATATAGTACATGGCTATTATACTTTTTTTTATTTCTAGGGACTCCTTGATCTCAACTGAAGTATCAAATATGTATACTGAATTACTGATGAATCATCATTTAAAGAATCAGTAAGATTATATCTATAGTTTCGCTTGTTTTGTAAGTCTGTTATCTTAACACTAGACAGAATCTCTATGTTGATGTGCACTGGGTTTGCAGCCTAGAGCTTTTATGAGTGAGGGGTTTATCACATTACAGTTCATTATTTCAGGGATAGGAACACTGGCATCTGGGATGAGGTTTCTTTTTCTGTAACTGGGGTGAGTTTGATTTGATATCACTACCATATATGCACTGTTTACTCCATTCTCACTAATAATTTACCACAAGGTCATTAGTGCTTCGAAAACTGCAGATTAAGTATATTGTAATTTTAATATATCATGTATGCTTTTAGGCTTCTTTTTGAGCTTTAATTCATGAACTTTAGTCTCTGATGTTGATTTTGTTTATTTCATGTACTTTTGAAGATACAGTCTCTCTCTCTCTCTCTCTCTCTCTCTCTCTCTCTCTCCCTCCCTCCCTCCCCCATATGTACGTAGATACGGATATCTTGAACTGTGATTGGTTTTAAGTGCTACTGAATCTTATTGCAAAGTATATTGTTTCTTAGAGTCTTGCTCCCAGTTTTTGATAACTATAAGCATTTGCAGCCTGTAAAAATAGTGGATCCTCACTTGGTCTCATCATTATTTGACGGTTGTACAAGAGCTTATTTGCATGCAACCACTGAATTGGTAAACAAGAGTTCTTCGGCTGCTGAGTGTGACTTAATCATCCAAGTGACTACAGAACTTGAAGGAAACATTTGCTTGGTAGAGCATTTCCGGAAGGAACACCTGTCAATCCTTCCTGGAGCTCATGTGCAGTATACGTTTCCCAAGGTTAGAGGGTTTCGTAATATTGTCAGTAAAAACTGAAAATTGTTTTTCTTTGACATATATTTCTATGCATGAATGAGAAGATTCCTTTAAGAAGAAATAACTTATTAAAAATACTAGGCAGAGTGTTTGTCTTCTCAGATGTATCTCATACGATGGTTCTACTTTTGAAGTCAAAATACATCTAGCTTATAAGGCAAATGTGAGTGCACTATAAAAATGTAGTGAATAATGCTGTACAAATAGTACTTCTTCTGCCTGTATCTTAATTCAGAAACTTTTGACTTAGTGCTGAACTCTCCAAGGACGAATTTTCTTACTCTAGCTACTAACGTGGGTAATACATAACTATAATTATGTATTTTATAAGATCCTGGTAAGACCTTCTTCTAATACCTTAAGGTTTTAGATGAGCTGGTTATTTAGAATGGTATCAGAGCTCAAGCTGGCGGAGGACTTAGGCTTTCCCAATTTTATTGTCCTTTTTTCCATTTTTGCTTGTCCCAAAAATGTTGTCCATATTTAATAATTTTGGTAAATTGATAAACTTTTTTCCCTTGTACTCCTTAACTTTTAAATTAATGATACAAAAAGTTTAAATTGATTAAGGGCACTCTCGGCAATTAAATAATATATTGGGTGTATCAATTTATTTAATTTGATTGAATAAAAGATGGGTTTCGATTACTGGAAAAGAAAACTGGGAGGGAGGGAGTATTATTTATTTTACAAGATATGCTTAATTTTATATGATAATTAATACTTCATGAGTCCTGTAATGTGTAATTTACAATATGTAAAGATATGCTTATATACGTCCAAACAGAAGTTGGAAACTGTCATCTAGTATTTTATATGATAATTTCATACGAGTTACAATATATAAAGATTTGCCTATGGCAAATACTTTGATCATGATGTATGATTACTACTTACTGAAATAGTTTCTCATATGGACCCCTTTAAGTTGCCAACAAATACACCAATATGTGCTACTATTTTTAACGACTTGCTTTGTATTTAGAATCATGGGCATGGGTTTCAGAATAGACTTATACTGAGCAAGTGAGCAGTAAAAGTATGTTTGTACAGGAATGTTATTTTTCTGTTCCCTCCCAAGTCCTACTCCTCTTTTTGTTATTTTACCATTGAGTTTTTTTTTTAGTCTGTGCGCTCATGCTGGAATCCAGTTCAGGCTTGTTCTCAGTGTTGAGGAGTAGGACATTAAAATGGAAAGATGTATCTGTAATAAAGACGTGACAATTGACAGAATTTTATATAGTAGTAACTACATTTTGTGAATTAGAGTGGCTTGCTGGGGAAGTTGGAATTTATTTGAAATTCTGAATTTGGTACAAGTGATAAATTTGGATGACCATAGAATTTGGATTTGGGTTTGATTCAATTTTAAGGCATTCAAATATCAGTATAAATCTGAGAATTCGAAATGACAATTCAAGTCATGTCATTTGGAATGAATTTCATGTTCCCAAACACAGTCTAAAGATACTTCATATATGTTTCAATATTCAATTTCTGTTGATATGGAATAAATTTACTTTTGTCCAGCACTCTTTTTAGAATGTTGATGGTTTTTGTTCAGGCTTTCTTTTACAAGCCCAATCTCTGGTGGCCAAATGGTATGGGAAAGCAATCCTTGTACAATGTTGAAATTTCTGTTGAGGTAAAGGGTTTCGGGGAATCTGATTCGTGGACCCATCCATTTGGATTTCGCAAAATTCAGAGTGACATTGATAGTGCGACTGGAGGAAGGTACATTTTACTCATAAATTGATTATGTGTGGTTTAGCGCCATATAAATGTAAGTCGTACAAGTTACACTTTTTTTGTTTGTATGTTGCAGGTTGTTTAAGGTGAATGAGCAGCCAATTTTTATCCGGGGAGGCAATTGGATTTTGTCTGATGGACTATTACGACTATCAGATAAACGTTATAATGCAGATATCAAATTTCATGCAGATATGAATTTCAACATGATACGGTGTTGGGGTGGGGGGATAGCTGAGAGACCTGAGTTTTACCATTACTGTGATATTTATGGGTTGCTGGTAAGATCCCTATGTTCCTAGAAGCCCATGTGCTGCGTGGGAGCATGTGTATTTGTTGTGTGTTTATAGTTTACTCTCACTCTATGCTAGCAGATATGGTACATATGTTTGGCCCAAAGTTTAAGAGTGAATATGTTGACGTGTTCTATATATGTCATGACACTTATATAATTTAAGATTCTTTTTGCTAACATGACTCCTAAAGCTTTTCACCAGCCTTGGAGGATTTTGGGCGAGGATGTATTTTTTACTTATCTCACCCTTTCAAAGATTGATATATAAAGAGAAACATAAAAAACTTGACACACATCCGTAGTTTCATTTTCAGGAGTTGTGCCTCCATTGTCCATTATTTTTTACTGTTTGTGTTTGTACCATACTTTGTTTGTATATATTTTACAAATGATTTCCTCATCTTTTCTTTTCTTTTCTAGTGCTGCTTTTAAAAACAATTGGTGTTGAAGATTACATTTCGACAGTGATTACATCTTAATGGTTGTTAGAACTTGGTAATAGGAAAAATGTTCTTGTAACTGATGCATTCAGGTTAATTCTGTTACAAATGTATTGAGGCATCAGTCGATGTACATTTCATAGAGGCTGATGCATGCTTTGAACATTTCATGCATACAATACAATTTTGGTCGGTAAAGTGTGCATATCTTAATATTTGACTCTTAGTTATTTATCCATGCATATTGGATTGGTATGCATCCTTGATAAACACCCTAGTCAATATAAGAAATAGTAAATAAATATAAAAATTATTTCGTAAATTTTATTTAGGTAAGAAGTACTTAACTTATATTAAATTGGTGTTCTCTATTATGCTCTCTTGTCTTACTCTACGACTCTTTTATTATCATGATTTATCTTCAAATTAAAGATTTTTTTAGCTAGTATCTAATTAGGCGAATACGATCAAACCTGATCTACTTGTAGGTTTGGCAAGAGTTTTGGATAACCGGAGATGTTGATGGACGAGGTGACCCTATTTCAAACCCTGATGGTCCTTTAGATCATGACCTATTCCTCTTCTGTGCAAGAGACACTGTTAGGCTTCTCAGGAATCATCCTAGTCTTGCATTGTGGGTAGGAGGAAATGAACAAGTTCCACCAGATGATATCAACACAGCTTTACAAAACGATCTGAAACTCTATCCACATTTTCAGAAATTCGATGAAATTGAAAACGCAACAGAAGAACTTTCCCCAGTTTTACCGGATCCTAGTCAATACCTTGATGGTACACGCATCTATATACAAGGGTCTATGTGGGATGGCTTTGCAAACGGTAAGGGAGATTTCACGGATGGCCCGTATGAGATTCAGAACCCTGAAAGCTTTTTTAAGGACGAGTTTTACATGTATGGCTTCAACCCTGAGGTTGGTTCTGTTGGGATGCCAGTTGCAGCTACTATCAGGGCAACAATGCCTCGAGAGGGATGGCAAATTCCTTTATTCAATGAACTGTCAAATGGCTATATCGAAGAGGTTCCGAATCCTGTATGGGATTACCATAAATACACCCCTTATTCAAAACCAAACTTGGTTCATGATCAAATACTACATTATGGTACCACGAAAGATCTTGATGACTTTTGTCTCAAGGTACACCATAACGAACTTTTGCTATTAGTGTATATGCTCTCTTCCTTCTGTTCCCTGAATTGGCTTGAACTGAAATCTCATTTCAGGCGCAGCTAGTTAATTATATTCAGTACCGAGCTCTGTTGGAAGGCTGGACTTCTCGAATGTGGAGTAAATACACAGGTGTTCTAATTTGGAAAACACAAAATCCCTGGACAGGTCTAAGAGGCCAGTTTTATGATCATCTTCATGATCAAACAGCAGGATTTTATGGTTGTCGCTCTGCAGCTGAACCAATTCATGTCCAGCTGAATCTGGATACGTATTTTATAGAGGTAAAGTTAGCATTGGCCTACAATTTTGATAGGGAATTTGGGTTGATTTGTAATTACATTGTTTTGCCCTTCATTTTAGTGGGAATGGAGGAGTAGTACTTGATGCTGTCCAAATTTTCACATATATGGTGAATCAATAATATTTATCTATAAAGAATGAAGAATAATGTTATGGATAGTGTATGGGGTATGTACGAGTTCTCGAAAAAGTAACCCAACATCTTTTGATTATTTGCAGTATTTGATATATAAGTCATATTAGCATGTAACATTGATGGTCATTATTTCTGTTTTAGGTGTATACACTCAACAGCATTTTCATAGTTCTTTGAATTGAAATTTATTGCATTTCCATTCATTTTCCAAACAGGTGGTCAACACTACACCCAATATACTGTCAAATGTGGCAATAGAAGTATCTATTTGGGACTTGGATGGAGATTGTCCATACTACAAAGTAACTGAAGTGCTCTCTATTCCATGTAAAAGAACTATACCTGTTATTGAGATGGAGTACCCAAAGTCTAGGAATCCGAAGCCGGTCTACTTTCTGCTTCTGAAACTCTATAATGTTTCTGATAACAGCATATTATCGAGGAACTTTTATTGGTTGCACCTGCCTGGCGGTGATTATAAATTACTGGGACCATACAGGAAGAAGACGGTACCCCTCAAGATAACTTCACGGACAATGATAAATGGGTCTAGTTACGAAATACGAATGCATGTAGAAAACACCTCAAAGAAACCAGAAAACAGAAATCTGCTGTACAAGAATAATTTTGTTGACAGTAATGGTGACAAAGATTTGTGTATGTCCTCCGAAATTGTACAGAGTCACAAAGAGCAGCAAAATTTCCTTCAGAGGATGTCCCGGAGCACCGAGATAATCAATGGATCCGAGACTGGTGTTGCTTTCTTTCTCCATTTCTCTGTTCATGCTTCAAAGAAGGATCACAAAGAAGGGGAAGACACAAGAATTCTTCCAGTTCATTATTCTGACAACTATTTCTCCCTGGTTCCTGGTGAAGTAATGCCCATCACTCTCTCCTTTGAGGTCCCTTCAGGTGTCACCCCACAGGTTAAACTTCAGGGTTGGAATTACCATGCTACTCATACTGTTCAATAATAAAGTCAGGTAAACGAGTATGATGACTTTATTTAAAATTGCATATGACAAAAGTAGATTGATAAGAATCTAAAGCAGATCTTCAGTATTATGCTTTTCGAACTTTACTTTGCTGCTAATGTGCTCCAATGAAAATAGGTTAACCATAGAAATTAGACAAGGTACCAACTATAAAAAGATATATCGTCCGCTACATGTAACAGATTTTATACTATCTTCGGCTTCCCATTGACTTTTGGACTAAATACAACCATATTATCACTAGTTCTCCCTCCATTTTAGTAGTGAAAGAAGGCTCAAACAATTCATTTTATGTAAATCATAACAATTCATTTTTTCTGAAGTAGTTGCATTAGCATAAACAAACTGGGTCCCGGTCCCTGACAATCGTTTGTCAGGGGCCGGTTATTTAACAATCGGTTCCACAGCCGTTGGATCAAGGATCCAACGGCTGAGATTAAAAAAAAAAAAATTTACGTTCCTCGGAAATTTTCCGCGGACAGGAAAATTTTTTGTTAATCCAGGGGGGCCGTTGGATCATTGATCCAACGGTTTTTAAATGATCCAACGGTTTAAAAACCTATTGTTAGTTAACCGGTCCCTGACAATCGATTGTCAGGGACCAGCTGCCAAACTATATTATTGAATATAAAGGAACAATTATATAATTTGCATATGCTGTTAAGGAGTTATAAAAGGCTAACATGAAATGTGGATACAATTGTGTTCTAGCTGCAGCAGGATGTAATGCTGATGAGGGTCCGAGTTTTGTTTGAGTTTTTAAACGATGCCCATTGTGTCTAGCTTTCGGTTAAGAACCATGCAATTAAGCACTTGTCATCACACACTTAAGCACTAATAATTGTTTAGATCAAGCATGTGACTGCTATCACATGCAACTCTTTATCAGCCTACCCCTGATCGGAAAATCTAAGATTATCAGCCTGTCGGATCAAATTGAACTACCTCTAATACCATGTAGGATTAGAGAGAAGTAGCTTTTATGTACTAGGATGAGATGTTTGTACAACAACATTCAAACAATAACAAGGAAACTAATATAATGCTAGGTTTTGATTCAAATGAGAACCACTAGCTAAAAGAGAACCAGAAATCCATTAAAACCCGTTGGATTAGTATTCAATTAATGGTTAAGATTTTTTTTTTCTGGAGACAATTAATGTAAAATATTCACAAATCAATAAAAAAAGGTAACCATATAATTGCAAAATGTTTTGTAAATTAATATTATTTGTATGTTTCTTCTTCTACGTATCTCCACGTGTCTTCTTACACACAATATTACTCCTACTTGTTCAACACTTGAACTTTGAATGTTATGGAACTGAAACTAAAAGTTTATGTGAAGAACATGTACTGAAAGTATGTAAGTTCATATGCAGAACGTACTTATTTCTAGTAAATTATATAAGTTCCGCACATGAACTTTGAAAGTTCTACATTTAAACGTGTTTGTCTTACATGTGAATTCGGAAATCTAGAAAGTTCATATGTAGAACATGTAGTGCAAATATGTAAGTTCATACGTAGAACTTATTTATTTTTATTGAATTAAATAAGTTTCGCACATGGACTTTAAAAGTTCTACATTTGAACTCCCTATATTTTAAATTTGAACTTGGAAATTGATGATATTGAATCTTGATTATTGATTTTATTATGTGATTCTTGGAAGATATGAAATTGTGTAATATTTAAATTTTTGGGAAAAAATTGATAGAGATTCACTACAAATTTTGCTGATTTCTTTCCTTTTTTAATTTATAAATTTAATCTATATTATAAATATGGTAAGTGTATCTATCTTTATTGTATTTAAGAACCTGTTCTTAGGTTCTCAGTAGTGGTTCTCCATAAAACGTGATCTCTAATGCTAATACTAAACTATAATAAGTACATATAATTTGTAGTTTGATTTTTGGTTATGCAGAATTCGAATCCCATCAACAACATATAAATATTTAAAGGTGTATATTATAATTTTTAAAGGTACAAATAAAGATATAGAGTTCAGACTCATAAAGCACATATTCTTATATTTTATTTCAGTTAAAAATTAGACACACTCAAAATAAAACTTTAATTATATGAGAATTAATATTTAATATTTAATAGTGACAATCTATTATTAACATTAAATTGAGAAATTGCCCAAACTACACTACTTTTGTAGTCCAACTGCCCAAAATGCCTTTTTGCGGTAACGCTCGCCTTTTTTACCCGCGGGGTACGCATCCTGGCCACGCATGGCCAGGGATGCGCATTCCTGACATGCGTATCTCAGGTAACGCATTTCCAGGATGCGTAATGACGTCATGTGACGTCATTTTTTCATAACAGCTCCGGTCGTCTCTCTCCGTCAAAATCGCCATACCGATCGCCTCTCTCCGTTCTCCCCCCTCCGGCTACCTCCACCCCTCCTGTTGGTATCAAAACGAAGCCCAGACTTTGGTCTTCCTTGTCCCCCGTTCATTTGTTGCGTTTCGGCCCCGCAGGGGTGTGTGTGAGCTCATCGGAAAATGAAATCGGAAAAAGGGTTCGATTTGGGCCTTTCTAATCCGGCGAAACAAACAAAAAAACATGGGTATAGGTTTGTAGAGGAGAAGAAATCGATCGTTTTGGTGTATAATATGCTAGTCAAATATTGCTGGAAAGGGGTGAAATAATTGATCGAATTTTTTGCCATAAAACGCCACCGACGACGGTGGGGGGACGATGAACAGTGCCTTAGCATACGCATGTTGTACATGCGTATCATCACACACGCATGTTCAACATGCGTATCCGAGGTACTGTTCACATAGCTCAGATTTGTAATTACCAAAGTGTATGCATGTGAATGTGGCGTATAGTTTGACCCTATACGCATGCCACAAATGCGTGGCCCGTGGGTAAAAATGGCGGAGCTTATCGCGCGTAGGTATTTTGGGCAGCTGGAATAAAATGGTGGGTATTTTGGTTTTTCACCCCATTAAATTTGACTTGATTATAATTTGTTATTTACATTAAAATTTTAATAAAATTACACACCCTCCTTTCCTCTTTAGTAGCCCATTTTGAAATTTTCACGTATATTGAAAAATTCAAAAAACATTGTAATTCTCTCTCAATTTTGCCCTAATTATTACATTTTTCGATATGTATGTAGGAAAAGTCAACATTGGAACTAATAAAAGAAGGGTTAATATTAGTAAAAATTTGTGAAGAAAGTTATATAGAATGAAGAAAGATGGACAAATAATTTGGGACAATTTTTCTTTTTCCAAAATGGATTATTAAAAAGGGATGGGAGGGAGTATATAATTATTAAACTATAGTCAACAAACATAATTTGTAGCTTGGTTTTTGGTTATCGCTAATAATAGCGTTAGATCTTCCAAATGGATGAGAACCGCTAGCTTTAATTCTAAAAAATATTTTAATATTTGAAATACAATCAAAGATCTCGAGTACGACTTCTGTCAAAAACATATTACAATAAAATTAAAAATTCATAGTATAATTTTCAAAGATACAAACAAAGATATAAGTTTCAAATCTTATAAATCACAGATAATTCTATGAAATTTTACTTTAATTAGAAATTAAACACTCAAAGAAATGATTTTTTTTTTTTTGATGAAAGGTGATAATTCAATACATAAAAGCCATACGGCATCTACAAGAGTGATCGAATCGATCAAACATAGAATAGGATGACATGCTCGTCTTCATAATCAAAATGAGACAAATAAGCAGATGTCTGAAAAAAAATGATATGTCTATAGATACTCGCTCTACGCTCCATATCTTCGCCAAAATCCGTTTGAACTACCGACCACAAATGAAGTTCCAACCAAGCTCTTATAGTTGAATCCGAACCAACTCTCACAAATGAAGGAGAGAAATCCACACCTCTCACCAAGGAGAGAAATCAAACTGAACTTACAAAAATTGAAATTACACAAAAAATCAAACTAAAACAAGTCTTAGATCTAGAAAACGGAACCTTAAAAAACTAGACCCCTCTTGAGACCGAAGATCCACCAAGGATTTGGGAAGAAACCGAGGATCTACCATAAATCGGAGAAGAAAAATCCGGAAACTCCGAAGATTCAGATCTAAGCACAAGGATAACTAATTATTGAAGAAAACAAGAACAAAAAGCAAGGAAATCGGGCCTCCGGTCGGTGGAGGAGCCACCGCCGGAGGAAAAAGGAGACAGCAGCTGTTGTTTTAAGGAGAGAGAAGAGAGAGAGTTTGCAGAGAGAAGGAGGCTTATTTGTTCCCTACGTTTTATGCAATCTTTTCACTCAAAGAAATGATAATAATTGTTTTGATTACAGTTATTTAATAAAATTACAGTCTATTGTTCACATTAAAATTTGACTTTAGTATTATTTATTACTTGCACTAAAATTTCATTAACTTATCTACAGTGAGTTGAAATGTAAATATTTATCTATAATTTATTGAAATGTAAATATAATATTATAAAATATTAACAAATACTCATGCATCGCTTGTAAGCTAGTAATAATAATGAGAAAACTATCCAAATAAATATTTACTTCTCAATACTAATCTGACACACTACTATGCTAAGTAAATCAAACAAATTCTTTTATTCCACTGCCACTATAGTAAACTTCATAACAACTTTTTTATGAAACCAAACTTCTTAATAACTTAAAAGTAACTTTATTTGAATTCTTTTGAATAAGAAAATTAATAAACAAATAAATAGAAACTAATGCTATAATTTTTCGGTAGTCTGGTGGTTCACTAATCTCCTTCGAAAGAGTAGAAACTTTTAGTTTGGATCAAGCCAACTCTTTCTGCTCCGTTAAAATCTCAATTTCGACTATAATGCATTATGTGTTTAATTTTACTATTACTTTGAAAAACTTGTTGATGGCAGTGAACTCAAATTTACATATTTGGTTTCATAAAATTCAGACCATCTTGAAGTTATTTTGAGTCATGGTTATCCACCTTTCCACACTAGTCCTACATTCTTGTATTCTTTTAGTAAATTTTTCTTCTAATGGAATTTTATGAATACCAAGGGCTTCTAACTTGAAGTGTTCATGAATCATTGCCCAATTATGTATTTATTTAATTTTTTTAGCTCAAGTGATCATATACATAAGTATTAGGTATTAGCTTTTGAATTTTAATATATGTTAATATGCAAAATTGATGTCCTCTTGAAAATTCATGTATGACTTCCTAATATGTCTTTGTACCCTCATCATCTAGTATGATGATAAATATTTGTAATGTTTTGCAGTTTTAGCATGATGAGAAATATTTGTAATGTTGTTCTTTACTTCTAAGTTCTATCCTATTTATTAAATTCTAGTTAAGTAACTGACCAATATTGGATGAGTTATATATATATTAAATATATATATATATATATATATATATATATATATATATATATATATATATATATATATATATATATATATATATTTGATTAGTAAATAAAGTAAAAGTACATATTAAGTCTTATCGGGGAAGTAGCTCAATTGGTAGAGCAAAAATACATTTATTCTCCTCTTTAAATGTCAGTTTCGTGCAGAAACATGGTTCGAGGTTCGATTCCTCGCTTCTCCATATTTTCCCAATTTTTCATTAGATCCTATAATAAACTTCTTTTTTGATGCCAAAGAGTTAGATCAATGTATGGGATTAGTGTGCTCATTTCTCGCAAATGAAAAGGAAGCGGAGTCACAGAGCTTAGAAATAAATTACAAGTTCCAATATTTTCTAGGTTAAAACTAGTAGAGAAAATCTTGTGTTGGTGTGTCCCGATTCCTGATTTAGGTTGACCTTCATTGATTTTTGCTGATTTAAATTCTGACCTTAATCAAACTTTTTTATTTTTTTCTGCCAAGCAGTCAAGGAGATGAAATGAGCTTTATCGTGGGGCGAAGAGCATAGGCTGTTTCTGTGCTCAGTTTTCTTTGTATATGAGGCCAGACTGTTGTCTTAGAAACTTTGTTGTAAATATGGCACCCAAGGTTTAATAGTTCTGTTTTCCATACATCTGGGATAAGGTTATGTATACTCTGTGGCTGTAACCTAACGTTTGATACTTCCGTTTTTCATCCATGTATGATAAAGCTATGTAAACATCCCAGATAAAGCGTGTAGTATATAACAATAACATTTTGCATCTTTGGGCAAACTGTGATTGATAATATTGCATTCTCATATCTTTGTGAAAGTTAACCTCTTTTTTACGGAGTCCAATATTATATTTCAATTTTTACATTAATTGTACTGTAGGTAAGCAGGAAAAAAGAATGCGAATATTTTATGTGTTGATTAAATAAAAATACTCTTCTAAATAGATGTACAACTTATTTTCTACCTATAATGTGATTTTGGACAAAAATTATATTTACGTAAGTATTTAAATTTCAACAAGTATTGAGTTATAGAGGATGCATAAAATTATAATTTTTTTTGGTGCTAAATATGTATATCTATATTAAAAAAATGATATGATTATTAGTTAAAACTTACGGAGAATAAATTTTAGTGAAAGGTGATTGCTCTTTGTGTACGAATTTTGACAAAAATCATCAAAATATCACAACAGTTTAGTGAATTTTGTACTACGCAGATATGCAAAATCTGTTACTTTTCATTTCTTATAGATGTGTTGCGTATATTTTTTTCAATGTAAAATGGCACTAAAAAGGGTGTTATGGTTGTAGTACATGCATTCAAAACATGTGTTACTAATGTAATGCATGTAACCAAATTTTATAATCAAAAAATGTTAGCAAACATCCTTTAAAGAAAAAGAATTAATAGGATACATATTTTGCTATCTTTGTATAGAAATAAATCCTCAAAGTTATCATTGTTTTTTGCTAACAAAAATAAGCTAAGTTTTTAAAATCAAACTGAAATATGGGCATTTGTATATAAACAATTAATTCGACTTATTTAAGAAAGGAATATTTACAAAAATATCCAATTTTTTAAAAATATTACCTAAAGTTACAGATAAAGTTGTAAATATTGCATTTGAGATTGCAAAAATTGCAATCCTATTTTTGAAAAAAGTTTATACACCATAGATATTTTGGAAAAAAATTCTTTAAAAAATAATCATGAAATGAATTAAACTAATTATAAGATTGAAAACGCATTGGTAATTACCACAAGGGAGTAAGAGCACCTCCAACGGGTTGGTTAAAAATTGTTGGTTAAAATAATATTTGTTGAACCTGCTGTAAGGTTTTGTATTCCAACGCTGTTGGCTATAATAGTTGGCTATAATTTAAAAATAGCATTTTATTATTATTTTAAGTTGTTATAAATAGAATGTATTCTTTTAATATGGTAATAGATGACGTGTAATTTTGCTACAGGTCTGCTACATGTCTTTATGGTTCGACAAATATAGCCAATATCACGGGGTTGGCTAAAATTATACACAAGGGGTTTGTACCGTTGGAGTGCAATTTTTTTTACACAATCTCTATAATTTTTATTTAAGGTAGTCCACCTAGACTTTTAGCTAAGGGGTTTTCCCTATTGGAGATGCTAGGGACCCAAAATCAGCTGTAGTACACTTTGACTTTTGCTACATAAAACAAACAAACATGTAACGTAAAGTAATTAGTATCAATGATTATTATTGAATATTGATTAATTGTCTAAATGGTAAAATAGCCGTTTCAGAATTGTTTAGTTGTAGTGGTCTCTTGCATCTATACATATACATTCTGTTTATATCTATACATTCGACCGTTGGAACATAAGTAGGAGTATCCGTTACACCTAAAGCAAGTTCATCATCATGTTCCCACATTAACAACCCCCATTGCCCTTCACTTCTTCACTTTGCAACTACATACATATATCTATATAGAGAGAGAGAGAGATAAACAGAGATTAGTGATTAATTGAAAATGGTTGCAAGAAGCCCACCAAAGCTCAAAAGAATGGTGGCTCCTCTCAATCCCACCCTTCTTAGAGAAACTGTTGACAAGGTAATCCCCATACACAGCTCTCTCTCTCTCTCTCTCTCTCTCTCTCTTTCTCTCTCTCTCTCTCTCTCTCTCCCCCTCTCCCCCTCTCTCTCCCTGTCTCTCTCTGTTACTCACCATTTATTTGACTTGTAGGCATGGTTCTAAAAATCCCCGATTTAGCCGATTAATCCCCGATTAATCTTCTGTAAGCTAGGCAACCGATTCGATTTTTGAAATCCGATTAATCCTGTGAATTTATTTAAAATGATTTGTTTATTTGTAAATTAGACTAATATATTAAATATTATTATAATATCCGATTAATACTCCGATTAATCCTTCCGATTAATCCCCGATTACCCGATTAATCTTAAATCGGTAGCTCAACCGATTTATACCGATTACCGATTTTTACAACCATGCTTGTAGGTGGATAAATGTGTGGCTAGATTACAAGAGCTTCAATACACAGTTACTGGAGGGAGAAAAGTCATATCAGGTGTGAGTTTGAGTCCACGCAGTACTAGAGTTTATTTAAAAACTAGTCTCAGATGCAAACAAGAATCTGCAAGGTAATAATTTTGCCCCCTTCAATTTTTGCTAGTTTTTATGATATAGATTCAATCTTTTTCATGATTTTGATTAGTTTGTAGTGTTTTCTCACCTGGGCTTTCTTCAATTTCTTGTTTAAATTGAAGGATCAGGAATGCTACTCCTAGGAAATCTCCACCTGGGACTTTGCCTACAAACAGAGGTCATTTTTTAATCCCTAAAGAACAATGTAATTTTTACATGTACAATCTATATGTATATTTGTACTATAAAAGTCTTCATACTGTGTGTTTGTGGGTGTGAGCTTATCTTTGAATGTGTGTATTTTAAATGAATTGGTATATGGGGTTGATTGAGTTTGTGTGAAAATTCAGGCGAATGGCGAAGAATGTCATTGCCAGCAATGCTACTAGGAGAAACAGTGGGTGAAATACTGCAAGCAAGTCAATTTGCTAAAGAAATTGTGGCAACAATTGCACCAACAAACACATTAGATGCTATTGATGACCCCAAAACTCCGCTAAATGTAAGGCGAAAACAAAGGCCAAGCCCCGAAAACTCTGAACTTCGGGTACGAAGAAAGAGGGAGAAACAAACCGCCCTGCAATCCATTCAATTAGAAGCTGATCCCCCACGACTACAACGGGCTAAGTCCAGGATCAATTTCAAGATATCTCCACCTAAGAAAAGGGAGAACCACAAAGAAAATTGTCGGTTTTCTGCCAACAGAGTGTCCCCTAGGCATAAACCATGGGCTAAGAAAGCAGTACTGTTTCCCAACCCACTGTTCCATACATCACCAACAAAAGATCAGCAGAAATTTTACAAAACAAACTCTCCAGTGATTGCCAGAAACCGACCAATTACTCCCCATAAGTTCTTGATCAAATCTCCTACTTCAGCTTCAAAGTTTCAAGTGAAGATCAAGAGTCCACCACTTAGTTTATCCCCAACACGACCATCAAGTTTGACCAGGAAATCACCTAAAATATCGACTGCAACAAAGCTGCGTAGATCATTTTCTCCATCAAGGTTGGCAAACAAATTGGCTTCGCCATTAAAAAGTAGAAAATCTGTAACCAATATCGAAGGGGTACGTAGATCATTTTCGCCATCAAGATTAGCAAACAAATTGGTTTCTCCATTGAGAAGTAGAAAATCTGTAAACAATGTTGAAGGGGCCAAGATGATGATGAGTGGACTCAAACAAAGACCAAGTTCTTCCATACCAATGCAGTTCTCCTCTCGGAGAATTTGAAACATACTAAAGAAGATTATTTATTCATTGTTTATAGTCAACTTTTAATTTATGGGGAAATTGTTTCCTTGACAAGTTTGATTTTCCATTGTGAGTTATGTCTCATACTCTCATATAAGATTCATTTTATTATGAATTTCAATGAATTGAAGTGATCTTTTTTTTTTAAAGTTCATCTTAGTTGTTCGTTCTGAAATTGGTATGTATACATATTTGTATATTTGAAGTTTGTCTTTTACTACTTGGAAAAAGATGCATGTTACTAAAATTATGAAATAAAATCCTTCTGGGCCTTGTGGCCAAGGATTAGTGCGTTGTTGAGTTATGCGTCTTTCTCTGGCATATGGATATACACAACCTAGTACTGTATGGCATTCCTTACGTGGTCGAACATGCACCTAATGTATGGGTAGGAGGAATACAATATCACCATGTGATTAGGTATCAAAATTCATTGTAGCTTCTATTAATGTCTTTTTCCTATTCTTCTTGCAGACAGAAAGAGTACTAATGAAGTGTTACTCATCCTCTTAATAAAACACTCATGGAAATTTTTTCTGAATCCCTCAATGCTATCTCAGTGTTATGGCTTCTAACTGGCATTACCCTTCTTCTCTTGTTCTTCCTCCTTCCTTGGTTTCGTCTTCGAAAAGTGCTGAGGACTAATACTTTGGAAAACCTACCCCCAGGTCCATCAAGGCTTCCCATCATAGGCAACCTTCACCAACTTGGGAAATTGCCACACGTTTCACTGTACAAGCTGTCCCAGAAGTATGGCCCTGTTATGCACCTAAAACTTGGCCAAGTCCCTCTTCTGGTCATCTCGTCCCCGAAGATGGCAAAGGAGGTGCTCAAAATTCATGATTCAAAGTGTTGCAGTAGGCCTGATTCTTGTGGTGCGAGGAAATTATCATACAATCGTAAGGACATTACTTTTTCTCCTTATGGTGATTACTGGCGAGAGATGCGTAAGCTTTGTGTTATAGAACTTTTTACTACCAAGAGGGTTCGTTCATTTCAACAGGTTAGAAACCAAGAGATTGCTAAATTGGTGAACAACATCTCAAAAGAAGCTTTGGATTCTAACAATAAATCCATTCACCTTGATAAGAAAATATTGACATTTGCTAAAAACATCATATGTGAGGTTGCTTTTGGCACTAACGTTGGACGTGAGAAGTTCAAAGAAAACGAAATTCAGAAGACTTTACAGGATGCCATGATCGTGATCAGTGGTTTTTGTGCAACCGATTTCTTTCCATATTATGGATGGATAGTTGATATATTGACCGGATTTCGCCACAAGATGGAAAAGAGCTTTAATGTACTCGATAAATTTTCTGAGAGTGTTATCCAAGAACATCTTGAACCTTCTAGGTCCAGGTTGGATCATGAAGACATAACTGATATATTGATTGCTTTGTCCAATGATGAAACTGCCCCTATCAGTCTCTCTAAAGATCACATTAAAGCTGTCTTCATGGTAAAACTCTATTTTCTTTCTCAAAATAATACTTGTGTCTGTTAAGTTTCACCGTAAACACTTGTAGCCCACAAGATTCACATTATAAAATAATTGTTATCCAAGGTTTTGTAATTGTTTGATAAAATAATACTCCTATCATTTAATTATTTGTAGTGTGCATCAGGTGTTCTGTTTATCATTAACCGAAAAATGACGGGTGGATTAATTAATATCCTGAACAAAATTAATGTGTTCTCCTGTTTACAGGATCTATTTCTGGCTTCAATTGATACTAGCTATGGGACAACTGTATGGGCTATGAGCGAGCTTGCCAAGAACCCGCGGGTGATGAGAAAGGTGCAAGCTGAAATCAGAAATGTCGTGGGAAATAAAGCACAAGTAGATGAGAGTGAGATAGAGAAACTCAAGTACTTCAAGATGGTGGTGAAGGAGACCCTCAGGTTGCACCCTCCGGTGCCACTACTATTACCCCGAGAATCAATGCAATACTGTAAGATTGGGGGCTACAACGTATACCCTAAAACCAGGATCTTTATTAATGCATGGGCTGTTGGCAGAGACATTGATAGATGGTCAAAGCCGGATGAATTTTATCCAGAGAGATTTGAGGACTGTGAGATAGATTTTAAGGGCCAGCATTACGAGTTCATTCCATTTGGTGCTGGTCGAAGAATGTGTCCTGCAGTGACAATGGGCTTGGCATCGGTAGAATCTATGCTTGCAAATCTGCTGCATTGTTTTGACTGGCAATTGCCTAGCGGGATGAAACCTGATGACATAAACATGGAAGAAGAGTTTCGCCTGACTGTCAACAAGAAGTTTCCACTTGATCTGGTGCCTATCAAACATAAATTTCAAACTGAGTGATCCCTTAACTTTAAACTAGCTAGGGCACACCTTGCTTGGTAATAAGAGTTCGGGGGTTGAGTAATCTAATGAAGGCAATTACCATCAAATGAAGTTGCTTTTATTTTATTTACCGCTGTTAAATAAATTCACTCTATGTAGCTATCCTTGTCTGTAGCTTCATGTAGCATATACAGATTGAGTATGTAGGGTCTCAGTATTAGTGGTCCATTGTGACACATTAATGTAAGGGCATTATAGACATTGCCTGAGTAGTGGTGATAGTAGGCTCCTCCAGCTAGAGGATAAAAGGACAGGTTGTTATTCTGAAACATTTCAGATTTGGCTGCATATCTTTTTGTGCAAGTTTATATTATAAGCCTTGTTCTTTCTTCTCTCTGAGTTTATTGCATTCTGCTTTATATCATTTTGTTATCATAATCGTATTGAGATAATTAATCCGACTGAAGAATGCCAGCTCAGTGATGTGACACACGTGACAGCCTAGCTATTTTGTCTGTTAGCATAACTAACTTCTAGTTCTTATTATCTTAAAAATATTCAGTTTGTTAGAGTAAGAGATAGTAAGTTCTAGAAACAGAGAGTTCAGATTTGAGAAATGAAGAACATTTTCATAGCTCTTGTAATCTGTTTTGCATTCATTAATGGAGTTTCATATCGTCTTCTTCATCACCTGAGTTCTATCATCATTATCGATCCTTACCAAATTACATGGTATCAGAGCATGCAAATCAACTCGTCTTCATCTGCAAATCAACTCATCCTCATCTGCAAATCGTAATCAACTCTTCGACATTTTTACACGAGCTATAATCAATCTCAGGTGTTCATACTGATCTTTAATGGAGTTTGCTTATTGATGTGTTTCTTGTTCTTGTCGATAATTGTGATTTGTTCCTGTTCAGTTCTAAATCTGTTTCTAAACCTAGATTTTCATCTTGATTCGCAAATCTAATCTCGATCTGTAATATCTAAATCTAAATCTTCAATTAGTTATCATTTCTATGGCTAATCGAAACAATACTCAGACTGATCCTTCGAGTATATACTACATTCATCCGTCAGATGCTAGTACTAATCAGTTAGTTTCTGTTAAATTCAATGGAAATGGATACAACAATTGGAAGCGTAGCATGATGCTCATGTTATCAACTAAGAACAAATTGAGTTTTGTTAATGGAACTGTTGTCAAACCTGCAACTACATCAGCAGAGTATAAGGCATGGGAAAGATGTAATGATCTAGTAATTTCGTGAATTTTGTTCAATCTTGATGAGACAATAGCTCGAAGTGTCTTGTTCTTGAAATCTGCAAGGGATATATGGAAAGATTTAGAGGATATATTTGGATTTGCATCTATAACTCAGATTTACTCACTTGAACAAAAGTTATCTGAGTTAACTCAAGGTCAACAAAGTGTTTCTGAAATTTACACTAAAATCAAGACTCTGTGGGATAGTATTGATGATGCTCAGCCTCTGCCAGTATGTGTTTGTGCAACCTCCACTTGTACCTGTGCCTTGACTGATAAACTACACAAGATACAGGAGACTCAAAGAGTGTTACAATTTCTGATGAAACTTAATGATCAATTTTCAGCTGTAAGAGCTAATATACTCATGATGAATCCTTTGCCAAGTGTTACTCAAGTATACAGGGTTGTGGCTCAAGAAGAGAACCACAAAGAAATCTCACAGAATGTTGCTACTGATAGTCTTGCATTTGTTACAGAAAGAAGGCCTTATCAATCTCAAGGATTCAGGCCACAAAGACCAGGAAATTTTACAGGAAATTTCAACAAAAAGCCATCACAAAAACCTCAGAATAATTACTATTGTACTCACTGCAACATGGCTGGTCATAGTCTTGAAAGATGTTTCAGAGTTCATGGATTTCCACCAAATTTCAAAGGCACCAGAGATAAGAAAGTAGCTGCAATGGTTGTGAATTCTCAGGAAGATCAGCTTGGTACTATTGATAAGAGTAATGCTATGCCTCAGATATCTGCAGATCAGTATCAACAACTTATGGATTTGTTGTCTAAACAAAATATATCTGATTCTGATAACAACAGTACATGCCATGCTTTGTTGGCAGATAATATCTGTTTAATGTCTTTCTCATCATCACAATGTTTATTGGATAGTGGTGCTACTTACCACATTTGCCCTAATCTACAAGATTTTGACAGTTTTGAATCAATTGCTGGTAGTAATAATACTATTACCATTCCTGATGGCAGAAAGATTAAGGTCATTCACATAGGGACAGTAAGATTAAGTGACAAGATTGTCTTAAAACAAGTGTTACATGTCCCTGATTTTCAGTACAAGCTTATTTCTGTTCGAAAATTATGTCATGATATGAA
The DNA here is from genome assembly GCA_037693485.1 of Kitagawia praeruptora. Taxonomy (NCBI): domain Eukaryota; kingdom Viridiplantae; phylum Streptophyta; class Magnoliopsida; order Apiales; family Apiaceae; genus Kitagawia; species Kitagawia praeruptora. The sequence goes on from CM075354.1 coordinate 46,058,630, forward strand.
TTCTAAGCTAATATTCACTGATAGTCATTGTATACTACAGGATCATTTGCAGAAAGATCCTCCACTGCTTCTTGGTGATCTGCAAAATGGACTGTATGCTATATCTCCAAAGTCTGTGAAGAATGCTAAAGTATTTCTTGCTGATGCTGCTGTTCAAGAGGCCAAACTCTGGCATTTAAGATTAGGACACCTACCATTTCATCAAATCAAGTATATACATCCAGCTTGTGATGTCAAAGAATGTGTGAAGACAAATCTCTGTCAAATTTGCCCTATTGCCAAGCAAACCAGAAATTCTTTTCCTATCAGTACTATCAAGACTTCTGCTGTACTAGAACTAATTCACATTGATCTCTGGGGTCCTTATAGAGTCAAGAATCATAATGGTTGTACTCAGTTTTTAACTATAGTTGATGACTATAGTAGGTTTACTTGGATTTATTTGGTTAAATACAAGTCTGATGTTGCTCAAGTACTGATGAATTTTGTTCAATATGCTGAAACTCAATTCAAAACCAAATTGTTGTGTGTTCGTTCTGATAATGCTTTAGAATTTAGTTCAAAAGAGTTGCAGTTGTTTTATCATCAGAAAGGTATTATCCACCAAACTAGCTGCAGTTATACCCCACAACAGAATGGGGTTGTTGAACGAAAACACAGGCATTTATTAGAAACTTCCAGGGCTTTATTTCACCAATCTAAATTACCTGAACACTTCTGGGGAGAATGTGTATTGTGTGCAGCCTATTTGATCAACAGGATGCCTTTGACAAGCCTTGGCAATGTCACTCCTTATCAAAATGTATATAAAGAACCTCCTTCTTTAGATAACCTTCGAATTTTTGGTTGTTTATGTTTCGTGTCAACAAGTAAAATTGACAGAGGGAAACTAGCACCTAGAGCTTCTCCTTCTGTTTTCATAGGCTATCCTACTACTCAGAAAGGTTATAAGGTTTTGGATCTCCTTTCTCACAAAATCTCAGTCTCTCGAGATGTTGTTTTTCATGAAAATCACTTTCCTTATCATATCCTGTCTGTTACAGATTCTCAGAAATATACTAATTCATTTTTCTTGCCACTTACTACTGTTCCTAAAGATACTCATATTGATGATGAGTTAATTGATCAGTCAACTCATAACATCACCTCGGATAATTCACAATCTCCACCGCATGATAATATCTCAAATTCTAGTCAGTCAAATTCCAACTCTAGTTCTTCAAGTTCTAGTTCTATTTCACTTCCCATACTACGACACTCTACTAGAAACAGACAACCTCCAAGTTACTTATCCTCTTATCATTGCAATCTTGGTCAGCTTGATAAGATGCAGTCTACACATTTGTGTAATTTAATTGCTTATGATGCATCTTTGACATTCCACAAAGCTTTTTCTTCTCAAATCACTGCAATTTCAGAACCTAAGAATTATAAAGAGGCATCTACTCAACCTATTTGGATTGAAGCAATGCAAAAAGAACTGAAAGCATTATCAGACAATAATACTTGGGAATTAGTAGATTTGCCTTCTGGAAAGAAAGCTATTGCTTCAAAATGGGTTTATAGAGTAAAGCTCAATGCAGATGGTTCATTAGAAAGATGCAAAGCTCGATTAGTAGCTAAAGGATATAATCAGAGATATGGCATCGACTATGAGGAAACTTTCTCCCTTGTTATAAAAATGAGTTCCTTATGGTGTTTAATAGCTCTAGCAGCAAGCAAAAATTGGCCACTTTATCAGCTTGATGTGAATAATGCTTTCTTGCATGGAACATTAGTTGAAGAGGTATATATGCAAGTGCCTGATGGAATGCCTAATCCTCACAATAAGGTTTGTCGACTTATCAAATCTATTTACGGTTTAAAACAGTCCTCTCGTGAATGGTTTGCTAAGCTTCTATCAGAACTCATAACTATGGGATATACTCAGTCCAAAAATGATTATAGCCTATTCATCAAGCGATAAGGTACTTATATCACTATTGTTGATGTCTATGTTGATGACATAGTAGTCACAGGGGATTTAGTTTCTGAAGTCCAATCTCTAAATTCTCATTTAAATGCAATGTTTGGAATTAAGGATCTGGGTATACTACACTATTTCTTAGGAATAGAGGTTGGCTATGTTCCAGATGGTATTATTCTCAGTCAACGAAAATTTGCTAAAGAAATTCTTGCTACATGTGACATTGATTTCTCTCAATCTGCTAAAACTCCATTGCCTTTGCATTATAAACTTAGTCATTCAGATGGAGAATTGTTGCCAAATGCTGAATTATATCGTTCATTAGTTGGGAAATTGAATTACTTAACAAACACCAGACCAGATCTTTCTTTTGCTGTGCAAACACTAAGTCAACTTCTTCAGAATCCCAGAACTTGTCATCTTGAAGCTCTTTATCACACCCTTCGATATGTATCTAATACATCCACTCACGGTCACTACACCAAATATGGGCTGTTGCAACACCAAAAAAGTGTAATATTAGGCCCCAAAAGTGTTACAATAGATGTTTATGCAACACTTTTGCTAAAACTCGGTGTTGCATTTGCCGGCGTGGCAATAGCCTTCTATAGCAACGCTTTTTGAACTTATTGCAACGCTTTTAAAAGTATTACAAAAAGAGTTTGGTGTAGTTTGTTGTAACACTTTTACATGTTTTAGCAACATTTTGAATGTGTTACAACAGATGAATGCAACACTTTTTTGCAACATTAACTGACTTAAAAATGTTACAAAGTGAGTTTATTGCAACATTTTTTAGTAACATTTTTATGCATTTTGCAATACTTTTGGGTTTTTTTGCAACAATTATCTGCAACATTTTGGTACCTTTTGCAATACTTTCTAGTTTTTTAGATTTTATTGGCAACACTTTTTTGTAACACTTTTTATTAGTCCATATTGCAGTGTCCTGTCTGAAATTTTAATATACCATGCACAAAAGCATATCAAACCATAAATGACATTTCAAATTCCCCAAATAAAAATTCGAACAAAACAGATGTCAATACAACACAAACATAGTACTACTTAGTCTAAAGTCGAAACACATGTCGACTTACATTACAATTCTACATGATCGAAATTTTTCACAACAACTTAATGAATCTTCATGATCTTCTTCAATGTTATAAACTCCGCACTTGGTTTCTGGCAATACAGCCTTGCTTCCCTGCACCAGATGCTACAAGTTCATCTTCTTAATCTATTTTTTAGTGTTCCAGCAAGTTTTTCTCCTATCTTTCTGGACAGCTTTCAGTAGATGGTATAAGAGAGAATTGCATCCCCATCCTTGAGACTAACAGCAGTAAACGGATGAGTAAGATCTGGAAACTCTGTACTGGGTTCGATATTTAAGTCATCATCTACCAAAATCAGGCCAACACCACCATTATCGATTATCCACATTGCCTTGTCAAATTCTTCTTTGTCCGAGTTAAAGCATAGAAGAATTTTCCCTTTAATCTTTCTTACATCTAATGAACCTGATATACAATTTCTGGAGGCAACACGAGTGTTTAGTAACAAAAATCTGAGTATACGTCCTTGCATGTGTATGTGGCTGTTGCCTTGGTGTTCCTAAGCATGAATATGAGGTTGAGAGAAGTGATTTACCTTGATGCACTGTCTTCAGATCCATTAATCTTGGCTAAGACACCATCTATTAGTGGATATCTTGGAGATTTGCTTAAACTAGAAAACTGAATGGCTCCACCCTGAAATATAAGATTCATGATGTGATTTTATTATTATAAAATTAATTATAATCTTCATCATCAGGTAAAATGTGATATTTACATACTTATAGCATGCATTATAAATAATATACTGTAAATCTTACAAAGGAGAATGATCTCACCTTGATAACTTGATTATTGCCCAGCACAACATTGGCAAAGAATTGCCTGTCAATGTTAGAAGCCCCCACAGTAGTTAGCCAAGGTGTAAAATTTACGACACTCGAACTTGTATCCACCCCATCATGTATTGCTGCTAGCATCGCTGATTCGGAGCAGTCCATAATGTAACAAGCTTTGTACACTGCAATCCTGGAAGTTGGCAAACCACCAATGGCTGTTCCAGCAGCTAAGCCATAATATGAAACTCTAGCAACAGATGCTCCAGCTGCCGTTGATGCGGTGTGGCTTCCATGTCCAAAAAAATCTCTACACGTTTGGTTGTCTTTGTCAAAGTATCTTGCTCCAATTAATTTCCTAACATAAAAAAATTTTGTAAAATTTTTTTTAGGCTAAGCACATACTCTTCCGAAAACATTAAACAGATACAAGAACATCAAGTTATCGATATTTATTGAATAATGTTCAACTCTATACATTTATTGGATCCAGAGAATTGTGTTGGATATATTATTGATATAATTGTTATCGCTGATGAGTAGAATCTGATCCTATTTAATCCTTGTTTTTTAATTGCAGTAAATGTGCTTTTAACTTTCATCCTGGTCACTCTGTTTCCATATATCTTTTAATTGCATATAGCATAGTATTTCAGAATCCATAGCAATTGTGATCCATACGCATACCTGTTGCAACTGGAATCAGAGAAATCATTTGTTGCTTCACAAGTTCCTTTCCATCGTTTTGGAACTGGACCCATACCTTCATCATCAAAGCTTTTAGATTCTGGCCAAACACCTACAAAATCACCCAAAAACAGTTCTAATAATAAATACACTTTTAAGTTTTACGGATAATTTAGACATTATAACAATATATGAGTGAAGATCTATAAGTACCCGAATCTATTACGCCAATAATAATGTCAGCTCTATTGGCAGTGGACATATAGCATTATATAATCAGAATTAAACAACGTTGTCATTGTTTGTTTGGCAGAATGCTAAAAGAAAAACAAGCACAAAATCAACACTATTATCACAGCATGAAGGATAATCAAGTTATACTTGATTATAGCACTACACTCTTATTGGACTGACAGAGTGATAGTTGATATTGCTGGTCTACTTTTGTTACAGTCCAGTTGCAATGTAAATTAATGTAGAGGATTTCTGGTTCGGTTAAATGTTAGATTTGTATGGTATGGCTTATGAGATAGAGATACAAACATGTGTAAAAAAATCTATCTGTAGAGTATCGGAGCAAAAGAGTGACATGTAATTAATTGTTAAAGTCAGCTCAACCAGAAATTAAATCTCAAACAGAAAGGATTATCTTCAAGAACTGGAGAGAAGGGAAAGATGCAAAGAGAACACAAAGAACATGCCCTGATAGATTGATTACAAACCTCATAAGTAACAGCGCCATTGTCATTTTCGTCGCAGTCATTGCTTGATGAAACTGTTTTGCAGAGTCGACGCCTACCTTCAAGCTTGACCTTCAAAGGCTTCTTCTCTTATGCAATACATCCACCAATCCGTTATTAACCCAAATACACTACAATTATAACTTTGGCTTCAGTTGGTAAGAACCACAGAAGTATAACAAGACACAAACCTCTATTACAATTTCTATAAGGGTAATTAGTATGGATCTATCATCTAAGCCATTTGAGACGAGGAAAAACCATATAACTAACAACACACCTGATTAGGTTCATCATTCATCACATATAGTATTTAGTGCATCCATCTAGTCATAAAGTTCCCAACATCAGTAAATACACGTTAAAATAAAATCATGATTATATAAAGGATATTTGTAATTTACCTCTCCACTTTTCACTGTGATAACATATCGCAAGAATCCAGCACCAGATGATCCTGCACATTAATATTCATTTAACAAGATTATAAAACATACCAGGAAATTATCAAATACAGAACGCAAAAAACAAGAATACCAAGGTCCAAGCCTGACAGAAGTATAAGTAAGACTTATGCATGAAAAACTACATAAACATATCATCAAGAAACAGTAAGCTGTATTAAGCTGTAAACTTAGATCCACGAATTGCATAGTAAGCAACAGCTCGATAAGGTCTATCACGCTACAACATACCCTTGAATCCAAATATTGTACATATTAGCAGGGTAGAAATATGCACCAGCATTCTTCTTAAACACTATTTAATAAACAATACAATTCAACCCTAAATCTTAATTCGATCAATTCATCAAAACATCCTGTCCACAAGCTCTAACCATAATAATAAACTATTTAAACCCCCCTCCTGATTTTTTTATAAACTATAGTATAATAATCTTGATATTCAATTCCTTAAGTCAAACAATGTTATCATTTGTCAATCTTACATAACTCAGACAACAACATTTTAATTTTACAAAAACCACACAACTACTTGGTTGTCTAGTTCCAATGAGAAATTAGAAAAATTACTTGGTGTTACTTGGTGTTACTTCATCAAAAACACAACAAAAGACAGATTTGACTTACTTTATAGATGACCTAAGCTCAAGAACCAACTACAGTGCCAAAAGAAGCAGTCCAATGAATTTCAAATATCAAATCTTGAAATTTGAAAAGAAATTGGAATAATACTTACTAAATCGAGCAGATTTGAGCTAAATATGGAGAGAATCAACCGATTGAAGCTTCCTCTTCGCATAATTAGAGAAAGTCGGCCGATTGTTAGGGTTTTCAGTTTCGCATAATTAGTGCTCATCATGGTCACAATATATCTGCAAATATGGAGAGCTATCTACCAATGTTCCAAGTAAATATATCAATTAGCTAATTAATTTCCTCTAAATTCATACAACAATAACTAGCTTTGAAAACTAATACAAAAATTATAAGCATAGAACAAAATACACAAATTATAAGCATATAAAACTGACAACGGATGCAAAATACAAAAATTGACACAAAATTAACAAACAATTACCAAAAATTTAATAAAACTAGCTCACACAAATTGATGAACACAAACATCCAACATATAATACCAGTTTTAATCGACCAAAAATTATGAACATATAAGTCCAACATATAATCCAAATATTTTCACATACACACACATATATCCATGTATAATCTAACATAATCGAAAAAATTTGGGTAATTTACCATGAATTAAAGCTCTAATTGAATCTTCACTCCAACTTCACTCTAATCGATTTGGGGTTTTACGGTTTTAATTAGGGATTTGAGAGAGGTGTGAGAGATGAGTGAGAGAGAGATGGTCGAGAGAGGTGAGAGAGATGGTCGAGAGAGGTGAGAGAGACGGTCGAGAGATTGAGATCTGAGAGAGGTCTGTGAGAGAGAGAGATGAGAAATCTGTTTTTATGTAATAAAACATTATTTTTATGTAATAAAAGTCTTGACACGAAAAAAATTTGGCAAGCCCGGGAACAAAAAATTAGGATATCCCGCTTATTGGCAAGCCCGCGAACAAAAAATTGGAATATTTCGGTCGTGTATTGTAACACTTTTCGTAAAGTGCGAAAAGTGTTGCAATTGTTATAAAATTTCAAAATTATCATTTTGCGTACAACACTTTTGGTATTTCTTGCAACACTGTAAAAAATATTGCAATAGACTACCAAGTTTTGTGTCTATTGTAACACTTTTTGTAACACTTATACATATCGGTGTTACAATAGGCCATATATGGTGTAGTGGGTATTCTTCTCAAAGCTACTGATTCTTTAACTGTCCAAGCATTTTCTGACTCTGATTGGGCTACTTGTCCAGACACTAGGCGATCTATCACAGGATACTTACTACTTTTTGGACAGTCACCTGTTTCCTAGAAATCTAAGAAGCAAAGTACAGTTTCACGTTCTTCTTCTGAAGCTGAATACAGAGCTATGGCCTCTACAGCTTTTGAAGTTATATGGCTTGTTCGGTTACTTGAGGAAATGGGAGTTGATAATCTCAAACCTGTGTTTCATGATCGTACTAAACACATTGAAATAGATTGCCATTTCACCAGAGACAAAGTTATGGAAGGTCTTCTGCAGCTGTCTTATCTTCCTACACAACATCAACTTGCTGATATCTTAACAAAGGTGTTACCGTCTCCTCGTTTTACAGAGTTATTGTCCAAGTTGGGAGTATCTACATTGCCATCTTCACCACCTCCCAACTTGAGGGAGGGTATTGAGATAATTAATTCGACTGAAGAATGCCAGCTCAGTGATGTGACACACGTGACAGCCTAGCTATTTTGTCTGTTAGCATAACTAACTTCTAGTTCTTATTATCTTAAAAATATTCAGTTTGTTAGAGTAAGAGATCGTAAGTTCTAGAAACAGAGAGTTCAGATTTGAGAAATGAAGAACACTTTCATAGCTCTTGTAATCTGTTTTGCATTCATTAATGGAGTTTCATATCGTCTTCTTCATCACCTGAGTTCTATCATCATTATCGATCCTTACCAAATTACAAATTCCTTAACTTTAAACATAAGATTCCACTTCATCTGATGCGTAAGTATTTGAATTGCAGTGGCGATTGATTATTTCCTGTTAGAACATAATATAAGATTCAGTTGGAGTCTTCCTCTAATACTTTAAGGTTTTAGAGGAGTTGGTTATTTAACATGCAGGTATCAGAGCTCAGGTTGGCGGGAGACTCAGGTTCAACTACCTGCCACCCCCAATATTCTCACAATTTATTTCGGACACGAATGCAAATTAATGCTCCAAAGATGAGCGCCCGTGATCCACTCTTCGACCCAAAAATGGGCTTTCGAGTGAAGGAGAGTGTTAGAACATAATATAAGATCTAGTTGGGACCTTCCAATAATACATTAAAGTTTTAGATGAGTTGGTTACTTAACATTTTCAATAAAAAATTCAATCTGAGTAATAAACTTCATGTTCACGAGAATGTTGTTGGCCTTCTATAAGCATTTGGATGATATGTACGGAGTATCAATTACTCCCTCCGTTTTTTTTGATTTCTTTACGTTTGCTTTTTGCACGGAAACCAAGATAGTGGATGTAATATTGTTAAAATAAATGTAGTAGTGGGTGTAATAGTAATTTTATTGTTAAAATAAGTGAAGTAGTGGGTGTAATAGTGTAAAGGGTTGAAAAGGTGGAGTGAGGTAGTGGATGTAATAATGTATTTTATTGTTAAAAGTTACTATTTTTAGTAATGTAAAGAAATGGAATGGATGGCCCAAAATAGAAAGTGTAAAGAAATGAAATGGACAGAGGGAGTATATGGATTTGTTTATTGGGTCCGGGTCTACAGCTTGTTTATGGAGGTAATAGGTGTTAAATAGGGTTTTTAATGTGAATGTATTGGGATCCGTTTTTATACGTACAATGGTCGTATGGTATGGTAATAGTGTACATGTTAAGGTGGCTTAGAACTTCCTAGTTGTTCAGACTTGAGAGACTATCAGCCTGTTTGGCTACGGCCACTTAAAGCCAAAAGCTCCTTTAAGGAGTTTTTGGTGTGTTTGTGTAACATGGCTTTAAGCCGGCTTTAAGTTAAAAAACTGCTTTAAGTCAGAAGTTACATTTAGGTACTTTTGACTTATGACTTATGGCTTATGGAGTTTTTTTTTTTTTTTTTTTTTTTTCACAATTCTTGTAAAGCTTAAATATCATGAATTTAAAATTTTTTTTAAGTCAAATATCACTTTAAGTCAAAATTATTAAATTCCCATTTAACTTTAAGTAAAATTACCCAAACACATTCATTCAACTTAAAGTAAATAACTTTACTTTCTCCTTTAAGTTAAAAACACCTCCATTAAGTCAAAAGTAACTTATTTTAAGCAATCCCAAACACCCTCATATATGTTCCTCCGTCTCTTTTTTATTTTCTCATTTGCTGAATTTTACGGATTTTAAGATAGTGGGAAACGAATATTATTTTTTTATAGAATAGTGAGTATTGAATATTATTTTTAAGGAGTAGTGGATATTGAATATTGTTTTTTTTGAATATTGGGTCAGGTGGAGTATTGAGTATTGAATATTATTTTTAAGGAGTAGTGGATGGAATAGTGGGTATTGAATACGGAGTATTATTTTTAAGAAGTAGTGGGTGGAGTAGTGAGTATTGAATATTAATTGTAATGATTAGTGGGTGAAATAGTGAATATTGAATACGGAGTATTATTTTTAAAGAGTAGTGGGTATTGAATATTATTTTTTATGGACAAAAATAATGAGAGAAAAAGTATTTTGAATATCCTTAAAAGGAAAGTAGGAAAAGAAATATGGGACAGAGAGAGTACAGTTACCTGTAACATTTTTTACAGCTGGGTTAGTATTCAACAATAATTTCAAATTGTGCCTGTCTTTTCAATGTTTTGGAGATGGATTTGATAGGATTCTACCGCACAATTTTCAATGTTTAGGAGATACTTCCTCCGTTCCTAAAAACTTTTTCCATTTTTCTCGGGTATGTTTGCCAACGTAAATTTTTAATTGTTAATATCTTTAATTTTGTTTTAGTTTTAAATTTAAAAATTTCACTGTATTAAAATACTCATAAATACGAATCCAACAAGATCACTCATGACTATATTTGGTCTTATAGAATAGACGTAAATTAGCAATTTGTTTCATGTTATGAATAATCCCGACATTTCAAATGGGAAGATCAATAAGGGAAAGAGGGAGTACTAGATTTGTAAGGATTCTACTGCATAATTTGTCACTAAAACTTGATACTCCCTCCGTCCCGTTCATTTGTTATCATTTCAAAATGGGGTGTCGACATGCATTTTAAAATAAATTTTAAGGATAGTTCCATAACTTATTTTTGAAAGTTTCTTTCTTTTTATATAAAAATAGAACAATCCTATTTTTATACAAAAAGAAAATTTTAAAAATAAGTTATGGAACTATACTTAAAATTCACCTTAAAATGCATGCCAAAAAATGACAAAAAAGTGTAAACAAATGGATGAGACAGAAGGAAGGGAGTAAGATTCTACTCAATAATTTGCACTAAAACTTGAATAGGGTCATAAAGACAAAATAAGGGTACATGCATGATGCGAGTAGATGACGAAGTGCACTTCACAATAATGGTACAAATAATGGTACATGATCCGAATAGACGACCAAGTGCATTTCACAATAATGTTAATATTGATGTGATTCATCCTGTACTATATAAAAATTTTCAGTTGAGTCATTATCCCAAAAAAATTTGGAATTACATCATAAAATTACAATTAATTTGCAATCATATCATTTTGAACTTCAAAATACTTCCATGATCGTTAAAATGCATTGACTATTAACCGTGAAATTATGCCACATCAATTGTAACGTGATCGCCATGTTAACGACCACACCAGAACCTAAATTTCTGAACCTAGTTCATCACTGAATTCTCAACAAACTTTCAATGAGTCACTAATTGGACAAAAATAAATTTTTGGAATTTTTTTTCTAATAATAGATTATTTTTTTTAAATTTAATTAAATTATAGTAATAATACAAAAAAAAATTAAAATCAATAACAATTAGTATATTTACTCCCTTTATCTATTTTACAAACATATGAATTAAATGAGCATGTTCCATGTTAATTTTTGTTAAATTATAATCACTAAAAGATTTGTAAAAAAATTATCGTGAGTCACTTTTGTGTTAGTTATTTTAACGTAATTATGGTGTAAATCTAATTGAAAAATTTCCATGATTTAGATATTGAGTAATGTTAGGTATCCCAAATTGGTACACAAATATTGTTCGGCAATGCTTACATGGAATAATGGAAATTTTTGATTGGGTGGTTGTGTGAATGCAGGGGGTCCACTATTATTACAACCAATTGAATTGCTACAGTTTGCATTTGGGAATTTTTTTGGGTACCAATTTGGGGTATCTAGCATTTTCCTTAGATATTTGATTGAAATTTTTTTGAGATGGTGATCAAATGAGAAAATTATCAAAATAATCATTTTTGGAGATATTTTGCCCAAAATACTGAAAAGCGGGAATTTGGCCCTTTTTACCGATGTGATACGAAATCTCGTCCATATCTACACATGAGACCCGCTACTGCATGTAACGCATCTCAAGCACCGTAACAACTTCGTCTTTCTTGTTTCTCGCGTCTCTCTCCCAATCTCTCTTAACTCTCCGCCTTGTTCGTTTCTCTCCGGCCACCTCCACCCCTTCTGAGCATACCAAAACAATCAGCACAGCTTCCTCTTCGATTTGCCCAATTCATTTTATCGGATCTGGCCCCGCATGGGTATCTACGAACACGTCGGATCGAGGGAGAAGAAGTGGGGTTCGAATTGGGGGTTTAAAATCTGGCAAAACAAATGGTTTGATATGGGTATAGGGTTGTAGATCGTCGAAAGACGATTCCAATGGTGTATAACATATTATGGGAAAGTATCTATAGGGTGTGACGGAGCATGGCCGGATTTTGATCCGAAATCCCCAAAGAATCGCTAGAGATTAGCTTCAATCGTCGCTCTGACAGATAAGCATCTTGGAGATGCGTATCCACATACATGCAACACGGATTGGTGTTTTCTATGCAATATGGTATACGGTCTACCGTATCTGAGACTTATACAAAATACAAAATAACGTATCTGTGGACACGGTAGGTGCAATAACGTATCCCGTCAGTATTTCGGGTCAAATTTTTTAGTATCAATATTTTGGGGCAACTGATCTCTGAAATGATTATTTAGGGCAATCACCCGTGTTAGTTACAGAGGCATGCCTGTACACATCTAATAACAAGCCTAATTGTTTGTAATGCTTTGCATTACTTACATGACCTCTTAACTGAGGGAACCTCTAGTTGTAGAGTTTCTGTTTGTATTGTACTTGTAATAGGCATCAAATCCTAGTTGTGTAACTGTACAAATAGAGTCTAGAATAATGCTTGAAAGAAGTTCCATGGTTCATGCCTCAAGCAAGGAGTTAAAGACTGCCAAATAATCACAGTTGGGATTTGAAGAAATGAAGAATTTGCCTAAGTACCAATTCGAGAAGTATATTTGTCTATTCGAGAAGTCCAGCATTCGAGAAGTCAGAGATTCGATATCTCAAGACACTATTCGATATCTCTGAATACACTGTTCGATATCTCATTCGATATCTCAGGGATTCGATATGTCTACTACTCTATTCGAGATCTCAAGAAGTCAACAAGTCAAGATGGTATTCGAGTTCTCAAAGAGTCAACAAGTCAAAGTTCCATTCGATATCTCAAAGACTCAGAAAGCTATTCGACAACTCAAGGATTCGATAAGTCAAATGCTCTATTCGACAACTCAAGGAATCCTGATGGAAAAGAGCTATTCGAGAAGTGGTTCGATATGTCACTATAACAGTATTCGAGAACTCAGAGTTATCGATCAAGTCAATTCTAGTTCTCGAATCACTTACTTAGTCACTTCTCGAATACATTCTTGGAGACAAAATACTGAAGAAATTGTACAAGTCAGAAACCTGCAACAAGCCAATGCACTTTATGGACCACAATCTGTAACGTGCTCTGGAAAGCCTACAAGGAAGCTTGGAGAGATATAGAAGAGACAAGGAGCTAAAGAAGTGGATCTAAACAGGCTTTGCAAAGTCAAATCTGTAACCGTTTGGACGCTTACTCAAAAAGGATAGACAGACTAGAAAGTAATTTGTTTAGCTACCTTATTTGTAGTAAGCAGGCTGTATCCATGTTCTATAAGGACACAGCCTCACTTCATAACTTGTAACTTTTGTGAGTCTAGTTTTTCATACACTGTAAGCTATATCTCTCTGAGAAAAACGAAGCTGAGAATACTACCATTTGTATTCACAGATTGTAGCAACCTTTATCTAATATACATTAGATTAAAGTGATATTGTGCCTTGTGTTGTTTACTTATCCGCACCTTAATTTCTGCACACACAGGCACTTATCTGCTACACAGACTCAATCCAAGAAAAGTTCAAGAATCCATTCACCCCCCCCCTCTGTATTCTTTTACCGTGTTCAATACTCAACAAGTGGTATCAGAGAGGGCTGTTTATTCAAAAACAGAGAAACGATCATGAGTTCGAATACACCAAAGACTACAGGAACGGTGAAGGTCCCTAAGTTTGATAAAGAAAACTTCAACCTCTGGAAGATAAAGATGATGTTGTTCATCAAAGCCTCTCATCCCTTGTATCCTGAGATTCTCAAGAATGGTCCTTTTGTCCCACAACAAGAGATACCAGAGAAGACTGTTGGAACCATAACAATCCCTAGAGCTTATGAGGCCAAGGATCCATCAAAGTGGACAGAGTCAGAAAGGGAGAAGGTTGCTCTTGACAGCCACCTCATGTTGCTCATCATTGATTCCATGGATATGTCAATGTTTGCAAACATTGCATCATGCACGTCTGCTAAAGAGATGTGGGATCACATTGAGGTGTTGTGTGAAGGGACTGATGAGGTTAAAGAAAACAGGAAACAGATATTGGTCACACAGTATGAAGCTTTCATGGCACAGCCCAAGGAAAGCATCACTGAGATGTTTGAAAGGTTTCACAAGCTAGTTACTGAGTTGCAGATGAATGGAAAGGTTTACAGCACCAAGGAGTTAAATATGAAATTTCTGCTGTCTTCACCAAATCATCTGGAGCAAAGAGTCATTTCCCTTAGAGAGAGAGATTTGAACAAAGTCACCTATGATGTACTCTATGGAGTCCTAAAGACTCATGAACTTGAGTTGCTTCAGAAGAGGGCTATCCAAGCAAACCAAGGTAGGATGATAAACACATCATGTGCCTTGATTGTCAACAAATCCATCCTGGACCTAGAAGCATCTACAAGCCAACTAAGGATAGAGGAGGTGGCAGATGATGAAGAAACTGAAGCTGGGGTGAGTGAACCTGTTGAGGAAAAGGAGGAAGAAGAAGAGGAGTTTTACACTCTGGAAGAACTTGATGGGATGGAAAATACTTCATATGCTTTCATGGCCAGAAAATTTCCAAACATCAGATTTAAAAGAAATCAACCCTTCAAACCCAAAACTCAAAACCATTCAGCCAACAAGAACAAGGCACCTGTGAAACCAAACAGAAATAAGTTCAAAACCGATTATGTGGATAGGTCATCTGTAAGGTGTTATAGATGCAATGACCTAGGGCATTTTGCCAGTGAATGCAAGAAGCCTAAAAAGAAGGATAGAGATTATCTTGAGCTAGAAGCTAAGTATGAGGCCCTTCTGAAAAAGCAGACACTTGGTAAGGCCTACATAGCTGAAGGGAAGTGTTGGGATGATTCTGAGAGTGATGAAGAGGAACAAGAATTCTGCAACTATGCCTTGATGGCCAACTCCAAGGATGACTCATCTTCATCTGATTCTCAGGGCAAAGAAAGTGAGAAGAAGGTCATGTGGATTTTGGACAGTGGATGCTCAAATCATATGACTGGTGATATGGCCCTGCTATCACAGTATGAGGAAAAGGCTGGCCCAATGGTTGCTTTTGGAGATGACAGCATGGGTAACACATTGGGATATGGCAAGCTGAAAGTTGGAAATGTCATCATTGAAGATGTAGCACTAGTCAAGGGGCTCAAGCATAATCTGTTAAGTGTTGGTCAGTTTACTGATAGAGGATTCAAAGTGAATTTTGACAAAGATGAATGTTTGATCACCCACAAGAAGACTGGTGACTTTGCTCTATCTGGAGTAAGGAAGGGAAGCCTGTTTGTAGCCAATATGGACTCTGCAAACAAGGACAAAATTTGTTGCTTTTACTCAAAAGCATCAAATGAAGATTGTTGGCTGTGGCACAAGAAACTATCACACCTGAACTTTAAGGCCATTAATTCTCTAGTCAAAAGAGAGTTAGTGAGAGGCATGCCCACACTTGAATTCTGCCAAGAAGGAGTGTGTGAGGCTTGTCAAAAAGGAAAAATGAAGAGATCAAGCCACAAGTCAAAGACAGTGACATCTGTAACCAAGCCACTACAACTTATCCATATGGATTTGTTTGGGCCTGTTAACATAATGTCACTTGGAAGAAAGAAGTATGCCCTGGTAATGGTTGATGATTTTTCAAGGTATACATGGGTAGAATTTCTGGCATCAAAAGATGAGGCTCCACAAGTAATCATTGAGCATATAAAGAAAGTTGACAAGGAAGCAAAGGCAAACAATGCAAGTGTGATTGCATTGAGGAGTGATAATGGAACAGAGTTCAGAAATGCCACACTTGAAGCATTCTGCAAAGAGAATGGCATTTCTCAGCAATTCCCAGCTCCAAGGACTCCACAACAAAATGGAGTTGTTGAGAGAAAGAATAGAACTCTAATTGAGGCTGCTAGAACAATGTTACTTGATGCAAAAATGCCCACATGTTTTTGGGCTGAGGCTGTGAGCACTGCATGCTATATTCAGAACAGAACCCTCATCAACAAAAACACTGGAAAGACTCCTTACAACTTGATGACTGGAAAGAAGCCTACACTGAAGTATATTCATACTTTTGGAAGCAAATGCTTTGTACTTAAGGACAATTCTGAATATGTTGGAAAGTTTGATGCAAAAGCATTTGAAGGAATTTTTCTTGGCTATTCTATGGAAAGAATTGCATACAAGGTTTATGTCATCAGTCAAAAGAAAGTTATGGAAAGCACAGATGTAACATTTGATGACAGCAAACTACCTGGACTAGAAGAAGCCAATGATGAAGACAAAGATCCATTGAAGTTTGATAATCTAGATGATTCTGATGAAGAGACTGAAACTAGAGTTGAAACTCAAGTTCAACAAACTCAAGTGAATAATGATACAAGAGAAGAATTTGTGCCAATCAATAGTGAAGAAACAAGCATCCAAGACACACCTGTGAGTAATGGCAACTTCACAGGGGGAGGAAATGAGGATGATCATGATGAGGATGATGAAGCAACATCAAGAATGAGAAATCAGGCTGAACACTCAAGGAAATGGGATAGATCACACACTGCAGAGCAAATCATTGGAGATCCTAATGCAGGAGTAAGGACTAGGAGAGCAACTCAAAATGAGTGCCTCTATGGATGTTTTCTATCACAAGTTGAGCCTAAGAAACTTGATGATGCATTGTTGGATCCAGATTGGATTATTGCCATGCAAGAGGAGCTGAATCAATTTGAAAGGAACAAAGTATGGGAACTTGTGCCTGCACCAAAGAATAGAACCATTGTTGGAACAAAATGGGTTCTGAAGAATAAGATGGATGAAGATGGTGTAATAATAAGAAACAAAGCAAGGCTGGTTGCAAAAGGATACTCTCAACAGGAAGGCATTGATTATGATGAGACATTTGCCCCTGTTGCTAGATTGGAAGCCATTAGAATATTCTTGGCATTTGCTGCTCATTCAAACTTTAAAGTTTATCAAATGGATGTCAAGAGTGCATTTCTAAATGGAGAGTTGGAAGAAGAGGTTTATGTGCAACAACCACCTGGCTTTGAGGATCCACATTTCCCAGAATTTGTCTACAGATTGCTTAAGGCACTGTATGGACTTAAGCAAGCTCCAAGAGCATGGTATGATACTCTATCTCAATTTCTTCTTGAAAATCAATTCACTCGAGGCACATTGGACAAGACACTGTTTTACAAGAAGCATGGTGATGATATGATCCTAGTTCAAATCTATGTGGATGATATCATTTTTGGTTCTACAAATGAGAAACTGTGTGAGAAATTCTCTAAACTCATGCAGAGCAGATATGAGATGAGTATGATGGGAGAGTTGACATTCTTTCTAGGGTTGCAAGTCAGTCAAAGGAAGGATGGTATCTTTATCAGTCAAACCAAGTACATCAAGGATTTATTGAAGAAGTTTGACTTGGAAGATTGTTCACCTGCCAAGACACCCATGGCCACTACCACTAAATTGGATGAAGATGCTAAAGGCAAGAGAGTAGATATCTCAGTCTACAGAGGCATGGTTGGTTCTCTACTCTACCTCACTGCAAGTAGGCCAGACATCATGTTTGCTACATGCTTGTGTGCAAGGTTTCAATCAAACCCAAAGGAATCACATTTGATTGCAATAAAAAGGATCTTTAGATATCTGAAGGGCACTCCTAACTTGGGATTATGGTATCCTAAGGACACAGGGTTCAATCTGGTTGGTTATTCTGATGCTGATTATGCTGGATGCAGAGTGGATAGGAAAAGCACCTCAGGAAGCTGCCAGTTTCTTGGACAAAGGTTAGTTTCTTGGTATAGCAAGAAGCAACAATCTGTGTCAACTTCTACAGCTGAGGCTGAATACATAGCTGCTGGAAGTTGCTGTGCTCAAGTGCTTTGGATTAGAAATCAACTTAGAGATTATGGACTTGTGTTGGAAAGAATTCCAATCATGTGTGACAACACAAGTGCAATCTCTATAGTTGTCAATCCTGTCAATCATTCTAGAACAAAGCACATTGACATCAGATTTCATTTCATAAGAGAACATGCAACTACTGGAACCATTGAGTTGCATTATGTCTCTACAGATAAACAACTAGCTGATATATTCACTAAGCCCTTAGATGAAGCCACCTTCACAAGGTTGGTAAGTGAGATTGGAATGCTGAATTCTTCAGATTCTGGCTAAGTGAATACATCATCTAGATTGTTGCAGCAGTAAACACTTACTTTATCTAAATTCTCAATATTTTTGGAGTAAGTGTTGGCTGAAATATGATTTATAAATATTTCAAATCTGTTGCATATGTTGAAAATCATATTTTTATTAACTTAAAATTTCTATGAAATTTTGAGAAAATCACTATTTGATTTGCTAGAATATTTTTCAATGAATATGTCTGGTAGATTTTAAAAAGATAGTGAAAATCAAATTTTTATGAGTGATGGGTATAGTTCGATAAGTCAGACTTCTCGAATGATTCACTATTCGACATCTCTAATAAGTCTCATTAGAGTACTCTTGAGTTCTCGAATAGAGTCTTTCTGAGATATCGAATAGAGGAATTATTGACTTCTCGAATATAGTAACTGAGTTCTCGAATGACTGAGTTCTCGAACACTATATTTGAGTTCTCGAATCATTTGAAAAGGCTGAATTCTCGCTGAATTTTAATCGATTTTGGACTTTTTGTCTAAAAGTTTAATTCACTCATAAAAACACATTTTATTTAATTTAGAATTATTTCTAAGTTAGATAACTGCCAGCTGTGAGTTTCTATCTGCTTGAGTTATCGATTAAGCCATTCTTGACTTCTCGAATAGTTGTTTTCTACTTCTCGAATGCCTGACTTGTCGATACAAAACAGTCTGCTAATCGACAATTCAAGTACTTCATACTTATACAATCTCACATCTATTCGATTCATTTCATTCGATTTCTCAAGCATCTACACTCTCTAAACCCCTGAAACCCTAGCTACGAAAAGCCAAATTTCTTCTTCAACCTTCAATTTCTTTTCTCTCTTCTACACAAATGGCAACAGTAAAGTTCAACACCAACTTCATCGCTCTCACTAGTGATGTTGAAGCACCCAATGCAAATTTCAAGTGCTTTGTGAAATGGATGGCTGAGTCATATATCAAGGATGCACTCTCTGCCAACCCAACTCTGTATCTCGATATTCTGGAACAATTCTGGAGTACTGCTATTGTGGAGGTTGTAGCCCTGGAAAACGCAATCACTTCCTATGTCATCTACTGCAAGGTTCAAGATAAGGAAATCACTATCACTACAGCAGACATGAACCAAGCACTAGGACTACAACAAGAGTCATTTGACAGAATGGCCACTAACGCAGAGTTGGAGGAATTCTTTGAGTTCATAAACTACTCAGATGGGATTAACCTTGGAAAGCTAAACAGAAAGAATCTGAGAAAGGAGTGGAGCTATGTGTTTGCAACTCTTCTCCAAGTCTTCACTGCCAGGAAATCAAGCTTTGATCAAATCAGTGCACCTGTGCAGCAAATTGGATATGCTTTGGCCTATGGAAAGAAGATAGATGTTGGCCAAATCATACTTCAAGAATTATATGGGAGACTTGGTAAGAACACAACCAAGAGAGGTACTGATATTTTCTTCCCTCGCTTTATTCAATCTGTACTTAATTATAAAAATGCTTCATTGATTGAATTGCCTGGGATTGATAAAAATAAAATAGGCTATCCTAAGTCCATGACCAAACTCATTTTTGGTAACTTGGAAACTAGGAATGATGTGGATGTAAGACTGAACATAACTCCCCATATGGAGAGTTTGTTTAAGACTTACCCCCACAACATGCCAACATTTGATGCAAAATCTAAGTTAGCACAGCCCAAGCAAGTAGAACAAAGTGCTAACCCAGGGCCTGCTAACCAACCCTCTCAACCAAACACTCTACCACATACTGAGCCAACTGCATCATCCTCTCAAAAGGGTGATGTTAGTAAAAAGAAGAGAAAGGAAGTAATGTCTGCACCATTGAATATCTTGTCTGAAGCAGCATTAGCTGTTGAATTAGGTCTAGGAAGTGAGGAACCTGAGTTACCCTTACACAGGACAAAGAAGAAGAAAACTAAGACCACCTCTTCAGTCACACAAATGGCTGAAGTTGTAAAATCAGGGGCACACAGCTCACTAGGTGTATCCTCTCAACAGGGTGCACCTATAGAATCAAGCATCCTCCCCAATGCACCTTCTTGTATAGAGTCAGCACATGGGAGTGATAAGGCTGGCACAACACTGAGTGGAGAGCACCTCACTTTTGAAACTCCCTCTATCTCTCAGGGGGAGTTGCCAAAATCTACTCTAAAACACACTTCTCTTCCAGAATCTATCTCTGAAATTTCTTTGGAACCTGCAACTCAGGCAACTGAGATGCAAGGTATTGATCATCAAGAATCCTTTTCTCTTGATGAGCCAATAATTTCAAGTGACTTAGTGCATGACACTTTGTTCACCACTCAGAACCCACATTTAGATGGTGAGGGAATGCATGCTGAGGCATATCCTGATGACACCATCACAAACACAGAGGTTCCCCTAGTTTTTACTAGAGACTCTGTGCCTGTGTCAACTGCTGGTGTAATTCATCCCACTTCTGTGGTGACACCAGTAGTAGAGTCAATCCATCCGGTTACAGAAGTTGCATCTGTAACTGAGGAGACTAGCTTGCCTAGCTCTAGCTCTGACTTCATGTCAACATGGCTGAAGCCTGTGCAACATGACAGTGCTTCAGGATCAGGGTCTGTTCCACAACAATTGACGGTTGAAGCACTTCAAAGCTTAATTGTGGATCAGATTCCTGAGTTCACAAAGATTGCTCAGCACCTTCTCACTGCAGACATGCCCAATCCAGACTATGAGGCTATTCTGTTATGCCATAGGGATGATGTGGAAGTGCAGAAGTCAAAGATCATTGATGATGCTGAGAGAGATGGCAACATAGATGCCTGGTTGCAAGGAAAATATGATATTACTCTCGATGAAGCACTTCAGTATCTCAGGGAGGAATACATCACTTCACTGGGCTCCCATGCAAAATCCCTGTCACCTGGTGAAGTGTATGAAGCTGGTCAACACTCTTGAGCAGGAGGTAGCTACTCTCACTAAGACCAATGCTCATCTCACAGAGAAGGTTGCATTGCTAAATGATCAGTTGGACACTCAAGCATCCACCACAACTGATGTCCTTCTGCATCAACAATCTATGTTAGCTGCAATGATGAAGCATATGGGTCTCTCTCTGCCTGATGAATCTTCACTCCCAAAGGACATTTCTACAGCCTCTGTGCCTGACAACAAGCCTAAGGGGGAGAAGAAGGCTAGGAACTCAAATTCAAAGGGGGAGACAAAGGGAGAGAAAGGCATATTAATCAAAGAGGGTGGTCAACAAAGGGCTTCTAAGTCTCTAGCAAATGTGCCTGGCAAGGGAAAAGCCAAAGTAGATGAGCCTCCATCTATCTTGCCAGTTGTCACCTTACCAACTGTGCACATCACTACTCCTGGAGGACAAAAGCAATCCATAACTACCACAGTGGTTGCAGGGAGTATGCCATCTGACAAACCTCCAATCTCTATATCTGAGAGTGCCAAGCCTGTAGAAGTCAAAGTTGTTACTGAGGCCAAGCTACAAGAAGTTGCTAACTCCAATGACTATCATGATAAAGCATTCTTGGAGTTTCTGAAAGCCATAAGGGAACAGGTTGGTGACACTCAGTTTTATCTGAGGGAGGTGAAGAAGCAGATAGACTACATCACTGTCATCCCCAAGAAAGTCAACAATATATGGGTCAAGGAGATAGTGATGGTTTCCAAACTAAAGATATGGCATCTAACATACCAGACTCTACAAGACCTAAAGCACTTAGAGATAGATGCCATACTTGAGATCATTGAGAAGAAAAATGAGAACAGCAAGAGTCTGTTTGATGATTTGAGGAATGGTCAACCTACAAGGCTACCAGAAGTGATCAAGAAGCCATGGACAATTATTTATCAGTCTGGTACCAGAATTGAAGATATCAAGCAATTAGTCATTCCTCATGATCTCACCTTCAGAAATCACAGACTGATCATTGCTATCATTGATCAATTACAGAAGAAGGTTGGAGCCAGAAATGCTGAAGAAACTGAGGCACTGCATATCCTCAGAACCTATATTGCAACTGGTGAAACTCCAGAGATGGCTCAACCTAGGAGAAATAAGGATGATGATTCTGAAGACAAAGGTGATGGGAGGAGAAGACATCACAGGAGAGATAAGGGTGATGAAGACAAGAAGAAAAAGGGGGACAAGGATAAAAAGGATGATGATGACCAAGGTAAAACATATGTGAGAAAGAGTGGAAGACAGCAAGCCTTAGGCAATGCTAGCAGTAATCTCACCACAACACAAGACTCTAAGTCTAGGGTGAATACTGTTAGTAGTGACCTAGCAAAATCTACATCTATGGCTTCTGCAACTGTCTTACCATCTCAAGAAAAGAAGAAGATTCAAGTCAAGAAACCATGTGTATGTTTCAGAAAGCAATCTGCTAATGGAATACTACTATGGTCTACCAACCAAGGTCAGAGATTTCTGCCAAGCAACCATGTCAAGAGGATGAAATTTAAACATGCTGCAAGGAGAGTGAAGCTATCCAAATCTAGAGCCCTAACAATCATTCCAGGATTAAAGCTCCAGCCACTTGATGAAGACTTTGATGAAGAGCAACTGCTATTTCTAAGAGCTCAAAAGATATGCTATGCTGCAATTGTAGATGACCACCTTGTAATCAAGTACACTGATGGGAAAGAAATGAAATTCAAACAAGGGGGTTGTCAACATTGGGGTAAATTGTATGAGATAGAAAGAATCATTGCATTGCTGGATTCTAAGGACAAGGTGGAGAAAGTATGGAAGCTGGAATTGATTGACTTTGTGAAAATGAAGAAAGATTATGCTGAGAAGATAAGAAAGGGCTGCTATGAGAAATGGTTAGAAAGGGAGAAAGAAATTGATAGACTGGAGATTGAAGCAGAAAAGCTAAGGGCAAAGGGATTGTGTAGAGTTCAGTTTGATCCCTATGTGGTGAAGTATAGGAGAAGAAATGGAGCCAATGTCAATATAAGAATGGACCTACTCAATCACTATCCTGCCAACATTCTGAAGCCAGTGCTTGAAGATTTTAAAAACTCTATTATGATTGAAGAATTGGATGCTATGACAGAAATCATGAGAGCAGTAGATGAGATTGCAAGAAAGGAGAAAGAAAGGAAACAGAAAGCATATGATGATCTACAAGCCAAAGCAATGGAGATGCAATCAAAAGAAAATGGCTAGTACCTCATCATACTGTAAGAGTATTTATCTTGTAATTTCATTTATGTGTTCAATCAAAATACATACCTGTACTTTTAAAGTTTTATCTTTATGTATGTTAGGCTTGTTATCAGACATGAAATTGTGACTAAGGGTCTCACTCACAATTTGGGGGAGATTGTTAGTTACAGAGGCATGCCTGTACACATCTAATAACAAGCCTAATTGTTTGTAATGCTTTGCATTACTTACATGACCTCTTAACTGAGGGAACCTCTAGTTGTAGAGTTTCTGTTTGTATTGTACTTGTAATAGGCATCAAATCCTAGTTGTGTAACTGTACAAATAGAGTCTAGAATAATGCTTGAAAGAAGTTCCATGGTTCATGCCTCAAGCAAGGAGTTAAAGACTGCCAAATAATCACAGTTGGGATTTGAAGAAATGAAGAATTTGCCTAAGTACCAATTCGAGAAGTATATTTGTCTATTCGAGAAGTCCAGCATTCGAGAAGTCAGAGATTCGATATCTCAAGACACTATTCGATATCTCTGAATACACTGTTCGATATCTCATTCGATATCTCAGGGATTCGATATGTCTACTACTCTATTCGAGATCTCAAGAAGTCAACAAGTCAAGATGGTATTCGAGTTCTCAAAGAGTCAACAAGTCAAAGTTCCATTCGATATCTCAAAGACTCAGAAAGCTATTCGACAACTCAAGGATTCGATAAGTCAAATGCTCTATTCGACAACTCAAGGAATCCTGATGGAAAAGAGCTATTCGAGAAGTGGTTCGATATGTCACTATAACAGTATTCGAGAACTCAGAGTTATCGATCAAGTCAATTCTAGTTCTCGAATCACTTACTTAGTCACTTCTCGAATACATTCTTGGAGACAAAATACTGAAGAAATTGTACAAGTCAGAAACCTGCAACAAGCCAATGCACTTTATGGACCACAATCTGTAACGTGCTCTGGAAAGCCTACAAGGAAGCTTGGAGAGATATAGAAGAGACAAGGAGCTAAAGAAGTGGATCTAAACAGGCTTTGCAAAGTCAAATCTGTAACCGTTTGGACGCTTACTCAAAAAGGATAGACAGACTAGAAAGTAATTTGTTTAGCTACCTTATTTGTAGTAAGCAGGCTGTATCCATGTTCTATAAGGACACAGCCTCACTTCATAACTTGTAACTTTTGTGAGTCTAGTTTTTCATACACTGTAAGCTATATCTCTCTGAGAAAAACGAAGCTGAGAATACTACCATTTGTATTCACAGATTGTAGCAACCTTTATCTAATATACATTAGATTAAAGTGATATTGTGCCTTGTGTTGTTTACTTATCCGCACCTTAATTTCTGCACACACAGGCACTTATCTGCTACACAGACTCAATCCAAGAAAAGTTCAAGAATCCATTCACCCCCCCCCCCCTCTGTATTCTTTTACCGTGTTCAATACTCAACAACCCGATTCAAATACTACATTGGCGAATTAATCTTTTAAACCATATTTACGGTGTATTAAAATCTGTTGAGTTAGTCGACATGACATTACAATATGAAAAATGCTAGAGGTACCAAATTGGGGTACCAAAAATTATTACCAAATGACATGACATTGATTTGATTGGCTATAATTAAAATGGGCCCGCCAGGGCCAACCAATTAAAACATTTTAAAATGACAAGTAGTTAGTGCCATGTCATTTTGTAACAAAATTTGATACCTAATTTGGTACCTCTAGCACTACTCTTACAATATTGATCGTTTCAAATTTTGAACCAACACGGCACAAGTCCATATCACAAACTCACAGTCGAATAATGACCCTCTTTATCACAATTTGAGGGTAAAATGCCATAATTATCACAATCTGAAAAAATGGCCCTTTTTATCACAGAATAACGCAACGGCGTCTGGCGTTTCTTAGAAACGCATTGGCGTGTTGCGTTTCTATTTTTTTTTATTTTTTTTTTCAGTCACGCATCTACAAGATGCGTTTCTCACTGTTTTTTTTTTTTTTTTTTTTTTGAAAATTCATCACCCCTGCGGGGCCCATAGCTGAACACGCCAGTTGGACTTGCGTTTCTCAGAAACGCAACATAATGTTGCGTTTTTGACAATTTTTTTTTTTTTTTGGAAAATCGATTTCAGAAATTAAATAAGCAATAACGCAACACGCCGTTGCGTTTTTAAAAAACGTGTGATAATGTTGCGTTTTTCTGTGATAAAAAGGGTCATTTTTGTGGATTGTGAAATTAAGGGTCATTTGACTCCAAATTGTGATAAAAGGGCCAACACCCCTCACAGTCCTGGGATAAAGATATAACATTGGATGGTAAGCAATTTTAGCTGTGTCTTCTTTGCTCTCATTACCATATCCAAAGAGTGGTTACCTTCCTACTCAATCATTTAGCAATAATGGAAAGCTTTTCAGATTTTCTAAACTCCCTCTCATTGCTATGGCTTTTTACTGGCATTACCATATCCCTCTTCTTACTTCTTCCATTTTTGTATAGAATTGTAGGAAAACAAAATGCGGGAAATCTAGCCCCAGGTCCTCCAAGGCTTCCCATAATAGGCAACCTTCACCAACTTGGAAATTTGCCTCATCTTTCTCTGTATAAACTGTCCAAAAAGTATGGCCCCGTGATGCATCTAAAACTTGGCCAAGTCCCTACTCTGATCATTTCATCCCCAGAGATGGCAAAAGAGGTGCTAAAATTTCAGGACATAAAATGCTGCAATAGGCCTGATTCGTATGGTATGAGGAAGCTATCATACAATCGAAAAGATATCTCTTTTTCTCCCTATGGTGAGTACTGGCGTGAGATGCGTAAACTTTGTGTTATAGAACTTTTTACTGTCAAGAGGGTTCGTTCGTTTCAACATGTTAGAGATCGAGAGATTGCTAAATTTGTGAACATTCTCTCAGAAGAAGCTTTAGACCCTAACAAGAAGTCCATCCACCTTGATAAAAAAATATACTCCCTTGCAAAAAACATCATTTGTGGGATTGCTTTTGACACTAACTTTGAACGGGAGAAGCTTAAAGAAAAAGAAATTCAGAAGACTATACAGGATGCCTTGCTCGTGATCAGTGGCTTTTGCGCAGCAGATTTCTTCCCATATTATGGAGGGATAATTGATATATTAACAGGGTTTCGCCAGAAGTTGGAAAAGAGCTTTCATGAGTTCGATAAATTTTACGAGAGTGTTATTCAAGAACACCTTGATCCTTCCAGGCCCAGGTTGGACCATGAAGACATTACTGACATCTTAATTGGTTTGTCAAAGGATGAAACTGGTCCTCTCCGACTCTCAAAAGATAACATTAAAGCTGTATTCATGGTACCACTATATTCTTTGTCACATACTCCAGTGTTTATGTTATTATATCGTTTATTCCTAACCCCGTCATTTAATTACACAGTAAAAAATTCTAATTCACTCCCTGCCTCTTTCTCTAATTTAGCAATGTTATCATACTATATTCACCCGGCCATTTAAAATTTTGATCGAGTTTGGGTTATTACTGACCTGTTTCCCTATATCTGCACAGCTATTTCAGCCCTTTACTATTATGATCATGATCGTTTGAGCTTAAGTTTGTTGCGATATCGTTTTAGCTGAAGTTTGTCGAAATAAGAATGCCTGAACAGCTGATTCTAGTGCTACCATTTAGATTATGCAATTTTATCTGATAGGTATCCTATATAAAAATGATCCATTTAGCAGTTTTTTCTAATTTAAGAGGCCGTGGCAGTTTAATCCATAGTCCATTGGATGAGATAAGATTCATGTTTTCTCTTGTTTCCAGGATTTATTTCTTGCTTCAATAGACACTACCTCTGCGACAACTGTATGGGCAATGAGCGAACTTGCCAAGAACCCACGAGTAATGACAAAGGTGCAAGCTGAAATCAGAAGGATCATTGGCAATAAAAAAGAAGTAGATGAAAGTGAAGTAGAGAAGCTCAAGTACTTTAAGATGGTGATAAAGGAGACGCTTAGGTTACACCCTGCGGCACCGCTACTATTACCTCGAGAATCAATGCAATACTGTAAGATTGGGGGCTACAATGTATACCCGAAAACCAGGATCTTTGTTAATGCATGGGCAATTGGCAGAGACATCAATACATGGTCAAAGCCGGACGAATTTTATCCAGAGAGATTTGAGGACAGTGAGATTGATTTCAAGGGTCAGCATTACGAGTTGATTCCATTTGGTGCTGGTCGTCGAATGTGTCCAGGAATAACAATGGGTTTAACGTCGGTGGAATCTATACTTGCAAATATGTTGCATTGTTTCGACTGGCAGTTGCCTAGCGGGATGAAGCCTGAAGACATTAACATGGAAGAAGTGGTTGGCTTGACTATTAACAAAAAGTTCCCACTTCATCTGGTACCTATCAAACATAAGTATCAAACTGATGAGTAATACAGTATTCCCCTGAGTTCCTCTTCTTTTGATTAAAATATTTATGGTACTTAAAACTCCCCGAGAATTCAATAAGTGAGTGTTTAAGTTTTGATAGTTACCATTTCAAAAAAGATATAAATTAAGTCATGAGTTCATTTTCAGCTTCTACTTATATTGGTAACTGATTAAGAAATAATTTAACCTAGTAAAAGGTACTTGTCCTACTTCAAATAAAATTGTGCTCCGTGAAAAACCTGAGAATCATAAACATTAAGCAGAATAATCAAGCAGGAAAGCTAATACACTAGATCAAAATTGTTCAAAATCTTGCAGAATTGTTAAGCAAATCATATAATTAAGCAATTCGAGAATACATACATTTGATCATTTGTAAGTAGCTGATATATGAAAAATCAAACTTTGAATGTCTAGCACAATTCAAAATCACAGTAGTGCCGCTGTTATAGAATAATTGTTTCTGGTGTCATGTCGGTTCAGTTTCAATTAATTCTTTTTGATATGCTACTTCTAAGTGTCCCTCTAGTAATCTAGTTGGTCATTCTGATTTGGGGAAGGTTAGTAGTTTATCAGCACATCATTTCGGTGGAAAACATAGATTCCTAGAGTTCTGACCATTAAATATTGATGCTTGTAATCCTTTAGCTGATGATATTGGTGTTATGTAGTACTAAATAAGCGAAAGATGGATTCAACTTGTAGCCTTATATCTTGCATTGAGATTCTTTATGTAAATTCACTATATCTTATCTACTTGATTTTATTTTCTGAACCTCAAAATTGCAACAACAGGATGCAAGAGAGGCTTAAGAAACATGCCAGCAAAGGTACAATAATTCCTAAGACCACTTAAGTCATAATTCAGTCTTCCTGATCAGTTCTACCTATCAGGCAGCACCCATGGAGATCTTCTTGGGATCACTCAACGATATCTCATTACTCTGGTTTCTCTCTGTCGTTACCATTCTCCTTGTCTTCATCATCGTTTCATATTGTGTTGATTGCTTTGTCAAATGATGAAACTGGTCCTCTCCATCTCTCCAAAGATAACCTTAAAGCTGTCTTTATGGTAATTCAATTAATTTTCTTGTCGAGCTTGTGGTGACACATTTTTAACATGATTCATGTAATTAAATTCAAACCAGCTACCTGTTTTTTCCGGACTTCTTCGTTAAACCCATTTCGGATATCAATATTGCTTCTGCTTAATTTTATCGCATAACAGAAGTATCCCCTTCTGTCCGAACCACCCATTCTGTTGCTGGCATTTAGACGGTGCGATTATATCTTATTTGCACCCTATACATATGAACTACATGTTCCCATTATAATTTTTTGCACCCTATAATTTTAGAGTGCTTAAAATTGGTGTGGAACCATGAATGATTGAAATTAGCAAATCATGAACTTTTTAGTTATCTATCAGCTGATGATATAAAACCATATTCGAAATTCTAATGTATATGGTGAGTTTTCTGTCAACTGATGATATGAGACCATATCAAAACACGACTTGATCTTAGCAATTTATGTGGTCAGTTACGGAAGGGTCTAGCAGATCATAGCGACCTAAATTAACCACCACAGTTGCCGACCATATTGAAACACGACTTGATCTATAGCATTTTATGTGTCCAGTTACGGAAGGATCTGGTAGATCATAGCAACCTAAATTAACCACCACAGTTGCCGATGAATAAATTCAAGTCAATTATAGAGCCATCATCGACTGGCAAACAAAGTATTAATTATTTCTTATGCTATGCCTACTGCTGGACCATCAACCGTGGTGCTACATACTTCTTCGCCAGTTAGTCAGATATTCAAAAGGATTTTGTATCTCCTTACGACACAAAGTGCTGCGACAGGCTTGATTCTTATAATACGAAGAAATTATCATACAATTGTAAGGACTTTGCTTATTCTTCTTATGGTGGTTACTGGCAAAGAGATGTGTAAACTTTAAGTTGTAGAACTTTTTAACTTTCAAGAGGTTTCACTCATTTCAACATGATAGAGGCTGAGATATTGCAAAAATTGACTACCATTCTGTCAAAGGAAGCTTTAAATCCTAACAATAAACTCAGCCACCTTGATAAGAAATATTCTGACTTGCAAAAAACATCATATGTGACGTTGCTATTGGCACTAGCATTGCAGGGAAGAAGTTCAAGGAAAATGAAATTCAAAAGACTTTACTGGATGTCATGACCGTGATAAGTGGCCTGCCTTTGTACAGCAGATTTCTTTCCATATTATGGATGTATAATTGAGCTATAGACCGGTTTCACCACGAGATGGGAAGGAGCTTCATTAAGCTTGATAAATTTTACAAGAGCGTTATTGAAGAACACCTTGAACCTTCTAGGCCCCGGTTGGACAATAAGACGTTACAGACCTTGAACCTTCTAGGGCCAGGTTGGACAATGAAGACATTACTGATATTCTGATTGCTTTGTCCAATGATAAAACTGTAGAAGTTTATAAGACTGCATATTAGAGATTGACAAGAACTAGACTAAACTGCTAAACAGGAATAATACACATGGACTACATTGTGAATGGTTGATTATGTTAGAGTATGTGATAGTAATAAGTAGTGTAGCACATGTGCAGCCACATGAAGAGTGTGTGCAGCCACATGAAGAGTGATTGAGTGGAGTAACATGTGTGAGAATATTGTTATGAGTGCGATCGATCTGTAATGTGTTCACTATCAAGCATGCTATATATATGTGTGCACAATGTCAAGCAATGCATCCAATCAATCACAATGTAGTCTCTTGTAGTTCTTGTGTTGTTCTTATATACACTGTAGTGTTCTTGGTCTTCTATTACTATGTTCTTCTACATACTCTCCATTACTCTCTACATACTCTCCATCATTCACAATCTATCTGCATATCAGATTATAACTCTACATGGTATCAGAGCTAGGGGGAGAACCAAGGGCTTAACAGCCTTCTCTTCCGATCATGCTCAGTTTTTCTTCCGCATTTCCGCCATTTTTGTCTGGTTTTTCTGTTCTTTAGAGCTGCAACAGGTGCTGCCCTCAAGGTGTTTGATGAATTTCCTGAGAGAAAATTTCTTGTGTGGCATAGAAGCATCAATGGCATACAGTCCCTAAATACATGATAATTATATTGGCATTATCCTCTACTTCAGTGCTCCACCAACACCATCATAACCATGAACACTCCATCTCAAGCACAGTAGCAGCCCCGGCACAAACATTTAACTTTTCGTTGTTTTATTTTGCAGATTTTTCAAGCATGTCTATAGCTATTTTTGGCACGTAGATAGCTTCACGTCCGGCAAGTCTATAGCTGTTTTTACGGCAAGTAGATAGCTAGTGTGTTTTGGAAAGCTTCCCTCTCATCTCTCTCTAAGCTTTATCATTAGAAAAACTGCATACTCTTGTATTTTGAGGGTGATTGTGATGATTAATTCCAGCCCTTATGAGCCTTGTGTGCTCCGCTCCGAAGTGAGCTTTTTTATGCCCAAGATGGCCGATATATTTTGAGCTTGTAATGCTCCGTTTGTTGCCCGAATTCATGTTCCTGTTGCTGCTTGTTGCTCCTCCATTTGCTGCTGTTGAGCCTCATGTTGCTCTTGTTTCTTCAAGTTGGTTGGTTGTCATTGTAGTTCAAGCCAAATGTTTCCGTTTCTCTCCCACATATGTCTTGAGGGGGGATGTTAGAGTATGTGATAGTAATAAGTAGTGTAGCACATGTGCAGCCACATGAAGAGTGTGTGCAGCCACATGAAGAGTGATTGAGTGGAGTAACATGTGTGAGAATATTGTTATGAGTGCGATCGATCTGTAATGTGTTCACTATCAAGCATGCTATATATATGTGTGCACAATGTCAAGCAATCAAATCCAATTATTCACAATGTAGCCTACTGTGTTGTTCTCAATGTTACTGCAGGTTCTTGTAGTCTCTTGTTCTTGTCAAGTCTAGTTCTACTCATCTATCTATCTACTGTTTCTTATAACTCTACAGATTATGTTGGAAGATTATAGAATTTCTTAATCTGCAAAAACACAAACAAACATCACAACATGAATTAATCGTTAACACTCGTAATTTTTGATAAAGTAAAATCATAAATAATAGAATTGAACAAGAAATTAAACTAATAAAAGGATATGGGGGTTCTTGGTGGGTGAGGCACGTGTAAACGCTGCCCTAAGGAATCGTGCCCCTTCTCGTGCAAGGTTTATGTGGCAACTCCTTAGCGGTACAACACCCAGTTCGATTTTTCCTTTCCCGTGCACGAACGACAAAGGACAACAACAATGATTTTCCAAAAGCTCCAAATAACAATCAATTAGATAATGGGTAAAGAGTTTCTACCTGACACTGTAGGAAACTTTTCTACAGTGTCGGCTTAAAATCACGATTTTCCTGCACATATGATATGCAAACTGATCGTTGAGAGATGGAGAAAAATACAGTGAAGTCAGATTTTTAAAAAAATCAGTAATTGACGGGAAAAATCAAATTAAAAATGTAGGAAATTTGGTGGGATGTGTGTGAGGGTTTATTCGATTTGTGTGTGGTGCCCCTAGCGGGGCCATTGGATTAGATTAATCTATGGCCCAGATTTAATTTAAGGCGATACTGTAGAAAAGTTTCCTACAGTTTCAGGTAGAAACTCTTTTTCCTTAGATAATAGATATATGTGTGTAAGTAAAAGGTGTATGTAATTAAGCTAGAGATGCACAAAAGGCCCATCGGGCCGGGCTTTGACCGGGCTTTGAAAAGCCCGGGCTTTTTGGTCAAAGCTCGGCCCGGGCTTTGACTTTGATCGGGCCGGGCCGGGCCGGGCTTCTGTGAAAAATGTGAGCCCGTTTAGGCCCTCGAAGCGGGCCGCGGTGGGCTTTTTTCCGGGCCTGAAGCGGGCCGGGCTGGGCCGGATCGGGCTTTTTCCGGGATCAAATAGGATCGTGATTTTTTGTTACATAAGAATGTTCTTTATGTAGTAATGGCAGACATGTGTTA
Organism: Kitagawia praeruptora; assembly: GCA_037693485.1. Lineage (NCBI taxonomy): Eukaryota > Viridiplantae > Streptophyta > Magnoliopsida > Apiales > Apiaceae > Kitagawia > Kitagawia praeruptora. The sequence goes on from CM075354.1 coordinate 46,091,709, forward strand.
AACAATCTATTTTGCTGATACAAATATTACATTTATCGATTTACTTTTTGATTTGATGATATATTAATTGATTACACGTGTACTTAACTTGTTTTCGTTCATGTATCGTAATATATGCATATAAATAATCTTATTATTAATAATGAATATGTAAATATATATGTACTTAAATTATTTTTTTATTTGTAGGAAGTGTAAATACATAAATATTTATGTAAGTATACTAGAATAATCGAATTTTACCCGGGCTTTTTCGGGCCGAACCGGGCCGGGCCGAACCGGGCTTTTTAAAAGACCGTGCTAAGACCGGGCTTTTGTCGGGCCGGGCCGGGCTTTGCCCAAAAATATAGGGACCGTTTAAGGCCCTCGGGCCGGGCTTTACCGGGCCAGGCCGGGCCAAATTTTCGGGCTCGGGCTTTTTGTGCATCTCTAAATTAAGCTGAGAAATAGGCTGGGTACAACAAGTTTTGATTAGAACAGAGGCTATGTATCTGTTGCTTTTGCTGGCTATCGATGCTCTGTAAAAGATTTTTGCAGCCCTCCTTTTAATAGGGATAAAAACTTATAACTAATACAAATATAATTGATCCCATAATTGTGTAAGTTAAGAATTGAGAATTGTAACAGCTTTGCAACGTTAGGAAAACAACGGGTGGAAAAATAACCGGTGAAAAAACAAATCTTTCAATGATAGATTTTCTTTTTTATATTGCATATGTATATTTGGCAATAAATAAAATAATAAGGTGAAATAGATTTTCAAAATTTTATTTTTTAAGATATTTGATTTTAATAAAATATCCAACAATCCCCCCAAAAAATAAAATTTAATAAAATAAATAGTATAACAAATATATTATAGAGCTTATTTTTATTATGTATTCAATGCGGGTAGCTTCCGGCTTGGAACCCGCACCTAGTGACATTTGTCGCAGTTTGAAGAAACTAAGTGGACTACGCCTGGAACTTGAATCTTTTAACCAAACATTGACAAAAGCACACATAATACGGAAAATCAATCGTTAGGGCTTGCGCTATAATGGCCATGCGCAATGACCGACTCATGAGAGTTTTAGAGATTAGCCCGTACCTCATAGTTGCGGCCGCACAACTCCTCTCACGTAGGTAAGTCCTCAAAGGTACTAGTGAACGGAGAAGTACCTCGCAAATTCTGCCTTAAGACTTATTAAGAGTGTAAACACTCAACCTTACCGTTCACTATATGAGCACTTCATCATCATAGGAATGGGGAAGAAGAATGTATCAATGTACATCTTCTAAGGAGTGTAACTCCATATATTGAAGGCTCTCACGCAATCATCTATCCAGCTTGTTTCTACCCTTGGAACTTATAAAACAAGTAGGGTTGCCACTGTCGATGATGCAATATTATGGGCTAAGCCCCATTCCCCTCGATGAATCTAGGACCTCACATATTCCCAGATAGACCCATTATCTTATGGACAAATAATTAGGGTCATATATATTATTTTAATATGACGAAGCATGCTTCCAAATCTTCGACCAGTCTTTTCTTTATCAACAATTTTCTGTTACAACTTACAAACACCAAAAACTAACACACAATGTTAGTAATGACACAATATTATCAACCATAAGGTTTTTGCGTACCACATTTCTGATATATCATTTAATAGTTCTACTGGCCTCACGTTTTTGACCAATCCTTCATCATGCATTTCTGTTACAATTTAAAATCACAAAAGCTAAAAATTGTTAGCAATAATATGAAATTTTCGAGTGGTATCAATCCTTGTACCACACATTGTCATTTTGCATTGCTCGGTAATTTTCAGTCGACCATTTTTATCAACATAAACCTGTTTTAACTCATAAACAGAACAAACACTGAACACATTATTAGTAAAATAAAAATAATATTAGCATCAAATAATGTAGAAGTACGTATGAGCAAATTTTTAGGAGTTTGTATTGTTAAAATGCATTTTGAGTCTCTTGACCATTAAATGAGTCAACCTCAATGACCAGACTTTTTATATACTCCGTATGTTGTCATTCAGGTAAATGGTTACAGGTGCAATACAATATATCTTCATGGTAACACAATGCATAAAGATCTGTTAGAAGTTGTAAAAAGATTCAGTAGCAATGGCCATGTGATTCCAACACTACCAATGAATGCATCAACATGTCTATATGGGGCCTCACAAACATATTGCCATAGTACACATGAAAGCAAGCGTCAAACTGATAAGAACATCAATATAAGTCAGATTAAAGCACTGTATAATATACCTTCAACTGCACACAGGAGTTGAAAATGGGCTGCAAATCCATCAAGAAAATGTAGGACAGATCAAGTGAGGTCAAATGTGGAAGCCAGCGCAAAGATGAGAATCCCTCAGGTCCAACTGAAGGGCATGACATTAAGATTAATGATTCAATGAGAAGACATGAAGTTGTGGTTGCAGACAAGCAATCATCTCTAAGCTGACTGCAAAATGAAGCATCCAGAGATGTTAGTAGAGGGCAATTAATTGAAGCTTCAGATAGTACACCACATCCTTTCAATTCGAGCAACACCACGCGTGCTGCTTCAATATATAGAAAATTCAATTTGGGACAGATTCCCAGATTAAGTGAATGAAGACCAACCTGCAATATGCACAAACAACAGAAACTAGGAGACCCTAACACCAAATCAAAAATCTACAAATGGTGTTAATACATTAATATATAATAAATATAATACAGTTAGCCAATCTTGAAGTATCTTCTTCAAGGAATATCTTTAATACAAAAACATAGCAGACAAAACTATAACAAAAATTTGGTCTCTGATAGGGTCCAGGACTTGTAAATTTTACTACAATAAAAACACATTTACAAACAAGACTAAAAGAGGATAATGGCCACTTCCACTTTCAAGAATTAATGGTTATACCCTTTCTTTGAAAACAACATATGCAGACGAAGTAGATGACTAAATCATCAAATACTAAGATTAAATTAATTACAAAAAATGCAAAATGTTAATATTTAACATCTTAATTTATTACCCACGAGTCCAGGACTAAAAAAGAATAAATAAAAATAAAATGAATATATTAAACAAAACATATATCAATTTACACAACAGTGAAAAAGGAATGATTGTACCAGATCGAGCTACCAAACCAAAACTGATTAGATTTAATTTCTGGACTACAATTGATTGTACCTTCATTTTCATCATACACGACATGGACAAATCTGCAATCATTCTAATTTCAACACGTTAGTACTAAACTTAGAATCATAATATTTATACAATAACAAGTATATTACAGAAACACGTGTAATAATTATTAGAAGACAATAAGATTCAGTGCATTGTCAATGGCAAATAATTCAATTCCAAGTTCTACTAACTAAAGTCTGATGGGTAATGGCTAACTTAACTAAACAAGGCACAACACAGAACTTAATATTAGCAAAATATAAGTAATTAAAATTCTATAACCAGCAACATGCAAAGCACACAGAGATCATCGCTACAGGGAGCAGAGCAAATATGTCTAGTCACAAAATCATTTTCCAAAAGACATTAACAACTAAATAATAATATTAATTAAACAAGTTCCGTTACTCATATCAATATTTAGACTAGGTCCTTGAATGAGCTTAATTATAAAGAACAAAGACAATTCCAAAATATATAATAGGTATAGAGTCACACACTAGTTGTTGATAAGTGGATTTATATCCACTTGGAGCGTTCCATATTGGCTTAAATTGATTGTCTTTGACTCAAGTTTGTGTAGTTTTGATGTGTTTTGCTTAGTTGTGCAGATTTACGAGAATGTTGATTAAGGTGGATGCTTCTATCGTTTTTGGAGAATTAATTGATTAAAATTCGGATTTCTGAGAAGGGTTGCGCAGTCTACACTGTTTTGGCCATATCTGGAGTTCTAGAAGTTCGTTTGAGGCCCGTAAGCAGTCCACGCGAAGATAACGAGATTCTCTATCATTTTAAAGTGGTCCAGATGTCCAATTACAACTGGAACGGTCCAGAAATACTGAAGAAAAGTCAGATACGAATTTTCCTTAAAAACAGACTCAGTTTAGGAAACGTATTTTGCAGAAATTCTATTATAATTCTGTTTTGGTATTTTCTTGCTGGGCAAGACTTTTAGAGCCTATATAAACACATCTAGGGTATTATTTTAAGGATCGAAAAACTAATATACACACGACAATTTGTAAACATCTTTTGGAGATTTTTGGGAGAGCTTTTATTTTCTTTGAAGATTAAAGATTTTTTCTCTATTCTTATAATTATGTGTTCAATTTATAATTCTTGTTTTGTTAATTCAATTATGAGTGAGTAGATTATTAATCTAGGGTTAAGTTGAACCCTAGTTATGGTTGATGTGTGAATTTCCAATTCCCCCAATTTGATTGTTTAATTGCTCTTGCTTATTGAGTTGTTTAAATTAACAATTACAAATCAGACGTGATTATGTGTATTGTTTGAACCAATATCTAATTATCAGCGAGAGTTGGATTTAGATGGTTGTGATTTATCCAATAAGAACATGAAATTCTCCATGAGAATAGGTAGAACGGATTGTTAGGAAATTAGGGTGCTGTGATTAATGTCTCTAAATTGCATGATACCATGAGAATAGGTTTGATTGTATTTTAAGAGAAGCCATTAATACTCGAGAGGGGTTATTGGTATTTATAGGGCACATCTTTCCTTTTGAGTAATATATCTGATTAATTGGGGAGGAAATTCACGATTACATTAATTCATGCTAGTGGGGATACTTAATTCTGGATGCTTTTAGTTAATTGATAAATACAAACACAATTCTCTTTAGCATAAAATTAGTTTAATAATTTCTCAAAATCTATTGTGTTACTTGCTTAGCCGAATTAAATCATAAATAACTGGTGATTGATACGTTTGTCTCTGTGGGATCAACTCTGACTTACCCTACTACATAGTTAGAAGGATTTGTTAGATATTATTATTTGATAGGCACGCGACAGCCTTGTCAAATTTTTGGCGCCGTTGCTGGGGACAAAGCAGTGTTAGATTAGTTAATTTTTGAATTGATTTAGCTAAGTGGTTTCGTTGAGTTGCTTCGGCTATTATTCCCTTGTTATTTGATCATCGTTTCTAGTTCTCTTGTTGCATGCACACTCGAAGTTCAGTTACTGAAAATTTACTTGCTATTGATCCTGAAATTGAAGCTACAGCAAGAAGGCAAGCAGGCAAGCGAAGGAAAAACAAGGATAAGGAAGTTATGGGTGATACAACAGCTAAAGCTCTCAGGGAGCATGGTATGCCAGATGCTACAGGCATACTCTCCAGTATTGTCAGACAAGCAATCACATCTACACACTTTGAACTGAAGCCTCAGTTCATCCAATTCATCTCCAATGATTCTTTCGCAGGATTGTCTAATGAAAATCCTGTTGATCATCTTGAGAGTTTTCTGGAGAAGTGTGATACGATAAAGATGACCAATGTAAGTGATGAAGCTGTTAAGCTGCGATTATTTCCATTCTCTCTCCGAGATGCAGCAAAAGATTGGTTGAAGGATGAAGGACCAAATACGTTCACTACTTGGGATAGTCTTGCAAAGGCGTTTCTACTAAAATTCTTCAGTCAGAAGAAGACTTCTAAGCTCAGGAATGAGATATCTAATTTTCGTCAAGATGATGACGAGTCACTTCATGATGCTTGGAGAAAATTTAAGCGACTTCAAAGACAATGCCCTCACCATGGAATTCCTGACTGGTTGTTGATCCAAACATTCTATAATGGGTTAACACAAGAGTTTCGAAATTTTGTTGATGCTTCTTCTGGTGGATCTATTATGAAGAAGAGTGCTGAGGATGCGAAGGCTTTGTTAGATGAGATAGCGTCTAATGATAATTATCCATACAGTGATCGAAATCATCCTAAGAAGGGTGGTAAGTATGATGTTGATGCTCTAACCATGTTGAATACTACTATGCAGGCAATGGTTAAAAAGATTGAGCAATTGGATGCCAGAAGCACTCCATCTACTGTTGCTTCATGTGAGATATGTGGTGTTGTTGGACACACTAAGATTGCTTGTCAATATAATCCTTCTGGAATGGCAGTTGAACAGGCTAATGCTCTTTACAATCAGAATCAGAGGCCGCAGTATAATCCTTACTCCAACACGTACAATCCAGATTGGAGAGATCATCCAAATTTCTCCTACAGGAACAATCAGGGTCAAGCTCAATTTTCACAGAATAATTTTTCTCAGCCTCCTGGTTTTCAACAAGCTCAGCCGCAGAAATCCCAATTGGAAAGTCTTATGGAAGGATTTATCTCTACCCAAGTGAAGAAGAATGAGGAATTTGACTCAAGTATCAATGAGATAAAGGCTCATAACAAATTGATGGAAAATACAATCACTCAAACTGCTCAACAATTGAATCAACTTAACAAGTCTTCAGGTCAACTTCCTGGTCAAACTAAACAACCACATAGAGCTCATGTGAATGCTATAACTTTAAGAAGTGGCAAGGAATTGCAAGGGCCAGAGATGAAGATGAGTAATGATAATTTGAACGTTGGAGAAGATGTGGAGAAAATTCAATCTAAAAATGTAGATGTACAAGAATTGATAGAAGAAAATAAGGACCCTGTTGTAGTTCCAATCAGACCTTATGTACCACCTGTTCCTTTTCCTCAAAGGTTGGTGCAAGCTAGGCTTGGTGAGAAGTTTTTAAAGTTTATGGATATCTTGAAAAAGCTAGAGCTTAATATTCCTTTTCTAGATGCTATCAAGGAGATGCCTTCTTACGGAAAGTTTCTTAGGGTATTATTATCAAACAAACGAAAGATTGAAGAAAGTTCGTCTATCTCATTAATGGAGGAGTGCAGTGCCATTTTGAAAAACAATCTTCCTAAAAAGCTAGCTGATCTAGGTAGCTACTCTATTCCTGTGAAACTTGGGAATTTGGAGATCAAGAGAGCTTTATGTGATCTTGGAGCAAGTGTCAGTCTTATGCCCTTATCGATTTGTGACAAGCTTCAGATGGGTGAATTAAAATCCACGCGTATATCTCTACAATTGGTAGATAGAAGTGTGAAATATCCTCTTGGTGTACTTGAAGATGTCCCTGTTAAGGTCGGAAAGTTTTTTATTCTATGTGATTTTGTTGTCATGGAGATGGAGGAAGATGCACAAAATTCTATTATTCTAGGGAGACCTTTCTTGGCTACAGCTGGTGCAAAAGTTGATATGATGCAAGGGAAAATTTCTTTCGAAGTTGGAGATGAGAAAATGGAATTTAAATTTTCCAACTCTTTGAACAGTCCTTCTATGAAGGAAAGTGATCTTGAAAAGAATAATGATACCGTTCTTATGGTGAAGAATTTGTGTGAAGATCAAGTTATGAAGGCTGATAATTACCTCTCTACGCCTCCTGCAATTTTGGTGAGAGGTCTACATGTCACTAATGTTGATTTGAAGCCTTCAACAATGAAATCAATTGGTGGAATTCAGTTTGGTGGATTGTCTGTTGAAGATCCTGATGCTCATATTGAAAACTTTTTAAAGATTTGTGATGCCATGAAATTTCCGACAGAGGATGAAGAGTGTTGCAGTGTGGAAATAGTTGATACGGGTCAAAGAAAGAAGTTTGATCAGTTGTTGAGTGAAAAGTCGGACACACAAGTGCTAAAGCATCACATCAGTGATTTCATTGACACTTCTTCAATTCGAGATTTTTCGAATGTCAAATTTTTGAAGCTTCCACCACATTTGAGGTATGTCCTTTTAAATAATGAGCTAGTGATTTTTGAAGAGGGGCATGATAACGTGTTTCGAAGGTGGAAAGCTGATGATAAGGAAAAAGATAGTTTTGTTAAGCCGTGCGAGTCAGAGAAACACCTTAGAGGTGTGAAGAAGAAAAAGAAAAAGATTAGGCCGAAGGGTGGAAAAATCAAGTTGAAGTCTGACGGAAGAGATTTGTGGAAAGCAAGCAAACAAAATGTCAACGTTCGTATGAATGGTTTTTCTGTTGAGGACGGTTCAGTTATTCTTTTGAAACCGCCATGAGTTGAGGAGGTAACGTCAAGCTATTGACGTTAAAGAAGCGCTTCGTGAGAGGCAACCCGCGCATTAGTGTAGAAAAAAATCTTTGAAAAAAAAATGTTGGGTTGGTTGAGATGATTGGTGAGTGGTTAAGAGTTTTATACCATTGCCAAAGATGATCAGGATAAGGGTGACTGTTTTGATATTTTGGTATGTTTTCTACTATCCCTTGTATTTACTTCCATTCGATGAGGACATTGAATATTTTAAGTTTGGGGGTGGTTTGGGGGATTAGTAGTTGTTGTTGTATTATGTGTTCATGTAGGATTTCATGCTTTGCATATTAGTAGTAGTAAATTATGCATATATGTTCGTGTTATCTACGTTTGTTTCATATAGGACATTCTGTTTTTATGTTCGTATATCATGTGAGTTCATAATAGTTTGCATTTGCACCCATGCTTGATAGGAATTTTGTGGTGTTGACGCTTTTGATTGAGAAGTGATATGCTTTGTTCTTGTGCACACATACACTAGTATGTTGAAGCTAGTAGACTTATTGAATGTTGTAAGTGATTAGAAGAACATGAATATGTGTAAGTTGATTTAGTTCGCATGATTTGAATACAAGTTGGTGCGTTAGAGAGATTTTTTTCTTGGGATTGAGTATGTTTTTCCACCAAGTGAGTTTTTGAGCCTTATTGCATATTTGTTGCAATTTATTCGTTTGCTTGAGTGTCCATGGATTGTTTGCATTGCTAGCAGTTGTTTGAGGTCTTTCTTGAAACGCATGACATTATTTGACGATTAAAATGATAAAGGCATTTAGGAATAACCGCATATTTTTCCATATTACCATACCATGTTTACATGATCAATTAGTTAACCCGTTGAGCTTAATCCTTTTTTTTTTCGGTGACATACCACATTACTTGCCTAGACCTTTTTCTTGTATTGGCCTTACATTAATTTGAACCCACATTGTCAAAGGCTAGTAGAGTGCTTAAGGGAGTAATAAGGTGTGCAATGAGGGGTTTATTGTTGGTCATACTTTTGGGGGAAATATTGAAAATTGGGTTTGTTTACTTGATAGTCGGCATGTATAATAAATTCATGGGATCATTGTTATTGTGTATATTATTGTTTGTGATATATTTAGCTCTCGAAAAAAAAGGAAAAAAAAAAGAAAAAAAAAGAAAGAAAAAAAAGAAAAAAAAATATTATGAGAGCATGTTTGTGTTTATTGTGATTCTATTTCAGTCGACTAGTCAAGTGTTTGTTGGAAAAAATAGTTAAAGACCTTTTGATTATCGTCATTGATGTATGTTGTGTTAAGAGTTAGATTGATACCAAATGTCAAGCATGCTTATGATTTTGTTGGAATTGAGTGATACAATTAACCTTGTTCTTGAGTGAATATTCTTTTGTGAGTGGATTGTGAGTGTTTGCTTGTTTTTGCATATGAGATCCCGAGTTTTGTTTCAAAGATGTACTCTTGTAGGCTTAGCATGTTTACTAACTTATTCTTACACTTGACATGGACTTGTGAGAACTTATGCATGTTCATTGAGTAGACTATGTGAATACTTGCACTTTCGACACCAAGATATTGCGTATTTACTTTGATTCTTAAGTTGATATGGCATGAGAGGATTTGAAGGTATGGTAAGATTTTAGTATTAGATTAATTGCATTTTCATTTAGTTGCATTCATGCATTGCATTGCATTAGATTGCATTGGATTTTGTGGGTACATTCGCTATAGGCCCTCACGAGACCTTACTCGTCCACTAGGGCTGCCTAGGGGTTTAAAGGGCTTGTTGCATATGCCAAATGCAACCGTGATCACCTACGGAAGTGGTACTAGTTAGTTAGTTAGTTAGTTGTTTATGCTTGAGGACAAGCATCGGTTTAAGTTTGGGGGTGTGATAAGTGGATTTATATCCACTTGGAGCGTTCCATATTGGCTTAAATTGATTGTCTTGGACTCAAGTTTGTGTAGTTTTGATGTGTTTTGCTTAGTTGTGCAGATTTACGAGAATGTTGATTAAGGTGGATGCTTCTATCGTTTTTGGAAAATTAATTGATTAAAATTCGGATTTCTGAGAAGGGTTGCGCAGTCTACACTGTTTTGGCCATATCTGGAGTTCTAGAAGTCCGTTTGAGGCCCGTAAGCAGTCCACGCGAAGATAACGAGATTCTCTATCATTCTAAAGTGGTCTAGATGTCCAATTACAACTGGAATGGTCCAGAAATACTGAAGAAAATTCAGATACGAATTTTCCTTAGCGGTACAACACCCAGTTCGATTTTTCCTTTCCCGTGCACGAACGACAAAGGACAACAACAATGATTTTCCAAAAGCTCCAAATAACAATCAATTAGATAATAGATATATGTGTGTAAGTAAAAGGTGTATGTAATTAAGCTGAGAAATAGGCTGGGTACAACAAGTTTTGATTAGAACAGAGGCTATGTATCTGTTGCTTTTGCTGACTATCGATGCTCTGTAAAAGATTTTTGCAGCCCTCCTTTTAATAGGGATAAAAACTTATAACTGAAACAAATATAATTGATCCCATAATTGTGTAAGTTAAGAATTGAGAATTGTAACAGCTTTGCAACGTCAGGAAAACAACGGGTGGAAAAATAACCGGTGAAAAAACAAATCTTTCAATGATAGATTTTCTTTTTTTTATTGCATATGTATATTTGGCAAGAAATAAAATAATAAGGTGAAATAGATTTTCAAAATTTTATTTTTTAAGATATTTGATTTTAATAAAATATCCAACAGATTATATTGAATGTTTTAAATACAGTTACATGGTTAACATATATAGAGTAGTTTTGTGACAACCCGGGTCAAATCCCGAGGCTTTTTCGAAAATTGGGTCGAGTCCCGATGCCGAATCCGAATAAGCCAAAGTAAACTGGCCCAAATGCAGCCAACTTGGGTAGTCCACAAGCCCACCACAGGCCCCCAAAAGATCATGATTTGTTGGTACAATTAGTAGTATTACTTTTGCTTAAATACTGAACTAAAGTCCCAAATCTCCTCGATGTGGGACTGGGGTGTTACAAACTCCCCCACTTAAACTCCTGACGTCCTCGTCAGGCCTGAACGGAAATCCCATAGGTCCAAGATCGTTCCTCCCTAGCCATTGTGGGATAATACCGGCTGGCTTCGTGTCCCCACCTTCGGACCTCTGTCTATTGTGGGATAATACCACCAGCCTTCGTGTCCCCACCTCCGGCAACTTGACGAATCAAGCTTTATGAGAGTCGACTCTGATACCATATGTGACGATCCGGGTCAAATCCCGAGGCTTTTTCGAAAATCGGGTCGAGTCCCGATGCCGAATCCAAATAAGCCAAAGTAAACTAGCCCAAATGCAGTCAACTTGGGTAGTCCACAAGCCCACCACAGGCCCCCAAAAGATCATGATTTGTTGGTACAATTAGTAGTAGTACTTTTGCTTAAATACTGAACTAAAGTCCCAAATCTCCTCGATGTGGGACTGGGGTGTTACAAGTTTGCTCATGCTTGATAGTGGGATCGATCGCACTAAGCATTACTCTACATGTGCTAACATGGAACAACACTAAAGCAAGTAACATGGAACAATCATGGTGGCTAGGCTGTCACTACTGCATGTAATACATGTGCACACACATATTCTAACATCCCCATCAAGATGAATGTGGAAGTGAAACGAAACATTGATCTTGAACAACAGCGGCAACCAACCAACTTGAAGAAACGGCAACGAGCAAGAGATATCAACAAATGGAGGAGCAACAGGCAGCAACAGGAACATGAATTCGGGCAACAAATGGAGCATTACAAGCTCGGCCAACATGGGCATGACAGCTCTCTATGGAGCAGCCTTACAAAGAGTCTTTGATAAGGGCTGGTTTTTACTCACCATCACCCTGGAAATGCGAGAGTTACAGTATTCTAATGATAAAACTTAGAAAGAGATGAGGGGGAAGTTTTCCAAAACACACTAGCTATCTACTTGCCGTAAAAACAGCTATAGACTTGCCGGACGTGAAGCTATCTACTTGCCAAAAATAGCTATAGACTTGCTTGAAGGATCTGCAAAAGAAAATAAAAATTGAAAAATAATAATAATAATAATAATAAATGTTTGTGCCGGGGCTGCTGAAGAACGAACAAGGATTTATGCGGCTGCTAATGATAGATATATGGTGTTGTTGGTGGTGTACTGAAGCTGTAAGATGATGCCAAGAAAACACAATTGAGAGGTAAAGAAGAAAAATATTGATGATAGAAGAGCTCATATATAAAATTGGAAAACTGGAGCACTTAATGGATGAGGTCCTCATTAAAAACCTCTTTGGGAAAAAAAGAGTGACCTCCTATAGAAGATTAATCAAGAAGCGGAAAGGCGGAAGAGAAAGAGATGAAAAAGGAAATGGAGATAATTTGAAGAACCATGTTGATAGAAGACGGAAGCATGATTGGAGGATCTAATATGGTTGTTAAACCTAGATGGCTCTGATACCATGTAGAAGTTTATAAGACTGCATATTAGAGATTGACAAGAACTAGACTAAACTGCTAAACAGGAATAATATGTTGGGCATGCTAAGCAGGCCTTAACTCCACATTAGTATGATATTGTCCGCTTTGGGCCAAGCCCGCACGGATTTATTTTTGGGTCACTCCCAAAAGGCCTCATACTAATGGAGTTAATCTGGCTGCTTATATTCTAGCAATCTGCCCCTTCCACAACCGATGTGGGACAACTCCTAACAATCTCCCCCTTCACACATCGGGCTCAACTACTGTCAAATCTGCCTCCTTATGTGTGATCTGCTCCCCTTGATCCATACTGGAAGTTCCTGGCTATCTGGCTCCCTTAGGCCCATACTGGAAAGTCCACCTGCTCCCCCTTAAACCCAATCTGGGATAGCCCATCTGCCTCTTCTTGGATCCATTCTGGAGCCCATTGAGATTGTTCTGGACCGTTATAACCTGGAGCTCTGATACCACTTGTTGGGCATGCTGAGCAGGCCTTAACTCCACATTAGTATGATATTGTCCGCTTTGGACACATGGACTACATTGTGAATGGTTGATTATATTGAATGTTTTAACTTTTAAATACAGTTACATGGTTAAACATATACTCCGTATATATAGTAATTTGCTCATGCTTGACAGTGGGATCGATCGCACTAAGCATTACTCTACATGTGCTACTCCCTCCGTCTCATAATATGTTTCCTGTTTTCAAAAACACGTTTGCCAATGCATACTTTTGATCGTTAATATCTTGAATTTCGTATTAGTACTAAATATAAAAACTTCACTGTATTAAAGTACTCATAAATACGAATCCAACAAGATCAGTCATGATTATATTTTGTCTTATAAATTATGCGTAAATTAATAATCAATCCCTTATAATGAATAATAAAAAAGTCAAAGTGGGAAACATAAATAGGCACAGAGGGAGTAACATGAAACAACACTAAAGCAAGTAACATGGAACAATCATGGTGGCTAGGCTGTCACTACTGCATGTAATACATGTGCACACACATATTCTAACAAAAACTAGTCCCATCCATCTCTGGAAAGATCACATTAAAGCTGTCTTCATGGTAACTGTACTTTCTTTCTCTGTATGTATGAAGAAAAGTTTTAGTACCAACATCAACCACATACTCTACCAACCGATAAAATTTACAATAAGATTCAGATTAAATCTTGCTATAAGATATATTTTGTGAAACATAAATATACTTTAAAGTGTTAGAATACAATATAAGTTCTAGTTGGAAACTTCCCAGTTACTTAACATAGAGCAGTATTCGATTCCAGTTGTGCTGAATCATCTGCTCATACTTGCCTCTAAAAAATTAGGCTTGCTCGGAGATCATTTTGAGTTGATACCGTGTGCATTGCTTGCACTCAGTTCTTTAATATAGAGATTACAATTTCTCGAGATCAATTCGAATTTACACCAGCTCTGTTCCGAAATTAGATGTTAAAAGATATCATGTTATTAAGTTACATGCAAGCTTTGCTCACCAGCTTTTTAAAAACAAAAATGCAAAGCAATTATTTGAATTGCATATTCTACAATTTTATGTTGTTTTAATTTAAATTTAGTAAATTTAACTTACATAGTCAAATTAGATTAGGTTGACTCAAAATAGTTGAAACTTATGGAGGCCCTGTTTGGCTCACCTTTTTTTTATAGAAGTATTTAATGTATGTTTGAGATTCAATAAGTTGCAAAAATAAGTTGGAAAATAGGTTGGAAAGTTAGGAATCTCTAATTTATCTTAAAATAAGTTGACTTATTCCGGAAAATAGTTCCCACAAACATCCCCGGAATATGTGGGGCAGCTATCTATCAGATTTAAAATTGATTGTTGACAAAGAATGCACTCACCTGATCCTCATTCAATGTATTTGACATTTCTTCATGCCTTAATTTCAACCAACACTGCAAAGTCCACATCACAATCTGAGTGACTATAAGGATTTCACAACTTATGGGGGGCACTTGCCCTTGATTAGCACTCATGGAACTGATCACTGAATCTCTCAGCTCTATCTCATTGTTGTGGCTTATAACTGTTACTACCCTGCTCCTAGTCTTGTTCCTTCTTCCCTTATGTCTCGGAAAATCTTGGAAACAAAATTTCAAAAATCTACCTCCTGGTCCTCCGAGGCTACCAATCATAGGCAATCTTCACCAACTTGGAAAATTGCCTCATATTTCTCTCTACAAACTGTCCCAAAAATATGGCCCTGTGATGCACCTGAACCTAGGTCAAGTCCCTGCTCTGGTTGTCTCGTCCCCGGAGATGGCGAAAGAGGTGCTCAAAGTTCATGATACAAAGTGCTGCAGTAGGCCTGATTCTTATGGTATGAGAAAACTGTCATACAATCGAAAGGATATTTCTTTTTCTCCTTATGGTGATTACTGGCGAGAGATGCGTAAGCTTTGTGTTATAGAACTTTTTACGGTCAAGAGGGTTCGTTCATTTCAGCATGTTAGAGAGCGAGAGATTGCTAAATTTGTAAACATTATTGCACAAAAAGCTTTAGACCCTAACAATAAATCCATTTACCTTGATAAGAAAATATTCTCACTTGCAAAAAACATTATTTCTGAGGTTGCTTTTGGAAGTAGTTCTGTAGGAGAGAAGTTTAAGGAAGACGAACTTCAGAAGATTATACAGGATGTTATGAAAGTGACTAGTGGCTTCTGTGCAGCAGATTTCTTCCCATATTATGGATGGATAATTGATCGATTAAGTGGATTTCGCCACAAGATGGAAAAGTGTTTTATGGAGATGGATAAATTTAATGAGAGTATTATTCAAGAACATCTTGATTCTTCTAGGCCTAGGTTGAACCATGAAGACATTACTGATATCTTGATTGCTTTGTCCAACGATGAAACGGGTGCCCTCCGCCTCACAAAAGATCATATTAAAGCCGTCTTTGTGGTATTTCCTTTGTCTGTATTTATACTTGTGCGTGTATATATAAAGATCTTATATTGGTATTATCTGTTATTTTATTAGTACTAGTTAGTAATTCTGGCTTACTAAGTTCTTCTAGCTTCCATGACACACTTTGGGCGATTTGTGAAATTCATATGCAACTCTCTGTCCAGGACATTTGGTATAACATGCATGTTTTCTCCTGCTTTCAGGATCTCTTTACGGCTTCAATAGACACTTCTTCTGGGACAATTGTATGGGTGATGAGCGAGCTTGCCAAGAACCCACGGGTAATGAGTAAGGTGCAAGCTGAAATTAGGAAGATCATAGGAAATAAATCAGAAGTAGCTGAGAGTGAAATAGAGAAACTCGAGTACTTTAAGATGGTGATAAAGGAGACCCTCAGGTTGCACCCTCCGGTGCCACTACTACTACCTCGAGAATCAATGCAATACTGTAAGATTGGGGGCTACAACGTTTACCCGAAAACCAGAATCTTTGTTAATGCATGGGCTATCGGCAGAGACATAAATACATGGTCGAAGCCAGAGGAATTTTATCCAGAGAGGTTTGAGGACAGTGAGATTGATTTTAAGGGTCAGCATTACGAGTTCATTCCATTTGGTGCTGGTCGAAGAATGTGTCCTGCAATGACAATGGGATTAGCCTCGGTGGAATCTATACTTGCAAATATGCTGCATTGCTTCGACTGGCAGTTGCCTAGCGGGATGAAACCTGAAGATATCAACATGGAGGAAGAGGTTGGCTTGACTATTAACAAGAAATATCCTCTTCAGCTCGTACCTATCAAACATACAGTTCAAACAGAGCAATGATTCACATTTCACGAGTCTATTATTGGCCTTCTGCTTGTATTTGGACATGTATAAATAAGTTACTATTACGGATGATGCAAGCTCTAGCTCTCATTCAGCAGCACTTGTCAGCTTAAAGTCTCAGCATAAAGCTTCAGTACAACAAGCCTTAGTTTCTCAAATAAATAAAGATTTACAGAGTTGTATTTGGACTTGATAGAGCCAGCTGTCATTCTATCTAGCTGTCATTCTGTTTTGTTTGTTAGTAAAGTTGCTGTTTGTATAAATACTGGATAACTACTTCATTTCCTGTAACTTGACATTTTAAGCTTACACACATTCATCCGTACACATACACACACTACTAAATCTATTATGGTATCAGAGCCTTCATGACTGTTTTGCGATCTATTTTGATGATGAAGATGATGTTCATCATATCAATTGCGTTTCGACTCGGTTGATTGTGTGGTTTATCTTCATTTTTCGGTGATTTACGGTGATTTTCGACATAAATCACAGGTTTCATCGTTCTTTTCTTTCTTTGTGTTGTTTTACGACGATCGATTGCTTATCGGTGTTGTTTGAGATGCTTTTTTGCTGTTTTACTCTGTTTTGATTCGTTTTCCTGAGATTTTTCTCGATTAAAACCCTAATTTTACAGTCATGATGTATTCTAGTTACGAAAATGTTGTTCAAGAAGTTGGATCTAATCCTAATGCTCGTAATACTGTTGCTAATACTCGTAATAATGTTGATGAGGATGTAATTGATACGGAGTTGAATAATGGTGATAATCAGAGTATTGAGAGTGCTAATGTTCTTCTGTATAATCCAGACGTAGTCGATAACAATCTCCATCCGTTATTCATCCATAATAATGATCAACCTGGATTAGTTTTGATTGCTAAAAAGTTAGTTGGACCAGATAACTATGCTCCATGGAGTAGGTCTATGCAAATTGCACTCAATGCCAGAAATAAGTTTGTTTTAGTCAATGGTACGTATGAGAAACCTGCTGCTAATTCTCCATTATGTGCTCAATGGGAGCGAGTTAACGATCTTGTCATTACTTGGATTCTTAATTCGGTTGCAGAGGAGATTAGTGATGGTTTGAACTACGTTACTACTGCCTGTGAGGTTTGGAAAGAATTAGTCTTAAGAGATATCCATAGTTTAGAACAAGGGACCAAGTCTGTTGAAGTGTATTTCCACAAGTTAAAAGGTCTCTGGGATGAGTATTCTGTGTTGGAGCCTACTGTAAGATGTGTTTGTGGTGCTCAAAAGATTCAAGTTGAAAGAGAGCAGAAGAGAAAGCTTCTATAGTTTCTCATGGGTTTACATGAGAGTAATGCTACTATACGGGGTCAAATACTGATGATGAGCCCATTGCCTACTGTCTCTCAGGCTTATGCCTTTGTTAAACAAGATGAAAAGGCTAGACAAAGTTTTCAAGGTGTTCTTGCTACCTCAAATCCATTTGCCAATGCCTTGGTTGGAAGTTCTGTTAATGCATCTATAACTGTTGGAACTGGGTATAAGAAATCAACTTTGAATCCTACTGGTACACCTAGATCAGTGGTGAAGTGTACTTATTGTAACTTCACTGGTCATACTAGGGACAATTGTTTCAAATTAATTGGGTATCCACCTAATTGGAAGAAGAAAAAGAAGGAGGGTTCTGGTACTGGTTCTTCTACTCAAGCTTCTGTTGGTCAATTTAGGCCTTACCTAAAGGATCTCAGCTCAATACACAAGCTAATGTTGCAGCAATAGCACCTATGTCTGGAACTTCTGATCAGTTTAGTCAAATGTAGCAGCAAATCAATCAACTAAGTCAGATGATGAATTTCTTTGTTGGAAATGGCAAGAGTTCCAACAGTCCAGAAGATCATTTAGCAGGTATGGTCATTTCTACTGTCAATTTAGTAGTTAATGCATGTTCTACTTATGCTTGGCTCATAAACACAGGAGCAACAGATCATACGTGTTGTTCCATTGATCTTTTATCTGATGTTCAAACATTAGCTCATCCTATTAGTATTGCTTTGCCAACTGGTGCTACTATCTTGGTTCATAAGACAGACACTTTCAAGATACACCCTAAACTGATTTTGCACAATGTGTTTTTTGTGCCCTCTTTCTCTTACAATTTATTCTCAGTTTCTAAGTGGAATGCAGACTCGAAAGGAGTTGTGTCATTTTCTCCTGATCATTGTAAGTTTCATGATCTAGAGTTGAAGAATTTATTAGCTACTAGCAAACTTATTGATGGATTATATCACCTAGAATTTCAGCCATTGTTGTCTGTTTTTCCTACTACTATTTCTTCTTCCAGTGCTCCATCCTGTCTTAACAATGTCCAGTCTAAGACTCAACTTAGTGTGTTATGGCACTTAAGATTAGGCCATGTGTCTAATGTAATAACCCGGATTTTTCAAGAAATGATTTTATTATTATTTCTATAATATTAATGTTTTCCTAAAGTGAGGAGGAATTTTTTTTTTATTTTATTATTCAATTATCTAATTATTTTCAGTTAAGTGGAGCCTGGTGCTCCTATTTAAAATTTTATTGACTGAGTAGATATCTCGAGTCAATAGTTTATTTGGGCAAAGATTTGATTTTGGAATGTGAAATTATTCAGTAAAGATTTTATTATAAATTACTAAATAATTTGGAAATTTTAAAATCCTTAGAAAATGATTATTTTACTTATTTGAGGATTTGTAGAAATTACTCGATTAATATATATAAAATCAAGAATTCGAGATTTTACTAAAACAATAGTGTTTGTAGTATTTTTATAAAGCCCTGTAAATTGTGAATTATGAATCACAATTATTATTTTTATGATTTGTTTTTATAAATTATTAATATTTGTAAAATGCATATCAATTTAGAAAATTGAGATTTAATTCCAATTCTTTCTCCAAAAGTCTTTAAAAATATTCTAGTATTTAATTATGCTAGAAATTTTATTTTTACAAATTAGAGTTTTAACTCTAAATATTATTTAGAGTATGTAGTGATTAATTGTATTGTTTTAATTGTTATTGGGCTTGGGCCCATTAGGGTTAAACAAAACACAACACCCAGCACATATTATACACACACGATACACACACAAACACACACAGAGGCGCCGCACAAGAAAACTATCGGGGAGGGGGAGAGAAAAAAAATCGGAGGGGGGAGGAAGAGAGTTGGAAATTGGGGGTTTAAATTATATATGTATGTATGTATAAATCGTGTATGTGTGGTGTGTGTATACACGCAGGTTCGTGTGTGTAGGTGGGTCTGGTCGGCGGTTGGTGGTCTTCCCGGTGGTGTCGGACGCGTGGGGGGGGGAAGCAGGGGCTGCCATAGCTGCGTGGATGGAGTGGCGGACCACCTGTGGTCGTGGTGTGTGCAGGCGTGCGCGGTAGAGAGAGAGAGAGAGAGAGAGAGAGAGAGAGAGAGAGAGAGAGAGAGAGAGAGAGGGGAGAGATTTTTCGGAATTGGAAACGAAAAGGTATAATTCTTTTCGCGTTTTAATTATTTAATCTTCGTATTAAATTCGTGGTAAATTTTGAGTTTGATTATTAATGGTTGTAATTTAATTAGTTTTAAATTGTGGTAATTAAATTAGATTTAATTGTGAGAATATGGTGGTAATTAGTTAGTTTGAATTGCGAGGTTAATTATGGTGGTAATTAGTTAGTTTAAATTGCGAGGTTAATTATGGTGGTTTAATTAGTTTAAATGGAAAGCTTAATGTGGTAAGGGGTATAATTAGACTAAAATTGTAAGATTATGATTATTGGTTGAATTTCCGATATTTAATTCGGAAGGTATGTTTGTAATTATAATTGTTGAGTTAATTATGAGTCCGATTAAAGGTTCGGGTTAGTGATTGTTAATTGTTAAATTGCTAATTGTTAATTGTTAGTGAGTAATTATTAATTGTCAAGTAATTGTTAAGTGCTAATTGCTAATTGTTAGTTTCCAATTGAAATTGTTAATTGCTAAGTGCTAAGTGCTAATTGTTATCGCCATATAATGTAGTCATAAGAGTTGGATAACTTGTAAATGTCTATGTGCTAGATGGTATGAATCAAGTTATAGTATATGTTGATAGTATAAGTGCCAACTACGTGGTGTTGGCTTAAATGTGGATAAACTTAGTTTACTTTCCTTATGTGCTAGTTGCCGCATGTCTGGGCGGGTACTTTTCCTTATGTGCTAGTTGCCGCATGTCTGGGCGGGTACTTTTCCTTATGTGCTAGTTGCCGCATGTCTGGGCGGGTACTTTTCTTACTTGTTTACTTTGCTTCAAGTTGAGGCAGCTTTTATTTTATCAAAAGCAGGGTTATAAATTGTTTTGTTTGGCATGGAGGGGCTGAGCCCATAGTCCGATAAACGAATACTACATGCCGAAATTTTCTAAAAATCCCCTGCATTTTAATTTATTTAACTTATTTGATTTCAAGGGTTTAAAGGTATGATTTGGGTGTTAACTGTTTATGTGTATATGTGTTAAGTGAATTAATTCGAGGGTAATTGTTGTCTCGAGGATTTATGTGCTAAGTGATTTAATTCGATGATTTATGTGTCTCGAGGATTAAATGTGTCTTGAAGATTAAATTGGTATTATGAGTCTTTATCGAGGGCTAAGTATGTTTTGAGGATTACTTGTTAATTAACTTGTGACAAGAGTATGTCAATAGTATTATGGTCAAAAGTGTTAAGTGGAGTTTTGACTAAGTGTTATAACTGTGTAGTGTTATGATGTGTTAGCACCAGGAAATGTCTACTTTAAAAAGGGGACTTTTCCATTTCTTTTCTTTACTATAATATGTTATGTGCAATAAGTGGTATTAGAATAGGCAACTATAGGGAGGACACCTATAGTTTGACTTTATGTTATTTAGTGATAATCCCGAGTTGTGTCTACTCGATATACGAGGTAGGACTGACACGCACTCATAACTATTTCAGTACCATTAGGGCGAAATCAAATTGGAGCGACGTGCATCCAAAAAGGAATATCGAGACGTCAGGTAAGGTCCATGGAATTGCTTGGACGAAGTGCGAAAGGTTTATTCGCGGTTTCTGCTTTCTGCTAAGGACCAGAGGCAAGTTTATTTACACATACTCTATCGTTCAGAGCATACCTATTTTGAATTATATAAAATGTGCGGAAAAAGGTTTTCAATCCCTAATTGCGAGTTTTTAATCTTGTGCTCCTCCTTCCAAATCATTTTATTCTTGACTTTGCTAGCGTTATTAAATTATTCTCGTGCAATAATCAAAACCCATGACTTATACTACTGTCGATGGGCGGTGACATTCTTATGGTTCTACATCTCGATTTATATGTTGTATATTTATAAACTTTTGTAATGTGGTAGAGGACTATATGTTATGAGGTATATATAGATACATATACGTATATATGGAACTACGTGGTAAAGGCCCCGAGAGTAGAGCGTGTATGGAGTTATCGAACTTAGCCCGCGTGTCGGGGTTATTTGTATTGTATGTTTTCGAAAACCCGGGCAAAGCTTTTAAAAATAATTTCGCAATAATTAACCTAAAGGCAACATCACCAATAAACCAGTGTTTATTTAATTAATAGATGCTCCTGAAAGCATTTACTAATTAAATAAACCTCATTCGCCTAATTAAATTTATTTAATTAGATGAATATCATTTTCAAAACGCTTTCTTAAAATCACTTTGTCCCGGAGAAATAATAAAACAATTTAATGGAGTGATTCTATCTAGTATATTATTTATCGGGGATAGTTTATTTTCAATACGGATTAAAGATATTCCAATGATTATAAATTGGTTACTTTCAGCTTAAAACAGCTAGATTGATATCAATATATGTTATTTGAATGCTTATTTAATTCGATGAATATTAATTATAATATTCATTAAGAAACAAAAAAAAAAGGAAAGAGAAAAAGGATTTTCATGCTTATTAATTATTTCTTATTGACCGGGAGTCAGTAGTAGTTATTTGGTAAAGTGGCTAAAGTTTGGAGACTGCTGGAGAGATTGTGTCTTGATTTTGATTAGAAATATCCCAAGGGTTGTATTTGGGTGTTTTGAGGTTATTAAATATTCCAGTATTAATAGTAAATATTATTTGAATATTACTTAATAAATGAATATTAATTTGAGTATTCTTTTAAAAAGGGATTATTGAATATTATTATTTGTTACATAGTAGTCAAATATTTATTAAATACTCTAAGTGTTTTGAAGGTTATAAAACACTATTTAAAGGTTGTCTAAGGACTTTCATAGTCATTTAAAATATTATATTTTGAATCTATCTAGGTAAGTTACTTTTCAAGAACTTATATATATATGGAATTACCCTGTTGTGGTTACAAACTTTATGCGTACCATTTTCCATGTGTGATCACAAAACCCTGTGTCGAGATTGATATCGGTACAAGTGTATATCTATACTTGAACTCTTTTGAATTCAAAACATTTTCGAAAACCCCCGGTCAGGGTTTACTCTCTTGCTCGTTTTTCAAGAATTATCGGTCGACTGAGGTCGAACTTCAACTACTCGAATTTTCTATCAAAATGATTTTTGAAAAGAAAAGAAAAAGGGGACTCTGGCAGGTGTGGGAATCGTTGACGAACGATTCCCGGGATGTGTAAGCGGCCGTGAGCCAGGCGGTCCATCAATTATTATTCCGGCCCAGGTGTTGCCGAAGGATGATTACGGATGTAGTTTTCATCGAGGGTGATTACGGATGTAGTTTTCACTCGGGGATAGTTACGGATGTAGTTTCTATCCTTCTACCGGTAGAGAAGACCCTTAGATTATTGGACTTGGATGTGGCGACTGATCATCGTCAATCCTTGTCAGGTTTTTATGTTTTCTTTAAGTCCCATCCTCCACTTTGGAAAAATACTCAAACACTGCTTCTTAGGCCTAAGTGCCAAGTAGCCGATAGTGTTGTTTTCAATTTTGAAAGATGATGAATTCATGCAGTATCTAGAACTGCAAGATTATTCTAACAATAATGGCACGTGCTTGTGCACTTTTGCAATTATTCAAAAGATGAAAGATGGTTCATCGGTTATTGATGTTAAATCCCAAATGTTTTGCTTCAAGAGCTTTGACTCTCTTCCTATCAGTTATTTCTGAGTTTAACTTATCAAGTGGTAACGAACTTATATCCTGTACAGAATCTTGAACTGTAAGGTATTTTGATGATAATGATATACTCATGTGTATATACTTACAAACTTGAGGAGTATTAAAAAGGGAACTTTATAATGGTTTGGTTTATGAAGGGTGGTAATAACTATCTTAGCAGCATATTGAACTGCATATTTTGAAAAGCTCCCTAAGAGGTTATCAATACTATGAGTATGGTATGTGGATAAGGTATGAGGATTACCATTGTTGACATGAACTTACTTTATTTATCTGATGTTACTCGAAATGTCATATATCCCCTACTGAGGTTTCATTGTTGTAAATATTTCGAAATTGATATTAAGTATCGTTATATTTCAAAAACTCCATGTGTATATTGATATATATTGTTGTGCTCTATTAATACTTGCTGGGCAATTCTTTCGCTCATACTTGCTTGTTTTAAATATTAACCTTTCAGAGGAAGGTAGATGATTGAGGCATATCTGCATGGCTCAGAAGAAGCAGGCAGTACGCCCTTATGAAGATGATATGATCCAGAAAAGTTATAGCTGGAATAAGTTATATGTAAGTACATTGATGTGTAATATATATTACTTTGTACTGAGTAGTACTAGTTGCTGGTGTACTTCCCAACGAAGCTATACTAGTAGTATAAGATTTTTAAGACATAGTGCGATGTAATAGAATGGATGTAATAAAGATGTAAAGATTTTAGTTCTTGTTTCTAGCCCTATGACCTAAAAGATGCTTGGTGGTTGGGGTCGCAGAGTTATATTTCAGTTTTAATGATTACAGATGGTTTAATGTTGTTAAATAGGTAATTTGATGTTAAGGATTTCCGCGTGACGACCAAATCCCTGACCCCGGATTTGGGGCGTTACAGAAATGGTATCAGAGATTAGGTTATAGTAAACTAGAAACGAGAGTGAGTAGGAGTGTGTATAGTTATGTGAGAACGTCGAAACTCATGTAGAGTTCCTGTTGGACTATTGGATATAGTACCAATGATTAAGATAAGATTTTGAGGAATATGTTGAGGTAGACTTCACTTCTTGTGGTGATGGATGTCTGCTAAAGAACTCTTAGAGACAAGTGTTGGTTGGCAGGGGCATAGAGCGCCCGAGGCCTAAATTTAAGATGATTTTAGGGGATTCATGGAGGCAGTTATGTATTCCCCGAATGATAGGAAATTTCAATATGATGGTGAATGATAGAAAGATGACATCTAGTATTATGGCAAGGATGTGTTGAGAATGTACTCATACTGTTAAAATTCCGAAAGGGAAGCAAAACAAGATCCCTATGAAAGAGTATTAGCCGAAGTTGCGGGTATTTAAATCTTCTCGAGTTTAAGAGAGCTTGAGGTAATATTAGAAATAGATTGGTGGACGGACGTCGAATGTTTCAAATGATTACGTAGAGAAAATGGTGAAGTTGTGCTTGGTCGATAAAGACGAGAAATGTTTTAAGAATCAAGACGGACTGAGAAAGTCTGAGAAAGACTAGTACGAAGGTTGTTATGCCAATAAGGGATAAGCTTAAGTTGGAGACGGAATTGTCATGAGAACAGGAACATGTGGTATAAATACGGTTATAATGGTGACTGGATCTAAGTATGTATTTCCAGCAATGTTCCAGAATATCGCCCATTCGACACGTGGAATTCGTCGTTGCTAGGGGCGACACCGGTATCGAAGTCTTCTCAAAGAATAGAACGCTTGCGTGAGATGCTTGCGCCGAGTCGAATAGAACTCCTTAATATCGTAAAATGCCAATGGTTGAATCTCTAGCGACTATTACGAGTCGACGTTGACGACGGTTATCGAGCACCTTAGGGTGTGCGTGGAAAAGAAGAGCGCTACAATCGAACAATTATCCGTGAGAGGAGCCGACATGAAAGGCATCCGTGGAGACCTTGGCATTACCCTCCCCAATTATGAATCATTTTGATTACTTCCCCAGTCTGAATTATTTGATATCTCCCCATTTGCAACTTATGTTTATTATCTCCCCAATGTGAATTATTTGACACATCCCCGTGCATAAATTATTTGGATTACCTCCCTAATCTATGACCTATCTTGACATCTCTCCAAGAGAGAAATTTGATAAAGAATATACTCCCTCTTCGAAGTTGTTCTTCAATACTCGTGTTAAACCATATTTAATGTCGATTGTGCCAGAAGCTATCATTAT
Source organism: Kitagawia praeruptora (assembly GCA_037693485.1). Lineage (NCBI taxonomy): Eukaryota > Viridiplantae > Streptophyta > Magnoliopsida > Apiales > Apiaceae > Kitagawia > Kitagawia praeruptora. The sequence goes on from CM075354.1 coordinate 46,117,451, forward strand.
TCCTACCTTCAGATTTCTGAAGCCCTGTTGAATGATGTTATTTCAAATTCCCACTTTTCTTCAAATATTGGATAATCCTATGGTGCTATAGCACCACTTGCTTGTTGTATACCAGTATCTTTCTGGTTATCCTTTTCCTTGGAAATTGCACCTTAGAATCTGATCAATTTTAATCCAGGATGTCCACTTGAGAATTATTTGTCGAAAGACGATAATTATTATCTTCACTTCGAATTGCTTTCATACTTCTCAGCTTCCACTGAGACGAACAACCCTATACTTATAGGGGACGCAAGGGCTATCTGTCTGTGTGATAGAAGTCTGACGGGACGCCGTCACTTATGAGTTGTGAAATACAAGAAGGCTAACTACCTTTAGTAATGTCTTAACTGAGACACGCAACGTGAGTTCTTATGATCATATTGATCTCTCAGTAAATTCTCTTATTTCAAACAAGGTTTACTTTAATACTCATAAACTTATGATCACCAGTGTGTAACAATTGCCTTGATATGACAGCTGTCTTTTCAAAGGTCCCTGATTCTTATTACCTCTAATGAATTTCAAGGGGATGCTAACCAGGTCGGCCAAGTCATAAATTTGCTGATCAAAACTGGATTCGAACGGAATCGCCAAGAGCAGGAGCGAATTCCAACACGAATAGAATATCAGTGATGTATAGCTAGAATTGGTTCGTTCTCTCTCTCAAGAATGTTATGTTAAAAGAGTCAGTGAACTCTCTCTCTCAAGGATAGTATGATAATGGAAAGTTGGGCAAGACGTATATGTGAAAGGAATAACGGTAGGTTATAAGACTCCAGCGATAATAGTGTCAGATAGAGAATCGAGGTTTGAATTGAGATATTGGAGAAGTTGTTTACGAAGAGACACTATCTCCTGTTTTGCAGAATAAATGTCGATGATGAAAGAGTTAAGGAATCCCAGTAGTGGCCTTAGCCGATTCCGTGGACGGAATCCTTTTAAGGAGGGTAGACTGTAATAACCCGGATTTTTCAAGAAATGATTTTATTATTATTTCTATAATATTAATGTTTTCCTAAAGTGAGGAGGAATTTTTTTTTTATTTTATTATTCAATTATCTAATTATTTTCAGTTAAGTGGAGCCTGGTGCTCCTATTTAAAATTTTATTGACTGAGTAGATATCTCGAGTCAATAGTTTATTTGGGCAAAGATTTGATTTTGGAATGTGAAATTATTCAGTAAAGATTTTATTATAAATTACTAAATAATTTGGAAATTTTAAAATCCTTAGAAAATGATTATTTTACTTATTTGAGGATTTGTAGAAATTACTCGATTAATATATATAAAATCAAGAATTCGAGATTTTACTAAAACAATAGTGTTTGTAGTATTTTTATAAAGCCCTGTAAATTGTGAATTATGAATCACAATTATTATTTTTATGATTTGTTTTTATAAATTATTAATATTTGTAAAATGCATATCAATTTAGAAAATTGAGATTTAATTCCAATTCTTTCTCCAAAAGTCTTTAAAAATATTCTAGTATTTAATTATGCTAGAAATTTTATTTTTACAAATTAGAGTTTTAACTCTAAATATTATTTAGAGTATGTAGTGATTAATTGTATTGTTTTAATTGTTATTGGGCTTGGGCCCATTAGGGTTAAACAAAACACAACACCCAGCACATATTATACACACACGATACACACACAAACACACACAGAGGCGCCGCACAAGAAAACTATCGGGGAGGGGGAGAGAAAAAAAATCGGAGGGGGGAGGAAGAGAGTTGGAAATTGGGGGTTTAAATTATATATGTATGTATGTATAAATCGTGTATGTGTGGTGTGTGTATACACGCAGGTTCGTGTGTGTAGGTGGGTCTGGTCGGCGGTTGGTGGTCCTCCCGGTGGTGTCGGACGCGTGGGGGGGGGGGAAGCAGGGGCTGCCATAGCTGCGTGGATGGAGTGGCGGACCACCTGTGGTCGTGGTGTGTGCAGGCGTGCGCGGTAGAGAGAGAGAGAGAGAGAGAGAGAGAGAGAGAGAGGGGGGGGGGGGGAGAGATTTTTCGGAATTGGAAACGAAAAGGTATAATTCTTTTCGCGTTTTAATTATTTAATCTTCGTATTAAATTCGTGGTAAATTTTGAGTTTGATTATTAATGGTTGTAATTTAATTAGTTTTAAATTGTGGTAATTAAATTAGATTTAATTGTGAGAATATGGTGGTAATTAGTTAGTTTGAATTGCGAGGTTAATTATGGTGGTAATTAGTTAGTTTAAATTGCGAGGTTAATTATGGTGGTTTAATTAGTTTAAATGGAAAGCTTAATGTGGTAAGGGGTATAATTAGACTAAAATTGTAAGATTATGATTATTGGTTGAATTTCCGATATTTAATTCGGAAGGTATGTTTGTAATTATAATTGTTGAGTTAATTATGAGTCCGATTAAAGGTTCGGGTTAGTGATTGTTAATTGTTAAATTGCTAATTGTTAATTGTTAGTGAGTAATTATTAATTGTCAAGTAATTGTTAAGTGCTAATTGCTAATTGTTAGTTTCCAATTGAAATTGTTAATTGCTAAGTGCTAAGTGCTAATTGTTATCGCCATATAATGTAGTCATAAGAGTTGGATAACTTGTAAATGTCTATGTGCTAGATGGTATGAATCAAGTTATAGTATATGTTGATAGTATAAGTGCCAACTACGTGGTGTTGGCTTAAATGTGGATAAACTTAGTTTACTTTCCTTATGTGCTAGTTGCCGCATGTCTGGGCGGGTACTTTTCCTTATGTGCTAGTTGCCGCATGTCTGGGCGGGTACTTTTCCTTATGTGCTAGTTGCCGCATGTCTGGGCGGGTACTTTTCTTACTTGTTTACTTTGCTGCAAGTTGAGGCAGCTTTTATTTTATCAAAAGCAGGGTTATAAATTGTTTTGTTTGGCATGGAGGGGCTGAGCCCATAGTCCGATAAACGAATACTACATGCCGAAATTTTCTAAAAATCCCCTGCATTTTAATTTATTTAACTTATTTGATTTCAAGGGTTTAAAGGTATGATTTGGGTGTTAACTGTTTATGTGTATATGTGTTAAGTGAATTAATTCGAGGGTAATTGTTGTCTCGAGGATTTATGTGCTAAGTGATTTAATTCGATGATTTATGTGTCTCGAGGATTAAATGTGTCTTGAAGATTAAATTGGTATTATGAGTCTTTATCGAGGGCTAAGTATGTTTTGAGGATTACTTGTTAATTAACTTGTGACAAGAGTATGTCAATAGTATTATGGTCAAAAGTGTTAAGTGGAGTTTTGACTAAGAGTATGTTTGGCAAACATTGCTTAAAGTAAAAATTAGCTTTAAGTTGTTTTTGGAGTGTTTGTGTACCTTGGCTTTAAGCCCGCTTTAAGTTAAAAAACTGCTTAAAGTCATAAGCTCCTTTTAGGTACTTTTGACTTATGACTTATAACTTATGGATTTTTTTTTAATTTTTTTTTTCACGATTCTTGTAAAGCTTAAATATCATGAATTTAAAATTTTTTAAAGTCAAATTTCACTTTAAGTCAAAATTATTAAACCCCCATTTAATTTTAAGTAAAATTACACAAACACTTTCATTCAACTTAAAGTAAACAACTTCACTTTCTCCTTTAAGTTAAAAACACCTCCATTAAGTCAAAAGTAACTTATTTTAAGCAATCCCAAACACCCTCTAAGTGTTATAACTGTGTAGTGTTATGATGTGTTAGCACCAGGAAATGTCTACTTTAAAAAGGGGACTTTTCCATTTCTTTTCTTTACTATAATATGTTATGTGCAATAAGTGGTATTAGAATAGGCAACTATAGGGAGGACACCTATAGTTTGACTTTATGTTATTTAGTGATAATCCCGAGTTGTGTCTACTCGATATACGAGGTAGGACTGACACGCACTCATAACTATTTCAGTACCATTAGGGCGAAATCAAATTGGAGCGACGTGCATCCAAAAAGGAATATCGAGACGTCAGGTAAGGTCCATGGAATTGCTTGGACGAAGTGCGAAAGGTTTATTCGCGGTTTCTGCTTTCTGCTAAGGACCAGAGGCAAGTTTATTTACACATACTCTATCGTTCAGAGCATACCTATTTTGAATTATATAAAATGTGCGGAAAAAGGTTTTCAATCCCTAATTGCGAGTTTTTAATCTTGTGCTCCTCCTTCCAAATCATTTTATTCTTGACTTTGCTAGCGTTATTAAATTATTCTCGTGCAATAATCAAAACCCATGACTTATACTACTGTCGATGGGCGGTGACATTCTTATGGTTCTACATCTCGATTTATATGTTGTATATTTATAAACTTTTGTAATGTGGTAGAGGACTATATGTTATGAGGTATATATAGATACATATACGTATATATGGAACTACGTGGTAAAGGCCCCGAGAGTAGAGCGTGTATGGAGTTATCGAACTTAGCCCGCGTGTCGGGGTTATTTGTATTGTATGTTTTCGAAAACCCGGGCAAAGCTTTTAAAAATAATTTCGCAATAATTAACCTAAAGGCAACATCACCAATAAACCAGTGTTTATTTAATTAATAGATGCTCCTGAAAGCATTTACTAATTAAATAAACCTCATTCGCCTAATTAAATTTATTTAATTAGATGAATATCATTTTCAAAACGCTTTCTTAAAATCACTTTGTCCCGGAGAAATAATAAAACAATTTAATGGAGTGATTCTATCTAGTATATTATTTATCGGGGATAGTTTATTTTCAATACGGATTAAAGATATTCCAATGATTATAAATTGGTTACTTTCAGCTTAAAACAGCTAGATTGATATCAATATATGTTATTTGAATGCTTATTTAATTCGATGAATATTAATTATAATATTCATTAAGAAACAAAAAAAAAAGGAAAGAGAAGAAGGATTTTCATGCTTATTAATTATTTCTTATTGACCGGGAGTCAGTAGTAGTTATTTGGTAAAGTGGCTAAAGTTTGGAGACTGCTGGAGAGATTGTGTCTTGATTTTGATTAGAAATATCCCAAGGGTTGTATTTGGGTGTTTTGAGGTTATTAAATATTCCAGTATTAATAGTAAATATTATTTGAATATTACTTAATAAATGAATATTAATTTGAGTATTCTTTTAAAAAGGGATTATTGAATATTATTATTTGTTACATAGTAGTCAAATATTTATTAAATACTCTAAGTGTTTTGAAGGTTATAAAACACTATTTAAAGGTTGTCTAAGGACTTTCATAGTCATTTAAAATATTATATTTTGAATCTATCTAGGTAAGTTACTTTTCAAGAACTTATATATATATGGAATTACCCTGTTGTGGTTACAAGCTTTATGCGTACCATTTTCCATGTGTGATCACAAAACCCTGTGTCGAGATTGATATCGGTACAAGTGTATATCTATACTTGAACTCTTTTGAATTCAAAACATTTTCGAAAACCCCCGGTCAGGGTTTACTCTCTTGCTCGTTTTTCAAGAATTATCGGTCGACTGAGGTCGAACTTCAACTACTCGAATTTTCTATCAAAATGATTTTTGAAAAGAAAAGAAAAAGGGGACTCTGGCAGGTGTGGGAATCGTTGACGAACGATTCCCGGGATGTGTAAGCGGCCGTGAGCCAGGCGGTCCATCAATTATTATTCCGGCCCAGGTGTTGCCGAAGGATGATTACGGATGTAGTTTTCATCGAGGGTGATTACGGATGTAGTTTTCACTCGGGGATAGTTACGGATGTAGTTTCTATCCTTCTACCGGTAGAGAAGACCCGCGGATTATTGGACTTGGATGTGGCGACTGATCATCGTCAATCCTTGTCAGGTTTTTATGTTTTCTTTAAGTCCAATCCTCCACTTTGGAAAAATACTCAAACACTGCTTCTTAGGCCTAAGTGCCAAGTAGCCGATAGTGTTGTTTTCAATTTTGAAAGATGATGAATTCATGCAGTATCTAGAACTGCAAGATTATTCTAACAATAATGGCACGTGCTTGTGCACTTTTGCAATTATTCAAAAGATGAAAGATGGTTCATCGGTTATTGATGTTAAATCCCAAATGTTTTGCTTCAAGAGCTTTGACTCTCTTCCTATCAGTTATTTCTGAGTTTAACTTATCAAGTGGTAACGAACTTATATCCTGTACAGAATCTTGAACTGTAAGGTATTTTGATGATAATGATATACTCATGTGTATATACTTACAAACTTGAGGAGTATTAAAAAGGGAACTTTATAATGGTTTGGTTTATGAAGGGTGGTAATAACTATCTTAGCAGCATATTGAACTGCATATTTTGAAAAGCTCCCTAAGAGGTTATCAATACTATGAGTATGGTATGTGGATAAGGTATGAGGATTACCATTGTTGACATGAACTTACTTTATTTATCTGATGTTACTCGAAATGTCATATATCCCCTACTGAGGTTTCATTGTTGTAAATATTTCGAAATTGATATTAAGTATCGTTATATTTCAAAAACTCCATGTGTATATTGATATATATTGTTGTGCTCTATTAATACTTGCTGGGCAATTCTTTCGCTCATACTTGCTTGTTTTAAATATTAACCTTTCAGAGGAAGGTAGATGATTGAGGCATATCTGCATGGCTCAGAAGAAGCAGGCAGTACGCCCTTATGAAGATGATATGATCCAGAAAAGTTATAGCTGGAATAAGTTATATGTAAGTACATTGATGTGTAATATATATTACTTTGTACTGAGTAGTACTAGTTGCTGGTGTACTTCCCAACGAAGCTATACTAGTAGTATAAGATTTTTAAGACATAGTGCGATGTAATAGAATGGATGTAATAAAGATGTAAAGATTTTAGTTCTTGTTTCTAGCCCTATGACCTAAAAGATGCTTGGTGGTTGGGGTCGCAGAGTTATATTTCAGTTTTAATGATTACAGATGGTTTAATGTTGTTAAACAGGTAATTTGATGTTAAGGATTTCCGCGTGACGACCAAATCCCTGACCCCGGATTTGGGGCGTTACATCTAATGAGGTTTTACATAAGATTCCTGAAGTATCTGCTTCTGTTGTTGACAACTGTAATAAGCAGTGTCATGTTTGTCCTTTATCCAAACAAACTAAATTACCTTTTCAACTTAGTGATAGTCGAGCATCTATTATTTTTGAGTTGATTCATGTCGATTTATGGGGACCTTATGCCTCAGAGACACATACTGGTTGTAAGTTTTTCCTCACCAATGTCGATGATTATTCATGAAATGTGTGGACTTATCTTCTTCCCACCAAACAACATGTTGTTCTTCAACTCAAACATTTTTTTGCCTATGTTGAAAAACAATTTTATACAAGTATCAAACAATTTCGTAGTGATCATGGCACAGAGTTTTTCAATGTTGCCTTTTCTTCATTTTAACTAGATAAAAGAGTGTTGCATCAAGCCTCTTGTGTTGGTACCCCTGCCCAAAATGGTCGTGTCGAGCGTAAACATCGTCAATTGTTGTCTATAGCCCGAGCTTTACGTTTTCAGTCAGGTTTGCCAATTAGATTTTGGGGGGAGTGTATTCTGACCGCGACATATATTGTCAATCGAGTTCCTACACCAGTTTTGCATAATAAATCTCCTTTTGAATGTTTATATAAACAGCTCCCTGATTACAGTCTTTTCAGAGTGTTTGGTTGTTTATGTTATGCTTCCATTCATGATTCTGACAAGTTTAAGCCTCGAGCTATTCGTTCTGTTTTTCTGGGATATCCACATGATCACAAGGGTTACAAGTTGCTCAATTTAGAAACTCGACAGCTTTTTGTGACTCGACATGTTGTTTTTCATGAAAATTCTTTTCCATTTCATGATGGTACTCATACCAGTTCTCCTTCTGATCCTCTTAATTATTGGGTCAATCATCCTATGGAAAATGATGATACTATACTTCATAGTGTTGATACATCTCAGTTCGACAACACTGACAACAATATGTTACCTTCCATTTCTTCAGAGTCTGATTCTTCTTATCCTACTTCACATTCTGATTGTTCCAATTCAGACTCTCCTAATGTTGTTAGTTCAAATCCTGTTAATCCTACTACCCATGTTGATCAGTCTTCTGACTCATGGCATAATTCACCACCTGATAGTGACACTTTGGTCAACTTGTATCCTGATGTTGATGTACCTTCTACTTCTGTTGATCATTTGCTTCGAAAGTCGTCTCGAGAACGTAAATTACCTGCTTGGTGGAATGATTATCAGTGCAATACTGGTCCTGTCAAATATCCATTGGCAAACTTTGTGTCAACTCATTCCTTTTCCACTAGTCATTCTGCCTTCATGTCTCAGCTTGTCAAACTTAAGGAACCAAAGTCTTTTGCTCAAGCAGTGCTTGATCCTAATTGGGTTGTTGCCATGAATAAAGAGCTAGATGCCCTTGAGGCTAATAATACTTGGATTTTAGTGTCTCTTCCTGAAGGTAAATCTACAATTGGGTGTCGGTGGGTTTATAAAATCAAATATAAAGCTAATGGTGAGATTGATCGTTACAAAGCACGTTTGGTAGCTAAAGGTTATACACAAGAGCCAGGAGTAGACTTTCATGATACGTTTGCACCTGTTGCTAAGGGTGTAACTGTTAAGATAGTCATGGCTATTGCTTCTTCCAAAAATTGGCCAATTTTTCAGCTTGATATTAATAACGCATATCTTCATGGAGATTTATTCGAGGAAGTTTATATGGATCTGCCTTTGGGGTATATGGTTGATACTTCTACAGCTCATTTAGTTTGCAAATTGATCAAATCGTTATATGGTTTGCGTCAAGATTCACGAGAGTGGAACAAGAAATTAACAGAATTTTTGCTGGAATTTGGTTTTAAGCAATCTATGGCTGACTATGCCTTATTTGTTCATCAACAAAACACACATTTTAAAATTGCTGTCGTCTATATTGATGATATCTTGTTAAGTGGTAACAATACAGATTTCATCGTTTTAGTGAAAGAGGCTCTACACACCAAATTTAGCATTAAAGACCTTGGTCAGGCAAAGTATTATTTGGGACTGGAAATTTCTCGAAGTGATGCAGGTTTGGTGTTAAGTCAACAAAAGTTCATATTAGACATGCTGTCTAGTACTAATCTTTTACATTCAAAGCCACTTTCAATTCCTTTGGATCATAATATCAAGCTTTTTGACAATGACAAATCAGGAGCTTTGATCAGGAATCCTTCTTTGTACAGGAGCTTGGTTGGTAAAATGTTATATTTAACTTTTACTAGACCAGACATTAGCTATCCTGTTCATCTATTAAGTCAGTTCTTGCATTCTCCTCGTGAGAAGCATTTAGATGCTTTGTTTCGTGTACTTAGATACTTGAAGTGCACAACTGGTTTTGGTTTATTTTTCCCAGTCAATAGTCCTTTGGTTTTACAAGGATATTGTGACAGTGATTGGGGTGGTTGCACTATCCCTGGTCGATCTGTGACTGGTTATTGTTTGAAACTTGGTTCTGCACTGGTGTCTTGGCAGGCCAAAAAGCAGTCTGTTACTTCTCAAAGCACAACAGAGGCTGAATATCGTGCTTTAGCTTCTATTACCACTGAAATCATGTGGATGAGACACTTGCTTGCAGATCTTCTTATTCCTGTTACTAATGTTGTTGTTTTCTGTGACAAACAGGCTGCAATTGACATTGCTAATAATCCAGTTCAACATGCTCGTACGAAGCATATTGAATTAGACTGTCATTTTATTCGTGAAAAGGTACAGGCAGGTATCATTCTTCCTCAGAAAATTTCTTCAAAAGAACAGTTGGCAGATGTGTTCACAAAGGCTCTAGGCAGTACATCTCATTGGTATATTTGTTCCAAACTGGGATTACACAATCCTTGTGCATCTCCAGTTTGTGGGGGTGAGTATTACGGATGATGCAAGCTACTAGCTCTCATTCAACAGCACTTGTCAACTTAAAGTCTCAGCATAAAGCTTCAGTACAACAAGCCTTAGTTTCTCAAATAAATAAAGATTTATAGAGTTGTATTTGGACTTGATAGAGCCAGCTGTCATTCTGTTTTGTTTGTTAGTAAAGTTGCTGTTTGTATAAATACTGGATAACTACTTCATTTCCTGTAACTTGACATTTTATCAATATATCAGTTGTCTTCTTCTCCAAGCTTACACACATTCATCCGTACACATACACACACACTACTAAATCTATTAGTTACATATGCATTACTCAATACTGAGTAAATGTTGAGGGTATAATACGATTAAGCTTTAGAATGAAAACTTGCTAGAGGCACCAAATTAGGTACCAAAAATTGGTATCAAATGACATGGCATGGTTGATGTGGTAGTATGGATTTTTTTGATTGGTTTTGTTGGTGTGAATACAGGGGGGCCATTAATTATTACAACGAATCAGAATTTGCCACGTGTATTTAGGGAAAATTTTGTGAACTAATTTTGGTTCCCCTAGCATTATTCTTTCTTTTAACAATTGCTTAAAAAAGGTGCTTGTTTGAGTTATAGATAAAGATAAAAGGTTCTGTTTGGATTGCTGTTAAAAAATTAAAAACTGTGTGATAATATTTTTGATATGTGCATGTTTTGATGTAAAAATAATAATAAAAATAATTTTTTTGATAAGGTTGATATGTGCATGTTTTGATGTAAAAAAATAATGAAAATTATGTTTTTTGATAAGGTTTGATGTTAAAACCAGCTATTACTTTTCGCAAAGTTTAAAAGCAGTTTTTTTCAAAAGCATGGGAAGACTTGCTTTTTTTAAAAGCAGCTTTTAGGCTAAAAACACTTCTTAAAAAAGTAGTATGAACGTGACTCTTTAAAGGCGATTTAAAAATGGGATAAGTTTAAAACTACCCATGCCAACTATTAGATTTTTAAATATATACTACCAACCTTTCTAAAATTCTAAAAATACCGACCTTGTTTTCAAAATTCCAAAAATATTACCTTCCTCAGTTGCAACTTCCAGTTTTCAAATTTCTGATTTCAAGTTCTGGGGTTCAGATGTCATTTTCGACCACTTTTTTGGAATCAAGATATATATATATATATATATATATATATATTCCAAAAAAGTGGTCGAAAATGACATCTGAACCCCAGAACTTGAAATCAGAAATTTGTAGCATCTCAGTTGCAAATGAGGTTGCAAGGCCCCGTCAGGGACACTCATAATTGGTGAATTTGGGTTGCAAGGCCCCGCCAGGGGCACTCATAATTGGTGGATTTCTGATTTGCAAGTTGCAACTGAGGTTGCAACTGAGGTTGCAAAAGTTGCAACTGAGGTTGCAAAAAAGGTTGCAACTGTTGCAACTGAGGTTGCAAAAGTTGCAACTGAGGTTGAAAAAGTTGCAATTGCAACCTTTGCAACTGAGGTTGCAACTGAGGTTGCAAAAGTTGCAACTGAATATTGAAAGTTGCAAATCAGAAATCCACCAATTATGAGTGCCCTTGGCGGGGCCTTGCAACCCAAATTCACCAATTATGAGTGCCCCTGGTGGGGCCTTGCAACCTCATTTGCAACTGAGATGCTACAAATTTCTGATTTCAAGTTCTGGGGTTCAGATGTCATTTTCGACCACTTTTTTGGAATCTAGATATATATATATATATAGGCAAAGTATCAAATAGAAACCAACTCTTAAATAGAAACTAGAAACTAACATTAAATAAATTCTATTTCATTCATTCTAATGGCCCCGCCAGGGGCACCTTCACAAAAAGTGTTTAAAATTATTGGCTCCATCCAGCAAAAAAAAAAAATAAAAAAAATAATAATAATTACTGTTCACGCTGACGTCGCTGCCACGTCAGCAGTGAACAATAATTTATTTTTATTTTTTTTTGCTGGATGGAGCCTAGAATATTATGAACTTTTTGTATTGGGGTCCCCCTAGTTTGGTCATTAGATTAGCTTTAAATATTAGATTATGGTTTAGTTTCTAGTTTCTATTTAAGAGTTGGTTTCTATTTGAGTAAGACCCTATATATATATATATCTAGATTCAAAAATTTTAAGAAATTTGAAAATTGGAAGTTGCAAATGAGGTTGCAAAAGTTGCAACTGAGGAAGGCAGTATTTTTGGAATATTGAAAACATAAAATTATAATGAGGTAGTATTTTTGAAAAAATGATTTTATAGAAGTGAAAAGATAGTTGGATGGTAGTAAAATTGAAAGTAATTGTTAAAATTTTATGTATTTATGTAAATATCCCTTTAAAAATTCCAGTACTTACTTGTCTTGTCATTTTTATTTGGGACCGTTTTTTGTAATCAAAATTAAATCGTTCGTAATTGATTCAATAATTTTGAAATTAAAAAAAGTCATTAATTACAATTATAATTTTGCTTTAAAATAATTTTAAAAACAAATATATTAAATTTTGATTCCGATTTTAACTTAAAATCGAATTAAATTGAATCGAATATCAAATCCATACTTGCGAACATGAAGTACACTAATCTTCAATTTTGAAATAATCCTTGCGTGGCATCATCGATTCAAGCTGATCTCAAAAATTTACCCTTACTAGTTACTGCTGTACATGAGTCACGGGTCCCGCCAATGGGCCAGTGTAAAAATGGGCCCAACCCAAGAAGCAGTTGCACGTAATTGAATACACTTCCCAAGGAAGAAGCCACCTTGTTTGATCCCATTCCGCCCTCTCTATCTCTCCGTCACTTAGAAATAATTTATTTATATATCCACCATTTCCCATACCTACCAACCCATTTTCTCTATTTACTTACAGATTTTATATGTAATTCAACAGCTTTGATCTTCTTGATTCTGTATGTATATACAAAAAATATTTTTATAAGAAACATACGGGGATCATGTCTGTAAATCTTCAATCTATATCAGAAGCAACCTCAGGAGCCATTGGAGCTCTGGTTAGTACAACTATTTTGTACCCTCTTGATACTTGTAAGGCTAAGTACCAAGCTGAGGTCACAGAAAAGGGTCATCAGAGATACAGGTCTCTCTCTCTCTCTCTCTCTCTCTCATCTCTTAATTATTTTGATCCTGCTTAAGTTTTTTTGTTCGTTTCATGTGTTTTTGGTTTAATTTATATATTATTCATGTTGTATTTTTATGTACTTTGAGATGGGTTAGTTGTAGGGTCATGTTTATATTAGTTCTTAAAATTTTAGTATGAATTAGTACAAGATAGTTTGGTAACTTTAGAAAGGCTGCTAATTTGTTTCCATTTATAATCAAGTTTCAGTTTTTCGGATGTTAAAACTCTTCAATGATAGTGTTCAATTTTTGCAAAATGTAACTTGTGCATATTCGTTATTCAATTATCTAAACCAGCACCAAAGGGCCATTGCTATACGGAGAGGGTTCAAGTTTTGTAAAATGCAAAAATGGGTCGGTGGGTGTGGTTTTATATGATTAAAAGAGTATAATAGAAATCCGCATATATTTTTTCTTATTTTGAATTTATCTTATTTTGTAGGTATTTGTTTATACATAAATCTAATATGAAGAAAAGTCCAAAATATTAGAAGCTTAGGAAACCTAACAATAATGTGTGACTGTTTGTGCTTGCGGAAGATGCTTGACTGCACTTATGGCCATGCGCACAATGTGTGGATACCTTATACTTTTAAGGATCACACATTCAAAATGTGCAAGACCTGATACGCAAACAAGACATAATTATTATTTTTTTTTTTTGCAAAAAACAAGACTTAATTATTTACGTGTGATGTTTTGGGCCCTATTTCTCAATTGTGGTATTATAGGCTAGACTTTTATAACATGTGGTGTTTTTGTATTACGCCCATAAAATATAGGGAAAAGAGTATCTAAAGCACACAATAGAGAAGTTCTCTATTAGTGCGGCTTAAAATATGATAAATTAATTATTATTTGAACAATCCAACCGTACGGATGTTCAATTCATACAAAAATATGTGAATGTACAAATTTTCGTGTAATTTAATTATTTGGAACTATAAATTTATAGCAATAAAATTATGATAAATCTGTGTCGTTGAATATATATAGAAAATAGTATTATTATAAAAGTGATGCACCACTATTTCAAATATAATAAAAATTTGTATCCAATGTTATTTCGACATAATCTTTTCATCCGTACGGTTGGATTATCAAAAATAATAATAAAATACAAGATTTAAGGTGCACTAATAGAGAACTTCTCTATTGTACTTTAGAAACTCCATACCCTAAAATATATTGTCATCATTATTAATTTTCTTGCTCTGTTTTGTGCAGGAACCTTTCTGATGTTCTTGTAGAAGCAATATCAAATCGTAAGGTTCTTTCATTATATCAGGGGCTTGGAACTAAAAACCTGCAATCATTCATTGCACAGTTTGTATATTTCTATGGATATAGTTATTTCAAAAAATTATATCTGAAAAAGAGTGGTTCCAAATACATTGGTACCAAAGCTAACCTACTTATAGCTGCTGCTGCTGGGTCTTGTACTGCACTTATAACTCAAGTAAGAAATCCTTATCTAGTAACCCCCCCTCCCCCTTCTCTGCGTCCCCTCCCCCAATCCCAGATATTCTTGCACTTTGAAGCTATTGGTAATGTACAAGCAAAGACTAAACTACTTATTTTATGTTGCCAAATAATGCATGTGAAAGCATTCTTCTGGATATTGAACTTATTACGTGCCTGTTTGGCAATTATGTTCATCAACTTATAAGTTACTTATTTCGGAAAAAATTTCGTATTTACATACCTTTTTTAAGAAAAAAATATGTATAGGGGGTTTAATATTCGTAATCTTGCAAAAATAAGTTACTTATTTCAGAAAAAAGTACATATTTCCTAACTTTTTTCCAGAATAAGTAACTTATTTCTGAAAAATAAGATTTCCCAAACGGGCCCTACGTATTAATTGCAAGATATGTTGGACTCTCGTACATGTAGCAGTGGCTAATCTGTTATAACTCAACTATGTTTTAGTGATTAATTGGTCCACATGAATTATTATGTGTTCTGAGTCATTGCTATATTCAGGAGTTGGGCTATAGACGTAGTGTGCCTAGCCAGAGACCTAATAGACCTATAGACGTAGGAGTTGGGAAATAATGTTCTTATTGGTATTTTGATTGAATTTGAAACTTTTTTTTCTAGGAAATCCAATTTCCACTTATGTTTTGTTGAATTACAGCTTTACCTAGTATAAGTTTTGTACGATGATTATTTTCTGGGAAATCAAGTACAGAGTGCTGTTAGCAAAGAAAACCAAGAACCCAAGAAAACTATTTGGTATAAGTCCTTGACAACATGGAATTAGGAGACATGCACACGGATATAAGACTAAAGAGGAGACTTGTACACATGATTAACTAGCTCAACTTAGTAACAAGAATTAATCTTTCTGGTAACTTCTTGGTCAGTGTAAAGCTTTTCATGCAGTACTTGCAGGTGCGGAGCCACTCGCACGCGGGGTGTGCGGTGGCTCACCCTAAACTTTTTTTTTGTCTTTGTTGTTAATTAGCATACGAGGATATCTGTATATTCTTCTTTTTCTTTTTTCCAGATGAGAGTTTGTATAAATTTCGTGAACCACTTGATTAACTTCAAAATTGGTACTGTATATTGCTTTATTGTACATTGATTTTTGTTATCGTATTTTATATATTTATACTTTTTTTAGCTTATTAGAAGTTTCATAATTAAAGCATAATGAAATCTTATTAAAATCAAAAAACTATCAGTTCAGTGTTTGTTCTATGATTTATTCTTAAATTTTCCCTTAAGCCCATATTATATGTGACTTTAGCATTTAGATATATTTTGAGGTGCGTCAGAAAAAATAACTCTATAACTTATTTTCTAGCTTTTCTTAAAATAAATTTTATTAAATAAATTTTTTATTTATAGAAAATTATAAGACCCTTAATGGTTAATAAATATAATATATTTAATCTAAAATTTTAACCAGTGCAAAATGATTAATTTAAAAAAATTGCGATCCTGGCTCACCCTGAGCCAAATTCATAGCTCCACCACCGAGTACTTGTACTGATCATCAAGATAGTGCAAGAACAAACTATGGAGGCATAAATAGTTGGTAATTTCAGTATTTTGCAATGTAAATAATGTTCGCAGCACAAAGTTCCACGGACTTTAATTGGATTACAGTACAGTTGAATACCCTTAACCCTGGTGTGATTAAGTAAATTATTGGTCCTATGCTGCTTACTATGTGTATTTTTTGTGGAATTTTACCTGCAATGTGATTAAATACTACTGTTATTTTATTTTATTTTTTTTGTTTTAGAATTCCATAATGTCATGTTGGGTTCAACATTTGTGCTTCTAAATTCTAAGAAAGATATCTGGGAAAACCCAATCTGTTAGGTTGGAATGGTTAAGCTATAAGATGATCATTTTCTCTCATTCTTTCTTTTATGAGTGTAATTTTTTAATAACAAGAAGACCTGTTGTAATCATCATGTCATGCTAATATATGTTTCATTGAAGTTGTGTTTACTATGGTTTCCTGAAAGCATTCTGTTTTTTTGTAAAGCCTCTGGATACAGCATCCTCGAGAATGCAAACGAGCTCCTTTGGGAAATCAAAAAGTCTATGGTTAACCCTTACGGGAGGGAGTTGGAGTGAAGCATTTGATGGCCTTGGCATCTCTCTTCTTTTGACTTCCAATCCTGCAATTCAGGTACCACTTATTATTTTTTGTAATACTATAATTTCTTTAGAAGTCATCCAGGTCTAGTTTTACCAAACAGTATTCTGTACCCTCAGTATGATCTTAAGGTGTTTTTGCAAGTGAGGATGTCAGATGGGGAAACTCTCTGTATAATATTAGGCTAATAGGGAACTCTATGTGTTATGCAGTACACAGTATTTGATCAGATGAAACAAAACGCAATGAGGAAACTAGTTAAAAATCAAACTGGAACATCCTCCGAATCCCTTTCGGCTTTTTCTGCTTTTATGCTAGGTGCAATCTCAAAGAGCATCGCAACTGTATTAACATATCCAGCTATCAGGTGTGTAACCATTGTTATTTCTCACAAGTCACACATAGAAGTTATTTTAACGATGGAGAAACATCTTCTGACATGAGATGCGAACAGGACTAAGGTAATGATTCAAGCTGCAGATTCGGATGAGGATGCGAATGGGAATGGTAAACCAAAATCCCGCAAAACAATATCTGGTGTTATATATTCTATTTGGAAAAAAGAGGGCTTGCTAGGATTCTTCAAGGGGTTGCATGCACAGATTCTAAAGACTGTTTTAAGCTCGGCATTACTATTAATGATAAAAGAGAAAGTTGCGGCGACAACTTGGGTCCTTATACTTGCAATTCGAAGGTATCTTGTGGTCAGTGCAAGTAGAATAAAGAACGCTTAGAATTGAAGTCATGGTTGGTGGAAACTGTATTTTTATGGTCATTATAGCACACTCCGAACAAGGTGTAAGATTGTGTGCTTCGTAATTAGCTTCATAAGAGGTATAGGGAGAGAAGCAAAATAATCTGGAACAATAGATAACAGGCACATTCACTTATTCAGATGAAGTGTAATTTATGCTAAATGATCACAATTTATGAAAGATTTTACAGTGATCAGATCAGAATTCAGGTTGGAGTAGTATTTGGACGAAGAAAAGTTCTTGTAATTGAAATAGTGGATAATGGTTGATTTCATTTTAATATCTATCATTTCAAAAATCTATTTTGTTGTATGGAAGGTGTTGAGCTTGGGCTATAGGAATTACTGACCATCTGGCATATCTTGTAGGCAGTTATGTCATTTAAAAACTTTGGTACCATTTTGTAGGCGTATGGGCAAATACATTTATCTATTTCAATTTTTTTACAGAACTTGTATTTAATTTCTTTTGATTCCAGCTAAACATGGGCAGGGCTTTCAACTAAACCTGGGATGTAAATGCGTTCTTTTCGGTTCGAAAAAGTTCCGACGAGTTTATAAATGAGTCAAACTTGAACACTATTTTATAGTGCGATTTAAAAATAAGCCAAATTTGATCACAACAAAGTTTGGTTGAACATGTTTGTGAATAGGCTTGCCAAATATACAAGTAAATATTCATCGCTAGCAATTAACATTATGAAAAAAAAAAAACAAATTAACCATTTTCAAGAACACAAATGTAGCAGAAAGTCAGGAACATGAGTAAATGATTTTAATAAACCGAAATGTGCAGAAAACAAGTTCCACGCCTGGACAGGAAGAGAGATCTGTTACTGTCAGAGGTCTCTCTCTCAGCAGCACAACAACTAAACTACTTGAAACACAAAACAAACGAACATAACAGATTTTACAAATCTATTCAAAATTATATACATTTCTACCATCACACACACAAACTGTGGGAAGATGATGTCCAGCAATTATACAAGCGTTGGTAGCCACAATTTGTCTGGATCTGTACCTGTATGTTTAATTAATTCTTTTCTTCTCTTTTCAAATCTCCAGACATGTTGATTTATTGTTAACACTTCAACATCTCTGTTAATTTTCTGCTTTATTTTTCCAGGCAGTGTCTGATTCACCTGGTGGCCAAGTCTCTGTGAAATTCACTGGTACTTTCCATCTTTTTTCCATAATTATCTACATTTCTGTGATCCTGGATTGTCGTAATTATCTACATTTTTGTGATACTGCATTGTTAATTACAGCACATTCGTGATTCTACATTTGTGTTTTTCGCAAATATGTACATTTGTGTCGAGTTTGTTATAATTTTTCGTGATGATTGTGGAAGTAATTGCATTGTTACAGATTCGTCTCTACAGACATTTCCACCTTCCGGAGCTCAAGGGAAGATCGCCAAACCTTCTGGCCTGCCTCGTGATGCTGATGGTACATATTATTTATTTATTTATTTATTGCTAAGCAGTGATAGTACATTTGTTTATAACTGTACCTGATTTTATGTTATAATAATTAAAATCATGTTTAAGTGCTATAACAAGGCTTGTGTGAATTGGTAATATATTGTTACTTCATGTTTAAGGATTGTTAACAGCAGTAGTATAGAAGAAGATGTATAAAATAAGAGAGGATTGTATATTTATCAGTTGTGTATCTATTACAATGAGAAGAGATCCTATATATAGAAACTAAGATGCCCCAAAGTCTAGAGGAGGTGCCTAACATATGTATAAAGTCATAGACGGTGCTGCTTGATGTTGCTGACTGCTTGATGTTGCTGACTGACTTTTGACACTCCCCCTCAAGTTGATGCATATATATCCAGGGGCGGACCTACGTTCAAAGGAGAGGGGGGATGGGCCCCAGTAAAATTTTTGCTAACACATTAATAAGTAAGTGAAATGGAAGGTGCCCCATTGGTGAAATGGAAGGTGCCCCACTGGTCAAACAATGGTGCCCCCGCCTTTAAAAAAAAATCAAAAAACAAAGGTGCCCCATTAGTCCATTACTCACCAATTACCAAGCCCAACACCCAAACTCATTAATCAGAGTTTCAACTTTCACACATCTCTGCCGAAAGAAGAAAAAGGCGAACAGAACAAATAAAAAAGAAACCTAGCATTTTATTATTTATACCTTGTGCCCCCACTGAAAATTCTTCCTGGGTCCGCCACTGTATATATCACTCATGCCCAACTTGCCAATAAGTGGATGAAGCATCTTCTGATTTAAACCTTTGGTAAATATGTCAGCTATCTGGTCCTCTGATCGTACAAAGTGAATACCAATGGTATCATTATTGATCTTCTCTTTTATGAAGTGTCGATCAATTTCGATATGTTTGGTCCGATCATGTTGAACTGGATTATGTGCAATGACAATAGCGGCTTTGTTATCACAATGTGGCTTCATTGGAGTTGCAGATGCAAGTCCCAATTCTTCTAGAAACAATTTTATCCATAATAATTCACGTACACCTTTAGCCATAGCTCTATATTCTGCCTCAGCACTAGATAAGGCAACCACAGGTTGTTTCTTGCTTCGCCAAGTAACCAAATTGCCACCAACAAATGTACAATATCCTGAAGTAGATCGTCTATCGTCTTGACATCCGGCCCAATCTGCATCTGTATAGCTTTCAACCCCGATATGATTGTTTTTAGTAAACATTACTCCTTTTCCAGGAGCAGCTTTAAGATACCTTAATATCATATAAACTGCATCCAAATGTGGTTGGCGAGGATCATGCATATACCTACTAACAATTCCCACTGCATATGATATGTCTGGCCTTGTATGTGCAAGGTAGATTAGTCGACCAACTAACCTTTGATATTGAGATTTCTCGACACTTTCACCAGCATCTCCACAAAGTTTATGATTTGCTTCTATTGGAGATTCTGCAGGTCTACATCCCAACATCCCTGTTTCATTCAGAAGATCAAGTGTATACTTCCGTTGTGAGAGGAAGATACCACCTGGACTTCTAGAGACCTCAATACCAAGGAAATACCATAGTTTTCCTAAGTCCTTCATCTCGAATTCAGAGGCAAGCTTGCGTTTAACATTAGCAATCTCACAGGTGTCGTTGTCGGTGATCACAATATCATCGACATAAACAATCAACACTGTGATTTTTTCATCTCGTCTTTTTACGAACATGGTGTTATCTGAGTTGCTCTATTTGTAGTCAAATTTAATCATTGCTCCCTGAAATTTGCCAAACCAGTCCCTCGGAGACTGTTTTAACCCATAAATAGTCTTCTTTAGCTTGCATATTTTCCCAGTGGTCGCAGTAGTAGAAAAACCCGGTGGAATATCCATGTAAACCTCTTCTTTTAGGTCTCCGTGTAAGAATGCATTTTTTACATCCAATTGCTGAAGTTCCCATCCAAGATTTGCTGCACATGATATCAAGACTCGAATAGAGGCCATCTTTGCTACTGGAGCAAACGTTTCCTGATAATCAATCCCGTAAGTTTGAGTATACCCTTTTGCTACGAGTCTCGCTTTGTACCTATCAATCAGCCCATTAGGTTTCTGTTTCACAGTGAATACCCATCTGCATCCTACTACCTTCCTTCCAGCAGGAAGATGAGTTAACTCCCAAGTGCCATTATGTTTCAAGGCATTCATTTCCTCCATCATAGCATCTTTCCATTTAGGATCACATAAAGCATCCTGCCAAGTATGCGGAACAGAAACACTAGACAAGGATGATACAAAAGCAAGTGAAGATGGAGATAATGCATTATAAGATACAAAGTTTGAGATAGGATGGTTAGTGCAAGAGCGTACACCCTTTCTTATAGCAATAGGAAGATCTAGAGTAGGATCAAGAGTATTACCATTTTCTTGCTCAAACACAGGAGATGCAGGATCTGTCTCGAGGTCAGAGGTCTCTGGATGCGGTAAAGTGGTGATATCATTTCTTTTCCGCCTGGAATATGTAATCAAATATGGAATATCCAATCTATTTAGATCATCTGACTCATTACTCGTATGTGGAGGCAGTGTTGTTAAAATCGCGATTAATCGCGTGATTAATCGCGCTTCGCGATTAGGCGCAAGCTGTGCGAGCTGCGTATAAGCGATTTAGTGCGATTATCAAATTGGCTAAAAATCGCACTTGACTCGCGATTACTCGCAAAAAAGCGCAAAAAATCACTAAAAATCGCAAAAAATCGCAAACTGTACAAAAAGACAAAAATACCCTTATATTATTATAATCCTTTACAGCCCCACAATTTTCACATCAGCCGTCACTTGTCTCTATAAAGTGGTATGTCTTATATTCTTAAAAAGCTTAGCACAAGATTCTTGACAAGAAATATGACCACCTCAAAAACAAGTGAAAGAGCTTCTTTTTCAAATCTCATAGACGAAAATGATGATGAGGGAGAGAGAGAATTGAGGAAACTGAGATCGAGCTAAACGATTTGGAAGCCTTTGACTTACTAAATGTTATCGATTGATAGTTTGATACTTTTGTGTGTTATCCACTGTGTTTAAGACTTTTATTTATTTTTGAAACTATTTCAAGTACTATTCTATTGTTTATTACTAGAACAAACATCCTCAAAAGTTTATAAGTATAAATATAGATAATTATGTAAATATTTTCATTTTTGACTAAAAATCGCGCGATTAATCGCGCTTCGCGAGTCGCGCTTTAAAATTAGAGCTTGCGCTTTTTATGATTTTGCGTGTTTCACAACACTGTGTGGAGGAATAGATAACCTGTTTGAACTAGTGTTTGGAATAGGTATATTAATAAATGGAAGTGTCTGTGACTCATCTGTTGCTTTACTATCAAGACTGTGTCAGTTTATCTCCCCCTGAAGCAAGGAGGAGGAACCCGGAGAGAAATACGAAATGTTCTCCCAGAAACTAACATCATGACTGACAAATATGCGACGTGATGGAGGATGATAACATTTATATCCCTTCTGAGTTGGTGAATACCCAATGAAAACGCAGCGGAGGGCCCGAGAGTCAAGTTTATCCCGAGAGGGAGCATGATTATGAACAAAACATACACTCCCAAATACTCGAAGGGGTAGTGGGTGTGAAGATGGTGCAAGAACACAAGACAACGGTGTTTTGAATTTTAGGACACTAGAAGGAAGACGGTTTATAAGATATGCAGCAGTCATGACTGCCTCTCCCCAAAGATATTTGGGAACATGCATTGTTAACATAAGCGACCGAGCAACTTGTTGTAAGTGACCAATTTTCCTTTCGGCTACCCCATTTTGTTGAGAAGTTTTGACACACGAAGTTTGATGAATTATACCACATGTGTCCAAATAAGATATAAACGGGCCTCCATATTCAGTACCGTTATCACTCCGAAGAATTTTAACAGAAGCACTAAATTGTGTTTGTACCATGTGGTGAAAAGATTTAAAACACTCAAAAACTTCACTTTTTTGTTTAAGGAGATATACCCAAGTAAGCCTAGAATAACAATCAACAAAGACAACAAACCATCTATACCCATCATGTGTAGGATGTCTAAATGGACCCCAAACATCAGTATGAATAATAGAAAACAAAGTAGAACTTCTTTTATTTCTGGATGGATAAGATGATCTTTTATGTTTTGCTAGTTCACATGGTTCACAAAAGAAATCTTCCTTCTTACAGTGTTTTACCAAGGCAGGGAATAGATGTGTTAAAACACCAAAAGATGGATGACCTAACCGTCTATGCCACTGATACAAAGATTCAAAAGCAGAATTTAACTTGGATGACACCTGATAAGTTGAGGGAGAAATAGAATTCCCTTCCTTATCATAAAGTCCATCTACCACTTTACCATTGCCAAGGACCTTGCCTGTCGCCAGATCCTGAAATACACAGTGGGAGGAAAAAAAGGTTACTGAACAATTAAGATTTTCAGTAATACGTTGAACAGATAATAAGTTTGCTGTTAAGGAGGGAACATGTAACACATCAGATAGTGGCAATGATGATGAGAGGCAGTGAGAAGTGCCTTGTCCATGAACAGGTACAATAGCTCCATTGGCAACACGAATATTGCCTGTTTCACCATTATATGTTTCTAGGAAACTAGAATTTCCAGTCATATGTGTTGATGCTCCGGAATCAATAATCCATGAATTATGATATTTATCGGAGGTAAAGTGACAAGATGTACCTGCATGGGCAGAATTAGCTGTAGGTGGAGTGGTGTTCATTTGTGACATTAATTGGCGGAGGGTGTTGACCTCTGAAGCAGTCATCGTCCCTGTTGAAGAATAAGACTCACATTCTGTTGCAGCATGATGAGCACTAAAGGGAATACCTCTACTCGTGCTTCTGCCAGATGAGACACCACGGTAACCACCTCGGCCACGCCCTCCTCGTCCTCGAATTCTGAGATGAGGGTGCAGAATAAAACATGTTTCACGAGTGTGGTTTAACTTCTTGCAGTAGTCACATTGAAGACTGGATTTTTCACCCATTAAAGCCATTGGTATCTGTCCAGGTTGTTCTGGCTCAGATTGCTGAACATTTCCAGTTAAGAGTGCAGATCGTTCAGAAGAGACGATTGGAGCCATACTTTGCTTTCGACTTTCCTCCAATCTGACACGACCATAAGCTTCTTCCACAGTAGGAAATGGAACTTGTCCGATAAGTTGATTTTTTATTGAATCATACTCATCAGACAATCCATCAAGAAACTTCATCACTTTCTCTACAGTCATCATCTTTTGATATTTTTGTTGATCTTCAGCATGTTTACACTCAAATATAGTGTAATGTCCCAATTCACTCCATAATGATGTAAGCTCAGAATAATACTGAGCTAATGTGTGGCTTCCCTGAGCCAATGCCCACATCTTCCGTTTGATCTCAAATTGCTTGGCTACATTTCCGGAGAAGGAATACGTCCGAGTGAGAGAATTCCACACATCTTCAGCAGTATCAATGAAGATATATGTTTTTCGAATATCAACCTCCATAGAGTTAGATAGCCATGAACACACCATGGCATTTTCAGATTCCCAATCATCGAAACTAGTATATCTTTCCAAAGGTTGTTTAGCTTTCCCATTGATATAGTTCATCATTCTATGAGATTTAAGTGCCATTGTACAAGCTTTGGACCATTCCAGAAAATTCTTTCCGTTAAATTTAGGGCTTACATACGGAGTACTATAAAATCCAGATTTCGTGCTACTTGTAGCACTACTCTCGGATGTATTATCTAACACCCTACTACTGGATGTATTATCCACAACTTCCACCATTTTATATTAAAAACTGAGTAATATCCAACCAATAATTATTGAACTTTATATAAAAATATCTACTGCTATCTATCTACATATATAGTAGTTTATAGAGATTGAATAAGGCCCAGCAGATAAATCAATTTTGAAAAACCGTCAGAAGGAACAAACAACAATTTTGACAGAAAAACAAAACTGTTCAGATTCAAGAGATAGTACCACAGTTGGATTCGGTTTGTGGAGGAGAACAAGAGTCCCTGAAGAAAGTTCTTCAAAAACCGGCCGGAAACAGCCTCACGCGCCGGCGCGTCTGGCGGCGCTGCCGCGCGTCCGGCGGCGCGTGAGGGCGCGTGGTGACTTGTTTTCTCCAGTTTCTTGCTTCTGTGTTCTTCCCTTCCAGTGCTCTACTCAGTGGTATATTTGTATTTTGGTTTTGATATGTTTCGAAATTTTCAAGTTCTTGATCGTTTGGTTGTTTTTCCTTCTGCAACCTTTGATTTTTCCTGTAACTTTGATATGTTTTTACCTAGGATATAACCTTCTCTGATACCATGTTAACAGCAGTAGTATAGGAGAAGATGTATAAAATAAGAGAGGATTGTATATTTATCAGTTGTGTATCTATTACAATGAGAAGAGATCCTATATATAGAAACTAAGATGCCCCAAAGTCTAGAGGAGGTGCCTAACATATGTATAAAGTCATAGACGGTGCTGCTTGATGTTGCTGACTGCTTGATGTTGCTGACTGACTTTTGACAAGGATGTTTATGATTGGAGTTCTACATTTATAATTTAAATATTGTTACTTCATGTTTAAGGATGTTTATGATTGGAGTGCTACACTTATAATTTAGTCATACTTTAGAACCTTATCTGGGGGGGGGGGGTGTCTTAGTTCTCAGTTATTTTTAGTATTGGTTGTAGCTGAACCATCTACGATGGGGGAGCAATGCACAAGGATTCTTCACTCACTAGGAGTCCATCTTAAGGTGTTAGGAGGAGGGTGTACGTGTGTAGTTGCCACAAATTGGTTGACAATGGTGAAGATTGGCATGCTTTAGATTTTACTAGTGGCTATATTGTTTCACTAGTGTATCTTTAATGGACTGGAATTTTTGGCAAATTCTTATATGTCTCATCTTTCCTGTAGATTCCTTTTCAAAACCGATATCTGGATCTTCAGGTGAATCCCAGTCAAGTGGTTGGTTTCGGGTATTCACTGTTGGTGCTTACAAGCCCTACTTTGATGTTGACACATCAGATGTTTTAGACAGAATTAAAGATTCACTTCTTCCATTCAATGGGAACTTCAACGAAAAGAATTATGACCGCCCGGATCTGTAAGTTTTCTGTTGTGGTCACAAGGATTATCTTTTAAATATTTCAGTTTTGTGCATCTGATTCAGATCAACAATTTAGTTTGGAATTTAGTTTTTAGTTTTTTAATTTATGATTTATTATTTTGTTTTAAGCGAACTAGCAATTGTACTAACCTAACAAATAAAATACAGCAAATCAGGGAATACCTAAAGACTTGAGAAAAAAGATAAGGTAGGAACTTGGTTCCTACTTTTTAAGTAACATAGCTAGGAGCTAAGCACAGAATAAAACTCAATAGTCTGTTCAAAAAATAAATCCAATAAACTAAATTACAATAATGAAACTAAAACATCATGGTGATAAGAGAAAAGTCTCCTGCTGTTTGCCGTAAAACTTTGCATTTAGATGAACGTTGGCTCGAACTGAATTCAGAATTGCATCCAGAAGCTGCCCAGGGGGCTTATGATAATTTCTCTCTTTGTGAATTCTGCTATTATGTTTAAACCAAAATAGCATGACTAGCGGATAATGCAATTTACCAACTCGGACCTTGATGCAGCCTTTAGGCAACCCCAAAGAATTGGTCATTCTCCTTCCAGTAAAGAGGGAATTGGGTGGTGCAATGTCTCATCATAAATTTTGAGAAAGGACAACTGAAAAACAAATGATTAAGTGTTTTATCCACCAACGAACGGAAAACCCAGAGAGGCAAAGTTTGAAAATTAAATCAGATCTTTTATCTTAAGTCGATGTTGAGTAAGCAAACAGGTAGGAATTGTAAACTTTGGAATAGCAAGAAAAAAAATATATAAAATGTTCCAAGGCACCAAAGGATGTCTACAATGGCTTGTTTTCCGGACACCTTAAAATTCTGTAAACCCTCCAGGAGAATCATATCTTGATTGTTAATATATATGTTGGAGGAGGAATTGTGAGGCGCAGTTGTGTAAACTTGATAGGAAGGAGGGAGCACCCACGAAGATTGGCAAGTGACGGATCCAATTGGAGCCAAGGGAGATGACCAACAGATAGAATTGATGGCTGTACCCCAACGGTGAATAGTAGGAGGGCCATTTGTAACAGGGTTCATGCCAAATCAGGAAGTTTGAATCTTTGCCCACACAATACTGAATAAAGTTCAAGGCTTTACCTCGAATATTCAGGATTTGCTGCACATCATCTTGGAATGTTCATCATCCAGAAAGCATGATTTTGTTAAAAAGCATCCATGAATCTAAGTTAGCTTTATTACCCGGACTCGGTTGGAAATTTCCAACATAGATATGTGTCCAAGTGTCAGGTTTGGCAATAACGTTAAAATATGTCCGAGTGTACATACCCTTGTCCGAGTGTCCTCCACGGGTACTCAAGGAAAACTGAAGAGTCCGGGTAACAACTTCTTTTGACTATCTTGTAAGAGTGAAGTCCTGTGAATAGTTGAAGCCTTGTGATTTGTTTTGCATGGTAGCAAAAATGATGTTAATATCATTGCATAACACTTTGGTGATTCGGTTATCATATTTCAGTAAGCATCTTAAGTATGACTAATGTTTCTTTGTAGATTTATTATAGCATTGTATAAAGGAAAAAGTTCTTTAAGACAGCATTTGGATGGGCCACAAAAGAGTATTAAGAATCAAATTCGATCTTAAAACTGTGATAAAGAGCTTATATAGACCCACAATTCCTAAAGATTAACAGTTTCTTGGAGACTTCAGTATTTATAGATGCTGTAATCTATTATACTTCCCTAAAGGTACATTTGTTATATGTATACGTTGGCCCTAATGGTACGTGTTAATCACTTTTTGTAATGATACTATAGTTGTAATATTCCTTCCAAAAAAGCTATGAGCCTGCTTTAAGACACATATATGTTCTTGATGTGGAGGAATTAACCACAGTCCACTAGGAATTCACTGTATTTATTAAGTTTCCTTGAATTAAGTAAAGGAGTGACAAATTGAGTAATTAATCACAGACTAAAGAGGCATTCTTCCAAAGTGCCTTTGTGTGGTTATATGGTGTTTAATTAAAGAACCAGTTATCCCTAATCTTTGAATGTGATATAACTTTGGTACTAGTTTTAGCAGATTCACTAATCTCCAAATTTCATACCACAGAGTGTCACTGCCATTGTACATTATAGATTTGGCCTACTTCTTACTGTCAGCTAGGGTGTCTCATTAGTTTTTCAATATATTCATAATTTGATTATGTCATAGTAATGTTGGGGTATTGTGCTGATCAGATATGGACCATTTTGGATATGCACTACCTTGATACTCGTTGCAGCTGCAATTGGTACCTTTGTTACTTATGTTGAACACGAGTTAAAGAATAAAGAGTGGAACTATGACATAAATCTGATGACATGGTCTGCTGGATTGTTCTATGGCTACGTCCTTGTTGTTCCTCTCTGCTTATATGTGATTCTCAAATACTTCTCTGTCCCGTCTGGGCTAGCTCAGCTGTTATGTCTATATGGCTACTCCTTGTTTGTCTTCATTCCAGCTCTGGTAAGTATTTAATGCTTTAACTTCCGGTATTTTGGCCACATGATCTCAGGACTCTACATGCTGATAACAATAGTCAGTAGTGTTACATTTGATTCGTGATATGGGAGATATGCATATTAATGTTGTTTGGCGGTAAAACTCAAAGAAAAATCAGATTCATTTAATTCGTCAAGGTGGACAATAGACTGAATGTTGTCTGAACATTATGCATGATTGGAATATTTGAGGTTTTTATTGTTGTCATCTACATGTTTCTGACAACAGAGCAAGTAGATGTGATATTTTTTGCTGTCACTGAAAATAATGGTTTTCACAATTTCATCTGAAACATAAAGTTTGTGAATGTTTTCATGCTAGACCATTTAATTATGTGATAGGCATCACAGTAAATTGGTACAGAAATAGCGATGCTTCGAACTTGTAAATTTTTCCAAGTAATCCTTTCGTTGAGGTTATGTGGTTATATGATCAGCGCCTTTGTTGAAAATACAAATTTAAAAGAAATCCTATCAGAATCTCTATTTGAAAATGGATTAAAATCATGTTTCTTCACATATGTGCTATTTGATGAAATACTTGGGTTCTGTTTAATTTGGTCCCTGAAAAAATTCGATCTCCTTGTCTAATGTTTTTAAAAAAGTATACCTTTATGTTTGATTTGTATTTTAGGCCTAATATTTGATTAATTTACGGAATCTAGTGCATGGTGGTATCTTGAAGAAATGTATATTATTTTAAAAAAAAAAAAAGGAACAGAGGAAATCGTAGCATCTAGTGTTACTTGTCATGACAAATAAAACAAAAGAAATCATCACTGTGTTGAAATGACCATAAGTTGGCTAGCTAATCCAGTTCCCTTGTCTTGTGTTTAGTGTTTGTCAGTCATTCCGTTGGATCTTTTCAGATGGATTATTGCTGGTGTAGCCGGGGTCATGTCAGCAACATTTGTTGCACTTAATCTCCGGAATCACATCAAGTCAGCCAGTGAAAGGTGGTTACTTATTGTAACTGGGATCTTTCTTTTGCAGTTAGCTCTATCGTTCGTGCTAAAGCTCTATTTGTTCAATGTCACTGTCTAGTATTTACTCCGATATTACTTGAGGTGAACATACTAGGGACTAGAGCAATGAGTTAATTGGTTCAGCCGGCTGTTCTTAGTGGTTTTTCCCTGGGAGCAAACAGAAAATGTAGTAAATCATATTCTCTTAATTCTTTTCTGAAATCATAAATTTTCACTTGGCAAACTTTAGTCTACGCTTTCTCTAGCTACTTCTGTTTCTTTATGCATCCCATAAGACCTGTGTTGATTGTATAGACAGAGAGACAAGGTAGAGACTAGAGAGTGATTTGATGCAGACAGTGACTAATTTGATACTAAAATAACTAACCAGCCAACTTGTTAGAGACCTGCCAAAAGCTAGAGCAAGAGAAAAAAAAAACAAATAACACTGATTCTTTTTTTTGATAAGACACCTTGAAGAAAATTGTGTTGTTAATTACTTTTAAATTTTAGTTAGTGTAAAGTGTAAACCCTAACTCATTGTAAGAAAAATCAATTTAGACAATTGCAACTATTATAATTATGTAAATAAAAGGAGCAACCAAAGTACAAAGAGCCCTAGAAAACTGCATTAACATGAACTTTTTGGTTTAGACCTTTTAAAAAAGTAATCTGCTAAAAGGGTAACAAATCTGAGCTAGAGACAAAGAAGAGACCCTGATCCCTGAATTTGTGATTTTTGGCTGGAGAAAAGTAAGATATATTAATTTGAATATATAATGCACTATAATATAGTAATTTAAAGGTTAAAAGTCAAGAAAAGTTTAAAAACTTTAGTGGATTAGGTAGGTCTGATGACCTAATTAATTTGTCACCAAGGCATCATGCCATCATCAAATAATCTGCCACTAGTAATTAGATTTAGAATTATGAAATATGGACACATTTAGCCAAAAACAAAAAAAGATGGCAGGGTTATAAAATACTTGATTTAACTTTGTACCTAACACTTTTGAATACATGAACACACATGGTGATATGAACAATATTCCAACAAACCAGCCAGAGTTAGTTTGTTACTTGCAATAAGAAATTGAGAAATCTATGGAATGAAACAAAAATAATTAAACAGGAAGAATTGGAATATTTTATCATGTACTAAAGGAAGCTGGTCCATCACAGTTGATTCTTGCTAGTCATTTATTCGTATTAATTTTTTGCGAAAAAGAAAAAAAAAATCCTAAAAGTGCTGTATTAAGTGCGGACAGCAGGTCCCTGCATTTAAAAAAAATTCAGTATTAAATTTAATCGTGGAAAATTATAGCGAATAGATGAGTGTAACATTTGATTGTTAGAGATTAGGATTCATATGACCTAGGGTTCAACTCTAAGGGAAAACAATTTCAATACAAATTTAAGAATATTTATGCAAATTACTGATAAAAAATTTATATTTATAAAAATACTCCTGCGAGACCCTTAAAGTACATATTTATTATAAACTTAGGGAAGATTCTGAGGACAACCTCATACTCAGTTTTCTCTATAATGAAAATGGAAGTTGGCAAGGAATTGCATACTTTTTTTTTATTGACAAACAAGGAATTGCAGACTTGAAGTACTATATAATAAGCTATTCAATAATCAATATATTATAAAAATTAGCTAAACATTTACACAGTATAAATACATTCGTTTAGACATTTCATTCTCCCTGGTCAAAAGAAACACATTCCAAAAGATTCAACTTCACTAAAGTGTCACCATGACTCTGTTCATACTGAAAACTGGTAAATTTGCTGGGTACTTCTTGTTGATTTTTCTTAGCATTTCTGCACTAAATTCAGTAGCTCTAGCTGGAAGAATTTTACAAGAAGTTGTAGAAAAGCCTCAGAAATGGGGTCAAGTTCCAGACAAGGGATTCTTTGCTACTGTCGACAGAGTAGTACCCTCATGTCCTGATCCTCTGCACAACAGGTAAAATGATCAGGAAATCCAAATCCTGAAGTTCAGTTCTATTAGCTTTTTTGTTTGATTAAAGAGTGGCTGTACATAACTTTAATATATATACATATGACACATTCCCATGATCCGATTAATCTTAAGGTTATAGGACAGTTCCTTTAAAACTCATGTCTTAGTTTTACAACCAAAATAGATTTACAAGTGTGTTGGCAGATACAATCTGGCTTTATTTCCTATACATTTGGCTCGTTTTTCCTTTTTATATATACTGCCTATTTTTCGATGTTCCAGAGAGAACATTAGTGATAAAACATTTGCAAGTCTGCAGCAGTTGTAGTATGTCTGCAGTCTGCAGAGTTTTGTTATTCAGTAATCGCACATAATCTGGATCAGTTTGAGAACATATTGCCTCAGTTCTATCCACTGCAATAAAATGTTTATGCCTTCCAATATAACTTTTTAGTTTTAACATATGAATTTCTTATAATGTCATATACATATACATGTACAAACTAAAGTGACAACTGACAAGGCTTATCTCACTCTTTCCGAAGAAACAAAGCATTCTATGGTGCCTAAATTTTATCAGAAAGTGGAATGTTAACGAGATCATGTCAGGTGCAATGTGAATACTTTGAACTTCCGGCCAATTATCTAAAAAAGAATCCACTGATATCCATTTATTTATGTTTGAGAATAGAAAGAGAGGCTAATTATATCAAATAGTTTTAACGAAATTTTAAATATAGAAGGTTAGGAAAAAAAGGTTTCTTGGTTTAACACTAAGAAGTGTATTTATCAAAAGTCTGGTTCTCAATCCCCAGCTGTAGAAGGCTAGATTCCTATCCTGACCGTAGAAAGCAATGGAGCAAGCTTAAAGTTCTTGCCGTTCTGGCATCCCCATTCCTTGAAAAAAAAAATCGATCACCTGTGATGATTTCCTTTTTGTTTCAATGCAGAACTAAAAATGCATACCTGTATCTATTAAGTCGCTCTAAACTGAACTCCTCTTAACCTCTTTCTTTCTTTTGCTCCATTGTGTCTACGAGCAATCTGCACATGCTTCTAGTCTTGTGCTATTAAGTTGATTTACTGCTTTACAACTCCAATTTTTTTCTTTTGTCATGAATTTTAATTGAAGAATAATACATACTAAGAGACTTGTTTTAAGTTTTACAATTTCTGCAGAGTCACTTGACAATTCTATTTAGTACACACACTATGGTCAGGGGCAGAACAGAGAGAGCTGGAGCAGTACACCTCAACATCATTTTTAAAAATCAACTGAATTTTTACATTTTGAACCTCAAAATTAAAAACTTTACTGAAATTAACAGAAGTTTATATCTCAGTAGTACATAACTGATTAACTGTTAATAAGATAAGTTCTTAGCAGTTAAATATAGTTGTCCTACTAAATTACTAATAAGAGGACTTGGAGTTGCCATAGATCAACAAAGACCTGTTCAGCTAAATCTGACTAATTGTGTAATAATTAATAACTTCCTGCAGAATACACAGATACATTATTGTTCTAGATAAAAAGGACTATGCACAATCCATAGACAAACCAAAAAAAAAAATTACAATGATCACCAAGCATAGGTCTGTGAAGGTCTTTGGAAATGAGAAAGCACAATGTTAGAAAGTTTTCTTTCAATTAAAATAACAAATTGTGGAGGCACAGATAAGAAGCAAATGCAGGAGGAACGAAAATCACAACATTGCATATATCTTCATATTTAATGACTGGCAATGGCAGAACTCTTCCATCGTTAATCCCTTTCGTGATTTTGTACCTTAGCAGAAATTTAGTGCATCAAGCAAAGAGCATAGGCTTTAATCCACAGTACGTACCAGGAACAACTTTAACAAGGATACCATTCTGAGGAATCACCATCTCAAGCTTTCCATATTCGCTCTCAACTTGATACTCTCAATCATCTCAACATTTCCAGCTTGGTCATCAGCACATTTACGAACAACTTCACTTTATCATGTACTAGTTTTAAAATTTTAAAATCGTTTGGTCAGTCAAGTTTGTAAGCCAATATACGTAAAAGGCAACAACTAAAGTAAACCAAATTAGCTAGTAAATTTTAATCGGTCAGTGGTGCATTGTAGAATGATCCAGTAAGCTTTACATCCATGTTATACTAGCCCTCCCCACTGAACATCAACGATATGCGTTGGGTTTTAACCAGATCCTCCATCTCTATCTCTGAAGGTGTATGCTCCTGCAGGGGCATTTGAGTCCATCCTTATCCATGCATTGCTTTCAACACATTTAGCAACACCATCTCAGTTTCTGAAAGTCCTTTCACATTTTGATTCTGTTAAATTACCAATGTGATTCTGTTAAATTACCGAACATAATATATTTTACGGGTTAAAATAATATATACTTCTTTTACATAAAAAAGAAATTCAGAACATTACCTGAATAAAAAGTTATATTGAAACAGACAAATTATAGCAGACCTTATTAAACTGTCCTAGTTGTTACCAGAAAACAAAAGTTGCAAAGCAACCGGATCACGTATCATACCAGAAAAATCATTCTCTATACCTCATATATGTGGATTACTGGTATTTACATTCTTTTTTGTCATACTAGTTGATAGATAAAATCTATTTTTCCCTTTTACTTATACGAGAAGAGATTGCTACATCAGCGAAGTACATTGCACACTCTGTATCGAACATCAGCGAAGTAAATTGCACACTGGTGTATTGAATATTTACTTTACTACATCGGCGAAGTACATTGCACACTGCTGTAGCTTACACCAGCGAACTAAATTGCACACTGCTATATCGAATATTTACTTTACATTCACTAGTATTTTTTATCGCAAGTACAGATGTCAAGTGTGGAATAGTTTGTCGATAATATAAACAATTGGCTCAAGCAACTAGCATAAGGTTTATTCAGACCAGTTACGTACTATTAGTGCATGTCAAGAGTCACTATGATTTCTAAGGTTTCTAAAACCACTCAATGAAACAGTGGGAGAAACTAATATTCTATGTTTAAAACTGGGTAACTGTGAGATGATGTAAGCATAAGACACTGAATGTAGAAAATCTAGAGTCAAGTGGTTTCACTTTCTTCTCTAGTTGCGGTTCGGATAATTGTTCTACCAGTTTCTTAGTTTTCCCAGCGCTTTGCCAGAAACAATATTGTAGAATTCAAGAAACTATGTCCCCTTAATATGTAACAAAGTTAAGCCATATTATTTTGCCTAAACAAATACCCTATTGATTGGCTACTAGCCTAGGTTCCGTAAAGTATTACTGAATCTTAGAACCAGCATCGAACAATGCATATATAAAGAATGACTGAATCTTGGAGATTCAGTATATCTACTTTCAAAACAATTGCAATGGCTTCTTTGAATCGTAATCTTTTTCTCCTAACTTTGCCTCT
The DNA here is from genome assembly GCA_037693485.1 of Kitagawia praeruptora. Taxonomy (NCBI): domain Eukaryota; kingdom Viridiplantae; phylum Streptophyta; class Magnoliopsida; order Apiales; family Apiaceae; genus Kitagawia; species Kitagawia praeruptora. The sequence continues at coordinate 46,152,379 of CM075354.1, forward strand.
TCTGCTGGCCAGCATTTCCTTGCTGCTTACTCCAGTCACTTGTGGTACCCTTCCTCTCTCTGTATACATCTCTTGCATATTATGTTAGCAATATAAATACATGTCTTACTTTTACTATGCAGATGAGAAAGAATGTCTTCTCAAAGGCATTAACAGTTTCAGGCAGTCTCAAAACCTATCTACATTGGCAAGCAATGCTAAAGCATCTTGCTTCGCGAAGCAAATAGCTAAACAACTAGAAGGACAACCTTGTTCCCATGTAACTGACCCAAATACTGTCCCGGGAGTTCCAGAAATTCTTCGAAAATGCAAAGTTAAAATCAATTACACGACAGACGGATTGATGTTGTCCGTTTGTGTTGCGAAGAGGGTTCCCAATCTAGTACTTAATAACTTTACTAAAACATTTTATACCATGTATCTGAAGAGTTCTAACTTCACTGGAGCTGGCATTGGTACAGAAGATGATTGGACTGTTATTGTGTTGAGCACAAGTACACCTGCTGGAAGTTTTTCAAGTTTTGCTTGTAGGATTTCTTGGAGCTTCTACTACTTGATTTTAATTTTGGTTTTGTTTCTACTTAAATAAATAAATAACAAGCTAAAGCTAACCGTTTCCTGTTTCTTGTTTCTCATTTGTGATTTATGTTGTTAATCCAAATATGTAGTACAAGCAGTGGCACCTATATGTATCTTTGTTATATGGAAAAATTAGTACTCTGTTTTATTACATCAGATGATTAGAAAGAAATAAGAATTACTCTGATGATTTCTCCTCGAATTATTGTTAACATTGCACAAATTTATATACTCACACACTCATGCCTCTACTGAGGTTTGACAAAGTGGATATGCAACAAGGAATCCGTAATAAAGAAAGGCCCATAGTTTTGAGAATTCAGGGCTTGTCACTAAATCAAGCATTTTAACAGATTAAGGAAGCTGTTCAAAAAAAGTATAGTTCATAATAATCAGACTGTGTCAATGAAATAATTGAAAATATCAGTTAACAAATAAAGAGTAAAGTGCATTTTGTGTATCTAAACTTTGCTCAAGACACCACTTGAAATACCATATTTTAAAATCTGCCACGTATAATACTGAACAAACGATTTACTTACACTTAGTGTATTGCCGTCTATTTGTGCCTAACGTCGTTACAAAGACAGGAGTAAAAAAGTCTTTTTCTTGTTTATTTCTTCTTCTTCATCTTCCTGTTACTTCAGAGTAGAAATTCCAGCTTTTGACCCTTGCGACTTCACAACTGCGGCGATAACTAAGAGAGTAGAATGCCACCAACTATTTGTTCGATTAAAATAATGGATTGGGTCAAGTCCAGGTTGAAAACCGATCTCCACAACTCTCTGTGTGTGTAATTGAGTCGCACAAACAAGCCTGATTTAGTCGAATTTTAGCTCATTGAGGTTAGGATTTTTCTTACCGCACCGAGCTGAGTTCCTCCTTACTGGACTGGTCCGAGTTTTGTAAGCTTATTGGACCAATATATGGTTTGAGTGAACTAATTTTTTTTCTGAATTGAGCTAAGCCAAGGTTATTATTTTTATTTCCTGTTTACATTTCAAACTTGTAGAGGGAATCATTTAGGCGGCTTTCACAATCCACTACTTCCACAACTCTTGTTGAGAGGTTACAACAATATAATCGATGTGTTTGATCCACAAACACTACATTAGAATCAAATTGGTGGAAACCCAATGGCCGAGTGAATAATGAAGAATCTGGATACCACAACTCCACAAGCCATCATCAATCTATGATGCGGCAGTCAGTAGAATTACTTTTGGGATCAAATGCCAAAATCCTGCAGTTATCTACGAGCCAGTAAATTATTCCTCTGTAACAAGCTGTGTGTCGTGCTTTCACAAAGAACTTAATCCTGACCGGACAAGTACCTCCACTCACCCAACTCGGAGGACTCTTTACAAAGCAACTCTTACCACTAAAAAGTTGCCAGAATCTTCTTCAACCAAAAGTGCAACTTTTACCCATTTAGGTTGACTCAGAGGTTGAGGGAGACAGACCCATTTCATGGTTAATGGATTAAAACGTAATAGTCAAGAATTTCAAAGTTGCTCAAAGAACATAGAAGCAATAAACCGTTGCTTGAATCTACAAGTTTAGTTGAAGCTTCTTGTCGTTGACTGAGAGTGGGCTCAAGAAACTGAAGGGAAAAGTTTGTAGATGCCAGCTCTGGGTCGCGCATAAATACTCTTTCCTGAAGACCCATTTCATCCAAGCTAGAGAATATAGCCCATGGAGGTGTATAATTGTTGGTGGTGGTGATTTTGTGAGTGTATGAACGGGGGAAAAACGGGTCTGAGATCAAAGATAGCCCGTGTTTGGAAACTGCTTCTGAAAGGAAGACTGATTTAAGTGGGAGCTTTTGAAAGATTTCTACCAAAACTGGATCTGGAAGTTCAGCCATCAGAAGTGTACAGTCTCAGGGTGAAGACTTCTCAGTTGGAAAAACAGAAACTTATAACACCAAATATTCAACTAGAGCTGTAATTCGAGTCGGCCGGCTCGCGGGCTCGCGGCTCGCCCGGCTCGAACTCGTTTAATTGAGCTCGACTAGGTTCGTTTAGTTAAACGAGCCAAGCTCGGGTAGAGGTTCCGGCTCGTTTAATTAAACGAGTCGGCTTGACTCGACTCGTGAAATTAAACGAGTCGAGTTTGGGTAGAGTTTTAAGCTTGATTAAGTATAAAATTAAACGAGCGGCTCGCCCGATTCGTTAAAACCGGCTCGTTTAGCTAAAAGAGCTCGACTCGACTCGTGAAATTAAACGAGTCGAGTTCGGCGGGAATTTTCGGCTCGTTTAATAAACGAGCTCGGCTCGACTCGTTTAAAAAAACCCGACTCGATTTAAAGCTCGGCTCGAACTCGACCGGCTCGACTCGAATTACAGCCCTACCAAATAGTGATACTCATACTTTAGAGTTAAGTAATGTAAAGTGGTGTCTTCAGTAATGTAAACAGGAGAAAGACTGATTTACCCCTGACTTTGTAATGACGTTAGGCACAAATAGACGGTAGTACACTAAGTATAAGTACATTGTTTGTTCAATATTACACGTGGTAGATTTTAAAATATGGTATTTCAAGTGGTGTCTTGAGCAAAGTTCAGGTACACAAAGTGCACTTTACTCACAAATAAATGCATAATGTGCTGTGCTTTTATGTAAAATCTTGCACGAATGTCACCTCAAGATGTTAAGGAAGCGGGCTTACCAGGATCATATCACATATTGAACATCCCCTCACTTGAAGGCCCATTGGCCCATTGACCCTAGCACACAAATTCAATATTCAATATTTCAATAAATGAGAATATTGGGGGTAGGAGGGACTCGAACCTAAAACCTCAAGGTGTTAAGGAGACGGGCTTACTAGGATCATATCACATATTCAACACTATATCTCTCGCTGTTTATGTGTGTGTCTATATAAGAGTTCAGATGACATACCTTAGATTTCACCCGACATGTTTTAGCATGCTACAGATTTCACCCAACATGTTTTAGCATGCTACAGTGAATGTCAAAAGCAACCAAGTTCCATAAAGGTATGACTGCAAGCACATTTTCTCAATTATGAATGGTACAATTCTTGTCTTCTCCAAGAAAAAAACAATTGTTTGTCATTGTCGTCTTGAAAAGTATCCAAACTCATCTTTAACTACGAAGATACTTGAGCATCCACAATCACTTCGAATTTCTGTAATGCAGATACCCTAAAGATATGGGTTCCATCTGAAGAACAAGAAACCAAGAAGTTTAAGTGCCAACGAAAACCCTCCACAGTGCTGGACAATAGATGATTGGTCTAAGATGACTTCTTTGAGATGATTTGTCAAGTGACAACCATATGCAGCTTTAAAGCTTTAAGAAACCTTTAGCACCCACCCGACACTAGCAATCTTACTTTCCAGATAAAATACTTTCACTACTACAAATCTGAACTTGCATAGCGTTTATTTTGCATCTTGCATAGCGTTTTTAAACACTATGTAAGGCGCCGCTATGGAAGTGACCAGAACTTGCATAACATTTATCTTGGCGCTCTGCAAGCACAATACTACAATAACACTTTTAAAAACGCTATGGAAGTAAGCATTCTGTAAGTAACTGTTCTTCAACAGCGTTTATTTTGTACCTTGAATAGCGTTTCTAAACACTATGTAAGGCGCCGCTATGGAAGTGACCAGAACTTGCATAGCATTTATCTTGGTGCTCTGCAAGCACAATACTACAATAACACTTTTAAAAACGCTATGGAAGTAAGCATTCTGTAAGTAACTGTTCTTCAACAGCGTTTCATAAGCGCTATCTAAGTTTTTTTTAAAAAAATTTTAATGCTTTCCTGCCATTTTCATGCCATTTAATTTTTTTTATTTATTCGTTTTATTAATACCTGACCAACTTCATGAAACAAACTATAAAACTCAAATTCTAACCAATCACAAAAAGTGAACTAGTAAAATATAACCTCAAATCAAAAACTAACTTCCATAAAATAGTTAAAATCTATCCAAGATCGAGTAACAATTACGTAATAAGTCACAAAATATAAGTAGATCTCACGGATTCGTACAATAGGATAGTAAAAGATATGTTCAGGAACTACATCTTCAATTGTTTAATTGTATTAATGTTTTATTATAAACTATTTACTAACAAAACGTTTTTCTTAACGTTATATTAGTTAAACAAAGTTTTATAAATATCAGAATATTCCTTAAAATACATTAACTACCATAGCCATTTTAAAAGCGCTATGGAAGAGCTTAATATTTTTAAAAAAATAAATAAAAATTAAGTAAATATTACTTAAATTACTTAATCTTGCATAGTGTTTTCACAAAACGCTATGGGAAAACTCCTTAACATAGCGTTTCTTTCTTAAACAATACATTAGTAATTTTTATTTTATTTCATTTTTATTTAATTCTATGATAAAATTACTTGCATAGCATTTCTATTTTAAACGCTATAGAAGTGATCTACTTGGGTAGCATTTCACAAAAAACGCTATGCAAGTGCTGTTTCCCAAGATCAGATTTGTAGTAGTGTTTTGTGCTATCCAACTTAATCACATCTTCGACATCCAAAACATTAAAATCTCCGTTACAACATATGAATATGTACTAAAACTTGTACCCTCCTCAGGTTAGTACATATTTTTTTCCCCTTGCCTCTGTAAAGTAACCTAGCCAGTTTCTCTACTAATGCACACAAAGTGTGCTCTTTCATGCATGTGAAAGGCCAGTTTAAACTACAGACAAACTTTGCAATGGTTGAGTTTCCAATTCCTTTGATTCCTCATATTACTAGTTTCTGAACGTTTGCTGACTCATCTTTTAACCTAAGATTGACACTTTTGGTTCTAAATGCACTCTTGTCAGGAAGTTGTCAAAGTTCAGAACTGTGCGAACTACTTCATCACATGCTACTTCGACAATTTTCTAAACTAACAAATTATTATGATTAGATGGAATATGTAGATGAAAAAAAAAAAGTTACCGATCAGCTTGATTTTACGCGATCATCGGTTGCCAAATCAGGAACTTGTGTTATTGCAGCCTGCAGCCAATTATCTTGATCATTCGATCATTTTGTTTGCTTAATGATCTATACACCTTATATTTCTATGCATAGTTATCACATGTTTTATTTAGGCTTCCCTTATGCTTCCTATGACAGCAGATACTAGATATAGAAAACAGGAGGAACTACATTTCAAGATCCATCATTACTATTTTATACTGAAATTATCTCATGAAATTTATCTGAGATATATTATGAAATTATTTTATTTTATTTATTCATATATATATTTTTAATTAAAAAAATATTCACTTTTCTTGTATATTATACATGCATAAATTTAATATTTACATCTAAATATAAATGGCATGTGTTTATTCCATTGTTTTAAATAAGTTTCCTCTGACATTGTCAGGAACTTTATTCTCATTTGATAATCCAAGCAACTCTAAAGATTCATTAATAACTATTACTGAAAACATGAAAATAAAGAGAAGCTAAGGCGGAAAGGATAAATTCATCATTAAACTCCAGAAGGCCATATGTTTGTTACAGGGAAAAGGAATAAAATTGACATTCTCGAGAGGTCACCAATCATATATACACACAAGAGGATAGTGACAAATTCTTTTATAAAAAGGAAAGCTAGCTATCAAAAATACTAATAAGCAGGGCTACTTATCATGATATGATAAGCTAGTGACATCATATAACATAATATTCCCCCCTCAAATTGAATGTGGTTGCTGAACATTCAATTTGGAAAGGATGGACCAATGAGCATGTCAACTAAGGCCCTTCGTGAAGACATCAGCCAATTGTAGTGCACTGGGAGTGTAGACTGGTTGTATAAGGGATGACTGAACTTGCTGGCGAACAAAATGGCAATCCAAAGCAAAATGCTTGGTCTTTGGATGGAACACAGGATCAGCTGCAATATCAAGAGCTGCCTGGTTATCCGTGTGAATTTGAACTGGCAGTGCTGGAGGGACTTGTAACTCGGAGAGAAGCAGAGTAAACCAAGAAAGTTCACAAGCTGTATCAGCTATGGCACGTAGCTCAGCCTCTGCTGTAGAACGTGAAACCACCTTTTGCTTGCTAGAATGCCAAACAACCAGAGAAGAGCCCAACATCAAACATATACCAGTGACACTCTTCAACAAACCAGTAGAATCCAAACAAGAACCCCAATCACTATCACAGAAGGCCTCAAGCTTAAGAGAAGAAGAAGCTGGAAAGAAAAGCCATTGAAAAGAAGTAGCCTTAAGATAATGAAGAATCCTCTGCACAGCTATCATATGAGGGACTCGAGGTTGATGTAAAAACTTACTCAAGTGATGAACGATAAAGGCAATATCAGGTCGTGAAACCGTTAAGTACAAAAGTTTTCCCACAAACTTGCGATATATAGAAGGGTCCTCAAGGATTTCACCATCATAAGGCGAAAGTTTGACATTGGTATCAACAGGGAGAGAAAGAGGTTTGCAATTCTCTAATCCTGCTTCAACTAACATGTCAAAAACGAACTTGTGTTGATGAATGTAAATACCCTCAGATGTACGATGGATCTCAAGGCCCAAATAATATTTCGCCAAGCCAAGGTCCTTGATTGTAAATGAGGAATGTAAAATTACCTTGATGTGATTGATAAAAGTAACATCTGTTCCAGTGAGTAAAATGTCGTCAACATACACTAAGGCAACTACAAAGGTAGTACCATTAGTGTAAGTGAATAGAGAATAATCTGCAACAGTTTGAACGAAACCCAAAGTAAGTAAGACAGATGCCAATTTCTCAAACCAAACACGTGAAGCTTGCTTCAAGCCATAGATGGACTTGTGAAGCTTGCAAACTACACCAGTACCATATATGGGATGACCTTGAGGTAGTTCCATATAAATCTCCTCAGTTAAGTCACCGTGCAGGAACGCATTGTTAATATCCAGCTGATGAATGTCCCATTTCTTGACAGTTGCCAGTGCAAGAAGGGTACGAACGGTAGCCATTTTGGCTACAGGGGCAAAGGTGTTGTTATAATCTTGACCTTCAATCTGAGTGTAGCCCTTAGCAACAAGTCGAGCCTTGAATTTATCCAAAGAACCATCAGCCAGGTACTTTACTTTATAAACCCATTTATAACCTATCACACGTTTTCCAGTTGGAAAATTATATACAATGGTCCAAGTGTCATTATTCTATAAGGCTGACAACTCTTTGTGCATAGCATCCATCCAACGTGGATCTGTCTGAGCTTGCTTAAAAGTGTGAGGTTCCTTAAAGGCAGTGGCTGAACTAATAGCACAAGCATAAATGCCATTTGGTGCAGAATAGTGAGAAAAATTATATTTGTGATCATCGATAGGACAGTTGAGCATAATGCTGTTTGCTTGAGACACATTGGAAGGAACCACATAGTCTTTCATCCAAGTTGGTTGCACTTTATGACGAAGAGAGATCCGTTTAGGTTCTGGTGGGACTGTTGTGGGTTGAGTATTAGGTATAACAGGTGATGAAGTAGGTTGTGTGGTGGATGGTGAAGTAGGTAAGACAGGAAATTCATTAGAAAAGTCACGAGAAAGGGAAGACTCATGTGACATCTGTGAATCTGAGACATTATCATCAGAAACAAAAGTATCAAGAGGTGTAGAGGATGTGATTACACTATAAGTGGGTGAAGGGACTGTAAAAGGCATAGTGGAAAATATAGTGCTATCAGAGAAAAAAGGAAAAATGTCCTCATTGAAAGTGACATGTCGAGAAATGTGTATTTGTCGAGAAACAGGGTCAAAAAGTTTATAACCTTTTTGAGTGGTGGAGTACCTTACAAAAACAGTCTTCAATGCTCTAGGAAATAGTTTGTCAGACTTATGAAGAGACATGTAGGCAAGACAGCCAAAAACTTTCAAATTGTCATAACAGGGAGCTGTGCCAAAAAGTTTTTCATAAGGTGATATATGCCCTAAAATAGAAGTAGGTATTCGATTAATAAGATATGTGAAGGTAAGGATGCATTCACCCCAAAACGGAGGAGGAATATGTGCTTGAAAAAGAAGGGCATAAGACATTTCGAGTAAATTTCTATGACGTCATTCTACTCGCCCATTTTGTTGGGGAGTATACGGATAAGTGGTCTGATGTATTACTCCAAGTGATGAGAAAAAAGAATTTAACTCATGATTAATGAATTCACCCCCATTATCAGTTCGAACACATTTAATGCTAGCAGAAAATTGTTTACGTACATAAGCAAAAAAATCTTGCAAAGAACGTGATACATGCTGTTTTGTAGGTAAAAGAATGGTCCAAATAGCTCTTGAATAATCATCTAAAATGGTTAAAAAATACTTACAACCATTGTGTGTGGGAACCCTATAAGGGCCCCAAACATCACAGTGAATAAGTTCAAAAATACAAGTAGCATTAGATTGGCTTAAAGAAAATGGCAACTTGCATTGTTTAGCTAAAGGGAAAATAGTACATGACTCATGGTTGTTAACAACAGAGTTTGGTACATCAGAAATTTTGGATAAAATTCTAAAAGGTATGTGTCCTAGACGTCTGTGCCATAGAGAAGAAGCTGGAGTAATGGAGGCAACCAAAGCTTGAAGAGGGAGATGTTCTGAGTGATTGAGAAGTTGATAAAGATGTTAGTTACAGAGGCATGCCTGTACACATCTAATAACAAGCCTAATTGTTTGTAATGCTTTGCATTACTTACATGACCTCTTAACTGAGGGAACCTCTAGTTGTAGAGTTTCTGTTTGTATTGTACTTGTAGAAGGCATCAAATCCTAGTTGTGTAATTGTACAAATAGAGTCTAGAATAATGCTTGAAAGAAGTTCCAAGGTTCATGCCTCAAGCAAGGAGTTAAAGACTGTCAAATAATCACAGTTGGGATTTGAAGAAATGAAGAATTTGCCTAAGTACCAATTCGAGAAGTATATTTGTCTATTCGAGAAGTCCAGCATTCGAGAAGTCAGGGATTCGATATCTCAAGACACTATTCGATATCTCTGAATACACTGTTCGATATCTCATTCGATATCTCAGGGATTCGATATGTCTACTACTCTATTCGAGAACTCAAGAAGTCAACAAGTCAAGATGGTATTCGAGTTCTCAAAGAGTCAACAAGTCAAAGTTCCATTCGATATCTCAAGGACTCAGAAAGCTATTCGACAACTCGAGGATTCGATAAGTCAAATGTTCTATTCGACAACTCAAGGAATCCTGATGGAAAAGAGCTATTCGAGAAGTGGTTCGATATGTCATTATAACAGTATTCGAGAACTCAGAGTTATCGATCAAGTCAATTCTAGTTCTCGAATCACTTACTTAGTCACTTCTCGAATACATTCTTGGAGACAAAATACTGAAGAAATTGTACAAGTCAGAAACCTGCAACAAGCCAATGCACTTTATGGACCACAATCTGTAACGTGCTCTGGAAAGCCTACAAGGAAGCTTGGAGAGATATAGAAGAGACAAAGAGCTAAAGAAGTGGATCTAAACAGGCTTTGCAAAGTCAAATCTGTAACCGTTTGGACACTTACTCAAAAAGGATAGACAGACTAGAAAGTAATTTGTTTAGCTACCTTATTTGCAGTAAGTGGGCTGTATCCATGTTCTATAAGGACACAGCCTCACTTCATAACTTAGTAACTTTTGTGAGTCAAGTTTTTCATACACTGTAAGCCATATCTCTCTGAGAAAAACGAAGCTGAGAATACTACCATTTGTATTCACAGATTGTAGCAACCTTTATCTAATAATACATTAGATTAAAGTGATATTGTGTCTTGTGTTGTTTATTTATCCGCACCTTCACTTCTACACACAAAGGCACTTATCTGCTACATAGACTCAATCAAGAAAAGTTCAAGAATCCATTCACCCCCCCCTCTGTATTCTTTTACCGTGTTCAATACTCAACAAGTGGTATCAGAGCGGGCTGTTTATTCAAAAACAGAGAAACGATCATGAGTTCGAATACACCAAAGACTACAGGAACGGTGAAGGTCCCTAAGTTTGATAAAGAAAACTTCAACCTCTGGAAGATAAAGATGATGTTGTTCATTAAAGCCTATCATCCCTTGTATCCTGAGATTCTCAAGAATGGTCCTTTTGTTCCACAACAAGAGATACCAGAGAAGACTGTTGGAACCATAACTATCCCAAGAACTTATGAGGCCAAGGATCCATCAAAGTGGACAGAGTCAGAAAGGGAGAAGGTTGCTCTTGACAGCCACCTCATGTTGCTCATCATTGATTCCATGGACATGTCAATGTTTGCAAACATTGCATCATGCACGTCTGCTAAAGAGATGTGGGATCACATTGAAGTGTTGTGTGAAGGGACTGATGAGGTTAAGGAAAACAGGAAACAGATACTGGTCACACAGTATGAAGCTTTCATGGCACAGCCCAAGGAAAGCATCACTGAAATGTTTGAAAGGTTTCACAAGCTAGTTACTGAGTTGCAGATGAATGGAAAGGTTTACAGCACCAAGGAGTTAAATATGAAATTTCTGTTGTCTTCACCAAATCATCTGGAGCAAAGAGTCATTTCTCTAAGAGAGAGAGATTTGAACAAAGTCACCTATGATGTGCTCTATGGAGTACTAAAGACTCATGAACTTGAGTTGCTTCAGAAAAGGGCTATCCAAGCCAACCAAGGTAGGATGATAAACACATCATGTGCCTTGATTGTCAACAAATCCATTCTGGACCTAGAAGCATCTACAAGCCAACTAAGGATAGAGGAGGTGGCAGATGATGAAGAAACTGAAGCTGGGGTGAGTGAACCTGTTGAGGAAAAGGAGGAAGAAGAAGAAGAGTTTTACACTCTGGAAGAACTTGATGGGATGGAAAATACCTCATATGCCTTCATGGCCAGAAAATTTCCAAACATCAGATTTAAAAGAAATCAACCCTTCAAACCCAAAACTCAAAACCATTCAGCCAACAAGAACAAGGCACATGTGAAACCAAACAGAAATAAGTTCAAAACCGGTTATGTGGATAGGTCATCTGTAAGGTGTTATAGATGCAATGACCTAGGGCATTTTGCCAGTGAATGCAAGAAGCCTAAAAAGAAGGATAGAGATTATCTTGAGCTAGAAGCTAAGTATGAGGCCCTTCTGAGAAAGCAGACACATGGTAAGGCCTACATAGCTGAAGGGAAGTGTTGGGATGATTCTGAGAGTGATGAAGAGGAACAAGAATTCTGCAACTATGCCTTGATAGCCAACTCCAAGGATGACTCATCTTCATCTGATTCTCAGGTACCATCTCTCACTACTATAGACATGTCTGTTTCTGAATACAAATGCATGATTGAACAATTATCTGTTGAAATGTTTAATATTCATACTAGTATGACTGCTGCTAATGAGGAGATTGCTAAACTGTCTACTAGAAATGAAATATTAACCAAAAAGAATGAGGAACTTGAGCTAACTACTATGCAAGTAGAAAACCTTAAGAAAGAAGTTGAATATTTGAAGAACAAGGTTTTATGTGCTAGTCAAGTAGAGAAGGCTCTTAGGGATGAATTAGCTGAGAATGAATTTAAACTTAAAACTTTCAAGAAATCATCTGGTTTAGTGCAATCCTACTGTGAGAAAATTGAAGCTAAACCCAAAGCAGCTATTGGACTTGACTATGACTCTCTCAAACAAAGGAAAGGCTATGCTGTCATTGAAGAGGACACAGCTGTTCATGAGAAAGTGCCTCACATTTTGAGAAAAACTGAAAATCCAATTTTTAAGGAATCAACATTTGAAATTGATGAGGATGCCTTACTCATCAAGCAAATGTTGAATGATGAGGATGAGGCACAATCTAGTGAACAGCAAGCATCCTCTAAGGGTGAGAGTGTCAAGTCAAAGACCAAGAAGCCAGTAGTTGATAGGCCAAGACCTAAGAAGTTTGTTAAGTTTGTCTCAGCTGGGAAGAGTGAATCAGAAAAGGAAGTGACTAAAAGGAAACAGAACAGAAATGGCAAGTTAGGGATTAACAAGGATAACAACTATGCTTATATGCCTAATGCCCCTAGGAAAACTTGTCAGAACTGTTTCAGTACCAATCATCTAACTCATGCATGCAAGAAACCTGTTGGTAGTGTGTCTAAACCTTTCTATGATTGTTCTGTGCCTCTAAGTCATAGAGATGCACCTTTCTGTGATAAATTTGACTGTATGCCATGCAATATGAATGTTATGACTAGTTGTTTTAATTTAAGAAGGCAGTTCATTGATGGTTGTATCAGTCACAATTCTCACACACACTACACAAGGTCAAAGTCTTCAAGTCCTCCTAAAGCTAGGAAGGTACCTTTGTCACCTAAGTCTGAAACCTCAGGTTCTAAGACTTTCAACAGTGACAAGAAGACTAACACTAAGAAAGTTGACAAGCATGTTGTTTATGATAAAACTGTCTCTAAGTCACATGGACCCAAACTTGTTTGGGTACCAAAGGAAAAGTAATACCTTTGTGTTTGCAGGGCAAAGAAAGTGAAAAGAAGGTCATGTGGATTTTGGACAGTGGATGCTCAAACCATATGACTGGTGATATGGCCCTGCTATCACAGTATGAGGAAAAGGCTGGCCCAATGGTTGCTTTTGGAGATGACAGCATGGGTAACACATTGGGATATGGCAAGCTGAAAGTTGGAAATGTCATCATTGAAGATGTAGCACTAGTCAAGGGGCTCAAGCATAATCTGTTAAGTGTTGGTCAGTTTACTGATAGAGGATTCAAAGTGAATTTTGACAAAGATGAATGTTTGATCACCCATAAGAAGACTGGTGATTTTGCTCTATCTGGAGTAAGGAAGGGAAGCCTGTTTGTAGCCAATATGGACTCTGCAAACAAGGACAGAATTTGTTGTTTTTACTCAAAAGCATCAAATGAAGATTGTTGGCTGTGGCACAAGAAACTATCACACCTGAACTTCAAGGCCATTAATTCTCTAGTCAAAAGAGAGTTAGTGAGAGGCATGCCCACACTTGAATTCTGCCAAGAAGGAGTGTGTGAGGCTTGTCAAAAAGGAAAAATGAAGAGATCAAGCCACAAGTCAAAGACATTGACATCTGTAACCAAGCCACTACAACTCATCCATATGGATTTGTTTGGGCCTGTCAACATAATGTCACTTGGAAGAAAGAAGTATGCCCTGGTAATGGTTAATGATTTTTCAAGGTATAAATGGGTGGAATTTCTGGCATCAAAAGATGAGGCTCCACAAGTAATTATTGAGCATATAAAGAAAGTTGACAAGGAAGCAAGGGCAAACGATGCAAGTGTGATTGCACTGAGGAGTGATAATGGAACAGAGTTCAGAAATGCCACACTTGAAGCATTCTGCAAAGAGAATGGCATTTCTCAGCAATTCTCAGCTCCAAGGACTCCACAACAAAATGGAGTTGTTGAGAGAAAGAATAGAACTCTAATTGAGGCTGCTAGAACAATGTTACTTGATGCAAAAATGCCTACATGTTTTTGGGCTGAGGCTGTGAGCACTGCATGCTATATTCAGAACAGGACCCTCATCAACAAAAACACTGGAAAGACACCTTACAACTTGATGACTGGAAAGAAGCCTACACTAAAGTATGTTCATACTTTTGGAAGCAAATGCTTTGTACTCAAGGATAATTCTGAATATGTTGGAAAGTTTGATGCAAAAGCATTTGAAGGAATTTTTCTTGGCTATTCTATGGAAAGAATTGCATACAAGGTTTATGTCATCAGTCAAAAGAAAGTTATGGAAAGCACAGATGTAACATTTGATGACAGCAAACTACCTGGACTAGAAGAAGCCAATGATGAAGACAAAGATCCATTGAAGTTTGATAATCTAGATGATTCTGATGAAGAGACTGAAACTGGAGTTGAAACTCAAGTTCAACATTCTCAAGTGAATAATGATACAAGAGAAGAATTTGTGCCAACCAATAGTGGAGAAACAAGCATCCAAGACACACCTGTGAGTAATGGCAACTTCACAGGGGGAGGAAATGAGGATGACCATGATGTGGATGATGAAGCAACATCAAGAATGAGAAATCAGGCTGAACACTCGAGGAAATGGGATAGATCACACACTGCAGAGCAAATCATTGGAGATCCTAATGCAGGAGTAAGGACTAGGAGAGCAACTCAAAATGAGTGCCTCTATGGATGTTTTCTATCACAAGTTGAGCCTAAGAAACTTGATGATGCATTGTTGGATCCAGATTGGATTATTGCCATGCAAGAGGAGCTGAATCAATTTGAAAGGAACAAAGTATGGGAACTTGTGCCTGCACCAAAGAACAGAACCATTGTTGGAACAAAATGGGTTCTGATGAATAAGATGGATGAAGATGGTGTAATAATAAGAAACAAAGCAAGGCTGGTTGCAAAAGGATACTCTCAACAGGAAGGCATTGATTATGATGAGACATTTGCCCCTGTTGCTAGATTGGAAGCCATTAGAATATTCTTGGCATTTGCTGCTCATTCAAACTTTAAAGTTTATCAAATGGATGTCAAGAGTGCATTTCTAAATGGAGAGTTGGAAGAAGAGGTTTATGTGCAACAACCACCTGGCTTTGAGGATCCACATTTCCCAGAATTTGTCTACAGATTGCTTAAGGCATTGTATGGACTTAAGCAAGCTCCAAGAGCATGGTATGATACTTTATCACAATTCCTTCTTGAAAATCAATTCACTCGAGGCACATTGGACACGACACTGTTTTACAAGAAGCATGGTGATGATATGATCCTAGTTCAAATCTATGTGGATGATATCATTTTTGGTTCTACAAATGAGAAACTGTGTGAGAAATTCTCTAAACTCATGCAGAGAAGATATGAGATGAGTATGATGGGAGAGTTGACATTCTTTCTAGGGTTGCAAGTCAGTCAAAGGAAGGATGGTATCTTTATCAGTCAAACCAAGTACATCAAGGATTTATTGAAGAAGTTTGACTTGGAAGATTGTTCACCTGCCAAGACACCCATGGCCACTGCCACTAAATTGGATGAAGATGCTAAAGGCAAGAGAGTAGATATCTCAGTCTACAGAGGCATGGTTGGTTCTCTACTCTACCTCACTGCAAGTAGGCCAGACATCATGTTTGCTACATGCTTGTGTGCAAGGTTTCAATCAAATCCAAAGGAATCACATTTGATTGCAATAAAAAGGATCTTTAGATATCTGAAGGGCACTCCTAACTTGGGATTATGGTATCCTAAGGACACAGGGTTCAATCTGGTTGGTTATTCTGATGCTGATTATGCTGGATGCAGAGTGGATAGGAAAAGCACCTCAGGAAGCTGCCAGTTTCTTGGACAAAGGTTAGTTTCTTGGTATAGCAAGAAGCAACAATCTGTGTCAACTTCTACAGCTGAGGCTGAATACATAGCTGCTGGAAGTTGCTGTGCTCAAGTGCTTTGGATTAGAAATCAACTTAGAGATTATGGACTTGTGTTGGAAAGAATTCCAATCATGTGTGACAACACAAGTGCAATCTCTATAGTTGCCAATCCTGTCAATCATTCTAGAACAAAGCACATTGACATCAGATATCATTTCATAAGAGAACATGCAACTAATGGAACCATTGAGTTGCATTATGTCTCTACAGATAAACAACTAGCTGATATATTCACTAAGCCATTAGATGAAGCCACCTTCACAAGGTTGGTAAGTGAGATTGGAATGCTGAATTCTTCAGATTCTGGCTAAGTGAATACATCATCTAGATTGTTGCAGCAGTAAACACTTACTTTATCTAAATTCTCAATATTTTTGGAGTAAGTGTTGGCTGAAATATGATTTATAAATATTTCAAATCTGTTGCATATGTTGAAAATCATATTTTTATTAACTTAAAATTTCTATGAAATTTTGAGAAAATCACTATTTGATTTGCTAGGATATTTTTCAATGAATATGTCTGGTAAATTTTAAAAAGATAGTGAAAATCAAATTTTTATGAGTGATGGGTATAGTTCGATAAGTCAGACTTCTCGAATGATTCACTATTCGACATCTCTAATAAGTCTCATTAGAGTACTCTTGAGTTCTCGAATAGAGTCTTTCTGAGATATCGAATAGAGGAATTCTTGACTTCTCGAATATAGCAACTGAGTTCTCGAATGACTGAGTTCTCGAACACTATATTTGAGTTCTCGAATCATTTGAAAAGGCTGAATTCTCGCTGAATTTTAACCGATTTTGGACTTTTTGTCTAAAAGTTTAATTCACTCATAAAAACACATATTATTTAATTTAGAATTATTTCTAAGTTAGATAACTGCCAGCTGTGAGTTTCTATCTGCTTGAGTTATCGATTAAGCCATTCTTGACTTCTCGAATAGTTGTTTTCTACTTCTCGAATGCCTGACTTGTCGATACAAAACTCTCTGCTAATCGACAATTCAAGTACTTCATACTTATACAATTTCACATCTATTCGATTCATTTCATTCGATTTCTCAAGCATCTACACTCTCTAAACCCCTGAAACCCTAGCTACGAAAAGCCAAATTTCTTCTTCAACCTTCAATTTCTTTCCTCTCTTCTACACAAATGGCAACAGTAAAGTTTAACACCAACTTCATCGCACTCACTAGTGATGTTGAAGCACCCAATGCCAATTTCAAGTGCTTTGTGAAATGGATGGCTGAGTCGTATATCAAGGATGCACTCTCTGCCAACCCAACTCTATATCTAGATATTCTGGAACAATTCTGGAGTACTGCTATTGTGGAGGTTGTAGCCCTGGAAAACGCAATTACTTCATATGTCATCTACTGCAAGGTTCAGGATAAGGAAATCACTATCACTACTGCAGACATGAACCAAGCACTAGGCCTTCAACAAGAGTCATTTGACAGATTGGCCACTAATGCAGAGTTGGAGGAATTCTTTGAGTTCATAAACTACTCAGATGGGATTAACCTTGGAAAGCTAAACAGAAAGAATCTGAGAAAGGAGTGGAGTTATGTGTTTGCAACTCTTCTCCAAGTCTTCACTGCCAGGAAATCAAGCTTTGACCAAATCAGTGCACCTGTGCAGCAAATTGGATATGCTTTGGCCTATGGAAAGAAAATTGATGTTGGCCAAATCATACTTCAAGAATTATATGGGAGACTTGGTAAGAACACAACCAAGAGAGGTACTGATATTTTCTTCCCTCGCTTTATTCAATCTGTACTTAATTATAAAAATGCTTCATTGATTGAATTGCCTGGGATTGATAAAAATAAAATAGGCTATCCTAAGTCCATGACCAAACTCATTTTTGGTAATTTGGAGACTAGGAATGATGTGGATGTAAGACTGAACATAACTCCCCACATGGAGAGTTTGTTTAGGACTTATCCCCACAACATGCCAACATTTGATGCAAAATCCAAGTTAGCACAGCCCAAGCAAGTAGAACAAAATGCTAACCCAGGGCCTGCTAACCAACCCTCTCAACCAAACACTCTACCACATACTGAGCCAACTGCATCATCCTCTCAAAAGGGTGATGTTAGTAAAAAGAAGAGAAAGGAAGTAATGTCTGCACCATTGAATATCTTGTCTGAAGCAGCATTAGCTGTTGAATTAGGTCTAGGAAGTGAGGAACCTGAGTTACCCTTACACAGGACAAAGAAGAAGAGAACTAAGACCACCTCTTCAGTCACACAAATGGCTAAAGTTGTAAAATTAGGGGCACACAGCTCACTAGGTGTATCCTCTCAACAGGGTGCACCTATAGAATCAAGCATCCTCCCCAATGCACCTTCTTGTATAGAGTCAGCACATGGGAGTGATAAGGCTGGCACAACACTGAGTGGAGAGCACATCACATTTGAAACTCCCTCTATTTCTCAGGGGGAGTTGCCAAAATCTACTCTTAAACACACTTCTCTTCCAGAATCTAACTCTGAAATTTCTTTGGAACCTGCAACTCAGGCAACTGAGATGCAAGGTATTGATCATCAAGAATTCTTTTCTCTTGATGAGCCAATAATTTCAAGTGACTTAGTGCATGACACTTTGTTCACCACTCAGAACCCACATTTAGATGGTGAGGGAATGCATGCTGAGGCATCTCCTAATGACACCATCACAAACACAGAGGTTCCACTAGTTTTTACTAGAGACTCTGTGCCTGTGTCAACTGCTGGTGTAATTCATCCCACTTCTGTGGTGACACCAGTAGTAGAGTCAATCCATCCGGTTACAGAAGTTGCATCTGTAACTGAGGAGTCTAGCCTGCCTAGCTCTAGCTCTGACTTCATGTCAAAATGGCTGAAGCCTGTGCAACATGACAGTGCTTCAGGATCAGGGTCTGTTCCACAACAATTGACGGTTGAAGCACTTCAAAGCTTAATTGTGGATAAGATTCCTGAGTTCATAAAGATTGCTCAGAACCTTCTCAGTGCAGACATGCCTAATCCAGACTATGAGGCTATTCTGTTATGCCATAGGGATGATGTGGAAGTGCAGAAGTCAAAGATCATTGATGATGCTGAGAGAGATGGCAACATAGATGCCTGGTTGCAAGGAAAATATGATATTACTCTCGATGAAGCACTTCAGTATCTCAGGGAGGAATACATCACTTCACTGGGCTCCAATGCAAAATCCCTGTCACCTGGTGAAGTGTATGAAGCTGTAAATGATTCCTACAAGGGTTTCCTCAAGGCTGCACACTATCTTGGCAAGGGAGTCAAAACTGAAGTCAACAAGGTGTGTGACAAGACAGCCACTTCAGTAGCAGAAGTCAAGAGGGCCTTTGATGCTAAGTTTCCTCAACTAGACAGTATGGTCAAGGATATCAAACACTGCAACTCTACCTGCACCAAGATGGACAATGGGCTAGCTCTGCTAAAGGATACTGTCACAGGTCTGGGGCATCAATTTCAAAATCTATCTGACCAGACTACAGATGCCAATGCCATGCTGAGGATAATGTTCAAGAATCTTTATGGAGATAGGCTAGTGACTGATGTCCCTGTGCATGAACTGTCTAAATATGAAGTGAAGAGGCTGCAGGATCAATCTTTATCTGGTTTCAAGGCCAATGAGTTATTCACTAAGGTGGACACTCTTGAACAGGAGGTAGCTACTCTCACCAAAACCAATGCTCATCTTACAGAAAAGGTTGCACTGCTAAATGATCAGTTGGACACTCAAGCATCCACCATAGCTGATGTCCTTCTGCATCAACAATCCATGTTAGCTGCAATGATGAAGCATATGGGTCTCCCTCTACCTGATGAATCTTCAATCCCAAAGGACATTTCTACAGCCTCTGTGCCTGACAACAAGCCTAAGGGGGAGAAGAAGACAAGGAACTCAAATGCAAAGGGGGAGAAAGGTATAATAATAAAAGAGGGTGGTCAAGAGGGTGGTCAACAAAGGGCTTCAAAGTCTCTACCAAATGTGCCTGGCAAAGGAAAATCCAAAGTGGATGAGCCTCCATCTATCTTGCCAGTTGTCACTCTACCAACTGTGCACATCACTACTCCAGGAGGACAAAAGCAATCCATAACCACCACAGTGGTTGCAGGAAGTATGCCATCTGACAAACCTCCAACCTCTATATCTGAGAGTGCCAAGCCTGTGGAAGTTAAAGTTGTTACTGAGGCCAAGCTACAAGAGGTTGCTAACTCCAATGTTTATCATGATAAAGCCTTCTTGGAGTTTCTGAAAGCCACAAGGGAACAGGTTGGTGACACTCAGTTCTATCTGAGGGAGTTGAAGAAGCAGATTGATTGCATCACTGTCATTCCTAAGAAAGTCAATAATCTGTGGATCAAGGAGATAGTGATGATATCCAAATTGAAGATATGGCATCTAACATACAAGACTCTACAAGAACTGAAACACTCAGAGATAGATGCCATACTCGAGCTTATAGAAAAGAAGAATGAGAACAACAAAAGTCTGTTTGATGACTTGAGGAATGACCAACCTTCAAGGCTACCAGAAGTGATCAAGAAGCCATGGACAATCATTTATCAGTCTGGCACCAGAATTGAAGATATCAAGCAATTGGTCATTCCCCATGATCTCACCACCAGAAATCACAGACTGATCATTGCTATCATTGATCAATTACAGAAGAAGGTTGGAGCCAGAAATGCTGAAGAAACTGAGGCACTGCACATCCTCAGAACCTATATTGCAACTGGTGAAATTCCAGAGATGGCTCAACCTAGGAGAAATAAGGATGATGATTCTGAAGACAAAGGTGATGGGAGGAGAAGACATCACAGGAGAGATAAGGGTGATGAAGACAAGAAGAAAAAGGGAGACAAGGATAAAAAGGATGATGATGACCAAGGTAAAACCTATGAGAGGAAGAGTGGAAGACAGCAAGCCTTAGGCACTGCTAGCAGTAACCTCACCACATCACAAGACTCTAAGTCTAGGGTGAATACTGTTAGTAGTGACCTAGCAAAATCTACATCTGTGGCTTCTGCAACTGTCTTACCACCTCACTGTCTTACCACCTCAAGAAGAGAAGAAGATTCAAGTCAAGAAACCATGTGTATGTTTCAGAAAGCAATCTGCTAATGGAATACTACTATGGTCTACCAACAAAGGTCAAAGATTTCTGCCAAGCAATCATGTCAAGAGGATGAAATTTAAACATGCTGCAAGAAGAGTGAAGCTATCCAAATCTAGAGCCCTAACAATCATTCCAGGATTGAAACTCCAGCCACTTGATGAAGACTTTGATGAAGAGCAACTGCAATTTCTAAGAGCTCAAAAGATATGCTATGCTGCAATTGTGGATGACCACCTTGAAATCAAGTACACTGATGGGAAAGAAATGAAATTCAAACAAGGGGGTTGTCAACATTGGGGTAAATTGTATGAGATAGAAAGAATCATTGCATTGCTGGATTCTAAAGACAATGTGGAGAAAGTATGGAAGCTGGAATTGATTGACTTTGTGAAAATGAAGAAAGATTATGCTGAGAAGATAAGAAAGGGCTGCTATGAGAAATGGTTAGAAAGGGAGAAAGAAATTGATAGACTGGAGATTGAAGCAGAAAAGCTAAGGGCAAAGGGATTGTGTAGAGTTCAGTTTGATCCCTATGTGGTGAAGTATAGGAGAAGAAATGGAGCCAATGTCAATATAAGAATGGACCTACTCAGTCACTATCCTGCCAACATTCTGAAGCCAGTGCTTGAAGATTTCAAAAACTCTATTATGATTGAAGAATTGGATGCTATGACAGAAATCATGAGAGCAGTAGATGAGATTGCAAGAAAGGAGAAAGAAAGGAAACAGAAAGCATATGATGATCTACAAGCCAAAGCAATGGAGATGCAATCAAAAGAAAATGGCTAGTACCTCATCATACTGTAAGAGTATTTATCTTGTAATTTCATTTATGTGTTCAATCAAAATACATACCTGTACTTTTAAAGTTTTATCTTTATGTATGTTAGGCTTGTTATCAGACATGAAATTGTGACTAAGGGTCTCACTCACAATTTGGGGGAGATTGTTAGTTACAGAGGCATGCCTGTACACATCTAATAACAAGCCTAATTGTTTGTAATGCTTTGCATTACTTACATGACCTCTTAACTGAGGGAACCTCTAGTTGTAGAGTTTCTGTTTGTATTGTACTTGTAGAAGGCATCAAATCCTAGTTGTGTAATTGTACAAATAGAGTCTAGAATAATGCTTGAAAGAAGTTCCAAGGTTCATGCCTCAAGCAAGGAGTTAAAGACTGTCAAATAATCACAGTTGGGATTTGAAGAAATGAAGAATTTGCCTAAGTACCAATTCGAGAAGTATATTTGTCTATTCGAGAAGTCCAGCATTCGAGAAGTCAGGGATTCGATATCTCAAGACACTATTCGATATCTCTGAATACACTGTTCGATATCTCATTCGATATCTCAGGGATTCGATATGTCTACTACTCTATTCGAGAACTCAAGAAGTCAACAAGTCAAGATGGTATTCGAGTTCTCAAAGAGTCAACAAGTCAAAGTTCCATTCGATATCTCAAGGACTCAGAAAGCTATTCGACAACTCGAGGATTCGATAAGTCAAATGTTCTATTCGACAACTCAAGGAATCCTGATGGAAAAGAGCTATTCGAGAAGTGGTTCGATATGTCATTATAACAGTATTCGAGAACTCAGAGTTATCGATCAAGTCAATTCTAGTTCTCGAATCACTTACTTAGTCACTTCTCGAATACATTCTTGGAGACAAAATACTGAAGAAATTGTACAAGTCAGAAACCTGCAACAAGCCAATGCACTTTATGGACCACAATCTGTAACGTGCTCTGGAAAGCCTACAAGGAAGCTTGGAGAGATATAGAAGAGACAAGGAGCTAAAGAAGTGGATCTAAACAGGCTTTGCAAAGTCAAATCTGTAACCGTTTGGACACTTACTCAAAAAGGATAGACAGACTAGAAAGTAATTTGTTTAGCTACCTTATTTGCAGTAAGTGGGCTGTATCCATGTTCTATAAGGACACAGCCTCACTTCATAACTTAGTAACTTTTGTGAGTCAAGTTTTTCATACACTGTAAGCCATATCTCTCTGAGAAAAACGAAGCTGAGAATACTACCATTTGTATTCACAGATTGTAGCAACCTTTATCTAATAATACATTAGATTAAAGTGATATTGTGTCTTGTGTTGTTTATTTATCCGCACCTTCACTTCTACACACAAAGGCACTTATCTGCTACATAGACTCAATCAAGAAAAGTTCAAGAATCCATTCACCCCCCCCTCTGTATTCTTTTACCGTGTTCAATACTCAACAAAAGACCTCCATGAAGTTTACCAAGAAACAATGCATGCATCTGGGATTGGTCCTGCAAATAGCAAGTAGTCGAGGTGAAATGAATTGTGGATTGAAGTTGAGAGAAGAGTTTACTAACAGAGAGTAAATTGAAAGTGAAAGAGGGGACAAATAAGACATCAGGAATAAGCACAGATATGGGTTAAAGGAAAACCGAACCAACATGAGTGACCACAGCAGTTTCACCATTAGGGAATTGGACAGTTAAAGGATTATCTAATGATTGAACATTTTGCATAAAATCCTTATGACAACACATGTGATTCGTTGCCCCCGTGTCTAAAACCCAAACACTGTTAGAGATATGAGTAAGGGGAGAACAAGAGTATGTAGTACCTGCCAAGTGAGTAGCCAAACTATACTGATTCTGAAATGCAGAAGTAGAGCCAGTAGAACCAGTTGGAGCATTTGGAACATGATTAATACTCTTCATAAGGGACTGCAATTGTGATTGAAGCTCTTCGATTTTAGAGGAAAAACCATAAGACTGAACAGAAGAATCAGGTACATCTGAAATAAGTGGAGGAGCAGTAGAGGCTTGAAGTGCAACCTTAGGCTGAGAGTGTTGATATCTCTGATTTTGAGGTGGCCTTCGTTTCCCTTTATTATTGGGATGAAAAGGGTGATCAGCAGGATACCCAACTAGCTTGTAGCATTTTTCTCTTGTGTGTCCCTTAATGTGGCAATGTAAGCACTCCTGGACAGGAGGTGATGGCCTGTCACTGAAACGATTAGGTATATAGGAAGAACCAACTGGTTTGGACATATTGACCATCATAGAAATGGGAGATGGAGTGACATTATGAGTTTACCTCTGCCTTTCTTCCTGTTTGAGGAGCATGAAGACCTGATTAACTGTTGGCCATGGGGACATCATCAACAGTTGTCCTCTGGCAGCTGTATAGCTAGAGTGAAGTCCCATCAAAAATTGAATCAAACGAGTTTTCTCAAGCTGTTGATCCCATTCTTTGCTAGCAGAACAGGTGCATTGAATGACAGGGGTTAGGGCATTGAGCTCATCCCAAAAACCTTTGAGTTTGTGGAAATATAACTCCACTGAATCATTGCCTTGTTCAAGTTTGAACAGCTCACGTTGAGTTTCATAATATTTGTGACCACTAACGGCAGAAAAACGCTCATGTAATTCATTCCAAACTGCAGCTGCACTATCCATATAATTCATACTATTTCCAATTTCATCAGAAATAGTGTTAATGATCCAAGTAATAACAATATCATTGACTCACTTCCAGTGAACAAAAAGAGGAGATTTGTCATCAGGTGCAACAAAATCACCATTAATAATAACTAGTTTGTTCTTTGCAGATAGAGCAATTTGCATCGAACGTTTCCAGGAAGCAAAATTTTCAGATCCGGTAAGCTTTTTAGAGATTAAGATCATACCAGGCTGATCATTATTGTGAATATACAAGGGATGTGTGTTATTTTCAATAGAAGAAGGGTATTGCTGTGTGGTAGTGTTGGTATGGGTTTGAGGAGGTGTTTCTGTGGAATTAGGAGGTCGTGTAACAGCAGCAGCATAAGATGGAGAATTCATTTTATAAATCGCAAAAGACAACAAAAATGCAGAAATCAACAGAGTATCAACAAATGAAACAACAATCAGATCGATCGAAAACAAACAACTATTTGAAGAGATCGAAAAACGATGAAGAACAGATCGTGATTAAACAAACAATTACGAACGATTATCAACATCAATCAATGAATCGTACTAACAGATGCTCAAAAACAGCCACACAAAAAAAGATAAAAGTGCGAAATGAAAGGTCGAGAAAACTTAGCGTAGATCGGAGACGCTAAAGCGTGTGGATCGTGAACGGAGTGACATTAGCGGAAGAGATCGCTCTGATACCATCTAAAGATTCATTAATAACTATTACTGAAAACATGAAAATAAAGAGAAGCTAAGGCGGAAAGGATAAATTCATCATTAAGCTCTAGAAGGCCATATGTTTGTTACAGGGAAAAGGAATAAAATTGACATTCTCGATAGGTCACCAATCATATATACACACAAGAGGATAGTGACAAATTTTGTTATAAAAAGGAAAGCTAGCTATCAAAAATACTAATAAGCAGGGCTACTTATCATGATATGACAAGTTAGTGACATCATATAATATAATAGCAACCATATGGAAGACGGATATGTGCAACAAAACTAGGCTCTGTTTGGGAAATCTTATTTTTCAGAAATAAGTTACTTATTCTGAAAAAAGTATGTAAATATGTAACTTTTTTTTAAATAAGTAACTTTTTTTTGCAAGATAACGAATGTTAAACTTTGATACACATTTTTTCTAAAAAAATGGTAATTAGGAAACAAAATTTAGAATAAGTAACTTATAAGTTATTTATAAGGAGGCCAAATGGTGCCTTAATTTGGATAATGCAGTATGCTACAATTTAGTATTTTATATTTTTATACACACATACTTGTAGTTTTTTTTATCATTCGAATCAAAATTCAAACTAAGATAATCCTATAGTTCTATCAAATCAAAACAATGAGAAGCCTCCTGACAAATAAAAAATAAAAATAAAATGAGAAGCCTATGTTGCTATATCTATAGTTTATTTTGTCGGCTACTTTATTTCATTTTTCTTGATTTTCTGTTGCAACCCGAACTTAAATTAATCATAGAAAAGCTTCTGCTTACTTGGGGCCTGTTTGGCTCTACTTAGAATCCGTTTGACAAATCTTATTTTTCAGAAATAAGTAACTTATTTCTGAAAAAAGTACTTCAAACTGTACTTTTTTCTGAAATAAGTTACTTATTTTCTACATATAAATAATACTAAACCCCTCCTAAACATTTAATCCTAAAAATTAGTATGTAAATGTGAAATTTTTTGTCGAAATAAGTCCTTATTTTAGTAAAATAAGGAGAGCCAAACAGGCCCTTATTCGGGTCAACTTATGGCTTATATGACCATAAGCACTTATGGGCTGAAATTGTACATGCTCCCATAGCAATAACATATTTTGGTTCAGGCATTTGCTCGGGTCAACTTATGGCTTATATGACCATAAGCACTTATGGGGGGTGTTTGCCAAAATAAGTTTTAGCTCAACTTATTAATTATAAGCCCATAAGTTGAATGTTAAGAATTCTTAACTTTCAACTTATAACTTATAACTTATTCTCGATATACGCAATATATAATATCCTTCAAATCTTTAAAACCTTATATTTCTCGATCCGTTCATTAGAAAATTGATATGTATATATCAAATTTCTCTATTCATCGAGATCTATCCATTGATATCCATTGTTATATATAAAAAATAAATATTTTGAAAATTATAAAAAAAAGTTAACTTATAAGTTCTGATTTACCCAAACAATCTACTGATTATAAGTTTAGATTTACCAAACACTCTAATCTCTGCTCTACTCATCACTTATATGACATAAGTGCTTATAAGTCATAATTTACTTATTTTAAGATACCCCAAACATACACTTGAATACATGTACATAGTAAACTGAAGGCTTTTCTGATAAACTCGAGTTTTGTAGAAGTGGCACTTGCATTCAATTTTAAACAAACCTCAGGTGCAAAAAACAATTTTATGTGCAATAAAGATTTTGTACAGGGAAAATTGGATGCAAAATGAAAGAACAAAAAGTTTAATTGTGAAGGTTTGTGATCGTGTTGGTCTCGCTGGGTATGTCTTGTTTTACAGAACTAGGTGTTACTAGAATGGACAAAGCCGGATGATTTTCCTGGAAATTTGGTGTTTTCTTTACCTGAGTTCAAGATTTGTTCCAAGGTTTTAGAACTCTTGGTAGTTGTGTGGACGGCTTTTAAAATTGCCAAGACATACAATTATATTTATACAGAGAATAAAAAGCTTTCCAGAGCAAAGTTAATTCCTTGACATGACCATTAAAGAATTGCACATATAACAGAATCTACTAATACAATTTTGATTTAAATGCATTCTTATTAAACAAGTATGATGTGCAAACTGCCCCCAATTTTGATTTAAATGCATTCTTATTAAACAAGTATGAAGTGCAAACTGCCTCCAATGCGGTCTTTAGTTCTCTAGCAGGACTAGTGGAAAGAGACTTTACCTACTTATACGTAGACCATTTGAGATTTACCCCATGTAACACTCATATAAGCACCACTGGAATTTACTTGTGATTCACCTTTGGAGTGGGATAAGGACGTGGAACATTGTAAAAGCACGATAAGAAATTAAATCCAAAATCTCGATCTAAACTGATTAACAAAATTATCTGATTTAATACCATTCATAACATGGTACATGACATGGATTCGTATCATCCATAAAAACGGTATCAATTTTTTCTTCTAGTACATCTTCGACGATAAATACCCCTCATAAGGTATTAAATGTTACAAGAAAGTACTACGCAATAAGTCCATGTCATCTATACAACTCGGGTAAGCGATAGCCGGCCATGACTAATTTGTCAGCAAACATTTTTCCAGTCTTTGGCATGACATGCCAATGCAGCGTTAAGTTGAAATCTCTACCACGAAGGTTGCTTCCCTACAAAGTACACGACATAAGCTAAAAAAGTGGAAACCATAAGTTCGTCCTGGTGGAGGACAAGGACATCCCTATTTCATGGGGCTGACATTGATAAATTTAGGATTATTAGTTACATTTTCCATCAGACTTACTTGATCGATGAAACGGTACTTGTTTGTAGTATGAATCCAGAAGTCCGCATCCTCTTTTCTAGGTATAATACCATCCCACAAAGATACCTGTTGCATTCTTTCATGAGATACCAATAATACAACTAAAATAACTTCTGTATCTGAATTAATAGAAATGAAGCACCACATGAGACATTTCATTAAGCGACTAATGTCTAAACTTAATTACTATATTAGTTCCCCTGATGTATATGGCCTCAACTGTAGTCTATACTCTATGGCCATGTTTGTTTCATAGTATTAAGTAGGGGATAGGACTATAATCCATTAAAAATTTTAATCCCATGTTTGTTTGTAAAAATTTACTTGGGATTAGATTAAGGATTATAATCCTTTAAAATAACAATCCCATGTTTGTTTGGTGGGATAAGGGGTGAGATAAGGGATAGGATTATAATCATCTCTAATACTTGGTTGGAGGAGGTATTATTTAATCTCATCTTACAAATCATTTTTTTAAAGAATTATAATCCTTTCACTATAATCCCTCCTAAAACAAACATAGGATTAGAAATTTTAAAGAACTATAGTCCAATCCATAGGTTATCCCTCAAAACAAACATGAGATAGGATAATTTAAAGGATTAATTTTTTTTAAAGGATTATAGTCCAATCCTAGACTTAATACTTCAAAATAAACATGAAATAGGATAATTTAAAGGATTATAATCCTAAGGATTATAAATGATGGGATTATTATCCCGGGATTATAATCCCTCCAAACAAACATGGCCTATAGGTAATAGGTGCTATGTGACTCTTTAAAGTCAAGAATTCTAATCCATACATATCAGTTGACTAAACTTAAGAAATCATTATATCAGTTATGGGGAAGTTCCCGTTGGTTAAAAATTAAAATGCCAATTAAAGTTTCAGATTCAAAATGAAAGATTGCATGTCTTAATTTAACCCAACGGCATTACCTCTCCCATGAACATTCTAGCTGGTAGTCACAATTAGCATATACTTTCTTCTTGACATCATATATTTGGTGTGTAAGAATAATTATCCATGTCCATTGTACTCCTACTTTAGTACTGTAAGATACTTTAATTTAAAATTTTATAGGTAGTATTAATTTTTCTCTCAAATTTCTTACTGTTCTAAATTACAATTTTAAGTAACTTGCAAGTTACAAGAAGGCAGCCACCTAGAAAATGCCAATGCTTCTGAAGGAGGCATTGTATCTTGAGAAATACTGAATAGCAAATACATACACTAAAATACTGGAGAATGCATAATTAATACACAACATGCTGAATAATAAAAGAAAAGGGGTGCCACATAAATTTTACCTGATTCAACGAATTTTTGGGGGTTTCATACTCTGCTGCCAAGAATACAAAAACCTGCAGATCATTATTGTGACACATTTAGTCAATTAACATACTTCCTAACTGATGAATTGTTTGCAGAGAGTACGATGGATAACAACTCTCCCAATTTCCACACAATGTAATTGTAAGTGACTGTCATACAATATTTTATTCCAACTGTCCACTACTTTATGAGGATTCAATATTAAAGTAATGATGAATCCGTAATCGTTATTGATGGGGATTATAGCCTTCCTATTAGATTTTTTTAACCACTCATCTTTTTACTAAAGCAAGAAATTTATATAAAAAATTTATGGCTTTTGCGGTTCATAACATTGATGAAACCTGTAGACCTTTACACAGATTGAACAAAAAATGGACTACTATATCAAAAAGACTCTAGAACAGTACTAACAATCTTCCATAAGAATAATTATCTGCAAATTGTCAAACCTGTTTTGTATTCCAAGTGAACAGTGATTGTAAGTTGGCTGACATATTGAATGTCAGGCTGACCTGCATAGAATGAACGAACTTGAAGTCAAATCTAGGCTCTAATTCTTTTTATAGAGCAACCATATACTCTAACTTTTAAGTCGAATAGTGACAAGTATAAGCATAGTTGGGAGAGACGCAAATCATGCAAAAAATCCTAATAATAGTAACAGTGTCTCCATGCTAAACTCGAATCGGATCATATCCTGGAAACAAACACTCGGCCGACTCGGTGATTTTTAGAACAGTGGTTCAAACCAAAACACACCCATTTCCGGTACAAGTATGATGGCATGCCACTAAAGAATCCATTTAACAAAATTCAGAGTTGATTTTCTAGATATACAAGTACATGTACATCAAGAATGTTGGTCCTCATGTAGGACAAGGATAACAATAAAAATACAAGTATGGGCGGATTAACCTCTATCTAGAGGACTAAAGTGATTCAAGCACAAAATAAACACTACCCTAGGATCTCTCAATCGCACAAGAGATTAATTTGCATGGAGTACAACCACAACAGAAACAAGTCTCAGTTTAACAATCAATCAAACTTCAAAGTCTTCCAATAATAAAAGATTACATCCCCCTCTGTTAAAACATAAAACTTGACGGAAATTCTTTTATTACTGTGCTACCAAAATCTTAATAAACTTTATATAAATTACAACTAGCTTTGAATGAATATTTGAATTCCTTACTGTGCAACACAATCTCTATAAAGAAGACCAGAAAATATTTTACACACACAATATGATGGATTTATGTGTGTCTACGGTTTTTCACATAACATACCTCTATTAATTTTTCTTTCTTCAATTTTTTTTTCAATTATATCAATAGATCAAACTGTACTATCCAATTATTAATATTACAAACCATAAATCACCCATACTTCCTATACTCCTATCTTCCTCTCCCTCTTGGCTTCTCCATTTTTGTTCCTTAATTTTCATCTTTAGACTCTACATACTCCATATTCATCTTCCAAATTCTTGATATTCATACTTAGCAAAAAAATAAACTCTTGATATTCATTACTAGGTTTCTCAAATGCTACAATTTGATAAAGAAAAAATAAAGGCTACAAGGTGTTTGTGAAAATGTCACAAGGTAGCTGATTATATCCTGGTAATGCTACTGTGTGTTAATTTGTGGGTAAACATCTCTACTTTGCTTTTCTATTGAGTATTAACATAATAAAAAGATCGAATACGCGGGATATCTCAAGTTTCTTTACCAAAAAAAATGACCAAAGATAATTATTCACAAGGTCACGCAAGTGAGAACGTCATATTCTAGAAATAATCTCCCTCTGCCTCAAGGTTGCTACTTTTATGGTTAAAATGGTTTAATATGGTATTGAGGGTTCCAAATATGGAGGGAAATTATCTTGTCCCAATGAGAAGGATGTACAATGGTAAGAGCACTCAAGTTACAAATTTCCATCTTTTCAGAGTTGAAGTTTTTCCAAAGTGTCATTGATCTTCATTTGCAAGAACTAAAAACTTAAACAAATAGATTTCCCTGAGGTAAGTAAGGAATTACTAATGTGCTTGTCCTTTAATTCTGCTAATTAATTTTCTACAATCTATCCAAAAGAATTTTCATGTACTGAATTGCAACTACTATTCTTTGAGCCATTAAAAATTTCATTTTTCTCAACTGCTCATCGAGATATTTTTTCGATTGTTAAGATAAAAGATGCTGTAGATCGGTACGAAAACATGAAAAAGAAAAGCAATTGTAGCAATTTAAAAGTACCTTTTCATTGTAAAATGAAAATAATAACCTCATCATTGCAACACAGCATATATAAAGATTGATAGTAATGAAGGAAAATAACCTCATCATCACCATCCGGTTTCTTGACGAACCGATTGATATTCAAAACCTACAAAACCCATGAATTAAAAGATCCAATAAATTAAAATTAGGGTTTAAGGGGTAAAATAAAAAGAGGGGAACTAAAGGTGAGTACCTGAAGACGAGCAGAGGGAGTGGGAGAATTAAGAGTGTCGGTAAAAGAAGCGATGGCGCAGAGACAAGCGAGGATTGTAACACCAAACGTCAGTAAAGCATTAGCTCTGTACCCGAATGAATGCATCTTCCCAGTGAATGCGAGGACGCTGTCTGTGTGTGTTATTCGACCGTCCAAACTCAATTCTTTTGTTTTTCCAAGAAATGTTTTAGAATATCAAAACCGCTCATCTTGGCACTTTTGTAATTTAATTAGGACTAGGTTAAGAGGGTGTTTGGCCCCCTTTCTTTTCCTCACTTTAAGTGATTCCCACCCGTTTGGCTCCCCTGTTTTTTTTGTGAATTAAAGTAGAAGTAGGCTAAAAAAAAAAAGTACCCTTGAGGTACTTTTTTTCTACTTTTTTTTTCTCATATCAATTTTTATGTATTTTAATCACCTTTTAACTTGTATTGTATTCTTTGCATATATTTGTATTTTATACTTTCAAAAAAATATAAATTTTTTTTTTAATTAATTTTTTTAAAAAAAATTTACTTTAAGTAGAATTAGCCAAACAGATACACCTAACTTTAAGTAAAAATTATCACTTTTCACTTAAAGTGAGTAAGTAGCACTTTAAGTGATAAGTAACATTTTTTAAGTTAAGCCAAACATGCTCTAAAGCACAGATGTTCTTTATTATAATGAAAACTTTTTTTAATTTGAATTAAAAAATTTAAGATATGAATTTTTAGGCTTAAAATTTTAAATATTATGATCTGATAATAATTAAATATATATTATCTGTGATATTTTAGAAAAGGATGAATTTTACTGTGAAAAAATATAAAAAAATGATACTCCCTCCGTCTCATAAATCTCTTCTCGTTTCATATGTCGGTATCGTTCATAACAAGAGACAAATTACTAATTTACGTCTAATCTATAAAATCAAATATAGTCATGAGTGATCTTGTTGGATTCGTATTTATAATTACTTTAATACAGTGAAGTTTTTATATTTAATACTAATACGAAATTAAAGATATTAACGATTAAAAGTGTGCATTGGCAAACGTGTCCAAGAGAAATGAGAAAAGTTTTTTGGGACGGAGGGATTATGTTTTAGCTAAAAAACGTCGGTTATGTATTAGTTATTAAAATATTATTATTTTATTTTACTTAAATAAAATTACCCGAATAGGTTTTATTGGGAAAAAATAAAAAAAAATAGAAAAGGTAACGTATTTTGGCTGAAAAAGACAATTGGTTAATTATTAGTAATTATAATTAGGGTGAATGTCCAGAATACCCACAAATTAAATATGTGTAACCAAAATACCCACGATCAGTCTGGGCGGCCCTAAATACCCACGGGACACGCTACTACCAGTGTCGTTTCTTGGGTTACGTTACTTGTGGCGGAGCATCATCAAGATACGTTATTGGTGTAGGCGTGAGTAGTGTATCACTACTGCCATTGCATTCGCGTGTCACTGAGACACGCTTCTAAAAATGGCGCATCACCACACACGCCACTCTCACTGGTGTGTCACCATTCTTCCCATTACAAGAAATCTTATCTTTACTTACCAATAATTTTTCTACCAATATATATTGGTAACTAATTATTACCTTAGCCTACCAAAATTGAAATGTACCGCCTATTTGTAAAGAAAGGAAATTTCTTTAAAAATTGTATAAGTTTTAACCCACGTAAGTAATGCAGCGAAATTTTTGATGCTTAGTACTCGACTTCCTTTTATCTTAATTCAATTTTTTTATTTTTTTTATATATACATGTGTATCTTTGTGCTGCTGACATGTCAAAATTTTCTAATGGTGCACTACTGATTGCCAGACCATTCAATAGTTCAACATATACTACATATATTGTTAGAAATGATTGATGAAAACAGTGTTTGGAAGCTAAAGTCAGAAAACAGAGTTTAGCTGGAAGCAGTCAGAGTTTGATTAAACACTGACTGGAAGCGCAAACAGAGTTTGTTAAACTCTGTAGCGGTATTGTCTGAAGAGTCAACAGTGTTTGAAGATTGATAAATATGGAAGCAATATCTTTGAAGATTGGAAAGCTGTCAAAGAGATTGAGTTGACTTGGAAGACTGAAGCAATCGTGATTGATATCAATTGTATAGCTTGATTTTAGGAGTATCAGTTACTGATTGTACGAAGCTGTATGTTCTATAAATACAGTTAGGTTAACCCTAGAAGGGTAGTCGAACATTGAGATATTCATCCATTGTAACCTAAGCAGCTCTCTGTGATATTTACATCACTGAGAGAGGAATTATTAATTCCAAACAGTTTTTAATTGTTAAACAGTGTGTTCTTGTTAAGTTATTCATACAGTATTTGATTACTTATTGTGTATTCGACCTAACAAGTGGTATCAGAGCCTAATCTGTTACTTTATTACAGTTAAAGATCCAAACACAAAAGTAATCAATGGCAGAGATTCCTCCACCAAATGAGAAAGCTCCTACTACTGTTAGTAGGTATGAAACAATAAGGGTTCCTATACTTAGGCCATCAGAGTATGCAATTTGGAAGGTGAAAATGACCATGTTTCTGGAGGCTACAGATCCAGAATACCTTGATAGAATATATGAAGGTCCTCACAAACCAACAAAATTATCTGCTGCTGCTGCTGGTGAGGAGGCAAAGGTTATTCCAAAGGAAAAGAAAGATCTAACTGCTGAGGATCTTTCATCTATTGCAAAGGATGCAAAAGTGAGACATTTACTTCACAGTGCATTAGACAATGTTATGTCTAATAAAGTGATTAATTGCACAACTGCAAAGGAAATATGGGATGCACTTGAGGTAAGGTGTCAAGGAACTCCTGCAATCAAGAAAAACAGAAGAAACATACTCACTCAGGAGTATGAGCACTTTGAGGCAAAGTCTGATGAAACCATGACAGAAACATTTGACAGATTTTTGTAAACTGCTCAATGATTTGTCATTGGTTAACAAAGAATATGATTTAGAAGACTCAAATCTCAAGTTTCTTCTTTCTCTACCTGAAAAGTGGGATGTGAAAACAACCACTATTAGAGATAATTATGAACTTGGTGAAACAGAGATTGATGAAATTTATGGGCTGCTCAAAACCCATGAATTGGAATTGGAGCAGAGAAACAAAAGAACAAGTAGAAAGTCAAAATCTGTTGCACTCAAGGTTGAGGAGAAACCATCAAAGAAGGAGGCATCAAGGAGAAAGGCAAAAGGGAAAGCCTTAGTCATCCATTCAGAGAATGAGTCATCAAACACTGATGTTGACTCAAACACAGATGGTTCATCTGATTCTGAAGATGATGAAGAGATGATGCAAATGGCTGCATTGATGGTAAAGACCTTCAAGAAGATGGGTTACAAGAACTTCAAGAAGGGAAAGAGATTGTCAAGGGACTACTCAAAGTCTGACAAGAAGAATTTCAAGAAAGCTGAAGGAAAGGACTTCAAATCTGGAAAGAAAGATAAGTCTGAGATTCAATGCTACAAGTGTAAGGAGATGGGACACTATGCTCCAGAGTGCAAGAAGGGTAAAACTGAAAAGGCACTCTACACCAAAGGCAGAGATTGGGCAGACACTTCAGATTCAGATGAGGAAGTCAACTATGCTCTCATGGCTACTACTCAGACTGAAAATGATGATCTCAAGGTACCTCCAACTACCTATGCTTATAACACTGATAATATAACTGAATTAAGAATTTATCTTAAAGCATTGCATATCAGTTATAGAGATCAGACCTTAGAAAATGAGAGGATAAAGTCTGAGTGTTCTCAACTCAAAGAAAGAAATAAACTTGTTGAGGAACAGTTAGAGAACATGAATAAAATTCAAAAAGAGAGAGATGATGCAGTGTTTATTGAACAGGAGTTGCTAGGTAAGTATAAGCAACTAGAATCTGAATTGGAGGATAGTAAACACATCATTAAAACTTGGACACACTCTGGCAAAGACACTCAAGAAGTGTTTCAGTCAGATACAGTAGGTCTAGGTTACTCTGTTGGAGATGAACTTAGATTTGAAAATAAGGTAAAAGTAAGACCATACTGTTCATCTGAGGGTAATGTCATGGGAACAGGTGGACCTAAGACTGAAGCACAGAAAAAGGCTGTTAAAGAGTCATATGCTAAAACTTTTGTTAAAGAGGCTAACATTGGTTTAATGACAGATAAACAACTCAAGCATAAGCTTAAGGAGATAAAATCTGTCAACAAACAGAGATTGCCTAAGAAAAACAAAAATGGAAAAGTAGGCATAACTTCAGGAATTAAGCCAATGCTTGCTTCATTAGCTCCTAGAAAAACATGCTTTAATTGTGGTAGCACTAATCATCTTGCTAGTTTCTGCAATAAGAATAAGAACATTAATTCTTTGCCCTCTAAAACTGCAGTAAAGAGTGATTATGTGAGAACTAGACCACAGACTTTATGCAAACACTGTAGAAGTACTTGGCATTCTATTTACACTTGCAGAGATTATCATGCTATTTACTATAATTACTATGAACCCAAGCCAAATTTGAAATGGGTTAAAGTAAACTCTGCAAATGTAAACTCTGAAAAAGTTAGCTTAAACTCTGTTAATATGAATTCCGCTGCAAAAGCTAACAGATTTAAGAAAGCCAAAGGATCCAAGCAAGTCTGGATCCTTAAAACTAATAATCAGTGATTGTTTGTGATTGCAGGGCACCAGGGTTAGTACCCTAGTCGTGGACAGTGGATGTTCAGGACATATGACAGGAAATAAAGCCCTACTATCAGAGTTTGAGGAGAAGGCTGGCCCAGAAGTTTCCTATGGAGATGGCAACATTGGACATACACTGGGATATGGCAATATTAATCTTGGAAATGTCATCATCACAAATGTAGCTCTTGTTCCAGGACTCAAGCATGATTTGCTATCTGTGAGTCAAATCTGTGACAGAGGATATCATGTAGATTTTCAGCCTGAATATTGTCAAGTGATCAGTAAATCTACAGGGAAAGTTGCTCTAGTTGGAAACAGACACAATAACATCTATGAAATCAAATTGTCAACAAACACTGATGGCAAAGCAGTGTGTCTGTCTACAAGGATGTCCAGTGAAGAGAGTTGGAAATGGCACAAGAAACTCTCTCATTTGAATCTGAACAACATCAATGAGCTAATCAAGAATGATCTTGTAAGAGGTCTACCAAAGTCCTTGTTGAATGTAGAAGGACTGTGTGATTCTTGTCAAAAGGCCAAACAGAGAAAAACATCTTTCAAAAGTAAATCTGAGTCTTCAATTGCTGATCCTTATCATCTACTACATGTTGATCTTTTTGGTCCAGTGAATGTGATGTCTCTTGGAAAGAAGAAATATGTATTAGTCATTGTTGATGAATATACCAGATTCACATGGGTATATTTTCTTGCAAAGAAGGATGAAACTGCATTAACACTGACAGAACATGTAATTCAACTGGAAAAAGGGTCAGAGCATCAAGTGAAGATAATCAGAAGTGACAATGGAACTGAATTCAGGAATTCATCTATGGAAGAATTTTGCAAGAGTAAAGGGATAAAACAAGAGTTTTCTGCACCTGGTACTCCACAACAAAATGGTGTAGTGGAGAGGAAGAACAGAACCTTGATAGAAGCTGCCAGAACCATGCTAGATGAAGCAAAGTTGCCAACATATTTCTGGGCAGAAGCAGTTCAAACTGCTTGTTTTACTCAAAATGCAACACTGATCAACAAGCATGGTAAAACACCATATGAAATGGTGTTGGTCCAGGAAAGTATTGCAGAAGGGGGGTTGAATGCAATACTAATAAATTTCAAAAACTATTTCAACAACTTAAATAGAATTTGTGATTTACTAGTAGAAGAAATGCAAACACAAGTAAAATCAAATACGAGGATTTCACAAAATAAATGTTTTATTTATTTTGCAAAGTTTTGCTACAACCTTGAGAACAAATTAATTCTCAAGCTACAAATACTCAAGAGATTACTGTTGTTGAGTTTTTCTCATGCTTAATATATAAACAGAGTGCTCTATTTATAGTGTGATAATCTACTGTACTATCATCATCATTGATTGTTGAGTTGCTGTTATATTCCTTTTGCAGCTCATTCCATGATTTATTCCCATGTGATCATCACAAAGTAACTTAAAGATGCTTTCCACATTTGAGCCACCCAGATCTAGTCGTATTCAATTTTATCTGCTCTAGACTTTACAGGTTGTTCCATGTGATCTCTCGAGCTTCAGTTATAGACTTTCCAAGCTTGCTGTAAAGGTTGAATATTACAACACGCCTGCTTCTTTTGAACATATACTCTGTCGTTTAATTTTGACTTAGAAAATTCCTAAATCAAGCTGATTCTGTATGACAGTATGTTTGCCACAAAGTTTGCTGTCAATGGATTACGCTTTGTTTTGACAGTATGAATTTCCCGCAGATATTACTGTCAAGAATTTTGCTTTGGTTGACAGTATGAATTCCCACAGAGATTGCTGTCAAGAATTGTGCTTTGATTGACAGCATGTTTTTCCCGCAGAGATTGCTGTCAAGAATTCCAAACTTACTGTCGCAAACTGTATATCAAAGTTGCTGTCATTAGAATCTCCGCCAATGTTGCTGTCAAGTTGAAACTTGCTGTCGACCTAGGCAACATGATGTTTCCTTGTAACCTTACTGTCAGGGCTTGACAGTAACTTTTATTCCTTCTGTCGAACTCATGTATTTCTTGAGGCTTGAACATGATCGAACTTCTTCCAAGAATTACACTTATTACATGACAGTATTTATTTAAATTACAAGAACACATTTCAGGCTATGACAGTATGTTCTACTTAGCAAAAACTAAGTATACCAATAAAACTAGTTAAGTTGTCTATTCCATCACCCATAAATCCCAACAATCTCCCCCAATTTGTTTTTATGGATAATAAGGACAAATTTACAAATATCATGCTGACAACTTAACTAACATAGATCAGAAAGAATAAACTCTTCATTTCTGACCAATGATTAAACTGAATTGTTTTCAAACAATATATCACAAAAGTTAAAAAAAAACTTTACTTATCTTGATTTGAACTTTTCACTTTGCTCCTTTTCCCTTAGAGCTCTTCTGAGATTTTCAATTAACTCTTTTTCTTCAGGGGACTGTGCATCATCTTCATTTTCCACAATGTATTTTCTGATCATTGAGGAAGCAGTGTTTAATGTATCTCTGAGTTCCATCCAGTAAACATTTTGCTTTACAATTGATCTGAATTTTAGCACATCTCCCTCCATTTTGAATCTCCTGCCAGGAAACTGATTTAGAGTTTCCCTTCTTTGTTTGTCCAGGCTGGGATCCTCTCCTCTCCTCTGATCAAGAATCATATCAAGCTCCCAAGAACACAGTGTTTCAAGACTGTTAGTTGATCCAACCACTTGCCAGTATAATTCTTTTAACACACTGGTCTTCAATTTAGAGAAACTATCTACATAAATTTCTTCTTTGCCATACTTGATTCTCAAAGGATTGTCCAGTACGCATGGCTGATAGTTGGATTCTTCACTGTTGATCTTATTGATTTTACTGTAATTTTTCTTCATTTCAGCTTCAATCTCATCTTCTATCTGTTGACGAGATTTTTTTCTTGATGCTAATTCTTCTTTGAACCTTTGCTCTGCTTCATACATCTTCATTTCATGTTCTGAATAAGGTTTCTCCATTTCTTTCCAGTTATACTCAGGAATAGGATTGTCTTCTTCATACTCCAAACCAAGGATTTGATAGACATCATCATCATTGTGAAGTGTCCAATCTCCAAACTTCTCAATAAATTCAACATGCCTGGCTTCATAGTACTTGAGAACTTGATCCATGATCTTCTTTGAAACATTATCATAGGTTTGCAGTAGCTCAACCATCCTTTCCAGATTGAAGAAATCAATTCTTCGTTTTACTGTTTCAGAAGTTTGAATGAGTTTCTTGGAGATCACCTTTGATTTTGATATCTGAGTGAAGTCAGATTCCACTGTAATCAACTTTTCATTGTTTTGCCATAGAATGTATCTTGCAACTTCTTCTTTTGGTCCATCAAATTCTATGGATACAGAGGTGATTGTTTCTTTGGCTTTCAGCTGCATCATTTCAAAGCTATTCATTTTTCTCCTCATGATGGGTTTCTTGAGTCCCAATCCTGTAGCTTTTCCTTCTCCTTTGTAGACAGTCTTTCCCTTTGTTGGTCTTTTTGATTTTCTCTTGATTCTTACTGTCTTGAATGATTTGACAGTAGGATCGTTGACAGTTTCTTTTATAGGGCTTCTGACAATGTCTTCTTTGACAGTATCTTCAATGACTGTTACTTCATCCTGACTGACAGCATCTTTGTTGACATCCTTGACAGCATCTTTGTTGACAGTATCTTTTTCAAGATGTATACTGTCAATTTCCATTTCTTCTTGAATTCCTTTCAATGCTTCAAGTACTTCTTCCTCTTTCTTTTCACCAGCTTTCTTGCTTGAGCTAGAATTTTCAGAAATTTCCTTTGATTCTGCTTCTTTGACTTGAGTTTGCTCTTTTGAAAAGTCTCTCAGTTCTGTTCTCTTAGGTCCTCCAGCTTCACCTCCATCCTGATTGTCATCATCATCTTTTTCCAAGGTGTCATCAAAAGTGCAGTTTCCACCTTGAGCATTTCTTCTTGAATTTGCTTTGGCAATGAGCTTTTTAATTGTGGCACTGTACTCCATGTTTCTCTTTGCCAAAATCTTGTGAATATCTTTAACTGCCTTAATCCTTTCCTTGGTGATGGGTGCATTCAGTAATACCTTAAGTACATCCATGATGACTTTGCTTTGTAGAGATGTTTTGCCTTCAAGAGTTAAGAATCCAAGACCTTTAGTTCCTTTGGCTGTTGTCTGTTTAAAGCTTACACCATATGGCTGGAGACTTACTTCTGGAAGTTTGTTGTTGACCATTGTGCCCAGTTGCATATAGAGACTTTCATCAAAGATGGTAGAGTTTTTCTTCACTAGAATCCCAAGGATATATTGCACTCTGGCAGAGAAAGTTTCCAACAGTTGAGTTGTTATGAATATTGAATGCCCACTTTTCAGGTACACTTCAACTGCCCACCTCTTCTCTGAGCTAATCTTTACTGACAGATTTACAATCTTTTCTCTCAAAGCTTCTGCCAACTTAGCAGGTTTTCCTTTAGACACTGTGATTGCTTCATTCACCAGATTGTTGAATTCCTCATCCTTATTATTCAAGGTGCTCTCCATATGGCTTACTGTTATTAAGTCAGCTTCTTCTTGGGAATATGTACTTCCATCAGTCCAAGTGATAGGCTCTGAAGAAAACACATATTCAGGCAACTTGTCTTTGCCTTTACCCATCCTATTTGATTCCTCTTTTTCTCTCCATAGCCTCTCCAATGTGGATTCTTTCTTCTCAGGAACTGGTTCATTGATTTTGATTGAGGATGCTCTATTTCCTTGTATTTGACTTAATACCTCCTTGGATACTAGCATTTGTTCCCCATCTACTTCAGCTTCAAAAAGCTCCTCAGTTCCAGAGGCTATTCCTACTCTCTCTTGCTCCCCCTTACTCCTTTGCTCCCCCTGTCTTTTAGCTTCCCCTTGTAACTCCTCCTTTCTTCCTGGTTGCTCAGCCTCTTTCTGATCTTTTCCTTTCTCCCCCTTAGTTAAGTTTGCAGCATGAAGTAATGAAGAGAGTGACAGTAGTGTGGCTTGAATTTCAGCAAAACCAGTCTTCACAGTAGATGACAGGTTGTCCAGTTTGCTTTCCATTGTAGCACATCGATTCTCCAGTGCTTGGAGCCTGTCATTTGAGGATGCAGAAGGACCACCAGACCTAAACCTTTTAGGAGGTAAGGGATAAGTCTGGGGCATGGAGGCTGTTGGGGTTCTCACACTCTCAGTGTTTTTATAGATGATCTCATCATCTCTCACAAAAATTCCCTCAAGGCCTAATGCCTTTTGTTGATTGGCTCCCTCAAGTTCACTCTGGACATGCTCAAGTCCCTCTCCTTTTGCCAGCACATTTGGCTGCCTCTCATTTTTAGTCTCACCTCTCTGTTCTTTTATCTCTCTTTGATTTTTCACTCCCTCACTCATCCTAGATGCAGTAGTATGAGTAGTACTAACATGCAAAAGAGTAGATTTTACCTTGAAGGCCTTTGAAAGGGGCAAATCATCATCAGAGATATCTTCCACTAATCCTTCTTGTAGTTGTGGTTGAACAGTATCTTTTGTCAGAATGGTACTGTCACTTGATTGTTTGACAGCACCTTTTGTTTTGTCCTTGACAGCATCTTTGGCTGTGACAGCAACTTCCCTAGAGTAAGATGCTTTGAGGGAATCGATCAAGATGCTGGCTGTTTCAATTTCTGACAAATTTGCATCTTGATCTAATCCAGTGTTTGATGGAGTGGTATCCATTTCACTTTGAGAAATGGGTTCTTGTGGACCACTAGATGGGGGCTCATCCATGATTTGGGATGGATGATCAACACCTGAGGGGTTGGTACTGTCCCCCTCTCTAGGTTGATTAGAAGAAACAACAGATGTGGGAATGAAAGAAGAAGATTGAATTTCAGATTGATTAATTGGCTGTTCCACAGAAAACGATTGTGGAACATCAATAGTATGAGTGAATTCCTCACTGTGCTCTATCTCAATGTGTGTATCTTCAAATACAGGTTCCTCAAGAGTGAGTTCTTGAGTTTGTGCAGACTCTTTACAAGGTGCCTTGGGAGACAGGCCAATTTCAATAGATGTCCCTTGTTGAGAAGAAACACTTAGAGGTGAGTTCATTTCCCTATCATCCTCTACAGTCTTTTGGGAAACTGTAGGGTGGCTGACAGTAACCTTGGCCCTTCTAGCTCTCTTCTTCTTAGGCTCAGAAGGGGCTACTGTGGGTTCTTTTTCACTACCAACCTTATTTGCTACACTAGGTGCAGTGACTCCCTCTTGACTCTCAACTTGTTCACCAGTTGCACTCTCTAGGGTCCTTTTCTTGGATTCCTGTTTGGCCATTTTAAGGGCTTTTGGTAGTCTAGAGTCCCTAGGTGGAATGTATGGTGTAGAATGTGGATTAACTGAATTTGGGTCTAATTCAGCTTCATTCTCTATTGTGAAAACAGTGTAACCTGTTGGAAATGGAAAATCAAGGTTGGGCACTTGATTTACCATGTGTTGTGTGAAACATAGTGGAATATGTGCATTTAAATTTTGTGTGTTAAGAGATGTGTGTGTATTTTTCTTTAAAACAGGACATTCTTCAAAATCAGAATTGTCCTCAACATTTCCACAGATATTATTAATACACATAGTTAAAAAGCGAGGATAGATAGATACCTTCTTGCCTATTGCGCTTTTCAACTGTGCCAT
Source organism: Kitagawia praeruptora (assembly GCA_037693485.1). Classification (NCBI taxonomy): domain Eukaryota; kingdom Viridiplantae; phylum Streptophyta; class Magnoliopsida; order Apiales; family Apiaceae; genus Kitagawia; species Kitagawia praeruptora. Next base: position 46,195,710 of record CM075354.1, read on the forward strand.
GATCAGTTTTCCAATGTTCACCTTGTATCCATGGACTAATGAATGAGTGAGCTTCTTGATATATGATGGTATTCCATTCCATCCTGTAGTCTTGGTAGAGAATACTTTCACCATTACATCAAAAATCATACTCCATTCTTTTCTCAGAAATTTCCTATCCATTTCACCTGTTTGATACCACTTATCAGAAGTTTCTTCAAGTTTAGAACCAGAATACCCAATCTTCAGAAAGAACTTCTTCAGAGTATCATCAGTTGCTAGTTCCTTAAAGCTTTCTTCACTGGTCAACACAATACCCAAAGCCTCATTGATATTCTTTACTGAAAGAAAATGACTTGCATCATCTATATTGAACTTAATGGTTTCATTCTCTCCAGTTCCTTGAGCACTTGCTGATTTCCAGAATTTTTCAATTCTAACAGCATCAATTTTGGGGGAAGAAGTTATTGCATGACCTAGGTAGGATTTATTCAAGAACGAAATAATTCCTTTGAAGTTTTCACCAGCATCACTAGGAGAAAAGATACCAGCAAAGTTGGTTTGAGCAATACTTTGTTTAGGTGCCATTGTTGAATGTTTTGAAAAATGAGAGAGAAAATGCGGTTTTTGGATGCAGAAGGTTGAGAGGTTTTTGCAAATGAGAGTGATAGTAGATTAAACGGTAGATTCAGTTTTTAATATGAATCGATTTAACCTCTCTTAATTGAACGTGTGATAATGATATTACCCATTAACTCCACTTGCTATATTACGTGGCAGTTGCTATTAGATCGTGGATTGGTGAAAAGAAATATACGTATGTATATATATAAAAATTAATATATATATATCTTTCCACTATCTTTGACAGCAACTTCTCGTGACAGCAACTTTCATTGACAGTAACCTGTGCGCTTTTCTTTCTCTACCAATTCTGACAGCAATTTCTTGTGACAGCAACTTTCATTGACAGCAACTTGTGCGCTAACAATATTTCTGTCAATCAGCTTCATGAGTGACAGTAAGTTTTATCTGACAGTAAACTTATCATAAGATCATGCTGTCATTGTTCACACATAACTTAAGTTAAGGACACATGATTTCTTAAAATCATTTTAAGACAGACATGTAAAACTATTTTAGCATAGTCATAGCAAGCATGATATCTAAAAATCCTTTTAGCATAGTCATAGCAAATATGATATCTAAAAATCCTTTTAGCATAGTCATAGCAAACATGATAAAAGAAAAAATCCTTTTAGCATAGTCATAGCAAACATGCTGTCTGAACAAGTATCACAATGTACCTTAACTTCTCATGACAGTACCTTCTTGTGACAGTACCTTTAAAAGTTTCTGTCATGAGCTTCGACTTCTTATAATTGATAAACCAGTTAGATGATCATACCTGATTTAGCATTCCTAACTCACTCACCAACCTGGTAAATGTTGCTTCATCCAGTGGCTTGGTGAATATATCTGCAAGTTGCTTATCTGTTGGAACATAAACCAATTTTACATCTCCTTTTTCAACATGCTCCCTGATGAAATGATGCCTTATATCAATGTGCTTTGTTCTGGAGTGTTGAACTGGATTGTCTGATATGGCTATGGCACTAGTGTTGTCACAGTAGATAGGAATATTTGACAACTTTAGTCCATAATCCATTAATTGATTTTTCATCCAAAGTATTTGTGCACAGCAACTTCCAGCTGCAATATATTCAGCTTCTGCAGTTGATGTAGAAACTGAGTGTTGCTTCTTACTGAACCATGACACCAATCTCCCCCCAAGAAATTGACAGCTTCCTGTAGTACTTTTTCTGTCAATTTTGCAGCCAGCATAGTCTGAGTCAGAATATCCAATTAGATCAAATCCAGTTTCCTTAGGGTACCAAAGACCTAGATTTGGGGTGCCTTTGAGATATCTAAAGATTCTTTTAATTGCAACTAAGTGTGATTCTTTTGGATCAGCTTGAAACCTTGCACAGAGACATGTAGCAAACATTATATCTGGCCTGCTTGCTGTTAAGTACAGCAATGATCCTACCATGCCTCTGTAGGTACTAGAATCCACTTTCTTGCCTTTAGGATCTAACTCTAATTTGGTGGCTGTTGAGATAGGTGTCTTGGCAGGTGATGAATCTTCTAAGTTAAACTTCTTGAGAAGCTCTTTGACATACTTAGATTGACAGATGAAGATTCCTTCCTTCTTCTGATAGATTTGAAGACCAAGAAAGAATGCTAATTCTCCCATCATGCTCATTTCATATTTGTTTCTCATTAGAGATGAGAACTTTTCACACAATTTTTCATTTGTTGAGCCAAAGATTATGTCATCAACATATATCTGCACAAGAATGATGTCTTTGCCATGGTATTTATAGAATAAAGTTTTATCCACCATACCTCTTATAAATTGATTTTCCAGGAGAAAAGTGGATAAAGTGTCATACCAGGCTCTTGGTGCTTGCTTTAAGCCATATAGAGCCTTGAACAGCTTGTAGACAAAATTATGCAGTTTGTCATTTTCAAATCCAGGAGGCTGTTCAACATACACTTCTTCTTCTAATTCTCCATTTAGAAAGGCACTTTTAACATCCATTTGAAATACCTTGAATTTGCAGTGTGCAGCAAAGGCTAAGAAAATTCTTATGGCTTCAAGTCTGGCAACAGGAGCAAATGTTTCATCATAATCTATCCCTTCCTGTTGACAGTAACCTTTGGCTACTAGCCTTGCCTTATTTCTTGTCACATTTCCACTCTCATCTATCTTGTTTCTGAAAACCCATTTTGTCTCAATGACTGATTTTCCTTTTGGCATTGGAACTAGTTTCCAAACATTGTTTCTTTCAAATTGATTGAGCTCCTCCTGCATGGCCATCACCCAATCAGAATCCAACAATGCTTCTTCAACTATTTTTGGTTCCATTTGAGATAAGAAACATGAAAACATGCTTTCAGCAGAGATATTCCTCCTTGTCCTTACACCAGTAGTGGGATCTCCAATAATTAGATTACTGGTATGATCTCTGTTCCACTTTGTTGATTGAGGCAAGCTACTTGTTTGATGAGATTGTCTTTCATCAATATGAGGATTTGATTCTCCACCATTTTCATTATTCTGCTCATTTAACTCAAATTCTCCAGTCTCACATTCTTGTTGATTGATGCCTGAAATTGTCTGTGATTGAGCTGAAGTTTGATTTAGATTGTGAGTATTGACAGATTCTTTCTCATATCTCATTGATTGAATGAGACTTGGTTCTTCATCAACATATTCTTCCTTTTCCAAGTATCCTTGATTTTCAAATCTGAAGGGTTGCATTTGACCATCCTCATGTAGCCCTGGAAACTTGGTTTCATCAAACGTGACATTGACACTTTCTTCAATTGTTTTGTGCTCCATGATATAGACTCTGTAGGCAGTCCTTTCTATCCCATATCCCATGAAAATGCCTTCATATGCTTTAGTATCAAACTTGCCTTTTCTTTCATGGTTGTCTTTCATCAAAAAGCACTTGCTTCCAAAAATATGAAAGTACTTGACAGTAGGCTTCTTTCCTGTCAAAAGATAGTAAGGAGTATTGCCATGAGCCTTGTTGATTAGTGTTCTGTTCTGTGTGTAACAAGCAGTGTTGATGGCTTCTGCCCAGAAATATGTTGGTAATTTAGCATTACTCAACATAGTCCTTGCAGCTTCAATAAGAGTCCTATTTTTCCTTTCTACTACTCCATTTTGCTGTGGAGTTCTTGCAGCAGAGAATTGTTGAACAATTCCTTGATCTTTGCAGAAGTTTCCAAGTGTAGCATTTCTGAATTCAGTTCCATTGTCACTTCTTAGAAATTGAACTTTTGCTTCAGGGGTCCTGTCAAGTACCCTTATGTGATCAATGATTTCTTGAGCAGCTTCATCCTTTGATTCTAAAAATTTCACCCAAGTGTACCTAGAATAGTCATCTATCATGACCAGTGCATATCTTTTTCTGGATAGTGATTGAACATTCACTGGTCCAAAAAGATCCATGTGAATCAACTTGAGTGCTTCAGTGTTAGTGTTGACTTGCTTTGATTTATGCATTGCTTTCCTCAATTTTCCCATTTGACAATCTTCACACAGTCCTTCTTGACAGAATTCCTGTTGAGGTAGTCCTCTCACCAATTCCTTCTTCATCAGCATGTTCATTGTTTTGAAATTGAGATGAGAAAATTTCTTGTGCCAAAGCATGCTATCTCCAACACTTGCTTTGCTGTAGAAGCAAAATATTCTTTCCTCATTTGTTGAGTTTAAGTCTGCAACAAATAGGCTTCCTTTCCTTACTCCTTTCAGAGATAGGCTTCTATCCTTCTTGTGGTGAATTGAACATTCCATCATGCCAAAGTTTACTTTGAATCCTTTGTCAGTGAATTGACTGACACTGAGCAGATTATGCTTCAAACCTTCCACAAGAGAGATTTCTTCAATGACAACATTTCCAGCTTTTAAACAGCCATATCCCACAGTGTAACCTTTGCTGTTGTCTCCAAAGGTTATTGTTGGGCCAGCCTTCTCAACATATTGTGATAGCAGGGATATATCACCAGTCATGTGTTTGGAACATCCACTGTCGATTATCCACATGACCTGTTTACCTCTCTTTCCCTGCAAGACAGAATGAGTTTAATTTGCATTTGGTACCCAAGTCTTGTTGGGTCCTGCATACTCAGTATCATCAGAAACTTTATCAATATTTGAAACAACATTATCAGAAGATGGTTCCTTGACTTCTTTTATTATCCACTTAGTTTTTGTCTTTGACTTTTTCTTAGTGAGAGCAGACTTCTCACTTTCTTTAGTGGATTCAGAAGTCTTTGCAGTTTGCATATAAGCACATAATTCATTTGATGAAATTTGCAAATTAAAACATGTACTCATGGCAGTAATTTTGCATGGCATACAGTCAATGTTATTACAAACTACCAATTCTCTTTGCATAATGGGGGTTCTGTGTAAGTTCCCTTTCAACTCTGTTGCATTAGATATGCTACTAGTTGATTTCTTACAAACATGAGTTAAATGATGTGAGGAGCCACAATTATTGCAAAGTTTCCTTGGTGCCTGCTTAACATATGCATAATTATTCTTTTTATCAATGCCTAGCTTCCCATTTCTGTTTTTGGACTTAGAGACAACTATCTTGACAATCTGTTCAGAAGATGCTGTCGAGCTATTTTTGACAGCATCTTTTGTACTTGTTGTCTTGACAGTAGGTTTGAAAGTTACTGTCTTGGATGACTTCTTGACAGTATCTTTTGAACACTTGGTTGGACTGTTTAATACTGTTTCTGTCATAGACATTTTGACAGAATCTTTTTCTTTCTTAGATTCACTGTCAATCCTCTCATCTTCATCACAGAGTTCTTGATTAATAATTAGGGAGTTTTCATTAACCTCAAACTCTGTACTTTTGAAAATTGGGTTACTCACATTTTTGAGGATGTGAGGTCTTACAGTATTATTATCATCATTTTTCTGTATAACAGCCTCTTTACCAGGTCTCCTGCTATAATCATAGCCTATGCCTATTTTCTTACTTTCAGTATGATTCTCATGATACTCTTGAACTAACTTAGAGGAATTTCTAAATGCTTTTAGCTTAAATTCATTCTCAGAAATTTCTTTTCTTAGATAATCCTCTATCTCTTTAGCACAGATTAAATCATTTTTTAGTCTTTCATTTTCCTGAGCTAAAGAATCAATAGAACTGGTCTTAAGCAATAACACATCATTGTTAGATCTGAGTACTTCATTTTCTTTAGTTAATCTAGCAATTTCTTCATTTGCAGCAGATAAACTAGTATGAATATTAAACATTTCAGTACTCATTTCCTCAATGGTTTGCTTATAGTCATTTAAAGACATATCTAGTAATACTAGAGATGGTACCTGACTTGACGAGGTTGATGCTTCTTCATCCTCTCTAGCCATCAAGGCTAAATTCACAAATTCCTCTTCTTCTTCATTATCAGATTCATCCCAGCATTTTCCTTCAGCCACATAGGCCTTTCCTTGTCCTTTCTTAAATTGACTCCGAGTTCCTCTCTCCATTCTTTGTATTTGTTTTGGTCTTTTGCATTCAGTAGCAAAGTGACCAAGTTCATTGCAATTGTAGCATCTAAACTTTGACCTATCTACCATTCCTGTTTTGTATCCTCCCTTGGTGCCAGTAGCAGGTTTTGATGAGCTTCCTTGGTTATACTTTGGAAATTGACCTTGAGGCTTATATGGCTTGTTCCTCCTGAACCTTATATTTTTGAATTTTCTTGCCATAAAAGCCATGGTTGGATTATCCATTTTCTCCATTTCTTCTAGAGTGAAGAATTCTTCATCTTCAACATCTTCTAGTTGAAGGACAACTTTTTCTTCATCTTCAATCACTTCTTCAATTTTCACAGAGGAAAATTGAGGTTGTTGATCATTTTGAATTTGCTCACTTGCTTGAAAATATGATGGTCCTTGAGCAACTAGAGCACCAGCCATGTTTGCCATCAATCCTTTGGATCCACTTTGTATAGCTTTCTTTTGATAATATTCAAGTTCATAAGATTTTAGAACTCCATACAATGTTTCAAGAGAAACAGAATTTAAGTCTCTCCCTTCTCTTATGGCTGTTACTCTGTGCTCAAGATGTTCTGGAAGAGTTAGCAGAAACTTGATATTGACTTCCTTCTTTTCATAAAACTTTCCATGAATTTGAAGCTCAGCTATCAGTTTGCTAAATCTTTCAAACATGTGGGTTAGCTCTTCTCCATGCTTGCCCATAAACGCTTCATATTGTGACACCAGTATTTGTTTTTGATTCTCTCTGACCTCTTCACTTCCTTCACATAACAGTTCTATCTTTTTCCACATATCCCTGGCAGAGTTGCATGCTATTATATTTCCACTCATAGCTTTGTCCAGGGTAAGTGCATCTAGTAGAATGAGTTGCAGATGATCATCCAGTGCTACCTTTTCTTTTTCTGAGTCATTATACTCAGAAGGCTTCTTAGCAACCCAATGAGCTGGGATTACTACATCATTTACTGTAGCAGCTGGGATTTCCTTTTGAGGAATGAAGGGGCCATTTTCCAGAATACCTAGGAATAGTGGATTCTGAGCTTTGATAAATAACATAATCTTCTTTTTCCATATGTTGTAGTTTTCTTTATCAAAAGCTGGAATCTTGATATTACTTGACCTTTGAATACTTGCCATTTGGATCTCAGATATGTGTATTAATCTGATTGCTCTGATACCAGTTGTTGGTCCAGGAAAGTATTGCAGAAGGGGGGTTGAATGCAATACTAATAAATTTCAAAAACTATTTCAACAACTTAAATAGAATTTGTGATTTACTAGTAGAAGAAATGCAAACACAAGTAAAATCAAATACGAGGATTTCACAAAATAAATGTTTTATTTATTTTGCAAAGTTTTGCTACAACCTTGAGAACAAATTAATTCTCAAGCTACAAATACTCAAGAGATTACTGTTGTTGAGTTTTTCTCATGCTTAATATATAAACAGAGTGCTCTATTTATAGTGTGATAATCTACTGTACTATCATCATCATTGATTGTTGAGTTGCTGTTATATTCCTTTTGCAGCTCATTCCATGATTTATTCCCATGTGATCATCACAAAGTAACTTAAAGATGCTTTCCACATTTGAGCCACCCAGATCTAGTCGTATTCAATTTTATCTGCTCTAGACTTTACAGGTTGTTCCATGTGATCTCTCGAGCTTCAGTTATAGACTTTCCAAGCTTGCTGTAAAGGTTGAATATTACAACACGCCTGCTTCTTTTGAACATATACTCTGTCGTTTAATTTTGACTTAGAAAATTCCTAAATCAAGCTGATTCTGTATGACAGTATGTTTGCCACAAAGTTTGCTGTCAATGGATTACGCTTTGTTTTGACAGTATGAATTTCCCGCAGATATTACTATCAAGAATTTTGCTTTGGTTGACAGTATGAATTCCCGCAGAGATTGCTGTCAAGAATTGTGCTTTGATTGACAGCATGTTTTTCCCGCAGAGATTGCTGTCAAGAATTCCAAACTTACTGTCGCAAACTGTATATCAAAGTTGCTGTCATTAGAATCTCCGCCAATGTTGCTGTCAAGTTGAAACTTGCTGTCGACCTAGGCAACATGATGTTTCCTTGTAACCTTACTGTCAGGGCTTGACAGTAACTTTTATTCCTTCTGTCGAACTCATGTATTTCTTGAGGCTTGAACATGATCGAACTTCTTCCAAGAATTACACTTATTACATGACAGTATTTATTTAAATTACAAGAACACATTTCAGGCTATGACAGTATGTTCTACTTAGCAAAAACTAAGTATACCAATAAAACTAGTTAAGTTGTCTATTCCATCACCCATAAATCCCAACAAATGGTGAAGAAGAAAAAGCCAAATCTAAAATATTTTCATATTTTTGGATGCAAGTGCTTTGTGTTGAAGACTCATCCTGAACAGTTGACCAAGTTTGACCTAAAGGCAGATGAAGGTATTTTTGTTGGCTATCCACTGTCAACTAAGGCATTCAGAGTTTATAATCTGAGAACCAGAGTGATCATGGAATCAATTCATGTGTCATTTGATGACAAGAAGATAACTGGACTTGAAGATGTAGATGAACATGATCAACTGCATTTTGAAAATGAAGATTTATTCTCTGAAAAAGTAAACTCTGATCAGACTGATGTGTCAAACTCTGTTGATCTAAATTCTGAACCTCTACTGGTAAATACTGAAGAAACTCTTCAATCAGAAACAAGGGAAGAACCAGTTGAGGGGGAGCATGAAGAATCACATCAAAGTGAAAATTCAAACACTGATAGTGACTCAAATGATAACTCTGAATCAAACACTGTTGATTCAAACTCTGATCATTCAAATTCTGAGCAGTCACATTCAGGGGGAGCATCTGAAAATGAGGAAAGACACCAGGAAAATCAGGAGAGCATGGATCAAGGGGGAGGATCACATGATGACAGAAGCAATCTGCCTTCTGCAAGAAAATGGACTAAATCTCACACACCTGATTTGATTATTGGTGATCCAGATGCAAAAGTAAGGACAAGAAGTGCAACAACAAATGAATGTTTATTTCATGCATTCTTGTCACAATCTGAGCCAAAGAAAGTGGAAGAAGCTCTTAAAGATGCTGACTGGATAACAGCAATGCAAGAAGAGCTAAATGAATTTGAAAGAAATGAAGTGTGGACACTTGTACCAAGGCCCAAGAACAGATCCATTGTTGGTACTAAATGGGTTTTCAGGAATAAAACTGACAGTGAGGGTGTTATCACAAGGAACAAGGCAAGACTGGTTGCAAAAGGCTACTCACAACAGGAAGGAATTGACTATGATGAAACATTTGCACCAGTGGCTAGATTGGAGGCAATCAGGATTTTTCTAGCATATGCCTCCCACATGAAATTCAAAGTGTTTCAGATGGATGTGAAAAGTGCATTTTTGAATGGAAAACTTGAAGAAGAAGTGTTTGTGGAACAACCACCAGGGTTTGTAGATCCAAAATATCCAGATCATGTCTATAGGTTAGACAAGGCTCTCTATGGACTTAAGCAGGCACCAAGGGCATGGTATGAAACCCTTGCCAAATTTCTACTAGAAAGTGGATTTCACAGAGGTACTATTGACAAAACTCTGTTTTATTTCCAAAATGGTAGTGACTTGCTTCTAGTTCAGATATATGTGGATGACATCATTTTTGGGTCTACTAATGATAAACTCTGTAAGAGGTTTGCCAAACTCATGCATTCAAGATATCAAATGAGTATGATGGGAGAGCTTAGTTATTTTCTAGGCCTACAGGTGAAGCAAACAGATGATGGAATTTTTATAAATCAAGCAAAATATACCAGAAACCTTCTCAAGAAATTTGGTATGCTTGACTGTTCATCTGCAACAACTCCCATGGCAACTGCAACAAAATTGGACAAAGATGCAGGGTCATCAGTAGATATGACAGGTTACAGAGGAATGATTGGTTCTTTGCTCTATTTGACAGCTAGCAGACCTGATATCATGTATGCAACTTGTTTGTGTGCAAGGTTCCAGGCTGATCCAAGAGAACCACACTTAACAGCAGTAAAGAGAATATTCAAGTACCTGAAGGGCACTATAACCTTGGGGCTGTGGTATCCAAGGGAATCAGAGTTTAAACTTCTTGGTTACTCTGATGCAGACTTTGCTGGATGTAAGATAGACAGAAAAAGCACCAGTGGAAGTTGTCAATTTCTGGGTGACAGACTTGTTTCCTGGTATAGCAAGAAACAGAAGTCAATATCTACATCTACAGCTGAAGCAGAGTATATTGCTGCTGGTAGCTGTTGTGCACAGATTTTATGGATGAAGAATCAACTGCTGGATTATGGATTAAGGTATTCCAAGATACCTATTTACTGTGATAATCAAAGTGCTATTGCAATGACAGGTAATCCAGTGCAACATTCAATGACAAAGCACATCAGCATAAGGTATCACTTCATCAGAGAGCATGTAGAGGAAGGCAACATTGAGCTTCACTTTGTGTCTACAGAACAACAACTTGCAGATATCTTCACCAAGCCATTGAGTGAAGCTACATTTACAAGACTGGTCAATGAACTAGGAATGGTCTCTAGTTTTGACTAGAGATGTTGGTTAGACTCAAAAACTTATTGCTCATGTTTTCTGTAAATTGTTAAGTGCTATGTGAACCTCAGTATTAAACTCTGTTCTGCATGCTAATGTTTAAATCTTTTTAAACTCTGTCAGCATGTCTGTCTGTTAAATACTGTTAACATGTTAGATACACTCAGTGAATTCAGAATTGATTATTGTCTGAATGAAAATACCAATGAAGAAATATGTATGAAGCATGATTCACAGTAATTAAATCATGATTCTTTCTGAGTCACTGCTATCTAATCAGACTTTGTGCAGAAAATTAACACAGCATGATACTGTTTCATATTTATAGCATCTCTTAGTTTATTTAGTCCTAAACTCTGAGTCTATGAATATTGTGTGCATGGCCACTCATAAATAATTTTGGTTATTGATGAACTCTAAACTCTGATAAGTGACACTCTGTTTCCAAAGGTATGGTTCATGATGATTCCTTGTTTGTACTTGTGAAAATCATAAAACTTGAGATGTGTCAGTGATTAGTTTGGTGAGTTCAGACTCATGTTTACACCCTGTGAGAGTTTGAGCCAAATCAGTGATTGATACACTTTCTATCAATCAGTATTTATTGTTGTGTGATATTCATCAGGTAGTATGTTTCTCTAGAACTTGTATTAAACCATTTTGAGACTACAGGATATGTGTGTGCATGAAAATGATAAAGGCAATAGGATTTACCATTCTTTCAAACACTGTTCAAAATTCTTTTGAACATTGTACAAACACTGTATAAACACTGTTCATGAATTCCATCCTTAGTAAACCCCTTTGAGCCTTATTTACTGCTCATTTTTTTTATACTCTGAAGTATTAAGAGCAGTTAAATATTTTTTTTCTTCTCAAACAGATGAGTGTTTCTCAAGAAAAGAAAAAGTTTACTCAGTATATATGCTAAATAAAAAAAAAAAAAAAAAAGATAAAAAAAAAAAAAAAAAAAGAGCATATATACTGATCTTATACAAATATATACTGTGACTGAACACTTTGTTCTCTTAAGATGCTGAGCTTGAAGTCACTCTTGAATAAAACATCTTTTTTCATCTGTTTGATCTTATCTTATTTAAACCCTGAATAAAGTCCTTTTGATTTGTGGATACATGTACTCAAAGTAGTGTAGAATTGGTGAACATTCAAGCATATGGTAGACTCTGCTATTTCTGATTGAATGTGAGTGTAAACACATCACCTAAACACTTGTGTGCTTTGAGAGTTTGTGAGGTTATACAGTTCATAACTGTTATTCACTGAATGATGCTCTGATTTCTATCTCTTGATATTTTTGTCTTTAAAGACTGTGTGCTTACTTGGATAGTCATGGACATCAAAGGGAATGGAAGTTTTTCAGATTTCTGTATTACAGTAACTACAGAGTTTAGCATTCATCAAACAATCAGTGTTTAATATGAGAGTTTGTGCATTCAGTGTTTATTAACTGTTTGTTATGGATTTTATGAAATATTAGATGCTCTAAAAATTGATTTCAGTAAACTCTGCTTCACACACACTCATATTCACAACTGTGCAATTTTTGAAAGGGTTTTAGTGATAAAGTTGGAAAATTGATAAACACTGTTGAGTTGTGTTAAGTACTCTGAGGTAAAGTCTTATTGAGATGATTTGACTATTTTGGAGTAATTGGGGTAGTTGACAACTGTTAATTAGTGTTAATGTGTCTAAGTGTCGTGATTATAGGAATAACAGCGGTAATTATTAAGTGATCCATTGGCTGTTTGACACGTGTCTCATGATTGTGTCCCACTCAAACACTACTCTACAACAGTTGCGCGTTTTTACTAAATAAACGATTGAGTTTTAATTTTACTCTAATCGTCTTTAGTCTCTCACTCCATATCGATTCACATTCACCCACTCACAGTTACTTACATACTTATTCATTTTCACACTTCTCTTATTCTCTCCTTCACATTTTGATAAACACTTACAGTGCATATACATCTTTTCTCTGAATATCTTCGTATCTTGTTACTAATGGCAACTAAAGCATTTGATGCAGCAGGGTTAGTTTTTCTACCTAGTAACTATGCAGCACCATTGGATAATGAAAATGCTCCACAGGCGTTTCACTTGTTCCAAAACTTCTTGAACGATTCTGAGATAGGGACGGCTCTAACTGCACCACCAACATTATCTGCTTCACAGATTGCTACTTTCTGGACAAACTCTGAATATGATGATGGAGGAGAGGCTGGCACTCCGACAATCATTTTCACACATGAAGAATCAGAGTATATCATTACTCCAACCACTGTCAGGGATGCTTTGGACTTTGAGACACACACTTCTTACAGTGTTGTTGGTCATGATCGGTTGAGGACAATGTTGGAACAAATTGGATGTGCAGGAAACTTGAATAAGATAGGGTCTTTGAGACGGCCAAGTTTGAGAAAGGAATGGAGTTTCTTCTTTGATTGTATAACAAGGGCTTTTGGAAAGAAGACAACAAACTGGGATGCACTACCTCTGGATACTCTCCAAATTGGTCATGCTCTACTATATGGAGGTAACTTCGATTTTGGTAGACTTGTACTAATGAACTTGGGAGAGCGATTGTCTGAGTCTACTACTGTTTATTTTGCTCGTTTTTGTCAATTGCTATTTACTGCATGTGTGCCTAACATTCCAATTGATGAAGCTGATGTAATTCAGCCTTTTCAAGTTGCTAAGAGAATGTTCACTGATTTGACAAACAAAGATGTCACTAAACAGCAAATACCTGAGTTGTTTATGCCTTTAGCCTTACAAAACTATGTGAACCAACCACAAGACCCTCAATCACCACAACAAATGCCTGAACCACCAGAAACCATAAACTCTGAACCAACACCTTCAACACCCACAACTACTGCACCTACTACATCTCAACAACCACAACCAGAAATCTTAAACTCTCCACAAATAAACTCTCCACCATTAAACACTGAACCATTAAACAGTGCAGCTTTAAACACTGATACCTTACACTCTGAGCCAGCACCTACTGAACAACCCAAAACCAAGCCAAAAAGAAAGAAACACACCGCCCAAAACACTAAACACTCAAAGGCTAAACAAACAACACCTGAAGCTGTTTATACAAGAAGGAAGAAACAGAAAGCAAACAGACCTTCACTTTCACCACCAAGAGAGAGCTCATGTGAAGATGAAGAGGAGATTGTTGTGCCAATCAAGAAAAGGAGACTAATTCTTTCTGATTCAGATGCAGAGAATGTTGTTGAAGCTCCAGAGGTGGTTTCACAGCAAACACCTACTGTTGAGGATACAGTGAATGTTGAAGTACCTGCAAAAGTTGACATGCATGCAGAGAATATTGTGGATGACGAAGTACAAATACCTGCAGAGGTTGAAATGCCTGCAGAGGACAATGTTACTGTTGAAATACCTACAGAGGATAAAATGCCTGTAGAAGAGGATCAAAGAGATGGTTTGTCACCAGTACATGATGTTCCTGAATCAATTCTTGATCCTGTCTCACCTGTTGTTCATGTTGAAGCTCCTTGTGTAGCTGATGAGCCTGCAGTACATGTTCCTGAAGCTGTGGCATCACACACAGAGCTGGTATCTTCTCAAATTCAAGACAAAGGTGATGAAGCTACTAAGGCAAACTCTGTTGCAGAGCCTGTGCAACATGAGGTGATTATTGAAAAGGTTGCAGAAATTATTGCAGAAACTGTGGCTGACACTGCTCAGCACAGTGGTTCTTTCAAAGATGGTCAAGCTCAAGGTGCAAGTGATGAAGATAAATCTGACAGTGATGCAAACTCTGACTCTTTTATGAGTGCACCTGCACAGATAGATAATAAACATACACCTTTTGATCAGCCTTGTCCATCTCATGCAGTTGAAGTAGAGCATCTTGCTAAATCTGCTGAAAATTGGTATAAACAAGATTGCATTTTTCCAAAAGGGAGAGCATCTGAGTTTGTTAAGCAAACTGCAAAGCAAATTTCAAATCCAGAAATCTTATCCTGTTTAAAGGCAACTGTGGTACAAGTCAAGACTCTGGAAGGAAATTTTGCTGACACTAAACATGAAATTGCTTCCTTGAAGACTGAGATTCAGTCAAGAGAGTTGAAGATGGAAAGAGAGTCCAAAATAAAAGCTGTTCAGCTGTCCAAAGTTCAAGACACTCTCTTTGCCAGGCTAGGAAAGGTTGAAGAAAATCAGACTGCTTTATCTGCTAAAGTGGATTCAATTGCAAACTCTTTAGAGCTCATTACATCAATACTAATTCCTGATGATGTCAAAAAGGGGGAGAGAGTGACTAAGTCAAAATGCAAAGTTTCTCAAACTCTGACTCAAAAGGATGATGCTGGAGATGGAGGGGCAAGTGATAAAAGCAAGGTTTTAAACTCTGAAAGGCAGCAAACTCTAAGATCTGGCAAATCTTTTAAATCACAGTCTGTTGGAACAAACACTGAAACTCAAGGTACCTCAAAGACCAAGAGTTTGGAATTAACATCAAACCCAAAGACTGATGAGGAGTTAGCTGTTAAGCTTTTCATGGAAGAGAATGCAGAAGGAGTGACCATAGAAGATGCTAAAGCTGAAGAGAAGAGTTTACAAGAAAAACATCTGAAAGCTTTAAAGTCTGAAAAAGGAAAGAAGAATGTGAAAGTTGCTAAAGCTGCAAAGCCTGTTCTTAAAGGTATTCAAATCAAAGAACCAGTTGGTACAGATCAAAGAATGCAAGTATTCAGAAAACCAACAGATGCAGAAGCTAAGCAAAAACTGAAAAGTATAGTTACAACCTCTGTTGATACACATGTTGTACAGAAGAATGAAAACACAACCTCTGTTGCTGCACAAGTTGTGACCACACCATTATTGTCTTCTCAGTTGAAATCAACATTTAAAAGAGGTGCTCCTCATGATCCAAGACTAGAAGCTACAATTCCAATGGATTTTTCTGATGGTAGAGCTTTTTCTGGTAAAGTTGGATACAACAAAGAAGGCATAGGCTCACACAGAGATAAAAGGCAATATGTTGGTCCTAGAGATCCTTCTTCACTGTCTGTTCCAGGTAGTGGTGTCACTCAAGAGAGTTTAGACAAACTGGAGTCAGTACAGCTTGTACATCAAAAGAGTCTAGAAAAGGATTTCCTGTTATATTTCATGGCTGATGGAACAGTATTTAAAGTCTCTGAAAAGGATATCGAATTAAAATTTGCTGAAGAACTTGAATATGTCCTGTATATTTTCAGAGTGAGAAATCAAAGAGCTCAGTCAGTTGCAAATGTGCTTCAACAAAGAATGATTCAAAATCTTGCAAGAAGGCAAATGAAATTCAACAGCAAGTATGTTCCTAAATACAGAAATTGGGATGGCAATTTGATAGAAATGGAGAAAGGGACTACAAAGCTAAAAACTGATCTTGGAGTTACTGTTCTGGATTTCAATGTAAAGTCTGAAGAATTGAAATACATCAGGCTGGGGAATGAAATGAGAAGAAACAAAATCTACGATCTTAGAGCTGCTATCTATCAAACTGATGAGAATGATCCTCAGTTGAGAGAAATCAAAGAAGCTATGCAGATAGAGCTTGAAAATGCTGAAAGAAGGTTGCTTATAGACTATCTCAGAACAGTGCCTGATCTTCAAGAGATTAGAGATTAAAGTCTGTAAGAATTTTCTTATTTCATGTAGAATTTGTTAAGTAATAGCTTAAACTCTGTTTGTATGTTAAACACTGTAAACTTTGTATTTGTTTTGACATCATCATTTACTGTAAACTTGTACATTCTTGCTAATGGACAAGTTGGGGGAGATTGTTAGAAATGATTGATGAAAACAGTGTTTGGAAGCTAAAGTCAGAAAACAGAGTTTAGCTGGAAGCAGTCAGAGTTTGATTAAACACTGACTGGAAGCGCAAACAGAGTTTGTTAAACTCTGTAGCGGTATTGTCTGAAGAGTCAACAGTGTTTGAAGATTGATAAATATGGAAGCAATATCTTTGAAGATTGGAAAGCTGTCAAAGAGATTGAGTTGACTTGGAAGACTGAAGCAATCGTGATTGATATCAATTGTATAGCTTGATTTTAGGAGTATCAGTTACTGATTGTACGAAGCTGTATGTTCTATAAATACAGTTAGGTTAACCCTAGAAGGGTAGTCGAACATTGAGATATTCATCCATTGTAACCTAAGCAGCTCTCTGTGATATTTACATCACTGAGAGAGGAATTATTAATTCCAAACAGTTTTTAATTGTTAAACAGTGTGTTCTTGTTAAGTTATTCATACAGTATTTGATTACTTATTGTGTATTCGACCTAACATATATTTTGATAAAAAATAATTCACTTAAATTAATAAGTTTATTTTCCCAAAAGCCACCTTCCCCCTTTTACGTCATGTTTGGCAGAATTGTTTGCCCTACACGGAAATTGATTGATTTTGAAAAATAATTATAATTTATTGATTCTATTCAAATTTAATTTATAAACCTAGATTTTTTTTGTGCTAAATAATTTATAAACCTAGATTTGAGTAGCTTATTAAGAAAAAAAATATTTTAATCTTAATTTGCACATCTATGATCATTTTTATAGAGTTTAAACTTTTTAAATGCAAACATCTCAAATATAACTATTATGTAACTAAAAGTTTAACGTGGAATATTAAATAAAAACACACGAGAATCCTATATTAATTTTATTATTGTATTTTATTGAAAAATAAGAAAAAAAATTCTAAATTTGTTGCCCCTTCACTATATTTGAAAATATGCATGAAGACAATTTATGCAATTTTTTTTGAAACTTTTTTATAAAGCAAAAATAATTGTTTCTGGTTAAAAGAAAAATGACAATTTCTTTTATTTATATTTGAGATGGATTTTGGTTACATATGCTAAGTCTAATTTTCAGAAAAAAATATTTAAAAAACATAATTTTACAAAAAAAATCATATTTGTGAAAAACGTTTTAAATGATGAATGATACTCCCTCCGTCCCAAAAAGATTGACACACTTTCCCTTTTGGTACGTCCCAAAACTAATGAACCTACTATACTTACTATTTTTTAACACTACTTTTCACTATTACACCCACCAACTTTATTTCTTTTTTATTAAACAAATATATTATAAACACTATTACACCCACTACTTTATTCCCACTATCTCAAATCTATCTTTAAATATTCATAGGTCCCACCACTTATCCACTTTTCATCTAACTTTACTCATTTTTTAATTCTTAATCTTTGTGAAAGTCAAACCGGTTCAAACTTTATGGAACGGGAGTATGTTTTTTCAAAAACAAAATGATAAATTATATGTTTACGCTCTATGTAATATGCATTAATTTTGTATGTACCGTACCTACATGCCAATAAAGGTAAACAATAACTTTTTTCAAATTTATTTATAATTTATTTTAAAATAATATTGATTACGTATACATAATAATTTGTTTCTTTTAATATATTAATTAAAAAATATTAGAATTTCACTATACACTTATTTATTGTAGAAAAACATTAT
This sequence comes from Kitagawia praeruptora, assembly GCA_037693485.1. NCBI lineage: Eukaryota > Viridiplantae > Streptophyta > Magnoliopsida > Apiales > Apiaceae > Kitagawia > Kitagawia praeruptora. The sequence continues at coordinate 46,213,925 of CM075354.1, forward strand.
TTAAATTCCAATAGAATTTATAAATTTTACCTTGCCTAATATTTTTTTCTAATACTTACTTTATATGGTTTTAATACAATCTTTAAATTATATTTAAAAAAAATTCTAATCGTGATTTGACGTTTTTTTTTAAAAGTTGTTATTTTTGTTGTTAACTTCTTGTTGCAACTGTTAAATTTTAAATGACTAGTAGATAGGAGATTTGAAAACAAAACCGTGGCCATGATCATCTCTCCCTACTATTTCATCACGATTTTAAAGCCCCGTCTCCACTCAGTTCAAACCGCTCTCTTTTACAATCCACGTAGTACCATCCACGCAAGGGTTTATATTCTTCCCTTACACTTATCTTAAATATTTCATGACTTATCTAATTCAAAATTTTACTCTCTCTTCATTTCCTTTCTTGATTATTATCATTAACTTGTAATATTTCATCCGTCTAATATTTATGTTATGGCTATATATGGTGGAATCTGGCGACCGGCCATTATTTATTATCTCTTACAAGAGCTTAAAACAAGGATCTGGGATTTGTGTTGAAGTTCCCGAAAGATGGGATGATTTGTGAAACTCAAGATTTTTTGAAGCATAAAGCTTCAAAAGCTTTGTGCCTACAATATAATTTATGCTCAGGTACATAAAATTTTGTGGTTTGCTTTGTAGTCATAGTTCATTATGCAATTTAAAAAACTAATTTTACTCTTAGTTAGATGTTAATCCTTCTTGTTACTATGTAAATATTGCAGGCAACGTCAATATTTATCAAAGGTGATCTAAATGTAATTGGTCTCTAACAAGGAAATGCATTCCATATTTGATTTGGGATAGCTGCTCAGGTGACCAAAATTTTCAATAGGAAAATAATAGATTTATCAACAAGGTGCATGCTATACTATCTTATTCTTGCATCCTATAATTATTTCTATGACCGACCATGTTTGATTCAGATTTTAAGCATACATATATCTTCCTTTTTGTTTCATAGTATACAAATCTAAGAACCTGACTAATATATGTAATGTTACATGTTGGAATACAGACACATATTCAAGGATGGTGCTTGAAAATCTGCTAAGACGATAAAGGAATATGATATCAAATCAATGTTGTGATATTGTACGTGAATGTCGATGGGTTCAACAATGTAATGGGGAAGACAACAAAACCAAACCAGAAGAACCTCAACATAAACACCTCAGCTTGTAAATTGTCTATTATCAAGACTTGTTGATGATCATCTTTCTTTCTTTTTATTTTTTCTAGCTTAAAATTTCACAAGTTGTGTTAGCTTAGAGCACTCATCTTGTATCTGATGTAATTTCAACGTGATGAATAAATATTGAAAATTTCATTTAATATAAATTTTGTTTTATGTTTTAATTTATGAGCAGAAAAAAAAATGTATATATAACCAAAAATATAAATTAATTAATTCCTGATAATAAATCCACATAGACATTAAGCCAAATTCCTTCTGGATCAATCAATTGATGCCATTTGGACAATTAGTTGGACAACAGGTGGACCATTAAGGAGGAACCATGTGGATATTACACATCAGCAACTGAGTAATTATTGATTATTTAGTTATGTGGGATCCACATCAAATTTTACCTACCAATACAAATATGTGTAGGTGATGAGTCTTTCCCTACTATCTATTACCTACCAAGCATTACCAATAATTTATTGGTAGGTAATACTTTTTTCTTACCAATTTACTAACTTTACCTACACTTAGAATTGGTAAGTAAAAGTCAAATTTCTTGTAGTGTCCCCAATCTCCCGATGTTAGTCACAGAGGCATGCATGTTTACATCTAATAACAAGCCTAATTGTTTGTAATGCTTTGCATTACTTACATGACCTCTTGACTGAGTGAACCTCTAGTTGTAGAGTCTCTACTTGTTTTGTACTTGTAATAGGCACCAAATTCTAGTTGTGTAATTGTACTTATAAAGTCAAGAATAATGCTTGAAAGAAGTTCCAAGGTTCATGCCTCAAGCAAGAAGATAAAGACTGTCAAATAATCACAGTTGGGATTTGAAGAAATGAAGAATTTGCCTAAGTACCAATTCGAGAAGTAGTTTTGTCTATTCGAGATGTCCAGCATTCGAGAAGTCAGGGATTCGATATCTCAAAACACTATTCGATATCTCTGAATACACTGTTCGATATCTCATTCGATATCTCAGAAATTCGATATGTCTACTACTCTATTCGAGAACTCAAGAAGTCAACAAGTCAAAGTGGTATTCGAGTTCTCAAAGAGTCAACAAGTCAAAGTTCCATTCGATATCTCAAGGACTCAGAAAGCTATTCGATATCTCGAGGATTCGATAAGTCAAATGTTCTATTCGACAACTCAAGGAATCCTGATTGAAAAGAGCTATTCGAGAAGTGGTTCGATATGTCAATATAACAGTGTTCGAGAACTCAGAGTTATCGATCAAGTCAATTCTAGTTCTCGAATCACTTACTTAGTCACTTCTCGAATACATTCTTGGAGACAAAATACTGAAGAAATTGTACAAGTCAGAAACCTGCAACAAGCCAATGCACTTTATAGACCACAATCTGTAACATGCTCTGAAAAGCCTACAAGGAAGCTTGGAGAGATATAGAAGAGACAAAGGGCTAAAGAAGTGGATCTGAACAGGCTTTGCAAAGTCAAATCTGTAACCGTTTGGACACTTACTCAAATAGGATAAACAGACTAGAAAGTAAATTGTTTTAGCTACCTCATTTGTAGTAAGTAGATTGTATCCATGTTCTATAATGATACAGCCTCACTTCCTTAGTCATTAACTTTTGTGAGTCAAGTTTTTCATACACTGTAAGCTATATCTCTCTGAGAAAAATGAAGCTGAGAATACTATCATTTGTATTCACAGATTGTAGCAACCTTTATCTAATAATACATTAGATTAAAGTGATATTGTGCCTTGTGTTGTTCTTTATCCACACCTACACCTTGCACACACAAACACTTATCTGCTACATAGACTCGAGAAAAGAAAAGTTCAGAATCCATTCACCCCCCCCTCTGTATTCTTTTACCGTATTCAGTACTCAACAAGTGGTATCAGAGCGGGCTGTTTATTCAAAAACAGAAAAACGATCATGAGTTCGAATACACCAAAGACTACAGGAACGGTGAAGGTCCCTAAGTTTGACAAAGAGAATTATAACCTCTGGAAGATAAAGATGCAGTTGTTCATCAAAGCATCTCATCACTTGTATCCTGAGATTCTTAAGAATGGTCCATTTGTTCCCAAACAGGAGATTCCTGAAAAGACTGTTGGAACCACTACTATTCCAAGATCTTATGTGGCTAAGGATCCATCCAAATGGACAGAATCAGAAAAGGACATGGTTGCCCTTGACAGTCACCTCATGTTGCTGATTATAGATTCCATGGACATGTCAATGTTTGCAAACATTGCTTCATGTACCACTGCCAAAGAAATGTGGGATCACATTGAGGTGTTATATGAAGGAACTGATGAGGTCAGAGAAAACAAGAAACAGATACTGGTCACACGGTATGAGGCTTTCATGGCACAGCCCAAAGAAAGCATTACTGAGATGTTTAAGAGATTTCACAAGCTAGTTACTGAGTTGCAGATGAATGGCAAGGTTTACAGTACCAAGGAGTTAAACATGAAGTTTCTACTATCTTCACCAAACCATCTAGAGCAAAGGGTCATTTCTCTAAGGGAAAGAGATTTGAACAAAGTTACATATGATGTGCTCTATGGGGTTTTAAAAACTCATGAACTTGAGTTATTTCAGAAAAGGGCTATCCAAGCCAATCAAGGCAGAATGATAAACACATCATGTGCCTTGATTGTCAACAAATCTATTCAAGACCTAGAAGCATCTATAAGCCAATTAAGGATAGAGGAGGTAGTAGAAGAGGAAGAAACTGAACCTGAGGTAAGTGAACCTGTTGAGGAGAAGGAGGAAGATGAGTTCTATACTCTTGAAGAACTGGATGGGATGGAAAACACTTCATATGCTTTTATGGCCAGAAAATTTCCAAACATCAGATTTAAGAGGAACCAACCCTTCAAACCTAAAACCCAAAACCATTCATTCAACAAGAGCAAGGCACCTGTGAAACCAAACAAGAATAAGTTTAAAACCAGCCATGTGGATAGGTCATCTGTAAGGTGCTATAGATGCAATGACCTAGGGCATTTTGCCAGTGAATGCAAGAAGCCTAAAAAGAAGGATAGAGATTATCTTGAGCTCGAAGCTAAGTATGAGGCCCTTCTGAAAAAGCAGACACAAGGTCAGGCCTACATAGCTGAAGGGAAGTGTTGGGATGATTCTGACAGTGATGGAGAGGAACAAGAATTCTGCAATTATGCCTTGATGGCCAATTCCAAGGATGACACATCTCCATCAAACCCTCAGGTACCATCTCTCACTACTATAGACATGTCTGTTTCAGAGTATATATGCATGATTGAACAACTATCTGTTGAGATGTTTAACATTCATACTAGTATGACCTGTCTACTAGAAATGAAATGTTAATAAAAAAGAATGAGGAACTTGAGCTAACTGCTATGCAAGTAGGAAACCTTAAGAAAGAAGTTGAATATCTGCAGAATAAGGTTTTGTGTGCTAGTCAGGTTGAAAAGGCTCTTAGGGATGAATTAGCTGAAAATGAATTCAAACTGAAAACTTTCAAGAAATCATCTGGTCTAGTGCAATCCTATTGTGAGAAATTGAAGCAAAACCCAAGGCTGTTATTGGACTTGATTATGACACTCTTAAACAGAGAAGAGGCTATGCTATCATTAAAGATGACACAGTTGTTCATGAGGAAGTGCCTCACATTTTGAAAAAGACTGAAAATCCAATTTTTAAGGAATCAACATTTGAAATTGATGAGGATGCCTTACTCATCAAACAAATGTTGAATGATGAGGATGAGGCACAATCCAATGAACAACAAGCATCTTCCAAGAGTGAAAGTGTCAAGTCAAAGACCAAGGAGCCAGTAGGTGATATGATAAGACCCAAGAAGTTTGTTAAGTTTGTTTCAGCTGGAAAGAGTGAATCAGAGAAAAAGGTGACTAAGAAGAAACAGAACAGAAATGGCAAGTTAGGGATTAACAAAGATAAAAACTATGCTTATATGCCTAATGCCCCTAGGAAAACTTGTCAGAACTGTTTCAGTACCAATCATTTAACTCATGCATGCAAGAAACCTACTGGTAGTGTATCTAAACCTTTCTATGATTGTTCTATGCCTCTAAGACATAGAGATGCACCATTTTGTGATAAATTTGACTGTATGCCATGCAATATGAATGTTATGACTAGCTGTTTCAATCTGAGAATGCAATTCATTGATGGTGGTATCAGTCACAATTCTCACACACACTACACCAGGTCAAAGTCTTCGAGTCCTCCTAAAGCTAGGAAGGTACCTCTGTCACCTAAGTCTGAAACATCAGGTTCTAAGACTTCTAAAAGTGACAAGAAGACTAATGCCAAGAAAGTTGACAAGCATGTTGTTTATGATAAAACTGTTTCTAAGTCACATGGACCCAAACTTGTTTGGGTACCAAAGGAGAAGTAATACCTTTGTGTTTGCAGGGCAAAGAAAATGAAAAGAAGGTCATGTGGATTTTGGACAGTGGATGCTCAAATCATCTGACTGGTGATATGGCCCTACTATCACAGTATGAGGAAAAGGCTGGCCCAATGGTTGCTTTTGAAGATGACAGCATGGGTAACACATTGGGATATGGCAAGTTAAAAGTTGGAAATGTCATCATTGAAGATGTAGCACTGGTCAAGGGACTCAAGCATAATCTGCTAAGTGTTGGTCAGTTTACTGATAGAGGATTCAAGGTGGATTTTGACAAAGATGAATGTTTGATCACCCACAAGAAGACTGGTGATCTTGCTCTATCTGGAGTAAGGAAGGGAAGCCTGTTTGTAGCCAATATGGATTCTGCAAACAAGGACAAAATTTGTTGCTTTTACTCAAAAGCATCAAATGAAGATTGTTGGCTGTGGCACAAGAAACTATCACACCTGAACTTCAAAGCCATTAATTCTCTAGTCAAGAGAGAGTTAGTGAGAGGCATGCCCACACTTGAATTCTGTCAAGAAGGAGTGTGTGAGGCTTGTCAGAAAGGAAAGATGAAAAGATCTAGCCACAAGTCAAAGTCAGTGACATCTATAACCAAGCCCATACAACTAATTCATATGGATTTGTTTGGGCCTGTCAATATTATGTCACTAGGAAGAAAGAAGTATGCCTTGGTGATGGTTGATGATTTTACAAGGTATACATGGGTGGAATTTCTGGCATCTAAAGATTAGGCTCCACAAGTAATCATTGAGCACATAAAGAAAGTTAACAAGGAAGCAAAGGCCAACAATGCAAGTGTGATTGCACTGAGAAGTGATAATGGAACAGAGTTCCGAAATGCCATACTTGAAGCATTCTGTAAAGAGAATGGTATTTCTCAACAATTCTCAACTCCAAGGACTCCACAACAAAATGGAGTTGTTGAGAGGAAGAATAGAACTCTAATTGAAGCTGCTAGAACAATGTTACCTGATGCAAAGATGCCTACATGTTTTTGGGCTGAGGCTGTAAGCACTACATGCTATATCCAGAACAGAACCCTCATCAACAAAAACACTGGAATGACACCTTACAACTTGATGACTGGAAAGAAGCCCACTCTAAAGTATGTTCATACTTTTGGAAGCAAATGCTTTGTATTGAAGGATAATTCTGAATATGTTGGAAAATTTGATGCAAAAGCATTTGAAGGAATTTTTCTTGGCTACTCTATGGAAAGAATTGCATACAAAGTTTATGTCATCAGTCAAAAGAAAATTATGGAAATCACAGATGTGACATTTGATGACAGCAAACTACCTGGACTAGAAGAAGCCAATGATGAAGATAAAGATCCATTGAAGTTTGATAATCTAGATGATTCTGATGAAGAGACTGAAACTGAAGTTGAAACTCAAGTTTAGCAGACTCAAGTGAATGACAATACAAGAGAAGAATTTGTGCCAATCAACAGTGGAGAAACTAGCATCCAAGACACACCTGTGAGTAGTGGCAACCTCACAGGGGGAGGAAATCAGGATGATGATTTGGATGATGAAGCAACTTCAAGAATGAGAAATCATGCTGAGCACTCAAGGAAATGGGATAGGTCACACACTGCAGAGAAAATCATTGGAGATCCTAATGCAGGAGTAAGGACTAGGAGAGCAACTCAGAATGAGTGTCTCTATGGTTGTTTCCTATCTCAGGTGGAGCCTAAGAAACTTGATGATGCACTGTTAGATCCAGATTGGAATATAGCCATGCAAGAGGAGCTGAATCAATTTGAAAGGAACAAAGTATGGGAACTTGTACCTGCACCAAAGAATAGAACCATTGTTGGAACAAAATGGGTTCTGAAGAATAAGATGGATGAAGATGGTGTAATTATAAGGAACAAAGCAAGGTTGGTTGCAAAAGGATACTCTCAACAGGAAGGCATTGATTATGATGAGACATTTGCCCCTGTTGCTAGATTGGAAGCCATCAGAATATTCCTGGCATTTGCTGCTCATTCAAACTTTAAAGTGTATCAAATGGATGTCAAAAGTGCATTTCTGAATGGAGAGTTGGAAGAAGAAGTTTATGTGCAACAACCACCTGGCTTTGAGGATCCACACTTCCCAGAATTTGTTTACAAACTGCTTTAGGCACTGTATGGACTTAAGCAGGCTCCAAGGGCATGGTATGATACTTTATCACAATTTCTTCTTGAGAATCAATTCACTAGAGGCACACTGGACAAGACACTATTTTACAAGAAGCATGGTGATGATCTTATCCTAGTTCAGATCTATGTGGATGATATCATTTTTGGTTCTACAAATGAGAAGCTGTGTGAGAAATTTTCTAAACTCATGCAGAGCAGATATGAGATGAGTATGATGGGAGAGTTGACATTCTTTCTTGGGTTGCAAGTCAGTCAAAGGAAGGATGGTATCTTTATCAGTCAGACCAAGTACATCAAGGATTTATTGAAGAAGTTTGACTTGGAAGATTGCTCACCTGCAAAGACACCCATGGCCACTGCCACTAAATTGGATGAAGATGCTAAAGGCAAGAAAGTAGATATCTCAGTCTATAGAGGCATGGTTGGTTCTCTACTCTACCTCACTACAAGTAGGCCAGACATCATGTTTGCTATATGCTTGTGTGCAAGGTTTCAATCAAATCCAAAAGAATCACTTTTGGTTGCTATAAAAAGGATCTTTAAATATCTGAAGGGCACTCCAAATTTGGGACTATGGTATCCTAAGGACACAGGGTTCAATCTGGTTGGTTATTCTAATGCTGATTATGCTGGATGCAGAGTGGATAGGAAAAGCACCTCAGGTAGCTGCCAGTTTCTTGGACAAAGGTTAGTCTCTTGGTATAGCACGAAACAACAATCTGTGTCAACTTCTACAGCTGAGGCTGAATACATAGCTGCTGGAAGTTGTTGTGCTCAAGTGCTTTGGATTAGAAATCAACTTAGAGATTATGGACTTGTGTTGGAAAGAATTCCAATCATGTGTGACAATACAAGTGCAATCTCTATAGTTGCCAATCCTGTCAATCATTCTAGGACAAAGCACACTGACATCAGATATCATTTCATAAGGGAACATGCAACTAATGGAACCATTGAGTTGCATTATGTTTCTACAGATAAACAACTAGCTGATATATTCACTAAGCCATTAGATGAAGCCACCTTCACAAGGTTGGTTAGTGAGATTGGAATGCTGAATTCTTCAGATTCTGGCTAGGTGAATACAGCATCTAGATTGTTGCAGCAGTAAACACTTACTTTATCTAAATTCTCAATTTTTTTGGAGTAAGTGTTGGCTGAAATATGATTTATAAATATTTCAAATCTGTTGCATATTTGGAAAATCATATTCTCTTGTTAACTTGAAATTTCTATGAAATTTTGAGAAAATCACTGTTTAATTTGCTAGAATATTCTTGAATGAATATGGCTGGTAAATTTTAAAAAGATAGTGAAAATTGAGTTTCTATGAGTATAATTCGACAAGTCAGACTTCTCAAGTGATTCACTATTCGACATCTCTAACAAGTCTCATTAGAGCACTCTCGAGTTCTCGAATAGAGTCTTTTAGAGTTCTCGAATAGAGGTTTTCTTGACTTCTCGAATATAGTGTTTTAGTTCTCGATTGACTGAGTTCTCGAATACTATATTTGAGTTCTCGAATCATTTGAAAAGGCTGATTTCTCGCTGAATTTTAACCGATTTTGGATTTTTATTCAGAATTCAGAATTACTCATAAAAACATATTTTACCTAATTTAGATTTATTTCTAAGTTAGATAACTGCCAGCTGTGAGTTACAACCTGCTTGTGTTATCGAATAAGCCTTTCTTGACTTATCGAATAGTTGTTTTCTACTTCTCGAATGCTTGACTTGTCGATACATAACATACATCTAATCGACAATTCAAGTACTTCATACTTATACAATTTCACATCTATTCGATTCATTTCATTCGATTTCTCAAGCATCTAAACTCCAAAAACCTCTGAAACCCTAACTGCAAAAAAGCTAAATTTCTTCTTCAACCTTCAATTTCTCTTCTCTCTCATACACAAATGGCAACAGTAAAGTTCAACACCAATTTCATTGCTCTAACTAGTGATGTTGAGGCACCCAACGCCAACTTCAAGTGTTTTGTGAAGTGGATGTCTGAATCATACATCAAAAATGCTCTATCTGTTAACCCAACTCTGTATCTAGACATTCTAGAACAGTTCTGGAAGTCTGCTACAGTGGAGGTGGTGGCTCTTGACTCTGCAATAACCTCGTACATCATTTACTGTAAGATTCAAGACAAGAATATCACTATCACCATAGAAGACATGAATGAAGCACTTGGGATGGGCACCAAACAAGAGATGTATGACCCACTAGCTACAAATGCTGAATTGGAAGACTTCTTTGATTTCATCAAATATGCAGACAAAATCAGTCTTGGGCATCTGGCTATGTGTTTGCTACACTTCTTCAAGTCTTCACTGCAAGAAAATCCAGCTATGACCAAATCAGTACACCTGCACAGCAAATAGGCTATGCCTTAGCATATGGAAAGAAGATAGATGTTGGCCTTATCATTCTGCAGGAGCTGTATGAGAGACTTGGTAAGAACTCATCCAAGAGAGGTAATGAAATTTTCTTCCCTCGTTTTATTCAATCTGTACTTAACTTCTTAGATAATAAATTGATTGAATTAGATGGGATGAATAAAAATAGAATAGGCTATCCTAAATCCATGACCAAACTCATTTTTGGTAATTTGGAGACTAGGAATGATGTGGATGTAAGACTGAACATAACTCCCCATATGGAGAGTTTGTTTAGGACTTACCCCCATAACATGCCAACATTTGACTCAAAGTCACAGTTAGCACAGCCCAAGCAAGTAGGACAAAATGCTAACCCAGGGCCTGCTAACAAACCCTCTCAACCAAACACTGAGCCAACTGCATCATCCTCTCAAAAGGATGATGTTAGTAAAAAGGAGAAAAAGAGAAAACAGGTTGCTTCTGCACCTTTAACCATCTTGTCTGAAGCAGCATTGGCTGTAGAGTTAGAAAGTGAGGCACCTGAGTCACCCCTTATCAGGCCAAAGAAGAAGAAAACTAAAACCACCTCTTCAGTCACACAAATGGCTGAAGTTGTAAAATTAGGGGCAAACAGTTCATTAGATGTACCCTCTAAACAGGGTGCATCTATATAATCAAGCATCCTCCCCAATGCATCTATCTGTACAGAGTCAGCACATGAGAGTGATAAGGCTGGCACAACACTGAGTGGAGAGCACATCACAGTTGAAACTCCCTCTATCTCTCAGGGGGAGTTGCCAAAATCTATTCCACAAGACACTTCTCTTCCAGAATCTTCATCTCAAATTTCTTTGCAGCCTGCAACTCAAGCAATTGAGGAGCAAGGCATTGATCATCAAGAATTCTTTTCTCTTGATGAGCCAATGAATTCAAGTGACTTGGTGCATGACACCTTGTTCACCACCCAGGACCCACATTTAGATGGTGAAGGAATGCATGCTGGGGCATCTCCTAATGACACCATCACAAACACAGAGGTTCCACTAGTTTTCACTAGAGACTCTGTGCCTGTGTCAACTGCTGGTGTAACTCATCCCACTTCTGTGGAGACACCAGTAGTAGAGTCAATCCATCCAGTTACAGAAGTTGCATCTGTAACTGAGGAGTCTAGCTTGCCTAGCTCTAGCTCTGACTTTCTATCACAATGGCTGAAGCCTGTGCACCATGACAGTGCTTCAGGATCAGGGTCTGTTCCACAACAATTGACGGTTGAAGAACTTCAAAGCTTAATTGTGGATCAGATCCCTGAGTTCACAAAGATTGCACAGCACCTCCTCACTGCCAACCTTCCCAATCCTGACTATGAAGCTATTCTCTTGTGCCATAAAGAGGATGTGGAGCTACAACAGGCCAAAATAGTAGATGATTCTGAGAGAGAATGCAATGTAGATGCCTGGCTTCAAGGAAAATATGACATTCCTCTCTCAAAAGGCCTACAGTACCTCAGAGAGGAGTACATCACTTCACTAGGGTCCAATGCCAAATCTCTCACCCCTAGTGATGTGTATGAAGCAGTCAATGACAGTTACAAGGGAATTCTCAAGGCTGCACACTACCTTGGCAAGGGTCTAAAGACAGAAGTCACAGAAGTGTGTACAGCCACAACCAAGGAGGTGCATGAGTTAAAAAGGGCTTTTGATTCCAAATTCCCTCAACTGGAGACTGTGGTCAAGGAAATTCTAGCCTGCAAGTCTAGCTGCACCAAAATGGACAATGGCTTGGCCCTTCTCAAAGATACTGTCACAGGGCTGGGGCATAAATTTCAATCTCTATCTGATCAAACCACAGACTCAAATGCCATGCTGAGAACAATGTTCAAGAATCAATATGGGGATAAGCTGGTAACTGAGGTCCCTGTACATGACATGACCAAGTATGAAATCCAAAGACTCAAGGATCAATCTATTTCTGGTTTCAAGGCCACTGAGTTATTCACCAAGGTGGACACTCTGGAAAAGGAGGTGGTCAATCTAAAGACATCCAATGCTCAGTTGACAGACACTATTGCTGCCCTCAATGAAAAGTTGGACATTCAAGCCACTACCAATGCTGATGTTCTTCTTAATCAACAACATATGCTTTCTGCCATAATGATGCATATGGGACTCCCTCTACCTGAAGCCTCTTCCAACCCAAAGGTCACTACTACAGCCTCTGTGCCTGACAACAAGCCTAAGGGGGAGAAGAGGACATTAAGGGACTCAAAATCTAAGGGGGAGAAACCTAAGGAGAAAGGCATTACAATGAATGAGGGTGGTCAACCGAGAACTACTAAGTCAAATCAGTCTGAGAGAGTAAAGGCAACATTCAAGGAGGAAAAACTGAAGAAAGTGGCTGTAGATGAAGAGGCCAAGATTCCATCTATCCCTCCATCTAAAACAGAATATGAATTTGACATTCCTGACATTGCTAAGCAATCTCTTCAAGGTGAACCTTCAGAATTCAGAAATGTTCTTACTCAAAGGGTATGTCAAGAAACTGCAAACTCTAAATTATACAATGACATAACCTTTCTGAAGCACCTACATGACCTGAGAAGAAGGGCAAACTTCCATTACTTTGACTATATCAAGCTTCTTATGCAAGATGTGTTCCTAGTCACTGTAGTGAGAAGAGAAATTGTTCAGACTAATCCTTATGCCATCATCACTACCAATGATAGAGAAGTCTTAGTCCACACTGCCAAGAACCTCTTTCACATTCACATTGAAGCTTTGCAAATTCTATCCAGCTCTGAACTTGGAACAATCATCAGGAAGATAGAAAGGAATAACTCATCAGACAACAACATGCTCAAGGAGATTCTCACCAAGTGCATGAAATCTCAATTGCCTCAAGTAGTTCCTCAGCCTCACTGTATCTTATATGAAAAGAATCAAGACATTGTTGCCTTCAGATTTGGCCAGCACCTCAAATCAAACAACATGTCTACAATAAAATTTTTGGCTGGAGTTCTACATTCAAGGAGTGGAAAATCTAAATCTGAGATAGAGGCTCTTGACATCCTGGTGAAGTTTATCAACTCTCAGTCAGACATCAAGCCTATTGCTAAAGAGGGAAAGTCAGACAAAGATAAGGATGATCAAGACAGGAGTGGCAGCAAAGGTGGATCTCAGGGGAGGAATAAGGGTGGTGATGACAAGGAGAAAAGGGATGGTAGAAGCAAGAAGAAAGATGATGACAGAGATGGTGGAAGGGTGTATGTGAGAAAGAGTGGAAAGCAGCAAGTCTTTGGCATTACTAACAGTAATCTCACCACAACACAAGACTCTGAGTCTAGGGTGAATGCTGTTAGCAATGACCTACCAAAATCTGAATTAATGGCTTCTGCAACTGCTTTGCCAACTCAAGGAAAGAAGATTCAAGTCAAGAAGCCATCTGTGTGTTTCAAAAAGTAAAATGCTAAAGGAATACTACAATGGTCTACAAACAAAGGTCACATGCTGTAACACCCCCAAATCCGGGGTCAGGGATTTGGTCGTCACACGGAAAACCTTAATAACAAATCAACTGTTTAACCACATTAAACCATCTGTAGCCATTAATAATTGAGTTACAACATTTGAGACCCCAACCACCAAGCATCTTTTAGGTTATAGGGCTAGAAACAAGAATCAACTCCTTACTACTAGTATAACTTCGTTGAGAAGTACACCAGTAACTAATACTATTTTGCGCAAAGTAACATATATATTACACATCAATATACTTACATATAACTTACTCCAGATATAAACTTTCTAGATCATAATGTCTTCACAAAGGCACGCTGCCCGCTTCATCTAAGCCATGCAGATAACCTCGTCCGGCTACCTTCCTCTGAAAAGTTAATATTTGAAAACAAGCAAGTATGAGCGAAAGAATTGCTCAGCAAGTTATTACTAGGGTTTAACAAAATATCAGTTTCTCTTCCAATCGTATAATATCATTTTCTCTTCTATAACAAGATAATAAACTATACATCATCTCAGTATAATATCCCAGATAATATAACCTTTGGGTAAAATCTTTCAATATAATCTTTTTATTCCCTTTTTATACGACAATTGTATATAAAATAATATAAACTCAGTTTCTCTTTTAACCGTAAGGTAATTTCATACTTTCATACAATTTTCCCTTCTCAATATATCAATCTGACTTTATCGTCGATTCTTTATTCAAAAATTTTGGGGGTTTTCACTGTTGCCGAATACGTGAGGCGCGATGATCAGTCGTCCTCCGTACCCGTCCCTTTTTACTACCGGTAGAAGGAATGAAGGCCACCTGCTAACATCATCCCTGGAGGAAGGCCACCTGCTAACATCCTCCCTTGGCATCTTCGTGCCGAATCATATAATGAATGCTAGACTATGTCGCACACAGCCCTGACACAGCCTTTTACGCAAGTTTGTTGCTAATCCCCCTTTTTCAAATCATTTTATCATTATCAATACCATTTCACATTTTTCCACTTTTCCGTTTCCATTCGCATTTCCATTCACATATATCATTTTCATTTCCATTTCACATTTCACCTTTCCATTTTCATATCCGTATTATAATCATTTGAAAACATTTATACAGGTACATCAATTCAAGACATACATTCATTTCACTATGAAATTCCTTAAACAACCTTTTAACAATATATAATCACCCTTAGAACACTTAGAATATCTAAAGAATAACTATTCAATAATCCCTTTTAAATGAATATTATAATTAATATTCATTGAATTAAATAACCATTAAATTACATTTATCATTATCATTCCAGGCATTTTTAACCAAAAATGTCTCATTTTATAACCATCGAAATATCTTTATTATTATTCCGGAACAAAGCGATTTTAAGAAAATATTTTTAAAAAATAATATTCATCTAATTAAATAAATTTAATTCGACGAATAAGGTTTATTTAATCAGTAGATACTTCAAGAGGTATCTACTAATTAAATAAACACTAGTTTGTTGGTGATGTTGCCATTAGGTTAATTATTGCGAAATTCTTTCTAAAAACTTTGTCCGGGTTTTCGAAAATATACATTCCAAGATAACCCCTTCCATTTTTCTGTTCATATATCAATACCTTTAAAATACACCAACTAAAATACTTTACATGTAAATCCCTTTTTAAGAAAATCTGTAAATATCGGCCCTTGTCACCTTACATAACAAAATATTTATTACTAACATCTGAAACAGTTTAGAACTCAAATATCCTCAATTTACACATAACTGTAATATTATAAAATAACTTTAGATAACTGATACCATCATATCATTAAAATAACCATAAATAACAACTGATACCATTCCTTCCAATATCACTTTACTCCTTTATAGTATATCACTCTCTTCATATCACATATATTTCCAGTCAAACCATTTTACTTAAAAGTAAACAATTTATCAAGATAAAGATAGAAGAAATCATGCAAATATGGACTGAAGTCTTATTCCACACATTTCATATATTTCAAAATAAATATACTCTGAACGATAGAGTATGTATAAATAAACTTGCCTCTGGTCCTTAGCACCAGACAGAACAGCGCGAATAAATCCTTGGTGTTTCGCCCAAGCAGTTCCATGACTTTACACGACGCCTCGATCCTTCCTTTTTGATACACGTTGCTCCACTTGATCACGCCCTAATGGTACCGAAATAGTTACGATCACGCGTCAGTCCAACCTCGTATCTCGAGTAGACCCAACTCAGAATTACCACTGAGTCACCTAAAGTCGTACTATAGTTGTTATCCCTATAACTGACTACTCAAATACCAATTAATGAACATAACATATTTAGTCAACTTCACTTAACATATACAATTATAATACTAGTGTCATTCTATGACAAAACTAAGTTTATAAATAATCCTCAAAACGCATTTAATCCCCGAAACACATAAATCCTTGAATTAAATCACTTAGCACATAAATCCTCGAGACAACAATTACCCTCAAATTAATTCACTTAACACATATACACATAAACAGTTAACACCCAATCATACCTTTAAACCATTGAAATCAAATAAGTTAAATAAATTAAAAATGCAGGGGATTTTTAGAAAATTTTGGCATGTAGTATTCGTTTATCGGACTATGGGCTCAGCCCCTCCATGCCAAACAAAACAATTTATAACCCTGCTTTTACAAAAATAAAGCTGCCTCAACTTGCAGCAACATAAAAGTAAACAAATAATGAAAAGTACCCGCCCAGACATGCGGCACCTAGCACATAATAATTAACACTACTACTTACGCTACACCAATGATCGTATTTCTCACGCATTTTAATGATACACGTGACAACCAATCATTGATGTTCGTAAGCCCTAGGGAACAACCCCTAGCACTAACTATTACTTACGCTATATCAATGATCACATCACTCAAGTATATTAATTATACTCGTGATAGCTAATCATGGATATTCGTAAGCCCTAGGGATTAGTCGAAAAGAATTACACAAGTCCTTTAAATATTGACATTTAAAAACTTGTGATCTTCTCATAACCCCTAGCACAATTCTAATTATTATAAGATTCTAACATTTAACAAATGTTATGACTCGACTACAACATTTAACCCATATAAACTATTTACAATTAGTAAGGTCATATAAACTCCAACATTATACGACAAATAATAATTAATGTCTAACAGCCATTTAACCACATATAACTTCACTCCCATGAACTTGACAAATATGAAATCCAACAAATACTACGACTCGACTTATAACGTCTAGCACATAAACAATTAGCACATAAACAATTATAACTTAGCAATTAACAACGTTCAATTGGAAACTAACAATTAATAATTAGCACTTAGTCCTCCACAATCATAATTACCAACACACTTTCCGAATTAAATCACGGAAATAAAACAATATACTCAAAATTCGGATATAATCTAAATATGAAAATTAACATCATAATCTCGCAAATTTAAAACTAATTACATCACAACAATATTATCGAAACTCAATATCATCTAATTACTAAAATTAACACCATAAAATTCACACTTTACCACTAATTAAAAATATTATAACTATTAAACTATATCGAAATTTACAACTAATTTAATACGGACATTAACTAAATAAACAAGTAAATATACCATTTTCGGTTCGCTCCGACCCACCGGAAATCAATCTCCACCAGCCTCTCTCTCCTTCTCTCTCTCCATCACACCACTGCTAGCTGCTGCCCGCCCCTTGCTGCCATTCGCGCCACCACCAGGCCACCACAAGCTCGCCGGCTAACCACCACGGACAACCTTCCTCCTCCCTCGCGCAACCTGGTCTCCTCCGCGGCACACCAGGCCCTGCACGCGCGACCTGCACACCCACACTAACACACACGCCTATATACGCGATTTACACACACACACATGTATATACACACACCAATTGATTTACTAATCAAACCCCCAATTTCCCTCTTTCAATTACTCTCAAATCCCTAATTTTCTTTCTCCCCCTTTTCTATTCTCTCTCCCCGCTATATCTCTGCTGTGTTTGTGTGTGTTTGGGTGAATTGGGCTTGGCCCAATCTTATATCACTACTAATACTTAACTCCGAGCCCAAATAAAACACTACTTATTCGCTTTCAAAACTAATAAACATCTTTTACAAATCGAAATTAAATAGAAAATTTGGAAAATTAAACTTTTCATTTTTAAAATAAAGAATATAAAATTAGGAGCACCCACATATTTTTAAAATATTTTTCGGATCAAAAATGAATTAAATATGAATTTTCAAAGTTTTGATCCTTTAAATACAATAAAACTCTTAAAATCATTTTAAAATACCGAAACATCCAAATTAATTCACCCAACCATTTTAAAAACTAAATAATATTATAAAGATAATATTACAAAAGATCTCATGATTTTTAATTCCTCCGATAATTTTATAAAATTAACAGAGGATCAAAATGCATGATTTAAATATATTTAAATCCTCAAAAATATAAATAAAATACATCAGCCTTCACAACTAACACAATCATCATATAAACACATAAACACAACTTCACATACATTCCACCTTCCAACAATAATCACATAATATAGTTCATAATTATACTGAACCAGACAATAATTAAATAATTCGCTTTTGAAATTCCTTGAACTGGAATAATGAACAATAAAATAAAATAAAAAATTTCCTCCTCATTTTAGGAAAACATTAATAATACTAAAATCATTTTCTGAAAATCCGAGTTATTACACATGCTACTGCCAGGCAACCATGTAAAAAGGATCAAATTCAAACAAGCTGCAAGGAAACCAAAGCTATCCAAATCAAGGACTCTGACAATCTATCCAGGCTTAAAACTCCAACCATTAGATGAAGATTTTGATGAAGACCAATTGCAATATCTAAGAGCTCAAAGAATCTACTATGCTGCCATTATGAATAACTGCCTTGAGATTAGATATACTAATGGAAGAGAGAAGAAATTCAAACAAGGACAGTGTCAATATTGGGGCAAGCTATATGAAATAGAAAGAATCATTGCATTATTGGATTCTGAAGACAAAGTGGAGAAAGTATGGAAGCTGGAGTTGATTGATTTTGTAAAGATGAAGAGAGATTATGCTGATAAGATAAGAAAGGGATGCTTTGAGAAATGGCTAGAAAGGGAGAAGGAGATTGATAGGCTGGAAGTTGAAGCAGAAAAGCTAAGGGCAAAAGGACTGTGTATAGTTCAATTCAATCCCTATATGGTGAAGTATAGGAGGAGAAATGGAGATAATGTCAATATAAGAATGAACCTACTCAGTCACTATCCTGCCAACATTCTAAAACTAGTACTTGAAGATTTCAAAGACTCTATCATGCTTGAAGAATTGGATGCTTTGGCAGAGATCATAAAGGCCATGGATGAGAATGCAAGAAAGGAGAAAGAAAGAAAACAGAAAGCATATGATGATCTACAAGCCAAAGCAATGAAGATGGAATCAAATGAGAATGGCTAGTATTTCATCATACTATAAGAATATTCATTCATGTGCTCAATCAAATTTCATACTTGTACTTTTCAAAGTTTTATCTTTATGTATGTTAGGCTTTTTATCAGACATGAAACTGTGACTAAGGGTCTCACTCACAATTTGGGGGAGATTGTTAGTCACAGAGGCATGCCTGTTTACATCTAATAACAAGCCTAATTGTTTGTAATGCTTTGCATTACTTACATGACCTCTTGACTGAGGGAACCTCTAGTTGTAGAGTCTCTACTTGTTTTGTACTTGTAATAGGCACCAAATTCTAGTTGTGTAATTGTACTTATAAATTCAAGAATAATGCTTGAAAGAAGTTCCAAGGTTCATGCCTCAAGCAAGAAGATAAAGACTATCAAATAATCACAGTTGGGATTTGAAGAAATGAAGAATTTGCCTAAGTACCAATTCGAGAAGTAGTTTTGTCTATTCGAGAAGTCCAGCATTCGAGAAGTCAGGGATTCGATATCTGAAGACACTATTCGATATCTCTAAATACACTGTTCGATATCTCATTCGATATCTCAGAGATTCGATATATCTACTACTCTATTCGAGAACTCAAGAAGTCAACAAGTCAAAGTGGTATTCGATTTCTCAAAGAGTCAACAAGTCAAAGTTCCATTCGATATCTCAAGGACTCAGAAAGCTATTCAATATCTCAAGGATTCGATAAGTCAAATGTTCTATTCGACAACTCAAGGAATCCTGATGGAAAAGATCTATTCGAGAAGTGGTTGGATATGTCAATATAACAATGTTCGAGAACTCAGAGTTATCGATCAAGTCAATTCTAGTTCTCGAATCACTTACTTAGTCACTTCTCGAATACATTCTTGGAGACAAAATACTGAAGAAATTGTACAAGACGGAAACCTGCAACAAGCCAATGAACTTTATAGACCACAATCTGTAACGTGCTCTGGAAAGCCTACAAGGAAGCTTGGAGAGATATAGAAGAGACAAAGGGCTAAAGAAGTGGATCTGAACAGGCTTTGCAGAGTCAAATCTGTAACCGTTTGGACACTTACTCAAATAGGATAGACAGACTAGAAAGTAAATTGTTTTAGCTACCTCATTTGTAGTAAGTAGGTTGTATCCATGTTCTATAATGATACATCCTCACTTCCTTAGTCATTAACTTTTGTGAATCAAGTTTTTCATACACTTTAAGCTATATCTCTCTGAGAAAAACGAAGCTGAGAATACTATCATTTGTATTAGATTGTAGCAACCTTTATCTAATATTACATTAGATTAAAGTGATATTGTGCCTTGTGTTGTTCTTTATCCGCACCTACACCTTGCACACACAAACACTTATCTACTACATAGACTCGAGAAAAGAAAAGTTCAAGAATCCATTCACCCCCCCCTGTATTCTTTTACCGTATTCAGTACTCAACACCCGAACCTCGCGTCTCTCTCCCCTATCTGGCGATTGTATGGCGATTTTCGACAGAAATCTGGCTAGTTCAGTTCGTATCATTTCTGTAACTTTCCGTTTATGATATATATATCATTAGAATCGTATTTCGATGATCTTCAAACCTATACCATTCTCAATCCATTCCTTATGCCAGATTAAAACCCCCCAAATCAAACGTAATTTCCATTAAATCGAAAAATGCCTTTGCGGGGCCGAGAGAGAGATACATGCGGGGAGAGAGATATATAGACGAGAGAGAGGATGGAGGAAGGGAGAAACGATGGTGATGGTGGTGGTGCGGGGAGAGGCGCGCGGAGAACGAGCGGAAAGAACGAGAGAGATGACCGGAAAGAACGAGAGAGAACGAGCGGAGAGGTGCTACAATACTGTTGGGGACACGCTACACGCAGTAGCATGTGGCGTAGGTAGTGAGGGCCAATCCTTCCGAAAATCAGTATTTTGGGCCATGGGTACCCCATTTTGAGGTATTTTGGTCATTTTCTCTTATAATTATACTTGTAATATTTTATTTTATTAAATAGAATTTCTTATAGTATTTTTAGAAAAGGAAAAATTTTAGTTAGATAAAATATATAAGATAATGTATTATACATGATAAAGGAAATTGATTAGTTATGGAAAAATGGAATAGTTAACATGTTTTACATTAAAAAAAATTTAATGGAAAAAATTTTAGTTAGATAAAATATAAAAGATAATGTATTCTACGTGAAAAGGAAATTAATTAGTTATTGAAAAATAGAAAAGGTAACGTGTTTTACCTGAAATTTTTTTTTTATTAGTTATTAGTAACTATAAACAGTTATGTAAGGATAATTAATTAAACATAACATGTACCATTAAGTGAGGGTAAATAAGTAAAATCAACAGGTACCGATCAACCAAAATTTTAATGTTTCGGCTTTTATATAATAGTATAGATTTAGGGGTGATGTCACAATTTTAATTAAAATGGTTCAAAATATCATAATTTAAAAAATGGTCATTTTTATCATAATAAAATGCATTTTTATGTTGCGTTTCTGGAACACGCATTACAACAATGCGTTGCTTCTCTATTTTCTTAATGCTTTTCTAAAAATGCAATTTAGTAATGCGTTATTAGTCAATTTATCATATACTCTTTATAAAGTCAAATTTGATTCACTATTTTAGATCCGTTAGGCCATCTCCAATCACAACTCTATCTTTATCTTCAAATATTCACTTTTTTCACTTCATATCTTTATTCTTCTCTAACCATTACTCTAAACTTTATTTTAAACTCATTTTAAGACAATAAAATATAAAAAGATACATACATATATATGTTGTGTGAGATGACAGCAAACAGTAATGAAGATATAAAGATAAAGTCGAACAGTTTTACTTCAAATTTGAAGACAAAAAGTTGATTTCTTCAAATATGAAGATAAAATCAGCTTGCGTTGGAGCTGTTTTTCATTGCTTCAACTTCAAAAAATAAAGATAAAGGGAACCGTTGGAGATGCCCTTAGCCATGTAACATTGTACTCCCTCCGTCCCACCCATTTCTTTACATGTTTTCAATACTGTTTGGCATGTATTGTAAGGTACATATAAAGTATAGTTTCATAACTTATTTTTAAAATTTTCTTTTTTTTAATAAAAATTTAAATATTAAATTTTTATTCAGAAGAAAAATAAATTAAAAATAAATTAAGGAACTATATTTTACAATAACCTTAAAATGTTAGACTCACGTATATCTTACCAGATCCGTTAAAAGACTTCAACAACTTCCTGTTGATCTCATTTACATCATTTTCACCTTTTCCAGCACAACAAACCACAGCTGATGGCGAAACCCGAAAACAGACCATAGAAAAATGTCGAGGCACAACAACTTCAAACCGTTTGTCCATTGCTACCAGGCCTTCAAAATACTTGGCCATTTCTACATGCCCTCTTATAAACTCCCTAAGCTTACCAACTCCATAGCTTCTTAGTACAAACCACAATTTCAATGCACGAAATCACCTACTCAACATTATCTGCCAGTCTTTATAATCCACCACCTTGTTTGATTCACTAGCATGATTCCTCAAGAACTCGGGATAAGTAGAGAGAGATTTTATAAGAGCACTCGGCTCCTTCACCTAAAGACAACAACAATCCAATGTTGTCAAGAACCACTTATGTGCATTTAAACTAAAAGAATTTACATTTTCCAAACCATCAAGAAAGTGTCCAAACTCGGGCCAAATACAGGCACTTCCAGCATATGCAGCATCAACATGAATCCATAATTTATACTTTTTTCCCACCTCTGAAAGCGTAGCCAATGGACCAACTGCAGTTGATGATGTCGTCCCAATAGTGACACACAAGTACATTGGAATTAGTCCATCTTGGACATCAGATAAAATTGCGAGTTCCAATTGCACAGGATAGAGCTCAAAATTTGAAGATTTGCTAGTTTTGATCGATCGAAGATTCTTGGGATTTATTCCAGCAATTTTTGCAGCCTTTAGCAAAGCAGAATGAGTTTGATCAGAACAGTAAACAACCAACCTACCAATACTTTCCATCCCATGTTGCCTTAAGATTTTGTCTCTAGTTGCAACAAGTGTACACAACATGGCCTCACAAGTGGTCCCTTGCAAAATGCCACCGCCACCACCAGAAAAAAAGAAAGGATTTGGGAAGTTGAAGCATTTTTGTAAGCCAATCCATGACAATAGTTTCGAGCTCAGTTGCAGCCGGTGAAGATATCCAATTAAAGCCAACGACATTAAAACCAGTAGCAAGCATTTCACCAAGAAAGCCAGCTGTGCTACCACTAGAAGGGAAATAAGCAAAGAAATTAGGACTTTGCCAATGTGTAATGCCAGGGATTATATTCCTTTGTACATCTCGAAGAATTTTTTTAACCGGTTCAGGGTTGCATGGAACGGATTTTGGCATAATTTCGTGAAGATATCCAGGTGAGACCTGGCTTCTAACAGGAAATTTTTCGATGTTATGATAGTAATGAGCAAGAAAATCAATCATTAGGTGGCCTTGCCTTCTAAATTCGTCAGCATCTAATGCATTCAAGGAGAAATGGGAAGATAATTCTTTAGAAACAGTACTTAGGGATCCCATATTGTAATCTTGTTTGTGTTTGTATAGTAATGCAGGGTGTAGGCTAAAGAAGTTACTATGGTATGAAAAATACTTCCAGTTTTTATAGCCATTGGCTGATTTAGATTGTACATATAAATTGTTACCGACCAAGCACCGAGAAAATGCCCAAAATGGCACAAAAATGGGGTGGGATGTCCAAAATAGCACTCCTAAGAAGTTGGTACCCGCAGGGGCACTTTTCTCACGCCACTCATACATGCGTTTAGGAGTAACGCATCGTGTTTTTCCTTTTTCCCCGCTGCTTGTCAACACACATAACGCATACTGCACCAGCGTTACTGGTGTAACGCGTACGCATCACGCACTTGCGTTACACCAATAACGCTGGTGTAAGATGCATTTTTGTGCTTGAAATCAGCTGGGAGTTGAAAAATGCGTTATGTAAGTTCCAGGCGCGGGCACACTCTCCAGAAAGTGCTATTTTGGGCATTTTTTGTTAGTTATAATCTTAAACTAAATAAGTATTTACGTATTCTGTTTAAAGAGTATCTTTGTCATTTTATTTGGTCGAGTATGACTGGAGTTTTTCTAGGAGTTTGTTATCTTGAATAAGTTAAGTGGTTGAGCAAGTTTGGAGTCTGGTATCTGATGTCCTGATTTGTAGCCACTCAGTGTGGGATTTGTCGTTCTTTCTTTTCTTTATATACTGTATTTGATCAGTTTGATAATATAACAGAGAGTGAGTTTTGCTCTAAATGTTCTTGTGTGCGAATGTCTTGCTTTGAATATTGTTTGTAGTGATACAAATATAGGTCATAGAGTAAACTCTGTACTACATTTGGTATCAGAGCTCGAGTGTCAAGAGGACGTATCGAGTGTATGTCAAGGTCAGGCGCAATGGACGTTGGAAAGGGCAAGGGAGGAACGATGGGTTTAACATATCCCATGTTGACCAAAACGAACTACACAGTCTGGGCGATGAAGATGAAGGTCTTCATGCAGGCACATGGAGTCTGGGAGGCCGTTGAGCCTATTGATCCAATGGCTGTTGTAGAAGACAGAACGGATAAGGTTGCTCTTGCCATGATTTATCAGAGCATACCTGAAGAACACTTACTTTCTCTTGCAGAAAAGAAGAAAGCTAAGGATGCTTGGAGGCAATAAAGACTATGTGTCAAGGTGCAAGTCGTGCGAAGGCTGCAAAGATTCAGACCTTGAAGGCTGAGTTCGAGTTTTTGAGTATGAAAGATACAGAATTGTTGGAAGATTTCTGTATGAAGATCAATGGAATTGTGACTAATATCAGGGCCCTTGTTGAAGATATGAAGGAATCATATGTTGTGAAGAAAATACTTCGTGTTGTGCCATCTAAATTTCTTCAGATCGCATCGACTATGGAACAGTTTGGGGACTTGGAAACCATGACGGTGGAAGAAGCAGTTGGTGCCTTGAAAGCTCATGAAGAGAGAATTAAGGGTACCTCGGAGAACACTGGTGGTCAGTTGTTGATGACAGAGGAAGATTGGATTAAAAAAGAAGGAGGAGAAAATAAATTACTTCTCACCAGGGAGGAATGGCAAAAACGTATGAACAGATCAAACGCAGAAGGATCATCGAATACTCGAAGTTATTGAGTAAGGGATAAGAGCAAAGTTAGGTGCTATAACTGTCAAATGTTTGGTCACTTTGCTGCAGAATGTAAAAAACCAAAACGCTCAAAGGAGTTTAAACAGGAGGCTCTTATGGAACGGATAGAAGAGGATGAACCTGCTCTCTTGATGGCAAAACATGAGAAAGAAGATGAGAAGATAATGCTGAATGAACAAGGCATAGTGCCAAAATTGGCAACTGGTGTCACAGTGAAAGGCGGAGCATCCAGTCTGTGGTATTTAGACCATGGAGCAAGCAACCACATGACTGGGGACAAAGGAAAATTCGTGGAACTGGACCAGGGGATCACAGGGCTAGTTAAGTTTGGTGACGGTTTAACCGTAAAAATTGAAGGAAAGGGTTCGGTTATTTTCAGATGCAAAAATGGAGATGAAAGAAAGCTTCGTGAGGTACTTTATATTCCCACACTCAGTAGTAATATAATAAGTTTGGGTCAAATGTCTGAGGATGGAAATAAAGTAATACTTAAGGGAGAGTACTTGTGGGTTTATGAAGAGAATGGAAAATTGCTTATGAAAGTAAAACGTTCTCCAAATCGTCTGTATAAGTTAATTGCAGAAACAGTCAGGGCAAGTTGTTTACTGTCGAAAATGGATAAAGTGTCTAGGTTGTGGCATACTCGGTTGGGGCATGTAAACTATCAGCCTATGATACTTATGAACAAGAAAAATATGGTACATGGTTTTCCTGCTGTAAGCATGTCAAATGAGGTTTGTACAGGGTGTCTAAAGTCTAAACAAGTGAGGAAGAGTTTTCCACAAAAATCAAGTTTCAGTGCAAGTAAGGCTTTGCAATTAGTCCATGGAGATCTATGTGGTCCGATTGATCCAGCAACAACAGGTGGGAGCAGATATTTTTTCCTCTTAGTAGATGATTTTACACGAGTCGTGTGGGTGTATATGTTAAAGAACAAGGATGAAGTTTTTGGTGTATTCAAGAAGTTTCGAGCTCTTGTTGAAGATAAAAAGAAAAAGATAAAAGTATTTAGAACGGATCGAGGTGGGGAGTTCACTTCCACAGAGTTTAAAACGTATTGTGAAGAAACAGGAATAGAGAGACACTTCACTGCTCCGTATACGCCCCAACAAAACGGTGTGGTGGAGCGTAGGAACAACAGTAGTTGAGATGGCTCGTACTTACTTAAAAGAAATGAATCTGCCAATGATGTTGTGGGGAGAAGCTGTGAGACACTCTGTATATGTGTTAAATCGATTACCTACCAGGTCTATATTAGATCAGACCCCGTACGAAGCGTGGACAGGTTCGAAACCAGATATTTGTCACATACGCATCTTTGGGTGTGTGACATACATGAAGGTCCCATCTGTTAACACGAAAAAATTGGATGATAGAAGCATGAAGGTGATAAATTTGGGAAGGGAACCAGGTACCAAGGCCTACAGGTTGTATGACCCTTTGAGCAAGCGAGTAATGGTTAGTCGAGACGTTGTATTTGATGAAGATAGGAGCTGGCAGTGGGGGAAGGATGGAAATCGTGATGAACATGATATGGGTTCGTTTTCTGTGCTGAATATTGATGAACAAGATGAAGAGATTCAAGATGACAATGAACATGAATTTGAGGGTGAAACTGGAGAGACAACACCTGGGGAGACAACACCTGAACAATCGCCTAGGGGTGGTACAAACTGGGAAGACCATGATGAAAGTACTGAACCTAAACGTTACAGGTCGATGGTGGATATCTATAATGCAACTGAACCAATAGAATTGGAGGAAGAACTGATGTTTATGGGAATAGAGGAGCCTCAAAGTTATGAACAAGCAGTAAAAGAGAAGGAGTGGAGACTGGCAATGCAAAGAGAAATCGAGTCTATAGAGAAAAATGGAATGTGGAGCTTAAGGGAATTACTAGATGGACATAAAGTCATTGACCTGAAATGGATTTTCAAGCTAAAGAAAGATGCTAGTGGAAGGATTGTTAAACACAAGGCAAGATTAGTGGCAAAAGGGTATGTTAAAGAGCAAGGGGTAGATTATGAAGAAATTTTTGCTCCGGTGACGAGAATGGAGACAGTGAGGTTGTTACTAGCGTTGTCAGCCAAGAATAATTGGGAAGTGCATCATTTAGATGTAAAGACTATATTTCTTAATGGTGACATTAACGAAGAGGTGTATGTAGCACAACCTAAAGGGTACGTAAAGAAAGGTCAAGAGCATTTGGTGTACAGGTTATCTAAGCTTTGTATGGGTTGAGGCAGGCGCCTCGTGCGTGGTATGCCAAGTTAAACAGTTGCCTTAAGAAACTTGGGTTTGAAAGGTGTCCATATGATCATGCTGTGTATGCCAGGAAAAGGAAGGGTGATACTTTGATTATTGCAG
The DNA here is from genome assembly GCA_037693485.1 of Kitagawia praeruptora. NCBI lineage: Eukaryota > Viridiplantae > Streptophyta > Magnoliopsida > Apiales > Apiaceae > Kitagawia > Kitagawia praeruptora. The sequence goes on from CM075354.1 coordinate 46,241,712, forward strand.
TCTACGTTGATGATCTTCTGGTAACGGGCTCGAGCATGTCAAGCATCGAAATGTTTAAGAAGCAAATGAATAGTTATTTTGAGATGAGTGATTTGGGTAAGTTGACCTACTATCTAGGTTTGGAAGTAGAGCAAGGAGATGGGTTTTGAAAACAACACCTAGAGGGGGGTGAATAGGTGTTTATGGCTAACAATGCTAATTTATGAACTATTTTTAAAAATACTACAAACAGCTTGCTGTTTGTGTTTTGGCAGAATGCAAATGGTAAGCTGGTTGTAACTACAATGCAGAAAATTTCAGAACACAAGATCTTTTAGCCAGGTTCGACCCCTAAACCCCTATGGTCTACGTCCTGGTCCCTTACCAACTTGGTAAGAGAATATATTATTGATCAAATATAAACCGATTACAAGATACAACAATATATCTCCCTTACACCCCTGCTGCTTACAAATGGCTTGCTGTTTGTGACTGAACTAGCTCTCTAAGAAATACTTCCCAAGTATCCTTCTCTAGCCTAGCTCTACCCACCCAAAACCTTAAGCCAACCTTGTACAACAACAAATCAATTACAACTTGAACAATACAATGTTTGAATAATATAACTCAACCTATGAACCCTCTGAATAAATGTATATGCGTTTATATATAGGGTTTGAGAGGTTTAGAAAGATTTAGCAATGTAAGCTTTTGTAGTTGTGAGTATCTCTTGTTTTTGCAACTGTGTTCGTGTGTTTAGAACTGAGAATTATCAGTTCTTAAATAGGTAAACAAGAATCTTTAAAATTAAGAAACAAAATGGCTCCAACGGTTAGAAGATAATAAAACCGTTGAGATTTTAGTTTGTATAATGTGGAGGAGCTTGTTAAAGAGAGAGAGAGAGAGAGAAACAGCTGCGTGTATAGCATGAGGAAGAAGAAGAATATTAGCAATGATGAGGTAGACAAGCCCATGTGTTTTTCTTGAGTGGAGGTATGGTGGGGTATTAAAATAAGGTAAAGTGACCTTATTTAAATAAAAGGTAATATTGACTTGTCTCCCAATATTTGAGTGCTAGCATGTTCAATATATTCAGAGGACCTTTACATATAAACCTAACAATATTCCCACTGAATTCTTCTTGAAATCTGAACGACTCTTTATTTTTGTCAGAAACATTCAGCTTGCTGATTGTGAAGTTGGCACGTTGTTTGTGAAATTTGTGAGTCCATGTCAGCTTGCTGTTTTGGTTTTGATAATCTAAACATATAGATGACTTTAGACCTTTGCCCTTCCATATCATCAACCAAGATTCCTGCAAAACCAAGTTAGTACAGTATCGAAATAACATAGCAAGTTCATGTCAGCTTGCTGTTTTAGTTCTGGTGAGCTGAACAGATAGATGGCCTTATACTTTTGCATTTCCATATCATCAACCAAGTTTCCTGAGAGCATAGATATGTCTAGTTGATCTTTATCTACAGGAATTATAAACAGTTGAAAATTGCTTGCTGTTTGAGTCTGATGAAGACAAATGGTAAGCTGACTTTGTATGCACCTGGCTTGCCAATTATTACCGTATCCCAACTCTGGCTTGCTATTAGATAGACTGATTACACAACCAGTAAGATTAAGTATCCTGCAAAACCAAGTTAGTACATACACAACTAGCATGCTGTTTTATATCTACTAATAAGCAAAATGGCTTACTGTTTGTGATCATCAAAACTTAGGAGTATTAATCTCCCCCTTTTTGATGATTACAACTAATTTATGAGAATTAGAATAACTCCCCCTAAATCCCTGCATCTCAAAATTAGATATAAAACGATGATCTAACATATAAGAAATATAACACCAAAAGATCATATGTTAAGACATGCATGTTCAGAATAATTAGAAGCCATTCTCCTAAAGTTCTCCCCCTTAATCCATCAAAAACTAAAAATCTTAAGATCAACAAATGATATGCCGGAATATAATGTAATCAGCGTACTAATTATAACATACTGATAGAACAAATGGTAAGATGACCTGACCAGAAATTACCATCCAGCGTGCTGATTTACAGAGAACACATGCCAAGTTCCATTCGAATGGTTGAAAATCTTTCTTCAGCTAGGGGTTTTGTGAATATATCTGCAAGTTGAAATTCTGTTGGAATAAAAACCAACTCTATCTTTCCCTTTGCAACATTATCTCTCAAGAAATGGTGTCGAACATCAATATGCTTCGTTCTTGAGTGATTCACCAGATTCTTTGAAATATTAATGGTGCTAGTGTTGTCATAATTTATTGGAACCTTTCCACACTTGATATCAAAGTCCCTTAGTGTTTGGATCATCCATAAAAGTTGAGAACAACAGCTCCCAGCTGCTAGATACTCTCCTTCGGTCGTGGATAAAGCAACAGAGGTTTGTTTCTTGCATTGCTATGAAACTAAGCTTTGTCCAAGGAATGTACAAACACCACTAGTACTTTTTCTATCAACTTGACAACCTGCATAATCTGCATCACTATACCCAACAAGATCAAAAGTATTTGTGATAGGATAAAACAAACCAAGAGTGATTGTACCACTTAAATATCGAAATATTCTTTTAATAGCATTTAAGTGTGACTCTTTAGGGTTGGATTGAAACCTTGCACAAACACATACACTATACATGATGTCAGGTCTAGAGGCAGTTAAATATAGTAGGCTTCCAATCATACCTCGATACCTTTTGATATCAACAACCTTACCATTTTCATCTGCAAATAGCTTGCTGTTTTGAATCATAGGAGTTGATTTTGACTTAACATCTTCATAACCGAATCTCTTGAGTAGATTTTTTATATACTTGGATTGATGTACAAAAATTCCATCCTTAGATTGCTTGATTTGAAGACCCAAGAAATAATTGAGCTCACCCATCATGCTCATTTCGAACTCACTATGCATACACTTGGAAAACCACTTACACATAGATTCATTAGTAGCTCCAAAAATAATATCATCCACATATATTTGTACAATAAAAATATCTTTACCATTTTGCTTAATAAATAATGTGGGATCGATTTTACCTCGAGTGAATCCATTTTGGATTAGATACTTACTAAGCCTTTTGTACCAAGCTCTAGGGGCCTGCTTTAAACCATAAAAAGCCTTCTTTAGCTTGAATGCATAGTTTGGATATTGATCATTTTCGAATCCAGGAGGCTGTTTGACATAAACTTCCTCTTCCAGCACGCCATTTAGGAACGCACTCTTCACGTCCATTTGATATAGCTTAATTTTCTTAAAACATGCATAGGCCAGAAGAATTCTTATTGATTCTAAACGAGCAACAGGAGCATAAGTGTGATCAAAGTCAATGCCTTCTTGTTGGTTATAGCCTTGAGCTACAAGTCTTTCTTTATTTCGAGTAATGGTGCCAAATTCATCAACCTTATTTTTGAACACCCATTTTGTTCCTATGATTGAAGCATTCTCTGGTGGCTTAACAAGTTCCCAAACATCACATCTTTCAAATTAATTTAATTCTTCTTGCATAGTCATGATCCAATTCTCATCTTCTAGTGCTTCATTGATATTTTTGGGTTCTTCTTGAGCTAGGAAGGCTGCATGACCACAATAATTTGTTTTCCCTCTTCTTGTAATAATTCCATCAGTAATATCGCTAATGACCAACTCTGAAGGATGATTCTTGACCGTTCTTGTTGACCTCGGTAAAGAATGTTGAGCTATTTCTTCATGAGTTGTCTTTCTTATCTTTGCCGGTGGTAACTGATCTTCTCCATCATAGAGAGGTAGTTTCTCAGTAGCACTTGACCCTCTAGGACCTTCCAAATTCATTCTTGCTATTTTGGAGATTGAATCTTCCATTCCAGCTTGCTGTCTTGATCTTTCAGCTTGCTGATTGTCAGTGTCTGTATCTTCCCTGGTTTGCTTACTTCCAGTGTCATCTATATCTTCAGTTTGCTGTTTAGAACTTGTTCCTTCAGCTTGCTGATTTGCACTTCCAGCTTGCTGACTTGCACTTTCAGCTTGCTGATTTGCAGTTCCAGCTTGCTGATTTGCACTTCCAGCTAGGGGTGTTCAAACAATCCGTCAAACCGTGAATCCGGACCGGACCACAACAATCCGAACCAACAAAAACCGAAACCGTAAAAACCGTTGTTAGTGGTTCGGTTAACCGGACCGTTTATGCATAAATGGTTTGGTTATGGTTTTCAATATTTTAAAACCGATTAAACCAAACCGGACCGTTATATAATAATACCCTAAAAATTCTAGTAGATAATTATAAGTTAAGATTATAACTTATAGTACGTAATGTATATACGTATATTTAATAAAAAAAAATAAATTACTTAATAAATCTAATATTGAGTTAATTATCAATATTTTGTAATTCTACACTAAATTAATTTGTTTACTATTTATATAAATTCAATTGAATTATATAAATGTTATACGTAAATAGGAGACTAAAGATTGATAAACAAATATTGTAATACATATATGTAGTGTATAATATTTATGTTTATTAAATTTTACTTTATATTTATTTAAATTACAATTTCATTTTTAAGTTTAACAAAAATTAAAAAAATAATATGGTATAAAGTTCAAACCGTGGTTCGAAACCGGACCAATCCGTTCTTCTATGGTCTGGTTTGGTTTGGTCTTGGCATCTAACTGGTCTGGTTTGGTTTTGATTTTTGAAAAACCATTTATATTGGTTTGGTTCGAAAAAATCAAGAATCCGGACCAAACCAATCCGTGAACACCCCTACTTTCCAGCTTGCTGACTGTCAGAGACTTGAGGTTGCATACTTTCTCTTTCACCTGTAAATTCTTCCTCATCTCTTGGTAGATCATTGTTAGGTTCTTGAAAGGTAACATCAATGGATTCTTCAACAATATGCTTATTAACATTATAAACTCTATAAGCCCTACTTGTTAAAGAATAACCAAGAAATATAGCCTCATAGGATTTAACATCGAATTTACCATCTTTACCAATTGTCTTGAGCACAAAACACTTAGAACCAAAAATATTGAAGTAACTGATATTTGGCTTCTTGTTTCTCAACAATTGGTATGGAGTTTTGTCCAAAATAAGCCTGATTATGATTCGATTCAACAAATAGCATGCTGTATTCATAGCTTCGGCCCAAAAACTCCTAGGTAGCTTGCTTTCTTGCAGTAGAGTCCTTGCTGTTTCTTGAAGTGACCTATTCTTCCTTTCCACCACACCATTTTGTTGTGGAGTTCTTGGAGCAAAAAATTCATAGGAGATTCCTCTTTCTTCACAGTATGTAATAAAGTTCTCATTGATAAATTCACCTCCTCTATCACTTCTTATACCTACAAGTCTTGTATCATGCTTGTTCTCAAGTAGTTTAATCAGTTTCTCAAATTCATTAAAAGCACAATCTTTAGTACGAAGAAACAATACCCAAGTAAATCTAGAATAATCATCTACAATTACAAAACCATATTGTTTAACTCCAATACTCTTATAAGATTCTGGACCAAAAAGATCTAAGTGAAGAAGCTCTAAAGGTTTAGAAGTAGATACCATTTTCTTTGCTTTGTGAGTGCTTCGAATTAGTTTACCGAATTGGCATGTTGAACATACTTCAACCTTTGAATATTTCAATTTTGGTAGTCCTCTGACCAGATTCTTGCTTGATAGTTTATTAAGCAAGTCCATGTGTGCATGTCCCAACCTTCTATGCCATATATATGGAACATTGTCTATTGCAGCCAAACAACATGCTGTTTCCTGCATTTCGAAGTCTAATACATATTTATTTCCTTCCCTTCTAGCAACTAGGGGGATTTTGTTAGCACCAATAGTAATAATAGTTTTATCTATGCCAAACTGAACAAAATGTCCATCATCAAATTATTGAGTGACACTAAGTAAATTATATGAAAGACCTTTGACATATTGAACTTTATCAATCGAAATATTACTATTACCGATAGAACCAATACCAAGGATTCGAAGAGTCTTGCTATTGCCAATTGTAACTCTTCCACCTTTATTCATTTTGAGACTCATGAACTGAGATTTGTCTCCACACATATGTCTAGTACATCCGCTATCCAAAATCCATTGTTTTGACTTCACTTTAGCGGCAAGACATATCTACAAAACAAACACACACCAATTTAATGTTTTGGTACCCAAATCGGTTTGGGTCCAAGTTGGTTAGTAGCAAGAATATATAAGACATTTAAATCAGATTTCTTGATCCACATTTGGATCACTTTTGGTGAATGTTGGTATGCTGTTTGTCTTCTGTCAGTAGCATTCTGGTATGCTGTTTGTCGCCTGACTAGCCCCTTCTGGTAAGCTGTTTTCCCTTTAACATTTACTTGAACCACACAATATTTTTCCAGATGCCCTTTTCCTTCACACTTATTGCATATCTTCCAAGGCATGGCATAATTGTATGGTATGCCATTTCTACCATCGTATTTAAGTGCACCAAGCTTCTTGTTTGAGTTCATGCCAACTCCTTCTCTGACCAAGGGGACATTTGCCTTCTTCATCATTGTCTTTAAGCTGTCTTCTCCTTGAACAAAGGTTTCCATCCCTTTCTGAAGATCTTTGACCTCTTTTTCCAGGAGAGAAATCAAATCAGCTTGTTGTTTGATAAGTTCAGCTTGCTGATTTCTCTTCTCAGCAATTTTTGAGGATTCGGCTTGACTAGATTCTTTGAGTTTGTATGATTTAATACATTTATCTCTAGCTTCAATTTGTGACCTCAAATCCCTGAGTTCTTTCATGAGCACCTCATTTATTCGTAGGATTACTTTGTTGACTCCTTCGAATTGAACTAGTTTATCTTTTAAATCAGCAATAAGATCGTCATGGTTTATTTCAGGAGCCTTCTCAACTATTAAATCAGAAATGATTTTCTTCAATTGAGTGTTCTTCTTTTCCAGCTTGCCATTCTTATTTTTCAGTTCCATAAATTCAATTATGGATACATTATTTGGTACCTGCATGGTTAGTTCTTCTAGCATAATAGGAGAGGAAGGTAAATCAGAATTAATTGAGTTTACCTCACTTGCATCATCTTCCGAATCCGAATAATCACTATCCACAAAATCTTCTTTTATGGATCCTTGTGAGCTTTCTTCATCATTTAGACCTACAAGAGCCAAATTTACCATGTCCTCACTTGAGTCATCACTGGAGTCTGAATCATCATCACTCCAAGTCAATAAAGCTTTTGATTTTCTCTTGTCTTTGAAATCAGCATGTTGTTTTGACTTTAACTTGTAGCAATCCTTCTTAAAATGGCCCGGTTTGCCACATTCGAAACAAGTTTGCTCCTTGGCTTTCTAGTTGTTGGAGAACCCTCCTCTATCTCTTTTTATTCTATTTTTCTTTTCAATCAGCCTCTTGATTTTCTTAGAAATGAGTGCAAGCTCTTCATCAGAATCAATCAGCTTGCTGTTTGCAGCGGCTGGCTTACTGTTTGTAGAATGAAGAGCCAAATTCTTCATTTTGGCTAGAGGAGCCGGAGCACCTTCAACCTGACTTTTATTTATTTTGCTTTCAAACTGTTCTAGCTCAGCAAAAACAACTAGGTGATCCATGGTGTCGATTGTTGAGGATGACTCCAAAGCCGTGACCTTGGCTTCATAAATGAATGGTACCGCACTTAACACTTTCATGTTAATTTCATCTTGTGGAATATCTTTTCCAAGTCTCTTTAATGAGTTTATAGTGACCTGGAATCTTGCTTGACCTTCCTTGATAGTTTCATCATCCTTGAGCTTGAAGTTTCCGAAATCATTCATTAATTTGCTAAGCTTCACCTTTCTCAAAGTTGTTGATCTTTCATGATAGGTTTCCAATGCATCCCACATTTCCTTTGCCGTCTTTAGAGAAGAGACTTTATCATACTCAGCTTGATATAGTGCATTCATTATGGAATTTCTAGCTTCTCCATTGTAACCACATTTAATAATCTCATCCATAGTGAGATCATCAACATCTTTTGGTTGGTTTTTATCATCCAAAAATTGGTAGTCACCTTTCTGCACAACTCTTAATACCAGTGGCCTTTTGGACAAGAATGTTTCCATTCTGTATTTCCACCAGTTATAATTTTCTGATCCAGTGAGGAGAGGAGCTCTATAATCGGACTTTGCTTCAAGATAATGTTCAGCCATGATCGATACTTTCCTGTTACAGAAATGTTAGTATACCTCGCTCTGATACCAATTGAAAACAACACCTAGAGGGGGGGTGAATAGGTGTTTATGGCTAACAATGCTAATTTATGAACTGTTTTTAAAAATACTACAAACAGCTTCCTGTTTTTGTTTTGGCAGAATGCAAATGGTAAGCTGTTTGTAACTACAATGCAGAAAATTAAAGAACACAAGATCTTTTAGCCAGGTTCGACCCCTAAACCCCTATGGTCTACGTCCTGGTCCCTTACCAACTTGGTAAGAGAATATATTATTGATCAAATATAAACCGATTACAAGATACAACAATATATCTCCCTTACACCCCTACTGCTTACAAATGGCTTGCTGTTTGTGACTGAACTAGCTCTCTAAGAAATATTTCCAAGTATCCTTCTCTAGCCTAGCTCTACCCACCCAAAACCTTAAGCCAACCTTGTACAACAACAAATCAATTACAACTTGAACAATACAATGTTTGAATAATACAACTCAACCTATGAACCCTCTGAATAAATATATATGCGTTTATATATTGGGTTTGAGAGGTTTAGAAAGATTTAGCAATGTAAGCTTTTGTAGTTGAGAGTATCTCTTGTTTTTGCAACTGTGTTCGTGTGTTTAGAACTGAGAATTATCAGTTCTTAAATAGGTAAACAAGAATCTTTAAAATTAAGAAACAAAATGGCTCCAACGGTTAGAAGATAATAAAACCGTTGAGATTTTAGTTTGTATAATGTGGAGGAGCTTGTTAAAGAGGGAGAGAGAGACAGCTGCGTGTATAGCATGAGGAAGAAGAAGAATATTAGCAATGATGAGGTAGACAAGCCCATGTGTTTTTCCTGAGTGGAGGTATGGTGGGGTATTAAAATAAGGTAAAGTGACCTTATTTAAATAAAAGGTAATATTGACTTGTCTCCCAATATTTGAGTGCTAGCATGTTCAATATATTTAGAGGACCTTTACAGATAAACCTAACAATATTCCCACTGAATTCTTCTTGAAATCTGAACGGCTCTTTATTTCTGTCAGAAACATTCAGCTTGCTGATTGTGAAGTTGGCACGCTGTTTGTGAAATTTGCGAGTCCATATCAGCTTGCTGTTTTGGTTTTGATAGGCTAAACATATAGATGACTTTAGACCTTTGCCCTTCCATATCATCAACCAAGATTCCTGCAAAACCAAGTTAGTACAGTACCGAAATAACATAGCAAGTTCATGTCAGCTTGTTGTTTTAGTTCTGCTGAGCTGAATAGATAGATGGCCTTATACTTTTGCATTTCCATATCATCAACCAAGTTTCCTGAGAGCATAGATATGTCTAGTTTATCTTTATCTACAGGAATTATAAACAGTTGAAAATGGCTTGCTGTTTGAGTCTGATGAAGACAAATGGTAAGCTGACTTTGTATGCACCTGGCTTGCCAATTATTACCGTATCCCAACTTTGGCTTGCTATTAGATAGACTGATTACACAACCAGTAAGATTAAGTATCCTGCAAAACCAAGTTAGTACATACACAACTAGCATGCTGTTTTATATCTACTAATAAACCAAATGGCTTACTTTTTGTGATCATCAAAACTTAGGAGTATCAGGTTTATGAATTGAAACAAAGTGGATATGCAAATAAGATTCTCAGGCAGGCTGGATTGGAAGGCTGTAATCCCACCAAACTACCTATGGATCCGAAGGAGCAATAGAATAAAGATGTAGGAGGTGAGCGAGTTGATGCATCTAAATTCAGAAGTTTAGTTGGAGAGTTAAGGTATCTAGTGCATACTAGACCAGATATAGCTTTTTCAGTAGGAATTGTGAGTAGGTTTATGGAGATTCCAACTGTTGTGCATATGAATGCAGTTAAGAGGATACTGAGATACGTGAAAGGTACTTTGGAGACAGGTCTGGTGTATTCACAGAAGAGTGGATATAATGAGTTAACAGGATACTCCGATAGTGATCATGCAGGTCAGATTGAAGATCGAAGAAGCACTGGAGGGATGGTTTTTTATTTGAATTAAAGTCTGGTTACTTGGGTATCACAAAAACAAAGGTGCGTGGCTTTATCGTCCTGTGAGGCTGAGTTTATGGCTGCAACTGCAGCAGCATGTCAGAGTATGTGGTTACGAAAGTTGTTGCAGCAAGTGACAAATGAAAACATTGGGCCAGTGGTGTTGTATTTGGACAATAAATCTGCGATCGTTCTTGCAAAGAATCCAGTCTTTCATGGACGAAGTAAACATATTGATGTTCGATATCACTTCATACGAGAGTGTATTGAGCGTGGAGAAATAGTTGTCAAGCATGTGTCCAGTGAGAAACAGCGTGCAGATATATTGACTAAAGCCTTGCCACCAATCAGGTTTGAGAGGATGAGGAAGTTGTTGGGAGTTAAGGAACTTGCAAAGGGAGTTTAAGGTAAAAGTAATATATCACACCAAAACTATAAAAGGAACAAATACTCATGTAAAGCTACGAAAAAGGATAATAGTCACAGGTCATGGAAGGCATTAAATATATGACATGGACGAACCTTGTTCAAGTCGAGAAAGCTAATCTCGATCAATCCCTTCTTTGTTTGGTGAATCAAGAGGAGCAATAATTTTCAGATTCTGGATAATAACCTTGTTGTTTACAATGAAAAAACATTCTCAGCTCTCTACATATACATAAGACCTCAATTCATAACAAATTGATAACTAAAGGGTAAGAAATAGTTAATCATGTATATTTTCGGTCCTACTAAAATTTAAATGAAAAAGCCTTATGTATCCGAGAATCAATATTTATTTATGCAACTAACCCATACCAAAAATCGTTATCACTATTTTTTTCTAAAAAGTTAAAGTGTGTAATAGTAATGCTAGTGTGATATAGTTTTGTAAGCTGCTACTTGAAAATCATCTAGAGTTTTATAAATTTATAAGCATCTACACTTATAAAATTTAAATAAAAAAATACATGTAGCCTGAAAATAATACATACATTCAACCTTAAAAATGAAGCCAAATAAAAGATTAAAAATACCTAAAGAAGATAATATGTTGAATCTTATCAATCCTTTCTCTTGCGCAAACCACCATACTTAGTCTTGTTCTCATGCTCAATTCATCGAACATTTCGCGGGCAGAGTTTTATCTGCAATAAAGAAGAACATATAGATGATCAAGTTATATAATCTCGAAAACAATGATAAATTAAGAAGAGAAATTGAATTAGAAGTACACCTATTAATCTTTGTATCATGTCAAATCCATCACATGCTTGTGTGCACCTGCAATTAAAATATAAAATCGTACATAAACAAAAATTTCAATCCTTGAAATACACTACATAAACAATCAGATACATGTACCAAGTTATATATATTTGAGGATTATACCATACATGGTGTAGCCATCCTTAACCATGAAGACATATAAAAAATAAAAATAACCAAAAAAGACAGTAGCGTATCATTTCTTTTCTTATGCGCAAACTATCAAACAGTTTGTGTGCAATCATAGTCTATCAAAGAAATCAAATTGAAAAAGTTAAACAAAGATCAAATAAGAATAAAATAAATATACCTTAAGTATGCTTCAACAAAACACTTGTATTTATCAATCTTTCTTCTCATATTCATCAATCAATTCGGTTGCAAAAATCAATCTGCAAATCAACCATAAACAAATTAGAGTGTTAAAGCTAAGATAAAGGCTAACAAAAATAGATACAATTGGATTGGATACTTAGATTTGAAATTCAAAATTCAAAATAGTATAGTACGGAAAAGAGATGGGGGCAAGCAGATGGATGGAATCGTGGAAAGAGGAAAGCTCGTGCAAAGAGGAAAGCTTTGGAGAGATTTGTATTAGCTTTTACATTCTTTATGTTTTAATTAATAATAGATTTAAGAGAGGACGGTGGCATTTTTGTAAATAACTTGAAGATCCAGGATAAAGACTTAAAATTTGGAATTTACTGTAGCAAAGAGGCAACAGAAACTATTATATACATAGATAAGTATTTACGTATTCTGTTTAAAGAGTATCTTTGTCATTTGATTTGGTCGAGTGTGACTGGAGTTTTTCTAGGAGTTTGTTATCTTGAATAAGTTAAGTGGTTGAGCAAGTTTGGAGTCTGGTATCTGATGTCCTGATTTGTAGCCACTCAGTGTGGGATTTGTCGTTCTTTTTTTTATATATACTGTATTTGATCAGTTTGATAATATAACAGAGAGTGAGTTTTGCTCTAAATGTTCTTGTGTGCGAATGTCTTGCTTTGAATATTGCTTGCAATGATACAAATATAGGTCATAGAGTAAATTCTGTACTACATTTTTCTCTCAAATTGTGCCATTTTGGCACTTCAGTCTTCACCCCCAAGCACCAAGGTGTTTTATGGCCCAAAGCCGGGTTATGGATATAAACAAAATCGTCCCTAACCAATTTTCGGTACCGACTATGAAGTAGGCCGCACCACCAACTTTGTTTTAATGGTCTACAGATATTGAAACCGCTAGATGTACTAGTAAATTCGGTAAAAATCGATTCATTATCAAATAAGAAGAGGCACAACTGACCCCTCTAAAACTGATTAAAATGTAATCTTGCCAGCTACCAGATTAGATGTATTTATTTTTATAATCAGACAAACATGTTAAATTCATCATATGATTAACATAAGTAACTTGACACTGGATCTGAGAGGACAAGATAGTCTCTATATACATAGCTAGATTGCGAGAATATAAATCTACTTGACTACTGATCATCAGACGCTGGTACTCGTAAAGTTGAAACTGTCGCAACTGGTCTCCTTCAGCAACAATGAAGAAGTAAATCCTAACCTTGATTTCATTACATCGAATTGTATGAAATTATCTTCCAACTGATAACCCCCAACGATAATCCCATACTTTTGGTTAATCCCACCATCCAAAAACCCCAAGCATGCAGTATTGTTGTTTACTGGCACCATTAAATTTGTTTCGAAAATTCTCCAGAATACTAGCTCACTCTGCATCATAAGATCAACAAATGGCATGGCTGGTCTTGTTATGCTTCCGGCCTCGGTTGTCGTGCTAAAACAAACTCGAAATGGGGCAACCTCATTCACTCTCGTGTTATTTGCAGCAATAGCCTCTTGAATAAAATAATTTGTTACAGAATTATATACAGAAGTTTCTAAAATAGTGAAAGGATTAATGGTACTAATCTTTGTTTTAATCTTTGTGTAAGATGAGTTTAAGGGAACATGTCTTCCATTTATTCTTATGTATCTAACATTAATCCAATACTCATGTGGATCTGAAAATTCACCGACATTTTTAGATGTTATAGCGAGAGGAGTGTATACAAGTATCTTGGAAACATCGATGCCAGGGAACAATACATAAGGCTCCTCTCCTATAAATATAACACCATTAGAATTCGTTGACGGAGATAAACAAATGGCGAATTTTCGGGTAAAATTATATTGGTTTGCAAGCTGTGTCGGTAAAGATAATTGGCTGTGGCCAAGGCCAACTATTCCTGTAGCTTCACGAGGAAGACCTTGTAACAAAAACTCGGGTGCACACCAGAAGACAAACCTAGGAATTGATGCTAAATTTGTAGGGTTGAGCCCATCCGTGGCTCGGAGACTCAAGACATCGATACTTAAATTCCCGGATGAGATTTTGCTTGTGATGACATTCTTAGCTCTGATCATGCAAATGTTGTTGCTACATTGTGGTTGAACATTAAGAAACTTGTGCGTGAGTGAGCATATAGGAGATTTACAATTAGCGGAACGATAAGACGAAGAATTGTAGCTTGAGTTGTCACAACTTACCCATAGAAATGGTCCACCAAGATTGATGACAAGGTTGATTGGAACTAAAGGAGTTCTTTGGTAAAGAGTTGTGATGTATTGTAGAGTTGAGGGGTGTTTTGCAATGGGAAGAACTAAGGATTTAATAGGTGAGGAAATGTATTGTGTAGAAGTGAGAGGGAGAATGAGAGAGTAGAGGAAGAGAAAGTACACATATGTTGGAGTAATGGAAGCCATTGTTACAAAGAAGAAAGAGCTTGGAAGTGTTGTGAGATTTGGGATTTGGTATTTATGAAAAATAGTGAAAGGTGAACAAGTATTCCAGTTGTTGGCAAACTTAAATGATGGGATCATGGGAGGGAGAATGGGTGAACTACAAGTATTAATGCAGTGATAGTAGATGAAGTTTTAAATGGGCATGGTAATATTTACACTTTATAGTTGTACTGTCTGGTAGTTACCTTCATCTTTTGCCATCCGAATTTATTTTCTACAGCTCAAAAGCTCGATTTGACTTTACATGATATTGACAAAAAACTCGATCGTGTGATAGATATTTTTTCTGAATAATTAAATATATACTCCCTCCCCTCCGTCCCAACCATTTCCTTTACATGTTTAGCACTGCACATATTATAGTTCCATAACTTATTTTTAAAATTTTCTTTTTTTGAATAAAAATTTTTATTCAGAAGAAAAAAAATTAAAAATAGATTATGAAACTATACTTTATAATAATCTTAAAATGCGTGTCGAGCCCTCTATCCCAAATGTAAACTATTCGTTGGGACAAAGGGAGTATATCTTATAAATGAATATCTATTTTCAAAAATTTCGGGATGATAAATTCGACTCTAATTTTTTTTTTGAACAAATCGTACTTACATTACTTAAAAATTATCACTTTCGAGTACATGATTAAAAAAGCAGGAGGAGTGACAGACCACTCTCCATAACCTGACGTAGAATTTATGCAGCATTTGCAAGCAAAAGAACCACACGATTCGCATACCGATAATTGAACTACTAGCACTTGATAATTGTGCTTTAGAGATTTTGTCCAAGAAATGGCTTCTTGACAACAGCTCGCTCCAACCTGATCTTTGATCTTCGCTCCAACCTGATCTTCAAATTCCGAACTATGGTTAGAGGAACGGCACTCTAATTTCACTTAAATAGGTACAATCAAAGGATTTTAAATATACATAATATAAATTAAAAATAACTAAAATAAAATTTTGATATAAACTTTAAACTATATTATTTTTTCGAGAAATGTGACCTGAAGTTTTGGTTAATTATTTTTATTTACCTGAATTTGAACCTTTTACGAACTCAACTCAGAACACTCACAAATAATTTGAATTATTTGCACCATGACTAAATATTTTCAAAGAAATTATCAAAACATGAGCTTTAAAAGAAAATGACAGCACCATGCATATTGAGCCTGGACAACTAGACATCTCCACCCAAGACCGTTTCAATCCTATCATAGCAGAAAAACTCGATCAATCTAACAGCATGACATCGTCAGTATATATTAGATTACATAAGTCTTCATTCTTTAGAAAACTGCATGTTCACGACTTGGCTCCCATTGTCAACTTTATGAGACTTGGCTCATCATGCTATTACCTGGTTACTGAAAAGGACCCAGAGAGGACTCCAACCCTTTTAGGTTGATAGTTACTGAATGTCTTAACGTTAAATTTTCTGCAACTTCCACTGGAGTTTCTCCGTATTTGTTTCCGAATATTTGGTGATAACAATTAAAAAAAAACCCAACATGCTTCGAATTTTTCTCTTTTGGTTTTGGGCTAAAAAATTAATTAGTCAACCACTCTTGCTACACGACATAAGAACTTTCATTGTTGAAATACATGCAATTTATTTCACTTTGAACATAAGTTTATACAACAAATTAATAGCTTGATTGTACAATTTTTCAAGGAACTAGCAACCAATATTGTGGACTTCTATCTAATACAGCAGAGGGATGCTTTGCTTATGGTTGAAGAAATTCTGAGGGTCAATTACAGACTTAATCTTCACTAACCTATCAAAATTATTCTTGTAATACTTCTTTCCCCATATGCTTGCTTCTTCGTAAGTCTTGCTTCCTGTTCCAAGATCAGCATCCCTGTAATTTACGTACGAAGTTCTAGGGTTCTTGGTCACAAATGGAGCATAGTATTTAAACAAATCTCTACTCCACTGTAAAGCGCCTTCCGGATCTGCTCCTCTTAAAGTCACAGCCATGTTGATCATGTACAGGACACCGGGACGATGTGGGAATGGAAGTGCAGACTCCGAAAACTCGGTCATTCTCCCACCGAATGGCGTGTACTGAATGAGCATGGTTTGTACTGGTTGCTGCAACCACAAGTCCCATATCCCATTTAGTCCTTCCAATGAAATTGGTTGTGTTGTGAAACTCGACCTTATCTTGACTTTATCTCTTGGAATGGCAGTTTTGTTGAGTAGTATCTTTGGATCAGTCCCTACTGTAAAATTCGAAAATAACGGGGTCGTTTGGATCCAACTTGTTTCGAGACAATCTTCTCTCTTCAACCCTAATTCCGGGAAATATTCTTGCATGATTGGAAGTAGGGTATCAACTTTACCAAGATATAAAGATTGAAAGACAAATCTGACTGTTTTCTTATCTTCCCGAACACTTGAACTGCTTGTAATAGAATCAACTACAACTCTAACATCAAGATCTCTTGGAAACACGCTCGGAGCTGTAGTTTGCCATTTCTGAAATAGTGCTGATCCATTTTGTTCCAAAGTTCTTGGGACAGCGAAATACGTCACTAATTTTGGGACAGGCACCAACTTTATTTTCCACTCAAGAACAACACAAAAACTGGCAGGATCACCACCTCTAATAGCCCAAAACAAATCTTCTCCCATTGATTTTCTGTCATGAATTTTACCATTAAAATCCATAATACGTGCATCCAATGTATTATCAGCAGCAAGACCATATTTTCGCTTCATCATGCCGTATCCTCCACCGCCAATAAAGCCAGTGATTCCGACAGTGGACCATAAGCCAGCTGGGAAAGCAAGAACGTCACTTGTTTGCGAAATCTTGTAGTAAAGTTGGCCAAGGCTTAGGCCGGGTTGAACCCATGCAGTGCCACTCTTCAAGTCTATATTAACTCTATCAAAATTAATCATATCAACCATTATAAAGGGGACCGAAGCAGTATAAGAAACACCTTCGAAATCGTGGCCGCCTCCACGAATTCGAATATTCATGTCAGTTTTTCTAGCACAGTATATGACAGATTGGATTTGAGATTCGTCAACCGGTGTAATAATGACTAGAGGCTTTCGTGTTTCGGAATTATTAAAACGAAGATTTTGCAAATTGAGTTGCAAAATCGGATTGTACGAGGCATTGGCTGGTGTAAAAATGACTTGGGTAATAGCTTCTGC
The DNA here is from genome assembly GCA_037693485.1 of Kitagawia praeruptora. Taxonomy (NCBI): domain Eukaryota; kingdom Viridiplantae; phylum Streptophyta; class Magnoliopsida; order Apiales; family Apiaceae; genus Kitagawia; species Kitagawia praeruptora. The sequence continues at coordinate 46,259,152 of CM075354.1, forward strand.
ATTCTTAGAGTGTTTGGTTAAACATTCAATAAAACGCCGAGGACTATCAGCCGAAGTTTGCAAAGAGAAAGATGAGAAAGTAATAAGAAAAATAAAAGAACAAAGTATTGAAGAAGTTGCCATATTAATTTGTATCTTGGAAATGACAATGTTTTTGATGTGAAATGATTGAACTAAAGCTATCTATTTATAGAGATTCAAGTGTCGATGAATAACGACCGATTCGTGGGTTAATTATTAAACACATTTAGTGTAAAGTTGGATATATATGTAATTGTATTTTTTTTTCTGACTATTTCGTTTCAAAATTGCTGCATAGAACTTGTCAAATCATGTAAATTTTAGGTAAACTTGTTTGACATTTTATTTTATGTAGTAATTAGTAATTAGTTGTAACATGCATTTTGTTAGTGTAGTTTACGTGAATCAGATTAGTAACCATATTATTAATAAACTCTACGACAAGCAAGTTGATGCACGAGGAAACTTATATAGGGTCAACGGTTTGCGTAATTGATCATATCGTACGCGGTTGACATAGTCGGTCCAGTAGATCGAGTTGCAGATATAAGAGAAATAATGTTAGTTGGCGTTTGGGAACTATAATTTCATTTGAAATCCATGATTTTAATTTCAAAATTTGAAATTCATGATTTCAAATCCAAATTCTTTGTTGGGTAAGTATGATTTCAAATTCAGAAACATTAAAATTTGAAAAATTTTTGTTTAAAAATTTTATTTGCTCGAGGAATTTTTCCCGGGATAAAATTTCAAGAGATTTTTTTCCCGGAAAAAAATTTCTCAAAAAAATTTCTCAATAAAAAATATCTCGAAAAAATTTTCCCAGAAAAAAAGTTATAGATAAAAATTTCCGGAAATAAAATTTTTCGAAAAAATTTTCCTGGGAAAAAAATTTCTCGAGAAAATTTTTCCGAAAAAAATTTCTCAAAAAAGTTTTCCTGGAAAAAAATTTCTCCGGAAAAAAATTTCTCGGGAAAATTTTCTCGGAAAAAAATTTCTCGAGAAAAATTTCCCGGAAAAAAATTATCGGAAAAAAATTCTCTAAAAATGTTTCCCGAAAAATAATTTCTCAGAGAAAAAATTTCCCCAGAAAAACTATTTTTCTAAAAAATTTCCAAAAAAAAAAGTGATGCTCATGTATTTTGATGGAGAAGAAATTCAAATGACTACCTTTCACTTGTAATTTCAAATTACAAAAAAATAGTTAATATTGAATTGGTATGGAATTCATCAATTCCAACTCCAAATTTTTTTAATCTTACCGAACACTAAATTTGGTCAATTCCAAGAATTCAAATGAATTCCAAGTTACCAAATAAGCCATTAAAGAATTTAAAACGATTTCTCATATATAACATATTTGAAATAAGATCACATTATTACATGTGATTTGTATATGATATATGATTCAACTTTTTTTTTTTTGTGAAAATATATGATTCAACTTAATTATATTAATTTTACATACTGATATAGTATAAAAGAAAATTTATGTATGCTAGGTGTGACTATGCGTGACTTGCATACCATATATGATCCAACTTAATTATTTATATATACATAGTGACATAAAATATAAAAGAAAAATATTTTAAGATATATGTGGGATGGCAGAATTAGAATCACAAAACAACCGAAATTAAAATGAAATATACAAAGTTTTTTTCGAATAATAGAGATTTAAAGTAAAATTTTTACTAATTTTCAAGTAAAAATTATGATTTTATAAAAAAAAAAAATTTACTAAAATTTACAATTTAATCGGAATTTTAACCTAAATTAACCATCTTAATTCGGGCGTGAGCTATGTGGATATTTTCTGGAGGTGGATTTTGAACTTTTTTGCATTTTTAATTCCAGATCTAATGCATATTTATTTATTTATTGTTGAGCATGATGTTATGGAGAATTTTATCGGTTGACCTAACATTCACTTGCATGATGCATCAGATCCGTCACTTAATTATATCCTCAGAAACACCCTAGCTACCGGTAAACCAGATAAGCAACATATATATATGTGCAGCTAATAACTGTTTGACTTTATTTGTTTATTACTATATTGTATTCTATGTCAAAACACTCGTTTAAAAAAAATATACTTTTACTTTTACTTTATATGTTTCCTTGAAAAGATAACTAATGTACGACTCGTAAAAATAAAAAGAAAAATAAAATAATATACACATTTTTAAAATTATAAAGTTATTTAATGTAATTGAAAAAAAGATTGATTTATAATGAAATGGAAGAAGTATAAAGAAAAGTTATTGATATTGTACGATATTTGTTTAAGTTTTTGGTGAGTAATTAAAAGTGATTTTGTTACAAGATGTATATTTGTATTGCCCATGTCATTCTTTGATATTACGTATATTTGTAAAATTGGTATCATCTTTTGACAACTGAAAATAACCTTTGTATTCTCTAATGGGAGAAGGCTGCGTAGAATTTGGAAATAAGCTCATTATTAGACTGCGTTGAATATACCCTAGTGAACGTCTAAAAGGATATTCGGTCCCTTTTTTAGTTGACATATTTATAAATTTTTTTTAATATTTATCGTTAATCTTAACATTAAATAATGAGTTATGAGTGTGTATATTAATATAAAATCAAACATGGGTATTAGAAATAAAAGAGTATATATGGAAAAATTGGTAAAAAATGTATAGAAATAATAAATGTGACAACTATTTAGGGACAATTTTTTTTACAAATTTGTCAATTAAGAAGGGACAGAGTATATAAATACGCTTCTTTTTTCTAATACTACTCAAGTATATTAAAGAAACTCACCCCAAATATGGATGTAAATATTTAGTTTGGGCGGTAATTTTTTATTTTATATTTTATTTATGTTTGAGCTTGTGGTTGTAATGGATTTGGCCCAAACTTTAATTCTAATATAATTGAGATTTATTAAAAAAAATAATAAGAACAAGATTTTCAATATTTCAAATTTAATAATAAAATATATATAACACGTAATGTTACGTAATCATGAGTGATTTAATAATTTGATTAAATTACTTTCAACGGCGATTATCAAGAAGTTTTTTATACCGTTGTGATTAGGCCTGTCAACGGGTCATATCCGAATTTATGAAGATTTTTCGGGTTCGGATCAGATTAGGGACGGATATTTTTTAGTCTGATCCGTTCGGGTTTCGGGTTTTCGGATCGGAAGTCCGACCCGTTTAATTAAAAAAAAAAGACATGCAAAATTATTAAATTGATATATCCAAATTTAAAATTCCATAAAATAGCTTATAACAAGTTCCAATTACATTGTACATTAAAAAATGGGCTAACTTTAAAATAATTTTTTTGACAAAATTTTTTTAGTATCTATTCTAAAATATTTTTTATTGGAAATTTTTTATCTATTTTAAACCTTAAACCCAACCCTAAAGGATTTCGATATTTTTCAAAATATTTTTCGACGATCCAACCGTACCGATGAAAAATCCATCATTCTTAATATTATTGCCAAAATTTCAGAAAAAAATAAACTCACTTGATTTGGTAATTTAACGATCAACTAGTACTTTGACTAGTACCTTTAAATAAAGTTTCGTCCCTGATTCGTGTTCCATTTTTTTAAAAATATTTCTCGATGATCCAACCGTACGGATGTCAACATCTATCCTTTTTAATGTTATTGCCAAATTTGTTTTAAAAAAAAATCATTTGATTTAGTAATTTAACGGTCAACTAGTACTTTGACTAGTACCCTAAACATGGTTTCGTCCTTGATTCGTGTTTCAATTTTTTTCAAAATATTTCTCGACGATCCAACCGTACGGATGTCAACATCTATCATTTATAATTTTATTGCCAATATTTTAGAAAAAAGTAAATTCATTTGATTTAGTAATTTAACGGTCAACTAGTACTTTGACTAGTACCCCTAAACATGGTTTCGTCCTTGATTCGTATTTCGATTTTTTTTCAAAATATTTCTCGACGATCCAACCGTGTGTATGTCAACATTTATCATTTTTAATGTTATTGCTAATATTTTAGAAAAAAATAAATTTATTTGATTTGATAATTTAACGATCAACTAGTGCTTTGACTAATACCCCTAAACATGGTTTCATCCCTGATTCGTGTTTTGATTTTTTCCAAAATATTTTCCGACGATCCAACCACACGGATGTCAAGATCCATCATTTTTAATGTTATTGCCAAAAATTTAGAAAAAAAATAAATTCATTTGATTCGGTAATTTAACGGTCAATTAGTATTTTTATTAGTACTTTGACTTGTATTCAAATTTTTAGATGTTAATCGGAAAGTCTATATATTTTTTATAAATTTTATATTATATATGATAAATAAAATATATATAATATATACTAAAAAATAAATATATTATATTATATATGAGAAAAAGGAATCTAAAGTTAACTTTAGGAGGATTTCCTAAAGTTAACCTTCAAAACTATGTAATTTTGATCCATTTTATCTTTTATTTTAAAAGGCCCCGCAGGGACATCAATAAGTATGCTTATGTGTCTTCATTCTAATGATTAACTTTAGAGAAGCTATCTAAAGGTAACTTTAGATTCCCTTTACTCATTATATATTATATAATACTTATAAATAATAAATATAACATATATATATATATATATATATATATATATATATATAATAGCATTAAAAATGATATTAACTACATATATAAATCATTAACTACATGGACTAAGAACTCATTTGTTATAAAACATTTCGCATTTCATTTAAGATTTAATTAAGATAAAATTATCAAAATATTCAGCACTTGCAAATCGTTAAAAATATTTTTACAAATTCATGTCAAAAAAATATCATTACAAATGAATTATGTTCGTGTGCTACTCGGCCTCAGCTCGTAAAATATTTGAATTCGATCTGCTTGATGTATTCGAGCTGAGCTCAAACTCGAGCTATTTAAATATTTTATCGAGTCGAGTTCGAGCAAACTAATCGAGCTTTTATTATTTTAATTCTTTATATATTATAAATATATTTCAATATAAATATTCAATATTTTTATACAATTCATGCATTGTGTGGAGTCGATCCCGAGCCTGATTCGAGTCAAACCCGAGCCTAACCGATCATATTCAAACTTTTATCGAAATAGGATAAAATCAATTCGAGCCGTGTTCGAATGTATCGAGCTTTTTATGAGACGAGCTCCGAGCTAAAAATTTAAAGGGTTTTTTTTTAGTAATATGTCCCAATTTAAAAAATGGTTTGTAAATATGTCATATATATATTTGAAATTTCAAATCTATCCTAAAATCAGTTTTTCATTCAAATTTTAACAGAAAAGGACCATTGTACCCTTTTTAATCAAATTTATTTTAAAATATAATGTCTCATAAAATCAAGATTTGATTAATTTAAATTTATATTTTTAATATTTTATTTGGTTAAGGATGCCCCTGGCGGGGCCTGTGTAAGTAAAAAAAATTATGGTTAAAATTAAAAAAAGTGCCCCTAGCATGTCCTGTACTAAAAAATATAAAAAAAAATATTTTTTTCACTTGTTAAAATTTAAAAATTGCAGTATACTTATAATAGTAATTAATTAATAAAAAAGGGTATATTGGTCTCTATAAAACTTAAAAACTGATAATGGGACATATAATTAATAAATCAATATGGTGGGACATATTCGTAAAATGATCTATTAATTTGGGACATATTATACAAATTCCCAAATTTAAATCACTTCTATTATTATATCTATTATAGACCAACAAGTCCTTTCAAGTCAAGGTAATTTAGTAAATTACTTATATACCCTTCTAGAATAAAAATTTTATAGTTAAAAAAAAATGTTATCATGGGAATTGAACCCATGACCTCCATGATATGAATGAATTATGTTCTTATCACCAACCACTACGTTCACATCACCAACCACTACACCAAAGAAATTTTTACTACTTTTTTTTTTATAAATCATTAACTACATGGACTAAGAACTCATTTGTTATACTCCCACTGTCCCCCTCATTTGTTTACATTGGAGGGGGACACGGAGACCAAGACAATGCATAAAAAATGAGTAAAGTTAGATGAAAAGTGGGTAAAGTGGTGGGACCTATCAATAGTTAATAATAGATTTGAGATAGTAGAGGAAAGTATTGGGTGTAATAGTGTTTTTTATTATTAAATATGAGATAGTGGGGGAAGGTAGTGAGTGTAATAGTAGGGGAAACTTACTATTTATGATAACGTAAAGAAATGATAGGGACATCCCAAAATAGTAAACATAAAGAAATGAGAGAGACGGAGGGAGTAATACATTTCGCATTTCATTTAAAATTTAATTAAGATAAAACTATCAAAATATTCAGCACTTACAAATTTAAAAATATTATTACAAATTCATGTCAAAAAATATCGTTACAAATGAATTATGTTCGTGAGCTACTTGGCCTCAGTTCGTAAAATATTCGAATTCGGCTTGATAGTATTCGAGCTGAGCTCAAGCTCGAACTATTTGAATATTTTATCGAGTCGAGTTCGAGCAACCTAATCGAGCTTTTATTATTTTAATTCTTTATGTATTATAAATATATTTCAATATAAATATTCAATATTTTTATACAATTCATACATTTTGTGGAGGCGAACCCACAAAATTCAATATAATGTACAATGTACATTATAACTGTGCAATGCACAAGATGTTTTATAATTAATTTGTATAAATAATTTTTAATTTTAATTATTTTTTAAATTTTTTGATTTTTTCTTAAAATGTAAATTTATTTTAATTTCAGTTTTATAAATTATAATAATAATTAAAACAGATATACTTCAATTACTAATTTTAACTTATCTACTTCGATTACTAATTTTAATATTTTGAATATGTCAATATTTTGACGATCAAATTATATTAACTTCCTTTAAAATTAATCTATATTATATTATGAAATTTTTTTTCTTGTAAAAAAATCTATATTATCTTATAATAGGTGAAACATTAAAAATTTTGATTTTCGATTTTCGGTCTATTATTCTATTCAATAATATAAAATAATAATAATATAATTACTAATAACTAATTAATTTTCATTTTCAGATAAAATACATTATCTTTTATATCTTTTCTAATTAAAATCTCTTCCTTTTTAAAAATACTAAATATAGTTATTTTTAAATCATATCACGGACGGACAGACTGTGCGTCACATGTAAGCTAGTATTAAATTAATACTCTCTCTGTCCCCCTCACTTCTTTCCACTTATTCGTCTCATGAATGGTTGATTGATACTGAAGCTAATGTACATATTTGTACTGATATTACTCTATTGTATCTTATCAACAGACTCATGGCATGACTCTTACGATGGGGAATGCGAGTGCAGCTCAAGTTCGTGGAATAGGAAACGTGGACCTGATGTTTGCTTCTGGGCGTGTTCTATCCCTCACTAGAGTCATGTTCCTGATATTCGTAGAAATATAATAAGTGGAAGTTGTTTAGTAAAGAATGGTTTTGAACTTTCTATTAGAACAAGACCATATATATATATATTTATATTTATATTTTTTTTTGATGAAAACCAAAAGCTTTATTGACATCCAAATCCTTCAGAATACAATTTCTGACTTCGATAGGAATAGAACTCCCATCAAAACTACGATCAGGAAACCTATATGACAACCTAGCTAGTTCGTGGGAAGCCATATTAGCAGACCGTTTAATGAAATACAATAGACAATTGTTTAAACTTTGAAGGTGTCCCCGACACTCTTTAACAACGACTCCAAATCGAGATCGCATGGGGATTTTACTTCTAATTGCTTGGACTGCAACCAAGCAATCTGACTCCAACGTCACCTGTGGCCATTTCATACTCTTTATCCAGCTCAATGCTTCTTTAATAGCAATGATCTCTGTTACCTCCGACTCAACTGTACCCTGAAAAAGTTTGGATTTTGCCTGCAATACTATCCCAGCATCATCCCTGGCAATCAAACCAATACCAAATGCTTCCTGGTCTTTAAAAGTTGCTGTGTCCACCGTCACCTTAACAAAATTCCGATGTGGTTTCACCCAAGTAACTGCTCCATCCCCTTCCAATACAGGTTGAATAGGAGGAGAAAATCCCCTACCTTGGGCTTGCTTCCATTGTGTAAGTTACTCTTTCGATGCTGCAACTACTTTGTTAACCATAGACACCTTTTTGTTCCAAACCATATCATTTCGTGCTCTCCAAATGGCCCAACACAGAGAAATAATCTCTGCCTTCTGGTTTGTGTTGCTCGTACTCAACACCGAGTATAACCATGAAGGAAACTCAGTGTATTGTTCTGCCTGAATTGTGATATTTAACCTGCTCCAACACTGCACAGCAAACTGACATCCAATAAAAACATGTGAAATCGTCTCCTTGTCCTGAGCACAAATCGGACATTGTTCCTGAACTGACACGTGCTTTTGCAGCATCTGAACCATCGTAGGTAAACACCCAGCTAATGCACGCCACACCAAATTAAGAGTTTTAGGCGGTGCTTTTACTTTCCACAGACTCTTCCAAATCCCATGGTTATGTTGTGAACTCCATTTTCCTTTTCTTTCTTGAAGCCCTCTATACATACTTTTGACAGAATAGATGCCAGACTGCTCCAGCTTCCAGTAAATGATATCTTGACCAATGCTTTCTTCCAACCTGATCCCCAGAATAGAACTCTGATCCTCCTCATTAAACACATCCCGAATAACCTCAATATCCCAATCTCTTTTGTCCATACACATAAGAGAGGACACCTTATTGTTTTCCAGAGACTGAGAAATCGTAGTAATGAAAGAATTTACATCATTTTGCAGCCATGTTTGTCCCATAATATCAATATCTTCCCCAGTGCCTATTCTCCACCTTGCTCCCGACATAACCACTTCCTTAGCTTCAAACACACATCTCTAGATGAAACTCGGGCTGCTACCTAATTTTGACTGAAGAAAATCCGAATCAGCATAGTAGTGAGCCTTGTAAATACGAGCCACTAGACTGTCTGGGTTTATTAAGAACCTCCAACCCTGCTTCCCAAGCATAGCTAGATTGAAATCTCTGAAGTCCCTGAACCCTAATCCTCTAGCATCCTTATGTTTTGACAATCGATCCCAACTCATCCAAGCAATTTTTGAACCTCCTGAGTGACCTGATTTCCACCAATATCTTGACAAGCTACGTTCAAATTCTTTTATGATTTCCACAGGTAATAAAAAGACACACATAGCATAAGTTGGTAAAGCCTGTGCTACCATTTTAATTAGAGTTTCTTTACCTGCTTTTGACACGAATTTTCCATCCCAGCTTTGAATTGTAGCCTTAACTTTCTCCTTTAAATAGCTCAACAAGATTGATTTCTTCCTTCCCAACAGATTTGGCAATCCCAGATATTTGCCATTTTCGTCTGCTTCATTCATTAACAGCTTCTGACATTAGTTTTACATGAATACACGATGCTAAGGTACAAGAACACGAAATTACACTAATTTTATATGGGTCATGTTTGAATTTAATATTTATGTATACGAAACATAAAAATACACAAAACGATGAATTCTCAAATCTAGATATAAGTGGTGTGAAATTTGGAAATCTCCATTGTTGCTGTAGTGTAATTTTATCCAACATATATAACTACATTATCTTACCAGCTTTAAGAAATTTATCAAAAGTTAAGTTTAGATATCTTCTAGTAGAACCGAGCAAACGTTCAATATAAAATTGACGAAATTCGAATTCAGTTATCAATTCGAGCAGTTACAACCCATCCCAGATTGCACAGCTTTGATAATTGTGCAGAAAGCTGAAGTTTAAATAATTAACCTCCATACTCTGTTTTTTATACGTATGTTTGTCAGGGTAATCTTGAGGCCCTTCCATTATTTAGAGTACAACATATTAAGATTTTTTTATATAAGGTGCGGTTTAACTTAGCTTACTTTTCGGAAATAAGTACTTATTTCAAGAAAAAAAAGTAAGTATATACTTTTTTCCCACCTTTTTCTGAAAATAAATATTTTTTTTGTAGAAATAAGCAATGTCAAAGTCCCATTAAATACTGGTATCCAAATTTTTTTATTAAAAATGTAAAAAAAAAAATTTGGCAAATAAGTGCTTATGATAAGTGCTTATTTTAATAAGCATTTATTTGTCAAACGGGGCCTTAACTAGTACACCTCACAAGAACAAGCTTACTGTGAGAATGCAGGATTGATTCATATTATTTATATTAGTAAAATACAAAACACAAGATATTACCTTAAAAGAGTCTACGGAAAATTGTGTGTGTTTAGCTTGAGTACTCGTAACGCAAGATTTTGCAACAAGAAGGGACGGACCTGGGGCCCGGGGGGTCCTGGCCCCTCCTAGGTTGGGTAAATTTTAAATTTTTTTTTTGAAAAATCTATGTGTGGCCTGTCATTTATTTATCCCTAACCCTCCTAGATGGTTTATTTATCTTCTTTTATATCCATTTTTGCATGATTTAGTGGAAAATATCCATTTTTTGCATGATTTAGTGAAAAAATTTCATTCTTTGCATGATTTAGTGGAAAAAAAATCCTCACTTCGCACGGTTCGAATTTTTTAAAAAAAATCGTACCCCCTCGCATTATGCTCTAGGTCTGGAAATAGGTATTCATAAAACCAACCTAAACTACCCATCCATGAAATTGAGATTACATTATTACTTTCGTGCATATTTGCATGAGGTTTCACGTACGAATATGAGAAGAAACTCTCTTCCTTTACTTTTATTTAGTTATGTTTTCTTACTTTTATCCTTTGATTCGTAAATCATTTTTATTCTTTTTTTTACACGAATACTAAGTGAAAAATATACACTCTCTTAAAATTTTAAATTTATATTAAGTTAAAAATCTAAATTCCAAATTTCTATTTCATATGAAAATCTCTTTTTCTAAGCCTAAAAATATTAATTTACATCTTAAACATCTTCATATGTACATTAAATAACATACAAACAAATTAAAGACACAGAACATATATATAAATATTTTACTAATAATCAATGAGTGCATGCCAAAAATTAATTGGGTATAAAAGGTAGATGTCGTACGAGCACATATCGATAATCAACCTAACAATACTAGTTCGCTAGCCTTAATCCTTCTAATCTTAGAAAAAGCTTCATCACATTCATATATAATTTAACTACCTTACTAAAAATGATTAATTAAGTTGCAGTGAAAAGAAAGCGAAATTCCATAGTATTCTTCAGGGCTTCATCAATTGGTTGGACACGAACCACCTTAATCTTTTTTCCAAAAAAACTCTGTGTTGGATTATATCTTGTTTTCCCTCCCCTAGCAGTAAAATTCACATAACCTTCATTTTCCTTGATAAATCTTTTGATTGTAGTTTCACTTTGATCATCCAGATATTGCTTGATTAGTTTCATGGTCAAAGTAAAATAATCTTTACGAACAAAAACTCCTTCATGGACATTATGAACTGCACATTCATAAGCCCATAACTCAACAGATCTTCCTTTAGGAGCCTCCCAATACATATGTCTATCCCTCCTTCCTACCCTGTTAAGTGCCATGCTCATTGCCTCTGAACATTGAGGTCTATACTCTGAGTTTCTTAGATAAATGAATTCTCCTCCTATCATGTTGGCGAGCCACATTCCATGCACCATTGTCATTCGAACTTCATTTTTTGTGAAAACACATACCGCAACCTCATAATAAATAAGTTTCTTAACTGAAAAAAAAACATATTTTATACATAATTTGAAATAAATATAAAGAAATTCAAATCAAACATAAAAATTGTTGGATCATACCATCAAAAGTTTTGGAAGAACTTGAACCCATCTTCATCATGGCCCCACCAAAAAACTTGGAGCAAGATCCTATGATTAGCATTACAGTTAGTTGTTTTTTTAACAAACAAAATAAGAACACGTTAAATTCCTAAAAAAATTACTTGGAGTAGAAAAAAGTATGAGTGAATAGATAAGTATAACCATTTAACTTTAGTTGTTTCCCACATTTAGCTTTCAAAATGACTAACTTACCACCATGAAATGTTGAAGATAGTTTATTGTAGCTAATGGTGTTAAAATTTGGTGGAGTGAATTTGTTGTTGATAGTGGAAGAGGTAGATAAAAAAGGGTGAGAAAACATTTTTAGGGTGGTCATGATTCAAGTAGTAAATAAGCAAGCCAGGCCATCATGTGCATGAATATTTATAGGTGCATCAATAATTAGTTATAGATATTTTTTTTTTGTTAAATGAAAAAAATGGGTCAAATATGCAAAAATTGAGATTTTGCATTAATGTTCAATCAAATATTGAAAACTCTAGCTCTTGAGATTTTGCATCAATGTTCAATCAAATATTGAGAGGTCACATATCCCCCCTAAAGTTGTCTTAATTAAACTCAATTCCAATTTCCTCCTTCAAAAAAAACAACAACTTATTTGGAATGTTGACGGCCTATATAAAATGTCACAATAATTTGGGGGAAAAAATTAACGAGAGGAAAGTGATCAAATACACATGAGATTTTGTAGAAGATATTTTTATATATGGCTTGGTCTTTAAAAATGTGATGTGATATGCATGTTTGTATTTCTACATAATACAAATTGTACCATCACTATTCAACCTATTTATAAAGCACAAAGGTCCGTTGCATTGCCTGGTAAGCACCACAAGCATAAGTTATTAGAAAATGGAAAGTTTGAGGCATATTTATAATATGTTCTTGATGTAATTTCCGGAAACTAACAAGTGGAGGTTGTTCCTTGTAATGAGTACTTAAACTTTCATGTTTGGATCTAAGACATTTTCTTTGTGTAATCCATAAATAAATTGAGTTGAAAGAAGAATGTTTGAAATGGGTTATATGGGTTGTTTAGTTGAAATAACTTGTGTCCCACATTGAATTGGTAATGAAAGGTTGGTGGCTTTATAAAGCTCCATGTGCAAGTGTAGTGCACAACTACTAAGGCATGTGGGTGTGCATGGTGATAGTGTGGGCCTCGCGCGCGCGCACACACACGCACCGCCGCCCGCCTCGCCTCGCCACGCCACGCCACGACTCGGGTCGGGTCAAAGGGCAATTTAGGCGAATGTCTCAGCGTCTCGCGTACGTGAGGCGACCTGGGCGAGGAGAAATTTTATTAATGATTAAAAAATTGATTATTGATTTGTTTTAATATTATAAACATGTTGTCAAGAGTTGGACTTTACTGCTGTTAAGTCTTGTAAACTCTCGAGAGCTGGACTGTGCTGTCAGGAAGATAAAACTTGCTGTCACGAACAAGTTTGCTGTCCGGAAGTAAACTTACTATCATGACTCTGAACCTGATGACAGTTACTTTAGATGTGTTGTCGGGACTTGTTGACAATAACTTTTGCGTGATCTTGACAACAGATTTTGAGCATTTATTCTATTAATTGGAAATTGTAAATATAATTAATCACACCCGTTTCAGGTTTTATTTCCTTTTTTGTTGAATATCAGTTGCGTTTTTATTTTGTATATATACAGAATATAATGTTGGGATATATATTCTCAAAAAAAGGTCTTAAAACCCTAGTTCTCTCTCTCTCTCTCTTTCTTCTCTGTGCTTTCTCTTTGTCAATATATACAATATATATAATTCTCAGGCAAACTGAGGTGTTGACTGATGTTGATCATTGCCGTGTCTATGAACGGATTGGTCTGTGCTGTTTTATCCTAGAAGTGATACTGCTGCAACCCAACACAGCGTAAGTGGGGCAATAATCTCTTCAAAAACAGTCAAGTCCTCTCGAAGGGTTTGGCGACTCAACTGTTCTATCTCTTATCAGTTCTTGCTAAAACTTCTGTGGGAGATAAGTTTTTCTTGCTTTTCTCGTTAATTATAGTCTCTGATTATATTCTTGTTTATGCCTTCGTGATTTGTTTCGTTAATTGGTGTATAGCATGTTCTTGTTTAATATATATCACTGCCTTATTGTTGCTGTAGTTTAATTATACCCAACAATCTTGAAGAGATTATTTGTGTTATATATTGTTAATTAACAAGATAACTCCTGTTGTTGAGACTAGCTCTGGGTCTGGTGTTGTTATTTCCCAGTAGCACACTTCAAGATTGTAGAAGGCGGGTTGAATACAATCTTGTAAAATTCTTTCGAATTTTAAACACGACAACAATTACAATTTCAATGGAAACAGACGGACAAGTCGAAGACTAAAACATAAAGAAACAGAAAATGAACAAATGCACAACACACTTAAAAATTTCAGGTGGGGTTTTCTCGACTCCACCTGAGGGTTGTATTGAAGAAAACTTCTCTGTGTAAACTGAGTACACAGCTGCAAATATAAGGCTAAAACTATTACAAGAGAACCTAATGCTTATAGCTTTTTGCTCAGTGTTTCTCTTCTCTGTTTTAGCTATGCTACACTTGAAGTATATATATTACTCCAAGATTACAAACCCTACAAAATAAACGAATCTTACAAGTCAAAATATTCTGCAGGGTTGCTGCCACTCCTTGCCTCCATGTGATGCAATTTTGTCTGGTTGTCTTGGACAGATATGCACTAGATTTACCAGCTAAATTGCTTGTGAGAATAAGGAATGTTTCTTTTTCTTCTTTGTTTCCAATACTGGTTCCCATACCTCTTTTAAGTTTATCAATCCATGTGACCTGTCAGGTATGCCAAGTCGCCATCAACTTCTAATCCCAAGACATTATTGGTGGAAGCTTTTATCCGTTGGTGTAGACATAGATCGACAAGTTGATTTCTGCTTGCTGGGAATACCTTATCCGTTGACATAGAATCTTCATCCGTTGATCACCACTTCACTTATACAGAATTACATAGCACAGCTTATATACAGTTAGCTACCCTATTCTGTATATCCTTTGATAGTCAACATGACTTAGCATTTCTAGCAACTATGATATTCGACAACAAACTCAAACTTAAATACAAGATATGCTACAGACTTATCGATTGATAAGCTGCCTCATCAACGGATGTACTTAGCTTGGGTATCCGTTGATAAGTTATAAAACTTAATCTTGTACTCATATGTTTTTCAAAGTGTTTTATGGACGTATATCATCAAGGACAACATAATTCCTAACAATCTCCCCCAATTTATGACTGATAGAACTACAGCCATAAATTAAGGACCTTGATGATAACAAAACACTTTTGCAAAGATTATGATATTCAATAAAAACATATGAATTGCACAAGCTACAAAATTTTGAAGAAATGAACTGAGTTAAGTGACAGAATCATACTTCTACAAGGGATGATCCTCTAGTCTGAGCATATCATTGCTTTCTTCCCCTTGCAGTCCTCATACCATGGATTTTCTCTTTGTTTGTGTTTGCACTAAATCACGCAAGCGTACGTGGTCACAAGTAATATATGAATAAGTCGAGTTCGTTCCCACAGAGATCTGGTTTTTTATTCAGTATTGTACCTATGCAACAATGTATGGTTTTAATTCACTGCTAAGACAAATAACAAATTGGGGTTTGATTATCTAAATTAAACTAAGAAATAAATTAACAAGCTAAGAATTAACTAACTAACGAGAATTTAAATCAAATTACTTCTGCAAGAGAAAACATGGAATCCTAACTTCATTAAATACTTCGCTTAAATCTGACGCCTTTAATCACTATATGCAATGGTTATGATATCTGATCAGACAACACGAAACAAGTACACGCTACCTCTTAGTATACGTATACCAAACTATCCATACATCCACAAAAGAGATAGAAGATGAATAGACACCAATTATGCTTAGACCCTATATGTCTATAGAATTTGAAAACATAACGGTTGAAGAACAAGTTATCCATAATGATCACATAGGGCAATACAAGTATTCTCATCTCATACTACGAATCATGTTGATAAACAATCATGAACCTATGCTAGCATGGCAAGTTCTAAATCTCAAGATCCACTTTCACTTCACAAGAGATTAACAGATTAGATGTTAGCTACACATCTAACAATTAAGCATAACCATACGAGGATATCAAATATACATCACACACAGATCTTTAAAGCATCAAGATACTAAAGCTCCATAAATAAATCCGTTAGAATCCCATGACAACGATTAGTTCGTAATTGAACCTCTCGTCATCATGGGATCAGATGAAACCATGATAAAAACAAAGTATGAAAATATACAAATAAACCTAAGTAATTGATATGTAATGGTTCTCCCCCTAATGATCCAAATTACAAGGGTTGGATGTGTTTATATAGGCTCTATAATTCTTGTCCAGCAAGAAATTGCCTTCTATTACAATTAGAATTCAATTAAGGTACTAAAAACTGCCGAAAATACAATTAGAACTTGAAAAGGGCAAAACAGTAATTTCCTGCTCCCATCAGTCTGATTGTCGAGCTGTCTTCTCTCACCACACGCAACCTGCTCATGCAAGACCTGTCCCATATTGTAGAAAATCTCCCAAGCTTCGCGTGGACAGTAAGATCGATAAAAACGGACTTCTAGAACTCCAGATATGGCCAAAACAGTGTAGACTGCGCAACCGTCCCGGAAAATCCAAATTTTAATAAATTAATCCTCCAAAAACGATAGAAGCATCAACCTTAATCAGTTTGCCTCAAGCTGATTTTCCAGAGATCTGTAGATTATCTTTTCTTCTGAGTGGTTT
Organism: Kitagawia praeruptora; assembly: GCA_037693485.1. Classification (NCBI taxonomy): domain Eukaryota; kingdom Viridiplantae; phylum Streptophyta; class Magnoliopsida; order Apiales; family Apiaceae; genus Kitagawia; species Kitagawia praeruptora. The sequence continues at coordinate 46,275,886 of CM075354.1, forward strand.
GGATCCAGCATAGACATTAAGTATTGCAAGTACTCCTTGCTAGCTTTTTCCAGCTGATCTTCTATCCTGAAGAATCTTCTACAATTTTGATCATCTCTAAATTCCACTATCCAGTAAGGATAAAAATGAACCTTCTTGCCAGGTTCATATGGAATGTTCAGTGTCTTGGGCAAACCCTCCTTTGAAGTCTGGCTATTTTTCAATTTATTGGCCTTTTTGAAGATTATTCCTTTTGCTTCTGGAGTGAATCCTCCAGTTTTCTTCATTAAGGACCAAATCCTCCAGAGTTTGCTGTACCCTTCATTTAACACTTGATCTAGGGGCCAGGCTACATTGTTCCCTCCTTTATAGGTGAAGATTAACCTTCTTGGAAGCCTGGCTGTCCTATCTGCAGCACTCACATTATCCACATCATCCAGGAAGAAATTGATGCTTGAGTATTCTTCAATATCTGCAAGATATAGTTCAGTTTCTTTCTTGGTGGCAACCTTTGTAACTTGAGGAACCTTAGTGAATTGAATTGGTCTAGCTGGTGGTTGTTTCCTCCTTCTGGTTCTCCTCTTTTCAGGTGAGAGCCTGATTTTTGGAAATACCAAGCTGTTGATGTCAAAGTCAAATTCCACAGGTTCTTCCTTTACAAGTTCTAAGGTGCTGAGTGTCTGAGTGTTATGAGTTGGAGGTTCTGTAGGTTGAGGTGGTACTGATTCAACTTGAACTTCTGGATCTGGGCTCAAAGATCTCTTAGCAGGAATTTTAACCATGTTTTTTCTTTTCTTGCACGCAGATTTTGTGTTCATTTTCTTCTTCTTAAATTTGGCCTCTTCTTCTTCAGCCTCTTGCCTCATTTCTACTTCTAACTCTCTTACGAGCTCATCGGCTAATCTAGCTTCCTTCTTAGTAGATTCTGCAGGTTTTCTTACAATTTGACCATCTTGAAGTAACCTTGCAGTTTCTTCAGCTTTAGCAACTACAAAGTCATGGTAACCTGCAGGTACACAAATTTCCACTCCCTCTATGTAGATAAATGCTAGATTCTCTTTGAGTCCCACATCAACTTTAGCCTTCTGTTTCAATTCAGCAAGGTGTTTGCTCATTAGCTTGAGTTCATCTGGTTTTGGCATTGAAAATTCTACTCTCATGGTGTTTTTTACCATTTTTCTTCACAGGTGATTTCTCAGGCTTGAGCACGGGCTTGAATTCAGACAAGTAGGATGGCTCCCCTCTGGCTAGAGATTTAGGAAGCACAAAATCTGGGATTAGTACCTGTCTGATTGATGTGGTTATGGGAGGAATTTGTACTTGAAAAAACTGAGGATTAGCAGCCAGCCTCATGGCTATAGAGTCTTCAGGTTGAATGGCTGGTTCTTCCTCACTAGTTTGAATTGCTGGAGCTGTTGGAGCTAGAGTAGAATGAAGTTGCTCCCCCTCACTTGTTGACCTCTCTTCTCCAAACGACCTCTCTTCTCCAAACTTCTCCCCCCTTTTGTCACCATTAAGGGCTTGAGTAGATGGTAGAGTCAACAAGCTGGCAAGGAGAGCATTTTGTTTGTTGTGAGCTTCAAGAATGAGTTTTTGATTTTCAAGAATAGTGCTCATTTGAAGCTCTAACTTATCAACTTTTGCAGATAGATTTTCAATTTTCTTTTCTGTGTCTGCATCTTTCTTCAGCTTCTGAGTAAGCTACTGCATTGTTCGGGGTGGAAAAAGAAGCTCCAAGTCTTTGTGCTGAGATTCTAGAGCATTCTTAATTTCTAGCTTGAGTTCATCTTTGTCTACCACCCTTTGATTAAGAAGACACCTGTGCAATTTGAGAGTAGCCAGAAAGTTCTCTTGCACAAGTTTCATAGCAGGTTCAACATCTTGTAGAGTAGCTGCAGTCTTCTCATACTACACTACTTGTGACGCCCCCAAATCCGAGGTCAGAGATTCAGGTCATCACATCACCATCCAACCATATCCTACCTGTATTAACTTTATAACTCAACAATACATCAATCCAGACCTCAATCTTACGCACATACAAGTTAGAGCCTCAGAAACGATAATCAAAAGTAACACTAAATATTACAATTCATCTGTACAATCCAGAATCTTACGCACTTCCACTTATACAACTACACTTGAAGACGAGTCTTACTATTACAGTTGAAAACCTATCAGACTTACTCTGTAGTATTTATCCGGAACTAAATCATCTCGGGGTAAATCTTCTTTTCCTCTTCTGCTGGTGCGGAGTTAACTAACCAAATTCTTCTCTTTCTGAAAAGTTTTTATAAAGCAAGAATGAGCTACATAATGCTCAGCAAGTTCGCCATTTTGAAAAATAATAATGTGGTTTATTTCGAAAACGTTCCCAACTGTATGGGTATATATCTCAGATTTCAAAACATAATTCAACATTATATATGTCCGAGTTTGAATAAAACATTTATACTCGCTAAGGAGCTTTAAGAATAACATATGAATCCTTTATAAGATTCCCATTTCAATATATCTCAAGTTTGAAAATATATATACATATGAGTATATCATTTTCGGCAAAACACTCTAAGGTTAACATACTGTACATGGAATACATTATTGAAAAACCTCTTTCCTTCCATTAGCTTAGAAGGTTTCTCATTCAAAAACATTTCATTCTTTGGAATAATTGCAAGAGTGCACTAACACGTGCCAATCTTTATAGAAAATCTTGCAGTTCTAGATACTGCACGATGTCAATATTTTTCTTATCAAAAACCACACTATCGGCAACTTGGCACTTAGGCCCAAGAAGCAGTGTTTGAGTATTTTTCCAAAGTGGAGGATGGGACTTGAAGAAAACATAAAAACCTGACAAGGATTGACGATGATCAGTCGCCACAACCAAGTCCAACAATCCGCGGGTCTTCTCTACTAGTAGAAGGATAGAAACTACATCCGTAACTACCCTTGGGTGAAAACTACATCCGTAATCACCCTCGATGAAAACTACATCCGTAATCATCCTTCGGCAACACCTGGGCCGGAATAATAATTGATGGACCGCCTGGCTCACGGCCGCTTACACATCCCGGGAATCGTTCGTCAACGATTCCCACACCTGCCAGAGTCCCCTTTTTCTTTTCATTTCAAAAATCATTTTGATAGAAAATTCGAGTAGTTGAAGTTCGACCTCAGTCGACCGATAATTCTTGAAAAACGTACAAGAAGCAAAACCTGACCGGGGGTTTTCGAAAATGTTTTGGGTGGGAAAGAGTTCGAGTTTGAAAACGCTGAAGGTATCTTGGATTAGTTTTGTCTTTAAAATAATGAATGATAATTAATAAATAATATTTTGAGATTTAATATAAACAATTAATAAAATAATTATTTAATTAAAATAAGCTTTTAACCCAAGATAGATATTTTTGAGTATTTTTAACAACGTAAAATAATAAATACTTAAATATACGATACTTCCCGAATGACTCTTCGGGATTTCGTAATTTAATCACGACACAATAATATACCGCTCCCCGGTCAATAGTATATTTGGACCGCTACGACCTCTATTGCTAGAGTCGTTGTCCGAAGAAAACATTTTCATTCTAAGTTCAAGGGTGTACAAACACATATGCATATAATACGTTTGGAAGCTACAAACACAACAGTGAAAAATCCTTATGTATAAGTTTTGAAAGTAAACTTGCATACGTAAAATCAAGAATATAATCTTTTGAAAATAAATACTTAGGGTTGGAAAACTTGCCTTGGTGAGGTTGGGGTGGTCGGCTCGCGAAGTGGAATGGAAATCTATACATAATCAATATTTGTACGTTAGTACCTTAACAACGCTACTTAATCATAAGGTTTTAAAAATCGTAAGACCAACTTAACGACTCCACTTGTGACCACTAACCCTCTCATATGACCATGTCGTCAAATTATCACTTCCGTTACCCATTCGACTCAAATCTATTCCTCAAACTCGAAACTCAAGTAAATATTCTTAAAACTACTTTAAACAAATCCCCTAAGTGGTTTTTCACTTGCGCACACCTCGCTCTAACATTTTTATAAAATTGAAAAATTCAACTTTTAATCAGATTCTTTTTGGGTAACCTTCCTTACTGTAAGACCTAGCTATTCTCAATTTTTTCACAATGTTTGCAGAAAGTTTGAGGGTCCATAGACAGTTTACAAACAGACCATACAGTGCAGTCCGGATTTCAGAACCACTCCTCACTCTTCTGGTCATAACTCAAAATCTACACATCACCTAGTCATGAACTTTATATTTCTGGAAACTACATTCAAATACCTTTCTAACCATGGGTATTAGACCCTCGGGAGACAAGTTTAAGGGGTTCAAAAGCCTACTGCAAGACAGTACATACTCCCAGACTTTTTACTCAGCACACATCTTTACTTAATCCTTCAAGAACTCAACTTATACATCATATCTACCATCAAAACCATCAAGATCCTTACCATTAACACATATATGACTACATAACTCAAGAACATGGCTTACAACATGGATACAAGCATAATATCTCAAGATCTAACCATCAAAAGTCCAAAACCTCCAAGATTTACACTAATACTTTCAAACCTTAAAAGATCCATCAAATCTTGACACAAACTAAAAGTGAGAGGATCTTATACCTTTCTTGAGCCTAGGGAAGCCTTGTACGAGCTTGGGTAGCCTTAAGAACACCTTAGCTAGCTTAGATGAACCTTAAACTTCAAGATCTAAAACAAAAGTTATGGTTAGCCATTATACATCTCCAACTTCCACCATTTTTCTCACCATGCTACACTTTGAATAAAATTATGAAACTTAGTACATACCTTCACAACACCTAGGGGAAGCTTGGGTTTTAATCTTGTGAACTATAGAGGAGTAGAAGTGGAGAAAATGATTTTTCTTCCTCTCTTATTTTTCTGCTCAGATTAGAGCAGTTTGGTAAGGGGGGGAAAGAGCTTTTCTTTTGTTTTTGTTTGGTCAAATAATTGTGTGGTGTATGGATATATTGATGGTGTATTAGATGATAAGTAATCACATGTCTCCACCCTACTAGCTAGCCCTAGGTTAGGCCATGTCTCCCTTGTACTTAAAGCATGGCTAGATGTACTACTAACCCATTCTACTTAGTTTGCTTTTTGTACTTCTAGTTAGCATTTCTAACTTAATGGTTGCATGGTATCTTGCATGGAATATTATCTCGTCTTATTACCCAACCAATCTTCGTTACGTAATCCTTAATTCTTGACGTATCTATAATAAAACTCCTCGTAATAATATTTTGTCACGTAGGGATTTTCCTTGTAATTCCTTAAGTACTTAATTGCGTAAATTCCTTAAATATCCACAACTCCTTGTCATAGTCTCTTAAAATCTCCTAATACTCTAATAACTCTCAAATCCCAAGTTTTTATAAATCTTAAGGGCAGTAGGCCTCTTGCCTTAACAATCTTCCCTTATTCTTACACAGTGAATGTAACAACATAAATTTCTCAGATAATCAATTCCATTAAACAACATAGGTGACTCAAAAGGTCCCAATTTCACAATGTCATATGATATTATATTCTTAAAAGATTACAAAAATCAGGGTTCTTACAGCCTCCCCTCCTTAAAAGGATTCCGTCCCGGAATCAGGTTGAAAATAGTTGAGGGTACTTTTCACGCATCGCGTCTTCTAGTTCCCATGTTGATTCTTCGACATTCTGGTTCCTCCACAAAACTCTCACTAGCTTGACAACTTTGTTCCTCAGCACTTGTTCCTTGCTATCCATGATTTCCACGGGTTTTTCCACATAAGTCAAATCTGGCTGTAGGTCTACCTGGTCGTACTCTATCACGTGCCGAAAGTCGGTGTGATAGGGTCGTAACATAGACACATGAAACACGTTGTGCACTTGCTGCAAGCTCGGGGGTAAGGCTAGTTCATAGGCTAACTTTCCAACACGCCTCAAAATCTCAAAAGGTCCAATAAACCTCGGACTTAGCTTTCCTTTCTTACCAAACCGTATCAATCCTTTCGATGGGGATACCTTTAGCATCACGAAGTCTCCCACCTCATACTCCTTTGATATCTCATAAAATTTGACCTTTCGAAATAATGGGTTTCGTAAAAAAAAAAAAAAAAAAAACTAATGACTTTTACATACACTCGTCTGCACCGTAAAGACGTAATATCAATTCGAAATCTTCATTTAATAATTCGTACATATCGTGATTGCAAAAATTTCTCATCCACCCATAAAATTACTATTCATCCAGGTTTCGAATATTCACGAAAATTAGGGTTATTGTAGTCTTCTCTCCTTAAAAGGATTCTATCTTAAGAACATAAGGGAAATAGTTGTGGATACGATTCCAACTTTACCCTTTCCAACTCTCAGGTTGAAACTTCAACCCTTTAGTTCTTTCACCTTGGTCTCACCAACGCTTTAATGTTGTTTCTCAACGCATGCTCTCCTCGACCTGCATTCCTTATCGGTTGTTCTATGAATGAAAATTTCTATCCCACTACTTATACGTTCCTCTTCTACCTTGTTCATTGTATCCGTGTTGAGTCCTGGTATCGTTGGCCCGTGAATACTTTGTGGTCGTGTTTTATAATCTAAGATAATGTCAATATGCACGGTATTCCTTATGTTCCTTGGCTTAATTAACACGCATGTGTTGCATCCCGTCAGTCGTTACCACTTGCTATGGATAATGTATAGTCTTCGGTATACGTCGAACCGGTTCAGCTACTATATCCCTCGTTCATTGACTTCTTCGTAACGCAAGAAAAACGAAACTTCTTCTTTCGCAGTACGCTTTACAAGAGACGTCCTTACGTTCGCATGGTGACGATCGTGATAACAACATTCATTTCATGGATAAGTTTTTATTCTCGACTGCCCCGTGAAATCTAAGGCACGACACTAAATATAAATTCGATCGTCTGGATAATTCTTCTTCCCTGTCCGTCAGCCACAGATCAAATTAGTGCATACGCTCAATCTCTTTGTTAAATATACTTGAAAGCACCTTCAATATTCGAAGTTTAACCTTAAGTCTTTATCTGACGTAATTGCTGTAGAAGTTTTATATTGCACCACCATCTCTTCCGTATATAAATCGATAATCTTCTAAATGGAAAGTCTCTCGTAGGTAAATCACTTGGTCCAACAATTATAAATCAACTAGGGCCATCTCTTGGCTCGGTCTTCGGTGACCTACTTATGAAATTCATTATAATTCTGTCCACGTTTAAGATTTTCTACTGGCGGAATTAATCCACTAGATCTCTATCATTCTGCTTTTGATATGTCGCGTTTGTACTTAATAGTTTGCCAATACCATTCTTCGTATCCGCTTGCCAACATTCTCTTAATTCTCTATACCTCTTTGTCCTTCCCCATAATTTAGTCATTTTTCCTCTAACATTATTATTTATTGTATATACTCTATTTTTTTGGTCAATACTGACTGAATTCCAATTTCGAATAATCCCTTCTATAGGTATCGGCCACCACACTGGCCTCCCCTGGGTAATAACAAATTTCTCCATTATACTCCATGTTCCATTTCGTCACCTTCTCTCTTATGTTTAATTCTAATATGAAGATATACTTATGGCACTTGTGAAAAAATTTCACACTTTTCTCATAAGGTTAACGTCTCAGTTTTATGCGTGAACGCTATCATGACTAATCCCCGACTCACGGTTAGTATATCCTATCCCGTAACCAATATGTTGTTTAGAAGTATAGGCTATCATCCCCTTTCTACTGCATCAGTACACCTCTTAACTCTTAAAAGATGCATCATCGTGACCCTCAAAGTCCTCTTCTCATCATAAAGTGTAGCTAACAACGAGGTTGTCACTAATCGCTCATATCATTCTTAAAACTTTATTTATTACCCCACAAGGGCTTCTGACTCACTAGTCAATCCACATGATACTACCAAAATTTATAATGTTTATATTAGTGTGAAGTGCCGACTTTGGTGTAATACAGAGATCGATCTTGAGTTGGTGAAACCTTCTCTTCAACCTTATCTTTGAAAAACAACTACACATTTTAACTAGTCAACAATTCCTCCATTTCCGATAAGGGTATCAGTTCTCGATGGTATATGTAAGATGTCATACGCTCGTCCTCTTTCACAACTGGTGCCAATCAGCCTGAGGCCTGCATGCTGCTGCGATTCCCAATAAACTTGATTAGGTGGTAATCTCGAAGGATCATTGGGATATATCCATGCATCCATTTGCTATTAGGGCCTTTTAAACTTTATGTCTCTCTATGTGCATCAATCCCTTTAAGCTAAGTAAAGCTTCACATTCTTGCCACAATATTTCTTCCTTTCTTGTCCATCTCACTTCCATGTTAGTTTCCTCTAAGGATATGTCTTACATCGCAGTCGATTTGCATTTCTTGGATCAGGAAAAGTCTTGGTAACTCCAGAATTCATTAATATAACATCCTGATGACGGTTGGTAGGGGCGTGCTCCCAACCACCTCATAATTTCTTATAACCTTCCTCACACTAATATTAAAGGTCCTTGTGGTATGCCCCGACATGTTATTCCTACTTTAAATAATCACTCGGCATAACGCTCTGGCTGCACAATTACAACATTTGGTTTTTGATCTCATATTGGTGCAACGGTTCACAATTGTACCTCCCGTTCACCTTTGAGTAATCACTTTTGAAAGGAATGGTTTTAAAATAACAAGGTCCAATAGATAATTTCAATAAGAATTCCACATTGGATGTTCCAAGGATGTTGATGGTTCCAAATACTAGGAGTCTCGATTTTCGGAGATGTAAGGATGGACAAAAAGAATACAACAAGGTTTATTCCTTCATGTCCTGAAAATTTGGTAATGTGATATCATAGATAATGTTGCACGAGGGCAATGATTGTTGGATACAAAAGTCATAAAGACGATCTTTATACAATTCTTACATCTGGGGAATACTTTTCCTCTTGAAAAATAGAGGATCTAAAAAGTCCCATTGATAAAGGTCAACCGATCGAAAGAAATTCTACTATATGACGATAAAAAAAATGAAGCAGTTTATCATTCAAGTAATCTATGGTTTCAAATGAATCTTCATTATATGAATGAAAGAACAGAATATTCAAGTGACATAAAGTCTGATACAAAGATGTGTAGAATTCAAGTTGAGTGGACGACCTCACTAGGTCTCAATCAAGTCATTCGTCAAAACTTTCATCATCATACTTTACCACATGCAAAATGCATTGCGGAATTGCTGAGTGAATTAAATTGGGAGTTGGACCAGTGAAACAATAACTAGTCCCTTTCAAGAAACACTAGCAACTAGCTAGACAAAATTTGCTAGTTCGCCTGTTTGAGACATCACCACTAGCTAGGACAATTAGCTAGGTGTTCTTCACAACATTACAATTTTGACTAGTTAGAACAATCAACTAGTCATTCATATTGACATATTGACTAGCCAGTTTCAATTGGCTAGAACGGAATTTCAACATCGTAGCCACTGAAGAAACTTTAGGCTACTCGGACAACGAATGGAAATAAGAAGTTATTAAGTTTGAAAAAAAGAAAACTATAAAATATGAAGAGAATGTTCTAGGTATCGAAACAATCGATAACCTCTCATCAAATATTACTTATCAGTGAAACGGTCCACCCAAGGGTGCCTCCGTACACATGCTTTATCAGATCTTACAGTAGAATGAAATTCAGAATACTAGTATCAAAATGATATCCTTACTATGATTTCAATGTACGACGCACAATCTCATTTTGAATAGAAGAAAGGATTCATGAGGAATATCTGGATGTTAAACCATCCCTGTTCTCAACAAGTTGATAAATATTTATGGGCTCGACTGAAGAGTGCAAGTATGAAAGAAGTAGTCAAATATCAATATTCGTTTAGGAATATTCATTGATTAATTAAGGAAACAATTGTTGAACATTCCTTGGATAATTGAAAGGAAGTGTAAATAGTCCTGAGCAGAACGAAATAATTATAAACTTCAAATAGAATACTCGGGGATCAAATAAGATGCTTTGGATGAGTCCCGGTTTAGAGAAAGTATATCACTGGTGGTTATTCCACAAGTTTGAAGTAGAAGGCTAGAAGGGTTACCTGATATAAACTAATCGAGGTAACATGGTTAGTGAACAGTTTAAAATGAAGTAGTGCACCAGCCGGTAGTTGCCAAAATAAGTTAATAATTATTCGTGCATCTCATTATCACCATTATGAGGGTAACTCCATCTCTTCGTCTTCGTAATACAAGACACCAACTAGTACGCCTCTCAATCATCATCTTAAAGTCATTTATCGAGTTAGGGTTTCACAAATATATCTGTCATTTCCGTGCTTTATCTTGAAGACCAAGCTTCACATCATTTCGGGGACACCTGCTAAGTCCATAGGGTCCTACTTCATGCCTTTCGACATGAATCATAAGTGGCCAGTTTCCCCTGGGAACAGATCAAAGAGATCTCTCAGGGATCTCAGTACAGTCCATAGGTTCAGTGGCGGGTGTGTGCATGTGAACATATACCAAAATATTGAGGTCTACAACACATATATACGTAGTCCCTGATAACATCTCTATCAAAGGATCCCACTCTAGACCCACTGGTCTTTTCTTTTGGTAGACTCTGAGATCACTGTATCGCTCGTTGAAACCATATTCAACTTCACTTGAGTCCCTTTGTTAATTCTACTTGTTTGTTCTCTAAGTTGAACTACCATGCTCTAGCGCCCGAACCATGCGCAGAATTATCTAGCACGCTCGTCTTATGATAACATTCTCGTATAACACATGTAAAATTTGCCATCAAGGGTAATGAAATCCACAACGGCATAGTAACCACCTTTCAGGTAAACCCGTTACTTATCGAAAATCGGAACTTATAGCCAAAGTAAAAGACTGTCATTATTCCAAGTACTAAGTACCCTTAATTATGTAGGGAAGTCTAAACTTCTTGATTCTTAAAATGCTGCCTCCTAAACTGTGGAGGACTATGGGCCACAAAATTTATGCCAGCCTAGTCATCCGATCATATTGGCAATATCGCCTCTATCTCAGCTGCTCTTGAGATTTCGCTCTGCTTCCTATATCATTACCTATGATAGGTCATGTACGACTCTCAAACCTCTATTCATCATTCTGAAGGTCTCTAAGGATTCTATCGACCCTAGTATAATACCTCCAGTAAACACTCCAGTCCATTCTACTCACCGGTACCTCTTCCGGTAGTCCAATAATAAGTTTACTACGATCTCTTATGTCATTCTCCTACTTAGACTTAACTCTCCACACTCTCGTTTCTGAGTACTGTAACTTATCTCTCTGATACCATTTCTGTGACGCCCCCAAATCCGAGGTCAGAGATTCAGGTCATCACATCACCATCCAACCATATCCTACCTGTATTAACTTTATAACTCAACAATACATCAATCCAGACCTCAATCTTACGCACATACAAGTTAGAGCCTCAGAAACGATAATCAAAAGTAACACTAAATATTACAATTCATCTGTACAATCCAGAATCTTACGCACTTCCACTTATACAACTACACTTGAAGACGAGTCTTACTATTACAGTTGAAAACCTATCAGACTTACTCTGTAGTATTTATCCGGAACTAAATCATCTCGGGGTAAATCTTCTTTTCCTCTTCTGCTGGTGCGGAGTTAACTAACCAAATTCTTCTCTTTCTGAAAAGTTTTTATAAAGCAAGAATGAGCTACATAATGCTCAGCAAGTTCGCCATTTTGAAAAATAATAATGTGGTTTATTTCGAAAACGTTCCCAACTGTATGGGTATATATCTCAGATTTCAAAACATAATTCAACATTATATATGTCCGAGTTTGAATAAAACATTTATACTCGCTAAGGAGCTTTAAGAATAACATATGAATCCTTTATAAGATTCCCATTTCAATATATCTCAAGTTTGAAAATATATATACATATGAGTATATCATTTTCGGCAAAACACTCTAAGGTTAACATACTGTACATGGAATACATTATTGAAAAACCTCTTTCCTTCCATTAGCTTAGAAGGTTTCTCATTCAAAAACATTTCATTCTTTGGAATAATTGCAAGAGTGCACTAACACGTGCCAATCTTTATAGAAAATCTTGCAGTTCTAGATACTGCACGATGTCAATATTTTTCTTATAAAAAACCACACTATCGGCAACTTGGCACTTAGGCCCAAGAAGCAGTGTTTGAGTATTTTTCCAAAGTGGAGGATGGGACTTGAAGAAAACATAAAAACCTGACAAGGATTGACGATGATCAGTCGCCACAACCAAGTCCAACAATCCGCGGGTCTTCTCTACTAGTAGAAGGATAGAAACTACATCCGTAACTACCCTTGGGTGAAAACTACAACCGTAATCACCCTCGATGAAAACTACATCCGTAATCATCCTTCGGCAACACCTGGGCCGGAATAATAATTGATGGACCGCCTGGCTCACGGCCGCTTACACATCCCGGGAATCGTTCGTCAACGATTCCCACACCTGCCAGAGTCCCCTTTTTCTTTTCATTTCAAAAATCATTTTGATAGAAAATTCGAGTAGTTGAAGTTCGACCTCAGTCGACCGATAATTCTTGAAAAACGTACAAGAAGCAAAACCTGACCGGGGGTTTTCGAAAATGTTTTGGGTGGGAAAGAGTTCGAGTTTGAAAACGCTGAAGGTATCTTGGATTAGTTTTGTCTTTAAAATAATGAATGATAATTAATAAATAATATTTTGAGATTTAATATGAACAATTAATAAAATAATTATTTAATTAAAATAAGCTTTTAACCCAAGATAGATATTTTTGAGTATTTTTAACAACGTAAAATAATAAATACTTAAATATACGATACTTCCCGAATGACTCTTCGGGATTTCGTAATTTAATCACGACACAATAATATACCGCTCCCCGGTCAATAGTATATTTGGACCACTACGACCTCTATTGCTAGAGTCGTTGTCCGAAGAAAACATTTTCATTCTAAGTTCAAGGGTGTACAAACACATATGCATATAATACGTTTGGAAGCTACAAACACAACAGTGAAAAATCCTTATGTATAAGTTTTGAAAGTAAACTTGCATACGTAAAATCAAGAATATAATCTTTTGAAAATAAATACTTAGGGTTGGAAAACTTGCCTTGGTGAGGTTGGGGTGGTCGGCTCGCGAAGTGGAATGGAAATCTATACATAATCAATATTTGTACGTTAGTACCTTAACAACGCTACTTAATCATAAGGTTTTAAAAATCGTAAGACCAACTTAACGACTCCACTTGTGACCACTAACCCTCTCATATGACCATGTCGTCAAATTATCACTTCCGTTACCCATTCGACTCAAATCTATTCCTCAAACTCGAAACTCAAGTAAATATTCTTAAAACTACTTTAAACAAATCCCCTAAGTGGTTTTTAACTTGCGCACACCTCGCTGTAACATTTTTATAAAATTGAAAAATTCAACTTTTAATCAGATTCTTTTTGGGTAACCTTCCTTACTATAAGACCTAGCTATTCTCAATTTTTTCACAATGTTTGCAGAAAGTTTGAGGGTCCAAAGACAGTTTACAAACAGACCATACAGTGCAGTCCGGATTTCAGAACCACTCCTCACTCTTCTGGTCATAACTCAAAATCTACACATCACCTAGTCATGAACTTTATATTTCTGGAAACTACATTCAAATACCTTTCTAACCATGGGTATTAGACCCTCGGGAGACAAGTTTAAGGGGTTCAAAAGCCTACTGCAAGACAGTACATACTCCCAGACTTTTTACTCAGCACACATCTTTACTTAATCCTTCAAGAACTCAACTTATACATCATATCTACCATCAAAACCATCAAGATCCTTACCATTAACACATATATGACTACATAACTCAAGAACATGGCTTACAACATGGATACAAGCATAATATCTCAAGATCTAACCATCAAAAGTCCAAAACCTCCAAGATTTACACTAATACTTTCAAACCTTAAAAGATCCATCAAATCTTGACACAAACTAAAAGTGAGAGGATCTTATACCTTTCTTGAGCCTAGGGAAGCCTTGTACGAGCTTGGGTAGCCTTAAGAACACCTTAGCTAGCTTAGATGAACCTTAAACTTCAAGATCTAAAACAAAAGTTATGGTTAGCCATTATACATCTCCAACTTCCACCATTTTTCTCACCATGCTACACTTTGAATAAAATTATGAAACTTAGTACATACCTTCACAACACCTAGGGGAAGCTTGGGTTTTAATCTTGTGAACTATAGAGGAGTAGAAGTGGAGAAAATGATTTTTCTTCCTCTCTTATTTTTCTGCTCAGATTAGAGCAGTTTGGTAAGGGGGGGAAAGAGCTTTTCTTTTGTTTTTGTTTGGTCAAATAATTGTGTGGTGTATGGATATATTGATGGTGTATTAGATGATAAGTAATCACATGTCTCCACCCTACTAGCTAGCCCAAGGTTAGGCCATGTCTCCCTTGTACTTAAAGCATGGCTAGATGTACTACTAACCCATTCTACTTAGTTTGCTTTTTGTACTTCTAGTTAGCATTTCTAACTTAATGGTTGCATGGTATCTTGCATGGAATATTATCTCGTCTTATTACCCAACCAATCTTCGTTACGTAATCCTTAATTCTTGACGTATCTATAATAAAACTCCTCGTAATAATATTTTGTCACGTAAGGATTTTCCTTGTAATTCCTTAAGTACTTAATTGCGTAAATTCCTTAAATATCCACAACTCCTTGTCATAGTCTCTTAAAATCTCCTAATACTCTAATAACTCTCAAATCCCAAGTTTTTATAAATCTTAAGGGCAGTAGGCCTCTTGCCTTAACAATCTTCCCTTATTCTTACACAGTGAATGTAACAACATAAATTTCTCAGATAATCAATTCCATTAAACAACATAGGTGACTCAAAAGGTCCCAATTTCACAATGTCATATGATATTATATTCTTAAAAGATTACAAAAATCAGGGTTCTTACACTACTAGCTCAGAAAGAGCATCCTTGGAGATATAGTCTTGAGATACTAGCCATTCTGGTAAGTCTCCAGGTTGCTGTGAAGGCCATTCTTCTTCACCTTCATCTGAGAATTCAGAGTCAGACTGACTCACTTCAGTGGCACTTGGAGGTAGCTTGGTAGGAGCATCTGTGGCTCTTTGCATAGATTCTGAGTTTTGTACTAAGTTCAGCTGTTGCTCAGCCTCCACATTGCCCTGTTCAGCCCGAGAGTTTAGGTCAGAGATAGGGTGAGTAAAGGTTTCAGCTCCAAGAACTGATCTATCAATGACGTTTTGAGATGTCTGTTGATAGATACTTGTTCTAGGGGCATCCTCAACCTCCATTAACTCACAAGCAATGGCTTCATCCACCCTTATGTCTCATGTACCTGCTTTTCTCTCATATTCTCTCTTTTTGCATCAGGGGCTCCCCCTGGCTCACACCTCTCACACCCTCACCGTCACCTACTAAGGTGGAACTCTCAGTCTCTCCTTTTGCCTGGCAGGAAGAAATTGCCAGCCCCTCACTCTCATTCTCTCCTTTTACCTGCTCACAAAGCAGCCTCTTGCTCTCTGTGATGTCACTCCCTTCCCTCAATCCTAGAAGTGTTTGAACTACAAGTGTGACTTCTGCTGTGGATGTAGGAAACACATTGACCAATGAATTTGGTGTATCCATTGATTCTGTAATTGGAGCTACCAACGGATGATCGCTGTTAAGCATATCCATCGATGAACAAACACTTGTCAACGGATGAGAAATATCCATCGATGAAGTAGAAGGGATAGCAGTTGATAGGGAAATTATGATAGAATCTGTGCATAATGATTTTAAAGTAGGCGACACAGGTTCAGTCATAGTTTCAGAAAGAAATGGTTGTTGGCCCAACAAATCATCTAAAAGATGATGACCAACAGCATCTGAGTGGGGCTCCTCCCTTGGATGTAAAAAGGGAGAATTTGCTTGTGATGTGGGAAGCATGTCCACATCTAGAGAAAGAGATGGTGAATTTTGAGTTTTTTTGTGTGATTAGAGATTGAGAAACGGGCTGTGACTCCACATTTGTTGGAGCCACATCAAACTGAGTTTGAGATGGTTCAATCATATGAGATTGAATAGTGTGTGACCCTTGTGCACCCAAAGTAACTTTAGGTTTCTTCTTTCTAACAAAGGTTTTGGTTGGTGACTTTTGGCTAGTGGTGCCCCTTCCCCTTTTGTTCAATGTTCCTGGTTGGGAACTCTTTTCAATAACAACACCCTGTTGAGAGGATGCTGTTAGGGATGTGTTTAACTCCTTTTGAACATTAACAGTCTTTTGGGAGACTGCAATGTGGCTAGGCTGGGACACACTCACCTCTCCAACCTTATCCTTAGGGTTTCTTTGATGTTCACCCTGTCCCTTACCACTCACTTCCACCTGAACACTCCCCTCAGAGGTTATGGTAGGTTTTACAACAAGTGCATGTTGGGAAGCACTTGAGGCTGGTTTCTTTGACTTGGATTTTGATTTAAGTTTGGTTGCTTGGGTAGAAGATTGTGGGTTCTCAGACTCAGTCTCCATAGCAACACTCAATGGCAAAGAACCTTGAGATTGAGTAGAGGGAAGAGGGTTAGAAATAGTTACCTCAATAATACACACAGTTGATTAGATTGTTGAATTAGTAATCTTTCCTTTGGTTTCATTAAATCAATGAGCACTTGTAAATGCCATTGTCAGCAAATGATGAACTATGAGGATGAATTACATTTCCTGAAAGTGCTAATTCATGAACAGGTTAAATATCATGTAGAGATACTTCAATTAGGCAATTAGCAATCTCAGAGTATATTCATTCAATTCATGTTATCACATATGCAGAAAAATAACCAATTAATGAAGTCAAAAGGGAAATTTAGGCATTTTCATTAAAATATAAGAGAATATTACATAAGAAAGCAAAAGAACAGGCGCCCTAAATATCCTAAGAACTAGGGGGTCCTCTGAGTTCTTTCCCTTCTTGGCAGTAGTAGCAGCAGCAGCCCTGCGAGAGAAGATCTTTGACATTGTGACAACAAGGCCAATGATCATCTCCTGCTCTTCAAGGGCTCGGAACCTCTCCTGCTCCCTTTCTTCAGCTTCTCGAGCTCTCGCTTCAACCTTTAATTCCTCTTCGATCACCAGGTTCATGTGCAAGAAACTCCACTCCACCTCTTGCTCGTAGGTGAGTGTAACGCCCCCTAATCCCTTACCAGGAATCCGGGTCGTCACAACCTTAACCATACCTTTGCGCAATATTCAATCACCTGCTCAAAATATAATCTACAACAGTAATCATAATAAACTCCATAATCTACTTCACAGGTTATAGCCTTAGAACAAGAACTTACTAATCCAAAAGTGTTTACACATCAGAGTATCCTCCAGAATCTTATTACAACTTCAAAGCACTAGAGCTATTACAATACTTAACAGTTAATCCCATATATCACAATATAATTCATAATACTTCTTCCACCTTATTCTCATATCCGGAACCTTTCTTCTAGCATGCTACGTCCGTTGCAGGACCTTTCCTCTTATCACGGTTCGCCGTACTAGTACCAGCTCTGATCGCCGCTGTTTAATAATATTTAAATAGAAAGAATGAGCCAAAGAATGCCCAGTAAGTTTTATACACCAGAATCATATATATTTATACTCAAAGATATGAATTGTACTTCAACAATGTACTATCAAAATCATTTCGAAAATATATTCCTCTTTTGATTAACAATAAACAATTGAACCCTTAAACTCTCCCACTTTGGATATTACTCATATATATATACTACAAACTTCTTCGAGAAAAGACTCCCCATAATTTCCTCATCATACTGAAATTTACCCGCAAAAACTGAGTAAGAATATAATATTCATACTGCAATTAATACCCGACTGTGGTATTAATTACACTGCTGATGGACTATATTCTGGAGATTCTTATCCGCTGGGCTGTAATGGATGATCAGTCCATACATCTTGCAATTTACTACCGGTAGAAGGATGATCCGCCTATCACACCCTAAGCCGCATCCGGGCTTTTATACACCTTTGTTGGGCTGGCCGCTGTACCAGTCTCTTACACTATCTCCAGTCCAGAACCTGGGGTACCAGAGTATCCCTGGGAACCTTTAACACTTATCACCTTAGATGTCACGTATAATTCCACGTGCACCTCAATATACTCCTTATCTTAGATGACACGTATAATTCCACGTGCACCTCAATATACTCCTTATCTTAGATGACACGTATAATTCCACGTGCACCTCAATATACTCTTTATCTTAGATGACACGTATAATTCCATGTGCACCTCAACTTATAATAATTATCATCGTTCGGAACAATGAACGATTACTAATTCCAATAAATCACTCTCCTCTCGAAATATAAGAGGAGAAATATGAATGACTGCTTTGATCATGGATTCGAATAAAATGATCCAGATCAAATATCTCATCACCTTCAATAATTAACAAGATAGTTTTCCAAAACATTTATCTCCCTTCGAGTACGAACAATGTACCTCGATACTTGTCCCAATCATATGGACCAATAACTCTTATACATACTACTATACTTATATACTATCTGGATAACATTCACAACAATAATATATATACATGCTTTCAATTGCATCAATATCCGGTATTTGAGTAACGAGATAAAATACTTGCAACTTGTAAATAAAACATTTGAAATGGCATACTCCATACGTTGAAACATATATACTCTGAACAATAGAGTAGGGTAAAGTATACTTGCCTAGTGTTCCGGATGTAGTAGGGGGCTCGTAGCGGGATCCGACAATCTAAACAAAGTCAAGAAAATACGCGATTAATCCCCTATACGATCAAGTTATAACTCAATGCTCAGACACTTAATCCAACCACAAACAAGG
Organism: Kitagawia praeruptora; assembly: GCA_037693485.1. Taxonomy (NCBI): domain Eukaryota; kingdom Viridiplantae; phylum Streptophyta; class Magnoliopsida; order Apiales; family Apiaceae; genus Kitagawia; species Kitagawia praeruptora. The sequence goes on from CM075354.1 coordinate 46,294,867, forward strand.
CACTAAGGGGTCCCTCTAAACTCATAGGTCCACGTTAATCGGCAAACACCTTAGTCATAGTTTAATCCAAAATCGATACTCGAATCCATGTTAAGCATTTATAACCTCGATCTTTACACCAATATGTTGCCTTGATAATCCTTAACAAGTTTCGTGTTTTAGTCGACTCTAAATTCCTCTTTTAACTTAGCCAAAATGGATGGTCAAAGTAGCACCTCTAGAATTGACCTTCCTGAGAATTACTATTCCTTGATTCGCACTCCAACACTTTTAATAAATCACTGGAAATGTATTTAAATACAAAACCACTTCTAAAATCATCTTTGGTATTGGTAATATTTATCATAAAAATCTTGATTCGAAAACACGGGTCTAGATAGGTGAAATGTATTTCAAAGTTGGGTCAACTGCGGATTCTTACTATTTGCACCACTATTACTAAAACCTTCATAACTCGATAACCGTTAACTCAAATGACGCACCGTCTTTGCGTGCACGATCTAGAGAATGTCTTGAAGGTAACCAACGCAAGACATGGCTCTGGTCAGAAGATGTATTTTTCAGAATTTTACAAAACAGGGCAGGAGGTTTACAATGAATAGTATCCTCCCCTAAAAGGCTTTTCCACTTGCTCAATCTCAGCTTACGCATTTTTAGAAAATCGGAAAATAATCTTTTTAACTCGAAACCTTCGCAAAAACCTTGCTAACTGACCTTAGTATTTATCCTCAAAATATCATACTCTAATTCCATTTTTAAGGGTCTCAAACATAACCACAAAGTTGGTACATTTCTGCGACATCATTCTTCGAACAACTTTCACTAAAATGGTCATATCTCCTAAACCGTAAACTCTTTTGACACGATTCTTGCGGCCACATAAACTAGACAACAATATCTACACAATATGGTCAGTGGTTACCATTTAAACATGATTAAGGTCTCGGATGGCTACTGTCAACATGGTACAAAATATTTGGGCATTACGACGGCTCTAAATCGAGCATTTCCATTTTGTAACTCCTCTAATAAGCCACACAAAGCAACCCATACTCTAATATTACAAACCAACCATCATACTAAGCCCCTAGGGCCAGTGATAAGGTCCTTTGACTACCACCCAACATAAACATCTCAACACAAGGCTTAACAATCAAGTAACCCCTTAATATGAACACATCTTTACACTAACATCAAAACTCCACCAAAACTCATATATATAAAAGGTAAAGTTGAGGTTTATACCTTTCTTGATACTCTCAAAACACTAACAAAGCTTTGTACACCTTATAATAGCCTTGGGTAGTCTTAACAAAGCCTAAAAGCCATGAACAAAACATGAAAACAACTTAAAACACTATTCATCATCAACTTTGTAAAATCTATATAAAATCGAAAAATAGGAGTTTGGTTCTCAAATTTTTACCACACCTTCTACTCTTCAAGGGCTTTCTTTTGAGCTATAGATTATCAAATTTGAGTGGCTGGAAGTGGCACGATGGTTTTGCTAAAAGGAGCAGAATTTTTGTTAAAGAAATGGTGTTCTTGGATTTCTTTTGCTTTTCTTTCTTTCTTTTGACTTATTCAACTTTGGTCTAATGATATTTACAAGATAAGATCAGATGCTAGGCTGTGTTTTAATCCTCTTGGTTCTTGTGCAAGGGGTGTTAAAGAAGCTTGGTTGATATTTGTTTTGTTTGTGTTTGATTTAAGTGATTTAAATCACTTAAATCCTAAATTGTTTTGTTTTAATCCTTGAACTAAATCTTTTAATCCACTTGATATAATCCTCTTGATGATCATGTAGGGCATCTAATCGCGTTATGAACTCAATCCATAATTCGTTCACTTAATCGCTTAATCTCGTTCTAAAGTTTCAGCGGTTTCTAGAACGCTCGTTCCGCTATCTCAGGGGTTTTCGTTCTAAATCCTCAAATCACATATAATAAAATAATAAAATATAAAATCATCAAATCCTCAATTTTAATATCTCACTTATCTTGGTCGCATTGAAATGCTCCTCACTGCCCGGTCAAATATTCCATAAAAATAAAGTTTGGAATTTTTGAATTCCGATCGCGTTTACATACACTTATTTACCTCGTAGATTACTAATATAACTTCAAAATATCCATTTCCTATCCCGTACATAGGGTGACATGAAAAATTTTCTTAACTCTCAAAATCACTATTCATCCATGCAAACTACTATTCATCCATAAAATAATTTTTTTTCAAGTACGAAAATTAGGGTTATTACAGTGAGTTTCTTGAGAATGTCAATCGGAACCTTATCCGCAGGGTAGCTAACCCCATCGACGACCATCGACGAAGAGCGATAGTAAAAAAGGATCTCGTCCACATAGCGAAAGTGCATGAAGAAGTCCATGAGGAATTCGAGAAAGAGTTTGAAGAAATGAGGGTTTGAGAGTGAAAGTTGAAGTAGAGTTTTAGAGAAAATGATAAATGGTGAAACTGGCTGCTAATTATACATATATATAGGTGAACTTGGAATACGAATCGACAAAAGAGACACACCTATAGATACCAGTTATGGATGCATGCAGGGCTAGGCTATACCAACAGTCTCTCTCTTAGGTTCCCTAGAAAGTGTCATGATTAAGCCTATTTATCATGATAATAGTAATACTCAAGAATCAAGATATAATCTCTAGGAAATCAATTAGCACAAATAGCACATAAGCATGCAATCACACATATCAAGAAAAATATTCGGTCATGAAATGGTAATAAAAAAAATGATTTGACAGCTCAGACAAGACCAAAGTAAAAACAAATAAGTTACCCAGTGGATAAAAGAGTGAATTCTCGAGAAACGAGCTTCCCGTTGATATATATTATTGAGATAATACACACAAAGGAAACTAAGGGGCTGTTTGGCTGGGCTATAAGCCAGCTTATAAGACAAATAAGCCCATAAGTCCTTATCTTGAAGTGTTTGCCTACCAACTTATTTTAAGAACTTATGATCTTATAAGTTCATAAGTTGAAAGTTAGAAAGTCCCAACTTTTTTCCAACTTATTTACTATTCATTGATCCCTCCGTTTTTAATTGGATTTTTGCCGTCAAGCGGCGATATTTTTTTCAAATCTAACTTCACCATATTTTTCTCTATCTCCCAACGATCATTTTACATACCATATTTGTTATATTTCGACGCGATTTAGGAAATTTGTATAAAAATATTTGTTCTACAGTAAACTTATAATTTTTGATTTACCAAACACTTTACTAACTAATGAGCTCCTTATGAGCTCACTTATTTACTATTCATTGATCCCTCCGTTTTTAATTGGATTTTTGCCGTCAAGCGGCGATATTTTTTTCAAATCTAACTTCACCATATTTTTCTCTATCTCCCAACGATCATTTTACATACCATATTTGTTATATTTCGACGCGATTTAGGAAATTTGTATAAAAATATTTGTTCTACAGTAAACTTATAATTTTTGATTTACCAAACACTTTACTAACTAATGAGCTCCTTATGAGCTCCGCCAAACCGACGCTTACTTATCACTTATAATCAACTTATGGGCTTAAAGTCATAAGTTACTTTTTTTAAGTTAAGCCAAACGGGCACTAAATATCCACCGAATAAATAAAAGTAAAAATAAAATCCAGATATTATTTGAATCATCAACGGATATTTGACATATCCGTCGACGGGTAAATTCTAACTTAGACAGAATTTCGTACCTTTTCTTTGTAAAAGAAAAATTCAAGCTAATTTCTGGCTGCTTATTCAACCATGAAAATATCTTGAATAAATTATGAGAAATTCAGCATACCTAGCTCACTTACCAACCTTGTGAATGTTGATTCATCAAGTGGCTTGGTAAAGATATCTGCAAGTTGCTTCTCTCTTGGAACAAAATGAAGTTCCACAATACCTTCCATCATATGTTCTCTAATGAAATGGTATCTGATGTCTATATGCTTGGTCCTGGAATGTTGCACTGGATTCTCAGATATGGCAATTGCACTCGTGTTGTCACAAAATATTGGGATTCTATCAACTCTTAATCCATAGTCAAGCAATTGATTCTTCATCCATAGTATCTGTGCACAACAACTTCCAGCTGCAATATACTCAGCTTCTGCAGTAGAAGTGGAAACTGAATTCTGCTTCTTGCTAAACCATGAAACCAGCTTGTTCCCTAAGAATTGACAAATGCCTGTAGTACTTTTTCTGTCAATTTTACAACCTGCATAATCTGTATCTGAATAGCCAGTTAGATTAAAACCAGATTCTGTAGGATACCAAATGCCAAGGTTTGGTGTTCCTTTGAGATATCTGAAAATCCTTTTAATAGCTATTAAATGAGATTCTTTGGGATCAGCTTGGAATCTTGCACATAAACAAGTAGAAAACATAATATCAGGTCTGCTTGCTGTTAAGTATAGAAGTGAGCCCACCATGCCCCTATAACTTGTGATGTCCACTTTCTTCTCCTTAGTATTCAACTCAAGTTTAGTGGCAGTGGCCATGGGTGTTTTTGCAGAGGCACAATCCAGCATGTTAAATCTTTTCAAAAGATCATTAACATACTTGGATTGGCTAATGAATATTCCATCACTAACTTGCTTTACTTGCAAGCCAAGGAAATAAGTTAGTTCACCCATCATGCTCATTTCATACTTACTTTGCATAAGTTTGGCAAACCTTTTGCAAAGCTTCTAATCAGTAGACCCAAAAATTATATCATCTACATAAATTTGAACAAGTATCATAGAGCCATTGACATTTCTATAAAAGAGAGTTTTGTCAACAGTACCTCGAGTGAAGTGATTCTCTATAAGGAACTGTGAGAGAGTGTCATACCAGGCTCTAGGTGCTTGCTTCAGGCCATAGAGTGCTTTGAGAAGAAAATAGACATATTCTGGGAATTCTGGGTCTTCAAAACCAGGAGGTTGACTTACATATACCTCTTCTTCCAAAATGCCATTTAGAAAAGCACTCTTGACATCCATTTGATAGACTTTGAAGTTGGCATGGGCTGCATAGGCCAGGAAGATTCTGATTGCTTCCAGCCTTGCTACAGGTGCAAAGGTCTCATCAAAATCAATTCCTTCTTCTTGACAGTAGCCTTTTGCAACCAACCTTGCTTTGTTCCTTGTCACTATGCCATTCTCATCCATCTTATTCTTGAATACCCATTTGGTGTCAATTACTGACTTGCCTTTAGGCTTGGGTACAAGCTTCCACACTTCATTTCTCTCAAACTGGTTTAGCTCCTCTTGCATTGCTAAAACCCAGTCTGGATCTAGGAGGGCATCCTCAACTCTCTTAGGTTCTTCTTTAGACAGAAAACTGCTATAGAAGCATTCTTCTTGAGTTTCCCTTCTAGTTTGGACTCTTGCATTTGAATCTCCAATTATGAGTTCAAATTGGTGATCTCTGGTCCATTTTCTTGATGTTGGCAGGTTCAGCCTAGATGACGTAGCTTCATTCTCCCTGTGTTGATCATTCTGATTGGTTGTTGAGTGATGACTCTGAGAGACTCCCCCTGAGTGTGTGGCTTTTGAGGTTGGAGTTCTAACAGAGTTATCAATGGATAATTCTCTTTAACTATCAACGGGTAATCCAGAATTGTCTTCAACGGATCGGGTTTCCTCAGCATCAACGGATGGTGTCCCACGCTATACACCTCGAGCATGCTGCGATCTTACACCAGTCGATACTGTTTCTACATCATCTTCACTGCCTTCACCAGTCATATCATTATCAAATGATAAATCTTCATGGAAACCTTCATCTATCAACCCTTGGATTTTCTTATCATCAAAGACAACATGTATGGATTCCATAACAATGTTCAGTCTTAGGTTATAGACTCTATATGATTTCCCTGCTGAGTATCCAACAAAGATAGCTTCATCTGCTTTGGTGTCAAACTTTCCAATGTTTTCGCCTTGATTTCTCAGGACAAAACATTTGCAACCAAAGACATGTAAGAAGTTAACTGTTGGCTTCTTTCCCTTGAATAGTTGGTATGGAGTCAGTCCTTTTGCTTGATTGATCAAAGAAATATTCTGAGTATAGCAGGCAGTGTTGACAGCTTCTGCCCAGAAATATGTTGACAACTTTGATTCTTCAAGCATTGTTCTTGCAGCTTCAATGAGAGTCCTATTTTTCCTTTCTACTACACCATTTTGTTGAGGAGTCCTAGGTGCAGAGAATTCTTGGATAATTCCTTGTTCTTCACAAAACTCTTTCATCATAGAATTCTTGAACTCAGTTCCATTATCACTTCTCATCCTTCTTACTCTGAAAGAGGGATTATTGTTAACTGTTCTGATATGATTGATGATGATTTCTCCTGCCTCATCCTTGGAGTGCAGAAAGAATGTCCACGTGTATTTAGAGAAGTCATCCACAATCACTAGACAGTATCTCTTCTTGGAGATTGACATTACATTGACAGATCCAAATAGATCCATATGAAGTAGCTATAGAGGATGAATAATGGAGGACATTAACTTGGATTTGAAAGAAGCCTTCTTTTGCTTCCCTTTTTGGCATGCATCACACAATCCATCTTTGGAGAAATCCAATTTTGGAATACCTCTAACCAAATCCTTCTTCACCAACTCATTCATTGCTTGGAAATTCAAGTGTGACAGTTTCTTGTGCCATAGCCAACCTTCATCTACACCTGCCTTGCTGAAGAGGCATGTAGTAGTATCTACACTTGTTGAATTGAAGTCAGCTGTGTACACATTCCCTTTTTGGTTGCCTGTCATCACTATCTTGTTGTTGTTTTTCCTGAAAACAACACAAGCTTCTGTAGTAAACCACACATTTTGACCTTTATCACATAGTTGACTGATACTCAGTAAATTGTGCTTAAGTCCATTAACTAGTGCTACATCCTCAATGACAACATTTCCTTTTGAAATCAAGCCATATCCTCTAGTATATCCTTTGCTGTTGTCTCCAAAGGTAATGCTAGGGCCAGCTCTCTCCTCAAACTTAGTGAGCATGGTAGAATCTCCAGTCATATGTCTGGAACAACCACTATCCAGATACCAGAGGTTCTTTCTGTCTCCCTGCACACATCAAAACCAAATCAAGTTGATATTGGTACCCAAGTTTCCTTGGGTCCTGCAGTGTTAGCCCTTTTCTTGCCTCTCAAATCCTTTCTTCCTTTTGGTCCAGATTGAGTTAGATCAATCTTGACTCTGGGAGTGGGCATTTGAAAGCCAGGATTTGAGCCTTGCTCAAATGCATTATAGAAATTGGAGTTAGGCATAGTCTGTGCATGCATGCTATTCATTACCCATGGCATCTGAGGCATATTGAAAGCATTATAGTATGGATTATGCATGAATGACATGTTTGCATATAGACTAGATGCATGAGCAGATTGAGCATCACTGTTAGGCATGACATACATAGCAGAAGTAGGCAAGTGTAAAGGCATAGGAGCATTTTTCAATTTTCTACAGCTAGCAGATAGGTGATTAACACTACCACAATTAACACATTCCTTTCTAATAGCATATTTATCTAGAGTATAATTGTTGTGTTTATTAATCCCTACTTTGCCATTTCTGTTCTTTCTCCTACCTTTAGCTCTTGACTTAACTTTCTCTAACTTGTCCCTCAATTGCTTTTGGGACAAGTGACCTATGTTAGCTTCCTCAACTGATTTTGTTTTGCTACATTCTCCTTTCTCAAAGTTCTTGCTGACTGGACCATATTGATTGTTCAATTTAACCAGAGTTGCTTTGCTGACAGTTTTGCCTTTCGATGGATGACATTGCTCTGTATCCATCGATGGCTCATTGATCAACGGATAACTACAGGCATGATCCGTTGATTCACTGTCTGAAGCAGTCTCTCCATCAACTCCTAACTTTGCTTCTCCTAATTTGCTAAAGGAGTTAACCCCTTGGACACTACAAATTCCTTCAGTAGTGGCTCTGGATCTTCCCCAAAAATCAATTAGGTCTTGATTCTTCTTCAACTGTTCTTTCAAACTGTTCTCTCGTTTAAGAGCTTCAATTAATCCATCCTTAGCTTCCTGGCAATCTCTCCTCATAATCTCAAACTCAATTAACTGAGTTTCTATCAAAGCATTCCTATCAGTTAACTTTTCATTTAGCTCTTTTATTCTTTTGTTCTCTTTGTTAAGCGATTTTAAGGAAACATGCATGTTATACAATTCTAGAGACATCTCATCAATTGTACTAGCACATTCAGCTTTGGATAAATCAGATAGGTTAGAGGAGAATACCTGGTTGCTTGTTGAACTAGTTTCTTCATCTTTCTCATTTGCCATGAGGGCAAGATTGACAAACTCTTCTTCTGCATCAGAATTTCCACCAGCAGCCCAATCACTGTCTCTAGATACAAAAGCCTTTTCCTTCTGATTGAGAAGATCAAATATTTTTTCTTGTAGTCAACAGTTCCAAACTATTTCTTCTCATTCTCAGCTTTAGGCTTTCTGCATTCATTGGCATAATGGCCAGCAATTCCATAGTTGAAGCATTTGAACTTAGATCTATCAACCATGTTTTTGGATGAATGATCATTCTTCCTGAATTGCCTGCCTCCTGCTGGATTCCTCTTGAACTTAAGCTTTGAGAACCTCCTTGACAAGAATGCTAGATAGTCATCCAAGTCATCAGATTCACTTCCACTTAATGCATCGAGTTCTTCAATCAACTTGCTTTTCCCTCTGCTAGTGTCAGCTCCACCATCACAAGTTTCAGAACTTGGTGTGGCCTTTGTGCTCTCCATCTTCTCACTCACTTGGCTTACTGGAATATTGGCCACCAAGGCAACAGATCCAGCCTTCTTCTGAATCTTCTCCACTTCCTCATCATGTTGCATTTCAAGCTCATAGGTTTTCAGAATACCATACAGTCTCTAGAGTGTAAATTCTTTATAGTCTTGAGAATTCCTCAATGAGACTGTCACTAGCTTCCATTCCTTCAGAAGAGATCTCAGAAATTTCAGGTTGGAGTCCTTGGTTTCATATTTCCTCCCATACAACTTCAGACCATTTAGTAGTTTTTGGAATCTACTAAATATATCTGTCAAATTTTCACCAGAAGAATAGTGAAAATGTTCATATTGTTGTATTAGGAGCTGCATCTTATTTTCTCTGACCTGTTCAGTTCCTTCACAGATTGTATGAATGGTATCCCACACTTGCTTAGCAGAAGTGCAGTTTATAACACAATCAAACATATCTTGGTCAATACCATTGAATAAGATGTTCATGACCTTCTTATCCTTATGTATTACTTCCAAGTCTTCATCTGTGAACTCAGCCTGAGATTTTGGAATCGACCTTTCAGCAGCTGCAGAACCAGCAGCTTCACCAACACCAGAGTTAGGCTTCATGGGAACATGAGGGCCTTTCTCTATACAGTCAACGTAATCCTCGTCTAGTGCTGAGAGATGAAGATGCATCTTTACCTTCCAATGAAAGTAGTTGTCTTTGTCAAGAATTGGAATCTTTACCCCTGTGTCCTTTAATTCCCATGGTGCTAGATCTTTAAACTTCTTATATGCTAGAAGCTTGCTCTGATACCAATTTTTATTTCCCAGTAGCACACTTCAAGATTGTAGAAGGGGGGTTGAATACAATCTTGTAAAATTCTTTCGAATTTTAAACACGACAACAATTACAATTTCAATGGAAACAGACGGGCAAGTCGAAGACTAAAACGTAAAGAAACAGAAAATGAACAAATGCACAACACACTTAAAAATTTCAGGTGGGGTTTTCTCGACTCCACCAGAGGGTTGTATTGAAGAAAACTTCTCTGTGTAAACTGAGTACACAGCTGCAAATACAAGGCTAAAACTATTACAAGAGAACCTAATGCTTATAGCTTTTTGCTCAGTGTTTCTCTTCTCTATTTTAGCTATGCTACACTTGAAGTATATATATTACTTTAAGATTACAAACCCTACAAAATAAACGAATCTTATAAGTCAAAGTATTCTGCAGGGTTGCTGCCACTCCTTGCCTCCATGTGATACAATTTTGTCTGGTTGTCTTGGACAGATATGCACTAGATTTACCAGCTAAATTGCTTGTGAGAATAAAGAATGTTTCTTTTTCTTCTTCATTTCCAATACTGGTTCCCATACCTCTTTTAAGTTTATCAACCCATGTGACCTGTCAGGTATGCCAAGTCGCCATCAACTTCTAATCCCAAGACATTATTGGTTGAAGCTTTTATCCATTGGTGTAGACATAGATCGACAGGTTGATTTCTGCTTGCTGGGAATACCATATCCGTTGACATAGAATCTTCATCCGTTGATCACCACTTCACTTATACAGAATTACATAGCACAGCTTATATACAATTAGCTACCATATTCTGTATATCCTTTGATAGTCAACATGACTTAGGATTTCTAGCAACTATGATATTCGATAACAAACTCAAACTTAAATACAAGATATGCTACAGACTTATCGATTGATAAGCTGCCTCATCAACGGATGTACTTAGCTTGGGTATCCGTTGATAAGTTACAAAACTTAATCTTGTACTCATATGTTTTTCAAAGTGTTTTATGGACGTATATCATCAAGGACAACATAATTCCTAACAGGTGTTACTATACCTACCATCGACTGGACCACGTACCGTTTCCCACAACCTATTGATTTGTCAGGAATGCCTGATAAATTCAGTGGGGGTGTTGATTTTTCTCGTTGGCAGAAAAAGATGAAACTGTGGCTTACGATAAAGGGTCTATGGCCGGCAGTGCAGTATGAGAAACTAGTTGTGGTTAAGGAAAAGCCTGAAACTGTTAAGACTTATGCTATGTGGGAAGAAAAAGATGGGGTGGCTAGGGCTGCAATTCTGGCAGCTTTTGCGAATACTCTATTTGATGTTTATTCATCGGATTCCTACTCTGCTAAGCTCTTATGGGAGAAGCTGGACCAGACACATAATACTGACTCGCAAGGGTTGGAAAATATTTTGTGGCTAGGTTCCTTGACTTTAAACTGGTGGATTCTAAATCCATGACTGAGCAGGTGCATGAGTTTGAGATGTTGGTGCATGCTTTGAAGGAGTCTGGTATGGACCTTCCTGAGAAGTTTCAGGTTATGTCTGTGATTGAAAAGCTCCCAAAGTCTTGGGAAGAGTTTGCACTCTCCCTGAAAAGATAGAAAGGCGAGATCACTTGGACAAACCTGATGTTGGACATCTCTATGCAGGAACAACACATGTGACGCCCCTAGATCCGGGGTCGGAGATCCAGGCGCTCACGGTCCATTTTCCATTGATAATACACATGTTCTTGCTCATAAGAAATATAACACAATATCGACCCCACAATAATACTCACACACACACACAGGTTAGAGTCTTAGAAACGTTACATAACATACTTAAGCAAAAGAAAAGGGTTCAGAGTTATTACAAACATAATTAATAATTAATAATTGTTTACGCTACCATCAATAACTTCTACTTGAAGCTACGATAGCTGCTTGAATATTTGTTACGGTACACTGCCTTGCACAGGTCATACTTATAAATAAAACGTACTAACAAAAGTTGCCGACCAATCCGGCTAACGGGGCCTACCGGTGGAATCTCAACTGCAGCCTGGGGTCTAGTCACCTGCTTTCGAACAGTCTGACTGGTTCTTGCCATTTCTCTTAGCTGTTGTGTTTGTAAAATTTGAAAACAAGCCAGAGTGAGCAACTATAGCTCAGCAAGAATATACGTATAAGATAAGCAATATAACATTCCATATGTATAATAGTCATTAAACTCGTTGTATCAATCAGTTATAGAACCACTTGTCATTATTGGTAAATTTCAAAGGTGCACCAGTACGTGCCCTTGTTTTCAAAATAACCTTGCAGTTCTAGCTACTGCATAAAGTCAACATCTTTCTCATCAAAATAGGACACTATCGGCAACTGGCACATAGGCCTAAGATGCAGTGTCAAAGCATTTTTCCAAAGTGGAGGATGGGACTGGAAGAAAACATAAAAACCTGACAAGGATTGACGATGATCAGTCGCCACATCCGAGTCCAATAATCCGCGGGTCTTCTCTACCGGTAGAAGGATAGAAACTACATCCGTAACTATCCCTGAGTGAAAACTACATCCGTAATCACCCTCGATGAAAACTACATCCGTAATCATCCTTCGGCAACACCTGGGCCGGAATAATAAGTGATGGACCGCCTGGCTCACGGCCGCTTACACATCCCGGGAATCGTTCGTCAACGATTCCCACACCTGCCAGAGTCCCTTTTTCTTTTTCTTTTAAAAACCAGATTTTGATTGAAAACAGAGTAGTTGTGGTTCGACATCAGTCGACCGATAATTCTTGAAATCATACAAGAAACAGAGCCTGACCGGGGGTTTTCGAAAATGTTTGGAGTTCGAAAAAGTTCGAGTTTGAAAGTATTCAAAGGTATCTTGGATTAGCTTTGTTTTTAAAATAATGAACAATAATTAATAAATGATATTTTAAAATTTAATATCAATAATTAATAAAATGATTATTTAATAAAATAAACTTTCAATCCAAGATAGGGTTTCGAGTATTTACGAAGATATAATAATAGATATTTGAATATACGATACCACCCGAATGACCCTTCGGGTTTTCGCAATATAGATACGATATAATAATATACCGCTCCCCGGTCAATAGTATATACGGACCGCTACGACCTCTATTACTAGAGTCGTTGTCCGAAGAAAACATTTCAATCTAAGTTCAAGGGGTAAAAGCATACATGTACTTGTTCAATCTCAATTGCATCAATACTTCGATAAACATAGCATTTGATATAATTTGAAAACTACAAACACAACAATGAAAATCCTTGTATATGTATAAGTTTTGAAAAGTAAACTTGCCTGGGTGTGGTAGGGGTGGTAAAGCTCTCGGGGTGGCGCGGTAATCTATAACATTCAAGGGTGCGTCCGTTAGTAACTTAACGAGACGACTAAATAATAATATCAAATAATTACGAGATTACCCTCGCGACTCCACTCTTAAGCCCACTAACCCTAATAAAGGTCATTAATATCTTAAGGTTACGTTCGTTGATAATCCGACTCGAATTAATTACCAAATTTCAAGTTTGCTAAGTTTTTGTCGAAAATCTCAAAAACTAATTCTAATCGTGATTTTTCCCTCGCGCGCATTACGCTCTAACATTTTTAGAAAAATATTAAATTCGAATTTTTACTCAAATCTTTTTGGGTCGTTTTACCCACTGTAAAATCTTGCTCCTCAATTTTTACCACGAATTTACCATATTTTTAAAGGGTCCAAAGATATTTTACAAGATAGCACTTTTCTGCAGTCCACTTTCCAGAACACGTTTCACTAAATAAATCATATCTCAAAATCCACAAATCTTCTGACAATGAGCCTTACATTTCTAAAAACTACAGATCAAGACCTTTCCAACCATATAAAGTAGGTTTTCAGGGGATCAGTTTTAGTGCTCCGAATTACAGTTCCAAAAAGGGTCAGTTTCAGTTTGTTCAACAACTCCTCCACTACAAGTCATATCTCTTCCAAAAATTCCACAAAGTCCAAAATCATTATATATCCTCCAACAAAATTATCATACACTTATGGGACCTTATATAACATACAAATAATTTTTAACATAACAATATCCATCATCATCCATGGTTTCTCATAAATCAAACTATAATGGTCACTTTTGAGCTTCAAACTTTTAGATCTCATAAAACTAAGCATGGTTCTTGGCATGGCTACTAAGGGTTAACATGTATACCTTCCTTGAAGCTCCTAGTAACTTAATGAAGCTTGAAATCCTCTCCAAACACCTTGGTTGATCACCTTAGAGCTTACTCTTCAAGATCTAAAATCAAGAACATAAAAAGGTTACTATTCACCTAGAACTTTAAGAATTTTTCTAACTAGGTTAGGCTTGGAATTAAATCATGAAAAATTTACCATACCTTAGTTATATCATGAGGGGGGCTTGGGCTAAAATATCTTGAATTTAGGATGAGTGGAAGTGGTGGATGAATTTTTCTTAGCCTCCTTCTTCCTTGAAAAACCGTGAGCTTCCTTACAAGGGGGGGGGGGTTTTGCTTGGTGTTGGCTTGTGTTTAAGTGTTGTAAATAATATGTAGCCACTTACCTTGGCTAAATATTGTCCAAGTAATGATCTTGTGGTGTGCAATTGGCCAAGCAACAAAGAAATACTAGGTGATCCCTAATTTAGGGAAGTATGTTTCCTAAATAACCTAACTAGATTCTATAAACTTGGTTACTTACTAACTTCCTACTAACTACTTGGTTACTAACCTAGACTAGGTAGTTTGCATGGGATTTGCATGGGGTGCATGTAGTCTTGCCACCTTGCATGGTTAGTGGGTATTTTCCAATTTTCAAAATTTTCTAGAAAATCCTTAAACATTTTTGGTGGAATTTTTCCTTCAATATTCTTTCTAAAATCCAACTTCCTAATTCTAAATATATATGGTTCCTTGGGTTCTCAAAATAATAAAACCATGATCTTGTCGTAGTATTCGTATTTATCGATATCCCGGAAATGTACGAAATTAATAAAATAGGATTTTGCGAAATCCGTCGACATTTACATACACTTATTTTTCTTAAGGAAGCATAATATAAATTCAAATCTTCATTTTCCCTTCAAACACAAGTGGTGGTTGAGATCACCTTCTTTACATAACGGGATTACTATTCATCTGAGTCTTTTACAATGGTACGAAAATTAGGGTTATTACAGTCTCCCCTCCTTAAAAGGATTCCGTCCCGGAATCAGGTTGAAAACAGTTGGGGGTGCTTTTCGCGCATTGCGCTTTCTAGTTCCCATGTTGATTCTTCGACATTCTGGTTCCTCCACAAGACTCTCACTAGTTTGACAACCTTGTTCCTCAGCACCTGTTCTTTTCTATCCATGATTTCTACGGGTTGCTCCACATATGTTAAGTCTGGTTGCAGATCCACTTGATCATGTTCTATCACATGTCGGAAGTCGGTATGGTAGGGTCGTAGCATGGACACATGGAACACATTATGTACTTGCTGCAAGCTTGGGGGTAAAGCCAATTCATAGGCTAACTTTCCAACTCGTCTCAAAATCTCAAAAGGTCCAATAAATCTCGGGCTTAGCTTCCCCTTCTTACCAAATCTCATCAATCCTTTCCACGGTGATACCTTCAACATCACGAACTCTCCTACCTCGTACTCCTTGTCCTTGCGGGTCTGGTCCGCATACTTCTTCTGTCTGTCTTGGGCCGCTACCAGCCGTCCTCTTATAAGCTCAATAGTTTCTCTTGTCTGTTGGACCAGTTCGGGCCCTAAAATCTTTCGCTCTCCAACCTCTTCCCAGCACAAGGGAGATCGACATCTTCGTCCATATAAGGCTTCATATGGGGGCATTCCTATACTAGCATGATAGCTGTTGTTGTATGAAAACTCGATCAACGGCAAGTGGTCATCCCAACTTCCCTTGAAATCAATGGCACATACTCTCAACATGTCTTCGATGGTCTGGATGGTTCTCTCACTCTGTCCATCTGTTTGGGGATGGTATGCAGTGCTCATGTTTAACTTGGTCCCCACACAATCCTGAAAACTCCTCCAGAACCTGGAGTTGAATCTTGGGTCTCTATCTGATACGATGCTCACCGGAACCCCATGCCTAACCACAATCTCCTTTAAGTAGATATCCACTAGCTTGTCAACAGTGTATCTCTCGTTGATTGGGAGAAAATGTGCTGACTTGGTCAATCTATCGATAATTACCCAAATGGCATCATGATTAGTCTTGGTCCTTGGTAATCCGACCACAAAGTCCATCGCAATCTGTTCCCACTTCCACTCGGGTATCTCCAAGGGTTGCAACAATCCACTGGGCCTCTGGTGTTCGGCCTTCACTCTTTGACATGTCAAGCATTTACTTACCCACTCTGCTACGTCCTTCTTCATATTTGGCCACCAATAATACTCTTTCAAATCCCTATACATCTTGGTGCCCCCAGGGTGAATCGAATACCTTGAACTATGAGCCTCTTGCAAAATCTCACTTTTTAATTCTTGAACGTTCGGGATCCATATCCTAGATTCGTACCTCATAATTCCATTCCCGTCCTTCTCACACCTAATTTCTTCGCCAGTCAAAATTTTCCCCATCGAATTCTTTTCTTCTTCTAGCTTCTTTTCCTGGCATAACTTAATCTTTTCTAATAGCGGTGGTTGGACCTTTATTTCCATTAGACTCTCCTGGCCAATTCCTGGTAACCTCACCTCAATCTCCAGCCTCTCGAGGTCTTTGATCAATTCGTCCACTGACGTTATCATCTTAAGATTCTCCTTTCGGCTAAGTGCATCGGCCACTACGTTGGCCTTCCCTGGGTGATAGTGAATCTCACAATCATAATCCTTGATTAGCTCTAACCATCTCCTCTGTCTCATGTTTAACTCTTTCTGAGTGAATATGTACTTTAAGCTCTTATGATCCGTGTAGATTTCACACCTTTCTCCGTAAAGGTAATGTCTCCAGATCTTCAGGGCGAAAACTATCGCTGCTAACTCCAAATCATGGGTGGGGTATCTTATCTCATATTCCTTAAGTTGTCTGGACGCATACGCAATCACCTTACCGTGCTGCATAAGCACACACCCTAAACCTTTATGGGACGCGTCGCTATAAATCACAAAATCTCCCTTATCATCGGGTAGGGCTAGTACTGGTGCTGTCACCAACCTCTTTTTCAACTCTTGAAAGCTCTCTTCGCATTTCTCAGTCCACACAAACTTCTCGGTCTTGCGAGTTAGCCGGGTCAAAGGGGCTGCTATCTTGGCAAAGTCTTGGACAAATCTCCTATAGTAGCCGGCCAATCCTATGAAACTTCTCACCTCTGTCGGAGTGGTGGGTCTCTCCCAATTTGATACAGCCTCTATTTTGGCTGGGTCCACTAGGATGCCTTGTTCGCTAATCACATGCCCCAAAAACTGAACTTCCTTCAACCAAAATTCACACTTCGAGAACTTAGCGTACAACTTTTCTTCTCTTAGCGCTCCCAATACAATCCTCAAATGCTCTGCATGTTCCTCTTTCGTCTTGGAATAAATTAAGATGTCATCGATGAAGACTATAACACACTTGTCCAGATACTTCTTGAAGACTCGATTCATTAAGTCCATGAAAGCTGCGGGTGCATTTGTTAACCCAAACGACATTACTAAAAACTCATAGTGTCCGTACCGGGTGCGAAAGGCCGTCTTTGGTATATCTTCTGGTTTAATCTTTAACTGGTGATACCCGGTCCGCAAATCAATCTTAGAGAAATAAACTGCATCTTTCAATTGGTCAAACAGGTCATCTATCCTGGGCAAGGGATACTTATTCTTGATGGTCACCTTATTCAACTCCCTGTAATCTATGCATAATCTCATACTGCCATCCTTCTTTTTCACGAATAGCACCGGGGCTCCCCACGGTGACACACTAGGTCTTATCATTCCTTTATCCAACAGCTCTTGCAATTGGGTGGCCAACTCTTTCATCTCCACTGGGGCTAGCCTATACGGGGCCTTTGAAATTGGGGCCGTGCCCGGAACTAAATCTATAGCGAACTCGATGTCTCTATCAGGTGGTAGTCCTGGAAGATCATCCGGAAATACGTCCGCGAACTCATTAACGACTGGGATTTCCTGTAGGTTTGGCGCCTCCTTATTGGTATCCTTTACATAGGCTAAATAGGCCTCGCATCCTTTACGTAACAGCCTTTTAGCTTGAATCATAGTCAGGAACTTTTGGGTTTGTCGTTTTCCACTAAACACTACTTCCTTATCCCCTGGCAGTCTTAAACTCACTTTCTTCTTCACGCAATCAATCTGAGCTCCATGGGTTGTCAACCAATCCATACCTATTATTACGTCAAACTCCCCTAATTGAAAAGGTATTAAATCTACCCGAAAGTGTCGCCCTTCTATTTCTAGGTCGCAACCTGGACAAACTTGGTTAACAGGAATAATTTCATGATTAGCTATCTCTACTTGCAGTCTGTCTCGCAGTGGTTCAGTCTTAAGGCCTAACTGACTTACAAAATCTAGAGATATGAAAGACTTGGTGGCTCCCGAATCAAATAAAACATTCGCATTAACTGAGTTGAGTGGTAGGGTACCTGCGATCACATCCGTGTTCCTCACGGCATCTTGCACAGTCATGTTAAAAGTTCTTGCAGTAGGGGCCCTGTTAGAAGCAGTTCCACTCACTCTTGACGCAGCTGGCCCAGAGGACATACATTCCCTCATTCGGTGCCCTGGTTTCCCACACTTGAAGCAATTACCTCCGGCACTGGTGTTGTTACTAGTTCCTCGACAGGTGTTAGCATAATGTCCTGTCAGCCCACACTTGAAGCACTTCACATCTTGCAGATTACACACGCCCGCATGTTTCCTTCCACATTTATTGCATTCCGGGAGTGGGGCTCGGGGTGGGGTAGAGTACGATGATCCCTGTGGTCGGCCGCCCTGGCCCACACTCCAACTTTCAGCTTTCTTGGTTCCAAAGTTCCCACTGGGTTGGGACATTGTTCATCGCTTGAATTTGCTCGGAAAGCTACCTCCCGCAGAGTTTCCCTTTCGATTATCAAACTTCCTCTTCCTTCCTTCTCTCTCCTTCTGCATCTGTTCACCTCCAGCCTCAACAATCGATGCTTTCTGTACTAGGGTGGCATAGTCTGTCAGCTCAAGAACCGCCACACGATTCTGAATCCATTGCTTTAGCCCCAGTTGAAACCTTCGGGCTCTCTTCACCTCAGAGTTCA
The DNA here is from genome assembly GCA_037693485.1 of Kitagawia praeruptora. Classification (NCBI taxonomy): domain Eukaryota; kingdom Viridiplantae; phylum Streptophyta; class Magnoliopsida; order Apiales; family Apiaceae; genus Kitagawia; species Kitagawia praeruptora. The sequence goes on from CM075354.1 coordinate 46,313,698, forward strand.
CATATTCCGGCACAAACCTCGACAGCTCAGTAAATCTGGCCTCATACTCGGCCACCGTCATGTTACCTTGCTTGAGTTCCAAAAATTTCAGCTCCATTTGTGTTTCCATGAACCTAGGGAAATACTTTTCCAAGAACAACTCGCTAAACCTCTCCCAGGTCACCACACCTCTTCCCTCCACATTCTTTTTGGCTTCCCACCAGTAGTTTGCCTCACCCTTCAGCAGATAGGTGGCGAAAACAGTTTTCTGCTCTTCGGCGACTCCTAGTATCTCAAAAGATTTTTCCATTCCTTTCAGCCAGGCTCTTGCCTCGACTGGGTCCGCAGTTCCCTTAAACTCAGGGGGTTTCAGAGATTTGAAATTCCGAAAGGCATTGGCGTTGGCATTGTTGGGTGGTGGCTGAACCGGGGGACGGTCCAAGTTTTGCCTGAGTAGGTCCATGAATCGCTCCATAGGGTCTCTCCTTGGGTTTTCCACCTCCATGGTATCATCTCCAGCTTCCTCTTCATCATACTCAGAGTTATCAAACAGGTTATAGTCACTATCTATATGTAGGTCAGTCTACTCATCCACTGGTCAGAAAGGACGCCACTGCACAAGTCAACTATCCCGCAAAATCGACACACTAATGTCATCTGTACCTAGGGGACTGAGCTATCAGTAACACATCACGGGGCCGCACCGCGACGGAGCAAGGCCCTCACCCGGGCAAATGCACGACGCACAACACGCCTAGCATCCCTAGCCCGGATCACTCCGATCCCTAATCCGAGAACCCTCTCGCGACTCCTCCTCTCAATCCTGCGGAGTCGAGCTCTAGTCCTCCTAGCAACAGTAGTCCTCATCTCAGCCTGGATCCTCAAGCGCGCCTCGCGCTCCTCCACTATCACCCTCCTCGCCTCGGTAAGTCGGGCCTCGGCAGAAAGTAAGTCTCGGGTCATGAACTGCACGACATAGGCGTGCTCAGCGCCCGACACCGGGGGTAGGTCAGGTGGTGGAGGCGGTGCAGCAGGGCCAAAGGCAGGGGCGGGGTCAGGCTCACTCTCATCAGAAGTAGTATCCTCGGAGTCATCCTCAGATGAAATAGGGCTCAATAGCTGTGGAGAGGGGAAGGATGGCACAACCTGGTCCTCCTCAGATCGCTCGCTCTCCACATCAGTGGACACAGGAGAGGGGATAACTGGCTCAGGCTCTAGGGGCTCCTCATCTGGGTCCTCCTCCTCAGTGTCCTCTATCAGCTCAATCACAGGGTCAATCTCAGAGTCAGCATCAGTATCCTCAACAGGGTCCTCAGTCTCTCTCAGTAGTGCCTCATCATGCTCCCTCTCATAGGCCTCAGGGTCTGGTATCTCCTCCATCTACACAAGGGAAATAAGCTAGGTTACTAACCAAAAAGAAGGGTTTAAGGAGTAGTTCCCTCACGGGCCTTAGAAGTCAGGGCTATATCCGATAACCCGACTGTGAACTCGATGAGAGCTCTAGGTATTAATGGGATTATTATTATTGTTATTATTATTAGTATCATTATGGTTGCTTCCCTAAGTTACTATCGTTTCTGAGAACTGTAACCTTCTCTCTGATACCATTTCTGTGACGCCCCTAGATCCGGGGTCGGAGATCCAGGCGCTCACGGTCCATTTTCCATTGATAATACACATGTTCTTGCTCATAAGAAATATAACACAATATCGACCCCACAATAATACTCACACACACACACAGGTTAGAGTCTTAGAAACGTTACATAACATACTTAAGCAAAAGAAAAGGGTTCAGAGTTATTACAAACATAATTAATAATTAATAATTGTTTACGCTACCATCAATAACTTCTACTTGAAGCTACGATAGCTGCTTGAATATTTGTTACGGTACACTGCCTTGCACAGGTCATACTTATAAATAAAACGTACTAACAAAAGTTGCCGACCAATCCGGCTAACGGGGCCTACCGGTGGAATCTCAACTGCAGCCTGGGGTCTAGTCACCTGCTTTCGAACAGTCTGACTGGTTCTTGCCATTTCTCTTAGCTGTTGTGTTTGTAAAATTTGAAAACAAGCCAGAGTGAGCAACTATAGCTCAGCAAGAATATACGTATAAGATAAGCAATATAACATTCCATATGTATAATAGTCATTAAACTCGTTGTATCAATCAGTTATAGAACCACTTGTCATTATTGGTAAATTTCAAAGGTGCACCAGTACGTGCCCTTGTTTTCAAAATAACCTTGCAGTTCTAGCTACTGCATAAAGTCAACATCTTTCTCATCAAAATAGGACACTATCGGCAACTGGCACATAGGCCTAAGATGCAGTGTCAAAGCATTTTTCCAAAGTGGAGGATGGGACTGGAAGAAAACATAAAAACCTGACAAGGATTGACGATGATCAGTCGCCACATCCGAGTCCAATAATCCGCGGGTCTTCTCTACCGGTAGAAGGATAGAAACTACATCCGTAACTATCCCTGAGTGAAAACTACATCCGTAATCACCCTCGATGAAAACTACATCCGTAATCATCCTTCGGCAACACCTGGGCCGGAATAATAAGTGATGGACCGCCTGGCTCACGGCCGCTTACACATCCCGGGAATCGTTCGTCAACGATTCCCACACCTGCCAGAGTCCCTTTTTCTTTTTCTTTTAAAAACCAGATTTTGATTGAAAACAGAGTAGTTGTGGTTCGACATCAGTCGACCGATAATTCTTGAAATCATACAAGAAACAGAGCCTGACCGGGGGTTTTCGAAAATGTTTGGAGTTCGAAAAAGTTCGAGTTTGAAAGTATTCAAAGGTATCTTGGATTAGCTTTGTTTTTAAAATAATGAACAATAATTAATAAATGATATTTTAAAATTTAATATCAATAATTAATAAAATGATTATTTAATAAAATAAACTTTCAATCCAAGATAGGGTTTCGAGTATTTACGAAGATATAATAATAGATATTTGAATATACGATACCACCCGAATGACCCTTCGGGTTTTCGCAATATAGATACGATATAATAATATACCGCTCCCCGGTCAATAGTATATACGGACCGCTACGACCTCTATTACTAGAGTCGTTGTCCGAAGAAAACATTTCAATCTAAGTTCAAGGGGTAAAAGCATACATGTACTTGTTCAATCTCAATTGCATCAATACTTCGATAAACATAGCATTTGATATAATTTGAAAACTACAAACACAACAATGAAAATCCTTGTATATGTATAAGTTTTGAAAAGTAAACTTGCCTGGGTGTGGTAGGGGTGGTAAAGCTCTCGGGGTGGCGCGGTAATCTATAACATTCAAGGGTGCGTCCGTTAGTAACTTAACGAGACGACTAAATAATAATATCAAATAATTACGAGATTACCCTCGCGACTCCACTCTTAAGCCCACTAACCCTAATAAAGGTCATTAATATCTTAAGGTTACGTTCGTTGATAATCCGACTCGAATTAATTACCAAATTTCAAGTTTGCTAAGTTTTTGTCGAAAATCTCAAAAACTAATTCTAATCGTGATTTTTCCCTCGCGCGCATTACGCTCTAACATTTTTAGAAAAATATTAAATTCGAATTTTTACTCAAATCTTTTTGGGTCGTTTTACCCACTGTAAAATCTTGCTCCTCAATTTTTACCACGAATTTACCATATTTTTAAAGGGTCCAAAGATATTTTACAAGATAGCACTTTTCTGCAGTCCACTTTCCAGAACACGTTTCACTAAATAAATCATATCTCAAAATCCACAAATCTTCTGACAATGAGCCTTACATTTCTAAAAACTACAGATCAAGACCTTTCCAACCATATAAAGTAGGTTTTCAGGGGATCAGTTTTAGTGCTCCGAATTACAGTTCCAAAAAGGGTCAGTTTCAGTTTGTTCAACAACTCCTCCACTACAAGTCATATCTCTTCCAAAAATTCCACAAAGTCCAAAATCATTATATATCCTCCAACAAAATTATCATACACTTATGGGACCTTATATAACATACAAATAATTTTTAACATAACAATATCCATCATCATCCATGGTTTCTCATAAATCAAACTATAATGGTCACTTTTGAGCTTCAAACTTTTAGATCTCATAAAACTAAGCATGGTTCTTGGCATGGCTACTAAGGGTTAACATGTATACCTTCCTTGAAGCTCCTAGTAACTTAATGAAGCTTGAAATCCTCTCCAAACACCTTGGTTGATCACCTTAGAGCTTACTCTTCAAGATCTAAAATCAAGAACATAAAAAGGTTACTATTCACCTAGAACTTTAAGAATTTTTCTAACTAGGTTAGGCTTGGAATTAAATCATGAAAAATTTACCATACCTTAGTTATATCATGAGGGGGGCTTGGGCTAAAATATCTTGAATTTAGGATGAGTGGAAGTGGTGGATGAATTTTTCTTAGCCTCCTTCTTCCTTGAAAAACCGTGAGCTTCCTTACAAGGGGGGGGGGGGTTTGCTTGGTGTTGGCTTGTGTTTAAGTGTTGTAAATAATATGTAGCCACTTACCTTGGCTAAATATTGTCCAAGTAATGATCTTGTGGTGTGCAATTGGCCAAGCAACAAAGAAATACTAGGTGATCCCTAATTTAGGGAAGTATGTTTCCTAAATAACCTAACTAGATTCTATAAACTTGGTTACTTACTAACTTCCTACTAACTACTTGGTTACTAACCTAGACTAGGTAGTTTGCATGGGATTTGCATGGGGTGCATGTAGTCTTGCCACCTTGCATGGTTAGTGGGTATTTTCCAATTTCCAAAATTTTCTAGAAAATCCTTAAACATTTTTGGTGGAATTTTTCCTTCAATATTCTTTCTAAAATCCAACTTCCTAATTCTAAATATATATGGTTCCTTGGGTTCTCAAAATAATAAAACCATGATCTTGTCGTAGTATTCGTATTTATCGATATCCCGGAAATGTACGAAATTAATAAAATAGGATTTTGCGAAATCCGTCGACATTTACATACACTTATTTTTCTTAAGGAAGCATAATATAAATTCAAATCTTCATTTTCCCTTCAAACACAAGTGGTGGTTGAGATCACCTTCTTTACATAACGGGATTACTATTCATCTGAGTCTTTTACAATGGTACGAAAATTAGGGTTATTACAACACAAGTCCAAACAGGGACATGTGATGTCTATTGAACATGCTGGGAGTTCGAAGGTGAATGTAGACTGTTGGACAGAAAAGAAAGACTGTCACTAAGAAGGAAAACACTAAGTCTAAGGCTAAGAAACCAAAGGCAAACAAACCATGTTGGTCTTGTGGACAGGTTGGTCATTGGAGCAAGGACTGTCCTGTAAAGAAAGCTAAGAAATCTGTTGTGGGAGCACAAGCTAATACTGTGCTTGGAACCACTGGTGGGCCTATGGTTAACATGGTTGTTGGTGAGGTTGTTGTTTCGGAAACCGACAATGGGTATGTAACCTACAACCCTGTACTTCTTTCCACTTATTCATCTCATGAATGGTTGATTAATTGATACTGGAGCTAATGTACATATTTCTACTGATATTACTCTATTGTATCTTATCAACAGACTCATGGCATGACTGTGATAATTGGGAATGCGAGTGCAGCTCAAGTTCGTGGAATAGGAAACGTGGACCTGAAGTTTGCTTATGGGCGTGTTCTATCCCTCACTAGAGTGCATCATGTTCCTGATATTTGTAGAAATATAATAAGTGGAAGTTGTTTAGTAAAGAATGGTTTTGAACTTTCTATTAGAACAAGACCATATATATATATATATATATATATATATATATATATATATATATATATATATATATATAGTTTTACATGAATACACGACGCTAAGGTACAAGAACACGAAATTACACTAATTTTAAATGGGTCATGTTTAAATTTAATATTTAAGTATACGAAACATAAAAATACACAAAACGATGAATTCTTAAATCTAGATATAAGTGGTGTAAAATTTGGGAATCTTCATTGTTGTTGTAGTGTAATTTTATCGAACATATATAACTACCTTATCTTACCAGCTTTAAGAAATTTATCAAAAGTTAAGTTTAGATATCTTCCAGTAGAATCGAGCAAAAGTTCAATATAAAATTGACGGAATTCGAATTCAGTTATTAATTCGAGCAGTTACAACCCATCCCAGATCGCACAGCTTTGAGAATTGTGCAGAGAGCTGAAGTTTAAATAATTAACCTGCATACTCTGTTTTTTATACGTATGTTTGCCAAGGTAATCTTGAGGCTCTTCCACTATTTAGAGTACAACATATTAAGATATTTTTATATAAGGTACGGTTTAACATAGCTTACTTTTTGGAAATAAGTGCATATTTCAAGAAAAAATGTAAGTAAATATATACTTTTTTCCACCTTTTTCTAAAAAAAATATTTTTTCTAGAAATAAGCAATGTCAAAGTCCCATTAATTACTGGTATCCAAAAAAAATTATTAATTTGTTTTTAAAAAAATTGGCAAATAAGTGTTTATGATAAGTGCTTATTTTCATAAGCATTTATTTGTCAAACGGGGCCTTAACTAGTACACCTCTCAAGAACAAGCTTACTGTGACGATGCGGGATCGATTCATATTATTTAAATTAGTAAAATACAAAACACAAGATATTACCTTAAAAGAGTTAACGGAAAACTATGTGTGTTTAGCTTGAGTACTCGAAACGCAAGATTTTGTAACAGGCAGGGACGGACCTGGGGCCCGGGGGGTCATGGCCCCTCCTAGGCTTGGGAAATTTTAAAAAAATTGAAAAATCTATGTATGGCCTATTATTTATTTATCCCTGACCCCTCCTAGATGGTTTATTTATCTTCTTTTATATCCATTTTTGCATGATTTAGTGGAAAATATCCATTTTTTGCATGATTTAGTGAAAATTTTTCATTTTTTTGCATGATTTAGTGGGAAAAAAAATCGTCGCTTTGCACGGTTCGAATTTTTTAAAAAAATTTGTAGCCCCTCGCATTATGCTCTAGGTCTGGAAATAGGTATTCATAAAACCAACCTAAACTACCCATCCATGCAATTGAGATTACATTATCACTTCCATGCATACTTGCATGAGGTTTCACGTACGAATATGAGAAGAAACTCTCTTCCTTTACTTTCATTTAGTTATGTTTTCGTACTTTTATCCTTTGATTCCTAAATCATTTTTATTCTTTTTTTTACACGAATACTAAGTGAAAAATATACACTCTCTTAAAATTTTAAATTTATATTAAGTTAAAAATCTAAATTCCGAATTTCTATTTCATATAAAAATCTCTTTTTTAAGCCTAAAAATATTAATTTACATCTTAAACATCTTCATATGTACATTAAATAATATACAAACAAATTAAAGACACAGAACATATATATAAATATTTTACTAATAATTAATCAGTGAGTACATCCCAATAATTAATTAGGTACAAAAGGTAGATGCCATACGAGCACATATCGATAATCAATCTAACAATACTAGTTCGCTAGCCTTAATCCTTCTAATCTTAGAAAAGGCTTCATCACATTCATATATAATTTAACTACCTTAATAAAAATGATTAATTAAGTTGCCGGCTTCAGTGAAAAGAAAGCGAAATTCCATAGTATTCTTCAGGGCTTTATCAATTGGTTGGACACGAACCACCTTAATCTTTTTTCCAAAAAAACTCTGTGTCGGATTATATCTTGTTTTCCCTCCCCTAGCAGTAAAATTCACATAACCTTCATTTTCCTTGATAAATCTTTTGATTGTAGTTTCACTTTGATCATCCAGATCTTGCTTGATTAGTTTCAGGGTCAAAGTAAAATAATCTTTACAGACAAAAACTCCTTCATGGACATTATGAACTGCACATTGATAAGCCCATAACTCAACAGATCTTCCTTTAGGAGCCTCCCAATACTTATGTCTATCCCTCCTTCCTACCCTGTTAAGTGTCATGTTCATTGCCTCTGAAAATTTAGGTCTATACTCTGAGTTTCTTAGATAAATGAGTTCTCCTCCTATCATGTTGGAAAGCCACATTCCATGCACCATTGTCATTCGAACTTCATTTTTTGTGAAAACACTTACCGCAACCTCATAATAAATAGGTTTCTTAACTGAAAAAAAACATAATTTATACATAATTTGAAATAAATATAAAGAAATTCAAATCAAACATAAAAATTGTTGGATCATACCATCAAAAGTTTTGGAAGAACTTGAACCCATCTTCATCATGGCCCCACCAGAAAACTTGGAGCAAGATCCTATGATTAGCATTACAGTTAGTTGTTTGTTTAACAAACAAAATAAGAACACGTTAAATTCCTAAAAATTATACTTGGAGTAGAAAAAAGTATGAGTGAATAGATAAGTGCAACCATTTAACTTTAGTTGCTTCCCACATTTAGCTTTCAAAATGACTAACTTACCATCATGAAATGTAAGATAGTTTATTGTAGCTAATGGTGTTAAAATTTGGTGGAGTGAGATTAATTTTGTTGTTGATTGTGGAAGAGGTAGATAAAAAAGGGTGAGAAAACATTTTTAGGGTAGTCATGATTCAAGTAGTAACTAAGCAAGCCAAGCCATCATGTGCATGAATATTTATAAGTGCCTCAATAATTAGTTATAGATATATTTTTTTTGTTAAATGAAAAAAATGGGTCAAATATTCAAAAATTGAGATTTTGCATTAATGTTCAATCAAATATTGAAAACTCTAGCTCTTGAGATTTTACATCAATGTTCAATCAAATATTGAGGGGTCACATAGAGGTCACATATCCCCCTAAAGTTGTCTTAATTAAACTCAATTCCAATTTCTACCAAATTCAGAGGGGCAGGTTTATCATAGATTTTTAATAATAATCAGTATTATTAAAACAATAAACTGTAGTAAACTTATCATAATAAGCATCATTTTAATAATAAATTGTAAATTCATTACAATAAATATCAGTTTAGATATCATCATTTACTAACCCTAAAGAGGGAAGGAGTATAAATGGTACGGTTAACATGGCACGTAACAGTAATTAATCCAAAATTCATTTTTAAATTTTGAAACTTCATAATCATAGAAATAATCACTTTAATTTCAATTATAAACAGTAAATACTAGTCCAAAATCTTACCTTATTAACAGTATGTCAGACCGTAATAGTACCTCAGATCACCGGTATGCTCACCCTTCCATACTGCGCCTAACTACATCCATGCTTTACGGCGTCTTACTTGGCCAGGCTTTACGAGCTTCAACGGAATATCCTCCAAGATGCTACTTACTAATCCTAAATACTGCTTTAGATAATAATTATAGGACTAACAAATACTATTTATAATATTAAAGTAATAATTCTGAAAATATAATACTATATTTTGGCAGAAATTATAGAAGAGAAAGAGGTTTAGCTAGACATAGCAAATATAAGAACTTCAGAGAAATTTTTATTGCTTGATAATTTTCGATGGTTTACACATTACAATGAGCTCCTTTTATAGGCAGCTTCTTACAACATAAATTACAACCGGTTCTTCACCGTTTCTATTCAAGATTCTTTCAGTACATAATTTTCAATATGCAAATCACTTTATATCACTTCATGCCTGCCATGATCTTTATCTCTGCTTGTTTTTTCCTCCGTCTTCAAAAGATTCCATCTTCTTTTCTATGGTTTCTGTCTTGTCATCTTTTTCTTTTATTTGTGGCCGTCCAGCTGCTTCTTGCATGTAATATGGTAATATAATGACATTATGGACCTGTTGTAGCTTAACTAAATTTGGCCTATTATTATTTCATGGGCCCTAGTAGCTAAACTACATCGGGTTTATCAGTATCATTGGAAGGGATCAGGAGATCCTTCTTCTTTTATGGTGATATTTGTATTATTAGTACCGCTGACAGTACTGAGAACATGCCTTTTTCTTTGACCTGAGATTACATGATAATGTTCTATTGTTTGTTTTGCATGAGTATGTTGGAGACGAACAATTCTGTCTCTCATCCTTTCCAGTTCCATGGTATCTCTTGGTATAGTTTCATTGTCATAATAAATAGTAATAATCTCTTCAACTGCTCCGCCTTTACTAGTACCTATGACTTTAGCTTTTCTAGCTCTTATCATATCATCAATTTTACCTTTCAAAGTAGATAAACCAATAGCACGTTTCATACATAACCAGTCCTGGAAATTTGCAAGGGTACAAGGTGGTGGTAGGGTTAAATCAGCATAATCACCTTGTATTTCTTTCTTTCCCATCCTGAATAATTGACAAATTACTATAGGTTTCCCTGTTAAATCTGTAGATGCATCAAATATCTGTATTCCATAAGTTCCATTTACATAGGATGCTATCATGGCTTTAACAGATTCAACCATAAGTGATGGTAATTTGGAAATACTATACCGAGTTTCATCTACCATTATTTTGTCAATAAATCCATATGTAAATAGTTTTTCTACCACATCTGGATTTGCCACCTCAGAACATAAATATCTGGGATATTTACTAAGTTTCAAACTTCTCAGAATATTCATGTTCTTTTTATAATCATAAAATTTCATGATCTTTTCATAAGCTGTTAATACTTCAGAAGGATATTTAAGCTTATCACTCATGGTTATTTCAGATGATATTGTTGGTGCTATCTGGGATGTGTTTGACGACGATGGTATAGTTGCAAGTTTGGATGTAAAGGATTGAGATGTTTGTTTTCTTCACCTTGGCATCTATCTCCTTATGCAAATAAGCAATAGTTTCACGGTTTTTGTGATAGTAGTTGTAACATCTCTAATATATTCTTCAAAATTATTATTTGCCATCTTTATACCAGCTAAGAAAATCAGCTAGAACATTCTTAGTACCAGATATATTTTTAACAATAAAATCATAACAACAAAAGAATGACTGCCATTTTCTTCTTTTATTTGCCATTTTCTTCTTTTATTTAATTCTGGTAATAAATCAATTTTATTAGTGATAAATGCTTTTACCTGAGTATTATCAGTCCTAACTATGAATTTTACTGGTAACAAATGATAATGAAATTTCTTTATTCCAAATTTTACTGCTAATAATTCTTTTTCATTTATATGGTAATTCATTTCATTAGGTTTCCATGTCCCTCCTGCATATCCACAGATAAGAGGTTTTTCTTTATCAATATCATTTTTTCTTTATCAATATCATTTTGTTCATAAGCTATGAGGACCGCTCCCATCCTGTATCACTTGCATCAGTTAACAATTCTAATTGATCAGTTTCTACAGGTATTCTATGTTTTGGTAAATTTTTCACCTTTTCCTTAAGGGTTTTAACCGCTTTATCATGTTATTGCATCCATTGAAAGGATTTTTTATTTTTTTGTTAATTCTTGTAAAGTTTTTCTTAATTGTGGTAAATCTTTTATATAATCTGCTGCATAATTAATTTTTCCTAAAAATTGTTGAACCTCTTTCGTATTTTCTAATTTATCTTTAAAATTTTGTATTTTTGATACTATGTGATTTGTAATTGTACTCCTTCTTTATCAATAATATATCCTAAATATTCTATTTTATTCTAAAATAATTCTGATTTCTTTTCAGAAAGTAATATTCCATGTTGTTTTACAATTTCTATAAATTGATCTAAATGTTTTATATGATCTTCTAGGTTTCACTATATATTAATATATCATCTAGATAGACTATACAGAAGTCTTTTAATTTTCTAAACACTTGATCCATCCTTCTTTGAAATATTTGTGGGGCATTTTTAAATCCAAAAGAAAGTACCATCCACTCATAGTGACCTTGAGGTGCACTAAAAACTGTTAGACATTTGATTCTTTTGTTAATTTTATTTGCCAAAATCCACTTTTACAATCAAATTTACTAAACCATCTTTTATTTCCAAGAATTTTAATAAGATTTCTTTTATATGGTAAAAAGTATCCATCAAATACAGTCTTCTTATTTAATTCTCTATAATCTATTACCATCGGAGCCTTACCTCTTTTTTGTTCACTATGTTTTCTTACTAAAAAGGCAGGACTACTATGTGGACTTTTACTTTCTTGTATAATTTTCATCTCTAATAATTCATTTATTTGAGTTTCAAATTATTTTTATCAGTTGGGCTATATCTAATAGGTTTAGATCTTATTATGTCATTAGGTTTATTAGTTTTATTTCAGCATATATTTTTTCTTTACACTGGATTTTCTCCAAAATTTGGTTTTAGTAATTCCTTATATTTAGTTATTAGTTCTTGCAAATTATTATTTCTATCAATCATTAGGTTATTTATCCTTTTTATGCCTACTGGTAATATTCTTTTTAATACTATCCATTTATCACATGGAGTTTGTAAACTTAAAGTACTACTTCAGTTTTAAAATGATCTAAGAAATTATTTCCTAATAATATTGATTGTTTCATATTATTTTCTTGATATATTAAGGGAAGTTTAAATATTGTTTTATTTAATAATATTTTCATATTTTCTGCAATTGTATTTTCCATCTATGTTGGATTAATACTCCTTATTTAGCTAAGCATAAATCTGCTCCACTATCTATAAATATTTTTTGTTTTATCATTTTTTCAGGCTTATATTCTACATATGCTTCAACATAAATTGCTACCATTATTCTGAGTTACTATTTGTAGAATAGTAATTTATATCTTCCGTTTCACTATTATCAGTTAGGCTTACATAAAAATCTTCATATTTATACCATTTATCATTATCTTCTTTTATTTGTTCTAGATTCATTATAAATTGTGATGAATTAATATAATTCCAACACTTACATTCACGTATTTTATCTTTTCCTTTATTACTAGGTTTTCTCATAAACTTTCTTTTGTTTCTAAATTTACTTCTAGTGCTATTAGTATTTCTAAATTTCCTAAATCTTTTCCTTTTATATTTATTATAATAAGGATTATAGTTTTTAGGTTTATAATCTTTACTATAACTTTTATATTTTTGAGTCTTTTTCCTATATTTTTTCTAATATTTTTTATAAGGTTTTTTATCACATCCAAATACTAATCTTTTTTCAGTTAATCTACATATTTCTCTTAATCCTAATTTTTTTTTATCTTTTGTAACTTTATGTTGTATTCTATATTCTTCACATTTTCTCATATGTTATCCTCTTAATACTCTTATTTTTTCTCCTAAAGTATTTTCTCTTGGTTCTAATTTATTATATTTTTTTGTTATTTCAGTATTATACGGACTTGGTAAATGATCATAATATAATTGTTGATATACTAGACTTTCTTCAGGTAGAAATCTAGCTTCATAAAAGAATTTAGTAAAACTTATTGTATATTCTGGTAATTTATTTATTTTACAACAATTAATATTATTATTATTTCTATTTTCCTTTCTACTAACACTTGATCTCTGGCTTTTTTTTAATATCATATCAAATATTTGTAACATAGATTTCTAATCTCCAGCACTTCTCATTACTTCAATTCTTAATTGATAATCTATAGATTCTATCCAATATGCAACCTTTCCTATTAATGTTTTAGATATTAGATCATAAATATATTCTAGATTATTAGTATGCGTAGAACTCATTAAACCTATATAAGTTCCAAGATTCCAATATGTTATTCTTCTACTAATTTCTTGTTCTTCATATACATTATCTAAATCTAGGAAATAACCATTTAAATTAACACCTTATGACATTGATCCTACAAATTCTTTGAATTTGTTGTCGAGTTGGTATATGTTTGTGAATTTTATTACTACCTCTTGTTATTACTTCTAAATTTGGGTCGGATAATTCTTCTTCCCATAATTGTCTACATCTTCATTCATTATTTCATCTATTTCCATTTCTGTTTCTCTCATCACTTAGGTTCTTCTTTTATTATTGCACTTACATTATTCATTTTTCTTAAAGCTTGCATTATTTGATTATTTTCTTTTTCTACTTCTGATCTTCCTTCACTTTCTGATTCTTCTATAAAATTTACATATTTTTTATTAGAACTATCATGTGAACTTTCTGAATCACTAGTTGTATTTTCATCATTCTTTTGAGAACTTTCTCCACTAATCATTTTTTCTTTTCCTTTAAATATCATAATTTCTTCTTTTAAGAAATTTAATTCCTTTTTAGTTTCTTCCATTTCTTGATGTAATTCATATGTTATCTGTTTTAATTCTGTTTTAGTTTCTTTTAGCTCTTTTTAACAGTTTTATATTTGTCTTTATATTTTTTATATTTATTAAACCATTCTTCATTAGTTTTTTCTTTAAGTTTATTAATTTTTTCTTTTACTTTTTCAAACTCTTGTTCTTGTTTTTCTAGTTTTAATTTTAAATATTCTATAGTTTCTTTTTCTTCTTTAATAATATTAACTTCTATATTTTTTGATTCTTTTCTTATTGGTTCATACTTATATCTATCTATTTCTAATATTTCTTTTCCATGATTTCTAAGAAATGTTATTACATTATATTATTGTTTATCCATTTTAAAACTTTCCTTCTTTTTGTAATAAATATTTTAGGTTTCATTTTACTTACATATACTATAATAGGTTCTTTGGTTCTTCTCTAAACATTTATGGGTACCATTTCTGATTGTTTATTACCATCTTCATTTTTTATTATTTGTGAGTTTGTTATCTTTTCTTTTTCTAGTTTGGTTAATTTTTCTAACCTTATTTTGAATGTAGGTACTTGATATATTTCATAATTTATCTAATTCTTCTTTCTTTTTTTTTTTTTAAATAATTTATCTAATTCTTCTCATTGTGTTATTTCAGATTGATCTTTTCTAATTTTATCTATTATGATTGCTATATTTTCCAAATTTTCTTTTACTATTATTTCTTCCCATAAATCTTGTATTTTATCAAGATTGTTCTTATTATTCATTCTTTAGGTATATTAATGCGTTTTTCCATCCATTTCCCATATCTATCCATATTTTCTTAGATTTTGTTTCTTCTTTGGTTATAATTTCTTCCAATTCTTTTATATCATTTTCTAGTTTAATTTCTTTTTCACTATATTCTAAATATTTTATTTGTGAATACGTACATTCCTTCTTTTAAAGCATCCTTTATTTTTTGTAATTTGTGCCTTTTATTTTCTAATTTTTGTTGTATATTCATACTTTATTTATAAATCTAATCTTTCCCTGATCATTTATTTCAATTCTATTATTATTGATCTTGTAATTTATCATAGTTAAAAAGTTACTTCCTAATAATAATTCATTAGAACTATCATATTCTATGACTCCTATATTTATATTATATTCTAAATCTTGTATTTTGAATCTTAAGTTAATACTTTTAGTAATTATTATCTCTCTTTCATTTTCAGGATAATTATAGGTTTGTGGTTCTATTATACAACAATCATTTTCATTAATTTTATTTATATGTATAAAACTTTTCATAGCTCCAGTATTTATGGCTACGCAATCCTTTGCTATTAATCCATCAAATATTATTACCTTAATTTTTAATCTATGTGTTCTTATATCTATTAAATTTATTTGTCTAGGTAAACTATATTGTCTTGTTATTATTTGTTGTCTTGAAGTTGATGATTTTCTTCTAAAACTTAATCTTGAACCTTCTATTCTTGGTATAATTTTATTAGATGGTTCTTGTATTAAAATCCATATATATATTTCTTCTGGTATAGTTATTTGTGAGTTTTCTTTATGTTCTATTTGTTCTAATATCTCTTGGTACATTTTTGGTACTAAAACGTCTAATTCATGTTGTTTAGTTACATGATGATTACTATCATTTTTGTTTCAATACTTATTACTTTACTACGTTGTGACATTTTTATTCCGTCTAATTTATAATATAGGGTTAGGGCTAATTCTTTATGTTCATCTTTTAATGATATATTAAAATCTGGTTGTATAGTAAATTTTAATTTTTGATATATTAAATTTCCTTTAATTACTGATATTAAAGCATCTTGTAAATTTCCTAATATTCTATCATCTAATATATATATTTGTATAGGTGTATCTATATTTTTCTGAAAATATGCTTTTATTGTAAATTCTACTGCTCCTAAATATATATTTCTGTATTTATTTGCTTCTTTAGTAGATAATTTTCTTAATTCTCTTTTTATAATTTCATCAGTTATTAAACTTATTTTTATTTTACCATGTATACTAGTTATATCTATTATATTTTCATGCTTTTGTGCTATATATCTTTCTTCTTTATTTCTGTCAAACCATTTAGTTTTAAATATTTTCTTAACAGATAATTCTTTTTTTTCTTTTTATATTTTTTGATAAGTTTCAAGTTTAAAACTCAATGTTTGTGATACTCCTTCTTCATATGTTTCCATTTGGTAATATGTTTCGTTAGACTCTTCTGCTATTCTTTTCCTTTATCCATGACAAATTTTATTTACCTTATTCTTAATTTTTCTTTGACGTTTTTCAATCATTTCATTAAAAAGTTCTATAGCTTGATCTTTATAGACTTTCGAGAATGGTGAATTACTACCATTATATTTTCCATTTTTTATTCTCTTAATCCTTCTTCTAATTTTTTCTATGTCTTTATATATTTCTTTAATTTTATTCTTTGCATTCATCTTATATATAAAATATGATTTATCCATAGAAATAAATATTTATTTTTGTTTCTAATCTTTTCTTTATTTCATTTCTATATTCCCTGATAATTTATATTCTTTCTTGGTCTTCTATTTTTTGTTCTTCAGAATTACTATTTTTCTTTTTAGATTCTAAGTATATTAATATTTTTTCATAATGTTTTAACCTTTCAAAAGTTTCTTTAACTTCCTCTTTTATTTATTTATATACAAAATATGATCTATCCATGACAAATATTTCCTATGTCTATTTTTATTTCTTTCTTTATGTCACTTAAATATCTTTCAAGGAAATTAATATTGGGTATTAAATTTTCATGGTTAGCACATTTTCCTGTTTTATTAAGACTTTTTTCATAATCTTGCTTTATTTTAATTTTTTTTATCTTTGACTTATATATAAAATAAGATTTTTCCATTTTATCCATTTAAATTTGCATTCTCTAGTAGTCTTTCATGATACCATTTTATATTTAGTCTGTTGTTATTCTACATTTCCCTTATTTTACCTAATCTTTGGTATAATCTTATTCTTTCTAAATGAGTTTCTTCTATCCATTCAATGTTATTAAGCCTATTTTGAATTTTTTCCATTTCTTGTTCCATTTTTTCTCCAGCTTTTATATAATATTTAAAAAATTCAAATCTTCTTTGGAATGTCATCCTTTGGATTATCATTTTATTTTATTTAATTTATTAACTAAATCCTTTATTAATTTATATTGTTCTTCTATAACTTTCTAATTTCGTTTACCTCTTTATCTTTTCTTGTTATTAATGTCCAATTTTTTCTTCTAACATTCTTATTTCTGCATCTTTATTAGCTAACATCTCTCTTAATATTTTTATTGTGTCTTCTCTTTGTTCTACTATTTTTAAACTTATTCTACAACTTTCAATATGTTGATTAATATCTTTATTATAGGTAGGGGTTTTTATTGCTATTTTCCTAATTTTTTCTAGATCCATTTAATCTAAATATTTTTTAACAAGTTTTTTACACATCTTTTGTATAGATTTATTATTTGATTTATACATTATTAATAGAGCTGCAATTTTACGGGAGTTATATTCTTTTCTAAATTTTGAGTTTATAGGAGATAATCAAATATTGAGGGGTCACATAGAGGTCACATATCCCCTAAAGTTGTCTTAATTAAACTCAATTCCAATTTCCTCCTTAAAAAAAAACAACAACTTATTCGGAATGTTGACGCCCTATATAAAATCTCACAATAATTTGGGAAAAAAAAATGAGAGGCAAGTGATCAAATACAAAGTAGTTTTTGTAGAAGATATTTTTATATATGGCTTGGTCTTTAAAAATATGACTTCTTATTCATCTCTGTTGGTTCATGTGATATGCATGTTTGCATTTCTACATAATGCAAATTGTACCATCACTATTCAACCAATTTATAAAGCACAATGGTCCGCCTGGTAAGCACCACAAGCATAAGTTGTTAGAAAATGGAAAGTTTTTGAGTCATATTTATAATATGTTCTTGATGCAATTTTTAGAAACTAACAAATGGAGGTTGTTCCTTGTAATGAGAACTTAAACTTTCATGTTTGAATCTAAGACACATTTTCTTAGTGTAATCCATAAATAAATTGAGTTGAAAGAATGTTTGAAATGGGTTATGTGAGTTGTTTAGTTAAAATAACTTGTGTCCCACATTAAATTGATAATGAAAGGTTGGTGGTTTTACACTACAAGAAAAACGGCTAAATATGACCGAAAAAATTCTGTCATATTTAGCTAAATTCGACCGAATTCAGTCAAATTTAGCTAAATTCGACCGAATTTCTGTTGGTCATATTTAAGCTGGTCAAATTTAGTAACTAGGTCGAATTTAGGATAAATTCGACCGATTAATTCGGTCAAATTTATAAATTCGACCGAATTAATCGGTCGAATTTATGGTACTAAATTCGACCAAAATCGGTCAAATTATAAATTCGACCAAAAAATTTGAAATTTTGAAATTTTGGTGAAGAATTCAAAATTTTAGAATTTGGCGCCTGAAGTGAATTAATTCGACCGAAATTAATCGAATTTATGTGCTAAATTCGACTAAATTCAGTCGAATTTAATGTGCACCAATTTTTTAAAAAAAGCCAGCAGATCTGCTGCTCAAAAATCTGATGCTAAAAAACTAGCACTACAACAAAATTTACATTTTGGTTCTCCTGCACATATACCAAGAACACGACCATCGGAACCAAATTCCGGTTAACTCAAGAATTTTTCGATGAAAAAAAAAGTGCCCAAAAATTTATGAAATTAATATCTAAGCATAAACAAGTGTTAGTTACAGAGGCATGCCTGTATACATCTAATAACAAGCCTAATTGTTTGTAATGCTTTGCATTACTTACATGACCTTTTAACTGAGGGAACCTCTAGTTGTAGAGTTTCTGTTTGTATTGTACTTGTAGTAGGCATCAAATCCTAGTTGTGTAACTGTACTTATAGAGTCTAGAATAATGCTTGAAAGAAGTTCCATGGTTCATGCCTCAAGCAAGAAGATAAAGACTGTCAAATAATCACAGTTGGGATTTGAAGAAATGAAGAATTTGCCTAAGTACCAATTCGAGAAGTATATTTGTCTATTCGAGAAGTCCAGCATTCGAGAAGTCAGGGATTCGATATCTCAAGACACTATTCGATATCTCTGAATACACTGTTCGATATCTCATTCGATATCTCAGAGATTCGATATGTCTATGTACTCTATTCGAGAACTCAGGAAGTCAACAAGTCAAAGTAGTGTTCGAGTTCTCAAGGAGTCAACAAGTCAAAGTTCCATTCGATATCTCAAGGACTCAGAAAGCTATTCGATATCTCAAGGATTCGACAAGTCAAGTGTTCTATTCGACAACTAAAGGAATCCTGAAGAAAAGAGCTATTCGAGAAGTAATTCGATATGTCAATATAACAGTGTTCGAGAACTCAGAGTTATCGATCAAGTCAATTCTAGTTCTCGAATCAACTACTTAGTCACTTCTCGAATACATTCTTGGAGACAAAATACTGAAGAAATTGTACAAGTCAGAAACCTGCAACAAGCCAATGCACTTTATGGACCACAATCTGTAACGTGCTCTGGAAAGCCTACAAGGAAGTTTGGAGAGATATAGAAGAGACAAGGGGCTAAAGAAGTGGATCTGAACAGGCTTTGCAAAGTCAAATCTGTAACCGTTTGGACACTTACTCAAAAAGGATAGACAGACTAGAAAGTAATTAGTTCAGCTACCTTATTTGTAGTAAGTAGGGTGTATCCATGTTCTATAAGGATACAGCCTCACTTCCTTAGTCATTAACTTAGTAACTTTGTGAGTCAAGTTTTTCATACACTACAAGCTGTATCTCTCTGAGAAAAATGAAGCTGAGAATACTATCATTTGTATTCACATATTGTAGCAACCTTTATCTAATAATACAGTAGATTAAAGTGATATTGTGTCTTGTGTTATTCTTTATCCGCACCTTCTATCATGCACACACAAACACTCTTGCTACATAGACTCGAACGAGAAAAGTTCAAGAATCCATTCACCCCCCCTCTGTATTCTTTTACTGTATTCAATACTCAACAAGTGGTATCAGAGCGGGCTGTTTATTCAAAAACAGAAAAACGATCATGAGTTCGAATACACCAAAGACTACAGGAACGGTGAAAGTCCCTAAGTTTGACAAAGATAACTTCAACCTATGGAAGATAAAGATGATGTTGTTCATCAAAGCCTCTCATCCTTTGTATCCTGAGATTCTTAAGAATGGTCCTTTTGTTCCACAACAAGAGATACCAGAGAAGACTGTTGGAACCACAACTATCCCAAGATCTTATGAGGCCAAGGATCCATCAAAATGGACAGAATCAGAAAGGGAGAAGGTTGCTCTTGACAGCCACCTCATGTTGCTTATCATTGATTCCATGGACATGTCAATGTTTGCAAACATTGCATCATGTACATCTGCCAAAGAAATGTGGGATCACATTGAGGTGTTGTGTGAAGGAACTGATGAGGTTAAGGAAAACAAGAAACAGATACTGGTCACACAGTATGAGGCTTTCATGGCACAGCCCAAGGAAAGCATTACTGAGATGTTTGAGAGATTTCACAAGCTAGTTACTGAGTTGCAGATGAATGACAAGGTTTACAGTACCAAGGAGTTAAACATGAAGTTTCTGCTATCCTCACCAAACCATCTAGAGCAAAGGGTCATTTCTCTAAGGGAAAGAGATTTGAACAAAGTTACATATGATGTGCTCTATGGAGTCTTAAAAACTCATGAGCTTGAGTTGCTTCAGAAAAGGGTTATCCAAGCCAATCAAGGCAGAATGGTAAACACATCATGTGCCTTGATTGTCAACAAATCTATTCAAGACCTAGAAGCATCCACAAGCCAGTTAAGGATAGAGGAAGTAGTGGAAGAGGAAGAAACTGAACCTGAGGTAAGTGAACCTGTTGAGGAGAAGGAGGAAGAAGAGTTTTACACTCTTGAAGAACTAGATGGGATGGAAAACACTTCATATGCTTTCATGGCCAGAAAATTTCCAAACATCAGATTCAAAAGGAATCAACCCTTCAAACCCAAAACCCAAAACCATTCATTCAACAAAAGCAAGGCACCTATGAAACCAAACAAGACTAAGTTTAAATCCAGCCATGTGGATAGGTCATCAGTAAGGTGCTATAGATGCAATGACCTAGGGCATTTTGCCAGTGAATGCAAGAAGCCTAAAAAGAAGGATAGAGATTATCTTGAGCTTGAAGCTAAGTATGAGGCCCTTCTGAAAAAGCAGACACAAGGTAAGGCCTACATAGCTGAAGGGAAGTGTTGGGATGATTCCGACAGTGATGGAGAGGAGCAAGAATTCTGCAATTATGCCTTGATGGCCAATTCCAAGGATGACACATCTCCATCAGACACTCAGGTACCATCTCTCACTACTATAGACATGTCTGTTTCAGAGTATAAATGCATGATTGAACAACTATCTGTTGAAATGTTTAACATTCATACTAGTATGACTGCTGCTAATGAAGAGATTGCTAAACTGTCTACTAGAAATGAAATGTTAACCAAAAAGAATGAGGAACTTGAGCTAACTGCTATGCAAATAGAAAACCTTAAGAAAGAAGTTGAATATCTGCAGAATAAGGTTTTGTGTGCTAGTCAGGTTGAAAAGGCTCTTAGGGATGAGTTAGATGAAAATGAATTCAAATTAAAAACTTTCAAGAAATCATCTGGTCTAGTGAAATCCTATTGTGAGAAAATTGAAGCAAAACCCAAGGCTGCTATTGGACTTGATTATGACACTCTTAAACAGAGAAAAGGCTATGCTGTCATTGTAGATGACACATTTGTTCATAAGGAAGTGCCTCACATTTTGAAAAAGACTGAAAATCCAATTTTTAAGGAACCAACATTTGAAATTGATGAGGATTCCTTACTCATCAAACAAATGTTGAATGATGAGGATGAGGCACAATCAAATGAACAACAAGCATCATCCAAGAGTGAGAGTGTCAAGTCAAAAGACAAGGAGCCAGTAGTTGATAGGCCAAGACCTAAAAAGTTTGTTAAGTTTGTTTCAGCTGGGAAGAGTGAATCAGAAAAGAAAGTGACTAAGAAGAAACAGAACAGAAATGGCAAGTTAGGGATTAACAAGGATAACAACTATGCTTATATGCCTAATGCCCCTAGGAAAACCTGTCAGAACTGTTTCAGTACCAATCATTTAACTCATGCATGCAAGAAACCTGTTGGTAGTGTGTCCAAACCTTTCTATGATTGTTCTGTGCCTCTAAGACATAGAGATGCACCATTTTATGATAAATTTGACTGTATGCCATGCAATATGAATGTAATGACTAGTTGTTTCAATCTGAGAAGGCAATTCATTGATGGTTGTATCAGTCACAATTCTCACACACACTACACCAGGTCAAAGTCTTCAAGTCCTCCTAAAGCTAGGAAGGTACCTCTGTCACCTAAGTCTGAAACCTCAGGTTCCAAGACTTCTAACAGTGACAAGAAGACTAATGCCAAGAAAGTTGATAAGCATGTTGTTTATGATAAAACTGTTTCTAAGTCACATGGACCCAAACTTGTTTGGGTACCAAAGGAAAAGTAATACCTTTGTGTTTTCAGGGCAAAGAAAGTGAAAAGAAGGTCATGTGGATTTTGGACAGTGGATGCTCAAATCATATGACTGGTGATATGGCCCTGCTATCACAATATGAGGAAAAGGCTGGCCCAATGGTTGCTTTTGGAAATGACAGCATGGGTAACACATTGGGATATGGCAAGTTGAAAGTTGGTAATGTCATCATTGAAGATGTAGCACTAGTCAAGGGGCTCAAGCATAATTTGCTAAATGTTGGTCAGTTTACTGATAGGGGATTCAAGGTGGATTTTGACAAAGATGAATGTTTGATTACCCACAAGAAGACTGGTGATTTTGCTCTATCTGGAGTAAGGAAGGGAAGCCTGTTTGTAGCCAATATGGATTCTGCAAACAAGGACAAAATTTGTTGCTTTTACTCAAAAGCATTAAATGAAGATTATTGGCTGTGGCACAAGAAACTATCACACCTGAACTTCAAAGCCATTAATTCTCTAGTCAAAAGAGAGCTAGTGAGAGGCATGCCCAAACTTGAATTCTGTCAAGAAGGAGTGTGTGAGGCTTGTCAAAAAGGAAAGATGAAAAGATCAAGCCACAAGACAAAGACAGTGACATCAATAACCAAGCCCCTACAACTCATTCATATGGATTTGTTTGGGCCTGTCAACAGACAACATTATGTCACTAGGAAGAAAGAAGTATGCCTTGGTGATGGTTGATGATTTTACAAGGTATACATGGGTGGAATTTCTGGCATCAAAAGATGAGACTCCACAAGTAATCATTGAGCATATAAAGAAAGTTGACAAGGAAGCAAAGGCCAACAATGGAAGTGTGATTGCACTGAGAAGTGATAATGGAACAGAGTTCAGAATTGCCATAGTTGAAGCATTCTGTAAAGAGAATGGTATTTCTCAGCAATTCTCAGCTCCAAAGACTCCACAACAAAATGGAGTTGTTGAGAGAAAGAATAGAACTCTAATTGAGGCTGCTAGAACAATGTTACTTGATGCAAAAATGCCTACATGTTTTTGGGCTGAGGCTGTAAGCACTGCATGCTATATCCAGAACAGAACCCTCATCAACAAAAACACTAGAAAGACACCTTATAACTTGATGACTGGAAAGAAACCTACTCTAAAGTATGTTCACACTTTTGGAAGCAAATGCTTTGTATTGAAGGATAATTCTGAATATGTTGGAAAATTTGATGCAAAAGCATTTGAAGGAATTTTTCTTGGCTACTCTATCGAAATAATTGCATACAAGGTTTATGTCATCAGTCAAAAGAAAGTTATGGAAAGCACAGATGTGACATTTGATGACAGCAAACTACCTGGACTAGAAGAAGCCAATGATGAAGATAAAGATCCATTGAAGTTTGATAATATAGATGATTCTGATGAAGAGACTGAAACTGAAGTTGAAACTCGAGTTCAA
Source organism: Kitagawia praeruptora (assembly GCA_037693485.1). Classification (NCBI taxonomy): domain Eukaryota; kingdom Viridiplantae; phylum Streptophyta; class Magnoliopsida; order Apiales; family Apiaceae; genus Kitagawia; species Kitagawia praeruptora. The sequence goes on from CM075354.1 coordinate 46,337,909, forward strand.
CAAACTCAAGTGAATGATGATACAAGAGAAGAATTTATGCCAATCAATAGTGAAGGAACAAACATCCAAGACACACCAATGAGTAGTGGCAACTTCACAGGGGGAGGAAATGAGAATGACCATGATGTGGATGATGAAGCAACATCAAGAATGAGAAATCAGGTTGAGCACTCAAGGAAATGGGATAGATCACACACTGCAGAGCAAATCATTGGAGATCCTAATGCAGGAGTAAGGACTAGGAGAGCAACTCAGAATGAGTGCCTCTATGGCTATTTTCTATCACAAGTTGAGCCTAAGAAACTTGATGATGCACTGTTGGATCCAGATTGGATTATTGCTATGCAAGAGGAGCTGAATCAATTTGAAAGAAACAAAGTATGGGAACTTGTGCCTGCACCAAAGAACAGAACCATTGTTGGAACAAAATGGGTTCTAAAGAATAAGATGGATGAAGATGGTGTAATCATAAGGAACAAAGCAAGGTTGGTTGCAAAAGGATACTCTCAACAGGAAGGCACTGATTATGATGAGACATTTGCTCCTGTTGCTAGATTGGAAGCCATCAGAATATTCTTGGCATTTGCTGCTCATTCAAACTTTAAAGTATATCAAATGGATGTCAAAAGTGCATTTCTGAATGGAGAGTTGGAAGAAGAAGTTTATGTGCAATAACCACCTGGTTTTGAGGATCCATACTTCCCAGAATTTGTCTACAGATTGCTTAAGGCATTGTATGGACTTAAAAAGGCTCCAAGAGTATGGTATGATACTTTATCACAATTTCTTCTTGAGAATCAATTCACTAGAGGCACACTGGACAAGACATTGTTTTACAAGAAGCATGGTGATGATCTTATCTTAGTTCAGATCTATGTGGATGATATCATTTTAGTTCTACAAATGAGAAGCTGTGTGAGGAATTTTCTAAACTCATGCAGAGCATATATGAGATGAGTATGATGGGAGAGTTGACATTCTTTCTTGGGTTGCAAGTCAGTCAAAGGAAGGATGGTATCTTTATCAGTCAGACCAAGTATATCAAGGATTTATTGAAGAAGTTTGACTTGGAAGATTGCTCACCTGCAAAGACACCCATGGCCACTGCCACTAAATTGGATGAAGATGCTAAAGGCAAGAAGGTAGATATCTCAGTCTACAGAGGCATGGTTGGTTCTCTACTCTATCTCACTGCAAGTAGGCCAGACATCATGTTTGCTACATGCTTGTGTGCAAGGTTTCAATCAAATCCAAAAGAATCACATTTGGTTGCTATAAAAAGGATCTTTAGATATCTGAAGGGCACTCCAAACTTGGGACTATGGTATCCTAAGGACACAGGGTTCAATCTGGTTGGTTATTCTGATGCTGATTATGCTGGATGCAGAGTGGATAGGAAAAGTACCTTAGGTAGCTGCCAGTTTCTTGGACAAAGGTTAGTCTCTTGGTATAGCAAGAAACAACAATCTGTGTCAACTTCTACAGCTGAGGCTGAATACATAGCTGCTGGAAGTTGCTGTGCTCAAGTGCTTTGGATTAGAAATCAACTTAGAGATTATGGACTTGTGTTGGAAAGAATTCCAATCATGTGTGACAACACAAGTGCAATCTCTATAGTTTCCAATCCTGTCAATCATTCTAGGACAAAGCACATTGACATCAGATATCATTTCATAAGGGAACATGCAACTAATGGAACTATTGAGTTGCATTATGTTTCTACAGATAAACAACTAGCTGATATATTCACTAAGCCATTAGATGAAGTCATCTTCACAAGGTTGGTTAGTGAGATTGGAATGCTGAATTCTTCAGATTCTGGCTAGGTGAATACATCATATAGATTGTTGCAGCAGTAAACACTTACTTTATATAAATTCTTAATATTTTTGGAGTAAGTGTTGGCTGAAATATGATTTATAAATATTTCAAATCTGTTGCATATTTTGAAAATCATATTCTCTTGCTAACTCGAAATTTCTATGAAATTTTGATAAAATCACTGTTTAATTTGCTAGAATATTCGTGAATGAATATGGCTGGTAAATTTTAAAAAGATAGTGAAAATTGAGTTTCTATGAGTATAATTCGACAAGTCAGACTTCTCAAGTGATTCACTATTCGACATCTCTAACAAGTCTCATTAGAGCACTCTCGAGTTCTCGAATAGAGTCTTTTAGAGTTCTCGAATAGAGGTTTCCTTGACTTCTCGAATATAGTGTTTTAGTTCTCGATTGACTGAGTTCTCGAATACTGTATTTGAGTTCTCGAATCATTTGAAAAGGCTGATTTCTCGCTGAATTTTAACCGATTTTGGATTTTTATTCAGAATTACTCATAAAAACATATTTTACCTAATTTAGATTTATTTCTAAGTTAGATAACTGCTAGCTGTGAGCTACAACCTGCTTGAGTTATCGAATAAGCCTTTCTTGACTTCTCGAATAGTTGTTTTCTACTTCTCGAATGCCTGACTTGTCGATACAGAACATACATCTAATCGACAGTTCAAGTACTTCATACTTTTACAACTTCACATCTATTCGATTCATTTCATTCGATTTCTCAAGCATCCAAACTCCCAAAACCTCTGAAACCCTAACTGCAAAAGCTAAATTTCTTCTTCAACCTTTGATTTCTTCTCTCTCTCTCTCTCACACAAATGGCAACAGTAAAGTTCAACACCAATTTCATTGCTCTAACTAGTGATGTTGAAGCACCCAACGCCAATTTCAAGTGCTTTGTGAAGTGGATGTCTGAATCGTACATAAAGAATGCTCTATCTGTTAACCCAACTCTGTACCTCGACATTCTAGAACAGTTTTGGCAGTCTGCTACAGTGGAGGTGGTGGCTCTTGACTCTGCAATATCCTCGTACATCATCTACTACAAGATTCAAGACAAAAATCTCACTATCACCACAGAGGATATGAATGAGGCACTCGAGATGGGTACCAAAGGAGAGGTGTATGACCCACTTGCTACAAATGCTGAATTAGAAGACTTCTTTGATTTCATCAAATATGCAGACAGAATCAGTCTTGGGCACTTGAACAGGAAGCATTTGAGGAAGGAATGGAGTTATGTGTTTGCTACACTTCTTCAAGTCTTCACTGCAAGAAAATCTAGCTATGACCAAATCAGTACTCCTGCATAGCAAATAGGCTATGCCTTAGCTTATGGAAAGAAGATAGACATTGGTCTCATCATTCTGCAGGAGCTGTATGGGAGACTTGGTAAGAATTCAGCCAAGAGAGGTAATGAAATTTTCTTCCCTCGTTTTATTCAATCTGTCCTTAATTTCTTAGATGATAAATTGATTGAATTAGATGGGATGAATAAAAATAGAATAGGCTATCCTAAATCCATGACCAAACTCATTTTTGGTAATTTGGAGACTAGGAATGATGTGGATGTAAGACTTAACATAACTCCCCATATGGAGAGTTTGTTTAGGACTTACCCCCACAACATGCCAACATTTGCCTCTAAGTCTGAGTTAGCTAAGCCCAAGCAAGTAGAGATAACCCAGGGCTAGCTAACCAACCCTCTCAACCAAACACTTTACCTATTACTGAACCAACTGCATCATCCTCTCATAAGGGTGATGTTAGTAAAAAGAAGAGAAAGGAAGTAATGTCTGCACCCTTAAATATTTTATCTGAAGCAGCATTAGCTGTTGAACTAGGTCTAGAAAGTGAGGAACCAGAGTCACCCTTACTAAGGCCAAAGAAGGAGAAGAAAACTAAGACCACCTCTTCAGTCACACAAATGGCTGAAGTTGTAAAATCATGGACAAACAGCTCACTAGATGTATCCTCTCAACAGGGTGCATCTATGGAATCAAGCATTCTCCCCAATGCACCTTCTTGTATTGAGTCAGCACATGGGAGTGATAAGGCTGGCACTATACTGAGTGGAGAGCACATCATACTTGAAACTCCCTCCATCTCTCAGGGGGAGTTGCCAAAATCTACTCTACAAGACACTCCTCTTCCAGAATCTAACACTGAAATTTCTTTGGAACCTGCAACTCAGGCAACTGTGATGCAAGGCATTGATCATCAAGAATTCTTTTCTCTTGATGAGCCAATAATTTCAAGTGACTTAGTGCATGACATTCTGCTCACCACCCAGGACCCACATTTAGATGGTGAGGGAATGCATGCTGGGGCATATCCTAATGACACCATCACAAACACAGAGGCTTCACTAGTTTTTACTACAGACTCTGTGCCTATGTCAGCTGCTGGTGTAACTCATCCCACTTCTGTGGAGACACCAGTAGTAGAGTCAATCCATCCGGTTACAGAAGTTGCATCTGTAACTGAGGAGTCTAGTTTACCTAGCTCTAGCTCTGACTTTATGTCACAATGGCTGAAGCCTGTGCAACATGACAGTGCTTCAGGATCAGGGTCTGTTCCACAAAAATTGACGGTTGAAGCACTTCAAATCTTAATTGTGGATCAGATTCCTGAGTTTGTAAAAATAGCTCAGCACCTTGTCACCTCCAACACCTCTAATCCAGACTATGAGGCCATCCTACTATGCCATAGGGATGATGTGGAGATGCAGAAGGCCAAGATTATTGATGATGCTGAGAGAGATGGCAATGCAGATGCCTGGCTGCAAGGAAAGTATGATGTAACTCTCAGTGAAGCACTTCAATATCTTAGAGAGGAATACATCACTTCACTGGGCTCCAATGCAAAATCCCTGTCTCCTGGTGAAGTGTATGAAGCTATCAATGATTCCTACAAGGGTTTCCTCAAGGCTACACACTATCTTGGCAAGGGAGTCAAAACTGAAGTCAACAGTGTGTGTGACAAGACAGCCACTTCAGTAGTAGAAGTAAAGAGGGCCTTTGATGCTAAATTTCCTCAACTAGACAGTATGGTCAAAGATCTCAAACACTGCAACACCACCTGCACCAAGATGGACAATGGCATAGCCCTCCTCACAGATACAGTCAAAGGCCTAGGAAACAGATTTCAAAATCTATCTGACCAGACTATAGAGGCCAATGCCATGCTCAGAACACTGTTCAAAAATCAGTATGGAGACAAGCCGGTCACTGAAGTCCTTGTGCATGAAATGACCAAGTCTGAAGTGAAAAGACTGCAAGATCAATCCCTAACTGGTTTCAAGGCCACTGCACTGTTCACCAAGGTTGATACTCTTGAAAGGGAGGTGGTGTCTCTCAAAGAATCCAATGCCCATTTGGCAGGCAAAGTTACAAATCTAACTGAGCAATTGAACACTCAAGCCACTACCACTGCTAATGTTCTTCTGGATCAACAATCTATGCTGTCTGCCATGATGAAGCACATGGGTATCCCTCTACTTGAAGAATCTTCAACTCCAAAGGCTCCTACTACAGCCTCTGTGCCTGACAACAAGCCTAAGGGGGAGAAGAGGATAACAAGGAACTCAAAATCTAAGGGGGAGCCTCAGACTAAGGGGGAGAAATCTCAAACCGAAGGCATTACAACCAATGAGGGTGGCCAACCAAGAACTGCTAAGTCATCTCAGTCTGAGAAATCTACATGCAAGGATGACAAGCTGAAGAAAGTGGCTGTAGATGAAGTTGCCAAGCCATCTGAAACTGAAGGGAAGTGAGAATATGAATTTGACATCCCTGACATTGCTAAACAATCCCTTCAATATGAACCTTCAGAATTCAGAAATGTGCTTACTCAAAGGGTATGTCAAGAAACTGCAAACTCTAGACTATACCATGACATAGCATTTTTGAAGCATCTACAAGAGCTAAGGAAAAGAGCCAATTTCCATTACTTTGACTACATCAAGCTTCTTGTGCAAGATGTGTTTCTAGTCACGGTAGTGAGAAGAGAAATTGTGCAAACCAATCCCCATGCCATCATTCTTTCGAATGATAGAAAAGTCTTAGTTCACACTACCAAGAACCTCTTTCACATCCACATTGAAGCCTTTCAAATTCTATCTAGCTCTGAACTTGGAACAATCATCAAGAAGATAGAAAGGAATAACTCTCTAGACAATGATATGCTCAAAGAGATTCTCACCAAGTGCATGAAATCTCAACTGCCTCAAGTAGTTCCTCAGCCTCATTGTATTCTATATGAAAAGGATCAAGACATTGTTGCTTTCAGATTTGGCCAACATCTAAAAGCAAACAACATGTCCACCATAAAGTTTCTGGCTGGAGTTCTACATTCAAGGAGTGGAAAATCTGAATCTGAAAAGGAGGCTCTTAACATTCTGGTGAAGTTTATCAACTCTCAATCAGACATCAAGCCTATTGCTAAAGGTGGAAAGTCAAATCAAGACAAGGATGATCATGATAAAAGTGGAAGCAGTGGTGGAGATCAAGGGAGATATAAGGGCAGTGATGACAAGAAGAAAAGGGATCATAAAAGCAGAAAGAAGGATGATGACAAGGGTGGAGGAAAGGTATATGAAAAGAAGAGTGGAAAACAGCAAGCCATGAACATTAATAATGACACTTCCACGACAACAAAAGGCTCAATGTCTAGGGTGGATGTCACTAGTAATGATTCATCAAAATCTACATATCTGGCGTATGCAACTATTTTGGCACCTCAAGAAGTGAAGGGGATTCAAATCAAGAAACCATGTGTATGTTTTAGAAAGCAAACTGCTAATGGAATACTACTATGGTCTACCAACAAGGGTCATAAGTTTCTGCCTAGCAATCATACAAGGAGGAGTAAAATTAAGCATGCTACAAGAAAGGTGAAGATATCGAAATCAAAGGCACTGACAATAATTCCAGGATTGAACCTACCACCTATGGATGAAATCTATGATGAAGACCAACTGCAGTTCATATGGGCTCAAAGAATCTATCATGTTGCCATTGTTGATGATTTTCTTGAAATAAAATATACTGATGGAAGGTAGAAGAAATTCAGACAAGGAACATGTCAGCACTGGGGCAAGCTATATGACATAGAAAGGATAATTGCATTGTTGGATTCTGAAGACAGAGTGGAAAGGGTATGGAAGCTGGAGTTAATTGACTTTGTCAAAATGAAGAGAGATCACCAGGCAGAAATGAGAAAGAACAGTGAGGAGCTTCTAAAGAAAAGGGAGGAGGAGTTTGCTGCAATGGAAACTAAGGCTGATGAATTGAGAGCTATGGGTCTGTGTAGAGTCAAGTTTAATCCTTACATCATTGAGTACAAGAAATATGGTAGAAATGTAAAGATTAGAATGGACTACATCAGTTTCTATTCTGAGAAACAGCTGAATGAGGTACTTAAGGATTTATCAGGCTCCCCTCTAATTGAAGAACTCACTGCAATGGAAGACATTATTCTTGCCATGGAGGAAAATGCAAAGAAGAAAGCCAAAGAAGCTGAGAAGAAAATGAAAAATGAGAATCTGCAAGCCAAAGCTCAAGAGATGAATCCAAAAGGATATGGCTAGTAGTTTCTCATCACTTGTAAGAACACTTCTGTGAACTTTCTTCAATCAATCTACATACCTGTACTTTTAAAGTTTTATCTTTATGTATGTTAGGCTTGTTATCAGACATGAAATTGTGACTAAGGGTCTCACTCACAATTTGGGGGAGATTGTTAGTTACAGAGGCATGCCTGTATACATCTAATAACAAGCCTAATTGTTTGTAATGCTTTGCATTACTTACATGACCTCTTAACTGAGGAAACCTCTAGTTGTAGAGTTTCTGTTTGTATTGTACTTGTAGTAGGCATCAAATCCTAGTTGTGTAACTGTACTTATAGAGTCTAAAATAATGCTTGAAAGAAGTTCCAAGGTTCATGCCTCAAGCAAGAAGATAAAGACTGTCAAATAATCACAGTTGGGATTTGAAGAAATGAAGAATTTGCCTAAGTACCAATTCGAGAAGTATATTTGTCTATTCGAGAAGTCCAGCATTCGAGAAGTCAGGGATTCGATATCTCAAGACACTATTTGATATCTCTGAATACACTGTTCGATATCTCATTCGATATCTCAGAGATTCGATATGTCTATGTACTCTATTCGAGAACTCAGGAAGTTAACAAGTCAAAGTAGTGTTCGAGTTCTCAAGGAGTCAACAAGTCAAAGTTCCATTCGATATCTCAAGGACTCAGAAAGCTATTCGATATCTCAAGGATTCGACAAGTCAAGTGTTCTATTCGACAACTCAAGGAATCCTGAAGAAAAGAGCTATTCGAGAAGTAATTCGATATGTCAATATAACAGTGTTCGAGAACTCAGAGTTATCGATCAAGTCAATTCTAGTTCTCGAATCAACTACTTAGTCACTTCTCGAATACATTCTTGGAGACAAAATACTGAAGAAATTGTACAAGTCAGAAACCTGCAACAAGCCAATGCACTTTATGGACCACAATCTGTAACGTGTTCTGGAAAGCCTACAAGGAAGCTTGGAGAGATATAGAAGAGACAAGGGGCTAAAGAAGTGGATCTGAACAGGCTTTGCAAAGTCAAATCTGTAACCGTTTGGACACTTACTCAAAAAGGATAGACAGACTAGAAAGTAATTAGTTTAGCTACCTTATTTGTAGTAAGTAGGGTGTATCCATGTTCTATAAGGATACAGTCTCACTTCCTTAGTCATTAACTTAGTAACTTTGTGAGTCAAGTTTTTCATACACTACAAGCTGTATCTCTCTGAGAAAAACGAAGCTGAGAATACTATCATTTGTATTCACAGATTGTAGCAACCTTTATCTAATAATACATTAGATTAAAGTGATATTGTGTCTTGTGTTATTCTTTATCCGCACCTTCTATCTTGCATACACAAACACTCTTGCTACATAGACTCGAACGAGAAAAGTTCAAGAATCCATTCACCCCCCCCCTCTGTATTCTTTTACTGTATTCAATACTCAACAAGTGGTATCAGAGCGGGCTGTTTATTCAAAAACAGAAAAACGATCATGAGTTCGAATACACCAAAGACTACTGGAACGGTGAAAGTCCCTAAGTTTGACAAAGATAACTTCAACCTCTGGAAGATAAAGATGATGTTGTTCATCAAAGCCTCTCATCCTTTGTATCCTGAGATTCTTAAGAATGGTCCTTTTGTTCCACAACAAGAGATACCAGAGAAGACTGCTGGAACCACAACTATCCCAAGATCTTATGAGGCCAAGGATCCATCAAAATGGACAAAATCAGAAAGGGAGAAGGTTGCTCTTGACAGCCACCTCATGTTGCTTATCATTGATTCCATGGACATGTCAATGTTTGCAAACATTGCATCATGTACATCTGCCAAAGAAATGTGGGATCACATTGAGGTGTTGTGTGAAGGAACTGATGAGGTTAAGGAAAACAAGAAACAGATACTGGTCACACAGTATGAGGCTTTCATGGCACAGCCCAAGGAAAGCATTACTGAGATGTTTGAGAGATTTCACAAGCTAGTTACTGAGTTGCAGATGAATGACAAGGTTTACAGTACCAAGGAGTTAAACATGAAGTTTCTGCTATCCTCACCAAACCATCTAGAGAAAAGGGTCATTTCTCTAAGGGAAAGAGATTTGAACAAAGTTACATATGATGTGCTCTATGGAGTCTTAAAAACTCATGAGCTTGAGTTGCTTCAGAAAAGGGCTATCCAAGCCAATCAAGGCAGAATAGTAAACACATCATGTGCCTTGATTGTCAACAAATCTATTCAAGACCTAGAAGCATCCACAAGCCAGTTAAGGATAAAGGAAGTAGTGGAAGAGGAAGAAACTGAACCTGAGGTAAGTGAACCTGTTGAGGAGAAGGAGGAAGAAGAGTTTTACACTCTTGAAGAACTAGATGGGATGGAAAACACTTCATATGCTTTCATGGCCAGAAAATTTCCAAACATCAGATTCAAAAGGAATCAACCCTTCAAACCCAAAACCCAAAACCATTCATTCAACAAAAGCAAGGCACCTGTGAAACCAAACAAGACTAAGTTTAAATCCAGCCATGTGGATAGGTCATCTATAAGGTGCTATAGATGCAATGACCTAGGGCATTTTGCCAGTGAATGCAAGAAGCCTAAAAAGAAGGATAGAGATTATCTTGAGCTTGAAGCTAAGTATGAGGCCCTTCTGAAAAAAGCAGACACAAGGTAAGGCCTACATAGCTGAAGGGAAGTTTTGGGATGATTCCGACAGTAATGGAGAGGAGCAAGAATTCTGCAATTATGCCTTAATGGCCAATTCCAAGGATGACACATCTCCATCAGACACTCAGGTACCATCTCTCACTACTATAGACATGTCTGTTTCAGATCAGTATAAATGCATGATTGAACAACTATATGTTGAAATGTTTAACATTCATACTAGTATGACTGCTGCTAATGAAGAGATTGCTAAACTGTCTACTAGAAATGAAATGTTAACCAAAAAGAATGAGGAACTTGAGCTAACTGCTATGAAAATAGAAAACCTTAAGAAAGAAGTTGAATATCTGCAGAATAAGGTTTTGTGTGCTAGTCAGGTTGAAAAGGCTCTTAGGGATGAATTAGCTGAAAATGAATTCAAACTAAAAACTTTCAAGAAATCATCTGGTCTAGTGAAATCCTATTGTGAGAAAATTGAAGCAAAACCCAAGGCTGCTATTGGACTTGATTATGACACTCTTAAACAGGGAAAAGGATATGCTGTCATTGTAGATGACACATTTGTTCATGAGGAAGTGCCTCACATTTTGAAAAAGACTGAAAATCCAATTTTTAAGGAACCAACATTTGAAATTGATGAGGATGCCTTACTCATCAAACAAATGTTGAATGATGAGGATGACGCACAATCAAATGAACAACAAGCATCATCCAAGAGTGAGAGTGTCAAGTCAAAAGACAAGGAGCCAGTAGTTGATAGGCCAAGACCTAAAAAGTTTGTTAAGTTTGTTTCAGCTGGGAAGAGTGAATCAGAAAAGAAAGTGACTAAGAAGAAACAGAACAGAAATGGCAAGTTAGGGATTAACAAGGATAACAACTATGCTTATATGCCTAATGCCCCTAGGAAAACCTGTCAGAACTGTTTCAGTACCAATCATTTAACTCATGCATGCAAGAAACCTGTTGGTAGTGTGTCCAAACCTTTCTATGATTGTTCTGTGCCTCTAAGACATAGAGATGCACCATTTTATGATAAATTTGACTGTATGCCATGCAATATGAATGTAATGACTAGTTGTTTCAATCTGAGAAGGCAATTCATTGATGGTTGTATCAGTCACAATTCTCACACACACTACACCAGGTCAAAGTCTTCAAGTCCTCCTAAAGCTAGGAAGGTACCTCTGTCACCTAAGTCTGAAACCTCAGGTTCCAAGACTTCTAACAGTGACAAGAAGACTAATGCCAAGAAAGTTGATAAGCATGTTGTTTATGATAAAACTGTTTCTAAGTCACATGGACCCAAACTTGTTTGGGTACCAAAGGAAAAGTAATACCTTTGTGTTTTCAGGGCAAAGAAAGTGAAAAGAAGGTCATGTGGATTTTGGACAGTGGATGCTCAAATCATATGACTGGTGATATGGCCCTGCTATCACAATATGAGGAAAAGGCTGGCCCAATGGTTGCTTTTGGAGATAACAGCATGGGTAACACATTGGGATATGACAAGTTGAAAGTTGGTAATGTCATCATTGAAGATGTAGCACTAGTCAAGGGGCTCAAGCATAATTTGCTAAATGTTGGTCAGTTTACTGATAGGGGATTCAAGGTGGATTTTGACAAAGATGAATGTTTGATTACCCACAAGAAGACTGGTGATTTTGCTCTATCTGGAGTAAGGAAGGGAAGCCTGTTTGTAGCCAATATGGATTCTGCAAACAAGGACAAAATTTGTTGCTTTTACTCAAAAGCATCAAATGAAGATTGTTGGTTGTGGCACAAGAAACTATCACACCTGAACTTCAAAGCCATTAATTCTCTAGTCAAAAGAGAGCTAGTGAGAGGCATGCCCACACTTGAATTCTATCAAGAAGGAGTGTGTGAGGCTTGTCAAAAAGGAAAGATGAAAAGATCAAGCCACAAGACAAAGACAGTGGCATCAATAACCAAGCCCCTACAACTCATTCATATGGATTTGTTTGGGCCTGTCAACATGACAACATTATGTCACTAGGAAGAAAGAAGTATGCCTTGGTGATGGTTGATGATTTTACAAGGTATACATGGGTGGAATTTCTGGCATCAAAAGATGAGACTCCACAAGTAATCATTGAGCATATAAAGAAATTTGACAAGGAAGCAAAGGCCAACAATGCAAGTGTGATTGCACTGAGAAGTGATAATGGAACAGAGTTCAGAAATGCCATACTTGAAGCATTATGTAAAGAGAATGGTATTTCTCAGCAATTCTCAGCTCCAAGGACTCCACAACAAAATGGAGTTGTTGAGAGAAAGAATAGAACTCTAATTGAGGCTGCTAGAACAATGTTACTTGATGCAAAAATGCCTACATGTTTTTGGGCTGAGGCTGTAAGCACTGCATGCTATATCCAGAACAGAACCCTCATCAACAAAAACACTGGAAAGACACCTTATAACTTGATGACTGGAAAGAAACCTACTCTAAAGTATGTTCATACTTTTGGAAGCAAATCCTTTGTATTGAAGGATAATTCTGAATATGTTGGAAAATTTGATGCAAAATCATTTGAAGGAATTTTTCTTGGCTACTCTATCGAAAGAATTGCATACAAGGTTTATGTCATCAGTCAAAAGAAAGTTATGGAAAGCACAGATGTGACATTTGATGACAGCAAACTACCTGGACTAGAAGAAGCCAATGATGAAGATAAAGATCCATTGAAGTTTGATAATATAGATGATTCTGATGAAGAGACTGAAACTGAAGTTGAAACTCGAGTTCAACAAACTCAAGTGAATGATGATACAAGAGAAGAATTTGTGCCAATCAATAGTGAAGGAACAAGCATCCAAGACACACCTGTGAGTAGTGGCAACTTCACAGGGGGAGGAAATGAGAATGACCATGATGTGGATGATGAAGCAACATCAAGAATGAGAAATCAGGCTGAGCACTCAAGGAAATGGGATAGATCACACACTGCAGAGCAAATCATTGGAGATCCTAATGCAGGAGTAAGGACTAGGAGAGCAACTCAGAATGAGTGCCTCTATGGCTGTTTTCTATCACAAGTTGAGCCTAAGAAACTTGATGATGCACTGTTGGATCCAGATTGGATTACTGCTATGCAAGAGGAGCTGAATCAATTTGAAAGAAACAAAGTATGGGAACTTGTGCATGCACCAAAGAATAGAACCATTGTTGGAACAAAATGGGTTCTAAAGAATAAGATGGATGAAGATGGTGTAATCATAAGGAACAAAGCAAGGTTGGTTGCAAAAGGATACTCTCAACAGGAAGGCATTGATTATGATGAGACATTTGCTCCTGTTGCTAGATTGGAAGCCATCAGAATATTCTTGGCATTTGCTGCTCATTCAAACTTTAAAGTATGTCAAATGGATGTCAAAAGTGCATTTCTGAATGGAGAGTTGGAAGAAGAAGTTTATGTGCAACAACCACCTGGTTTTGAGGATCCACACTTCCTAGAATTTGTCTACAGATTGCTTAAGGCATTGTATGGATTTAAACAGGCTCCAAGAGCATGGTATGATACTTTATCACAATTTCTTCTTGAGAATCAATTCACTAGAGGCACACTGGACAAGACATTGTTTTACAAGAAGCATTGTGATGATCTTATCTTAGTTCAGATCTATGTGGATGATATCATTTTGGTTCTACAAATGAGAAGCTGTGTGAGAAATTTTCTAAACTCATGCAGAGCATATATGAGATGAGTATGATGGGAGAGTTGACATTCTTTCTTGGGTTGCAAGTCAGTCAAAGGAAGGATGGTATCTTTATCAGTCAGACCAAGTATATCAAGGATTTATTGAAGAAGTTTGACTTGGAAGATTGTTCACCTGCAAAGACACCCATGGCCACTGCCACTAAATTGGATGAAGATGCTAAAGGCAAGAAGGTAAATATCTCAGTCTACAGAGGCATGGTTGGTTCTCTACTCTATCTCACTGCAAGTAGGCCAGACATCATGTTTGCTACATGCTTGTGTGCAAGGTTTCAATCAAATCCAAAAGAATCACATTTGGTTGCTATAAAAAGGATTTTTAGATATCTGAAGGGCACTCCAAACTTGGGACTATGGTATCCTAAGGACACAGGGTTCAATCTGGTTGGTTATTCTAATGCTGATTATGCTGGATGCAGAGTGGATAGGAAAAGCACCTCAGGTAGCTGCCAGTTTCTTGGACAAAGGTTAGTCTCTTGGTATAGCAAGAAACAACAATCTGTGTCAACTTCTACAGCTGAGGCTGAATACATAGCTGCTGGAAGTTGCTGTGCTCAAGTGCTTTGGATTAGAAATCAACTTAGAGATTATGGACTTGTGTTGGAAAGAATTCCAATCATGTGTGACAACACAAGTGCAATCTCTATAGTTGCCAATCCTGTCAATCATTCTAGGACAAAGCACATTGACATCAGATATCATTTCATAAGGGAACATGCAACTAATGGAACTATTGAGTTGCATTATGTTTCTACAGATAAACAACTAGCTAATATATTCACTAAGCCATTAGATGAAGCCACCTTCACAAGGTTGGTTAGTGAGATTGGAATGCTGAATTCTTCAGATTCTGGCTAGGTGAATACATCATATAGATTGTTGCAGCAGTAAACACTTACTTTATCTAAATTCTTAATATTTTTGGAGTAAGTGTTGGCTGAAATATGATTTATAAATATTTCAAATCTGTTGCATATTTTGAAAATCATATTCTCTTGCTAACTCGAAATTTCTATGAAATTTTGAGAAAATCACTGTTTAATTTGCTAGAATATTCGTGAATGAATATGGCTGGTAAATTTTAAAAAGATAGTGAAAATTGAGTTTCTATGAGTATAATTCGACAAGTCGGACTTCTCAAGTGATTCACTATTCGACATCTCTAACAAGTCTCATTAGAGCACTCTCGAGTTCTCGAATAGAGTCTTTTAGAGTTCTCGAATAGAGGTTTCCTTGACTTCTCGAATATAGTGTTTTAGTTCTCGATTGACTGAGTTCTCGAATACTGTATTTGAGTTCTCGAATCATTTGAAAAGGCTGATTTCTCGCTGAATTTTAACCGATTTTGGATTTTTATTCAGAATTACTCATAAAAACATATTTTACCTAATTTAGATTTATTTCTAAGTTAGATAACTGCCAGCTGTGAGCTACAACCTGCTTGAGTTATCGAATAAGCCTTTCTTGACTTCTCGAATAGTTGTTTTCTACTTCTCGAATGCCTGACTTGTCGATACAGAACATACATCTAATCGACAATTCAAGTACTTCATACTTTTACAACTTCACATCTATTCGATTCATTTCATTCGATTTCTCAAACATCCAAACTCCCAAAACCTCTGAAACCCTAACTGCAAAAGCTAAATTTCTTCTTCAACCTTTGATTTCTTCTCTCTCTCTCTCTCTCACACAAATGGCAACAGTAAAGTTCAACACCAATTTCATTGCTCTAACTAGTGATGTTGAAGCACCCAACGCCAATTTCAAGTGCTTTGTGAAGTGGATGTCTGAATCGTACATAAAGAATGCTCTATCTGTTAACCCAACTCTGTACCTCGACATTCTAGAACAGTTTTGGCAGTCTGCTACAGTGGAGGTGGTGGCTCTTGACTCTGCAATATCCTCGTACATCATCTACTGCAAGATTCAAGACAAAAATCTCACTATCACCACAGAGGATATGAATGAGGCACTCGAGATGGGTACCAAAGGAGAGGTGTATGACTCACTTGCTACAAATGCTTAATTAGAAGACTTCTTTGATTTCATCAAATATGCAGACAGAATCAGTCTTGGGCACTTGAACAGGAAGCATTTGAGGAAGGAATGGAGTTATGTGTTTGCTACACTTCTTCAAGTCTTCACTGCAAGAAAATCTAGCTATGACCAAATCAGTACTCCTGCACAGCAAATAGGCTATGCCTTAGCTTATGGAAAGAAGATAGACGTTGGTCTCATCATTCTGCAGGAGCTGTATGGGAGACTTGGTAAGATTCAGCCAAGAGAGGTAATGAAATTTTCTTCCCTCGTTTTATTCAATCTGTCCTTAATTTCTTAGATGATAAATTGATTGAATTAGATGGGATGAATAAAAATAGAATAGGCTATCCTAAATCCATGACCAAACTCATTTTTGGTAATTTGGAGACTAGGAATGATGTGGATGTAAGACTTAACATAACTCCCCATATGGAGAGTTTGTTTAGGACTTACCCCCACAACATGCCAACATTTGCCTCTAAGTCTGAGTTAGCTAAGCCCAAGCAAGTAGAGCTAACCCAGGGCTAGCTAACCAACCCTCTCAACCAAACACTTTACCTATTACTGAACCAACTGCATCATCCTCTCAAAAGGGTGATGTTAGTAAAAAGAAGAGAAAGGAAGTAATGTCTACACCCTTAATTATTTTGTAAAAATAGCTCAGCACCTTGTCACCTCCAACATCTCTAATCCAGACTATGAGGCCATCCTACTATGCCATAGGGATGATGTGGAGATGCAGAAGGCCAAGATTATTGATGATGCTGAGAGAGATGGCAATGCAGATGCCTGGCTGCAAGGAAAGTATGATGTAACTCTCAGTGAAGCACTTCAATATCTTAGAGAGGAATACATCACTTCACTGGGCTCCAATGCAAAATCCCTGTCTCCTGGTGAAGTGTATGAAGCTGTCAATGATTCCTACAAGGGTTTCCTCAAGGCTGCACACTATCTTGGCATGAGAGTCAAAACTGAAGTCAACAGTGTGTGTGACAAGACAGCCACTTCAGTAGCAGAAGTAAAGAGGGCATTTGATGCTAAATTTCCTCAACTAGACAGTGTGGTCAAAGATCTCAAACACTGCAACACCACCTGCACCAAGATGGACAATGGCATAGCCCTCCTCACAGATACAGTCAAAGGCCTAGGAAACAGATTTCAAAATCTATCTGACCAGACTACAGAGGCCAATGCCATGCTCAGAACACTGTTCAAAAATTAGTATGGAGACAAGCTGGTCACTGAAGTCCCTGTGCATGAAATGACCAAGTCTGAAGTGAAAAGACTGCAAGATCAATCCTTAACTGGTTTCAAGGCCACTACACTGTTCACCAAGGTTGATACTCTTGAAAGGGAGGTGGTGTCTCTTGAAAGGGAAGTTAGAATATGAATTTGACATCCCTGACATTGCTAAACAATCCCTTCAATCTGAACCTTCAGAATTCAGAAATGTTCTTACTCAAAGGGTATGTCAAGAAACTGCAAACTCTAGACTATACCATGACATAGCATTTTTGAAGCATCTACAAGAGCTAAGGAAAAGAGCCAATTTCCATTACTTTGACTACATCAAGCTTCTTGTGCAAAATGTGTTTCTAGTCACTGTAGTGAGAAGAGAAATTGTGCAAACCAATCCCCATGCCATCATTCTTTCGAATGATAGAGAAGTCTTAGTTCACACTGCCAAGAACCTCTTTCACATCCACATTGAAGCCTTTCAAATTCTATCTAGCTCTGAACTTGGAACAATCATCAAGAAGATAGAAAGGAATAACTCTCTAGATAATGATATGCTCAAAGAGATTCTCACCAAGTGCATGAAATCTCAACTGCCTCAAGTAGTTCCTCAGCCTCATTGTATTCTATATGAAAAAGATCAAGACATTGTTGCTTTCAGATTTGGCCAACATCTAAAAGCAAACAACATGTCCACCATAAAGTTTCTGGCTGGAGTTCTACATTCAAGGAGTGGAAAATCTGAATCTGAAAAGGAGGCTCTTAACATTCTGGTGAAGTTTATCAACTCTCAATCAGACATCAAGCCTATTGCTCAAGGTGGAAAGTCAAATCAAGACAAGGATGATCATGATAAAAGTGGAAGCAGGGGTGGAGATCAAGGGAGATATAAGGGCAGTGATGACAAGAAGAAAAGGGATGATAAAAGTAGAAAGAAGGATGATGACAAGGGTGGAGGAAAGGTATATGAAAAGAAGAGTGGAAAATAGCAAGCCATGAACATTAATAATGAAACTTCCACCACAACACAAGGCTCAATGTCTAGGGTGGATGTCACTAGTAATGATTCATCAAAATCTACATCTCTGGCGTATGCAACTGTTTTGGCACCTCAAGAAGTGAAGGGGATTCAAATCAAGAAACCATGTGTATGTTTTAGAAAGCAAACTGCTAATGGAATACTACTATGGTCTACCAACAAGGGTCATAAGTTTCTGCCTAGCAATCATACAAGGAGGAGTAAAATTAAGCATGCTACAAGAAAGGTGAAGATATCGAAATCAAAGGCACTGACAATAATTCCAGGATTGAACCTACCACCTATGGATGAAATCTATGATGAAGACCAACTGCAGTTCATATGGGCTCAAAGAATCTATCATGTTGCCATTGTTGATGATTTTCTTGAAATAAAATATACTGATGGAAGGTAGAAGAAATTCAGACAAGGAACATGTCAGCACTGGGGCAAGCTATATGACATAGAAAGGATAATTGCATTGTTGGATTCTGAAGACAGAGTGGAAAGGGTATGGAAGCTGGAGTTAATTGACTTTGTCAAAATGAAGAGAGATCACCAGGCAGAAATGAGAAAGAACAGTGAGGAGCTTCTAAAGAAAAGGGAGGAGGAGTTTGCTGCAATGGAAACTAAGGCTGATGAATTGAGAGCTATGGGTCTGTGTAGAGTCAAGTTTAATCCTTACATCATTGAGTACAAGAAATATGGTAGAAATGTAAAGATTAGAATGGACTACATCAGTTCCTATTCTGAGAAACAGCTGAATGAGGTACTTAAGGATTTATCAGGCTCCCCTCTAATGGAAGAACTCACTGCAATGGAAGACATTATTCTTGCCATGGAGGAAAATGCAAAGAAGAAAGCCAAAGAAGCTGAGAAGAAAATGAAAAATGAGAATCTGCAAGCCAAAGCTCAAGAGATGAATCCAAAAGGATATGGCTAGTAGTTTCTCATAACTTGTAAGAACACTTCTGTGAACTTTCTTCAATCAATCTACATACCTGTACTTTTAAAGTTTTATCTTTATGTATGTTAGGCTTGTTATCAGACATGAAATTATGACTAAGGGTCTCACTCACAATTTGGGGGAGATTGTTAGTTATAGAGGCATGCCTGTATACATCTAATAACAAGCTTAATTGTTTGTAATGCTTTGCATTACTTACATGACCTCTTAACTGAGGGAACCTCTAGTTGTAGAGTTTCTGTTTGTATTGTACTTGTAGTAGGCATCAAATCCTAGTTGTGTAACTGTACTTATAGAGTCTAGAATAATGCTTGAAAGAAGTTCCAAGGTTCATGCCTCAAGCAAGAAGATAAAGACTGTCAAATAATCACAGTTGGGATTTGAAGAAATGAAGAATTTGCCTAAGTACCAATTCGAGAAGTATATTTGTCTATTCGAGAAGTCCAGCATTCGAGAAGTCAGGGATTCGATATCTCAAGACACTATTCGATATCTCTGAATACACTGTTCGATATCTCATTCGATATCTCAGAGATTCGATATGTCTATGTACTCTATTCGAGAACTCAGGAAGTCAACAAGTCAAAGTAGTGTTCGAGTTCTCAAGGAGTCAACAAGTCAAAGTTCCATTCGATATCTCAAGGACTCAGAAAGCTATTCGATATCTCAAGGATTCGACAAGTCAAGTGTTCTATTCGACAACTCAAGGAATCCTGAAGAAAAGAGCTATTCGAGAAGTAATTCGATATGTCAATATAACAGTGTTCGAGAACTCAGAGTTATCGATCAAGTCAATTCTAGTTCTCGAATCAACTACTTAGTCACTTCTCGAATATATTCTTGGAGACAAAATACTGAAGAAATTGTACAAGTCAGAAACCTGCAACAAGCCAATGCACTTTATGGACCACAATCTGTAACGTGCTCTGGAAAGCCTACAAGGAAGCTTGGAGAGATATAGAAGAGACAAGGGGCTAAAGAAGTGGATCTGAACAGGCTTTGCAAAGTCAAATCTGTAACCGTTTGGACACTTACTCAAAAAGGATAGACAGACTAGAAAGTAATTAGTTCAGCTACCTTATTTGTAGTAAGTAGGCTGTATCCATGTTCTATAAGGATACAGCCTCACTTCCTTAGTCATTAACTTAGTAACTTTGTGAGTCAAGTTTTTCATACACAACAAGCTGTATCTCTCTGAGAAAAACGAAGGTGAGAATACTATCATTTGTATTCACAGATTGTAGCAACCTTTATCTAATAATACATTATATTAAAGTGATATTGTGTCTTGTGTTATTCTTTATCCACACCTTCTATCTTGCACACACAAACACTCTTGCTACATAGACTCGAACGAGAAAAGTTCAAGAATCCATTCACCCCCCCCCCCCCCTCTGTATTCTTTTACTGTATTCAATACTCAACAACAAGCATCAATATACAACCTTGTAGGCTCAAGATCATCAAAAATTCCATAAAAACTTCGAATTAAATTAAACTCCAAAAATTACCCGGAAAAATATTTGTTCCAAATCAGAAAATTTTAATATCAATGTATAGAGCTCGATTTGTAGAACACATACATATATAAATCATTAATTTTGCATGAGTAGATTGAGAGATAAGAATTTTTGAAATTAATTTACATAAACTTTTGGATGAGTAGATTGAGAGATAGGAAGGCAGTGGGGTTGGGGGGGGTGGTGGGGAGGCACGGGAAATGGGCGGGGAGGCGGGGGATGGGAAAGGGGGTGGGGAGGCGGCAGATGCAAGGGGGGGACGCAAGGGGAAATGGTGGGGGGGGGGTTTTATGTGGGTGTGTGTATATATATATATTATATATGTATGTACTTTAAATGAAGGGTTAGGATTAAGATTTGTTTTTTTAAGGGTTAGATTAGCTGCTGATTCATCAATCCGTGTGATACTAAAGGGACCAATGAGAAACAGCCACATAGATGCTAAATTCGACCAAATATGGTTGAAATTAGGAGCTCGGCTAAATTCGACGGAATTCGGTCGAATGTAATATTTGGTCGAAATTTAGTTGAATTTATTATTTTAAAAATAGGAATAAATGACAAAAATATTAAATGAAATAGAAAAAAAGTCAATTTTTTATTTAGAATTTATAATCACCCACGTAGTCATACCACAAAAATTTTATGTTCAAAAATAGGCATTTTCCTATTTTTATTTAGTTTTTTAATTTATTTTACAAACTAGTTAAAAATGTGGAAAAATTAAAAAAAAATGAAAAATTAATGAAAGTAGGGTAAGATTCATCACACAAATAGTGAGTACGACAACTTTGGTGTGTATGACTTTTAAAGTAAAATTTGGTTTTTTTTCCTATTTTAATATAATTTTTTAATTTATTTTTCGAAATAGTTGACTGTTAAATTAGCAAACCAAATTATTATTTTTTTTTCAGAAATTTTAGCAATAACATTAAAAATGATGTATCTTGACCACCATACGGTTGGGTCGTCGAGAAATATTTTTAAAAAAATTGAAACACTAAACCCTGACGAAACCCTGTTTAGGGGTTCTAGTCAATTCAGTAGTTGACTACTAAGATCTCCAACCAAATTAATTTTTTATTTTTTGAAAATGTGGGAATATCATTAGATTAGATATATCTTGACATCCGTACGGTTGGATCGTCGAGAAATAATTTTAAAAAAACAGAAACAACAATGTGGGACGAAGCACTACTTACTAGTACTAGTCAATTCAGTAGTTGACTACTAAGATCTCGAACCAAATTAATTTTTTATTTTTTGAAAATCTGGGAATATCACTAGATTAGATATATCTTGACATCCGTACGGTTGGATCGTCGAGAAATATTTTTAAAAAAAATAGAAACAACAATTTGGGACGAAGCATTGCTTACTAGTACTAGTCAATTTCGTAGTTGACTACTAAGATCTGCAACCAAATTAATTTTTTATTTTTTTAAAATGTGGGAATATCATTAAATTAGATATATCTTGACATCCATACGGTTGGATCGTCGAGATTTATTTTTAGAAAAATAGAAACAACAATCTGGGACGAAGCACTACTTACTAGTACTAGTCAATTCAGTAGTTGATTACTAAGATCTCCTACCAAATTAATTTTTTATTTTTGGAAATGTGGGAATATCATTAAATTATATTTATCTTGACATCCGTATGGTTGGATTGTCGAGAAATATTTTTAAAAAAATAGAAACAACAATCTGGGACGAAGCACTCCTACTAGTACTAGTCAATTTCGTAGTTGACTACTAAGATCTGCAACCAAATTAATATTTTATTTTTTTAAAATGTGGGAATATCATTAAATTAGATATATCTTGACATCCGTACGGTTGGATCGTCGAGATTTATTTTCAGAAAAATAGAAACAACAATATGGGACGAAGCACTACTTACTAGTACTAGTCAATTCAGTAGTTGATTACTAAGATCTCCTACCAAATTAATTTTTTATTTTTTGGAAATATGGGAATATCATTAAATTATATTTATCTTGACATCCGTACGGTTGGATTGTCGAGGAATAGTTTTAAAAAAATAGAAACAACAATCTGGGACGAAGCACTGCTTACTAGTACTAGTCAATTCCGTAGTTGACTACTAAGATCTGCAACCAAATTAATTTTTTATTTTTAAAAATGTGGGAATATCATTAAATTATATTTATCCTGACATTCGTACGGTTGGATTGTCGAGAATTTTTTTTAAAAAAATGGAAACAACAATTTGGGACGAAGCACTGCTTACTAGTACTAGTCAATTCCGTAGTTGACTACTAAGATCTGCAACGAAATTAATTTTTTATTTTTTGGAAATATGGGAATATCATTAAATTATATTTATCTTGACATCCGTACGGTTGGATTGTCGAGAAATATTTTTAAAAAAATAGAAACAACAATCTAGGATGAAGCACTATTTACTAGTACTAGTCAATTCCATAGTTGACTATTAAGATCTGCAACCAAATTAATTTTTTATTTTTTAAAAATGTGGGAATATCATTAAATTATATAACGTATGTATTTCTAATACCCTCATATTTTTTTAAATATTTTTTCAAACAAATTATATACTTATTTAATTTATTTAGACAATATACTAAATAAAAATTCAACTTACTCCTATCATATGAATATTGTTTACACACAACTAAATTTGTATATATGAATAATGTTATCCTTTTATTTATAAATATTTTTTAATGATGTGTACAAACATTTAAATATTTAATAATAATTTTTCAAACTAATTAGATACTTATTCAATTTATTTAAAAAATATAGTAAATAAAAATGTAACTTTCTCCTATCATATGAATATTTTTTACGTACAAACTAAATTTATACATATGAATAACGTTATCCTTGTATTTATAAATATTTTCTCATGATGTGTACAAACATTTAATAATATATTTTCAATTTCTGAAAATAATAAATTCAATTGAATTTGGTCACATTTATTAAATTCGACCGAATTTGGTCATATTTATAATTCGACCAAATTTCGGCAACATTTGGTGGGCGGCAATTTTCCCGCTCCCTACTAAATATAACCGAATTCGGTCATATATATTTATAAATTCGACCAAATTCCGACAACATTTGGGGAAAAAATTGGGCGGCAATTTTCCCTCTCCCTTACTAAATATGACCGAATTCGGTCGAATGTACTAAATTTGACCGAACAAAAATAACGGTCGAATTTAGTAGCTACTAAATTCGACCGAAAAAAATTGGTCAAATTTAGTGGCTACTAAATTCGACCGAAAAAAAAATCGGTCACATTTGGTACTAAATATGACCGAATAAATTCGACCGCGGTTAAATTCGACCGAATTCGGTCATATTTAGCCGGACCAAAAAAGGTCGACCGAATTCGGTCATATTTAGCCGCAGTCGAATTTATTTGGTCATATTTAGCCTTGTTTTTTTGTAGTATTATATAGCTCCATGTGCAAGTGTAGTGCATAACTAATAAGGCATTTGGGTGTGCATGGTGATACTGATAATGTGGGCCTGGCACGCACACACCTGCGCACCGCCGCCACGCCACTGGTCGGGTCTGTTGGGCTTGTTTATTTTATTTATTGAATAAATTAGTTTGGTTTATCAGCTGTAGTCGTGTGAGAATCAGTCATGCATGTAGTTGAGATTTTTTAGGAAACTTTGAATTAGTAGCTAGAGTGGAGTATCGTTAGGAGTTTGTTTAGCTATTTCGTAGCACCACCTTTTTGGTTGGTTTTTCCATATATTGTAATTTTCATTTCAGTAATGAGAAAGAAACGCAACTTCCTTTTCTCAGTTATATATCTCAAACACATTTGCCTTGTCTTTATACGTTTGTATACAAGATTTGCCTTAAGTAGTGGGAGTACATCTTCATCTTTATATTTTCAGTTTGGTCACCATAAAGTGGATATTATATATAAACTGCAAAGAATCAAAACCTTATAAAGCATTAAAGCCAAGACTAAGCATGATAGTAGTTAGAGCCTGTTTGTGGAAACTTTTTTTTAAGTTCTTATGGATTTATTTTCGGATAAAAATATCATATTTTGATAATTTTTTGGATACAAGTATTTAATGTATATTTGAGATTCTATAAGTTGCAAAAAAGTTAATCAAAATAATAAAGTTAGTAATCTCTAAGTTTTTTTTAAAATAAGTTTACTTATTCTGGGAAAAAAATCTCCGAAACACCCCCTTAGTATTAACTTCTACAAAGATATGCTCCTATATTATAGCAAAAAGATATATAAATGATCTGTTATAAACTAATTACCACTTAAATAAATCAACATCTTATTAATCACGAACGTTTCTCTTTAAATTAGTACAACACTTCCAAGATATACAGAAGAAACAAATAAACCAGACGCGCGTACCGGCTATACTCATATGCTTAAAACAGGAATACTCTGCCCATGCCTGAAGAAATTTGTAGGATCAACTAAAGCCTTCACTCTTAGCAATCTGTCGAAATTGTTACCGAAATACTTTGTGCCCCAGGCACTTGCCTCTGCATAAGTTCTACTGCCTTGTCCGATATCAAGATCAAGATAATTCACATACGAATTGAAGTCCTCGGATTCTGGGTAACGTATGGAGTATAATAGTTGAACAAATCATTTATCCACTGAAGTCGTTCTGTGACATCATTCTCGAGGGTAACTCCAATATTGATCATGTACAAGACTCCCGGTCTATGTGGGAATGGAAGTGAAGACTCTGAGTATTCGTTCATTTTTCCTCCATATGGGGTATATTGTATGAGCACTGTCCCGGAAGGAAGTTGCAACATCCTGTCCCACACGCCTTTTAGTGCTTCTGCAGATATTGGTACTCTGACATAGCCTGATTTTCCTTTATAAGGATATCGCGGAATTGCATTTCTATTTAGCAAAATTTCTGGAGGCGTTCCCTGTGAAAAATTTGAGAAGAATGGTGCAGATTCGATCCAACTTGACTCGATACAATCCTCTTTCACTAATCCTAACTCAGGGAAACTTTTTTGCATGATGGGAAGTAATCTATCAATTGTGCCAAGAAATAAGGATTGAAATACGAACCGGATAGTCTTTTTATCTTCACGAGTACTTGAAGCAGTTTGTATATTGTCAACTACACAACGAACATCAAGATCTCGTTCTTCAAAATTCGGGGCAATTGATTGCCAACGTCTATAGAGCTCAGCACCATCTTGTTCCAGAGTTCTACTAACTCCAAATCTGGTCACAATTTTTGGGACAGGAACCAGCTGAATTCTCCAAGAAACAACAATTCCGAAACTAGAGACACCTCCTCCTCTAATAGCCCAAAACAAATCTTCCCCCATTGTTCTACTATTAAGAATTCTTCCGTTAACATCAATAAAACGAACATCAAGTGTGTTATCACCAGCAAGACCATATTTTCTTTTCATCATACCATAACCACCTCCGCCAAGAAATCCACTAACACCAACAGTTGACCAAAGGCCTGCTGGGAATCCAAGGGTGGAGCTTTTCTCCGAAATTCTATAATAAACTTCACCAAGGGTCAGACCAGCACCAATCCACGCAGTTGAACTAGTCAAGTCGATATTAACTGACCGAAAATTAATCATATCGAGCAACACAAAAGGTTCCGTTGCTCGATAAGATTGACCCTCGAAATCATGACCACCTCCTCGAATTCTGATCGACAAGCCAGTTTTACGAGCACACCAAATCACAGTTTGGATCTGCGAATCCTGTGTTGGTGTAAGAATGAGTAAAGGTTTGGGAGTTTCTGGTGTGGTAAACCTCAAGTTGTCTATTCGAGCATTCAAAATGGAAGTGAAAGAAGAGTTACTTGGGGAGTAAGTAACCGCAGAAATTGCTTCGGAGTTAAACGAAGAACGAGAAAGACATCGAATGAAAATCTGGACAGCGGCATCTGTGGAAAATGCCAGAGAAGAAGTCGAGAAAAGAAGGAAAAAAGCTAATGAAAGAAGCCAAGAAGAAGGCATTCTTATCTTCATGTTAAAATTGTTACTAGTAGTTTGTAAAATGTGATGTAAATGATAGACTGATAGTTGCTGCTATTTATAGACATTGCATGTAAATGTAGCTACGCAAATATGCATGGGTATTATGGCGCTAACCCACGTTGAATAATAAAAGGGTATTAGTTTGATATGTCCCAAATTAACAAGTCATTTATAAATATGTCCCTCTTTATTGAATAATTATAAATATGTCCCATGATTAAATTTAACTCATATATAACTTATATACATATAATTCTACATATATTTATACTACATAAGACTAGAATACCCTTTTTTTTCTTTCCCCTCCCCCCCTCCTCCCTCCCTCCCTCCCTCCCTCCCGGCCCGCAGGGGCACATTCATTCTCACTACATTATACGGAGTACATGAATTTACGTACCAGTCATATGATATTGAGATAGAAGGTAAACCCTGCAAAAAGGCCTCGTCATCCCAGTAAAAAATTTGATAAGTTGAGTTAGAGCACCACTGGCAGCAGACCAAAAATTAAATACTACAAAAACTATTCTTGCTATGCAAAGAAGTATTATTCTAATACTTAGCAACAAGCAAGTTTTGCATTATCGGGATAAATAGAGAAAAGAAAATGCACATAGAAAAATATTAGAATGTAGAAAAATGTTCGGGTTTAGCATAAGTAAAAAATAGAGATGTGTATGCAACAGATGCCGGTGCCAGTTTCTCAATGTGACTGTTGTGAGAAAATTCCGCAACAACACCCCGAGAGAATATCGCTGGAATAACCGAATTTGTCCTTGGATATCGGACGTTGAAGTAGGTTCGCACGTCCGCAGCTTCAGCTGGTAGCTTCAGCTCCAGCTCCAACTACCGAAGTGGGTGGAGATTTGTTGTGTTTTTGGGACTGAATTAGCAAGGTCACCGGACAACAATGGCAAAACTCCGGCCAAATATGTCCAGAATATGATCACCGAGGGTACACGTGCCTTGTGTATTGAGAAGTGAATTTCCGAACCCCCTTGCCAACTGCCTACATATCCTATTTATAGGAATCAAGTCCCGATGTAGTTCTTTAGGTCATGGACCCCTTTCTTGAGCACTAAGCCACGTTTTTTATGTATTTTATCCTTCCTCCAATGCTGATCTTGAAGTGTTTGTGTAGAAATATGCCTTATCCTTGAATCAGCTAGCTGCCTAGTAGAGTCCTACTCCAAGTATATCACCTAAAGCCCATAAATCCATAAATAACCTATATTTATCCATGTATATACATATATATTATGTATATAATGTTGTTATCACGTTTATAGTGATAGAATCCAGCTAGAAGTCCATCTCTTGAGTCCATTTCCGTGCTCCTAAATTATAGGAATAAGAGTCCTTGTCCAACTTTACTTCTGTCAGATAGAGGTGGAGCTGTAAAGCACACCTGCACCTGCGCATCTTCCCTCAAACAGCTTCCCTCAAACAGCTTCCCTCAAACAGCTTCCCTCAAACTCACACCTGTACAGTTTCCTCCAAAACAGCACCTCCACGACTACCTCCATAATCGTACCTCCACAGCTACCTCCATAATCGTACCTCCACAGCGGAACCTCCAGAGCTAAACCTCAAATATTATACAAACCACTCCAATTGGGCCCCCAAATATCCATGGGCCTGAAATTAAACCCATTACAAATTTTGGGCACAACAACTACCCCCCGGTTCCTTGATGTCATGAAATGCGAAAGGAACCAATACAAGAAGAGGCCCAATCCTTCCTCACATTCTCAGATAGACACATAGCTTCAACACTGTACTTCCAAGCTTACATGAGCTAACTCGGCGTAAGAAACAGGAAGCACAATGCTTCCGCATAGGTACCTCAATCCGAATCCTTAAATGAAACCCTTCCGTATACCTTAGATCACGTACGACACTCCATCTCCAGTTATAAGCATCCTCAGCTTTGTAGCTGAACCTACTAGCTTCCAGCATTTTTCCTTGAAAACCATAATCCGATTCCTCGAGATGCTCCTTTTTCCTGCTAAATTGACCTTCGTGTAAGAATTCCTCATGAGCATATGTATTTTAACTAATGAGTTTCATGTGCCTGAGGGTGACCTCAGGATTCTACCTATGGTTAGAAAAAATTTTAATACAAATTAAAGGGCATTTTTATAAATTATTGAAAAAAGATTTATATTTACATAAATATCCCTATGTATCCCTTACTTTATAAGTATATTTTGCTATAACCTTAGAAGAGATACGTGAGGACAACTCACACCCAATTTTCTCTTAACTAATAATAAGTTACACTCCAAGAAAAGAAAGGTACTCCCTCCGTCCTTTTTGATTGTTAACATTTCACTTTTTCAAAACTTTCTGGCACGCATTTTAAGGTGCATTTTAAGGATAGTTAAATAATTTTTTTTTAAAATTTTCTTTTTCTGTATAAAAATTTAATGTTTAAATTTTTATACAGAAAAAGAAAATTTTAAAAAAAAGTTATTTAACTATCCTTAAAGTGCACCTTAAAATGCGTGCCAGAAAGTTTTGAAAAAGTGAAATGTTAACAATCAAAAGGGACGGAGGGAGTATAAATTAACACCTATTTGAATGCTTTACAGCACCTGCATACTGCATCTGTCAAAGGAAATCCAAGATCTTGTTTAATTAATCTCCCTACTTCTTTATACCTCTTTATACCAGAACCCCGGTTCTTATTACAATCTATGTAAAATGATACTCCCTCGGTCCCTAATTAGTAGTTCATTTTAAAAAAAACACATATTTTAAGAAATATTTAATGTCATATATTGTTTCCATAGTTGCCCCTATTTATTGCATTAAATAATAACTTTTGAATGAATAATTAATTATAAAGTCAAACATTGGAATAGAAGTATAGGGGTAATTTTAGAAAAACTTGAAAAACATGCATTGAAATATGAAAAGAGACAACTATTTAGGGACAATTTTTTTTTCAAAATGGACTACTAAATAGGGACGGAAGGAGTATATGTATTACTCCCTCCGTTTTTTTGATTTCTTTACGTTTGCTTTTTGCACGGAAACCAAGATAGTGGATGTAATATTGTTAAAATAAATGTAGTAGTGGGTGTAATAGTAACTTTATTGTTAAAATAAGTGAAGTAGTGGGTGTAATAGTGTAAAGGGTTGAAAAGGTGAAGTGAGGTAGTGGATGTAATAATATATTTTATTGTTAAAAGTTACTATTTTTAGTAATGTAAAGAAATGGAATGGACGGCCCAAAATAGAAAGTGTAAAGAAATGAAATGGACGGAGGGAGGGAGTAGAATTTTAGGTGATATATTGTGAGACGATACGTTTCTCAATGATTGGGTTTGAATTTAGTAAATACTAGCTACATAGCCCTTGCAAATCACGAGTTACTTTTAATTTTTTACAATTTATTGATAATGTAATAGAATATTATAAATATTAATTTTAATATGTTATTGGAAGAATTTGAACCTTATATCTTTGTATATACTAATTTTAATAGGGAAATTCTCAATGGTGCCCCTCTGTTATTGACTTTTCCAAGTGGTGTCATTTCGTGTTTTTGACTTACGAGTGGTACCCTTGTATTTTTTGCTTTTTCATGAAACGCCACTCCATCAACCAAAATGATAGTATCTGAAATTCTCAATGGTACCCTTGTCAGTTGAATAATGAAGGGTACCAATGGGAAAAGGGTACCATTGGCAAAAGTCAAAAGTACAAGGGTGCCATTTAGAATTTCCCATTTTAATATTAAATATTATGTTATTGGCGGGAATCGAACCTTGGATCTCTCTATATAACAACTTTTAGTATTGTTATATCTAACGGTCATGATCTATTTGAGTTGATAATCTAACGGTTGTGAATGAGGGATAACCGAAACAAAAAATGGGGATAACCAAAATACAAATTATACCTCATTTCGTTTATTATAATATAGTATAGATATAGATAGTATAGATAGTATAGATATAGATATATAGATAGTATAGATAGTATAGATATAGATATAGATGACAAGGAAACAAAGTAATTGTTAATTACATTCATTTTAGGTCGCGCGGGAGAGAGACATAAGAAAAGAAAGGATTTTTTTGTAAATAAAACATTAAAATAGAAAGGAGTTTGATGTACTTTCAGGAAGGAGCCTGACAAACACACAAAGTTCTTTTCTCTCTAATTACGTGTATAAAAATTTGTAAGATGAATTCAAATTTTAATCATAAAAATCGCTAATTTGTTGAATTAAAATTTGTGAAATTTGTTGAATAATATAAAAATATGTTGGGACGATGTTGGAGTTGATATTACTTAACTTAAGTCAACAGTCAACACAATGATTAGTCAATGATTAGATTAGTCAACATAATGATTAGTTAGTTATTTTTCTGTAACTAACTTTTGCTCAATGTCAAGTTGTATAAATAGATAGGTTGTTAGATCTTTTTCTTCTTAATCAAGATTGTAAATACTTTTCTTTCATCAATGAGAATGTACAGAGTTTCTCATCTTCTTAGCATGAGTTCATCTAAGATTCACATGGTATCAGAGCATATCGTTCCTCTTTAATGGCGTAATAACGTTCCGTTCATCATCTTCTTCATTTGATATAGAGTTAGTGCTAATCATTGTCTTCTATACAGGTATTATCGTTCATTTCCTGATAATTAGACATGAATCACTCTTTGTATCGATCGTTTGTTACATACTCGTTGTTCATTTCTTCAATATCTCTGTATCTCTGTATTGATATCTGATTTGTTGTTGATCGATTGTTAATCGATTGGTTTTGTGTGTTTTTGTTTGAGTTCTTGATCTTTACACGATCTAGATCTCTCTCTCTGTATTGAAATCTCTCTTCGCAATCTCTTTGTGTAGATAATTTCTTTAGTAATCTGTTTTTCATTTTGATCCGATCGAAATCTCTCCGTAATCTCTCTGTGTTCATTTCGATTTTTCTGCTAATTTGTTGATCAAACATCAAATTTGTTGTGTTCCTCATCATCTTTCTTGACCATACTGAGTAATTCGTTGTTAAAACTCAAGATTTTGTTACAAAATGGTTGATTCTAAACACACAAACTCTGAGAATAATCATAACTCTGAAACACATAGTCAGTTCAATCAAGATAATTCTCTTCATCTTCAGTCATCTGATAGTCCAGGAATGAAACTCGTGAGTGATCCTTTTGATGGATCTGGTTTTAGTAATTGGAAACGTTCAATGTCTATTGCTCTTTCTGCTCATAACAAATTAGGTTTTGTGGATGGTTTTATTCCCAGACCTTTGTCTACTTCTGTTAATTTCAAGAGCTGGTCACGTTGTAATGACATGGTAATTTCCTGGATACTTGGAGCATTATCGAAATCTATTGGTAGAAGTGTGATTTACTCTACTACTGCTCATGAAATGTGGTTGGAATTAGAGGAAATGTATGGTGTTTCCAATGGGGCACAACTGTTTGGTTTGCATAAGGATCTTGCAGATATTTCTCAAGATAGCTGATTACTTTACTAAGTTGAAAATGTTGTGGGATGATATTGATGCTCTTAGTATGATTCCTGTATGCACCTGTGATGTACCTGTGGAGCTTCTCAGAAGTTATCTAAATTTCAACAAGATCAAAGGATGATACAGTTTCTTATGGGCTTGAATGACTCTTTCAATGTTATAAGAGGTTCAATATTGATGAAGTCTCCTCTTCCTACTATTGGACAGGTGTATAGTCTTGTGTTATAGGAGGAAACTCAAAGAGAAATACACACTGCTGGTCATTTTCTACCTGAATCTGCATCTCTAGCTGTTAATTCTGCAAGACCTAACAGGACATGTTGTGGATAAGTGTTTCAAATTACATGGTTTTCCTGCAGACTTCAAATTTACTAAACCTAGAAGGGTAGCTACTCAAGTTGAGGTATCTGATTCTTCAAATTCTGAATCCTTTGTTGCTGCTACTACTTCAGAACAATCTTCTACTGTGCTAAGTGATAAGTGGATTTTATATCCACTTGGAGCGTTCCATATTGGCTTAAATTGATTAACTTGGCCTCAAGTATGTCGTGTTTTTGATTCATTTTTATTAAGAATGTGCAGGGTTACTATCTTGAAGTGGGGAGATACATTTACATGTTTCATGGTGTATTCACGCTCAAGAATTGAAGAACGGGAAGTGGCAAAAGAATCGGAAGAGAAAACGGATGAGAAATGAGCAAATTGTGGAAAATTCGGATTTCCGGGTAGGTTGCGCAGTCTACACTGTTTTGGCCATATCTGGAGTTCTAGAAGTCCGTTTTCAGCGATCTTACTGTCAACGCGAAGCTTGGGAAATTTCCTTTAAGAATAGAGTAAAATAAAAATCTGGACAGAATGTGACCGCGCAGGGTGCGCGCCAGAGTGCGCAGGGTGCGCCCTAATTCGCTGGAAAAAAATTCTGATTTATTGTTTGGGCCATATCTTGAGTTCTACAAGTCCGTTTTGGACGATCTTACAGTCCACGCGAAGATAAACAAATTCTCTTTCATTCTAAGGTGGTCCAGAGGTCCAATTACAACTGGAACGGTCCAGAAATACTGAAGAAAAGTCAGCTACGAATTTTCCTTAAAAACAGAATCAGTTTAGGAAACGTATTTTGTGCTAAACTGCAGAAATTCTATTTTAACTCTATTTTGGGGAATTTCTTGCTGGGCAAGACTTCTAGAGCCTAATTAAACACATCCTACCATTGTAATTTGTATCATTAGTTAACATATTATAACATAGAATTCATATCTTGTTTCATTATTATGGTTTCACTTGATCCCATGATGACGAGAGGTTCAATTACGAACTAATCATTGTCATGGGATTCTAACGGATTTATTTATGGAGCTTTAGTATCTTGATGCTTTACAGATCTGTGTGTGATGTATATCTGATATCCTCGTATGGTTATGCTTAATTGTTAGATGCGTAGCTAACATCTAATTTGTTAATCTCTTGTGAAGTGAAAGTGGATCTTGAGATTTAGAACTTGCCATGCTAGCATAGGTTCATGATTGTTTATCAACATGATTCGTAGTGTAAGATGAAAATACTTATATTGCCCTATGTGATCAATATGGATAACTTGCTCTTCAACCGTTATGTTTTCAAATTCTATAGACATATAGGGTCTAAGCATAATTGGTGTCTATTCATCTTCTATCTCTTTTGTGGATGTATGTTTAGTTTGGTATACGTATGCTGACAGGTAGCGTGTACTTGTTTCGTGTTATCCGATCAAATATCATAACCATTGCATATAGTTATTAAAGGCGTCAGATCTAAACAAAGTATTTAATGAAGTTAGTATCTCATGTTTATTCTCATATAAGTAATTTGATTTAAATTCTCGTTAGTTAGTTAATTCTTAGTTTGTTAATTTACTTCCTTAGTAAATTTTAGTTAATTACAACCCAAATTTGTTAATTGTTTTAGCAGTGAATAATAATCATACATTGTTGCATAGGTACATCTACTAAATTAAAACCATAACCAGATCTCTGTGGGAACGAACTTGACTTATTCATATATTACTTGTGACCACGTACGCTTGCGTGATTTTGTGTTAACACTAAGTCCTGATATTTGCTCACAAATTATGTCCTTACTGAAGTCTGCACAATCATCTGATGTTAGTGCCAACTTTGCTGGTAATACTTCTTTATTATCCTCAGATACTTGCTTTAATACTTCTAATCCTATCAAGTAGATCCTGGACAGTGGTGCCAGTGATCACATGTGTTCACAAAAACACATGTTTACTGCTTTGACTTCACTTTCTAAACCTATCAGTATTTCTTTGCCTAATGGAGAAATCATTAATATTTCTCTGACTGGTTCTGTTCCTTTAACAAAAGATATTATTCTTCAAAATGTACTTTATGTCCCTCATTTTAAGTACAATTTATTGTCAATTAGCAAATTAAATAAGCATCTTGATTGTAACATCCAATTTACATCTGATGCTTGTTATTTGCAGGGCCATTCTCTGAGGAAGCCAGTGGTTCTTGGTGATTCTCATAGGGGTCTTTATCTCCTGAATTCTACTCATTTTCCTTCTGTTGAAAGCAGTTCTAATGCAGTCTCTAGTCAAAACACTGTTTCAGCTGTTACTTGGCACACTAGACTAGGACATTTGTCTTTATCCGAACTCAAATCTGTTTGTAATGTTGATGCTGCTAGT
Source organism: Kitagawia praeruptora (assembly GCA_037693485.1). NCBI lineage: Eukaryota > Viridiplantae > Streptophyta > Magnoliopsida > Apiales > Apiaceae > Kitagawia > Kitagawia praeruptora. The sequence goes on from CM075354.1 coordinate 46,372,745, forward strand.
ACAGCTATTTTGTCTACTTGTGAAATCTGTGCTAAAGCTAGACAGCACAGACTTCCTTTTCCTCGAAGTGTAATTCATAGCACTAAGAAATTTCAGCTTATTCATGTAGACCTTTGGGGTCCCTACTCTGTTCAAACGTATAATAAAAAGAAATATTTTCTTACTCTTGTTGATGACTTCACTCGTACTACTTGGACACATCTATTAAGTTGCAAACACAATGCTTTTGACTTCATAAAGCATTTCATTGCTTTACTTGACACACAATTTCATAGCACAGTCCAAACAATTCGTACTGATAATGCTTTAAAGTTGGGTCTAAGCAAATCAGCTACTGAATTTTTTCTTTCAAAAGGCATTTGCCATCAGACTTCTTGTTCTCACACACCACAGCAGAATGGTGTTGTTGAACGAAAACACAAACATCTACTTGAAACTGCACGAGCTTTGTTGTTTCAATCTAACTTACCTAAACAGTTTTGGGGGGATTGTGTGTTTCAGCTACTTATCTGATCAATAGATTTTCATCAAAGGTTCTTCATGATTGTTCACCTTATGAATTGTTGTTTGACTGTAAACTATCTTATTCAATTCTTAAACCTTTTGGTTGTCTTTGTTACATTTCTACTATTCAACATAATCGAGACAAATTTTCTCCTCGAGCAATTCCCTGTGTTTTCTTGGGCTATCCCTATGGGAAGAAAGCCTATAAATGTTTAAGTCTTGATAATCATTCTATACATGTGTCAAGAGATGTTAAATTTCATGAATCGTTTTTCCACTTGTGAAATCAGTTTCTACAACTTTTATTCCTTTACCTCTATATATGATTCTTCTATTCCTACAGATTCAGTTCATTCTAATAACAATTCTTCTGATTCATCTCATTTTTCTAATCCTGATAACAGTCCTAGACATACTTTCTCTAATTCTCAACAGGAATTTAACTCTGGTTCTCAACATAAATCTAGTTCTGGTTCTCAACATGAATCTGAACCTGTTCGAAAATCTTCCAGAATTACTAAAGTTCCACCTTAATTGAATGATTATGTTCATTCTTGTAATACTACTACTTCATGTTTTTGTACTATTACATCTCTTTGTGAATTTAGGGTAAATTCTTTGATTTCTTCATGCAATACAACTACTGTTTATCCTTCATTTAATATGCCTCCATCTGAACCTTCTTCGTATAATGAGGCAATGAAATATCCTGAGTGGCAAAAGGCTATTGCAGAAGAATTCTCAGCCCTGGAAGCTAGCAATACTTGGACTCTTGTAAAACTTCCACAAGGCAAGAAACCAATTACAAGCAAATGGGTTTTTAGAGTTAAACGCAATTCTGATGGTACAATTGAGCGATATAAAGCCCGTTTGGTTATTCGTGGTTGTACTCAAATTGAAGGTGTTGATTACACTAAAACTTTCTCTCCAGACGTTAAAATGACAACAATTCGTTCTCTGGTAGCTACTATAGTGAAGAAAGGATGGGATTTATTTCATTTGGATGTCAATAACGCATTTCTTCATGGAGACTTATATGAAGATGTGTATATGGATTCTCCTCCAGGTTTAATCCTTTCTGATCCATCTTTGGTCTGTAAGCTTGAGAAATCACTTTACGGTCTTAAACAAGCTTCACAACAATGGCACACAAAATTGAAATCAACTCTGTTGTCTAGAGGATATGCAATATCTCAAAATGATTCTTCTTTGTTTTACAAAAAACGTAATGGTCTTGTGGTGTATCTAGCTGTTTATGTCGATGACATTTTAGTGGCTGGTAATGATCATGATGAAATTACTGATATAAAAGCCTATCTTGATTCTGTCTTTAAGATTAAAGACTTGGGGAAATTGTGCTATTTTCTGGGTCTGGAATTTAATGCAGTCTTAGATGGTATGTTTGTTTCACAACGAAAATTTACATTGGATCTTCTTGATGAGTTTTTATGCAAAGATGTTAAACCTGTGGTCACTCATTTGGATATTACAGTTAAACTTTTACCAGATAAGGGTACTTTACTCCAAGATGCTTCAACTTATCGTCAACTAGTGGGCAAATTGAATTTTCTCACGAATACACGACCTGATCTAGCCTTATGTGTGCAGCATCTGAGTCAATTTATGTCAGCCCCTTGCCAACCACATTGGGATGCAGCTATACATGTTCTTCGATACCTTAAGAATAATCCTAATCAAGGTTTATTATTCAACAAGGATCCCTCTTTTACTCTTGAAGCTTTTTGTGATGCTGATTGGGGTTCTTGTCCTAACACTCGTAAATCTGTTAGTGGGTACATTATACTTCTTGGTGGCAGTCTCATATCCTAGAAATCTAAAAAACAACACACAGTCTCATTATCATCTGCAAAAGCAGAATATCGTTCCATTCGTCGATTAACTACTGAACTTGCATGGTTATCTCGCTTGCTTCATGAGCTAGAAGTCTTTGATGTTACTCCTATCTCTGTAAAGTGTGCTAATCAAGCTGCAATTTACATTGCTAGGAATCCAGTTTATCACGTACGTACCAAGCACATTGAATTAGATTGTCATTTTGTTCGGACAAAGCTTGCATCTGGTCTAATTTCTTTATCTTATACACCTTCCAAAAAATAATTGTCTGATATCTGCACCAAACCTCTAACAGGCCTCCTGCATTCTGATTTACTTGGCAAGTTGGGTGTGACAACGTCACCCTCCAACTTGAGGGGGGTGTTGGAGTTGATATTACTTAACTTAAGTCAATAGTCAACACAATGATTAGTCAATGATTAGATTAGTCAACATAATGATTAGTTAGTTATTTTTCTGTAACTAACTTTTGTTCACTATCAAGTTGTATAAATAGATAGGTTGTTAGATCTTTTTCTTCTTAATCAAGATTGTAAATACTTTTCTTACATCAATGAGAATGTACAGAGTTTCTCATCTTCTTAGCATGAGTTCATCTAAGATTCACAGATGACATCATAAAATTTTAGACGACTAGTTACTTAACAAAATCGATGTGCTCCTGAAACTCTAGAAAGATTTTCATATTTCTTTGAGCTTAAAATTATTAATAATTTTAATAAAATTGACGCACTAGATAAAAACTGAAAGTCAACTCTGAAACAAATAACCATAGTCCCAATACAAGGTAGAAGCAAGATTATACATTTGGGTTTACATAGTTGACATGAGAGCGTTTTTGCATTTACATTTGGGTTTGTCCAGATCTTCCCCCCTAAACCAAAAGAAACCTTTGCATCCCCATTCCCCCCTCTTCATCTTCCTCCACAATCCATGAATCTTCTTCGTCTAGTACTTCTTCGGCAGCTCCTTAATCGTTACTGTTCTCCTTTGTAGCCATGAATCTTTGTTGCATTTACAAAGAAATTTGTTTAAACCCCTCCCAAAGAGAGTAAGGAATGTATAACTTACAAGGGGACTAAAGTCAAATTACTAGGTGACCGTTTAATTACCTAATCAATTAAATTTTTTATTTTTTAAAATTTTGGAATGACATTTAAAAAGATTGATCTTGACTCTTGTACGGTTTGATCGTCGAAATTCTTTTTCATAATAATCTAATCAAGCACGGGAACGAAAACTATTTTAGGGGTTAAAGTCAAAAATAAAATAAAATTAGTGAATCTAGTGTAACATGCATCGTAAAAACAGTGGGTATTAATATTTTTGTTTTTTTGTATTTTAATTCGAATTTTATCTTTTTTGTATTTTTATTTAAATTTTTAATGTAATTCACAAACTAGTTAAAAATAGGGTGAAATATCACAAAAATAGAAAAGTAGTGAATCTAATGTAACATGAATCACATAATTAATGAGTATTAATATTTGAATTTTTATGAATTTTAATTCGAATTTTATCTGATTTTTTCAATTTTTAATTAATTTAACAAACATACGATCGCAATAAAACACGGCGGCTCATTTCCTACCGCTTACCGGTAGGAAAGGTCTACGTGACACGTCAACCAATCAGAAGCCGCCAAGCTGTCATTAGCTGCTGAATAGGCGAGCCATTTAATTTCCTACCGCCTTAACTCGGTAGGAAAGCCTGAGCATAAAGCGACATGGCCACATGGCACTTGGGACCCACAACATTCATTTCCTATCGATGCCGGTAGAAAATAAGTGTCTTATTTTCTACCGCATTCACGCGGTAGGAAATGGTGTGAATGAAACGACGTCGTGTCATTGTGGCCGGCCATTGACGTGGCGTTGTGGATCCTGTTCGACTCATTTCTTACCGAAGTTGGTAGGAAATGTGTAGACATTTCCTACCGGCTAGGGGTCCGGTAGGAAATAGCCGTTTGACTTGAAAATTGGTAAGAATTGGTCGGTAAGAAATGCGTCGATAGGAAATAAACGGTAGGAAAAGCCCATTTTTCTTGTAGTGGTACTTACAAGGGGAAGAGCCATTTATTTACTCCATGTATGTGTACTTACATTCAAAAGTGATATATAATTGAGTACATTTTAACAATGACATATATATTTATTTAGAGAAAATCAACTTACCACATTATTATTAGAAACATTTTTCTGAAATATCAATAAAACACAAGAAAGACATATAAGTGAAACAAACAAAACAAATTAAAAGTATCATGATGATCATTTGCTTAAAACCGGAATACTTTGTCCGTGCCTGAAAAAATTGGTAGGATCAACCACAGCCTTCACTCTAAGCAACCTGTCAAAATTTGTACTGAAATACTTTCTGCCCCAAACACTTGCTTCTTCATAAGTTCTACTACCTAGTCCGATATCAAAATCATTATAATTCACATACGAAGTCCTCGGGTTCTGGGTAACATATGGAGTGTAATAGTTGAACAAATCATTAATCCATTGAAGTCGTTCTGTGACATCACTATCCAGGGTAATTCCAATGTTGATCATGTACAAGACTCCAGGTCTATGTGGGAACGGAAGTGAAGACTCCGAAAAATCGTTCATTTTCCCTCCAAATGGGGTATATTGTATGAGCACTGTCTCTGTGGGAAGTTGCAACATCCTGTCCCACACGCCTTTTAGGCCTTCTGCAGATATTGGTACTCTGACAAAGCTTGATTTTCCTTTATAAGGATTTCGGGGAATTGCATTTCTGTTTAGCAAGATTTCTGGAGGAGTTCCCTGTGAAAAATTCGAGAAGAATGGTGCAGATTCAATCCAAGTTGATTCGATACAATCCTCTTTCACTAGCCCTAACTCAGGGAAACTTTTTTGCATGATAGGAAGTAACCTATCAGTTGTACCGAGGAATAATGATTGAAATACGAATCGTACTGTCTTTTTATCTCCGCGAGTACTTGAGGCACTTGTGATAGTGTCAACTATACATCTAACATCAAGATCTCTTTCTTCGAAATTTGGAGCTGTTGATTGCCAACGTCTAAAAAGCTCTGCTCCATCTTGTTCCAGAGTTCTGCTAACTCCAAACCTGGTCACGGTTTTTGGGACAGGAACAAGTTGAATCCTCCATGAAACAGCAATTCCGAAACTAGAGATACCACCTCCTCTAATAGCCCAAAACAAATCTTCCCCCATTGATTTCCTATCAAGAATTCTTCCATTAACATCAATGAAGCGAATATCGAGTGTGTTATCACCAGCCAAGCCATATTTTCGTTTCATCATACCATAACCACCTCCACCAAGAAATCCACTTATGCCAACAGTAGACCAGAGACCAGCTGGAAACCCTAGGGTAGAACTTTTCTCTGAAATTCGATAATAAAGTTCGCCTAGGGTTAGACCAGCACCAACCCATGCAGTCGAACTTTTTAAGTCAATATTAACTGACCGAAAATTGATCATATCGAGCATCACAAAAGGTTCTGTTGCTCGATATGATTGACCCTCAAAATCATGACCACCTCCTCGAATTCTAAGTAAGACGCCAGTTTTACGAGCACACCAAATCATAGTTTGAATCTGAGATTCTTGGGTGGGTGTAATGATGAGTAGGGGTTTGGGTGTAGCTGAGGTAGTGAACCTCAAGTTGTCGATTCTGGCATTCAAAATCGACGTAAAAGAAGTGTTACTTGGGGAGTAAGTGACCGAAGAAATTGGTTCTGAGTTCCCGGAAGTACGAGATAGACATTGAACGAAATCACGGACATTGTCATCTGTGGAACCTGCCCAAGAAGAAGTCGAAAAAAGGAGCAGAAAAGCGAAAGAAAGAAGCGGAGAAGAAGTCATTCTTGCTTTCATTGTTGATATTTGTTTCTGTGAAATGTGATGGGAAAGAACGACAGTTGCAGCTATTTATAGATAATTCTATAGATTTGGAGATATGGTTTCATAATAATGTAATATTGCATGGGATATTGTGGCAAAATATGAAAGTGAACCCACGTTGAAATTGTAGTTTTTTTTAGTAATTAATTTGCAAGTATTGAAATGGTATGATTACGCGCTAATTAGGTAGACTTAGACCTAAAATGTTTGGACAATTTCTATTTAAAAAACCAAGTTTACTTGATGCATTTATGGATATTGTCTTTTAGTCATAAATTTTCAAGGAAAAGGTGTAAAAAGAATTTTTTTTAAAAAAACCTGCAGCATATATACACACACTTTGTGATGCATGTATATTCCTTAGCAAAACCAAAAGTCCATCTTTTTAGACTGCTTCATAGTCTTTGCTAGCTAGAAGAGTCTACGGAGAGAGATATCGAGCGCTTAATCATTGATCAGTATTTAGTATTTTAATATAAAAAGTAAATATAATATAAATGAATAGTCAATATAATTAAAATTTATATTTATAAAATATTTATTATTTTTAGAAATTTTAGAAGTATAAATAATTGATCCTTGATAGATACATCCAAAATATAGTATACATAAATGGTTAAGACGGAAAGAATGTTATTCGTGTAATTAACTAAAATTAGCCGATAATCCGTGCGAAGCACGGATTGTGATAAATTATATTAAATTCCTAATTTTTAACTTTTTTAAATGAATAAAATCTTGAATCACCAAGTTGTATATAATACTATATTCTCGACTTTTATTTCGATTGTTAGTTAATAGACTCCTAGTATATAATTTCAATAATAAATTAAATTAATATTTAATTTTATTATTTTAATTAATTAATTAATATAACTTATCTCTGGTAATATAAGAATAGCTATATTATTAATTGTATTTATTATTAATCTATTATAGATATATTTTAAATATATACTATTATATAAATTCCGTAACATTAAAAGTTTGGTTCAACGGTACCTATTGAATTTACCTAATTATCCTTGCACCCAATTAATATTAATATTATTAATCTATTATCAATTTCAATTTTTATTCAAATCAGCTAAACAAAACCTTTTCTATTTCATCTAAAATACAATATCTTTTATATTTCATCTAACAAAAATTTCTCCTTTATGAATCATTTTTTTTCTTGAGGTTAAACATATTACCTTTTCTATTTTTCAATTACATATTTACTAACTAATCAATTTCCTTTTTCAGATTAAACTTATTATTTTTTCTACTTTTTCAAGAACTAAATAATTTCCTTTTTCAGGTAAATTAGAATATCTTTTATATTTTCAAGAACTAAATATCTTTTAGTCATAAATTTTCAAGGAAAAGGTGTAAAAAGAATTTAAAAAAAAAAAACCTGCAGCATATATACACACACTTTGTGATGCATGTATATTCCTTAGCAAAACCAAAAGTCCATCTTTTTAGACTGCTTCATAGTCTTTGCTAGCTAGAAGAGTCTACGGAGAGAGATATCGAGCGCTTAATCATTGATCAGTATTTAATATTTTAATATAAAAAGTAAATATAATATAAATGAATAGTGAATATAATTAGAATTTATATTTATAAAATATTAATTATTTTTAGAAATTTTAGAAGTATAAATAATTGATACTTGATAGATACGTCCAAAATATAGTATACATAAATGGTTAAGACGGAAAGAATGTTATTCGTGTAATTAACTAAAATAGTTGGATTTGTTTTTATGGATGTCGTTGCTAATTAAGTAAACCTAAACACGGGAGTAAATCATAAAAACGTCAACTATATATACTAATTATGAGCTTAATATTCAACTCTTGGCCACGCACATAAGAAATGTGACTCCTCCTTTGAAAATGGAGCAAGTACGTATAAAAACAGTTACTGAGAATGCACACAATTTTAATGAATTATATGAAAGTTGAAGAATTGTACGTGTAAGTTAACATGTTCTTGCTTGAGTGTACGAGAGCAATGATCTCTTTGTTGTGCATGTGTGATACAAGATTTTATGCAGATATTTACGTGAATATCATTCCACCATGATCTCTTTCCGATCATACAAATCCTTTAGTTAAAAGTGTGTCAGATATATATTACTTAAATCTCCAAACTTATCTAAAATTTTAAATCATGCCTTGGCTATATTTGTCAAAATCTATAATTAAACTTCATATCATCACTTATCATGTTAAAATAAAAAATTCTATTTTTAACAAATTGCATGCTATTTTTAAAATATAACTAATCATTATAGTCAACTTTGTAGTACAACACCAGATTCAATAAATTTTACATAATCATTATTTTATATCAATGTCAAACATCCTCATAATCAAAAATAACTTATTTTAAGCAATGTCAAACATCCTCATAGTCTTTGCTAGATAGAGTCTACGTAGAGATGATCGAGGGCCCGTCCCGTCATCCATACATTAATATATTTAATATTTTAATGTAAAAAGTACATATAAATAAAAATGAATAGTGAATATAATTAGAATTTATATTTATTAAATTTTAATTATTTTCAGAAATTTTAGAAGTATAAATAATTGATACTTGATAGATACATCCAAAATCTATACTATTATATAAAAGTCGAAACATTAAAAGTTTGGTTGGTTGGTACCTATTGATTTTACTTATTTATCCTTACTTAATTACAAATAAAATCTTTTTTTATATTTTATCTATCTAAATTTTTTTCTTTACTAATCAATTTCCTTTTTCAGGTTAAACATGTTATCTTTAAATTTTTTGCTTTACTAATCAATTTCCTTTTTCAGGTTAAACATGTTACCTTTTCTTTTCTTTTTAATAACTAAGCAGTTTCCTTTTTCATGTAAAATATAATATCTTCTATATGTTATCTAACTAAAAAGCATATTATAATTATTATTAACTAATTAAATAATTTTTTCATTCAAATTATATTTTCTCTTTTCTCTAACTACTATTATATAAAAGCCAAAATATTAAAAGTTTGGTTGGTTGGTTGGTTGGTACCTATTGATTTTACTTATTTATCCTTACTTAATTACAAATAAAATCTTTTTTTATATTTTATCTAACTAAATTTTTTTCTTTACTAATCAATTTCCTTTTTCAGGTTAAACATGTTACTCCCTCCGTCCCTTTTGATTCTTAACACTTTCTATTTTGGGATGTCCCAATAGATTGTTAACATTTCCTAAAATAGTAAGTTTTAACACTATTACACCCACTACTTCACTTATTTTAACAATACTTTACACTATTACATCCACTACTTAACTTATTTTAACTATAAAATCACTATTACACCCACTACTTCATTTATTTTAACAATATTACATCCACTATCTTGGTTTCCGTGCAAAAAGCAAACGTTAACATCTCATTGGGACGGAGGGAGTACCATTAAATTTTTTGCTTTACTAATCAATTTCCTTTTTCAGGTTAAACATGTTACATTTTCTTTTCTTTTTAATAACTAAGCAGTTTCCTTTTTCAGGTAAAATATATTATCTTCTATATGTTATCTAACTAAAAAGCATATTATAATTATTATTAACTAATTAATTAATTTTTTCATTCAAATTATCTTTTCTCTAACTAAAAAATCTTTTTTTTCCAATTATATCACGGGTTACCATTCTATACTATTATATAAAAACTGAAACATTAAAAGTTTGGTTGGTTGTTACCTGTTGATTTTACTTATTTACCCTTAACTAATAAAATATGTTATTTTACTAAATTATCCTTACTTAATTATTATTTATAATAATCTAATAAATAGTTATTAGCCGATTGCCTTTTTAACATTTACTTTTAATTGAAGAAATTACCTTTTATAAACACCTAAAATTGTACCATATCTTACAAACACTAATATTTGTTTTCTAAATAAAACATGTTACCTTTAAATTTCAAAATAACCTTGCAATAACTAATATAAACCCAAAAATATTACACCACGTCTTACAATCATTAATAAAATATAATAAAAATCTATATACATTGCTAATAATAAGAAAACATGAGGATAATCCTTGAACATGAATATATTAAATTATATTAAAAGTAAAAAAATTATTGAAAATAATGATTATATAAAACCTAATTATATTATTAAATAAAATTTATAACATATCAAAAGAAATGTACCGGTTGATTTTACTTATTTACCCTTAACTAATAAAAAGTATATTATAAAAGACGAAACATTAAAAATTTTGATACGGTACCGTACAGTACTTTTCTTATTTAATTGTTTTACTTTATTACCATCAATTATTTTACTTATTAAAAAACAAAACACAGTCTTCAGCTACTACCTTTTCTAACTAAAATCTATTCTTTCGAAAGTCATGATCGTTCTAATTAATGAAATAAACCTAAAATTGAACCAAATCTTACAAACGCTAATATTTAATTTTTTAACTAAGACATGTTACCTTTAAATTTAAAACTAATCTTGCAATCACTAATATAAACCCAAAAATATCACACCGCATCTTACAATCATTAATCAAAATCTATACTACTATATAAAAGACGAAACATTAAAAGTTTAGTTGGTTGGTACCTATTGATTTTACTTATTTATCCTTAACTAATAAAACATGTTATTTTACTTAATTATTATTTATAATAATATAATAAATAGTTATTAGCCGATTGCCTTTTTAACATTTACTTTTAATTGAAGAAATTACCTTTTATAAACACCTAAAATTGTACCATATCTTACAAACGCTAATATTTGTTTTCTAACTAAAACATGTTACCTTTAAATTTAAAACTAATCTTGCAAAAACTAATATACACCCAAAAATATCACACCGCATCTTACAATCATTAATAAAATAATAATAATAATAATAATAATCTATATACATTGCTAATAATAAGAAAACATGAGGATAATCCTTGAAAAAGAGTATATTAAATTATATTAAAAGTAAAAAAATTATTGAAAATTATGATTATATAAAACCTCATTATATTATTAAATAAAATTTATAACATATCAAAAGAAAAGTACCTCTTTATTTTACTTATTTACCCTTAACTAATAAAACATGTTATTTTATTTAATTATTCTTACTTAATTATTATTTATAATAATATAATAAATAGTTATTAGCTGATTGCCTTTTTAACATTTACTTTTAATTGAAGAAATTACCTTTTATAAACACCTAAAATTGTACCATATCTTACAAACGCTAATATTTATTTTCTAGCTAAAACATGTTACCTTTAAATTTAAAACTAATCTTGCAATCACTAATATAAACCTAAAAATATCACACCGCATCTTACAATCATTAATCAAAATAAAATAAAAATCTATATACATCTATCTATACTAATATATAATAAGCAAACAGGGATATAATTTGGTTGTTTGGTTCAACAATTTAAAACAATAGTGACCGTTAGATATTTAGTAGATAGATGATAACCGTTAGATCTAATAATAAGGAATATTCTACATTTAAATCCCGGTTCGAATCCCGTCAACAACAAATTTACATTAAAATTTTATATTATTAGTTTTAAACAATACATGTGATTTATTAAATAATTAAAAAAATTTAAATTAATCCCATAATAAATTATAAAACTCTATTTTGTTTAATCATATAATTTTAAAAATATTTAAAAGTAACCGTGCTTTGCACCGGTTATAAGCTACTATAGTATAAATAAATGGTTTATAAAAACGTCAACTATACTAATTATGAGCTTAATATTCAACTCTTTCCAGAACAATTGTGATGAGGATTCTGTCTTCCGTCACCTGTAACTTATATGTCGTTACGTTGCAACTACTTTAATTTTATCTAAATAATATTGTGGCTTTTCAAAGCAAAGTAAATGACAATGTTAATTGGAGTATTTGATTTTGAGTTTTAACAACTGTATTAATGTTAATGCAAACTAATAACTGCATGTATGTATTCTAGACTTGTATGAATCAGTAGTCATGCGCCCATGTAGACCTCGCATTCGATGTTATACTAGTTTTATAAACATCTAGAATATCAAAGTATCTCTCTGCTGCTCTTGGTTACCCTTTTTGAAGTTAACCCGGGCATATTTGATGATGACTTTTGGAAGGAGCTTGTGGAGTATTGGAATGGCAAAGCCCATGGTCATCTCTCCGAAGTTGGTTCCAAGAACCGAGAAAAGATAAAGAATTTGCATAGTGCGGGTGCAAAGTCATTTACGGAGATGGAAGATGTATGTATTGTCATTTCTTGGTTATCTTTATTAACTTTTTCATGTTTTGTTGTAATTTTTCTTTATTGTGATTTATAGGAATATGTTGCCAAGGTTGGAAAGAAACCCCCCCCCAACTTTGGTGGTATAAGAAGACTCATTTGAAGAAAAATGGTAAACGTGTTGAGATAGATGAGCTTCCATGTGATTCGGATTTCATGACCGAGGAAAGCCGATTGATTGCGGTATAAATTTAAACCTTTTCCTTCCTAATATACTATATATATGCTATTTATAATACTCTTAATTTATTTTGTATAGGCTCGATATGCGGACATAGTCGAACGAAACCGGGATTGGTTTGCGAGTCAACCCGGCGGGGAGGAAGAAGCCACTCATCCTCTACAATGGTGCCGATTAGCCGATAATCCGTGCGAAGCACGGATTGTGATAAATTATATTAAATTCCTAATTTTTAACTTTTTTAAATGAATAAAATCTTGAATCACCAAGTTGTATATAATACTATATTCTCGACTTTTATTTCGATTGTTAGTTAATAGACTCCTAGTATATAATTTCAATAATAAATTAAATTAATATTTAATTTTATTATTTTAATTAATTAATTAATATAACTTATCTCTGGTAATATAAGAATAGCTATATTATTAATTGTATTTATTATTAATCTATTATAGATATATTTTAAATATATACTATTATATAAATTCCGAAACATTAAAAGTTTGGTTCAACGGTACCTATTGAATTTACCTAATTATCCTTGCACCCAATTAATATTAATATTATTAATCTATTATCAATTTCAATTTTTATTCAAATCAGCTAAACAAAACCTTTTCTATTTCATCTAAAATACAATATCTTTTATATTTCATCTAACAAAAATTTCTCCTTTATGAATCAGTTTTTTTCTTGAGGTTAAACATATTACCTTTTCTATTTTTCAATTACATATTTACTAACTAATCAATTTCCTTTTTCAGATTAAACTTATTATTTTTTCTACTTTTTCAAGAACTAAATAATTTCCTTTTTCAGGTAAATTAGAATATCTTTTATATTTTATCTAACTAAAATTTCTCCTTTATGAATCAATTTAATAAGGTTAAACATATTACCTTTTTCAATTTTCAATAATTAATTACTTTCCTTTTTCAAGTAAATTAGAATATCTTTTACATTTTATGTAACTAAAATTTCTCATTTTTACAAACACTACAAACAATTATATTTAATAAAATAACATAATTATATTATAATTACTATTAACTAATCAATTAGATTTTTCAATCAAAACACGTTAACTTTTCTTTATTCTATAACTAAAATCTTTCTTTTTCCAATTATATCTTGGACGATTACCTTTTTCTTTTTAAGCCAAAACACGTTACCTAAACCTCCTTTTTTCCAAGTATATCAAGGGCATTTTTATTCAATAAAAATAAATAATAATATTATAATACTAATAATTAACCGATTACCTTTTCAACTAAAACGTATCATCTTTTTTAGTTTTTCTAATTAAATTCACTTTTTTGTATAAATATAACGGGTAACATTAATTTCTCATTTTATAAAAGCGTTGAGCAATTTATTTAGTAAAATGACATAATTAAATTATAATTACTATAAACTAATCAATTTTCTTTTTCACCTATAACATATTACCTTTTTATTTTCTCTAACTACATCCTCTATTTTTCTAATTATATTACGGGAATTCTATTTAATAAAGTGAAGTAATAATTTTATAATTACTCATAATTAATCGATTACCTTTTTCAACTAAAATCTATCATCTTTTCTATATTTTCAAACTTAAATTCCTCATTTTATAGAAATATTATGGATAACATTTATATAATTATTATGAAATTAATTTAAATTGATGAACTTTTTTTATATAATATTAAAAAATATCCGTACATCGCAAAATCGAAACATTAAATTGGTCGGTCGGTCGGTATATGTTAATTTTACTTATTTACCATTACTCATCCTATTAATTAATCAATTTCTTTTTTCAGATTACACATATTATCTTTTCTATTTTTTAAGAACTAAATAATTTTCTTTTTTTAGGTAAAATACAATATCTTTTATATTTTATCTAACTAAAATTTCTCCTTTATTAATCAATTTCTTTTTTCAGGTTAAACATATTACGTTTTCTATTTTTCAATAACTAAATAATTTCCTTTTTTCATGTAAAATAAAATATCTTTTAAATTTTAACTAACTAAAATTTCTCTTTTTTAAAAACACTAGGAGTAATTTTGTTTAATAAAATAACATAATTATATTATAATTAATATTAACTAATCAATTACCTTTTTTTAGTCAAAACATGTTATCTCTTTTCTTTTCTCTAAAAAAAATCTCTATTTTTCCAATTATATCATGGACAGTTCATTACCTTTTTTCTTTTCTCTTACTATAACCTCCCTTTTTCCAATTATATCATAAGCGTTTCTATTTAATAAATAATAATAATAATAATAATAATAATAATAATAATAATAATAATAATAATAATAATAATATAATACTAATAACTGACTGATTACCTTTTCAGCTAAAATATATCATTTTTTCTATTTTTTCTAATTAAATTCCCCTTTTTCAAGAAATCAAACGAGCAACATTAATTTCTCATTTTCTAAAAATTATGAACAATTTTATTTAGTAAAATAACATAATTAAATTATATTTTTTATAAACTAATCAATTACCTTTTTCACATAAATCATATTATCTTCACGTTACCTTTTTATTTTCTCTATCTAAAATTTATCTTTTTCCAATTATATCACATACGATTCTATTTAATAAAATAAACTAATAATAATATAATATTATTATTTGACTGATTACCTTTTTCAGCTAAAACATATTATATTTTCTATATTTTCTAACTAAAATCCCTCTTTTAATAAAAATATCATCGGACAATATTAATTTTTTCTTTTCTAAAAACATTACGAGCAATTGTATTCAGTAAAATAACGAAATTAAATTATAATTACTATAAACTAAGCAATTGCCTTTTTCACCTAGAACATATTACCTTTTTAATTTTCTCTAACTAAATTCTCTATTTTTCTAATCATATCACGGGCATTCTATTTAATATAATGAAGTAATAATTTTTTAATTACTAATAATTAATCGATTACTCTTCTGAACTAAAATCTTTAAAATCCCTCTTTTAATAGAAATATCACGGATAATATTAATTTCTTCTTTTCTAAAAACAATACGAGCAATTGTATTCAGTAAAATAATGTAATTAAATTATAATTACTATAAACTAATCAATTACCATTTTCACATAAAACATATTACCTTTATAATTTTTTCTAACTAAATTCTCTATTTTTCTAATCATATCACGTGCATTCTATTTAATAAAATGAAATAATAATTTTATAATTACTAATAATTAATCGATTTCTCTTTTTAACTAAAACCTATCATCTTTTCTATAATTTCTAACCAAAATCCCTCATTTTCTTCAAATATCACAGATAACATTTATATAATTATTATCATATCATCTCATATAAAAATGTAAGCCTCCAAAATTCATGTTTTAAAAAAATTAATTTAAATTAATGATTTTTTTTATATAATATTAAAAAAAAAATCCGTGCAATGCCCGGGTTTTAGGCAAGTATTAATTAATGGAGCCCTAAGTCCTATATTCTCGACTTTTATTTCAAATTTTAGTTAATAGACTCCTAGTATATAACTTCATTATTAAATTAAATTAATATTTAATGTTATGATTTTAATTAATTAATTATTTAGTGGCATACCGTATACATGGCATACCGCGGTATACATTAATTAATTAATTAATTGGCATACTGTATTTTAAGTTCAAAGAGGACTTGTTTCATTAGTAATTCTTATTCTTATTGGTCTCCTATACACTTAAAAACAGTTTTTAAAGTAAGATCAAATAGTAAAATAAGTTATTTGATGTGGATTAAAAATAAGCCCTGAAGACATATTTAATGTGGCATTAATTAGGCCCAATATGGTCAAAACGTGGGGCCCATTAAATGGGCCCAAACCCTATTTATAATATTAATTTTGTAATTAATATTAAGGGTAATAACCAGATCAGCAATAAGAGTCAAATAAGGATATTACTCATGCCTGACTTAGCCTCCAAGGCACCTACTTCAACAAGGAAACTGATTCCTACAAGGAAGGAGTCTAGAACCTTCCTCAAGGCGGTGACTTGCCCACCAAGTCACCTAATTCTAGATCTACCACGATTCTAGGGTTTCTCAGCCTATATAAAGGGTCTGACCCCTCATTCTCAGAACTACGTTTTTGGCTTGATCTTTGATGCGCATCAAAGTACGTAGGCATCTTGTGAAGGCAGATTCAGCCACGAGCATGAGAGCAGCCATTAAAGCACGAAGCTCACGCACCCTAGCATTAAATACAGCAAACCCTAGCCGCAATCTAATAACCTAGTTTTTATTCCACAACATTTGGCATCGTCTGTGGGAAACCAACATCAACCATGGTGACCACGCGAAGAACACCACCAACTACTACTGAGGCTTTACCCCTCAGCTCTGCTCCGCCTGTCACCGAGCAGGTACCCCCAACAACAGGGGCGATCATTCAAACTCAAGCTTCTCAAACTCAGGTTTCTCACCCTCCAGGGACGAATCCCCATGCCGAGAGAACGGTACCCATGGTCGTCTACCCAAGTCAAGAAACCAGCTCTCTCCAGATGCTGGTTTCCCCTCTAGTTGATCCCAATCGCCAATTACCACCAGGGGTACAGATTCATACTACGGATCTCCCCATGAATACCAACCCGATGTATGGTCTACCTAATTATCCCCCAACTACTCAAGGTCCTGGACCCAGTGGCCATGCCTTGCAGATCCGAGATCGAGAGTATGACGACTACTCTGGTCCCTATACCGATGACTCGTCATCTGATGACGATGATCGAGATGAAGCCCCGAGGAGGCGACGTGTTAGTAGAGAACCTCGAAGGAGAACTGAAACCATCCATAATGGACCTCCTTTGACAGTTGCTGAGAGAATCAAGGCTCATTAAGCCGAGATTTTAAGGATAAAGGAAGATATTGCAAGAGAACAAGCTAGATCGAATCAAACTCAACCTCCTCCAACCTCAGGACCGATTCCCACTATAGACTTAGAAAGGTCTTCGAGAAGGCAAAGAAGGGCTGACGCCCCAACAGGAAGAACAACAAGGGTGGAAACCCCCAAGAGCAACCCTAAGGATCTGATGCCGCTTGGGGATCCCGATGATCCCACACCCCCGTTTACCGAGGAGGTAATGAATGCTCACATCTCTAGGAAGTTCAAGATGCCGACAATCAAGGCTTATGATGGAACAGGTGATCCCGCAAATCATGTCAGGACGTTCTCAAACGCACTGTTGTTGCAGCCTGCAAGTGACGCCTTGAAGTGTAGGGCGTTCCCTCAAACTCTGTCGGGCATGGCTCAAAGATGGTATAGTCGCCTACCTGCGAATTCAATTGGCTCTTTTAAGGAGCTGAGCGCCGCTTTTGTTAGCCAGTTCATCAGTGGGAGAGTTCATGAAAAAAGTTACGCATATCTCATGTACGTGGTGCAAGGGAAGAATGAAAACTTGAGAGACTACCTCAAAAGGTTCACTAAGGAGACATTAAACATCACTGACTTGGAAAACAAGGTGGCCATGGTAGCCTTGGAACATGGAACTACTGATGAATTCTTTAAAAGGTCATTGGCAAAGCATCCTCCTGAAAACATGGTCGAGCTTCAACGAAGAGCTGACAAGTATATCAAAGCTGAGGATAGCATGAAGAAAGAAGCCGTCGGAGGTAATGGAAAGGGTAACAACGACTCCAAGAAGCGAAATCAAGACCATAAGTATGATGACCATGAGTATGATGCTAGGGACAAGTATCCCCGAACTAGCGAGGACTCCGACTATGCCCCTAAGAAGAACCAAGGACCGAGGTTCACTGAGTATGCAAGGTTGAATACTCCTAGGAGTCGAATCTTGTTGGACATTGAGAATGATAAGGATTTCCGATGGCCGAAGCCACTCAGGGGTGATCCCGCAAAGAGAAATAAGAATCAGTATTACAGATTCCACGGAGATGTGGGGCATGACACTGATGATTTCAAGCAACTCAAAGATGAGATCGAGTTTTTGATTCGTAGAGGAAAACTGAGCCACTTCACTAAGGGTGACGACCTTGGTAATCAGAGAAGAGAGTATGATAGGAGGGATGACGATCAAGATCGCAACCCACAGCCCCGAGGGCCAGTAATCAACATGATCTCAGGAGGCCCGACTGCGGCCGGCACAACAAGGAATTATCGAAAGGCTTATACTAGAGAAGTTATGCACATCGTGGGAGAGGCCCCGAAGCGTGCAAAAACTGAAGTAGTGGTTGGTTTTGATGACTCAGACTTGGAAGGGGTGAAGTTCCCCCATGACGACCCGTTGGTCATAACTTCTGTGATTGGTAACTCAGAGGTGAAGCGAGTCTTGATAGACAATGGAGCTTCTGTTGACATTCTATTTCATGATGCATTTGTGAAGATGGGGTACAGTGATTCTCAGTTGACCCCCAATAACATGCCTATATATGGATTTAATGGAGTAGAATCCAAAGTTGAAGGGACTATTCAGTTGCCTGTAACTATTGGACAGGAGCCCAAGGAGGCCACTCAGATGTTGAACTTCCTGGTAATCAAGGCGGTTTCAACGTACAACGCTATCCTCGGAAGGACTGGACTTCATGCATTCAAGGCTGTCACCTCAACTTATCATATGAAGATCAAGTTCCCGACCAGGAATGGTGTTGGAGAACATAAAGGTGATCAAAAGATGGCACGAAGCTGTTATGTAGCCTCGTTAAGGCCTGATGGAGTCGGGGGGCAGGTCCTTCTGATTGTAGACATGGATGTCCGCAGTAGTAAGAAACGTCAAGAAAGGTCGTCAGAGGACATCGCACAGAAGCCTCAGACAACCATTGAGGCTAAGGCGTTAACTGACTTCGTGGTTGAATGTACCATTGGCAACCAAGAAGTCGGGGGGCAGGAGGTAATAGCCCAAGCAGGAAGTGAACCTTAGAATAATAAGGAGGAGACTAGAAGGAGTGGTGGGTGCTCTATTTTGATGGAGCATCAAAAACAAAATTTGGTGCAGGCCTAGTCTTGTAAAGCCCCGATGGGCTCAAGTTATCCTAGTAGAACTTAGCTTCTTATTTGTCTAGTAGAACTAGAAATAAGGTTCATTGAAACTATTGAAGAGCATGTTGCTCCGAGTAGGACGGTAGTACCTTATGTAAGGGTTGAACCCATTTCAAGTTATTAATGCAAGTTTGTTTTCCATTCATTTATTGTGTGATTTTATTTATGTGCCAAACACCTGATGAGTGCAAGTTAAGGATGACCAAGTACCGAAATTAAAAGAATACACGAATGGAGAACAAGCAAATGCATAAATAAAGATCCCGAAAGGTCAAGAGTTAGGTTACAGCACGACCAAATAAGAGTTTAAGTCCGTGAAGGACCTAGGTTAAAAGATGAGCAGATAAAAGTCATACGCAACAATCAAAGCCATGCAAGGCCGAAGATGTTAAGGACTAGCTACTCTTCAATATGTCTTAAGTACCTTGATTGAGGATCCAAGAATGAAGACCAATAGAAAACAATGATGTATTTGCTTGGACAACGGCTGATATGCCAGGGATTGATCCCCAATTTATAACCCTTTGGTTGAATGTCGATCCTGAACGGAAGACAATAAAATAGAAGAAGAGGAATTTTGCTCCTCAAAAACAAGATGTCATTAATCAAGAAGTTGACAAGCTCTTAGAGGCTGGGTTTATTGAAGAAATTCAGTTCCCCGAATGGTTGGCTGAGTCTGTGATGGTCGAGAAGGCAAATGGGAAGTGAAGGATGTGCATAGACTTCACTGATTTGAATGATGCATGCCCGAAGGACTGTTTCCCCCGGCCAAGGATAGACATGTTGATAATTGCCACAGCTGGACATGAGATGTTGAGCTTCACGGATGGGTTCAGCAGCTACAATCAGATTAAGATGCACAAGAATGACATCCCAAAGAATGCAGGCGCTACTTATCAATGACTGGTGAATAAGATATTTGCCCTTCTGATTGGGAAAACCATGGAGGTCTATGTTGATGACATGTTAGTCAAGAGCCTATTCAAGGCAAACCGTATCAAGCACCTCAGAGAGGCATTCGAAGTGCTAAGGCACCACAAGATGATGTTGAACCCAGCCAATTGTGCTTTTTGCGTTGGATCAGGAAAATCTTTGGGATTAATGGTTTCGAAGAGAGGCATAGAGGCCAACCCTGATAAGATCAAAGCGATCTTGGACATGGAACCACCCCGTTCTATACGAGATGTACAGAAGTTAACCGGCCGAGTTGCAACCCTGGGGAGATTTATCTCCAAGTCTGGTGACAAATGCTTGCCATTCTTTCAAGCATTGAAAAAAGTGAAAAATTGTGAGTGGACTACTGAGAGCCAAGAGACCTTTGCGCAATTGAGGAGGTACATGGCAGAAGCCCCGTTATTGGCCAAACCTAGTCCCGGGGAGACTCTTTATCTATACCTGGCGATATCCGAACAAGCGCTAAGCGCCGTCATCATTTGAGAAGAGAAAATGGTTCAGAAACCCATTTACTATGTTAGCAAGGTGTTGCATGGAGCTGAGTTGAATTACTCAACCATCGAGAAGTTTGCTTTGGCATTAATAATAGCCTCGAGGAAGCAGTATTTGCGAGTTCTGAAAGTTGTTACGACTCAGTTTGATGAGTGCTATGTGGAGCATATTCCAAGAAATGAGAACGTTATGGCCGATGCCCTGTCTAAATTCGCTTCTTCTGAGATAGAGAATTATGCAGGGAGTGGTTACTTCTAGGTCTTGAAGGCCCCGACCATCAACTCTAAGTTGGTAGCACCGATTGATGAAGGAAGTTGAATGATAGATCCTATCAAAGCTCATCTTGAGACTGGTTGGCTCCCTGATAATGCCTTGAAGGCACAGAAACTTTTAGTGAGAAAGTGTTGAGATAAGAGATCCTTTGTCATTCCATACTTAAAATCTTGAATCTCAAATCTCGACACAAAAATTAAGCCTTGATGGCCAACAAGGCTGTCTGCCTCCAATCGAGTTTGTCGTTTGAGTTTAAGGGCTCGAATCAAGAGTCATTAGCCAAGTTGAAACCTAAGCAAGGTTATATGAGTATAAGAATAAGGTTGGAATCCTAGAGTCAAGATAGAGGAGTGACAACTAGCCAAGGCACACCAGACTTGAAGTCAAGTGCTGAGTGGCAAATGAACTTCTTGAACGATCAACCGAGAAGCAAGACCTCCACCACACGAAGTAAGAGGGGCAAGAACTAAAAAGCTTCACTACAAGATCCACATCTTAGAATGAGAATGAAGGGTTGGTTATAACCGAGAACCATAAATGGATTCAAGGTTTAAAACCAAGAATTCAACAAGTGAGTTAAGGCCCAGAAGGTCACGAAAGTTGTGAAAGCCAATTTGAAGTCAAGGATGTCTGTTTGGTCATCGACTTTAAATAATGACATCCGACGATCGAATACTGACATTGAGGTCCAAATATCGACGTTCGAATATTGACGTTGAAGTTCAAGGACCGAGAAAAGGCCGACCAAGCTCCGAGGGCCGGCCGATCAAGCTCCAGAGAAGGCCTCCGGCCGACCGACTACTGGCCGACTGACCTCCCGGGGGAGCTTCGGTCGACTGATGGCGATCATCGGTACGAGATTTCAAGATTTAATGTCGAAGACGACCGACCAAAACACGACCGATTGAGGCACCAGCACGAGGTTTCGCCCAGCCGACCGAGAACTGGCCGACCGGGCTCCAACGGAAGGCTCCGGCCGACTGACATTGATAGTCAGCACGAGGTTTCGCCCAGCCGACCGAGAACCGGCCGACCGGGCTCCAATGGAAGGCTCCGGCCGACCGACATCAGTCATCGCGTCGAGATTTTGCTTCGATCGATTGAAAAAATTCGGCCGACCGGGTCATTGGCCGACCGACTCTCCGGGAGAGCATTGGCCGACTGACACCGACTGTCGGTGCGAGATCTTGTTCCAGCCGACTGCCTTCCCGGCCGACTGGCCTCCCGTGTACGCCTCGGTCGACCGACATCAACCATCGGTACGGGTTCAAAAAAAAATAAAATTTGGCAGACCAACGAACCGGCCGAATGGCCTCTTTTTCCGAGCATCAGCCGACCAACTTCGACCTTCAGTGCGAGGACTTGAACCGGCCGACTAGCTTCCCGAGGGTCCTTCGGCCGACCGACATTGATCGTCGGTATGGGTAAAAAAAATGAAAAAATTTTGGGCGACCCCTCTCCCGGCCGACTAGCCTCTTTTTGGAGCATCAACCGACTGATGCCGACCATCGATGCGGGTTCTTGATCCGCCCGACCGCCCTCCTGGTCGACTGGCTGCCCGAAGGTCCTTCGGCCGACCGACGTTGATCGTCGGTATGGGATTTTAGCTCCGTTCCAAAAAAAAATAATAAAAATAATAATTTTGGCCGACTGACCTCCTGGCCGACTGGCTTCCCGCGCGTGCGTTGGCCGACCGACGTCGACTGTCAGTACGGGTTTTTGACTCGGCAGACTGGTAGCGATGCTCGAGTGGGGGTTGCGAAATTTTGTTTTTATTTTTCCGATTTGATAATCAAGGAAAGTGAAAACTGAGTTTGAAGATTAGCACCATTTAGTGCCGATTAGCGCGTTTAGTGCCAATTAGCACCGTTTAGTGCCGATTAGCGCGTTTAGCACCGTTTAGTACCGATTAGCGCGTTTAGCACCATTTAGTGTCGATTAGTGTCGTTTAGCACCGTTTAACACCGTTTAGCGTCGTTTAACATCGTTTAAACGTCGTTTAAAGCTGATTAGTGCCGATTAGCATCAAATTAACATTGTCGTAAACGCGTCGGTCGCTCCACGCTTTACATCAAGACAATACTCGTGAAACACTAGTGTATAAAGATGAGCCCTGACCCGAGTCTCGAAAAAGCCCGTTAAAACTTCAAGGAAAACCTGATCAGTTTTCCTAGAAGTTGGGAGGCAAATGATATGGGTTAAAAATAAGCCCTGAAGACATATTTAATGTGGCATTAATTAGGCCTAATATGGTCAAAACATGGGGCCCATTAAATGGGCCCAAATCCTATTTATAATATTAATTTTGTAATTAATATTAAGGGTAATAACCATATCAGCAATAAGAGTCAAATAAGGATATTACTCATGCCTGACTTAGCCTCCAAGGCACCTACTTCAACAAGGAAACTGATTCCTACAAGGATGAAGTCTAGAACCTTCCTCAAGGCGGTGACTTGCCCACCAAGTCACCTAATTCTAGATCTACCACGATTCTAGGGCTTCTCAGCCTATATAAAGGGTCTGACCCCTCATTCTCAGAACTACGTTTTTGGCTTGATCTTTGATACGCATCAAAGTACGTAGGCATCTTGTGAAGGCAGATTCAGCCACGAGCACGAGAGCAGCCATTAAAGCACGAAACTCACGCAGCCTAGCATTAAATACAGCAAACCCTAGCCGCAATCTAATAACCTAGTTTTTATTCCACAACATTATTATTAATTAATTAATTAATTAATTAATTGACATACCGTGCATACCGCGGTATACATGACATACCATTTAAAGGAGGTTTCTGCTTTTAATGGGTTGTGATAAATTATATTAAATTCCTAATTTTTAACTTTTTTAAATGAATAAAATCTTGAATCACCAAGTTGTATATAATACTATATTCTCGACTTTTATTTCGATTGTTAGTTAATAGACTCCTACTATATAACTTCAATAATAAATTAAATTAATATTTAATTTTATTATTTTAATTAATTAAATTTATATAACTTATCTCTGGTAATATAAGAATAGTTATATTATTAATTGTATTTATTATTAATCTATTATAGATATATTTTAAATATTAACTAATTGAGCCCTAAGTCCTATATTCTCGACTTTTATTTCAATTTTTAGTTAATATACTCCTAGTATATAACTTCATTATTAAATTAAATTAATATTTAATGTTATGATTTTAATTAATTAATATTTAGTGGCATACCGCTATATACATGGCATACCGCGGTATACATTAATTAATTAATTAATTGGCATACTGCATTTTAGTTCAAAGAGGACTTGTTTCATTAGTAGTTCTTATTCTTATTGGCCTTCTAAACACTTAAAAAATAGTTTTTAAAGTAAGATCAAATAATAAAATAAGTTATTATTAATTAATTAATTAATTAATTGGCATACCGTGCATACCGCGGTATACCTGACATGGATTTCTGCTTTTAATAAAAAATATAGATAGGTGAATTTGTTTTTCTAGCTGTCGTTGCTAATTAAGTAAACCTAAACACGGGAGTAAATCATAAAAACGTCAACTATATATACTAATCTATCTATTACTATATATTAAACTTCAACACAAGGGCAAAAATTGCCATTTTAATGGCCATGAATTTACGATTTTACCCCTCTTTTTTAGAAAATTACAAAAATGACATCCTTTAATAATTATGTTAAAAATAGAGAAATTTATCAGGACTCGAACCTCTAACGTCCTTCTACTCTCAAACTCATGACTTAACCAATTATGCTATAATTGCTTTTGAGATTTGATTACAAATCCTATAAGATTAATCACCTCTTTTTTCTTTTTATCTCATCCTTTTTTTGAGTAAATGAAATGTTGTTTTATATTATTTCTAGAATATTGGATATATAAAATTTTAAAAAAAATATTATAGTCGATTGATCTTACTCTACAATTCTCTTTTTCCATTTTTAAATACTTGATCTAGAAAAAAATTAGATTATATATAATGTAACTGAGTCCAAAAAAAAATTAGATTGCCAATTTAATGGTTATGAAGTTATGATTTTATCCCTATATTTTTAAAAATTACAAAAATGCCATATTTTAATAATTATGTAAAAATAACGAAATTATATTTGTGTTAAGATTCAAACCACTAATCTTCTTCTATCAAACTAATGACATAACCAACTTTAGTACACTTAATTTTGAATTTTGTTTAAAAACCTATAAGATAAATTACATATTCTCTCCTTGTCTATTCCTCTTTTATTTTTACTTTTGAGAAAATAAAATATTGATTTATATTATTTCTAGAATATTGGATATATAAAATTGCAATAAATATTCTAATAGATTGTGTAAACTCTACAATTCTCTTTTATCATTTTAGATATAAAAATACAATTTTAGATTATACCTACTGTTAATGAGTAAAAAAAAAATATTTATATGTGTCTCCATGTAGATATTAAATTCATGAAATAAAAAATAAAATTTGGTTTTAAGAAAGAGAAAATTACCAAAATATTCATTTTTGAGATGTTTTTGTCCAAAATACTGATTTCAAAAATGTTGGCCCTATTTACCGACGGGTCACGAAGTTGCGTGTACCATGTCTCTTATACAGGATACGCATTCTCGTGTAGCGTATCTCCAAACAATCGGTCCCGCAGGAGCATGTAGAAGACAATCGACAAAGGAGATCGGGAGTTAATGTTTGATAACGGAACTCAAAATCCTGCAATAGAACTGATACAAAAATGAAATAGGGTTGTAGAATAAAAGAATGCGATTCTAATGATGTATACTATGTAATTGAAAAATGCCGGATGAGGAAGAACCAGGGGCGTAACCAGGAATTCAAGTTACTGGGATCAAAAATTTATCTACGTCAAAACTTGTCAAGAAAATTTAAAAATTACATAAGTACTGGGGTCAAAATCAAAGTTCAGTACTACAAATATATTTTTTTAATGGGGTCAAAAATTAAATTTAATACTAAAAAAAATTTTAAAATTTTTTACGTATAAAATTAAAAAAAATTAAGTCTCTGTGGGGTTAGTTGCACCCGCTAACAATACATTGGCTACGCCCCTGGGAAGAACGGAATTGATCGGAAAATGAATCAAAATCGGAATTTTAGGTTTGAATTGGGGTTCTTAATCGTTCACTAGAAACGTAAAACAAATTCCATAGGATTGTAGAGCTCGAAACGGTGATTCCAATGGTGTATAATACGTGACCAGACATTGACAGATGGTGGTGGAACGAAAACTCAACTGAAAATCGCCGAGAATCGCCATTGTCGCACAGAGTTGAAGCTGTGAGGATGAGGTCACGTGACGTCATTACGCATTATCATATCATATGTGACACAGGAATGCGCATCTCTGACAAATATGGCAGACGGAGTTAAGAAATAAATGAATACGGAGCACCGTACACCGTATCAGTGCTGATGTGTAGTACGAAACTCCGTATTACTGCAATAAGGAGGACGAAACTTCGTTACCCGTCGGTAAAAAGGGCCGCTGTTCCGCTTTTCAGTATTTTGGCCCATCACTATTTGTTTTTTATTATTTAGGGCCTTCACCCTTTAAGAAATGTGTAAATTTTAGTTATCAAATCATACGTAATTAATAATTGTGTCAAATCAGTTTTAGGTATATAAAAATTTAAATATGTGACTCTACTTGGGGGTATTCGTCGACCAACTATTTAGACTTTCAACGAATTAAATATATGATTGATCTAAAAACATAAATATTTAAACATACACGAAAAATAATTGAAATTATGTTAAAAAGATGAGAACTCTAAAAATATGATTTATGTTATATATAAAAAGTACTCTCTCCGTCCCTTTTGATTCTTAACACTTTCTATTTTGGGATGTCCCAATAGATTCTTAACATTTCCTAAAATAGTAAGTTTTAACACTATTACACCCACTACTTCACTTATTTTAACAATACTTTACACTATTACACCCACTACTTAACTTATTTTAATAATAAAATCACTATTACACCCACTACTTCATTTATTTTAATAATATTACACCCATTATCTTTGTTTTCGTGCAAAAAGCAAATGTTAAGAACTCATTGGGACGGAGGGAGTAACATAATTAACATTCAATAAAATCAAAAAAAGATATAAATTTTTAAATCCTAAATATTACAAAATTACAATAATTATTTATAATTATCAATTAGACTATAACTCGACTATAAATTATGGTAACTATAAATTTTTACATAATATGAAATTGATTAATATAATATAAATGCTTGAGTACTTATATCAGTATACGATAAAATCAAAAAACTTGATTGTGAATTCCATATACACGCATGGGTCATTAAGGTCGCTTTATCATAGTTAACATCGACTGAAATACTTAGAAAATTTTAAAATTGAGTTAAAAAATAATTCAAAATATAATATAAAAAATTAGTATGCAAAATTACAAAATAACTATAAAAATATTAGATAAATTGAAATTTTATCATTTTTCATATTTTTAATTATAAAATTATTTGAGTATATATACAATTTTGAACGTGAAATCAGTTCAGTGCCCGTGCCTTGCACGGGTTTTTACCGTAGTTATTGTTGTATTTGACTTAATTTGTCAAATAAGAGAAAATTGAAATAAAAGAATAAAATACATAATTAATGTATTTGAGAGTTACAAATATTAGTTGTGTGAATATTGATTATATAAGTTACAATTTTATCTATATAAATTGCATTAAATGATATTAAAAGGGCAGTTATGTTTTTGGGATGGAAAAGTTATGTAGAATGCCTATATATTATGGAGGATCCCCATTAGAAAAAAGCACTCACAATGGAGGAGGAGCTTGTTCAACATAGTTTTGGAATCCCAAAAACACTTTTCATTTTTTATCACTCTCTTAGAATTATAAAATAATATATACATATTATACAAATTCTACATTGGTATCAGAGCTAGGAGTTTCTTTCCTTCGTGTTTGTGGTCATATTGTTTCATATGAGTTGAGTGGGATTCATGTGTTTAATCTACTATCTAATGGAATGAGAGGTTTTTTTCCCTACATGTTCTCCCTCCGCGTTTTCTTTGATGGATTCGTATCCTTTGTCATTAGTTTTGTTTCACTCCACCCATGAGAATAAATGATTACTATGCATATGTGATGTTTTTTTGTAGTGTTTCGTGTTGCCGTCTTTGTTTTTGGTGCATGGTGGTTATAATTGTCTACATCTACACCTAGACCTTTTGTGTTTTTTCTGATTTTAGTATTCTCGGATCTAATATTATTTATGCTTTTCTTAATTGCTTAGTTTTGTTTATTATAGAAAAAGAATATTAGCATGCAAATTGTTTTTTTTGGCAGGTTTAGAAGTTTAAATATTTGGTTAAATGGTAGGCCTTGTGCCAATGTGTTTTTTTGCATGATAGTCTCATTTACGAGAAGATTTACTATTTCATATTTGGTTGATAGATTTAAGTGAAATATATTGAATGCACTTAGTTTATTTGTTCTGAAAAACTGAATGATATTGTTTATGTCACGCGGAGCTTAATTTTTGTTTGAATATATAGATTGTTTGAACACAATCAGAAAATTAATCGTTAAAAAGACGATATTATAAAGAAAATTCTAGTGGCTCTCAAAATAGAGAGCAGAAAAGATAAGAAAATTGGGACAAATGTCCAGAATCAAATAAACAAGATAATTTTAAATTTGTCATCGAAAAATATTGTTTTTATTTGAACAGAAATGCTCAGAATATAGAGCACGTAAAAAAAAAGTTGTTTTTGTCGCTCGTAATGGAGAGCACGAAAATTAACTATTTTTAAACGAGTATTTTATGACGTGTTTAGCAAGATCGATCAAGAATAATGAATCGGATATGAATATTAATAAGGAAGCATTTTATTGAATATAAAATGTTTAAAAATCCAACTGAGTGGATGAACAACTATTATTTATATAATGGTGAAATATATTTTATTTTGTAGCGAGGGAACGAATCGTTCTCACGCATTGAAGTTACTCTACCACTGATAAGTTATTTTTGAGAATCGAGAAATCGAAATAATTTTATTTCATGGAATTGAAATAAAAGTGGGAGTTGAGTGAACCACCGTAATATAGAAAATTCGTTGGTTGTAAATGAATTTTGAAAAGGAAAATAAAGTTGGTAGTGTGTTTATAAATTTGAGGCATGACCGGTGAATTAATTTTTTTTTTTAATGAAAAATTGGGAATTTTATATCGATAAAGAATTAGACAATTGTGTCTGTATTTTTTTTTAGTGGGAGTTCATTTACGATTATATCGTATATTTTGATGATAAGTTGTTAGTGAAAAATGAGAAGGAAATGTTAAATTGTGGGATCTCATTTAGAAATCTTGGATAAAAAATATTGGAGAAATTTCATATGTTCCAGGAATTCGGTTTCTAAGGGATAAAAAGGAACACTGAGTTTGAATTGTAAAGTTGGGGTTGCAACTATGAATATTTATAAATTCGAGAAATGTGTGTGAAATTTGAGAATTTCAAAAAAAAAAATTCAAATTTAAGGAAAATAATTTGAATATTGAATATGAGCCAAAAGAAGGTATTTGAGTAAAATGTTGAATTGTTTTGGATGCAGAATTGCAGTCCAGTGCTAACCCTATTGGTAATGGGTAAATGATAATTCAGAAAAAGAACCACTGATTGTATTATGTGCAGGTAGTCAGAAGTTCGATCTATTTTATGTTGTGTAATCGATTGACTTGACTTGACATTTTTAGTTAGTTTTGTAAGTGGATTGTGAAGCAATTTTGCTTGAGCCTAGTGAAAGGCTGTAAGGAGGATCATGATCATGTACTTGAAGAGTACGTTGTGTAATAAATTGGTGAATCAAGCAGACGTGCTTGGAGTTATTGTTTATTGCGATATAAGTATCAATGGTGATATTGGTAATAAGAATTCAACTTCGGGATGTTTATTTAATTTTGGTGGAGTTGAAGTTGAAAAAATAAGAAACTTAATTAAATGTGTTGGAAAAGGTAAAAGTGGCAACATAGATTGATTGAAAGTGATGGTCACTAGAAATATTTGGCAAAGACATCAAATGGAAGATGTTGGTTTGATTGGATATAAGTTGTGGCAATTATAAGTGCACTATGACCAATAATAAGAGTGTGTTTTTGAGATAGATTTAATAGTTATAGATCCTACGAAAAGCGGGAGTTTGGAAAGGTATTAGACAAATGCGTCAAGTGGGAGATGTTGTATTTGACTTAATTTGTCAAATAAGAGAAAATTGAAATAAAAGAATAAAATACATAATTAATGTATTTGAGAGTTACAAATATTAGTTGTGTGAATATTGATTATATAAGTTACAATTTTATCTATATAAATTGCATTAAATGATATTAAAAGGGCAGTTATGTTTTTGGGATGAAAAAGTTATGTAGAATGCCTATATATTGTGGAGGATCCCCATTAGAAAAAAGCACTCACAATGGAAGAGGAGCTTGTTCAACATAGTTTTGGAATCCCAAAAACACTTTTCATTTTTTATCACTCTCTTAGAATTATAAAATAATATATACATATTATACAAATTCTACAGTTATGAGCTTAATATTCAACTCTTGGCCACGCACGTAAGAAATGTGACTCCTCCTTTGAAAATGGAGCAAGTACGTATAAAAACAGTTACTAAGAATGCACATATTTTTAATGAATTATATGAAAGTTGAAGAATTGTACGTATAAGTTAACATGTTCTTGCTTGAGTGTACGAGAGCAATGATCTCTTTGTTGTGCATGTGTGATACAAGATTTTAAGTTTGGTATCTGTTTATTCAGTTATTTACGTGAATATCATTCCACAAATTTGAGATCATGGGATCTCAGACATCTCCGATCATACAAAATCTTTAGTTAAAAGTGTGTCAGATATTCCTTAAATCTCCAAACTTATCTAAAATTTTAAATAATACCTTGGTTATATTTGTCGAAATCTATAATTAAACTCCATATCATCACTTATCATGTTAAAATAAAAATTTCTATTTTTAACAAATTGATTGCTATTTTTAAAACATAACTAATCATTAGTCAACTTTGGAGTACAACACCAGATTCAATAAATTTTACATAATCATTATTTTATATTATTTTAACTAATTTCATCAGAGATGCTCTAACTTTAGTAGAGTATGATGAGCGACTAGAACCCCCAACACTTAAAAAATCCAATTTTTTTGAATTATTCATTGTATAAATATTAAATATTCCGCGTCTATATAGTTTAGTATCCTAAAAATTAATTTTATTTAAAATCTCGTAAACTTCAGATCCGCACACACAATTATATAATTGGGGCTAAAAGTTCATTTATCCACACTTTGTGATGTATGTATATATTCGTTAGCAAAACCAAAAGTCCGTCTTTTTTCATAGAGGGTGTTTGGCAAAGACAACTTAAAGCTAAAAATAGCTTTAAGTTGTTTTTGACATGTTTGTTAACCATGGCTTTAATCCGGTTTTAAGTTAAAAATTATTTTAAGTCATAAGTTCCATTTAGATATTTTTGACTTATGACTTATGGAGTTTTTTTTTTTCTCGTTTCTTGTAAAATTTAAATATTATGAATTTGAAATTTTTTTAAGTCAAATTTTATTTGAAGTCAAAATTATTAAACTCTCATTTAACTTTAAGTAAAATTACCCAAACACATTCATTCAACTTAAAATAAACAACTTTACTTTAGTTAAAAACACCTCCATTAAGTCAAAAATAATTTATTTTAAGGAATGTCAAACATTCTCGTAAACATCCTCATAGTCTTTGCTAGATAGAGTCTACGGAGAGAGATGATCGAGCGCCCGTCCCGTCATCCATACATTAATATATTTAATATTTTAATGTAAAAAGTACATATAAATAAAAAGAGAATAATGGGCCTGAGGATGTCCTCAGGTAACCTCCCTGAGGTTAAAACAAATTGTACTTATAAATCAAGTGGCCCCGCAGGGGCATTTTTGTAAATATAATATTCATCCCTTACATTTACAAAAATGCCCCTAATTTACAACTATACTTCTTTTAACCTCAGGATATAATTAGAATTTATATTTATTAAATTTTAATTATTTTCAGAAATTTTAGAAGTATAAATAATTGATACTTGATAGATACATCCAAAATATAGTATAAATAAATGGTTTATAAAAACGTCAACAATATATACTAATTATGAGCTTAATATTCAACTCCTTCCAGAACAATTGTGATGAGGATTCTGTCTTCCGTCACCTGTAACTTATATGTCGTTACGTTGCAACTACTTTAATTTTATCTAAATAATATTGTGGCTTTTCAAAGCAAAGTAAATGACAATGTTAATTGGAGTATTTGATTTTGAGTTTTAACAACTGTATTAACGTTAATGCAAACTAATAACTGCATGTATGTATTCTAGACTTGTATGAATCAGTAGTCATGTAGACCTCGCATTCGATCTTATACTAGTTTTATAAACATCTAGAATATCAAAGTATCTCTCTGCTGCTCTTCTGTTCACATTATAAGATCTCTGCCTCGGCTGTCAAATATTGTCACTTAATTATTCTATACCCCCAAATCAAACAAAACAGCTAAGGTTTGTTAGTTTGTTACCCACAATCTTAAATACATCTACTACATGATTAACTTGGTCAAAACAAATCTGTAAATAAATAAGTATATGTATTTCAACTACACGTCTCTCTGCATCCCTTGTTTACAATTCTCAGATCTGCTAAGGTTTTTCAGTATAGTGATTGCACATTTCGGAATCATTTCATACATGCACTGCACAATTTCATACCCAGTTAACAATTATAAGCACATAACACGAGGTTTCCCAATTACTATATACTTTCGAATACAAACATTTGTTAGGGCCTCTTCCCGCACGTCTGCATCAACTATCAAGTAGGCTCTATGTTCCCGAAAACTAAGTAACCAGCTCATCTAAAATCTTAAGTGTCAGAGGATGGCCCCAACAGGATCTTATGCTACAAGTACAACAAGTATTATTCGACACTCCCCCTCAATCGTACGATACGTTTCGTACCGATTGACCAGACAACGACAACATATATAACCAATACCAATACCAATACCAATATCAACAACAAATATTTAAATTAAATAAACAAATATTTAAATTAAATAAATGGGGGTGGAGGGACTCGAACCTGAGAACCCTCCTAAACCGAGCTCTAATACCATGTTAAGTAACCAGCTCATCTAAAACCTTAAGGTGTCAGAGGAAGGCCCCAACAGGATCTTATGCTACAACAAGTATTATTCAACAACAATCATATGACAAAAATAATAAACGGAAAAAAAAACATTTGATAAAATTAAATTCAAAATGTTAGACAAATACAAGCTTGCGACGGGTTCTACACTTCTACTCAAGAGAACAAAGAGAAACTAGTGCACAACAAATACTTCTACAGAACCAGATCACACATTCATAACATATTAATTTGCTTGCAACTCACATGATGCTACAATTATTAGGATTCTCATCACTGAAATATTCAGTGATGTTAATCGTTACCGGAGGCGGAATTGCCGGACCGTAGCTCATTGCTGCTGGTTGTGGCCTCCCATGCATTGCCGGATGGTACATTTCGCTGCCTTGCAGCGCCTGCTGTTGATTCATCATAGCTGCCAAGTATTGTTGTTGCTGCTGAGTGTACTGGTTCCAACCCTGCCCCATGTTCTGATAGTATCCACCAGGCCCAGGCATTGCACCTGCAGGAAGTCCATGGACTGCTGGAATATTTCCCATTCGGCTCATTGAGTTACCATCCATATGAGCCATTTGCCCCACCATGTTCTGGCCCATTTGACCTCTCTGAATACCAATACCAATTTGGCCCATCTGATCAATGCCCAATTGACCCATCTGACCCCTTTGATTATTATTTCTCATTTGACCCATCTGATCAAGGCCCAATTGACTCATTACATTACCATTTCCCATTTGAGCCATTGGGTTAGTGTGGCCCAAGTGATCACTACCCATCTGATTCATAATATAATCTTCCATTTGACCCATATGGCCCACATTCCTACCACCTGAACCACCATTATGACCCTTTCTAGACTTATTGAAGCTACTATCATTTATTGCTTCATTATTTATCATATGATCCCAGCTACCAAGACTGTGCCCACCTACCCCATCTCCACCACCATTACTACCCCCTTTCTTTTTACCTCTACCATTATTTTTAACCCCTCCTTTTAATCCCCCATTCTTATTCTTTTTAACCCCTCCTTTTAAACCCCCACTATCTTTGCCCCCATTTTTACCTACATTCTTGATTGTACCTCCCTTTTTACTAACTTTTCCTCCATCACACCTCCCCTTTTTGCTTTCATTGCAACACTTTTTCTTCTCAAATTTCCTTAATAACCCTCTAAATGATGAAGTAAACTTAAACATACCTTTCGCTTTTCCACCTTTGTTATTCTTGCCATCATTTTTGCCACCACTCCTACCCTTAACTTTTATACCTCCTTTTTTACCATGACCTCCCTTGTTTGACCCATGAGTTCCATGGCCATTACACATAAATGGTTTCATCTTAATGTTTACACTATTTTTATGATGATGGTGACCCTCAAAACTTTCATCTTCAAACTCACCATCATCATCATCAAACTCACTATCATCATAAAATTCATCATCATTAAGAGGCATATCAAACTTAGCTGGTTTTTGAGGCAAGTTGAGATCTTTGTGCCCTTTCATTTGCTTCACATTCTTATGTTGATCTTTGCCACCCTTTTGAGACTTGTTGCCTTTGCCACCTTTCCCATTGTTTGGCATTTGCATGTTCTGAAACAAATTAAGATTATTCATCATATTGTTTGTAACCTTTTGTCCTCCCCATAGCTCTGCATGTTTCCCAGCCTTCTCTAGCCCCATTAGTAGTGTTAGAGGATCCACATTGCCTAAAACAGTCACCTTCCCCTGTTCTGCATCTATGCTTATGGAATATACCCCTATCAAGAATCCAAGATCCAATATGGCAAATTATGCATACACATGTGCAGATACAAAAGATCAACAAACTAAACTAACACACTGTCCACAATCTGAAAAGTAGACTAGAACAATACCAACTAAGCATGAAGCTTCAAATGACTTACATTTGATGCATCATATATTAAAGAAACTATAAAAATGACCATGTAAATCAAATACGAGAAAGACATACCATCGATTTTCTGCAATATTTTTCTGACTTTATTTTTGCATCCATCGCAGTGTATATTCACTTTAAGAACACAGCTCTGCAAATAAATCCACAATAAGATTACATCTTAGTGAAGACATAAACATATTTCTCTAAAAGAATAGACCAACAAATCTTGAGCTCTTTAATATAAGAAAATGAAATTACCGGCATCTTTATGAAATCTTGCTTGCTCATCTTTCTAAAGCAAATGGGAATATGCAAGAGATGAATAGAGTGAGGGAGTAGACAAACACTGGTAAGTGAAATAAATAGGGAGAAAGTGTGTGTGAAGGGTTTTGAAAGTTTAGAATAGCTTTTCAAGTGGGGACTGGGGAGTGTGTTTCGTGTGTGGGGAGAATGTAGCATTTGAGGAAGCAACAAACAATATATAGGTGCACTCAAAACTTAACCAAAAAATATACAGTAAACAAGAGGTGCATTTAATAAAAATAAAAAGGGCATTCTTTAATTCTCACTTTCGTGTTCCCTTTTTTCTTGGAGCCAATAGAATCAACTCAAATAAATAAAAATGTAAATTCTTATTAAAAAATTTAATGTACTGGTGCACAAGATTCTCGATCAATTTTTATGAGATAGGTTTTAATATACACACAGGTATGGTTATACTTCGTACATTATTTTGTTACTTCATGTTCGAACTTGCAAGATACAACTAAATTGCTTTCGGAAGAAATCCTGATATGGATCAATTAAATCTGGATCTTTAGTAAAAACTACGATATTGTTTTCTTTTGGCATATTGGACTTGAGCCAGACTTGAACTGTAGATGAAATGAGACATGCCTTTTTGACAGATATATTGCATGAAAAAACAAGAGAGGAAAAAAGGGAAAAGTAGTTGGAAATTTACAAAAAGAAGATGTACACTACCTTCACATCAACTTCTCAGTTTTGAATTATTTTGATTAGATTAGACCCTTTTGATTAGATTAGACCCTGACAACTATTTCATCTTGTAAATTTTGATTTTCTTTTTATTTCTTCTACTATTAATCTAGAATCATACTCCCTCGTCCCCACGATTTTTTTACATTGCCTTTTTGCACGGAGACCAAGAAATATTGTTAAGATAAATGAAGTAGTGGGTGTAATAGTGATTTTATTGTTAAAATAAGTGAAGTAGTGGGTGTAATAGTGATTTTATTGTTAAAATAAGTGAGGTAGTAGGTGTAATAGTGTAAAGTGTTGAAAAAGTGGGGTGAAATAGTGGATGTAATAATGTAGTTTATTATTAAAAGTTACTATTTTTAGTAATGTAAAGAATTGGTGGGACGTCCCAAAAAGGAAATTGTAAAGAAAGGGATGGGACAGGGAGTAACTCGTAAGAGCATCTCCAAGAGACTCTTAAATGAGCATTAAGTCCAAATAAAGAGTATGGGAAATGGGAAAAAAATGGGTTCCAAAAGACTCTTAGTGGCTCTTAAAAAGCTTAAGAGCCTATTCTTTCTCCTCAATTTTAAGAGCTACTACATGGCTCTTAACTATTTTTTACCAATAAAATATTCACTTGCACATGGTTGGATTCAAATGTATGTCATAGTTAGGTTTGAAATATTAATAAAATATGAATTAGTAGTTAAGATAAAGAGCATTGTTGGAGTTGACACGGAAATCTATGTACTAACTTGCTAAGAGCCATTTAATTTATATTATATTTAAGAGCCAACTAAGAGATTGTTGGAGATGCTCTGAGTGTATACTTATTATAATAAATACATATAGGGGATGGAGTTTCTAAAGTAGACAATAGAGAAGTTTTATATTAGTGCACCTTAAATCTTGTATCTTATTATTATTTTGATAATCCAACCGTATGGATGAAAAGTTTCTGTCGAAATAACATTGTATACAAATTTTTATTATACTAGCTTAAAACCCGTGCGATGCACGGATTTTTTTTAATATTATATGAATTTTTTATTAATTTAAATTTTTTATTTTAAAATATGAATTTTGGAGTCTTAAATTTTTTTATGAGATGATTTGATAATATATATATATATATATGTTATCCGTGATATTTATAGAAAATGAGGGATTCTAATTAAAAAATATAGAAAAGATGATAGGTTTTAGTGGAAAAAGGTAATTGGTTAATTGTTAGTAATTATAACATTATTATTTTATTCCATTGAAAGAGGGATTTTAGTTAGAAAATATAAAAAAATATGTTTTAGCTGAAAAAGGTAATCGGTTATTGTTAGGTCCAAATGTGTTGTAGAGGGGGGGTGAATACAACTTTTCGATTATGAGAAGCAATAAATACGATGCAATAAATGAACACACAGATTCAAGGAATATATTTCTTTATATATAACTTGAAAAGGTTGCTACAACATTCATTACAAAGTATAACAGAAGTTCAGAGAGAAGTGAATGATTCTAAGCTCTGTGAATATACTCTCTCTCTTTTTCTTGTGTTTTTCTCAATATTGCTCACTAACTGAAACATTACACAAGTGCTTCTATTTATACTACATGTAATCTATGTCCTGTAGTCTTCAAAGACTAAGATGTACGTGGCCCAATGATGTCCACATAAATCTTGCCTTATCTTGAAAGCTTGGAAATCTGCCAATCAGAAGATGCCATGTGTCATGTTGAAGCTGCACTCTAAGTAGAACTTCTACTTGAGAATTTCTACTTAGCCATCTCGAAATTTCTAAGTCGAACTTCTACTTAGAAATATTCTACTTGGCCATCCAGAACATTTAGTACTTAGAAAATATTCTGGTCTTCAACTTGAAACTTCAATGCACATCTTGAGCTTGTGATATCTTCATGTCTTCTTTATTCTTCGGCAAGCTCTTGAACATGGATCTTTATTACTGACATAAACTTGCTATCAATGTCCTGACACTTGATGCATTGGTCTGGTTCATAAGTGACTAGTCTTGATAGTGTTTCTGCTTCTTGAATAAATTACCATATTCACTTAGTAACTTGGCTTTCCAATATTTGCTTTCCTTCTTGTTCACTTGAAATCAGTTGGTCTTGTTGATACTGATAGTTATGATCTTGAATCTCGAATTCTCAAATCACTGAGGCCTGAACAACTTTGACTTGAACTTCTCTCAATGATTTCTTCTTGGCTTGATCATAGTTAACATGTTCAATTGTATCAATTACCTTGTCTTCATTTAGTGTTGATTTCTTGTGACTTCTTGTTCTTGATTGTCTTCTGGTTAAGTATCTTTTCTTTTAATTGAGTTACATTAGTTATAGTGTTACAAGTTAATACACTCTGCCTTTCAATCTCCCCCAATTTGATTGTCTAACAATGACATTCAAATTAATGAAGGATAACTCAACTAAACAATGAGACGAGAAAAGATAATTAACATTACATTCTTGAAAAATATACAATTGAAAAGTACTTGAAAACAATACAAAGAACTTAAACTAGAAACAGAATTCGAACCTCGAATTAAAGATCATTTGAATGATTCCTATCACCTGGATTATTTCATATCTTTTAGTCAAACTTATATCACCTTATTGGATTCATTCTAAGATGAATTTTCCTCAAGTGAATTAAAGCAACCGAAAGACATGAAGTTTTTCCAACTTCAAGTTCACACCACTCTGACCTTTAACCCTAATTCCGTTTCCTCTTCCTAGCTTCAGCAGCTTGGTCCTTTTCTTCTTTCTGCCTTCTGCGCTTCTCCTCTTGCTGCTTTTGTTTCTTATATACTGGATCATGAAGTTGCGTCCACCTAGTATTCAACAAACTTACTGCTTCCATTTCTAGAGGGTTCCTGGGTTCTGGGTAAGGATGTTTGAAAAGCCTTCTGAGTTTGTCCACCTCCTGAGTAGTCCTGATCTCTGGAATTTCCTCAAATTTCTTCATTATAAGCCGAGGTTTCCTATGAGTTTTATCAGCTTTAAACTTACAATAGATCATTTTGGGATAGCCTATGACACGGTTAGTATTGTGGACACTAGCCGCATCTCGCTCCAATCGCTTCTTTTCCACTACTACATCAGACAGGTAACTCACGAGTCTCTGCTTTTCTGTCACATACTTAACTTCCACATCTTCCCATTTGAACACATATAACACTTTCTCCAGAAATGCAGCATCTTGAGTCTGCAGCAGCCATTGTTTACTCATATGCAAGAATGTTTGATTCTGGTCTGCATCTATGAATACTAAGGCATCAGCTGTATTATCAACAAAAGAGTGTATCCAGTATACACTGTCTCTTCCTGGAACATCAACTGCCTCCCTTATCTCTCCTTGTTCCAGTTCTCCAGTTGGAAGATTCAGAGCTTCATCTACATTCTTCATAGCTTGAAGAATATTCCATTTCTTCTCCATTAGCTCTGGTTCAATCTTCACATTATCAAGAGGGTTTGGAGCAATGACATCACACTTCCACACCTCATTGCTCTTCTTGAGTATGACGCTTTCAATGATCTTCACTGATTTATCTTTAAGCTCAGAAGCGAATCCCTTACTCATCATTTGCCTACAGACGGCCTTAAGAGATTCCACTGAAAGTTCCATTAAGTCCTTTTCCTCCAAGCTCACCCTCTTCATTTTACTGTCAACCACCATCCGGACAACATTTGGATATGCTGAGAATTCTGGACCCTTGTCCTCTGCTAGCTGCATTAAGTGATCCCTATACAGAATGCTTAGATTCTCAGAATGAGAGTATTGAATTTTTGTTGCTAGCAAGAACAACTCTGATGCAGATCTTCTCGTCATGAATTGGTCATCCACATACATGAAAGACATTGGGACTCCTTCTGTGAAAGACAAAATAACCTGCCACTCCTTTTGCGTTGAATTGTATCCAACCCTGACTTTAGATATTAATCTCTTTAAAGCACTTATGTAGTCAGCAGCCATTGGATTCTGCAAATTTAGGTTGTAGAACAGATCATCTGCCTCCTTGTTATGATCTCCTTTTGTACATGGTCCCATCAATATCTTCCTTGCGTCATCCCACTTCTGCCCTATCCTTCTATTGTCCAGATCAATCTGAGGATCAGCTAGCCTTGCAAGCTCATAATCGTACTGCTTCCCTTGTAGCTCCGCTTTCTTTTCCTGAAACGCAGCACGATCTTGCATTGCCTTCATTTTAAAGAACTAAGCTTGATCTAAGGCTAACTTTTGAGACTTCAGGGTTTCCTCATCAACAGTAATTTCTTCAGGCCTTCCGACAGACATCCCAGCACCTCCACCTTGATCTTTCAATGATCTCTTTATAGCATGTTTCAAAGGTGCGTCTTCCATATCGGAATCTGAGTCAAGTACCACCTGTACTTTTTCTTGATGACTCAGGTCAACGAATGGCTCATCTTGCTCAATCGCTATGGCCTTACCCTTTTTCCTTCTCAGAGCCTCTTCATCAATAGACGGCTCAATTTCTATTTCTTTTACAAGATCAGCTTGTTCTGGAATTTCTTCGATTTGAACTCCCTGCTGTCTCGTCTCCTTTATACTCTCCCCCTTAGGTGAGTTATCCTGAACTCCACCCTGGTCTCCAGATCCACCAGCTACGTAAGAATCTTCAAAACCAGAACCATAGGGTCCTGCTCCAC
Organism: Kitagawia praeruptora; assembly: GCA_037693485.1. Classification (NCBI taxonomy): domain Eukaryota; kingdom Viridiplantae; phylum Streptophyta; class Magnoliopsida; order Apiales; family Apiaceae; genus Kitagawia; species Kitagawia praeruptora. The sequence continues at coordinate 46,414,111 of CM075354.1, forward strand.
TAGCACCACCTGTACCAGCATCGGGGGGAGGTTGTTGCGGCGCGAAACACTCTGGGGGCACAAAACTTCTGATTGCGAACATAACTCTACTGATCTCCACAGCCAGAGAATCAGGTAATCTCTCTCGACATTCTACTCATTCCTCTTCCTATGTTTCTGATTCCCAGACCCAAGAGACTGCTAGCCCGCAGGATCTATCCCAGGGTGAGAGCTATATTTCTAATTCTATATCACCCCAGTCACCGGAATCCAAACAGCCAGCACAAGTAAATGTAGGATATGATGAAGAGAGTGAACCCGAAGAGCAGCAACTCATTCGAAAGAAACCCAAAATTTCTCATGCTGCTACTTCTAAATCTCAGATTTTTGACTTCTGGCAAAACTCTGTCTAACTGCAAGAGCATCCTTCGGTATTAAATGATTAATCAGCATCTGTAAGAACCGAGGAAACCAGCAGACAACATCTGTTGTGTTGAGGTCTCTACTTGCAGGAGATCCCATCACAGCCACTATCTCAGAGAGAACTATTCGTCCATAATTTATATCCAGCTCTCTTGCTAGGGCAATTCCAAGGTTTTGCATGGGAATGGAAATTTGATGGTAATCGCTTTCTCGTGCCCGAAAACATCTTGTAATGGCCTCGAAAAAGTAATTCCATTCCACATGAAGAAATTGTTTTTGGATGTTTCCAGTGATCCGGCCAGTCGGAGGATAACACCCTATTTCTTCAAAGAATCTGAGGCGTTCTGCAGCTGTAGGTTCTGAATCATAAGCATCTTTAATGGGGAATCCCAGAACCTTGTTGACAATTTGTTCAGTCACCTCATATTCCTGACCCGCTAAGGTAAACCTGAAACCAAAGGGGGTTGATTTGCTCCCAAAAGAAACTGCACTAGTCCATAATTGCTGTAAAGCATCATGTACTAGTGTAGGTTTAGCAGTAAAAGCATCGCTAGCTTTGGAATACAAATTGAGAAATCGTATCCAAGACTTAAAGCGTGGGAGTTGATCACCAATTTCCGTAGAAATATTATAAAAATTGTTTTTGGCAAGTGAAAATTGGTGAGCCATTTTAATTAAAAGTTTTTCTTTAATAGATGTGAAAATTAATTTTAATTTTTGAAAAACAATTAATTTTAGAATTATCAGTTATAGCCCTTTTAATTTAACAAAAAGACCAAAAGTCACTTCTTGAAAGATTAAACTACGGGTTATAGATAATTATCACTGTGAGAGGCGAAAATCAACAACCAATTAACAGAATCTGATACCAGTGAAATCAGTGAATTTATGTGTGTACACACCAGTGAAATCGTGTGTATATGACTTTGAAGTGGTGTGTGTATATACGTGTGTATATATATCGGGAAATAAGAACAGATACACAAACACACAAACTCAGATATTACTAGTCACTCAGATAGTGGCAGTCAAAAATCGGGCAGTAATTCGTTGTCCGTATGAGATTAGTCACAAAAATCACGAATCAGTGGTCTGAAAGTATGAAATCGCCTGTAAGTATATGTGTGCGGCTGTAAAACTGAATTAGGTAAAGTGAAATGAAATCATCGAGTTAGAGATGTATATATAGACATGAATGTGAAATGACAAAAGTGTCCCTGTTAAAAATTATGAAAACTCTAAGTACATACAGGGAGAACTCAAGTCGAAATTGTATCTCGAAGTCTAAGTCGAAGTCTATCTCGAAGTCTATCTCGAACCTTTTTAAGTCGAACTTCGAGATAGAGTTCGAGATAGATGTTAACTCGAAAAACTTTACCATTTAACTATAACAGACCATGTAAACAGCACAAACCACCAACATCACTAGGGAAACCTATCTCGAAATTCAAGTAGAAATTCGAGATAGACTTCGAGTTAGGAGTTAACTCGAAAAATCCCCTTAACAACTGAGAGCTCTATCTCGAACATCAAGTCGAAATTCGAGTTGAGTTTCGAGATAGAGTCTAACTCGAAATTATTAAATAATTCGAAGTTATTCTCTCAGATTAATTCAAACAATATCCCCTGTAAGATAGATATTATATGGAATATTTTGAATAAGGAAATAGGCACACTGGTAACTCAAATTCGAACCCTAAGTCGAATTTCGAGATAAATTTCGAGATAGAGGCTAACTCGAAATTTTTCCCATACTTAGAATTTTCAAAACTTCACTCTGGAAGCTCAAATCGAAATTCAACTAGAATTTCAAGATAAGTTTCGAGATAGTGTTTAACTCGAAATTTTGAAGATACTTAGAATAATTTGGCAATTTTTCTTTGAAAAAAAAAAAAAAAAAAAAAACTCAACACTTAATTTTGCCAAATTAATATAAATATCAATTCAAGGATTTTAATATATGACATAATTAAAACATTCCTTGATAATTCTAAGGCCTCTAATTACATGAAAAACACAGGTAAATTCATCTAAAAATCATGCAAAATTTAGAATATTATGAATTTAACTCCCCTTATGATCATGCAATCTAACAAACATAAATTCAAAGATTTGTGCTATAAAAGACACTTAAAACACACTGAATTCATGTAAAATCACACTATATGCAACCTATAATAATCATTAATTAGGCATTTTAAAGTCTAAGCACATAATGATTAAGTAGCTTGCATATACAATCATAAACATGGATTTTACAGATAGAAGGCTTTACTAACTTGTGTTAAGCATTCCCAATTCACCAACCAACCTATTGAATGTTACTTCATCAAGAGGTTTGGTGAATATATCTGCAATTTGTTGCATTGTGGGCACAAAATGTAGCTCCACAGTCCCTTCCTCGACATGTTCTCTTATGAAGTGATACCTGATGTCGATGTGCTTGGTTCTTGAGTGATCTACAGGATTGTTGGTTATGGCAATGGCACTTGTGTTGTCACACATAATTGGAATTTTCTTGTGCTCCATGCCATAATCCTTCAATTGGTTCCTCATCCACAGTATTTGAGCTACACAGCTTCCAGCAGCAATGTACTCAGCTTCAGCAGTAGAAGTAGATACTGTATGTTGCTTTTTACTTTGCCAGGACACCAATCTTCTGCCAAGAAATTGACAAGCACCAGATGTGCTTTTCCTATCAATCCTGCAACCTGCATAATCTGAATCCGTATAGCCAATTAGATTAAAACCTGTATCTCTTGGTTACCAAATTCCTAGATTTGGTGTGCCCTTGAGATACCTAAAAATTCTTTTGACGGCTATGAGATGTGATTCTCTAGGATCCGCTTGGAATCTTGCACATAAACAAGTCGCGAACATTATATCGGGTCTACTTGCAGTTAAATAGAGAAGTGAGCCAATCATACCTCGATAGCTTGTGATGTCAACTGATTTACCTGATTTGTCTTCATCAAGCTTCGTGGCTGTTGCCATGGGAGTCTTAGCTGCTGATGCATCTTCTAGATTGTACTTCTTGAGTAAATCTCTGACATACTTGGATTGACAGATAAAGATACCATCTTTTCTCTGACTGATATGTAATCCAAGGAAGAAAGACAGCTCTCCCATCATGCTCATCTCGTATTTGTCTTGCATTAGCTTAGCAAATTTCTCGCACAAGCGCTCATTCGATGACCCGAAGATAATATCGTCCACATAGACTTGAACAAGTATTAGATCATTCTTCACATTCTTATAGAACAATGTTTTGTCAATTACTCCCCTAGTAAAACCACTTTCAATTAAGAATACGGATAGGGTTTCATACCAACATCTTGGGGATTGCCTGAGGCCATAGACAGATTTGAAGAGAAGATACACAAAATCTACAAGTTCTGGATCAATGAAGCCAGGCGGCTGTTCCAGATACACTTCTTCTTCTAACTCTCCGTTCAGGAAGGCACTTTTCACATCCATCTGGAAAACCTTGAAGTTCTTATGTGCTGCAAATGCCAAAAACATCCTGACTGCCTCAAGTCTTGCAACTGGTGCATAGGTCTCATCATAATCAATTCCTTCTCGCTGAGAATAACCTTTTGCAACCAAACGAGCCTTGTTTCGTGTTACAAGTCCGTTTTCATCCATTTTATTTCTGAATACCCACCTTGCTCCAATTACTGATTTGTTCTTTGGTCGGGGTACCAGTTTCCAAACTTTCTGCCTTTCAAACTGATTGAGTTCCTCTTGCATGGCAATCACCCAATCAGCATCACCAAGAGCTTCTTCTATTTCTTTAGGTTCAAGCTTGGATAAGAACCCAGAATATAAGCAAATATTAGCCAGGTCAGCTCTTGCATTTCTTCTAGTAGACACACCAGCATCTGGATCACCAATAATTAATTCAAACGGATGGTCTCTATTCCATACCCATTCTCTTGGAAATTGTCTTGATGATTCAGCATGACTTTCTGAGTTGTGGTGCTGACTACTTTGATTACTTTCACTAACTCCCCCTGAGTTAGTGCCAGCTCCTACAGAACTAGAGTCAACTCGACTCGAGCCTTGAACAGTAGTCCTTGAGCTGCTATTTACTCCCCCTGAGTTGTTGCCGGTTTGTGCTGAAGAAGTCTCTCCTGATCTTGTAGAATTAGCTTGTTCACTAGACTCAGGTTCTTCACGTACACTTGGAACATTTAATGGGACAACCAACTCAGGTTCATCTTCAAGATCTTCTAAGTCTAGATTCTGAAATTTTAGGGACTCGGGTTCACTAGAATCTCTTGAAATTGATGAGAGTTTGGTATCGTCGAATCTGACGTTGTAGCTTTCAGTCACTTTTCGATCATTTACTAAGAACACCCTATAAGCTGCTACCACATCTGTGGAGTAACCAACAAAGATTCCTTCACGAGCTTTTGCTGCAAACTTGCCTAGATTTTCATCATCTATTAGTACATAGCATTTTGCTCCGAAGACATGAAAGTATTTGATTGTTGGTCTTCTTCCGTTCATTAGCTCACATGGTGTCTTTTCTTTATCTTTTATGATCAAGGATCGATTTTGAGTGTAACACACGGTACTCACTGCTTCTGCCCAGAAATACAGAGGAAGTTTCGAATCACACAACAAAGTTCTTGCTGCTTCAACCAATGTTCTATTCTTCCTTTCAACTACTCCATTTTGTTGTGGAGTTCTCGGGGCTGAGTACTGACGACGTATTCCCTTAGATACACAGAAGTCATTTAGCACTGCGTTTTTAAATTCAGTGCCATTGTCTGATCTAATCGTCTTCACAGTAAGTGTTGAAACATTCTCAATTTGAGTGATGTGATCAATGATTAGGAAAGGTACTTCGTCTTTCGTCATTGCGAACAATACCCATGTATACTTGGAGAAGTCATCCACGATTACCAATGCATATCTTTTCCTAGACAAAGATAGGACATTCACTGGGCCAAACAAATCCATATGAAGAAGTTGCAGAGGCTCAGTGATACTAGAAATTTCTTTGCTTTTATGCGATGCTCGTTTCGACTTTCCCATTTCACAGGCTTCACAGAGTCCTTTCGGAGCGAACTCCATTTGAGGTAGATCTCTCACCAATTCTCGCCTCGCGAGAGCATTCATCGTTTTGAAGTTTAAGTGAGATAATTTTTTGTGCCATAACCAGCTTTCATCATCCGAAGCTTTGCTGTAGAAACAGGTGACTTCATTCTGATTTGCTGAATCCATGTCTGCAACAAAAAGATCTGCCTTTCGAACTCCTCTCAAAGCCAGTGAACCTTCCTTGATGTGAGTGATTGATACACCTTTCTTGTTGAAGACAATTTCGTAACCTTTGTCACAGAATTGACTGATACTCAACAAATTATGCTTTAATCCCTCAACATAGGAAATATCTTCAATGATGACATTGCCAGTTTTCAGTTTGCCATATCCCTTTGTCACACCTATGCTGTCATCTCCAAAGGTAACATAAGGGCCAGCTTTCATAACCAACTCTGTAAGCAGGGACTTGTTTCCAGTCATATGCCTCGATGCTCCACTGTCTAGCACCCATATAACTTTATTTTTCTTTTGCTTAATGCCCTGCAATGACAGATTGGTTAGACTTTCTTCGGAACCCAACTTTGATTGGGCCCGGCTTTTCGATAAGATTGATAATCAACAGATTTAACAACAGGAGATGCACTTTTCTTAACATTACTAGAGTTTTCGACTTCCTCCTTTCCTTTCTCAGACTTGACATATTTATCAGTCCTAGGAGAAGGTTTGTCACTCCTAACTTTAGGAGGACTGACAGTCTTAGCTCTCACATGCTTTTTCTTGATGTTTGAACTAGCAGCAGTATTTGAGCATGACTGGCTAGATGCATTCATTAAATTCACAAAAGTTTGCATGACGTTAAAAGTGCATGGCATACAATTAGGTTGACCACACTGTGCATGATTCTGATGCAGATTATTCATTGTATGTGTGACAGGCATGGCATGTGCAGCAGGAACATTTATGTTAGCTTTACATGCATAAGAAAGATGTTCAGTAGATTTGCAGTGATAACATGCTTTCTTTATTCGTTCAGCCTTAACCTCTTTTATGCCTTTCTTCCCTTGTTGTTTAACAGCCTTAGCTCCTATTCCTAGTCTAGATTCATCACTAGGGAAATTGATTTTAACTTGTTTAATAGGAGTTATAGGTTGTGCTTTCTGACGATCTTCCATCTCAATCTCATATCTAGCTATCAATTCAGTCTCTTCTTCTTCTATTCTAGGAACAAGGTGTTTGTAGATGGGTTTGACAGAAGATTTAAGAATGCTAGGGATTTCCTTTTTAGGGTCACTGGAACTAGGGTCGATAATTCTCTTGCTTTCTTTCTTAGAAAGATCAGAATAATCAAGTCCTACACCTACTCCAGTTATCTTCTTAAATACGTCATTATCTACATACACTTTACTAGCAGCTAGTTTGTAAGCTTCACATTTAGTTTCTAACTCAGCTAGTTTGTTCCTTAAACATGATTCTATTTCTTCCTTAAGGACGAGCTTGTGTTCCAAAGATTTAATAAAATCTCTTAGGGAAGTATCTACAGTGCAAGCAGCCTCTAACTCTTCCACTTTTGCCTCAAGCATTCTGCTTTTGGCGACAAGTGTTTTCTGTTCCTTTTGAGAAGTGTCTAGGCTTTTGCACAACATGTAGATCTCTTCGCTAAGAGCCCCGTTCTGTTCCTTATAATCATCAATAGACATTTCTACTTTAAGGGTTAGAACTGGTACCTCTGGTTCCTCTGATGTCTCAGCCATGAGCGCAAAGTTTGCTACATGAGTAACATCTTCCTCATCTGAATCATCCCAAGCTCTTCCTTCTGTTACTACTAAAGCTCTTTTACCATGTTTTTCTTTCACCAGCGATTCATACTTGCTTTTGAGGGCTTCAAATGTCTCTTTTGGATAAGTCTGTTTAGGCTTTTTGCAGTCCGAGGCAAAATGTCCAGGTTCACCACAATTATAGCAATTGAACTTCATTTTGAAATCCAACGGAGATTTGTAGCTGGTACTCTTGCCTTTGCTTTTGTAGCCTGACGAACTACCACCACCCTTAGCAGCCCAATAATAAGATGAAGAATTTCTCTGTGGTCGGTTGCTCTTTCTGAATCTCATATTGCTGAACTTCCTTGCCATGTATGCCACGACACTATCGTCCATGTTGTCCAGCTCTTCTTGGGTGAAGTAGTCATCATCACTGTTAGATGCACACTCGTCATCATTATCAACTTGATGCGGTGCAGGTGATGATTTAGGCTTTGCTGCAACCATTGCCTTCTTAGACTCTTCCTCATCAGCAACTAATCCTGATGCAGTTTCTTTTCCTTTTGAATCATTGTCCCATGCTTGATCTTGAAGTGTCTCCAGCTCATAGGTCTTCAGAATTCCATAATATTCTTCCAGAGAAGTTGTATGCAAATCTCTGGTTTCTCTGATTGCGTAGACCCTATGTTCAATGCTCTTTGGCTGGTTCCTCAGATATCTTGTATTGGTCTCAACCATGGGGAGAGTAACACCTCTCAGATTCAAATCCAATACCAACTGACTGAATCGTAGATAGACATCTGTTATGCTTTCTCCTTTTCTTATTCTGAAGGTGTCATACTCCATCTTGAGTATAAGTGTCTTGTTGCTTCTAACCTCTGCAGATCCTTCCATGACAACTTCTATCTTGTCCCAAATCTTCTTTGCTGTATTCAAACCTTTGACTATGTTGAACATTTCATGATCAAGAGATTCCATCAAGGTTTGTCTTACAGAAGTATCATAAGCTATTTGCTCCTTGTCAGCATCCGTAAAGTCCGCTGCCTTTTTAGGCTCAGACCGAGCAGGTATAACCTCCTCTCCTTCCGTACGCTCAGGAATAGCTTTCATTGGAACAAATTTACCCTTTTCAAGGACTTCCAGATACTCAGGGTTAATAGTCTCTAAGTAGAGTCTCATTCTGAAAACCCATTCTTCATAGTGATCTCGGTTGAACATTGGGATCTTGAAAGAATTTTTAGGAGCCATTTCAAATCTGGTCACTAAAAGTTTCTAAGTACCCAAGACTAGGCTATGTAGAATATCTATGTAGAACTTCTGCCAAGTCGAAATTTCTCTAAGTAGAAATTTTGCTCAAGTCGAAATTTCTCTAAGTAGAAATTGTCCAAGTCGAAATTCACCAAGTAGAAATTGTCCAAGTCGAAATTCACCAAGTAGAAATTGTCCAAGTCGAAATTCTATGTAGAAAATCTCAAGTAGAAATTCTATGTAGAACTTTTTGTCCTTAGAATAATTTTCTGCAGATTACTTTTAATATTGAATAAACAATATTATCACTTTAACACCCTTTTTGACTTTTGATTACTTTACACACCGAAAGTGACTAACCCACTTGCTAAGCACTGAGTACACTTTCTTTTGCTTTCGGCCAAGGAATGATAATCAAATCAAAAGTACAAAAACACCTTTTTGACTATCTTATTTGTTTGAAAAAGGAGATCAAAAAGTTGTTGGGTTATCTTCTTTGATAAGAACAGATGATGAACACTCAAGAACACCAAATATCAATGAACCCAGATTAATTCACAAAAATTAATTAAAATACACCCAAGCCAAATAATCACACCTGGAGTATTTAAATAATTTTTCCCGGATGAGTTTTCACTGGAAACGAATTAAAGCACACTTTTCGAAAAAATGAAAAGTAGATCTAGAAAATGAAAACTCACGATTCTTCTACCAAACACAAGGATCTATGTTTTGTATGTTAAACATCCGCTCTGATACCAATTGTTAGGTCCAAATGTGTTGTAGAGGGGGGGTGAATACAACTTTTCGATTATGAGAAGCAATAAATACGATGCAATAAATGAACACACAGATTCAAGGAATATATTTCTTTATATATAACTTGAAAAGGTTGCTACAACATTCATTACAAAGTATAACAGAAGTTCAGAGAGAAGTGAATGATTCTAAGCTCTGTGAATATACTCTCTCTCTTTTTCTTGTGTTTTTCTCAATATTGCTCACTAACTGAAACATTACACAAGTGCTTCTATTTATACTACATGTAATCTATGTCCTGTAGTCTTCAAAGACTAAGATGTACGTGGCCCAATGATGTCCACATAAATCTTGCCTTATCTTGAAAGCTTGGAAATCTGCCAATCAGAAGATGCCATGTGTCATGTTGAAGCTGCACTCTAAGTAGAACTTCTACTTGAGAATTTCTACTTAGCCATCTCGAAATTTCTAAGTCGAACTTCTACTTAGAAATATTCTACTTGGCCATCCAGAACATTTAGTACTTAGAAAATATTCTGGTCTTCAACTTGAAACTTCAATGCACATCTTGAGCTTGTGATATCTTCATGTCTTCTTTATTCTTCGGCAAGCTCTTGAACATGGATCTTTATTACTGACATAAACTTGCTATCAATGTCCTGACACTTGATGCATTGGTCTGGTTCATAAGTGACTAGTCTTGATAGTGTTTCTGCTTCTTGAATAAATTACCATATTCACTTAGTAACTTGGCTTTCCAATATTTGCTTTCCTTCTTGTTCACTTGAAATCAGTTGGTCTTGTTGATACTGATAGTTATGATCTTGAATCTCGAATTCTCAAATCACTGAGGCCTGAACAACTTTGACTTGAACTTCTCTCAATGATTTCTTCTTGGCTTGATCATAGTTAACATGTTCAATTGTATCAATTACCTTGTCTTCATTTAGTGTTGATTTCTTGTGACTTCTTGTTCTTGATTGTCTTCTGGTTAAGTATCTTTTCTTTTAATTGAGTTACATTAGTTATAGTGTTACAAGTTAATACACTCTGCCTTTCAGTTAATTATTAATATTATAATAATATTAGTTTATTGTATTAAATAGAAACGCTTGTGATATAATTGAAAAAATAGATATTTTAGTTAGAGAAAATAGAAAGGTAACATGAAAATTTAAAAAGTGACATGATTTATGTGAAAAATGTAATTGAATAGTTTATAGTATTTATAATTTAATTATGTTATTTTACTAAATAAAATTGCTCATAGTGTTTTCGGAAAATGAGATATTAATGTTGTCCATGATATTTTTAGAAAAAAAGGGATTTAATTTGGAAAATAGAAAAGATGATAAATTTTAGCTGAAAAGGTAATCGGTTAATAATAAGTTTTATTATTTTATTATTTTATTTTTATTAAATAGAAACGCCCTAGATATAATTGAAAAAAGAGAGGTTTTAGTGAGAAAAAATAAAAAGGTACTATAACATGTTTTGGTTGAAAAATGTAATCGTGCATGATATAATTGGAAAAAGAGAGATTTTAGTTAGAGAAAATAGAAAAAGTAACGTTGCTGAAAATGGTAATTGATTAGTTAATAGTAATTATATATAATTACATTATTTGATTAAACAAAATTACTCGTAGTGTTTTTAAAAAAAGGAATATAAAAGATATTATATGTTACCTATAAGAGGAAATTATCTTGTTTTTGAAAAATAGAAAAAGTAATATGTTTTAACCTGAAAAAGGAAATTGATTTAGAAAGAAAAAATGTTAGTTAGATTAAATATATAAGATATTATATTTTACCGGAAAAAGGAAATTGTTTAGTTATTGAAAAATAGAAAATAAAATATGTTTAACTTAAAAAAAAAGAAATTGATTAGTTAGTAGGATGAATAAGGGTAAATAAGTAAAATCAACAGTACCGTACCGACCAACCGACCGACTGACCAAACTTTTAATGTTTCGATTTTTATATAATAGTATAGATATGAAATAGTGGAGCATCACTTTTATAATAATACTATTTTCTATATATATTCACCGTCATAGATTTATCATAATCTTATTGCTATAAATTTATATTTCCAAATAATTAAATTACACAAAAATTTGTACATTCACATATTTTTGTATGAATGAATTGTTCAAATAATAATTAATTTATCATATTTTAAGCCGTATTAATAGAGAAATTCTCTATTATGTTTTTATTATTATTTTTTTGAGAGGCTCAGGTACTCTTTTCCCATATATAAAACTCGTACTTTGAATCTTTGATGTAACAAATCACATTTTCATTATGACTTTTGATGGGCTTTTAATGAGCAACTTGTTCATCAACAACTTTTCTGCAGTGTCATTATTATTCCTTGAATTCAGGTTTCTCTGGGCTTATATGTTGTCGAGCTAATTGACCCATTAGATTTATCTTGGGCCTCATTTTCTACCTTCATTTAAGGAAACTGGTCAGAGCCACTTCACAACTGTTACATTTCATGGCATTCGGATAGTGATTAGTAACAACATTAATCTTTATAGGTAAGGATTAATCGAATGATTAATCAGTGAAAGTTTAATAAGCTTGATCATCAACTTCTTCATCTGGAAACATGCACAAACATGATAAATGATCTATTGATTTATTCCGTCTTTAATTTTAGATATATAATTTTCTAAAACTATTGTATTGAATCGATCCTCAAATGTATGAATCAACAAGGCCATCAAGGGTCTGGTGGGGTTGTGAGCACAGATCCTGCCATGAAAAATTGTTACAGAATACTAGTAATATATAAATGACAAATTGCAGGTTCAAGTTCAAGATCAAAATTTGATTAATATAGGGTACAAAGTTCAGTGGAGACCATGTTTTTTGTGAAGTCCTGAAGTCCACCTTTGTTCTGCATACATTCATCCATATTTAATAATGTTTTACCAATGCAAAAACACTTTCCTCCTGAAAATGATCGTAAATTGCTCCGAAACACGCCTAAACATCTCTTGAATTAATTTTCAGAATATTGTTCTTGAACACTTGGTTCTGCAAAATAAAATTTGTTCTGCAAATTCAATATTTTGTTTACGAGCAATATAATGTATATTTGTGATGCAATTCAACGATATTGTTGAAAAAACTTAACTAATCTTGGTTATGACCGTAGAAAATTGTTAAATGCAATATAAAATGCTGATAAATGTATGCAAAATAAAAGTGGACTCCAGGACTTCACAAAAAACATGGTCTTCACTGAACCCAACTCTTCTCTTCGGTTCAGGTCGAAGGTTAAATTTTTTGGTCTCGACAAAAAATTTTAAGTATCTGGTCTTTGGTAAGTTGTGGGATTAGTTCCGTAAAAGAGAATTTGTGACTGGCTAATCAAACACAATGAAAGGCTGTCTCTGGAGCTCAAACGCATGCCATCGTACAGCATGCTGTATGCATTTAGGAGAAAATCTTCGAAAAATCAATCCATACCTATCAACACTCCTCCATTCATTTCCATACAATAGCTTACTACATGTCCAAAAAACAGAGCAGATGATATAGACCAGAGAATAAAGGGCCACATATTATAAAAAGGAATATAGGCAAAACTTTCCAAGCAACAACTCTATCCTTTCTCACCTTATCAGGACCACACTGCAAGTCTCAACTTGTAATCAGGGGCAGCCAATTGACTCTTAAGATAAACAAAATATCGATTTTCCTAATATTAGCTTCTCACATTGGATGAAAATAAATAAAACCACTATTTATCCAGGCACTGCAAGTTTGCTAAACCTCTGACAGTCAAGCTAATGAGTAGACAAGACAACAATTTGCAACATATAATGGAAGCTTCATTATTAGAATTTCGTACAGAGCACAACTGGTTTCAAGATGAAGCATTCTAGATGAGTATACATGAATTATGATGCAGAAGCTAGCTTCCAATATTTCCCATGTAGCAAGACAAAGACCATTCCCAAAAAATATACAACACAAAAGACAGAATGAAGTACATGTGACCCTTTAGTATTCACGAGACACCAAGATGATCATGTGGCTATACAAGCAATATTACCTCTTATCAAGGCAAGTACAACCTTCTTAATTCATCTTGCATTTTACGCATTACCAAAGAGTCTCATTTTCCTTTATTTTCTTGCATACTTTTGCGTTTCGTGCCCATGGATACTGACAGCACGGCTACAGCTGCGTCTGCAACGCCGCAGGTTGCTGCAAGCAACCACCGCCATGATATTCTCCCTTCGCCTACCATCCTTCTTATTGTAATGCCAATTACAATAATCATCTTACTCCTTGCAATAATATTTATAACAGTTATGCTCCGACGGATGAGACCTGCAAAAGGCAATGACAGTTTAAATAGTAGCCCAGAGCACGGAAATTGCATGTTCATTGCTCATAGAAATGCAGCTCTTTCTACACCAGGTATTTAATATATAAATGTATATGTATAAAAGAGTGTATAATTAGGAAATTTTGTCTATGTGTAGAATTTTCACATTTTGATCTGCATGAAATTGCCATAGATGTGAAAGGAGGGTGTATGTATGGAGTAAACTCAAGCAGATTCCCTGCATCAAAAGTTAAAGGCATACAAGTTTTCACATACAAGGACCTTGAAGTGGCTACAGAGAACTTTAGTGAAACTAATGTAATTGGAAATGGAGGATTTGGAGTGGTTTACAAAGGAATACTGAGTGACGGGAATATGGCAGCAGTAAAGATGTTGCACAGGGAAGGGAAGCAAGGGGAGAGAGCTTTCCGGCAAGAGGTTAGCAAATTCATACAATGTATTTCTGCTCATTTATTAGACCAATATAATATCTTCCGCATCGACGTTTAGGCCCTGCATTTATAGAAGTGTGCGTAAACACTATCATCTTTCAGTTAGCAATACAGAGTAAAATTGACTCAAGTTTTCCAATATGTAACAGCTATAACTTTATATGCAGTAAGAAGGGAGTGAAGAAATACAGAATGCAGATATACAGTTCTGTAATAAATTTTATACTTGGACGACTGAAGCATAATCACCTTAAATATTGTATTGCATTCAGCCTAGTGTTGACTTGGATCCTTCTATGCATTTGTATTATGCACTGAGAAATTAGTCATACTAAATACTAATTGTGTCAGGAATATACTCACACCCCCCCCCCCCCCAACCCACATTTACTTAATATATGTTCTGGATTCTGCAGTCATAGTTGCATGTACAAAGTCCTTAATAAGAGACACATGGTTATAGAGAAAAAGGACAAAAGAAATTTATTCTTAATCCTTTTTCTGCTTAATTAATCTACTTTCGTTGCGGCAGGTGGATTTACTGAGCACCTTGCACTCTCCATATCTGATGGAGCTCCTAGGCTACTGTGCAGACCAGCACCACCGTCTCTTAATATTTGAATATATGCCCAATGGTACTCTACAGCAGCACCTCCACACTCCCCATAATCGAGCTCAACCATTAAATTGGGGCACCCGATTAAGAATAGCACTGGACTGTGCCAGAGCTCTTGAGTTTCTTCACGAACATACAACACCATCTGTAATCCACCGAGATTTTAAATGCAGTAACATTCTTCTGGATCAAAACTTTAGAGCCAAAGTTTCTGATTTTGGATTGGCTAAGATAGGGTCCGACAAGATTAACGGGCAGATTTCTACACGCGTAATGGGGACCACCGGATATTTGGCACCAGAGTTAGTATTTCATTATCTGTTACACCTCCCTTACAACAACTAACTAAATTAATGTATGTATACATGCAACCAGGCATACATGCATCTGGCTTATAGTCTATTGACATTTCTTTATGGCTTTATAAAGCATAAGTCCAATTGATAAGAGTCCTAGACCATATCAACTCGGTGATTATCTACGAATATCTAAAGCACTTCTTAGTTCTTCTATAAGGTCAAGCTTCTTAACAATAATGGGGTGAACTTGCAAAATGCAGGTATGCTTCGACAGGCAGGCTAACAACAAAATCGGATGTATACAGCTATGGGGTGGTTCTGCTAGAGCTGCTAACAGGCCGTGTTCCGGTTGATACCAAGCGGCCTTCTGGAGAACACGTTCTCGTCTCTTGGGTGTGTATTACACTGATCATTTTTACTCTACAAATTCAGCTTATAAGTATCAACTGTCATGCTTTATGTCGAATGACAGGAGCTTTTCGATATATAATAAATATATTATCTCCATGAATAATTCCATACTGCAACTTGCCAATAGACTATATCTTTTACAATTTCACTGTAAGTCATAACACTATATACATAATCACAATGCATAATTGTATATTTACTTGTCGGTATAAATATTATATCAATAACTAAATATATATAGGGACAAACTTTTATGTTATTATCAGAATTCAGAAACACCACTCATGCAATAGATAAAATGATGGCACCTTCACAAATTTATGCCGATTCTCTGAACAAACAAGAATGCTATCTGTTCTTGCACAGATTTCGAAATCATGAAATTCTTAACATCTTG
Organism: Kitagawia praeruptora; assembly: GCA_037693485.1. NCBI lineage: Eukaryota > Viridiplantae > Streptophyta > Magnoliopsida > Apiales > Apiaceae > Kitagawia > Kitagawia praeruptora. The sequence continues at coordinate 46,429,854 of CM075354.1, forward strand.
TGTCCATATTTTGGTAGGCTCTTCCAAGATTAACTTGCAGAGAAAAACTAGCACAGATGGTAGATCCAGCTCTACAGGGACAGTATTACAAAAAGGATTTAATTCAGGTCAGTCAAAGTTCCAATACTATATCACAAATAGTAAAGGTACACCTATAATGAATTGCTCTATTGTCATATGCAGATAGCTGCTATTGCGGCCATGTGCGTGCAGACGGAAGCTGATTACCGTCCTCTAATGACAGATGTTGTGCAGTCATTGATACCTATAGTGAAGAATCTATCTTCACCATGTCCTTCCAATTCTTCTAGATCCAACCAAAGAGTAAGTCCCAGGACCTAGGGATGTCATGAGCATGTGGTCGATGATCTAGTTCTCAATCCTTCTGCATCATATTTGAGAGAAATTCTAAGGTGCATCTGAACCAAGTAGAAGACGCATATGAATATAGGACCAAATTCAGTAGGGCATACCAGCTTACTGTAATGAGAGAAATATATAATGCTTCTGGCATTAATATAGTTTGACCAGTTCCAAGCATTTGTTTTGTTTCGACGAAAATAAATAATAATAAAGACGGTGCTGCTTACGAGTCTGTTCACAAGAAAAATATACCAGTGGGCAAGCGTAAATGGTCTGAATCATAAGGCATCTCGGCACCATGCATATTACGAGAGGTCCGATTGTAGGCATCTGGGTTTTTCCAAATTTGATTTCATTATAAATAAAATAAAATCTCATCCTCTGTATGAAGTTTTTATGATGCTAATTGCAGAGCCAAGATGATTTAAAGTTAACTTTGGGTGCAAAAGATTAAACTATTTTACTATTTGCTTGAGGCCTGTGGTAGATCCAGAACCTATATTCATGCAAGAGTTCGAATTAAGGGTTCAGGTCGGATCAATTTCAGAACATCTAACTTAGCCTTTACTAGATTTATATGTAGTAAGTGCAATTAAAGAAAACATAAGCTTAAATTATAAATGAACAAGGATACATGTAAACATAATATATAGTGAAGTAAGTAAGTTTGATTTGGCTATATTTTAAATATTATTCCTATTAAAATATTTATCAGATATATCTTAACTTTGTTGGTACAAGACTACAAGGGATAAGAAGTTGCTTGGATAGCAAAAATGCTAGTACTGCCATTTAGGCTATTTACCTACCACCACAACTATTGAAAAATTCAGTTGACCATCTAGGTTATAAACCTATCAGTCTATCATTGCAAATAGCTGCCTTATAAGCTAAACACTATTCATAAATGCTCAATATTCAAATAAATGATTGAGTTTAGGAAATCAAATTATTACATGAATTGATAAACTGAAGAAGTGTTTACCTCTTTCTTGGGTGGAAATCTGGAACTTCTTTATATGCTGCTTAGGATCAATAAAAGACTGTTCCTTTGCATGTGCACTACATAAAAGATTGAAATTTGGCTTTCCTGTTCAAGATTCACCCACTTCATGAAAAATATATGAAAGGTTGAGATTGGCTTTCCTATTCAAGATTCAGTCCCTTCATAAAAAATATATGAAAATTTAGCTGACAGTTAATTCACGAAAAATTGCAATAATCAAAAATCTTGCAAGGAAAAAAATGGCTCTATTTTATTTTAGCTAGCATGAGTAAATGGAAGGACAGTGATTTATATACGTAAATCAACAGACCACACTAGTGTAAGAATGGATCGACCAAGTACCTTATGATCCACTAGAATTCTGTAATATTTCAAGCCTTCTTTGGCTGCGGATATATTTCTGCCTCGCACTTTGAAGATCATATCCTCTGGGACAGCTCATGCCTTTGGTTTCCTGAAATATCTCACAATCTCGATCTACCTTTCCTAACCTATAATAACTATCAATCAGAATCTTGCAAGTATTAATCAATCAGACATGTATAAGTAACAACTGACAAGTATGACCTTTTTGCAGCATTTCTTTGAAGATTTTATGAGCCTCTTTCATGTGTCCACTCTACAGAACCCAGATATGACTGATGTGTAAGTAACCTTGTCTGGATCCATGCCCGATCATTTCGTTCAGCAGTTTACATGCTTCATGCAATTCACGCCTAGCGGAGAAAGTCTGTATGAGAATTATATATGTATCAATGTCAGGACTAGTCTCAGATTGCAACATTTTTCTGTGCACGAGGACACCTCCTTGTAAGCTAGCTGTTTAGTAAAACCATCCAAAGGGTGCTATTATTAACAAGAAGTCAACAACTAGATAAACATTCCTCTTAAGCATTAAAGGAATAAGCTTTAATGCTTTTCCCAGTTCACCTTCGCCCATGTTTATAGCTGCATTGTAGGTAAACTTCTTAGGAACAGTACCTCTATCACACATCTTGGCCATAGATTGTAAAGCTTCCTCTACGCAGTAACTCTAAATAATAGGAATGATGGTTGTCAAATCGGGCAATTTACCAATGTCTTCAGTAATTTTAAATAGGAATCATGTTATTTCCATTCATCTCCTCTAGAAGTTTAAGGAATGCCAAGAATTACCTTGCATACAACACACATGAACTAAGATATCATAAGAATGCTGTTGAAATGAAACTGATAACCATGAGTCTCAGGGGTTGTAGAATCTATTCACCAAAGTATCTACATGTCCAATAATGCAAAGAGATTAGGGATATAAGCAGCACAGCATTGCTTATAACTGATGGTTTTCTGCAAAAACACATGACTAGTATGCTATACCTATATAAATTTGGTTCAACTCCACAGCTCTTCATCTCTTCCAAAACCTTCAGAGCTTCATCTGGTATAATAGCATTAGAATTGTACGCACTGAGAGGCCAGTGTTTGCATCTTAGTATGCATATGTAATCTAATGCAAGTTCACCAACTCCAGCTCTACAAAACCCAGAAATATATTAAAACATATGCTACTTGTCACAACAGTTGGTTCATTCCTACTTTTCTTCTTTTCCTCGAGAATATCCGTGGCTGTTTCCACATTTGGAATAAGTGTTTTGCAGTAATAGCTGATCATAATAGTATAAGTATATGCACAACATGCAGGTCTAGAGTTCCTCATCTCATCATATAAAGATAAAAGATAGTCCACTCTATTTCCTTCTGCCAAACACTAAGGGTGTGTTCACTTGGAAAGAATGGACTGGGGTAGGAATGGAATGAAAATTGTAAACAAAATTTATGAAGAAAGGGGGATGTTGGGGAAATAATGAACAAATATGAGGGAGATGAAGTTTTTTATGATGAAGATTGCAAGGAAAATGATGAAGATTGGGAATGGAGCATTCCTTCCAAAACATGTGGGTTAGAATTCTAGTTCAAATTATTTGAAGGGAATGAAGCAAGGAATGAAATTTATAAACACTTTCCCCAATCTCCCCTAAATAATAGTATAAATTTCATTCCATTCTCCCCTCATTCCATTCAATCCAAGTGAACATAGCCTAAGTAAGAACTCGCAAGAAAATACAATTGGGACAAGCCTAATGTCAACTACATTTTCGAGCATGGGATTTGAAGCCAAAACCTTAAATAAGTACAACATCACATAAAACATTCGAACTTGCAGCATTAACATTACTAGTTGAATCAAGTAACTGAATGAACAAACAGGACATATCAAACAACATCTCTCAAAAAAACATACACTTCCCTTGACATTCCAGCTAAAGCAAATACATGTATAACAGTCCTAAAAATAATCCATAGATCTATCTAAACAATACTTGTTGACAGCATTCCGAAAACTGAATTCTCGTGCCTTAAATTTTCTAGTCATGCATTTATAACAGGCATTGTATCAAACACACAATCAGCATTTACCATTGCTAAACAGTAAACAAGCACTATAAAATCGCAATTGTTTCTGAGCAAGGCCAATACCCAGTACAGAAATCACATTACAAGACAAGTTTATGGGAAAAAAGAACAAACCCATGAATAAATTATAATAAATAATGTTCCATGCCAAAGTTTCAACCAGTTGACACTTTCTTCAACTGAAAAAACAAGAAATTTGAGATAGTGTTAAGAAGGATAAAAGTGTTAAGAAATTTGTGGATATTTAGTTAAGAAGCGACTGACAGTTGCAGCATTCAGCAACTTCAAATTCAGGTGGAGTTGGAGCGGGTTGAAAATAAACTCAATCTGCAAGCATGTGTATGTTTACTTTTGGGATATATGAAAGGGTTCGAAAATAAACATCATCAATTCATCATTAATAAAATAATAATATAGTATATTACTAATAAAAAAAATAAAAAAATAGTTTATAGTGAACAATTTGATCTTAATTAATAGAATTTAGATATAATATGGAATGCTATAAATAAATTGATTAATTATTAATATTTTAAACAAATGAAATTTTGATTAACAATTAAATTTTTTCGTATATATACTTTTGTGTCGTGAATTTTCAAATCATTCTTTTTATATATATATTTTGTTTGTGTTCGATTTCATACCGTATTTGTATTAATTCTTTTTGAACAAAAATGCACTTATATTAATTAAGAAGAATCAAAATCTAGTACATGATGAATAAACTGAGGTGGATGAATAATCCACTTTCTCAGGTTAGACAAAGAATGTATGGCTAACAAGTGTGCCACACTATTCGCACACAAAAAAGATTATTAGCACATGATTAAAGTGCTTACATAACTCGACACAATCAGACACAATGGTGTGAAAATAACTCACTCATGCTGACCATTACATGCATCAACAAGTTGCTTCGAATCTGATTCAAACACACACCAATCCAGCCCTACTTCCTTTGCCCATGACAGAACTTCCTTCAACCAATAATCTCAGCCTCCCTAGCCTTCCACCGTCCAACAACTCGGCCACATCTCGCCCGAAGAAAATGACCTTCCTCATCCTAATCACCCCTCCTATACCTACATAGCCATCAGAAGAAATTGCAGCATCTACATTTATCTTTTTCCAACCTGTAGGTGGTTTACTCCACGTCTAAGCAGCCGTATCAATTTGGTGAACATTCCTTCTCTCAGTCACACGAGCTTTCCTCCAGTCAGTGAGTAAGTTTAACGCTGCAGCCTTTACTCCAAACGCAGAACCGTTTGCTCGTTTCCAGACCCAATTATTCCTCCGGTTCTATAGGCTCCAACAAATCATTCCAACCATAGCACTCTGATCCCTTGTAACTGTATGAAACACACGAACCAGTACCTCAAAACAAGATTCGTTTTGCAATCTCTCCACTTATCTCTGTAAGCCAGTCATTGCCCACACTGTTTTTGCAAAACCACAGTCAAATAAAACACGTGTATCAGTCTCACGCTCACTTTGACACCACGGGCACCTAATATCAACACTAACATGAACATGAGGCCAAGGCAACAAGAGTTGGTAAACAGCCACTACATACACGCCATAACATATTAGCAACCTTTCCTGGAATTTTTAAGGACCACAACTTCTTCCAGAAGCTACTAAACGATGTATCATACCCTCCCTGAAGCTGCTTATACACACTCTTAATCGTGAACGTACCCCTATCATCCAATAACCAAAACCAAGAATCCCTATTCCGTTTAAGTGGAATTGGAATTTGCTGAATTAACTCGCGATCTCGCCTATTAAAGATATCATTCAAAATATCGTAGTCCCATCCACCTTTATCTACATCAAACAAATTATGAACCTCAATATTCTGTAACTCTGGTGCAATAGTCGTAGTTAAATATCCATTATCTACCGAAGGGAGCCAAGGTACTTCCCAGACGTTTGTACTCAACCCCACCGTCTACGACACCCAGATCTAATCGCATCTTGTGCCGACAAAATACTTCGTCACATATAACTGGGATTTGCCCCTAACTTTGCATTTAAAAAATCAGTCTTGGGGAAATATTTAGCTTTGATAATCTTAGACACTAATGGGTTCTCCTCGTTTAAAATCCTCCAGCCTTGCTTTGCTAACATAGCTGTATTAAACTTCCCCAAACTCTTCACTCCCAAACCTTCACCAAATTTCGAAACACTCAATTTATCCCGGGCCATCCACCTTATCCCTCTACCATTCGTCCCCTTCCCCCACCAAAACCCTTTCATTTTCTTTTCAATAGCATCACACTCATTGGAATAAAAAAACAAGCTCATCCAAAAATTTGGTATAGCCTGAGCAGTAGTTTTAAGAAGAACAAGTTTTCCTCCCTTAGACAAAGACCCATTGCTTCAACCTTGCAGCTTCTGCCCCACCCTATTCGTTAAAAACCAAAGACCTCATTTTTATTTTTTCCCACCAACATTGACATACCTAAATACCTTCCAGGCGTTCTGACTTCTTTAACTTCAAGCCTCGTACACACTCTTGTTCTAACTTCCTCTGATGTATTAGGACTAAAAGTAGAGCTGTAAACGAACCGAACTCGGACGAACTTTTACCGAACTCGGACAAATTCTTAACGAACCGAACAATGTACGGTAAGTTTATCGGACACTTTTTCTTGTCCGAACTCGAGTTCGGTAATGAACCGAACCGAACTATTCACGAACATACCGAATCGAACACGAACAGTTCGGTAATTTTACATATAATAATAATTTTAAAAATAAAAAAATTGTAAATATTAACATTTTTATCGAACGAACCGAACCCGAACCGAACTCGAACAAACTCGGACGAACTCTTAACGAACTCGGACAAAATCCTAACGAACCGAACAATGTTCGGTAAGCTTATCGGACACTTTTTCTTGTCCGAACTCGAGTTCGGTAAACTTATCGGACGAGCTAACCGAACTTGAACTCGAACCGAATCGGACGAGCTTACCGAACAGTTCGGTTCATTTACAGCTCTAACTAAAAGTGATACTCGACTTATTAAAATTGATAGCTTGCCCAGAAAGTGATTCATACCTTTTCAAAATCTCTTTCATAGTAGTTGCCTCTGTCTCTGAAGCACGAAAAAATAGATAGCAATCATACGTAAATAATAAGTGCGAGATAACCGATACCCCATCGTATTTGTATTTAAATTTACGTACATGATAAAAAAAGGGTGCTGATATATGCACACCCCAATTTTATAGTTGCACACCCTAATTTATAATTGGACTAAATTAACCTTCTTCCTTCCCATATCCTACTCATTCTCATCTATTTTTTTATCATTTTGTACTTTTTCGTTTTTTCTGAAAACTTTTAATCTCATTTTATTTTTGAAAATATGGAAAGAATAATTTATTGCTATACTCATTCGGATTCTTTTATTTTTAAAATTTTCAAATCTACTTATAAATTAAATTTTAACAAATATAAACCAAAAGAATGGTTAATTTTTCTTTCACAATTTAAGGAGTAATTATATAATTTGAATTTGGTTTGCATTTTTGAATTTAATTTATGCTAGTAGGATTTAGTCTAAAATTTTAGAATAAAAAAATTTTATTTTTTTTCTTATTCACATGAATTGAGTTAAGACTTTATAATCTAAATGAGACTATAATGTTTTAAAATTTATTTTTCTAAAAACTATTATTGTATTGATTCTATAGTTAATTTATATTTTAAAGAAAAGTATTATTTTGATTACTACTTTTATTATTTTAATATATTGGTGTTGTAATTTATTAAAAAATAAGTAAATAATTTATTTAAAATTTTGTATTTTGTGAGGATTTTGATGCTTATGTTAGAAGGAAAGAAACATAAACAATTAAAATTATTTTATTTTTATATTATGATATTGCACTTAAATTATTCTTGCATTAGTATTGTTTATTGATGTACTAAAATTATCAGCACAATTGAACTTGTTCAACACAGCAAGTGTTTAAACAAACAAGGGTAATTTAGTCAAAGATACAAGTAAGGGTGTGCAACAATAAATCTAGGGTGTGCAAATATCATCACCCTAAAAAAAAGTAGACGACAAGATGAATCGTCAAGTCCACCTACTTGACATGTAAAGAGAAAAATCGTGAAAAAACATAACACAAAAATATTAAATAAATTTAAAATTAAAAATAAAAAAAATTGTAGTGTAGCTAAAAACATCTGGTTATCCTTTCACTCTTTGTGTCTTTTTGTTAAGCTCTCACTTTTCATTTTGATCTTACTTATGAAGTTTTTTAGCAGATATTTGTTTAGTTATTAAAATATATAGTTAGTTTTTATATAGAGCAACGGTATTGGTTATTGTTCTAGATTATGTGTTCTGTTTATTTTTTTTACAAATTCAAAAGTTATAATTTAATTCATTGTTTATAATGAATCTTTATTGATATTTCTTTATAAGTATTCTTATAGTTTGTTTTTTTGTAGATGTTGATAACTTTGATGAACTTAATCATGATCTTGGGAATGACTGGATTCCCGATTGTGAAACCGAAATCAAGCCATTCATAGGCCAAATTTTTCCTGATTTGGACACGGCATTTCATTTTTATCACAAATATGGACAAAAGTGTGCTTTCAGTAGTCGTCGTTCATCGGAGAAGAAGAACAAACAAAAGATAATAACTAGTAAATATTTTGTTTGTTCAAGGGCTGGTTCCGATGATACTAATTCAATAACAGAATATGAAAATCCTTCAAATGATAACAGCAATAAGAGAAAGAGAAGAACAGCTTCCGCTAAATGTAATTGTCCTGCCAAGTTGATAGTTGGTGCAGATGGTAAAGGTGGATATATTGTGAAAAAATTTGTTGAAACCATAACCATTCTTTTCCGCGCAAGGGATCAATGCAATTTTTACGTTGCAGCAGGTCTTTGACTGATTTTCACAAGAAATTTATTATTGATGCTGCTAAACTAAATATTGGTGCTACACGAGCTCATGCTATATTCAAATCAATGATTGGTACATATGAGGATGTTGGAGCTACTGTAGTAGACTTCAAAAATTTCTCAAGGGATATTAAAGAATATATCGGAAAACATGATGCAGATATTCTCATTCAAAAGTTTAAGGATATTCAAGCATCATCTGATAATGAGTTCAGGTTTGAATATAAGACTGATGAAAATAATCATTTGACTCGATTGTTTTGGGCTGATGGCGTAGGAAGAAGAAATTATGAAGTGTTTGGTGACGTGGTTTCATTTGATGCAACATATCGGACGAACAAGTACTTTCTTCATATTAAAATTTTAATCCTTAAAAATATTAATGTATTAATTGTATATGTTTTAAATTTTTTTTTAATAGGTATGGAATGGTTTTTATACCTTTTATTGGTATAGATAATCACTGGAAGAGTGTAACTTTTGCTGCAGCATTGCTTGAGAAGGAAGATGTGGATAATTACAAATGGGCTTGTGAATCGTTTAAGAAAATTTTTGGAACAAATTTAAAGTGTATAGTTACTGATCAAGATCCTGCAATGAAAATTGCCATTGAAGAATGTTTCCCAGGTGTCAAGCATCGTCTTTGTATGTGGCATATTATGAAGAAATTTCCCGCAAAGGTTTGTTTAGATTACTATAATTTTTTTAAAAATTACCTATTTAAATACGTGTGTTCTTTTATATACAGTTCTGTATTTAATTTTAGGAATCTTTATATGCACTTTATAGCTAGGAACATTATTTTGTGCTGAATCTCCATTTATGGACAAGCTGAATAATTTTGTTTGGAGTGATCATGCGTCAACTGATGAATTTGAAACTGGTTGGAATGATGTTGTTTCTGAGTTTGGATTAAATGATAACTCATGGCTAAAGGAAATGTTTTCAATTAGAGAGTATTGGGTTCCTGCATTCTTTAATGATGAACCAATGGTTGGCCTCATTCGTACTACATCAAGATCTGAAAGTTCTAATTTTTACTTCAACCACTTTGTTCAGAAGGGAGATACTCTTTCAGAATTTTACTTGTGTTTCCATAGTGCATTGGAGAAATAGAGAAATGTCAATGGATTACTTAATCATAAAGACGATATCATGCCTAGAACAATGAACAAAAAAAAATTGAGAAGGATGCTGCTGAGTTGTATACAAAGACAATGTTCTACAAGATTCAAGATCAGATTTCTTCAAGCTGTGGTGATATGATAATGGAGGATATATTCTTCAAGCTGTGGTGATATGGTGATATGGCATATAAACTTGTTTGAAACAATTTATCGGTTCAGACACCAAATTGAAAGTTTAAAAGTACAGACACCATATCGTCAAAACATGACAAGTTTAGACACCAAAAATGCCTTTTTACCGTTTCAAAACCTTAAGCTCATCGATGGTCATCAACTCCTTAAGCGCCATATTCACATAGATCCACAGGTCATTACATAGTTTCTCCAACTCCTTATTAAGCTCCATCTTCAGTTTGATCCGCAGGTCATTACATAGTTTCGTCAACTCCTTAATCTCCAACTCCAGATCGATCTGCAGGTCATTACATAGTTCCAAAATCTCTCGAGAAGAACGATCTGTTGAGTCCAATTGCGGTGCATCTCCGTGTTGTCCGTCCGGTGAATTGGAGTCTCGATGCTGATTAATTGAATCATCCAGATCTCCATAAACTACGTCCAAGTCCGTGGTCTCATCTGCGTGAGCTGGATTTGAACGATGAGAAACTAAGAAGTCGTCTGGATCTCCTTCTTCAACAAGTGGATATAAATGATGAACGGAACAGTCGTGGCTGTCCGAGTGAGGACGTAAACAGATTCTATCGGACCATACCGCTTGTTGCTGATCAACAAAATGATTATTATCTTCGTGATGATTTTCCCGTGTTTTATGAAAACACGTAGGCCAAGTCGGTGGAGGAGTAGCTGGCACGAAATTTGTCAGAAGAGTGAAAATGAAGAACAGCTTAAGCAAAGTGAAATTCATGTTTAGAGAGGAGAATGGAGGAGAGGAATGGAGGAAGTTTAGAAACAGAGTATGTATTGTTGTATATATATATATATATATATATATATATATATATATATATATAGGGAGCTATTCTAGTGAGAATTTATTAAAATGAGAACTGAGAATCGGCCCACTAAACCCAAAAACACTCGGTGGTAGTTTTGTAATTAAAAACAATATGAAGGCTAGATCTACAAGTTTCAAAATTACCGTTCTAACAAACAACTACCTGATTAATTGTCCCAGCTCCCTATAAACCCATAACTCCCACCCTTTTTTTGCTGTTTCTTCATCACTAAAGTTCTCAAAACACATCTTCAAAAACTCAATTAAAATTGAAAATTTCGGTGATACGAAGCTATATCATACCTTTTCATAACGATTTTCAAGTCAATTGAAAGATTTAAGATCGTAAAATCACCGATTCAATTCAGGTATGTGTAATTTTCATAATCGAATAAGCAATGCAAGTTGCAACTATATTATCACTTAATCACAATGTTTTTATACTTATATGTTTGTACATGATGTTGCAGATCATCAAAGCTACTGTGGAGATGTCTATTCGTCGAGAAGGTAAATTTCTAGGGTTTTTTAAATATTTTTGTTGATTGAAACTTGTAAACAAGTAAATTTGGACTGTTATTAAGTGATTATGTTTATTTTTGATAATATTTTTGTTTGATGTTAACAAGAAAATTTGGGCTCTTATTAATTGATTATTTCTTTGTTTTTGGTGATTATGTTTGTAAACAGGTAAATTTACTTGTTTTTGGTGATATCATGTCCTTGTTTGTGATATAAAGTCTAATTTCTAGGGTTTTTTATTGTCATATCTTTTGGTGATAAGCTTAAGTTTTTGGTGATAATTTCTAGGTGCACCTGTTACGATTTGGTGATGTGAGTTTTAGCTTTGGTGATGTGAGTTTTAGTAATTACTAGCTTTGGTTACAGTAGTTTTAGTGATTTGTTATTTGTTATTGTTTTAGTGATGTTATGCTTTTTTTTAGTATTAAACTGATATGTTAAAATAGACAACTATGTTTAGTAGTGTAAGTACTGAATCAATTTAAAAAATAGTTTTAATATTTAGGAGAAGTTAAGTGTGGTAAAGTGATTTATTAAAAGTGATTTGTGCTCTGTTTTTTTTTGTAACTATGTTTGCAAAAGTGAGGTACCTTTTTTGTTATAGTCTTGATTTTGTACTGTATAGAGGATTATTTGGTGACTTATTTCATGTAGTTGGAGTTGTGTTGTAATAGTGAGGCATTATTGAAAGTTAAAGAGAAATTTTTCGGTAATTGATTTTTTTAATGCAACTTAGCTAATTTGATATAAAAAATTGCAGATTCGAGTGTAAGAAGAGAAAGTGGGAGGCTAAAATTACTGAAATTGCCAAAAGCAACCTATAGTAACCCGCTTGAAATTGATTTGGAGAGTGCTGAGCAGCTTGATATTGGACCAAATAGAAGAGGTGAAAACTAGTTTATTTTTTGTCTATATTCTTATTGATTTTTGTCTATATTCTTATTGATTTTTGTCTTTCAGTTACTAGATCTATCCATTTTGATGACAATGATGATTTTGTAACACCACCACCCAAGACAAACAGAAATGCACCAATAATGATAATAGGCACATCAACAGTTGTGAAAGAAGCAATCAGTAAGACTAAAAGGAAGTTAATTAACATTGAGGTAAATAATGAAGGGAAAAAGCTGAAGATCGTAAATCAGAAGACAACATTGCGACTTGTTGATGAGGTAAAATAACAACTTTTTTCTTCTTCCGTCTTCTCAGAAAGGTATGTTTCTAATTTTTTAATGTTCTATATTAGGAAAGCGACGATGATGAACTTGGTGATGCTAATGGCAAAGAAAGAAATAAGAAAAAAGTAAAGACTATTAAGGTAGGCATGATGCACAATTACCAAATATGAAATGTATATCACTGAAATAGAAAAAAATGTTAAGGAAAAGCATCCAAATAATTAGTAAAACATTGCAGGACAGGTGAAATTTGTTTATTAAAAAATTATGAAAATTTGTGTATTAAAAAATGTACTAGCCATGAAAATCACCAAAACATTGCAGGACAGGTGAAATTTGTGTATTAAAAAATTATGAATCACTAAGTTGCAATTAAAATCACCAAAAAATAATTAGTAATTTAATAGTAAAAATCACCAATTAATAATTAGAAATTACCAATAATTTAGTAATTTGAATGTAAAAATTTTAAAATCAGATTTTTTATTTCCATTAATATTTTGTATGATGGCTTTGATCATGTGAGGAATGATGGAAAAATGTCCCTGGCCAAGGAAAGACAAGAGGTAGTGTTTGATGCAATAAACTTGCCTTTCCTATAAACTTACCTGGTCATTATAAGTTATCTTATTGAATTATTTGTTTTATTAGAACTGGTTCAATAGTTTAAATGTGAAAGCTGCAATGGTGATGGATGCTTTGGAACGATATGGAGCTGACTTGAAAAATGCTAAGGAAAAGCATCCAAATGACGTGAACATTGCTCAGCTTGAAGGGAAAGTTGCTGAATCTTTGCAAAGTTTCATTGCAAACAGTAAACCCGAGACTGTGGAAGAAATAGGGAAGGATTTGGAAGTAGAATATGTTGCAGCTTTGGCAGTAGAAAGTGCAGAAATTGATCCTTTTGTATTAGATCATGTCGAGCTAATAGAATATTTGTACTCATCCCGAGGGAAGAAAGACATGGAAATAGACATGGAAAACTTGTCAATTCCTTCATTTGCACTTGGTATTGATTTTCCTATTTATGACAGTAATACATGCAAGGACATAAAAAGGGAGCATGGAAATGAAAACAATGTTGAGCAAGAGACAAAAAAAGATGATGATAAGACACATGCACTTGAAGAACAGAACAACGAAATGAGGGATCCCAAAGTGGCGAACAATGTTGAGCAAGAGACTGAAAAAGATGATTATAAAACACCTGCACTTGAAGAACAACAGAAAAGGGAAAGGAAGGAAATCAAAGTGGTTGCAGCATATCGATCACCATATGTTCAAAGGGAAATAGACATCACAAAGAGCTACACATCACAAGACTATGCTGTTTGGAGATGGTTAACTAAAGAAGGCGAAGATGATATGTAAGCATTTCTTACAAAAAAACTTGTTTTCTTTTTAAGTTTTCATTTGGTCCTTGTTAATATAGTGATATTATTGTATTAGAGAGCATGTTTTTGAGTATGGAGAGCAATACTGTACTAGAGAGCATATGGTAACCCTAAAGCCAAATGAGAAGTTGTATTATTCTGTTATAGATGTGTGGTCTACTTTGATGAATGATAAAGAAAAGTACAAGGCACCTGAATCACCACTACGTGTATTCTTCGACATTGGCTTTTCGGTAATTTAAATTTGTATTACTATTTGCTACACTCTATACAAGTTTGAATCACCAAGTACTAATTTCCTTGACTTAAAACCAAACAGATTGGACCACTGGATGCAACTAAGTCTGAAGAGGATCAATATGAGATGTATTCTGTTGAAATGGATCACTTCTTTCATAGATACCCAAACATGAAGATTGAAGACTGCGATCTGGTACATTTAAATTGCTTCAATTTTATTTATAATTATGTGTGTGATTTTATGTTAGGTCCGAAATAACGTAGAAGGGGGGGTTGAATATGTTATTCCAAAAATATTTCGATTTTTGAGATGTGAAAAATGAGATCAACAACTGAATCGAAATAAAACAATTGGTTCGAGAAAATATCTTTGAATTGATAAAAACCCAAGGGGTGTTACAACTTCTAATCCAACGGACTAGCTTCAAAAACTCGAACACTCCTAAGGATAGTTTAGGCACGAGGACCTTCTATCCAACACTTCCTGAAAGCGGGCTAAGCCGGCTTTCCTACTAGATGGACTGTCTAGCAGCTTACATAGAGAAGATATTTAAGAGAGAGAGAAAGTTGTGTGTTGAGGTGTGTTTTGAAATGAAATACAACAGGCCTATTTATAGATTTTAGAAAATCACTATGCAGCTAATATACGTAACTGATGACGATCCTGCTGCCTGTTTTTTTCAACTGCTGCCTGCTGCCTTTTTCAATCTCAGCCGAATTTCTAATTTTCAAAAGCTGATTGATTTTCAACAACTTTTGATTTACAAAAGTTTATAAAAACAAAACATGTGGGACCCATGCATGACTTACCATAATCTGATTACTTTTCAAAATAACAAAATCATTTGAAGGTGGGACCCGATGAATAGTATTTTTCGTTACTATTCATGAATAGTAATTTCGGTTACTATTCATGAATAGTAATTTCGGTTACTATTCATTTTCTTCTTAATTTGACATCCTTAAATATTCAGCTTCCAAAATAGAGGATATCAATACTACTTTCAATCATACCTCTTTAACAGTTTTTCTGAGTTAGATACTTTGATTCCTTCGTGAAGTGTTGACGCCTACTGCAACTGGTCTGGTTCACAGGCGACTAACATTCACTCATGGTCATTGTATCATATCTTTAATACCACTATAATCTTTTGGCCCTTCAACTGAATCATCTGTACATCTTATTCTGTCACTGAGGCTTGATCATGTTAATGAACTTCTTTCAGCGACTTGATCCTTGTTGGAGCCTGTTCTTCAACTTTTTTTTTTTTTTTTTTTAACCGGGAACTACCCCACACACTTGTATGTGGGATTTCAAACCCGGGGAGATATATCGCTGAGCCCTACCACCCAGTACTCCCACGGTGTAGAGTTAATATTATTTATCTTTTATCCTAATTGAGTTATATATGTCCTCTATTACATATTACATTACATTATGCTTTACAATCTCCCCCTATTTGATTGTTAGGGTTTGACAAGCAAATACCTAGAGGATAACTCAACTGATACAAATAAAATACAAAGATAAATAATATTAAAGCGTATTCTGGATCATATATATACATTTTCCAGATTTCTAAAATTTAAAACAAGTTTAAGACAATTGTTCCTTTAGACTGAACATATCTTCAAGTTTGCCTTTGCTTTCTTTCCACATAGCACTAATACTCCCATTAGCTTTTCCTTTCCCAAGATAAAGTTAATTCCGTGTCAACAATCTTTTCCTTCCCTTTATTACGCCTAGTAGCTTCTTGCCCATCCACCTTCTCCCCCTCAGTTGGGTTATCAGATATTTAACAACTCTTTCTCCATTGTTTGGACCCGTGTAAGGAGTCTGCTGTATTCCTTTCTGGTTACAGGTGCATGTGGTTGAGTAGGTTGCTCACTCGTACGTTCTGCAGGTGTTTCACTCAACACTCTATATTCACTCGGTTTAGTGGTTTGGGTTACACTTACATGTTCTGTTTGTGTTTCCCTCAACTCTCGTCCAGAGCTTCCACCGATATGTGTACCTGCAAATGAAATCATCCTAGCCCCTTTTTAAGAGGTCACGGATGGTGCAATGAAAGTTCGTGAGCTTCTGTCCTCGCGTGAAACGAGTTGCCGACCACTGGTAAAGAGTGGTAAATCTCGAAAGAGATCCAGAGATTTTCCCTCTGGGAGGTTAAACTTGAATCGATTAAATGGCACAAAACCCAAGTTTCCCTCGTATGTCTGTGAAGACACTTGGTTCATAAAAGAACCTCCTACCGATGGATCTTTCCGTAAAATGGAAGATTCACCAGTTGCTCCCGTCAATTCAACCTTATTTATATTTTCACTCATTGGATAAGAAAGAATTGTTTCACTAACATTTGCCGTTACCTCAGGTTCATTGGGTTTACTCCGTTTAGAATGAGGTAGAGCGGCTGATGTAACTAACTCCTTATGTGGTGCTGCTGAGGCACTATCTCCCTCAATAATATGGATGACTGGTCGTTTAAGTGACAATTGAGGTGTAGGAGTTTGTTGTGTTTGTGTTTGCATTTGTAGAATGGGCTCTTCGACCTGTGTTAGAGTCGGTGGGATTTCCTGCTCTTGGTCGGGTAAGATGGCCACTGGGGGCTGTAGAAACTGTATTTCCTGTGACACAATAGGGAATACAGAGATTGGAATAGCAGGGATTGAAATATTACCTTGTCGTATACCTGCTCTCACTGGTTGTGGTAACAACGGAAGTGGGACAGTCTTTAGATATTCAGTTAGGACTGTAGGCACATCCATATATTTCTTTTTGCTTATATAATTAATTACATTTGTCTTTATGGAAGAACATTCCACCTTTTGACCATTTTCCAAGTGTACCCTGTCTTCATCAATCAAAAAATCATTTAATATTAACTGTAGAAACCTTGGATATAGACATTTGACATTTTGAGTCCGAACATCTCTTGTTCCCAAGCGTTTCATTTTTAAAATGATTTGACCAAGCACTATTTTTCCAAAATTAATCATCAAATTATTGGCGACCGCATACCCTATTATTTGAATAAATTCAGGTATTCGATCTTGATTTGTTCTATCTGAGGAAAAAACATGGTTAAGAGTGTGAAAGAAGAAATTCCAGTACTGGGTTAGAAACGTTCTAGAAAGATTACCTGTATTGAAATTGCCATCTTGGAACCTTATAAAACGAAAGAACATTTCAATCTGTTCAGGTGTAGGATCAGAAACGAGATTTCCATAGGAAAATGAAGAATTCGATTAACATCTCGTTCAGTGACCCTAATCGACCTACCAAATAGTCGATATGTGAATGCACACCCGTCCTGTCCAGAAGTGTTAACGGCACTGCAATATAGTTCACACAATGCATCATGGTTAAGCTGCACCTGTGTAACTAAAGCATAACGGATTAATGAATGTTCATTCAGAAATTGTGTCCAAGCCCGAAATTGCTCATCCTGAATGGTTTCGATTTGCTGAATAGAAACAAGATTAACTTTAGCAATTAAAAAGCTTCCCTGCAATGCCATTTTCAAAAACTTTGAGGAAATTCAAAAACAAGGGTTAGTGCGTATAACAAGAATATGAAATCCGCTCTAAAAACCACCAGCTAGATTGTGATATCTTTCCGGTCAAAGCTTGAAATATTCAGCAATTGTGTGTGTATGCTATGTATATCTGAAAATTGATGATGTTAAACACAAACAAAAACTCATCATTTATAAGGTTTCAAGTATTAGTGGGTTAGGTGTAATAGTGACAGGTTATGTTTGAAAAATAACACCGCTCCATAATTTCTCACATAACTACCTAATTAGCCGAAAAAACATCTTATCACCGAAACCTGTCGGCCGAAAAAACATCTTATCGCCGAAACCTATCAGTCTATACACATACACATATAATACTTCTAATTATTATGGATTTAAAAATAATCACACAGTAAATCAAGAATTAATCCACAATAATCAGATAAACTCACAATTAAATAGACATAAAATTAACAAAATATCATTAATTGATATATGTCAATAAAATATTTATTTAATTATGCTACAATTAACTCAATTATTTACTAACTAATTACCATAAAATATAGCATTTATAAGCGTGGTAATTAATATAGAGATACCTATAAAAAGAGGACTGGATGCAAAACAAATTCACAAGTACTAAACATATGGACATTTAAAATACATGTGAACTTATAACAAATTGCAGTTATTGATTATCCAAAATTAATTAGACAGATTTAACATCCCAATTTCACCAACTAACCTGGAGAAAGTGGATTCATCCAGTGGTTTAGTAAAGATGTCTGCAATTTGTTGATCTGTAGGAACAAAATATAATACCACAGTTCCATTCATGACATGCTCTCGTAAGAAATAATACCTGATATCAATATGCTTAGTCCTGGTGTGTTGAACTGGATTGTTGGCAATGGCAATGGCACTCGTGTTGTCGCACAGAATTGGAATTTTGTCCAACATGAGTCCATAGTCCTGAAGTTGATTCCTCATCCACAGGATCTGAGCACAACAGCTACCTGCCGCAATGTATTCTGCTTCGGCTGTCGAGGTAGATACTGAGTGTTGCTTCTTGCTGTACCAAGATACCAACCTTCTTCCTAGAAACTGACAGCTTCCAGAAGTACTTTTCCGATCAATCTTACAACCTGCGAAGTCAGAATCTGTATAGCCAATTAGGTCAAAACCTGTTCCTTTAGGGTACCAAATCCCAAGATTGGGGGTTCCCTTAAGGTATCTGAAAATACGTTTAACAGCTATAAGATGTGACTCTTTAGGGTTAGCCTGGAATCTAGCACATAGACAAGTTGCGAACATAATATCTGGTCTACTAGCAGTTAAGTACAAGAGAGAGCCGATCATACCTCGATACTTCGTGATGTCAACTGACTTACCAGATTTGTCTTCATCAAGCTTGACTGCAGTTGGCATCGGGGTCTTGGCAGTAGCTGCTTCTTCCATCCCATACTTCTTCAGAAGATCCTTTATGTATTTTGATTGGCAGATGAAAATACCATCAGGCTTCTGAACAACTTGAAGTCCAAGGAAGAAGGACAACTCACCCATCATGCTCATCTCGTACCTACTCTGCATTAGCTTAGCAAATCTCTTGCATAACAAGTCATTAGTAGAACCAAAAATTATATCATCCACATATACTTGCACCAGAATTATATCATTTTTATGCTTTTTATGAAAGAGAGTTTTGTCGATGATACCTCTTGTAAAACCATTTTCAAGTAAGAACTTGGAGAGAGTATCATACCATGTTCGAGGGGCTTGCTTGAGACCATAGAGAGCTTTGAAGAGAAAGTACACAAAACCTTCAAATTCCTTGTCTTCGAACCCAGGGGGTTGTTCAACATAGACTTCTTCCTCTAGATCTCCGTTCAAAAATGCAATCTTCACATCCATCTGAAAAACCTTAAAGTTTGAGTGTGCAGCAAATGCTAAGAACATCCTGATTGCTTCAAGCCTTGCAACTGGAGCATAGGTTTCATCATAATCAATTCCTTCTTCTTGAGAGTAACCCTTTGCTACCAATCGAGCCTTGTTCCTCGTAACAATACCATTTTCATCCAGTTTATTTCTAAACACCCATCTAGTGCCAATTACAGATTTATCTTTTGGTCTTGGCACCAGCTTCCATACTTTCTGCCTTTCGAACTGATTGAGTTCTTCCTGCATTGCAGTTACCCAATCTGGATCATCAAGAGCTTCATCAACCTTTTTAGGTTCAATTTGAGATAAAAATCCTGTGAAATTGCATTCATTCTGTGTTGCTCTTCTAGTCTGTACACCCGTGTCCGGTTCACCAATGATCTGTTCAAAGGGATGCGCTCTGCTCCATACCCTTTGTCTCGGCAGATTTGATCTTGATGATTCCCCAAGTTCATAATTGTGTTCAGTGTGATGACTAGTAGATCCAAAATCATTGTTTGCTCCCCCTGAGCTGTTGCTTTCAGAGTTTGATGAATCAGAGTTTAATGAACCAGCAGATGCATTCTTTGATGTTTATTCACTTGATTGGGGTTCATTTTCATTGTTCACTTGCTCCCCCTCAACATGTGCTGCTATCTGATCTACTGGTATAGATTGAACAATAGAGTCTGAAAGAGTATCAGAATTTTGTTCATTCTCAAATCTCAGCTGGTCATGTTCATCAAAATCTTCAAGTCCTGTTATCTTTTTATCATCAAAAGACACATGGATAGATTCCATGACCACTTTTTTTCTCAAATTGTAGACTCTGAATGCTTTTGTGGATAGTGGGTATCCAACAAAGATTCCTTCATCAGCTTTTAAATCAAATTTGGAAAGCTGTTCTGGATGAGTCTTAAGAACAAAACATTTACATCCAAACACATGAAAGTACTTCAGGTTCGGCTTCTTCTTTTTCACCATCTCATATGGTGTTTTACCATGCTTGTTTATGAGTGTAGCATTCTGTGTGAAACAAGCAGCTTGCACAGCTTCAGCCCAGAAGTAAGTTGGCAGCTTTGCTTCATCAAGCATGGTCCTTGCAGCTTCTATGAGAGTCCTATTTTTTCTCTCTACTACTCCATTTTGTTGTGGAGTTCCAGGTGCAGAGAATTCTTGCTTTATTCCTTTTTTTTACAAAACTCTTTCATGGCTACATTCTTGAACTCAGTGCCATTATCACTCCTTATGATTTTCACTGTATGCTTAGATCCTTTGTCCAGTTGTCTGACATGCTCTTTTAAGATTGATGCAGTTTATTCTTTCTTGTGCATGAAATATACCCATGTATATCTGGTGTATTCATCAACAATAACCAAAGCATATCTTTTCTTTCCAATAGACATTATATTTACTTGTTAGGAATAATTCATAAGTTGTGATGTTAAGAATAGAATTTACACATTATACTTCTTGTAATCCTGATCTTATAAAGGATTTAGCACTGTATATAGGATTTATGTATAAGACAGTTATCTGTACAGTTTAGTCAGGAATGAACAGTGTATCGGAGACTACATGTCAGGAATAAAGAGCAAATCCTGATGACGGTCTAATACTGATGATGATCAGATACTGATGCAAGATGAAATCCTGATATCAGTCTTGTTACTGATGATGTCATTATGGATGCTACAGAAACTGGCAAGTGCTATAAAACAGGATCGTTGTTTGAAGAACAAGCAAGAAGATATTATGAAGGAAAGAGTTTTCTATTAATGGAAACTATTGACTAGAAGGCAGAACATTGTCATGTATAGATTATATCTTTCTGTTATTAGTTGATAGGTAGCATTATAAATACTCTCTCAATATCATTGTAAAGAGCGTGAGTCGAACAAGCAAGTGTGCGTAGCTCTGTATAAGGTTTGTATTCGAGAGTTCGAAACAAACAGAGAGAGATATTTGTATTGTCAGCAGCTGCTAAAGGTATTTGTACACCTTTGGTAGAGTTTGTATTTGATCTTATTAATACAAACAGAGTTTGATTCATTCGTTTATGCTTGTTCATTTAACCAAGCAAAAATCAGACACGATTATATAACTTGTATTCAACCCCCCCTTCTACAAGTTATTCGAGTTAACAATTGGTATCAGAGTGGGTTGATTTCGAATAATCATAAAGATCTGCAATCATGTCTGGTTACAAAGATGGGAAAACTAAAATTCCTATGCTCAAGAGAAATGAATATACTCTATGGGAAGTAAAGATGTTGCATCATCTGGAAGCAACAGATCCTGATTATCTTGACAGAATCAGAGATGGACCTTTTATTCCAACAAAGGTCGTTGGACAAACAACTGTTGATGGTGTGGTTGTTCCAGAACATACAGCAGAGAAGCCAAAATCTGAATGGTCAGATAAAGACAGGGAGAATGTTCTTAAAGATGTTAAAGTGAGAAACATATTATTCAACAGTCTTGATTCTGTTCTCACTAACTATGTTCTCTCTTGTAAAACTGCTAAGGATATATGGGACAATCTTAAGGTTCACCGTGAAGGAACTAAGCCTGTCAGGAAAAATATGAGGACATTACTTATACAACAGTATGAGTACTTTGAATCCAAGTCTGGTGAGTCACTTACTGATACCTTTGATAGGTTTACAAAACTCATCAATGAGATGGCCATGCATGGTAAATATTATGACTTGGAGGATATGAATACTAAGTTCATGAAAGCTTTGCCTGATTTCTACAATGAGAAGATATCTGCGATTGAGGAAGCTAATGATCTGGATGAGATTTCATTAGAGGCAGTATATGGAAAATTGAGAGCTTATGAACTTGACAAGCAGCAGAAGAAGAGCAGGAGTGAAGGAAAGATAAAGACTATTGCACTTACTGCTCAATCTGAAGCTAAGAAGCTTCCTGAAGAACAGCATGAAGAGATTGCTGTAAAGAACTCAAGGAAGAAGAAAAGCAAAGAAAGTTCTGAGTCAGAGACTACTGATATGGACTCTGACAACAATGATTCTGAATCTGAGATGAAGGAACTCTTTGCTATGTTTGCTAAAGCTTTCAAAAAAGGAAGATTCAATAGGAGAAGATTTAGCAAAGGACCTTTTCAAAAGAAGGAGGAGAAGAAGAGTGACAAAGGCAAAAGTACAATTGTCAAGCTTGATAAGGCCAAGATCAAGTGCTTTAACTGCAGCGAGCTTGGACACTTTGCTAGTGAGTGTAAGAAGCCTAGGAATTCAGGAAAGGGTAATGCACTTATGGTCACACAGAAGGATTGGGCTGATTCCAGTGATTCTGAAGATGAATTGGATTATGACAACATTACATTGATGGCAAATAGTTCAGACAAACCTGGATCTCCAAAGAAAATTTCTCCATCCTCTGTTAAGGTATCACTTCACTCTCTTGATTCATTTGATAGCTTAAATTCTGATGAAATTAGATCTATCCATGCTGAGTTTAAGAATCTTATGACTAATTTTAGAATTCTTACTTGTGAAAGAGATGAACTTAAGGATAAGAATGATAAATTAGTTGATAGAAATAATTTTCTTGAATCTGAATTAATTCAAATGGAAGAATGCAAGTTAAGTTCTGATAAAGCTAAGCATGATTATAGTGTTATTCTTGAGGCTTATGACTACGTCAGAAAAGAACTAGAAGAAGAGAGAGATGTGATTAAGACCATTAACAATTCCAGTAAGAAGACTATAGAAATCTTTGAAAGTGGAATTCGTGGTAAGGTTAATGGTTTAGGTTTTGATAAGGCTAGACAAGAAGAAAAAGTAGCTATTGTCAATGATGATAGTAAGGTAGAAGCTAACACATCTAAATCTGAAGGTAAGAAAATTGTTTCTGAACCTAATCATGTTAAATTTGTTGATTCAAAAGGTACCCCTGTTGTACACAAAAGGATTAACAATAGTAATTCAGATGAGAAAGTGTTAGAGAAACCTAAGAATGTAAACATAGGGTTTCTGTCTAAGTCTCAGTTGAAACAGAGATTAGATGGTCTTTCAGAGTCTAGCAAGATCAAAAGAAATAGGAATGGAAAAGAAGGTATTAACAAAGAGAATAATTACAAGAATGTACCTGATGCACCTAGGAAAAAATGCTATAAGTGTGGAAATCATAATCATTTGGCCCTAGACTGCAATCAAAAACCTTCTTGGAAAACTGAGTCCAGATTCCCTAAGACTCAGAAAATTCAATACCAACCACAAAAAGCTTGTTATCATTGTGGTAGTTTACTTCATTCCATTTACATGTGTAGAGAATATCATGAACTGTATTATGACTATTATTCTTTGAAATATGAAACTCCTAGTCACAAACAGTTTGTGAAATTAGAGTCTAAGGTTGACTCTGCAACAGGTAAAATAAAAGCAAAATCTTCAAAGCCTGTTGTTTCTAAATCTAGTAAGAAAGGATCCAATCAAAGTTGGGTCCTAAAAAATTCTAACTAGTTACTTTTTGTTTGCAGGGCACAGGAAAGAAGCATTCAATTATCTTGGACAGTGGATGCTCTGGACATATGACTGGAAAGAAGTCCCTGCTTACAAAGTTTGAGAGGAAAGCTGGCCCAGTAATATCTTTTGGAGATGGCAACAAAGGAGAAACTCTGGGATATGGCTCAATTGTTTTGGGGAATGTCATCATAGAAAATGTAGCACTGGTTGAAGTCTTGAAACATACTCTTTTAAGCATAAGTCAACTGGGTGATAAAGGTTACAAATCAATCTTTGACAGAGAAGGATGCAAAATCTTGAATATGCAGAATGGAGACATTGTTCTAACTGGTCAAAGACATGGTAACATATATGAAGCCAGCTTAATTAATACATCTAAAGGAATTGCTAGATGTCTCTACAGCAAAGCAACAAGTGATGAAAGCTGGAATTGGCACAAGAAGCTCTCACATCTTAATTTTAAGAAGCTTAATCAACTTGTTAAGTACAATTTGGTGAGAGGCCTACCTCAGGCAAATTTTGTGCAAGATGGACTTTGTGATGCATGTCAGCTTGGAAAGCAAAGAAGAACCACTTTCAAGAGCAAGACTGAAAATTCAATTACTGAACCATTTCACATGCTACATCTTGATCTGTTTGGTCCAGTAAACATTATGTCTATCAGCAAGAAAAGATATGCTCTAGTTATGGTGGATGATTTCACAAGGTTCACATGGGTGTTCTTTCTACACAAGAAGGATGAAGCTCCTCAGCAAATCATTGAACTTATCAAGAATATTAAGAATAACTCTGAGTACAAAGTTAAAGTACTTAGGAGTGACAATGGTACATAATTCAAGAATTCTACAATGGAGGGGTTTTGTGCAGACAATGGAATCACTCAACAGTTTTCTGCACCTGGTACACCTCAGCAGAATGGTGTAGTGGAAAGAAAGAACAGGACTCTCATAGAGGCAGCAAGAACCATGCTTGTAGATGCAAAACTTCCAACCTACTTTTGGGCAGAAGCTATTAACACTGCATGTTTTACTCAAAACTGTACCTTGGTAAATAGTCATGGAAAAACTCCCTATGAGATGATCAAAGGAAAGAAACCAAGTGTGAAGTACTTTCACATCTTTGGATGCAAATGCTATGTCCTAAAAGTTCATCCAGAACAACTTTGA
This sequence comes from Kitagawia praeruptora, assembly GCA_037693485.1. Lineage (NCBI taxonomy): Eukaryota > Viridiplantae > Streptophyta > Magnoliopsida > Apiales > Apiaceae > Kitagawia > Kitagawia praeruptora. The sequence continues at coordinate 46,455,189 of CM075354.1, forward strand.
AAATTTGAAGCCAAATCGGATGAAGAAATTTTTCTAGGATATTCAGCATCTAAGGCCTTCAAAGTTTATAATCTCAGAACTCACATTGTTATGGAATCAATTCATGTTGCATTTGATGATAAGAAATTTGGAATTCTGCAAACTGATGAAAGCCATGACAAATTGGAATTTGAAAATCTGAAGAATTCTGAGATACTCTCCAGTGATGATGAAGGTTCTCCAGAAGGAATTTCTATTGCTTCTCAAAGGAATGCTACTGTTGAGGGGGAGCAAATAAATCAAAGAGAACACAGTGATCATCAGGAGCAGACTAGCCTTTCAGAGTCTACTCCATCAGGAATTGACGTTTCAGAGTCTACTCCATCAGGAACTGATCTTTCAGAGTCTACTGAGGAAAGATCAGTAACTAGCAGCAATATGGAATCTACTGATTCTATTGATCAAAGGAGAGTTTTTGAAGGTAGAGAGAATTCTTCTACAAGAGATACCACTAACTTAGGGGGAGAGACTAGCAGAGTTAATCTACCACCTGTTAGAAAATGGACAAAGGATCATACTGAAGATTTGATAATTGGTGATCCAAATAGTGGTGTTCGAACTAGAAGATCAATTCAAAATGAATGCTTGTATAGTTGCTTTCTCTCAAAGAATGAACCTAAGAAGGTTGAAGAAGCCTTACAGGATCCTGATTGGGTAATTGCAATGCAGGAAGAGTTAAATGAGTTTGAGAGAAACAAAGTCTGGAAACTGGTACCAAGACCTAAAGATAGATCTATTGTTGGTGCAAGATGGGTTTTCAGAAACAAGTTAGATGAATCTGGTATGATTGTAAGAAACAAAGCAAGACTGGTGGCCAAGGGTTATTCTCAGGAAAAAGGCATTGATTATGATGAGACCTTTGCACCTGTAGCAAGATTGGAAGCAATCAGAATGTTTCTTGCATTTGCAGCTCATTCAAAATTCAAGGTATACCAGATGGATGTAAAGAGTGCTTTTCTAAATGGCAAACTTGATGAGGAAGTGTATGTGGAACAGCCACCTGGATTTGTTGATCCAAAGTTTCCAAATCATGTCTACAAACTTGACAAGGCACTCTATGGACTAAAGCAGGCACCAAGAGCATGGTATGAGACTTTGTCTAAATTTCTTCTTGAAAATGGCTTCACAAGAGGTACAATTGACAAAACTCTATTCTTTAGAAAGATAAAAGGTGAATTGCTTTTAGTTCAAGTTTATGTTGATGATATTATTTTTGGTTCTACTAATGAAAAGTTGTGTGCTAAGTTTAGCAAGCTAATGTAGTCTAAGTATCAGATGATCATGATGGGTGAATTGAATTATTTCTTAGGCTTGCAGGTCAAACAGACTGAGACTGGTATTTTCATTAATCAGTCAAAGTATATTAAAGATCTTTTAAGAAGGTTTGACTTTCAAGACTGTGTAGTTGCAAAGACACCCATGGCAACAGCCACTAAACTAGACTCTGATCCTAAAGGGAAGAGTGTGGATAATACAAGTTATAGAGGCATGATAGGCTCATTGTTATATCTAACTGCAAGTAGGCCAGATATAATGTTTTCTACCTGTTTATGTGCTAGATTCCAAAGTGATCCTAAGGAATCTCATTTAATTGCAGTGAAAAGAATTTTTAGATATCTCAAAGGAACTCCAAATCTTGGTTTGTGGTATCCTAGAGAATCTGATTTCTTTCTAATTGGCTATTCAGACTCTGATTATGCAGGGTGTAAGATAGACAGGAAAAGCACTACAGGTATATGTCAATTCTTGGGAAATAGATTGATTTCTTGGGCAAGCAAGAAGCAACAATCTGTTTCAACCTCAACTGCAGAAGCTGAGTACATAGCAGCAGGCAGTTGTTGTGCACAGCTCCTTTGGATAAGAAATCAGTTGATGGATTATGGTATGACACTTAGTAATATTCCTATGTTTTGTGATAATACTAGTGCTATTAAAATTGCAGAAAATCCAGTTCAACATTCAAGGACTAAGCACATTGATGTCAGGTATCATTTTATTAGAGAACATATTGAGAATGGTACTGTGGAACTTCATTTTGTTCCTACTGACAAACAGCTTGCAGATATTCTAACTAAACCACTTGATGAGACTACATTCAGTAGATTAGTAAGTGAGTTAGGAATGTTAAATTTTTAGATCTTTAACATCTGCAAAAGTAGCAAGGTACGTTGTTTTTAGCTTATAGACTTGATATTCTTGTCAGGATTTATATTTGATTGTTAAATGCTTTAGCTATAACACTTTGCCTTGATAAATTTCAGTATGATAGACTTGTTAATAATCATCAGGATTAGATTTGTTATCAGGATGCTGACGTCATCAGTATTGTGTCAGTATCAGGATTATGAAAATTGTTTCAGATCCTGACGTTTACTTTGTGTAGTAATCTAATTCTGTGATGTGTTAAGTCTATACCAGCAAGTTTTAATATTTGCATACTGATAATTTATACATCATTCAATAATCAAAAGACAAGTAGATAACAAGAAATTGTATTTTCATTAATTGAAATCATTACATGGAAATGAAATACAACATCTTTTTGTCTAATTTCTACTGATAATTCTATACTTGTCTATTGATATGAATTCTGAGGTACAGGACAAGGAGCATCTCAAGAAATCCATCAGGGGATTTGAACAGCCTCGTCTACTCTTGGATTCCTTGTCTGGGCGACTTGAATGAGGGCAGCTAACTTAAATGAATAGCATCTCCATCAAGATCAACCTCAGACTCTCGACCAAATTCTTCATCCTCAAGTTTTGAGGAGGTTAGGGGAAGATTGTATCCAACAGATGGATGTTCTAGGAGAAACCTCTGGATATTATCGAAAACCAATCCATCCATGATTAGTTCGATGAGAAGAGTTGTCTGTTCAAAGAGATGATCAAGAACAGGATGTTCATCGACCGAGAAAGATCTAAAGAATGGGTTTGAATGGAATTTTGGTTTGAGGAGCATTGTTGAGAAGAAAAGAGATTGAAAAGTTTATGGAGAATGGCATAAGGCGTCTGTTTCTTTTAAAGACGTGAGAAGCTGAACAGTCACTTGGAAGTTTTAATGAAGTCAGATGCTAATTATTGCGTGTGACTGTATTTCTTGTTTTCAAGAAATATTGAATATATCTAACCAATTGATTTTTGTTCAGATTAATTGTTTATTTCTTTTTCAGATAAAAGAAAAATGCCACGTGGAAACTCCATATTAAGTCTCTGATGATATTGATCAGGATTTCATGTGTGACCATCAGGATTTGAGAATTATTATATTTTTAAATCACATTGTATTTTGTGATTATTTTGATGAAAGGTCAACAGGAAAAGGAAGCTGATCAGTATTGATTTTTTATACCCTGATTTATTTCATGAAAATCAATTTTGGATTTTATTTTCAAAAAATCGTGGGTAACCGTATTTTTCAGGGACTGACACCTGTCAATCTACGTGTCAACGTGGGATAGTGGTCTGAAAGATTTGTGAAATATATTTGTTTTGAAACTCTAATCGTGTAATTGCTTTCTCTAATTTTACATTCTCTAAAGCAAAAACCACTCTTGAGTTTTCAAAATCACTAATCTATTTCAAGAATTTTTCAAGTTCTTTTCAGATCAAAGATGGCAGCTCAGAGAAGATTACCTAAGTCAGTAGCCTTCAAGTTTGGTGACTTTGATTTTATGACAAACAATCATGTAGCAGCTATCACCAACAAGGAAGGAGTATCATCTAATTTTCATCCAATCATGGACTTTCTGGCGTATGGACCATTAAGTTATGCATTGATAGCATCTCCACAAATTAATCAAGTAGCTGTTTCACAAGCTTGGGAGAATGCTAAGGTAATTGATTCTATTCAGAGTCAATCAGGTAAGATTGTTCTACATTTAGGACAAGATTCATTTGACATTACTGAATTTGTTGTTAATTCAGTACTTTGCTTACCTGTTACTGATAGTTATGAGAATGTACCATCTGATGATAATATAAGAACTATGTTGTCTGAATTAGGTTATAGTGGACCTCTAGACAACATGAGCCAGTTGAATAGGTCTTTTCTTAGAAAGGAATGGTCTTTTTACTTTGATCAAATTGCTAAATGTTTTACTGGTAAATGTAATTCTTTTCAGCAAATTACTTCTGTTACATCACATATTGCTTATAGTTTGCTTTATGACAGAGTAATTAACATTGGTCATATTATCTTAAGTCAGATGAGTATTAAACTTGGGTTAAGAGATCAAAACAGGAAAATGGTTTATTATCATAGATTTATGCAAATGTTTATTAACCATTTTATTCCTGATATTGAAGCTAGATTTGGTAGGGAACATTGTGTTTCTTCTTATGAACATCAAAAGAGAATTTTCTCTGACATTACAAAGAAGGACAATGAAAAGAAGCTAGATGAAATACCTGCAATTCATTATCCACATCATTTTCAGGTAATTCTTAAAACTCATCTTCCTACTCTCTACAATTCTTCTTTCTTTTGTGGTGAAATGGCTCAGGAATCTCAATTGGAGGAGAACCCACCTGTGTCTACCCAAGTAGCCCAAAACTTTATAGCCTCTGAAACAATTCAAGAACCAAATTTTGATCCACAGCCTATTGTTTGAAAGAAACCAACCTCTGGTGTTTCTCAAAAGACATCAGTTGTAAGGAAGAGAAGATTTGTTATGTCAAGTAGTAGTAATTCTAGTGAAGATGATGATGATTTAACTCTTGCTGAGAGAGCAGAATTGAAGGCTGCAATTCAACTTTCTTTGTTAGCACAAAGAGATGAAAAACCTAGTCACAGCCAGGCTGCAGTCTCCCAAAAGACTGTAGTTCTTAAAAAGGGAAAACAGTTACTGAATACTGTCTCTCAAAAGACTGTGTCTATTGAACAAAGATCTCATCCCAAGATCAATTCTGTGTCTACACCTCTTGAGTCTTCTCAGGATAAATCTTTTGCTCACTATATCAGGAGAACAAGGAGAAAGATTCAATTGTCACCTACACACACAGAGTCTAGTCCAACTAATATTATGCAGGTCTCTACAAATGAAGCTACAATCAAGTCAGCAAATGACCATAGAGATCTGGATATTGATTCTTCATGGGAAACTACATTATCATACAGACTGGCTATGGGACTAATTTCTCTCAAAGTGAAGTTGTCAAGGCCTGTTCTAGATTTTCTGGTTGAAAGAGTACCAAAAATTTTATTTCCAGATGAATATGGACTTCTACATCAAAGACTTGACTTAATGAAGATGTATTTCTATGTATCTGTCAGAAGACAATTAGTCAAGAAATTTGGACTCTCAAAGCATGTTGCACTTCAATCACTTCATGCATATTTATTTGACAAGGATGTCATTATTGAAGATGCTTTAGCTCAAGGTGAACAACTGGAGGAAGTAGATAAAGAGAAGCAGTCAACAAAAGTTACTATTGCACCAGTGGTGAATAGTAGGAAAGATCAGATCACAATCACTGCAACATAAGAACCATCTAGTCAGAGGAAGGATGACTCAGGAGCTGTGATAGCTGATGTTGAGAGGTCTTCTGTGATGACTGAGAATGCAAGTGAGATACCCTATGATATGGGAGGAATGACTTTGGTTGATTTTTCTGAAGATCAAACAAATTTTGTTCAGTCAGAGTCTATCCACCTTGAGGGTGAGTCTCAGCAAACAACACTTAAAGACGGTGATGTACTAACTATGGTGTCTAATGAAGTATTACTGAAGACATCAGAGTCTAGTAAAGAACCTGAAAGTGGTATACTGGAGCCTGTAGTTTCTGAAAGGAAAGAAGATGATTGTAAGGGTTCAGAGACTATAGCAGCTCACTCCTTGGAGAAAACCTCAAGCCACATGCCAAATGAGGAACCCTCTCTCCATGTGAGTTCAGGTATAAAAACTCCTTCTAAACCCTATTTTTCTGTAGGTCATGAGAGCACTTATCTAAATTTGAGTGATACACTTGAAAAGATGGACTTAGATCCACAATTTGAGCGGCTGGCTCCTGATCAGGCAAAAGGTGAGGTAGAAAGAGTGTTGACTTTAGTAAGTCAAAGTGAGAATGAGGGTATGGATGATCAACTCCATAGTGAGGGAGAGAAAATTAGGAAACCATCATTTGATTTCTGGGATCAGGTTTTTCCTGAATCTTGGTCTGAAAATTTGGATATGGATGCTGGTACTTATTCATTCATCAAAATGTATCAGAAGAATGACCTAGCACATCACAATGCAAAGCCAGAAGTTAAAGCTCAGAAGCAAAAGGAGAGGCTTGCAGGAATCATTAACAGAAGAGGTGCCAGGATAAAGCAATCTCTTGATACATATGTACCAGATGAAGTTCCTAATGATCCTAGTGTTCCTTTGTATGTACTTCCAATATCAGCTAGAATTGAGACATCTACAGTCTCTGATTACTCTAAGGAGGAGTCAGGATTTGAAGATGTTAGTACACAGAATACTGGTGAAGGAGATGATGATCATGTTTCAGTTCCAGATCAGAAAAATGAAGATGTTGATACTTCTAATCAGGTTTTATTACTTGAATATCATACAACTCAAGCAACTTCTTCTACAAGACTTGAAGATACAGTTCTTTCTGATTCTGATACTGAAGATACTAGAAGCACTTCCAATATTGAAGTTCATTCTGATGTTTTGAAAGATATTCAGAATTCTCAAATTGCTATGCAAACAAGACTTCAATCACTTGAAGATAACCAAGTCACAATTATGGAAAATCAAGCAGTTCTTATGAATCTCATTTGTTCTGTTTCTGAATCTCTTGGAATTAATATTGCTGATGTCAAAAAGGGGGAGATAAAGACAATTCAAAGACAACAACAACAACACCACCAGACTGAGGGAGATAAAGCTGGGGGAGATAAAGAGCAGAAAGAGCAGACAAAGGGAAGTAAAAAGAAGAATCAGGAGTGACAGTGGTGAATCTCAGCTAGGAAGTGGTAAAGGAAGAGCAACATTAATAGTTAAAATTCTTTCTTCTAAGTACTAGATAAATGTCTACATCTGAGAAGGAGGTACTTAACTTCATAATTCTACATTCATAAATTCTATTCTGGTTGTATTGTTATATGTTTTGACATCCACAACTTAGATTTATGCTTTCAGATTTTAAAGCATAAATAGGGGGAGATTGTTAGGAATAATTCATAAGTTGTGATGTTAAGAATAGAATTTACACATTATACTTCTTGTAATCCTGATCTTATAAAGGATTTAGCACTGTATATAGGATTTATGTACAAGACAGTTATCTGTACAGTTTAGTCAGGAATGAACAGTGTATCGGAGACTACATGTCAGGAACAAAGAGCAAATCCTGATGACGGTCTAATACTGATGATGATCAGATACTGATGCAAGATGAAATCCTGATATCAGTCTTGTTACTGATGATGTCATTATGGATGCTACAGAAACTGGCAAGTGCTATAAAACAGGATCGTTGTTTGAAGAACAAGCAAGAAGATATTATGAAGGAAAGAGTTTTCTATTAATGGAAACTATTGACTAGAAGGCAGAACATTGTCATGTATAGATTATATCTTTCTGTTATTAGTTGATAGGTAGCATTATAAATACTCTCTCAATATCATTGTAAAGAGCGTGAGTAGAACAAGCAAGTGTGCGTAGCTCTGTATAAGGTTTGTATTCGAGAGTTCGAAACAAACAGAGAGATATTTGTATTGTCAGCAGCTGCTAAAGGTATTTGTACACCTTTGGTAGAGTTTGTATTTGATCTTATTAATACAAACAGAGTTTGATTCATTCGTTTATGCTTGTTCATATAACCAAGCAAAAATCAGACACGATTATATAACTTGTATTCAACCCCCCCTTCTACAAGTTATTCGAGTTAACATTACTCGACCAAATAAATCAACATGCAATAAGTGATATGGCTCAAGAATTGAGGATTCAGTCTTACTTTTGAATGAAGTTTTCCTTTGTTTTGCCTTTTGACATGAGTCACATAGGCCATCTGGAGTAAAAACTGATTTGGGCAATCCTCTCACAAGATCTTTCTTCACTAACTCATTAATGCTGTTGAAATTCAGATGAGAAAGTTTCTTGTGCCAATCCCAGCTTTCTTCAATTGATGCTCTACTCAGTAGACAGATTGCAGAGCCATCAGAGTTTGTTGAAAGCTTGGCTTCATAAATGTTACCATGCCAGTATCCCTTCAGAACAACTTTTCCTGTAGATTTGCTTACAACTTCACCGTGTTCTTCAAGGAAATCCACATGATAACCTCTGTCACAGATTTGACTCACACTTAGTAGATTATGTTTGAGTCCTGAGACTAGAGCTACAAATTCAATGATGACATTCCCAAGTTTGATATTGCCATATCCCAGAGTCCTTCCTATGTTGCCATCTCCATAAAAAACACTTGGGCCAGCCTTCTCCACAAATTCTGATAGCAGGGCTTTATTTCCAGTCATGTGTCCTGAGCATCCACTGTCCAGAACAAGGATATTTTTCCTGTTACCCTGCAATCACAAAAACCACTAATGATTAGTTTTAAGGACCCAGACTTGCTTGGATCCTTTGGTCTTATTAAGTTTGTTAGCTTTTGCAGCAGAAGTCTTATCAGAGTTTGTGCTAACATTCTTTTTATCAGAATTTATACATGTAGAATCAATCTTGAATTTATTCAAAGAGGGTTTAAGTTCATAATAATCATAATACAACTTATGATACTCTTTGCATGTATAAATAGAATGCCAAATACTGCCACAGTGAAAACAAGGATTCTGTGGCTTAAACCTAACTGAACCACTCTTAACTCCTGACTTAGGAGGTATAGAGTTTATATTTTTATTCTTCCTGCAAAAAGCAGCAAGATGGTTAGGACTTCCACAGTTATAACATTTCTTCCTAGGAGCATTGGGAATAGGCATATAGTTATTGCTTTTACTGATGCCTACCTTTCCATTTCTGTTTTTCCTAGGTTCTTTTACCTTGTTTATTCTTTTTAACTCCTTCAACTTGTGTTTAAGCTGTTTCTGAGACATTGAACTAATATCTACTGATTTGGCTTTATCCTGTTTTGGTTTGTCAGATTTTGGTACAAACCTCACATGATTAATTTTGGGTTTTGCAGCCTTTTCAGTAAATAAAGGTTTAGAGGTCTCAGCTTCTAGGTTGATAGTTTTCTTTTTATCAGTGTAACCTAGACCTTCTTTCCAACAATCATTGTCTATGATATCCTGAGTTTTCTTACCAGAGTTAGTCCAAATTTTAAGAATGTTTCTTTCTTTAGCAAGTTCAGATTCAAGATAAGCATGCTTTTTCAATAATTCAGTTTTAACAAAAATAGCATCATCTCTCTTTTTCTGAATTTCTAACATCTGGACTAATTTTGATTCTAGATAATCATTTCTCTTTTTAAGGTCTAGACTTTCAGATTTTATTCTTTCATTTTCTAAAGTCTGATCTCTATAGCTAACATGCAAGTTTTTAAGAAAGAGTCTTAACTCAGATATATCAGTAGTATCAAAAGCTAGAATAGAGTGAGGTACCTTGGTCTCAGTAGCTTCAGAGATACTATCAACATTTGCCATCAAGGCGTAGTTCACCTCATCTTCAGAGTCTGAAGTGTCAGCCCAGTCCTTCTTCTTTGTGATGTAAGCTTGACTTTTATCAGCTTTGGCTCTCTTGCACTCAGGTGCAAAATGTCCTTTCTCACCACAATTATAGCATGTGATCTTGGACTTGTCGACTTTCCCAGACCTGCTTTCCTTTCCCTCAGCTTTTCTGAAATTCTTCTTGTCAAAATTTGAATCTCTTCGTGTGAACTTCTTTCCCTTCCTGAAGTTCTTGTAAGCCATCTTCTTGAAGCCTTTCACCATTAGGGCTGCAAGTTTTATCATCTCAGCATCACTACCATCATCATCAGAGTCTGTGAGATTGTCAGAGTTTGAGTCATCATCAGAATTTGATGACTCAGTATCAGACTTTGTAATAAGAGCCTTTCCTTTGGATTGACTCTTTTTCACAGCAATTTCTTTAGAAGCTTTCTCCTCAGCTTTAAGAGCAATTGACTTGGTCTTGCTTCCATGCCTCTTGCTTCTTTGTTCCATCTCAAGCTCATGAGTCTTAAGCATTCCATAGATTTCATCAAGGGACATGTCTTTTAGATCATGATTGTCTCTGATGGTAGTGGCCTTTAAGTCCCATTTCTCAGGAAGAGCCAACAAGAATTTCAGATTGGAGTCTTCAAGATTATACTCCTTATCTACCAGTGATAGATCATTCAACAATTTCAGGAATCTATCATATATGTCTGTTAATGTCTCATCAGCATTTGAGTCAAAGTGCTCGTACTCCTGTGTGAGTATTGTTCTCATGTTCTTTTTGATGGCTTTGGTTCCTTGACATCTGACTTCCAAAGCATCCCAAATCTCCTTAGCAGTTTTGCATCCAATGACCCTGTTAGACATAACATTGTCAAGGGCGTTATGTAATAAATGCCTTACTTTAGCATCTTTGCTAATAGAGGAGATATCTTCAGGAGTGTAGTCTTTCTTATCTTTTGGAATCATTTTCTGTTCTTCTCCAGCAACTGCAACAGACAATTTTGTAGGCTTATGTGGACCATCATGGATTCTGTCTAAGTACTCTGGATCTGTAGCCTCCAGAAACATTTCCATCTTCACCTTCCATATGGGATATTCTGATGCCCTGAGTATTGGAACTCTAATTGATTCATATCTGCTTGTTGTTGGAGTTTGTGTTTTCTCTGTCATGATTGTATGGCTTTTTGTATAGTAACAGAGTGGCTCAAAATGAACAGTACGGTATTTATGAACAGTATCGTATCTATGAATAGTACCGTATATGTAAATAGTACTGTATCTGTGAACAGTACCGTATCTGTGAACAGTAACGTACAACACCGGATCTGATCTGTATATCGATCAACCTGCTCTGATGCCAATTGTTAGGTCCGGAATAACGTAGAAGGGGGGGGGGTTGAATATGTTATTCCAAAAATATTTCGATTTTTGAGATGTGAAAAATGAGATCAACAACTGAATCGAAATAAAACAATTGGTTCGGGAAAATATCTTTGAATTGATAAAAACCCAAGGAGTGTTACAACTTCTAATCCAACGGACTAGCTTCAAAAACTCGAACACTCCTAAGGATAGTTTAGGCACGAGGACCTTCTATCCGACACTTCCTGAAAGCGGGCTAAGCTGGCTTTCCTACTAGATGGACTGTCTAGCAGCTTACACAGAGAAGATATTTAAGAGAGAGAGAAAGTTGTGTGTTGAGGTGTGTTTTGAAATGAAATACAACATGCCTATTTATAGATTTTAGAAAATCACTATGCAGCTAATATACGTAACTGATGACGATCCTGCTGCCTGCTGCCTTTTTCAATCTCAGCCGAATTTCTAATTTTCAAAAGCTGATTGATTTTCAACAACTTTTAATTTACAAAAGTTTATAAAAACAAAACATGTGGGACCCTTGCATGACTTACCATAATCTGATTACTTTTCAAAATAACAAAATCATTTGAAGGTGGGACCCGATGAATAGTATTTTTCGTTACTATTCATGAATAGTAATTTCGGTTACTATTCATGAATAGTAATTTCGGTTACTATTCATTTTCTTCTTAATTTGACATCCTTAAATATTCAGCTTCCAAAATAGAGGATATCAATACTGCTTTCAATCATACATCTTTAACAGTTTTTCTGAGTTAGATACTTTGATTCCTTCGTGAAGTGTTGACGCCTAGTGCAACTGGTCTGGTTCACAGGCGACTAACATTCACTCATGGTCTTTGTATCATATCTTTAATACCACTGTAATCTTTTGGCCCTTCAACTGAATCATCTGTACATCTTATTCTGTCACTGAGGCTTGATCATGTTAATGAACTTCTTTCAGCGACTTGATCCTTGTTGGAGCCTGTTCTTCAACTTTCTCGATCCCTGTGTAGAGTTAATATTATTTATCTTTTATCCTAATTGAGTTATATATGTCCTCTATTACATATTACATTACATTATGCTTTACATTTTAGTTGAATAATAATTCTTTTACAGTCCTCATCACCAAAGGCTAAAATATTTTTTGTAGATATTCTTTCCAATTCTACAAGATGATCATTACTACTTGGTTTGCATGAATAAGAAAGAAGATAGTTGTGAGGTAATTGATAACATCAGAATCGGTAGAGTAGTCACAAACTTCTATGGGAACAGTGTTCGTAAACTGGTAATAATAAAAAAACTTGATATTTTAAAACTACTATCGAGCATAAAAGCACAATATTAACAATTTTTTGTATTCCTATGTTTGTTATTCTAATTACAGAAAAGCCACTTTGTGAAATACTTGGAAGATAAAGAGGAAAAGTTTTTGGCAAAGACAATAAAAAAAATGAACATTTCTTATTTGTCCATGAGTTGGCAGACACTCGAAAATGATGTAGATTGTGGAGTTTATCTTATGCGGCACATGGAGACATACAAAGGCAGTCTAATCAAGTGGAAAACTCAACTAAAAACAGAAAAGGTAATTCATATATTTTCTGATAAAGAAAATATTAGTGATTTGTCAGATTTTGCTTGAGATGATGAAAGTAATCATATACTGTATTGTTGTAGGCGGCAGGACAGAAAGGGCAAATGGAGAAGCTAAGAACAAAATATGCAAATGCTATTTTGACTTCACATGTCAATGAAAGGAGGCAATTTGTCCAACAAGAAACTGCAACTTTTTACAATAAAATAGCAGCTGAGAGCTTGGTGAGCATAATTGAAGAAAACGCAAGTGCAAATAGGCCAAGAAAATACAAAATGCATGGGGCTGTCCTATTTTCTGATAATTGCAAAGCTGTAGAAGAGAAAGCAGGTGAAGAGAAAGCTACTGAGTAGAAAACTAATGTGGGTGGTGTGTAGGCTGGTTTTAGAAGTTACATTGAAAACTTTTACTGAGGCAACTAATATTTGGTGAATTCGTGGTAAAAATTGTCAAAGTTGTACTTTATTGTTCTTTTTTTAAGTTGTTTTATGATACTACATTTTGTAGTTCTATTGTTGGTAAATTTAGCATACATGAACTTTACTGCTTCAAATAGTAGTAGAACATAATTTGACTTTGAATGACTAAAATGTAGGAAATGGGGAAAATTGAAATCACCAAAAAAAATGCAAAATTACCAAACTCAAGAGGCCAATGAAAATAGTAATCACCAAAAAAAATGCAAAATTACCAAACTCAAGAGGCCAATGAAAATAGTAATCATAAAAAATTAATCAAAAAGATAACAAGAAAAAAATTAACAACTTAGGACATGAGAAATGAATGAAACTAAGAATTGACAAATGACTTCATATCGAATTATCGCAACAAAGTACATATGATATTGGTCGAAACGTAGTAGAAAAAGTTTTTATATTACAAAAAATAAAATAAAATACAAACTACGATAGAATACAAATAAGCTTTCTAGCTACTCAATCTGAACATCAGCTGGCACCATCTCAACATGGACAGTAGGAACATTGGTAGTAGGAAAAGTGGTACTAGTAATAGTGGTAGTAGGAACAGTTGTAGTAGGTACAGTGGTAATAGGAACAGTGGGTTTCTTCGGACATGTTCTGGCATCATGAACTACGGAAGTACAGAACTTGCATTTCCTAGGGCGCTTGTTTCCTTCCATTATTGCCTTCTCCCTATGACTGATGAACCTCTTCAAACCCGAACCTTTGTTTTTAGATTGATTTGGTGCACGAATAATAATTTCTTCAGTTGGTTGAGGACCCATCATCTCTTCCATCTGAGCTTTCTTTGTCATAACAGAATCATCGCCAAGATCAGAACCCAATTGTTTTATTGTCTTTTCAACATGACAGAGCTTGTCGATATTCACTCCAGCTTTGTTCATAGTTTTCTGAAAATTAAACCATATATTTATCACTTTAAGAGAAACATTGTCCACCTTAGCAAAATCATCAGAAACACCATGAAATTTGGACAAAGGAGTGTGTTCTGCACATCTACTCCATCGATTGAGAACAAGATTCCTCGGTATTTTCACAAGCTCAAATTGGTTTATCGCACAAAAAGCATGTCTGCAGAGTATACCACACATGACAAACTTCTTGCAAGAGCATTCTGCATGATATTGACTGACTTTGACCTGAAATGGTCCAACACATTAAAACAGGGGAAAAAAATGGATTACCAAATTACTTGGAAAAATATATTACTAAAAAACAGGTCATCCTAATTACTAACAAATAAATTGATGATCGAAACAGGTACCAAAAATCACTAAAACGATAATCACATCACCAAAACAGACCACTAAAAATAACTAGATCACCAAATGTATTAATAAAAAACAGACATTATGAGCATAAAAAAGTATGAAAATTACCTCAAACAATTTATCTTTCATCTTCACATCCTTCAGTTGATAGGTTTTAACTCCATCGACTAATGGTCCAATATCTATGATTCGCATGTCATAACAAGATGCTAGTATCTCTTCTTGAACTTTATAAAAAATAGGACGAGTATACAACTGTGCAGCATCAGCCTCAAGAAACAATGTAGAAACAGTAGAAGGTATTGCAGACCTGCCTTCTTCATTCAACCGAGCACTTTCATGGCGCTGTTTATCCATCGCGCTCTCAAAACGAAGATAAAACTCGCATAGTGAATCATTTTGTCTATGAAACTGACTAAAGAAGCGATTCTCACTCTCGGACCTTGATGTCGTCTGCATTAATCCAAACATAGGTTTATCTCGAAAAAAATCGGGATCCAGGATGTTTGAATAGCATACATCTCCCAAAGCCATATATGCCCCTCCAATTTAAATTCTTTTAAAACTGATTTCCAACCCTTTTCAAAATCAGAAATCTCTAAAGTAGATGACCATATGTAATTTTTCATTTTGGTCATAAAATCAGTCTCTTTACACAAGAAATTACCAAGCTGCAAAAAGAATGTCATGATTTGTTATCAACAGTCACTACTAGGAATAAAGAAATTTTAAGAAATAAGAGTGAAATTTCGACCTTGAGAGGAAAATTTTCCATTATATGCCACATACATAGGCGATGTTTCGTAGCGGGAAATTCATCTATGGCAGGAAAAGAAAGGGGGATAGCTTGTTTCATAGCTGGACATTGATCGGTCACCATTACAATGGGATTACGACCCATTGCTTTTAAAAGGTGATCAAATGCCCATTTGAAATGCGGAATATCTTCCTTAGAGAGCAGAGTGAATGCAAAAGTGACACATTTGTCATGCTTGTCAACACCAGTAAATGGGCAAAAAACCAAGTTATACCTGTTGTACACATAGTCCAGAAGTCAAACACGTAAACTAAAATAAAAGAGCACAAAAAATAAAAGGCTACAGGAAAAATTAATGAAGCATATCACCATAAGCTGATTTAACTGAACAAGTATAACATATAAAGAGTAAGGCAGTTAATACAACCACAAAACAATATTAATTCTTATAAAGAATGAGGGCAAATTACCAAAGTTTAGTATGCCGATTACTAAAAAACTAATTTCATGATACGAATAAGACAAATATCAGAATTAACTAATTTCAGGTACGTAAATAACCTATTAAATAAAACATGTATAACAAAACAGAACTACAAAAATTCAGAAACATAAAAACAAAAAAGATTAAAATAAAGTTAAGGAAGGTCACATACATATTGGTATTAAACGTAGCATCAAACGAAACAACATCACCATACAACTCATAATTCCTCCGAGCAACTGAATCAGACCAAAACAATTTTGTCAGATGTCCTTCTGCATCGACATCGTATACATAGTAAAACGATGCACAACTCTCATGTTTAACCTTAAATTTGTCAATAATCATTTGTGCATCACGTTCACCAACATATGCCTTCAAATCCCTACTAAAATTTCTATAATCCCGAACAGTAGCGCCAACATTAGCGTATCCACCAACCATTTCCTTCATCATCCTAAATGATTGGCTAGATCCAATATTAACCTTTGAAGAATCAAATAGGAATTTACGTGTAGCAAAAGACATTTGACGATTTACTCTTAAAAACTGCCTCCCCTCTTCAGAAGCTAATTCATGATATGATCCTCAACAAACACAGAAATTCTATAACTATCACCAGATTCAAATTTCAAAATAACCTTCGCTTTACAACCACACCTTTTAGAAATTGTCCTCCGAACTCGACTAGTACTTTGATCAGACTTTTTCTTTTTTTTTTTTCTCTTTAAATCCAGCTCTACTACAGACAACATATTTAGTTATGATCAGCTTATCGTCATCATCCTTTTTCTCTGTAGTCCTACGTGTATCAAAGCCACATAATTGCCCATATTGCTTATAGAAATCCATACCTTGTTCCAGACTCAGAAAAATCTGATTGACGAACGGTTTAGAACTATCATCAACACAAATTGGTACATAATGGCGATTACCTCCAGGGGTAATTGTACACCTTGAAATAGCATCATCACTTTCATTTGAACCAGAAAGACTAGTAGAAGCATTATCACAATTGGAAACAGTATCTTCAATAAATCGACTAATTCGTGAAGAATCACTGCTTGTAACTCCTAAAAATAAAACAATGAATTCACGTAAATAACTCAGGAAAAAGTAAAGAAGAAACTAGGAACAACAAAATCACTAAAAATTAACAGAATCACAAAATAATTAAAAATTAATTATTGATACAGAATCACTTAACACAAAAGCACTAATTACAAAAAGCACTAATTACATAAACAAAAAGCATTAACTACAAAGCACTAATTACATGATATAAAAGAATTAAATCACTAATACTAAAATAACTAAGCACTACTCACTACTAGTAAATTAATGTATTTTTCAAGCGAAAAATAGGAACTTGTCAATTCGATATGAAAGCACAATATGTTTTTTTTGTGAATTAAAACATACTCTTATCAACTATAGATATAACAAGGTACAAAACTTACAGATTTAGAAGAAATTATCTTGATTAGTACTAATTCGTAACAGATCATCTGTTATCATGATGAAGAACAACGCTTTATATCAATTTGATAGATATAAAATGGAATCAAATAGGTAAAAGCAGGTGAAATCGACGTAATTGCGATGAAGATGTATACAGATTGTGTACAGTGAGAGTATAAAGAGAGATGTAGCGAGAGAGTGAGAGAGAGTAGAAGAGAGAGACAGAGATTAGATATAATTAATATACGTATATTTGTCGGTTATGAAATTAATAAAAATATACGGTCAGGATTAAAAGATCTAATATAAAAATGGATGGTTGTGATGCAGACTAAGTTCTCATTTTAAGCAAGGTTCTCATTTGAGCACTTGCCTATATATATATAGGCCTTTGCTCCATACAGAACACTCTTATATAACAAACAATAAAGAACATCTTAGATCTATTAGATCATTTGGCCCCGCCAGGGGCACCCAATACAAAAAGTTGTTATTTTTTTGCCCTCTATCAAGCCAGCAAAAAAAAATAATAATTAAAAGTTTACTGTTCATGATGACGTCATTGATGATGTCATCATCATGAACAGTAATTTTTTTTTTTTTTGAGATGATGGATGGATAGAAGGTAAAAAAATAAGAACTTTTTATATTGTGTGGCCCCGCCAGGGGCATTAGATCTAAGGTGTTCTTTATTGTTTGTTATATAAGGTGTTTGTTATGGAGTCCAACCCTATATATATATATATATATTCCCGCTAGCATTTGATTTTGAATTTGAATTTTTTTATTGATAGCTTGTAAAGGAAGCTTATTAGCAAACCCGAAAGCCCACCAGATGGTTTCTTCTCTCTCTGGGGGAAGTTAAAAATGGTAAGGTAGTTGGTAAAGTAATGTTTTCAAATGGTATCTGTCTGGAATATGTTCTCTTCAACTTACTTTTTGTGTCTCTTAAGGGAGTGTTTGATAACACTTACTGTAATTAATAACCTCTTGTTAAATAAGGGCGCCATTATTCGGTAAGACTTGGATCCCTAGTAGTGTATTTATAAATTTAACTTTTTTGCAATTCCTGTGGGTATGGAGATAGGACAATGCAATATATGTGGGTAATTCATGTAGCGTACCCCAATTGAAATTGGTGTTGTTTGAATAGTGGTTGATAAAATGGCGTTTATAATGGAGTTTGCGGAGAATTTGGTACTGAAATTGCCTCGTGGGAGGGATCCAAAGTTTCGACAGCATTTGTATAAATGTGCTAAGACTAAAGAAATGTGGGCACTTCCTATTCGTCGTCCTTATGGTTTCTGGACATACGATAGGCATAATTCTCAGATCTTTTGGGATTCGCAGATTAGCCAGGTCCCTGGTCGTAGGGATCCTTACGATCAGTGACGAAGCCAGAAATATATTAAAGTGGGGGCACAAATTTTTTGCGATAAAATATATAACATAGCTGTGATATTTTTAAAAAGGGTTTCATGTACCTGAGGATGACCCCAGGTTAGAACCCTGAGGATAGAACAAATCAATACAAAATTTAAGGGCATTTGTGTAAATTACTGATAAAAATTTAAATTAAAAATTTAAATTTACAAAACTGCCCCTGCGGGGCCCCTTACTTTATAAGCAATATTTCTTATAACCTCAGGGGAGATCCCTGAGGTTATCCTCAGGCCCAGTTTTCTCAAAAAAAAATTAGATTGAAGAAAAATAATCTAAAAAACTGAAATGTTACTTATGTTGTAAAAAAACGTTTGAGATATATGAGTAATAGAACTTGTGATCTGTTATAGATAATAAAATTATTTCTGGGTAATAACCAGTGGGGGCTCAAACAAAAAATTAACATTTTTCACATTTTTCTAATACGTTATAGAGCTACCGTGGGTGCACGGCCCCCACTTGCATCCACCGTAGCTCCGTCCCTGCTTACGATGATCTTCTTCAGGATAATGACTCCAACTCCACTTGAAATTGTATAATGTTTCCTGCCTCCTCTCTTGTTACGTGATTTGTTGATTACTAAATTATTTGTGTTTTGGATATTTACGTTCCTGCAAAGACTGTTTATACGTTCTGTAGTTTTGACTTTTGATTAAATATCCCCGTATTATATTCATTACAAGTGATTCCCGTGCAAAGCACGGGTTGCTTTTAATTTTTTTTAATTTGTTTATAGTGTAATATAATATTATAAATATTAATTTTAACATTATAAATATTAATTTTAATTTGTTATAGTGTAATTTGTTATTTGTTTAATATGTTTTTTAATATTAAAAAATAGGGTTGAACCAAACTACCAAACTACCAATTATCCCCTAGTTTAATACTATTATAAGCGAAATAGGATATTTTTGGTTGTTGGTTTGGTACTCTTTTTCTGGTCACTCATTTTGGTCACTCTTTGATTTGGTTAAATCTCTATTATTAATAATAAAAAAATGTAAAAAGACACACAAAATACTCTCCTATTAATAAAATTAAAAAAAACACGCACACACACGCCACTCCTCTCGATCAAAACTCTCGGCTAAATCTTTGCTTACCCGGGAATATTTTTAGGTAGATAAAATATTAATTAAATTTATTTTTAATTGAACTAAAACTATGACTAAAAAATAGGGTTGAACCAAACTACCAAACTACCAATTATCCCTTAGTTTACTTATTACTATAGTATAGTATAGTATAGACTCTCGATCAAAACTCTCGGCTAAATCTTTGCTTACCCGGAAATGTTTTTAGGTAGATAAAATTTTAATTAAATTTATTTTTAATTGAACTAAAATTATGGCTAAGAAATAGGGTTGAACCAAACTACCAAACTACCAATTATATTATAGTATAGTATAGATAGTATAGACTCTCGATCAAAACTCTCGGCTAAATCTTTGCTTACCCGGGAATGTTTTTAGGTAGATAAAATATTAATTAAATTTATTTTTAATTGAACTAAAATTATGGCTAAAAAATATGGTTGAACCAAACTACCAATTATCCCCTAATTTACTTATTATAGTATAGTATAGATAGTATAGATTAGACTAAGGTAAAAAGTAATAGGATAAAATACTGAAACGATCCTATACAACAAGAGAATTTCTACAAATTGTTTTTCGTTTTTTTTCACTTTGTTAATAAGTGATCGATATGATTTTTGATAATAAGTGCTCACTCGAAATTCTTTCCATATTGTCTTTTTTTTTTTTTTTTGTCACGAGCTGAAATATGAGAAGGTATATAATAAATTTTGGGCAAAAGAGGGGATAGAGAATTGATAAAAAAAGGATGAGTAGATGACTATGAAGCATGCATGTAGTCAATGTTTCAGACTTTGAGAGCTCCTCCAATATTCATGTATAATCATACATTCCTCATCATCTTCCTATGAAAGAAGACAATCATTCTCTGTTATTTCATGTATGGGATTTTCTGTTAAAATTTTCAGGTTCCCAACTGAGTTGTTTGGTGCAATTTGTGTGTTGTTACTAGCTCAATAGATATCTATACAATATTATCATGTCAACTAAGGGACTGGATTACGAGTCCCTGAATGAAAATGTGAAAAAGGCTCAATATGCTGTGAGAGGTGAGTTGTATCTTTGAGCTTCTGAGCTTCAAATGCAAGGGAAGAAGGTATGAGAGACTTTAATGCCTTCTATACTACTAATAATTATTAAAATAGTTATGCCTTCTATAAAGCAAATTACTCTCCTAAACACAATTTATTCATGATTTTGATCCCAACTCTTCATTTGCAGATTATATTCACAAATGTTGGAAACCCTCATGCTTCTAGGACAGAAGCCTTTAACTTTTCCTCGCTAGGTATTGCCTCTTTCTTCCATTTTGAAAATTGCGTTGCAACTAATTTTTGGAAATTAGTGATGGCATATTAATTACATCATTTTATATTGACCCAGAGTATATTTACTTGCAGGTGATTGCTCTGTGTCAAGCTCCCTTTCTATTGGATGATCCTAATGTGGGACTAGTATTCCCTGCGGACGCCATCGCAAGAGCTAAACACTACTTGTCACTGACCTCTGGCGGTCTAGGTATCTCTTACTATATGCCTTCAGTGCTCTGACTAATTTAATTTTATCTGTTCACATATTCTGATATTCATACTGCTTGTTAGAGGTGTAAAGCCAATTAAATTTGAAACTTGTAGGTTTATGTGTGTATATATCAGCATTATGAAAACAAATGAAAACGTAAACTGCATTATTATTTTGTTCATAGGTGGGCTTGGGCTTATATAAGCCAATACATAACCTTATCTCCTAAAAACACTACAACTACAATTCAAAATTAAATCATAACTAATCCTAAACTATTATCCTAGAAATTTGGTTAACATCAACCAATTATTAAAATAAATTCAAATTTAAAAATCAAAGTAAAATTCTAACACTCCTCCTTGCTTTGATATTTTAAATTACCACTAAAATAAAATATCTTCTTCGTGTTCGACAGTAGTAGCCTCTTTCGCCTTATCATACTCCTGGGACTTGCAAATTCTCTCCATATGTCCAAGTTGTCCACATCTGTTACACTTCATATCAGCTCTCCACCAACACTTACTTTGAGGATGATTAGTCATTTTGCAGTATGCGCATGTTGGATATTTGTTGTAGTTGTTAACTCCTCCTGCATTGTCAATGTTTGCTCTAAAAGCTCCTTCCACTCCTTCTTCATTTCTCATCATCCTCCGTTGCTCTTGTGCCTGCAGTGCATTAATTAATTCTACCAAAGATATTTTTGAAAAATCTTTGGTATTTTCCAATGTAGTAATAACTGCTTCGTATCTTTCTGGTATTGTCACAAGAATTTTTTGCACAATTCTTGATTCCGGAAATTCTGTACCAAGAAGTCTTACTTTATAAGCAATACCAAGAAGTCTCTCGGAGTAGTCCTTGATCATTTCACCATCTTTCATTTTCTGTAGCTCGAATTCCCTAATTAAATTAAGGACCTTAATACCATTGATTTTTGCATCTCCTTCATATTCCTTCTTGAGATACTCCCATATCTTTTTTGGTGACTCTAGAGACATGATGCTTGTAAAGATGTTAGCTGAAATTGCAGCAAATAAACAAGCTTTTGTCTTGGATTCTTTGATCTTCAAATCTTTATGTGCTTTAAGTTGTGCCATGGTGGGATTTTCAGGTAGTGTGGTATCATATTCTTCTTCCACCGCATTCCAAAGATCCAGCGCTTCCATGTAGGTCTTCATACGGACTGCCCAAATATGATAATTATTTCCATCAAACACGTTAGGAGCAAATTTTGAAAAATTGTTGGTTTCGTTTTCCATGGATATGATTTGTGTTGTTATATATGGGTTATGATTGTGTTTATATTGTGGTTGTGGTTATGGTTGTGATTGTGGTTATAGTTGTTTTGATTATAGTGTTTGGATCTGATGTTTTTTTCAACAGGTCCCTTAAGAATAAAGCTCTGATGCCATTTGTAGGTTTATGTGTGTATATATCAGCATTATGAAAACAAATGAAAACGTAAACTGCATTATTATTTTGTTCATAGGTGGGCTTGGGCTTATATAAGCCAATACATAACCTTATCTCCTAAAAACACTACAACTACAATTCAAAATTAAATCATAACTAATCCTAAACTATTATCCTAGAAATTTGGTTAACATCAACCAATTATTAAAATAAATTCAAATTTAAAAATCAAAGTAAAATTCTAACAAAACTATCTATATTATATACATACGTTCCAAATTGTCTACCCCGGGTATTTTAGTTTCACTCTATTTTTGGCTCGCATGCTGCATGAAGAGCCATGAGTAACTTACGTTCCTTCAATACTTATTATTCAAGGAATAATAAAAAAAGGATGTTTGGTGTACTTATTATTCTACCTTCCGATGCGAACAATGTGCCATTACCTGATAGTTTTATGCATCAATAATAGTGATCCAGAGCTTATATATCTGACAGATGGTGCCAGCCAAGGAGTGATGCAAATTTTGCAAACCATTATCCGAGGTCAAAGTGATGTGGTAATTAATTTTCTTATCATTTAGTCATAGATTTTCTTTGTAAAAATATATGTTTGGTACAGATAAGCATCAATTTATGGTGTTTCCAGTAAATAGTAAACATGCTTCTTCCTTTATGCCCTCTTTTCAAAGCCTCTTTTCCTAAGTGGATTATCTCTTGCTAATACTATGTTGTTAACGAATTTTCTGTTTTTATAGATTTTAGTTCCTGTTCCACAATGTCCACTATATTCAGCTGCTATTTCTTTATTTGGTGGTTCTCTTGTTCCATATTACCTGGAGGAGACAGCCAGCTGGGGACTCGATATTCAGAACCTATGTCAATCAGTTGCTGAAGCCCGTGCTAGAGGAATAACTGTAAGCAATATTCATCTTTTGCTTCCCACTGTAGAAATATATGAATGGATATGAGTGTTTAATTACTAGAGCTCCATTGATGGAGAGTATGAAGAAGATATAAACTAATGTATTATAACATGAAGAACAACACAGTAATGGATAATGGATTACATTGTGAATAAGCTTGATTGTTACAAAGGAGGAAGAACTAATTTATACAGAAAATCATGTAAATAAAGTCCATACTAATGAATGAAGATAAGCTGTTCAATGTGTGAACAACTAGACTTTAACAAGGACTTGAGTTGGATCTTGAGTTGACAGGCTGGAACAAGACAAGCTGTTATATTCCTTGACAGCATGTTCATACTTCAACACCAGCATGTTCATACTTCAACACCCCCCCTCAAACTTAAGATGGTTGAAGAAACCAACTTGAGTTTGTAAACAGCCTATGCTACTGCTTGTGATGTATACATAATAACTGAATCTTATGTTACTTGTATTGTAAAGACAGTGTGTGCACTTGTTGAGGCAAGGAGGTGCAGCGAAAACGTTATTGCCAACAGTTTGGAATCAGTGGTGCAGCGGATATGGTGTGAAGCAACAAGATATGCTAGACAGAAAAGATGAGTGATAAAAGGTCTAAATGGTGAGACCAGGAAGGAGGCCAAGATGATGCAGCGGAGAAAAGTATAAAAACAAGCTTGACAAACAAGTGGAGTTTGCGGCAATTTTGTTGTAGATTTGACAAAAATCTGAGGTCAGGAGCTTAAAGATTTTGGCTGGTGTGAGTATGATACACAAAGTGTTTGTGTAAATGTCTCAAAGAGCTGGTAAGTCAATCTACAAATACATAGAGATGGTTTGATACTTCCGTGGCCGGAATCAATGGTTGTCGCCGGAAACAACACAGGTAAGAATCTTAAGGCTCTGATACCATGTAGAAAATATAAGTGTATTGATAAACAAGAATCTAAAACTAAATTGTATTGATATTGAAGACTACATTGTGTTGAGTAGCTTAATGATATTACATGAATGAAGAACTAATATATAGAAGAATAAGGTACACAAAGTCTATGTTTGGTTTGTGTGAATGCTTGACAATATAACCATTATTCTAGAAGGGTTTGAATTCTAGGTTCAACAATTGTGGGTAATTGAAACTAATATATTTAATACCCCCCTCAAACGAAAGATGGTTGAAAAACCAGCTTGAGTTTGTAAACAAAATAACCGAAAGTGGTAGGAGGATTTTGAACCGGAGACACGATGTAGATGAATCGTGCCTTTTTGTTGGTCTTTGCACCTCCCCAAACTGATGTAATTCTGATAGCTAGAGAAGCATTGTTAGAATAATAAGCTAATCTGATGGTTGAAGAAGCACTATCAGAACGGTAAAACAATTCTGATGGCTGAATAAGACACTGTCAGAATGAAAACAGTTCTGATGGCTGGAGAAGCACTGTCAAAATGATAAGGAAATTCTGATGGCTAGAGAAGCACTGTCAGAATGATAATTGTGAGGTTAACTCTGCTTGTGTGTATATAATAACGTAGAAGAGTTATTAATATTGTATAAGCAATGTGAGCTTGGTGATGATGGTGACCTTGTGCCATTGCTTGTGTATGCATATGTGTAACGTAGCAGAGTTACAATATCGTATAAGCAATATGAGGCTACAAGGGAAGCTTTCGCGACTACGTTCTATCCCAAAAGGTTGTCCTGCCTCAGAATCCCCGTAATAAAACTGATGTAATTCTGATAGCTAGAGAAGCATTGTCAGAATAATAAGCTAATCTGATGGTTGAAGAAGCACTGTCAAAACGTTAAAACAATTCTGATGGCTGAATAAGACACTGTCAGAACGAAAACAGTTCTGATGGCTGGAGAAGCACTGTCAAAATGATAAGGAAATTCTGATGGCTAGAGAAGCACTGTCAGAATGATAATTGTGAGGTTAACTCTGCTTGTGTGTATATAATAACGTAGAAGAGTTATTAATATTGTATAAGCAATGTGAGCTTGGTGATGATGGTGACCTTGTGCCATTGCTTGTGTATGCATATGTGTAACGTAGCAGAGTTACAATATCGTATAAGCAATATGAGGCTACAAGGGAAGCTTTCGCGGCTACGTTCTGTCCCAAAAGGTTGTCCTGCCTCAGAATCCCCGTAATAACTAGGAATGCAGTTTTTTTTTTGTCACACTACTAAAATCATTTATACCCATTGTATTTTTCGGTGGGCTGATTTAATGTGGCCCAACTAATGAAAACAAGGATATAACTATATGCTAGTATGCTAGCTCAAACTATATGCTGGTCCAAACCAAACACAAGCCACTATCATTGGGCTTGGCCTGGACAATCATGTTTGTTTGACCTAAGAAGAGACATACTGATAATTTGTTGGCCCAATATGAAAAAGAAGTACACTGTTGTAGTTCTAAAATAATTAGAACGGGCAGCGTGTATCTCTTAGAGAACTGATGACTGATGAGGATGGCTCGTTTAAAGTTTAAACAAAGAAATACACTGACTCGTTTAAACAAAGAAGAGGAGGAAGGTGTGTTTTGCTTGAGTTGATGTAGGATTGGAGCAAGTCAATGACTCGTTTTACTGGTGGGCTGAGTTGACTCGGGCGGCTGATTTTATGTGTGGTTAAAACGAGGAGGCTGAATCGGAGAATTGTTATAATGGTCTTGGTGATAGCTTTGCCGGCTCTTATGATTGTTGAGTTGAAAACGAGTTGATGAACTCTTTGTATTGACTCGTGGGAAAAGTGGGCTGCGCCAACTGTTCGTTTTAATGACTGAAAGAGTTTGTCACCGGAAACGATGGCTTTGGCCGGAAAACACAGAGGTAAGGATCCTAAAGCTCTGATACCATGTAGAAATATATGAATGTATATGAGTGTTTACTAGAGCTCCATTGATGGAGAGTATGAAGAAGATATAAACTAATGTATTACAACATGAAGAACAACACAGTAATGGATAATGGATTACATTGTGAATAAGCTTGATTGTTACAAAGGAGGAAGAACTAATTTATACAGAAAATCATGTAAATAAAGTCCATACTAATGAATGAAGATAAGCTGTTCAATGTGTGAACAACTAGACTTTAACAAGGACTTGAGTTGGATCTTGAGTTGACAGGCTGGAACAAGACAAGCTGTTATATTCCTTGACAGCATGTTCATACTTCAACACCAGCATGTTCATACTTCAACACCCACCTCTCCAAGTAATCAGAAATGGCATAAAGGAGTTCTGATAATAAGATCATACTAAACAAAAAAAAACTGTATATGTCATTTTTGTTGGTTGTAGGTACTTTGTAACTTAATATTCTGTACCTGCAACAAGTATTTTAGGCCCAATAGCGCACTATTATAGAAATGGACATTGCATTCTGTGGATGTGGTGCTCTGCTTATCCCTGATCATATATTCTGGTTACCAGTAATTTCTGCTTCTCAGTTTCTATTTCCCCACATGATTAGGTATGGGCAATGGTGATTATAAACCCCTGAAATCCTACTGGACAGTGTCTTACTGAATCCAATCTGAAAGAAATATTACAATTCTGCAACCAAGAGAATCTGGTTTTGCTCGGAGATGAAGTTTACCGACAACATGTTTACCAAGATGAGCGTCCCTTTACAAGTGCAAGAAAGGTAATAATTTCTATTTGAAATAGATGAAGAACCCCCAAATCCTTCTGTGATCTTAACATTGGTTGACACTGAACTTGTCTGAACATGAAGGTTTTGATGGACATGGGTCCAAAGGATATTGGGGCGAATGTGGACAGCGAGGGGGCTATTTTGAAATGATAAACCTCTCTCCCCAGGTTGCCTCATGTAAATTTTATTTTAATATTTTTTAAATCAGTCTATATTTGGAGGCAAAAATTTCACAAGCAATATTATTCTCTGAGATTCGTATTCATGGATCTTTTAAAACACAAGTTCCGTAAACATCAAACAGTAACTTATTTCACTTTATTTCTGCTGAGTTGTGTAGTTTTAGGTTTATACCATTACAACATATAGTTGATGCTATAGTCAAAATAATTATGGTATAATTATTTATTTATTTTTAATTAAATGTAACCGGTGAGAGTCCAACTCGTGACACTTTGGATCAAAGGATCAAAGCATTGGCCCCTTACCACTGGGTATTTCCTTTTTTGTAGACGGTTGATGAAATATATAAAGTTGCATCAATGTCACTTAGTAATGTCTCTGGGCAGATTCTGCAATTATGGCATCTACGAGCTTTCTTATAATTTGGATCTGCTATTTTGGGGTCAATCTATTAGGAATAGGGCTACATAGTTATGGTTCATTTACGTTAACATCTAATTGAATTCAAGAAAGGTTAAATAGAATATGTTGTTTGTATATAAACAACTTTGTATGAACCAGTGAGAACCATGTGAATCAAGTAGTGCAGGGATTCGCATGTGATATGGGCTAAAAGTAAGCCCTAAAGACACATTTAATGTGGCATTGATTAGACCTAGAATGGTCCAAACGTGGGGCCCACCAGATGGGCCCAAACCCCAGTTATAATATTAATTTCGTAATTAATATTTAGGGATAATTAACAGCCGGGAGATACAAGTCAATAAGGACATTATCTCTACAAAGAGTAGCCTCCAAGCCACACAGTCATACAAGGAAACAGACTCCTACAAGGAATGGATCCGGAACCTTCCTAGAGGCGGTGACTTGCCCACCAAGTCACCTAACCCTACTACGATTTTAGGGCTTCTCAGCCTATATAAAGGGTCTGACCCCTCATCCTAGAACTACATTTTATTGGCTTGATTCTCTTAATACAGAGATACGTAGGCATTCTGTGAGGACCGATTAAGTCTCGAACGCAGAAGCAGCCATTAAAGCTCGAAGCTCAACCACCCTTTGCATTAAATACATCAAACCCTAGCCGCAATCTAATAACCTAGTTTTTATTCCACAACATTTGGCGCCGTCTGTGGGAAAAAGACATCAACCATGGTTCAAACACGAAGAACTGCACCAAGCACTACGGAGCCAATCGCTACCGAGGCCCTACCTCTTAGCTCTGCTCCGCCCCTTACTGAACAAGTGCTACCGACATCTGAGCAAGTACCTCCAACATCCGGGACTATCGTTCCATATCAAGTTTCTCAACCCCTAGGGACGACTACCCATGTTGAGAGTACGCTACCTCCGATCGTCCACACAATTCCAGGAACTAACCCGGGGATTTCTTCCCTGATTGTAGACCCCAACAACCCTACACGAGGGGTTCAGATCCACACCACGGATCTCCCCATAAGCACCAATCCAATGTATGGGATGCCCAATTACGGAGCTGGACCGAGTGGTCATGCCCTATATATTCGAGATCGAGATTATCGCGATTTTTCTGGTCCTTATTCAGATGAATCATCTTCTGGCGATGATTACGAGCGTGATGAAGCTCCGAGGAGGCGACGTGCAAGTAAAGAGCCTATGGGGAGAACTCGAACTATCCATGATGGACTCCCTTCAACAGCTGCTGAGAGGATTAAGGCTTATGAAGCCGAGATCTTGAGATTAAAGGAAGATATGGCCAGGGAGCAAGCCAGATCAAATCAGACTTTGCCACCTCCCACGTCAGGACCGATTCCCTTTATAGATCTGGAGAGGCCTTCAAGAAGGCAAAGAAGGGCTACCGCCCCAACTGGAAGAACTACAAGGGTGGAAACCCCTAAGAGCAACCCCAAGGATCTGATGCCACTTGGGGATCCTGATGATCCCACGCCCCCATTCACCGAGGAGGTGATGAATGCCCACATATCAAGGAAGTTCAAGATGCCGACAATTAAGGCTTACGATGGAACGGGTGATCCCGCAAATCATGTTAGGACGTTCTCGAACGCACTATTACTACAGCCTGCAAGTGACGCCTTGAAGTGTAGGGCGTTCCCTCAAACCTTGTCGGGCATGGCTCAAAGATGGTATAGCCGACTCCCTGCAAACTCAATTGGCTCCTTTAAGGAGTTAAGTGCTGCTTTTGTTAGTCAATTTATCAGCGGGAGAGTTCATGAAAAAAGTTCTGCATCACTCATGTATGTGGTACAAGGGAAGAATGAGAATCTGAGAGATTATCTTAAGAGGTTCACCAAGGAGACATTAAATATTACTGATTTAGAGAACAAGGTGGCCATGGTAGCCCTGGAGCACGGCACCACTGATCTTTACTTTAAAAGGTCATTGGCAAAGCACCCACCCGAGAATATGGCTGAGCTCCAACGAAGGGCTGATAAGTATATCAAGGCCGAGGACAGCACCATGAAGGATGTCGTGATACACAATGGAGGCAACGGGAACTCCAAGAAGCGAAGGCAAGACCAGGAGTATGATGACCAGGAATATGATGCTAGGGACAAGTATCCCCGAACTAGTGAGGACTCCGACTCTGCCCCTAAGAAGAGCCAAGGACCAAGGTTCACTGAGTATGCAAGGTTGAACACTCCCAGGAGTCGAATCCTATTGGACATTGAGAAGGATAAGGATTTCCGATGGCCGAAGCCACTCAGGGGTGATCCCACAAAGAGGAACAAAAATCAGTATTGCAGATTCCACAAAGACGTGGGGCATGACACTGATGACTGCAAACAACTCAAAGATGAGATCGAGTTTTTAATCCGTAGAGGAAAACTGAGCCACTTCACTAAGGGTGAAGATCGTGGTGGTCAAAGAAGAAATCATGATATGAGCGATGATGATCGAGATCGAAACCCACAGCCCCGAGGGCTAGTAATCAACACGATCTCGGGAGGCCCGACAGCGGCTGGGACAACCAAGAACTCTCGGAAGGCTTATGCAAGAGAGGTGGTGCACATTGTCGAAGAAGCACCGAAACGTGCAAAAACCGAGTTAACGATCGGATTTGAGGATTCAGATCTTGAAGGGGTGAAGTTCCCCCACGATGACCCGCTGGTCATAACACCCATGATTGGGAATTCAGAGGTGAAGCGAGTCTTGATAGACAATGGAGCTTCAGTGGACATTTTGTTCTATGATGCATTCGTGAAAATGGGATACAACGACTCTCAGTTGACCCTATCTAACACGCCTATATATGGATTCAGCGGAGTAGAGTCTAAAGTTGAGGGAACTATTCTGTTGCCCGTCACCATCGGACAGAAGCCAACAGAGGCCACTCAGATGCTGAACTTTTTGGTTATCAAAGCGTCTTCCACCTACAATGCCATCCTCGGGAGGACTGGACTCCATGCTTTTAAGGCTGTGGCCTCAACCTATCACATGAAGATCAAGTTTCCAACCAGGAATGGTGTAGGAGAACAAAAAGGTGACCAGAAAATGGCTAGGAGCTGTTATGTAGCCGCGTTAAGGCCTGATGGAGTCGGGGGGCAGGTTCTTCCGATTGAAGACATGGACGTTTGTAGTGATAAGGAACATCAAGAAAGGCCAGCAGAGGACATCACACATAAACCTCGGACAGCCATTAAGGCTAAGGCGTCAACTGACTTCGTGGTTGAATGCATCATTGGCAACCAAGAAATCGAGGGGCAGGAGATTGTACCCCAAGCTGTAAGTGAACTTCAGAATAAGAATGAGGTAACCAGAAGGAGTAGTGAGTGCTCTATTTTATTGGAGCATCAGAAATAAAATCAAGTGGTGCAAGCCTAGTCTTGCAAAGCCCCGATGGGTTCAAATTATCCTAGTAGTTTTTAGCTTCATATTTTATCTAGTAGAAGTAGAAATAAGGTTCGATGAAACCATCGCAGAGCATGTTGCTCCGAGTAGGACAGTAGTATTCTATGTAAGGGTTGAACCCATCTCAAGTTATTAATGCAAGTTTGTTTTCCATTCATTGATTATGTGATTTTATTTATGTACCTAACACCTGATGTGTGTAAGTCAAAGATGACCAAGTACCGAAAATAAAAAAAATACACGAATGGAAACAAACAAACGCATAAATAAAAACCCTGAAAGGTCGAGAGTTACTAAGAGTTTAAGTCCTTGAAGGACCCCGGATAAAAAACAAGAAGCAAAGATAGGTTTGAAAACCCTGAAATCAGAACTAAGATTCGAGACAAGCCGTGAAAGACATGAAGTCAAGTAAGGGATCCAAAAGACCTTTAGTTTGACATCAATCCAAAAGAAAGGTCGTGAATACTTGGTAGTCGACATATGAACACCAACGATGAACATGTAAACGTCAACCTCGAATCCTAGGATAAGGAACACGAGTTATTAGCCATGAAGGCCATGGGATAGCTATGAAGGCCAAACTTGAAGGGGTCGTGAACCTCCAGATAGGATCCAATGATTGAAACTTCAAGTCAAAGCTTGAAAACCAATATGAAATTTTGGACCCTCAATCCAGAATGCCAACATTGAAATATCTGAACAAGCATTGAGTGCCATCCTCATTCGAAAGGATAACAAGGTTCAGAAGCCTATCTACTATGTGAGCAAGATGTTGCATGCAGCTGAGTTAAATTATTCTCCCATTAAGAAGTGTGCTTTGGCATTGGTAACAGCCTCGAGGAAGCTACGATCGTACTTCCAGGCACATAAGATTGAAATCCTGACAGACCAGCAACTGAGAAACATATTGCATAACCCGAAGGCTAGCTAAGTGGGCGATAGAACTCAGATAATTTGATATCGCGTACAATCCTCGAATTGGAGGGAGAGAACTTATAGTAAGGGCAAGATGAGACACCCCAAGAGGGAGAGAACTTATAAAGTTTAGAAGAAACATTGGGTGCTCTATTTTGATAGGGCATCAAAAACAAAATCAAGTGGTGCTTGTATAGTCCTACAGAGCCCTGATGGCTTCGCGATTGAATGTGCCTTGAAGTTGAATATTTTTCGACAAACAATAACGAGGCAGAGTATAAAGCCTTGAAGGCCGGACTAGGCTCGTCTTTAGCCATGAGGGCCAAAAATCTTAAAGTCTATGGAGACTCAAGGCTGGTGATAGCCCAAGTGAGTAGAGCTCTAAAAGCCAAAGATGAAACGATGTTGAAATATCTGAAAATTGTAAAATCACAGTTGGTACGGTATGATTCGAGGAATACCAACTTGTATAACCACCGATGCCTTGTCCAAATTCGCCTCGTCTGAAATCGAGAATTACACTAGAAGTGTTTACTATCAGGTCTTGGAGACCCCACTATAGAGCGCAAATTGTTGGCGCCCATCGACGTTGGAAGTTGCTAGACAGACCCCCATCAAAGCTCATCTTGAGACTGGTTGGCTCTATGATAATGCCTTGGAGGCACGAAACTGTCAGTGAGAGCATTGAGATACGCATTCGCCTTGATGGCCAACAAGGCCGTTTGCCTCAAATTAAGCTGGTTGTTTGAATTGAAGGCCTAAAAATCAGGAACTAGTGGCTAAATTCAAACCAAGGCAAGGTCCTACAAACCAAGGAAAGACCCGAAAGAAGAGGGAGAAGGTCAACCGGCTGTAGCCTATTGGAAACCTTTGTGGGCCATCAACACAAAGTGGACTTTAAAAAGGCCAAACAGCACCAGGCCTGTTAAGGCCCAAGTCAAAGTCAAATAGGGTTCCAATAAAGGAAAGCCCAAACATGTAATTAGGGCCCACGAGGAGAGGTCCCAAATTCTCATGAGCCTAAGGCCCAAAACCAAACAAGAGTCCCCAACAAAGTTGACTGAGGTCGAAACCAACGACCTCACTTTGTAGTACATTTCCGAGCTCAATCAAACGACCAGGAAAGTCTTAAATTCGAGGTCGAAAATATGCTATGGCTAAGTCGTAAATTTGAGGTCGAAAAAGAACAGAAAGTCACGAAAAATCCATACGACTTGAAATCCATTTGAGGTCGATATTCCTTAGAATTAAGATCGTGAGTCTGAGCTCGAAAATGAATTAGAAAATATGGAAATTCCTAACGACCTAGGATTAATTTTGAGGTCGTTTTAACGTTATTTGAGCTCGATAATTTCAGGTCGAAAAAACACTGGATTTCTACGAAAAAAGCCACGATCTGGCCCCTATTTGAGCTCGTTTTTTGAGCTCGAAATTGAACAAATTGAGCCTAAAACTTCCAGGTCGAAAATGACTTGAAAAATAGGTCAAAAGGATACGACCTGGGACTGTTTGAGCTCGTCCATTGAGCTCGAAATTGTACTAGATGAGCTCGAAAAGCTCAGGTCGAAAATGAACTAAACGAGCTCGAAAAAAGCCACGACCTGGGACAGTTTGAGCTCGAAAATTGAGCTCGAAACTGAGCTAAAAAAAAAAAAAAAAAAAGAAAAGAAAAAGAAAAACATGCAATTTTGGAAGCAAAATTAGTGATAAAATTTTAGAAAAACATGCAATTATGAATAGTACTAGTCTTCAGAAATAAAAAATTTCCAAGCTCGACCCCAGCCAGGGGCTCTGCCCCTTGGACCCCGCCAGGGGCTGCCGCCCCTTGGACCCCGCCCGGGGGCTGCCGCCCCCGGACCCCCGCTAGCACCGTTTAGTGCCGATTAAGCACCATTTAATGCCGATTAGCACATATTAGTGCCTGTTAGCACCGATTAGTGCCGATTAGCACCGTTTAGTGCCGGTATAGCACCGTTTAGCGCCGATTAGTGCCGTTAGTGCCGTTTTATGCCATTTAACATTGTTTAACACTGTTTAAACATTGTTTAAGGCTGATTAGCGCTGTCTAGTGCCATTTAACACCGTTTAGTGTCGTTCAACATCGTCGTAAATTGCGTCGGTCGCTCCACGCTTTACATTAAGATGATAAGTTGAAAATACTCATGTAAGAGCAATAAACCCTGACCCAAGTCTCATGTAAGGCCGTTATAACTTCAAGGAAAACCTGATCAGTTTTCCTAGAAGTTGGGGGGCAAATGATATGGGCTAAAAGTAAGCCCTAAAGACACATTTAATGTGGCATTGATTAGACCTAGAATGGTCCAAACGTGGGGCCCACCAGATGGGCCCAAACCCCAGTTATAATATTAATTTCGTAATTAATATTTAGGGATAATTAACAGCTGGGAGATACAAGTCAATAAGGACATTATCTCTACAAAGAGTAGCCTCCAAGCCACACAGTCATACAAGGAAACAGACTCCTACAAGGAATGGATCCGGAACCTTCCTAGAGGCGGTGACTTGCCCACCAAGTCACCTAACCCTACTACGATTTTAGGGCTTCTCAGCCTATATAAAGGGTCTGACCCCTCATCCTAGAACTACGTTTTATTGGCTTGATTCTCTTAATACAGAGATACGTAGGCATTCTGTGAGGACCGATTAAGTCTCGAACGCAGAAGCAGCCATTAAAGCTCGAAGCTCAACCACCCTTTGCATTAAATACATCAAACCCTAGCCGCAATCTAATAACCTAGTTTTTATTCCACAACAGCATGGTTCTCACAAAGACCAAACCTCTCGGGTGAAAAATTGATTTTTTTTCTTAAGAGAGGAAAAAATCTTCTTTTTTTCATTATCCAAATCCTAGGATTTTTTATGAAAACATTCTATAAACAAAATTAGATAAAAGAACCTCGACCTTGTCCACTGATAGGGAAAGAACAAAATCGGGGTACATACCAATACCTATTATGGGTACAAAGATAGAGATCGAAACAAATAGCTCTCGCGGTCCAGAATAAAAAACATAAGAGTTTGGGGCATTAAAAAGCTTGTATTCGTAGAACATCTGGCGTAACATCGATAATGAATAAATAGGAGTTAATATCATCACAATTGCCATTACAAAAGTAATTCTCAGTTTTGATATTAAAAGATATTTTTGGCTGGTAATGAATAATGATTCCAAAAAAGATATTTGTAAGTTGCAATGCGGTACTACTATCAAGTGAATATACTAAATCAAAATCATAAATAAAGAGTTTTTCCTTTTTACAGTTAGATGTAATGGTCAACCCTCCTAAACCTGCAGATATCTCATGTGGGGAGTTTCTTAAGGAGAGGTAAATGTTGCTGATATCAGCTGCATCTGTAATGTGTGTTCCGTGTTCGCATCTAGTTTAATATCCAAAGAGTTTTTTGTACATTGTAACCATTCGAGTTCTCTTGCTGGTACATGAATGCAGCAAAGCTATTCTTGGTTCATTAAGGAAGAGAGCCCGAATAATGACTCATGTATTCAATAGTTGCAGAAATGTGGTCCGTAATTTTACAGAAGGTTCAACCTTTCCTTAAGTCTCATCAAACTCATCTTTGCAATGTACATATCTATCCATTTATGCGCGCAATTGTGTGTTGGAAATTAATATTAAACTTATTATTTAGACATTTGTTTTATTTGTTTTAGTTGTTTGAATAAGTACTCCGTGTTATTTGCAACTAGAATAGGTCAAGCATTATCAGAAGTAGTTTTAAATAAATGCAGTAGTAGTGGAGAAATTGTAGGGAGGTGGTGCATGTTTTTAGGACGTTATAGGTAGTTTTATTTCCTATAAATTAGTATGTAATTTCCATTACTGAATTATCAAGAATATACACCAGTTCTTGGTCTCTCTATACATATCATTTATCTTTGTTATATATTTGGTGTGTGTATATCAAGGAAAGCCCAGGCCCAGTATTGGAAAATACAACACTTGGTATCAGAGCTTGGGGGGATCAAGGCTTAACAGCCTTCCCTCCTGTCCTTGAGTTAGTAAGCAAGACAGCAACCATGAAGGATGTAGCAGTATGGTGCAGCGACGGAAATGGCGAGACCAGGGAAAAGAAGATGAGCTTTGTTGCTGTGCAGCGTTGGAGTGATGCTTCATTGCTGGGCAGCGAAGATTTATAAGTCCATTCATGGAGGAAATGGTTGATGGAGGACAAAGGGCTGCAATGGATGGTCAATATTACACAGCAAGATGAAGAAATAATGGCACAATTGATCGAGGGAGAACCACTCCTTTAGAGTTGTGGAGAGAAAGTGCTCCAAAGTGTTTTGGAGAGAAGTGCTCCAAAGTGTTTTTGATGAGAAAGTGCATCAAAATTGATGGTGGTGAGAAGTGCATCACACACGAAGAGAAAGTGCTTCGTAGAGAGAACATTGCATTCATGGAGGATGATGAACCAACATAAGTTTAATATTAAGGGGGTGAATGTTGGAAATTAATATTAAACTTATTATTTAGACATTTGTTTTATTTGTTTTAGTTGTTTGAATAAGTACTCCGTGTTATTTGCAACTAGAATAGGTCAAGCATTATCAGAAGTAGTTTTAAATAAATGCAGTAGTAGTGGAGAAATTGTAGGGAGGTGGTGCATGTTTTTAGGACGTTATAGGTAGTTTTATTTCCTATAAATAATTAGTATGTAATTTCCATTACTGAATTATCAAGAATATACACCAGTTCTTGGTCTCTCTGTACATATCATTTATCTTTGTTATATATTTGGTGTGTGTATATCAAGGAAAGCCCAGGCCCAGTATTGGAAAATACAACATTGTGTAGGTGCCATATATTCCTTCCCACATACGCTTACCTCCCAAATTAAGCAGTTGATGCTGCAAAATTTTCTACTGCCTCAAGCTCTTAGAGGCCACAGGCATTTGTACAGTCCCAGGTTCAGGGTTCGGACAAAAGGACGGGTAATTACAAAATAGACTCCATATATTTAAACTGTTTTTACCTTTTTTCAAGTCAGAATAAAAAAATATCCCTATATGTTTCATGTGTGATAGTAATGCCAAAATTCGCTGCTTTATTCATCTCTCCAATCTAGTATACAACGATTAAATTCCGACGTTATTTCTTATAATTCTATGCAGAAGTTTGTAATGTTGTTTGTGTATAGCGTGTTTCATCTGAGGACAACAATCTTGGCAGCCGAGGAGGACATGCCCGGGATCATGGCTAGTTTCAAGAAGTTCAATGATGAGTTCATGGAGAAATATGAAGAATACAGAGGCTATTCTAGGATTTAAGGAATGATGCTTCTATTAAAAACATTATGCTGTTTTGGAGCTTGAGTTTCTTTATCAGCCTAAAATAATTGATGTTGTAAACATAAAAAATAATGTTCATACGGATAAACTATATTGTTATTGTTAGCCGTTAGGGTTATTAAAATCTTGTTAGAATTATTTGTGACAACCAAATTATAAACACAATACCCTAAGAACAATGTTCTAAAAAACGTTAAGCGGGTCTAGACGGTTAGGAGGATGAAGTCATTAAATACCGGTTTTTTAGACTATTATAACGAAAATATCAATCGGCGGGGTAGCTTGTGAAAATTACCGAGAATTGATTATGCATTTACTAGTGGGGTAATAAGTGATACGCATTTCTAAATTGGGTGACAAGGTAATACGCAAATATCAATTGGGTATTGTGGGATAATTTTTATAAAAAAAAAATGATACGCAAGTTCAACTTGGGTAATCAGACTTTTATAAACTTGTTCATTTTGTTTGGCATATGGCCCGTAACTTGAAGTTACCGTTGGGTTTGAATTATTTATTTTTTTAAAATATCATTTAAAATTTAGGTTTAAAAAATTCAATATTAATTCTAAAATTCAAAATGAAAAAATTGAACCCCAAAAGTTAATCGTTGAACCCCTAATAGAATACACATAAATTAAAAAATTAATTATTTTAATGAGTCCGGCGGCTTGATTTTTAAAAAATCGGGGGCCAGCCCCGATTTTTTTAAAAATCAGGATAAATTAGGGTTTTGGGTCTAGGGTTTATGGTTGTAAACCCTAAACCCTAAGTTCGTATATCGTCATTCTGAATATTTCTAAAACCAAAAATGGAAAAGTTGAACCCCAAAGGTTAATCGTTGAACCCCTAATAGAATACATATAAATTAAAAAATTGATTATTTTAATGAGTCCGGCGGCCTAGTTTTTAAAAAATCGGGGGGACCAACCCCGATTTTTTAAAAATCAAGATAAATTAGGGTTTTGGATATAGGGTTTAGGGTTGTATACGGTTTATTCGTTATTCTGGATAATTCTAAAACTCAAAATGGAAAAGTTGAATCCCTAAGGTTAAACTTAAGTGAATGCAAATAAATTTTAAATTAAAAAAAATTCATTATTCACTGACGACGTCAGCAGTGACGTCATCGTGAACGGTGATTTTTTTTTTGCTGAATGGATAGAGGGTAAAAAAATAATAACTTTTTGTATTTGGTGCCATAACGGAACTCTTAGATTAGGTTAAATATGAGTGTTATAATGGTGTTCTTTATTGTTCTTCATATAAGGTGTTTTTATGGAGTACAACTATATATATATGGAGCTATTCAAATGATAACTAAATGAGAACCCACATATTCACCATAGTTCAAGCTTATCTAAAGGTCCCACAAGGGGTACTCCAATACAAAAAACCTACATTAACCTACACCTCTATCTAACAAGCAAGCAAAAAACAAAAAAAAAAGTTGCTGACTGCTGACGTGGCAAGGACCCGCTGCCATTTTCTTTATAAAAATGTTGGTGAGCTAATTTACGATATTTTTTGTAAAGGTGCCCCTGGCGGGGCCAATACAATAGATGATATATATATATATAAGACTGATTCAGGCGAGAACACGTATATATTGGAGAACAATGAGAACACCACATTTCAAGCTATTCTAAAGGGCCCCGCCAGGGGCATCCAATACGAAAAAATCTTATAATTCTATTCTACCCTCTATACATTCATCAAAAAAAAATTTAAATTTTTTTTTTTGAAAAAGTTAAAATAATGATGACGTGGCAGCAGTTTTTTTTAATTTTTTTGTTAAATTTTTTATTTTTTTAAGAATGGATAGACGGTAGAATTATAAGACTTTTTTGTGAAGGTGCTCCTAGCGGGACCCTTTAAAATAGCTTGAAATATGGTGAACACATTGTTCTCACTGTTCTTTATAACATGTGTTCTCACTAGAGCGTGACACACACACAGATATATATATATATATCTGTGTGTGTGTGTGTGGTCTTACTCAAGTGAGAACCCTTATTATGGTGAGAACTGAGATCTAATCTCAGCCTTACATTCTTTATATTTAATTAAATCCTATGTACATTACTATATCCAAATGTACTACCAAGTACCAACAGCCTCCACTGCATAAAACCCTGCCCATACACGCGTACACCCCCCATCGCCTTTTTGCCGGAACAACTAGATTTGAAACTCAAAATTCACAAAATCGAAACAATAAAAAATAAAAAACCTATCATTAACCCACCATCCATCCCGAAGGCCATTATTGCCTAGCTCCGACGAGTTTTGTACATCCCAGATCTGCAATATTCAAGTTGCGCGCTCAGATTCGGATCAAATCGCCGGTGGTGATTTTTCTAAAGATTATGCGCTAGTTTGTAGTATTTTTTTTTTTTTGAAAATCTGGTGATTAACGGCAACGGAGGTGGATGTTGCGATTTTATATTTGTACAATTCTGGTGATTATATAAGGGGAGGGTGGTGGTGGGCGACGTAGTGGTTGAAGGAGGGGGTAATGATGGCGGTGGTGTTGTAGAATAGTAATGGTATTACGTTAGGATCATGTTTATAATAATGTTAGTGGTATAGGCATGTCAATCTGGAGATTTTTTATAACATTGGTGGTCGGAAGTGATGAATGGAATCGGTAGCCAGATCTGGTGGTCAGAAATATTATTCGGAATGGTGATTTTGTGTTTTTCGGTGGTGATTTTTGTTGGTGGTGGCGGCGGCGTGGCGGCAG
This sequence comes from Kitagawia praeruptora, assembly GCA_037693485.1. Lineage (NCBI taxonomy): Eukaryota > Viridiplantae > Streptophyta > Magnoliopsida > Apiales > Apiaceae > Kitagawia > Kitagawia praeruptora. The sequence continues at coordinate 46,495,350 of CM075354.1, forward strand.
TGTGGTGATTGTGCGGTGATTTTCTGTTTACCAGGTGGTGATTTTCTGGTTTGGCTGGAATTGGTCGCCGGAGATAGTGACCGGAGTTGGTGATCGGAATAAGGAAGAAGATGATGGTGGAAGATGATGTTGAATTAAATGAATAATAAAAAAATTTAAATATTAATTGTGGGGCTATGATTTAATTTAAATATAAAATTTGTGTGGTTAGGATTAGATCTCATATCTCACCATAAGTGAGGGGTTCTCATTTGAGTAAGACCCTATATATATATATATATATATATATATATATATATATGTATATATATCTATATATATAGGATTCTGTTCAAATGAGAACCCCGCCGCTCCCTCCCACCAGACCACCTCAATCGTCGATTCCGACCACCTCACTCGTCGATTCCGGCCATGACGTACCCCTTCAAACCCCCCAATTCGAACGCTCTCTCCCTTCCCCTCTTCCCTTCTCTCCCTCTCGTCTCTCAATTTTTCCGATCACCAACCGTCACCACCACCATCCCCCCCCATCTACCGCGCCATCTCCGTCACCTTTTCCTGTTTTACTTTATTCAAATTCATCGCTCCTGGATTCGTGTATGTCGACTCTCCTATCTCCTCTCTCTCTCCCCATCCTCTCTCTCCCCCTCTCTCTGTTTCGATTCAATGAGAACCAACTTAAAATGATAACTGAGAACTTGTGATTTGGATGTAAATCACTAGTTATATGGAACAACACTCATATTTTTACATTTTTCGATGAATTGAAATGTGTATTTTTACGAACAATATGTGATATGTATTTTTAGCTTTGTTGTTAATCTAAAATAAATTGACCAGGTATAATCCGATCCAAATAATTCGAACTACCATTCCAGAACTCACGTAAAACTTGAATTTGTGGTGATTTTCGGTTGCTGTTGGTGATTTGTTGATGGTTACCGGAGATAGTGGCGACGATGGGAGGTAGTGGCGGCAGTGTGGTGGTCGGAGGTGGCGGAGTGCGGTGATTTTCTGTTTAAAGGTGGTGATTTTTGTTGGTGGTAGTGGCGGCGTGGTGGTCAGAGGTGGTGGCAGTGTGGTGATTTTCTGTTTAGCGGTGGTGATTTTCTGTTTTCCGGTGGTGATTTTATGTTTGTCGGTGGTGATTTTCTGGTGGTCGCCGGAGGTGGTGGTGGTCGCCAGTGGTGGTTACCGGTGGTAGTAGGTGGTTAAATTAGAAAGAAGATGCTGAAATCCCAAAATATTACAATATTAAAATATTAAATTAAATGAATGTTAAGAGATGAATATAAAGCATTTAAATGGATGGATAAGATTAGATCTCATATCTCACCATAAGTGGGGTTCTCATCTGAGCAAGACCCTATATATATATAGGTTTTTGCTCAAGTGAGAACCTTTTGTTTTGGTGAGATATGAGATCTAATCTCATCCCTTCATTTTAATATAATCTAATGGCCCCGCTAGGGGCACCCACAGTAATAACCTACACCCTCACACACACTAACCCCACCCCCTGATGACGTCATCATGATGTCATAAATATTTTTTTTTAAAAAAAATTTAAAAAGAATTTTTTTAAAAAATCTGGGAAAAAAATTTTCTGACGTCATGCTGACGTCATCCTGGTGTTTTTTTAAAAAATCTGGTGATTTTTGTTGAATTCTGGTGATTTTTTACAAAATCTGGAAAATCACAAGATTTCGTAAAAAATCACCAGATTTGTAAAAAATCACCAGATTTTGTAAAAAAATCACCAGTATGACGTCAGCATGACGTCAGAATTTTTTCCCAGATTTTTTTTTCAATTTTTTTTTTCAAAAATTATTTTTTTTTTCAAAATTTTTTTTTAAAAAAATTATATTTATGACAATATCATCATGACGTGGGTTCTTATAGTTCTCACATATAATAAGATGGTTCTGAATGGAGCAAGACTCTATATATATATATATATATATATATATATATATATTGTTATTATAGTATAAAAGATTTAGAATTTTAATCGTTACAATAACTAATTATAGTTTAATTTTTTTAATTAGTTAAAAAATCTTAAAAAATTAGCATTATAATTGGTGGGAAGAATATTAGGGAAACAAATTCATAATATAATATTTAATTTTTTTTATTGATATGTTTTGATGAAATTTTTTAAAACTTAAATTATAAATCTAGTTCAATTAACAAAAAAATGGCCCATTTATATTTGGGTTTGTAATGGGTTAGATGAGTCGGGTTGTGTTAGGTCGGTTTGAACAAAACATATTCACCCCGTATTACCTAGGGCTAGGAGTAGTTTTTTGTATATAATAAGAAGGAATAAGTATCCCTATAACTTACAAAGAATAAAGGAAAAGAGAAAGAACTACTGCAGGTATATGTATTACTTTGACATTCTCAATTCTTCTTATTTTGGCTTACTTTGTGATTTAAGGGTTTTTATATTTTAATGTTGAAAAAGTGTCGATCGCAATTAGATCGAATAGTATATATTTATAGCTTTTTAGACCTCGTTTTGATCTGAAACTTTGGCTGACAAGATATCTGACTTTGTGATTGAACCATGGGGGCGGAGAAGTAGAGTAGGAAGCGTATCATAAGAAAAGGAGATGTCATTCATTTGCCAGATCTTTTATTTACAAAAAACAGGGATTACATCATTACAAATACTAACAAACATGTATGTTCGATTTTATTTCACTATATACGACTTTTAGTGTTTTTAGTAGATTCTTAACATATCACAATGACACTCTTTTTGTTTCAAATTATAATCTGATACTGTTAGAGGCCCATCTCCTTAATGGGCCGAACCAATGATCCAGTACCTCAAGCCCGAATGGAGGCCAATATTCGTCCGGTCCAGTTGCCGATAACGGTCATATGGTTCCAATTCCTGTGAACGTGGGACACGTCGGCACACGACGCCCACTCTTCGGGTAACCGCTTGGAGGAAAAAGAATATGTTTAAGTCAGGTTCATTCTCTCATTTTTCATACACAATTACACACAACACAAACTCTCTACGTTCAATATTACTCATCCAAAACCGACTAACTTATTCTCACACCGGAGGTGAATCGGGGGGCTAAACCCTCGCATTCTTCTCATTTGCAGGTCCGACCGAACTAAGGTCCGGCGAAATACAGTCATAACATTTGGCGCCGTCTGTGGGAACGTAGAGATACGTTTGTGTTGAGTTATACAGTCAATCATGGCGAATGAAACCGAGATACCAACAGCTGACGATAGCACTGTGGCCGGAAATAATCGCACCACTCCTCCCATCACCCCAAGGCTCCTGATTTTTGATGAAGAGGGGGACATACCGTCTCCCGAAGAGTAACGGGAGATACTCATGAAGTGGTGAGAGGAACAAAAGGCCAAGGGGAAACGGAAAGAGATAGAAAAAGAAAAGAGCAACAGGGAGGCCGAACGTCTGGCCAAAAAGAGGGAGGCCGACCGTTTAAGGCTAGAGGCCCTAAAGCTCCAAAGGGAGGAGATCGAGTTGCAGGAGAAGGCACTCCGCGAGGCTCTAGAAGCCGAAGACCCGGGGTTGGACGACCGAAGAGATAAGAGGCCAAGAACCAGAAATGATGAAGATGAGTCAGGGGACTCTGAACCAAACTCTAGGAGAACCCGGTCAAGGGTAGTTTATTCCTCCGATTCGGAGGAGGAGGGTCCACATACGGACGATCGCATCCGAAGGATTGAGAAGGCCATGTTTGGAGAGAGAAAGGTCAGCCACGAGCCAGTGGTGACCGAGGACGTTGAACATTTTCGACCGCCTCCCGGAAGGCAGTTTCCGAAGATGAACGAGTTTAACGGAAAGGGTGACCCCGAAGACCACTGTGAGAAGTATGAATCACTCATGACTGGGATGGGGCACTGTGATGTGATGCTCTGCAAGATGTTCAAGACCTACCTTAAGGGGAATGCATCCATGTGGTACAGGTCATTAAGACCTAGGTCGATAGGCTCGTATGAGCAGGTAAAGAAAAAATTCTTGAGGCACTACTCACATTTGTTCCGAAGAGAGAAGGATACGGAAGCCCTAATCCACTGCAGGCAGGGACCGAACGAAGATTTGGGTGATTACTTAGCAAGGTTCAAAGAAGAAGCTGGTATGGTTACCAACTTGGATAAAGTCAAGGCGGCTGGATTCCTCGTAGCAGGCCTCGACCCTGTTAAAGGTAAGAAGCTTCGATCTTCTCTTTATGATATGCCTCCCAAATCTTTGAATGATATATATGTGAGAGGAGAGGCTATTAGAAGAAAATTAGAATCAATTGGGGGGTACAAGGAGAACAAGAAAAATGATAGATATGACAGAAGGGACGACCGGAGGGATGATAGAAGGGACGACCGAAGGGGTCGAGGAGACATTAAGAGCAGACTGAATGATACGAGGCCCGACAAAGGGGCCGAACGAAGAAGAGATAGGGATAGTACTGTGTTCACACCACTAAACACACCTATCTCAAAGATTCTCCATGAGATAAAGGGTAAACCTGGGTTCGTTAGACCACCCAAGTTAAAGACCCCTGAAAATAGAAGAAGCGACAGCAAATATTGTGACTATCACCGGGATAAAGGTCACAATACTGATGAATGTTACCACTTGAAGAAATTGATTGAGAAAATGATAAAAGACGGGGAACTGACCAAGTTCGTGGGAGATCTGAGGGACAGGCTAGACGATAAGGAAAAGAAGAGAGACAATAGAGATGCCGAAGGTTCAGAAAAATATCGGGGCGAAGTCAGAACTATATCCGGAGGAACCATCCTTGATCGGGACAGCAAAACAGCCCGAAAGAAGTATGCCAGGCAAATCTACAATCTCTACCAGTCAAATGCCGCCAAGCAAGCGCTTCCGATATCATTCACGGAAGATGATTTTGAAGACGTGATATGGCCACACGAAGACCCTCTTGTCATAAATCCCGTAATTGGGGAAAACAAGATTTGGAGAGTGTTGGTCGATGAGGGAAGTTCGGTCAACATATTGTATCACCGAACGTATTGCAAGATGAATTTGGGTGGTGAACAGCTGGAGCCGTGCCATGAGGCACCACTGTATGGCTTCGGCAATCAACCTGTACCGATTGAGGGCACGATCACGCTGAATATTTTATTGGGCAAAGCTCCGTACACTGTGGTTAAGGAAGCAAAGTTCTACGTCGTTCGGGTGGACAGCCCATATAACGGGATCCTGGGGAGGCCAGCCTTGTCACTCTTTCAGGCTGTTTCATCCATTCCCCACCTCAAGTTGAAGTTCCCGACCGAGTATGGGGTCGGAGAGATGAGGGGCGATCAAAAAGCCACCCGAATTATCATGTTGGAGGATCTAGAGAAAGATAGGGACGCTGAAATGAATGAAGCTGGAAAAAGGAAAAGAGGAGAAAATGACACTGGGGGCAGACACCGACTACTGAACATTGAGTTGGAAAAATTTGGTGCCGACCTGTCGAGCCCGATTGCTGAGCCGGCTGCCGAAACCGAAGATGTAGAGCTGTACGTGGGTTAGTCGGGAAAGATGATCCAAATTGGAAAGAGCATGGAGCCGGGATTGAAAGAGAAAGTCATCAAGGTCATTAGGGAATTCCACGACGTATTTGCATGGAATCCCGAAGATATGCCAGGTTTGGACCCTGCGGTGGCCAAACATTGCCTAAATGTAGCCCCCGAAGCCAAGCCCGTAAGACAAAAGAAGAGGAATTTCGCCATGGAAAGGCAGAAAGTAATTCAAGCTGAAGTGGAAAAATTGCTAGAAGCAAAGTTCATCGAAGAGATAGACTATCCCGATTGGTTGGCGAATGTAGTGGTGGTGAAGAAATCAAATGGTAAGTGGAGAATGTGTGTGGACTACACCGACCTGAATAAGCATTGTCCGAAGGACCACTATCCCTTGCCGAACATTGATCAACTGATAGATGCTACTTCGAGGCATCAAATACTCAGTTTCCTGGATGCATTTTCAGGATACCACCAAATTTCCATGAATGCCGAGGACATTCCAAAGACAACATTCATCACACCGAATGGCACTTATGCCTATATAAAGATGCCTTTCAGCCTGAAGAACGTCGGGGCAACATTTCAAAAGATGATCAACAAGGTGTTTAAAGCCCAGATCGGTCGGAACATGGAGTGCTACGTGGACGATATGATTGTTAAATCCCTTTTCAGGGATCATGTCGAGGATCTGAGGGAATGTTTTGAAACACTCAGGAGAAACAACATGAGGATCAACCCGAACAAGTGTACATTCGGAGTAAATAGTGGGAAGTTTCTGGATACATGGTTAGTGCCCGAGGAATTGAAGCAAACCCAGAGAAGATTAAAGCAGTCATTGACATGGAAGCGCCGAAGACGATCAGGGACATTCAAAAGCTGACCGGACGGCTAGCAGCCCTGAGGAGGTTCATTTCCAGATCGGCCGAAAAGGCCTTACCATTCTTTGAAGTACTTCGGGGGTCCAAGAATTTCGAGTGGGGGCCGAATTGCCAGAAAGCATTCGAGGAGGTTAAAGAGTACTTAGTAAAAGCTCCACTCTTAATGAGACCCGACCGAAAGAAACTTTGCAGCTGTACTTGGTTGTGAACGACCGAACCCTCGGAGCCGTGTTGGTCAAAGAGCACGAAGGGAACGAGCATCCGGTGTTCTATGTTTCTCATATTCTCAAAGATGCAGAAACAAGATATCCGAATGCAGAGAAGTTTGCCTATGGATTGGTAATGGCCGCAAGAAAGTTAAGGCACTATTTCCAAGGAAGGATGATCAAAGTTGTAACCGATCAGCCGTTAAAGAAAATCTTGCAAAGGCCAGAGGCATCGGGCAGAGTAGTTGCTTGGGCGATCGAACTGGGGGAGCATGATTTGGAGTATACACCAAGGACTTCGATCAAAGCCCAAGCACTAGCGGATTTCATGGTAGAATGCTCTTTCTCGGAGCCGAACGACTTGGCTCCTGAAGAGCAAATAATTCAGACACCGGGAAAATGGAAGTTGTTTGTCGATGGGTCGGTCGCCAAGGAAAAGTGCGGGGCATGGTTAATTCTAACAAGCCCAGAAGGATTTGAGATTTGTCAAGCTATCAGGTTCACTTTCCTGTTGACGAACAATGAGGCCGAATACGAAGCTCTTTTGGCAGGACTAGATTTGGCAAGAAATCTGGAAGTTAAGCACATCAAGGCGTTCAGTGATTCCATGTTGGTGGTAAAACAGTTCTGAGGAGAGTATGGGCAAAAAGATCCCCGAACCAAGGCATACGCCCTTAAGGTACGTGAACAATCTTTGTTGTTTGAATCATTTGAATTAACTCAAGTGGCTAGGGAGAACAACAGTCGAGCAGACACATTATCAAGGCTAGCTTCGGCAGAAACCCAAAACCTTAATGGGTCTATTTATCTGACCGAAGTAAAGATGCCTTCGATAGATAGAAAGCAATGTATGGAAATCCATCAAGAGATAAACTGGATGACCCCAATCAGGGCATTTCTAGAGAAGGGAACTTTGCCAATCGATCGGAAAGAAGCACAGAAAGTAAGGCATCGGTCAACAAACTACACTTTGGTCGGGGGTCGTTTGTTTAGACGATCGGCAAGCCAACCACTACTTAGGTGTTTAGACCAAGCTGAACAGCAACTAGCCTTAGAGACGGTTCACGAAGGAATTTGTGGAGAGCATTTGACAGGAAGATCGTTAGCCTTCAAAATTCTCAGGCAAGGGTTTTTCTGGCCAAAGATGAAAGAAGATGCATCCGAATATGCCAAGAAGTGTAGACAGTGCCAACTTTTCAGCACAATACCAAAACAACCACCAGAAGAAATGTCTTCAGTCCTTAGCCCGATTCCATTTGCTATGTGGGCGGTTGATATCGTGGGGATCCTACCCACCAGCACTAAGCAAGCGAAGTACTGTATTGTGGCGATCGAATATATGACTAAGTGGATAGAAGCAAAACCCCTTTCGGCCATTACCGAAGAGGCCGCTGATAAGTGGATTTATATCCATTTGGATCATTCTATTTCGGCTTAAATTGGTGTCTTGTATCTCAAGTATAGGTGTGTTTTAATATGTTTTTGTGAGATTTGTGCAGGGTGTATTCCAGGTGTAGGTATTGCATTTAGTAGGTGATATGGTATTTTTAGTGTCAAGAAAGCAAGTGCTTGGAGTTGCATTCGAAAGCGGAGAAGAAATCAACTTAAGGATAGAATGCAGCCTGTTCAGAAAACCTTGGGCGCGGGCGCGCCAGAATTAGCTCTGATTGCGCGCGGGCAAAAGGCTGAGAAGAGTTGCGCGCGCGGGCGCGGTGGAATATACCTATGGTGCACACGGCCGCGCGGGATGTCGACAGAAGGTTCCTGGAATTGGATTCTAATTGGGAAACTTGCCGTTTTCTTCTCCTAATCAAGATGGCAATTGTCTTGGACAGTCTGAAACTTCTAGAATCAGTTCTAAACATGGGAATTGTAATTCTAATCAAATCAAAGAAGGAAAATTACCGGAATTCTATCCTATTTCAAATACGGTAATTGCTTGGTCAAGGAGGCACTTGGGGGCTATAAATACACACCTTGGGGCACAGAAAAATAATCATCTACACAATCTACACACACAATTCGTTCAGAGCACGAGAGAGAGAAGCCAAGGCGAGGATCGTGACGACAAGAAGATCTAGATATAGTTTTTCTTGTATTCCTTTGTGGAGGCGTATCTTTTGGATGCTTGTTACTTTCACGGATTTGTTCACTAAACCTTATTCTATTATTTATTTATTCATCTTCTTTATCTTGTTTAATATCATGCTTTCGTCTAATCCCATGGTGACGAAAGGTTCGATTATGAACTAATCGTTATCGTGGGATCCTAGTGGATTTATCTATGTAGCTTAGTAGTTTGTATGCCTTAGAGATTTATGTGTGGTGAATTCTTGATATCCTCGTATGGTTAATCTTAATGCTTTTAGATACGTAGCTAACATCTAAATTGAATTGTTAATCTCTTGCTAAACGAGAGTGGATCTTGAGATTTAGAACTTGCCATGCTAGCATAGGATAGGTTGATGTTAAGCATCATGATTTGTGGCATGAATAGAGATATTATGCTACCCTATGTGATCTAAGTGGATAACTTGTGCTTCAACCTTTATGTTTTCAAATTCTATAGAGATATAGGGTCTAAACATAATAGGTGCCTATTCATCTTCTATCTCTTTTGTGGATGTATGTGTAGATTGGTACTAGTATACCGAGAGGTAACTTTTACTCTTTTCGTGTTATCCGATCAGATATCAAAACCATCGCATGTTTTAATTAAAGGCTGCAACTCTAAGTGAAGTAGATGATGAAACTAGGATTCCATGTCTATTCTCATATAAGTAATTCGATTTTAATTCTTGTCAATTAGTTAATTCCTAATTTTATAATTTGCATCTTAGCTTAATTTAGGTAATCAAAACCATATTTGTTATTTTTCTTAGCAGTGAATTAAAACCATACATTGTTGCATAGGCATATTTACTGAATTGAACACCATTCTAGATCTCTGTGGGAACGAACTTGATTTAATCATATATTACTTGTGACTACGTGCGCTTGCGTAATTTTAGCATAACAAGTTTTTGGCGCCGCTGTCGGGGATCATCGGTGTTTTTATTTCAGTTTATGTGTTTGTCAATAGTGGTCGTTAGCGTTCACTGACTCGGATTCTTACTTAGTTTGTTGATTCGTGGTGTTTCAGGTACTTAAGTTTGTATGCGAACACGCTTACAAGCTCGTTTGGAAGAACTGGCGGAAGACGATCGTGTAGAGAATATAGAGTATAAAGAGGAATCTGAAACTACTGTAGAGATGGCAGATGCAGCAGCAGCTAAGGCTTTGAAGGACTATTCTCAGCCGAAACTCAATGATATCCAGTCTAGCATTATTAGGCCAGCTATTGCAGCGAACAATTTTGAGATCAAGTCGGGCACAATTCAGATGGTGCAGAATTCAGTCCAGTTTGGGGGAGCTTCTACGGAGGATGCCAACATGCATGTTCGGGACTTTATCGAGATCTGCGACACTTTCAAATGTAATGGTGTGACGGATGATGCTATCAGGTTGAGGCTTTTCCCATTCTCTCTGAGGGATAAGGCTAAGAGCTGGCTACACTCTTTACCACCTGGTTCCATTACTACATGGGAAGATCTTGCTCAGAAGTTCCTTACTAAATTCTTCCCTATGGCGAAAACTGCAGCATTAAGGAACCAGTTGACTCAATTCCAACAGCAATCTGGTGAGACCTTGTGTGAGGCTTGGGAACGCTACAAGGAGATGCTAAGGAAGTGTCCTCATCATGGCATGCCTGATTGGATGGTTATTAATGGATTCTACAATGGGTTGGGAGCACAGTCTAGGCCTTTGCTAGATGCAGCATCAGGTGGAGCTCTTTGGGCGAAAAGCTATGATGAAGCTTATGAACTTATTGAGATGATGGCTGCTAATGAATACCAGAATCCAACCCAGAGACTTTCTCAAGGCAAAGTAGCAGGAATTTTTGATGTAGATACAGCTTCAATGATTACAGCTCAGTTGAAGGCTCTTGCTATGAAAGTGGATTCTCTTGCTAATTATGGAGTTCAGCAGGTGGCTAGTGTTTGTGAGTTATGTGCGGGCGCACATGAGACGAATCAGTGTGCTATCTCTTCTGAATCAGCACAGTTCGTGAGTAATTTCCAGAGACCTGCTGCACCAGTTCCAGCCACTTATCATCCCAACAATCGGAATCATCCTAATTTCAGCTGGAGCAACAATCAGAATACTCAGCAATCTTATCAGCAAACGAAGCCGTACAATCAAGGCTATCAACAGCCTTATGCTCCAAGGACACCATATCAACCTCCGGGATTTCAGCAGCAAACCCAGGTTCATGCAGGGCAATCATCTAATGATAAATCTGATGAGATGTGGATAGCATTAAAGAACTTACAAGCTGGCCAGAAGCTCTTGGAAACTCAGATAGGACAGATTGCAAGTGCCTTATTTAGTAGGCCACAAGGAACTCTTCCTAGTGATACAGAGACTAATCCAGGCATGAGGGAAAACAAGGAACAGGTCAATGCAGTTACTTTGAGATCCGGAAAGGTTACAATCGATCAAAAATCAGCAACTGAAGAAGAGGAAGAAGTGCAGAATCAGCAGGATGAAAAATCTGCGGTGCCCGAAATTGAGAAATCTGATTTAGTGGCTGATCAGCTAGATGGTGAGAAGAGCAAGGAACCTGTTGAAAAGTTTACTCCGGAGCAATCTTCAATGAATAATCAGATCTATCCACCTCCACCATTTCCTGGACGTTTGAAGAAGAGTCAAGAGAAACAGTTTCAGAAATTCATGGATGTCTTCAAGAAATTGTCCATTAACATTCCTTTTGTTGAAGCATTGGAGCAGATGCCAAGATATGCAAAGTTCATGAAGGATATTTTGTCACGGAAGAGAAGGTTGGAAGATTTTGAAACAGTGGCATTGACGGAGGAGTGCAGTGCGGTGTTGCAGCAGAAATTGCCCCCTAAATTGAAGGATCCAGGAAGTTTCACTATTCCATGCACTATTGGCAACCTTTCTTTCAACAAGTGTTTATGTGATTTGGGAGCTAGCATTAATATTATGCCCTTGTCTGTTTTCAAGCAACTTGGTCTACCGGAGCCAAAGCCAACTAACATCTCTTTGCAGTTGGCTGATCGATCTATCACTTATCCGAGGGGCATAGTAGAGGATGTTTTGGTAAAGGTTGATAAGCTAATATTCCCTGCTGATTTTGTTATCTTGGATTTTGAAGAAGATAAGAAGATTCCCATAATCTTGGGAAGACCGTTCTTGGCTACAGGAAAGACTTTGATCGATGTGCAGAAAGGAGAGCTTACAATGAGGGTGCAAGATCAGAGTGTCACCTTTAATGTGTTTAAGGCCATGAAATTTCCAACAGAGGATGAAGAATGTTGCAGTGTGGATATAGTTGATACGGGTCAGAGAAAGAAGTTGGATCAATTGTTGAGCGAAAATTCGAATATGAGCATGCTAAAACATCACATCACTGATTCCATTGACAGTTCTTCAGTTCGAGATCTCTCGAATGTCAAGCTTGGAAAACTTCCATCCCATTTGAAATATGTCCTTCTGAATGATGAGTTGGTGATTTTTAAAGTGTGTTCAGATAATGTGTTAAGAAGGTGGATCATGGATGATGAGGTAGAGGAGTGTTCTTATCAATCAACTATGAAGCAAAAGCACCTTAGAGGTGTGAAGAAGAAAAAGAAAAAGTTGATTGGAAGAAGAGGCAAAGTGAAGTATGATTTAGAGAAGATGTGGGAAGATAGCAAGAAGGTTGTTAAACAATGGGTGAATGGTTCTTCTGCTAAGGACAAGTCGAATGCAATCTTCGAGCCACCATGATTTGAATCATATTTGTCCGGCTAAATGACGTTAACGACAGCGCTTCGTGGGAGGCAACCCATGTGTTTCGGTATTTTTAGGTATGTTTTCTGCTATCCCTTGTATTTACTTCCATTCAATGCGGACATTGAATCTTTCAAGTTTGGGGGATGCGTAGTTTATGTGTAGTATTTATGTGTTCATGTAGGATATCATGCTTTGCATATTAGTAGTAATTCATGCATATATTTGTTCGTATTATTTATGTTTGTTTCATATAGGACATTCTGTTATTTTTGTTTGTTTTACCATGTGAGTTCATTTTAGTTGCATTTTCATGGCATGCATTTTTCATGATTCCTTAGGACGAGCTGATTCTGATTGATAGGTGGATGTTGATTTGGGTGTGATGATGATGAGTAGAGGGCTGATTTATAGTTTCTATGGAATTGACTTGCATGTTACGGGAACAAAATTTATTACACAGTCTCATTGGGGTGCTTTTTGGGTTAGGTTGGAGTCATGCCTGTTGGATGTTTTGAGATTTAATCACTTGTTTATTCTTAGAATTTTCGTTATTCCCTTTATAACGTAGGAACATTAAAGTCTAAGTTTGGGGGAAAACAGGAATTTCATGCTAGTTGTTAATAATGGCTAGGCGTCAAATGGCTAGTAGCCGGCTCATATTTATATGAGTAGTCTAGGGTTGGAAATGAGAAAGGCTCATTCCAGATTGCATATCCAAAAAAAAAAAAAAAAAAAAAAAAAAGAGAGTCAAAAGTCCAATTGTTTAATGCAGAATTAACCAGAGTGAGCTCTTTAATACTCGAGTAATTAAGTCTGAGGGGATTTAGTCCTAGTGACCTAAGGCTTTTACAGTCTGGGATCCACTGACCCAACACTCGCTACATGGGTATTATTGTATAAGCCTTTTGGGGTCTCATTCATTGCACGGTTAAATAAGCATGTGTATTGTATATGTAGTGTCGTAGTATAGTAATAAAGCATGAGTTTCTGTCTACTTTGGATAAGGGTGGAGGTGTTCCTAAGTTATGGAGTGTCTACAGTCTATTCTAGTTATAAACCTGTGATTGTCTTGACGGAAAGCATGTATGATTTTTGACCTAGTTCTGGGGGTATTTCTGATGAGCATTGCACACACGCACGTTTCTGTTCATGTATTGTTAGTATAAGGGGACTTAGTCGAGCTCTGCTTGGATTTGTTGCATTCGTTGAGATATTTGCTTGTTAGTTGGCTTTGGTGAGTTTGAAGGGGATCTTGCATTTTCATAGTAGTTGCATTCATGCATTGCATTGCATTAGGTTAAATGGATTTTGTGGGTACATTCGCTATAGGCCCTCACGAGACCTTACTCGTCCACTAGGGCTGCCTAGGGGTTTAAAGGGCTTGTTGCATATGTTACTCGTCCACTACGTGATCACCTACGGAAGTGGTACTAGTTAGTTGTATATATATTGTTTTGTTTATGCTTGAGGACAAGCATCGGTTTAAGTTTGGGGGTGTGATAAGTGGATTTATATCCATTTGGATCATTCTATTTCGGCTTAAATTGGTGTCTTGTATCTCAAGTATAGGTGTGTTTTAATATGTTTTTGTGAGATTTGTGCAGGGTGTATTCCAGGTGTAGGTATTGCATTTAGTAGGTGATATGGTATTTTTAGTGTCAAGAAAGCAAGTGCTTGGAGTTGCATTCGAAAGCGGAGAAGAAATCAACTTAAGGATAGAATGCAGCCTGTTCAGAAAACCTTGGGCGCGGGCGCGCCAGAATTAGCTCTGATTGCGCGCGGGCGCGCGGGCAAAAGGCTGAGAAGAGTTGCGCGCGCGGGCGCGGTGGAATATACCTATGGTGCACGCGGCCGCGCGGGATGTCGACAGAAGGTTCCTGGAATTGGATTCTAATTGGGAAACTTGCCGTTTTCTTCTCCTAATCAAGATGGCAATTGTCTTGGACGGTCTGAAACTTCTAGAATCAGTTCTAAACATGGGAATTGTAATTCTAATCAAATCAAAGAAGGAAAATTACAGGAATTCTATCCTATTTCAAATACGGTAATTGCTTGGTCAAGGAGGCACTTGGGGGCTATAAATACACACCTTGGGGCACAGAAAAATAATCATCTACACAATCTACACACACAATTCGTTCAGAGCACGAGAGAGAGAAGCCAAAGCGAGGATCGTGACGACAAGAAGATCTAGATATAGTTTTTCTTGTATTCCTTTGTGGAGGCGTATCTTTTGGATGCTTGTTACTTTCACGGATTTGTTCACTAAACCTTATTCTATTATTTATTTATTCATCTTCTTTATCTTGTTTAATATCATGCTTTCGTCTAATCCCATGGTGACGAAAGGTTCGATTATGAACTAATCGTTATCGTGGGATCCTAGTGGATTTATCTATGTAGCTTAGTAGTTTGTATGCCTTAGAGATTTATGTGTGGTGAATTCTTGATATCCTCGTATGGTTAATCTTAATGCTTTTAGATGCGTAGCTAACATCTAAATTGAATTGTTAATCTCTTGCTAAACGAGAGTGGATCTTGAGATTTAGAACTTGCCATGCTAGCATAGGATAGGTTGATGTTAAGCATCATGATTTGTGGCATGAATAGAGATATTATGCTACCCTATGTGATCTAAGTGGATAACTTGTGCTTCAACCTTTATGTTTTCAAATTCTATAGAGATATAGGGTCTAAACATAATAGGTGCCTATTCATCTTCTATCTCTTTTGTGGATGTATGTGTAGATTGGTACTAGTATACCGAGAGGTAACTTTTACTCTTTTCGTGTTATCCGATCAGATATCAAAACCATCGCATGTTTTAATTAAAGGCTGCAACTCTAAGTGAAGTAGTTGATGAAACTAGGATTCCATGTCTATTCTCATATAAGTAATTCGATTTTAATTCTTGTCAATTAGTTAATTCCTAATTTTATAATTTGCATCTTAGCTTAATTTAGGTAATCAAAACCATATTTGTTATTTTTCTTAGCAGTGAATTAAAACCATACATTGTTGCATAGGCATATTTACTGAATTGAACACCATTCTAGATCTCTGTGGGAACGAACTTGATTTAATCATATATTACTTGTGACTACGTGCGCTTGCGTAATTTTAGCATAACAGCCGCGAAGAAATTCATGCTGGAACAGGTCATCTTGAGGTTTGGCATTCCTATGGTGTGTGTGTCCGATAGCGGTACTCAATTCATTGGGAGCAAGTTTAGAAAGTTCCTGGCTCAATTCGGGATCAAACAGAAGTTCAGTTCGGTAGGGCATCCCCAGGGAAATGGGGCGATCGAGGCGGCCAACAAAATTATCTTTGATGGAATCAAGATAAGGCTAGGTGAAGCTAAGGGGCTTTGGGCCGAAGAACTACCATGGGTCCTATGGGCTTACCGAACCACTACAAGATCTTCAACCGGAGAAATGCCTTTTAAACTGGCCTTCGGGACGGATGCCCTTCTACCTGTTGAAGTTGGTTTAGAGTCCTACCGAACAGAAGTGTTTAACGTGGAAACAAATGAGTTCGGACTCCGAGCGAATGTGGACTTACTGGAAGAAGAAAGAGAG
This sequence comes from Kitagawia praeruptora, assembly GCA_037693485.1. Taxonomy (NCBI): domain Eukaryota; kingdom Viridiplantae; phylum Streptophyta; class Magnoliopsida; order Apiales; family Apiaceae; genus Kitagawia; species Kitagawia praeruptora. The sequence continues at coordinate 46,511,376 of CM075354.1, forward strand.
GCTGCCCACCAAAGAAACTTAAGGTACCAACTGCAGGCAGCCCAGTACTATGATTCGGGGGTAAAGAAGAGATCGTTCCGAGTCGGGGACTTAGTGCTTCGGGAGTTAGCCACCTCCATGCCTGCTAAAAAAGGCAAGCTTATGCCCAACTGGGAAGGTCCATACGTGGTAATTGAAGTGGTCCGATCGGGCACCTACAAATTGGCTCATCCGGACGGCAACCCAATCAAAAACACCTGGCATGCCGCTCGCCTTCGCCGTTTTTACCAGTAAGCTTACTGGACAAATTTTATTGTTTTTTACTTCAGTACTTTGTCTTATGCAACTTTATTCTGAATTCCCTAAGCTAGCATCAATCTGTAATTGAAACCATGTAAGAATTGTGGCATGATTAATGAAATATTGTTTGCTCCATTTTTATCTACTGTAATCAGCTCAAGTACATCTATGGCCGAAAGGCTAAGTACACAAAACTAAGATTAACGGACCCACGTTTGGGGCCGACCGAATAAAACATGCGCCCTTTAACTTATTGTTAGTGTCCAAGTACATTGTGTTTTAAGCTACAAATACTTGACGAATCCAAATTTGGGGCCGACCGAATGAAATTTGGACTCTTACAAAATTGTCTTAGTATTCAAGTTGCTTTGACATTAATTAAGGCCGTGAAGAAATATTTTTCAGCCGACCGAACGAGACCTTAATCATTTACAAAACCCCTTAAATACTGGGGGATAGCTAGGTTACGACAAAAAATGCACATACATGCTAGGCCGAAGCCGAAGATGCACAAACATATAAGTAATTATGCCAAGGCAATATAATGCCGAAGACGAATAAAAGTAAAAGTAAAATAAATATGCTAAGGCAAAATGAAGCCAAAGATGCATAGAATTAAATAGAATTATACTAAGGCAAAATGAAGCCAAAGATGCATAGAATTAAACAGAATTATGCTAAGGCAAAATGAAGCCGAAGATGCGTAAAAAAGAGAGAAATTATGCAAAGGCCAATTGAAGCCGAAGATGCGTAAAAGAGAAAAATTGTGCGAAGGCAAATTAAAAGCCCGAAGGCAAAAATATTATGCCAGAAGGCAGAGTTAAGCATTACAAGCCCTAAGGCCATAAAAATCAATAAAATTACAAGACTATTCGTCGGCTGGAGGTTCATCGGAAAGAGGCTCATCTTCACCTGAAGAAACCTCCAAAGGCTGATCAGACTCCTCCCGACCGATCGGATCCGTCATCCCAAGCGAAAGATCAATCAGCTGAGTATGATCGAAGCCTAGAGAATTTGCCTTCAGCACAGCGCCATCATACCCCATCTGATAGCATCTTTCTTCGGTAAGGTCAAGAGTCTTCTTCAGCTTCCGAACGTTCTTCCTTGTAGCTTTGAGTTGTCTGTTCCTCCATTCAACCCTGGCCCTCAAGACGTCCATCCCCTCCAACCTTTCCTTCAAGGCATCATTCTCGGCCTTCAAGGAGTTAGCCTGGCCGGTGACCCTCTCTAGATCAGTGGTCGCATTACGGAGGCCCTCTTCAACCTTAACAGCCCGAATCTCCTGCTGATCGGCCACCTTCAACTTGGCTTGGATCCCTTCCATCCGTTCGGCAACAACGGCCGACCAGGAAACACCCTGAAGACAAGCAGGAGAAAAGAATTAGGCGGAGGCAAACATAGCGGATAAGTAACGAAAAGAAAAAAAAATAAAAATAATAACTTACCATGGAAAGCAAGGCCAACATTTCGGTGCAAGCCTCAAGGTCGTTCGCCTTAGCGAACGTTGGCCTGTCGGCTGGCAGAATGAGACCCCGGCAGAGATCGGGACCTACTATGGTAGACAGTTGGGGAGCAGGGACAATAATTTGATCTGTTTCGATAACTCCCCAGGGAGGAGAGTATACCTTCAGTCCGGAATCTCCCGACCGGCCTCTCTTTCGGGAGTCGGTTGAGGTGACCAGGACGATATCCTCATCCCCCTGATCACGAGGAGGAGAAGAAACCGGTGGAACTTCGATTCTCTTTCTTTGATCGGGAGCCGACTCCCCCTCCCTGCCGGCCGATTGAGCAATAGCCTCGGCTTCGGCTGTAGCAGTTATAGCAAGTTGAGTTGCCTTCATCCGTTTGCGCTCAATAATCTCCTGAAGAGAAGACAATGCACAAAAATACTAGTGTTAAATATGTGCAATTGGAAATGAAAATGCAGCATTTAAAGACAGTATTCAGATGGAAATGAACAAGGCAAAGATAAATGTTACCACTACCCCAAAGGGCGACCAACCAGTCGTTATCCCTGCCGTCCGATACTGGAACCCTATTCATATTGAGCTCGCAAAGAAGATGATAATCATGTTTGTCCGCCTGCAACATTTCGGGATACTGCAACCTCGATGGGTCGAGATCCCGCCAATGGCCATACTTCTCCATCTTCGGGCCCGAGATGAAAACCCACCTCTCATGGGCCCCCTATTGTTGGAGTTTGTTTGAGCCCAATCGGCCTTACCGGTTCGGCGAGCTATAGTATAGAAGCCGTTGCTTTTTGAATTCCTTCGGAGCTCATAATGATGCTAGAACAGGGTTGTCCTTGGAGTCATCTTCATGGCTAGGCATCGAGCTTGGAAGGCGTTTATGTGGAAAAAGCTGTTCGGATCCAACTGCCCTACGGCAATCCCAAGTTGCTTCAGTAATTTCTTCAGTATCGGCAGCATCGGCAGCCGAAAGCCGCATTTGAAAGCCATCTCGGATATGCCGGTGGCCACGCTTCCGCCACAGAGGGATGGAATCTCAGGGTTGTGCCAAATACGGTCTTTCTTCCTCGGTGTAAAGAAATACCAGACATTCCTCTCTACAAGGTATTTGGAATGGAAGTCTTCTATTTTTTCCTCGGTCAGTTGCGACCGGAAATTTGCCGCAGGGAATACTTCGACGTCGTTGAAGGGTGAAACCTCCGAAGGACCAGCACCTTCGGTCGACCGATCCATGTCCCTGCATTCGGAAATGATGAGACGTTAGCCCTGTACTCGGATAAAAAAAGGGATTCAAAAGGAGAGAAAGGCCGAGTACAGTAAGCCAGGATCGGTCGGGACACCTACAACCTAGGGCAAAGGAAGTCAAAGGCCTAAAACTCCGAAAACTAGGGCGTTCCGAAGGGAATATGGAAAGATCGAGACGGTCCGAAAATGTCCTCAAGGTTCGAAGATCCCGAAGGAAGCTCTTGCCCAAACCATTTTTGGACCAATCCCAACATCCTGGAAAATGCTAATACAAAAGTAAAGTGGTACATCAAGAAGAACCTAAAACGTCTAGGATATGCGAGCATTTCATCTAAAAGGCACAGGTGATTTTATGCATACATACGTGTAGATACAAACATGAATATATGGAGTGCAGAACAATTACGGTAAAGAAACAAGAAGGAAAATGTCACTTACTGGTTTGAAGATCCTTGACGAGACTGAGTTCTCGAGGATAAATTGCTTGAACGTAGACGTCAACCGGAATCAGAGAAGAGAAGATGACCGGCGACGAATCGGCGTTTCCAATCGTTGTCTGCGAAAAGCTCTGAGAAATAAAGATTTTTGCTCTGATGTTTGTTTAGTTGGTAAGCATAAAAGTGAGAATGAATGGGTTTAGAAGGGTTATATATACAGAGACGCGTCGTTTGGACAAGAGACGTTTCGAATTCAACGACGGAGATTAAAGCGTGAATCTCGAGATTAGACAGCTGTCAACCACAAGGGGACATGACTTCCAAGGAAACGTCTCGACCTTGTCCATCGTCCTTCTTATCTGAATAAGACGTCCGAAGAGTGAACTCCGAAGATGGGCCTAGGCTTTAGCCTCCGTCCTGAGGATAACTCCGAACGAAGCCCAGGGACATGTTAGAGGCCTATCTCCTTAATGGGCCGAACCAATGATCCAGTACCTCGAGCCCGAATGGAGGCCCATATTCGTCCGGTCCAGTTGCCGATAACGGTCATATGGTTCCAATTCCTGTGAACGTGGGACACGTCGGCACACGACGCCCACTCTTCGGGTAACCGCTTGGAGGAAAAAGAATATGTTTAAGTCAGGTTCATTCTCTCATTTTTCATACACAATTACACACAACACAAACTCTCTACGTTCAATATTACTCATCCAAAACCGACTAACTTATTCTCACACCGGAGGTGAATCGGGGGGCTAAACCCTTGCATTCTTCTCATTTGCAGGTCCGACCGAACTAAGGTCCGGCAAAATACAGTCGTAACAGATACCACCTTTAATTAGCTGATAATATATACTCTATGTTTTGTAGGTTAAGGCTGAGCAGTTGACAGGCAAGGTTATTGCTCTATATTTTATTTCCCTCGCTGACAATGATATATGGTGCAAGTTTCAAACAACATTGTTGATAGATGCATACAATGATTTACGATCAAACAATGATTTTGAGGTTGTTTTTGTCCGTGTACATGAGAAGAATGATGGAGAAACATCACTCCATCAAAGAGAGTCTCATAGGAGGAGTTTTGAAGAACTATTTTCGTGCATGCCATGGACTGCCATTCCATTTTCAGATATAACATGCAGCAAAAGTTTGCATACAAGCTTTGATGTCTTTTGTCCAGGACAGAGTTTTTGTACCTTGTTTGTCATTGATTCGACAGGCATGGTTTTGCAAAGTCATGCTTTGGATATTATCAAACAGTATGGAGCATTGGGTTATCCTTTTAGTGATGAGAGGATAAATTTTCTCAAGGCAGTAGATGTTGCAATCACTAATAAACCCTCCTTGAAAGCCTTACTGGGCGCCCCTGGTCGTGATTATGTCATCTCAAACAAAGGAGAAGAGGTATGATTGTAGATTGCATAATGTAGTGATTATGACGTTCCAGTACATCGTTTTACTTTCTTATCTATTATTGAACATTATTTTAAATTTCAGACTGCATATATATATGTATATATATATATATTGTCTGTGAAATATTGGTGAGAAACATTTTATTTTATTTAGTTTTGGCCTTGATAAGTGGATTTCATATCTACTTGGAGCATTCTAAATCGGCTTAAATTGATTGTCTTGGACTCAAGTTTCTTGTAGTTTTGATGTGTTTTGCTTAGTTGTGCAGGTTTACGAGAATGTTGATTAAGGTGGATGCTTCTATAATTTTTTGGGAATTAATTGATTAAAATTCGGATTTTCTGGGAAGGCTGCGCAGCTTACACTGTTTTGGCCATATCTGGAGTTCTGTAAGTCCGTTTTCAGCGATCTTACTGCCCACGCGAAGCTTGAGAGATTTTCTACAACCTTGGATAGGAAGCACGTGCAAGTAATGTGCTTAATTAATTCGCGCACGTATTCATTGAGGAGCATGGCTGGGAAATTACTGTTTTGCCCTTTTCAAGTTCTAATTATATTCCGGGCAGTTTTTAGCACCTTAATTAAATTCTAATTGTAATAGAAGATAAATTCTTGCTGGGCAAGAAAGCTAGAGCCTATAAAAACACATCTAAGTATTGTAATTGGGGATCACTTTTAATATATCATAGCATAGATCTGCAAGGGAGAACATTGATTTTCTTTGAAGATTAAAGGTTTTTCTCTTTTCTTATAATTATGTGTTCAATTTATAATTCTTGTTTTGTTAATTCAATTATGAGTGAGTAGACTACTAATCTAGGGTTAAGTTGAACCCTAGCTATGATTGATGTGTGAATTTTCCAATTCCCCCAATTTGATTGTTTAATTGCTCTTGCTTATTGAGTTGTTTTAATTAGCAATTACAAATCAGACGTGATTATGTTTATTGTTTGAACCATTGTCTATTTATCAGCGAGAGTTGGATTTAGACGGTTGTGATTTATCCAATGAGGACATGAACTTCTCCATGAGAATAGGTAGAACGGATTGTTAGGAAGTTAGGGTGCTGTGATTAATGTCTCTGAATTGCATGATACCATGAGAATAGGCTTGATTGTATTTTAGAGAAGCCATTAATACTCGAGAGAGGTTATTGGTAATTTATAGGGCGCACCTTTCCTTTTGAGTAGTTTACGATTAATTGGGGAGGAAATTCACGATTGCATTAATTCATGCTAGTGGGGATACTTAATTCTGGATATTTTTAATATTTGATTAATACAAAAAAAATTTTCTTTAGTATATAATTAGTTTAATAATCTCTCAATATTTATTGTGTTACTTGCTTAGCCGAATTAAATCAGAAATAACTGGTGATTGATACGTTTGTCTCTGTGGGATCGACTCTGACTTACCCTACTACATAGCTAGAAGGATTTGTTAGATTTATTATTTGATAGGTACGCGACAGCCTTGTCAAATTTTTGGCGCCGCTGCCGGGGACAAAGCAGTGTTAGATTAGTTAATTTTTGAATTGAATTTAGCTAAGTATTTTAGTTGAGTTGCTTCGGCTATTATACCCTTGTTATTTAATCATTGTGTCTAGTTCTCTTGTTGCATGCATACTCGAAGTTCAGGTACTGAAAACTTAATTGAAATTGATCCTGAAATTGAAGCTACAGCAAGAAGGCAAGCAGACAAGCGAAGGAAAAACAAGGATAAGGAAATTATGACTGATACAACAGCTAAAGCTCTCAGGGAGCATGGTATGCCAGATGCTACAGGTGTACTCTCCAGTATTGTCAGACCAGCAGTCACAGCTACACACTTTGAGCTCAAGCCTCAGTTTATCCAATTCATCTCCAATGATTCTTTTGCAGGATTGTCCACTGAAAATCCTGTTGATCATCTTGAGAGTTTTCTTGAAAATTGTGATACAATAAAGCTGACCAATGTTAGTGATGATGCTATAAAGCTGCGCTTATTTCCATTCTCTCTTCGAGATACAGCAAAAGATTGGTTGAAAGATGAAGGACCAAATACATTCACTACTTGGGATAGTCTTGCGAAGGCTTTTCTACTTAAATTCTTCAGTCAGAAGAAGACCTCTAAGCTCCGGAATGAAATATCTAATTTTCGTCAAGATGATGACGAGTCACTTCATGATGCTTGGAGAAAATTTAAGCGACTTCAGAGACAATGCCCTCACCATGGAATTCCTGACTGGTTGTTGATCCAAACATTCTATAATGGGTTGACACAAGAGTTCCGAAACTTTGTTGATACTTCTTCAGGTGGTTCTATTATGAAGAAGAATACCGAGGATGCGAAAGCTTTGTTAGACGAGATAGCGTCCAATGACAATTATCCATACAGTGATCGAAATCATCCTAAGAAAGGTGGTAAGTATGATGTTGATGCGCTAACCATGTTGAATACTACTATGCAGGCTATGGTCAAAAAGATTGAGCAATTGGATGCCAAAAGTTCTTCATCTACTGTTGCTTCATGTGAGATATGTGGTGTTGTTGGACACACCAAACTTGCTTGTCAATACAATCCTTCTGGAATGGCAGTTGAGCAGGCTAACGCTCTTTACAATTAGAATCAGAGGCCGCAGTATAATCCTTACTCCAACACGTACAATCCAGGTTGGAGAGATCATCCAAATTTCTCTTACAGGAACAATCAGGGTCAAGCTCAATCTTCACAAAATAATTTTTCTCAGCCTCCTGGTTTTCAGCAAACTCAGCCGCAGAAATCCAACTTGGAAAGTCTTATGGAAGGATTTATCTCTACTCAATCGAAGAAGAATGAGTACTTCGATTCAAGCATCAATGAGATAAAGGCTCACAACAAAATGATGGAAAACACGATCACTCAAATTTCTCAACAGTTGAGCCAACTTAATAAGTCTTCAGGCCAACTTCCTGGCCAAACTGAGCAACCACCAAGGGGCCATATCAATGCTATAACTTTGAGGAGTGGTAAAGAATTGAACCAGCCGGAATTGAACGTGAGCAAAAATGTTGTGAATACTAAGGAAGGTGAAGATGAGATTGCAACTGAGAAACTGGTAGACTCAGAGGTCGTGGAGAAAGAAAAGAAAGAATCAGAAGTTGTTCCTCTCAAACCATATGTGCCACCTGTTCCTTTTCCACAAAGGTTGGCACAAGCAAAGCTAGAGAAGAAGTATGGTAAATTCCTTGAAATTTTGCAGAAGCTACATATCAATATCCCATTCATGGATGCTATTACTGAGATGCCATCTTATGCAAAATTCTTGAAAGATATTTTGTCAAGGAAGAGAAGGTTGGAAGATTTTGAAACAGTGGCATTGACGGAGGAGTGTAGTGCTGTTCTGCAGCAGAAGTTGCCTCCTAAACTTAAGGATCCGGGAAGTTTCACTATTCCATGCACTATTGGCAACCTTTCTTTCAACAAGTGTTTATGTGATTTGGGAGCTAGCATTAATCTTATGCCCTTGTCTATTTTCAAGCAACTTGGTCTACCGGAGCCAAAGCCAACTAACATATCTTTGCAGTTGGCTGATCGATCTATCACGTATCCGAGGGGCATAGTGGAGGACGTTTTGGTGAAGGTTGATAAGCTCATCTTCCCTGCTGATTTTGTTATCTTGGATTTTGAAGAAGATAAGAAGATTCCCATAATCTTGGGAAGACCGTTCTTGGCTACAGGAAAGACTTTGATTGATGTGCAAAAAGGAGAGCTTACAATGAGGGTGCAAGATCAGAGTGTTACCTTTAATGTGTTCAAGGCCATGAAATTTCCAACAGAGGATGAAGAGTGTTGCAGTGTGGATATAGTTGATACGGGTCAGATAAAGAAGTTTGATCAGTTATTGAGTGAAAAGTCGGTTATGCACATGCTAAAGCATCCCATTAGTGATTCCATTGACAGTTCTTCAGTTCAAGATCTCTCGAGTGTCAAGCTTGGGAAACTTCCACCACATTTGAGGTATGTCCTTTTGAATAATGAGCTATTGATTTTTGAAGAAGGACATGATTTGAGGTATTATTTGTTAGATGATTTTTCGTATACCATGTGAGTTTTCATTTAGTTGCATTTTCATGGCATGCATATTTCATGATCCCTTAGGACGAGCTGATTCTGATTGATAGGTGGATGTTGATTTGGGTGTGATGATGATGAGTAGAGGGCTGATTTATAGTTTCTATGAAATTGACTTGCATGTTACGGGAACAAAATTTATTACACAGTCTCATTGGGGTGCTCTTGGGCTAGGTTAGGGTCATGCCTGTGGGATGTTTTGAGATTTAATCACTTGTTTATATTTAGAATTTTCGTTATTCCCTTTATAGCGTAGGAACATTAAAGTCTAAGTTTGGGGGAAACCAGGAATTTTCATGCTAGTTGTTCATAATTGTTAATAATGGCTAGGCGTCAAATGGCTAGTAGCCGGCTCATATTTATATGAGTAGTCTAGGTTGGAAATGAGAAAGGCTCATTCCAGATTGCAGAAAAAAAAGAGAAAAAAAGAAAAAAAAAGAAAAAAAAAAGGAGTCAATAAGTTATTTGTTTATATGCAAAATTAACCAGAGTGAGCTCTTTAATACTCGAGTAATTAAGTCTGAAGGGACTTAGTCCTAGTAACCTAAAGCCCTTGTGGTTTGGGATTGCTGACCTAACACTCGCTACATGGGTATTATTGTATAAGCCTTTTGGGGTCTCATTCATTGCACGGTTAAATAAGCATGCGTATTGTATATTCTATTATGTGTCATAGTAATAAAGCATGAGTTTCTGTCTACCTTGGATAAGGGTGGAGGTGTTCCTAGGTTATGAAGTGTCTACAGTCTATTCTGATTATAAACCTGTGATTGTCTTGACGGAAAGCATGTATGATTTTTGACCTAGTTTTGGGAGTATTTCTGATGAGCATTGCACACACGCACGTTTCTGTTCATGTATTTGTTAGTATACGGGGATTTAGTCGAGCTCTGCTTGGATTTGTTACATTCATTGAGATATTTGCTTGTTAGTAGGTTTTGGTGAGTTTGAAGGGGATCTTGCATTTTCATAGTTGTTGCATTCATGCATTGCATTGCATTAGGTTAAATGGATTTTGTGGGTACATTCGCTATAGGCCCTCACGAGACCTTACTCGTCCACTAGGGCTGCCTAGGGGTTTAAAGGGCTTGTTGCATATGCCAAATGCAACCGTGATCACCTACGGAAGTGGTACTAGCTAGTTAGTTAGTTGTAATTGTTAATGCTTGAGGACAAGCATCGGTTTAAGTTTGGGGGTGTTTGATAAGTGGATTTTATATCTACTTGGAGCATTCTAAATCGGCTTAAATTGATTGTCTTGGACTCAAGTTTCTTGTAGTTTTGATGTGTTTTGCTTAGTTGTGCAGGTTTACGAGAATGTTGATTAAGGTGGATGCTTCTATAATTTTTTGGGAATTAATTGATTAAAATTCGGATTTTCTGGGAAGGCTACGCAGCTTACACTGTTTTGGCCATATCTGGAGTTCTGTAAGTCCGTTTTCAGCGATCTTACTGCCCACGCGAAGCTTGAGAGATTTTCTACAACCTTGGATAGGAAGCACGTGCAAGTAATGTGCTTAATTAATTCGCGCACGTATTCATTGAGGAGCATGGCTGGGAAATTACTGTTTTGCCCTTTTCAAGTTCTAATTATATTCCGGGCAGTTTTTAGCACCTTAATTAAATTCTAATTGTAATAGAAGATAAATTCTTGCTGGGCAAGAAAGCTAGAGCCTATAAAAAAACATCTAAGTATTGTAATTGGGGATCACTTTTAATATATCATAGCATAGATCTGCAAGGGAGAACATTGATTTTCTTTGAAGATTAAAGGTTTTTCTCTTTTCTTATAATTATGTGTTCAATTTATAATTCTTGTTTTGTTAATTCAATTATGAATGAGTAGACTACTAATCTAGGGTTAAGTTGAACCCTAGCTATGATTGATGTGTGAATTTTCCAATTCCCCCAATTTGATTGTTTAATTGCTCTTGCTTATTGAGTTGTTTTAATTAGCAATTACAAATCAGACGTGATTATGTTTATTGTTTGAACCATTGTCTATTTATCAGCGAGAGTTGGATTTAGACGGTTGTGATTTATCCAATGAGGACATGAACTTCTCCATGAGAATAGGTAGAACGGATTGTTAGGAAGTTAGGGTGCTGTGATTAATGTCTCTGAATTGCATGATACCATGAGAATAGGCTTGATTGTATTTTAGAGAAGCCATTAATACTCGAGAGAGGTTATTGGTAATTTATAGGGCGCACTTTTCCTGTTGAGTAGTTTACGATTAATTGGGGAGGAAATTCACGATTGCATTAATTCATGCTAGTGGGGATACTTAATTCTGGATATTTTTAATATTTGATTAATACAAACACAATTTTCTTTAGTATATAATTAGTTTAATAATCTTTCAATATTTATTGTGTTACTTGCTTAGCCGAATTAAATCAGAAATAACTGGTGATTGATACGTTTGTCTCTGTGGGATCGACTCTGACTTACCCTACTACATAGCTAGAAGGATTTATTAGATTTATTATTTGATAGGTACGCGACAGCCTTGTCAGGCCTTAAATTTGTAGTTATTATAACTCCAATTTTGCACATATGTGACCGATGATCTGATCAAATATATAGGTTACATTGTTAAAATATTGAAGTTCGATCACTTTAAATTTCATTTATTTTATGGGATGTGTCGCATGCTAGTTCTCTAGCTTTTCTTCTTAAAGTTTGGTTACACATTTATAATATTTCCAAAGAATGGTTTTTCTTCAGTTAATTCCTACTGTATTATATATGAAGTCTATCTCTTACTTTTTTTTTTGATAATCAAGTGACTCAAGTCTATATCTTACTTGAATTTTTCTTTTTCTGGTGGTATCCAGATCATGCACAACAATAAAATTTAATTCTTTTTTTTCCTTTCCGGACATACAGGTACCTATTCACACTCTTGAAGATAAGGTGGTAGCCCTATATTTCTATGAACATGAGCTCACTGATGATTACTATACTGAAATACTTAAAACGGCTTATGAAGAGTTGGCAAAAACCGAAAAAAGCTTTGAGGTTGTGCTCATTTACCTTAATGACACACCAGACACTTATACTTGTACAGAAGAATCATTCTGGAAAGAGTTTAAGACTATGCCTTGGTTGGCACTCCCGTTTAAAGACCTGAATCATAAGAGGTTGAAGCGTATTTTCGAGTACTCTCAAGGTGATGATGATGACGATTGTTATATAGAACCTCGCCTTGTAATTTTTGGGCCGCGTGGAGAATTCATTGAACCATCTGGGCATGAAATCTTGGATCAATATAATACTCCAGCATACCCATTCACTCGTAAGAAAGTTGCGAAGTTAGAGGCTGAAAAAGTACAGGAACTGAGGATGGAGATGCTATGGGATCTGGACACTGTGTTTAGAAGGATTGATGGGTCCGAGGTTAGTTGGAAATGATGCATGCTTGAAACTCTTTAGTTGCCAATTACAGATTCCTTAACTTGTACTCCTTAACTTGTACTCAATATATGTAGCTTTGTTTTCCAACCTGTCTTAATATTCTCTGCTTACTTTGTAGGTTCCTTTCTCTCAACTAACTGGGAAGAGAGTTATAGTTTTTTTTTAGAGTTGCAAATTTATTGCTACATTGAAGTCCCATGTAGTCAAGTTTCTAGAGATGTTAAAAGAAAGGTATATCCATATAAGAGGTAGTGATGATGAGTTTGAGGTGATCCACATAATTGAGGGCAAAATGGAATCTCGCGCTGGCATACTTGTTGGGGATATGCCTTGGTTGATATCACGGGAGTTACCTGCTGCTGATTATGGTTCCTATTTATTAGATGTTCAGGAAATGGCGTTTTACGAGCGTTGTCCAAGTTTTGCCTTTGGTCGCGATGGAAGACTAGTGAGAAGAACAATATTCCCTACATTTCAGGATATGGATTTTCCCTTCTATGCTGGTAGTTTAGAAGATGAGGCCTTGTCTGAATTAAATATACTCAACTTTGGTTGGAACTACTGGGACTACTACCCGAATAAAGGCCGGATCTATACAATGAATGATAAACCTACACAATTGAATTTGTTGTAGTGATTCCAAAACTCTAAATTATTATTCGGAATCCAACATAGTTGCTTTGTTTTAAGGGTTTTTTTTTGTAATATGCCCCATTTTAAAAGATCAATTATAATTATATCCCATGTTTATTTGTAATTATAAATATATCCCGTTTTTTTAATGGGTCCTGGTCCCCGACAATTGATTGTCAGGGACTACCTAACCAACATTCACTTTTTTAGCCATTGGATCAACTCAGGAACTGTCCAGATTTTAAAAAAAAAAAATCCTCCTTTCCGTGCTTTTTTTTTTCCGAGGAAAGACTAACTTGCTTAAACGACACAGCCTATAACTCAAAACGACAATCCACCTTTCCTCGGTTTTTTTCCGCGGGACCAAAATAATTTTCTTTCGATCAACATTTTCTCAAACACTTGGTGTGCAGTCAAGCAAAACGACATGAAATTGAAATTAAACACATACCACACCAACGGTATTGCCTGAGCTTTCTTTTATTTTACTACATTGGTGCATAAAAGATACATCTGTATTAATAGCTCAATCTGAAGAGAGCTTTCAGAGGTTTGGAAATCAATGATAATAAAATGGAAGTTCTCTAATCTTCTTGTGGCAGATAAATATAATGCAGAGCGACATTCATCATAATGCTTTCCCTGGAAATAACATTATGATACCTTCGAACAGAAATTGGTGTTGAACAGCCGGAGTAATCATAATCGATAGAAGGTGCTTGACTGCACACCAAGTGTTTGAGGAACTGACTGAGAAAATCATTTTGGTTCTGTCTTTCCGCGGAAAAAATCTGAGGAAAGGTGAATTGTCGTTTTGTTATATAGACTGTGTCGTTTAAGCAAATTAGCCTTTCCTCGGAAAAAAAGTGCGGAAAGAGAGTCTTTCCTCGATTAAAAAGCGCGAAAAGGAGGATTTTTTTTTAATCTGGGCCGTTCCTGGGTTGATCCAACGACTAGAAAAGTGAATGTTGGTTAACTCGTCCCTGACAATCAATTGTCAAGACCCGGACCCTTTTTTAATATGTCCGTCCTATTTTTTATTATAACCATGATTAAGTAACTAACTACACATTCTTAAAAAACATTTTTATCCTCCTATTTAAATAATAGTATTTGGATGTTTATGAGAAAAACATAAACTAGATAATCACTTTATTCAAACTAATGTCATCACTGATGAATTCCCCGGCCATGTCCTTTTTAGAAGCCATGACAGTAGCTGTGTAAAACATATGTGTCTCTGTCTTTGGCTCATTCACTAGCACGCGGACAAGCAGGATCAGGAGGCTTAAGGCTCTGTAAGAAAAGCAATAGAAGTAATAGTAACAAGTACATGTCAACATGTGGCATTTGGAAAGTTAAGCTGGTAATAAGCCCTGAACAACTTGCGAACATACTAATACAGTACTGAAGAATTAATTGAGAGCGTCAGAACAGTAGCCAGATGCGGAAACAATTTTAACAATTGTCTCTCTACATCATCTGAGTCCACCTTTTCAGACCTCTGAGGTCTGTCTATCTCGACCGCAAATCCCGGGAATTAGAGAAACACACAGGTAGTTTCATAAATAAATGAATAGAGCTCTCAACATAAGTACTAAAGGCAGTAATCATGTTAATTGAACAAGTCATTTGAGACTAATAGACAATGACATCTGAATCATAGCATCTGTTGCTTCGGCCCGATTCTCAAACTTAACAGTGTACTTGTTTCATTAAACATTTAGCAACAACTGAATCTAATGTTTCATTAAACATTTAGCAACAACTGAATCTAACAAAAAAACAAATAGAAGGGAAGGGGGAATGAACAATGCTAAGAACATCAATATATCCACCACTCGCCAACTCCCTTCTAATTCAAACCATAAACTAGTTAATCACTTTATTCAAAAGTACTAAATGAAACCATCTACTTCTGATCTAACCCTTTTCCCCTTTGAGTTAGAGCCAATCGGACCACCACCACATGTTTTGTTGTGTCCTGGTTGCTTGCACTTGCTGCAACACCTTGCTTTCTTCTCATGTAAGGTCTCATTATATGCCTTTCTTCTATTCTTTCTCGGCCTGCCTTGTTTTCTGATTAGTAAAGGGGGAGTAATAGTTTTTCTAGGTTGCACAAACAAAAAACAATGGGTGTTCAATATTGCATTAAATTACTACATTCTAGTGTGTAATTAAATTCAACAATCACTCTACAGAAATACCTCTTCCCAATCATCTGGCCCTTCTAAACGTGCCATCTCTGAGCCATATGTTATCTTGTAATTATCCACCGAATAATATCTAGAATAATACATATATAAAGCATAATGTAATGTAATATGTAATAGAGGACATATATAACTCAACTAGGATAAAAGATAAATAATATTAACTCGATACAGGGATCGTGAAATTTGAAGAACAGGCACCAACAAGGATCAAGTCGCTGAAAGAAGTTCATTAACATGATCAAGCCTTTGTGACAGAATAAGATGTACAGATGATTCAGTTGAAGGGCCAAAAGATTCCATGTATTTATATTATTTGAAGATACTGCTGTAGGCTAATCAATTTGAATGTAACGAAGGTGTGAAGATCAAGATCAGTGCTAGTCACTTATGAACCAGACCAGTGCACTAAGTGTCAGCACATACGAGAAGGATCAACACATTAATTCACAGAAAGAATTGCAAAAGCCTGACAATCAAGGACAGACATAATATTTCAAGGTATTGTCAAAGATTAATTTACTCTTATAATTTACTAAGTAACAGATTAATTAATTATTTATAATAAATAATTAAATTAATCTGGTACTTGAATTATTTTATGAGATGAATTAAAATAGCAAAATAAACAGAAGAGAGAAAGAATAGTAATACTATGCGCGGTTACTATGCAAGATTACTATGCGCGATTACTATTTGGGGTTGGTGTAATAGTGCCCGTTCAATATTTGGGGTTGGTGAAATAGTATCCGGTTACTATTTGGGGGTTGTTGGAATAGTGCTCGGTTACTATTTGGGGGTTGTTGGAATAGTGCCAAATAGTGACTTTCTAAAACCTATAAATAGGCCTGTTGTATTTCATTTCAAAAATCAAAACACACCTCAATACACAACTCTCTCTTCTCTCTCTTATATCTTCTCTGTGTAAGCTGCTAGACAGTCCATCTAGTAGGAAAGCCAGCTTAGCCCGCTTTCAGGAAGTGTCGGGTAGAAGGTCCTCGTTCCTAAACTATCCTTAGGAGTGTTTGATTTTGTAGCTGATCCATAGGATTAGATTGTGTAACAAACCTCCGGGTTTTATCTATTCACAGATATTTCCCAAATAGTTGTGTTATTTCGATTCAGTATTTTTGATTTCATATCCACATCAAAAATTGAAATATTTTTAAATAACGTATTCAACCCCCCTTGTGACGCCCCCAGATCCGGGGTCGGAGATCTAGGCACTCACGATCCATTTTCCATTAATAACGTACTTGTTCTTGCACATAAAATAAATAAACAGCCATCGACCCCACAATAAACTCACACCGCACACACACACACACACACACAGGTTAGAGTCTCAGAAACGTCATACATTTGAATAAGCAAAAGTAATAGTTTTAGAGTTATTACAGACCGAATTAAATAGCATTTATGCTACCAGCAACACTTCGATATGAAGCAAAGTTGGCGGCTTGAAAGTTTGTTACGGTACACTGCCTTGCACAGGTCATACTTATAAATAAAATGTACTAACAAAAGTTGCCAACCAATCCGGCTAATGGGGCCTACCGGTGGAATCTCAACTGCAGCCTGGGGTCTAGTCACCTGCTTTCGAACAGTCTGACAGGTTCTTGCCATTTCTCTTAGCTGTTGTGTTTGTAAAATTTGAAAACAAGCAAGAGTGAGCAACTATAGCTCAGCAAGGATATATGTATAAGGTAAGCAATATAACATTTCGTATGTATAACAGTCATTAAACTCGTTTGTATCAATCGGTTATAAAATCACTTGTCATTATTGGTAATTTCAAAGGTGCACCAGTACGTGCCCTTGTTTTCAAAACAACCTTGCAGTTCTAGATACTGCTTAAAGTCAACATCTTTCTCATCAAAATAGGACACTATCGGCAACTGGCACATAGGCCTAAGATGCAGTGTCAAAGCATTTTTCCAAAGTGGAGGAATGGGACTTAAAGAAAACATAAAACCTGACAGGGATTGACGATGATCAGTCGCCACATCCGAGTCCAATAATCCGCGGGTCTTCTCTACCGGTAGAAGGATAGAAACTACATCCGTAACTATCCCCGAGTGAAAACTACATCCGTAATCATCCTCGATGAAAACTACATCCGTAATCATCCTTCGGCAACACCTGGGCCGGAATAATAAGTGATGGACCGCCTGGCTCACGGCCGCTTACACATCCCGGGAATCGTTCGTCAACGGTTCCCACACCTGCCAGAGTCCCTTTTTCTTTTTCTTTTAAAAACTTGATTTTGATTGAAAACAGAGTAGTTGTGGTTCGACATCAGTCGACCGATAATTCTTGAAATCATACAAGAAGCAGAACCTGACCGGGGGTTTTCAAAAATGTTTTGAGTTTGAAAAAGTTCGAGTTTGAAGGTACTAAAGGTATCTTGGATTAGCTTTGTCTTTAAAATAATGAACAATAATTAATAAATGATATTTTAAGATTTAATATTAATAATTAATAAAATAATTATTTAATTAAATAAACTTTTAATCCAAGATAGGTAATTTGAGTATTTACGAAGATATAAAGTAATTATTTGAGTATACGATACTTCCCGAATGACCCTTCGGGTTTTCGCAATCTAGATACGATATAATAATATACCGCTCCCCGGTCAATAGATATACACGGACCGCTACGACCTCTATTGCTAGAGTCGTTGTCCGAAGAAAACATTTTAATCTAAGTTCAAGGGGTACAAGCATATATGTACTTATACAATCTCAATTGCATCAATACTTCGATAAACATAGCATTTGATATAATTGAAAACTACAAACACAACAGTGAAAATCCTTGTATATGTATGAGTTTTGAAAAGTAAACTTGCCTTGGTTTGGTTGGGGTGGTCGAGCGTGCGGAGTGGAACGATCTATACATAAGCAATAACCGCTCGTTAGTATCTTAACAATATCTCTTTAATTACGGGGTTTTAGGGGGGTACGAAATTAACTTAATGACTTCGTCTTATGACACTCTAGCCCCTCTATAGGTCCATGTCATCACTCGATTACGCTCGTCACTTATTCGACTTAATTTAGTTACCACGTTCGAACCATAACCATTACTCCTAGAATTATGCTCCACTAACGACTTTTTCCCTTGCGCGAAATTTACTCTAGCATTTTTATAAAATTCAACAATTCGTATTTTAATCCAATTCTTTTTGGGTAGCCTTCACCACTGTATTTCCTAGCTTCTCTAATTTTTCCATGATCCCACATAAATATTTAGGGGTTTAAACAAGGCTCACAAGGGGGTCACTTAGTGCAGTCCATAGTCCAGAAACACAATTCACTCCTCCGGCCATAACTTAAAATCTACACATCACCTAGCCATGAACCTTACATTTCCAGAAACTACATTCAATTATCTTTCCAACAATATAAGGTAGGACATCAGAGGACAACATTTGGGGGTTCAAAACCGTGTCACAATACAGGTCATTGCTCCTGGAAAAACTCAGCAAGAACATACCACTTAGATCAATCATTTTTCACAATTCCACCATACAACCAACACTTAATACACTCAAATCATGGTTCATAACACTCATGGTGATATATATACTATCCATAGTCATAAAAGTCATAATCTTAACATCAAAATTCAAGATCCATGCTATCCAATGCATATATAACCAAGATTAGCTCATAAATACATGGATCTACTACCAATCATTATAAATACTACATAACCAAGAGGGTTTGTGGTTTTATACCTTCTTGAGCTCCTAGTGGCCTTGGGTAAGCCTTTCACAACTCAACAACACCTTAGATGGTCTCCTACAACACTTATAATGCAAGATCTAAAGGAAGAACAAACTTGGTTACTATTCATCCAAACTTTAACAATTTATAACTTGAAATTGGGTGGATGAAATGGAGTGAAATTGCTAACATACCTTGTCTAGATGATGTAGATGACCTAGGAATTATGGTGTGAATTATGAGTGATGGGAAAGGGGGAAGAAGAATTTTTCTTCTTCCTTTTTTGTCTTTGGCCGAGAGTTTGTGTTCAAGGGGGGGGGGGGAGAGTGTTTTTGTGTTTTGATTTTGGTGTTGGGTGAATGAGTGGTATTAGATGAGGTTGGGTGATATGTATTAGTGTAAGTATATGCATGGTACACATAGGTATGGCTACTAGTACTTGTTGTCTCCTCCTTTTTGAAAAAGCAAGTAACTAGGCACTATTCACCTTCCAATGGCTAACTAGTTTGCTTGATTTCTAACTACTTGGTTGCATGGGTTTGCATGCAATACTACTACTTGTAATATTATTCTTCCACCAATACTTGTTATCTAATCTTTAATTCGTATCGTATCTTAATTAATCTCTCGTAATAATATTTTGTCGCGTAGAGATTTCCCCTATAATTCCTTAAGTACTAGTTGTGTAAATTCCTCTAATGTCCATAATTCCTTGTCATAATCCTTGATAAATCTTTTAACACTCTAATCATTCTCAAATCCCAAGTTTTATAAATCTCACTAACAATAAGACTCTTGCCTTCACAATCTCCCTTTTTTATCTTACATAGTGAATACAACAACACAGTTTCTCAGACAATCAATTCTATTAATCAACAGGGATGACCAGAAAGGTTCCATATTGACATTGCCACAAGATATTAAATAAAATAAAATATTACCAAAAATTAGGGTTCTTACTGCCTCCCCTCCTTAAAAGGATTCCGTCCCGGAATCAGGTTGAAAACAGTTGGGGGTGCTTTTCACGCATTGCGCTTTCTAGTTCCCATGTTGATTCTTCGACATTCTGGTTCCTCCACAAGACTCTCACTAGTTTGACAACCTTGTTCCTCATCACCTGTTCTTTTCTATCCATAATTTCTACGGGTTGTTCCACATATGTTAAGTCTGGTTGCAGATCCACTTGATCATGTTCTATCACATGTCGGAAGTCGGTATGATAGGGTCGTAGCATGGACACATGGAACACATTATGCACTTGCTGTAAGCTCGGAGGTAAAGCCAATTCATAGGCTAACTTTCCAACTCGTTTCAAGATCTCAAAAGGTCCAATAAATCTCGGGCTTAGTTTCCCTTTCTTACCAAATCTCATCAATCCCTTCCACGGTGATACTTTTAACATCACAAACTCTCCTACCTCATATTCTTTATCCTTGCGGGACTAGTCCGCATACTTCTTCTGTCTGTCTTGGGCCGCTACCAGCCGTCCTCTTATGAGTTCGATGGTTTCTCTTGTCTGTTGGACCAGCTCAGGCCCTAAAATCTTCAGTTCTCCTACCTCTTCCCAACACAAAGGAGACCGACATCTTCATCCGTACAAAGCTTCATATGGGGGCATGCCTATACTCGCATGGTAACTGTTGTTGTAGGAAAATTCGATCAACGGCAAGTGGTCGTCCCAACTTCCCTTGAAATCTATGGCACACACTCTCAACATGTCCTCGATGGTCTGGATGGTTCTCTCGCTCTGTCCGTCTGTTTGGGGATGGTATGCAGTACTCATGTTTAACTTGGTCCCCACACAATCCTGAAAACTCCTCCAGAACCTGGAGTTGAATCTTGGGTCTCTATCTGATACAATGCTCACAGGAACCCCATGCCTAACCACAATCTCCTTTAAGTAGATATCCACCAGCTTGTCGACGGTGTATCTCTCGTTGATTGGAAGAAAATGTGCTGACTTGGTCAATCTATCAATAATTACCCAAATGGCGTCATGATTAGTCTTGGTCCTTGGTAATCCGACCACAAAGTCCATCGCAATCTGTTCCCACTTCCACTCGGGTATTTCTAAGGGTTGCAACAATCCACTGGGCCTCTGGTGTTCGGCCTTCACTCTCTGACATGTCAAGCATTTACTTACCCACTCTGCTACGTCCTTCTTCATATTTGGCCACCAATAATAATCTTTCAAATCCCTATACATCTTGGTGCCTCCAGGGTGAATCGAATACCTTGAACTATGAGCCTCTTGCAAAATCTCGTCTTTTAATCTTGAACGTTCGGGATCCATATCCTAGATGCGTACCTCATAATTCCATTCCCGTCCTTCTCACACCTAATTTCTTCGCCAGTCAAAATTTTCTCCATCGAATTCTTTTCTTCTTCTATCTTCTTTTCCTGGCATAACTTAATCTTTTCCAATAGCGGTGGTTGGACCTTTATTTCCATTATACTCTCTTGGCCAATTCCTGGTAACCTCACCTCAATCTCCAGCCTCTCGAGGTCCTTGATCAATTCGTCCACTGACGTTATCATCTTAAGCTTCTCCTTTCGGCTAAGTGCATCGGCCACCACGTTGGCCTTCCCTGGGTGATAATGAATCTCACAATCATAATCCTTGATTAGCTCTAACCATCTCCTCTGCCTCATGTTTAACTCTTTCTGAGTGAATATGTACTTTAAGCTCTTGTGATCCGTGTAGATTTCACACCTTTCTCCGTAAAGGTAATGTCTCCAGATCTTCAGGGCGAAAACTATCGCTGCTAACTCCAAATCATGGGTGGGGTATCTTATCTCATATTCCTTAAGTTGTCTGGACGCATACGCAATCACCTTACCGTGCTGCATAAGCACGCACCCTAAACCTTTATGGGATGCGTTGCTATAAATCATAAAATCTCCCTTATCATCGGGTAGGGCTAGTACTGGTGCTGTCACCAACCTCTTTTTCAACTCTTGAAAGCTCTCTTCGCATTTCTCAGTCCACACAAACTTCTCGGTCTTGCGAGTTAGCCGGGTCAAAGGGGCTGCTATCTTGGCAAAGTCTTGGACAAATCTCCTATAGTAGCCGGCCAATCCTATGAAACTTCTCACCTCTGTCGGAGTGGTTGGTCTCTCCCAATTTGATACAGCCTCTATTTTGGCTGGGTCCACTAGGATGCCTTGTTCGCTAATCACATGCCCCAAAAACTGAACTTCCTTCAACCAAAATTCACACTTCGAGAACTTAGCGTACAACTTTTCTTCTCTTAATGCTCCCAATACAATCCTCAAGTGCTCTGCATGTTCCTCTTTCGTCTTGGAATAAATTAAGATGTCATCGATGAAGACTATAACACACTTGTCCAGGTACTTCTTGAAGACTCAATTCATTAAGTCCATGAAAGCTGCGGGTGCATTCGTTAACCCAAACGACATTACTAAAAACTCATAGTGTCCGTACCGGGTGCGAAAGGCCGTCTTTGGTATATCTTCTGGCTTAATCCTTAACTGGTGGTACCCGGTTCTCAAATCGATCTTGGAAAAATAAACTGCGTCCTTCAGTTGGTCAAACAGGTCATCTATTCTGGGCAAAGGATACTTATTCTTTATGGTCACCTTATTCAACTCCCTGTAGTCTATGCATAATCTCATACTGCCATCCTTCTTTTTCACGAATAGCACCGGGGCTCCCCACGGTGACACACTAGGTCTTATCATTCCTTTATCCAACAGCTCTTGCAATTGGGTGGCCAACTCTTTCATCTCCACTGGGGCTAGCCTATACGGGGCCTTTGAAATTGGGGCCGTGCCCGGAACTAAATCTATAGCGAACTCGATGTCTCTATCAGGTGGTAGTCCTGGAACATCATCTGGAAATACGTCCGCGAACTCATTAACGACTGGGATTTCCTGTAGGTTTGGCGCCTCCTTCTTGGTATCCTTTACATAGGCTAAATAGGCTTCGCATCCTTTACGTAACAGCCTTTTAGCTTGAATCATAGTCAGAAACTTTTGGGTTTGTCGTTTTCCACTAAACACTACTTCCTCATCCCCTGGCAGTCTTAAACTCACTTTCTTCTTCACACAATCAATTTGAGCTCCATGGGTTGTCAACCAATCCATACCTATTATTACGTCAAACTCTCCTAATTTAAAAGGTATTAAATCTACCCGAAAGTGTCGCCCTTCTATTTCTAGGTCACAACCTGGGCATACTTGGTTAACAGGAATAATTTCATGGTTTGCTATCTCTACTTGCAGTCTGTCTCTCAGTGGTTCAGTCTTAAGGCCTAACTGACTTACAAAATCTAGAGATATGAAAGACTTGGTAGCTCCCGAATCAAATAAAACATTCGCATTAACTGAGTTGAGTAGTAGGGTACCTGCGATCACATCCGTGTTCCTCACGACATCTTGCACAGTTATGTTAAAAGTTCTTGCAGTCGGGGCCCTGTTAGAAGCAGTTCCACTCACTCTTGATGCAGCTGGCCCAGAGGACATACATTCCCTCATTCGGTGCCCTGGTTTCCCACACTTGAAGCAATTACCTCCGGCACTGGTGTTGTTACTAGTCCCTCGACATGTGTTAACATAATGTCCCGTCAGCCCACACTTGAAGCACTTCACATCTTGCAGGTTACACACGCCCGCATGTTTCCTTCCACATTTATTGCATTTCGGGAGTGGGGCTCGGGGTGGGGTAGAGTACGATGATCCCTGAGGTCGGCCGCCCTGGCCCACACTCCAACTTTCGGCTCTCTTGGTTCCAAAGTTTCCGCTGGGTTGGGACATTGTTCCTTGCTTAAATTTGCTCGGAAAGCTCCCTCCCGCAGAGTTCCCCTTTCGACTGTCAAACTTCCTCTTCTTTCCTTCCCTCTCCTTCTGCATCTGTTCACCTCCAGCCTCAACAATCGATGCTTTCTGTACCAGGGTGGCATAGTCTGTCAGCTCAAGAACCGCCACACGATTCTGAATCCATTGCTTTAGCCCCAATTGAAACCTTCGGGCCCTCTTCACCTCAGAGTTCACATATTCTGGCACAAACCTTGACAGCTCAATAAATATTGCCTCATACTCGGCCACCGTCATGTTGCCCTGCTTTAGTTCCAAAAATTTCAGCTCCATTTGTGTTTCCATGAACCTAGGGAAATACTTTTCCAAGAACAACTCGCTAAACCTCTCCCAGGTCACCACACCTCTTCCCTCCAAATTCTTTTTAGCTTCCCACCAGTAGTTTGCCTCACCCTTCAGCAGATAGGTGGCGAAAACAGTTTTCTGCTCTTCAGCGACTCCTAGTATCTCAAAAGATTTTTCCATTTCTTTCAGCCAAGCTCTTGCCTCGACTGGGTCCGCAGTTCCCTTAAACTCCGGGGGTTTCAGGGATTTGAAATTCCGAAAGGCATTGGCATTCGCATTGTTGGGTGGTGGCTGAACCGGGGGACGGTCCAAGTTCTGCCTGAGTAGGTCCATGAATCGCTCCATAGGGTCTCTCCTTGGGTTTTCCACCTCTAGGGTATCATCTTCAGCTTCCTCTTCATCATACTCAGAGTTATCAAACAAGTTATAGTCACTACCTTCATCTTCGCTCAGGTTCTGATCCTCTCTCTCTCGGTTTTGGTGGCCTTCCGGCCCATGGTGGCTACCCTGGCCTTCAGAGTTGGCCGGGTGAGCTCGAGTGTTCATTCTTCTGGGTGGCATGATTCTGATAATAAGACAAAAATGGGTTAGGGCTTTCAATTTATTTGACCGTATTTAGAGAAGTCAGGAACGTATTGTTCCTCCTTATACAGGGTTAAAATTTCGAAACTCGCAGTGCCCTTATGATGGCGATAAACTGTAAAACCTTTTTAGGGAAAGTCGTTACGTGGTTCGAAAACATTTGTAGGAATTTCCAAAATTTTCAAAACTTCATAATATGTAGAAATATTTTTTTTTAGAGTTTTAAATAAACTAAAACCGTTTTTTTTTTTTGAAAGATTTATTTTAGAAAAATTGTAGGAACATTTTGGAAAATGTAGAGAACAATTTGAAATCGCATATCGTAAATTGGAAACAGCATGGTTGTATTTGTGGCTTGTAATAGTTGTATAATCACAGTTGTATATCAAAACGGTAGAGCATGGCATCGGAAAGTAAAGCAGTTGAGACAATATCAAGGAAACTGAAACTAAATAAGTACGGTACAAGGGTTGTCACAAAGTTTGGATGTTAGAGCCAAATACATAGTTCCGATGTCAAAGTCTAGCAAAAGTGGAGCAAATACAAGTACATAATCCGAATAGTCAGGGCTACACAAAAGTAGGGCTACATCCGTACATACTATCCGAAGTCACATCTACATATATGTAGGTCAGTCTACTCATCCACTGGTCAGAAAGGACGCCACTACACAAGCCAACTATCCCGCAAAATCGACATACTAATGTCATCTGAACCTAGGGGACTGAGCTATCAGTAACACATCACGGGGCCGCACCGCGACGGAGCAAGGTCCTCACTCGGGCAAATGCACGACGCACAACACGCCTAACATCCCTAGCCTGGATCACTCCGCCCCCGCGGATCCCTAGTCCAAGAACCCTCTCGCGACTCCTCCTCTCAATCCTGTGGAGTCGAGCTCTAGTCCTCCTAGCAACAGTAGTCCTCATCTCAGCCTGAATCCTCAGTCGCGCCTCGCGCTCCTCCACTAGGGCTCGCCTCACCTCATTAAGTCTGGCCTCGGCAGAAAGTAAGTCTCGGGTCATGAACTACACGACATAGGCGTGCTCAGCGCCCGACACCGGGGGTAGGTCTAGTGGTGGGGGTGGTATAACAGGGGCAGGAGCAGGTGCAGGGGTAGGGTCACGCTCCTCCTCACTAGAAGTATCCTCCTCGGAGTCATCATCTGAAGAAGTGGGGCTCAATGACTGTGGGGAGGGTGGGGGTGACACAACACGGTCCTCACCGGATCGCACACTCTCCTCATCAGTGGCCACAGGGGAGGGGGTAACAGGCTCAGGCTCAACAAAGGGCTCCTCCTCGGGATCCTCCTCCTCAGTGTCCTCTATCAGCTCAATCACAGGGTCGGTCTCAGAGTCAGCATCAGTATCCTCAACAGGGTCCTCAGTCTCTCTCAGTAGTGCCTCATCATGCTCCCTCTCATAGGCCTCAGGGTCTGGTATCTCCTCCATCTACACAAGGGAAATAAGCTAGGTTACTAACCAAAAAGAAGGGTTTAAGGAGTAGTTCCCTCACGGGCCTTAGAAGTCAGGGCTATATTCCGATAACCCGACTGTGAACTCGATGAGAGCTCTAGGTATTAGTGGGATTATTATTAGTGTTATTATTATTCGTATTATTATGGTTGATTCCCTAAGTTACTATCGTTTCTGAGAACTGTAACCTTCTCTCTGATACCATTTCTGTGACGCCCCCAGATCCGGGGTCGGAGATCTAGGCGCTCACGGTCCATTTTCCATTAATAACGTACTTGTTCTTGCACATAAAATAAATAAACAGCCATCGACCCCACAATAAACTCACACCGCACACACACACACACACAGGTTAGAGTCTCAGAAACGTCATACATTTGAATAAGCAAAAGTAATAGTTTTAGAGTTATTACAGACCGAATTAAATAGCATTTATGCTACCAGCAACACTTCGATATGAAGCGAAGTTGGCGGCTTGAAAGTTTGTTACGGTACACTGCCTTGCACAGGTCATACTTATAAATAAAACGTACTAACAAAAGTTGCCAACCAATCCGGCTAATGGGGCCTACCGGTGGAATCTCAACTGCAGCCTGGGGTCTAGTCACCTGCTTTCGAACAGTCTGACAGGTTCTTGCCATTTCTCTTAGCTGTTGTGTTTGTAAAATTTGAAAACAAGCAAGAGTGAGCAACTATAGCTCAGCAAGGATATATGTATAAGGTAAGCAATATAACATTTCGTATGTATAACAGTCATTAAACTCATTTGTATCAATCGGTTATAAAATCACTTGTCATTATTGGTAATTTCAAAGGTGCACCAGTACGTGCCCTTGTTTTCAAAACAACCTTGCAGTTCTAGATACTGCTTAAAGTCAACATCTTTCTCATCAAAATAGGACACTATCGGCAACTGGCACATAGGCCTAAGATGCAGTGTCAAAGCATTTTTCCAAAGTGGAGGAATGGGACTTAAAGAAAACATAAAACCTGACAGGGATTGACGATGTTCAGTCGCCACATCCGAGTCCAATAATCCGCGGGTCTTCTCTACCGGTAGAAGGATAGAAACTACATCCGTAACTATCCCCGAGTGAAAACTACATCCGTAATCACCCTCGATGAAAACTACATCCGTAATCATCTTTCGGCAACACCTGGGCCGGAATAATAAGTGATGGACCGCCTGGCTCACGGCCGCTTACACATCCCGGGAATCGTTCGTCAACGGTTCCCACACCTGCCAGAGTCCCTTTTTCTTTTTCTTTTAAAAACTTGATTTTGATTGAAAACAGAGTAGTTGTGGTTCGACATCAGTCGACCGATAATTCTTGAAATCATACAAGAAGCAGAACCTGACCGGGGGTTTTAAAAAATGTTTTGAGTTCGAAAAAGTTCGAGTTTGAAGGTACTAAAGGTATCTTGGATTAGCTTTGTCTTTAAAATAATGAACAATAATTAATAAATGATATTTTAAGATTTAATATTAATAATTAATAAAATAATTATTTAATTAAATAAACTTTTAATCCAAGATAGGTAATTTGAGTATTTACGAAGATATAAAGTAATTATTTGAGTATACGATACTTCCCGAATGACCCTTCGGGTTTTCGCAATCTAGATACGATATAATAATATACCGCTCCCCGGTCAATAGATATACACGGACCGCTACGACCTCTATTGCTAGAGTCGTTGTCCGAAGAAAACATTTTAATCTAAGTTCAAGGGGTACAAGCATATATGTACTTATACAATCTCAATTGCATCAATACTTCGATAAACATAGCATTTGATATAATTGAAAACTACAAACACAACAGTGAAAATCCTTGTATATGTATGAGTTTTGAAAAGTAAACTTGCCTTGGTTTGGTTGGGGTGGTCGAGCGTGCGGAGTGGAACGATCTATACATAAGCAATAACCGCTCGTTAGTATCTTAACAATATCTCTTTAATTACGGGGTTTTAGGGGGGTACGAAATTAACTTAATGACTTCGTCTTATGACACTCTAGCCCCTCTATAGGTCCATGTCATCACTCGATTACGCTCGTCACTTATTCGACTTAATTTAGTTACCACGTTCGAACCATAACCATTACTCCTAGAATTATGCTCCACTAACGACTTTTTCCCTTGCGCGAAATTTACTCTAGAATTTTTATAAAATTCAAAAATTCGTATTTTAATCCAAATATTTTTGGGTAGCCTTCACCACTGTATTTCCTAGCTTCTCTAATTTTTCCATGATCCCACATAAATTTTTAGGGGTTTAAACAAACAAGGCTCACAAGGGGGTCACTTAGTGCAGTCCATAGTCCAGAAACACAATTCACTCCTCCGGCCATAACTTAAAATCTACACATCACCTAGCCATGAACCTTACATTTCCAGAAACTACATTCAATTATCTTTCTAACAATATAAGGTAGGACATCAGAGGACAACATTTGGGGGTTCAAAACCGTGTCACAATACAGGTCATTGCTCCTGGAAAAACTCAGCATGAACATACCACTTAGATCAATCATTTTTCACAATTGCACCATACAACCAACACTTAATACACTCAAATCATGGTTCATAACACTCATGGTGATATATATACTATCCATAGTCATAAAAGTCATAATCTTAACATCAAAATTCAAGATCCATGCTATCCAATGCATATATAACCAAGATTAGCTCATAAATACATGGATCTACTACCAATCATTATAAATACTACATAACCAAGAGGGTTTGTGGTTTTATACCTTCTTGAGCTCCTAGTGGCCTTGGGTAAGCCTTTCACAACTCAAAAACACCTTAGATGGTCTCCTACAACACTTATAATGCAAGATCTAAAGGAAGAACAAACTTGGTTACTATTCATCCAAACTTTAACAATTTATAACTTGAAATTGGGTGGATGAAATGGAGTGAAATTGCTAACATACCTTGTCTAGATGATGTAGATGACCTAGGAATTATGGTGTGAATTATGAGTGATGGGAAAGGGGGAAGAAGAATTTTTCTTCTTCCTTTTTTGTCTTTGGCCGAGAGTTTGTGTTCAAGGGGGGGGAGAGTGTTTTTGTGTTTTGATTTTGGTGTTGGGTGAATGAGTGGTATTAGATGAGGTTGGGTGATATGTATTAGTGTAAGTATATGCATGGTACACATAGGTATGGCTACTAGTACTTGTTGTCTCCTCCTTTTTGAAAAAGCAAGTAACTAGGCACTATTCACCTTCCAATGGCTAACTAGTTTGCTTGATTTCTAACTACTTGGTTGCATGGGTTTGCATGCAATACTACTACTTGTAATATTATTCTTCCACCAATACTTGTTATCTAATCTTTAATTCGTATCGTATCTTAATTAATCTCTCGTAATAATATTTTGTCGCGTAGAGATTTCCCCTATAATTCCTTAAGTACTAGTTGTGTAAATTCCTCTAATGTCCATAATTCCTTGTCATAATCCTTGATAAATCTTTTAACACTCTAATCATTCTCAAATCCCAAGTTTTATAAATCTCATTAACAATAAGACTCTTGCCTTCACAATCTCCCTTTTTTATCTTACATAGTGAATACAACAACACAGTTTCTCAGACAATCAATTCTATTAATCAACAGGGATGACCAGAAAGGTTCCATATTGACATTGCCACAAGATATTAAGTAAAATAAAATATTACCAAAAATTAGGGTTCTTACACCCCTTCTACGTTATTCTGGACCTAACAATTGGCATCAGAGCCACTCTGTTATTATACAACAGTTAAGATCCAAAAAGCTATACAATCATGAAAAAGAATTTCAGAAAAGCTGAGGGAAAGGAAGGCAGGTCTGGGAAAGTGGACAAGTCCATAATCAAATGCGATAATTGTGGTGAGAAAGGACATTTTACACCTGAGTGCAAGAAAGCCGAAGCTGATAAAGGTCAAGCTTACATCACAAAGAAGAAGGACTGGGCTGACACTTCAGACTCTGAAGATGAGGTGAACTGTGCCTTAATGGCAAATGCTGATAGTATCTCTGAAGCTACTAAGACCAAGGTACCTCACTCTACTCTAGCTTTTGATACTATTGATATGTCTGAGTTAAGACTCTTTCTTAAAAACTTGCATGTTAGCTGCAGAGATCAGACTTTAGAAAATGAAAGAATAAAATCTGAAAGTCTCGACCTTAGAAAGAGAAATGACTATCTAGAATTAGAATTAGTCTAGATGTTAAAAATTCAGAAAGAGAGAGATGATGCTATTATTGTTAAAACTGAATTATTGAAAAGGCATGCTTATCTTGAATCTGAACTTGCTAAAGAAAGAAACATTATTTAAACTTGGACTAACTCTGGTAAAAATACTCAGATTATCATAGAGAATGATTGTTGGAAAGAAGGTCTAGGTTACACTAATAAAAAGAAAACTGCCAACCTAGAAGCTGAGACCTCTAAACCTGTATTTACTGAAAGGGCTGCAAAGCCCAAAATTAATCCTGTGAGGTTTGTACCAAAATCTGACAAACCAAAACAGGAAGTCAAATCAGTAAATATTGACTTAATGTCTCAGAAACTGCTTAGCCACAAGCTGAAGGAGATAAAAAGAGTGAACAAGGTAAAAGAACCTAGGAAAAACAGAAATGGAAAGGTAGGCATCAATAAAAGCAATAACTATATGCCTATTCCCAATGCTCCTAGGAAGAAATGTTACAACTGTGGAAATCCCACTACTAGAAAAGTCACATAGACATCGGGGCTTAGACATCGTTTGGAAAAACACGTGATGTTAAATTTACATTTTATATCGCTTTTTCGGAAACTGATGTCTAATCCCTCTTTGGACATCAGCACCATAAAATACCCGATGTTACAGTTCTAATTATTTTTACCAAAAATTTTTACACTATTTTCCCCCTTTCACAAATATTGATTCCCCCCTTACCAAATATTCATTCCCCCCTTAGAATATTTTTCATTTCCCCCCTTTTCTTTTCAGACAAAAACACACACCACCCACGCAGACACACACACTCACCCACTCAATTACACTAAACACTCTCCCATTTTTTTCATGTCGATTTACATATATGAACCCTAGTTTTCCACTCTCACTAATTAAAGTCTAAGTACTAACCATAGTTTTCAAGTTGTTCATCGAGGCTCGATTGACTCCGATGAGGTTTTCATTTGCTCTGAAATATTTTTCCGGGCTCGCCAAGAAGAGGTCTTCAAACCCTAGTTTTCTAGTTCGTTCTCAAGCTCTCCAAACCCGATTCTTGTTTTTTCTGGGTCGATTTACCAAACCCACCCTTCGATTTGTTCGATTCGCTCATAAATTTGTAAGTACATACTATTAATGCATATATGTTCATGGATTTGTTCAATTTCTTCATGTATTTGCTTGATTTTCACTTTTATTTAGCTTGATTTGAAGTGGGTATGCTTGTATCTACATCAATTGGATTTGTATATATTTTGAAGGATTGATTTAGGTTTGTAGATATTTATTTCAACTATTTGTTTTACATAATTTATTTGTTTGTTTTAAATTTTTAATTGATTTATTTGTTTGGTTTTTATTAGTTTGTTAAACACCAGTACACTAACTTGGTTTGTAAACATGTTTAAATAATTTATTTTTTTTGGTTTGTAAACATGTATGTTTAAATTTACATGTTTAACATGAAATTATAACTGATTTATTTGTTTGGTATGTATACTTGCTCTGTTCTGGGTGTTATGTATTGCCATGTTCTATTGTCCGTTATGAATTTATAACTAATTTATTTGTTTGGAACCTCCATTGATGTTAAAGTATTAGAGATGGAGTCTGTTTATTACTATTAAAGTCCAAGTCTGTTTATTGTAGAAATCATCCAAGTATCCGTTATTGTCATTTGTAGATTAGCACTTGATAATGTGTTGTTTTGATATGCTGCAGTGGGCTTGCTGGCCATGGCTATGGGCTCCGTGGGGGAGGCGGATATAACAAAGACTGTGCCAGCAATGATAGCTCCTTCAGCAACAGTGGGCTTGCTGGTAGTCAAGGTGCTATTGATGGGAGTGATTCAATGAGAACTGTTGAAAGGCATGGTCGCTATGGTGGACCTCGTGGTGGATTCCGTGGTGGTCACCGTGGTGAGGATGAGGGAGACGAGACTCACAATCGTCATGTATTTGAACGTCGTAGTGGGACAGGGCGCGGGTACTATGTCCTTTAGTTTTGTTGTACTGGATTCTCTATTTTACAATCTTTTCAGACTTGATTATTATTTCTTAATTTGGGAAAAGCACTATATCTTAGTATTCTTGGTATGCTGAAGTTTTTATATGTTCTTTAAGCACCTGATCTGATCTGCAGAAATGAGTACAAGCACGAAGGTTCTGGTCGAGGGAACTGGGGATCACCAACTGATGAAATTTCTCAGTGAGTTTTTTTGATCTTTAAAACCTCGTAATGTGGTCTCTGATAGATTATGTACTTCGACACTTGACATATGTTCTTCATTCAGGGTGACCAAGGAATTTGTTGTTGAAGCTGAGAAAATAATCCTAAGGACCTAATTGCAATATATGAATTACTTGAAGTTCTTTCGGAAGGAGCAATAACTATGGCAACTCTATTTGAGCAGTCATGTAAGAACCATTCGCAATTGCAGTGTCTTGGAACAAGAATGGTAATCAGTAAGGAATTTATTGAAGATGGTAAGGGAAGGAAGTTTGAGAAGCTTCGTCTTGGGGAGTATCAATGGGAAACCTATGGGCAAATATATGATCGTGTGTGTTACTTTGCATTTGGACTTCTTAAATTTAATCATGACATGAATACTCGTGCTGCTATCTTCTATGAAAGTCATCCAGAGTGGCTCATATCACTGCAGGTAGCCATTTGTTTAATGTTGTGGTTTATGATATTAGTCGGGGAGTGACACTGACTTCCTTGGTTTGAACTGCAGGGCTGCTTCCGGTAAAATATAACAGTGGTCACCATCTATGCTTCTTTGGGTGAAGAAGCTCTAATTCACTCGCTTAATGAGGTTGGCATGCAATCTTATGAAGAGTATCTCTTTTTGTATATTCTGAAAATTTTCTTTCTGGATCTTGCGTATCATTTAATTGCTTAACTTGGCAACAGACTGAAGTATCAACATTAATATGTGATTACAAGCAATTGAAAAAGTTGTCCTCACGAGATAGTAGTGATATTAAAACTTGATTTAGATATTAAACTATATTTTACTTCGATGGTATTTGGTTCAACCAATTATCTTTTTCTTAATACCAATAATTGGGTGGTTCAATCTAAATTAGGTAGTACTTGGTATTCTATTTCTGGATAATAATTTCAGATTTGTTCTTGTAAGAATCATCTAAATATTCTACAGTGAACAAATTGTACATAAAAATGTCAACTACTTGAGTTATCTTCTTTGGTCTACTCTTGTTTAATTTATTGCCTTAGCGTTGCTTGTGCAGATTATATATAATTAACAACTTATATCTGATTGACTTTCTTAAATTTTACTTTCTAATGATGACAATAATTACCAGATTATTTGAAATTTCAATCTCTACTTCTCCATTCTACCTCTACAAGTCTTTGTATACCTTACCAACGTATTTGCAAAGAGAATCAGTTACGAGTGTAAGGGTAAGTTTGCTGGCAAGTGTATCTTTATATATGCAGTTTGTAATGTTTACAGTGCAATCAATTTTTCAGGGATAAAATTTGTTATTTCGAATGCTGTTTGTGTGTTCACTGAGAAACCATAGGGCGTTCGATTTTTCCATGACATGAAAGCATGCACTTGCCGTCAATCACAACTTTCAACTTCAACTTCGTATGAATGTAAAAAATAATCTGTTGGAGAGATCTGATCTTGGCATTTGGCTGAGATTTACATCGACTGGTAACTTAATTTAACATTTATGGTTCATTTGTTTAAATTTCTGAAACTTTTTCCTAAGTGTAGTATTAGTTCAATCTCCTCACAATATAGGAGGTGAAGAGGTTTATTTGTGAGTGACACCAAATAGTAGTGATAAGTATTTCCTCACGAGATAATATAGTTATAGGTCAAGTACAATTAACTGTCTTTAAATGTTGCATCAGGAGAGATGATTTTTCTGTTTTTTGTTTTCCTGCTGCTATAGTCTCACAATCATTTCTCCAATAGTTCACGATTTCGTTTTTTCTAATACTCTTTATTACAGGGAGTTATGATGGCCCATAAAAACCTCGTCCCTAGTGCTGCTGCAGTTTTGCCAGTCACCCCGAACATTGGAAGCAGTGACGTCTATTTGGCATAATTGAAATAATGCAACTCCGAATCGAATTTACTTGAAGGTACCTAATATGTCTCTCTTTCTCTAGATATATTTACACATAGGGTTGAATTAGCGCTATGTTATGGAATGTTTAAACCACTGAGAGATGCATATGATTTGTTCAGTTTTATTTTAGTGTCATGTATATGTAAAATCAAAATTATTGTTGGTTCCAGCCTCCTGGGATAATCAAGTGTGAGCCTCCTCCTCTGCATATTGGGAATTAGTGCATCATTTTATTTGAAATATTATCAACTGGTTTCATATTACACACATTTGGATGCAGGTCAAAGCAGGTGCAAGAATTAAGCATTGAGAGGGAGGAACGTGAGAAGTTTTGTAGTTAAGCAAAGCAGATTCACATGACAGACCAACAATGCACACTTAGCTGACCTAACAACTTCACAGAGAAGGTTGAATTACGTAGATGAAGACTTTTGATTATATCCAGGCCTGGATATAATTACGAAACCTTCTTTTGGTTACCAAAATGTAGTAGCTTTGTACTTGTGAAGTAGCTCTTAGATTCTTAGAGATGCAACAATTGTTATGGATTTGTGCAACTTATACATATTGCTTTGTCTAGTTTTTATATTTCGCTTCCGTTGTTGTATACTGGATTGGTTTTGCAATGATAATTGAAGTTTGGTATTTGTTTCGGTTTGTTTTTTTATTATGGATTTGATATTTTTAGGTATATTTATATTATATATATCTATGATTAGAGCAGGTAAATACACAGCAGTTCCTTCTTCCAGAAACGATGTGCAAATATAAACTAGACATCAGTTCAGTTATAAAAACTATGGTCTAAGTACAATATAGACATCAGCTCGGTAATGCAAACTGTTGTCTAGGTACAATATAGACATCAAGTCCGTATTGTCCATCGATGTCTAGCATGGTTTAAAACATCACACCTTTAAGTACACCGATGTCTAATTCGAAGACAAACATCAACCCCATATAACAAAATGATGTATATGTTATCTTTTTAGTTGTGTGTCATATGTTCAGTTAGATCAGAGACTCTTAAGTAGCTGATATTAAAATTATAAGCTTACAATTTTTTAAGAAACTGATGTCCAACCTCTTATCCGACATCAGTTTAGAAAAGAAACCGATGTCTAACCTTTTATCAGACATCGGCTAAAAACCGATGTCAAAGACCACTACCTTTCTCTACACCGACAAAGACATCGGTCGATTTTCACTATGACATCGGTTTTTAACCGATGTCTATTGCAGTATTTCTAGTAGTGTCCTAACCATCTTGCTACTTTTTGCAAGAAGAATAAAAATATAAACTCTATACCTCCTAAGTCAGGAGTTAAGAGTGGTTCAGTTAGGTTTAAGCCACAAAATCCTTGTTTTCACTGTGGAAGTATTTGGCATTCTATTTATACATGCAAAGAGTATCATAATTTGTATTATGCTTATTATGAACTTAAACCCTCTTTGAATAAATTCAAGATTGATTCTACATGTATAAAATCTGATAAAAATGTTAGCACAAACTCTGATAAGACTTCTGCTACAAAAGCTAACAAACTTAATAAGGCCAAAGGATCCAAGCAAGTCTGGGTCTTTATAACTAATCATTAGTTGTTTTTGTGATTGCAGGGTAACAGGAAGAATATCCTTGTTCTAGACAGTGGATGCTCAGGACACATGACTGGAAATAAAGCACTGTTATCAGAATTTGTGAAGAAAGCTGGCCCAAGTGTTTCTATAGAGATGGCAACATAAGAAGGACTCTGGGATATAGCAATATCAATCTTGGGAATGTCATCATTGAAGCTGTAGCTCTAGTCTCAGGACTCAAACATAATCTGCTAAGTGTGAGTCAAATCTATGACATAGGTTATCATGTGGATTTCTTTGAAAGAACACGGTGAAGTTGTAAGAAAATCTACAGGAAAAGTTATTCTGAAGGGATACAGGCATGGTAACATTTATGAAGCCAAGCTTTCAACAAACTCTGATGGCTTTGCAATCTGTGTACTGAGTAGAGCATCAATTGAAGAAAGCTGGGATTGGCACAAGAGACTTTCTCA
Organism: Kitagawia praeruptora; assembly: GCA_037693485.1. Lineage (NCBI taxonomy): Eukaryota > Viridiplantae > Streptophyta > Magnoliopsida > Apiales > Apiaceae > Kitagawia > Kitagawia praeruptora. Next base: position 46,547,873 of record CM075354.1, read on the forward strand.
TCTGAATTTCAACAGCATTAATGAGCTAGTGAAGAAAGATCTTGTGCGAGGATTGTCCAAATTAGTTTTTACTCCAGATGGCCTATGTGACTCATGTCAAAAGGCAAAACAAAGGAAAACTTCATTCAAAAGTAAGACTGAGTCCTCAATTCTTGAGCCATATCACTTATTGCATGTTGATTTATTTGGTCCAGTAAATATAATGTCTATTGAAAAGAAAAGATATGCTTTGGTTATTGTTGATGAATACACCAGATATACATGGGTATATTTCATGCACAAGAAAGAAGAAACTGCATCAATCTTAACAGAGCATGTCAGACAACTGGACAAAGGATCTAAGCATACAGTGAAAATCATAAGGAGTGATAATGGCACTGAGTTCAAGAATACAGTCATGGAAGAGTTTTGTAAAGAAAATGGAATAAAGCAAGAATTCTGTGCACTTGGAAATCCACAACAAAATGGAGTAGTAGAGAGAAAGAACAGGACTCTCATAGAAGCTGCAAGGACCATGCTTGATGAAGCAAAGCTGCCAACTTACTTCTGGGCTGAAGCTATGCAAGCTGCTTGTTTCACACAAAATGCTACACTCATAAACAAGCATGGTAAAACACCATATGAGATGGTGAAAAATAAGAAGCCGAACCTGAAGTACTTTCATGTGTTTGGATGTAAGTGTTTTGTTCTTAAGACTCACCCAGAACAGCTTTCCAAATTTGATTTAAAAGCTGATGAAGGAATCTTTGTTGGATACCCACTATCCATAAAAGCATTCAGAGTCTACAATATGAGAACAAAAGTGGTCATGGAATCTATCCATGTGTCTTTTGATGATAAGAAGATAACATGACTTGAAGATTTTGATGAACATGACCAGCTGAGATTTGAAAATGAAGAAATAAATGTTGATCTACAAGATTCTGATACACTTTCAGACAATATTGTTCAATCTATACAAGTAGATCAGACTACAGCACATGTTGAGGGGTAGCAAGTGAACCATGAAAATGAACCCCAATCAAGTGAAGAAACATCAAAGAATGCATCTGCTACTAATGATTCATTAAACTCTGATTCATCAAACTTTGAAAGCAACAGCTCAGGGGGAGCAAACAATGATTTTGGATCTACTAGTCATCACACTCAACAAAATTATGAACTTGGGGAATCATCAAGATCAAATCTACCGAGACAAAGGGTATGGAGTAGAGCGCATCCCTTTGAACAGATCATTGGTGAACCGGACATGGGTGTACAGACTAGAAGAGCAACACAGAATGAATGCAATTTCGTAGGATTTTTATCTCAAATTGAACCTAAAAAGGTTGATGAAGCTCTTGATGATCCAGATTGGGTAACTGCAATGCAGGAAGAACTCAATCAGTTCGAAAGGTAGAAAGTATGGAAGCTGGTGCCAAGACCAAAAGATAAATCTGTAATTGGTACTAGATGGGTGTTTAGAAATAAACTGGATGAAAATGGTATTGTTACGAGGAACAAGGCTCGATCGGTAGCAAAGGGTTATTCTCAAGAAGAGGGAATTGATTATGATGAAACCTATGCTCCAGTTGCAAGGCTTGAAGCAATCAGGATGTTCTTAGCATTTGCTGCACACTCCAACTTTAAGGTTTTTCAGATGGATGTGAAGAGTGCATTTTTTAACGGAGATCTAGAAGAAGAAGTCTATGTTGAACAACCCCCTGGGTTCGAAGACAAGGAATTTGAAGGTTTTGTGTACTTTCTCTTCAAAGCTCTCTATGGTCTCAAGCAAGCCCCTCGAACATGGTATGATACTCTCTCCAAGTTCTTACTTGAAAATGGTTTTACAAGAGGTATCATCGACAAAACTCTCTTTCATAAAAAGCATAGAAATGATATAATTCTGGTGGAAGTATATGTGGATGATATAATATTTGGTTTCACTAATGATTTGCTATGCAATAGATTTGCTAAGCTAATGCAGAGTATGTACGAAATGAGCATGATGGGAGAGTTGTCCTTCTTCCTTGGACTTCAAGTTGTTCAGAAGCCTGATGGTATTTTCATCTGCCAATCAAAATACATAAAGGATCTTCTGAAGAAGTATGGGATGGAAGAAGCAGCTACTGCCAAGACCCCGATGCCAACTGCAATCAAGCTTGATGAAGACAAATCTGGTAAGTCAGTTGACATCACGAAGTATCGAGGTATGATCGGATCTCTCTTGTACTTAACTGCTAGTAGACCAGATATTATGTTCGCAACTTGTCTATGTGCTAGATTCCAGGCTAACCCTAAAGAGTCACATCTTATAGCTGTTAAACGTATTTTCAGATACCTTAAAGGAACCCCCAATCTTGGGATTTGGTACCCTAAAGGAACAGGTTTTGACCTAATTGGCTATACAGATTCTGACTTCGCAGGTTGTAAGATTGATCGGAAAATTACTTCTGGAAGCTGTCAGTTTCTAGGAAGAAGATTAGTATCTTGGTACAGCAAGAAGCAACACTCAGTATCTACCTCGACAGCCGAATCAGAATACATTGCGGCATGTAGCTGTTGTGCTCAGATCCTGTGGATGAGGAATCAACTTCAGGACTATGGACTCAAGTTGGACAAAATTCCAATTCTATGCGATAACACGAGTGCCATTGCCAACAATCCAGTTCAACACACCAAGACTAAGCACATTGATATCAGGCTGATAGGTTTCGGCGACAAGATGTTTTTTCGGCCGACAGGTTTCGGCGATAACATGTTTTTTCGGCTAATTAGGGTGTTAGGTGAGAAATTATTGAACGGTGTTAGTTTTTCAAACATAACCTATCACTATTACACCTAACCCACTAATACTTGAAACCTTATAAATGATGAGTATTTGTTTGTGTTTAACATCATCCTTTTTCAGATATACAGAGCATATATACACAATTGCTGAATATTTCAAGCTTTGATCGGAAATATCTCTCAATCTAGCTGGTGGTTTTTAGATCGGATTTCATATTCTTGCTTTATACATCATCCGTTATAAAAACTAACTCTTGTTTTTGAATTTCCTCAAAGTTTTGAAAATGGCATTGCAGGGAAGCTTTTTAATTGCTAAAGTTAATCCTATTTCCATTCAGCAAATCGAAACCATTCAGGATGAGCAATTTCGGGCTTTGACACAATTTCTGAATGAACATTCATTAATTCGTTATGCTTTTGTTACACCAGTGCAGCTTAACCATAATGCATTACGTGAACTATATTGCAGTGCAGTTAACACTTCTGGACAGGACGGGTGTGCATTCACATATCGACTATTTGGTAGGTCGATTAGGGTCACTGAACGAGATGTTAATAGAATTCTTCATTTTCCTATGGAAAATCTCGTTTCTGATTCTACACCTGAACAGATTGAAATGTTCTTTCGTTTTATAAGGTACCAAGATGGCAACTTCAATACTGGTAATCTTTCTAGAACATTTCTAACCAAGTACTGGAATTTCTAACCCAGTACTGGAATTTATTCTTTCACACTCTTAACCATGTTTTTTCCTTAGATAGAACAAATCAAGATCGAATACCTGAATTTATTCAAATAATAGGGTATGCGGTCGCCAATAATTTGAGGATTAATTTTGGAAAAATAGTGCTTGGTCAAATCATTTTAAAAATGAAACGCTTGGGAACAAGAGATGTTCGGACTCAAAATGTCAAATGTCTATATCCAAGGTTTCTACAGTTAATATTAAATGATTTTTTGAATGATGAAGACAGGGTACGCTTGGAAAATGGTCAAAAGGTGGAATGTTCTTCCATGAAGACGAATGTAATTAATTACATAAGCAAAAAGAAATATACGGATGTGCCTACAGTCCTAACTGAATATCTGTCCCACTTCCGTTGCTACCACGACCAGTGAGAGCAGGTATACGACATGGTAATATTTCAATCCCTGCTATTCCAAGCTCTGTATTCCCTATTGTGTCACAGGAAATACAATTTCTACAGCCCCTAGTGGCCATCTTACCCGACCAAGAGCAGGAAATCCCACCGACTCTAACACAGGTCGAAGAGCCCATTCTACAAATGCAAACACAAACACAACAAACTCCTACACCTAAACTATCATTTAAACGACTAGTTATTCACATTATTGAGGGAAATAGTGCCTCAACAGCACCACATAAGGAGTTAGTTACATCAGCCGCTCTACCTCATTCTAAACGGTGTAAACCCAATGAACCTGAGGTAACGACAACTGTTAGTGAAACAATTCTTCCTTATCCAATGAGTGAAAATGTAAAAGAGGTTGAATTGACGGGAGCAACTATCTTGAGTTCCATTTCACGGAACATACGAGTGGTTGATGATCTTTCTAAAGATCAAATGCCTTCATAGGCATCCGAGGTGGAATTACCTACCTCAATAACTGTTGGTGAATCTTCCATTTTACGAAAAGATCCATCGGTGGGTGGTTCTTTTATGAACCAAGTGTCTTCACAGACATACGAGGGAAACTTGGGTTTTGTGCCATTTAATCGATTCAAGTTTAACCTTCCAGAGGGAAAATCTCTGGATCTCTTTCGAGATTTACCACTCTTTACCAGTGGTCGGCAACTCGCTTCACGCGAGGACGAAAGCTCACGAACTTTCATTGCACCATCCGTAACCTCTGAAAAAGGGGCTAGGATGATCTCATTTGCAGGTACACATATCGGTGGAAGCTCTGGAGGAGAGTTGAGGGAAACACGAACAGAACATGTAAGTGTAACTCAAACCACTAAACCGAGTGAATATAGAGTGTTAAGTGAAACATCTTCAGAACGTACGAGTGAGAAACCTACTCAACCACATGCACCTGTAACCATAAAGGAATACAGCAGACTTCTTACACGGGTCCAAACAATGGAGAAAGAGTTGCAAAATATCTGTAAGTCCATTGCATAAATCAAAAAATTTCAACTTACTCAACATGATGTATTCCAGGTTCAATTGAATACCATGACAACCCAGTTTAACGATGCAATCAACTCCTTGGTAAAGCCATCTTCGTCTAATTTACCAACTCTACATCCTACTAATCTGGAGGATAACCCAACTGAGGGGGAGAAGGTGATGATCAAGAAAAATTTACTAGGCGTAAGGGCAAGGAAAAGGTTGTTGATACGGAATTAACTTTATTTTGGGAAAGGAAAAGCTAATGGGAGTATTAGTGCTACTAGCTTAAAATCCGTGCGATGCACGGATGTTCTTTAATATAACAGATTTTTTTTATTATTTGAATTAAAAAAATTAAGACATAAATTTTGTTGTCTTAAAATTTTAAATTTTATGGTCTGATATAATTATACATATGTTGTCCGTGATATTTTTAGAAACTGATGGATTTTAGTTTGAAAATACTGAAACGATATTGAAAAAATGAAATGTTTTAGCTGAAAAATATAATCGGTTAATTATTAGTTATTATATTATTATTATTATTATTATTATTCTAATTATTATTATTAATTTTTTTTGAAACAATTATTATTATTATTTTATTGTACTTAAATAAAGCAAACCGAATAGGTTTTACTGAAAAAATTAGAAAAATAGAAAAGGTAATGTATTTTAGCTGAAAAAGGTAATTCTTTATTTATTAGTAATTATAATATTTTATTATATTAAACAGAACTGCTCATAATGTTTTTCGAAAAGGAAAATTTTACTGTAGTTAGATAAACTGTATTTTACGTGAAAAGTAAAATTGATTAGTTATTGCAAAATGAAAAGGTAACATATTTTACCTGAAAAAGGAAACATTTTACTTAAATAAAGATACCCGGACAGGTTTTACTGGGAAAAAATAAAAAATAGAAAAGGTAATGTATTTTAGCTAAAAAAAGGTAATTGGTTAATTATTAGTAATTATGATTATAATATTTATTTTATTAAAAAAATTGCACATATTTTATGTGAATAAAGAAATTGATTAGTTATTGAAAAATAAAAAAGGTAACATGTTTTACCTGAAATGAAAATTTATTAGTTATTGGTAATTATGAATAATTAAGTAAGGATAATTATGCAAAATAACATTCACCATTAAGTAAGGGTAAATAAGTAAAATCAACTGAAAAAATAGAAAAATAGAAAAGGTAACATATTTTAACTGAAAAATGTAATTGTTTAATTCTTAGTAATTATAAAATTTTATTCTATTAAATAGAATTGATCATAGTGTTTTTAGAAAAGGACAAATTTTAGTAAGATAAACTGTATTTTACATGAAAAGGAAATTGATTATTTACTGAAAAATTGAAAAGGTAACATATTTTACATGAAAAAGGAAACATTTTACTTAAATAAAGCTAACCGAACAGGTTTTACTGGGAAAAAACAAAATAAATAGAAAATGTAACGTTTATTTTAGCTAAAAAAGGTAATTGGTAAACTATTAGTAATTATAATTATAATATTTTATTTTATTAAATAGAATTGCTCATGTAAAAATATTTTACATGAAAAAGGAAATTGATTAGTTATTGAAAAATAGAAAAGATAACATATTTTACCTAAAAAATGAAATTTATTAGTTATTAGTAACTATTGATAATTAAGTAAGCATAATTACGTAAAATAACATGTACCACTAAGTAAGGATAAATAATTAAAATCAATAGGTACCGTATCAACAAACCAAACTTTTAATATGAAAAAGGAAATTAGTTAGTTATTAAAAAATAGAAAAGATATCATGTTTTACCTGAAAAATAAAATTTATAGGAAATTTATTAGCTATTAGTAACTATAAATAATTAAGTAATGATAATTACGTAATATAACATGTAACATTAAGGAAGGATAAATAAGTAAAATCAATAGGTACCGTACCGACCAACCAAAAGTTTAATGTTTCGGCTTTTATATAACTGTATAGATTATCAAAGTTTTGGACAAAATCCCACCTACACTTATTATTAAAATTGTATTTGGATATAGCTTATAACTCGTGCAACGCACGGCTCCTTTTTAATATCAATTATATTACTTTTATGAAATTTTATAAGTTATTAATTTACATATCAAATTGGTGTTTAAAAATTGATATATATATAAGATTTTACATGTTCGATTTAATATTTGTACTCTATCTTGAATTTTAAAATTTGATTTGGACGTTTATAGCCCACATGAAATTAACAAAATAATCTTTAAATTAATTATGGTTTAATATAATTAAATCTACACAGAAACAAAAAAGAGAAAAAATTGACGATTTTTAAGTTGAAAATTCTATTTGATTTATGAATTCTACTTATAATTCGTTTTCATTATCAAAATATCCTTATAATTATTTATAGATAGTTCTACTCACAATCAAATACAATTTTAATAATAAGTGTAAGAGAGATTTTGTCCGAAATTTTGATAATCGGTAGTCTATTCCTCCGTATGACAAAGATCTTAAAATAAATAGATGAAAACCGTTGGATCTAGCATAAAAAATGTTTTATATTTTAATATGTTATAAACTAAAAAGTACTCCGTATATATATATTTATATAAGTTTGTCCAAAATTTTGATAATCGTCTATTCCTCCGGACGACAAAGATCTTAAAATAAATAGATGAAAATCGTTGGATTTAGCATAAAAAATGTTTTATATTTTAATATGTTATAAAATAAAAAGTATATTTATGTTGAAATACGAAAATGTATATGTCAATGATTTAAATCATATACAATTAGGTTTTCTACAATTGATAGCATTATCAATGTAGAACTTCTACATAGATTAGGATTAATGTAAAAATTCGTAATTATATTTTCTCTTGATATTTTGAGTGTTTCTATTTGAATAATAATTATTAAAGCATCAATAAATTAAAGATAATTTTATGAGGTTCGCATGGATTGTAAAATCATTCAAATCTGATTTCTAGATCTCAAGATAGAGGTCAAATAGTAAATATGAAATTTTTTAATACTAATAAATAAAAAATAAAATTCAATTCTAATACAACTTTTTTTAATTATATCCTTTTTAGAATATAATTATCTTTTTAAAATTCAATTATAATACAACCTTTTTTAATTATATCCTTTTTAGATTATAATTTTCTTTTAAAATTCACTTCTAATACAACCTTTTCTAATTATATCCTTTTTAGATTATAATTTCTTTTTTATGTGATCTAATCTTGATCGTCTAGTTTCAATCCAACGGATCATAAAATTTTGGTAGTACAGCGACCTGACCAAAAATTTGGATAAGATCCCTCTTATAAAGATATTTTTAAATTAAATTTAGTTCTAATGATGAAGAAAAAAAAACAAATATATGAAGAAAGTGTATTATAGTAAATTAACAAAGTGAAAATTATAAATAAATATATAAGGATATAATTTATAATCCAACGGATGACTTTTAATCCAACGGATCATATGTTTTTGGTAGTACAATGACGACGACAAAAAATTTGGATAAGATCTCCCTTATGCTTATTACATATAACTAGCTTATAACCCGTGCAATGCACGAGCTTCTTATATAATGTTATAAATTTTATTTAATATTATAATAATGTTTTTATATAATAATTTTTTAATTTTATTTTGATATAATTTGATATACGGATGTTTAAGGATTATACTAATGTTTTCTTATTATAAATAACATATACGATTTTTAATATATTTTATTAAATTAAAAGGTGACGTGTTTTTATATGGTGTGTTATTTTCGGGTATATATTAATGATTAAATTAAAAGGTGACGTGTTTTAATTAGAAAGGAAATATTAGTGATTGAAAGATATGATACGATTGATCTTTTTTGGTGTTTATAAAAGGTAATATCTTCAACTAAAAGTAAATATGAAAAAGGCAATCGACTAATTACCATTAATTATATCAAGTTATTATTTATTTTAGGTGTTATATTTTTCTTGAAAATTATGGTGCGATATTTTCGGGTATATTTTAATGATTGTAACATTTGTTTTAAATTGAAAAGCTAACGTATTTTAATTCGAAAGGAAATATTAATGATCGAAAGATATTTACGATTTATGTTTTTAGGTGTTTATAAAAGGTAATATCTTCAACTAAAAATAAATGTGAAAAAGGCAATCGACTAATTACCATTAATTATATTATGTTATTATTAATAATTAACATTAATTATATTATGTTATTATTTATTTTAGGTGTATTTATTTTTCTTTATAATGAAGGGTAAATAAGTAAATTCACGAAGTACCAAAAAACAAGTACCAAAAAATAGGTACCAAAAATTTTAATGTTTCGGCTTTTATATAATAGTATAGATATATAAGCTTGTAACCCGTGCGATGCACGAATTTCTTTTAATATGTCATAAATTTTATTGAAATTTATATTATATTTTATATAAACATCATTTTCAATATTTTTTTTAATTTTTATTTAAAATAATTTGATATATTCATGTTTAATGATTGTACTTATGTTTTTTTATTATACACAATGTATACTGATTTTTAATATATTTTATTAGTAATTGAAAGATATGGTGTGATATTTTTGAATATATATTAATGATTTCAAGATTAATTTTAAATTAAAAGGTAACGTGTTTTAATTTGAAAAAAAAATATTAATGATTGAAAGATATGGTATGATTCATGTTTTTAGGTGTTTATTAATGATTGAAAGATATGGTGCAATATTTTTGGATATATATATTGATGATTGCATTATTAGTTTTAAAATAAAAGGTAACATGTTTTAATAAAATGGAAGGTAACATGTTTTAATTAGATAGAAATATTAATGATTTATGTTTTTAGTTGTTTATAAAGGGTAATATTTTAAACTAAAAGGTAACTGAATTTTAAACTTCTCAATATAACAACTTTTAGTATTATTGTATCTAACGGTCATGATCTATTTGAGTTGAAGATCTAACGGTTATGAATAGATTGATTAACCAAACTACAAACTACAAAAGATCTCTAGTTTGCTTACAATAATATAGTATAGATGTGGAAAGAAAGCAAAAGCAAACTTTAAGATATGTTCAGTATACAGGAACAATTGTCTTGCACTAGGAAATCTGGAAAATGTATATATGATCCAGAATGTACTTTAATATTATTTATCTTTGTATTTTATTTTTTGTATCAGTTGAGTTATCCTCTAGGAATTTGCTTGTCAAACCCTAACAATCAAATAGGGGGAGATTGTAAAGCATAATGTACAGGCACCAACAAGGATCAAGTCGCTGAAAGAAGTTCATTAACATGATCAAGCCTCAGTGACAGAATAAGATGTACAGATGATTCAGTTGAAGGGCCAAAAGATTCCATGTATTTATATTATTCGAAGATACTGCTGCAGGCTAATCAATTTGAATGTAACGAAGGTGTGAAGATCAAGATTAGTGCTAGTCACTTGTGAACCAGACCAGTGCACTAAGTGTCAGCACATACGAGAAGGATCAACACATTAATTCACAGAAAGAATTGTCAAAGCTTGACAATCAAGGACATACATAATATTTCAAGGTATTGTCAAAGATTAATTTACTATTAAAATTAACTAAGTAACAGATTAATTAATTATTTATAATGAATAATTAAATTATTCTGGTACTTGAATTATTTTCTGAGATGAATTAAAACAACAAAATAAACAGAAGAGAGAAAGAATAGTAATACTATGCGCGGTTACTATGCAAGATTACTATGCGAGGTTACTATGCAAAGTTACTATGCATGGTTACTATGCAAGGTTACTATTTGGGGTTGGTGTAATAGTGCCCGGTTACTATTTGGGGTTGGTGAAATATTGTCCGGTTACCATTTGGGGGTTGTTGGAATAGTGCTCGGTTACTATTTGGGGGTTCTTGGAATAGTGCCAAATAGTGACTTTCTAAAACCTATAAATAGGCCTGTTGTATTTCATTTCAAAACACACCTCAACACACAACTCTCTCTTCTCTCTCTTATATCTTCTCTGTGTAAGCTGCTAGACAGTCCATCTAGTAGGAAAGCCGGCTTAGCCCGCTTTCAGGAAGTGTCGGGTAGAAGGTCCTCTTGCCTAAACTATCCTTAGGAGTGTTTGATTTTGTAGCTGATCCATAGGATTAGATTGTGTAACAAACCTCCGGGTTTTATCTATTCACAGATATTTCCCAAACAGTTGTGTTATTTCGATTCAGTATTTTTGATTTCATATCCACATCAAAAATCGAAATATTTTTAAATAACGTATTCAACCCCTTTCTACGTTATTCTGGACCTAACAACCTATATAAACCCAGAAAAGGAAATTAATCACATATAATGTTTTAAAAACTACTGTGTTATTTTCTGAACACTTACTCAACCCAATTGGGTCTGATTTGTTGTAGAGCACAGCCTGCATGTTGGCAAGGGAAACCCCTCAGCTGCCACTACACACAACTACATGTTTTGTTCTCAAGATCAACAATGAAGATGGAAGAGTGGATGCTCCTAACTTCATAAACCTTGCCGGCAACAGCTCCTTCTACTTTGTACTCTCCTATTTTCTCGAACATTTTCTTTAGTAATTTCTTGGCGCTAGGAACCAAATCCTCGGATTTCTTCTCTTGTAAAACAACCCCATGACGAGCTGCCCATACATTAATATCAATTTACAAAGAGGTTTCTCCCTAATTTTTGTAATCATATTGTTAAAACTCTCAGAGAAGTTGTTGCTCAAGTGTTCACAAGAATTGTTATGGTCAAAAAGGCCCTACACCAGCTTTTAGGATCCTCACCATAGTCGCATAAGGTGGGGTTCGATTCGAAACGGGGTACGGAAACGAATACGCGAAACATCACTTTTAGTGAATCCGGTACGACGGAACGTATGGGTACGATGGAACGCATGGGTACGATGGATCTTTTTATAAAAACAATATGCTATAATATAGATTTTTCCAATTAAAAACTCAATTAATAATATAAATATTTATCATCAAAATTATTGTCACTTATATATTATCATAAGTTTGCTAATATTTTGTGATTTATAAGGTTATTGGGCCTGAAAATGATACATTTAATTAAGCTTGGGACTTGGGGTGTTTAAAACATTAAAAAAATAATTTATACAAAGATATTAGTACTGGATAATGCGGGTCGTTATTGCCAACGTTTTGGGTCGCGTCTCACAACGTTTCGGGTCGCGTTTGTTCTCGATTTGGGAACGAAGTATCGGGTCCGCAATACGTGGCTACGTCCCACGTTTCCTATAACTATGATCCTCACTCATCAAGTACTCAAAAGCCTTAACATTTTCCACCATCATACTATCCATGTGAGCCTATAATTAAAATATATCACTTAGCAAGCTCTAACTGATGAGAAACTAGTAAAAGTTGATCAATAAGATTTAGTAATATGGATATTATTTGAAAAAGTTTAGCTTTATAAGCTCCAGAAGCATTCCAGAACATAGTGTGAAGCTTAGAGCCCTTGAAATGTGTTTTGAAGTTTTTACACATGTCTGTCATCAATTAGAAAGTTAATGTAAAACATACATTACAAAAGAGTTACGTAACAAGAAATGTCAAAGTTAGTTTTTTACCTGAAACAAAACCTGTGTGGTGAAGTGGGGAACATTTTATGAACAACTTCTCTTAATCCTTTTTGTCTATCAGGTATAAAGTTGATTGGCGCTATTGGATGTTTATCCAATCTACGTTTAAGATGTTTCAAAAATAAAAACCATTTCTCAGCATACTCATTTTTACAAACCATGATCCTTAAAGGCACCAATCCATTCTATCCATCTAGAGCAGTTGCTGACAAGAAGCATCCACCATACTTTCATCCATCAAGCCCAACGACATTTCTACAACCATTAGTAAAAGCCCTCATGGGTGCATCAAAAGAAATCGTTACAGACTCAAAGGTTTTATCTTTAATGCAACAAGAAAAAAGGAAAGTTAAACACTTAAATTGTAGTGATATCGAGGCTTTTATATAAATATTAATCAAGTAACCATAAGCAAGCAATAAAATAATATAAAACAATTTTTTCTAAGTAGAACCGCAAACAAGGGGCAGAGCTCCAACAGTTATAACAGCAAACAATTCTTATATTAATTGTTTCTCTAAACTTAAGAATTTCCGTTCCGTGAACTAGCTAAAGAATATTTCTTTCAATTAGTCTATTGTCGAGAATGTAACTGAGTTTATAAGATATAGCCTATCTTGCATTGAAAAAATCTAGCTGTTAGTCACATACTCGCTGAACATACTGTTTGGACAGCATAGTCCTCCATATCATTTCATAACATTTTTAAACAGATGAACTTAGTCATAGAAAAAATGATTCTTACAGTAGTCTAGCAACAGGATGCCAGATCCAGTTAAGCACTTATTTTGTGATAATATGCTAGAAATTATGCCTCACAAACACGTGTTTAAAAGGTACTAGCTTACATATCAAGAAACAACAGAGAGAACCAAATGCTAAAAACTATTCAGTTCAAACAATTCATTAGCATTTTGCTAATTGTTGTGTGTTTTCTATGGATATTATAATATTTTCTTGATGGTCACTATGCCATAAATCGAATCAGACAACAAATATTACACAATACTGTTGTCCCAAAAATTTAACAACGGTGAACTATTAGCTAAAGAAAAAACGTTGTGTCTTTTTACTTCATACGATGGTTATTCAACGTTCTTAAAAACGTTGTCTAACTTATGCCCCTTTGGTCAGATGAGACAATGGTTGTTTACGGAGGTATTGTTTAACGTGTATTAACACAAGTGTGTTTCAATTCATAATAAACCGTTGTACATTATTTAGCGAAGACAATAGATTTTCATATATGTTGTGCAATTGAGACACCAGTTTTTAAGCACACGTCACTACATGAAAAAGTTCTATAGACATCACACTTTAGACATCGGTTGTAAATGCCACTAATGTTAAAATATGTAATAACATCACCCCAAATTAAACTGATGTCTTTGCTTTTTGTAAACATCACTTTTTTTTAAACCGATGTCTAAAGTCGCCTTTAGAAAATAAAATACGCGCCCTTCTTTTTGTTTCCCCCATTAGCTAAAATTTTCATATCTAAGTCGAAATTCCCCCTCCCCTCACCAAGTATTTCCCAGCCTATACACAATTATTTCCCCCTTTTCAGACAAAACTAACACACTTGAACTCTCATCTCTCTCGACTAAACTCTCTCTCGTCTAAACTCTCTCTCTCTCTCTCGCTGAAACTCTATCTCTCTCATCTCTCACCACCACAACTCATCTCCACCACCACTCACCTCTGCTCTACTCGCCACCACCACCACCCACCTCTGCTCTACTCACATCCGTCTGGCCTACTCTACCCACCACTGCTCTCATCTCTCCTTTGTTCGTGTGCAAATTGGTAAGCTTTAATTTGGATCTTCTCTGCACGAATAGGGTCTCCTCTGCAATTTCTATGGGTTTCTCTATTGAAATTGGTAAGTTTTAATTTGGAGGTTTTTTAAAATCAAAACCCTAATTTCTTTAATTGGGGTTTTTTAAATCAAAACCATAATTTCTTAAATTGGGTATTTTCATTTACTTGGATGTATTTATTATATCATAATTATTTTGAATTTATTTTTTTACAGGGCCTTTGTCACTTAGTTGTGGTTGTGGCTGGTATCATTTTCTTTTGTATCTGTAATTGTTTTTATGTATGTCAATTGTAGGATTATGCTGTTTTTATGGATAGTTTTTATTGATACATCGTTTAAAGTTGAAGTTATGGATAACTCATTTAACATGTCGCATACTGTTATTTGGTCTTAATTTGTAACTTTCTGTAAGTTTATACTCTAAATCCCAAAAATAGCCTCTTTAGTCCGACAAGTAGGTTTAAGGTCTGCTTACCTAATGAAACATATAGTTTAGTCCAGACTGGGCAAAATCAGAGTTTGGTTTGGTAGACTGTCATTTGGTAATAATATGAGATGTGGGGCTGTAATGTTAGTTCCAGGAAACTAGTCATGGTATTAGGATGGGGATGTTCCCTCTGATTCATGTATGATTTCGTTATAATTTTAGGTAGTTGAGCTTGAGTATAATAGAGCCTATGGTTAGGTCCTCAATTTTAGACTAGTTTTTAATGTACTTACATAATTGCTGGTATATTGGTATGTGACTGTGCATTTGGTAGTTCTTCCTTACTAGAGAGAAGATAAATGTATCAGCTTTTTTAATTATTTGAGATGTTATCAAAGTTCATGTGGATTTTTACATTTAATAATTTAGAAAAATACACTCTTTTGTACTTTTCATGGAAAACATTGTAAAGCATAATGTAATGTAATATGTAATAGAGGAAATATATAACTAAACTAGGATAAAAGATAAATAATATTAACTCGATCTATACAGGGATCGTGAAAGTTGAAGAACAGGCATCAACAAGGATCAAGTCGCTGAAAGAAGTTTATTAACATGATCAAGCCTCAGTGACAAAATAAGATGTACAGATGATTCAGTTGAAGGGCCAAAAGATTCCAGTGATAAAGTTTTTATGGTTGCACAAATATTAGCAGTATTCTTAAAGACATGATACGAAGACCATGAGTGAATGTTAGTCGTATGTGAACCAAACCAGTTGCACTAGGCGTCAACACCTCACAAAGGAATCAAAGTATCTAATTCAGAAAAACTATTAAGAGATATGATTGAGTTTAGAGCAGTATTGATATCCTCTAGTTAGTTGGAAGCTGAATATTTAAGGATGTCAAATTAAGAGGAAAATGAATAGTATCCGAAATTACTATTCATATGAACACTATTCATATGAATAGTAACCGAAATCACTATTCATATGAATAGTAGCTGCGGTTGTTGGAATAGTAGCTGGGGTTGGTGTAATAGTGCCCGGTTACTATTTGGGGGTTGTTGGAATAGTGCTCGGTTACTATTTGGGGGTTGTTGGAATAGTGCCAAATAGTGACTTTCTAAAACCTATAAATAGGCCTGTTGTATTTCATTTCAAAACACACCTCAACAGACAACTTTCTATTCTCTCTCTTATATCTTCTCTGTGTAAGCTGCTAGACAGTCCATCTAGTAGGAAAGCCGGCTTAGCCCGCTTTCAGGAAGTGTCGGGTAGAAGGTCCTCGTGCCTAAACTATCCTAGGAGTGTTTGATTTTGTAGCTGATCCGTAGGATTAGATTGTGTAACAAACCTCTGGGTTTTATCTATTAAAAGATATTTCCCACACAGTTGTGTTATTTCGATTTAGTATTTTTTGATTTCATATCCACATCAAAAATCGAAATATTTTTTTGAATTACGTATTCAACCCCCCTTCTACGTTATTCCGGACCTAACAATTGGCATCAGAGCCACTATGTTATTATACAACAGTTAAGATCCGAAAAGCAATACAATCATGTCAGAAAAGAATTTCAGAAAAACTAAGGGAAAGGAAGGCAGGTCTGAGAAAGTGGACAAGTCCAAGATCAAATGCGATAATTGTAGTGAGAAAGGACATTTTGCACCTGAGTGCAATAAAGCCAAAGCTGATAAAGGTCAAGCCTACATCACAAAGAAGAAGGACTAGGCTGACACTTCAGACTCTGAAGATGAGGTGAACTATGCCTTGATGGCAAATGCTGATAGTATCTCTGAAGCTACTGAGACCAAGGTACCTCATTCTACTCTAGCTTTTGATACTACTGATATATCTGAGTTAAAAATCTTTCTTAAAACCTTGCATCTTAGCTATAGAGATCAGACTTTAGAAAATGAAAGAATAAAATCTGAAAGTCTAGAGCTTAGAAAGAGAAATGACTATCTAGAATTAGAATTAGTCCAGATGTTAAAAATTCAGAAAGAGAGAGATGATGCTATTTTTGCTAAAATTGAATTATTGAAAAAGCATGCTTATCTTGAATCTGAACTTGCTAAAGAAAGAAACATTATTAAAACTTGGACTAACTCTGGGAAAACTACTCAGATTATCATAGAGAATGATTGTTGGAAAGAAGGTCTAGGTTACACTGATAAAAAGAAAACTGCCAACCTAGAAGCTGAGACCTCTAAACTTGTATTTACTGAAAGGGCTGCAAAGCCTAAAATTAATCCTGTGAGGTTTGTACCAAAATCTGACAAACCAAAACAGGAAGTCAAATCAGTAAATATTGACTTAATGTCTCAGAAATAGCTTAAACACAAGCTGAAGGAGATAAAAAGAGTAAACAAGGTAAATGAACCTAGGAAAAACAGAAATGGAAAGGTAGGCATCAATAAAAGCAATAACTATATGCCTATTCCCAATGCTCCTAGGAAGAAATGTTACAACTGTGGAAATCCTAACCATCTTGCTACATTTTGCAAGAAGAATAAAAATATAAACTCTATACCTCCTAAGTCAGGAGTTAAGAGTGGTTCAGTTAGGTTTAAGCCACAGAATCCTTGTTTTCACTGTGGAAGTATTTGGCATTCTATTTATACATGCAAAGAGTATCATAATTTGTATTATGCTTATTATGAACTTAAACCTTCTTTGAATAAATTCAAGATTGATTCTACATGTATAAACTCTGATAAAAATGTTAGCACAAACTTTGATAAGACTTCTGCTGCAAAAGCTAACAAACTTACTAAGGCCAAAGGATCCAAGCAAGTCTGGGTCCTTAAAACTAATCATTAGTGGTTTTTGTGATTGCAGGGTAACAGGAAAAATATCCTTGTTCTGGACAGTGGATGCTCAGGACACATGACTGGAAATAAAGCCCTGCTATCAGAATTTGAGAAGAAAGCTGGCCCAAGTGTTTCTTATGGAGATGGTAACATAGGAAGGACTCTGGGATATGGCAATATCAATCTTGGGAATGTCATCATTAAAACTGTAGCTCTAGTCTCAGGACTCAAACATAATCTGCTAAGTGTGAGTCAAATCTGTGACAGAGGTTATCATGTGGATTTCTATGAAGAACACTGTGAAGTTATAAGCAAATCTACAGGCAAAGTTGTTCGGAAGGGATACAGGCATGGTAACATTTATGAAGCCAAGCTTTCAACAAACTCTAAAGGCTCTGCAATCTGTCTACTGAGTAGAGCATCAATTGAAGAAAGCTGGGATTGGCACAAGAGACTTTCTCATCTGATTTCAACAGCATTAATGAGCTAGTGAAGAAAGATCTTGTGAGAGGATTGCCCAAATCAGTTTTTACTCCAGATGGCCTATGTGACTCATGTCAAAAGGCAAAACAAAGGAAAACTTCATTCAAAAGTAAGACTGAATCCTCAATTCTTTAGCCATATCACTTATTGCATGTTGATTTATTTGGTCGAGTAAATATAATGTCTATTGGAAAGAAAAGATATGCTTTGGTTATTGTTGATGAATACACCAGATATACATGGGTATATTTCATGCACAAGAAAAAATAAACTGCATCAATCTTAAAAGAGCATGTCAGACAACTGGACAAAGGATCTAAGCATACAGTGAAAATCATAAGGAGTGATAATGGCACTGAGTTCAAGAATGTAGCCATGAAAGAGTTTTGTAAAAAAAAAGGAATAAAGCAAGAATTCTCTGCACCTGGAACTCCACAACAAAATGGAGTAGTAGAGAGAAAAAACAGGACTCTCATAGAAGCTGCAAGGACCATGCTTGATGAAGCAAAGCTGCCAACTTACTTCTGGGCTGAAGCTGTGCAAGCTGCTTGTTTCACACAGAATGCTACACTCATAAACAAGCATGGTAAAACACCATATGAGATGGTGAAAAATAAGAAGCCGAACCTGAAGTACTTTCATGTGCTTGGATGTAAATGTTTTGTTCTTAAGACTCATCCAGAACAGCTTTCCAAATTTGATTTAAAAGCTGATGAAGGAATCTTTGTTGGATACCCTCTATCCACAAAAGCATTTAGAGTCTATAATCTGAGAACAAAAGTGGTCATGGAATCTATCCATGTGTCTTTTGATGATAAGAAGATAACAGGACTTGAAGATTTTGATAAACATGACCAGCTGAGATTTGAGAATGAAGAAATAAATGTTGATCTACAAGATTCTGATACTCTTTCAGACAATATTGTTGAATCTATACAAGTAGATCAGACTATAGCACATGTTGAGGGGGAGCAAGTGAATGATGAAAATGAACCCCAATCAGGTGAAGAAACATCAAAAAATGCATCTACTGCTAATGATGCATTAAACTCTGAAAGCAACAGCTCAGGGGGAGCAAACAATGATTTTGGATCTACTAGTCATCACACTCAACACAATTATGAACTTGGGGAATCATCAAAATCAAATCTGCCAAGACAAAGGGTATGGAGTAGAGTGCATCCCTTTGAACAGATCATTGGTGAACCAGACACGGGTGTACAGACTAGAAGAGCAACACAGAATGTGTAACATCCCCAGATCCGGGGTCAGGGATCTGGTCTTTACGGTCTCAATATCCATCCACAAAACCAATATAATTTAAATTACAACCTTGTGACCCAAAACAACAACACAAAACACACCCGTTATAGTCCCAGAGATGAAATCAGAGTAATTACCAAATATTATTAATCGCAAGATTCAGTTCTTACAACCCAAAAAGGTTTACAATTAACCAGTACATACTCTTTCCCATCCATTTATATATGCCATATAATAAATACATTTGATGCTCAAATGCAAACAACTAGCCTACCAGAAGCTGCATCCTCAGCAATGGTAGCTATGACCTCATCGGTTAATCCTCTGACGGCTGATACCTGCCTATGCTGGGTACGCCTTGCGCGACCATCTGATCTAGCTGTTGCTGTGATATAAATAAATAAAGCAAGGGTGAGCAATAGCTCACCAAAAATATAATTGAACAGTGATAATGTATAACAGTCCAAAATATCTTTGAATCCATATGCCATGCATTAACGAACATAGTACCAACATAAGGTATGAGATGAAGTTACAAGGTAACTCAAGATATAATTGTTCCGAAGAAATATCCGCTATGTCAAAGATAAGCAAGATATTATCAAATTTTCATAATAGAGGAACTTGCAGGAAGAATATTGCAATTCCAGTTCAAACACTTTTCAAACCTGCCAACAATGATAATGTTGCAGAAAATTTCCAACATTGAGAGATGAACTAATACTGGAGTTTGACGCGCCAGGAGACATAGCATTTACACGATGATCAGTCGCATGTTATGCTCCCCACCTCTTGTTCTCTACATGTAGAAGGAAGCACCGACGGATTTACTTGTCTACCGCCTTCTGGAACCCCCTCGGCCAACGGTTGGGCCATTTGCTAGACCAGCGCCACTGGGTCACTTACGCATCTCCTAGTTCATTTCACATCCATAACTTTGAAAGGTAAAGTTCCTCCCCCTTTCCCCAAGTATAATACTTGTTGATAAGACTCCACAAAGTAGTCGTATCTAGTTGGAAAGGAAAATTCACCAATATTTCCCAAGCTGATGCTTGTTAATGGATATAAACTTGTTCCATCAATTATTACCCCTCGAGCGTTGAGGAGGTAACCAAACAGATTCATATCGATGTTTGAAAGAATCAAGATGTGAGTGACAAGATAGTTTAGCAAGTATAGGATCGGGCAGTCCAATAAATAACATCTCTCAAGTGAGGTCCCCTTATATACGTTTGGAAGTTGAGCGAGTATTTAAACCTTCTTTAAGATAGATTTAAATGCAAATAAAGTTTGGGAACCGCCCCCTGATAAAATAGTCATAAAATACTCCGAAATATTTTACACCATATCTGAAGGTGACAGGATAATCCTTGAATAATATAAATCATTATAAAAAGAATTTAAAAGAATTTGAATAAATAATCCAAGAATATTTATTAATCAATAATAATTCAAGAATATTACTAAATCATAATATTGCTCATAAGTAATCCTCGAAAGAATATATAGGAATATTTTCTAAATAAATCTCTTCTTAAATGAATATTCAAAATAATATTCATTAAATAAATAATCTTAAATAAATATTTAAAATAATATTTATTAAATCAATCAAACCTTAAATGAATATTTGAAAATAATATTCATTTAACATTCCAAATGGATAACCAAATAATATTCATTTAACAAATAACATTTCAAATGAATATCCAAATAATATTCATTTAACAAATAACATTCCAAATGAATATCCAAATAATATTCATTTAACAAATAATACTCTAAATGAATATCCAAATAATATTCCTTTAACAATAAAAAATTTAAAGGAATATTCAAAATAATATTCCTTGAGTAATTAGAACTTCCAAAGAATAATTTAAAATAATATTTATCAAGTACATAAACCTTGAATGAATATTCGAAAGTAATTTTCATTTAATAAATAAAATTCCAATGAATATCAAAGTAATTATTCATTAAATAATCAAACTCTAATGAATATTCAAAAATAATATTCATCTAATATTTCTCGACTGAGATAATACTCAAATAACATTTTTCGAAAGATTTCTAAGTAGTTGATACTTTTATGGAAATGTAAATAATGTTTGATAATAACATTCCTCAAAATGAATACTACTCTGTCGCTGGAATCCCTCCGGGTTTCCACGACTATCTTTATATCACAAATTACCGACTCCCGGTCTTATATATAAAGAATGAATATCATACGCCCTTCACTAAGGGTCTTAACAAAACAATCCTGCTTATAACTGATAATTCATATCTAGTCTATAAGCCAATATCTATTCAGGGAACAAGTATTCCAATATACTTTGAAACAAGCATGCATGCTATGGCATATGTATAACAATAATTATATATATATTATCACAACAGAAGTTCCAAGGTATTGGAAACTTGCCTGACAATCCTGTAGGGGTAGTGTGCCTCGGGTCAATCCGATGATCTATCAATAGTTACAATATCCAAGGTTAATCACTTATACTTTTAAAAAGGATAAGTATAAACTTAACTTAAGTCGAAACACGTTTTCGAGTTATCTCGATATACACCCTTTAGTGTAACTCTTTTTATCACCGATACGATCCGACACTTGTTCGTTATTAAGACATGTCGTTATACCTACACTTGGTATATACTTAAGTCGTGAAAGTTTTAAGGTCGGTCATTTACGAACCAAGATTATACCTCGAGTTTTATCGCTCATTTTCAAAGTGATTTACCAAAGTTATAACCAAGTATACTTTTAAGGGGTTCGTTCGCGCTTAACCTCGATTCGAATATTTTTATAAAATCGGAAAACGATCCGTTTGACATTAGGTTTCCTCTCACACCTTCCTTTTTACCTCTAGTATTTAATTACCACGATTCGTCACTGCATAAATCATTTTACGAAGATCCAATATCAGTTACGAACTTGCTTTTACGGTTTCGAACCACTTTTACGAATTTAACCATAACTCTTAAACCGTAAGTCCATTTCATACGATCTTTATATCAAAACGAAGCTTATAACATAATATATCTTATCATGGTAGGTAGGGCTGTAAATGAGTCGATACGCTCACGAACAGTTCGGTGTTCGGTTCGAAAAAAGTTCGATTCGAGTTCGGTTCGATTTGTAAATGAGTCGAACATGAACACGATTTTGGGGTTCGTCTCGTAAATGAGCTGAACCCGAACATGACATAATTCGGCTCGAAAGTTCGCGAACAAGTTCGATTATATAGTTCATAAGCAAGTTCGTTAATATAGTTCGTGAACCTTGTTCGTAAATATGGTTCACTAATAAGTTTGTTCACAAACTTCATATATATATATATATATATATATGTTCTTCAACATATTTCATTAACATTTAACGGGAGTTTTTGAATTCACGATAATTTTAAATAATTGTATAAGTAAGTGTAATGAAATAATATGTTTGTTTATTTTGTCTATTCATTATATTTTCTTTGTTTAAATTTATAAATTTTTTTATTAATAATAATTAAATTATACATATGTTACATTATAAATTATAACATTAGTTTGTTATGTATTAACTAAATTTGATCCAAATTTGATTCGTTGATAAGTCTAAATTTGAAGCATTTCTCAAGTTTTCAATGTTTCATCCCCAATTTTATTTTTATTTTAATTGCATTAAAAATTTTCTAGAAAAAAGGTTGAGATGTTCATGAACACGAAATCATGAACACTATTCATGAGATATTCGTGAATAGTAGCTCGTTAGACATGTTCGTGAACTGTTCGCGAACATGTTCGTGAATAAAAAATTTCTTAACGAGTCGATACACAAACAAATATATTGGTTCGATTAAAGTTCGAGCTCGAGTTCGAGTTCGATGTATTTATAACGAGCTGATACACGAACAATTAAGAGTTCAGCTCGGTTCGACTCATTTACACCCCTAATGGTAGGATATGAAACTGTACAGTGATTTAAAGCTACTGTCAAACATGATTTATTAAGGTTAACGAAATTTTGGCATTACGACGGCTATAAATCGAACGTTCTAAATATCATAACATCGAAACCAAGCCACACCGGGCATCCATACAACTTATACACATGATTCTCATCTTAATAAAACCCAAGAACATCTCACTTCATCATCTTAACATTATATGGTTAAATCAACAACAAGATCATGCTAATCATGCTTAATATCATACTAACATCATACTAAGCTCAAATCCATCAAGAACATGCATATACCCAAAGTAAGATCTAGGGTTCATGAGGTTTATACCTTCTTTGTAGAGTGTTAAAGCCCTTTCTAAGCCTTGATCTAGTCCTTAGAACTCCTTACAACCTTAAACTAGCAAGAATCATCAAGAACATAGTTAGTAATTTTCGGATCTGCTATAACTATGAAAAACGAGGGCCTTACCGAGGTTTTCTGGACAAGGCTTCTAAAGGAGAGTTATAGAGAATCCAACCAGATTTCCAACAAGCTAAAGAACACCAAATTCCATTGAGTAATGAAGGAGATACGGCCGTTTGAAAATCATCACAGAAACTGTCAACAATCTGGACAATTTGCTTCTTCAACTTGGGGAGGTGATTTTCCTAGGCTATACTACTTTGATTGCTATGAAATTTGGAAGGAACCTTGCCCATGGAGTGGAGAAGCTATGGTTAAAATTTGGTGATTTATCATGGATAGAAATGGAGATATGAATTTTTCTTTCCTTGGTGTTTCTGCTGGGCAGTTTAGAGAAAATGAGAGAAATGAAGTTGTTTGGCTTGCTCTTGATCTAATCCTTGGCTAATGTGAATTATTGTGATGGATATGGATAATATCTAGCATAAAGTGGCTTTATTAAAGTTCCTAGGTCATCCATGATGCAATCAAGTGGACAAGTGTTAGGATTTTGTGGTTGGATGATGAAATCATGCTAAGTACTTGGTTTGTTTCTAATACCACTAGTTAGCATTGTCACTAGCTTGTTTACTAGATATTTTCTACTTGCACATGCATGCATCTTTAATTCCTGCTTGTTTCTTTGCCCGATTATTGCTCCGTTTCATTGATCGTTCGGAGGAATGTCTCAAGGATTTCTAGTTAGGTTTTCACCGGAAACCTTCTTAATATTTATACTACCATTCTCAATTCTCCTTTATAATTCTTGAATTTAATTTCCTTAAATCCTTTTAATAAATCCTTAAGTCTCTCAGTGTCCAGGAAAATCTCGGAGAAAATACAAGTGCTATTTTTCTGAATCCGATGTCGTTTACATACACTTATTTCGCCCCTGGATTATGAATACGAACTCAGAAATCCGTTCTGAATACTTCTATATAGCGTCGTCTAATAATATTCTTATTTCCACCAAAAACACTATTCATTCTTTATTCCATCTTTCTTCCTTTTTATTTATAATAATGTCCTTGTTCTCTTTCGGCCGTTCCTTAATGTAAAGCATAATGAATGTAATATAACTCGACTATGATAAAAGATAAATAATATTAACTCTATACAGGGATCGTGAAATTTGAAGAACAGGCACCGACAAGGATCAAGTCGCTGAAAGAAGTTCATTAACATGATCAAGCCTCAGTGACAGAATAAGATGTACAGATGATTCAGTTGAAGGGCCAAAATGTATTTATTGAAGATACTGATGCAGGCTAATCAATTGGAATATAACGAAGGTGTGAAGATCAAGATCAGTGCTAGTCACTTGTGAACCAGACCAGTGCACTAAGTGTCAACACACACGAGAAGGATCAACACATTAATTCACAGAAAGAATTGCCAAAGCCTATTGACGATCAAGGACAAACATAATATCTCAAGGTATTGTCAAAAACTAATTTACTCTGAAAATTAACTAAGTAACAGATTAATTAATTATTTATAATAAATAATTAAATTAATCTGGTATTTGAACTATTTTCTGAGAAGAATTAAAACAGCAAAATAAACAGAAGAGAATATGAATAGTAATTGCGGTTGTTGGAATAGTATTTGGGGTTGGTGAAATAGTGCCCGGTTACTATTTGGGCGTTGTTGGAATAGTGCCAAATAGTGACTTTCTAAAACCTATAAATAGGCCTGTTGTATTTCATTTCAAAACACACCTCAACACACAACTCTCTCTTCTCTCTCTTATATCTTCTCTATGTAAGCTACTAGACAGTCTATCTAGTAGGAAAGCCGGCTTAGCCCGCTTTCAGGAAGTGTCGGGTAGAAGGTCCTCGTGCCTAAACTATCCTTAGGAGTGTTCTGGTTTTTGAAGCTAATCCACTAGATTAGAAGTTGTAACACCCCTCGGTTTTTATCAATTCAAAGATATTTTCCCGAATTGATTGTGTTATTTCGATTCAGTTGTTGACCTTATTTTTCACATCTCAAAAATCCAAATATTTCGAAATAACGTATTCAACCCCCCTTCTACGTTATTCTGGACCTAACAATTGGCATCAGAGCTTGTTGATCGACATACAGATCAGATCCGCGTTCGTCATCCAGAATCATGAGTACTCAAAAAGGTAGCAGTATTAAGGTTCCTTCATTTAAGCGTGATAATTACAGCATGTGGAAAATGAAGATGTTACTGTTCATACAAGCGTCAAATCCCAGATACATGGAGACTTGACTGAGGGTTGGTCTAAACCAATGAAAGCTGCTCCTGAAACTACCGAGGATGGTGAAAGTAGTACAGCTGTTGGAGGAATGATTCCAAAATGTCCATCGGAGTATACTCCTGCTGAAACTGAAAAGGATGGTCTGGATACCAATCTTAGACTAATCATAGTTGACTCCATGGATGATGAAATGAATCATCAAATTATGAACTGTACTAGTGCGAAACACATGTGGGATACAATTGGAATGATAATGGAGGGAATTGAAGAAGTTTGTGAAATCGACTGGATATTCTTACGTCTCAATACGAAGCTTTTAAATCTCTTCCTGGTGAAAGCATCACTCAAGTTTTTGAGAGATACAATAAGCTACTGAATGAGTTGAGCATTCACGGGAAGAAGTATCCTCTAAGAGAGACGAACAGGAAATTCATGTTGACTCTACCATACCATGTAGAACATAAAGCGTCATCCATCAGAGAGAGAAATGACTTTGCTACAATGACTCTTGAGAAGTTGTATGGAAAGTTAAGAACTCATGAGATGGAGCAAGAGCAAAGGAAAATTATTTATGGTGCTGGAACAGTGGATAGCAAGAATGTTGAATTATTGAAGACAACTGCTCTTACTGCATCCAGCCACAAAGAACCTGAAACAAAGGTTGTAAAACCGCAGAACAAGAAGGATGTGTTCTTTGAAGCTGAAATGGACAATGATGATCTGCCTAGTAACGAAAGTGAGTATTATACTCTTGAGGAGTTGCAGCAACTGGAGGATCCTACTATGGCTACATTAGCAGCTAACTTTAGCCAAATCAGATTCAGGAAAAAATGCCAAGTACAGATCTTCTGGAAGTTGCAACAGATCGCAGAGAACTGGTTCATCTTCTGGGTCTGAATCAGGAAAGAGTAACAAGAAAGGGATGGTAGACCGTAGCAAGTTTCGGTGCTACAATTGTGATAAGATGGGGCACTTTGCCAGCGAATGCAGAGAACCCAGGCAAGCAAATGAAAGGAAGAACGTTTTTCAGAAAAGGGACTCTAGCTCTCAGAGAAAGTATCCTGTCAAGTCATACATTGCCGAGGGCAAAAGCTAGGATGACACTGACGATGAAGAGGAGTATGGAAATCTTGAGCTGATGGCAGACTATGATCCTACTTACGAATATGAGGTAAAAAACATGCCTGCTTCTATGGCTGATAGATTTAAATGTCGTAATCGTGATTGTGTCAAGCATTGATAAGTGGATTTTATATCCACTTGGAGCGTTCCAAATCGGCTTAAATTGATTGTCTTGGACTCAAGTTTCTTGTAGTTTTGATGTGTTTTGCTTAGTTGTGCAGATTTACGAGAATGTTGATTAAGGTTGATGCTTCTATCGTTTTTGGAGATTTAATTGATTAAAATTCGGATTTTCCGGGAAGGCTGCGCAGCTTACACTGTTTTGGCAATATCTGGAGTTCTAGAAGTCCGTTTTCAGCGATCTTACTGCCCACGCGAAGCTTGGGAGATTTTCTACAACATGGGACAGGTCTTGCACGAGAAAGTTGCGCGTGGTGGGGGCAGGAAGCACGACAAACAGAATGTTGGAAGCAGTGAAATTACTGTTTTGCCCTTTTCAAGTTCTAATTATATTTTGGGCAGTTTTTAGAACCTTAATTGAATTCTAATTGTAATAGGAGATAATTTCTTGCTGGGCAAGAAATCTAGAGCTTATTTAAACACATCTTAGCATTGTAATTTGTATCATAGCTTTATTATTGTAACATAGCTTAGATCTGCAAGGGAGAAAAGGAGAGAAGGAATCAACGCTCGTGACAAGCAACGGATCTAGATCTACTTCATCTTTTGTGTTATTCTGGATTCTAGATTTGTTTTCTCAACTCTTAGTTTTAATAATATTATTGCTTCTTTCTTCCATATCTTGTTATGTTAGATATAATTGATGTGATTTAATGTCAGTGTTTAAGTGTTACAGGTAAAAAAAGTTTAACTTGTTGGTTGAAAGCAGTTGTAACAGAGTTTGAGTATACGCTGATAACTGGAAGCGCAAACGCTGACAGAAGAAAGCGTAAACACTGCTAGCTGAACACATGGAAGCGCAAACACTGTTAGCTAGAAGAGCAACAGAGTTTGCTAAAGTCTGTCTACTGGAAGCGTCTACAAGTCAAAAGAGTTTAAAGATTAATTTAATATTAATATGGAAGCGATATCTTTGAAGATTGGATAGCTTTCAAAGAGATCGAGTTGACTTAGAAGACGTGTAGCAATCGTAATTGATATCAATTGTATAGCTTAATTTTAGGAGAATCAATTAACGATTGTACGTAGCTGTATATCTTATAAATACAGTTAGGTTAACCCTAGAAGGGTATCCATTGTGAACGAATATCATTCATTGTAACCTAAGCAGCTCTCTGTGATATTTTACATCACTGAGAGAGGAATTATTAATTCCAAACAGTTTTAAGAGTTAAAACGTGTGTTCTTGTTATTTACTCATACAGTACTTGATTATATATATTGTGTATTCGACCTAACAAGTGGTATCAGAGCCAATCTGTTACATTATTACAGTTTAAGATCCAAACACAATAGTAATCAATGGCAGAGATTCCTCCTCCATCAGGTTCTGAGAAAGCATCTACTACTGTTAGTAGGTATGAAATAATTAGGGTTCCAATACTGAAGCCATCAGAATATGCAATCTGGAAGGTAAAGATGACTATGTTTCTGGAAGACACAGATCCAGAATATCTTGATAGAATTTATGAGGGTCCTCATAAACCTACTAAGTTAACTGCTGCTGCTGCTGGTGAGGAATCAAAGGTGGTTCCTAAGGAAAAGAAAGATCTAACTGCTGAGGATCTTTCATCTATTGCTAAGGATGCCAAAGTAAGGCACTTACTTCACAGTGCTCTTGACAATGTTATGTCTAACAAAGTGATTAACTGCACGACTGCAAAGGATATATGGGATGCACTTGAGGTTAGATGTCAAGGAACTGCTGCAATTAAGAAGAACAGAAGGAACATACTCACACAGGAGTATGAGCATTTTGAGGCAAAGTCTGAAGAAACCATGACAGAAACATTTGATAGATTCTGCAAACTACTCAATGATCTATCATTGGTTAACAAAGAATATGATCTGGAAGATTCAAATCTCAAGTTTCTTCTCTCTCTTCCTGAAAAGTGGGATGTGAAAACAACCACCATAAGAGACAACTATGATCTTGCTGGCACTGAGATTGATGAAATCTATGGATTGCTCAAGACTCATGAATTGGAAATGGAGCAGAGAAACAGAAGATCAAGCAGGAAGTCAAAGACTGTTGCACTGAAAGTTGAAGAAAAATCTTCAAAGAAGGAAGCATCAAGGAAGAAGGCAAAATGAAAGGCCTTGGTCATTCATTCAGAAAGTGAGTCATCAAACACTGATGTTGACTCAAACACAGATGGAACATCTGATTCTGAAGATGATGAGGAGATGATGCTCCAAGGATTACTCAAAGTCTGACAAGAAAAATTTTAAGAAATCTGAGGGAAAGGACTTTAAATCTGGTAAGAAAGACAAGTCTGAGATTCAATGCTACAAGTGTAAGGAGATGGGTCACTATGCTCCTGAGTGCAAAAAGGGTAAAACTGAAAAGGCACTCTACACCAAAGGCAGAGATTGGGCAGACACCTCAGATTCAGATGAGGAGGTGAACTATGCTCTCATGGCCTCTACTCAGAATGAAGATTCTGAACTAAAGGTACCTCCAACTACCTATGCTTATAATACAGATAATATAACTGAATTGAGAATTTGTCTTAAGGCATTACACATCAGTTATAGGGATCAGACTTTAGAAAATGAGAGAATCAAAAGTGAGTGTTCTCAACTCAAAGAAAGAAATAAACTTGTTGAGGAACAACTTGAAAACATGAATAAAATTCAGAAAGAAAGAGATGATGCTGTGTTTATAGAACAGGAGTTGCTAGGTAAGTATAAGCAACTAGAATCTGAATTAGGAGATGCAAAGCACATTATTAAAACTTGGACACATTCTGGAAAAGACACTCAAGAGGTCTTTCAATCAGACACAGTAGGTCTAGGTTATTCTGAGGATGATGTGCTTAGGTTTCAGAATACAGTCAAGATTAGACCACCTCTATCTACTAAGAAATTTGGAACATTTGTTCATGGTGCTGTTAAAACTGAACATGGAGCTGTTGAACATGAGCCAGTAAAAACCTGTGTAAAACAGGTTAATATTGGTTCAATGACAGATAAACAACTTAAGCATAAGCTTAAAGAAATTAAATCTGTCAACAAACAGAGAATGCCTAGGAAAAACAGAAATGGTAAGGTAGACATAACATCAGGAATTAAGCCAATGCTAGCTACATTTGCACCTAGAAAAACATGTTATAATTGTGGTAGCACTAATCATCTTGCTAGATTTTGCAGGAAGAACAAAGACATTAATTCTTTACCCTCCAAATCTGGAGTGAAAAAGGAAAATGTCAAACCAAGACCACAAACTCTGTGCAAACATTGTGGAAGTAGTTGGCACTCAATTTATACTTGCAAGAATTATCATGCTATTTATCATAATTATTATGAACTGAAACCTAATTTGAAATGGGTTAAAGTTGATTCTGCAAGTACTAAGAATGAAAATGTTAGTTTAAACTCTGATAATGCTAAATCCGCTGCAAAAACTAACAGATTCAATAAAGCAAAAGGATCCAAGCAAGTCTGGATCCTTAAAACTAACAATCAGTGATTGTTTGTGATTGCAGGGCACCAGGGTAAGTACCCTAGTCGTGGACAGTGGATGTTCAGGACACATGACTGGAAATAAAGCCCTGCTATCAGAGTATGAGGAGAAGGCTGGCCCAAAAGTTTCCTATGGAGATGGCAACATAGGACATACTCTGGGATATGGCAATATTAATCTTGGAAGTGTCATCATCACAAATGTAGCTCTGGTTCCAGGACTCAAGCATGATCTGCTTTCTGTGAGTCAAATCTGTGATAGAGGATATCATGTAGATTTTCAGCCTGAATATTGCCAAGTCATCAGTAAATCTACAGGGAAAGTTGCACTAGCTGGAAACAGACACAATAATATCTATGAAATAAAATTGTCAACAAACTCTGATGGCAAAGCAGTGTGTCTGTCAACAAGAATGTCCAGTGAAGAGAGTTGGAAGTGGCACAAAAAACTCTCTCATTTGAATCTGAACAACATCAATGAGCTAATAAAGAATGATCTTGTAAAAGGACTACCAAAGTCTTTGTTGAATGTAGAAGGCCTGTGTGATTCTTGTCAAAAGGCCAAACAGAGAAAAGTCTCTTTCAAAAGCAAATCTGAGTCTTCAATTGTTGATCCTTATCATCTTCTACATGTTGATCTTTTTGGTCCAGTGAATGTCATGTCACTTGGAAAGAAGAAATATGCTCTAGTCATTGTTGATGAATACACCAGATACACATGGGTGTATTTTCTAGCAAAGAAGGATGAAACTGCATTAACACTGGCAGAACATATAATACAACTGGACAAAGGGTCAGAGAATCAAGTGAAGATTATCAGAAGTGACAATGGAACTGAGTTCAGGAATTCAACAATGGAAGAATTTTGCAAGAGTAAAGGAATCAAACAAGAGTTTTCTGCACCTGGCACTCCACAACAAAATGGTGTAGTGGAGAGGAAGAACAGAACCTTGATAGAAGCTGCCAGAACCATGCTAGATGAAGCAAAATTGCCAACATATTTCAGGGCAGAAGCAGTTCAAACTGCTTGTTTTACTCAAAATGCAACACTGATCAACAAGCATGGTAAAACACCATATGAAATGGTGAAAAAGAAAAAGCCAAATCTAAAATATTTTCATATTTTTGGATGCAAGTGCTTTGTGTTGAAGACTCATCCTGAACAGTTGACCAAATTTGACCTAAAGGCAGATGAAGGAATTTTTGTTGGCTATCCACTGTCAACTAAGGCATTCAGAGTTTATAATCTGAGAACCAAAGTGATCATGGAATCAATTCATGTGTCATTTGATGACAAGAAAGTAACTGGACTTGAAGATGTTAATGAACATGATCAACTGCACTTTGAAAATGAAGATTTATTCTCTGACAAAGTAAACTCTGATGAGACTGATCTGACAAACTCTGTTGAGCTAAACTCTGAACCTCTACTGGTAAATACTGAAGAGATTCTTCAATCAGAAACAAGGGAAGAACCAGTTGAGGGGGAGCATTAAGAATCACATCAAAGTGATAATTCAAATACTGATAGTGACTCAGTTGATAACTCGGAATCAAACTCTGTTGATTCAAAATCTGAAAGCTCAAATTCTGAGCAGTCACATTCAGGGGGAGCATCAGAAAATGAAGAAAGGCACCAAGAAAATCAGGAGAGCATGGATCAAGGGGGAGGATCACATGATGACAGAAGCAATCTGCCTTCTGCAAGAAAATGGACTAAGTCACACACACCTGATTTGATTATTGGTGATCCAGATGCAAGAGTAAGGACAAGAAGTGCAACAACAAATGAATGTCTGTTTCATGCATTCTTGTCACAAACTGAGCCAAAGAAAGTAAATGAAGCTCTTAAAGATGCTGACTGGATAACAGCAATGCAAGAAGAGCTAAATGAATTTGAGAGAAATGAAGTGTGGACCCTTGTACCAAGGCCAAAGAACAGATCCATTGTTGGTACTAAATGGGTTTTCAAAAATAAAACTGACAGTGATGGTGTTATCACAAGGAACAAAGCAAGACTGGTGGCAAAAGGCTATTCACAGCAGGAAGGAATAGATTATGATGAGACTTTTGCACCAGTTGCCAGATTGGAGGCAATAAGGATGTTTCTTGCCTATGCTTCTCACAAGAAATTCAAGGTTTTTCAAAAGGATGTGAAAAGTGCTTTTCTGAATAGAAAACTTGAAGAAGAAGTATTTGTTGAACAACCACCTGGTTTTGTAGATCCAAAATATACAGACCATGTCTACAGGTTAGACAAGGCACTCTATGGACTTAAGCAGGCACCAAGGGCATGGTATGAAACTCTTGCTAAATTTCTACTAGAAAGTGGGTTTCACAGAGGTACTATTGACAAAACTCTGTTTTACTTTCAATCTGGTAGTGACCTGCTCTTAGTTCAAATATATGTTGATGACATCATTTTTGGATCTACTAATGATAAACTCTGTAAGAGGTTTGCCAAGCTCATGCAGTCAAGATATCAAATGAGTATGATGGGAGAGCTAAGCTATTTTCTAGGCTTACAGGTGAAGCAAACCGATGATGGAATTTTTATCAATCAAGCAAAATATACCAGAAATCTTCTCAAGAAATTTGGCATGCTTGACTGTTCATCTGCAACAACTCCCATGGTAACTGCAACAAAATTGGATAAAAATACAGGGTCATCAGTAGATATGACAAGTTACAGAGGAATGATTGGTTCTCTACTTTATCTAACAGCTAGTAGACCTGATATCATGTATGCCACCTGTCTGTGTGCAAGGTTTCAGGCAGATCCAAGGGAACCACATTTAACAGCTGTGAAGAGGATTTTCAAGTATCTCAAGGGCACTGTAACTTTAGGGCTGTGGTACCCAAGAGAATCAGATTTTAAGCTACTTGGTTTCTCTGATGCAGATTTTGCAGGCTGTAAGATTGACAGAAAAAGCACAAGTGGAAGTTGTCAATTTCTTGGTGACAGACTTGTGTCTTGGTACAGCAAGAAACAAAAATCAATATCAACATCTACAGCTGAAGCAGAGTATATTGCTGCTGGTAGTTGCTGTGCACAGATTCTATGGATGAAGAATCAATTGCTGGATTATGGGTTGAGGTATAGCAAAATACCTATTTTCTGTGATAATCAAAGTGCTATTGCAATGACAGGTAATCCAGTACAACACTCAATGACCAAGCACATCAGCATAAGGTATCACTTTATCAGAGAGCATGTAGAGGAAGGCAATATTGAGCTTCACTTTGTGCCTATAGATCAACAACTTGCAGATGTCTTCACCAAGCCTCTAAGTGAAGCAGCATTTACAAGACTGGTCAATGAACTAGGGATGGTATCTGGTTTTGACTAAACATGTTGGTTAGACTCAAAAATTTTCTTATAAAATGTGCTGCTCATATTTCTGTGAATTGCTAAAGTGCTATGTGAACCTTGTTAATTAAACTCTGTTCTGCATACTCTGTTCACATGTTTCTATTCTCACACTGGTAAACTCTGTCAGCATGATTGTTGGTCATACACTGTTAATATGTTTGTTAAACTCTGTGAATTCTGAGTTGATTTTTGTCTGAATGAAAATACCAATGAAGAAAAATGTATGAAGCATGATTCTTAATGAATAAATCAAGATTCTTTCTGAGTCACTATGATCTAATCAGAAATTGTGCAGTAAGTTAACACAACATGATACTGTTTCATATTTAGAGCATCTCTTAGTTTATTTGATCTTAAACTCTGAATCTATGAATACTGAGTGCATTGCCTCTCATGAATAACTTCTGATATTGATGAATTCTAAACTCTGATTAGTAACACTCTGTTTCCAAGACATACATAGTTTTTGGTGATTCCTTGTTTGCACTTGTGAAAATTTTAAAACTTGAGATGTGTCATTGTTTAATTTGGTGAGAAACAGTTCATGTCTGCACCCTGTGAGATTTTGAGCCAAATAAGTGATTGATACATTTTATATCAATCAGATTTTATTGCTGTGTGATGTTCATCAGTAAGTATGTTGCTCTAGAACTTGCATTAAACCATTTTGAGACTACATGATATGTGTGTGCATGAAAATGATAAAGGCACTAGGACTTACCATCTTTCTTCAAACACTGTTCAAAACTTCTTTGAATACTGTTCATAAACACTGTTCATAAACACTTCCCTTAGTAAACCCCTTTGAGCCTAAATAACTGCTCATTTTTTTTAAAACTCTGGAGTATTAAGAGCAGTTATATTCTGTTGATAAATCAAATGCAAGCAGGTGAGTGTTTCTCAAGAAAAGAAAAGTTACTCGGTATATATAATAAAAAAAAAGGTATATATACTGATCATCTTGTACAAATATGTACTAACAGTGTGACTGAACAATTTGGACTGTTAACTTGTTCAGTTCAAAATTCACTCATGTTAAAAACATCTCTTCTCACCTGTTTGAACTTACTACATTACAACCCTGAATAAAGTCCTTTTGATTTGTGCATATATGTAATCGAAGTAGTGTAGATTTGGTGAAAATTCAAGCCTATGGAAGTATCTGCTTTTACTGATTGAATTTGAGCGAAAACACTTCACCTAAACACTTGTGTGCTTTGAGAGTTTGTGAGGAAATCTTTGACATGTAACTCACTGAATGATGCTTTGATGTCTATCTCCTGATCTTTTTGTCTATAATGACTGTGTGCTTACTTGGATAATCATGAACATCAATGGGAACAGGGATATTCAGATTTCTATATTTAAGGAACTACAGAGTTTAGCATTCATCATATACTTCGTGTTTAATATGAGAGTTTGTGCATTCAGTGTTTATTGATTTGATTTATGGATTTTATGAAATATTAGATGCTATAAAAATTGATTTGGTAAACTCTGCTACTCACACACAAAAATAATCACGACTGTGCATTTTTGAAAGGATTTTAGTGATAAAGTTTGAATATTTGACAAACACTGATGGATTGTGTTACGTACTCTAAGGTAAATTTTCATTAAGATAATTTGAAAATTTTGGAGTAAATGGAGTGGTTGACAACTGTTAATTAGTGTATTTAGTGGTAAAGTGTCTTGATACTCGGAAAGACAGCAGTAATAATGGCTTTTACTGCGCGTGAATTAAGTGAATCGCTGCATGTTTGACACGTGTCCCACTTTCACCCACTCACTCATCATTATGTACCACTTTCACACTTCTCAAGGAACAGTTGCGTGTTTTCAAGTAAAAATGTTTGAGTTTAATTTTTTAATTACTACTCAAATTACTTTTTGTTCCAATCACTACTCACCCACTCATATTCACTTTACCAAAACAGAGAACTCCTTTGTTTTTCACTTTGGCATTTTCACAAACACCTTTCTTGCATATCATTTTCACAGTCGATTTTTGATTATTTCTTGATCTAATGGCAACAAAACCTTTCACTTCGTTTGGTCTACGTTTTGTGCCTAACAATTATGCAGCTCAACTTGAGAACGACCGTGCTCCGGAAGCGTTTCATCTGATGCAAAACTTTCTTCGCGACTCTGAGATTGGGCAAGCGTTGGTTGAACCTGCTACTCTAT
Organism: Kitagawia praeruptora; assembly: GCA_037693485.1. Taxonomy (NCBI): domain Eukaryota; kingdom Viridiplantae; phylum Streptophyta; class Magnoliopsida; order Apiales; family Apiaceae; genus Kitagawia; species Kitagawia praeruptora. The sequence continues at coordinate 46,584,209 of CM075354.1, forward strand.
CTGCTTCTCAGGTTGTCACTTTCTGGCAAAACTCAAGGTATATAGAAGGAGGGGAAAATGGAACTCCGTCTATCATCTTCTCTCATGAAGAACAAGAGTTTGTGATTACTCCACAAACTGTTCGCGAGACCATGGATTTCGACACACATACTTCGTATGCTGTTGTCTCTGAGCAAAATCTGAGAGAGATGTTAACAGAGATTGGGTATATGGAATCTCTTGCAAAGCTGGGCAGTGTAAGGAGGCCAAATCTGAGAAAAGAGTGGAACTTTTTCTTCGACTGTATCACCAGGACATTCCAGAAGAAGGTCACCAACTGGGATGCAATTCCAATGGACAGTCTGCAAATTGGGTATTCTCTACTCTATGGCAGTAATTTTGATTATGGTCGTTATGTGTTAATGAATTTGGGTGATAAGTTATCAGAGTCTACTACAGTTTATTTTGCTAGATTTTGTCAACTTTTGTTTAATGCATGTGTACTTGGGTTAGAAGTTGATGAAGCTGATGAGATTCAACCCTTTAGAGTCACTAAGAGAATATTCTCTGATATGACTAACAAAGATGTTGGTAAAGACATACCTCCTTTTTTATTGCCACTTGCCTTACAGAACTTTGTCAACCAACCACAAGATCCTCAATCACCACAACGTGAACCACATCAAACACAACAACCAGAAACACAACCTATGCCTGAACCTTTAGCCACTGATCGTACTGAAACCATACCATCTCAACCTATACAATCACCTGAGCCAACACCAACAACCACTGTTAATCCTACATCACCACAAACACAACCTAAACCAATGAATCCTGAACCAACAAACCCTGTCACTACTACACATCCTCAACCAACATCAAAACCAAAAAGGAAGAAACATACTACCCTCAACACAAAACATTCCAAGGCTAAACAGACAACTCCTACAGCTGTTTATTCCAGAAGATTTGTTAAAAGGGCAAATAGGCCTTCAACACCATCAGTTGAGGAAAGTTCTAGTGAAGATGAAGAACTGATTGCAGTGCCTCAAGCAAAGAGGAGGAGGCTCATTCTTACTGATTCTGATGATGAGCATGTGGATGAGGCTCAAGAGAAAATTTCTACTGATATTCCTACTAATGAGACAGAGGCTATCATAGAACCTTCTATAACAGAATCAGGAGCCAAGATTTCTGAATCAGAACTTGCTAAAGTTCAAGATAATGAAGCTGTTAGAGATGAAATGCCTACAATGGAAGAGTTTGATGAAACTCCAGTTTCTTTTAATAATGAAGCATCTACTCCAACACTCATGGAGGTTACACACTCTGTTGATACTGGTGTTGCTGATGGGCCTACTGTTGTTCTTGAAGACACTGAGGTTGCATCACACACTGAATTAAACTCTGATGCTCATCATGTTTCTGATCATGGTGAGGAGATTGATAAACCAGAGAATGCTATTTCTTCAGAGCATATTCAAGTTGATAAAGGAAAACAGGTTGCTCAAGAACCTGTTGCTGCTCAAGATGAAGACATTGCTTCAGTTGCACCTACTAATGAGTCAATGAGTGATTCAATTGAAGACAAGAGTACAGGAGTTGAAAAAGCACAAGCTCAAGCTGATGGTCAGAAAACAGGAGAAAAACCAGATTTTGCTGGGCCTTCTGTTAATGAGATTGATGATAATTATTTGACCCAACAAACTGCTGATTGGTACAAGTCAGAGTGTATTTTTCCTCCTGGTAGGGCAGCTATGTTTCTCCAGGCACATTCCTCCAAGATTTCAAATCCTGATATCTTTACTTATCTCCAAGGCACAGTGATTCAGATCAAGTCTTTGAATCACAGATTTGATGAAAATAAGAAGGCCATTGTAGATCTTCGAACAGAGGTTGCTACTCATGAAGAGAAATCTCAGCTAGCTAATGCTAAGCTTTTTCAACAATTTTCCAAATCTCAAGAGAATCTAAAAGACAGATTGAGCAATGTTGAAAAGAATCAGCTTTTGCTGTCTGAGAAGGTTGATTCTATTGCAAATTCTCTTGAGTTAATCACCTCAATTCTGATTCAAGATGGTGATGATGTCAAAAAGGGGGAGAGAATTGCTAAAACCAAGTGTAAGCAAACTCAACCTTTGTCAAAGAAAGATCATCCGGAAGATGAAGGTGCCAATGCTGATAAGGGTTTAAGAAATGCAAATCCTAGACAAGGACATGGAAGGTCTACGAGGTCAAAGCCAAATTTGGTGATAGATACAAATATTCAGAGTACTTCTGGTTCAAAGCCAAAGGATTTGTCATTCACTGACAATCCACAGACAGATGAAGAATTGGCTGCAAAACTTTTTCGTGAAGAAAATGCTGAAGCTACACTTGAGGACATACAAGCTGAAGAAAAGCTGTTGCAGAATGAGCATTTAAAAGCACAAAAGTCCAAGAAAGGGAAGAAAACTGTCAGAGCTTCAAAGCCTTCAAAGCCTGTAATGAAAGGAATTGAGATCAAAGAAAAATTATCTGGTATTCAAGAAGAAGAAGAAGAAGAAGATAAAAGAAAGTTGATTAGAAAGTCTTCTCTTGATGCCAAGCCGAAGTTAAAAGGGGTGATGGGTGAAGAGAGCAAGAGTAAGATGTTAGTTACAACCTCTGTTGATACACATGTTGTACAGAAGAATGAAGACACAATCTCTGTTGCTGCACAAGTTGTGACCACACCACTATTGTCTTCTCAGTTGAAATCAACGTTTGGAAAAGGAGTTCTTCATGATTCAAGTCTAGCAGCTACAGCTCCAATGGATTTCACTGATGGTAGAGCCTTATCTGGTAAAATTGGATACAACAAAGGAGGCATAGGCTCACATAGGGATAAAAGACAACATGTTGTTCCCAGAGATCCTTCTTCACTGGCTGTTCCAGGTCGTGGTGTCACTCAAGAAAGTTTAGACAGACTGGAGTCAGTACAGCTTGTCTATCAGAAGAGTTTAGGGAAGGATTTTCTGCTATATTTCATGGCTGATGGAATAGTGTTCAAGATTGCTGAGAATGATATTGATTTAAAATACTGGGAAGAACTAGAATATGTTCTGTATCTTTTCAGAGTAAGAAATCAAAGAGCTCGGTCAGTTGCAAATGTGCTCAGACAAAAGATGATTCAGAATCTTGCAAGAAGAAATATGAAGTACAACAGCAAGTATGTTCCGAAGTACAGAGATTGGAATGGGAATCTGATAGAAATGGAAAAGGGGACTACAAAGCTGAAGACTGATCTTGGAATTACTGTTCTGGATTTTAATGTGAAGTCTGAAGAAGTGAAGTATATCAGGTTGGGAAATGAAATGAGAAGAAACAAGATCTACGATCTCAGAGCTGCTATCTTTCAAACTGATGAGAATGATCCAGATTTAAGAGAGATCAAGGAAGCTATGCAGATTGAACTTGAAAATGCTGAGAGGAGATTGTTGATTGATTATCTCAGAACAACTCCAGATCTTGAGGAGGTTAGGTAGACAGAATTTGTAAGTAATTCGAATTTTCTGTAGATTTTGCTAAGTCAAGTTTAAACTCTGATTATATGTTAAACATTGTGTTTTTATTTGTTTGTTTTGACATCATCAATTACTGTGAACTTGTACATTTTTCTAATGAACAAGTTGGGGGAGATTGTTAGATATAATTGATGTGATTTAATGTCAGTGTTTAAGTGTTACAGGTAAAAAGAGTTTAACTTGTTGGTTGAAAGCAGTTGTAACAGAGTTTGAGTATACGCTGATAGCTGGAAGCGCAAACGCTGACAGAAAAAAGCGTAAACACTGCTAGCTGAACACATGGAAGCGCAAACATTGTTAGCTAGAAGAGCAACAGAGTTTGCTAAAGTCTGTCTACTGGAAGCGTCTACAAGTCAACAGAGTTTGAAGATTAATTTAATATTAATATGGAAGCGATATCTTTGAAGATTGGATAGCTGTCAAAGAGATCGAGTTGACTTAGAAGACGTGTAGCAATCGTAATTGATATCAATTTTATAGCTTAATTTTAGGAGAATCAATTAACGATTGTACGTAGCTGTATATCTTATAAATACAGTTAGGTTAACCCTAGAAGGGTATCCATTGTGAACGAATATCATTCATTGTAACCTAAGCAGCTCTCTGTGATATTTTACATCACTGAGAGAGGAATTATTAATTCCAAACCGTTTTAAGAGTTAAAACGTGTGTTCTTGTTATTTACTCATACAGTACTTGATTATATATATTGTGTATTCGACCTAACATGTTATTTATCATGTTTTCATCAAATCCCATGACGATGAACGGTTCAATTATGGGCTAAATCGTTGTCATGGGATTCTAACGGATTTATTTATGGAACTTAGTATCTTGATGCTTTAAAGATTTGTGTGTGGTGTATAATTGATATCCTCGTATGGTTATGCTTAATAGATAGATGCGTCGTGAACATCTAATTTGTTAATCTCTTGTGAAGTGAAAGTGGATCTTGAGATTTAAAACTTGCCATGCTAGCATAGGTTCATAATTGTTTATCAATATGATTCGTGGTGTGAGATGAAAATACTTATACTGCCCTGTGTGATCTTAATGGATAACTTGTTCTTCAACCGTTATGTTTTCAAATTTTATAGACATATAGGGTCTAAGCATAATTGGTGTCTAATCATCTTCTATCTCTTTTGTGGATGTATGTTTAGTTTGGTATGCGTATGCTGACAGGTAGTGTATACTTGTTTCGTGTTATCCGATCAGATATCAAAACCATTGCACATAGTGATTAAAGGCGTCAGATCTAAGGGAAGTATTTAATGAAGTTAGGATCCCATGTTTATTCATATATAAGTAATTCGATTTAATTTCCTTTAGCTAATTTAATTCTTAGTTTAATATTTTGCATCTTAGTTTAATTTAGATAATCAACCCCAAATTTGTTACTTTTCTTAGCAGTGAATTAAAACCATACATTGTTGCATAGGCATATTTACTGATTGAAACTTAACCAGATCTATGCGGAACGAACTTAAATTATATTACTTGTGACTACGTGCGCTTGCGTAATTTTGTGCTAACAAGTTTTTGGCGCCGCTGCCGGGGATCATCGGTGTTTTATTTTAGTTTATGTGCTTGTCAATAGTGGTAGTTAGCGTTCACTGACTCGGATTTCTTACTTGTTTTGTTTGTTTCGTGGTGTTTCAGGTACTTGAATTTGTATGCGAACACGTTTACAAGCTCGTTTGCAAGAACTGGCAGAAGACGATCTTGTAGAGAACTTAGAGAATAAGAACGAGGAATCTGAAACTAAAGTAGAGATGGCAGATGCAGCAGCAGCTAAGGCTTTGAATGAGTATTCTCAGCCAAAGATCAATGATATCCAGTCTAGTATTATCAGGCCAGCCATCACGGCTAATAACTTCGAGATCAAGCCGGGCACTATTCAGATGCTACAGAATTCGGTTCAGTTTGGGGGTGCTCCTACTGAGGATCCTAACATGCATATTCGGGACTTTATCGAGATCTGTGATACTTTCAAGTTCAATGGTGTTTCGGATGATGCTATCAAGTTGAGGCTTTTCCCATTCTCTTTGAGGGATAAGGATAAGGGCTGGTTACACTCTCTACCAGCTAGTTCCATTACTACATGGGAGGATCTTGCTCAGACGTTTCTTACTAAATTCTTCCCTATGGCGAAAACTGCAGCAATGAGGAACCAGCTAACTCAGTTTCAGCAGCAGTATGGAGAGTCTTTGTGTGAGGCTTGGGAACGATACAAAGAGATGCTTCGTAGGTGTCCACATCATGGTATGCCGGATTGGATGGTTATTAATAGTTTCTACAATGGATTGGGAGCATAATCTAGACCTATGCTAGATGTAGCATCAGGAGGAGCTCTATGGGCTAAGAACTACGATGAAGCTTATGAACTTATTGAGACGATGGCTGCTAATGAATATCAGAATCCAACCTAGAGGCTTTCTCAAGGCAAGGTAGCAGGTTTGTTTGAGGTGGATACAGCTTCAACTATTGCAGCTCAGTTGAAGGCGTTGACTATGAAGGTGGATTCGCTTGCAAATTATGGAGTTCAGCAGGTGGCTAGTGTTTGTGAGTTATGTGCAGGTGCACATGAGACTAATCAGTGTGCTATCTCTCCTGAATCAGCAAAATTCGTGAGTAATTTTCAGAGACCTGCTGCACCAGTTCCAGCCACCTATCATCCGAACAACAGGAATCATCCTAACTTCAGCTGGAGTAACAACCAAGGTGTTCAACAACCTCAACAGCCCTATCAGCAGTTTCAGGGTCAGCAAGCAAGGCCATTCAATCAAGGTTATCAACAGCCTTATGCCCCAAGGGCATCATATCAACCTCCGGGATTTCAGCAGCAACAGCCCCAGGCTCATGCGAGGCAATCTTCTAATGAAAAATCAGAGATGGATGATTTGAGGATGATGGTGAAGAATCTGCAAGCTTCTCAAAAGATTTTGGAGAGCCAGTTGGGAAAGATTTTAAGTGCTTTATTTAGTAGGCCACAAGGAACTCTTCCTAGTGATACAGAGACTAATCCATGCAGAAGGGAAAGCAAAGAACAGGTCAATGCAGTTACTTTAAGATCTGGAAAAGTCACGAGTGATCCTAAATCAGCAACTGAAGAAGATGAAGATGTTCATAATCAGCAGGTTGAAAAATCTGCAGTTCCAGTAATTGAGAAATCTGACTTAATGGCTGATCAGCTTGATGGTGAGAAGAGCAAGAAGCTTGTTGAAAAGTCTACTCCGGAGCAATCTTCGAAGAATAATCAGATCTATCCACCTCCGCCATATCCTGGACGCTTGCAGAAAAGTCAAGAGAAACAGTTTCAGAAATTTATGGATGTCTTCAAGAAATTGTCAATTAACATTCCTTTTGTTGAAGCATTGGAGCAGATGCCGAGATATGCAAAGTTCATGAAGGATATTTTGTCACGGAAGAGAAGGTTGGAAGAATTTGAAACAGTGGCATTGATAGAGGAGTGCAGTGCGGTGTTGTAGCAGAAGTTGCCACCTAAACTGAAAGATCCGGGAAGTTTCACTATTCCATGCACTATTGGCAATCTTTCGTTCAGCAAGTGTTTGTGTGATTTGGGAGCCAGTATCAATCTCATGCCCTTGTCTGTTTTCAAACAACTTGGTCTACCGGAGCCGAAGCCAACTAATATCTCTTTGCAGTTGGATGATAGGACGATCACGTATCCGAGGGGTATAGTGGAGGATGTCTTGGTGAAGGTTGATAAGTTCATATTTCCTGCCAATTTTGTGATTCTAGATTTTGAAGAAGACAAGAAGATTCCCATAATCTTGGGAAGGCCTTTTCTAGCTACGGGTCGTACTTTGATTGATGTGCAAAAAGGAGAGCTTACAATGAGGGTGCAAGATCAGAATGTCACCTTTAATGTGTTCAAGGCCATGAAATTTCCAACAGAGGATGAAGAGTGTTGTAGTGTGGATATAGTTGATACGGGTCAGAGAAAGAAGTTTGATCAGTTATTGAGCAAAAAATCGGATATGCGCGTGCTAAAGTATCCTATCACTGATTCCATTGACAGTTCTTTTATTCAAGATCTTTCGAAAGTAAAGCTTGGGAAACTTCCACCACATTTGAGGTATGTCCTTTTGAATAATGAGCTAGTGATTTTTGAAGAGGGGCATGATAACGTGTTGCGAAGGTGGAAAACCGATGATAAGGAAGAGGAAATTTTTGTTCAGCCGATAGAGTCGGAGAAGCACCTTAGAGGTGTGAAGAAGAAAAAGAAGAAGATTTGGTCGTTAGGTAGTAAAATCAGGTGGAAGTCTGAGGGGAGAGTTTGGTGGAAAGCAAGCAACCAAGATGTCAACGTTCGTATGAATGGTCTTTCTGTTGAGGATGGTTCAGTTATTCTTTTGAAACCGCCATGAGTTGAGGAAGTAACGTCAAGCTATTGACGTTAAAGGAGCGCTTCGTGGGAGGTAACTGTTAGATATTGATTCAAGAGATGATCAGGATCTGGGCATTACTGATCAGATACTGATGCTGACGTCATCAGGAATGCACTGTCAGTATTGGACTATCAGGATTAGAAGCTGGTCAGTATTTGATGAAGATTCTCATCAGACCAGAGATCAAGGAAGATTGATATGTCGGTTCCTAATTTGTAGGAAGGCAGCTATCATACAAGATATGCATTCAGAGATATATGTAATTGATTTAGAATATCTTGTAATTGATAGTGCAACTGTGTACATTATATAAACACAGTTTAGGTTTTACATTTTGTAAGAACTTACACGAGTTATATTGTAACCTAGCAGCTCTTAAGAACATAAGAATTTCTTAAGAGAGTTTTGTAACAGTTTTATATCAGAGTTAATAAAGCTGTTATTGATTCATACTTGTGTTATTTGTTTTAAGTCGAAAATCTTATACAATTGTATTCAACCCCCTTCTACAATTGTTATTTACTGGGCAACAATTGGTATCAGAGCTAAACTGATTGATTTTAATCAGTAACGATCTTAAGATGTCGACAAGCAAGTATGAAAGCATTAAAATTCCAATTCTCAAGAGGACCGAGTATCCAACCTGGAAAGTGAAAATGTTGATGTATCTAGAAGCAACTGATCCTGACTATCTTGACAGGATCAATGATGGACCATTTCTTCCAACAAAACTAGTTGCAAGAACAGAGACTGTTGCTGAACACTATGTCATTAAGGCAAAGAATGAATGGACGACAGAAGAAAAGGTTCAAGTACTCAAAGATGCAAAGGTAAAGAATATTTTGCATAACAGTCTTGATAATGTCATGTCTAACAGGGTAATAGCATGCAAGACTGCGAAGGAAATTTGGGACACTTTGGAAACTCAATGTCAAGGTACTGAATCTATCAAAAGAAACAGAAGGGCTCTGTTAATTCAGGAGTATGAGCAATTCGATGCTAAATCTGATGAAAGCCTTACTGATATGTACGATAGATTCTTGACTTTACTGAACAATCTATCACTGGTTGGCAAAGAATATGATCCAGAGGATTCGAATACCAAGTTTCTCAGAGCTTTAACTGAAGAGTGGGATACTCAAGCTTCAATCATAAGGCATCAATATGATTTGAAGATGTTGTCTCTTGATGAAGTCTATGGGATGCTAAGAACTCATGATCTTGAGGTTCAACAGAGGAAGAACAAGAAAAATGTCGAAGCAAAATCTGTTGCTTTGAATGTTGAATCAAAATCAAAGGGAAAAGCTGAGGAGGTTTATAACCGAAAGAGTAGAGTGGAAGAGTCAATTCCTGATGACTCATCATCAGATACTGATACTGAGTCTGATCCTGATACTGATGATGACTCTACTGATTCTGATATGATGGAAATGGTTGCTATGATAGTCAAGGGCTTCAAAAAGATGAAGTTCAGAAAGGCTAGGAAGCAAGGGAAATTCCAGAAGAAAACCTTCAATGCTGACAAAGACAGGTACAAGAAGAAAGAAGGCAAAAGCAGCAAGTTTGACAAGTCAAAAATCAGATGCTATAACTGTGATGGGATGGGTCATTTTGCAACTGAGTGCAAGAAGACCAAAACCAAAGCTCTCATTTCTTCAAGCAAGGATTGGATGGACTCATCATCTGACTCTGAAGAGGAGAAAGTGAATTATGCTTTGATGGCTAAAACTGATGAGACTTCTGCTGGTGAAACCAAGGTATCTGAAGTTTTATTTGATTTTGATACTAATAATGTTTCTGAGCTAAGATCTTTCTTAAAATCTCTGCATATTAGTTTTAGGAGTCAATCTCTTGAAAATACAAGAATAAAATCTGAAATGGCAGAGGTTGTTAAGAGAAATGATCATTTAGAAGCTGAGTTAATTTTCTTGCATGAAGTTCAAGCAGAATGTGATAATGCTAAACACATGAAACTTGAAATTGAGTTTAAATGTAATGAACTTGAAAGGCAACTTAAAGATGCTAATGAAAAACTCAGAACCTGGACACATTCTGGTACAAAAACTCATGAAATCATTTCTGATAAAAACTGGAAAGAGTGTCTAGGGTATAAACCAGAAAATGAGAAAAAGGACAAAGGAAAGGTTGTTTCATCTAACCCTGGGAGAGTTATAGTTAATAACTCAACAAATCCAAAAACCTACAGATATGTTACAGACAGTACCAAAACCAAACTAAAACCAGTTAATTATGTGTATCCAGAAATTCCCAAATCTACTTCAGAAGAGGGATCTACTTTTACACATCATTCTGAGTCTAGAACTGTCAAAAACAAAAATGTAGGTCTTTTGTCCAAGAAGCAATTAAGGGACAGAATCTGTGAGGTAACAGATAGGAAGAGAGTTCCAACTGTCAAAAGGAACAGGAATGGTAAAGTTGGAATAAACAAGGAGAATAATTATAAGTATATTCCGAATGCACCAAGAAAAGTATGTTTTAACTGTGGTAACTCTAATCATCTTGCTATTGATTGCAGGAGGAGTAAAAAGAAGCCAACTGTAGTTCCTAAGTCTGACATTAGGAATAAATCAGTATTCTATAAACCACAGAATCCTTGTTTCCATTGTGGCAGTAAATGGCATTCTATCTATACATGTGAAGAATACCATAATTTGTACTATAATTATTATGAGCCTTTGCCAAAGTTCAATAAAAGTGCAAATTTTGGAAAAACAAAGAACTTGAATTCTAATCATGCATCTGTCAAGATAAAGATTAATTCTGATGGAGTTAATTCTGATAAAAATATATTTACAAGAAAATCTTCTACTGATAAAGATGTTGAATTGCATGAAAAGAGAACCCAACAAGTGTGGGTTCTTAAAAATTCTAACTGAGTTCTTTGTGATTCTGATTGCAGGGTAAAAAGAAAAATGTGTTAGTCATGGATAGTGGATGTTCTGTGCACATGACTGGAGAGAAAACCTTGCTATCAGAATTTGAGGAAAAGGCTGGCCCAACTGTGTCTTATGGGGATGGCAACATTGGACAAACTTTGGGATATGGCAGCATTGTAATTGGAAATGTCATCATTGAGAAAGTAGCTCTGGTGAAAGGACTAAAGAACAATCTGTTAAGTGTTAGTCAGATCACAGACAGAGGTTATCGTGTCAACTTTAATGATACTCATTTTGAAGTAATCAGCAAATCTACAGGAAAGATTGCATTAACAGGTCAAAGACATGGTAACATTTATGAAGCCAACATTCACACTAATACTGAAAATCCAACTACATGCCTCATCAGTAAAGCATCTGTAGATGAAAGTTGGAATTGGCATAAGAAGCTTTCTCATCTCAACTTCAACAATATAAATGAGTTGGTTAAGAAAGACTTGGTAAGAGGATTACCAAAGGCTCTATATACTCCTGATGGACTCTGTGATGCTTGTCAGAAGGCTAAACAGAGAAGGACATCATTCAAGAGCAAATCTGAATCCTCAATTGATGAACCATATCACATGCTACACCTCGACTTGTTTGGACCAGTGAATATTATGTCCATCAGTAAGAAAAGGTATACTCTAGTCATTGTTGATGAATATACTAGATTTACCTGGGTTTATTTTCTTCACAGAAAAGATGAAACTGCTGAAATACTGCTGGACCATGTTAGACTTATTGAAACTGGTACGGAATACAAAGTCAAAATTCTGTGAAGTGATAATGGGACTGAATTCAAGAATTCAGCAATGGAAGAGTTCTGCAAATACAAAGGAATAGTTCAACAATTCTCTGCTCCTGGCACTCCTCAGCAAAATGGAGTAGTTGAAAGAAAGAACAGAACTCTTATTGAAGCTGGTAGAACTATGTTGGAAGAAGCTAAACTACCTACATATTTCTGGGCAGAAGCAGTCAACACAGCTTGTTACACTCAAAATATTACACTAATCAACAGACATGGTGTAACTCCTTATCAGATGATTAAGGAAAAGAAGCCAAGTTTGAAGCATCTACATGTGTTTGGCTGCAAGTGCTTTGTTCTAAGACCTCATCCAGAACAGCTAGGAAAATTTGAGACAAAAGCTGATGAGGCCATCTTTATTGGCTATCCAACAACAAGAGCCTTTAAAGTCTATAATCTTAGAACAAAGACAGTCATGGAGTCTATTAATGTATCTTTTGATGATAGAAAGTTAACAGGAATACAAGAAGACTCTCATGACAGTTTGACATTTGCAAATGAAGCTACCAACAATCCTGATGAAGTCACGGCAGATACTGATATTCTGTCAGATCCTGACGATCGATCAATTCCTGATCAAACACCTGTTACTGATGATGACTCAAATAATGCAAATGTTGAGGGGGAGCAAGAGCGAGACATCACTAGTGATGATTCAACTCAAACATCAAGTAGAGATTCATCGGAAACAGACTCAAGTGACAATCAAGATAGTACATCAGAAGAAGACAGCACTATCTCAGGGGGAGCTTCTAGCAACTCTAGTTCTTTTGGAGAAAACACCAATCCAGGGGGAGCATCCAGTTCAAGAAATGACTTACCATCAGCTAGGAAATGGACAAAAAGTCACACTCCTGACTTAATCATTGGGAATCCTGAAGCAGGTGTTAAGACAAGAAGTGCAACTCAAAATGAATGTTTATATAATAACTTTCTGTCAAAGGAGGAGCCCAAGAAAGTTGAAGATGCACTTAAGGATGCTGATTGGGTGACAGCTATGCAAGAAGAATTGAATGAGTTTGAAAGAAATGAAGTCTGGAAACTTGTACCAAGACCCAAAGGAAGGTCTATTGTAGGTACAAAGTGGGTATTCAGAAATAAGACTGATTCAGATGGCACAATTGTGAGAAATAAAGCAAGACTAGTAGCAAAGGGGTATTCTCAACAGGAAGGAATAGATTATGATGAGACTTTTGCTCCTGTTGCAAGACTGGAGGCCATCAGAATTTTTCTGGCATATGCAGCCCACAAGAAATTCAAAGTATTCCAGATGGACGTAAAAAGTGCTTTTCTCAATGGAGAACTGGAAGAGGAGGTATATGTTGAACAACCTCCTGGATTTATTGATCCCAAACATCCAGATCATGTCTATAGACTGGATAAAGCACTTTATGGACTAAAGCAAGCTCCAAGAGCCTGGTATGAAACCTTAGCTCAATTCTTACTGGAAAGTGGATTCAACAGAGGTACAATTGATAAAACCTTATTTTACTTGAATCATGGTAAGGATTTGCTGTTAGTTCAAATATATGTTGATGATATCATTTTTGGGTCAACTAATACTAAGCTGTGTGAGAAGTTTTCAAAGCTAATGCAGTCGAGATATCAAATGAGCATGATGGGTGAAATGAGCTATTTCTTAGGTCTTCAAGTTAAACAGACTGATGAAGGGATTTTTATCAATCAGTCAAAATACACAAAGAATTTACTAAAAAGGTTTAACATGCAAGACAGCTCTACAGCTTCCACTCCTATAGCTACAGCTACAAAGCTTGATCCTGATCAAGGAACTGAAGTAGATGTAACCAACTATAGAGGGATGATTGGCTCACTCTTATATCTAACTGCTAGCAGACCTGATATCATGTATGCAACCTGTCTGTGTGCAAGATTTCAAGCAAATCCTAGAGAACCGCATCTCATTGCAGTAAAAAGGATTTTCAGATATCTAAAGGGTACATCTTCTCTTGGCCTTTGGTATGCCAGATAATCAGACTTTAGTTTATGTGGCTATTCAGATGCTGATTTTGCTGGATGCAAGATAGACAGGAAAAGTACTTCAGGCAGTTGTCAGTTTCTTGGAGGAAGACTAGTTTCTTGGTTCAGTAAGAAGCAAAAGTCTATCTCTACATCAACTGCAGAAGCTGAGTACATTGCTGCTGGAAGCTGTTGTGCTCAGATCATGTGGATGAGAAATCAGCTAATGGACTATGGTTTGTCATTTTCAAAAATACCTATTTATTGTGATAACCAAAGTGCTATTGCTATGACAGGAAATCCAGTTCAACATTCTCTTACAAAGCACATCAGCATCAGGTATCACTTCATAAGAGAACAAGTACTGAAGGAACAATTGAACTTCATTTTGTTCCTACTGATCAACAGTTAGCTGATATATTCACCAAGCCACTACCTGAGGCTACTTTTACAAAGTTGGTGAATGAACTTGGAATGGTAAACTATGGCAGTTCCTGAGAAAAAGAAGTCATCAAGTACTAAAGACTTGCAGATACTGATGGAAAGTCAATCCTGACAGTGGTCAACGTCGAATCCTGATGCAACGATTCGATAATCAGTATTTTGTCAGAGTCTAACTATCTTCATTTTATCTCAATTTCCTGATTCAAGTTATGTTTAATGTTATTGAATTCCTGATAATGTGATTACTTTAATTAGTCCTCATATTTAAATGTCAGATAACATGTTCAATCAGGAAAAACATTGAATAGAATAGAATAAACAAAATTTTTCATTGATAATAAGAAAGAGTTTACATTCAAAGATTACATCTTTTGTGTTCTCTATCTACTAATCTATTCAACAGGAAATAAGAGACCAATCCACTCCATTGTTAATAGCCATCCCAGATCCCATCTTTGCCACTTTGTTTGGGTGGAAGTTGACAGGGATAAGGTTATTTTTGCTGACATATTCATTAACAATGGTTGATGGAGTTGGATGAAGATGCCTTAGATGAAAGCCATGCGAATGCTGTTTGGAGGGCAGCATCAATGTCGATCACTTTTGCAGGTTTTTCCTTCTCAATTTCTTCGAGACCTGCATCCATCTGCAACCAGAGAGTCTCCAGTTGTCTTTCCCAGTCGAAAGCATCAAATTCTTCACGAGTATAACTAAATATATCTCTTTTCTCTAAGAGATGGAGGTTTTTCTCAATGATGGTAAGGTTCGACATTGCTAAAACTTTTGATGAGAAGGGTTTTTCTGATTTTTCTTAACAGGAGAGAATGAAGCGTTAAAGAAGTAAGTGGACAAGTCTTTAAGATTAAATAGAGAAGGGTGGAACGAGAATATGAAACGATTCATATTACTGGTGCAAGTACCAGGTATTATTCAATTGTGATGTTTTAAATTTCTTTATTTAAAACAAAGTTACCATGTTCTATTTTGGTCACAATTTTATTTTCCGAATAATATGTAGCGCGTGTGCACACTCGATGCTTACACACAGTTATATATGTAAGTCACGACGCGTGTAATCCTCACCACTCTCTCATGTAATTTGGTCCATTACTTTAGTCTAAACGAATGATTTACTGACACCTGTTTTTGAGAAGTTACAAGTATTGTCCAAAATCAATTAAGTTTACTAATTGATTTAGTTTTCTCAAACTATCAGTAAACCATCGTCTCTCTTTGTCTTTACACTATCAAACCCTAATTTCAAAATTAACACATCTTTTGTGTTTGAAATTGCAATGGAGAACTTATACATGAATAGCAAGGTGGTAATCAATGGAGTTACGTTTAATACTAATAACTTCACTGCAGTTCTAGATCATCAGGACTTGCCAAGTGATTTCCACATTATTCAGGACTTTTTGGCCTCAAGCCCAATCAATTATGCTCTAACCCAACCTGTCAAGATATCTTTTAAGTCTGTTATGCAGGTTTGGAACACAAGTGTTTTTGGGAAAAGTCATCCATCAGAAAATCCTCAGATGAGCTTTGAATATGACAATGTTACATACTATGTGACACCTGAGATTGTCAATGCAGCCCTACACTTACCATCAATCATTGGTAACCCTGTGTTCAAAGTTACTGATGCAAAACTTCTTGAGTATGTTGTAAGCTTGGGTTACAATGGAACACCAAAGAAGTTTGGAGAGCTCTACAGGACAAAGCTCAAGAAGGAATGGAATTTCTTCTTTGACACAATCAGCAGATGTTTCTTGAATAAAGTGTCAAACTTTGATGCCTTACCCACTGGTTCAGCTAAAATTGGGTACTCTCTAATTCATGATCTCTCATTTGATTATGGTTCCTTTATACTGAAGGCATTAAGTGAAAGAAAAGCAGATAAATGTGGTTATGTTTGCTTTCTTAGATTTTTTCAATTAATATTTTCTCACTTATGTCCTCATGCTGTTTTTGAGAATGATACAATTTTGCCGATATGTAAAATCTCAGATAACAATATAAAGAGTCTAATCAATTCTGATAAGGCAAATAAGTTTGTGGGATCTCCATACATTCCTGATGAAGTATGGTCTCTTTTAAGAAAGAGAATGCCTATTCAATATGGCTCAGCAACTGGTGCTATGGAACAGGACCTTACACATCCTATTCCTGACACAAGCACACAACCTAAACACTTACCTAAACAGTTAACCACCTCTGATGTCTCACAAAAGGCATCAGTTGTAAAATCAAAGAAATCAGCTAGATCTGATGTGTCTAAGAGGCAATCAGGGTCAAAGGATTTCTCCACTCCAACTCATTCTCAAATGAAGTCACAAGGGGGTGGACAAAGAGTTGTTGAAACATCTGGCTTGGATAAAGGAACAGGAGTGAAAAGGAAAGTTGTTCGAGGAACTATTTCTGATTCTGATGATGATTCAATGCCTATATCAGTCTTGTTGAAAAAGAAGGAGATTGATGTTGTTGATACAAGAGAAGTGGCTGTCTCTGAAAAGCCAAAGAAAAGAAGAAGATTAATCATCAAAGGCAAATTTGTTGATCATACAGAATTTCTGAATCTTACTGATGATATGGAAAGCAATCCTGATGTTGTTAATCAGGATGGATCATCAGTTCCTGACGCAACTGCTAATCCTGACATCTCTACTCCAAATAATTCACCTGTGAAGACTGTTGAGATTTCTGATTCTCCAGCATCTGCATCTCCAAAGGGATTGAGGAGTGAGATTGAATCAATGAAGGCTGCAACAGATAAATTTCAAGCGGGGATTCAAACATCTGTTTCTATATCTGCTACTGCTTCTCAAGCACGCCTTCTTGCAGATGATATTAAAGCTCTTGACAGGAGATTGGATTCTAGAATGACTGTCTTGGAATCTAAAGTTGATACTATCGATGAAACCCTCAAGCTTATATTGTCGTTCTTCATTCAGGACGATACTGATGTCAAAAAGGGGGAGAAGATAGTCAAAACAAAATGTTCTCCTGATCCAGTTGTACAAAAGGATGATAATTCTGGAAATGATGGTGGTGCTGAGTCACATCAGAAAATTGAAACCTCTGATGCTGCTTTACTGATAAAGAGAACGAATACTCAAGCTTGCAAAACTAAGCAGTCAACTCATGTTTCTGAATCTGGAAAGAAGACAGTGACATCTGGTCAAATTCTGTCAACCATTCCTGAGGATGATGTGTATGTGGAACAGGATGAAGATGCTGCTAATCTGTTTCATGAACTTGACACTGGGGATGGTCGTGTTCTTAAATTATTTCATAAAGACAAAAGAGTTCAACAGTATCATGCTAAGAAAGCACTTGTCTTATCTACTGAAGAAAATCCAAACATGACTACTGATGAATTCTTAGAAGAACAGAACAAGATCCTTGAAGAGCTTGCAAAACAGAATAAAACTCTTGCTGCAAGAAGAGGAAGAGGCAGAGGAGGAAGATACAGAAATAGAGGAAGATTATCTGCTCAAACTAGTTCAAGGCAAACAAGATCTAGTGGAATCAAATTGAAAGATGGTTCTGAAAGTGAAAAGAAGAAAACTCCACTATCTCTTGCATCAACTCCAGATAACAAATTTAATGCTCCTGAAGAAATTGTAGAGGAGATATTGCCTTTGAAAAGGAAGAGTAAGGCAACTGTTCAATCTACTGCATTTAATGAGAAGTCAGTTGTTGTTTCTGATTCTGAAATCTTAAAAGAACTTAAGATTATGATTCTTAAAGTTGTGGTTGAATTTCACAATGTGGAAGTTTCTGAAGATACATTGGAGTATGAACAAGAAAACTTCAGAAGATTTGAAAGAGAAACTGAAGTCAGAGCTAAAGCCACAAAAGCAGAAAAGATAACAACCAGGGATTACTTAAGAAATGTTCATAGATCTGACAGGAAGTTATGGTATGATAGAGATAGATCTGTTCCTGAACATCAGCAGGATTATCCAACTAATGAGAAGAAGAAGAGTAAGAAGAAGGAGGTGGATAAGGCTGATTATAGGAAACCAGTTGTATTCATATCAGCTGGATTGATAAAAGAGTCTTCTTTGATCAATGAATTTCTGATTGTTAAAACAGAGTCTACTACTTTTATTGCTGAAAATCCACCAAAATGGGTGAGTATGCAATCTGGCTTGAGAGGATGGGAACCTGGCACAAGAGGAGGAATTGGATATAGTCATGCACTGGTTATTTTCATTGCACAAACTGATCAATATGCTCTAGTTGACAAGATTGGGGATGAGTTAACTGTAGATCATCTTTGGAAACTTGAAGCTGTTGCTATTATTGCTGATTGTCATGCTGATGCAAAGAAAATAGAGAAGCTGGTGTACTTCATGAAAGATGGAAGTGTGAAGAAGATTCCTATTCATGAATTGTTGTGTAAATCTGCAAAAGAACTGAAATATGTTTTGTATCTTCTCAGAAGTAAAAGAATAAATGTTCGTGAAAGAGAAGTTTATCAAAATTGGTGTGTCATGATTTACCGGAAGATTAGACAGAGATTCATGGATGGAGGAACAAGGTATGATGGCAATTATATTCCCATGTACTTAAATTTAAGAGATAGAGAGGTTGAAATGAAGAAAGGTACAGCTGTTAAAGAAGTGTATCTAGGCATGGAATAACTGTCTCTAAATCCGGATGGAAAGGAAATTGCTTATGTGTTGCTAGGTGACTTAGATCTTCCGAGAAACTCAATTAAGAACATCAGGGCAGCTATTTATCAGATTAATGAGGAAGATGAAGAACTCAAAAATCTGAAGAAGAAACTGATTCAAATTCTTGAAAGCAAGGAAGAAGAATTGTTATCTGAATTCTTGAGACTGAATCTGTTCTATCAAAGAATTTCTGAAACTGTTCCTGATGATTTTTAGAAGGTATTTTGTTTTGAGTTTTTGACATCTTGAATCAAGGAATTTGTGCTTTGTTTTATGAAGAACAAATTGGGGGAGATTGTTAGATATTGATTCAAGAGATGATCAGGATCTGGGCATTACTGATCAGATACTGATGCTGACGTCATCAGGAATGCACTGTCAGTATTGGACTATCAGGATTAGAAGCTGGTCAGTATTTGATGAAGATTCTCACCAGACCAGAGATCAAGGAAGATTGATATGTCGGTTCCTAATTTGTAGGAAGGCAGCTATCATACAAGATATGCATTCAGAGATATATGTAATTGATTTAGAATATCTTGTAATTGATAGTGCAACTGTGTACATTATATAAACACAGTTTAGGTTTTACATTTTGTAAGAACTTACACGAGTTATATTGTAACCTAGCAGCTCTTAAGAACATAAGAATTTCTTAAGAGAGTTTTGTAACAGTTTTATATCAGAGTTAATAAAGCTGTTATTGATTCATACTTGTGTTATTTGTTTTAAGTCGAAAATCTTATACAATTGTATTCAACCCCCTTCTACAATTGTTATTTACTGGGCAACAGTAACCCACGCATTAGTGTAGGAAAAAAAAAATTTGAGTGTCTTTCTTCCAAAAATAAAAAATCAAAAATAAAAAAAAGTCAAAAATCGCAAAGTTTTCAACAGATTGTGTCCAAGGCCGCGGCGTGGGATATCAAGGATGCGGCACCAATATTATACTGTCCAGGTGTTGTGGCCGAGTGTGTGATGTTGTAAAAAAAAAAAGGAAATACACAAAATCAAAAACCTGCCGACAGAAGTGTTATTGACAGGAATTGTGCAAGGCGCAGTCTCTACTAATTGCAGGCGCGTGTACTCTACGACCAGGTAAGGTTTTTTTTTTGGCCACAAATGTAAAAAAAAAATATTGAGCAGAATGTGTTCGAGGCTGCGGCGCGGGTCATGAGGCTGCGGCTCCAACTGTTATCTGTTCAGGCGTGTTTTTGAGTCCAGGTATGATCAAATTAATAGATTGATGATTGTTGGCCGTGTATATATATATATATATATATATATATATATATATATATATATATATATATATATATATATATATATATATATATATGTTTTAATTCAATTCATCTCCTAATTCAATTCCTAACCCCTTTTCTAATTATTTTCTCCACCTAAAATCGTAATTCTAGTCCTATATTAATTCTAAATTATTCCCAATCCATCTCCTATTTTATTTTATTTTATTTTTTATTTTTATTTTATTTTTATTTTTTTTCCCAAAACTATACACCCATCTATATATACACCTATAGACACACAAATCCTACCCCATTCCAATTATATTTCCTACAATCAATTTCAAGGCTTCAAGATTCAAGTTTGGGGGATTTTTTTTAACTGCAAGCTTCACCTCTCCGGTTCGTATTTGGGGTATATTTCTTCTTTTTATTTGGATATTACGAATTGTGTTCTTGCATTATTAGGGTTGTGTGTTCTTGTTTTTTTGGGGGTATTTGTGAATTCGAATTTTTGGTGGATTTTGGTGAATTTTTTTGAGTTGGGGATTGATTCTTTTGGCTCCTAAGCGTGGGAGAGGTGGTGCTAGTGTTGTGAAATTTTCGTCTCCCGCATGATTCATTCGAGGATGAGAACTTGCAGGTTTGTTTTCTGCTATCCCTTGTATTTACTTCCATTCAATGCGGACATTGAATATTTTAAGTTTAGGGGTGGTTTGAGGGATTAGTAGTTGTTGTTGTATTAATTGTTCATGTAGGATTTCATGCTTTGCATATTAGTAGTAGTAAATTATGCATTTCTGTTCGTGTTATCTACGTTTGTTTCATATAGGACATTCTTTTTTTTTTTGTTTTTATATCATGTGAGTTCATAATAGTTTGCATTTGCACCCATGCTTGATAGAAATTTTGTGTTGTTGACGCTTTTGATTGAGAAGTGATATGCTTTGTTCTTGTGCACACACATACACTAGTAAGTTGAAGCTAGTAGACTTATTGAATGTTGTGAGTAATTAGAAGGACATGAATATGTGCAAGATGATTTAGTTTGCATACCTTGAATACAAGTCGGTGCGTTAGAGAGATTTTTGCTTGGGATTGAGTATGTTTTTCCACCAAGTGAGTTTTTGAGCCTTATTGCATATTTGCAATTTATTCGTTTGCTTGAGTGTCCACGGATTGTTTGCATTGCTAGCAGTTGTTTGAGGTCTTTCTTGAAACGCATGACATTATTTGACGATTAAAATGATAAAGGCAATTAGGAATAACCGCATATTTTCCCATATTACCACACCATATTTACATGATCAATTAGTTAACCCGTTGAGCTTAATCCTATTTTTTTGGTGACATACCACATTACTTGCCTAGACCTTTTTCTTGTATTGGCCTTACATTAATTTGAACCCACATTGTCAAAGGCTAGTAGAGTGCTTAAGGGAGTAATAAGGTGTGCAAAGGAGGGGTTATTGATGGTCTTACTTTTGGGGGAAATATTGAAAATTGGGTTTGTTTACTTGATAGTCGGCATGTGTAATAAAATTGTGGGATCATTGTTATTGTTTATATTATTGTTTGTGTTATATTTAGCTCTCGAGAAAAAAAAGAAAAAAGAAAAAAAGAAAAAAAAACAGAGAAAAAAATATTATGAGAGCATGTTTGTGTTTGTTGTGATCCTACTTTAGTCGACTAGTCGAGTGTTTTTGTTGGAAGAAAATAAATTATGTGTGGGGGGAAAAATATGGTGTTGTGTATGATTTATTATGGTACTTACTAGCTTTTGACACTTCACCTATTTTGGCTTATTTGACATACCTTGTCCCTAGCCCCGTTACAACCCAAATAAAGACCTTTTGATTTTCGTCATTGATGTATGTTGTGTTAAGAGTTAGATTGATACCAAATGTCAAGCGTGTTGATGATGTTGTTGGAATTGAGTGATACACTTACCCTTGTTCTTGAGTGAATATTCTTTTGTGAGTGGATTGTGAGTGTTTGCTTGTTTTTGCGTATGAGATCCCGAGTTTTGTCTCAAAGAAGTACTCTTGTAGACTTAGCATGATTACTAACTTATTCTTACATTTGACATGGGCTTGTGAGAACTTATGCATGTTCATTGAGTATACTATGTGAATACTTGCACTTTCGACACCAAGACATTGCGTATTTACTTTGATTCTTAAGTTGATATGGCTTGAGAGGATTTGAAGGTATGGTAGGATATTAGTACTAGATTAATTGCATTTTCATATTAGTTGCATTCATGCATTGCATTGCATTAGGTTAAATGGATTTTGTGGGTACATTCGCTATAGGCCCTCACGAGACCTTACTCGTCTACTAGGGCTACCTAGGGGTTTAAAGGGCTTGTTGCATATGCCAAATGCAACCGTGATCACCTACGGAAGTGGTACTAATTAGTTAGTTGTAATTGTTTATGCTTGAGGACAAGCATCGGTTTAAGTTTGGGGGTGTGATAAGTGGATTTTATATCCACTTGGAGCGTTCCAAATCGGCTTAAATTGATTGTCTTGGACTCAAGTTTCTTGTAGTTTTGATGTGTTTTTCTTAGTTATGCAGATTTACGAGAATGTTGATTAAGGTTGATGCTTCTATCGTTTTTGGAGATTTAATTGATTAAAATTCGGATTTTCCGGGAAGGCTGCGCAGCTTACACTGTTTTGGCCATATCTGGAGTTCTAGAAGTCCGTTTTCAGCGATCTTACTGCCCACGCGAAGCTTGGAAGATTTTCAACAACATGGGACAGGTCTTGCACGAGGAAGTTGCGCGTGGTGGGGGCAGGAAGCACGACAAACAGAATGTTGGAAGCAGTGAAATTACTGTTTTGCCCTTTTCAAGTTCTAATTATATTTTGGGCAGTTTTTAGAACCTTAATTGAATTCTAATTGTAATAGAAGGTAATTTCTTGCTGGGCAAGAAATCTAAAGCCTATTTAAACACATCTTAGCATTGTAATTTGTATCATACCTTTATTATTGTAACATAGCTTAGATCTGCAAGGGAGAAAAGGAGAGAAGGATTCAACGCTCGTGACAAGCAACGGATCTAGATCTACTTCATCTTTTGTATTATTCTGGATTCTAGATTTGTTTTCTCAACTCTTAGTTTTAATAATATTATTGCTTCTTTCTTCCATATCTTGTTATTTATCATGTTTTCATCAAATCCCATGACGATGAACGGTTCAATTATAGGCTAAATCGTTGTCATGGGATTCTAACGGATTTATTTATGGAACTTAGTATCTTGATGCTTTAAAGATCTATGTATGGTGTATAATTTATATCCTCGTATGGTTATGCTTAATAGATAGATGCGTCGCGAACATCTAATTTGTTAATCTCTTGTGAAGTGAAAGTGGATCTTGAGATTTAGAACTTGCCATGCTAGCATAGGTTCATAATTGTTTATCAATATGATTCGTGGTGTGAGATGAAAATACTTATACTGCCCTGTGTGATCTTAATGGATAACATGTTCTTCAACCGTTATGTTTTCAAATTCTATAGACATATAGGGTCTAAGCATAATTGGTGTCTAATCATCTTCTATCTCTTTTGTGGATGTATGTTTAGTTTGGTATGCGTATGCTGACAGGTAGCGTATACTTGTTTCGTGTTATCCGATCAGATATCAAAACCATTGCACATAGTGATTAAAGGCGTCAGATCTAAGGGAAGTATTTAATGAAGTTAGGATCCCATGTTTATTCATATATAAGTAATTCGATTTAATTTCCTTTAGCTAATTTAATTCTTAGTTTAATATTTTGCATCTTAGTTTAATTTAGATAATCAACCCCAAATTTGTTACTTTTCTTAGTAGTGAATTAAAATCATACATTGTTGCATAGGCATATTTAATGATTGAAACTTAACCAGATCTCTGCGGAACGAACTTAAATTATATTACTTGTGACTACGTGCGCTTGCGTAATTTTGTGCTAACAAGCATGTAATAGACTCTAGCAAATCTTTAAGTGATCTTAGATGGGATTTAGAATATGCTTTAAAAGATATAACAACTGCTAAATCTGAGGCTGAAAATGCTAGGGCTGAACTTAGTAAGATACAAGCCAGGAATGAGGAACTAGAACTCACTAATATGCAGACAGAAAATCTAAAGGAAAGAAATGAGTATCTAGAAAACAAATTCCAGGTTAGTGTCGAGATAGAGAATAAACTTAAAGAGAAAATAGCTGACATAGATTGTTAGTAGTATTTTTGTTGTTCGTTCGCAGGGAAGGACTGAGTGTAATATCAAGTTCAAGTATCTTATCTCTCACAATTTAGAAGTGTAGAAGAATGTTTGGTTTGTTTATAAACTAAATTAATCTAATTATTAATCGAGAATAAAATATATGAGGAAAACAATCCAAGAATTGGGGTTCTTCACTTGGTTTCAATGCACATTCAATATCTATGTGACGTCTACGTTCTTACTCTGCTGAAAACAATTCTTCTAAGGTTATAATGTTCTCTTCCAAGATACAATATAGTGTCTACAACTACACCTTAATTGTCACTTCCGTGATACAATCAAAGTACAATCATAAACTATTACGCACCAAGAATTATAAGTCTCACAACTCTCCTATTAATCTTCCAATCAAATATTCAAGTTATGTCTGTTAAATCTTGTACTAAAATTACAACTCCTTTTCCAAGTTATTACAATCCCTAAAATCCAATCAAAGGTTCATGACTCCCCTAATTGTGTTAAGCCCTCAATAACAGATCAGCAAAGCACGAAAATCACAGATAATTAAACACACATGAATACTAAGGAATACTACCCAATCCTCAGATTAGAGATTTAGTTACACATAATTAAATTCACAAAACAAGAATCAATATAAATAGAAGAACTCATAATTATAAGATTATAGAAAAACCTTTAATCTTCAATCTTCAAAGAAAATAATAGTTCTCCCAAAAATCTCCCAAAAGAAAGTGTTTACAAATTTGTCTGCGTAATATATTTTTCGATATACAAAATAATACCCTAGATGTGTTTATATAAGCTCTAAAAGTCTTGCCCAGCAAGAAAATACCAAAACAGAATTATAATAGAATTTCTGCAAAATACGTTTCCTAAACTGGGTCTGTTTTTAAGGAAAATTCGTGGCTGACTTTTCTTTAGATATTCTGGGACGTTCCAATCGTAATTGGACCTCTGGACCACTTTAGAATGATAGAAAATCTCGTTAGCTTCGCGTGGACTGCTTACGGGCCTCAAACGGACTTCTAGAACTCCAGATATGGCCAAAACAGTGTAGACTGCGCAACTCTTCTCAGAAATCCGAATTTTAATCAATTAATTCTCCAAAAACGATAGAATCATCCACCTTAATCAAATATTCTCGTAAATCTGTACAACTAAGCAAAACACATCAAAACTACACAAACTTGAGTCCAAAACAATCAATTTAAGCCGATTTAGAATGCTCCAAGTGGATATAAAATCCACTTATCAAACACCCCCAAACTTAAACTGATGCTTGTCCTCAAGCATAAACAATTACAACTAACTAACTAGTACCACTTCCGTAGGTGATCACGGTTGCATTTGGCATATGCAACAAGCCCTTTAAACCCCTAGGCAGCCCTAGTGGAGGAGTAAGGTCTCGTGAGGGCCTATAGCGAATGTACCCACAAAATCCATTTAACCTAATACAATGCAATGCATGAATGCAACTAAATGAAAATGCAATTAATCTAGTACTAATATCCTACCATACCTTCAAATCCTCTCATGCCATATCAACTTAAAAATCAAAGTAAATACGCAATGTCTTGGTGTCGAAAGTGCAAGTATTCACATAGTTTACTCAATGAACATGCATAAGTTCTCACAAGCCCATGTCAAGTGTAAGAATAAGTTAGTAAACATGCTAAGCCTACAAGAGTACATCTTTGAGACGAAACTCGGGATCTCATATGCAAAAACAAGCAAACACTCACAATCCACTCACAAAAGAATATTCACTCAAGAACAAGGGGAAGTGTATCACTCAATTCCAAAAAAATCATAAACATGCTTGACATTTGGTATCAATCTAACTCTTAACACAACATACATTAATGACGATAATCAAAAGGTCTTTATTTGGGTTGTAACGGGGGCTAGGGACAAGGTATGTCAAATAAGCCAAAACAGGTGAAGTGTCAAAAGCTAGTAAGCACCATAATAAATCATACACAACACCCTATTTTTCCCCCCATATAATTTTTACTAAAACAAACACTCGACTAGTCGACTAAAGTAGGATCACAAAAACACAAACATGCTCTCATAATATATTTTTTTTCTTTTTTTTTCTCTTTTTTTTTTGTTCTTCTTTTTTTTTCTTTTCCTTTTTTTTTCTTCTTTTTTTTTTCCGAGAGCTAAATATAACACAAACAATAATATAAACAATAACAATGATCCCATGATTTTATTACACATGCCGACTATCAAGTAAACAAACCCAATTTCAATATTTCCCCCAAAAGTACGACCAACAATAAACCCCTCCTTGCACACCTTATTACTCCCTTAAGCACTCTACTAGCCTTTGACAATGCGGGTTCAAATTAATGTAAGGCCAATACAAGAAAAAGGTCTAGGCAAGTAATGTGGTATGTCACCGAAAAAAAAAATAGGATTAAGCTCAACGGGTTAACTAATTGATCATGTAAATATGGTGTGGTAATATGGGAAAATATGCGGTTAATCCTAAATGCCTTTATCATTTTAATCGTCAAATAATGTCATGCGTTTCAAGAAAGACCTCAAACAACTGCTAGCAATGCAAACAATCTGTGGACACTCAAGCAAACGAATAAATTGCAAAAAAAAATATGCAATATGGCTCAAAATCTCACTTGGTGGAAAAACATACTCAATCCCAAGCAAAAATCTCTCTAATGCACCGACTTGTATTCAAAGCATGCAAACTAAATCAACTTGCACATATTCATGTCCTTCTAATTACTTACAACATTCAATAAGTCTACTTGCTTCAACTTACTAATGTATGTGTGTGCACAAGAATAAAGCATATCACTTCTCAATCAAAAGCGTCAACAACACAAAATTCCTATCAAGCATGGCTGCACATGCAAACTATTATGAACTCACATGATATACGAACATAAAAACAGAATGTCCTATATGAAACAAACGTAGATAATACGAACATAAATGCATAATTTACTACTACTAATATGCAAAGCATGAAATCCTACATGAACACATGAAATCCTACAACAACTACTAATCCCCCAAACCACCCCCAAACTTAAAATATTCAATGTCCTCATTGAATGGAAATAAATACAAGAGATAGCAGAAAACATACCTAACCATCTGAATCCTCATCCTCCTCGGTTGAATCTGGTGGAGGGTATTACGTACAAGCTCCATAGACTGGCCACTTCCCTGAATACTACAAAATCCCCAATTGACAAGAACACAAATTCGTAATAAAAATAAGATTAGAGAAAAAGATTTACCCAATACGAATCGAAGAGGTGAACTTGCAATTAATTCCTCTTTAGAATTGAATTTTTAGAGATTTAAATAAATAGAAGAGGAATTGGAATTTTATGGATAGGTGGGTATATAATAATAATAAAAATAATAATAATAATAATAATAATAATAGTAATAATAAAATAATAATAAAAATAAAAATAAAAATAAATAATAAATATGAATAATAATAATAGTAATAATAATAAATAAAATAAATAAATAAAATAACTAAATAAATAATAATAAATAATAATAATAATAAAATAAATAATAATAATAATAATAAATACTAATAAAAATGAATTAGAATAGAAATAGGTTTAAAGATTTGAAGAAAAGATGGGGGTTTTGGAATTGAAATAGGAAAAGAATTAGATTAGAATGGGGGTATAAATAGAATTAGATTGGGAATTTTTTTTTTTTTTTTATACAACCAACAGCTGAAATCAATTCGAGCAAACCTGTACTGAAGCAAACTGCGCGCACAAGAAGCAACCTGCTCACAGGTCAGACACGCATGCGCATCAGGCCAGCAGACTGCGCCACATCGCCTGCGTTACCAACCGGCAACCTGCTCAAAACACAGAAACGCAGGCGCAGCCTGCGTTACACTAAAAAAAATCGATTTTTTTTTTAACACACCACTCAATTTTTTTTTTCACTCAATTTTTTTTTTGCCTACACAATAATGCATGGGTTGCCTCCCACGAAGCGCTCCTTTAACGTCAATAGCTTGACATTACTTCCTCAACTCATGGCGGTTTCAAAAGAATAACTGAACCATCCTCAACAGAAAGACCATTCATACGAATGTTGACATCATGGTTGCTTGCTTTCCACAAATCTCTTCCATCAGATTTCAACTTGATTTTACTACCCAACGACCAAATCTTCTTCTTTTTCTTCTTCACACCTCTAAGGTGCTTCTCCGACTCAACCGGTTGAACAAAAATTTCTGCTTCCTTATCATCGGTTTTCCACCTTCGCAACACGTTATCATGCCCCTCTTCAAAAATCACTAGCTCATTATTCAAAAGGACATACCTCAAATGTGGTGGAAGTTTTCCAAGCTTGACACTCGAAAGATCTCGAACCGAAGAATCGTCAATGGAATCACTGATGGGATGCTTTATCACATGCATGTCAGATTTTTCGCTCAATAACTGATCAAACTTCTTTCTCTGACCCGTATCAACTATTTCCACACTGCAACACTCTTCATCCTCTGTCGATAATTTCATGGCCTTGAACACATTAAAGGTGACATTCTGATCTTCTTCTTCTACTACATCATCTAACACCCGTTCTGCTCCCACGAAGTGTTCATTTTCGAGCTGCACAATTTCATCAACTATGTCAACAGTAAAACAAGTTGCTCCAAAAGGAGGCATCCTCATTGCTTTGTTCAGATCAAATTCCACTTTGTCCTTGCCAACATTCAATGTCAATTTTCCAGCTTTAACATCGATAGTAGTGCCAGCAGTAGCCAAGAATGGCCTTCCCAAGATAATGGGTATCTCGACATCTTCATCCATCTCTAACACCACGAAATCGCAAGGAATGACAAATTTATCCACTTTGACAACCACATCTTCAATGACCCCCAACGGATACTTAACAGAACGATCCACCAACTGAAGTGAAATCCGTGTCTTTTTAAGCTCCCCAAGACCAAGTCGTTTGCAAATTGAGTATGACATCAAACTCACACTAGCCCCCAAGTCACACAAGGCTTTCATGTTCTCCATCTTCCCAATAGTGCAAGGTAAAGAAAAACTTCCCGGATCTTTCAATTTCTGAGGAATGGCCTTTTGGATGACTGCACTACATTCAGCATTGAGAGTAATGGTTTCCGCATCCTCAAGTTTCCTCTTCTTTGTCAACATCTCCTTAAGAAATTTAGCATAAAGTGGCATTTGATTCAAAGCTTCAGCCAAAGGAATATTAACATGCAACTGCCGGAACATAGTCAAGAACTTCTCGTATTGCTTCTCTAACTGCCTGTTGTGAAGTCTCTATGGAAATGGAATAGGAGGAACATAAGGTGGTGGAGGAACATACGGCTTTTCTGGTTCTTCTTCCTTCTTCCTTCTTCTCTTCATCTACTTTTTCTGACTTTTCTGCATCAATCTCTACTATCTCATTTTCTTTTTCAGCATCCTTCTCTTTAGGCTTAAGAACCTCAACCTCGGGCAACTCTTTTCCGCTCCTCTAAGTAATTGCTTTGCATTGTTCCTTACCAGTCTGGTCGGGTTGACTTGGAAGAGAACCTTGCTCACGAACACCCATCTTGGAGGCAATTTGTCCAATCTGTGTTTCTAGCATCTTTTGAGATGATGCCATCTGATCTATTCTTGATTCCATATTAGCCAATGCCCCAGAAGTTCCTTGCATAATCTTATTTAGTGCAACCTCCCAATCAGCTGGTTCTTTCTTTGGCGGAGGTTGATACTGCTGCTGTGCTTGATACGGTGGTCGTGACTGAAAACCAGGAGGTTGATTCTGCCTTGGAAATAAATAAGAAGGATTAGCCGCATGATTATTACTGTAAGAAAGATTGTTGTTTGGCCTTTGATTTGGATTGTAGTAGGAGTTATTCTGAACAGGCCACGGTTGTCTTCCTTGAATAAAAGATGCGTCTTCTGGAAATTGTTGCATATAGGAGTTCTAACTAGCACCATAATCATTATACCCTTCCATAGGTGAAGAAATAGCATTCACATTTACCCTTTGTCCTCGCACCTCCTGAGTTAGAGTATCCAATTTTTGAGCCAGCATGTTGATCATCTCAGATTCTTGTGCTGATTTTGCTGAGCTCGTCCCACTAGGTGCCCATGAATAATTATTAGATGCCAATTCCTCAAGGAGTGCTTTAGCCTGTGTAGTTGGTGCCTTCTTGAAATTTCCACCAGCAGCCACATCCAAACTCAAACGAATATCTGCATTCATGGCCCCATAAAAAGTACTAATGATCTGCCAATCTTCTAAACCGTGATGTGGACACTTCCTTAATAATACCTTAAATCTCTCTCATGCCTGATATAGACCTTCACCGGGTTGTGCTTCAAAACTCATAACCATAGTCCTCAATTGTTACGTCTTGTCAGAAGGATAATATTTTGACAAGAATGCAGTAGAAAGACTATCCCATGTAGCAACCGCAGTGTTTGGAAGTTGCTGAAACCATTCCAAAGCTCTTCCCTTAATAGAGTAGGGAAACATATGGAGACGAATCTGATCACTCGTAACACCATTGATTCTGAATGAGCCACACATCTGCACGAAACGCTCTAGATGTCTGTGTGGATCCTCTAGTTCAATGTCTCCTTCAAAAGCTTGATTGTTGATCATCTGTATTATGCTCGGATTAATGTTGAACTGGGTTGCACCAATCTCTGGAGTTTTGTACATGAAATTAGCAGGATTCGGTGTCTCATGGTCCCAGATAGAAGTTTGATCAACATTAACAACTTGATTTTCCGCATCTCCCATCTTAGCTTTCTATTTTCTGATCTTTCTCAAAGTACGCTCGATTTCAGGGTCGAATTCCAATTTTCTAACGCAAGATGAACGTCGTATACACCTGAAAATCACCAACAAAACAACTTGTGGAACCAATTAAAATCTAAACAATAAGAAACAATTAACCTAAACTCAACTATACTGCCTTCCCCGGCAGCGGCGCCAATTTGTTAGTAGTATTTTTGTTGTTCGTTCGCAGGGAAGGACTGAGTGTAATATCAAGTTCAAGTATCTTATCTCTCACAATTTAGAAGTGTAGAAGAATGTTTGGTTTGTTTATAAACTAAATTAAACTAATTATTAATCGAGAATAAAATATATGAGGAAAACAATCCAAGAACTGGGGTTCTTCACTTGGTTTCAATGCACATTTAATATCTATGTGACGTCTACGTTCTTACTCTGCTGAAAACAATTCTTCTAAGGTTATAATGTTCACTTCCAATATACAATATAGTGTCTACAACTACACCTTAATTGTCACTTCCGTGATATAATCAAAGTACAATCATAAACTATTACGCACCAAGAATTATAAGTCTCACAACTCTCCTATTAATCTTCCAATCAAATATTCAAGTTATGTCTGTTAAATCTTGTACTAAAATTGCAACTCCTTTTCCAAGTTATTACAATCCCTAAAATCCAATCAAAGGTTCATGACTCCCCTAATTGTGTTAAGCCCTCAATAATAGATCAGCAAAGCAAGAAAATCACAGATAATTAAACACACATGAATACCAAGGAATACTACCCAATCCTCATATTAGAGATTTAGTTACACATAATTAAATTCACAAAACAAGAATCAATATAAATAGAAGAACTCATAATTATAAGATTATAGAAAAACCTTTAATCTTCAATCTTCAAAGAAAATAATAGTTCTCCCAAAAATCTCCCAAAAGAATGTGTTTACAAATTTGTCTGCGTAATATATTTTTCGATATATAAAATAATACCCTAGATGTGTTTATATAAGCTCTAAAAGTCTTGCCCAGCAAGAAAATACCAAAACAGAATTATAATAGAATTTCTGCAAAATACGTTTCCTAAACTGAGTCTGTTTTTAAGGAAAATTCGTGGCTAATTTTTTTTTAGATATTCTTGAACGTTCCAATCGTAATTGCACCTCTGGACCACTTTAGAATGATAGAAAATCTCGTTAGCTTCGCGTGGACTGCTTACGGGCCTCAAACGGACTTCTAGAACTCCAGATATGGCCAAAACAGTGTAGACTGCGCAACTCTTCTCAGAAATCCGAATTTTAATCAATTAATTCTCCAAAAACGATAGAATCATCCACCTTAATCAACATTCTCATAAATCTGCACAACTAAGCAAAACACATCAAAACTACACAAACTTGAGTCCAAAACAATCAATTTAAGCCGATTTAGAATGCTCCAAGTGGATATAAAATCCACTTATCATAGATGGTAAGCTATATGCTTTTCAGAATTCAGCTAACCTTGCTAGGGAATTGTTTGATAGTCAAATATCTGGTCCAAGAGTTGCTATTGGATTTGACTATAATGTTAAGAATTGTAAGAAACAAGTGGTGGATCCTGAATCAGCTAAGGCTACATCCAGTAATGCACCACCTGTTCTTAAGAATGAAGATAGTCCCCTATATAAGGAAGTTACCTCTGAGCCCTTGATGTTGATGCTTTATTAATTAGAAATGAAATACTTGTTAAGGACATTAAAAAGCAAAGAAATGAAAAGGCAATGTCACCTAGTAAGTTTGTCAAATTTGTAAAACCTAAAACTGAACTAGGTGATCAAAATGAGTCTAAGGCTAAGAAGAACAGAAATGGAAGGATAGGCAAAAATGGTCCTAGGAAGTTATGTAACAACTGTAACTCTTCTGCTCATCTTACTCATGCATGTAAGAATGTTAAAGTAGAGAATAATCATAATATTAATGCTCATGTTCATAACATGTCTGCCATGCCTGTTCATTCTAAGTGTGCTTCAACTGCTTGCATATCATGCACTGTTAATCTTATGACTGCTTTTCTAAATGTGACACATGCATCTCCTGCTGTTAATAATTGTTCACATCATGATAAAAGTAAGAAAACAAAACATGATAGAAATAACAGACCTAAGACTGCTAGTCCACCTAAATCTAAGAAAGAATCCTTTTCTCCCAAGCCTAGAAGCAATTCTGCTGAGGCCTCTGTAAGAGAAAAGGAGACAGTCAAGGCGAATGCTAAATCTGCTAAATCTGCACAGAAATCTGTTAAATATGCAAATGTGTCTAAGATCTCTGGACCCAAACAAGTTTGGGTACCAAAGAAAACTTAATCTCTTTTGAATACAGGGCATGAAGAAAAAGCGAGTCATGTGGATTCTGGACAGTGGATGTTCGAGACATATGACCGGTGATAGAGCCCTGCTATCAAAGGTGGATGAGAAAGCTGGCCCAATGGTTACCTTTGGAGATGACAGCAAAGGATTCACTACGGGAAATGACTGTTTCGAATTTGGGAATGTCATCGTTGAAGAAGTCTCCCTTGTTGATGGTCTAAAGCATAATCTTCTGAGCATAAGTCAATTTTATGATGAAGGATATGAAGTCTTATTCAAGAAGGAGAAGTGTCTGATCAGTAACAAGAGGGATGAGAAGCTCGATTTGCAAGGAGTGAGAAAGGGTGATTTGTTCGTAGCTGACTAGAACTCTGGCAATGGTGAAGTCAAGTGCTTCTATGGTAAAGCATCTTTAGAAGACAGTTGGTTATGGCATAAGAAGATTTCAAATCTTAACTTCAAGACTATGAATTCTCTAGTCAAGAGGGAACTTGTGAGAGGATTACCCGAGATGGAGTTCTGTCCTGACAGACTATGTGCAGCATGTGAAAAGGGAAAGTCCAAGAGAGCATCACACAAAAGGAAGACAATATCAGACATCACTGAACTACTGCAACTTCTGCATATGGATTTGTTTGGTCCAGTTAATGTCATGTCTATGTCCAAGAAGCGATACTGTTTAGTAATTGTTGATGACTATTCCAAATACACATGGGTGTTATTGTTTGCACTAAATCACGCAGGCGTACGTGGTCACAAGTAATACAGATATAAGTCAAGTTCGTTCCCACAGAGATCTGGTTATGGTTTTAATTCAGTAAACGCACCTATGCAACAGTGTATGGTTATTATGCACTGCTAAGACAAATAACAAATATGGTTTTTAACTATCTAAATTAACTAAAAAGCAAATTAACAAAACTACAAATTAACTAACTAGAAAGAATTGAAATCTAATTACTTCTGCAAGAAAAACCATGGAATCCTAACTTCATTAAATACTTCGCTTAGATCTGACGCCTTTAATCACTATATGCAATGGTTATGATATCTGATCAGACAACACGAAACAAGTATACGCTACTTCTCAGTATACGAATACCAAACTAAACATACATCCACAAAAGAGATAGAAGATGAATAGACACCAATTATGCTTAGACCCTATATCTCTATAGAATTTGAAAACATAACGGTTGAAGAACAAGTTATCCACATAGATCACATAGGGAAGCATAATATCTCTATTTACGCTACAAATCATGATGTTAAAACATCAACCTATCCTATGCTAGCATGGCAAGTTCTAAATCTCAAGATCCACTATCTCTTCACAAGAGATTAACAAATTAGATGTTAGCTACGCATCTAAATACATGAAACACAACCATACGAGGATATCACATATACATCACACACAGATCTTTTAAAGCATCAAGATACTAAACTCCATAAATAAATCCGTTAGAATCCCATGACAATGATTAGTTCATAATCGAACCGCTCGTCATCATGGGATCTGATGAAACCATGAAAAAAAACAAAGTATGAAAATATACAAATAAACCTAAGTAATTGATATGTAATAGTTTTTACTCCTAATGATGATGATGATCTAATTTTACAAGGGTTGGATGTGTTTATATAGGCTCTAGACATCTTGCCCAACAAAAAAATACCAAATCAGAATTATAATAGAAGTACGTTTCCTAAACTGATTCTGATTTAAAGGGAAATTCGTAGCTGTCTTTTCTTCAGTAATTCTGGAATGTTACAGCTGCAATTGGGCCTCTGGACCACTTTAGAATGGTATAGAATCTCATTATCTTCGCGTGGACAGTAAGATCACCCAAAACTGACTTCTAGAACTCAAGATATGGCCCAAACAGTGAATCTCACGCGTGCAGCCCAATAAATCCGAATTTTAATAAATTAAATCTCCAAAAACTATAGAAGCATCCACCTTAGTCAACATTCTCTTAAATCTGCACAACTAAGCAAAACACATCAAAACTACCACAAACTTGAGTCCAAGACAATCAATTTAAGCCATTATAGAATGTTCCAAGTGGAGATAAAATCCACTTATCACACCCCCAAACTTAAACCGATGCTTGTCCTCAAGCATAAACAATTACAACTAACTAACTAACTAGTACCACTTCCGTAGGTGATCACGGTTGCATTTGGCATATGCAACAAGCCCTTTAAACCCCTAGGCAGCCCTAGTGGACGAGTAAGGTCTCGTGAGGGCCTATATCGAATATACCCACAAAATCCATCTAACTAAACAATGCAACACAATGCAATGTATGAATGCAAATAATATGAAAAATGCAATTGACTACTACTAATATCCTACCATACCTTCAAATTCTCTCATGCCATATCAACTTAAGAATCAAAGTAAATACGCAATGTCTTGGTGTCGAAAGTGCAAGTATTCACATAGTCTACTTAATGAACATGCATAAGTTCTCACAAGTCCATGTCAAATGTAAGAATAAGTTAGTAATCATGCTAAGCCTACAAGAGTACATCTTTGAGACAAAACTCGGGATCTCATACGCAAAAACAAGCAAACACTCACAATCCACTCATAAAAGAATTTTCACTCAAGAACAAGGGTAAGTGTATCACTCAATTCCAACAAAATCATAAACACGCTTGACATTTGGTATCAATCTAACTCTTAACACAACATACATCAATGACGATAATCAAAAGGTCTTTATTTGGGTTGTAACGGGGCTAGGGACAAGGTATGTCAAATAAGCCAAATCAGGTGAAGTGTCAAAAGCTAGTAAGTACCATAATAAATCATACACAACACCCTATTTTCCCCCCCACATAATTTTTCTATTTTTCTTCCAACAAAACAATCGACTAGTCGACTAACGTAGGATCACAACAAACACAAACATGCTCTCATAATATATATATATATATATATATATTTTGTTTTTTTTGTTTTTTCTTTTTTTTTTCTTTTTTTTTCTTTTCTCTTTTTTTTTCCGAGAGCTAAATATAACATAAACAATAATATAAACAATAACAATGATCCCACAATTTTATTACACATGCCGACTATCAAGTTAACTAATTGATCATGTAAACATGGTATGGTAATATGGGAAAATATGCGGTTATTCCTAAGTGCCTTTATCATTTTAATCGTCAAATAATGTCATGCATTTCAAGAAAGACCTCAAACAACTACTAGCAATGCAAACAATCCGTGGACACTTAAGCAAACGAATAAATTGCAAATATGCAATAAGGCTCAAAAACTCACTTGGTAGGAAAAAACATACTCAATCCCAAGCAAAAATCTCTCTAACGCACCTACTTGTATTCAAAGCATGCAAACTAAATCATCTTGCACATATTCATATCCTTCTA
Source organism: Kitagawia praeruptora (assembly GCA_037693485.1). Classification (NCBI taxonomy): domain Eukaryota; kingdom Viridiplantae; phylum Streptophyta; class Magnoliopsida; order Apiales; family Apiaceae; genus Kitagawia; species Kitagawia praeruptora. The sequence continues at coordinate 46,621,025 of CM075354.1, forward strand.
ATTACTCACAACATTCCATAAGTCTACTAGCTTCAACTTACTAGTGTATGTGTGTGCACAAGAACAAAGCATATCACTTCTCAAACAAAAGCGTCAACAACACAAAATTCCTATCAAGCATGGGTGCAAATGCAAACTACTATGAACTCACATGGTATACAAAAATAAAAAAACAGAATGTCCTATATGAAACAAACGTAGATAACACGAACATATATGCATAATTTACTACTACTAATATGCAAAGCATGAAATCCTACATGAACAAATAATACAACAACAACTACATATCCCTCAAACCACCCCCAAACTTAAAATATTCAATGTCCTCATTGAATGGAAGTAAATACAAGGGATAGCAGAAAACATACCTAAAAACCGAAGCATACCCAACAATTTTTTTTCTCGCAAAAATCCCCTTTCCTTAGCAATTGGCCTCAAAACAACCGATTAAATTTAACCTCCGCCGTCGAAAACGAAATTTCCCAACATTAGCACTATCTCTCCCATGCTTACGAGCCAAAAGAATCAATACCCAACTCACAAGAAGCTCCACCAAAAATTACCAAGCAATAACACACCAAAAATACCCCAATATATCAAGAATAATACAAATCCCAATTTACAAGAACACAAATTCGTAATCAAAATAAAATTTGAGAGAAGAAATAAATCCACTACGAATTGGAGAGGTGAACTTGCAATTAATCCCTCTTTATAATTGAATTTTTTGAGATTTAAATAAATAGAAGAGGAATTGGATTTGTATGTAGAGGTGTGTATATATATAAGATGATGGATAGATGAGATTTAAAAATTTAGAGTGTAGGAGAGATTTGGAGAGGTTAAGATTTGATGTAGGATAGATATAGGAATTTAGAATTGAAGAAATTTGGGTTAGGATTGAATTTGGGGTTGAATTTGTAGGCAAAAACACTAATTTTCGGCAAAAATCTGGGCAGAAAGGGGGTGTAACGCATCTTCGAGCTGCGTTACAGGTGCGCTGGGCGCGGAAGATGGAAACACGCAGGAGCAACCTGCGTGTTAGGGGGGAAAACCAGCGGGTAACGCAGGCGCAACCTGCGTTACATGGGCGCAAACTGCCCCGAAAGCAGTAACGCAGGCGCAACCTGCGTTACAGGGGTGTAGTCTGCGCGAAAAAATACTGTTCACTTTTTTTTTTCCCATACAACACTAATTTTTTTTTTTTCACTACACTCATTTTTTTTTCCATACAACACTCAAATATTTTTTTTTTTACACTAATGGCATGGGTTGCCTCCTACGAAGCGCTTCTTTAACGTCAATAGCTTGACGTTACTTCCAAGCCTCCATTAAGGATGATAATAGTTCGCCTGGTCATCTCTTCGCGAGACTTCATCGTCATCTCGGTGGCACACTTTTTGCCCTTTCTCCTCGCTTGGCCTATTCGTATGACAACTATGTCCTCTTCCAATGCCTTCATCTGTTGACCCAAAATCTCTCAATTTGTAGAACAACACACATTCGCGGGCTTCGCTTGAATATAATGGAGGAGGGTAAATGTAAATTGCTGAAGCCTTTAGTTCCTCAACGAGAAATTCCTCCATTGGCTCTAATGCGCTACCTCCATATTTATACTCTGAGACAATTATAAGATCTGCATCTTTCTCATGTTCATCAGCCTCTTGGTTCGCACATACCAATTCTTGAAATTTGCGTAGCTCATCAGTGTCCTCTTGGTACGCACATACCAATTCTTGAAATTTGCGTAGCTCATCAGTGTCTGTCTCAAATTGTGCCCTTTCCAAATCATCCACCTCACTAGCTTGATCAAATTCCTCACATGGCTTGTGAACGCTAACCTCCTCTTGGAATTTGTCTTCTTCAATTATGCATGCAGTACCTTGCTCCAAATCACCGTTATTCTCTGGAATTGCCTCTAGTATGAATTGTTGATTCTCTTGTTCCAAGGCTCTCACAGCTTGAGCAACTAGAATCTGCAAAGATTTGAGAGACTCTTCATTACTCTTCACAAGCATCCTAATCTCCTCCCTAGTAGGAACCTCATCTGACTGAAAAGTAGGAGTAGGTTGCTGATGTTGAAAATCTTCACTACCAAAGAAATATGACATATCCGGAACATCTTGCTGGTACTGTTGAGGATGGTATTGAAAATATGGTTGCTCCTCATAACTCAGAGGTTGAGATTGCCACGGGTCATGTTGCTGTAGAAAATTCTGGTTCTGCTGTTGCAGAATATTCTGAGGATAGTAAGGTTATGCTCCATATTGTTGACCTTGATACTGCTGATAAGGCTGCTCAGGTTGTTGAATACCACCTTTGTTGCTCCAGCACTGATACGTCTCATGTGCGCCCGCACATAGCTCACAAACACTAACCACCTGCTGAACTCCATAGTAATTTAGAAAATCCATCTTCAACGGCAATGCTCTCTGACAAGTACCTGAAACACCAACGAACTACAAGAATAGATGAGAAAAAGAAATCCGAGTCAGTGAACTCCAACGACCACTGTTGACAAGCACATAAACCAAAAATAAAACACCGATGATCCCCGGCTGCGGCGCCAAAAACTTGTTTGCACTAAATCACGCAAGCGTACGTGGTCACAAGTAATACAGATATAAGTCAAGTTCGTTCCCACAGAGATCTGGTTATGGTTTTAATTCAGTAAACGCACCTATGCAACAGTGTATGGTTATTATGCACTGCTAAGACAAATAACAAATATGGTTTTTAACTATCTAAATTAACTAAAAATCAAATTAACAAAACTACAAATTAACTAACTAGAAAGAATTGAAATCTAATTACTTCTACAAGAAAAACCATGGAATCCTAACTTCATTAAATACTTCGCTTAGATCTGACGTCTTTAATCACTATATGCAATGGTTATGATATATGATCAGACAACACGAAACAAGTATACGCTACTTCTCAGTATACGAATACCAAACTAAACATACATCCACAAAAGAGATAGAAGATGAATAGACACCAATTATGCTTAGACCCTATATCTCTATAGAATTTGAAAACATAACGGTTGAAGAACAAGTTATCCACATAGATCACATAAGGCAGCATAATATCTCTATTTACGCTACAAATCATGATGTTAAAACATCAACCTATTCTATGCTAGCATGGCAAGTTCTAAATCTCAAGATCCACTCTCGCTTCACAAGAGATTAACAAATTAGATGTTAGCTACGCATCTAAATACATGAAACACAACCATACGAGGATATCACATATACATCACACGCAGATCTTTTAAAGCATCAAGATACTAAACTCCATAAATAAATCCGTTAGAATCCCATGACAATGATTAGTTCATAATCGAACCGCTCGTCATCATGGGATCTGATGAAACCATAAAAAAACAAAGTATGAAAATATACAAATAAACCTAAGTAATTGATATGTAATAGTTTTTACTCCTAATGATGATGATGATCTAATTTTACAAGGGTTGGATGTGTTTATATAGGCTCTAGACATCTTGCCCAACAAGAAAATACCAAATCAGAATTATAATAGAAGTACGTTTCCTAAACTGATTCTGATTTAAAGGGAAATTCGCAGCTATCTTTTCTTCAGTAATTCTGGAATGTTCCAGCTGCAATTGGGCCTCTGGACCACTTTAGAATGGTAGAGAATCTCGTTATCTTCGCGTGGACAGTAAGATCGCCCAAAACTGACTTCTAGAACTCAAGATATGGCCCAAACAGTGAATCTCACGCTTGCAGCCCAATAAATCCGAATTTTAATAAATTAAATCTCCAAAAACTATAGAAGCATCCACCTTAGTCAACATTCTCGTAAATCTGCACAACTAAGCAAAACACATCAAAACTACCACAAACTTGAGTACAAGATAATCAATTTAAGCCATTATAGAATGTTCCAAGTGGAGATAAAATCCACTTATCAGTTATTCTTGCATTCTAAGGATGAAGCAGCGCAGATGATTATCGATCATATCAAGAAGATTGAGCTAGAAGCTGGAGTGCCCGTGCGTAAAATCATATCAGATAATGGGACTGAATTCAGAAACTCAGTTCTCAATAGCTGGTGTACTGAGAAGGGTATCTCAAGACAGTTTTCAGCACCCAGGACTCCGCAGCAGAATGGAGTGGTTGAGAGGAAGAATCGAACACTGATTGAAGCTGCCAGAACAATGCTGAATGAAGCTAAACTTCCTACTTATTTCTGGGCGGAGGCAGTCAATGCAGCTTGCTATACTCAGAATAGAACCCTGATCAACAAAATGTATGAGAAGACACCATATGAACTTATGGCCCTCACTAAACCATCCGTGAAGTACTTTCATGTGTTCGGAGGAAAATGCTATGCTCTTAAAGATGGCTATGAGCATCTTGGTAAGTTTGATGCTAAAGCAGATGAAGGCATTTTCCTAGGGTATTCATTGGATTCTAAGGCGTACAGGGTGTATGTGATCGATAGTCAGAAGGTTGTGGAAAGCCTTAATGTGAGATTTGACGATGCAAGATCTCCTAGTATTCAGAAAGAAGATGATGATGAATCTCTAGATTTTGAGAATCTTTCTGATGATGAGGATGATGAAACTGAACCTGAGGTTGCTGTTGATAATGTAAATAATAATGGTAATGATGATAATAATGATCCAGATTCTGGTAATGGTAGTGGGAACACGGGATCTCAAAGTCAGACTATTTCTGGTTCTAGTCCTCAAGTTAAAGAATCTACAGATCAGACAAGCAACAACTCAGGGGGAGCAGAAGAAGGATCCACTAGTCAGAATGCTAATAATGGGGAATCATCCAGATCTTACCTACCAAGGCAAACTGTTTGGAATCGAGATCATACTTTTGATCTGATCATTGGTGATCTTGACTCAAGAGTTCAGACTAGAAGAGCTACTCAGAACGAATGCTTGTATTCTGGTTTTCTATCAGAAATTGAACCTAAGAAGGTTGGAGAAGCTCTGGAAGATCCAGATTGGGTGATTGCAATGCAAGAGGAACTCAATCAGTTTGAAAGACCGAAAGTTGGGAAGCTGGTACCCAGACCAAAGGACAAATCTGTAATTGATGTAAGATGGGTATTCAGAAATAAACTTGACGAGAATGGAATAGTTACAAGGAACAAGGCGAGACTGGTTGCCAAAGGCTACACTCAAGAAGAAGGTATTGATTATGATGAGACCTTCGCACCAGTTGCTAGACTAGAAGCTATCAGGATGTTTCTGGCATTTGCTGCACATTCAAACTTTAGAGTATATCAGATGGATATGAAAAGTGCTTTCTTGAATGGTGAGCTTGAAGAAGAGGTCTATGTTGAACAGCCTCCTGGTTTTATTGATCCTGAATGTGAGGACTTCGTCTACCTTCTATTCAAAGCTCTCTATGGTCTTAAGCAGTCGCCTAGAACATGGTATGACACTCTTGCTGAATTCTTACTTGAAAGTGGTTTTACTAGAGGTGTCATAGATAAAACTCTGTTCTATAAAAAGCATAAAAATGATATTCTACTTGTGCAAGTTTATGTTGATGACATTATATTTGGCTCTACGAATGATGCACTTTATGCAAGGTTGCTAAGTTGATGCAGAGTATGTACGAGATGAGCATGATGGGAGAGCCGAACTACTTTCTTGGATTGCAAGTAAGCCAAAGAACAGATGGTATCTTTATCTGTCAATCCAAGTATATCAAGGATCTTCTTAAAAAATATCATCTTGAAGATTCAGCACCTGCAAAGACTCCCATGGCCACTGCCACTAAGCTTGATCAAGATAAATCTGGAAAACGAGTTGACATAACAAGCTATAGGGGCATGATAGGTTCTCTACTCTACCTCACTGCAAGCAGACCAGATATAATGTTTGCAACATGCTTATGTGCGAGGTTCCAAGCTGATCCTAAAGAATCACATTTGATAGCTGTGAAGCGTATCTTCAGATATCTTAAAGGTACTCCGAATCTTGGTATTTGGTATCCTAAGGATACGGGTTTCGACCTAGTTGGCTATACAGACTCTGATTATGCTGGTTGCAAGATTGATCGCAAGAGTACTTTTGGAAGCTGTCAATTCCTTGGAAGGAGATTGGTTTCCTGGTTCAGCAAGAAGCAACATTCAGTAGCCACATCTACAGTAGAGGCAGAATACATTGCAGCTGGTAGCTGTTGCTCACAAATCTTGTGGATGAGGAATCAACTCATGGATTATGGTCTGTTGCTGAACAAAATACCTATATTCTGCGACAACACAAGTGCCATAGCAATCTCGAATAATCCAGTACAGCATTCTCGAACCAAGCACATCGACATAAGGTATCATTTCATTCGTGAACATGTTATGCATGGTACTGTAGAACTTCACTTCATTCCCACTGAGCAACAACTTGCAGACATTTTCAGGAAACCACTTGATGAATCTACATTCAACAGGTTGGTTAGTGAACTTGGCATGTTAAACTTGTCCTCTTAACAGGAAGTCAACAAATGCAAGTTGTTGTACATTTTCATGATTTTATCTACTAACTAGTTGCCAAGTGTTTAAATGTTAGAAATTTGTGGTAATTAGTTGGTACTACTGAAGCGATACTTGAGTATTAACAGGTTTGTATGTTATATCTTTGTATAATACTCGTGTACTCGATATTTATTTTAATAATTGATATCATGACTGAAGTAATTATAGATTGGATCTCACCTGTTCTGATATTTGATTATTAAAATAAATTGTAGCATAATTAAATAAATATTTTATTGACATATATCAATTAATGATATTTTGTTAATTTTATGTTTATTTAATTATGAGTTTATCTGATTATTGTGGATTAATTCTTGATTTACTGCATGATTTTTTTTTTAAACCATAATAATTAGAAGTAATAAATATGTGTATAGACTGATAGGTTTCGGTGATAAGATGTTTTTTCGGCCGACAGGTTTCGGTGATAAGATGTTTTTTCGGCTAATTAGGTAGTTAGGTGAGAAATTATTGAGCGGTGTTATTTTTCAAACATAACCTGTCACTATTACACCTAACCCACTAATACTTGAAACCTTATAAATGATGAGTTTTTGTTTGTGTTTAACATCATCAATTTTCAGATATACAGAGCATATACACACAATTGCTGAATATTTCAAGCTTTGATCGGAAATATCTCTCAATCTAGCTGGTGGTTTTTAGATCGGATTTCATATTCTTGCTTTATACATCATCCTTTATAAAAACTAAACCTTGTTTCCTCAAAGTTTTGAAAATGGCATTGCAGGGAAGCTTTTTAATTGCTAAAGTTAATCCTGTTTCCATTCAGCAAATCGAAACCATTCGGGATGAGCAATTTCGGGCTTGGACACAATTTCTGAATGAACATTCATTAATTCGTTATGCTTTAGTTACATAGGTGCAGCTTAACCATGATGCATTGTGTGAACTATATTGCAGTGCGGTTAACACTTCTGGACAGGACGGGTGTGCAATCACATATCGACTATTTGGTAGGTCGATTAGGGTCACTGAACGAGATGTTAATCGAATTCTTCATTTTCCTATGGAAAATCTCGTTTCTGATCCTACACCTGAACAGATTGAAATGTTCTTTCGTTTTATAAGGTACCAAGATGGCAATTTCAATACTTGTAATCTTTCTACAACGTTTCTAACCCAGTACTGGAATTTCTTCTTTCACACTCTTAACCATGTTTTTTCCTCAGATAGAACAAATCAAGATCGAATACCTGAATTTATTCAAATAATATGGTATGCGGTCGCCAATAATTTGAGGATTAATTTTGGAAAAATAGTGCTTGGTCAAATCATTTTAAAAATGAAACGCTTGGGAACAAGAGATGTTCGGACTCAAAATGTCAAATGTCTATATCCAAGGTTTCTACAGTTAATATTAAATGATTTTTTGATTGATGAAGACAGGGTACGCTTGGAAAATGGTCAAAAGGTGGAATGTTCTTCTATAAAGACGAATGTAATTAATTACATAAGCAAAAAGAATTATACGGATGTGCCTACAGTCCTAACTGAATATTTAAAGACTGTCCCACTTCCGTTGTTACCACGACCAGTGAGAGCAGGTATACGAAAAGGTAATATTTCAATCCCTGCTATTCCAACCTCTGTATTTCCTATTATGTCACTGGAAATACAGTTTCTACAGCCCCCAGTGGCCATCTTACCCGACCAAGAGCAGGAAATCCCACCGACTCTAACACAGGTCGAAGAGCCCATTCTACAAATGCAAACACAAACAAAACAAACTCCTACACCTCATTTGTCACTTAAACGGCCAGTCATTCACATTATTGAGGGAGATAGTGCCTCAGCAGCACCACATAAGGAGTTAGTTACATTAGCCGCTCTACCTCATTCTAAACGGAGTAAACCCAATAAACCTGAGGTAACGGTAACTGTTAGTGAAACAATTCTTTCTTATCCAATGAGTGAAAATGTTAATAAGGTTGAATTGACGGGAGCAACTATCTTGAGTTCCATTTCACGGAACATAAGAGTGGTTGATGATCTTTCTAAAGATCAAATGCCTTCACAGGTATCCGAGGTGGAATTAACTACCTCAATAACTGTTGGTGAATCTTCCATTTTACGGAAAGATCCATCGGTAGGAGGTTCTTTTATGAACCAAATGTCTTCACAGACGTACGAGGGAAACTTGGATTTTGTGTCATTTAATCGATTCAAGTTTAACCTCCCAGAAAGAAAATCTCTGGATCTCTTTCGAGATTTACCAATCTTTACCAGTGGTCGGCAACTCGCTTCACGCGAGGACGGAAGCTCACGAACTTTCATTGCACCATCCGTGACCTCTGAAAAAGGGGCTAGGATGATTTCATTTGCAGGTACACATATCGGTGGAAGCTCTAGAGGAAAGTTGAGGGAAACACCAACAGAACATGTAAGTGTAACCCAAACCACTAAACCGAGTGAATATAGAGTGTTGAGTGAAACACCTGCAGAACGTACAAGTGAGCAACCTACTCAACCACATGCACTTGTAACCAGAAAGGAATATAGTAGACTCCTTACACGGGTCCAAACAATGGAGAAAGAGTTGTCAAATATTTGTAAGTCCATTGGAGAAATAAAAAATTTGCAACTTATTCAACATGATGCATTCCAGGTTCAATTAAGTTCCATGGCAGCCTAGTTTAGTCATGCAATCAACTCCTTGGTAAAGCCATCTTCGTCTAATTTACCAACTCCATATCCTACTAATCTGGAGGATAACCCAACTGAGGGGAAGAAGGTGGATGATCAAGAAAAATCTACTAGGCGTAAGGGCAAGGAAAAGGTTGTTGACACGGAATTAACTTTAATTTGGGAAAGGAAAAGCTAATGGGAGTATCAGTACTATATGGAAAGAAAGCAAAGGCAAACTTGAAGATATGTTCAGTCTAGAGGAACAATTGTCTTGCACTTGTTCAAATTTAAAAATCTGGAAAATTTATATTTGATCCAGAATGCGCTTTAATATTATTTATCTTTGTATTTCATTTTTTGTTGTATCAGTTGAGTTATCCTCTAGAAATTTGCTTGTCAAACCCTAACAATCAAATAGGGGGAGATTGTAAAGCATAATGAATGTAATATGTAATAGAGGACGTATATAACTCAACTAGGATAAAAGATAAATAATATTAACTCTATACAGGGATCGTGAAATTTGAAGAACAGGCACCGACAAGGATCAAGTCGCTGAAAGAAGTTCATTAACATGATCAAGCCTCAGTGACAGAATAAGATGTACAGATGATTCAGTTGAAGGGCCAAAAGATTCCATGTATTTATTGAAGATACTGATGCAGGCTAATCAATTGGAATATAACGAAGGTGTGAAGATCAAGATCAGTGCTAGTCACTTGTGAACCAGACCAGTGCACTAAGTGTCAGCACACACGAGAAGGATCAACACATTAATTCACAAAAAGAATTGTCAAAGCCAATTGACGATCAAGGACAAACATAATATCTCAAGGTATTCTCAAAAACTAATTTACTCTGAAAATTAACTAAGTAACAGATTAATTAATTATTTATAATAAATAATTAAATTAATCTGGTACTTGAACTATTTTATGAGAAGAATTAAAACAGCAAAATAAATAGAAGAGAATATGAATAGTAACCGAAATCACTATTCATATGAATAGTAACTGCGGTTGTTGGAATAGTATTTGGGGTTGGTGAAATAGTGCCCGGTTACTATTTTGGGGGTTGTTGGAATAGTGCCAAATAGTGACTTTCTAAAACCTATAAATAGGCCTGTTGTATTTCATTTCAAAACACACCTCAACACACAACTCTCTCTTCTCTCTCTTATATCTTCTCTGTGTAAGCTGCTAGATAGTCCATCTAGTAGGAAAGCCGGCTTAGCCCGCTTTCAGGAAGTGTCGGGTAGAAGGTCCTCGTGCCTAAACTATCCTTAGGAGTGTTCTGGTTTTTGAAGCTAATCCACTAGATTAGAAGTTGTAACACCCCTCGGTTTTTATCAATTCAAAGATATTTTCCCGAATTGATTGTGTTATTTCGATTCAGTTGTTGACCTTATTTTTCACATCTCAAAAATCCAAATATTTCGAAATAACGTAATCAACCCCCCTTCTACGTTATTCTGGACCTAACACTTAACCCTTTCACGGAACCACTGGACTAACAACAGATATCGATTTGGATGACACAAGAATATCTCCTTCCTCTTTGGAATGCCATATCTTATTCTTTAGGAGATAGATTATTCTAATCTTGGTTGTCAACCCATTGCATTCTTCATGACATATAATCGTTTAAATCTATACCCATTCACATTCATTGTTAATACCTTGTAGTCGGAGTCACTGTTCATTCTTTCATCAATATATAAAAAGTTTTAATTCTACCGAAAATTCGGGTTCTTACAGTCTCCCCTCCTTAAAAGGATTCCGTCCCGGAATCAGGTAGAAGACAAATGGGGTACTTGATGGTCATTTCACTTTCCAGTTCCCCGGTCAATCCTTAATCATTCCAATACTCTTACAGCACACGTCACTAGTGCTATAATATATCCTTTATCCTTTTTCATTAATCTTCGCTACTTTTCGTACAATACACTATCCGGTTTATGCTCTTTCCCAGTCATATGCTATTTTCCTTATTGGTATCGGTAGTGACTTTGGTATCACTATCGCGATGCGAATTCGAAGATAACCTCACACGTAATTACGCATTTCCTAATTGCTTTAATCTCCGCAATCTCGATCAATATATAGAACTTGAGGAATTTATTGAGAGACCATTATGATCAATGAACATTCGTCGTATTGCATTGTTAGTACACAAGGTGGCCAGCCTTTAGTACTTGACAAGCAATTTAGACAAGTTATGGTACTCCACTTAGACTCCTATCACATAGACAGGTAGTCACGTAGCAGTACCTCCCCTCCTTAAAAGGTTGTTCTTCTCAATTTAGAAGAAGATAAATAAGAGATAAGAAGAGATAAGAATTTCAGAGAGTTATAGAATTTTTTTTTTCATGATTGTCAAATATCATACTTAAAATTTACCTCTGAACTATAGAGGTTTATTAGGGAAGAAAAATCATCGTAATCGTATCAAATACCACTATATCGTAATCTCACGTGTCAACATATCCTTGCTGCAACACTCATCATCGGAAAATCTTTCAACCTCTCAGGTTAAATCTTAGATTTCTCGCTTGACATCATAGTTAATGACATTCCATGCCACTCTACTGACTCTTTCATATTCACAATACTAACACTTATCATGTTGTCATCCCGAGAGTTCGTTAGAAAGTCCATTCATAACATTCCTTGCTTCACATTTCATAATTATCTCCCAATCTTTTCTTTATCAATCACATCCTCGTATTATCTAATTCTTATTTACTTCTGTGGCTTAACTCCACCGCCATCTCATTAGTGGGACACTCGTCACCTTTACTCAATATGCATTACACGTTTGAGGTCAAACTTTCCTTTGTTCAACCATTTAGATTCCCACTTTCTCGATCCATGAGTCTCCTTATTACTCAATCAATCTATTCCAAATTTCCTCAAATTCTCCCAACTTAAAGGGGTTAATCTTTATGTCATTTATGCTTTCAATTTCAGCTTTCCATTATGCCCAATACTTACAATGTCAATATCATACTTTTCTTACCTCATTGCTGGGATTTCTCAGGAGTATGCATATCTTCTCCCTTATTGATTTCTCAACTCTATATTCATCTCTATCAGTTAATTGTTTCCATTTCTACTATAATCACTCTATGAACCATCATAGAAATTAAACCATCCGAAATAAAGCTGGATGATTTCTCTAACTTAGATTCAATTCGACATTTCCACAGTCGTTATCACCTCTCAGAAGGATTACCATCGTTTATCGTTTACACAGTGCTTTAATAACTAAACATTCGGGTTTCATAATCATCAAATCAAGATCCTCTAGGGAAACAAAATAATCACTATTCACTATCCATAAGAAACGCTTCCTGAACTTGACGTAGATATTATATGAAGCAGATAAAATTGCAGGAAAGCTTCCAGCATCGTAGCTGGAACAGGCTGGTGAGATTATTAATCATATATCTCCAGTAGAAGACTAGAAGCTTAGCGGTTTGCTTAATCACTTGCCAACCTTATAATTCTCTATCTTATTTGCACAAAAATACACCAACATAAACTTGCTTGTCATTCATCATCATGCCAATTAGCTTATCACTACCAGTACCAATCTACCTTCTGTATTCAGTCATCCCTTATTACCTAATCTCTCCTCTATCTTCCTAAAATAAAGGAGAGTCTCTTGGGGATTTGATCTTGCCTGTCCTAGAGCCTCCTAAGGTCGGTAATGTGCTTCAGTCAATATCAGGAGCGAATGTTTACTTAAATGATTCCTATAGTTGCTCTTCGCACAATCATCAGAAGGAACGTAAATTCCTCCATCACATTCTGACCTTCAAGGTCCTTTTCATTATCATTTTGTTTCCTTTAGCATGAGCATTTATGGTACTTCTCTATACTTAAAGTGTCGGCCACCTCGTTGGCCTTTCCTGAATATAATAATTTCTTGAAATCAATGTTTTCCGAATCTATTCCAACTCAGGATGGAAGCATTCTCCCTTAAATTCTGCTGAATGAGAGAAAGCATATATCAGTCTTTTCCAAAAGTCATTGTTTCCACCTTTCTGGTGTGAACTTTACTACAGGTACTCCCAATCATACCTAGGATATTTCCTTACTTAACTCCCTTCTTGTTTTAGGATAATCTTAACCTTATTGGTTCAATCCATACTTCCTCATGGTTTTACACATGCTTCATCTGGCCTTATTGTTACTATGTCATACATTCCTTACCAAACTTCCCTTTTGAAGTTTAGAATATTACCACTTCCCTTATAAGGGTTCTTAGGTCATCCTCATCATTCCTTCTGTATCTTCTGGTTACAGGGTATATCAAACATCATTAATCGTTTCTATAACAATTCTGTCTATGTACTTTTCGAGACTCCTTTCCACAAATCCTTACAGGTTATTGATACTTTGGTCGATTCAACTTATATCGTCTGAATTCACAATGTCTTTATTAGGGGTGATGTTATCCTTTGTACATCCCCCAGGGTTCGTCTTAATCTATGGACATTCTATCCTCGATTCTATTCCCAAGGAATACTTACATCCTGAAATTGATAATCAAATCATATATCCCTTAATAAGGGTCTCTTTTCAATCATTCTCATCTTAATAATCTATAGGTAGCTTAATGCTAACCTCTTCTTTCAAATGAATGCCGGTCTACATGACCTCCCAAAAGACAACATATGTCTATTTGCTCTTTCTTACAGGACTTGGTAAGGGTAGCAAGGATGTTCTGGAAGATATTGGTCGTGTTCAACATGAATCTCTTATTATCTACTACTCTTCTTGAGGGCACTAAACTTCAGATATCATTTATGCATCACACTGCACTATCTCTGACAATCTTTATAACATTTATTGGTCACCATCTTCAGTCCTAATACATCCAGGATATTTATAAAATCCATCATCATGTATCTCAATTCATTTTATATCAAAAGTTCTCGCGGTTGGCGCTTGGTTAGAAGCAGCCCTGCTTGGTCCTTTCATTGCTGGTCTAGTCACTTGATAATTCTTTGTGACCTGGCCCCAACTGGCCATGCTAAAATATGTGAGTTTAGGGGTTGGCTAATAGCAGTACTTTTCTAGCAATTGTTGGCATAGTGCCTTCTACTTTGATACCTTTTGATCTTTTCAAAACTTTACTCCATATAAGTCTCAATCGACTCCTCGGTACCGTCTCTGGTCACCTTTCCTTTACTTTTATTCTTTTAACTATTCTTATTAATTCCTCGTGCCACAAAAGCTTAACACTTCTAGCATAACAACCTTTTCATTTAAGTCAATCCCGGAATTTCTCAGTCTAGCTTGTTTCTTAATCACGTTTTCCTTTCTTTTTTTTTCGTCAAATCTCAACTTCATAATTTTATCCCTACATTCAACTGTGATAATCGGGGTCTGTCTACCAACCTGTATAGCGGCTACCCTACCCAACCCATAGGGTTCGCTCCAGTTTCCATTCTCTTTGGTGACGTATTCAGATAATCAGAAAGACAAGGTTTGCCAAATTTTGTCCAATTCCTTTCCAGGATTAGGGAAATTTCAGTCAATCTATCCACCCACTGGTAACATTAAGAAGATCCATTTCGATAATCGAAGAATAATTCTAGGAACACCCAAGCGGGTGGAACCATAACAGTTATAATAACGAAATGATTGACATAAAGTTGGGAGTTTATCCATTGGAAAGAAACTAATTATATACATCCCATAGAAGGAAAATCAAAGTTCCATGCTGAAACATGCCACATCTTCCCGGTAAATATTCGTCATAATAGTCGATGCCTCCGAATACCAGTCTACCTAACAACTAGTCTCAGAAGGAACACTGCCGTCGGAATTAGCCATTACACAAAATTGGCACTACCAAGGCTATCCGAATCTGGTGAACCGTGCTGTCCGAATACATCCGCAATCACCCTACCATGTTGCACAAGCACAGCACCGAAACCTGTACGAGGTGCATCCTAATAAATTTCCAAAATTTTCCTTCCTCCATTAGATAAAACCAATACTGGGTCGTTACCAATTTTATCTTTAACTCCAGGGAGATTTTCCCCCATTTATCTTGTACATTCAAACTTTTAGTCTTACAATTAAGTCGGGTTACGGGACTACACTCTTTGTAAAGTCCTGAGCAAATCTTTGGTAATACCTCGTGAATCTTATGAAATTTCTCACCTTTGCGGTGTGGTTGGCCTTTCTCCATTTGAAACTGTCTTTAACTTGGCGGGGTCGACCAACACCACTCACTATTGATCATATGTCCTTTTAATTAGACTTCATTTTGCCAGACTCATACTTCGAGAACTTGGCATACACTCGTTCCTTCAGGTTTCATCTAAAAACACTCTCAATTGCCTTTTAACCACTGATCGTTTTACTTGATCCATTTACGATTCAGTCTCGGAATAACTTAAGATAACTACATTAATCCATTTAAGGAAAAGAAAGAATTTACTATTCCCCTGAATCATATGCATCTTATGTTTATGGTTTATCATTCACGGAATTGAACTAAATTTATACTTGGTTTCTGACGATAGCCTCATTACTAGTTTATCATAGACTCACTGGTCTTCTCATCTTGTAGGTTCTGAGATCATTGTCTCGCTTACTACTTCCTTATATACTTTATTCAATCATACCATCACCTTCCAATGTCTTTATTTTCTAAGTTGATCCATTCATGAAATGAACATTTCCCTGAACCAAACCACCTCATCAATCCCAGTTTGACTTTATAAATTATAACCTATGAAATCTGCCTTCTCATGGAGAATTACCATTAACAATATTCATACTAATCCATTTATCACATGATATGGCACTTGCTACCTCTATCTCAACTGTTCCTGAGGACTCTGCTCCCTGTCCTCTATCTTTGTCTTTGATAATCATGTACCACTCTAACTCTTTTCTCATTAATCTGAAGGTCTCTAAGGATCTTTATCTATCCCCATATAAGACCTCAAGTAACCCTTCCAATTCGTCTTAATTACTGGTACTTCATCCGGCAGTCTTGCTATGAATCCAATACGCATCTTTAGTTCTCTTAATAATATCTCAGTTCTTTACGCTCATTTCTCTGAGCACTATACCTTATCTCTTACAGTCTTTCTAGCTGTAGCCCTTATTCCCTTAAGGGTAAATTCCTTATTCCCAACAGGATTCTCTTCTTTAACTGAAACCTCCTTCTGGTTCTCTGTAGGGTATTCTATCGAATTCGTCATTCGATCGTTAGCATATAGTCAAGCATCATCGCGCTGCTGCTCGTACGCCTCAAGGTCTGCCGCCTTACAAGTCAACACGAGAACGAGCTAAGTTACAACCATGATACTTAAGAGTTCCTATAAGGGTTTTATATGTCAGTACTACCTTAAGTAGTCCGACTATGAACTTGGCAAGAGTTCTTATTATATTAGTGAATTTATTGTTTTAACGTCACGTCATCTCTGGGATATATAACGCTCTCTCTGATACCATTTCTGTAACACCCCCAGATCCGGGGTCAGGGATCTGGTCTTTACGGTCTCAATATCCATCCACAAAACCAACATAATTTAAATTACAACCTTGTGACCCAAAACAACAACACAAAACACACCCGTTATAGTCTCAGAGATGAAATCAGAGTAATTACCAGATATTATTAATCGCAAGATTCAGTTCTTACAACCCAAAAAGGTTTACAATTAACCAGTACATACTCTTTGCCATCCATTTGTATATGCCATATAATAAATACATTTGATGTTCAAATGCTAACAACTAGCCTACCAGAAGCTGCATCCTCAGCAATGGTAGCTATGACCTCATCGGTTAATCCTCTGACGGCTGATACCTGCCTATGTTGGGTACGCCTTGCGCGGCCATCTGATCTAGCTGTTGTTGTGATATAAATAAATAAAGCAAGGGTGAGCAATAGCCCACCAAAAATATAATTGAACAGTGATAATGTATAACAGTCCAAAATATCTTTGAATCCATATGCCATGCATTAACGAACGTAGTACCAACATAAGGTATGAGATGAAGTTATAAGGTAACTCAAGATATAATTGTTCCGAAGAAATATCTGCTATGTCAAAGATAAGCAAGATATTATCAAATTTTCATAATAGAGGAACTTGCAGGAAGAATATTGCAATTCCAGTTCAAACACTTTTCAAACCTGCCAACAATGATAATGTTGCAGAAAATTTCCAACATTGAGAGATGAACTAATACTGGAGTTTGACGTGCCAGGAGACATAGCATTTACACGATGATCAGTCGCATGTTATGCTCCCCACCTCTTGTTCTCTACATGTAGAAGGAAGTACCGACGGATTTACTTGTCTACCGCCCTCTGGAACCCCCTCGGCCAACGGTTGGGCCATTTGCTGGACCGGCGCCACTGGGTCACTTACGCATCTCCTAGTTCATTTCACATCCATAACTTTGAAACGTAAAGTTCCTCCCCCTTTCCCCAAGTATAATACTTGTTGATAGGACTCCACAAAGTAGTCGTATCTAGTTGGAAAGGAAAATTCACCAATATTTCCCAAGCTGATGCTTGTTAATGGATATAAACTTGTTCCATCAATTATTACCCCTCGAGCGTTGAGGAGGTAACCAAACAGATTCATATCGATGTTTGAAAGAATCAAGATGTGAGTGACAAGATAGTTTAGCAAGTATAGGACTGGGCAGTCCAATAAATAACATCTCTCAAGTGAGGTCCCCTTATATACGTTTGGAAGTTGAGCGAGTATTTAAACCTTCTTTAAGATAGATTTAAATGAAAATAAAGTTTGGGAACCTCCCCCTGATAAAATAGTCATAAAATACTCCGAAATATTTTACACCATATCTGAAGGTGACAGGATAATCCTTGAATAATATAAATCATTATAAAAAGAATTTAAAAGAATTTGAATAAATAATCCAAGAATATTCATTAATCAATAATAATTCAGGAATATTACTAAATCATAATATTGCTCATAAGTAATCCTCGAATGAATATATAGGAATATTTTCTAAATAAATCTCTTCTTAAATGAATATTCAAAATAATATTCATTAAATAAATAACCTTAAATAAATATTTAAAATAATATTTACTAAATCAATCAAACGTTAAGTGAATATTTGAAAATAATATTCATTTAACATTCCAAATGGATAACCAAATAATATTCATTAAACAAATAACATTTCAAATGAATATCCAAATAATATTCATTTAACAAATAACATTCCAAATGAATATCCAAATAATATTCATTTAACAAATAATACTCTAAATGAATATCCAAATAATATTCCTTTAGTAATCAAAACTTTAAAGGAATATTCAAAATAATATTCCTTGAGTAATTAGAACTTCCAAAGAATAATTTAAAATAATATTTATCAAGTACATAAACCTTGAATGAATATTCGAAAGTAATATTCATTTATGTTAGGAATATGTTGTAGTTAATGATAACTTAACATTCAAGCAAAATTGTATAAGTCAAGTTTTGTAACTGTCAACGGATAAGACATTATAACTCTATTCGTTGACAGGTAGCTCATCAACGGATGAGGTTTTGTAGCATACTGCAATATCTCTATTTATCAGTTGATAGTGTTTTTATTTAGAGTCATGTTGACCATCAATGGATAGGCAGAATAGGGTAGCCAATTGTAAATAAGCTATGCTATGTAATTCTGTCTAAGTGAAAGTGTATCAACGGATGAGAACAGGGCTCTATCAACGGATACAACTCAAATCTACTCTATCAATGGATACAGCTCAAACTACCATCAACGGATAACTGTGCACAACATCAACGGATAATCATTATCACTTTATCCAATGTTAGCTAAGGATTAGCAGTTGATAAGGACAGGTTTGACTGACAGATCACATGGGTTGATAGTAGGTATAAAAAGCAGTATGGCAGCCATACTTTGGAAACACAGAAGAAAGAAGCATTCCATTTACACAGTACATACAAGAAAGGTGCAGAGGACATATCTGTTCACAAGGACAACCTTTCGGCTACATGTGGATTTGGAGTGGAGTAGCAAGTCAACTTGAATTAGATTAACGTTATCTTATTCCTGAAGTACTTGTAAACTTGGGATATATAACCAAGTGTAGCAACTCTTTAGAAACTAAGAAAACAGACATATTTGCTTAGGGTTTCTTGAATATCCTTAGAAGCAAAGAGTTGTAAAAACAGAAGCTGTGTACATTTGTATCACAGAGTTTTCTTCAAATAAAAGTCTCAGGTGGTACATTTAACCACCTGATTTTTTATGTGTTTGTGAACCATTTCTTATTCAGCAATTATTTCCTTGTAGATTTCTGTGGTTTTTATCAGAAATTTATAATTATCAAGAATTGCATTCAACCCCCCCCCCTTCTACAATTATACAAGTGTGTAATCTGGGAATAACAATTGGTATCAGAGCAAGCTTCTAATATATTTGAAGTTTAAAGATCAACACACTTCCAACATGTCTAAGAAGGATTATGGAGTGAAGATACTGGTTCTTGATAGAGAAAATTACTTTCACTGGAAAGTAAAAATGCGTCTACATCTCATGTCTATTGATGAAGGTTTTGTAGATTGCATTGAGAAGGGTCCTCATGTTCCAATAAAGGCTGCTTCAAGAGTTGGTCTTGCTGCAGATGCACCAGACACTTACATTCCAGAACCTATTTCTGAGTGAAGTACTGAGGATGTTGCAGAAGTCCACAAAGATAAAAAGACCATGAATATTCTGTTTAGTGGCTTAGAAACAGACATGGTTGACAATGTTATCAACTGTACTACCTCCAAGGAAGTATGGGACATTGTTCAAACCCTTTGTGAAGGTACAGAACAGGTAAGGGAAAACAAGATGCAGCTACTGATCCAACAGTATGAGCACTTCCATTTCAAGAATGGAGAGACATTGAATGACACATTTAGTAGATTTCAAAAGCTACTGAATGGCTTGAAACTGTATGGAAGAATCTACCAAGTGAAAGATTCTAATCTCAAATTTCTTAGATCACTGCCCAAAGAGTGGAAGCCTATGACTGTTTCTCTAAGAAACACTCAAGAGTACAAGTCATTTACTCTTGAAAGGCTCTATGGAACTTTAAAGACATATGAACTAGAAATGAAGCAGGATGAGGAAATTGAGAAGGCCCAAAAGAAAGTGGGTCAGTTGCACTTGTTACAAACTTGGAGCAGAATGAGGAGAAGAGGACTGAAGCTGCTAAATCTATACCAAACAGGGAGGTTTGTGAAGGTAGAGCAGAATCAAGCAAAAGCAAGGAAAAGGTGTCTGAAGAAATGAATGTCCTTCAGCAGGATGAATTGGATGAGATAGATGAGCATTTAGCCTTTCTATCTAGGAGATTCTCTAAGCTAAAATTTAGAAGAAACTCTGGGGTGGCCAAGCCATTTAACAAGGATTTTTCTACAAGCAACTATGTGGATAAATCCAAAATTAAATGCTACAATTGTGGAATTACTGGTCACATGATAAGTGAATGTAGGAAGCCTAGATCAGAGAACAAGGGAAAGCCAACTGAAACTGTTGACTACAAGAAGAAATATTTTGATCTTCTCAGACAGAAAGGAAAGGCATTCATGACCCAAGAGTATGATTGGGCTGCTGATGGAAATCATTCTGATGACGATGCTGAGTTTGTCAACCTTGCATTAATGGCTGATTCTGAGCAGGAAGCAAGTTCAGCTAGCAATCAGGTATTTTCTACTAATCTCTCTGAGCTCACCAAAGAGGAATGCAATAGTGTTATAGATGAAATGTCTACTGAACTATATCACTTGAGTGTTACTCTTAAATCACTTACTAAAGAGAACAATAGGATTAAAGAAACTAATCAGTTTTTAAGTGATAGAAATGCAGTTCTAGAAATTCAATTTCTAGAATTTGAGAAAATGAGAGTTGATTGCAATAATGCTAAAAGTGAACTTGAAACTGTGTTAAAAAGAGAACTGATTTTAAGAGACCAGCTTGAAAAAGAACAAGGGATAATTGCTAAATTTCAAAGTTGTAGGAATATTTCTCAAAACATAATAGAAGTCCAGGGAATAGAATCATTTGTGAGGGATACCTGGACTCAAAAGAAAAAGGAGCTAGAACCTTGTCTTGAGGATCTAGAGACTATTTGTGAATCAACGGATAGTGATCATCCGTTGACAGATAAACCATCAACGGATGAGAGGTATCCGTCGACTAACAAAAGGTCTGTTAGTAATAAGGAACTCAAGAAACTGAATAATCAGTATGGTCCAGTAGCCAAGAACTTTGTCTCTGGTGATAGTAGCCAAGCCAAATCAAGTGAGAAGGCTAAGGCAGGTGATTTACTTAACAAAAAGGCTGTTGGTAAATCAGTTAATAAAAAGGTAGAGACTGAGGGTAAAAAGAAAAAGAACAGAAATGGTAAGATAGGCATTAACAAGAAAAACAATTATTCTCCTGACAAGTTTGCTCCTAGGAAAACTTGTGGTAATTGCAATAGTGTCAATCACCTATCTTCTAATTGTAAGTCTGTTAAAAGGACTCCTGTTCATGTACCTCAATCTATGCCAAGTATGCCTACAATGCCTGTTATGCCTGGTTTGTATCAGAATGCTAGTTTTTCAAATCCATATGTGAACATGCCATATGTGTCTAATCCTTATTTTCAATCTATGAATATGCCACAAATGTCATGGAGAATTCCTAGCATGGATAATATATATGCCAATTTTTCACAAATGCATGCATCAAATATTTATGCAAATGAGCATCTGTCAAAACCTATCACTCAAGCATCTACACCCAAAGTGAAGATTGCTAAAAGTGTAAAACCAAAGGCTAACAAGAAAGGACCCAAGGAAACTTGGGTACCAAAATCAACTTGATTTGTATTTTGGAATGTGTGCAGGGAAATAAGAGGAATCTATGGTACCTAGACAGTGGATGTTCTAGGCATATGACAGGAGATTCAACCCTGCTCACAGAGTTCAAGGAGGCAGCTGGCCCTAGAATTACCTTTGGAGATGACAGCAAAGGATATACTAAGGGATATGGCTTGATTACAAAGGACAATGTCATCATTGAAGAAGTGGCTTTAGTTGAAGGTTTGAAGCACAATTTGCTGAGTGTCAGTCAGATTTGTGACAAAGACTATGAAGTAAAGTTCACTAAAGAAGCCTGTGTTGTTTCTTCCAAGGAAAACAACAATGTGGTTCTGACAGGCTTTAGAAAAGGAAATGTTTACATAGCTGATTTCAACTCAGTATGCTCAGAATCCATTACTTGTCTCTTCAGCAAAGCAAGCAAGGATGAGAGTTGGCTATGGAATAAAAAGCTGTCACATTTGAATTTTAAAGTTATGAATGATTTGGTAAGAAAAGATCTTGCTAGAGGAATCCCTCAATTGGAGTTCATCAAGGATGGATTGTGTGATGCCTGCCAATTAGGGAAGCAAAAGAAATCATCCTTCAAGAGCAAGACAGAGTCATCCATTGTTAAACCTCTTCAATTGCTGCATATCGACTTATTTGGTCCAGTAAATGTCATGTCCATTTCAAAGAAGAAATACTGCATGGTGATTGTGGATGATTTTTCTAAGTTTACATGGACCTTCTTTCTGCACTCCAAAGATTGTGCAAGTGAAATCATCATCAATCATCTCAGACTAGTAAACAATGGTTCTGAAGTAAAAGTACAAAGAATCAGGAGTGACAATGGCACTAAATTCAAAAATTCCACAATGAAGATTTTCTGTGAAGAGAATGGAATTGTCCATGAGTTTTCTGTTGCTAGAACACCTCAACAAAATGGGGTTGTTGAAAGGAAAAACATAACTCTCATTGAATCAGCTAGAACAATGCTAAGTGAATCAAGATTGCCAACATATTTCTGGGCTGAAGCTGTCAACACTGCCTGCTTCACTCAGAATATTTCCTTGATCAATCAAGCTAGAGGAATGACTCCTTATCAGTTATTCACCAACAAGAAACCAACGTTAGCTTTTCTTCATGTCTTTGGATGTAAGTGTTTTGTGCTAAGAAATCATGGAGATAACTTGGGCAAATTTGAAGCAAAGGCAGATGAAGCTATCTTTGTTGGATATGCAGCAGGGAAAGCCTATATAGTCTACAATCTAAGAACCAACATTGTTATGGAATCTGTACATGTTGTGTTTGATGATCAAAAGATTCTAGGTCTAAATGATGAAGGCTTCCATGAAAAGTTGAGATTTGAAAATGAGGTAGAAGGAAGAATGTACATTGATGATGATGAAGAAAATGAAGATCATGGCCATGGAAATTCACCTAGAGTTGTTGGCCCAACTAGAAGTGATGCTAACACTGGAAATGAAGCATCCGTTGACAGTCATACTGAAGCATCAGATGCATCCATTGACAGGCATTCTCATGCATCCGTCGACAGGCAAAATGGAGCATCCGTTGATAGACAAAATGATGCATCTGTTAACAGTCAACTTCATAATTCCGCAAGGACAACAAACTCAGGGGGAGTTTCTCAAAGTCAAAACTCAATAACCAATCAACAAGATCATGCTCACGTAGATGAAGCAACCTCATCTAGATCAAACCTTCCACCTTCAAGAAAATGGACCAGAGATCATCCTTTTGAGTTAATCATTGGTGACTCAAACTCAAGAGTCCAAACTAGGAGGGCCACATAAGAAGAATGTCTATACAGTAGTTTCCTGTCTCAAGAGGAACCTAAGAAAGTGGAAGATGTCCTTCTAGATCCAGATTGGGTCTTAGCAATGCAAGAAGAGCTAAACCAATTTGAGAGAAATAAAGTATGGAAGCTTGTGCCCAAACTTGATGATAGAGGTATCATAGGTACCAAATGGGTTCTCAAGAATAAGACTGATGAAAATGGCATAATTGTGAGGAATAAAGCTAGATTAGTGGCAAAGGGCTATTCTCAAGAAGAAGGAATAGATTTTGATGAAACTTTTGCTCCAGTGGCAAGACTTGAGGCAATTAGAATTTTCCTAGCCTATGCAGCACATGCTAATTTCAAAGTCTATCAGATGGATGTCAAAAGTGCCTTTCTAAATGGGGAACTGGAAGAAGAGGTATATGTCCATCAACCTCCTGGCTTTGAAGATCCAGAATTTCCAGAATATGTATATCTTCTTTTGAAAGCACTTTATGGTTTGAAGCAAGCACCAAGAGCCTAGTATGACGCTTTATCTCAATTTCTTTTGGAGAATCACTTCACTAGAGGTACAGTAGATAAAACCTTATTTCATAGAAATGTCAATGGTTCTTCAATACTTGTTCAAATCTATGTAGATGATATTATTTTTGGGTCTACAGATGAGAAGCTTTGCAAAAGGTTTGCCAAACTTATGCAAAGTAGGTATGAAATGAGCATGATGGGTGAATTAACTTACTTTCTTGGTTTACAAGTAAAGCAAGTTAATGAGGGAATTTTCATAAGTCAAACAAAATATATTTATGATCTCTTAAAGAAATTTGACTTAATGGATTGTGCCTCTGCAAAAACACCTATGGCCACTGCAACTAAGCTTGAGCTGAATACTAAGGAAAAATCTGTGGACATCTCAAGCTATAGAGGCATGGTAGGCTCACTTCTATATCTAACAGCTAGTAGACCTGATATAATGTTTTCCACATGTCTTTGTACTAGATTTCAAGCTGACCCTAGAGAGTCTCACTTGATTGCTATTAAGAGAATTTTCAGGTATCTCAAGGGAACACCAAACCTTGGCATTTGGTACCCAAGAGATTCTGGCTTTGATCTAATCGGCTATTCAGATGCAGACTATGCAGGTTGCAGAATTGATAGGAAAAGTACTACAGGCTCCTGTCAATTTTTAGGGAACAGGCTTGTGTCATGGTTCAGTAAGAAACAGAACTCAATCTCCACTTCTACAGCTGAAGCTGAGTACATTGCAGCTGGAAGTTGTTGTGCATAGATTCTTTGGATGAAAAATCAACTCATTGACTATGGTCTAAAAGTTGAGAAAATTCCAATTTTTTGTGACAACACTAGTGCTATTGCCATCACAGAGAATCCAGTGCAACATTCGAGAACCAAGCATATTGACATCAAATACCACTTCATTAGAGAGCATGTGATGAATGGTACAGTAGAAATGCACTTTGTGCCAAGTGAAATGCAGCTTGCAGATATCTTCACCAAGCCTCTTGATGAATCTTCATTCACAAGGTTGGTAGGTGAACTAGGTATGCTTAATTTTTCGTAATTCCTAGTGATATCTAATAATACTGTATTGCAGCTAGAAATGTGTTTTGATTTACTTGAGAATTAAAAATTCTCAGAAAATTTTTAGCAGGAATTTTGTTTAAGGCAAAATTTGCTTATCAACGGATATCCTTTTATCTGTTGGTAGTATAAACACATTACTAGATTTTCGTATGTCAACGGATAACAGGTTGTCCACGTCATCGATGGATAAACTGTTTTCTCAACCGTCCAATCTTTATTCGTTGATATACATATTTCTTTTTATAGCCGTTGGTAAACGTGTATAATTAGTCACGGCTGTACTTCTTTTCTTTTCATTTATTATCTGACAGTTACTTTTGTCCAATGGGGTAATTACTTTTAATTATTTCATTTTTAATTCTTGAAAAATATAAAAGGCTGTCTTGTGCTCTCACATCTCACCTTTATTCATTTTCAAGAATCTCATTAGTTAACTGCATCTTCTTCACTAAAACTCTCTCTGCAACAAAAGTTCAAACACTTCAATGGCGCCTATTGTTAAGATGATGTCTTCCACTGGGTTTACCTATGAGAAGAACAATTTCGCGGCCTTTGTTGATACAGTGAACGCTCTAAAAGCATATCACACCATGATGAATTTCGTGAAGAAATGCAAACTGTCATATGCTATGACTGCCACCACTCCTCTAATCCATGAGGTAATTGAAGAGGTGTGGGCATCTGCTGAGTACAATGGCACAGACGGTACACTTGCTTTTTCTTTGAAGGGTAAAAACTATGTAGTTAATTCTGATGTGATAACTGCTTGTTTAAAATTGCATGAGAACAACTGTCTGAAAGTACCCAGTAATGCTGAAATTGTTACCATGCTTAATTCCATAAATTATACCCTTAGTACTGAGAACTTAGGGAAAATTGTTAGGAAAGGTATGGTTAAAGAATGGAGTTACTTTTGTGATGCCTTCATTAAAACTTTTTCTGGCAAGATTAGTAACTTTGATGCTGTTACCAATTCCATGCTAGTTATGCTATGTATGCTTTTGACTGATAAATTCTATAATTTTGGCACACTAGTCATGTATGAGATAGCAGCTAAATTAGGTAAAAAGGAAACTAGGAGCAAGAATGTTTATTTTGCTAGATTTTTGATGCTCCTAGCACTGCATGTATCTGAGAATGAGCTATCCATTGCTAACCCGGATAGCAAGTTCAATTGTTTTGTTCAGGAGAAGAGAGTCTTAAGTGATTTGATTCGAATGAACCTAAATGCAGAAGTACAATTGGTATATCTACCAATTGTTCAGGTAACTGTTTCCAACCCTGAAACCCCTATCTCCAACCCCCAAATTTCTTTGCCTTCTAGTGTCACAATGGAGTCTGTGGCTGTGACCAAACAGGCTCCTACCAAAGTGACCAAATCCAGAGTTCCAAAACCACAATCTAAAAGACAAACCTCAGGTGTCTCTCAAAAGGCACCTGTTGCAAAAACTACCAAAACTCTTGAGGGGAGTGTGAAGGTGGTAGTGAGTGGTGAGGGACAGGGTGAACATCAAAGAAGCCCTAAGGATAAGGAAGGTGAGGCAGGTGCAACCAACATTTCAGTCTCTCAAAAGACTGTTAATGAACCCTCAAGCCAAATTCTAGTTACATCCTCTCAACAGGGTGTGACTACTGATTTAAGTTCCACTCCAGGAACACTGCACAAAAGGGGAAGAGACACAGATAACTCTCACTCAAAAACCTATGGTAGAAGAGTAAAATCCAAAACCATTGGGGAATCACAGGGTGCACACACAGTACAGCAAACTGTACCTTCTCAAATTCAGTTTGATGTGACTTCAATAAATGTGGAGTCATAGCCCCTTGATCTTGACCTTCAAATCGATACACATTTTAATCCACCATCACCAACTCCATCTATGGATGTGGATATGATATCTACATCAATTCCTGATTCTCCATCTTTAAAATTCTTGGAGAAGCCCCACTCAATAATTGGTGGTCATCATCTTTTAGATGATTTGTTGGGCCATCAATCTTCCATTCCTGAATTCACAACACTATCTGTGGCCTCTTCCTTAAAATCAATCACCACAGATTCAGTGTTGGTTTTCACTTCAACGGATACTCTTTTTCCTTCATCAACAGATATCATTCATCCATTGACAAGTGTTTCTCCATCAACGGATGTGTCTACAACTAATCATCCGTTGACAGCAATAACTACTACATCAACGGATACACTTTATCCATTGACAACTCTCTCTACCACTGCAAAATGTGACATTCACATGTCAACTGTGGAGGAGTTTGTAGTAGTTGAAACACTTTTAGGAATGAGGGAAGGGAGTGAGAGGCTGCCTTGTGAGCATGCAAAAGGAGAGAAAAATAATGAGAGGCTGACCATTTCTTCCGGTCAGGCAAAAGGAGAGCAAGAGAGTTCCACCTTAGTAGGTGAAGGTGAGGGTGTGAGAAGTGTGAGCCAGGGGGAGCCCTTGATGCAAGAAAAAAGAGATGAGAGGAGAGAAGGGACTACAGGAGAAATAAGGCAGGATGACTCAGCCATTGCAAGTGAGTTAATGGAGGTTAATGAAGCTTCCAAAGAGATGGAATTTCGACAAGAATATCAGTCAATTATTGACTCCATCTCGTTGGATCCTGAAACCTTTACTCATCCTGTTTCTGCCTATCAAGTCATGGCACAACAGGGCAATGTGGAGACAGAGAAGGCAATGCACCTAGTGCACACCTCAGAATCTCTTCAAAGAGCAAAAGAAGCTTTACAAACCCTATCTCCAAGTACTGGAAGTGAAGAATTTGGCAGTGATGATAGTCAAAGTTCAGATGGTGAAGAAATCAATGAGGAAGAGACTCCAGAATGGATGTTTACCAATGCCACTGAACTTAGGGATCGCAATGTGGAAATCATGAAGCAATATCAATCTGCTAAGGCTGAGCACCAGACTGCAGAACCACAGAGAAAGACTGTTCTTGAGCAGGTTATGGCCTCACTGAAATTGCAAAAGATGCACACAGTTATTCAAAGAACACAACAGGAGGAGGTCAAAACTGCAATTAGAGATATGAAGATAGAACTAGATGCCAGGATTGAGGCACTAGCTCCTACTACCACTCAGAAGGTGCTTACTAGCAAACTTCTCAAAGAAGATAGCCTGGCTAAGTCTATTCAACTTCTTTCATCCAGAGTGGATAGTATGGAATCTCAAATGCAAACTATCATTGCCAATCAATCAAAACAAACTCAACTACTGGAAATGCTACTTGCAGTTTCATCCCCAACCTTTGATGCTAACAAAAAGGGGGAGAAAATGGGAACAAGCAAAGAAGAGGCTGCAACATCTTCTGGTCAAATTCAAGCTACCAGTAGTAAGATAGCACAGATTGAGGGGGAGCAACAGCCAATTGTAGTGGTCAATCCAACAGAGTTTGAAATAAAGGCTTCCCCTGTGAAGAAACAAGTGGCTTTGCCTGAGATTCAAAGTTTAGAAGAAATCTCAGATGGTGAAAGGCAAGCCAGAATAGAAGCTTTGGAAAAGATCAACGAGGAGACTAATGAAAGAATTCTAAAGACAGAGAGGATGATCAATGAATCAATTGCATCATCTCTGTTTCTTAATGCTCAATCTTCTGCTCCAACAATATCAACCACAATCATGAAGGTGCTCACTCCAGAAATTGTGGCTCCTACATTCTATGATGCTGAGCCATCATATGTCAAAGAATTTGAACCAGTCATCAAAACCAGAGCCTACTCACCACCAAAGGAAAATGGGAAGAACAAGCTTCAATTGGACTACCCATTTCCCAAGAATGATGAAGAAAAGCTAATGGGAAAAACAATCATAGAGTTCAAAGAGCAGACAAATAACAGTGTAAGAGATTGGATGGCTGTAATTATAAGGAATGGAAAAGTATTAAACATATCCAACAGCCATCCTAGATTTGTGGAAGCTAAAAGAGAAGAAGTCTCCAGAATCCAAAGGGAAGCTCATCCAAGTACAGAAAATCAACATGAAAACTCAGATGAAAAGAGGGCCAGGCTGGATCAGGAGTTAATGGATGAGGTAGAGGATGAGATGAGGAAACCTGAGGAAGTTCCCAAATCCAAACCTAAAAGAAGGAAAGCTAAAACCAAAAGGGTTCTTTCTCCAGAACCCTCTCCAGAAAAAGAAACCACTGGCTCATCAGTATCTATATCTTTTAAGGTCGAATACACAATATATATAATCAAATACTATATGAGTAAATAACAAGAACACACGTTTAGTACTTAAAACTGTTTGGAATTAATAATTCCTCTCTCAGTGATGTAAAATATCACAGAGAGCTGCTTAGGTTACAATGAATGATATTCGTTCACGATGGATACCCTTCTAGGGTTAACCTAACTGTATTTATAAGATATACAGCTACATACAATCGTTAATTGATTCTCCTAAAATTAAGCTATTCAATTGATATCAATTACAATTGCTACACGTCTTCTAAGTCAACTCAATCTCTTTGACAACTATCCAATCTTCAAAGATATTGCTTCCATATTAATCTTCAATTAATCTTCAAACTCTGTTGACTTGTAGACGCTTCCAATAGACAGACTTTAGCAAACTCTGTTGCTCTCCTAGCCAGCAGTGTTTGCGCTTCCTTGTGTTCAGCTAGCAGTGTTTACGCTTTCTTCTGTTAGCGTTTGCGCTTCCAGCTATCAGCGTATACTCAGACTCTGCTACGACTGCTTTCAATAACAAGTTAAACTCTTTTTACCTGTAACACTTAAACACTGACATTAAATCACATCAATTATATCTAACAATCTCCCCCAACTTGTTCATTAGAAAAATGTACAAGTTCACAGTAATTGATGATGTCAAAACAATCAAATAAAAACACGGTGTTTAACATATAATCAGAGTTTAATCTTGACTTAACAAAATCTACAGAAAATTCAAATTACTTACAAATTCTGTCTACCTAACCTCCTCAAGATCTGGAGTTGTTCTGAGATAGTCGATCAACAATCTTTTCTCAGCATTTTCAAGTTCAATCTGCATAGCTTCCTTGATCTCTCTTAACTCTGGATCATTCTCATCAGTTTGAAAGATAGCAGCTCTTAGATCATAGATTTTATTTCTCCTCATCTGATTACCCAGTCTAATGAATTTGACTTCCTCTGATTGAGAATTAAAATCAAGAACTGTAATCCCCAGATCAGTCTTTAATTTAGCAGTTCCTTTCTTCATCTCTACAAGATTTCCATTCCAATCTCTGTATTTAGGAACATACTTTTCAGTAGTCTTCGATCCTGTAATGACTTTGGCTCTCTGCATATATTCCCTTATAGAATTAGCAATAAGCTGTGTTTGTCGGTTTCTGACTCTGAATATATGCAGAACATACTGAAGTTCTTCAAATAACTTTAGCTTGATTGCTTCTTCATTCACTCTATACACTGATCCATCTGTCATAAAGTATAACAGAAAGTGAATATCTAAGCTCCTTTGATGAACTAGTTGAACTGATTCCAACTTGTCTAGATTTTCTTGAGTAATACCAGAACCAAGAGAGACAAGTGCAGAGGGATCTCTTGGACTATTACTAACTCTCAAATTTCTTTTTGAACCTAAGCCAGAAGTATTCCTGCCTGGTGGCTTTCCTGAACAAGCAACATTATGTTGATACTCACCAGTCACTCCTGTTTGTGCTTGAACTGGAATCTTTGGCCTAGAAAACCCAGGTAAAGGTTTGCTTTGAGTCTGTACAACTTGTGTGGCAACAGAGGTTGTAACTATCATTTTACTTTTGCTCTCTTCACCCATTACCCCTTTTAGCTTCAACTTGGCATCAAGAGAAGACTTTCTTACCAACTTTCCTTCTTCTTCTTCTTCTTCTTCTTGAATACCAGATAATTTCTCTTTGATTTCAATCCCTTTCATTGCAGGCTTTGAAGCTCTGACAGTCTTCTTTCCTTTCTTGGACTTTAGTGCTTTTAAATGCTCTTTTTGCAACAGCTTTTCTTCAGCTTGTATGTCCTCAAGTGTAGCCTCAGCATTTTCTTCACGAAAGATTTTAGCAGCCAACTCTTCATCTGTTTGTGGATTGTCAGTGAATGACAAATCCTTTTGCTTTGAAGTAGAAGTACTCTGAAGATTTGTATCTGCCACCACATTTTGCTTTGACCTTGTAGACCTTCCATGTCCATGTCTTGGATTTGCACTTTTTAATCCCTTATCAGCATTTGCACCTTCTTCATCCAGATGATCCTTCTTAAACAGAGTTTGAGTTTGCTTACACTTAGTTTTAGCAAGTCTCTCCCCCTTTTTGACATCATCACCATCTGGAATCAGAATTGATCGAGGTGATTAACTCAAGAGAGTTTGCAATAGAATCAACCTTCTCAGTCAGTAAAAGCTGATTCTTTTCAACTTTGCTCAATCTGTCATTAAGATTCTCTTGAGCTTTGGAGAATTGTTGAAAAAGCTTAGAATTAGCTCGTTGAGATTTCTCCTCATGAGTAGCAACCTCTGTTCGAAGATCAACAATGGCCTTCTGATTATCATCAAATCTGTGATTCAAGGACTTGATCTGAATCACTGTTCCTTGCAGACAAGTGAAAATATCAGGATTTGAAATCTTTGAAGAATGTGCCTTGAGAAAAGTAGCTGCTCTACCAGGAGGAAAAATAAAATCTGACTTGTACCAATCTGCAGTTTGCCTTGTCAAGTAATTATCATCAATTTCATTAGTGGAAGGTCCAGCAAAGTCTGGTTTTTCTCCTGTTTTCTGACCATCAGATTGAAATTGGTTTTTATGAGCTTCTGTACTCCTTTCTTCAAAAGAATCACTGACAGAAACATCAGTAGGTGCAACTGAAGCAATGTCCTCATCTTGAGCAGCAACAGGTTCTTGAACAACCTGTTTTCCTTTATCATCTTGAATATGCTCTGAAGAAATAACTTTCTCTATTTGATCAATCTCCTCACCATGATCAGAAACATGATGTGCATCAGAGTTTAATTCTATGTGTGATGCAACCTCAGTGTCTTCCAGGACAACAGTAGGCCCATCTGCAACACCAGTATCAACAGAGTGTGTAACCTCCATGGGTATTGGAGTAGATGCTTCATTATCAAAAGAAAATGGAGTTTCATCAAACTCTTCCATTGTAGGCAATGCATCTCTAACTTCTTCATGAGTTTGAACCTTAGCAAGTTCTGGTTCAGCAATCTTGAAACCTGATTCTTCTATAGTAGATTCTCTGATAACCTCTGTCTCACCAGTAGGAATATCATGAGAAAGTTTCTGTTGAGCCTCAACAACTTGCTCATCATCATCAGAATCTGTAAGAATCAGCCTTCTCCTCTTTGCTTGAGGCACTTCAATCAGTTCTTCTTCTTCACTAGAACTTTCCACAACTGGTGGTGATGAAGGCCTATTTGCCCTTTTAATGATTCTTCTGGAATAAACAGCTCTAGGAGATGTCTGTTTAGCCTTGGAAGGTTTTGTGTTGAGGGCAGTATGCTTCTTCCTTTTTGGTTTAGATGTTGGTTGAGGTTGAGTAGTAGTGACAGGGTTTGTTGGCTCAGGGTTTATTGGTTCAGGTTGTGTGTGTGGTGATGTAGTAGGTACAGTGTTTGTTGGTGTTGGCTAAGATGATGGTACAGGATGAGAGGGTATGGTTTCAGTATGGTCAGTGGCTAAAGGTTCAGGCATATTTTGTGTTTCTGGTTGTTGTGTTTGGTGTGGTTCATGTTGTGGTGATTGGGAATCTTGTGGTTGGTTGAGAAAGTTCTGCAAGGCAAGTGGCAAAACAAAAGCAGGTAAATCTTTACCAACATCTTTATTAGTCATATCAGAGAATATTCTCTTATTGACTCTAAAAGGTTGAATCACATCAGCTGCATCAACTTCTAACCCAGGTACACAGGCATTGAACAAAAGTTGACAAAATCTAGCAAAATAAACTGTAGTAGACTCTGACAACTTATCACCTAAGTTCATTAGCACATATCGACCAAAATCAAAATTACTGCCATAGAGTAGAGAATACCCAATTTGCAGACTATCCATTGGAATGGCATCCCAGTTGGTGACTTTCTTCTGGAATGTCCTGGTGATACAGTCAAAGAAAAAATTCCATTCTTTTCTAAGATTCGGCCTTCTCACACTGCCCAGCTTTGCAAGAGATTCCATGTACCTAATCTCTGTCAACATTTCTCTCAGATTCTGTTCAGAAACAATAGCATACGATGTGTGTGTCGAAGTCCAAGGTCTCTCGAACAGTTTGTGGAGTTATCACAAACTCTTGTTCATCATGAGTGAAGATAATAGACGGAGTTCCATTCTCTCCTCCATCTATATACCTTGAGTTTTGCCAGAACGTGACAATCTGAGATGCAGATAGAGTAGCAGGTTCAATCAACGCTTGCCCAATCTCAGAGTCACGAAGAAAATTTTGCATAAGGTGAAACGCTTCAGGAGCACGGTCATTCTCAAGTAGAGCTGCAAAATTGTTAGGCACAAAACGAAGACCAAACGAAGTAAAAGGTTTTGTTGCCATTAGATCAAGAAATAAGCAAAAAATCGACTGTGAAGGTGATATGTAAGAAAGGTGTTTGTGAAAATGTCAAAGTGAAAAACAAAAGAGGGCTGTGTTTTTGGTAAAGTGAATATGAGTGGATGTGGAGTGATAGGAACAAAAAAAATGATTTGAGTAGTAAAAAAAAACTCAATCGTTTTTACATTGAAAACACGCAACCGTTCCTAGAATAGTGTGAAAGTGGTACATAATGATGAGTGAGTGGGTGAAAGTGGGACACATGTCAAACATGCAGCGAATCACTTAATCACGCGCAGTAAAAGCCATTATTACTGGTGTCTTTCCTATTATCAAGACACTTTACCACAAATACACTCATTAACAGTTATCAAACATTCTATTTACTCCAAAATTTTCAAATTACCTTAATGAAAATTTACCTTAGAGTATAGAACACAATCCATCAGTGTTTGTCAAATTTTCAAACTTTATCACTAAAACCCTTTCAGAAATGCACAGTCGTGAATATTTTGTGTGTGTGTAGCAGAGGTTACCAAATCAATTTTTATAGCATCTAATATTTCATAAAATCCATAAATCAAATCAATAAACACTGAATGCATAAACTCTCATATTAAACACGGAGTATGTGATGAATGCTAAACTCTGTAGTTCCTTAAATACAGAAATCTGAATAACCCTATTCCCACTGATGTTCATGATTATCCAAGTAAGCACACAGTCATTATAGACAAAAAGATCAGGAGATAGACATCAAAGCATCATTCAGTGAGTTACATGTCAAGGATTTCCTCACAAGCTCTCAAAGCACACAAGTGTTTAGGAGAAGTGTTTTCTCTCAAATTCAATCAGTAAAAGCAGATACTTCCATAGGCTTGAATTTCCACCAGATCTACACTACTTTGATTACATATATGCATAAATCAAAAGGACTTTATTCAGGGTTGTAATGTAGTAAGTTCAAAACAGGTGAGAAGAGATGTTTTTAAAATGAATGAATTTCGGACTGAACAATTGAACAGACCAAAGTGTTCAGTCACACTGTTAGTACATATTTGTACAAGACGATCAGTATATATACCCCTTTTTTTTATATATACTGAGTAAACTTTTCTTTTCTTGAGAAACACTCACCTGCTTGCATTTGATTTTCCAAAAGAATATAACTGCTCTTAATACGTCAGAGTTTAAGAAAAATAAGCAGTTAATTAAGCTCAAAGGGGTTTACTAAGGGTGGTATTTATGAACAGTGTTTGAAGAAAGATGGTAAATCCTAGTGCCTTTATCATTTTCATGCACACACATATCATGTAGTCTCAAAATGGTTTAACACAAGTTCTAGAGCAACATACTCACTGATGAACATCACACATCAATAAAATCTGATTGATATAAAATGTATCAATCACTTATTTGGCTCAAAATCTCACAGGGTGCTGACATTAATTTTTCCTCACCAAACTAAACAATGACTCATCTCAAGTTTTAAAATTTTCACAAGTACAAACAAGGAATCATCAAGAACTATGTATGTCTTGGAAACAGAGTGTTACTAATCAGAGTTTAGAGTTCATCAATATCAGAAGTTATGCATGAGAGGCAATGCACACAGTATTCATAGACTCAGAGTTTAGGACCAAATAAACTAAGAGATGCTCTAAATATGAAAAAGTATCATGCTGTGTTAACTTACTGCATAATCTCTGATTAGATCACAGTGACTCAGAAAGAATCTTGATTTATTCACTGAGAATCATGCTTCATTCATATTTCTTCATTGGTGTTTTCATTCAGACAAAAATCAATTCAGAATTCACAGAGTTTATCAAACATATTAACAGTGTATGACAGACAAACATGCTGACAGAGTTTAACAGTGTGAGAACAGAAACATGTGAACAGAGTCTGCATAACAGAGTTTAAACACAAAGGTTCACATAGCACTTAACAATTCACAGGAATATGAGCAACACATTTTATAAGAAAATTTTGAGTCTAACCAACATGTTTAGTCAAAACCAGAGACCATTCCTAGTTCATTGACCAGCCTTGTAAATTCTGCTTCACTCAAAGGCTTGGTGAAGACATCTGCAAGTTGTTGATCTGTAGGCACAAAGTGAAGCTCAATATTGCCTTCCTCTACATGCTCTCTGATAAAGTGATACCTTATGCTGATGTGCTTGGTCATTTAGTGTTGTACTGGATTACCTGTCATTGCAATAGCACTCTGGTTATCACAAAAAATAGGTATTTTGCTATACCTCAATCCATAATCCAGCAATTGATTCTTCATCCATAGAATCTGTGCACAGCAGCTACCAGCAGCAATATACTCTGCTTCAGCTGTAGATGTTGATATTGATTTCTGTTTCTTGCTGTACCAAGACACAAGTCTGTCACCAAGAAATTGACAACTTCCACTTGTGCTTTTTCTGTCAATCTTACAACCTGCAAAGTCTGCATCAGAGTAACCAAGTAGCTTAAAATCTGATTCTCTTGGGTACCACAGCCCTAAAGTTACAGTGCCCTTGAGATACTTGAAAATCCTTTTCACAGCTGTTAAATGTGGTTCCCTTGGATCTGCCTGAAACCTTGCACACAGACATGTTGCATACATGATATCAGGTCTACTTGCTGTTAGATAGAGAAGAGAGCCAATCATTCCTCTGTAACTTGTCATATCTACTGATGACCCTGTATCTTTGTCCAATTTTGTTGCAGTTGCCATGGGAGTTGTTGCAGATGAACAGTCAAGCATGCCAAATTTCTTGAGAAGATTTATGGTATATTTTGCTTGATTGATAAAGATTCCATCATCTGTTTGCTTCACCTGTAAGCCTAGAAAATAACTTAGCTCTCCCATCATACTCATTTGATATCTGGACTGCATGAGCTTGGCAAACTTCTTACAGAGTTTATCATTAGTTGATCCAAAAATGATATCATCAACATATATCTGAACTAAAAGCAAGTCACTTCCAGATTTGAAATAAAATAGAGTTTTATCAATTGTACCTCTGTTGAATCCACTTTCTAAAAGAAACTGAGCCAGGGTTTCATACCATGCTCTTGGTGCCTGCTTAAGTCCATAAAGAGCCTTGTCTAGCCTGTAGACATGGTCAGGATATTTTGGATCTACAAAACCAGGTGGTTGTTCAACAAACACTTCTTCTTCAAGTTTTCCATTTAGAAAAGCACTTTTCACATCCATTTGAAAAACCTTGAATTTCTTGTGAGAAGCATAAGCAAGAAACATTCTAATTGCCTCCAATCTGGCAACTGGTGCAAAAGTCTCATCATAATCTATTCCCTCTTGCTGTGAATAGCCTTTTGCCACAAGTCTTGCTTTGTTTCTTGTAACAACCCCTTCACTATCAGTTTTGTTTCTAAAAACCCACTTAGTACCAACAATAGACCTGTTCTTTGGTCTTGGTACTAGTATCCACACTTCATTTCTTTCAAATTCATTTAACTCTTCTTGCATTGCTGTTATCCAATCAGCATCTTTAAGAGCTTCTTCAACTTTCTTTGGTTCATTTTGTGACAAGAATGCATGAAACAGACATTCATTTGTTGTTGCACTTCTTGTCCTTACTCTTGCATCTGGATCACCAATGATTAAATCAGGTGTGTGAGATTTGGTCAATTTCCTAGCTTAAGGCAATTGACTTCTTTCAAAGTTGGATTCTCCCCCTTGATCCATGTTCTCCTGATTTTCTTGATATCTTTCTTCATTCTCTGAGGCTCCCCCTGAATGTGACTACTCAGTGTGTGAATTGTCAGATTTTGGACTTTCAGAGTTTGAGTCACCAGAGTTTGATTCAGAATTTTCACCTGAGTCATTATCAGAATTTGAGTTATCACTTTGATGAGTTTCTTCATGCTCCCCCTCAACTGGTTCTTCTCTTGTCTCTGGCTGAAAGTTCTCTTCAGTATTTACCAGTAGAGGTTCAGAGTTTGTCAGATCAGACTCATCAGAGTTTAGTTCATCAGAGATTAAATCTTCATTTTCGAAGTGCAGTTGATCATGTTCATTTACATTTTCAAGTCCAGTTATTTTCTTGTCATCAAAAGACACATGAATAGACTCCATGATCACTCTAGTTCTCAGATTATAAACTCTGAATGCTTTAGTTGACAGTGGATAGCCAACAAAAATTCCTTCATCTGCCTTCAAATCAAATTTGGTCAACTGTTCAGGATGAGTTTTCAGCACAAAGCATTTGCACCCAAAAATATGAAAATATTTCAGGTTTGGCTTCTTTTCTCTCACCATTTCATATGGTGTTTTTCCATGCTTATTTATCAGAGTGGCATTTTGAGTAAAACAAGCTGTTTGAACTGCTTCTGCCCAGAAATAGGTTGGTAATTTTGCTTCATCAAGCATAGTTCTAGCAGCTTCTATCAAAGTTCTGTTCTTCCTTTCAACTACACCATTTTGTTGTGGAGTGCCAGGTGCAGAAAACTCTTGTTTAATTCCTTTGTTCTTGCAAAATTCTTCCATTGTTGAATTCCTGAATTCAGTTCCATTGTCACTTCTGATAATCTTCACTTGATTCTTTGACCCTTTGTCCAGTTGCATTATATGTTCTGCCAGTGTTAATGCAGTTTCATCCTTCTTTGCTATAAAATACACCCATGTGTATCTGGTGTATTCATCAACAATGACTAGAGCATATTTCTTCTTTCCAAGAGACATAACATTCACTGGTCCAAAAAGATCAACATGTAGAAGATGATAAGGATCAACAATTGAAGACTCAGATTTGCTTTTGAAAGAGGCTTTTCTCTGTTTGGCCTTTTGACAAGAATCACACAGGCCTTCTGCATTCAACAAAGACTTTGGTAGTCCTCTTACAAGATCATTCTTTATTAGCTCATTGATGTTGTTCAGGTTCAAATGAGAGAGTTTCTTGTGCCACTTCCAACTCTCTTCACTGGACATTCTTGTTGATAGACACACTGCTTTGCCATCAGAGTTTGTTGACAATTTTATCTCATAGATGTTATTGTGTCTGTTTCCAACTAGAGCAACTTTCCCTGTAGATTTACTGATGACTTGACAATATTCAGGCTGAAAATCTACATGATATCCTCTGTCACAGATTTGACTCACAGAAAGCAGATCATGCTTGAGTCCTGGAACCAGAGCTACATTAGTGATGATGACACTTCCAAGATTAATATTGCCATATCCCAGAGTATGTCCTATGTTGCCATCTCCATAGGAAACTTTTGGGCCAGCCTTCTCCTCATACTCTGATAGCAGGGCTTTATTTCCAGTCATGTGTCCTGAACATCCACTGTCCATGACTAGGGTACTTACCCTGGTGCCCTGCAATCACAAACAATCACTGATTGTTAGTTTTAAGGATCCAGACTTGCTTGGATCCTTTTGCTTTATTGAATCTGTTAGTTTTTGCAGCGGATTTGTCATTATCAGAGTTTAAACTAACATTTTCATTCTTAGTACTTGCAGAATCAACTTTAACCCATTTCAAATTAGGTTTCAGTTCATAATAATTATGATAAATAGCATGATAATTCTTGCAAGTATAAATTGAGTGCCAACTACTTCCACAATGTTTGCACAGAGTTTGTGGTCTTGGTTTGACATTATCCTTTTTCACTCCAGATTTGGAGGGTAAAGAATTAATGTCTTTGTTCTTCCTGCAAAAACTAGCAAGATGATTAGTGCTACCACAATTATGACAAGTTTTTCTAGGTGCAAATGTAGCAAGCATTGGCTTAATTCCTGATGTTATGCCTACCTTTCCATTTCTGTTTTTCCTAGGCATTCTCTGTTTGTTGACAGATTTTATTTCTTTAAGCTTATGCTTGAGTTGTTTATCTGTCATTGAACCAATATTAACCTGTTTGACACAGGTTTTTACTAGCTCACTTTCAACAGCTCCATGTTCAGTTTTAACAGTACCATGAACAAATGTTCCAAATTTCTTAGAAGAAAGAGGTGGTCTAATCTTGACTGTATTCTGAAACCTAAGCACATCATCCTCAGAATAACCTAGACCTACTGTGTCTGATTGAAAAACCTCTTAA
Organism: Kitagawia praeruptora; assembly: GCA_037693485.1. Classification (NCBI taxonomy): domain Eukaryota; kingdom Viridiplantae; phylum Streptophyta; class Magnoliopsida; order Apiales; family Apiaceae; genus Kitagawia; species Kitagawia praeruptora. The sequence goes on from CM075354.1 coordinate 46,661,087, forward strand.
GTGACTTTTCTAGAATGTGTCCAAGTTTTAATAATGTGCTTTGCATCCTCCAATTCAGATTCTAGTTGCTTATACTTACCTAGCAACTCCTGTTCTATAAACACAGCTTCATCTCTCTCTTTCTGAATTTTATTCATATTTTCAAGTTGTTCCTCAACAAGTTTATTTCTTTCTTTAAGTTGAGTGCACTCATACTTGATTCTCTCATTTTCTAAAGTCTGATCCCTATAACTGATATGTAATGCCTTAAGATAAATTCTCAATTCAGTTATATTATCAGTATTATAAGCATAGGTAGTTGGAGGTACCTTTAGTTCAGAATCTTCATTATGAGTAGAGGCCATGAGTGCATAGTTCACCTCCTCATCTGAATCTGAGGTGTCTGCCCAGTCTCTGCCTTTGGTGTATAGTGCCTTTTCAGTTTTACCCTTTTTGCACTCAGGAGCATAGTGACCCATCTCCTTACACTTGTAGCATTGAATCTCAGACTTATCTTTCTTACCAGATTTGAAGTCCTTTCCCTCAGATTTTTTAAAAATTTTCTTGTCAGACTTTGAGTAATCCTTGGAGAATCTCTTTCCCTTCTTGAAGTTCTTGAATCCCATCTTCTTGAAGGTCTTTACCATCAATGCAGCCATTTGCATCATCTCTTCATCATCTTCAGAATCAGATGATTCATCTGTGTTTGAGTCAACATCAGTGTTTGATGACTCACTTTCTGAATGGATGACCAAGGCTTTTCCTTTTGCCTTCTTCCTTGATGCTTCTTTCTTTGAAGGTTTTTCTTCTACTTTCAGAGCAACAGACTTTGACTTCCTGCTTGATCTTCTATTTCTCTGCTCCATTTCCAATTCATGAGTCTTGAGCAGTCCATAGATCTCATCAATCTCAGTGTCAGCAAGATCATAGATGTCTCTTATAGTGGTTGCTTTCACATCCCACTTTTCAGGAAGAGAGAGAAGAAACTTGAGATTTGAGTCTTCTAGATCATATTCTTTGTTAACCAATGATAGATCATTGAGCAGTTTACAGAATCTGTCAAATGTTTGTCATGGTTTCTTCAGACTTTGCCTCAAAATGCTCATACTCCTGTGTGAGTATGTTCCTTCTATTCTTCTTAATTGCAGCAGTTCCTTGACATCTAACCTCAAGTGCATCCTAAATATCCTTTGCAGTTGTGCAATTAATCACTTTGTTAGACATAACATTGTCGAGAGCACTGTGAAGTAAGTGCCTTACTTTGGCATCCTTAGCAATAGATGAAAGATCCTCAGCAGTTAGATCTTTCTTTTCCTTAGGAACCACCTTTGATTCCTCACCAGCAGCAACAGCAGTTAACTTTGTAGGTTTATGAGGACCTTCATAAATTCTATCAAGATATTCTGGATCTGTGGCTTCCAGAAACATGGTCATCTTTACCTTCCAGATTGCATATTCTGATGGCTTGAGTATTGGAACCCTAATCGTTTCATACCTACTAACAGTAGTAGGTGCTTTCTCAGAACCTGATGGAGGAGGAATCTCTGCCATTGATTACTATTGTGTTTTGGATCTTTAACTGTAATAAAGTAACAGATTGTCTCTGATACCACTTGTAAGGTCGAATACACAATATATATAATCAAATACTGTATGAGTAAATAACAAGAACACACGTTTTAGTACTTAAAACTGTTTGGAATTAATAATTCCTCAATCAATGATGTAAAATATCACAGAGAGCTGCTTAGGTTACAATGAATGATATTCGTTCACGATGGATACCCTTCTAGGGTTAACCTAACTGTATTTATAAGATATACAGCTACATACAATCGTTAATTGATTCTCCTAAAATTAAGCTATTCAATTGATATCAATTACAATTGCTACACGTCTTCTAAGTCAACTCAATCTCTTTGACAACTATCCAATCTTCAAAGATATTGCTTCCATATTAATCTTCAATTAATCTTCAAACTCTGTTGACTTGTAGACGCTTCCAGTAGACAGACTTTAGCAAACTCTGTTGCTCTCCTAGCCAGCAGTGTTTGCGCTTCCTTGTGTTCAGCTAGCAGTGTTTACGCTTTCTTCTGTCAGCGTTTGCGCTTCCAGCTATCAGCGTATACTCAGACTCTGCTACGACTGCTTTCAATAACAAGTTAAACTCTTTTTACCTGTAACACTTAAACACTGACATTAAATCACATCAATTATATCTAACATATCTGTAACAGTAATCAACCCATCTGTGAACTTTCATGGTGACCGCATAATGCCTAAAGAAGAACCAATGAATTTTGATTCAATTGAAGTTCCTTCATTCTTGCTGAATCCAAAACAGAAGAAAAGGGCTCCAAAGAAGCAACTTTCAAAGGGACCAGTTCAAGTTGCTAGGGTACCTGCTATTGTCAAACAACCAATCTTGGAAAACAAAGAAGACTTTATCTATCAGTCAGAAATTGAAGAATACTCTGGCATGAATCTATTTTTGGATGAATTGTAAGAAGTAAGAGGAATTGATAAGTACAAGAATCTGCCTGAGAGATTAGTGTTTGTCAACAAGGGAGGAAATCAGAGGACATGGCCATTACAGAAGGTTCTTGGAGAGAATTATCATACATTGACCAAAGTGTTCTCAGCATTTAAGAGACACACAGGGTTCTCTGAGACAGCTAGAAGGGAGATAATTAGCAGAATAGAAGAAATAAGGAGAGAATGGAACTCACCCTCAAGTCTACCAAAGAAAATGAAGATCCCATACAATGGACAGAAAATCCACATTCAACCCTTTTGGATGATGGAGTTCAGGGATGAAGAGGGCACTAGGAGATTCTTCAGGTTAGAAGACCAACTGTCAAAGGCTAGTTCTGAATACCTAAGATGGTTACAACTAAAGCTAAATCCAAAAGTTGTTGAAGAAGATACCTTCTATAGGCAACTTCAAGTGCAAATTGAGTCCAACTCTGCCAAGGAAGGAAAGTCAAGGGTGCAGCCAACCAGAGAGAGGAAACATCATTAATTTGCTCAATCTAAAGGAGCACCTCTCTGATAAGTTTCTTAAAGCTTTCTGTATTTTAATTTTTGTAGCTTAATACAATTTTTGCACAGTTCTATGTATATTCTTAGGAATGTTTTGTTATCATCAAGGTCCTAAATTTATGCTTTATTGCCATCAAGTATAAATTGGGGGAGATTGTTAGGAATATGTTGTAGTTGATGATAACTTAACATTCAAGCAAAATTGTATAAGTCAAGTTTTGTAACTGTCAACAGATAAGAAATTATACCTCTATTCGTTGACAGGTAGCTTATCAACGGATGAGGTTTTGTAACATACTGCAATATCTCTATTTATGTTAACTCGAATAACTTGTAGAAGGGGGGGTTGAATACAAGTTATATAATCGTGTCTGATTTTTGTTTGATTATATGAACAAGAATAAACGAATGAATCAAACTCTTGTTTGTATTAATAAGATCAAATACAAACTCTACCAAAGGTGTACAATACCTTTAGCAGCTGCTGACAATACAAATCTCTCTCTCTGTTTGTTTCGAACTCTCGAATACAAACCTTATACAGAGCTACGCACACGAACTCACAACTTCGTCGCTCTTTTACAATGATATTGAGAGAGTATTTATAATGCTACCTATCAACTAATAACAGAAAGATATAATCTATACATGACAATGTTCTGCCTTCTAGTCGATAGTTTCCTTCAATAGAAAACTCTTTCCTTCATAATATCTTCTTGCTTGTTCTTCAAACAACGATCCTGTTTTATAGCACTTGCCAGTTTCTGTAGCATCCATAATGACATCATCAGTAACACGACTGATATCAGGATCTGTACACTGCATCAGTATCTGATCAATCATCAGTATTGGACCATCATCAGGATTTGCTCTCTGTTCCTGACATGTAGTCTCCGATACACTGTTCATTCCTGACTAAACTATACAGATAACTGTCTTTACACATAAATCCTATATACAGTGCTAAATCCTTTATAAGATCAGGATTACAAGAAGTATAATGTGTAAATTCTATTCTTAACATCACAACTTATGAATTATTCCTAACAATCTCCCCCTATTTATGCTTTAAAATCTGAAGCATAAATCTAAGTTGTGGATGTCAAAACATATAACAATACAACCAGAATAGAATTTATAAATGTAGAATTATGAAGTTAAGTACCTCCTTCTCAGATGTAGACGATTATCTAGTACTTAGAAGAAAGAATTTTAACTATTAATGCTGCTCTTCCTTTACCACTTCCTAGCCGAGATTCACCACTGTCACTCCTGCTAGTTCTTCTTTTTACTACCCTTTGTCTGATCTTTATCTCCCCCCAGCTTTATCATCCCCAGTCTGGTGGTGTTGTTGTTGTTGTCTTTGAATTGTCTTTATCTCCCCCTTTTTGACATCAGCAACATTAATTCCAAGAGATTCAGAAACAGAACAAATGAGATTCATAAGAACTGCTTGATTTTCCATAATTGTGACTTGGTTATCTTCAAGTGATTGAAGTCTTGTTTGAATATCAACTTGAGAATTCTGAATATCTTTCAAATCATCAGAATGAACTTCAATGTTGGAAGTGCTTCTAGTATCTCTAGTATCAGAATCAGAAAGAACTGTATCGTCAAGTCTTGTAGAAGAAGTTGCTTGAGTTGTATGATATTCAAGTAATAAAACCTGATTAGAAGTATCAACATCTTCATCTTTCTGTTCTGAAACTGAAACATGATCATCATCTCCATCACCAGTATTCTGTGTACTAACATCTTCAAATCCTGACTCCTCTTTAGAGTGATCAGAGACTGTTGATGTTTCAATTCGAGCTGATATTGGAAGTACATACAAAGAAACACTAGGATCATTAGGATCTTCATCTGGTACATATGTATCAAGAGACTGCTTTATCCTGGCACCTCTTCTGTTAATGATTCCTGCAAGCCTCTCCTTTTGCTTCTGAGCTTTAACTTCTGGCTTTGCATTGTGATGTGCTAGGTCATTCTTCTGATACATTTTGATGAATGAATAAGTACCAGCATCCATACCCAAATTTTCAGACCAAGATTCAGGAAAAACCTGATCCCAGAAATCAAATGATGGTTTCCTAATTTTCTCTCCCTCACTATGGAGTTGATCATCCATACCCTCATTCTCACTTTGACTTACTAAAGTCAACACTCTTTCTACCTCACCTTTTGCCTGGTCAGGAGCCAGCCGCTCAAATTGTGGATCTAAGTCCATCTTTTCAAGTGTATCACTCAAATTTAGATAAGTGCTCTCATGACCTACAGAAAAATAGAGTTTAGAAGGAGTTTTTATACCTGAACTCACATGGAGAGAGGGTTCCTCATTTGGCATGTGGCTTGAGGTTTTCTCCAAGGAGTGAGCTGCTATAGTCTCTGAACCCTTACAATCATCTTCTTTCCTTTCAGAAACTACAGGCTCCAGTATACCACTTTCAGGTTCTTTACTAGACTCTGATGTCTTCAGTAATACTTCATTAGACACCATAGTTAGTACATCACCATCTTTAAGTGTTGTTTGCTGAGACACACCCTCAAGGTGGATAGACTCTGACTGAACAAAATTTGTTTGATCTTCAGAAAAATCAACCAAAGTCATTCCTCCCATATCATAGGGTATCTCACTTGCATTCTCAGTCATCACAGAAGTCCTTTCAACATCAGCTATCACAGCTCCTGAGTCATCCTTCCTCTGACTAGATGGTTCTTGTGTTACAGTGACTGTGATCTGATCTTTCCTACTATTCACCACTGATGCAATAGTATCTTCTGTTGACTGCTTCCCTCTATCTACTTCCTCCAGTTGTTCACCTTGAGTTGAAGCATCTTCAATAATTACATTCTTGTCAAATAAATATGCATGAAGTGATTGAAGTGCACCATGTTTCGAGAGTCCAAATTTCTTGACTAATTGTCTTCTGACAGACACATAGAAATACATCTTCATTAAGTCAAGTCTTTGATGTAAAAGTCCATATTCATCTGGAAATAAAAGTTTTGGTACTCTTTCAACCAAAAAGTCTAGAACAGGCCTTGACAACTTCACTTTAAGAGAAATTAGTCCCATAGCCAGTCTGTATGATAATGTAGTTTCCCATGAAGAATCAATATCCAGATCTCTCTTGTCAAATACTGACATAGATGTAGCTTGATTTGTAGAAACCTGCATGATATTAGTTGGACTAGACTCTGTGTGTGTAGGTGACAATTGAATCTTTCTCCTTGTTCTCCTGATATAGTGAGCAAAAGATTTATCCTGAGAAGACTCAAGAGGTGTAGACACAGAAGTGATCTTGGGATGAGATCTTTGTTCAATAGACACAGTCTTTTGAGAGACAGTATCCAGTAACTGTTTTCCCTTTTTAAAAACTACAGTCTTTTGGGAGACTGCAGCCTGGCTGTGACTAGGTTTTTCATCTCTTTGTGCTAACAAAGAAAGTTGAATTGCAGCCTTCAATTCTGCTCTCTCAGCAAGAGTTAAATCATCATCATCTTCACTAGAATTACTACTACTACTTGACACAACAAATCTTCTCTTCCTTACAACTGATGTCTTTTGAGAAACACCAGAGGTTGGTTTCTTTGAAACAATAGGCTGTGGATCAAAATTTGGTTCTTGAATTGTTTCAGAGACTATAATGTTTTGGGCTACTTGGGTAGACACAGGTGGGTTCTCCTCCAATTGAGATTCCTGAGCCATTTCACCACAAAAGAAAGAAGAATTGTAGAAAGTAGGAAGATGAGTTTTAAGAATTACCTGAACATGATATGGATAATGAATTGCAGGTATTTCATCTAGATTCTTTTCATTGTCCTTCTTTGTAATGTCAGAGAAAATTCTCTTTTGCTGTTCATAAGAAGAAACACAATGTTCTCTACCAAATCTAGTTTCAACATCAGGAATAAAATGGTTAACAAACAATTGCATAAATCTATGATAATAAACCATTTTCCTGTTTTGATCTCTTAACCCAAGTTTAATACTCATCTGACTTAAGATAATATGACCAATGTTGATTACTCTGTCATAAAGCAAACTATAAGCAATATGTGAAGTAACAGAAGTAATTTGCTGAAAAGAACTACATTTGCCAGTAAAACATTTAGCAATTTGATCAAGGTAAAAAGACCATTCCTTTCTAAGAAAAGACCTATTCAACTGGCTCATGTTATCTAGAGGTCCACTATAACCTAATTCAGACAACATAGTTCTTATATTATCATCAGATGGTACATTCTCATAACTATCAGTAACAGGTAAGCAAAGTACTGAATTAACAACCGATTCAGTAATGTCAAATGAATCTTGTCCTAAATGTAGAACAATCTTACCTGATTGACTCTGAGTAGAATCAATTACCTCAGCATTCTTCCAAGCTTGTGAAACAGCTACTTGATTTATTTGTGGAGATGCTGTCAATGCATAACTTAATGGTCCATATGCCAGAAAGTCCATGATTGGATGAAAATCAGATGATACTCCTTCCTTGTTGGTGATAGCTGCAACATGATTGTTTGTCATAAAATCAAAGTCACCAAACTTGAAGGCTACTGATTTAGGTAATCTTCTCTGAGCTGCCATTTTTAGTCTGAAAAGAAACTTGAAAAATTCTTGAAATGGATTAGTGATTTTGAAAACTCAAAAGTGATTTTTGCTTTAGAGAATGTAAAATTAGAGAAAGCAATTACACGATTAGAGTTTCAAAACAAATATATTTCACAAATCTTTCAGACCACTATCCCACGTTGACACGTAGATTGACAGGTGTCAGTCCCTGAAAAATGCGGTTACCCACGATTTTTGGAAAATAAAATCCAAAATTGATTTTTCATGAAATAAATCAGGGTATAAATAATCAATACTGATCAGCTTCCTTTTCCTGATGACCTCTCATCAAAATAATCACAAAATGCAATGTGATTTAAAAATATAATTTTCAAATCCTGATGGTCACACATGAAATCCTGACCAATATCATCAGAGACTTAATATGGAGTTTTCCACGTGGAATTTTTCTTTTATCTGAAAAAGAAATAAACAATTAATCTGAACAGAAAATCAATTGGTTAGATATTTTCAATATTTCTTGAAACAAGAAATATAGTCACACGCAATAATTAGCATTTGACTTCATTAAAACTTCCAAGTGACTGCTCAGCTTCTCACGTCTTCCTTTAAAAGAACCAGACGCCTTATGCCATTCTCCATAACCTTTCAATTTCTTTTCTTCTTAACAATGCTTCTCAAACCAAAAACCCCTTCAAACCCATTTTCCAGATTTTTCTTGATCGATGAACATCCTGTTCTTGATCATCTCTTTGAACAAATGACTCTTCTCATCGAACTAATCATGAATGGATTGGTTTTCGAAAATATCCAGAGGTTTCTCCTAGAACATCCATCTGTTGGATACAATCTTCCCCTAACCTCCTCAAAACTTGAGGATGAAGAATTTGGCCGAGAGTCTGAGGTTGATCTTGATGGAGATGCTATTCATTTAAGTTAGCTGCTCTCATTCAAGTCGCCCAGACAAGGAATCCAAGAACAAACGAGGCTTTCATCCCCTGATGGATTTCTTGAGATGCTCCTTGTCCTGTTCCTCAGAATTCATATCAAAGACAAGTATAGAATAGAAATTTAGACAAAAAGATGTTGTATTTCATTTCCATGTAATGATTTCTATTAATGAAAATACAGTTTCTTGTTATCCGCTTGTCTTTTGATTTTTGAATGATGTATAAATTATCAGTATGCAAATATTAAAACTTGCTAGCATAGACTTAACACATCACAGAATCAGATTACTATACAAAGTAAACGTCAGGATCTGAGACAATTTTCATAATCCTGATACTGACACAATACTGATGACGTCAGCATCCTGATGACAAATCTAATCCTGATGATTATTAACAAGTCTATCATACTGAAATTTATCAAGGCAAAGTGTTATAACTGAAACATTTAACAATCAAATATAGATCCTGACAGGAATATCAAGTCTATAAGCTAAGAACAACATACCTTGCTACTTTTGCAGATGTTACAGATCTAAAATTTTAACATTCCTAACTCACTTACTAGTCTACTGAATGTAGTCTCATCAAGTGGTTTAGTTAGAATATCTGCAAGCTGTTTGTCAGTAGGAACAAAATGAAGTTCCACAGTACCATTCTCAATATGTTCTCTAATAAAATGATACCTGACATCAATGTGCTTAGTCCTTGAGTGTTGAACTGGATTTTCTGCAATTTTAATAGCACTAGTATTATCACAAAACATAGGAATATTACTAAGTGTCATACCATAATCCAGCAACTGATTTCTTATCCAAAGGAGCTGTGCACAACAACTGCCTGCTGCTATGTACTCAGCTTCTGCAGTTGAGGTTGAAACAGATTGTTGCTTCTTGCTTACCCAAGAAATCAATCTATTTCCAAAGAATTGACATGTACCTGTAGTGCTTTTCCTGTCTATCTTACACCCTGCATAATCAGAGTCTGAATAGCCAATTAGAAAGAAATCAGATTCTCTAGGATACCACAAACCAAGATTTGGAGTTCTTTTGAGATATCTAAAAATTCTCTTCACAACAATTAAATGAGATTCCTTAGGATCACTTTGGAATCTAGCACATAAACAGGTAGAAAACATTATATCTGGCCTACTTGCAGTTAGATATAACAATGAGCCTATCATGCCTCTATAACTAGTATTATCCACACTCTTTCCTTTAGGATCAGAGTCTAGTTTAGTGGCTGTTGCCATGGGTGTTTTTGCAACTGCACAGTCTTGAAAGTCAAACCTTCTTAAAAGATCTTTGATATACTTTGACTGATTAATGAAAATACCAGTCTCAGTCTGTTTGACCTGCAAGCCTAAGAAATAATTTAGTTCACCCATCATGCTCATCTGATACTTAGACTGCATAAGCTTGCTAAACTTAGCACACAACTTTTCATTAGCAGAACCAAAAATAATATCATCAACATAAACTTGAACTAAAAGCAATTCACCTTTTATCTTTCTAAAGAATAGAGTTTTGTCAATTGTACCTCTTGTGAAGCCATTTTCAAGAAGAAATTTAGACAAAGTCTCATACCATGCTCTTGGTGCCTGCTTTAGTCCATAGAGTGCCTTGTAAAGTTTGTAGACATGATTTGGAAACTTTGGATCAACAAATCCAGGTGGCTGTTCTACATAAACTTCTTCATCAAGTTTGCCATTTAGAAAAGCACTCTTTACATCCATCTGGTATACCTTGAATTTTGAATGAGCTGCAAATGCAAGAAACATTCTGATTGCTTCCAATCTTGCTACAGGTGCAAAGGTCTCATCATAATCAATGCCTTCTTCCTGAGAATAACCCTTGGCCACCAGTCTTGCTTTGTTTCTTACAATCATACCAGATTCATCTCGCTTGTTTCTGAAAACCCATCTTGCACCAACAATAGATCTATCTTTAGGTCTTGGTACCAGTTTCCAAACTTTGTTTCTCTCAAACTCATTTAACTCCTCCTGCATTGCAATTACCCAATCAGGATCCTGTAAGGCTTCTTCAACCTTCTTAGGTTCATTCTTTGAGAGAAAGCAACTATACAAGCATTCATTTTGAATTGATCTTCTAGTTCGAACACCACTATTTGGATCACCAATTATCAAGTCTTCAGTATGATCCTTTGTCCATTTTCTAACAGGTGGTAGATTAACTCTGCTAGTCTCTCCCCCTAAGTTAGTGGTATCCCTTGTAGAAGAATTCTCTCTACCTTCAAAAACTCTCATTTGATCAATAGAATCAGTAGATTCCATATTGCTGCTAGTTACTGATCTTTCCTCAGTAGACTCTGAAAGGTCAGTTCCTGATGGAGTAGACTCTGAAACGTCAATTCCTGATGGAATAGATTCTGAAAGACTAGTCTGCTCCTGATGATCACTATGTTCTCTTTGATTCATTTGCTCCCCCTCAACAGTAGCATTTCTTTGAGAAGCAATAGAAATTCCTTCTGGAGAACCTTCATCATCACTTGAGAGTATCTCAAAATTCTTCAGATTTTCAAATTCCAGTTTGTCATGGCTTTCATCAGTTTGCAAAATTCCAAATTTCTTATCATCAAATGCAACATGAATTGATTCCATAACAACGTGAGTTCTGAGATTATAAACTTTGAAGGCCTTAGATGCTGAATATCCTAGAAAAATTGCTTCATCCGATTTGGCTTCAAATTTTCCAAGTTGTTCTGGATGAAATTTTAGGACATAGCATTTGCATCCAAAGATGTGAAAATATTTCACACTTGGTTTCTTTCCTTTGATCATCTCATAGGGAGTTTTTCCATGACTATTTACCAAGGTACAGTTCTGAGTGAAACATGCAGTGTTAATGGCTTCTGCCCAAAAGTAGGTTGGAAGTTTTGCATCTGCAAGCATGGTTCTTGCTGCCTCTATGAGAGTCCTGTTCTTTCTTTCCACTACACCATTTTGTTGAGGTGTACCAGGTGCAGAAAACTGTTGAGTGATTCCATTGTCTGCACAAAACCCCTCCATTGTAGAATTCTTGAATTCTGTACCATTGTCACTCCTAAGTACTTTGACTTTGTACTCAGAGTTATTATGAATATTCTTGATGAGTTCAATGATTTGCTGAGGAGCTTCATCCTTCTTGTGTAGAAAGAACACCCATGTGAACCTTGTGAAATCATCTACCATAACTAGAGCATATCTTTTCTTGCTGATAGACATAATGTTTACTGGACCAAACAGATCAAGATGTAGCATGTGAAATGGTTCAGTAATTGAATTTTCAGTCTTGCTCTTGAAAGTGGTTCTTCTTTGCTTTCCAAGCTGACATGCATCACAAAGTCCATCTTGCACAAAATTCGCCTGAGGTAGGCCTCTCACCAAATTGTTTTTAACAAGTTGATTAAGCTTCTTGAAATTAAGATGTGAGAGCTTCTTGTGCCAATTCCAGCTTTCATCACTTGTTGCTTTGCTGTAGAGACATCTAACAATTCCTTTAGATGTATCACTTAAGCTGGCTTCATATATGTTACCATGTCTTTGACCAGTTAGAACAATGTCTCCATTCTGCATATTCAAGACTTTGCATCCTTCTCTGTCAAAGATTGATTTGTAACCTTTATCACCCAGTTGACTTATGCTTAAAAGAGTATGTTTCAAGCCTTCAACCAGTGCTACATTTTCTATGATGACATTCCCCAAAACAATTGAGCCATATCCCAGAGTTTCTCCTTTATTGCCATCTCCAAAAGATATTACTGGGCCAGCTTTCCTCTCAAACTTTGTAAGCAGGGACTTCTTTCCAGTCATATGTCCAGAGCATCCACTGTCCAAGATAATTGAATGCTTCTTTCCGGTGCCCTGCAAACAAAAAGTAACTAGTTAGAATTTTTTAGGACCCAACTTTGATTGGATCCTTTCTTACTAGATTTAGAGACAACAGACTTTGAAGATTTTGCTTTTATTTTACCTGTTGCAGAGTCAACTTTAGACTCTGATCTCACAAACTGTTTGTGACTAGGAGTTTCAGATTTCAAAGAATAATAGTCATAATACAGTTCATGATATTCTCTACACATGTAAATGGAATGAAGTAAACTACCACAATGATAACAAGCTTTTTGTGGTTGGTATTGAATTTTCTGAGTCTTGGGGAATCTGGACTCAGTTTTCCAAGAAGGTTTTTGATTGCAGTCTAGAGCCAAATGATTATGATTTCCACACTTATAGCATTTTTTCCTAGGTGCATCAGGTACATTCTTGTAATTATTCTCTTTGTTAATACCTTCTTTTCCATTCCTATTTCTTTTGATCTTGCTAGACTCTGAAAGACCATCTAATCTCTGTTTCAACTGAGACTTAGACAGAAACCCTATGTTTACATTCTTAGGTTTCTCTAACACTTTCTCATCTGAATAACTATTGTTAATCCTTTTGTGTACAACAGGGGTACCTCTTGAATCAACAAATTTTACATGATTAGGTTCAGAAACAATTTTCTTACCTTCAGATTTAGATGTGTTAGCTTCTACCTTACTATCATTATTGACAGTAGCTACTTTTTCTTCTTGTCTAGCCTTATCAAAACCTAAACCATTAACCTTACCACGAATTCCACTCTCAAAGATTTCTATTGTCTTCTTACTGGAATTGTTAATGGTTTTAATCACATCTCTCTCTTCTTCTAGTTCTTTTCTGACATAGTCATAAGCCTCAAGAATAACACTATAATCATGCTTAGCTTTATCAGAACTTAACTTGTATTCTTCCATTTGAATTAATTCAGATTCAAGAAAATTATTTCTATCAACTAATTTATCATTCTTAACTTTAAGTTCATCTCTTTCACAAGTAAGAATTCTAAAATTATTCATAAGATTTTTGAACTCAGCATGGATAGATCTAATTTCATCAGAATTTAAGCTATCAAATGAATCAAGAGAGTGAAGTGATACCTTAACAGAGGATGGAGAAGTTTTCTTTGGAGATCCAGGTTTGTCTGAACTATTGGCCATCAATGCAATGTTGTCATAATCCAATTCATCTTCAGAGTCACTGGAATCAGCCCAATCCTTCTGTGTGACCATAAGTGCATTACCCTTTCCTGTATTTCTAGGCTTCTTACACTCACTAGCAAAGTGTCCAAGCTCGCTGCAGTTAAAGCACTTGATCTTGGCCTTATCAAGCTTGACAATTGTACTTTTGCTTTTGTCACTCTTCTTCTCCTCCTTCTTTTGAAAAGGTCCTTTGCTAAATCTTCTCCTGTTGAATCTTCCTTTCTTGAAAGCTTTAGCAAACATAGCAAAGAGTTCTTGCATCTCAGATTCAGAATCATTGTTATCAGAGTCCATATCGGTAGTCTCTGACTCAGAACTTTCTTTGCTTTTCTTCTTCCTTGAATTCTTTACAGCAATCTCTTCATGCTGTTCTTCAGGAAGCTTCTTAACTTCAGATTGAGCAGTAAGTGCAATAGACTTCATCTTTCCTTCACTCCTGCTCTTCTTCTGCTGCTTGTGAAGTTCATAAGCTCTCAATTTTCCATATACTGCCTCTAATGAAATCTCATCCAGATCATTAGCTTCCTCGATCGCAGATATCTTCTCATTGTAGAAATCAGGCAAAGCTTTCATGAACTTTGTATTCATATCCTCCAAGTCATAATATTTACCATGCATGGCCATCTCATTGATGAGTTTTGTAAACCTATCAAAGGTATCAGTAAGTGACTCACCAGACTTGGATTCAAAGTACTCATACTGTTGTATAAGTAATGTCCTCATATTCTTCCTGACAGGCTTAGTTCCTTCACAGTGAACCTTAAGATTGTCCCATATATCCTTAGCAGTTTTACAAGAGAGAACATAGTTAGTGAGAACAGAATCAAGACTGTTGAATAATATGTTTCTCACTTTAGCATCTTTGAGAACATTCTCCTTGTCCTTATCTGACCATTCAGATTTTGGCTTCTCTGCTGTATGTTCTGGACAACCACACCATCAACAGTTGCTTGTCCAACGACCTTTGTTGGAACAAAAGGTCCATCTCTGATTCTATCAAGATAATCAGGATCTGTTGCTTCCAGATGATGCAACATCTTTACTTCCCATAGAGTATATTCGTTTCTCTTGAGCATAGAAATTTTAGTATTCCCATCCTTGTAACCAGACATGATTGCAGATCTTTATGATTAATCGAAATCAACCTGCTCTGATACCAATTGTTAACTCGAATAACTTGTAGAAGGGGGGGTTGAATACAAGTTATATAATCGTGTCTGATTTTTGCTTGATTATATGAACAAGAATAAACGAATGAATCAAACTCTTGTTTGTATTAATAAGATCAAATACAAACTCTACCAAAGGTGTACAATACCTTTAGCAGCTGCTGACAATACAAATCTCTCTCTGTTTGTTTCGAACTCTCGAATACAAACCTTATACAGAGCTACGCACACGAACTCACAACTTCGTCGCTCTTTTACAATGATATTGAGAGAGTATTTATAATGCTACCTATCAACTAATAACAGAAAGATATAATCTATACATGACAATGTTCTGCCTTCTAGTCGATAGTTTCCTTCAATAGAAAACTCTTTCCTTCATAATATCTTCTTGCTTGTTCTTCAAACAACGATCCTGTTTTATAGCACTTGCCAGTTTCTGTAGCATCCATAATGACATCATCAGTAACACGACTGATATCAGGATCTGTACACTGCATCAGTATCTGATCAATCATCAGTATTGGACCATCATCAGGATTTGCTCTCTGTTCCTGACATGTAGTCTCCGATACACTGTTCATTCCTGACTAAACTATACAGATAACTGTCTTTACACATAAATCCTATATACAGTGCTAAATCCTTTATAAGATCAGGATTACAAGAAGTATAATGTGTAAATTCTATTCTTAACATCACAACTTATGAATTATTCCTAACAATTTATCAGTTGATAGTGTTTTTATTCAGAGTCATGTTGACCATCAATGGATAGGCAGAATAGGGTAGCCAATTGTAAATAAGCTATGCTATGTAATTCTGTCTAAGTGAAAGTGTATCAACGGATGAGAACAGGGCTCTATCAACGGATACAACTCAAATCTACTCTATCAATGGATACAGCTCAAACTACCATCAACGGATAACTGTGCACAACATCAACGGATAATCATTATCACTTTATCCTATGCTAGCTAAGGATTAGCAGTTGATAAGGACAGGTTTGACTGACAGATCACATGGGTTGATAGTAGGTATAAAAAGCAGTATGGCAGCCATACTTTGGAAACACAGAAGAAAGAAGCATTCCATTTACACAGTACATACAAGAAAGGTGCAGGGGACATATCTGTTCACAAGGATAACCTTTCGGCTACATGTGGATTTGGAGTGGAGTAGCAAGTCAACTTGAATTAGATTAACATTATCTTATTCCTGTAGTACTTGTAAACTTGGGATATATAACCAAGTGTAGCAACTCTTTAGAAACTAAGAAAATAGACATATTTGTTTAGGGTTTCTTGAATATCCTTAGAAGCAAAGAGTTGTAAAAACAGAAGCTGTGTACATTTGTATCACAGAGTTTTCTTCGAATAAAAGTCTCAGGTGGTACATTTAACCACCTGATTTTTTATGTGTTTGTGAACCATTTCTTATTCAGCAATTATTTCCTTATAGATTTCTGTGGTTTTTATCAGAAATTTATAATTATCAAGAATTGTATTCAACCCCCCCCTTCTACAATTATACAAGTGTGTAATCTGGGAATAACAATTTAATAAATAAAATTCCAATGAATATCAAAGTAATTATTCATTAAATAATCAAACTCTAATGAATATTCAAAAATAATATTAATCTAATATTTCTCGACTGAGATAATACTCAAATAACATTTCTCGAAAGATTTCCAAGTAGTTGATACTTTTATGGAAATGTAAATAATGTTTGATAATAACATTCCTCAAAATGAATACTACTCTGTCGCTGGAATCCCTCCGGGTTTCCACGACTATCTTTATATCACAAAATACCGACTCCCGGCCTTATATATAAAGAATGAATATCATACGCCCTTCACTAAGGGTCTTAACAAAACAATCCTGCTTATAACTGATAATTCATATATAGTCTATAAGCCAATATCTATTCAGGGAACAAGTATTCCAATATACTTTGAAACAAGCATGCATGCTATGGCATATGTATAACAACAATTATATATATATTATCACAACAACAGTTCCAAGGTATTGGAAACTTGCCTGACAATCCTGTAGGGGTAGTGTGCCTCGGGTCAATCCGATGATCTATCAATAGTTACAATATCCGAGGTTAATCACTTATACTTTTAAAAAGGCTAAGTATAAACTTAACTTAAGTCGAAACACGTTTTCGAGTTATCTCGATATACACCCTTTAGTGTAACTCTTTTTATCACCGATACGATCCGACACTTGTTCGTTATTAAAACATGTCGTTATACCTACACTTGGTATATACTTAAGTCGTGTAAGTTTTAAGGTCGGTCATTTACGAATCAAGATTATACCTCGAGTTTTATCGCTCATTTTCTAAGTGATTTACCAAAGTTATAACCAAGTATACTTTTAAGGGGTTCGTTCGTGCTTAACCTCGATTCGAATATTTTTATAAAATCGGAAAACAATCCGTTTGATAAGAGGTTTTCTCTCACACCTTCCTTTTTACCTCTAGTATTTAATTACCATGATTCGTCACTACATAAATCATTTTACGAAGATCCAATATCAGTTACGAACTTGCTTTTACGGTTTCGAACCACTTTTACGAATTTAACCATAACTCTTAAACCGTAAGTCCATTTCATACGATCTTTATATCAAAACGAAGCTTATAACATAATATATCTTATCATGGTAGGATATGAAACTGTACAGTGAGTTAAAGCTACTGTCAAACATGATTTCTTAAGGTTAACGAAATTTCGGCATTACAACGGCTATAAATCGAACGTTCTAAATATCATAACATCGAAACCAAGCCACACCGGGCATCCATACAACTTATACACATGATTCTCATCTTAATAAAACCCAAGAACATCTCACTTCATCATTTTAACATTATATGGTTAAATCAACAACAAGATCATGATAATCATGCTTAATATCATACTAACATCATACTAAGCTCAAATCCATCAAGAACATGCATATACCCAAAGTAAGATCTAGGGTTCATGAGGTTTATACCTTCCTTGGAGAGTGTTAAAGCCCTTTCTAAGCCTTGATCTAGTCCTTAGAACTCCTTACAACCTTAAACTAGCAAGAATCATCAAGAACATAGTTAGTGATTTTCGGATCTGCTATAACTATGAAAAACGAGGGCCTTACCGAGGTTTTCTGGACAAGGCTTCTAAAGGAGAGTTGTAGAGAATCCAACCAGATTTCCAACAAGCTAAAGAACACTAAATTCCATTGAGTAATGAAGGAGATACGGCCGTTTGAAAATCATCACAGAAACTGTCAACAATTTGGACAGTTTGCTTCTTCAACTTGGGGAGGTGATTTTCCTAGGCTATACTACTTTGATTGCTATGAAATTTGGAACGAACCTTACCCATGGAGTAGAGAAGCTATGGTTAAAATTTGGTGATTTTATCATGGATAGAAATGGAGATATGAATTTTTCTTTCCTTGGTGTTTCTGCTGGGCAGTTTAGAGAAAATGAGAGAAATGGAGTTGTTTGGCTTGCTCTTGATCTAATCCTTGGCTAATGTGAATTATTGTGATGGATATGGATAATATCTAGCATAAAGTGGCTTTATTAAAGTTCCTAGGTCATCCATGATGCAATCAAGTGGACAAGTGTTAGGATTTTGTGGTTGGATGATGAAATCATGCTAAGTACTTGGTTTGTTTCTAATACCACTAGTTAGCATTGTAACTAGCTTGGTTACTAGATATTTTCTACTTGCACATGCATGCATCTTGAATTCCTGCTTGTTTCTTTGCCCGATTATTGCTCCGTTTCATTGATCGTTCGGAGGAATGTCTCAAGGATTTCTAGTTAGGTTTTCACCGGAAACCTTCTTAATATTTATACTACCATTCTCAATTCTCCTTTATAATTCTTGAATTTAATTTCCTTAAATCCTTTTAATAAATCCTTAAGTCTCTCAGTGTCCAGGAAAATCTCGGAGAAAATAAAAGTGCTATCTTTCTGAATCCGATGTCGTTTACATACACTTATTTCGCCCCTGGATTATGAATACGAACTCAGAAATCCGTTCTGAATACTTCTATATAGCGTTGTCTAATAATATTCTTATTTCCACCAAAAACACTATTCATTCTTTATACCATATTTCTTCCTTTTTATTTATAATAATGTCCTTGTTCTCTTTCGGGCGTTCCTTAACCCTTTCACGGAACCACTGGACTAACAACAGATATCGATTTGGATGACACAAGAATATCTCCTTCCTCTTTGGAATGCCATATCTTATTCTTTAGGAGATAGATTATTCTAATCTTGGTTGTCAACCCATTGCATTCTTCATGACATATAATCATTTAAATCTATACCCATTCACATTCATTGTTAATACCTTGTAGTCGGAGTCACTGTTCATTCTTTCATCAATATATAAAAAGTTTTAATTCTACCAAAAATTCGGGTTCTTACAAAATGAATGTAATTTTGCAGGATTTTTATCTCAAATTGAACCTAAAAAGGTTAATGAAGCTCTTGATGATCCAGATTGGGTAACTGCAACGCAGGAAGAACTCAATCAGTTCGAAAGGCAGAAAGTTTGGAAGTTGTTACCAAGACCAGTGAGAGCAGATATACGACAAGGTAATATTTCAATCCCTGCTATTCCAACCTCTGTATTCCCTATTGTGTCACAGGAAATACAATTTCTACAGCCCCTAGTGGCCATCTTACCCGACCAAGAGCAGGAAATCCCACCGACTCTAACACAGGTCGAAGAGCCCATTCTACAAATGCAAACACAAACACAACAAACTCCTACACCTCAATTGTCACTTAAACGACCATTTATTCACATTATTGAGGGAGATAGTGCCTCAGCAGCACCACATAAGGAGTTAGTTACATCAGCCGCTCTACCTCATTCTAAACGGAGTAAACCCAATGAACCTGATGTAACGACAACTGTTAGTGAAACAATTCTTTCTTATCCAATGAGTGCAAATATAAATGAGGTTGAATTGACGGGAGCAACTATCTTGAGTTCCATTTCACGGAACATAAGAGTGGTTGATGATCTTTCTAAAGATCAAATGCCTTCGCAGGCATCCGAGGTGGAATTACCTACCTCAATAACTGCTGGTGAATCTTCCATTTTACGGAAAGATCCATCGGTGGGTGGTTCTTTTATGAACCAAGTGTCTTCACGGACATATGAGGGAAACTTGGGTTTTGTGCCATTTAATCGATTCAAGTTTAACCTCCCAGAGGGAAAATCTCTGGATCTCTTTCGAGATTTACCACTTTTTACCAGTGGTCGGCAACTCGCTACACGCGAGGACGGAAGCTCACGAACTTTCATTGCACCATCCGTGACCTCTGAAAAAGGGGCTAGGATGATTTCATTTGCAGGTACACATATCAGTGGAAGCTCTAGAGGAGAGTTGAGGGAAACACGAACAGAACATGTAAGTGTAACCCATACCACTAAACCGAGTGAATATAGAGTGTTGAGTGAAACACCTGCAGAACGTACGAGTGAGCAACCTACTCAACCACATGCACCTGTAACCAGAAAGGAATACAGCAGACTCCTTACACGGGTCCGAACAATGGAGAAAGAGTTGTTAAATATATGTAAGTCCATTGCAGAAATCAAAAATTTGCAACTTATTCAACATGATGCATTCCAGGTTCAATTAAGTTCCATGGCAGCCCAGTTTAGTCATGCAATTAATTCCTAGGTGAAGACAGCTTCATCCAATTTACCAAATCCACATCATACTATTCTGGAGGATAACCCTACTGAGGGGGAGAAGGTGGATGGGCAAGAAGCTACTAGGCGTAATAAGGGCAAGGAAAAGGTTGTTGACACAGAATTAACTTTATTTTGGGAAAGGAAAAGCTAATTGGAATATTCGTGCTATGTGGAAAGAAAGCAAGGCAAAACTTGAAGATATGTTCAGTCTAGAGGAACAATTGTCTTGTACTTATTCAAATTTTAGAAATATGGAAAAGGTATATATATGATCCAGAATGCGCTTTAATATTATTTATCTTTGTATTTTATTCGTATCAGTTGAGTTATCCTCTAGGTATTTGCTTGTCAAATCCTAACAATCAAATAGGGGGAGATTGTAAAGCATAATGTAATGTAATATGTAATAGAAGAAATATATAACTCAACTAGGATAAAAGATAAATAATATTAACTCTATACAGGGATCGTGAAAGTTGAAGAACAGGCATCAACAAGGATCAAGTCGCTGAAAGAAGTTCATTAACATGATCAAGCCTCAGTGACAAAATAAGATGTACAGATGATTCAGTTGAATGGCCAAAAGATTCCAGTGATAAAGTTTTTATGGTTGCACAAATATTAGCAGTGTTCTTAAAGACATGATACGAAGACCATAAGTGAATGTTAGTCGTCTGTGAACCAGACCAGTTGCACTAGGCGTCAACACCTCACAAAGGAATCAAAGTATCTAACTCAGAAAAACTGTTAAGAGATATGATTGAGTTTAGAGCAGTATTGATATCCTCTAGTTAGTTGGAAGCTGAATATTTAAGGATGTCAAATTAAGAGGAAAATGAATAGTATCCAAAATTACTATTCATATGAATAGTAACCGAAATCACTATTCATATGAATAGTAGCTACGGTTGTTGGAATAGTAGCTGGGGTTGGTGTAATAGTGCCCGGTTACTATTTGGGGGTTGTTGGAATAGTGCTCGGTTACTATTTGGGGGTTGTTGGAATAGTGCCAAATAGTGACTTTCTAGAACCTATAAATAGGCCTGTTGTATTTCATTTCAAAACACATCACAACACAACTTTCTATTCTCTCTCTTATATCTTCTCTGTGTAAGCTGCTAGACAGTCCATCTAGTAGGAAAGCCGGCTTAGCCCGCTTTCAGGAAGTGTCGGGTAGAAGGTCCTCGTGCCTAAACTATCCTAGGAGTGTTTGATTTTGTAGCTGATCCGTAGGATTAGATTGTGTAACAAACCTCCGGGTTTTATCTATTAAAAGATATTTCCCACACAGTTGTGTCATTTCGATTTAGTATTTTTTGATTTCATATCCACATCAAAAATCGAAATATTTTTTTGAATAACGTATTCAACCCCCCTTCTACGTTATTCCGGACCTAACAAACATATAACCTTCTTTAACACCTATTCTTTAGGGAACTACACTAGTAATGGTTTTCTCAAAGTTTCTTGCAACGGCGGTTTAAATCAGATACGAGCTACGGTTCGTGTTATTTTCACTTTTTTGTGCTATTATATATCTTGGCTGTAGTTTATTCACTTACAAATTGGGGAATTTCAGATATGTGACATGGTGACAGTTGCTCGAATGTTGAACCTTACTTTGGTTGTTCTAGAACTTGATAAGATATCCTTTTGGACTGATCCGAGGTACCAATTTTTAACTAAAAAGTTGCGACTTGCTCAATTGTTTAATATGATAGTAAAAAACATAGTTACTGACTTGCAGTGATTTTGAGGACATTTTTTATGTGAGGCACTTCATTGATTCACTGAAAGATGAAATCAAAATCATTAAAAGGTTACCAAAAAAGTTTACAATAAAATATGGTTACCAGCCACTGGAAATGCCTCCTGTTAGCTGGTCGAGTGAAAAATACTTCTTGTAATAGGTCTGTATGCCTCACCTTTTATCTGTTTTGATCTACAGTCTCAAACTTATATAAAATAATTGGTTTCACAACAATAGACTGTTGATAATTCTCTGTCCATGTTCGTTCATGCATACTTTCATTTTTCACCATTCACTATACGTCGTATTAGATATAAATTCAAACTTTAGTACCCTGCCTCTCCCTGTTTATGTTACTGATCACATTTTACGATTTTATTCCCTTGTACGATTTTATTTCTTAGGGAGTGCTTCTTTATGGACCACCTGGTACTGGAAAGACCTTGTTGGCTAGGGTAGTTGCACATCATACTTGATTGTACATTATCATGGTCTCTGGTTCTCAATTGGTCCAGAAATATATTAGGGAAGGATCTCGAATGGTTAGAGAACTTTCCGTTATAGCAAGGTCAGTTTGACACTCTGTAATTGTGCTAATGCATCAACCTTTTTTATTTACTTAGCCATTTTCTAGATGTTCCATTTATTAAAGCTCTCCTATTCCTATACCTGAACTAGAGCCTTAAAATTACTAGTGTTTAGCAAATACACTTGAAAGGTCAAAAGCAATGTGGCAAGAAGCTGGTGGGGGTGCCCATTTGCAGAAATGGGTGGGGGTGCTTGTCAAGACTTGGTGAGATATTTGTACTGAAACATGAAAAATATTAAGGGTTACTTAATTAATGCAGACGTTTACGTTCCTCTATTGTTTTTTGTGTGTTGAACTGATTTCAAATTCTAAGCTCTGTAAACTAGTTCTTAGTCATTGTTTACACTAAAACACGCAAGCGTACGTGGTCACAAGTAATATATAAGGTTAAGTCCAAATTCGTTCCCACAGGGATCAAGTTATGGTTCTATTCAGTAAATATGCCTATGCAACAATGTATGGTTATTATGCACTGCTAAGACAATAACAATTTTGGGTTTATTAAACTAAATTAACTAAGACACAAATTAACAAAACTAAGAATTAACTAACTAACAAGAATTAAAATCTAATTACGTCTGCAAGAGTAAACATGGAATCCTAACTTCATTAAATACTTTGCTTAGATCTAACGCCTTTAATCACTATATGCAATGGTTATGATATCTGATCAGACAACACTAAACAAGTACACGCAACCTCTCAGTATACGTATACCAAACTAAACATACATCCACAAAAGAGATAGAAGATGAATAGACACCAATTATGCTTAGACCCTATATCTCTATAGAATTTGAAAACATAACGGTTGAAGAACAAGTTATCTATTAAGATCACATAGGGTAGCATATTATCTCTAATCATGCCACAAATCATGATGTTAAAACATCAACCTATCCTATGCTAGCATGGCAAGTTCTAAATCTCAAGATCCACTCTCGCTTCACAAGAGATTAACAAATTAGATGTTCATGACGCATCTAAACACATGAATCACAACCATACGAGGATATCAGATATACATCACACACAGATCTGTAAAGTATCAAAATACTAAAGCTCCATAAATAAATTCGTTAGAATCCCATGACAACGATTAGTTCATAATCGAACCTCTCGTCATCATGGGATCTGATGAAACCATGATAAAAACAAAGTATGAAAAGATATAAATAAATATAAGTAATTGATATGTAATGGTTCTGGTCCTAATGATGATCCTAATGATCTTAATACAATTTACAAGGGTTGGATGTGTTTATATAGGCTCTAGACATCTTGCCCAGCAAGAAAATACCAAATCAGAATTATAATAGAAGTACGTTTCCTAAACTGATTCTGATTTAAAGGGAAATTCGCAGCTGTCTTTTCTTCAGTAATTCTGGAACGTTCCAACTGCAATTGGACATCTAGACCACTTTAGAATGATGGAGAATCTCGTTATCTTCGCGTGGACTGCTTACGGGCCTAAAACGGACTTGTAGAACTCAAGTTATGGCCAAAACAAAAATACAAAAATCTGGCAGAATTTCTCCGCGCTGACGTTACTGTTCATGGCGCAGGAGCCTCGGATTGGGCGCCTGATGCGCCGATGGTGGCTGCCGGGAGCTGATTTTTGCTGCCGGGAGCTGATTTTGGCTGAATTTCTTCGTTTTAACTCCTTTTGCGCCCGTTCTTTTTGCGTTCTCTTCCGTTTTCAATCCTCTATGCTTGGAATCCTCATGGTGAACCACAACAAGACTCCATTCTTCATTATTAAGCTCGAATTTAACTCCAAAAGTGACGGAAACAACGATTTTAAGCAACATTCTTCCAAACCTACACACTTACACAAAACACATCAAAACTACAACAAACTTGAGTCCAAGACAATCAATTTAAGCCGAATTGAAGCGATCCAAGTGGATATAAATCCACTTATCACACCCCCAAACTTAAACCGATGCTTGTCCTCAAGCATAAACAATTACAACTAACTAACTAATTAGTACCACTTCCGTAGGTGATCACGGTTGCATTTGGCATATGCAACAAGCCCTTTAAACCCCTAGGCAGCCCTAGTGGACGAGTAAGGTCTCGTGAGGGCCTATAGCGAATGTACCCACAAAATCCAATGCAATGCAATGCATGAATGCAACTAATATGAAAAATGCAATTAATCTAATACTAATATCCTACCATACCTTCAAATCCTCTCATGCCATATCAACTTAAGAATCAAAGTAAATACGCAATGTCTTGGTGTCGAAAGTGCAAGTATTCACATTGTCTACTCAATGAACATGCATAAGTTCTCACAAGCCCATGTCAAGTGTAAGAATAAGTTAGTAAACATGCTAAGCCGATAAGAGTACATCTTTAAGACAAAACTCGGGATCTCATATGCAAAAACAAGCAAACACTCACAATCCACTCACAAAAGAATATTCACTCAAGAACAAGGGTAAGTGTATCACTCAATTCCAACAAAATCATAAACATGCTTGACATTTGGTATCAATCTAACTCTTAGCACAACATACATCAATGACGATAATCAAAAGGTCTTTATTTGGGTTGTAACGGGGCTAGGGACAAGGTATGTCAAATAAGCCAAAACAGGTGAAGTGTCAAAAGCTAGTAGGAACTATAATAAATCATACACAACACCCTATTTTCCCCCCACATAATTTTTCTATTTTTCTTCCAACAAAAACAATCGACGAGTCGACTAAAGTAGGATCACAACAAACACAAACATGCTCTCATAATATATTTTTTCCTTTCTTTTTCTTTTTTTTTTCTTTTTTTTTCTCTTTTTTTTTTCGAGAGCTAAAGCAACAATAATATAGACAACAACAATGATCCCACAATTTTATTACACATGCCGACTATCAAGTACACAACCAAACCCAATTTTCAATATTTCCCCCAAAATTATGACCAACAATACCCTTCCTTGCACACCTTATTACTCCCTTAAGCACTCTACTAGCCTTTGACAATGTGGGTTCAAATTAATGTAAGGCCAATACAAGAAAAAGGTCTAGGCAAGTAATGTGGTATGTCACCGAAAAATAGGATTAAGCTCAATGGGTTAACTAATTGATCATGTAAATATGGTGTGGTAATATGGGAAAATATGCTGTTATTCCTAATTGCCTTTATCATTTTAATCGTCAATTAATGTCATGCGTTTCAAGAAAGACCTCAAACAACTGCTAGCAATGCAAACAATCCGTGGACACTCAAGCAAACGAATAAATTGCAAATAAATATGCAATATGGCTCAAAAACTCACTTGGCGGGAAAACATACTCAATCCCAAGCAAAAATCTCTCTAACGCACCGACTTGTATTCAAAGCATGCAAACTAAATCATCTTGCACATATTCATGTCCTTCTAATCACTTACAACATTCAATAAGTCTACTAGCTTCAACTTACTAGTGTATGTGTGTGCACAAGAACAAAGCATATCACTTCTCAATCAAAAGCGTCAACAACAAAAAATTCCTATCAAGCATGGGTGCAAATGAAACTATTATGAACTCACATGATATATAAACATAAAAAAAACAGATTGTCCTATATGAAACCAACATATATAACACGAACATAAATGCATAATTTACTACTACTACTAATATGCAAAACATGAAATCCTACATGAACATATAATACAACAACAACTACTTATCCCTCAAACCACCCCCAAACTTAAAATATTCAATGTCCGCATTGAGTGGAAGTAAATACAAGGGATAGCAGAAACATACCTACTCATCCTCATCCTCCTCGAATGAATCTGGTGGAGGATACTGCGTACGAGCTCCATAGACTAGCCACCTTGCCTGAATACTACAAAAACTCCAATTGACAAGAACACAAATTCGTAATAAAAATAAAATTAGAGAAAAAGATTTACCCAATACGAATCAAAGAGGTGAACTTGCAATTAATTCCTCTTTAGAATTGAATTTTTAGAGATTTAAATAAATAGAAGAGGAATTGGACTTGTATGTATAGGTGGGTATATAATAATAATAATAATAAAAATAATAATAAAAATAATAATAATAAATATAATAATAATAATAATAATAATAATAATAATACTCCCTCCGTCCCATATTATCATTCTTGTTTCATATGTCGGAACTGTTCATAACATGAGATAAATTGCTAATTTACGTCTAATCTATAAGACCAAATATAGTCATGAGTGATCTTGTTGAATTCGTATTTATGAGTACTTTAATACAGTGAAGTTTTTACATTTAATACTAATACGAAATTCAAGATATTAACGATTAAAAGTATGCATTGGCAAACGTGTCCAGTCAAAACAGGAAAAACATTAAGGGACGGAGGGAGTAATAAATATGAATAATAATAATAATAATAATGAATATGAATTAGAATAAAAATAGGTTTAGAATTTTGAAAAAAAAAATCGGGAGTTTTGGAATTGAAATAGGAAAAGAATTAGGTGTAGAAAATAATTAGAAAAGGGGTTGGAATTGATTTAGGAGATGATTTTTTTTTTATAATATGTTACAACACCACACGTACATAATACATATTAGTACAACTAACCTGGACAGAATGGTTGCCCGGGCGCACGCGGGGCGCTGTGTTGTTTTTCTGATTTTTTTTTTTTTTTTTTTATACAATCGTGGCCAAAAGAAGCCACAAGACAAGAAAACTTACCTGGCAACTAGAAGACACGCGCCTGGTAAGTTTCACTCTTCGAAATCACACTTGCACACTTCTGGTCAGAAACATGTTGGCGCTGCATCCTCATTCCTGGCGCTGCGGCCCGAGACACCATCTGTTGGCAGATTTTTTTATTTATTTTTTTTTTTTTTTTGAAACGCTCAGAATTTTTTTTTTTCCCCACACCACACTCTTTTTTTTTTTTCATACAACACTTTTTTTTTCATACAACACTCAATTTTTTTTTTACACTAATGCATGGGTTGCCTCCCACGAAGCGCTTCTTTAACGTCAATAGCTTGACGTTACTTCCAAGTCTTCATTAAGGATGATAATAGTTCGCCTGGTCCTCTCTTCGCGATACTTCATCATCATCTCGGCGGCACACTTTTTGCTCCTTCTCCTTGCTTGGCATATTCATGTAGCAACTATATCCTCTTCCAATGCCTTCATTTGTTGACCCAAAATCTGTCAATTTGTAGAACAACACACATTCGCGGGCTTCGCTTGAATATAATGGAGGAGGGTAAATGTAAGTTGCTGTAGCCTTTGGTTCCTCAACGAGAACTTCCTCCATTGGCTCTAATGCGCTACCTCCATCTTTATACTCTGAGACAAGTAGAAGACCTGCATCTTTCTCATGATCATCAACCTCTTGGTTCGCACATACCAATTCTTGAAATTTCTGTAGCTCAACAGTGTCTGTCCCAAATAGTGCCCTTTCCAAATCATCCACCATCCTAACATGATCAAATTCCTCACACGGCTTGTGAATGCTCACCTCATCTTGGAATTTGTCTTCCTCAAGAAAAGACTCAATTGCACTATCCTCAAAATTTGACCATGAAACAACCTCATCAATCAGCACCTTAGAATCCCAGAGATCAGCCAAGCCGAGCGACTTACACTCTTCCTCCTCTTGGAATTTGTCTTCCTCAATTAAGCATGCAGTACCTTGCTCCAAGTCACCACTATTTTCTGGATTTGCCTCTAGCATGAATTGTTGATTCTCTTGTTCCAAGACTCTCAAAACTTGAGCAGCTAATGTCCCTATAGATTTGATAAGCTTCTCATTATTCTCTGCAAGCATCCTAATCTCCTTCCTAATCTCCTTCAAATCATCATCTGACTGAAAAGTAGGAGTAGGTTGCTGATGTTGAAACTCTTCACTACCAAAGACATATGACATATCTGGAACATCTTGCTGGTACTGTTGAGGATGGTATTGAAAATATGGTTGCTCCTCATAAGTGACATATGGATCAACTCCTCCGTAGTAACAATATTGTGAGGGATCATGAACGCCAAAACACCGCTCACATTGCTGAGGCATGGATGTACTCGAATATGCCCACCATGGCAACTCCTGGCCTGCCATCTTCAACACTCAAGTACCTGAAACACACCAAACTAAACAAGATAGATAAGAAAAAAAAAAATCTGAGTCAGTGAACTCTAACGACCACTATTGACAAGCACATAAACCAAAAATAAAACACTGAAGATCCCCGGCAGCGGCGCCAAAAA
Source organism: Kitagawia praeruptora (assembly GCA_037693485.1). Classification (NCBI taxonomy): domain Eukaryota; kingdom Viridiplantae; phylum Streptophyta; class Magnoliopsida; order Apiales; family Apiaceae; genus Kitagawia; species Kitagawia praeruptora. The sequence goes on from CM075354.1 coordinate 46,690,165, forward strand.
CTTGTTTACACTAAAACACGCAAGCGTACGTGGTCACAAGTAATATATAAGGTTAAGTCCAAATTCGCCTATGCAACAATGTATGGTTATTATGCACTGCTAAGACAATAACAATTTTGGGTTTATTAAACTAAATTAACTAAGACACAAATTAACAAAACTAAGAATTAACTAACTAACAAGAATTAAAATCTAATTACGTATGCAAGAGTAAACATGGAATCCTAACTTCATTAAATACTTTGCTTAGATCTAACGCCTTTAATCACTATATGCAATGGTTATGATATCTGATCAGACAACACTAAACAAGTACACGCTACCTCTCAGTATACGTATACCAAACTAAACATACATCCACAAAAGAGATAGAAGATGAATAGACACCAATTATGCTTAGACCCTATATCTCTATAGAATTTGAAAACATAACGGTTGAAGAACAAGTTATCTATTAAGATCACATAGGGTAGCATATTATCTCTAATCATGCCACAAATCATGATGTTAAAACATCAACATATCCTATGCTAGCATGGCAAGTTCTAAATCTCAAGATCCACTCTCGCTTCACAAGAGATTAACAAATTAGATGTTCATGACGCATCTAAACACATGAATCACAACCATACGAGGATATCAGATATACATCACACACAGATCTGTAAAGCATCAAAATACTAAAGCTCCATAAATAAATCCGTTAGAATCCCATGACAATGATTAGTTCATAATCGAACCTCTCGTCATCATGGGATCTGATGAAACCATGATAAAAATAAAGTATGAAAAGATACAAATAAATATAAGTAATTGATATGTAATGGTTCTGGTCCTAATGATGATCCTAATGATCTTAATACAATTTACAAGGGTTGGATGTGTTTATATAGGCTCTAGACATCTTGCCCAGCAAGAAAATACCAAATCAGAATTATAATAGAAGTACGTTTCCTAAACTGATTCTGATTTAAAGGGAAATTCGCAGCTGTCTTTTCTTCAGTAATTCTGGAACGTTCCAACTGCAATTGGACATCTAGACCACTTTAGAATGATGGAGAATCTCGTTATCTTCGCGTGGACTGCTTACGGGCCTAAAACGGACTTGTAGAACTCAAGTTATGGCCAAAACAAAAATACAAAAATCTGGCAGAATTTCTCCGCGCTGACGTTACTGTTCATGGCGCAGGAGCCTCGGATTGGGCGCCTGATGCGCCGATGGTGGCTGCCGGGAGCTGATTTTGGCTGAATTTCTTCGTTTTAACTCCTTTTGCACCCGTTCTTTTTGCGTTCTCTTCCGTTTTCAATCCTCTATGCTTGGAATCCTCATGGTGAACCACAACAAGACTCCATTCTTCATTATTAAGCTCGAATTTAACTCCAAAAGTGACGGAAACAACGATTTTAAGCAACATTCTTCCAAACCTACACACTTACACAAAACACATCAAAACTACAACAAACTTGAGTCCAAGACAATCAATTTAAGCCGAATTGAAGCGATCCAAGTGGATATAAATCCACTTATCAGTCATGTTACTTTATTGTCCCCAATAAAATGTGCAAAATGAGCAAGGATACAGAAAAAAGACGGACATGGAAAAAAATATCGGGAAACTCACAGTGACTACCCGTTTGCCCACAAGAACCAATCTCTCAGAGGATTGGGTGACTTTTTGTGGGGACGGAGGGGATGATTGCTATATTAAACCCCAAAAAATTTGATTTTTCAAGCTTATGTGCGTTTTTGTATGTCGTATTAACACTGATTTTACCAAGAAGAACAATTGTCACCTGCTGTATAATTGTTAAGAAACGTAGAGAACTTGTGCTTAAAGTTCTCCTATGATTGTTTATAGTTTATATGTAGATCACATCAATGTGTTATCACTTGACTGCTTGTTTCTCCGATTTCGAATTCTTGAGATGCAATCTTAGTATTAGATCCTTTTGGTTCTATTAATGTTTATTGCAATATGCTTCAGATAATATGGTAATTATAAAATGCTCTGTTCATTCTGAAAGACTCAGATAATATGGTAATTATAAAGTAGGAAAGAGCTCTAGTGCAATCATTTTATGCAACTGATGTATTTACTAATGGAAGATGATATATTCAAAGGCTCCCCATAAGTTATTTTGTAAACCTCTCTTCCACTAGTTTGAATTCTCTAGATTTTGTTTAATTTTATTACATTCTTACTATCTTGCTAAAATTATTAAAATTAATTTTTTCAAGCTTTGCATGTGTCATGATTGTTTATACTAATGCTTCTCCTCTTTTTGTATGCCAGCTTTAAGATTTTTGGACCAATGGCTCTCATTGCACTTTTGGTCCTTATCCCAGTCAATGTTTCAGGAGGTACATTGTTTTTCCTGAGCAAAGAGTTGGTCGTTAGTGACATCGATAAACTCTCAATATCAAATATTCGTCCTATATCTAACAAGTAAGTTATCTTCTTTCTGTGTTGATAATAAGATGAATGTAGATTCGTTAAACAAGCCTTTAGCTAGTACTAAAAGCAAATATACGATGCTACCTTTTGCCAGAGGCAACAGGAAGGTGGTTTGTGAAAACTTACTGCCATAATTTGCGCAACATAATAATATTGATGCTTGAAGTTACTATTTATCTTCTCGAAAATGTAAATTTTGGGCTTAAATGGAATAATGGTTGTATTCACAGTTTAACTACATCGTCTAAAAATCTCTTACTCATGTTACTAGGAATAGAGGAATCGAGCCTTGACAATATTTTAACTTTTGAAATCTAGGTTTTTCGTCCACATATCAATGGAGTACTTTCTATTGAGGCTCCAATTTACTTTGCAAATAATAATTATGTACAGGAAAGGTTGGTGCGGATTGCATGTCTATAATTTCAGTTTCCACAGCTTTATCTTTTATTGACTTGCACCTCAGATGCCGAAATATCTTCTAAGGACTAGGGCAAATACGAATGAATTGATGAGGTGCGGGTTGAGGCTGTGCAATTCATCATACCTTACCAGGGACAAAGAATTTATGTGGTGCGGGTTGAGGCTGTGCAATTCATCTAAGACCATATTTGACGACACAAGTCTTCTTTTAGCAAAGTTTAATTAATATATCGCATCTGCAGAAATAGTTATTTGACTATGACTAGTTAAGCGGTTATGTACTTTGTTTTGTGGATGGGTACTTTACTCAATTTAGTTGATTTTGCGGATATGTAGTTAAATTGTAATTGTAACAATGTATCATCAAGGAAAACTACTGAATTATAGAGTTGTATATGATATATTAATGAAGATACAGAGTAATAGTTTTGATTACTTATTGACATCCACAAATAGAAATCACATTTTATTTATAAAATCTAATGTCTAAAACCAAAATAGATATCAGAACAAGTGATGTCTAAGAGATGAATATAAATCAGTTCTTTTTTGTAAAAACAGATGTCTATAAGTTCATTAGACATCAGTACATGATGATGTCTAAGATAACTATAGACATCACTTTATCTGCTAAAATTATGATGTCTAATATCGAAATAGACATCTTTTCCAAAAAAAGAAAGTGATGTGTATGTGAAAAATAACTTAGTTTATTATATGTTTTGTAGAATATAAGGCATGCAAGTTGTTTATTAAAATAATTATATCTAACCTATTTTGTAGAAAAACCGATGTGTATTGAAGGAAATATCGATGTCTATGTTAGCACAAACATCAGTTTCTGGCCGATGTCCAGAATAGACATCTTCGACAAAGACATCACTTGCAAAATAACATAGACATCGGCTAGAAACTGATGTCTATTGACCCTTTTCTTGTAGTGCATTGTGTTAATATTTCGAGACAATGGCGCTAAAAAACCAGAAAGCCAGCATATACACAACAATTTTTAGGGAAAGCCATTGTCCTAATTCTGAGAGTCTTTTGGAAAAGTGTCAAGTGAAAAAAGGCTAACCCTCTGCCTGAAAATCAATCAAAGGCTAGCCAATTCCAAACATCAATAAACAGAGCAACCACTAAGAAATTGTAGTCAAGCAAGTAAAAAACCTTAAATAAGAGCATACACTCCCAATGTGTGAACCACCAATGGGAGCATCAACTACTTTCATAAAAGCTTGATCAAGTCAAAAACTTGAAAAAATAATCAAACAGTCAAAAACTTGAAAACTTTGATTTCCTAATACCACTCCATGAATAGTCAAAATAATCACAACATATATAAAACAGTACAATAATTTCAAAATAAGAAATTGCAACTGCAACCCAAGTAACTTAAATAATCACAAAACATAAAAATAACTTTAAATGCTGAAATTATAACTTAAATTGAGCTCGAAATACTACAACCCAAGTGCAGTTCTTAAAATCACTTAAAACCAAATTCATAAGTTCAGAAACCAACATTAAAAGAAAGAGTTCATAAAGACATTAACAAAAAATAGATTATAAATATTCTGCTCTACCACTGTTATAACAAACCAGAAGAAATTATGAAATAGTCACATGTATCTAAATTATGTACGAGATAATAAACAAATAACATTTTCTATATGAATTTACAAAAGCACTTTCTTATCCAAAATTTGTGAAGTTCAAGAAAATTCTGAATATTGGAGTTTTTGCATCAAGGGAGGAGGTTAAGGGTTGATGCAAAAAATGTGTGTTGGTGAGTGGTTATTTAGTTATCTAGAGAAGTTGTACAATTTGCTATTTAGTAGTGGCAGTTGTCTAGTGGTAGTGGCAGTTAGTAAGCAAGTTCATTAGAAGTTATCTATTTCCTATTTTAGAAAGTAGAAACTCATGGTTCAGTAGTTCTTGGGGCTAAGACACAAGAAAAGAAGATTGATTTTGATAAAAATTCAAAGTTTTTTAGACTTAAGAATGATCAGAATTTTAATGAGGATTGTTCTTCCGAGAATGATGTGGGGTCAGATGGAGATGATACATCGAAGTTTATGATAGGTGATTTTTCTGTTCCGATGAACCGTGATGATTGTTTAATGTCAGATGATGATGGTACATCTTTAAAGGAGCATGAAGAATTTGCTACCGATCAGTTGTATGGAGGAGTAAATGAGGAAGAAGGGAAAGCAGGTTTTTTTAATACTAATTCTCAATGAGTAATATTGCATGTTGGAAGGGTAGTTACTGGTGAAAAGAAAGAATCTCAAGTCCTTTTAAAATAAAACACAAAGCTATGAACTAGACAGAGAAAACAATTAAAGACAGGAGAAAATCAGTACAAGAACTAATATAATAACTGATATAATAATTATATTTTTTAGTTTATAAGAATTTTATTTTATATAAATTGTTTATTAGTTAACCGTTAAAATAAAAATTGGTAGTTATTATGTTTAGTTAATTGATATGAAAAAATAAAAATTAACTGTTATTGAGTGTAACTTGATTTGAGTTTAGTCTTGGCTGAAACATAAAATCTACATCCAATAGAAAAACATGTTACATTAAGTTTAATTGATTTAAATTTAATAGATTTTGATTGATGTTAAAATAATTCACAATCTTGTGATTGGTTAATTAATACATGTTAGATTCGGGTATCCTTTATTATAATAAAGGATGTTAAAAAATAATTCATAACTAAAAGATATATAACCATATGTAATATACTGTTATGTGGATTTATAGAAAATAATATTTACGGTTAGTATCAATTTTTCAAAATTAAAACCATGTGATATGCGAAGTTATTAAATCAAGATAATTTAAATATAAATTTAATTTAACCGCGATTAGTAAATTAGAATAAGCATGGTAAGCAATAAAAATTTTGTATATGATTGATTGATTTAAAATTTAGAAATACATTCTGATTGCCTCTAAAATAATTTTAATTTTTTGATTAGTAATCTATTCACCAACCAATAATAATACTCTTATAGCGTATATTTAATAATTAAAGTAATTAAAATATATGTAGTTTTCGTTTATATGAATTTATTAATTATTTCATTATCAAATTGTGAATAAATATATTTTTGAACCTTTCAAAAAATTGAGTTTTTGAAGATATGGAATTTATCCAAGATATTTAAAATTTGGTCAAATTCGATTTTGTAGTGTTGGCTTATATGCATTTATTAATTAATTTTATTAGCAAATTATGAATAAACATATTTTTGAGCTTATAAAAAAAACAACTTTTTGAAGGTATGGATTTAATCCAAGTTATTTAAAATCTGATTTCAAATTCAATTTTTTCAGATTTTCAGTTAAGTTAGATTATAATTATTTAATATCGATTATAATTGTACAATATATATTATAAAAATCAATTTAGAATGTATGATAATATGTTTGTGATTGAATTTATATTAAAAGTCTGGTTGATCAATGAATGATTAATTATGAAATTTAATTTAAAATATATAATAGTATATTATTATTGATTTTAAATTAAAATTGTGATTTTCTAGTTAATATTTTTTGATTTAAAAAATAGGTATTTATGGATATATTTAATAAAATCATTATTGTATTTAAATTCGTTTATATGAATTTATTAATTATTTTATTAACAAACTGTGAATAAATATATTTTTGAACCTTTCAAAAAATCTAGTTTTTGAAGATATGGATTTTATCCAAGCTATTCAAAATTCGTTCAAATCCGATTTTGTAGTGTTGGCTTATATGCATTTATTAATTAATTTTATTAACAAATTATGAATAAAAATATTTTTGAGCTTATAAAAAAAATTAAATTTTTGAAGAAATGGATTTTATCCAAGTTATTTAAAATCTCATTTCAAATTCGATTTTTTCAAACTTTTAGTTAAGTTAATTAGATTATAATTATTTAATATCGATTTTAATTGTACAATATATATATTATAAAAATCAATTTAGAATGTATGATAATATGTTTGTGATTGAATTTATATTAAAAGTCTGGTTGATCAATGAATGATTAATTATGAAATTTAATTTAAAATATATAATAGTATATTATTATTGATTTTAAATTAAAATTGTGATTTTCTAGTTAATATTTTTTGATTTAAAAAATAGGTATTTATGGATATGTTTAATAAAATCATTATTGTATTTAAATTCGTTTATATGAATTTATTAATTATTTTATTAACAAACTGTGAATAAATATATTTTTGAACCTTTCAAAAAATCTAGTTTTTGAAGATATGGATTTTATCCAAGCTATTCAAAATTCGTTCAAATCCGATTTTGTAGTGTTGGCTTATATGCATTTATTAATTAATTTTATTAACAAATTATGAATAAAAATATTTTTGAGCTTATAAAAAAAATCAAATTTTTGAAGATATGGATTTTATCCAAGTTATTTAAAATCTGATTTCAAATTCGATTTTTTCAAACTTTTAGTTAAGTTAATTAGATTATAATAATTTAATATCGATTTTAATTGTACAATTTATATTATAAAAATCAATTTATAATGTATGATAATATGATTGTGATTGATTTTATATTAAAAGAGTGGTTGATTAATAAATTATTAATTATGAATTTAATTTGAAATATATAATAGTATATCGTGATTGATTTCAAATTAAAATTATAATTTTCTAATAAATATTTTTTTATTTAAAAAATATGTACTTATGGATATGTTTAATAAAATCATTATTGTATTTAAATTCGTTTATATGAATTTATTAATTATTTTATTAACAAATTTTTCAGATTTTTAGTTAAGTTAGATTATAATTATTTAATATCGATTATAATTGTACAATACATATTTTAAAAATCATTTTATAATGTATGATAATATAATTGTGATTGACTTTATATTAAAAGAATAGTTGATTAATGAATGATTAATTATGAAATTTAATTTAAAATATATAATGGTATATCTTGATTGATTTCAAATTACAATTGTGTTTTTCTAGTAAATATTTTTTGATTTAAAAAATATGTATTTATGGATATGTTTAATAAAATCATTATTGTATTTAAATTAGAAATGTTAACTAATCATGGTTAAAGAGGTAGGGTGAGATTGTAAATAAGGTAAATTCTTAATATAACATGATTGGTCTAAAATTTAAGAATTAGCTCTGATTGGTCCTAAAATAATTCCTCAATTCTGATTGGTTGACTGACGTGTAGTAGACTCAGGTATTATAATAAAGGAAGGATTTCCCCTTAATTAATTTAAATAATCGCTGAATTATTTAAATAATTATTTCTATAATAACAATATATTCCTTTTATTATTTGTAGCTGATTTCACTAGTGTCATCGCACACATTAAACTTCAGAAGCTTCCATTCTATTCCCTCACAAATCTGTTCAGATTTCTTTTCCAACTGGTCGATTCTTTCACCCATATTTTTGGAGGTGTTCAAGAATATCACTACTCGTCACTTTACTTCCAAAGTCGCACCAAATTTATTTTTTGGTATGCGATCGTTGCCGGAATCTTTCGACATCTTTCTTCTTTTTAAAGGATTTTCGGAGGGAAGAAGCCCCCTCCTTCTAGTGCCAAAAATGTTGTGAGAAAAAATTTGCACCAAAACCCCGAGTAATTTTTGCTGGAATAACCGATTTTGTCCTTGAATATCGGACAGATGAGCAGACCCGAGAATTGTGGCTGTTGTTTGGCAGCTGAACCCGCGAGGGATGGATGGTGTTTTATGGACTGAATTAGCAAGGTCACCGGACAGTATGACTGTAAACTCCGGCCAAGACGTGCCCGAAAGAATATCACTAACGGTACACGTGCCTTGTGTATCAAAAAGTGAAGTTATGACCCCCTTGCCAACTACCTAGTTACATATCCTATTTATAGGAATCAAGCCCTATGTAGTTCTATTAGGTTAAATGTAGTTCTATTAGGTTAAGGACTCCTTCCTTGGTCAACAAGCCACGTCTTGATGTATTTTACCTTCCCTCCAATACTGACCTAAGTAGCCCATGATAAGTTTTTAACGTCCCAGTTTGAATATAACTTGCAAACCCATAATTATCTAAATAAATCCGTATTTATCACCTTTATTTTGACATTATCCCATCTTCAGCAAAAGAATCCTGATTAAACTCCACACCCAAAGGATATTTCCGTGTCCCTAAAGAATAGGAACAAGAATCCTCATATAAACTTTCCTCTAATGGATGCATGTAAAGCTATAGCAATATCAATATGTACCTCCTCAGCTACGATCATATCGATACCTCCACAGCTACGGCTACACCAGAACATGTACCCATCCATAATAAATCCAAACCATACAAATTGGACCTACTAGGCCCACAAACCTTAAATTGTGTCATGCGGAATTTAGGCACAACAATATCAATATATCATATATAATTAAATGAGTACGAAAACTTGTGCTCAATATATAAATTTAGTAGTGCATTGTAGGAGTAATAGTTTTCTTTAACTTGATATGATAATAAGTGACTTTCATTCAACTTTGAAGAAACAAATTATTTAGTTCTCTAATCAACCTGAAGTTTAACCAACTTCGTTTTTAACTCTAATCAAATGTAAACAAGACATACTTTGTGAAAGGAATGAATCATTTGTAAGCTACATGCGCGTCTTAAAGTTACTAAACACGTTATTCACGAGGCTGCTTCATTTCTACTCGTAATTAGTGATTAATTATTGAAGAATGTTACGGATCATACAATAATTAGATACAGACATACAGTATTGCAACCCTGGATATATAATAATTTATTTATATTAGCATTAGTATGGTCGACGAGATCATCGCGGCTGGCATTTTAAGGCTTAAGAATTAACATTTCGTGTAATGAGATTGACGGCCTTTACAAGGTACAGTGACTTGACATCAGCCAACATAAACAATTCTTTTACATTCTTGTTAAATTGTATATATGTCACTTCACGACTCGTCCAGCTTCATTTTTAATGCTTGCTTGTTTATACAATTATACTTATAAATAATCCAATTATTAAACGTTTAATTATAATACATTCTATTAAAAAGATAATGGTAACCAGGTTCTAATTAAAAATTCCCGATTTAGTCTATTAATCCCCGATTAATCCTCTGTAAGGTAACCAACTGATTCGATTTTTAAAATTCGATTAATCCTGTGAATTTATTTAAAATGGTATGTTTAATTGTATATTAAACTAATATATTAAATATTATTATAATATCCTATTAATCTCCAATTACCCGATTAATCTTAAATCGATATCACAACCGCTTTATACCAATGATCGATTTTTACAAGTAACTACATATTAAACGCCCTATCGAAGCGTTCACTACGAAAAGAGATAGTGCCCGTTTGGCTAACGGGCGAACGCCCGTTTTCAACTTAATGGGAGCAAAACATTCGTTCAGCATTTTCACGGATTGTTTGACAAATAAGTTGAATCGGCTTATTTCTATATAAATAAGTTGATAAGTTAAAAAGTTATAAATCCTAATATTCAACTTTTAACTTATTCTGTTTTCTCGATACACGAATATATATATAATATTCTTCAAATCTTTAAAATTATATATATATTGATCTATTCATTAGAAAATTGATATGTATATATGAAATTTCTCTACTTATCGAGATCTATTCATTTATATATATTGGAAAACAAATATTTTAAAATATTAAAAAAATTAACTTATAAGTTCTAATTTACCAAATTTATAAATTCTAGTTTACCAAACACTATACCAACTTATAAACTTTGATTTACTTATCACTTATATAATACTTATCACTTTAAGGTATAAATTACTTATTTTTTTAAGTTAAGGGGCTGATAGCATGTGGTCTCGTGATCTAAATATGCATTCGAAGACTATTATCTGTTGCAAATATTGTGACATCAGCCAGCATGTTTCGGTGACATGCTCTGTAGAAGCCAAGTCTTACTTTGAAAATACAAAGTAATTAAAGATTGATTCGACTAGTTTAATGCCAAATTAAGAGGGCTTTAGACTAATGATAGTTATAGGAGGTGGAGTGTGCTTAGGGTGTACGAATATAATTTCATAATATTATATATAAAAATTCATTATCATAAGGACTAAATTAAGTTGTTAAATATCAAATATTATTGTTATCTCAATTTAATTTAATAAATTATGAATAAGAAATTATACCATAAACTACTCATAAAATATAAATATGTACAATTTAGCTTAAGATTCAAACACGATAGAAATATTTAATTGGGTTTTTAACTTCTTAATTTTTGAATTTTTCAAGTATCATACATCGTATATTAATCTCATGTTCTAATAGTTAGTATAGGTTACATAAATAATCACAAGTGTCTTTCAAATTTCAAATAACTCTAACTAATAAAATTAATTCTCATGTTTTTATTCAAACTTTTTTAAATTCATTAAAAGTATTAATACTTAATTCTAAATTAAATACATGATTAGGTATATCACTATATTAAACATAAATTAACACATATGTTAATTTCAAGTTATATCAACTAGTTCTAAAAATTCTAATTGTCTCTTCAAAATATGATCCAAATTAATAAACTAATCTTAAAGTTAAATACTCTCTCCGTCCCATCCATTTATTTACATGTTTTAGCATTGCTTGGCATGCATTTTAAGGCGTATATAAAGTATTGTTCTGTTGATCCCGGAGTACTGCAGAAGGGGGGTTGAATGCAATACTGATAAAATCGAATCTTTAAATCAACAACGAAAATAAAGATTATAGATTATCAGTAGATGTATGCAAGCAATAAGTGAAACAAGATTTCTCACAAAATAAATGTTTTATTTATTTTGTGTGAAGTGTTGCTACAACCTGGAGAGAGTGTTTCTCCAGCTTCGATATCTCAAGAGATACAGATTGCTTCGTGTGCGTACATGAATAGAAAAGAATCTAAGATGTATCTAAGTATACTAAGATACTCTGTTGTTCTTATCGCATGGGGTGTTGAGCTGCTGTCGTTTTCAAGTGGCAGCTCATTACAATTTGCACACCCATGTGACTTTCCCTAATTGCTATACAGACAGGTTAAACCTTATAAGTAAAGTAACCTAGATTCTTTCTATTTCTAGCTAATACAATTCTAGTAGATGTGGATATCACATGCTCCTCGAATTGACCAGCCTTGTCTTGTGAATCTCTTAAGCTTCTGTCGTAGTCTTGCAGGTCTGCTACAAACGATAGTGTGTTGCAGCAAATCTGTTTCTTGAACATATAACCTGTCACGGGCTTTGATTGAGAAAATACCCAATTCAAATAATTCAAGGTGACAGTAACCTTAACCGCAGAGTCTGCTGTCAAAGGAATATTCATTGGTTGACATTACGAGCTCCCGCCAATGTTGCTGTCGGAACTCCAGACTTGCTGTCAAGTGTGAGAATGTCACTGTCTCTTGCTTCGGCCAATGTTGCTGTCAAATGTAGCTTTGTCGTGACTTTGCAACATTTGTCTTCTTGTAACATTACTGTTAGGGACATGACAGTAACTTTTATTCTTGCTGTCTTCTGGATGTATTCCTTGAGGCTTGAACAAACATATGAACTTCTCCCAAATCATACATTTATTACATGACAGCAATTATTCGAATATGAAGACATACTATGGCTGTGATAGTATGTTCAACTTAGTAAAAACTAAGTACAGGGAGATATAGTTAAGTTGTCTCTATGTTATCACCCATAAATCCCAACAATCTCCCCCAATTTGTTTTTATGGACAATAACAACAAATTTACAATCAAAACGTGCTGACAACTTAACTAACATAGATCAGAATAGCTGAAATACTATAACTGATAAATGTTGAAGAAAAATCTGGAACATGAAGCTTATGAATTTACTGCAAATCAATTGCTCCTATTGAATGAGCAAATCAGAGTTTAACTTAGCTTGATTTTGGTAGTCTCCAATTGTTCAGATTTTTCCCTCTCTTCTGAGAGCTTCATTTCTTGCTTTTCTGAGGTCTTCAACTAAAGCTTTTTCTTCTGGTGATCTGGCATCATCTTCAATGTCTTCAATATACCCTTGTATCACTCGAGAAGTAAATACTTCAGCATCTTTTACATCAAACCAAGTTTCAAAATCATACGTGTATGTTCTGAACTTCAGAATTCCTTGGATGAATTTGAACCTCCTTCCAGGAAAAGCATTTAAGGATTCTCTTCTTTTTCTGTCTAGCTTTGGATCTTCATCTCTCCTTTGATCAAATATTTCCTCTAGTTCCCAAGAAACTAGCATTTCGAGCTTATGAAAAAATCCAACAACTTTCCAGTAGAGATCCTTCAGTATACTGGTCCTCAGCTTGTGAAAACTATCAACATAGATTTCTTGCTTGTCATCCTTGATTCTCAGAGGATTATCCAGTACACAGGGCTGATAACTTGCTTCCTCACTGAATAGATTGTTGAGTTTCTTGTAGCCTTCCTTCAGTTGAGCTTCTAAGTCTTCAGCACTTTGTTTGGCAGATGTGGCAGGTTTGGTAGGTTTGGAAGATTGGGATGATTTAGCTTTAGCAGCCTGATAAGCTTGTTCTGCTTCATATTCAGCCATGCCAGCCTTTGTAAAAGGACGATGTGCTGCTACAAGGTCCACATCAGGCATTGGTTCCCCATCAGAACTGACTTCAAGGTCTGCATCATCATGTGCTCTCCAGTCACCATACGTCTCATAGAATTCAGCATATCTTTGAGCATAGTATTCTTTGACATGCTCTAAGATACTGCTGGAAACATTTTGGTTTGTTTCCATGAGAGTGATCATCCTTTCCAAAATGAAGAAATCAATTCTTCTCCTTACCTTTACCTTTTTGCATGAGAGATCATGCATGCCTACCACTTGTGAGACTATCTCCATAGCGAAGTCTGGCTCTACAGTTATACATGTAGTTCCACAGTCCTTAAGATCATACTTTCATACGTTTTTGTTGACTGGGTCCAGTTCCACGGAGACAGATGATATGCTCCCATCAATCGTCTTTTTCAATAGTTCAAAACTATTTACTTTTCTCTTATCAATGGGCTTCTCTATCAAAACTGCTCCATGCTTCTTTTTCTTTGCTGCTGCAACTGTCTTCCCTTTTATCTTGGTGGCACGATAGGCTTGGGCTCTTGTCTTTCTTCGGTTAGATGTGAAATTCTTGACAAGCTTTCGTACCTTGACAACATTTTTCATGACAGCAACTTTGACAGCTTCGACTGTTTGGCTTTTGACAGCATCTTTCACTTGGATGTCTTCAGCCAATTTGACAGTATCCTTGTTGATAGTATCCTTTTCAGCATTAAAACATTCAACAGCTAATCTCAAGATACTTGCCTCCAAGGCTTCACAAATTTCTAACTCCCCTTTTTCATTGACAGCATCTTTCTTTTCAGTGCTGGGAGTTTCTTGCTCTTCTTGGGTAGCATCCATCTGAGTTTGTATAGCAACATTCTCAGATGCTTCTCTCCTAGAACTCCTGATTTTTCCAGGTTCACCATTTCCTCCAGTTTCATCCTCATCATCATCCAGAGTATCATCATAGTTGCAGCTTCCTTCCATCTTGGCATTAGCATCAGAGATCAGCTTCTTTATGATTGAGCTAATTTCCTCATCTCTTTTTGCTAACAGCCTATGAATATCTTTGACAGCTTTAACCTTTTCACTTGTGATACTGGATTTGAGAAGTTTCTTCAGCACTGTCATGATTGTTTCAGTGCTTAGTCCTGAGATTCTATCCAGTGGTAAGAAATCCAACCTTCTAGCTCCTGTCTTTGTAATCCTTCTGAAACACAGACCATAAGGATTTTGAATCACCTCAGGGAGTTTGTCTTCAACCATCCTTTTAATTTGTGCTATCAGACTATCATTGAAGGTTGTTGAATTTGTGACTACCAGGGTTCCAAGGACTTGGAGTACTCTTGCATGCAAACTTTGTAAAAGTTACATTGTGATGAATATGGTCAAACGGTTTTTCAAATAAACCTGAACAGCCCATCTTCTTTCCAAGTTGATTCTCACAGAGATACTTATTACTTTGCTCTTCAGTGTTGATGCCAATTTTGTAAAAGCTCCCCCTGCTTCACTAATTGATTCATCCACCAACTTACTAAAATCTTCATCTTTGTTGTTCAGAGTACTCTCCATGTGATCAACCATCATCAATTCTGCATCTTCAAGGGCGTATTCACTTCCATCTGACCAAGTAGTTCCAGTAGATATGCCAGCAGATATGTCCATATACTCAGGCATTTTGCCTTTACCTTTACCCAGAGCATTCTGAATTTATTTTTCTCTCCATTCCTTCTGCAACTTCTGGAATGGAGCTTCGACTTCCTCAGGATTTGGCTCATTGATTTTCAGTGGAGGCAGTACTGTTCTTTTAGACTTTTGAGTCCCCTTTAATTGCTCCAACACTTTCTTGGATAACAATACTGCCTCACCATCTATTTCTGCTTCAAACAATTCACCATCTCCTGCTACCTTCAGTTCTTCACCAAAGTTCCTTTCTTCTTTCTCTTGCTCCCCCTCACTTTCATCTTCATCGTTTTCTTCCAAAACTTGCTCCCCCTCACTTGCATCTCCACCATGTTTCTCCTTCTCTACCAGGTTTGCTTCATTCTGATCTACCACTTGCTCTCCCTTACCCTCATTCTGATCTACCACTTTCTCCCCCTTAGTTGAGTTGGTAGCACTAAGGATGGCAGGGAGTGAAAGAAGAGTTTGTTGAATATCAGCAAAACCAGTAGCTAACATGGTGGACAGAGCATCAAGTTTAGCTTCCATGGATACACATCTGCCCTCAATGGATTTCAACCTTGATTCAGCTTGTTTAGAAGGACCACCAGTTCTCAACCTTTTTTGATATAAAGGAAAAGACTGGGGCAAGGAGACTATTGGGTTGCTCACACACTCATTATTTTTCTGAGTGATCTCATCACTCCTCACAGAATGACTCTCAGGGCCTAGTGCCTTTGTGTGTGGGGTTCCCTCAAGTGCACTCTGGACATGCTCAAGTCCCTCACCTTTTGCCAGCTCGTTTGGCTGCCTCTCATTTTTATGCTCACCTCTCTTTTCTTTTATCTCTCTTTTTCTTTTCACTCCCTCACTCATCCTAGATGCATGGGTATGAGCAGTACTTGCATGCATTTTAGTTGAAAAAGTAGAAAGTTTAGATTGTACCTTCAAAGCAGAGATAGTAAGTTGATCATCATCTGAGGCATCTTCAACAATGACAGCATCATGATCAAGCTGTGTAGAGGCGACAACATCTTTACCCAAAATGTTAATGTCCACAGGAGGGTTGATAGCAACTTTTGTGGTGCCTTTGACAGCAGCTGAGACTGTGACAGCAACTTCCTGAAGGTCAGTTGCTCTTTGGAGTTCGACCAAGATGTTGGCTATTTCATTTTCTGGTAGAGTACCATCTTGATCTAGCTTAGTGTTTGAGTGAGTGGTGTCCATTTCACTTTGAGAAATGGGTTCTTGTGGACCACTTGATGGGGGCTCATCCATGACTTGAGATGGATGATCAAAACCTGAAGGGATTGGACTGTCCCCTTCTCTAGGTTGTTGAGAAGAAACAATTGATGGATTAGAGAATAAAGAAGGTGATGGTTTAGAAGAGATTTTTGGCTGTTCCACAGGGTTAACTTGTGGAACATCAAAAGTATAAGTTTCATGACCCTCACTGTGCCCTATCTTTGTGTGCATTTCTGCAAGTGTAGGCTCCTCATGAGTGAGTACATGAGGTTGTGCTGACTCTTTACAGGATGCCTTGGGAGACAGGCCAGCTTCAATAGATACTTCTTGTTGAGAAGAAGCGCCTAGGGATGTGTTTGATTCCCTTTTACTCTCCACAGCCTTTTCTGAGACTGTGGGGTTGCTGATAGTGGCTTTGGTCCTCTTAGCTCTCTTCTTCTTAGGCTCAAGAGGAACCACTGTGGGTTCACTTTCACTAACATCCTTATTTGCTGCATCATGTGCAGTTACTCCCTCTACATTCTCAGAACTACTACCAACACCAGTTTCCAAGGGTCTTTTCTTGGATTCTTGCAAAGTTGTTTTTGTGGTTTTTGGTTGTCTAGAGGATCTGATAGGAATGTATGCAGTAGAATGTGGGTTAACTGAATTTGGGTCTAATTCAACTTCATTCTCAAGGGAGAAGACAACATACCCAGAGGGTAGTGCTACATCAAGATGAGGCTCTTGATCAGCCATGTGCTTGGTGAAACAGAGTGGAATATGTGCATTTGAATTTTGTGAATTGAGTGATGTGTGTGTATTTCTTTTCAAAACATTGCATTCTATAGAGAGAGATGCATTATCATCAATACCACATAATGAATTCAAACACATAGTAAGAAAGCGAGGATAAACATGTACCTTCCTGCTTAGAGCTGACTTGAGTTGACTCATAAGCAACTTTCCTACATCCACTTTGTATCCATGGACAAGAGAGTGAGTAAGCTTCTTGATATGGGAGGGAATTCCATTCCATCCAGAGGTTTTGGTTGAGAAAACCTTCACCATGACATCAAAAATCATGCTCCATTCTTTTCTCAAATGCTTTCTGTCCATTTCACCAGTTGAGTACCATTTCGATGTACCATCTTCAAGAACAGGACCAGAATACCCAATTTTCAAGAAAAACTTCTTTAGAGTTTCATCACTTACAAGTTCCTTGTATGATTCTTTAGCTTGCAATCCAGCTCCCAAAGCTTCGTTGATGCCTTTGATTGTGAGGATGCAGGTGATTTCTTTGATTTTGCATTGTATTGTGTCTTTACCTGCACCTCCTGGAACATAGGCAGTTTTCCAAAATTCTTCAAGTCTTTCCAAGTTTAAGGATGGTGTAGATGTTATAGCATGACCCAGATATGACTTATTGATAAAGGATACGAGTCCTTTATATCCTTCACCAGCATCTCCAGCAGTGAGAATACCAGCAAAGTTTGTTTGAGAAGAGGATTGTTGGGTGCCATTTCTTGTTTTGAGCTTTGGAGAGAGATTTTGCTTTTGAGAGAGAGAGGTTTTTGTTGAAAGTTATGTGTTTGTGTGTTTGACAGTTGCTTACATGAAAATAGCAAATGTCTTACTGAGAAAGGGAAAGTATCTATGTCTTAGCCCATTAATCAGTCACGTGGTGTCGTGGGTGGTTACTTTTTAGTGGCTGAAAATTGTGGAGGTAAAATCCCAATTAATTTAGTCCACTAATCTTGATAGTAACCTGTGCGCTGTAACAAATTCATTAGTAATTTTGAGAGGATGACAGCAAGTTTTGTTTGATAGAATATAGTTGCAAGAACATACTGTCATCATTAAGCAATTTATACAATTTCCTTTAAATTTCATGACAGAGACTTTTTCCATTGTGTCATCTAAGAAACTTGCTGTCAAGGCACTTCGTGACAACATCTTCACTTATTTGACAGCAACTTAAGCGGAAATAATTTATGTCATGAATTTTAATCGACTTTGTCTATACCAAATAGCGTTTTAATCGATTTAGGCACATATTTGTTAGTTTTAGCACACATCCACAAACATCCATACACACAAACAATCAACCAAATAACTATTCGTAGATAGATAAGATGAGACGACGATAATGAATGACATGCAGCAGTACTGAGAAGATAAAACGGTCATTTCATTAAATAAAAACTTAAAACAATACAAATAGTTCTTAAGAACAGGAAATTATTTTAAGTTTGGAAAAGCTTCTAGCAGCAGCTTTTCCGTGATCTTCTTCATCTCCTTTTGATCGGAGATCCCCTCTTCTTCGAGATAAGAGTGAAACTTATTCACCCAGAGATCAAGCTGCTCATTATTAGCAGCTATCTCCATCTCCTTCTTGAGACTAGGAGGCTCTGGCTTCACTCCTCCGCTTGCTCCTGGCGCCTTTGATGATGACATGTCTTCTGCCTTCCTCTTGCTCATATTTGACTCTAGAGTTCTTAGGGTGTTAAGTGAGAACAAAGGGTTTAGCTTTGGTCTTATTTATAATACAATAAGTGACTCTACAGCTCCCACTGCCTCTTTTCAATGAAGTAATTAACTTTTTAAATTAAAAAGATTGACAAATACCCGGGGTCATTCCAAATGACACGAATACTTATCACTAAGCAGGCGTATGAAATAAGTTAATGTCACGTGACTACTCATTACAAAAATTAAAACAGGCATGTGATTTGAATTTAACATAGTCATAACAAACATGCTGTCAAATAAACAAGTAGCACATAGGACAGTAACTTCTCATGACAGTAACATTGAAAGTTAAGGTCACGAGCTGCAATTTTTAACCACATTGAAAATGTAAAAACTAGTTAAGTTAACATACCAGATTTAGCATTCCCAATTCACTTACCAACCTGTTGAAGGTTGCTTCATCTAGTGGCTTCGTAAAATATTTGCAAGTTGCTTTTCTGTTGGAACATAAATCAGCTTCACAGTTCCCCTTTCAACATGCTCTCTTAGGAAATGATGTCTGATATCAATGTACTTTGTCCTGGAATGCTGAATTGGATTGTCTGATATAGCTATGGCACTAGTGTTATCACAATAGATAGTAATATTGGACAACTCCAAGCCATAATCCATTAGCTGATTTTTCATCCAAAGAATTTGAGCACAACAACTTCCAGCTACGATATATTCAGCTTCTGCAGTTGAAGTAGATACATAATGCTGCTTCTTGCTAAACCATGACACTAATCTTCCACCCAGAAATTAACAGCTTCCTGTTGTACTTTTCCTGTCAATCTTGCATCCAGCATAGTCTGAATCCGAATAACCATCCAAGTCAAATCCAGTATCTTTAGGATACCAAAGGCCTAGGTTTGGAGTGCCTTTGAGATATCTAAAGATTCTCTTGATTGCTACTAAGTGTGATTCTTTTGGATCAGCTTGAAACCTTGCACAGAGACATGTAGCAAACATGATGTCTGGTCTGCTAGCAGGTTAGTATAGCAACGATCCCACCATGCCTCTATAGGTACTAGAATCCACTTTCTTTCCTTTAGGATCCAAATCCAGCTTGGTTGCAGTAGAGATAGGTGTCTTGGCAGGTGATGCATCTTCCGTGTTGAACTTTTTGAGAAGTTCCTTGACATATTTCGATTGGCTTATGAAGATACCATCATCCTTTTGATGAATTTGTAGACCTAAGAAAAATGATAGTTCTCCCATCATGCTCATCTCATACTTGCTCTTCATAAGAGATGAAAACTTTTCACACAACTTCTCATTTGTAGAACCAAAGATTATGTCATCAACATAAATCTGGACCAGAATGATGTCCTTGCCATGGTGCTTGTAGAACAGTGTTTTATCCACTACACCTCTTGTAAATTGATTCTCAATGAGAGAAGTAGATAGAGTTTCATACCAAGCTCGAGGGGCTTGCTTCAATCCATAAAGTGCTTTGAACAGCTTGTAGACAAAGTCATACAACTCAACATCCTCAAATCCAGGTGGCTGTTCGACATACACTTCCTCTTCTAATTCTCCATTAAGAAAGGCACTTTTGACATCCATTTGGAACACTTTGAAGTTACAGAGTGCAGCATAGGCTAAGAATATTCGAATAGCTTCAAGTCTGGCAACAGGGGCAAATTTTTCATCATAATCGATCCCTTCATGTTGACAGTAACCTTTAGCTACCAGCCTTGCCTTGTTTCTTGTCACATTTCCACTTTCATCCAACTTGTTTCTGAAAACCCACTTTATGTCAACTACTGACTTCCCTTTGGGTCTGGGGACCAGCTTCCATACATTGTTTCTCTCAAATTGGTTTAGCTCTTCTTGCATGGCAATCACCCAATCTGAATCCAACAATGCGTCATCAATTGACTTTGGCTCAGTTTGAGATAGAAAACATGAAAACATGCTGTCACCAGAAATATTTCTTCTCGTCCTTATACCAGTAGTGGGATCACCAATGATTAGATTGCTATTGTGATCTCTGTTCCACTTAGTGGTTCTGGGCAAGCTTCTTTCTTGATCTGCTTCATCATTTCCTCTTTGAGGTGTTGACTCTCCACCATTGATGTTTTATCCTTCATGTTCTTCAACATCTCCAGAATCATTATCATTCTGATGATTAGCTGTTATAGTTTGAGATTGAGCTGGAGTTTGAGTAGCATCATTGGTGTTGACAGCATTTCTTTCAAACTCAATATCCGGAGTACCAATAGGTTCATCAGCAATAATTTCTTCTTCTTCCAAATACCCTTGATTTTCAAATCTAAGAGGCTCCATTTGACCATCCTCTTGCAGTCCTGGGAATTTGGTTTCATCAAATGTGACATTCACACTTTCTTCAATGACTTTGTGATTAATGACATAGACTCTGTAGGCAGTCCTCTCCAAACCATATCCCATGAAAATGCCTTCATAAGCTTTAGCATCGAACTTTCCTTTTCTTTCATGGTTGTTAATCATCATGAAACACTTACTTCCAAATACATGAAAATACTTGACAATAGGTTTCTTTCCTGTTAACAGATAGTAAGGAGTGTTTCCATGAGTCTTGTTGATCAAGGTTCTATTCTATGTGTAACAAGCCGTATTAATGGCTTCTGCCCAGAAGTATGTTGGTAATTTAGAATCACTCAACATAGTTCTCGCAGCTTCGATGAGAGTTCTGTTCTTCCTTTCTACAACTCCATTTTGTTGTGGTGTCCTAGCAGTGGAGAATTGTTGGACAATGCCTTCTTCTTTGCAGAAGTTTCCTAGTGTGGCATTTCTGAACTCAGTACCATTGTCACTTCTCAGATATTGAACTTGAGCATTGGGGGTTCTTTCAAGAACTCTTATGTGATCAATGATTTCTTGAGCAGTTTCGTCCTTTGTCTCTAAAAACTTCACCCAAGTATACCTTAGTAGTCATCCACCATTACCAGGGCATATCTCTTTCTTGCAAGAGATTGAACATTTACTGGACCAAACAAATCCATGTGAGTCAATTTGAGTGGCTCAGTGTTGGTATTCACTTGCTTTGATTTATGCACAAATCTTTTCAATTTGCCCATTTGATAATCCTCACATAGTCCTTCTTGACAGAATTCCTGTTAAGGTAGTCCTCTCATCAAATCCTTCTTCATCAAAATATTCATGTTCTTGAAATTGAGATGTGAGAGTTTCTTGTACCAAAGTATGCTTTCACCAACTGATGCTTTACTGTAAAAACAGTAAGCCTTGTCTTTATTGACAGAATTTAAATCTGCAACAAACAAGCTTCCTTTCCTGACTCCTTTCAAAGAGAGGCTTCGATCTTTCTTGTGATAGATATCACAAACCATCATATCAAAATCAACCTTGAATCCCCTATCATTGAACTGGCTGACACTGAGTAGGTTGTGCTTTAATCCATCAACAAGAGCAATATCTTCAATGACAACATTTCCAATTTCCAAACAGCCATATCCCACAGTGTAACTTTTGCTGTTGTCTCCAAAAGTTATGATTGGTCCGGCTTTCTCCACAAAATGTGATAGCAGGGCTATATCACCAGTCATGTGTCTGGAGCATCCACTGTCGATGATCCACATGACCTGCTTCTGTTTCTTGCCCTGCAAAATAGATGATTTTAATTTGCCTCTGGTACCCAAACTCTGTTGGGTCCTGCAGTTACAGCATCATTGTTCATATCATTCTGTTTCACATTTAAATCGACACTAGAATCCTCCTGTTTGACTTCTTTTACTGTCCACTTGGTTCTAGAGTTAGACTTAGTCTTTCTCTTGGTGGAAGCTGCCTTTTTACCAACATAGGAAGGCACAAAAGTCTCAGCAGTTTCTAAATAAGAGCATCTTTCAGTAGACAGAATAGGCAGATTGAAGCAAGTACTCATAACAACAATTTTGCATGGCATACAGTCAATGTTATTAAAGACATCCATACTTCTTTGCATAATGGGGGTTCTATGTAAGTTACCACTAACATTGGACGCATTAACCTTATCCTGTTTGGGTTTCTTACAAACAAATGTTAAATGATGAGATGATCCACAATTATTGCAAAGCTTCCTAGGGGCATCCTTAACATGACTATATCCATTCTTCTTATCAATCCCTAACTTACCATTCCTATTCTTAGGCTTGTAGGCATTTGCTTTGACAGTATGTTCTGAAGTTGCTGTCGAGCCACCCTTGACAGTATCTTTCTTTGCCTCTATCGTGATAGCAGGTTTTAAAGTTGCTGGCTTGGGTTCTCTCTTGACAGTATCTTTTGAAGTTTCTGTCTCATCCTTGTTGTCAGCTACTTTAGAACATTCTGTCTGATTGTTTGGTAGAGTTTCTGTCATGGGGAACTTGACAGTATCTTTTCCTTTGCTCATTGTGCTGTCAATGCACTCATCTTCATCATGTAGATCTTGTTTGATGAACAAGGAGGTTTCATCAAAATCAGCTTGAAGATTTTTGAAAATTGGATTGTTAACTCTTTTGAGAATTTGAGGTTTGACAACATCACTATCATCAAGAACAATTGTCTTTCCATGCCTTTTACCATACTCGAAACCTATACCTACTTTTTGATTCTCACTGTGATTATCATGATATTCCTAGACTAATCTAGAAGAGTTTCTAAAAGCTTTGAGTTTAAACTCATTTTCTACAATTTGACTCCTGAGAAAATCTTCTACTTCCTTAGCACAGATAATATCATTCTTCAATCTAGCATTCTCTTGAGCTAATGAATCTAGGGGACTGGTTCTTAGCAACAACATTTCATTTTCATATTTGAGAGTTTCATTCTGTTTAGTTAACTTAGCAATTTCTTCATGAGCAGCAGATAAACTAACATGAATGTTAAACATCTCAGCACTTAAATCCTCAATGGTATGCTTGTACTCACTTTTAGACATATCAAGTAAGACTAAAGATGGTACCTGATTTGATGAACTTGAAGCTTCTTCATCAGATTTAGCCATGAGGGCTAAGTTCACAAACTCCACTTCTTCTTCATCTTCAGAATCATCCCAGCATTTTCCTTCAGCCACATAGGCTTTTCCTTGATTCCTCTTAAACTGATTCCCAGATCCCTTTCCTTGATTTTGTCTTGGTCTTCTGCACTTAGTAGTAAAATGACCTAGCTCATTGCAGTTGTAACATCTGAACTTCGACCTATCCACCAACCCTGTCTTGTATCATCTTCTTGTGGCTCCACCAGTGGGCTTTGAAAAACTTCCCTTGTTGAACTTAGATGATTGACCCTGTGGCTTGTATGACTTGTCCCTTCTGAACTTAATATTCTTGAATCTCTTATCCATATAAGCCATGGTTGGATTATCCATGCTTTCAATCTCTTCTACCGTGTAGAAGTCTTCATCTTCAACATCTTTCAGCTGCAGGACCACCTTCTCCTCGTCATCCAACACCTCCTCAATCTTCAAAGATGGCATCTGTGTTGGTTGTGAACTTTGTGATGGTTCACTTGGATAAGCTACTTGTGGTTCATGAGCTATAAGGGCTCCTGACATGTTCGTATGATTTGAGCACACCATAGAGAGTTTCAAGAGAGACATCACTCAAGTTTCTTCCCTCTCTTATAGCTGTGACTTTGTGCTCAAGATGCTCAGGGAGAGTGAGCAGAAATTTGATGTTAATCTCCTTTCTATCATAGAACTTTCCATGAATTTGCAACTCAGCTATTAGCTTACTGAACCTCTCAAACATGTGTGTGAGTTCTTCGCCTGGTTTCGCCATAAAGGCTTCATATTGTGATACAAGAATTTGTCTTTGGTTCTCGCGAACTTTTTCACTTCCTTCACACAGCAGCTCTATCTTGCTCCACATTTCTTTTGCGGATCTACATCCCATGACATTACCACACATGGCTTTGTCTAATGTAAGCGAGTCGAGCAAGATGAGTTGTAAATAGTCATCCAAGGTTACTTTCTCCTTTTCGGACTCTGTGTACTCTGAAGGCTTCTTTGCAACCCAGTGGGCTGGAATGACTTCATCATTCTCAGTAGCAGCAGCTACTTCCTTCTGAGGTATGAAGGGTCCGTTCTCAAGAATTCCCAAATATAGTGGATGGGCAGCTTTGATAAATAACAAGATCTTTCTTTTCCAGAAATTGTAGTTCTCTTTATCAAAGACTGGAATCTTGATTCCACTTGACTTCTGAATACTCGTCATGATCTTCAGATTTGTGTATCAATCTGTACGCTCTGATACCAGTTGTTGGTCCCGGAGTATTGCAGAAGGGGGGGTTGAATGCAATACTGATAAAATCGAATCTTTAAATCAACAACGAAAATAAAGATTATAGATTATCAGTAGATGTATGCAAGCAATAAGTGAAACAAGATTTCTCACAAAATAAATGTTTTATTTATTTTGTGTGAAGTGTTGCTACAACCTGGAGAGAGTGTTTCTCCAGCTTCGATATCTCAAGAGATACAGATTGCTTCGTGTGCGTACATGAATAGAAAAGAATCTAAGATATATCTAAGTAGACTAAGATACTCTGTTGTCCCTATCGCATGGGGTATTGAGCTGCTGTCGTTTTCAAGTGGCAACTCATTACAATTTTCACACCCATGTGACTTTCCCTAATTGCTATACAGACAGGTTAAACCTTATAAGTAAAACAACCTAGATTCTTTCTATTTCTAGCTAATACAATACTAGTAGATGTGGATATCACATACTCCTCGAATTGACCAGCCTTGGCTTGTGAATCTCTTAAGCTTCTGTCGTAGTCTTGCAGGTCTGCTACAAACGATAGTGTGCTACAGAAAATCTGTTTCTTGAACATGTAACCTGTCACGGGCTTTGACTGAGAAAATACCCAATTCAAATAATTCAAGGTGACAGTAACCTTAACCGCAAAGTCTGCTGTCAAAAGAATATTCATTGGTTGACAGTACGAGCTCCCGCCAATGTTGCTGTCGGAACTCCAGACTTGCTGTCTAGTGTGAGAATGTCACTGTCTCTTGTTTCGGCCAATGTTGCTGTCAAATGTAGCTTTGTCGTGACTTTGGAACATTTGTCTTCTTGTAACATTACTGTCAGGGACATGACAGTAACTTTTATTCTTGCTGTCTTCTGGATGTATTCCTTGAGGCTTGAACAAACATATGAACTTCTCCCAAATCATACATTTATTACATGACATCAATTATTCGAATATGAAGACATACTATGGCTGTGACAGTATGTTCAACTTAGTAAAAACTAAGTACAGGAAGATATAGTTAAGTTGTCTCTATGCTATTACCCATAAATCCCAACAAGTTCCATAATGAAACTAAATTGTATCGAAGTATTAAAATGTGTGCCGAGCCCTCTGTCCAAGCGTAAAGAAATCGCTGGGACAAATGGAGTAATTTTTTAGAACCATTACTTACAAATGATCAATATAAACGACATAAACATGAAGTAGAGAGTTTAAAATAATATTTGCATATTATCTAAAGAATTTATTAAAATTCTAAAATAATTAGTACAACATATTAAAGAAATACACAATGAACAAAGAAAATAAGGGAAAGATAAAATTCATTGAGAGAGGAGACTTCAATTTCCTAGCATCCAAGGCAATTCGAGTCTTCTTCGAGATATCCCTTGTTCTTCTCACGATTGTGTTTACCAAGTCTAAAAACTATGTGTTTAGTATATGACCGCTATTTATATCTAATATATATATTTATATAAAAGTGTGCTTGATAATTAAATAGAAATACAAAAAATGTTTTTACATAAAATATGATTTTAAGTGGAATATAGTAGGTTATTGTTATTGAATATTTCTAGATAGCTGACAGCATATTTAAATAGCGAGCTCACGGTAGAGTTAATTCCCCATTTCCAAATTTTCTTACGAATTAAAAACGGATTTGTAAAATTTTCAATAGTCCAAAACTATGAAATGACCATGAATAAATTCCACAATTTCTCATTTAAGCTCTAAACATATTATTTTCCTTAATTTTTACAATAAAACATATCAAATAAATTTTCAATTAAATATTTAATAATTTAAAATATAGTGATAAATTAATAACAAATATTTACTTATCAATTAATTAGTTCTATTTCATATAAATTATATGCATGTAATTACATCTTTAATACATAAATTAGAAAATAGTAAAATAGTAAATGCTTAATATCAAAATATAGGGAAAAAATCAAAATTTATGATAATAATACATGCAACATATATTTTATATTAAAAGTCATTTTCTCCAATTCTATGAGCCTAATCTACAATTTTATCAGTCTAATCTCCTCCTTTTTTAAAAAATAACTTGCAACAGGCACCCAAAGAAAGCTACGTGTCACACGCTACCCATCTTTGACTAACGATATCCATGCCTTTAACCTTATTTTAATTTCCCCTTAATTAATTTAAGAAAAATATCAAAATTAGGTACCAAAAGTTGTTACCAAATGATGTGGCTTGTTTTAATTGGTTATAATTATAATGGGCCCGCCAGGATTCTCCAATCAAAATATTTTAAATTGACAGGTGTCTGTTGCCATGTCATTTGGTACCCAATTTTGATACCCAATTTAGTACCTGTAGCACTACTCTTAATTTAAATAAACGCTGAATTACTGTAATAATTATTTCTAGAATAACAATTTATTCCTTTTATTATTTGTAGCTGATTTCACTAGTGTCATCACACATATTAGACTTCAGAAGCTTCCATTATATTCCCTCACAAGGAAAGTCAACTTAAAGACTCTCTAGCTTAACCCAACTCTTGAACCGTCGCGACTAATTTACTTTGCCAATACATATTTTGGGTCCGTTTGGAAAATTTTATAATAAGTTAATTATTTTAGAAAAAAATTAAAAATATGTTTTTTTTTCTTGAAATAGGTAACTTATTTTTGCAAAATAACGAATTAAACTCCCGCACACATTTATTTTTTTAAAAAAAATGTAAATACGATTTTTTTTCCGAAATAAGTAATTTATAAGTTAATTTTAATTTTTGCCAAACGGACAATTTGTATGTTTATCTCATTTTCATTATACTATTCTCAATCTCTCCTTGATCATTCTATTCTCTCTTTATATAAAGAAAAGCAAACACTCCGTTGTCTCCGCCGCATGTACTCCCCCACTCTCCAAGACAACACACAACTTTTCCAAAACTAATAATATCATTGCAATCAATAGAGATGAATCTTCGTGCATTTCCGTCAAATAAATGCCATGCATTTCTCATACTCTCCCTCGTTTTTCCGGCCGTCAACGGCCAGATTGGTGCAACTCCGGGAGCTCAGGATGAGTACCCCTATGCAAAGTTTAGCCCTTCTATGGCTATCATTATTGCTGTGTTAGTTACTGCACTCTTCTTCATGGGCTTTTTTTCTATTTATATTCGGCGGTGTTCAGAGTCTAGAGAGGGTAGCGTGCGTGCCACGCTTGCCATGCGGTCTCGAGCTGCTGCGGCGCGTGGCCTAGATGCGACGGCTATCGATGCGCTTCCGACGCTTGCGTATTCGGAGGTGAAGGGCTTGCATATTGGGAAAGGCGCGTTGGAGTGCGCGGTTTGTTTGAATGAATTTGAAGATGAGGAAACGTTACGCTTGCTTCCCAAATGTGATCATGTTTTTCACTTGGAATGTATTGACATGTGGCTAGCTTCTCATACGACATGCCCAGTATGTCGAGCCAATCTTGCACCTGTTGCTGGTGAACCGGTGGAGGTGATGCAAGAATTACCCGTTTCGGGATCGGTTAATAATGTTGTTGAGAGTGATCAACCACAAGGAGAAGTTCATGTTACTATTGTACCTGATGAAAATCAAGAAAAGCCTACTAAACACTTGCTTGAGATGCCTAAACCGGATGTGATGAAGAGAGCCGGGAGTTTGAGAGCGAACCGGCCACCAAGATCAGGGTCGGTTAGGTCCGGTTCAGTCCGGTCCAAGTTACTTGAGTTTGGAAACTTGTTCCCCCGATCACACTCAACTGGCCACTCTTTAGTTCAACAAGGTGAGAATGTGGACCGATACACATTACGATTACCCGAAGAGTTAAGGAATACGATCATCAAGAGATCACTGAACCGGACCGGAAGTTGTGCTGCTTCGAGTTCTATGGTTGAAGGGAGTGTTAAAAAAGGAAACCAAACTGGCAATGCAAGTTGTACCGATGAGGGTTCAAATAAAGGAGGAAGATCTTATAAAAGAATGGGTAGTTTAGAGGGTAATTCAGATCGGTGGACATTCTCTAGATTGCCATCGTTCTTGTCGCGAGCATTATCGACGAGATCAAAGGTGGTAGCCGGTGAGGGTGAGGCCTCAGCATCTGTTGAACCGGAGTCGGTGAAAAATGATAGAACTGGTCCAAAAGACAATGACCCGGCTAAGCTGCCGGTTTAATTAGCGGTCCATTTTGGTAGTTTAAGGTGGTTGTACAATTCGGCCAAGAATGCAAGGTGGTTAATTTTTGGCTGGCCACGTCACCAAATGGGACCCAGTTCACGAGAAACGGCCACTTCGGCGGTCCGTTCAAGAAGCGAATAAGCAAATTGCAAATGGCCGACTGAAACTTGGTGAATTGTGATAGTTGAGGGCTTGAGGCACTAGAAAAATTCGTTACTCACTTTTAAAATAATTTTAATAGATTTAAATATACACTTTATTTTATTTTTTGGTAAAATTTTTGAATGCGTTTTGAGTGGATGTACATATGGTATGCATGTTGTTGCTTGTAAATAACAAAACATATGAATCTCATTCTTGTCACGTTTGGTATGTTGTTCTCTCTGTCGATTCAATGAAATTCTTTTAACTATACCATGTAAGTGGAAAACCAATGTTGTGACTTGTGATTGTACAGACGAATCATGTTTTAGGACTTTTAAACTCATGTACAAATCATTACTTGCGTAAAATCGACGGTACTTGCTTTTTCCGTTGAAACTTGAAAGTATGCGGTCTAACTTGTTCCACTTCTTGCTTTACAACGATGAAAGGCTAAAATGCTCATGGGGTGTCTTAGATGGTCGGATAATGACGTTTAAGCTTTGTTGTGTTGAGGTCACGAGTTCGATTCCCTAAGACGTTTCGGGATTAAGTGGACTCCCATGATCAGGGATATGAGTGTGCTAGTATGCCCTCCGGATTAGTCGAGGTGCGCGCAAGCTGGTCCGGACAACGAATTATAAGAAAAAACGATGAAAAGCTAAAGTTTATGTTACAAAAATACTAATGAAAATGGTTAATATTAGTAATATTTTAAATAAACTAATGTTTTTATAAAGAAAAGCTAAGATAAGAAGTTGTTGTAAATCAAGATACGGAATTATCAAAAGTTAAACAAATTAATGGACTTAAATAGAAAGAAAAGATTACTGGCATATGATCCAACGTCTATAAAGATATTCATCCATAGTAAACCAAGAGAATGAAATATAATAATTTAACTTTTTTTTTTTGAAAAATATAATAATTTAACTTAAGTAGTAAAATTAAATGTTGACACAAACTACCTCAATTTGATAAGATTTAAGTCTAGTTTAAATATATACAGTTGCTAAGAAAAAAAAAATAATTTCTTGAAAAAAAAGAGATTTTATTTAATTTTATAAATAATATTTTTTAATTTACATAATATATCAAAAACTAACTTATAACTCGTACGATGCTTACATATATCTAAAAAAAATATTTATTTTAAAATTATTTGAAATTAATACATCAATTCTTTTTCATTGAAATCAATGATTATTTGGGATATTATGAAGAGCTCCAATATCTGCAAACCTCAGATCTTCTTTCAAATATATTTAAAGTTTGTAGTGTAAGTTTTATCATAAATATATTTTTAAATGAGAATCGAATTTTAGATCTATGACGATAATACTTTTGTATTAGAGAAAATGACCAAAATGCCTATTTTTCACAATTTTTGCCCAAAATACTGATTTTGAAAATAATGGCCCGAAATACCGACGGGATACGGAGAATCGTCCTCCGTGTTAGGATGTTGCGGAATACCGTGTACCGTATTATGCATGATACGGAGTTGCGTCCTCCGTGTTAGCATGATACGGTGGACTGTGCACCGTGTTAGATGGGTGCGCAGCACTATCACGGAATACCGTCCACCGTATCATGCCCTGTTACGGAACACGGAGCTCTGTATCATGCCCTGTTACGGAACACGCAGCTCCGTAACACACCCCCTATCACGGTACACGATGTACCGTGTCCCGTCAGTAAAAAGGGCCATCCAGTTTCCCAGGTGATTATTTTGGACCATCACCCTTTGTATTATTTCTATTATGTCTCTTATCGGGTCAAGTTTCACATAGAAACATATAGTATCATTAATTATTTTTTGTTATAATCATGGTTGTAAAAATCGGTAATCGGTATAAATCGGTTGAGGTGCTGATTTAAGATTAATCGGGTAATCGGGGATTAATCGGAAGGATTAATCGGAGTATTAATCGGATATTATAATAATATTTAATATATTAGTCTAATTTACAATTAAACATATCATTTTAAATAAATTCACAGGATTAATCGGATTTCAAAAATCGAATCGGTTGGTTAACTTATAGAGGATTAATCGGGGATTAATCGGCTGAATCGGGGATTTTTAGAACCATGGTTATAATCATCTTTTTAAAACATTTTATAATGATGGAATATAAGTTAAGTTACGTAAAAAATAATCATTTTTTGAAAAAAATTATATATTTAAAAAAACAAAATAGTACAACATATATACTCTCTAAATATATATGTGTGCCGTAGAAAAATAAAAATATCATGTACTAACATACCATTGAGATTAGTTTTAAGTTCTAATTTGAATCTAACCGGTCTAATTATATCCTTATATATAATAAAAGCGTAAGAGTGATTTTATCCATAATTTTGGTTTGGTCACTATACTACCAAAACAATCTCAACCGTTGAATCTAATATTGTTAAAAATAGACAATCAAGATTATATCATATTAAAAAAATTATAATTTAAAAAGGATAAAATTAAAAAAATTTGTATTAGAATTGAATTTTAAAAAGAAAATTATAATATTAAAAGGATATAACTAAAAAAAGGATATAATTGAATTTTTTTTATTAATACTAAAAAAAGATAATCTTTACTATTTGAGCTCTATCTTGATATCTAGAAATCAGATTTAATGCTTTTATGGCCCACACAAAGCTCAAAAAATTATCTTTAATTTAGTGATAATTCAACAATTATTATCGAAATGGAAACACTCAGAATCTCAAGAGAAAATATAAGTACTGATTTTTACATTAATCCTATTCATTATAGAAGACCTACATTGATAATTCTATTCAATGTAGAAAACCAAATTATATGATTTAAATGATTGGCATAAATTTTTTCATATTTCAATATAAATACACTTTTTAGTTTAAATGTTAAAAAATAAAATATTTTTTATACTAGATCCATCGTTTTTCATCTATTTATTTTATGATCTAACGATTCTTATTTATTTTGTAGTACTTAAGACCAGACTACCGACTATCAAAATTTTGGACAAGATCACTCTTACACTTATTATTAAAACTATATTTGTTTGTTAGTAGAATTATCTCCAAATAATAAGAAGGGTATTTTGATAATCAAAACGAAATATAAGTACATTTCATAAATCGAATAGAATTTTTAACGTAAAAAATCGTCAATTTCTTCTCTTTTTTATTTCTGCATAGTTTTAATTGGAAAATAATTGTTAAATCATCACTAAATTAAATATTATTTTGTTAATTTGATGCGGGTTGTAAAATCGTCCAAATCAAATTTTAAGAATTCAAAATAGAACACAAATATTAAATTAAATTGTAAATTATATATATCAACTTTTTAACAACAATTTGATATGTAAATTAATAACATATAAATATTGAAAGGTTAATATAATTATATATACTAGAAAAGGAGCTAGTAGGATATAATTTCATTATGAAAATCTTCAACAAAATTTAATTTTGTTTTTTTTTTTGAAAAAACAAAATTTAATTTTGTTAAGTAATGTTTAATTTTGGAATAAAAATTAAAGTTGTTTGCTGCAACTTATCAAAGAATAAAAGGTTGTTTTGCTGATTGCACCAAAAAAAGTTTTTTAAAAAAAAGTTATTAAAAGATGGTCACAACTCATTAAAATCATGAGTAAACTTCAAAGTGGTGACCAGATTTTACACTGATTTTCAAAAAAGTGGTCAGATTTTCAATTTTGCAAGATGGTGACCAGACTTGCCTTTTTCCTTTCAAAAAGGTGGTTACAGGCGATTTTCAGCTTTTTGCCAGGGGTAAAATGGGGAAAAAATGCTAGAGATCCCAAAAGTTGTCCACAAAAATTCCCAAATTAATATGTCACCGTATGATTGGTTATATTCGTAATAATAATAATGCCCACTTGTATGCACATCAATTCACAAAAAAATCCACAAATATGAGTTGTCAAGATTTAATTAGTCAATTTATGTGCATGCATGGAAGGGAAATTATTATTATTATTACAAATATAACCAATCATATGGTGATACATATTAATTTGGGGATTTTTTGGATAATTTTTGGGATTTTTAGCATTATTTTTTTAGTAAAATAACATATTTTTCCATTTTACCCCTGCCAAATAAGCTGAAAATCATCTCCAGCCACTTTTTTGAAAGGAAAAAGGCAAGTCTGGTCACCATTTTGCAGAATTGAAAATCTGACCACTTTTTTTTAAATGAGTATAAAATCTGGCCACTGTTTTGCAATTAACTCTAAAATCATTATCCGATTCTGTATTGCTCTCTCAAGTACATACTGTATGAAACTTGAGTGGAAAAAGGATCATTGTCAACTTGAATGAATAGTAATAATCTTTTAATAGAAAAAGGTTCATAGTCGACTTAATAGTTTTTGAGTGACAAGGATCATGACCTTGAATCAATCTTCGTAAAACTTAGGAAAACAAAATCTTGAAGCGATCAAAATTATATATACAGAAAACTTCAAACTTGTTCAAAATTTGACTCGTACAAAAGCCAAGGTTCTAAAAATCCCCGATTTAGTCGATTAATCCCCGATTAATCCTCTGTAAGGTAACCCACCGATTCGATTTTTGAAATCCGATTAATCCTATGAATTTATTTAAAATGATATGTTTAATTGTAAATTAGACTAATATATTAAATATTATTATAATATCCGATTTATACTCCGATTAATCCTTCCGATTAATCCCCGATTATCCGATTAATCTTAAATCGGTACCTCAACCGATTTATACCGATTACCGATTTTTACAACCATGACAAAAGCTAAGGTCATATCCATTACGAACTTATTGTTTCTTGCAAGGTAAAATGTCAACGATTAAAACTAGATAAGTTTTGTCTAGTGTTAACTTCTGATTTCAGTTGTGCCTTTTGGGTATTTTTTGTTGACCGGCGTAAGAAGTTACAAAATGCATTGTCGAAAATCATTGCAACAGTGCAAACAAAGTGAACAAGAATTGCACTAAAAGAAAGATGAATGCAATCCATTTCCCATATGTACATTCACAAGTTAAATAAGATTACATAACAAAAGCCATCAAAAAATAAAATAAGATAGGGTTTTAACATTTGCAATATAGTTTAAAATGTAGAACACCTTCAAAAAACAAAAGAATAAGTACACACCTGGTTCATTCTCGTTTACTGATGTGCTAAGAATATGACAATTTTAAAATCGCAAGCGCACGATCATCGTTTTAATATTTTAAGATTCGATCCACAGGGACTAATATTTTCGCAAACCTTAATTATTTAATTTAATCGAACTAGAACAATTGGGATTTTTAAGAATTTTGATTTTAACAAATTAACTCCTAAGTCTACTTCCTAAATCATTTTAAAAATTCTAAAACTAAATGATGAATTAAAAGCCGATTTTATTCATCAGAAATTAGCCTAAAATCGATTCTAACTATTTTTAGCATCACAATTTACACTCTAACTCAGCCACGAAACAAACTAATTCGACTCAAGAATTCAGCTCACAGCAACTCGGCTAAAACAGGACAATACCACAAAACTTAGAGAATACAAACTCACAACCTAGTAAAACAGAACAAGGCTTCAAAACAGACTCGCTACAAACGCAACAACAACGCGCAAGGGAGCCTGCAAACTACGGCAACAACTCGAAAATGGACTCAGACTAACACAAACGAGACTCAAAACCGAAGCAACAAATGCAGTGACTACGAACTTGGCACCATGGCATCAACAAACCTCAGTCTCGGACTCGAACAACAGCAACGAACCTTAGCAGCTAAAACTCAATACTAAAAACTAACTACGACTAAACACTGAACCAACAAGATCATTGTAACTCGGTAACAACTCGGAACAGCATCTGATTAACCCAGTAATATATAGAGCTCGGACAACAGCGATTCAACAACAATCGATCTACAGGCCTAAACAATACAATCGAACAATTCGACAAAACAAATGTAGCAGCTCCGACGAGTTTAAACGACAAAAACCCGACTAAACGACTTATAACTGTGAACTAGTCGACACTGGACAACCAACGAAACCGATTTTCACTCTATAACAAAACTAATATTCAACCTGCAATGAACTCAGCGAAAAGAAAATGGCAACAGCGAATTTAATAAACAATCAGAAGTTGCAAACAATCATGATTCCAATTCAGCACCACACATTTGCACTAAGCTCAGTCTAAACAAAAATGAAAGGGGGGGTTTTATGGGTTCACGTCGAACAGGGGAGAGATGGATTTGAGGGAGAAGAAGAAAAAGGGAGATGGGTTCGTGGGTGCTGGGAAATCGAATGGGAAGCAGGGGAACGGGGTGATGGATTGTGCGATGAGAAAGAAGGAGGGAGAGGGGGGTTTTGGCGAAGAACAAAAAGAATCAGGGGAAGGGAGATCGCGAGAAATTTTTATGAAAGGGGAGAGGGGAACGTGATTGCAGATGCAAAGCAGAGGAGAAAGAAAAATGACTGGGTTTTGGTATCTGTATTATAATTAAAACAAGGGAGTAATTGCTATAAAATGTAAACCAATTAAAAACAGAATATAAAAATTACTTATATATATGAAATGTTTACAAGCTGCAAATAAAACTAATTCTAAGGGGTTCTAATCTACTCTAATCTAATTCTAGGTGTCCCTGTAAATGGTGAGAGATGCTAAATTTATAGGCCAGCTTTCTCCTTCTTCAGTAAACAATTGCAACTACATGCTTTGACAATTTATCAAAAGCTTGCCTAACTTTTGCTTTTCAAAGTCAATTTATTTGAAATACAGATTGTTATTCTCTTGCTGAAAACGATTCACGTGGCCTGCTAACAACTCTAAGCTGCGGTCTTTCGAAGGTCCGGAACCGGACTCCTTTTTCTCCAAGCTTCTAATTTTTTTTTTCTTCTTTTATTTTTTTCCCGCACTTTTTCTTCATCTTTTCTCCTTCTTTGCACTTTATTTCCTTATTTTGTCATTTCTTTATTTTTCACGAATTTCCTGAAATGCAACAAAATAATTTATTAAAAAACGAATTCAAGCAGTAAATAGGTAACAAAAATATGCAAAATTATGCACTTATCAAATGCCCCCATACCTATCTTTTGCTCGTCCTCGAGTAAAACAAAAAGAAAAATGCAGAATAAAAACCTATACTCACTGTCGTAGGAATCACGGGTAATTTTAGGTTTACCAACCCGTTAAACCCATAGACGATCTCTACAGGAGGAGTGCTGTCTCCTAAAGGTTTACAGAAGATATACCCATAAAATCTATTTTTTTCCTGCCAAGTCTCAAGTATGCAACATATCATAGTACTCCACACAAGTAAACCTCAATCGTACAATATTGACAGTCTGTTCACTTACACATCATATGCACAAGACTATCCAAGTAAGCACACAGTCTAGATAGACAAAAAGCTCATGAAATATATATCAATGCCGCATTCAATGAGTAACATGCTATGGATAGAAAATCTCACATAACTCTCAAATCACACAAGTGTTTAGGTGAAGTGTATTCGCTCAAGTTCAATCAATTAAGTCATGTGCTACCATATGCTTGGTTGTCCACCAAATCTCCACTACTTTGAATACATGCATGCACAAATCAAAAGGTCTTTGTTAAAGGTTGTAACGTGGCTTAGGTGAAGGGTAGGGAATCAAGAAAAAGGCTAACAAGTGGCTAACTCGACAAACTAATAGAGCACAATGTTCATTTCTAATTTAAGCACTCAACATGAAATTTCGATCATGTAAAAGCTGATCAGACTCTCACAAGCATTAAACCCCAAGCACATATTACAATGTACTTTTCCATTTTCATATTGCACAAACCAATGAACATAACTCTACTTGACCTTTTATTCTTTTTTTATTCTTTTTTTTTTCATTTTTTTTTCCATATTTTTTTTTTTTTTACAATATTCCCACCCAATTTTCATACTTTAACAAAGAAATCCCCAAACTATGCACTCACCAACCCTCAAATGAATCAAAATGCTCTACTAGTAAATCAAGAAAAGAATAAACAAGTAGGCTCAAGAATTTAGATTGGTGATACACAAAAATAACGGATATAAAGCTCAAAGGGGTTCACTAAGGATATATGATTAAGGGTACTGTTTGGATAAATACGGTTAATCCTAGTGCCTTTATCATTTTTATGCACACAGATATCATGTAATCTCAAAATGGTTTAAAGCAAGTTCTAGAGCAACATGCCAAAAGATGAACTACACACAACAATAAAATTTGATCGATATAAAATGTACCAATCATAAATTAGGCTCAAGATCTCACAAGGTGAAAGCATGTTTTAGTACTCACTAAACTTGACAAAGACACGTCTCAAGTTTTAAAATTTTCGCAAGCACGTACAAGGAATCATCAGTAACAAATAACTTTCAGAGATATGACTTGTCAAATAATCATGCAAAATAAGCTCACAAGATGTGTACCTATCCCTGTTAACACACTATGAGACGAGGCAATTAATTTTAAAATTTTTCAATTTTTTTGGATTTTTTCAATTTTTATGTATACTAAGAACTCTCCCCCATACCTGAATCATGCATTGTCCTCAATGTATGCAAATGAAAATGAGGTATGAAAGAGTGAACGAAAACTCCCCTAAAAATGAGCAAGACATTTGTTCCTCTAGACTGAACATATCTTCAAGTTTTTCTTGCTTTCCACATAGCACGAACACTCCTCTTAGCTTTTCCTGCCCAAAAATAAACTTAAATCCGTGTCATCACCTTTTCCTTGCCTTTATTACGCCTTCTAGCTTCTTGCTCATCCACCTTCTCCCCCTCAGTTGGGTTATCCTCCAGAATAGTTGGATGTGGAGTTGGGAAATTAGAAGAAACTGTCTTCATCAAGGAATTAATTGCATGACTAAACTGGGCTGCCATGGAACTCAATTGAACCTGGAATACATCATTTTGAACAAGTTGCAACTTTCTAATTTCCGCAATGGACTCACGGATATGTGGCAACTCGTTCTCCAGTGATTGGACCCGTGCAAGGAGTCTGTTGTATCCCGCTCTGGTCATAGGTGCATGTGGTTGAGTCTGTTGCCTACTCTCATGTACTGCTGGTGCATCTGCAAATGAAATCATCCTAGGGCCTTTGTCGGATGGTGCAATGAAAGTTCGGGAGCTTCCCACCTCTCGTGAAGCAAGATGCCTGCCACTGGTGACGAGTGGTAAATCTGGAAAAAGATCAAGAGATTTTCTCCCTGGAAGGTTGAACTTGAATGGATTGAATGACACAAGACCCAAGTTTCCCTCGACTGTCTCGGGTTCGCTAGGTTTACTCCGTTTAGCATGAGGTAGAGTGGATGATGTAGCAAACTCCATATGTGGTGCTGCTCTGACTGATCTTGGTAACAACGGAAGTGGGACAGTCTTCAGATATTCCGTTAGGACAGTAGGCACATCTGTATAGCTCTTATTGCTTATGTAATTGATTACATTCGCCTTCATGTAAGAACATTCCACATCTCTACCATGGTCCAAGCGTAACCTGTCTGCATCACTCAAAAAATCATTTAATATTAATTGCAGAAATCTTGGGTATAGACATTTTACCCTTTGAGTCTGGACATCCCTGGTTCCTAGTCGATTCATCTTCAAAATAATTTGACCAAGCACTATCTTACCAAAATTAATCCTCAAATTATTGGCAACCGAATACCCTATTGTTTGAATAAATTCAGATATTCGATCTAGATTTGTTCTTTCGGAGGAAAAAACATTGTTAAGAATGTGGAAAAAGAAATTCCAATACTGGGTTAGATATGATCTAGAGAGATTACCAGTATTGAAATTACCATCTTGGTACCTTATAAGACGAAAGAACCCTTTAATCTGGTCAGGTGTAGGATCAGCAACGAGATTTTCCATAGGAAAATGAAGAATCCGATTAACATCTCGTTCAGTGACTTTAATCGACCTACCAAACAGTCGATATGTGATCGCTAACCCGTCATTTCCAGAAGTGTT
The DNA here is from genome assembly GCA_037693485.1 of Kitagawia praeruptora. NCBI lineage: Eukaryota > Viridiplantae > Streptophyta > Magnoliopsida > Apiales > Apiaceae > Kitagawia > Kitagawia praeruptora. Next base: position 46,729,611 of record CM075354.1, read on the forward strand.
CACCGCACTGCAATACAATTCACGCAAGGCATCATAGTTGAGCGGCACTGGTGTAACTAAAGCATAGCGAATGATTGAATGCTCATTCAGAAATTGTGCCCAAGCTCGAAATTGCTCATCCCGGATGGTGCTGATTTCCAGAATGGAAGTAGGATTAGCTCTAGCAATCGAGAAGCTTCCCTGCAATGCCATTTTCAAGACAAGTAGGAGGTTGGAGTTTTCAGCAATTTTGTGTGGATACGCTCTGTATATCTGAAATGATGAATTAACACAGACAGAAACTCAATGATTATAAGGTTTCAAAAATTAGCGGTTAGGTGATATAGTACAAGCTATGCTATCCGCTTTTCTTCTTTTAGCCCCAACCCTACTCTCTTTTGCCTCCAAAGTCTTCCTCGAGCCACACAATGCTCCTTCTGTTTTTCTTTTTTCAACGACAAAAATATCTGCATAACCTTCTAAATCAATTCAGTGGGGATGAGTTCTCGATGAACAATTATAAAAGAGGAAAATAAAAAAAACACAAAAAATCCTAAAAATTACAAAATAAATAAATAAAAATAAAATTAATAAAAGTAAAAAATAATTGGAAAAACTCCCCTAATGCATAAGCATGAAGTGTCGAGGTATGGAGTGCCACTCCCAAAAAGACCAAAAATATGTGGCACGAGACTACCACGAATAACATCCAGAGCATCAACAGTTGTTTTAATTCTGCACAAAATTTCCAAACAAGCATTAGCAATTTTTGCTACTACATCAATAAATAATAACTGATCAAGAAAATGTGTAGTTTTGGAAAATTTGGTGATAAAACAACGATAGAATTCACAGCCTCGAAAACGTCGAACTCCCTTGACATAAGGTGGAGGCTCTGGTGGTGGCGCTTCTCCCTTCCTTAATTTCTCTGGAGTTATTTGATCCTCTCGACTTTTTAAATCAATGAATACGGAATTCTTATCAGGATCTCCTTCTTCCGAGAATTTAAGAGTAAGAGCTGTTTGGAATGGATTATCTAGCAGAATTGGAGAAAGTTCTTCTTGAACAATCTTTGGCATCATGTCAACCTTTAAGCACAAATTCTCGTCCATACTCACAACATCCTCAACAATAACAACATCATTGATCTTAACATCGGTGGAAAGCTCTTCTTCTATTTCAATAAGTGCATCATCAACACACACCGAGAAACTATTTTCTTCCTGATCACTTGTAAGAATGATCACATCCATTTCATCTTCTGGTGGTATAGATGGCGGCAATGTAGAGTCAGGTTGCCATGCAGTAGAAGAGCTAGCTAATTGAGCAATTATAGCGTCCGTCATCTTGATACTAGCGTTTAACTCATTCATATTTTGCATGAACTCCTCTTGATCCTTTTGAACTTGCATTAGAAGTTTCTCCGACTCGCTCAATAATCGATCAACTTGCGCATTTTCATTGGTTTGATGAACCTGGAAATTTTGCGGTGGAGGATATTCATATTGCTGCCATGATGGTTGCTCAAATTGTTGCTGATAGTATTGTTCTTCATATTGTTGCTGAAATTGTTGTTGATCCTGATATGAGAAATTCTGAAAATTGTTGTCCGTATACGAAAAATTTGGTTGACCCGTCCAATCTTGATCATATGCATTATAGTACGGATTGGACTCGTATCTTTCTTGATAATCATTCACTTGTCCGAATTGAGCATTGTAAGTATTGTAAGAGCATTCGAAATCAAGGTGACCATAAATACCACAAATTTCACAATATGTGTAAGTTTCAGGGGCCATCCATGACATCACATTATTACTCATCGGACATATAGTGCACAAATAAATTCAAACACACAAAGAAATGGTGAAAAATTAAAAGAAAAATCCTATATCTAGGGTTCCTTAATAACCTAGACCTTGCTCCTAACTATAAGGACCACCAAAAACTCGGTAAATCAAAATTTATTCTAACCGATCTGGCCAGGTAGGTGCAAGCATTGCCAAGAGGCTAAATACCAGCCTAGACACCAAATCCTAATTGGCCAGGTAAGCTTTCGCTTGCCTAGACACCAAAGAGTCTGAATAATTAATGATTACTTCGTTTCTTAGGTACTTTCCTAATTGAGCGCGAAATTCCTAGGGACAAACGTCTAATTAATTTTATTAAAGCTAACAAATGATGCAACAAACAACGAGATATATACAAAAGCGGTAAACAAATATGGATGCATTACACTACGTGTTCTAACGAAAGAAAAGAGAAAAGAATTTAACGTACCTTTGGGTCCTCCAGCAATCACCACAATTTATAAGGTACGAAAAATTAAAAACAAGAAAATAAAAATCTAGATGATGTGCCCTAAGTGATTAAATGCATGATGCAACAATTATGTATTTACAACTATTTTTTTTTTCAATTTTCAATTTTTTTGTGATTTTTTATTTTTTTGATTTTTTTGTGATTTTCTAAAAATAAAAAGGCGAAAAGAGTGAGATACGGGTTACCGAAGCACGCTTCCAAAAATTCCGATTAATTCCAAGCTCCGAGAGAAAATTCCCGAAATTTCCACACTTTCCTAAAAAAACGAAACAAAAATAAGGCAAGCAAAAGAAAACTAATCCGAAAAATTAAAAATTAAGGCGCGAAAAAAAATTAGTCCCCGGCAGCGGCGCCAAAAACTTGATGTGCTAAGAATATGACAATTTTAAAATCGCAAGCGCACGATCATCGTTTTAATATTTTAAGATTCGATCCACAGGGACTAATATTTTCGCAAACCTTAATTATTTAATTTAATCGAACTAGAACAATTGGGATTTTTGAGAATTTTGATTTTAACAAATTAACTCCTAAGTCTACTTCCTAAATTATTTTAAAAATTCTAAAACTAAATGATGAATTAAAAGCCGATTTTATTCATCAGAAATTAGCCTAAAATCGATTCTAACTATTTTTAGCACCACAATTTACACTCTAACTCAGCCACGAAACAAACTAATTCGACTCAAGAATTCAGCTCACAGCAACTCGGCTAAAACAGGACAATACCACAAAACTTAGAGAATACAAACTCACAACCTAGTAAAACAGAACAAGGCTTCAAAACAGACTCGCTACAAACGCAACAACAACGCGCAAGGGAGCCTGCAAACTACGGCAACAACTCGAAAATGGACTCAGACTAACACAAACGAGACTCAAAACCGAAGCAACAAATGCAGTGACTACGAACTTGGCACCATGGCATCAACAAACCTCAGTCTCGGACTCGAACAACAGCAACGAACCTTAGCAGCTAAAACTCAATACTAAAAACTAACTACGACTAAACACTGAACCAACAAGATCATTGTAACTCGGTAACAACTCGGAACAGCATCTGATTAACCCAATAATATATAGAGCTCGGACAACAGCGATTCAACAACAATCGATCTACAGGCCTAAACAATACAACCGAACAATTCGACAAAACAAATGTAGCAGCTCCGATGAGTTTAAACGACAAAAACCCGACTAAACGACTTATAACTGTGAACTAGTCGACACTGGACAACCAACGAAACCGATTTTCACTCTATAACAAAACTAATATTCAACCTGCAATGAACTCAGCGAAAAGAAAATGGCAACAACGAATTTAATAAACAATCAGAAGTTGCAAACAATCATGATTCCAATTCAGCACCACACATTTGCACTAAGCTCAGTCTAAACAAAAATGAAAGGGGGGGTTTTATGGGTTCACGTCGAACAGGGGAGAGATGGATTTGAGGGAGAAGAAGAAAAAGGGAGATGGGTTCGTGGGTGCTGGGAAATCGAATGGGAAGCAGGGGAACGGGGTGATGGATTGTGCGATGAGAAAGAAGGAGGGAGGGGGGGTTTTGGCGAAGAACAAAAAGAATCAGGGGAAGGGAGATCGCGAGAAATTTTTATGAAAGGGGAGAGGGGAACGTGATTGCAGATGCAAAGCAGAGGAGAAAGAAAAATGACTGGGTGTTGGTATCTGTATTATAATTAAAACAAGGGAGTAATTGCTATAAAATGTAAACCAATTAAAAACAGAATATAAAAATTACTTATATATATGAAATGTTTACAAGCTGCAAATAAAACTAATTCTAAGGGGTTCTAATCTACTCTAATCTAATTCTAGGTGTCCCTGTAAATGGTGAGAGATGCTAAATTTATAGGCCAGCTTTCTCCTTCTTCAGTAAACAATTGCAACTACATGCTTTGACAATTTATCAAAAGCTTGCCTAACTTTTGCTTTTCAAAGTCAATTTATTTGAAATACATATTGTTATTCTCTTGCTGAAAACGATTCACGTGGCCTGCTAACAACTCTAAGCTGCGGTCTTTCGAAGGTCCGGAACCGGACTCCTTTTTCTCCAAGCTTCTAATTTTTTTCTTCTTCTTTTATTTTTTTCCCGCACTTTTTCTTCATCTTTTCTCCTTCTTTGCACTTTATTTCCTTATTTTGTCATTTCTTTATTTTTCACGAATTTCCTGAAATGCAACAAAATAATTTATTAAAAAACGAATTCAAGCAGTAAATAGGTAACAAAAATATGCAAAATTATGCACTTATCATTTACAATATCTTCATTACACAAACCTGTTTCAACCTGATTAAGATTATCTTGAGAGTTCATCTTCAGTTGTCGGCTTAAATATGAAAGTGTTTTAACAAATCAATAATAAAAACGCCATCAAAGATATAATGATGATACTATGTAACTTTGTCGCGTAAAATTTTTAAAAAAAGTTCTATGATATTTGATAGATCAACTGATTGATGTATCACATAATGATTTAATTTTCAAAATCAATTATCAGTATTAGATTGATAACTGAAATATGGAAAGCATAAATGTAAAAGTAACGGTATACAATTAAATCAATGCATAAATGGTAATAAATCTTTGATCTATACGTATGTTCTTTTGTATTTTTAATAAAACCAAGTACTACCCTTGTATTTTTAAAAAGATAATATAATAGTATATCTACACAGAATCTAAACCGTCAGATATCAATTAAATCAATGGTGATGATCGGGGTTCTCTGGTTCTCTTCCTAAGGAGGGTTCTCTTTTGAACCTCCTCATATATATATATATATATATATATATATATATATATATATATATATATATATATTAGAGTTGTTTTTGTGTTTGGAAATATAGTAGGCTTTATTTTATGATCTGCTCAGGTATGAGATAGAGGATTAGATCAACTTAAATTTTAAACAAGGGAAGCAAGAGAGAGGAGGAGAATACATAAAACTTATTTTGTCATGTAAGGTTACTCGATGAACTGTAATGTGTTGCTAATGAATGCACTAGGTGAAGCCCCTGATCCACCCTATGGCATACCTGTTCAACATCATTAGGTGTGTCCTCGGCTATTAGTCAAGCATCTTCACAGTAAGTACTCATAATCAGTGGTCATTGTAAAATTCTCATGATCATCATGAAATTGCTCAAATGGCTTTTGTTTGTAACTATTTGTCGACAGTTTCTTCAACACTGAATACTACACCAATGAGCACTTGAATGATAAACAAGAGCCATTTGAGCAATTTCATAATGATCATGAGAATTTTACAATGACCATTGATTTTGATTACATTCCCATGTTAGTTGAAGGGGATGAGCTGGTGATGAGTACATACTGTGAAGATGCCGGACTAATAGCAGAGGACACACCTAATGTTGTTGAAGAGGTATGCCATGGGGTGGATCAGGGCCTTCACCTAGTGCATTTGTTATTGGCGTGTGCAGAGGCTGTTGGCTGCAGAGACACTCAACATGCACACACAATGCTAATTCAAGTCTGGACTTGTGTCAGCCCTTGGGGTGATTCGTTGCAAAGAGTCTCTTATTGTTTTGCTTTATGACTGAAATCTAGATTGTCACTTCTTAATTATGTCAGAGCAAATGGTATATTGACAAATGGTTAGGGGATCAATCATTGATCACAAAAGAAGAGAAACTAGAAGCTTATCATTTACTTCACCAAACAACTCGGTACATTATTAATTTTGGATTTATGGCTGCAAATGATGCTATATGCCAGGCAGCAGTGGAAAAAGATTTTTTGCATATTTGTAGATCTTGGAATGGAACATACACTTCAATGGCCTTATTTGCTGAGGACATTGGCTGCTCGGATGGGGGGCCTCCAAAACTAATCAGAATTACTGGCATCAGCGATCTCTGTGCGATAGAAAATCAGATGCAAGGTACCATCGCTGAAGCTGAATCGCTGGGAATTTCCGTTGAATTCTGCAGGATGGTTGAGGCCGTAACCCCATCATTGCTAACCAAAGAAAATCTCAACATCAAAGAAGGGGAAGCTTTGATTGTAAATAGTATAATGCAATTGCACAAATATGTCAAAGAAAGTAGAGGCTCCCTCAAGATAATCCTTCAAGCAATCAAGAATCAAAGGAATGGATCATTTTCTTGAGCATAATTCGGATCTTGACATTTCTTAAGCATAACCTAATTCATTGAGAAAGAAATTCGGATCATTTTCTTAAGAATCATAGTGAAATTCGGATCAAAGGAATGGATCATTTTCTTAAGAATCATAGTGAAATTCGGATCTTGACATTTCTTAAGCATAACATAGTTTGAACTTTGATGCATGATTGACCATTTTCGGACAATTTTCACTATGTTTTGTATTAGGTGTTGAGATGGAAGATGTAACATGTTCCTCAGATCGAGAGTTGAAGAATCAAAGGAATGGAAAAATAAGTGTGCTATTTTTTATGCAGTTAACAATTTTAAATCAAACAAAAAATTTTGGAGGTAGAACAAAGTGTATCACAACATAATTTTCAGCTTCAGAAAAAAATCTTGGAAGGCACTTTTCAGAAACAGGAGTATGGTGGATTTCACTGAAGGACTGCATGTTGTAATTTATTGAATTCTGGAGCAGGATTGAAGGCTTTGTTTTCTTTAACAGTGCATTGTGATGCTGCAAGCGTGATTAAGTTTGCAATTGTTTTTAGGGTTTTTTCTAATTGTATATGTGAATTACCTAATTATGTTAAAACTGCTGCTGCATAAAACCAGAAAGAAATTTAGATTTTTCATATAAAAAATGGTACAGTATGTTTATTCATAAAGAGTTGAGAAAAAAATCCCTGATTAGAATACATCAGTGCACAATTAAGACATCAGTACCATAAACGTATTAAACGTGGCAAAAACTAATGCAGAAAGCAAAAATAAAATAAATGAGTTGACTAATTGGATGCCAGTTTGACAAGCTTTAATCATCACACGTAGGTGATTGGTGATTTCAGTGAAAGATGGCCTGACCACAGGATTAGGGGACCAACAATGCTCCATTCAGAATCACAATTGCTTGGGATAGCTGGTCTCAGCATGTTATTCACAATTCCTCCTGAATGAGAAAGTGGGATCAACTGCTGTATATTAGTATTTAAATAAACGACATTAACAGAGTATTATTTCAGAACAAAACCTATATATGCAGCTTTAAGCCAAGCAAAACTTGACATGACACCATTCTTTTTACAGTATCTCTTAAGAAGGCTAGAAAGGGTGTTAGACAGACCCTGGGATGTGCAAATATCAGCATATTCAGGTAGTAAATTTATGAGGTAAGGAAACTGCTTTGGTACGAAGTAGAATAATTCTATAAAATGGTCAATCAATATAATTAGTTTATCATTCATAGAATTATGTTAGGTTCCTGGTTTCATGAGATGAACATTAATTATGTAAATCAAATAGCAGACAAGTAGTCTACAATAGATTTGAAATTTACACAAGTGAACCAGGCTAAATGAGCACAGGATATGCTTCCACTGCATGTAATTAATTACTCCATTGTTTACAAATTTGGTAAACTTTGCATTCACTCCTAAAACTCCTCCTGCGAAAGTCATCCTCAATTCCTGCTTACGGACAGATATGTAGGTATTAGACATTGAGACCGTAGTAGAAGACATGAATGATTTAGCGATCCCAAATCCATGAGGACCCCATATGCTGAAAGACCAGTTGTATATCATATGCTGAGTCATATGCTGAGCATATGAGTGTTTACCATGATTTAGCATATGAGTGTTTACCATGATTTAGCATATGTTAAGGCTCAGCATATGCTCAGCATATCAGCATATGCTAAATCATGATTTAGCATATGTTAAGGCTCAGCATATGAGCATATGGGATCATGTTAAGGCTCAGCATATGTTAAGGCTCAGCATATGGGGATTAGTGTTTAGTGTTCAGCATATGGTAAACACTAAATCATATGCTTAATGGTTTAGTGTTTACCATGTTAAGGCTCAGCATATGATCCCAAATCCATGAGCCCCAAATGTATTTAGCTACATATGAGGACCCCATATGTAGGCTCATGCTTTTAGACATTGAGACCAGTTGTATTTAGCTCATGTTACTAATCACTTTTCTAGTTGTCCTGGTAGCACAGGGTTCTGGAAGATTGAAGCCTATATGCAACAGCGAAAGCTTCATGGCTTCACCCACAAGGATTGACACATGGAGGCCAACCTCACAAGGAAAAGAAATATATCGAAAAGTCAAGCTATGGTTTTCAAGGAGGAAGGCTGGAAGTTGGTAGGTTCAGGTGATAAGGATAAAAAGCTCATGATTGGAACTGGTACGCTATGCATAGTCTAAGGTATGTGGAAGGAGTTCATTTAAGGATTCAGATGGGGTACATATGTGGAAGCATTATGTTTCCTGTTTCTTACGCCGAGTTAGCTCATGTAAGCTTGGAAGCATGATGTGGAAGCTATGTATTTTTCTGAGGAAGATAAGGAAGGATTGGGCCTCGATTTATCTTGGTTCCTTTTGCATTTAATAGCTACAAGGAACCGGGGGGTAGTTGTTGTGCCCAAAATTTGCCTTGGGCTTGATTTAAGGCCCATTAAGGTCACGAGTTTGAGTAATGTGGATATGGATGGATAGGCTGGACTAGGTATGGATGTTTTGGCCCAATATGCCTTGGAAATATACTGAAAGATTAAGATTCTGGCATCTGGTTCGGGTTCATTCATGCTGGGGTTCAGGTGTCTGAACCCTAGATGGAGGTACTGTTGTGTGGGAGGCCTGATAGGGGTTCATGCAGGTGAAGGGCTTCCAGGCAGGGGTTCACACTCGTACCCCGACAGTCCGCGGGAATTGGCCCAGCAGCCTCCTAAATTGTAGGAGAACGGATATATATCGCTCTAACAGACTTGTGGATAACTCCTAAACATCAGGAGTGGCCCAACAACCTCTGGAATCGTGGATAATCATCATATATACATGGATTATGTATATATATGCGGATATATGATGGAAAATCATATAAATATGAAGATAACTATGGTTTTATGGAGGGATAACTACTGGATAAACATATCATCTGGGATAATTAGCTGGATCAGTTCAGTTGAGGAAGATAAATATAAAACATATATGATATATACACTACGTATATATATAGGCGGTTGTACAGTGGAAGGCCAGGGTTCAGGCAGTGTCCTAAGGGAGCTAGGACTCTTCTTCATCAACAAAATAACCAATGGATCATCATGGTTAGGAGGATAAGGTTTATCAAAACGTGGCTGGGCTATCAACAAGGAGTCCAAAACCCTAGAACTACATGGGACTTGATTCCTATAAATATAGGATATGTAGGCACTTTGCAAGGGTTGAATCTCACTTCTCTCTACAAAAATCATGTAGAAACTTGAGCAATACACATATCTGGCAGCTGGGATCGACTGAGTAGGAATTACTCCGTCCTTGCTGTCCGGTGACCTTGCAAACTCAGTCCCAAAATCATTACAAACAACCGCCCATCCTGACAGTTGAACGCCGGGCTGTAAACGCTTGAACGCCGATTCTGCAGCCGGAAATCAAGCGATTCATCCGTTATTCCAGCGATATTATCTCGAAGTGTTGTACCAAATTCCTCTCACAACATTTTTGGCGCTAGAAGGAGGGGTTTGGATGATCTTTTGAGAGGAAAGATTACGAAAAGCTCCGGCGATGAACATACACCGAAGAACAATGGAGATGACCACGAAATTGAGATCGAGGAAGGAGGTCACCAATCGAGATGTGGCGGATTATATCATATGGATGGACTGGAAAATCGAGTCTCTAAAAAAAAGATACAAAAAGATGAAAAAATGGAGGAAAAATCATGGCTTATCGAAAAAAAGGATGAAGAAAAAGGAAAGTTACCTGTAACCTTTATTCTGCTCATTTGGTGGTAAAATGCATAAAAGAAGGGATGTGGCTTTGAGGTCTTGGAAAGAATGACTGGAAAATAACTGTTTTGGATGCTAAATTCCGATAGGAAGGGTCCAGAATAGGGGTTCAGCTATGCGGGGTTCCGCGATCCAGAAACTCTCACATCAAGAGTGTGTTAATGTATAACTGAATGTATGAGGAATTGAATGTCCACATGTTGATGGATATAATGGCCATCTGGAGAGGTACCAGTTGAGGGGTTCAAGGGCAAAGGGTAGGAGGAACCTCAATCTGGAGGTCGCACCCATGATAGAAGGCACTCGGATCCAGATGAAGCCCCAGTTTCTTAACCAGAAGGTTTCTCGCAGATGAACCCCCAAATACATAATTTTGGCATTCGACAAATAGGCTTTTATAGTCGAAAATTGGAGAATATCAATCTAAGGGTTCAACCACTTGGAGGTTAAGGTCTATCAAGGCTCCCCCTTCAACAATTCTGGGGTTAAACAAGTCCAGGAGTTTCCATTAAAAATTGTGGAGCACAATCCATGAAGGGAGTAAATTGGTGAACTTGAATGATGATAGGGGTACGAACACCATGATTAATGAGATGTAGGTGAATCCCAGCGCAGATAAGGGTGCGAACCTCCTGATAGATGAGTAACAGGTGAACCCCAGTGTAGATAGGGGTACGACCCTCTTGATTGAAAGGGTACGGATGAACCCAATTTGAAGCAGGGATACGAACCCCATAATTAATGATCAGTAGGTAAACCTGGATGATGGCAAGGATATGAATTTCCTCATTGGTGAGCTATCGGAAATATTTTACATTATCCTTTTAGATACCTCTTGTTTCTTACAAAGAGCTAGCTCATGTAAGCTTAGAGGTGTCTTATTGATAATTCACATATTCAATACGAAGGTTTCCCATCAACATTGATCATGAGAAAACTAATGAGCAAGAAGAGAAAGCTTCCATGAAAAGGAGGTTTATTGGTGAGAGGAACCCGGATAGGGGTTCGATGATGACAGGTTCAAGAAAATAAGCCATAGAACCCTGAGACTTCACTTTACAAAAGGCCGAGTATGTTCAATAGACTGGGCAGAAAGCTTATAATGAAGCTTATCAAACTAAAATGTGGAAAAGATTGGTAAAAAGGACTTCCCCGGAAAAGAGCTTCCCAGAAATGGGGTTCGTATACGATAGGTTCGATGATGGAAGGCCCCTTGCTCATAAGCAAGAAGCTGAATAATGAGAAGGCCCGCAATAAGCAAGAAGAACCCGGGAAGCAACCTGGAAAAGGGTTTAAGCATGGAAAATCCCATTCAAAGGCTTTAAGCCAAAATGGAAAATATTGGAACTCAATGTAGGGGTTCCACCATGGTAGTTGTGTCACTCGACATGAGGACCCCAAAAGAATTAATTATTGCCTAAAGGGAATTCATCAAGAAAAACAATCTTGGCCATGTTTGGCCTCTTATGAAACAAATGGGCATTATACAACTGGTACGGGATACTCAAATGGTTAAATCAAGGAAATGGTTAGAAGTGGACACCTCACTGTACGGATACGATGGAAGCTCCGTTCAGGATACTTGGGGAATCATGTTACCAGTAACCCTGCTGATGGAACCCTATAAAGTGGTTCCAGTTTTTCGGGGGGTAGCACCACCCATTACGTTGATGTAAATGGCCGCTCTAATGGAGGATTATGAAGGCAGAATGCAACAAGTAGAAGCAGTAGTTGAGAAGCTTTTAAAAAAAAAATGAATCAACGAAGCCCAGAGAAATGAGGTTGCCCCACTAAAGGCAAAAGCAGCTTATAAAGGTTCTCACGGTGAAAACTTCACTAACAGTGGAAGGGGGAAATTTGAAATATATATCCAGCTAAGAGCATTGGGTGCCAAGCAATAACCTAAATGAAGCTCTAGCAAAAAGCTTATCGTGGAAGTTGAAGGTGGACTCGAATCTCTCACGAACTAAAAATATCACTGGTAGTATTGAAGGATGAACCCTCTTATCCACCCCCCTTGGAAGGAGTTACGGTTGAGAGCGTATTCTACAACGCTATGGTAGGATGACCCGTCCTGAAGGAGATGCAAATGGTGGACTTAATTTATATTATGGCTATGAAGGTTCTCATACTGTAAACCCCTTAAGCACCAGAAGCTAGAAGGTTTCCCACATTGGGGTTCCTCTGCTATAAACCCCACAAACATCAGAAGTTGGAACATGTGGAAGCTTCAAGGAAGGAATTATGGAAGCTAGTGGAGGATTGTAATCTCGATGAAATTAGGGAGAAGATGCTACTAGACAAGGAACGGGGTATGAATGACCTCTCGATCAACAAAGAGGTAGGTGCGAGGTTCATATGTGAACCCCTTAAAGGAAAAACTAGAAGGTGCAAAATCTAGGGAAAATAGCAAAGCTAAGAATGGAATCTGGGTTGGAATAGACTTGGATCCTCCTACGCTAGGGCAATAGAAATGAATCAGGGGTAGCTTCCACCAAGACACTATCGCTAGCGGCTTCCTCACCTAAAAATGGAAAGAACCTGAAACACTCGGTAAAAAGCATAATGGGGGGTACTGGTTGAAGCACCTAAGCGGAGGCCAAAGAAAAGAGGTTTTATCATCTAGACAAAGAAAATGGTTACATACTTCACATTTATAAGGAGGAGCATGGCTTTCCACACGGAGTAAAAAAGAGGTTAAAACTACGGTGAGACGTGTATAGCCAGCTTCACGGATGTCCATTTAGACTTCTCCTCAAAAAGGATGAGAAGTTGAATATGATTCAATATTAGCCATGGACAAACTACGCCGAGGAATCGGGGGATAGTGGATACAAGGCTACATGGAGGATTTCTAAGATGCACCCTATTTTTAAATGAGAAGATGTACAAAGGAGGTTCAGGTTCGTGAACCCTTGGCGGCCTTCAGCCTCAAAACCCCTTACTGGGTTACAGCAACAAAACTTAATATAAAACGGGATCATCAGCAATTAACATGGTTGGATTTATATGCGGTCACAACTATGTCCACGGTATACGCCTGTGGTGGGATCTTGAAGGCATGCGTACTTGATACCTATGGCGAGAGGTTCAATCAATTGAACCTACGGAAGCTTGATTTATGTGAATTTTTGGTACGATGGAGGTTTGTGAAATAAGGTTTCAAACTTGGAACCTGAAAGAGATCCTTGGAATACCATATGAGGTGATATGGATACAATCATCAAGATTCAAAGGCGTGTGAGGATGACAAGCATGTGTGGGCGTACGTGCATCGAGCATAAAAGGCTGGAAGGTTTATTGATGGAACCACGACGTAGGGGTACGACAACCGAACCCTGGAGGTTCAAGAATAGAATTTATGGAGTCATCATCAAGAAAAAATAACATGGTCTTTCTTGGAAGGAATTTACGAGCAGTAGTCGTTTCACCTTTGAAACCCCTTGTTTCTTACAATGAGTACGCTCACGTAAGCTTAGAGGTTCATGGTGAAGGTTGATTGAGCCTGAGTAAGGATTACATTAGGTTCCTCTTGCATTAATGGCTGCAAGGAACCGGGGGGTAGTGGATGGTATACTACCATTGATGATATCTTGAAAGTGGCAGATTTTTAAGCAAAAGGAATTCTCGCACAATAAATGGGGAAAGGTTAAGAGATTTTGGAGGTTTTTGGTGCGCGAACCCCCTTATATTGAATGTAACACCCCAGTCCCACATCGAGTAGATTTGGGGCTTTAGTTCAGTTTATAAGGCAAAGTACTACTACTAAGTGCACCAACAAATCATGATCTTTTGGGGGCCTGTGGTGGGCTTGTGGATTACCCAAGTTGGCGGCATTTGGGCCAGTTTGCTTTGGCTTATTTCGGATTCGTGATCGGGACTCGACCCGATTTTCGAAAAAAGACTCGGGATTTGACCCGGGTTGTCACATATGGTATCAGAGCCGATTCTCGAAAGCTTGATTCGTCAAGTTGCCGGAGGTGGGGACACGAAGACTGGTGGTATTATCCCACAATGGACAGAGGTCCGGAGGTGGGGACACGAAGCCAGCCGGTATTATCCCACAATGGCTAGGGAGGAACGATCTTGGACCTATGGAATTTCTGTTCGGCCTGACGAGGACGTCAGGAGTTTAAGTGGGGGAGTTTGTAACACCCCAGTCCCACATCGAGTAGATTTGGGGCTTTAGTTCAGTTTATAAGGCAAAGTACTACTACTAAGTGCACCAACAAATCATGATCTTTTGGGGGCCTGTGGTGGGCTTGTGGATTACCCAAGTTGGCGGCATTTGGGCCAGTTTGCTTTGGCTTATTTCGGATTCGTGATCGGGACTCGACCCGATTTTCGAAAAAAGACTCGGGATTTGACCCGGGTTGTCACATATATGTGACAACCCGGGTCAAATCCCGAGTCTTTTTTCGAAAATCGGGTCGAGTCCCGATCACGAATCCGAAATAAGCCAAAGCAAACTGGCCCAAATGCCGCCAACTTGGGTAATCCACAAGCCCACCACAGGCCCCCAAAAGATCATGATTTGTTGGTGCACTTAGTAGTAGTACTTTGCCTTATAAACTGAACTAAAGCCCCAAATCTACTCGATGTGGGACTGGGGTGTTACATTGAAGGTTCATCCGTTTGAAACCCCTTGTTTCTTACAATGAGTACGCTCACGTAAGTTTAGAGGTTCAGGGTGAAGGTTGATTGAACCTAATTGTGGATTACATAAGGTTCCTCTTGCATGTAATGGCTACAAGGAACCAGGGGGTAGTGGATGGTATATTGCCGTGATGGTATCTTGAAAATGGTAAATTTTTAAGCAAACGGAACTTTTATACAATGAATGGGCCAGGGCTCAAGACCATGAGATTCTTGAGGTTCTGGTATGCGAACCCCTAATGGAATCTAATTCGAGGTACCCCTAGAAGCTAGATCAAGGAGCATATGCAGATTGGATTTCGTGAATTGATTTGGAAAGGATTTCTCATGTATGGATTATGCATGAGCTGGATTTATAGCATATGGATTATATGTTAAAGGAACATGTATGGATTATACATGAATCGCATGTGGATTACGTGTGCAAGGCAGGATTGGAAGCACATGGATTATGTGCTAATTGATTACACGGACTATATGGAACATGTATGGATTATACATGAATCAAGGCAGGCACATGTATGGATTATACATGAATCAAGGCAGGCACATGTATGGATTATACATGAATCAAGGCAGGAACATGTATGGATTATACATGCATCACATGTGGATTACATGTGAATGGATGGGAACCCCAAGGCAGGCTGGACCTAGGGACGCTAGGGCCATAAAGTTCCCTTATATGGAGGTTCACTCGTTTGAACCCTGAAAAGGCGTAGCGCCGATAAGCTTCCGTGTAATCACGTTGGTGGACAACCAACCCCGTTATGGGACTTATGTACAACTGTGGAAGCTACGTACAATTTGGCAAACGGCTTCGCCACGACCCCAGGGAAACTGGGTGAGTGAGGTCTAACTCTTGGAAACTGGAACGCTAAGGATTTTAGCGGTGTGAGGAAATCACATTGGATGGCAGACGGCTTCGCCACGACCCCAGGGAAACTGGGTGAGTGAAGTTTAACTCTTGGGAATTAACATCATAAGAAAATTAGCATTGTGAGGAAATCACATGGAACCTCATTGAGGGAATCTTCGAGGATGGAACCTGGTCGAGGGAAACTCTTATGATGGAACCTCGTTAATGGGAATTCTTCATGCACTCTAGGTCTGATCTCGAAGACCGGTCTAGGATTAGGGGTTCAGTCGGTAAGAGGTTCTATCTTATATTAGTGGAAGCCCGGGGGTAAGGTATGAGCGCTTATCTGTGAAATAATTTTTATAACTTGATTAAAACTATGATCACTTTATCTTTGCCTTTATTTGCTTAACTGCTGTGAATGACTATGTGTACTTATATGCTTTGTGTGCTATGTGTACTTATGTGCTTCATGTCTTATGTTCACATGCCTTCTTTATATGTTCATGTGTTATTGTTTACGTGAACCTAGTTATTTACTATAAAGATAGGTTATGCCGACGAACTTTAGGGGGCTGTACGTGTATGGACCTATTAGGTAGGAACCTTTTAGGTATGAACCTCTTAGGTACGGGCTTCCTCTAGGAGTATGGATTGGATTTGGATCTGGATGGGATTTGGATTGGATTTGGATTTGGATCTGGATTGGATTTGGATTTGGATCTGGATGGGATTTGGATTGGATTTGGATTTGGATTTGACTTGGATTTGGATTGCATTTGGATTTGGATTTGGATTTCATGGATTGGATTTCTCATGTATGGATTATGCATGAGTAGGTTTTAACATGAATGGATTATGCATGTCATGGGTTCGCGTCGATCCTAGGGACACTAGGCTAGCGAAACTCCCATCAACTTAAAGCCCACGTAAGCCCTTGGCAGGCAGTGTGGTTAGGCCCACGTGAACCCTCAACAGGTAGTGGTGCCCTTTCACTACTTATGTCATGGGAATGCATTAATTCTCCCATCAGTCTACGACCCACGTGAACCCTCAACAGGTAGTGTGGTCAGGCCCACGTGAACCCTTAACATGTGATGGTGTCCTCTTATTATTTACATTATGAGTACGCAACAATGCTCATATCACCTTCAAGCCCACGTAAGCCCTCGGCAGGTAGTGTGGCTAGGTCCACGTGAACCCTCAATAGGTAGTGAAACCTTCCTTTCGGGTTCATATTGACCCTAGATATCCTTGGTGAGCAAAGCTCCTATCAATCTTACGCCCACGTAAACCCTTCACAGGTAGTGTGGTGAGCCCACGTGAACCCTTGACAGGTAGTGGTGGACAAATATACAAGTTAAGGCTATTGCGTGAAGCCTGGATATTTATAAAACATTCAAGGGTACAACTGGGTGAACCCCTAAGGCTTGAACGTACCCCTAAGCAGGCTACTTTACACATGGCATACATACGAACAAAGGTCAAAGGGTTCAAGCGGAGGAAGACTTACACATATCGTGTGGGAAGGAAATCTGATCCTCGGGGGGTATTCAACATCTCATAATGGAAGGACTTACATAATGGAAAGAGGTCTTCATCTTATGCTCAAAGGGAGCCAGCCCCAACCTGAAGGGTTCTCTGGTTGAACTCTAATTTGGATTGACGTGCTAAAAGAAAAGATAAGTTCTACTTTCATTCTTCTACATATTCTCTATCACACATGTTTTCTATGCATACAAGGAAATTTATATAACATCTAGCCAAAAACTTCATTGCGAAGTCTATCTTTTCAAATGGGTCATTATCTTCTATTATGCATTAATTCATGTTCATCTGAATGCGCGTATCACATGGTTTAACACTTGCATGGATTTACACACAAAGGGTCATCATGACATATATTTACTTACATTATGCATGAGTTTCAAAATTATTTTCAAACTTGCTGGCTGATAGGCACTTAGGCATGCTATATGCCTCATAACGTAACCACTTGGAAAGACATAGTTACAATTGAGGAGGTTTCTATAACCTTACATTGGTCCCTCCTGGGGTACGTATATAAGATCATCCGCATCATATGGATTATAGGTTCACTCGGGGAAAGCCCCATAGTTTATGGGCATGGATTGGCAAAGTCCCATGGTTTATGGGAACAGTTTGGAGAAGTCCCACAACACTGGGCATCATTGGAGAAGTCCTCAAAATACTTAGCAATATCTTGGGAGGTCCATTGTGATGGTTTCATGAAAATCTCTAAATATTGTGGCATATGTCTTGAGGAGTACGTTCGCCAAGGTTCTACTTAAGTGTGAAGGCAGTAATGGGTTTATTTATACAAAATCATATGCACCCGCATAATCATATTTGCATCTATGCATTATATATCTATGCGCTATTTGCATTATATATGTGAGCTACTTAGCTCATGTTACTAATCACTTTTCTAGTTGTCCTGGTAGCACAGGGTTCTGGAAGATTGAAGCCTATATGCAACAGCGAAAGCTTCATGGCTTCACCCACAAGGATTGACACATGGAGGCCAACCTCACAAGGAAAAGAAATATATCGAAAAGTCAAGCTATGGTTTTCAAGGAGGAAGGCTGGAAGTTGGTAGGTTCAGGTGATAAGGATAAAAAGCTCATGATTGGAACTGGTACGCTATGCATAGTCTAAGGTATGTGGAAGGAGTTCATTTAAGGATTCAGATGGGGTACATATGTGGAAGCATTATGTTTCCTGTTTCTTACGCCGAGTTAGCTCATGTAAGCTTGGAAGCATGATGTGGAAGCTATGTATTTTTCTGAGGAAGATAAGGAAGGATTGGGCCTCGATTTATCTTGGTTCCTTTTGCATTTAATAGCTACAAGGAACCGGGGGGTAGTTGTTGTGCCCAAAATTTGCCTTGGGCTTGATTTAAGGCCCATTAAGGTCACGAGTTTGAGTAATGTGGATATGGATGGATAGGCTGGACTAGGTATGGATGTTTTGGCCCAATATGCCTTGGAAATATACTGAAAGATTAAGATTCTGGCATCTGGTTCGGGTTCATTCATGCTGGGGTTCAGGTGTCTGAACCCTAGATGGAGGTACTGTTGTGTGGGAGGCCTGATAGGGGTTCATGCAGGTGAAGGGCTTCCAGGCAGGGGTTCACACTCGTACCCCGACAGTCCGCGGGAATTGGCCCAGCAGCCTCCTAAATTGTAGGAGAACGGATATATATCGCTCTAACAGACTTGTGGATAACTCCTAAACATCAGGAGTGGCCCAACAACCTCTGGAATCGTGGATAATCATCATATATACATGGATTATGTATATATATGCGGATATATGATGGAAAATCATAT
The DNA here is from genome assembly GCA_037693485.1 of Kitagawia praeruptora. Taxonomy (NCBI): domain Eukaryota; kingdom Viridiplantae; phylum Streptophyta; class Magnoliopsida; order Apiales; family Apiaceae; genus Kitagawia; species Kitagawia praeruptora. Next base: position 46,748,736 of record CM075354.1, read on the forward strand.
AAATATGAAGATAACTATGGTTTTATGGAGGGATAACTACTGGATAAACATATCATCTGGGATAATTAGCTGGATCAGTTCAGTTGAGGAAGATAAATATAAAACATATATGATATATACACTACGTATATATATAGGCGGTTGTACAGTGGAAGGCCAGGGTTCAGGCAGTGTCCTAAGGGAGCTAGGACTCTTCTTCATCAACAAAATAACCAATGGATCATCATGGTTAGGAGGATAAGGTTTATCAAAACGTGGTTGGGCTATCAACAAGGAGTCCAAAACCCTAGAACTACATGGGACTTGATTCCTATAAATATAGGATATGTAGGCACTTTGCAAGGGTTGAATCTCACTTCTCTCTACAAAAATCATGTAGAAACTTGAGCAATACACATATCTGGCAGCTGGGATCGACTGAGTAGGAATTACTCCGTCCTTGCTGTCCGGTGACCTTGCAAACTCAGTCCCAAAATCATTACAAACAACCGCCCATCCTGACAGTTGAACGCCGGGCTGTAAACGCTTGAACGCCGATTCTGCAGCCGGAAATCAAGCGATTCATCCGTTATTCCAGCGATATTATCTCGAAGTGTTGTACCAAATTCCTCTCACAACAAAAGGAATGGATCATTTTCTTAAGAATCATAGCGAAATTCGGATCTTAATATTTCTTAAGCATAACATAGTTTGAACTTTGATGCATGATTGACCATTTTCGGACAATTTTCACTATGTGTTGTATTAGGTGTTGAGATGGAAGATGTAACATGTTCCTCAGATCGAGAGTTCAAAAATCAAAGGAATGGAAAAATATGTTTTGCTATTTTTTATGCAGTTAACAATTTTAAATCAAACAAAAATTTTTGGAGGTAGAACAAAGTTAATATTTATTAATATGTTTAACTATATTTATTTTAAATAAAAATAAATATTATATAACCAACTTTACACACGGGCTACCTATATAGGGCCTAGGTAACAAACCCTTAGTAGGCCAACTTAACAAGTCCAGTTAATCATTTTCTTCTGGGTTGAATTAATATCATAAACCTTAGATGGGCTTAACAATTTACATGCCCATTGCTTAACCCTAATATTTGTATACCTTGATGCTCCCGTTGTATATATAGACTCACATCTTCTTTAGAAAACTCACATCTTCTCAATCTCCTCTTCACCACGGCCGCTGCTATCACTACCAACACCCATATCTGAAAAAACAACACCCATATCTGAAAAAACCTGGATTCTGTAGTCACAAACTTTTGTCAGCAAATCCTCTTAAAACCAAACATGGTTAACAGGGTTTTGTTGAAAATCTAAAGTTTGTGATTAGAGAATACCATGTTTTTTCAGTAGTGGTTCTATTGATCAATCCAAGGTTTTGAGCATATTTGATTTTTATGATGAATAGGGATTTTGTTTTATTTATTTTTAATATATATGTATAATTTGCAATTTCCTTATTGATAGATGATGGAATGATGCATGATTTTAGTTGCATGTATAACTAAATTATTATTGTAGCCTGTAGGGGCGTATTTGAAGCTACAAAGTCCTCCAACGACAAAGCTGGCATTCAGGTGGACGACTGAGCCGCTGCTCTAATAGTACAGATTGGGATGTAGGAAACTTTTGGGATATAATCTATGATTAAAAAATTAATTTAATTCAGTAGTGTTAACAGCTAATCGATACTTAAGAACATGATCATAATCACATTTTCTTATAATGAAAGTGTTAATTAACATATGTCTACTTTGTGAAATTTATGGATCTCAAAGTTTTCATTCTTGTTTCGTTGATTGATATGATGAAAGAGATTAGGGAGCCTGAGATATATTTTAGGTGGTCTAAGATTCTTATATTTTATATGTAAAAATGGAATGGGTATTTTAGTAAATTCAGACTTTTTTTAATTAGTCCTAAAAATTAAATTATTTTGTTTGTATCTCACTAAAAGTTCCCTGACATATATTTTAGGGTCCTTTTTTTCTACGATGAAATATGTTACAAGTGATATTTATCCAATAATCATCATATACTTTTTTTCCCCTATATAATTATCATAGACTTTACGTCTACCTATCTAGATAGATGTATTTTTAATTACAAAATATGATTTAGGGTCGTTTGGTAAAAATCTTATTTTTCAGAAATAAGTTACGTATTTTGAAAAAAAATTAGGAAATATGTACTTTTTTAAATAAGTAACTTATTTTTGCAAAATAATGAATATTAAACTTTCCATATTTATTTTTCTAAAAGAAGTAGGTAAATATGAATTTTTTCCCAAAATAACTAATTTATAAGTTCGATTTAAGATTTGGCAAATAAGGCCTTAGTTTCTTCCAAAAGAAGAAGCTCTAAGTAAAATCATGTCAAAGCAAAAGAAAATAAAATTACCCATCTTTTTAGGTCAGAAAAAAAATAAAAAAATAAAAAAGTTTCCATATCTCCATCTCTTGTATGGATATGATCCTCATTGTGTATCTTGATTAATTGGAGCGTTTCTTTGTTATTTCGGGGTTGTTGATTTGATATGACAATGACTAGTTTGGGTAAATACTAGTGTGATTGGGTAGGTCGTAGGTAGCAGCTGCATGAGTCCGAGTAGGTGGAATGTGCGTCAAAGTTTGTTGTCCTTGGTAAATGTAAAGGGGCTTACGCCAGGTTACAGGTTGCACAAAATTGGTTATAGTGACAAAAACGAAAGCAAGAGAGAGATTAGTAGGGGGAAATGAAAAAGAAAGAAAGAGAGCATGAATGGAAATGTTGCATTTAGGGAAGGAACTTGTGTATGTCAGCTTTTGACAGTCGGGACAGAGACGCTGTTCTATTTGTGGTGCATTGCTGCTTTGTAGTACTCCCTCCATCCCTCCTATTTCTTTACACTTTTCTTTTTAATCATCCCACCAATTTTTTACATTACTAAAAATTGTATTCCCTCTGTATCATAATACATGTATCATAATACATTTCTTGTATTGACTTTGATCACTGTTCATTGTAAGCGGTTGACTACTAATTTACATCTAATCTATAAGATTAAATATAGTCATGAGTGATCTTGTTAAATTTATTTTTGTTAGTACTTTAATATAGTGAAGTTTTTATAATTAATAATAATATAAAATTAAAGATATAAATGATTGAAAGAATGCGTTGGCAAATGTGTCAAAAATAAACTGGATAAGTATTTTGAGACGGAGGGAGTAATTTTTAACAATAAAATACATTATTACATCCACTACTTCACTCTACTTTTTCAACATTTTACACTATTACACCCACCACTTCACTTATTTTTAACAATAAAATCACTATTACACCCACTACTTCATTTATTTTAATAATATTATACCCATTATCCTTGTTCTCCGTGCCTAAACTAAATGTAAAGAATTGGCCTGGACGGAGGGAGTAACATTTTTCATGGATGACTCCGATGAGTGGTGAAGAAATCTTGTACTTAAGGTCCCTAATATTTTTTTTTTTTGAAAAAAAAAAAAACACTCATAAATTTCAAATCTTGTATGTTTGTACTTTGTAGTAGTATAAAAAATGTAAAATATAAATTCGTCTTTTTCAAGCTAATCATTTTTTTTTTATCAAAATTTGTTCTTTAATAACGATTATTTTATAGGGAAATGTTAACCATAGCCCTTAGGACTATGTTTAAGCATTAAATATTTTCTTGTTTTCAACATTTAGTTTTAGTTATTTAATTAATTTTTGGTTTTCCAATGCTTCTTTATAATACCCATTTAATTTCCCAAGTAATAATAGTGGATCCCATGCATTCACATCAATTTTCATTAATAAAAATTTTCAAATTTCTAAATAATCATATTGAGATTTGTGCAAAATTGATGAATTACGTGCAAAAGTAACATATTAAATGCATTTATTCACTTACATTAATTCTTAACCATAACCCTAAGAGCTATGTTTAGCATTACCCTATTTTATATGTGTATTAGTATTAAAAATATAATACATATATAGGCCATTATTTTATGGAAAACTATCTTATATGAAGAACTATAGAAAATCATTAATTTTTGATTTTGTAGTAGAATCATTGATGACGTGACCATTTTTGTTTTCTATGTAAGATGATTCTCTCAAAAAAAAATAGAATCATTGATGACGTGATAGTGACCGATTGTGCCCCTAGTCCACACCTGCGGTGGAAACACGAACGTTTTGGAACCGATCTGGCCGATTTTGCAAAAATTGCCGATAAATCGCTGATTTTTCAACCGTAAATCAGTACCTCAACCGAATAATTCCGATTTTTGAAATCTGCAACACTGGTTTGTTGGAATGTCACCTGTTTTATTTGGGGTGCTTTTGGTGCTTGTATGAGTCTGTAATAAATTTTAGTAGTTCATTAGTTGTAGCAACCATAGGATTTTGTATTGTCATATCCGTCTGCTCGTTGTTTTCAGCTAATTTTCTCTTTTGTCATTGCTCATTACATATGTTGCATTCAGGTTACAGCCATGTCAAAACTTTTACTCTCTCAGTCCCGGCCATTTCTTAACATTTTAAAATAGGGTGTCCGGCACGCATTTTAAGGTAAATTTTAAGGATAGTTGCATAATTTATTTTTGAAATTTTCTTTTTTTGTATAAAAATTGAACAATTCTATTTTTATACAAGAAAAGAAAATTTCAAAAATAAGTTATGGAACTATCCTTAAAATTCACCTTAAAATTCACCTTAAAATGCGTGCCAGAAAGTGACAAAAAAAGTGTTAAGAATTGGATGGGACGGAGGGAGTAACATTTTGTTACAATCTACCACGAGGAATTTAATAAAATGTTGCATTGAAGAAGAATCATCAAGCTGAGTGCTACCGTCAAATCCATATTTGAATAAGCCCGCAACCTAATTAACTGTATATTCGAATTATCAACTGTATTGTATCTTGTACCCTGTTTCAATGGCCGGTGGTGAGTTCACCTAAAGCTAATTTAACCACCTACCAAAATTATTTCAAGTAATTTGATGAAGGATGATTGTAATTCACCCTCTATTAACTAGAAATATCTATGAACTTGATATAAACTAAGAACAGAAGGGAGATGAGAGACTTCAGAACATTTTTGCTAATTTCATAAAAATGAATCGTACCAAACAATTTCTCACACCAGAGTACGTAATTATAACTTATAACTTATATTTTCGTGTTTGGGTGTTTAACTTATAAATCAGTAGAGTGTTTTGTAAATCAGAACTTATAAGTTAATTTTTTATACTATTTTCAAAATATTTGTTTTTTAATATATATCAATGGATCTCAATTGATAGATCTCGATGAGTAGAGAAATTTGATATATTCATATCAATTTTTTAATGAACGGATCAAAAGATATATGATTTTGAAGATTTGAAGGATATTATATATGCGTGTATCGAGAAATAAGAATAAGTTGAAAGTTGAAAGTTAGAATTTCTAACTTACAACTTATCAACTTATTTGTACAAAATAAGTCCGTTCAGCAATTTTGCCAAACAGTCCATGAAAACTGAAAACGGCCATTTTGTCCACATAAGTTCAAAACGGGCTTTTCACCCCTTTAGCCAAACAGGCCCTACATATACTCCACAAGTTGCATAAGCCCGCGGCCAAAGTCTAATATTTCAAACAAACAAAAGTCTAATATTTCAAACAAGTCAATTAACAGTTTGACTTTTAATTTGACCTTACTATTTATTTATACTATAACATAATTGTACAGAAAACAGTTCTGAATTGCTGAAACATATTCCGAAATTATTGGAGATTGTTGATTTATTGATTACAGAAACTCACATTACAGAAACTTGGTTACTGTTACACTCCCATGATTGCCCATCCTGCATCAATGCCTCACATTCCCACCCACCGGTAATGAGAACCTCTAAAAACCAATAGCTAGTCCCTGCTTACAAGTAAGACTGAGATTCAGATTTTAAGCAATAATAGGCTTTGCTCTGAATGCAAATGTGACAAGTAGATAAAAGCTAAACTTCAACTAGTTCATGAAAAAAGTGAAAAACAAAGAAGAGTAACGCTTACATAATTGCACCTTTAAGTCTCCTGATATGTAGGAATAGGCACTCCTAATTGGGATGTTAAATCTTTATAAGCCTTTTGCAATCTTTGTGTTACAGGTCCAACACAACCAGCACCAATTATGCGCCCATCAATCTCAACTACCTGGTACAAATTACAACTTCTGTGAATAAATTGACAACTGCGAAAAGAAGAAAGCAATTATGTATTTTTATGCATAACAGGCTAAGAGATGACTTTAAGCCAATTTCATTACATGGGAATATGTTAAAGAGTACTGTCAACGAAAACCTGCAACTAAATTTTTCTAGATGTATTTTAAGAATGTCTAATATATAAAGACACATAGAACTCTACATGGTTTCCGTTACATTAATGGTACAATGGAGAAAATAATAGAACCCACCAAACCAATCTCACAAAGCTCAAATAATAACACACTAAACTGTATTATGCTTTAATGAAAGAAAAAACATACAGGGCTGAGTTCTCCCATTGTGCCCGTGGTCCACACCTGCGGTGGAAACACGAACGTTTAGATGCTAATCCTTAAGAATGTAGTTGCAGTAACCATACCAACACAAAAAATACAAACAGAGATACCAGTAAAAGTTAATGCATGAAGTACTAAACTAAGTAACCTAAAGGGAAAAAAAATAAAATTAAGTAATTTGTATATATTCTGGCAAGAGTATAAGCAAGAGTATAATAAGTTAATTTTTTCTTTTTTATAACAGATGTTCAAGATATGCTACAGATATATATTTACAAATGGATTCATGTAATTTGAAGATGAAGATTTTAAAATCGACCTCATCTGCAGTGTGGAACTCTGATAGGCTAATTCTTCGTTCTTCCAACACAATTTTTTCCTTCTCCACAAGTTCCATAACCTGTAACATGAGAGTTATGTATTACCAGTGGCTAGAAGTTATGCAAACATCATATAAAGCTGATCAGCAGAAGCCAATAGTTGCAGTCAACAGAAAGCAAGTGAACTGCAATTAGGTCATTGTAATGAGTTTCTAGTTTTTGACTTGCCTACATCTTATGCACACTATTAACCAAAATGACATAAAGCAACTGTGATTATATCATGCTATGAAATTTTTTTAAACTTATATCAAATGAGCATCACTTTTACATGAAACTCAACAAAATAAGAAAATAAGAAACAATGACTAAGCAAGCGATCCTTAAGAAATTAACGCAAAAATATAATCAACCTGCACTTAGATACAAAACTAAAATAAATGATGTTATAGGGTCAATAGACACAATACATGACACTGTACATGTCAATCACTGGACAACTGTAATGTTTTAGAAGGCATCGTTTGCTTCGCAATCAATATGCAACCTGTGCTATTTCTTCATGACCAGCATGCCTAATTTGCTAAACATGATTTATCTAATCAATGTAGAATCACTAGTTTTCTTAATATATTGAATGTATTGGCGAGATTCAAAAAGTCTTTTGAATTTCAACAGTTAATAACGCCAACAGTAAACAGTTCTATACATACATGAAGAACTTCGTAAAACTTACGGTTGCTCGAGTGATACCAGGAAGACAGTAATCAGAATGAGGAGTTAAAACTCGGCCTTTCTTCACCAAAAACTGCATCATGAGAAGAGTAAAACCGTTTTTTTAAGCCACCAAAAGGCTTCATAACATAGTTGGACACTGTATGAGAGAACGATTTTAAAACGAAGCAGCCTATTGGGTGAATCCCATTAGTATCATAGCCTTATACTTTCAACTTTAAAGTGAAGATATAGAAGAATAATCTCTAAGGTGTTATGGTAAAAAAGTTAAAAAAATAAAAAACAAAAAAAAGTGGTGACAACAGTTGATGGATCTACCTCAATGTGATCGGACAATATTTGAAATTTAATTCTAATGGCCATGCCTTTTTTTAACAAGTTAAAGAAATAAATCATGATCCCATGGTATTAGCTATTGGCAGCCAACTACATCAATTCAAAAAATAAAATGAAATTCCATAACTTTATCACTTTAAAAATAAGGCAAAGTCTTACAATATTTGTAGCATTAGTTTCAGACACAAAACCATCCTTGTCAAGCATGATAGCATCATCAGCCTTTGCATTATTCCCTTCTATCTGCAGAAAGTATAACGAAAACATCCAGTTCAACTAATAAAATGTACCTCACATGCATCATACTTGCAAGATCTATTAAATGAGTATCATCATATAGCATCGATAGCTTTATAACAGCATGCAAGATAGTCCCTAGTCTCCTGACAAACTCAGTTGCATGAATGTTGAAAGCAGACAACCACCGTTGTAACAAATCAAGATGTTTTCATAACTGTTGAAACCATACATGCAAAAACCTACCTTTGCAAGTATGTTGTTCAAAAGGTTGTTGTGGTGAATTTTTGAATCCAAATTCTGCAAGGAGATGACAAAACAAATTATTAACTTTGGTAAGAAGAATGAGCCAGCTACAAAGGCATCTATCTATCTAATATTCTATTGGTTTAATGATGTAACATAGCTCTAAAAAATATCCTTGAAGACCCTCTTAGACAATAGAACCCTTAAACAATAATTAAGGGTTCAATGCTTATCGGGCTTAATTATTTCTGGTGCAAACATGGACACAATCACACAGATAACAGAACCCTTAAAAAATGTACAAAAACATTATGTTATGCATAAACACAATATAATAAAAAATTAAGCATTGAACGGTAAAATAGACCCCTACGCCTAGAGCGCACTAATGCGAAGTGACAACAGGATTATGTAAGCAAGATAAACAAGATTGGGTACTTGACCATAATTCTGTCAGCTTGACCAAATTTAAACATAAAAAAGAATGTCCTATCACACAGAGTAGTAGACTAGACTATATATACACCGTAATTGACTTGTATAAAAAATGGGTTTATTAAAGCGTATATACCTAAGACCAAGAATTTGAACCCTGTCCTAGAATTATTTCTGTAGAAAATTTTGTAGGAAAGATATTATTCTTTAATGATAATACGCCCTCACAGTTCGCAAAATGCCCAAGCCAACAAAGGTCACCAGGGGGATGGGAGAAGATAGAAAGATCACTTTTCATATGTACAGGAAAACAATTGCTGAAATCAATTAACGTATAAAAAATTAAAAATTAAGAAGATGGACTAACATTTGGTGAATTTCGCCTTGTTGTTGCAGTCACAAGAGTAATACCCCTTGTATTGTCATAAACTGGCGGTTTCCACTCAGCAAGAACTGCTCTTTTACACAAGAGAGCATGATTAAATTTAAAATATACGTATATACACATATATATGTCAGCATTTAAAGAATGAATAGCATGTTGTCATAAACTCTTAGTCCACAAAACTTGTCAAATTAAATTAAAAAAAAGGTTAGTTACCTATCCAAAATAGTATTTGATAGGAAGCTAATACAAGCTGTGATTTAGTTGGTGATTCATTTAAACATAATTGATATCGAATAAGGACCACCATTTTTACTACTTTTTGATTTTCTCTTGTCCACTCTGGTGAACTCAACTTTTCTAGATTTACGTTGCACAGAACTCAGAAGATTATACGAGTATCGGACAGGCAAAAATAAATGATAATAACACACTCTTATTTTTCTTCTCTGCTTAGAGGGGCTTTTTAGGGATATTAATATATTATGACCAAGTTATGTAGTTAATAATATACCTAGTTCCACAGACCACAGTTGGTATTGGTAAACAATGTTTTAACTTTTAACTGGTCACTTGAGGTCTTTATATCAGGGTTCATGTAAAATCTGTGGCTATCATACTTCATTAAGAGAGTATATATTTAAAAAATATAATACAATTGAAGGAAAAATGGAAAACTTCTCCAAAATTCAACACCAAGTCCAGCATACTGCCACATATTTTAAAAAACTATTCGCAATGTAAGATATCTACACCACACAGTAGCAGAAAGGAAGAGACAGCACCGGCCTATCTACGAATAGACATTTAGTAAGAAAACTTTAAGTTTTACCAATTAAGGTGCATCCGTAAAGATTAAACCCTGGGCTCATTCCAGACGTAACCTAAAAAAAAAAAAAATGGCTTTATCAATCAGGCACATCCATGTAAGAAACTAAAAATGCCTATACTTGACATTTGGTTGATTAAGTGGGATTTAGCAATTTAGGCACCTCTGGCCCCAACCACATGTGGTTTCCAATTTTTCAAGTTTTTGTACATATAAAAGGAGCGACATGTAAACATTACAAACAATAATTTTTTACGAATAATCACCTGACAGGAAAGATGAATATCTTTTATTTTACGGATTATAATCACCTAAATATCTTATATGAATAAATTTAACAGATAGGAGCAGACTGATGCGTCAAGAGGATAAATGCATACACTCATTGACAGTTAGTCAGCAATCTAGTTTCCTACAAGTCTGTAATTATAGACATGCAACCAAGCATACGAGCTCAAGCATTTGCAGACGCAAACCCCCATCAACGAGTTATCACATATATATCAAATAAGAGCTATTCAATAGACATTATAGTAAGTCGATTTTGAGAAAAGATGTGGCTATCAGTAACTAGCTTCTGAATCTGATTTGACATAACGACGAAACACCAAACCATCCAATGTAAAGACGTTTGGTAATTGTTTGGAAGCCTCAAGATCACATGTCACTTTTAACCTTTTATGAGTATAGTTTAAAACTAGTTAAAAATAAAAAGGAACCAGAAGCTTCAGATAAATTTATGCCTATATGATTCCAACTGTTACATTTTCTAATCCGGACAAAAAGAATATAGAAAAAAACCTTTTTGCCACGCGTCAGACTTAGTCGGATGTGTGCATTATCAAACATCCCATTTCTAATAAGTGTTTTGAAAATGGCTCCTTTAACCTGGAAGGCGTAATGTCAATAGTGCAGTTACCAACAAACGAAATTTCAAATTCAAAGGAAAAACAATACCTGATGTTTATGAATGCATGTCCAAGAAGTATATATTTTTAAATTACATTCATATGCACAATAACATTTTCACAGATGATCTGCAGGGAGACAATTTCCAACCAAAAATAGATAGTTAAACTCACCTCTTCACGAGTTGGTACATTTTTGAAGGCTAGGGCTTTTGCAGAGTCAAACATCCTGGCGATAAAAGCATGTTATTATCATTGAGTTCATTAATGGCTAAACATGACCATGAAGAAGCATATGAGATCTCCCTTCTGAAGAAAGAAACTATATCAAGAACGATAAAATCATGGAATAGATTTTTGCAAAAGGCAAACAGAGTCATGCATTCTCTCTTATCAGTCTATTACAGCATTACATATCATATTCCGATAAAACATACAATTTCAGAATCTAAGCATTAAAAGAATTAATATGTGGCCCAATGTTTCATCATCACACTGAAAAATATTGAACTATGTAAACTAACCATGGGGAGTTGCTGTTCTGTATTGCTATTGCTGAAAATATCAAATCCTTGTTTTATGTTCATCACTGGAAACATTTAGCCTTAAATGACATATAATTCAGAAATCATATCTGTAAAAATGAGCCTCCAGTCCAGTGCTAAGATTAAAAAAATAAAATAAATACATGAGGTTCCTTCACCGTTTGAGGTTGCATGTTTTTCATGTTAATATGAAGGATTAGTTATGTGAGCTACAGAATCTACTTGCCGAGAGATATTATCACCATAATATATTGAGAATGACAAGCTCAAGGCTCAAGGGTTGTCTCTCTTACTAGAATAGTTGTTACAAATTTAATTCTAAGATTACTAACCTATCCAAATGTTCCTCAAGCTTAAATATCTTTCCTTTGTAAATTCGCAGGCCTTCCCAAACAGAATCACCGCCTTGAACAACTGAGTCAAACACGGACACCTTAACACGGCAAATGTGTTAGATGGAGAGCTCATGTATTTATATCACTTATCAGCATACCGGACCAAACACTAAAATATTGGATGGTTCATATGTGCTGATCCTTCGTGTGCATGAATTGCATTACTTTCTATCAAAATACCTTTGCACTATCACGGGGCAAAATTTCATCACCAACCCAGGAAAGTAACTTCTCATTAGCAGGAACAGGAAGACTGGGCTGAGGAAAACAAGCTGTAGGGGAACCATTTCGTCTTGCTTTTTGTCTAAGCATGTTATAGAAAGGTAAACTTTGCTCCAGCAATCCATAGAGAGATGATGGAAATGTCTGAAATACAGATGATAAATACGGTTGAGAAAGTAAAATCAGGGGACAACTAGTCAAAGCATGAGCCACTTAATGTTACATTATATTATGGCTACTAAGTGTTTGTGACTGTGTGTGCATATAAGTAACCAATGATAATATCAAGGTGCATCTTTCTCTCCAAAGGACTCTTTGTGAACATCAAGCCCATTCAAGCAGGAAAGGTTTGCAAAATGTATATTCTTAAAAATTGATGCTGCAAAAAATACACACCGAAGGATACTCATTTGCTGGTTGAAAACATGTTGACTTGTGTACACTTCTATACCACCAAGGTGCCCAGATGCCATCTGCTGATTTTGGACCAGCTTCCCATCTGCAAATTATTTTATCTGGTTTTCATGCTTGTGAATTGTGATTATACAGGAGTTGGATATAAGAATGCATTAGTACAGGTTCGGTTGCTTCTGGAATTGGCAATGATCGAAAGCCAAAATGGCTAACCAAACTTTTTTAACCAGGATAATAATTTATGCTACTAATACGAATGGAGAAAGAGATCTAAGGAACGAATACAGCAAGTGTAACACACTTCTGATCCAGATATTTAAACATATTCTTCAATTTGCAACAACGCAGAACAAATATAAGAGACTATTCATGAAAATGAATTCTGGAAATCTATATCTACGTTAATTTGGCATACTTGAGCATTGCAGCTTGAAAGGGAATATCCAGATCCTCACATAGACCACGTAGAGCAGCCTGCTCAAAAACATAAGAAATGGATGTTTGAATTATAAGGAACAAACGAATCGGCTAATAAGTTGAAAGAAACTATTGGCTGTATACTTGAGGAAATAAGTAGTTTATAACAATTTAGTGAGAAAAACTAATAAACAACACAGATTTAACTAAAACTGCATATCTCTTGATTAAACCTCTAAACTTACGTCTTGATATGTACCCCAGCATTAGCTTTAGAAATACTTTGAACAGTGACCTATTAAAATGCTATTCACATTTGAATTTTTGCATCTGGCTACATTGTATATGTACACTATATATGATTGATTTACACAACTGAATCAGTTAACAGAATGTATATAACTAAATGCATTCTTAGTTTATAGCAATTATTAGCCCAACACAAAGTTCACCTCCAAGTTTGGATTTCTACTAAGAAATGCATGCCTAACGAGGACAAATAATACAGTAAATGTCACAAACAATTGATATTATCGAAAAGCTTTCCAAACCTCAGGATCTTCTTGAAGTGCAGCAGAATCAATGATTGCCGGGGGATTACCAGCTTCACAGAGTTCAGAATATATTGAGACCAGGGATGACAACCCTAACTCAAGAAAACTCGGCGGCACAACCTTGTCAAAGGATGGCTAACAGCACAGATCAAATGATCATGTTAATACAACAGAAGGTGGGAATATCACTTCACAATTCTCACAACTCTATTTAAATTTCTACAATTTAATGTACTTCACAATATACATGTATGTCTGTATGAATAATATATATATAAACTAATATGCATAATAAACCTCACCAATTGGCTTCTTGTTATGGAATAATGATTCAACTATAAACCAGTTAACTGACAGGCAATAAGTTAAAGAATTGGTAGAAACCGTTTCACCCAAAACCTTAAGGTATTGGGGAAGGCCCTTTCAAGGAGTCATATATATTTAACATTCCCCCTCACTCGCAAGCCCACTATGCGGTAAGAGTGGTCACTAGGAGCCCATTTTTGGAGCAATTCCTTAATGCCAAATTAAATTGAGAATATTGGGGGTGGTGGGGTTCGAACTTGAGACCTTCACAAACACCAGAGCTCTGATACCATGTTGGAAACCGTTTCACCCAAAACCTTAAGGTGTTGTGGAAGGCCCTTTCAAGGAGTCATATATATTTAACAAGAATGTTTCCAGTAGCATGCACAACTTAATAAGGAATGCAGGGACCAAAAGTACAAGTCATGAACAACGTACCAAGATATCAAGGGGATTTCGTATTAATATGAAGTGCTTTCCCTTCTTCAACAGCTCATCGGTTAGACCAGGTACACGTTGCTTCGCAATATGCTGAAAACTAATGAGTAAGAACTGTGAACCGATTCATGGTATACATTTTAAAAATTCATGTCAACATCCTAGACCCTTAGACCTTCACATTCTGTACATAGAGCATGTGGACAATTTGGGGCATAGGACCTCAATTTGGTTTTAACAGCACTCGTAACAAATTAAATTTAATCCATTGTGAAGAGGAAGATGGTCAAGGAGATATATATTACTACAAACTTTTTTATATCCAAGAACTATCCAATTTAAGGGAATTAAAAAACATTGAATAATTTTGAACCAAGATACATGTATTTCATAATAAAAATATATAAGTTAACCAGTAAAAATTATATATAAAGCTTGTGAAATACCTTCATTGCTTAAGGAATAATAGAAGTTATTAAGTTAACTAATAACCTTACAAAATCGATACTTCTTTTGTCCTGGTCCAAAAATAACATCTTGCACAACTTTATTTCCATCAGATTCCTGTTCATACCAAGAAATCAAGTTTAGTCCTGAAAATGATATAAAATGATAGAGTATAGACATGCATGATTTAATGAATAAAAAGCACTAATACATGAATTACAGAGTAAGCTAAGAAATGTAATTATTCCTAACTGTCTACTGGAGATTTGAGATCCTCTCAAAACCCTTTACTTTTCCTTGTTTGAACTACACATAAAGAAAGTAATAGCAATTTTTTATGATAGAAACACAAACTTCAAACCACTTTCTTTCCCTACATGCAATTATTTTTTTCATATCCAAGACATACAATTACATAAAATTGATACCAGGTCTACTTTTTTGGTGCTAATTTCCATCCTTCTAATTTATGTAAGCAGGTGACTTGCATACTAATGAAAATTCAGATCCAACTTATCAAACCTTGCTTCATGAAATCCTTTTCAAAATGAGATGGCTATTTAAAACATAACACGTACTCCGTATTATACATCTTAACTCCTTTCTAACATCTTGATGATTGAGACAGATGATAAGTTAATATGAGATGATATCAGACCAGCGGAATCGAATTTGAATTTGAAGTACCTCCGAAACTCTCAAAATAACAGAAAAGTCCTTTGCTCCACTTACGAACATCAACAGCAAAGAACTTATAGTAGATTTCTTAGTGTGAAGTACGCAGTAGATAATTAAAAAAGGGACGGCTTATCAAGAATTTCACTCTGACCTTTGATAGTAAAGGCTTGAAGATAAGATACCAAGTTCTAGTAGTGCGTACCATGTTCGATAGAAGCTCATCTCGGTAGGGCCTTTCGATTCCTGTAACACGTAAAAAATTGGCGTAGAGTGGTTCATCAATAACTTCCATGTCATCCCTCTGCGCAAAGCGAAGCAAGAATATGGGTCAATTTACAAAAGACCAATATACTCTGGAGACCCATTACTTGCACAGATTTTAACTGACACAGTACGACCACTTTATTAACCAATGAATCAATTATAATCTTAAATGTCCATTGAAGAAGTTTAATTTTGAAAAGTAGCACAATAATCTATCCTGGTTTTTGCTGTAGTCATAATCAAGCTTCAAGTATTAACTAAAGATCCTTCTTCGATCCAAATAAAAAACATATTTTTCCTCTACAATAAGCAAGTCTAATTTCGAAAGTAGCAAAATATACCACAATTCATTATCAAGCATCAGGTACTAACATGATCAACTTCTTATCACAGATTTGTAAGTCTCTGTACAAAATCCCAAGAACAAGGAGAAGCGGAGGGGAGAGAAAGAGTAAAGAGGATAACCTAATATCCATTTAAAGACATTCTTACAACCAATTCAGTCATAACTACGGGTAAATATCTCAATGGCTCAAGCTAATCACAACCATAAATTCACAATAATAATTATTAGCTAATAATCTCCAACAACAGAAGCTAACCAGCACAATAGTAGCACATAATTAACATTTCACCAACCAAAGTAAAGAACGATGATATAAAAAAGAATTAAACTACACACGCACACATATACAGAGAGATTCATCAACCAAGATTCACTAAATATTAAAATTCAGTAATTATACAATTACAATTACCACATAATCTGAACATGAAAGCACAGTTTATAATTCACAAACATAAAAGTCATTATAATATAAAGAAATTCAGGCTTATATTAAATTCACAAAAAGTTTATATGATCAGTTGATCACTGTTTGCATGCTTTACATTATGTATTAAATTCTTGAAAATGATCGAATCACTTATAAATTTCTCAAGAAATTAATCTCTACTAATAAATTTATACCATCTTCCCAATTTCATCCTCTTTAGTGTTTAAGATCATGATCTTTTGATTTTGTAGCAAATCAACATTTTATAATCCTTAAATCATGTATAACACAATATATGCATACATAAAAGTGTATTTATAAACTGGGTTTTTAGTTTACCTGAGCAAAAGAGTACATGAGACTGGTGCTGAGTGATCTGGGAGCTGACCATGAGTGAATTACTTGGATTTCTTTCATTTTTCAGGGTTTGATTTTTTTTAAATTGTTGATTTTTTTGATGAAATGTCAAATGTAGGTAAAGATTAGAGTGCATAAAGATTAAAGGATATATATTGTGTCAGCATATAAACACGTGTAAGAGAATCTTGAGAATGCCATGCTCGAATCCCGATGTTATCTCTTTACTTAATGAGAAATGGAGTCAACTATCATCAAGCCACTTGTCCCCATTTGAATAAATGTTAAAAATAACAATTTTTTAAGTGAAGTTAACAAAAATATCAATTTTTAGGTGCATTGGCTGAAAATACCGGATTGGGTACGCATTTCCAAGTTGGGTATCCCATTTTGTATAAGATACCCAACTCAGAAATGGGTATCTTAAAAAAAAAAATTAAAAAAAATGTAGATACGCATTTGCCATTTGGGTATCACATATGGGATACCCAACTTGCAAATGCGTATCATATGTATTTTGAATACCCATTTTGTAAATGCGTATCCAATCCGGTATTTTCAGCCATCTCCTTCCAGAATTGTTATTTTCGTGATGAACTTTTACAAAATGGTTATTTTTAACCATTACCCTCCGCATTTAATCTCTTAGTTTACTTTCATAATCTACCTAATTACACCAAATATTTTGCTAATTAAAACAGTAGTTAGTACATACTCATTCCGTCGCAATTTAAATGTCTTTTTTTTTTAAAAAAAAAATGCATATTAGAAAAAATGTTGGTTGGATAAGATTTTTCAATAAATAATCTTAATAAATGTTGAAAAATGAGAATAGAGTTAAGTTTTAAAGAAGTCAAGTATTGAAAATATAAATATAGGGAGGTAATTTTGGAAAATTAGACTTAAATTTGTATAGAAAGAAAAGATATTTGTATGGAAAGAAGAGGGAGACATGTAATTTAGGACAATTTTTTTGCAAAAAGTACATGTATTTTGGGACGAAGGGAATGCTATTCGATTTGATTTTAGCTTAAATGTCAGTTAAATATAATAAATTTGGGAAAATAAACAAAAATATTCATATTTTCAAACTTGTAAAAATACGATAAAAATTGTATATGTAATTGCAGATTGCAAACAATTACATTTTAGGGTGCAACAATTTTATTTGGAGTTACAAATTATATTGGAGATTGTACATGAATTTTCACCATATATATTTTATTATATTTTATAAATATAATAAATCTTTAATGGTATTTTTCCTTCAAAAAGGCTTTTCGCTAGGTAATGATATAATCCTAGCTCGGTGAAGGGTGAAAAACCAAAATACCCACATTTTAATTTCTCTTGCCCAAAATACCCACCGGCAAAACTGTCCGCCCTTTTTAACCACGGACCACGCATTTTGGCAATGCGTGTAGCGTATACGCATTACCAAAATGCGTGGCCATCGACCACGCATGTGATGGCTGCGTGGACTTTGTAAAATTCAGCTGTCAGCCAACGTGAACAGTGAACTGTATACGCATGTTCAACATGCGTGGAGGAGGATACGCATGTTGAACATGCGTATCTGCCACTGTTCATCGTCTCTTTCCCGTCGTTGTCGGAGACGAATGTCGAGTTAATTTCGATCTCTTCCACCGTTCTCTTCAGGCATCTATCCGTGGCATGCTATACATAAAAATGATCGTCTTCTCACGATCTACAACCCTATGTTCTTCGTTTTTTATTTCTTTCCCCAGATTTGAAAGCCCCATTTCGATTCAAATGCTCCGATTGATTTTCCGATTAGCTCAGAACACACCCCTGCGGGGGCAACACACAACAATTAAACTGGGTAAAAAGATAGAGGGTTGTCAGGGGATCATTTTAATGCCCTCAGATGTGGTGGAGGTAGCCTGAGTACGGTGAACGAAGCCGGCGATCTCCCTTGCGATTTTTCTCCTCGTCTGAGCGCCGGAGAAGCGTCAGAGAAGGAAGTGAAGAAATGACGCAGCATGACGTCATTACGCATCCTCCAGATGCGTAACTCAGTATGCGCAATTCTGACATGCGTATTGTAGACTACGCAAGCCTGACATGCGTAGTCAGTGGTTAAAAAGGGCGAACTGTTTCGCATAATGGTATTTTGGTGAGAGAGTGTAGGAAATAGTGGTAGTTTGGGCAATTTCTCCCCGGTGAATGTCACTAGTTCTGTCGAATTTATTAATTTTTGTTTTTTCAAAATTTGTATTAAGAATTATATTATCAATTTGGGTATGGCACTTGTTCACTTTCTATTTTTTAAGAGGTGAAAGTAATAAATGTAAAAAAAGTAATTAAACGAGATTTTTTTTGAAAATTTCACTTACTTATTCCTGAATTTAATAAATTATAGATTAATTTCATTAACAAGTTTAGGAATTAAAATAATAGCATATAAATGATTGGTAAAGTACAATTCAATCCTTAAATTAAAAAGTTCAGATTTAAATAGTAAGAATGAATTCGTAATATCAAATATTTTAAGGAGAATTATCAAAAATATCACCTTTTTTTTTAGATTTACTATCTTTTGAAAATATTTGCAAAAATACATTCAGCAACCAAATATATGCAACCTGTTTTTAATTGATTTTGGTTGCAATTTGCATTTGTTTTAAGTGATACAACTTGTTAAGCAACTTTGCCAAAGATGATTTCAATTATCAACTTTTAAAATTGCATTTATGATTAATTTTGGCTGATCTCGATCGCAAATATTATTACAAAAGTTGTATATTGTATTTTTATAAAAGTTGATATTTTTGCAAAATACTTTTCTTAAAAAAATTATTTTTACAAAAAAGTTTCTGAGTTTAGGTATTTATAAAATATCCCATATTTTAATTATTCAAATCACTTTTTTTCCTTTCATCCAATTTTTGATATGAAAATTTGAGAAAGAAAACACAAATTATGTTATTTGTCTTCCCTTCATTTGTTTTTTTTAAACTTTGGAATAAGATGTTAATTTTTTTATAATTAAAATGGATCACTAGTGCGTAATGTTAATGTAATTAGAAAATACTGGGTCAAATCTAGATTGAAGCGAAGACAACATTTCTTTTGAAATTTCACTTTACTGATTAATTTGAAATTTGATCCTAAAATTTTGTTGTAGTTACATAAATACAGAAAATATATCAAAAAATTTTGGGATCAAATCTAGACCGAAGCAAAGACAACATTTCTTTTAAATTTCACTTTGTTGATAAATTTGAATTTTGATCTTGAAATTTTTTTGTAATTTATTGAATATATGATATGATGTTGATAAGTCTACACTGATAACTTGTATCAGAGCTCTAGCGGTTGTGAGAGGTCTTGGGTTTGAGTCCCTCCTACCCCAATATTTAAAGGCATGAATCCCAATATTTATTTCCGGTTGACTTCGTTGTCCTCAAGACTCAATCCGTCACAAATCCTAAGAACCAAATCCTGATTATTCTAGGAAGATCTTTTCTTGCTAAATCCAATGCCTTGATTAATTGTAGGGATGGTTTCGATGAAACTCACTTTTGGTAATATGACAATTAACCTTTACATCATTAATGTCGAAAAAGAATCCAATGAGCTTTATAAACAAATAGTAGAAGTTAATCTTGTAGATGATATTGTTAATTGGTCAACCCTTGAGGATAGTGAGATTGAGTCTCTTCTTGTTGAGGATATTCAAAGGAATCACGAAACCAATCACGAGCTTCATGAGTCGTTTAAGGATTTGACTTCCGATGAGATGCTAGCGGAATTAAATTACATTTGTTCTAAGTGGAAAATCAAACCCAAAGATGTTAATGTTGAGCCCATTGTCAAAACTCTCGTTGGTAAAACTCCCGTTGGTGAGCCACCTGAAAGAGAAGTGTCCTAAATCCAATCATGGATGATGAGTTAGGATAAACTTCTTGTAATCTTAGTTGGTTTTATGATTATCAGTGAAAGACATATTTGTCTTTCTACGGGCTTTATCTTTTTAAAGTGTATTAAATCAGATGTTCCATCGTTTAGAGTAAAGCTTCTAGAATTATAATGAGATTATAATAGTGAGATCTAGAAGATTATAACACTAAACTTAAACTGTTCCTGATCATAGGATAACTAATTGGGAGTTAGTCAATCCGTAAAGATCGGTACATATTATACTTGCTTCTTCTGAAGGATGTCTGTTCTCATAGGCATTTGTGTGGTGACACTATAGTTTGTATGTAGGTGCTCATTGGGGAATGAGTTCACTGAACATGACTCGATCACTTGAACAATTAATAGAGTTTACTCACGTGTCAGTAATTGTTCATATAGTGATGGTTGTACAAGTATCCTTAGACTTGAGATTGTTAGAGTCATCTTGTATATAATGAACAATGCTTTGGTTTATTCCTTAGTCTCAAGGACAATTAATAAGTTCTATTCTGGGCATTGGAATTTATATATGGAGATAGTTAACGATCGATAAAGGAGCTACCCCTTCCAGTAAAGGAAGTGAATATCCTATGTTATTCTTAATATGGTAGTTCAGGAATCTCTGGCCAGAGTGAATGGAATTAGAAAGTGTTTTCTAATTTGCATTAACATGAACATACATAAGGAATAAGAAATCATATGATTAAATTAGATAGGCTTGACACGAGATCTATGTCTTGTATTTAATCGGGATATTGTTAGGGAAGAAGGAATTTATTGTACGGTAACCATTCACTGAATAGGTTCTATATTCCTAGCGATGAATTCATATTATTCGGATAGTCGTGATATACCTTCAAAAGTATCACTCACGATGTAGAATGAATTTAATTATAACGATAATTATTTTTAACGAATTAATTGTAATTCATTTAAATAAAAATAAATAGTTTATTATTATTTATTTCTACTACCGACATAATTATGAACCTAAAGGGTCACACCGTAAAAGAGATTAAGTTTGAAGATGAAGGAAATTATTTATATTGGCTAATGATTATTTATTTAAGAAATAAATAAATAAATAAATTTATAATTAATTAAATATGATTTAATTATTTATAAATATATAAATATATATTAAGAAGGAGTTCTTAATATTATAAATTATATATTTAATTTGAGAAATTAAACTCAAATTAAATATATAGAGAGAATAATTTTTAAAGAGTTTAAAATTGAATTAATGATTAAAAAGTGTTTTAATCATTAAATGATTAATTAATAAAGATTGATTAATTAAAGCTCATCATGACAATCACTTTTGATAGCACATTCTCAGCTGAGATGTGGCTATAAGAGTTGTGGTTTTGAAGAGAGCAAATACGTACAAAACACTTACAAGATTTAGAATCTTGTAAAAACAAAGATTAGCCAAATTCTCTCTATTTCTCTTCTTCATTCAATTCTCTTGGTGGATACCATTAGCGCACTCCACACACTGAGGAGTGATTGCAAGGTGAAGAACAAGAACTGATCTTGCTAATTTTTGAAGCTCTTAAGGTAATTCTCTTATTTTATTGAAATATATGCATGATTAATTAGGATTTCTATGTAAATAAATGTTATAAATACTTCCGCATGCGTAGAAATTCCTTCAATGGTATCAGAGCCTAGGTTTGATGAATATAGATCACATAAAAAATTTGAGAATTTTTAGAGTTTGTATGGATTTATCATGAATTTTTGAAGTTCATGGAAGCTATAAACAAATTAATTATGAATTAATTCGAAATTAATTTTCTGAAATAAAATGACTCTGAATTTAGATTCTACAAGTGTTGTAGGGAATTGGAATATTTTTATTATATTTTTTGAATGAACAGATTATTAATTACGAATTTTAAAGAAGTTTGAATTTAATAATTATAATCTGTTATTAAATAATATATATAAAATATTTGATGGTGGGTTTGTCATAATTAGCTTATGGGCTGGCCACTAAATTCCTTGGGCCTACTACTAGTAGTGGGTTGATGTTTTATTTTTTTAAAACTGTCGGCTGAACCAGTAATGGGGAAAGGGGTCGCGCCAGACTTGATCTGTAACGCATTGGGGGAATGCGTTACAGTGGGTCACGCAGTTTTAAGATGCGCAACATCCTGCAACACATGATCAATATGCGTTACAGGGCGTCATTTTCGATAGATATTTCGAGGGGCGCGTGCGGGCGCGTGGAAGGTCCATTCGAGGCTTGGTTGGTGGCGTTGGATTCGTATTGACGAGACGGTTCTAATGGAGGGGTCAAATATTTTTATAAAAATAATTTTGAAATGATTATAGCTTTCAGAAGTGTTTTTAAGGTCTGTTTTGACTGTTTAACGACTTTTAAACACAACCAATGATCCATACATAAGTTTAAAACAGTACTACATGATCTAACATGCCTACCTATGTGTTAGTGAATGAATATATAGATGATATATGTCTAGGTTGAACATGAGATGCTAGATTTAGGCTGATTCCTTAAACATACGAAGCATGTTAGACATCTTGGTTTTAACGAAAGTGTTTCGTAACCTTAATATGATTAAAACCATTCTTTAAATGTTTTAACTTCTTTTAATGCAATTAATGATACATAGGGATGTATATAATTGTGTTATATGTTATAACATGCCTACGTTTATGTTCCTTTATGTTTATATATGTGATATATGCTTATGTTTACCATGCGATGCTGGATTTAAGTAAACATAAATTGACATAAGGCGTAGTTTAGACGATTTAGGATTTGTGAAATTGTTTCACAAGTTTAATATTAATATTATGTATACAATAATGAGATTCTTGTGTTTGTGAAACACGTAATTAAATATGAATTTTCAACATTGAAAGAAAGGATGATTCTGTCAAAAACGGATTACGATCTGTGAGAAAGGTGTATTCTGAGAATCATCCAATTATCAATTATTGACTCGAAATATTTAATTTAAAAGGAAGAATCTCTTTATAATATGATTATGATTGTAACATAATATAATCCCTCAAATATTAAATATGTCAAGTCGAAATTGGCCAAAGACACAAAAGGGGTTTGTGTCGGTAATGGTCTTCCATCATGATAGAAAGTGTTTCTTGTTTTCGGTGCATTGTCGTTTCGTGCTATAGCCGAGGGCTTTGTTTCTGATCAACATGAAAGTACTTGTCTGTTACATTAGATGTGTACAAAAATTAGATTTCAGTGGTCGTTACGTGCTACAGCCGTGGGCTATTAGAATCTGATTTAATTGTACGAGATGTTGGTTCTGACCTGCTTAATAATATTGAGTTTTGTCGTGTTTTTTATTATAGATTTAGATTATCTATAAAACTTAAAACACGTTAGGCTTATAGGTTCATACGAAAATGTTTCGTGGCCTAAGTAAAATAAAAACCCTCTTTAATTAAATATCAAGTGATAAAATGGCCAAAGGCACAACGGGCTTGTGTCGGTCATAGCCTTCCAACATGGTAGAAAGTGGTTCTTATTTTAGGGCATTGTCGTTTCGTGCTACAACCGAGGGCTTTGTTTCTGAAATAGGGGGTACTGTTCTATTACATTAGATGCGTGAATTAATTAGAGTTCAATGGTCGTTACGTGCCACAGCCGTGGGCTATTGAAATCTGATTCAATTTGAACGAGATGTTGGGTTTGACTTGACTTAGAATATTGAGTTTGTCGTGCCACAGCCGTGACTCAATGATTCAAGAGGCTAAAGTTTTATTAGGGAATAACATGAGATGTAATTGACAAGAGCTTGTCTGCCTATGGAACATCACATGGCGTTTCGTGCCACAGCCGAGGTTGTGTGATGGAAAGTAGGATCCCTATTCTCACTAGCATTGTGAATGCTCCATTATATATAGAGGGTTATATAATTTAGATAAAATAGTGGGAGCCGCCAATGAATAAAGACCCGATTCATTTGGTGTTAAGATTATAAAATCGAATAATCTACTTATGTTGTTAATTTTATTTAAGGATTTTAAAATATAAATGTGATGTCTTCTGCACTGTAGAAATAGCATAATTAATGCTAGGTCAATGACTTATTGACAAGGAAAGTGAGAATAGTTTTCACAAGTAGAATAGATTATTTTTCGTCTTGGACTCAACAATCTTCGCAAGTTGTGAGAAATGTATCTAACGATGAGTGAGATGTCTCATTTTGTTCATCTACAAGGGTTGTTAGATGAATAAGTAAGGGACATAGATATTAGATATCGATGTTGTTTATTGAAAACAACGGTTTAACAATATTTCTGTCAATGACCTTGTTTTATATGATCAATTAGATTGTTCGTTTATATAACTGGTCTTTAAGATAGATATATAGTCAATTCAAGATGTGATCTTGAAATCTCATTGTAAGAATAAAGTCAAGATGTGATCTTGAGGTCTTATTGTAAGAATAGGAAGGTGAGTTGAAAAGGCACAATCTTTAAGATAAGTGTTAACCAAGAAAGCAAAGGTACTTCCACTGAATAAGGAGAGGATATTGGAATTGGATTATGTAAGATAAGTCTTACAGGATCAAGGAAGTAAAAGGTTAGTGTAACCTCTACTTCAATATAAGTGATAAGATGTATTTTTATATATATTTTATATAATTTTATTCCCACATTTAATTGCATTTTGCATTAATTTGGATATTTATTTAATTAATTTTGATATTTTATTTCAGGAGACAAGAATTTCTAAATTTGGAGGAATTTGGGCTTAAAGAGCTATTTTGGAGCTAAAATTGGAAGAAATTCGGATTTATTGAGCTACATCCACTTCCTATGGTATTTAATTCATATCCGGAGTTGTAGGAGTCGGATTTGGACGATCTTACAGTCCACGCGAAGCTTATGAAATTATCTTCAATACAGAAAGATTAAATAAGCAAAAATCCGATTGGAGCAGCTCAAAATCTGAGGAATAAATGAAATTTCGAATTTTAGAAAAAGTGAAAAAGTGAAAAGCAAAAAGTTAAGATTTGAAAAGTTGAAAGAAAAAAAAGAAGAAGAAGAAGAAATCAGCAAATTACGGAGAAGGCAGTCAGCAAAATACGGAGCAGGCATCTTTGAAAACTAAAGCAGCTGACTTTGGAAAAAATAACAAACCAGCATGATATAAAAGTCCTATAAAAGGACTTGGCATGGGATTCATTCAGGGGAGGAGATTTAGATTAGAAAAGTAGATAGACATAAATACATTGCATACCACTTTACATCAATTCATTTACCATATCTATCTCATCTAATCCGGCTAATGCATGTTTTCTAGGAGCTAGGGGCTTGATTTTCTTTCTTCTCTTTTGTGTACAATTTGGCTTAATTCTCCGTTCTATTGTAAATTTGAGGTACTCCTAAATTTTATCTTGTTTATTAATATATGTTTTATATGTCTTGTTTAAATATTTTTGTCGTTTCTATTAATAGCATGTGTGAGTAGTTTATTTCTAGGGCATAAGGGGAAGCCTTGTTTACACCACAATAATGCTTTAATTTTATTAGTTGTTTAACGGATATAAAATAATTCTAATCGATATGTTATAAAATTTAATTTGTGTTATCGGCCGGTATCATTAATTAATTATTTGCAAATAGGAATGATAGATCGAGAGATTTTATTCACTAGAGGCGTGCATACGAATATCGGAATTGAATTTTAGTGCGAGAGCATAATTTGATTTCCGAGAGGATTAATGCTTGAAAAAGATTAGCAAATGCTCTAATTATTTAAAATCCGTTAAATTGCTATATCCGTATAATTTGTTTCGGTGTAAACATGGTGAACCCGGTTGCCCTAGACTTTTAATTAATCGACTTAAAAACACATTTATTTGCGTTAGTTAGTTTTATAAAAATTCTCAATAATTGTTAAAATTATAAAATTCGTGACAATTAAATTAAAATTGATAAAACCTGCCTCCCTGTGAACGAACACAAAAATATACCGCATCAAATTGGCGCCGCTGCCGGGGAGGCAGTTAGTTTTTATAAATTTTAGTTTTATTGTCCGGGTTTTATAATTTTTAATTATAGATTTAATTTTTATGTTTTAGTGTTTAAAAAAAAAGATTTAGCAAAAAAATATTAGTTTTGTAAAATTGCAGTTTTTATTTTCCTGTCTTTATTTTTGTTAATTCGTAACAGCTTTAGCCTCTGTTTTCGTTTAAACCCAGCTGCAATTACCCCTCTCCCCTGTTTCTTTTTTGTCGAACAAACCTTTCACCCCTTCTCCTTCCACTGACTCCACCATCTCATTCCATCTCCCCCCCCTTCGATTCACACCCATCAACACCCCCTTCGAACACCCACCAATCTCTCTGCTACTCCTCCTGTTCTTCACACCTCTGAAACCACCGCACCTCCACCCATCTCACTCCGTTCAACTCCAATTACCTCCAGTCCGCTAATTCACCTGCAACCCAACCATCTCCTTCCTCTTCATCCTTCATTACAATACAAACCACTCCACCACACTCCTCCGTTACTCCGCCACAAAACACCACACCCCCAAACCAGCTCTCTATCCTCGTTAAATCGAACCACAACCAACCCAGCTGCAATCCCAGACCCCCTTCTCGTACCAAAGACCCGCCGAGTGTTTTGCAGAGTTTTTCGAAGTTTTAGTCACCAAGTCCGAGTCCTGAGAATAGTCCGCACTTCGTGTTTGCTGATTTAGTGAAGTTTCTATATGTCTGATTGCCGTCGAATGCTGAGTTCCTGTTTTGTATTCTGAGTTTGTTTGTGTGTTACTGTTGCGAGTTCTGAGTTTATATGGGTTGTTTGTTTTAAGTGTCCAGTTCGTGAATTTCAGTCCATAGTAGTTTGTTAACTACTGATTGTTGAGTTGAATTCCCGAGTCTGTGCTGTGATGAGTTTTGAGACGTATTGCTGTAATTGCTGGGTCGAGTTTTTGGCTAGTTCTATTTACGAAGCAATCATGTCCAATTTTTTTAAAAATTTTTGTAAATAAAATTTCCAGTTTTTGTTGTGTTAATTGTTTTATTTTGGTTTTGTAATTAAAGTCCGTTTCCAGTTTGTAATAACTAATAATGCAATGTTAAAATTAAAAAAATAATAATAAATAAAATAAAATTCGGGATTTAATTAGATTTTAAGTAGTTTTCAATTAATTGTTAAATTAGTTTTTAGATCTTTTCATTTTTACTTAATTAGTTTAAAATAGTTTAAATCTTCTTTTAAATTTGTAAAGATGTTTTGTGAGTTTTGTCTGTTGTGGCTTGTTTGATTTAAAAATTAAAAATTAAAAAATAAAATATAGATTTTATATTTTGTTTAATTTGTTAAATTTTTAGTTCGTTATGTTTTCTTTGTCTCATTGGAACTTTAGTTCCAATTGAGACCGGTTTTACTTCGTTTCTTGGCTTTGTAGTGTGTTTGCAGGTCTGCAATGGGTGAAGTTGACACTTTTGCACATCTTTCTTTCTTAGTAGAGGCATATACTCGAGAAATTGCCTCGTGGAAGACTGCGGAGCCCACTACATGTCCGATGAGTACAAATGAGATGTCACAAGTGGCCCCTGAAACTTACACTGGTTGTGAAGTTTGTGGAATTTATGGTCACTTTGGTTTTGAATGCTCTTATAATGTCTATAATTCTCAGAGTGCTCAGTTGGGACAAATGAATTCTTTTGAAGAAGGATATGGGTACAATCAGTATTCAAACACTTTTGATCAAGAATGCGTGAATCAACCAGATTTCTACTACCAGGACAATGGTGCTCAAAATTTTTCATATCATAATCAGCAACAGTTTGAGCAACAATATTATCAGTCATATGAGCAGCCGCCACAGCAAGAATATCAATATCCCCCTCTACAAGAAGATCTCAATGTTTCTCAACCCAGCGTAGATGTGCAAGCTGATCAGACAAAGGAGATGTGGGATATCTTGAATAAACTGCTAAAGAGTTCTGAAGAACAAGCCGAGACGATCAAAGAATTAGAAACTCAAAGTTTGGCGATTGAATCTCAAATTGCACAGTTGGCTAACCCTTCTACTACAGGGCAGACAGACTATTTACCATCATCATCTATCCGATCCGAAGAGGACCTGACTGCTATCAATCTCACAAGCGATCAGGAATATGATAGTTTCTCCATGAATGTTGATAATGAGGCCATTGATAAAGAGAAGGAGCATGCCACCGATGACGAGATCAATGATGTTGCTGCTACCAAGAGCAATGTGACTGATGATAAGGCTACAAAGGGAAGCAATACAGAAATGGTTGTTGTTTCTCTTCCGCAACCTGTGCCTAAGCTACCATGTATTAATAAATTTGCTCTCGATCTAGCCTCTACTTACAAGGCTTCTTTGCTCAAGAGCACTTATTTCAAGGTTGATGTGATAACAAATATTGTCCAAGATGATATTTCTCAAATTCTGGTTGAGGATCCATACAAAGTGGCTCTTACGTGTCAAGCTCGGGGAGAGGGAGAAAATGGAAGTGTCTACTTAATCAATGATGCGAAAAGCCCAGATGTTCGAATGGCTCATGTGGAAGTCATGAGTGAAGAAAAGCCACCACCAGAACCTCCACCTTATATTAAGGGAGTTCGACATTTTCAAGGCTATGAATTCTATCGTTGTTTTATCACAAAATTTTCCAAAACTACATATTTTCCTGATCAATTATTATTCATTGATGTAGTAGCAAAATTTGCTAATACTTGTTTGGAGATTTTGTGCAGGATTAAAACAACTGTTGATGCTCTTGATTTTATTCATGGTGATTCTGCGCAACAGGTTTTTGGTCTTTTTGGAGTAGCACACCATGCTTCGACATCTCGGACCTCGACACGACATTTCATGCTTATGCATTAGGGGAGTTTTTCCAATTTTTATTTATTTATTCTGTAAATTTTAGGATTTTTTTTGTGTTTTTTTAAATTTTCCTCTCTTATATAATTGTTCATCGAGAACTCATCCCCACTAGATTGATTTAGAGGGCCATGCAAATATTTTTGTTGTTGAAAAAAAAAGGAGCATTGTGTGGCTCGAGGAGGACTTTGAAGACAAAAGAGAGTAGGGCTGGAGCTAAAAGAAGAAAAAGCGGAAGGCTAGTACATAGCTTGTACTATATCACCTAACCGCTAATCTTTGAAACCTTATAAACAATGAGCTTTTGTCTGTGTTAAATATCACCATTTCATATAACCAGAGCATATACACACAATTGCTGAAAACTTCAACCTCCCATATCTCACAATCTAGTTGTCTTGAAAATGGCAATGCAGGGAAGCTTCTCAATTGCTAGAGTTAATCCTACTTCCATTCTGGAAATCAACACCATCCGGGATGAGCAATTTCGAGCTTGGGCACAATTTTTGAATGAGCATTCAATCATTCGCTATGCTTTAGTTACACCAGTGCCGCTCAACTATGATGCCTTGCGTGAATTGTATTGCAGTGCGGTGAACACTTCTGGAAATGACGGGTTAGCACTCACATATCGACTGTTTGGTAGGTCGATTAAAGTCACTGAACGAGATGTTAATCGGATTCTTCATTTTCCTATGGAAAATCTCGTTGCTGATCCTACACCCGACCAAATTGAGAGGTTCTTTCGTCTGATAAGGTACCAAGATGGTAATTTCAGTACTGGTAATCTATCTAGAACATATCTAACCCAGTATTGGAATTTCTTCTTCCATATTCTCAACCATGTTTTTACCTCAGATAGAACAAATCTAGATCGCATATCTGAATTTATTCAAAAAATAGGGTATGCGGTAGCTAATAATTTGAGGATTAATTTTGGGAAGATAATTCTTGGTCAGATCATCTTGAAGATGAAGCACTTAGGCACAAGGGATGCCCAGATTCGAAGGGTCGACTGTCTATATCCAAGATTTCTGCAACTAATCCTAAATGATTTTTTGAGTGATGCAGACAGGTTACGCTTGGACCATGGTAGCTATGTGGAATGCTCTTTCATGAAGACAAATGTAATTAATTACATTAGCAATAAGAGCTATACGGATGTGCCTACAGTCCTAACGGAATATCTGAAGACTGTCCCACTTCCGTTGTTACCAAGATCAGTCAGAGCAGCACCACATATGGAGATTGCTTCATCATCCGATCTACCTCATGCTAAACGGAGTAAACCTAGCTAACCCGAGACAGTCGAGGGAAACTTGGGTCTTGTGCCATTCAATCCATTCAAGTTCAACCTTCCAGGGAGAAAATCTCTTGATCTTTTTCCAGATTTACCACTCGTCACCAGTGACAGGCATCTTGCTTCACAAGAGGAGGGAAGCTCCCGGACTTTCATTGCACCATCCGACAAAGGCCCTAGGATGATTTCATTTGCAGATATACCAGCAGGACATGAGAGTGGGCAACAAACTCAACCACATGCACCTCTAACCAGAGCGGGATACAACAGACTCCTTACACGGGTCCAAACACTGGAGAACGAGTTGCCACATATCCGTGAGTCCATTGCGGAAATTAAAAATTTGCAACTTAGTCAGAATGATGTATTCCAGGCTCAATTAAGTTCCATGGCAGCCCAGTTTAGTCATGCAATTAATTCCTTGATGAAGATAACTTCTTCTAATTTCCCAACTCCACATCCAACTATTCTGGAGGATAACCCAACTGAGGGGGAGAAGGTGGATGAGCAAGAAGCTAGAAGGCGTAATAAAGGCAAGGAAAAGGTTGATGACACGGATTTAAATTTATTTTTGGGCAGGAAAAGCTAAGGGGATTATTTGTGCTATGTGGAAAGCAAGAAAAACTTGAAGATATGTTCAGTCTAGATGAACAATCATCTTGCTTATTTTCAGGGGAGTTTTCGTTCACTTTTTCATACCTCATTTTTATTTGCATACATTGAGGACAATGCATGATTTAGGTATGGGGGAGAGTTCTTAGTGTAAATAAAAAAAAATTGAAAAATCCAAAAAAATTTGAAAATTAGAAAATTAATTGCCTCGTCTCATAGTGTGTTAACAAGGATAGGTACACATCTTGTGAGCTTATTTTGCATGATTATTTGACATGTCATATCTCTGAAAGTTATTTGTTACTTGATGATTCCTTGTACGTACATGCGAAAATTTTAAAACTTGAGATACATCATTGTCAATTTTAGTGAGTACTGAAGCATGCTTTCACCTTGTGAGATTTTTGAGCCTAATTTGTGATTGGTACATTTTATATCAATCGAATTTTATTGTTGTGTGTTGTTCATCATTTAGCATGTTGCTCTAGAACTTGCTTTAAACTATTTTGAGATTACATGATATCTGTATGCATAAAAATGATAAAGGCACTAGGATTAACCGTATTTATCCAAACAGTATCCTTGAATCATATATCCTTAGTGAACCCCTTTGAGCTTTATATCCGTTATTTTTGTATCACCAATCTAAATTCTTGAGCCTACTTGTTTATTCTTCTCTTGATTTACTAGTAGAGCATTTTGATTCATTTGGGGTTGGTGAGTGCATAGTGCGGGGATTTCTTTGTTAAAGTGTGAAAATTGGGTGGGAATATTGTAAAAAAAAAAAAAGAAAAGAAAAAAAGAAAATGAAAGGTCAAGTAGAGTTATGTTCATTGATTTGTGCAATATGAAATTGGAAAAGTACATGGCAATATGTGCTTGGGGTTTAATGCTTGTGAGAGTCTGATCACCTTTTACATGATCGAAATTTCATGTTGAGTGCTTTAATTAGAAATGAACACTGTGCTCTATTAGTTTGTCAAGTTAGCCATTTGTCAGCCTTTTTTCTTGATTCCCTACCCTTTACCTTAGCCACATTACAACCTTTAACAAAGACCTTTTGATTTGTGCATGCATGTATTCAAAGTAGTGGAAATTTGGTGAACAACCAAGCATATGGTAGCACATGACTTAATTGATTGAACTTGAGCGAATACACTTCACCTATACACATGTGTGATTTGAGATTTTGTGAGCTTCATTTATATCCATAGCATGTTACTCATTGAATGCAGCATTGATATATATTTCATGATCTTTTTTGTCTATCTAGACTGTGTGCTTACTTGGATAGTCTTGTACATATGATGTGTAAGTGAACAGACTTTCAATATTGTGCAATTGAGGTTTACTGGTGTGGAGTACTATGATAGGTTGCATACTTGAGACTTGGCAGAAAAAAATGAATTTTGTGGGTAAATTCACTATAAACCCTCACGAGACAAAACTCGTCCTACTAGGGCTGCCTAGGGGTTTAACGGCTTGTTGCACGTGCTCAGTGCAATCGTGTCATCTACGAAAATGATATTAGTTAGAATTTAGTTTTTATTTCGCTTATTTGCCCGAGGACGTGCAAATGCTTAGTGTGGAGATATTTGATAAGATGTATTTTTATATATATTTTATATAATTTTATTCCCACATTTAATTGCATTTTGCATTAATTTGGATATTTATTTAATTAATTTTGATGTTTTATTTCAGGAGACAAGAATTTCTAAATTTGGAGGAATTTGGGCTTAAAGAACTATTTTGGAGCTAAAATTGGAAGAAATTCGGATTTATTGAGCTACATCCACTTCCTATGGTATTTAATTCATATCCGGAGTTGTAGGAGTCGGATTTGGACGATCTTACAGTCCACGCGAAGCTTATGAAATTATCTTCAATACAGAGAGATTAAATAAGCAAAAATCCGATTGGAGCAGCTCGAAATCTGAGGAATAAATGAAATTTCGAATTTTAGAAAAAGTGAAAAAGTGAAAAGCAAAAAGTTAAGATTTGAAAAGTTGAAAGAAAAAAAAGAAGAAGAAATGAGCAAATTACGGAGAAGGCAGTCAGCAAAATACGGAGCAGGCATCTTTGAAAACTAAAGCAGCTGACTTTGGAAAAAATAACAAACCAGCATGATATAAAAGTCCTATAAAAGGACTTGGCATGGGATTCATTCAGGGGAGGAGATTTAGATTAGAAAAGTAGATATACATAAATACACTGCATACCACTTTACATCAATTCATTTACCATATCTATCTCATCTAATCCGGCTAATGCATGTTTTCTAGGAGCTAGGGGCTTGATTTTCTTTCTTCTCTTTTGTGTACAATTTTGCTTAATTCTCCATTCTATTGTAAATTTGAGGTACTCCTAAATTTTATCTTGTTTATTAATATATGTTTTATATGTCTTGTTTAAATATTTTTGTCGTTTCTATTAATAGCATGTGTGAGTAGTTTATTTCTAGGGCATAAGGGGAAGCCTTGTTTACACCACAATAATGCTTTAATTTTATTAGTTGTTTAACGGATATAAAATAATTCTAAT
This sequence comes from Kitagawia praeruptora, assembly GCA_037693485.1. NCBI lineage: Eukaryota > Viridiplantae > Streptophyta > Magnoliopsida > Apiales > Apiaceae > Kitagawia > Kitagawia praeruptora. The sequence continues at coordinate 46,782,807 of CM075354.1, forward strand.
CGATATGTTATAAAATTTAATTTGTGTTATCGGCCGGTATCATTAATTAATTATTTGCAAATAGGAATGATAGATCGAGAGATTTTATTCACTAGAGGCGTGCATACGAATAGCGGAATTGAATTTTAGTGCGAGAGCATAATTTGATTTCCGAGAGGATTAATGCTTGAAAAAGATTAGCAAATGCTCTAATTATTTAAAATCCGTTAAATTGCTATATCCGTATAATTTGTTTCGGTGTAAACATGGTGAACCCGGTTGCCCTAGACTTTTAATTAATCGACTTAAAAACACATTTATTTGCGTTAGTTAGTTTTATAAAAATTCTCAATAATTGTTAAAATTATAAAATTCGTGACAATTAAATTAAAATTGATAAAACCTGCCTCCCTGTGTACGAACACAAAAATATACCGCATCAATAAGTTTGTTAATAGTTGAAATGAATAAGTTTATAAGTCAATCATCTACTTGGGTACTAGACACTACTTGGATTAAAGGATTACGAATCTTAACCAAAGGACAAGTAGATAGCTAGACATCGATGAATTCCTACATAATTGAAATAGAACAACTGTTGTTGTTTCAATTATGAGAACTTATTGATTAGTCGTGCTGTTGAACTTATGGATTATATGTTTCATATTGAACAAACTAGATATAATGAGATAAATCAGGTTTGATACCTTGTCACATTTAATGACGATCAATGTAGATAAGGATATGTGTATTTGTTGAAATACAAAATCCAAGTTTTTATTGATAGGTTCAATGAATGCTGAGAGGTATGACAACGAACTATTTAAGAGTATTAGAAACATTCAATGAGATTGAGGTTTGTCAATATTTAAATATCCAGTTCTTGAATTATATCATATATAATGATGTTATTTCACTGTAGACTCTTGTTAGACAAGTTTTAGTCCATAATGAATGACATCGTGAATTCCGACATCTATTAGGAAAAATGACTTAGTAGAATAGTCAAACTACTCGATAAGGTATCTTCAAAGACACGTTAACTAAAGTCTGCATGAGATGTGGAGTAAGGAAACACAAGTCTCAATTGTCTTGAGATTTGGGGTTGTCTAACCTATGTCAAGAGTTGAATAAGTTAGAAACTATATCTGATTAGAGTTGGTTTGTGGTTAGTCTTAAACAAAGTTTAGGACAACATTTTGCAATCTTGCTGAGCAAGGAGTATTTATTTTATAGACACTAGGAGTGTTTTGTTTTGTAGATACTCCACTTTTTGGAAAATTAGTTTACCCTTCAAGGGCTCAGTGGGAGCTATAGTGAACTTGATGAAGTTCAAGAACCACAAATCATCGCGGATTAAGTATGTAACCTATTTGAGTAGTTAAACTTTCTATACAACAACACTGTTGTAATCTAGGAGGGTATCATGGTTTCATCATTTAGAATGGTGATGCGATATCCATTACAAATGATAACGACAATGTTTTGAGTTTTGAAGACTCTGAGGAGTGATAGAGTGTCATGGAATCTCTAATGGTTTTGTAGAGAATTTTGAATTAATGGCAAGGTAGAGACCTATAAAGTCAGGCTAGTTGTAAAGGTTTAAGTAAAGGTAATATGATCACCTTATAGAAACCTTTATCGAATAGCCATGATCAAAATCATGAAAATTTCGCATGCATACTTCTCGGTAATGGAACACTAATTTTGATGAGATAGTCAAAGAGTTTGACTTTATCAAAAAGGTGAATGATCCATTTAATGGTACAGGAGTTTAGTGGGAGCGATGTAATAAAGTAATATATGTGGATATATTAGTGAAAGTATACCTTTGATAATTTTGGTTTTCATTAGAATTAAGCTATCAAAGAATTTCTTCTTGGACTAGAGTTAGGCCTCGAATAAACTAAGGGTGATGATCTATGTTGATAGATCATGATTAGGAAAAAGGTCTGACGCAAAATAATGTACATTGATTAGATGCTAAAGTGTTTAGCATGGACACTCCAAGTGATGTTTCATAATGATGAACATGGGAGAATATCTCTCTGAGAGAGATGACACATGAATGGAATGTCTCTGAGAATCATTTAAATCCATTATGTGTTACATGATATGTACAAATAATGATGTTTCTTGTTGTAACAAGCAAATATCAATCTACTCCTAGGAAAAAAGGATAAGATCACAATAAAATATCGTAATATACTTGAGAAGGCATGGCGATATATTTATTTTCTCTGATGGATCTAAATTAAAACTAAAGGTCCTAGACTCAAATTTTAATCAAGATCAGTTTGATAGTAGATTCAGTTCGAGGCACTTGATAGTCCTGAATGAAAGACAGTGAGTTGAAATAGTTTCAAGCAGTAGACACTCGTTAATATTAGATCAGAATGCATGTTGTGTTTTGTTGCAAGTGTGTTGCAACAGTGGATTGAAAAACTAGTTTCTGTGTTGGGTTAGTTCCTGGCAGATAATAAGCCATTGAGTTGTAATGTGACAACTCAAGGGCATCATATTAGTGCATGCTAAGGAGCCGTGATCCCATCTAAGATTTAAACACATAATTGCAGCTCTCTCATCCGATCAAAGAGATCGTCAATAGGGAGGTTGTCAACATTGAGAAAGTTGACATACACAAACAACGTAGTAGACCCATTGTTAAAGCCATTTATCGGACTCACTTTGATCTTCACATAGTGAAGATGGGTACAGGATACCGAAGTGATTGGTTTTAGTACAAGTGGGAGATTGAAAGAGAAGTGTCCTAAATCCAATCATGGATGATGAGTTAGGATAAACTTCTTGTAATCTTAGTAGGTTTTATGATTATCAGTGAAAGACATATTTGTCTTTCTACGGGTTTTATCTATTTAAAGTGTATTAAATCAGATGTTCCATAGTTTAGAGTAAAGCTTCTAGAATTATAATGAGATTATAATAGTGAGATCTAGAAGATGATAACACTAAACTTAAACTGTTCCTGATCATAGGATAACTAATTGGGAGTTAGTCAATCCGTAAAGATCGGTACATATTATACTTGCTTCTTCTGAAGGATGTCTGTTCTCATAGGCATTTGTGTGGTGACACTGTAGTTTGTATGTAGGTGCTCATTGGGGAATGAGTTCACTGAACATGACTCGATCACTTGAACAATTAATAGAGTTTACTCACGTGTTAGTAATTGTTCATATAATGATGGTTGTACAAGTATCCTTAGACTTGAGATTGTTAGAGTCATCTTGTATATAATGAACAATGCTTTGATTTAGTCCTTAGTCTCAAGGACAATTAATAAGTTCTATTCTGGGCATTGGAATTTATATATAGAGATAGTTAACGATCGATAAAGGAGCTACCCCTTCCAGTAAAGGAAGTGAATATCCTATGTTATTCTTAATATGGTAGTTCATGAATCTCTGGCCAGAGTGAATGGAATTAGAAAGTGTTTTCTAATTTGCATTAACATGAACTATACATAAGGAATAAGAAATCATATGATTAAATTAGATAGGCTTGACACGAGATCTATGCCTTGTATTTAATCGGGATATTGTTAGGGAAGAAGGAATTTATTGTACGGTAACCATTCACTGAATAGGTTCTATATTCCTAGCGATGAATTCATATTATTCGGATAGTCGCGATATACCTTCAAAAGTATCACTCACGATGTAGAATGAATTTAATTATAACGATAATTATTTTTAACGAATTAATTGTAATTCGTTTAAATAATAATAAATATTTTATTATTATTTATTTCTACTACCGACATAATTATGAACCTAAAGGGTCACACCGTAAAAGAGATTAAGTTTGAAGATGAAGGAAATTATTTATATTGGCTAATGATTATTTATTTAAGAAATAAATAAATAAATAAATTTATAATTAATTAAATATGATTTAATTATTTATAAATATATAAATATATATTAAGAAGGAGTTCTTAATATTATAAATTATATATTTAATTTGAGAAATTAAATATATAGAGAGAATAATTTTTAAAGAGTTTAAAATTGAATTAATGATTAAAAAGTGTTTTAATCATTAAATGATTAATTAATAAAGATTGATTAATTAAAGCTCATCATGACAATCACTTTTGATAGCACATTCTCAGCTGAGATGTGGCTATAAGAGTTGTGGTTTTGAAGAGAGCAAATACGTACAAAACACTTACAAGATTTAGAATTTTGTAAAAACAAAGATTAGCCAAATTCTCTCTATTTCTCTTCTTCATTCAATTCTCTTGGTGGATACCATTAGAGCACTACACACACTGAGGAGTGATTGCAAGGTGAAGAACAAGAACTGATCTTGCTAATTTTTGAAGCTCTCAAGGTAATTCTCTTATTTCTTGAAATATATGCATGATTAATTAGGATTTCTATGTAAATAAATGTTATAAATACTTCCGCATGCGTAGAAATTCCTTCACCACCTCCACTTGATTTCGCAACACACCCCTCCACTTTCGATCACATTTTATTGCAAAAAGACAAACTTCTCTCTACTGTTATCAATAGTGATTTAAACCCGGACCAAGAAATCCAATTAATTAATCTGCTTAAACAACATAAAGAAACCTTAATTTGGTTTGTGGAAAATATTAGTGGTTCAAATACTTTTACTTTGAAAGAATATTTTTGTCCTCTTGCAAAAGTCACTAAGGCGTTAGAGCTTCAACGACATCTTGAGCTCTTCTCGAAAATTCATTCCTTGTTTTCTCGTGGTATCGATTAATTAGCTTTTCATGTTATTCCCCATCCAAGAATCTAGGTATGGGGGAGTGCTCGTGTGTGTGAGTTGTTTTCTTTCGTTGTTTTTTAGAAGTTTTTAGTCTCCGTCATCCCTTATCAAGTATTTTATTTCTTTTGCATTTGCATACATTGAGGATAATGTATGGGGGTGGTATTTAGTGTAAATACATAAAATTGAAAAATCCAAAAAAAATCATAAATTTAAAAATAGAGATATATTTAGTTTAGTTGTCCTTCCCATTCTTTAACTTTAGAACTAATTGGTATTAATTGTTTTTCAAAAATTATATGTATAATGCCTTTAAAAAATTACTACGATAAAAAAGACACGAAATACAGTAAAATATTTCAATATGTGATACACTCACAAAATAAACAAATGTTCATGTCTTTATGTTAAAAAAATGTATGAAAGTGCTAGTTGTTATTTATTATTTGATGTATTACTTAAACTTGCTTATAGTCCGTGTAAAGCACGGTCACTTTTACTTTTTTATAATATTTTTATAGTATAATATAAATATTAATTTTAATGTTATTAGAAGAATTTGAACTTTACACTAATTTATAATATCAAATATAAATTAATCCTCTTTTCGTTTATCATAATATAGTATAGTATTTGTAATATTAATTAATAAAATTAGTAATAATAATAGTTATTTAATAAATGACATGTATTGTTTAAAACTAATAATATAAAATTTTAATGTAAATTTGTTATTGACGGAATTCGAACCTTGGATTAGAGATTTAAATATAGAATATTTCTTATATAGAATATTCTTTATTATTAGATCTAACGGTTATCATCTATTTACTAAATATCTAACGGTCACTATTCTTTTAAGGTTTGGTTGAACCAAACAACCAAACTACCAATTATCCCCTAGTTTGCTTATTATATATCGAATTTTCTAGTATGTGTCCAAGGGCACATGCTAAGAATCCGTGCTAACTTAGTTGTCAAATTAATAATGATGGCCCCCCTGCATTCACTCACATAAATATCCACCAATCAAAATTTGACAACTCATCAAGCACATATTCTTAGCTTATGCCGTTGGGCACATACTAAACAAACCCGTTATATATTAGTTCAAATAAAATGATCCATTAACATAAGACACCACATAATATATATGACTTTCATTGGAGCATTGGGTACAAATTCTTAATTAAAAGATTAGTTGGCATGCCATAAATAACAATTATAAATGCTATGTCACTTATGACAACTTGAAGTAATAATACTACATAAGATTCAACAAATTTTATATAAATCATATTTTATAAGTATATCATTTTAGCCAATCATTTTATTTTCAAAAAAAAAACCTAACATCCTTGAAAATGCTGTTAGTTGCTTTTTCATTATGGAGTAACAGATGAAAAATACAAAGAATGTTGATTAGTATATTTTGGTTTCAGAATTTGAGCTTTATAAGAAACGGCATGTCATCGGCAAAAGGCGGATCAGAATATTTTCCAGTGAGTATTTGTGATGAAACATGCTGGTTTGCAGCTTCGGTGTAATGAATTCCATCCCAGTTCACATACTCAGTACTATCACTGCATGCTTTCGCAGTAATTGTACTACCGTTTATAACTTTAGTTTGTCCACAAGCAACTCTACTGTCGTAGTTCAAAGGCAGTCCTCCATAGCCACAACAAGCAGCCAACGGCTGTTCAAATCCTGCAAAAACATATCGAACTTATCAAACTATTACATTGTATATATTGGTTTGAATATGTAATCGAAGACATATTAGCAGTTAGCCAGTTACAAAAAAGTAGAGAAGTGGACTAACCGTATCTTGAATAGTTTCCAATGAGGTTAGATTTTATTGTGTAAATGTCAACATAGGTGATATCTGCCTCTGACAACTGAGCCTTTAGCTTTGTGGTGAGTGCATGAAGCTGCAAATTTAAGAGTTTTGAAGCTTGATTATGTGTGCTTACACATCCTAGCTCGTCAAGCTTCGATGGATCTGTTCCAAATTTGGCAATGTTTTGTGGTAAGCACCCAAGAGGACCTGTGTTATGGATCCACAAGTTTCTTGCCCCTTCATCATATAATTTCTGAGGATATATATAAACGACAGAAGTGTAAACATTAAAGGGATCTTGAAAACTATTTTACATTGTTTTTCGGCAAATCACAGTTCTATAAAGAATGATGCTTTACATGATGAAAATAACATACCAGTAGACTGCCAATTCTTTATCCATTTTGATGGCCAAAATTTGTAATTCCAAGTTAGCATGTTATATTTGAGATGTAAAGCATAATACTCGAACCAAAGAGAAAAATTATCTTGTAATTTAAACTATAAAACACAAGGGTTCATGTTATAAGTTAAGTAAATCAACCTTGATTCCAGTTTCAAATTCCAACAAAATTGTTGGAATCGATGCAAGAATTTGGTCCAAAGATTTTGAGTAGAAAGCACCAGCAAGATCATTTTGGCCTATGTCAAACATGTAAAGTCCTTTTCCAAAAGATTCTGCTGCGGGAATGTACTTATCGAACTTTCTAGCTACATTTCACAACAAAAACATTGTTCAGAAAACTATAACAAGGTGTGATCTTCTTCATTTGTACAGGGAAAAAAAGTTGCTATACTTCAGATTATAACTTTCAAATTTAGCTACTTACATTTGGCATGTATTTCGAGAACTTGGGCTTTGAAACGAAGAAATTGAGCCACCTGAATGCCAAATGAAAAAGGACTTAATGATGCTGCAGTAGCTGGAAGAATAGTAGATGCTGCAGCTGCAAAGTTGGATCCCTTTTTGAATATTGGCGCCCCTACTGCATCCAAATAGGCATTTAAAAATGGCAAATCCATCGCGTCCACTGCAAAACAATATTGTTAAAATATAGGATAGAAGAAAATCTGCAATTACATAGGCATCTCCAATATTTCACAATTTAAAGTATATATATACTAAAAGCTCAAAAAATTGTCTGAATGTACAGATGCATATGAAAATTCAAGTTTTACGCTATGAAATTTTCTCTGGGTTTAAAACACACACATAAATCTGTTTTACGACATCCGTATTGTGACAAATTAAAATGCCATCATTTCCAAAGAATCCTCTAGAGGATGGAGAGTAATTGTTGGTCATTACAATCATAACAGAGGAAACGGGAGAAATTAAACTCAGAGACTGAAAAAAGACAGGATCGAACAACTCAAGAAACAGCACAGAGAAAACAGGGTTCAATCATATAAATTATTCAGAACAAAGGTCAAAATTCTCGCTCCAAGTAATTTAAACTTTTAATGTCTACTAGAAAACGTACTTAAGTAGTCTACAATGAGGCGTCCATCGCAGAACCTCCCTGATGGATTCTTGAAGTAAGCTTGCCCATTAGGAGGATCAAGGTGTTCTCCTAGTCCAGCAACAAGCCCACCAGTGTCAGAATTCGAATCACCAAAATTGAAAACTGCTGGATAATCGAAGTCGACTGAATAGCAAAACGGCGAAGAGATCAAGAAAAAGATCAGAATTTGGCTGATGGAAAAAGCATTGAAAGGCATGTCTAATGATGCAGTTGAGTACCAACCAGCACTATTTTCATCTCATACTTATAAGTTTACTGGCTTTTGTTTGTAGTTTAAGTTATCTAACTTTCTATTTGAGACACCTCTCTCTTTATATATATACCATAAAGTCCTTGTGTGTAGTTAAATCTAAAGCGGCTTGATTGCAATCTACTACGATTGACAAAGACTAAGAAAGATTTTATCAGTGAGTACAGAGTACTAACTTACATTTATCCTTTATTATTTGGTATAATTTCATTTTCAGTCATAAAACTACTGAAAAGAAAATGTTTGATAGATTCAACAGTACACATGTGGTATGATTGCACTCAAGGTAGGGCCTTTTCCCTGTAAATGCCCGTAATCAAAAGAAAGAAGGTAAGGGTAGATTAGGAATATGAAAACTTTTTCTAGGGTAATTTTGGATACACAAAACAAAATTAAATGTACAAGCAAAAACAGGACCAACCTCAACAAATTTAATACATTTGCTTTGAAGTTTAGAAAAGTTGAGAGGCTTTTTATATTGAACTTCAACCTTCCAACTATTAAATGTGAAGTCCAGCAAAATTACTCTGTTTCCCAAAGAAACCAAGAATCATAGGACTTCTCATTGTGCACGGTTTAATCATTTACTCGTTATTTACAGATTTATCTTTTCAGACTGAAATGCACAAATCTATAGAGTTGTATTTTGACCGGTAAACAGATAACAACATGATTTTGTTATCAAACTAAATGAAAGAGAATGACAAGCTATTGATGCTACTGCATTACACAGTCAAAGATATATACCTTTGATTTGTTACTACTTACTAGGCAATCTGAAGGCTACTATAGACATACATATTCTGCTTCCACCTCTTTCATTTGTACACCTGTTTCACCATGATATATGCAAACGATTTTCTAGAGTGGTTTGCTTTCCTTACAATATATATTGTTCAGGCTTTTTAATTCTATGTAGTTCAAAACTGGAGTAATCGTTGGATGACATTGTATCCCATTGAGGATACAATCAACTGAGAAAAGGTCTGAGCATGCTGAAATCTAGAATGCAGAGCAGAGAGCTTTGATTACCACCGATCTCTTTGTGAGAAGCATCTAAAAAGGCCATAACATAAAGCTTTTTTTACGGCCGATCCCCTTGTGAGCAGCAACCAAACTGTACTTGAGCTCGTTGTTTTCCCTCTTTAGCTGTAAGAAAATAAAATTAGGCACCATAAGATAGCAAGTATCTATTTAGTTTAAAAAATGCATAGGCCACTTTGTTAACCAGTTTCATTTCAAGCATAAGCATTTGTCCAGTTACCTGACTAACAGTGGCTACAACCTCTTCCAGAGCTACATGCAGTGAGGATATAGTTCTAAATATAACATCTTCATAAGCTAACTCCATGTCTTTGACTCCAGCCAGGACAAATGCCTCTTCTAGAAACTTCATTTCTTCAACATCAAGATTCTCTCTAAACTGTACGAATGGTGATGTCTTGCTCAGAGACAGCATTTAATGATAGACCAAAACTCAAAAGTATATATATCTGACCTTATAAAGAATTCTTTCATGTAACTCGTCTTTAGTAAGAGACTCAGCTTCATGCTTCTTGATCGATTTCTCCTCTTTAAGGTTGACATATGGAGATGCCTTTATATGCCTTGCTCTGATCAATTGCAATACTTTTAATCATTCACACCAGGTAGGGTACTTGTGACGAAATATTCTATATACAATTACTATCTGACAACCCACACCAAACAACTTTAGAAACTAGTCATATTTCACATGTAAAACAGAGCTATAGCAGATTCTGTTGCCTTCAGAAGGTCTTCACTAAATTTTAAATAAATGCACACAAGTTCCACAAATTGATTTGGCAAAGTAAAGAAAAATAATCCTTTGTTCATTTTACTGCTTCACTAATACAGTAGTATTTAAAGTGCAATGGCATAGAAATAGGGGTGGGACAAGACGATACAGAAAAGTCACGGGAAATTAGACGATACAGAAAAGTCACGGGAAATTCCTATGGCAGTGGTGTTAGACTCACACGTGTCATTGGTCTCAATACAGTTATTACCTTCAGATTTTGTATTATGTTTAGAAGCTATTCTTTATTCCACAAGTACTACGACAGGATCCCCAGAAAAGTCTCTAACCAGCATACCTTGCACCAAAACGAAGGGTAGACAAGCTCTCGGATATATTTCTTGGGCTAGGTGAGCAACAGCAGAGCAATGCAGTACGGCAGTTTCCTCCCTAAATACAAAATTATCTATTACTTCTCCCTTGTCAGAATTTAATTCCTTACATAAATTGAAGTAAGGCGAAACTCACAAGAGCATTTTGCAAAACCCGGGTAAGCTTAGAATCACGATATGGGATGTGACTTCCTTTTCCTAGGGGACTAGTCAAAGCATTGACTACGTTCCCAAGAGCTGAAAGTGATTTGTTTATATTCTTGGCTTCTTCGAGAACTCTACCTTCAGCTCCAGTCTTCTCAACTTTTTCAGATCCCGCAAGGTCTACAAGGATCAACTTTCCGTATTTTATCCTGCCCACATGTCCACAATGCTTCAACTTGTGTTTATACAGTCATTCTTGAAACTTAGTAAAGACGCATACCTCTTATCCATGGTTAGACGCATACCTCTTATCCATGGTTACTTCCTGCTTCACCGTAAATATGTACACACAGTGACTTCTACTGCTTGCCATATTCATTTCTAACAATGTTAAAGACTTGGTACAAATCTACAGCTGAATTGAAATAAAACTAACAACAACTTATACTTGCACCTCAAATGATGTAGGACTGTCTGGCAATGTTAAAAACAGATTATAAAAAAAACAAGGAAATGGAGTGTATATATGAAGGATACGGGTCTCTCCAACTGCTCTAGAAGATATGCCGTTCTACATTATAATAATGTATGTGAGAGCAAGAACTATGTAAAATTGGATCGGGGGCAACTTATAGAAATTGTCTTACTGATAAGCTTTCCAATGCTTCTTCAGGGTTCACCAATGTGATCTGAAAAGAAAGAAATAGGTGAAATGTTAGTGAAATAAAGATCACAGAGTGATTGTTTGAATTGATACAATAAACAAACATAAAACAATATAATTTAAGTAATGTGAAGTATCTGGTCATAACTTTAAGATGCAGATGAGCTGGTACTTTATAAGGGGGAGACATAGTCAGGCAAATATTCATCCATCTAATAGGATTATATTAAGTTGGTAAAAGTACAGAGTTCAATTATATTGAATGTATTCTGCCTTCTTCAGTATGAAGATGCTATATAAAAATTTGAGTTGATTGGTAATGGGGCACCTATGGTGGCTAATGGTTTTCCTACATAGACAAAGCTCAAAAACATTTGAGCAGAACTTCAATCAACCATCACTGTAAGTTTATCATTAAATCAGATCAAAAGCTTGCTTACATGATCACAAACCAAAGATGAACCAAGATTATTCCCAAGTGAAAATATATTAATGTATATATCACCTCTGTCACCCCTTGCAAAAGTATTCCAAGCACTTTATGCTCCTTTATTTGTATGTTGTCCTTTGACAAATCAAAAAGGTCCCTGAGAAGAAATTTACAACTATGAGAGTAACCGAATGATACAGACTATTATCCATTTTTATCTATAAATCAGCACTTAATTGAGTGAATGTCATGTGGTAAAAGTGACAGTTTGATTGTACAAACCTTATCTTTTCCATGTATATCTCTACCTGAAAGAGTCATCAAGAATGTTAAAGTCTTCAACTAGTGCTTTAAAGTAAGGTTTCACTGTTTAAGCACATATACATAACATGGTATGATAGTCATCCAAGTATCCAACACAATACCATGGACAATGTAATAGTGTAATTGACTTCTCCATCAGAAGCTCTAATGGTTGCAAAAAGCTCTTCTATGACTCTTGGTACTAATCCTTTATTCTGCTCATCACAATTTGCAATGCCAGGTCCCTGTATATATGCTGGATTCAGTATATATATGGGTATAACAATTTTTACAAGGGACTTCCACTGGTACTGACACTTACCTCCATGCTATATGTCTTCCCTGCTCCTGTCTGTTACAGATACATAAAGGTGTCGAATTAACATATTGAGACTACATATGATAGATTCAACTACAGAAATCAAGTAAATAAATCAAGTGCTAATATGTGCCCTTTACTAGACACTTGGAAAACAAATCAACTAATTGTAAGCCTATGCCTCCTAAATGATTTGCTCCCATGGCATGACTACTTGTTTCTCTTTACATACAAATTTCCGAACTGGGTAGTTATTTTTATAAGGATCTTTGTCAATATAAACTTCAATTAAATCTTAAGGCAAGAAAAATGATCAAACACTATACAGTCAGACAGAACTTACATTTAAACAATTTAATATTAGCCATATAAATTCCATCAAATTCCTAAGCATGAACGTCATAGATGTTGACATTTATAATGAACATGTAGCATGGTTTAAAACGACAGTTGATACTGGTCATGCAAAAAATGCTCAAAAAGGCAAAAGTAGGCATGAATCCTCCGATCTGGCATATGATACAAATCATTGCAAGGGAAATTGAATATATTTATATTCTAAGTCAACCGAACCAAAGACTTCAGAAGGTTGAAACATGTATACCTGGCCGTAGGTGATTATTGTCCCATTTACAGCGTTAAACACATCTGTATGATAATTGAAAAACAGACAAACATGCACAATGACATAAGTTCAACAGATGCACAATTGTGCTATAGAATTTGCCCATGCCTTTGAGTTTAGAACCAGTAACACCTACCAATATTTGAATAAAAAGATATGAGTTCCAATAGATACCTTTAATGATAGGAAGAGCTACAAATCCAAACACTTCAGCCTGTTCTGAATCTGGATAGAACACTCTATCAAAGCTAAACTTTAACTCCTCATCTTTCTCATCCTAACAAAAAGGAAAGTAATGCATCACTTTGAAGAATACTTTGAGAAACACAAATATTGAACCATAAGCTGACTGCTATCCAGACATATATATATTACACAATTACATCAAATACACAAACAGAGAATTTAATATACTTAAAAATCTGTAGAATTCAAGGACACCTGCATAATATAGCAATTGCCTTGATTTACAACCGATACTTAACATAATGCAAATCGCCTTACACATATATTATTAAGATATGAACAGTCAATTAATCCAAATGTTATCAGCTGAGATTTGATTAGTACACTTGTCAAATATTTCACTCCGCTTATGCTTGTTAGTGTGCGTAATCAGCACGCAGCCTAATCAATCAAATACACCAACTGTGATGAGCTGTAAATCGATTAAAACACATTTCTACATATTTCACTCCACCACACACACAAGTTTGTGTCACTGTGTGTGTAGATCAGCGAGCAGTACAAACAGTCAAACACACAAACTGCAATCTAAGAATCAATTACTACACTGATTTACAGATCTCACAGCAGCACACAAACAATACAAATTCTCATAAATCATAATGTATCCTCCATTGAAGAACTAAAAACAGAAATCGAATGTACTAGCAATACCTAGGGTTCAATTTTCACACACACACACACATATATAAGTTTGTAAAACAGACCTTAAGAATGAAGGATTCAGCATCAAGGCCTTGAATGCAGAGATCATCGCTATCAGCTTCGCGTGAACTCAAAGGCCTAAATCTCGCACAAACCGTAACGTTCGCCATCGAAAAATCGAGCTCCGAAGCTTTAAAATCTGATTACAAACCTATACGAAATCAAAATCGAACATAATTCAGGCGAGATTATACAAATCGAGTTGAATAACAAGCATAAATCATTAATGATACGACCTGTTTGAAGATTAGAACTCAAATGCTTCAACTCTCTCTTTCTCTGTGTGTGTGTGTGTAAACATACAATTTGAATATGAAATGTGAGATAAGAGAGAGAGACTGATTCAGGGTATTTATATAGGTGTGATTTTGCCGCCTATGTATTTTTGTAGCTCTTTGTCTATTAATATTCTGCAATTTAAGTGTTTAACCTTTTATTATGTTTAATAATTTAAAGAAAAATTATCAAAAATATCCATTTTCACAATTTTTTTAATAAAAATACGATAAAATTACCTGCTAGGTTGCAAGCAATTGCATTTCGGGTTGCAGTTGTACCGTGTTTTTGAAAAAAATAAAATACAGTATTTTTCGAAAAATCTTGATTTAATTTGTTGAAATTTTGTTTATATAACTGTTAGTCCCGAATAAATCGTGTTTCTATGTGTGTATAATAAAGCAAATAGTCCAAAAAGTTTCTATGTGTGTATAATAAAGCAAATAGTCCAAAAAGAAATTAAAAAAATTGACGGCAGGGAGCAGGTTTGTGATTAGGGCATAGTTGGTTTTGATTTTTTATAGTTTTCATTATGATCGATTATGTTTTTTATGAATATTTTGATTTGATTTTTTTGTTTAAAAGCTCGGATTTGAATTTTGATTTGATTATTATGATTTGATGTGTGTACAGTGAGGGTGTTTAATAATCTGTTGTTTTGAACAGAACTGAGTTGCAGAGAAATTTATTGATATGGAAACTAAAGAGGTTAAAGACCCTCAGAAGGGGAATGAGTGGAAAAGCATTGTCAAGTCAGTAGCTGATGAGCAGAGTCTTGAATCTGCTGTGAAGAAAAGGATTCCGAAAAAGGTCAGGCATATTCCCGATTATTATTTCCTTCCTCGAAAATCAATTCCTTCAAATATTGCTTTTTACGGATCGTGGATTCTTGGTGGCATTGGAGCTGGAATGCTGGCTGAAATTTGGATCAACAAGAAAATGAAAGGTATTACATTGCTGATTTCTGTGTTTATTTATTATTTAGCTTGTTTTCGTTTAAATGCTTAAGTGAGAATGATTTATCCTGTTGTCTAGTTAAATATGTGAAAGGACCAGTTTCCTTCTAATTGGCTCGCAAGTGTAACTATGTAACATAACTGACATGTAAGTGTTGCCTTTGCTGCTTCACTACTCTCAAAATATGTAGCTGATTGTTTGCTGAATGTGCAGAGGACGGAGGAGGTGTCATCTGGGAGTTTGGCAAATAAATGATGCATGTTATTACAGATGAACTTCTTGCTAATTTCCTTGGACTGGAGCTACTTAGTTGGAAGGACGCAACTGTAACTCGTTTGCAGTTTAGGGCATGAATTTTGGCCCAAATGGTTTCAGAATTTGATTAGCTACCTAAGCTTTTGGTAATAAAATAGGAACTGCGAAAACATAGTTTAAACCTAAACTTCTTTCTTAGCGTTGTTGGTTTGTGATTTTGATTGGCGAACTTGCCCCTTATTTCATGAATGTTGCAAATAAAGCACAATTTAGTCAAAAATTATGGTCACTTTTATTAGTTCTGCAAGGATGTAATCTTGATCTGGTAAGAATCCAAGGGTCTTCCAAATCGAGCATTTGACAATTTTGCTCTCATTGATCTTTCGCCCCAGACAGCCCAGTTATCAAGAAGAGGTTTTTTTTTTATATATTTTAGTTTCACAATGTATTTTCAAGTCAAGGCACTATTATAGTGACTTCAGCCAATGGAATAGTTGTTAAAATGGAAATAATTTCTATTGAGGGACATAATCAGGTGAATATTTTGTATTTGGTGTTTAGTAATAAATAATAAGAAGCTAGATTGAGCATTTCATTGCTTAGTGGATTTACTTTTGTGGAAGATTTTCACTCTTTAGCTTTTAGTGGTTACATTTTTCTCCAAGCAAACAAAAAGCAAGGAACATAGTACAAGCAATTGCTTCCTCTTACTTTACTCAACCTTTATATTCCAAGTGTGGTTTCTCCACAAGTAATATATATACCCATTGCTTGGAAATTATTACTTGCACAAGAGAAGTTTTGATACTCTTGTGGGACTATGATTTCTCTAAATCTTTGGTCTTACAGTCCATTTAGAGAACTGCAGCAAATCATAAATGAAAACAGAAATTGTCTGCATTTTCATGACATATACAATAAACTTGTCGATTTTGTCAGAAATCGTTTGCCTGCAGTAGGATTGAAGCCTATTACTCTAGGATGCTTGGGAATGCTAATTTGTCACAAGCTCATCACGGCCATCCTGCAAATCATTGAAGCACAGGCCACCAAGCCAGTGATATTAGGTAATCCTATGCACAGTGGCAGCGCTGTTTCTTGTGCTAATACAAATGCAGATGCTGGAAAGAGGCAAGAAAACAATGCTTTTGCATTTCAAGCTAGAACTCCAAAAAAGATAACAATGGGTAATGACAATGCAGAAGAAGTATTCACTCGGAAGGGGAGAAAGAGTAAGAGGATTGTAAATGAGAAGTAAAAAAGGGTAAAACGATTATTGAAGTCAGTTCTGCTGAAACCATAAGTACATGCCTTCTTTGTAAGACTGAGATTTTCATTCAAATATCAATAGTTACAAATAATAGATTGTTATTTAGAACTATGGAAAGATGTGAGAACTAGAAACAGTCAAGAACGCTATTAGATAAATCTATACAATAGAACTGATAATATTATGTTGAAAAGAAAAACAAAATTGACTTGATAAATTATTGATATGTATATTTCATCATGTGAACACTTTATCTATCCTGCCATCCCTTTTCAAGGGCTCGATCCTTCCATAATGAAGAGAGCCTCCGCTCTTCTGTAAGTGCTGCTTCAGCCTTCTCCCTTGCTTCTTCGCAAGTTTCCATACCTGTGTTGCACTTCTCTGCTTCTTTTTGATAGTGTGAAGAGGATTTCCTTGCATCCATAATCAATGCCCTGGTATGTGCCAAATTATCATCGATTACACTCTTCTGTAAGCTGATCTCCTCTGTAAGTAAAGTTATTACATCCTTCTTCATTTCCTCATTTGTCTCTGGGTTGTCTTTTCCACATTCTGCACATAGAGTAACACAATGATAGACAGGGCAGACTACCACAACTAAAATGCATGGACCAAAGTTTCAATTGAGAAGTCGGCATTCTAAAAAGTTACTGTATCTAAGAAAAACAAGGTTCAAAATCAACAAACCTGTAAAATTGTTTTGTACTGATATTGTAATATAAGACGGAAAAGTTTAGTTAGCAAAAAAAAAAAGAAAAGGAAAAGTTCCAATTTTGATGTAACATTTCCTTATTGCCAGACTTCAACAAGCAGACTGGAAACAATATTTTGATCCTTGACTAAGAGCATCTCCAAGGCTATTATGTAAAATGGTTAGCTATAATCATTAGCTATAATGATAATGTAAATTTTTTGCTAAGAATGAACATGTGTGTTCCAAGGGGATTATCTATAATCATGGTCATGTAAAATTATACATAAAAGCTTTATTGGTTCAACAAATATAGCTCATCAAATATCATCATCTATATTTTTTTGCTAAGAGATTAATGGTTGGAGTGCTCAAACATTTACATATTATCTAAATAATGCCACTAGATGCCAACTAGATGCCATGTAGATAATTTAGCTAAGGGTTTTACACCCTTGGAGATGCTCTAAGTGACAGCTTTCTAATTTTGTGAAGAAACGCCAACCGTTTTACCAAGAAGTGGACTGTTCATCTTTCCTATAGATACTTCATAGTTTCTCTGTGCAACTATACAGTGAACAAATACTGCAGTTACGCCCTTCTGAGCAGAGAGGGTGAGTAGATGCAGACTGGGAAATGTAGCCAAGGAAAATTTCGTGCAATTTTTTTATTCTATCTGGTGCTGGAAAAGGTTCCACAAGTTATTAATGATCTGATCTGTATATTAGTTTTCTTGAGCCACCTATGTATTCACATAATGACAATCGCATTTGAGTCTACCAAAGGTTGAAGTGATACCCGGAAATCCTAGGTATTATACGAAGCACTTTTTTTATATTTATTTTCTTCTAGGATAAAAACCTAACTTCTATTACTGACAAGGTCTAACCTCAAGTCTAATAACTATATTTGCAATATAACAGTACTAATCAGGTAAACAATCTTTCCATTTGCAAACACTTCAGTGCAATTGTAAAGTACTAGACATAGAAATTACCATAACTTTTAATAAAAAGAAAAGAGATTACAGATACGGGAAGGTGAATCTGACTAACCATCTAATGTGCCACTGGAAATTCCTGCAAAAAACAGAGACATCTTTTAAGTTAAAAAATGTGAGTTTGATGATATGAACTGTCAAAAGTTTATAACTCAAGCATTTACAAAGAAATGCAACGCATTTAAGCAGAGGTTAGTTAAATACAGAAGGTAACGACACATACAAGATGGAGCGCAAATAAAACAGAACTTCCCGCAATACAGCCTATATGCATATCTAGGCTAATTCTAGAAAGTAGTTCCCTTCTCCTCCAGGTATCTGTATTAAACTATTAATACATTCTCCGTACAGCAACCCTTTAATGAGTAATCATAGCCTATTTTGGCATGTTACAGGTAAAAGCTCAAACTTTCTTTTTAAGGCTTGGCCACCTCAACGGAGAAAATACTCTGTGGTTGGCAATTGGCTGGCAAGCGTAGGAGAAAATACTCTGTGGACTTTAAATACTTTGTACTGGTACAACACCAGATTATACTGAACCACTCCGTCGCTTGTTATTAATATACAACAAACTTGTAGTAGGGACTACAAATGCAGCACACACAAATCAAGGATGTAGTACCGGAACCATATATATAACTAAAGTATATTGCGTATTTTCCATTATAGATGTATTTCAAATCACAAAATAGGTAAGATAAGTTTAACCGTCTCTCCTGTGTAAGATCAGCAGATCGTCATAATGATCACCAGTTGCTGCATATAACCAAAATTCCCTTAATCATTTCACTCATTATCTACCTATCCTAGACCTTGGGGGGGGGGGGGGGGGGGTGTGGGTGTGTGTGGCGCGCTGTGCTGTGGGTGCTTGCCCGCTCAAATAGACCGTTGGACTAAGGCAAGGGTGCCCCTTGTAACCTTACATATTCAAAATGAGATCGGACGGGTTCTAACAAATTATCAAGGAGAAGCATGCTACTGGTACCTGGAGAGGCTTTCAATTTACACCTAAATCTCCTGTGAAATCTCATACCCTCTACGCATATGTTTGTCCTCCTATAAGATTGCTTTCCGGCTAGCAGCTAATAAATTAAAATTTCAACTTATTACTATACGCTTACATGTAGATGACTTGATCCTATGATTCGACTAATTGTTAAACAAAATAACAGTGCTCGTAATCTAGTGTCGGTAGCCAAATTTCAAAGTCTCACAAGTTCAATCCGACAGAAATCAAGTTACATTAACAAGGAACAGGCAATCTTTAAAACAAGAAACACATATGATTCACAAAGCAAAGTCACATTTTTTCGAACCCGAACAAAAAACAAAACACATATATAGAACTCACAACTCACCTAAAGGTAATGGAAGGGTAGTAGCAGAAGAGCAATCACAATGACAAACAGGACAAGAAGACCTACCTCCACTATAATGCCTAAACAACTGTTTTCTCATAGAATAACCAAAAAAACACAACCCCACCAAGAACAAAACCAATCTAAAAATCCCAGGACTACAAAACAACTTATTACTAGATGGGTTTGCCATTAAATCCCTTAAAAATTCAATCTTTCAAGAAAAACAAAACCACTTTCATCTAAACACAAAAAATAACAAAACCCAGGTTTTAAAACCACTGCATTGCTATAATTAACTAAATATCTGAACCCTTTTGTGCAAATAAAATTTGCATTGCTAAGTAAAGAAAAAGATGGGTGTTAGAGTAAAGATCACATCAAAGGTGTTTGATAAATTGCAAAGAGTGTTTGATATTTTTGGGGGGATGAGAAAGGCGACCCAGATCCCAAAAAAGTGAGAAAAGTGATAAATTTGGAGTGGAATGTGTGTATTTTCTACGGAAATTGTAGCAGTTTGTAGGGAGATTCGGAGTGAAGAAGAAGCAGTCTTGGTCTTTTTTTTTCTTTTTTTTTTTTTACAGTTTTTCTTGATATGTACGCACAGAGTTGTGTACTTGTGTTATAGCAAAAATAAATAGTCTAAAAATATTTTTGACCAAATTTTCAAAGTATTTTTTAAAAAAGTTGAAATTTGTTTCCAAGTCCGTCCCAAATTAGCGGTCCTTTAGGTTATTATATAATTTAATCTTTACTAGCTTATAACCCGTGCGATGCACAGTTGCTTGTAAACTGTTTAATTATATTTCATTAAAATTTTAAGTTGTATATATGTTTTTATTATTAAAATATTTTTTGAATTTTATAAATTTCATGAAAATAAATGTTATTCTAATTACGTATTTTAATTATTACTTTCAAATACATATGTATATATAAAAATATTATATAAAAGTAGTTTTTTTTAACATTTTAAATATTTTTATCTTAATATTTTTATTTGATTGTTTATAATTTTAATATTTGCTAATTAATTAGTAATAATATAAATTATAAAAGATAATAAAATATGATTATTGGTTTTTGATATAACTGATAGTCTTTTTTTTTAATATAAAACAGACCATTATATCTTTCAAAACTCCAAAATTTCGAAACGATCTTTTCTATTAATTAATTATTTTTTAACTTTTTTTGTGACAAAATTAATTTTAATGTTGATTACAAAAATTGTGCACTGTAACAGACAAACTACTTGACGTCTTGACAACTTGTTTGCTGTAGAAAGGACTCTCGTGGGCTTTACCGTGTGCGTGTGTTTTTTTTTTTAATTTTATTAATAATAGAGATTTAACCAAACCAAAGAGTGATAAAAAAAGAGTACTAAAAAAGAGTTTTTTGAATTTTATTAATAATAGAGATTTAACCAAACCAAAGAGTGACCAAAAAAAGAGTACTAAAAAAGAGTGACCAAAAAAAGAGTACCAAACCAAATATACCATATTTTGCTTATAATAGTATAGTATAGATGAATAAAAGTTTAGAATAAAGTTTTAAGGAGTACTCATTTAAGTACTCATTTAATTGGAGTACTTGGAGTATATATACATTTTGCATACAAAAAGTTTGCAAATTTTATTATTTTGCGAAACTTATTACATGAATATCACTATTTCATTGAAAATCTTGAAAATTTTGTTTGTTTTGCTAACAAAATATAGCAAAATGAATTGTTCTGCGAAACACATTATGAGTGTATTGATAAACAAGAATCTAAACTAAATTGTATTGATATTGAAGATTACATTGTGTTGAGTAGCTTGATTATATTACATGAATGAATAACTAATATATAGAGAAACTTAGTACAAAAAGTCTAAGATTGCTTGGTGAGCATGCTTTATTAGTCCAAGTTTGCTGCTGCAATTGCTGCAATGGTGAGCATGGTTGGTGAGCTCTTGACTTTAACATTCTTTAACATCCCCCCTCAAACTTAAGATGGTTGAAAACCAATTTGAGTTTGTAAACAAAATCAACTTGATCCCTTGAGTAAATACCTCACTTGAACTTCAATTCCTTGAAGTGCAACTTCTTGATGAATTCGTTAGTTCCACGAGAACACTAAATTCTTTGAAGTTCGTCTTCCGATGAATGTAGAAATTGTGAGGGTAGCTCTGCTTGTGTGTATATAATAACATAGAAGAGTTATAAATATTGTATAAGCAATGTGAGCTTGGTGATGATGGTGACCTTGTGCCATTGCTTGTGTATGCATATGTGTAACGTAGCAGAGTTACAATATCGTATAAGTAATATGAGGCTACAAGGGAAGCTGAACAACAATGAAATAGTCCAAGGACTGATGTGTCAGTTGACAAAAGCTGGAGGGTCAACTTACAAGATCTGATATAATTTAGGTACCAAGGTGTAAGTGGTACAGAATAACTAATTCTGTGAAATGATACTGGCTATCTTTGTTTGGCCCAATAAAAAAAAACTAAAGGGCTGTTTTCAACGTGACCCAAGTAGAGATGGATTGATAATATGTTGGCCCAATAGGAAAAAGAAATACACAACAGCTCTAAAATAATTAGAACGCATAAAAAATTACTCGGCAAGAAGATTGAGAAAAGATCAGTAAGATGATGAAGAAGAAGCCGAAGCCGAAGCCCAAGAACAAGCCGACTTCAACAATTATTCGACTAACAATTATTCGACTTGGACCAGGAGATAGAGTCGATATTACTCAACTTCTCTTCACTAAACAAAAGGATGTTCTCATTAAATCTAATTCCGATCAACTGGTCTTGGTGATGGGTGAACTCGCGGGTGAGTGAGGCTGAATCGGAGGTTTCCCAGTGATTGTTTTAAAGGAGGTTGTAACCGATTGTAGGTTGTAACCTTGTTAGACATGAGTAACCCACCAAGTGTTTGGTGTAATGACTCAAAGATGATGGTTCTGCAAGTTGAAGTGGGCGAGTCAGTGAGTCGACTCGTTACTCAGCTGTTTGCCGGAAGTTTGGTGGTTGGTGGTGCAGCGGAAAGAGGAGTGAAGCAACAACATAAGCAGGTAGTTTGATAGAGGTTTGTAAAAAACTGCCGGAGCTTAACTTGAGGTATGAAATATGTTTTGTAGAACTTATTTTATGACACTGGAAAACAACCAAGATCAAGAGCCTAAAGCTCTGATACCATGTAGAAAATATGAGTGTATTGATAAACAAGAATCTAAACTAAATTGTATTGATATTGAAGACTACATTGTGTTGAGTAGCTTGATTATATTACATGAATGAATAACTAATATATAGAGAAACTTAGTACAAAAAGTCTAAGATTGGTTGGTGAGCATGCTTTATTAGTCCAAGTTTGCTGCTGCAATTGTTGCAATGGTGAGCATGGTTGGTGAGCTCTTGACTTTAACATTCTTTAACAGGATTGCAAAACATATATGTTCTGATTGTAAAACATAAAGGATTTTCAAGATAAACATAGTGCAAAACATACATGATTTTCAAGATTATCAATAAAATTATGATATTCATATAACAAGGTTTGCAAATAATAGATTTTAAATTTTTTTAAAATGCAAAACTTATATGTACTCCAATTAAATGAGTTCCATAAAACTTTTCTCTAAAAATTTAATATTTATGTGAAAATAAATAAATTTAGAAACTTTCTAATTTATTCAACAACAAATAAAGAAAATGCTTTTAACCGTAACAACAAACAATCAAATATCACCAGGAGTCCAGGACACCATAGTTCATTTTTTATCTATGTGCATGTTCGGCATACCTTTTATTGGGCTTACGTGGGCTTAAAGTTAGATTAGTCTTATTTGTAAGTGGTTGAGAAATTTGTCCAGACGTTTTTTAGAAATCGGGGAAACCTAACATTCATATTATTTCTCTCAACTTATTTTCTTGATTTAGGTAAATATAAAATTTTTCAAATCTTTAAAATCATATATCTTTTGATCCATTTATTAAAAAAATAATATATATATCAAATTTCTCTATTCATCGAGATCTATACAAACAAATATTTTGAAATTAATAAAAAAATGTTAACTTAGAAATTCTGATTTACCAAACACTCATTTATAAGTTCTGATTTACTTATCACTTATAATCAACTTATTAACTTAAAGCAATAAGTTATTTTTTGTAAGTTACGCCAAACGGTCATACAGTACACAACATTTCCATAACATCAATGGAAAGAACCAAGGGAATGTAAAACCAAGTACTTGCCACGACACAAATCAACAGATTGCCGTTCTTGCTACGGCACACCGCACAAATCAACAGATTGCCGTTCTTGCTCGATTTTTACATGAACAACAGATTCAGTAGTCAGAAATAGGCCTACTTGTCTTGTGATGTTGCAGGGTATTCCGCTATGATTTATAAATGCCTGATTACAAACAACGGTACAAAAACAAAATCGCGTTAACCTTCACTAATCCAAAAGTATAACAAAATTGCGAGCATGTAACACCTGAATGTACAATTAGAGAATATGTCACCTAAAGCTACAAAGCTATTTTCTGACGGTTAACTTGCAATGCTATGAAGTCTGATAAGCCTAATCAAAGATTTATAACTCTTCCTCGGTATCCTTCTACTTCGTGCTTTTAGTGCCATTTCTTCTGAGACCAAGCCGCGGCATAGTTTTCCCAGAAACGTGTCTCGTCCTTTAATATCATATTTGTGGGAGCTCCCTTTGCCGACTCCTATGAAGTTTCTTTCATTGATAAAGATTTTGAAAACCGTAGTTTTAGACGATTCCAAATGTTGTTTTGGACTGAGTCTTCATTCGGTGTCTGAGGAGTTGCCTCGTCTGGTTTATTTTCTAGGTGTTCCTCATCTTCTGTGTTTTCATGATCTTCCTCATCTGGACCAAATTCTAGCATCTCCTCTAGTCTTTTTTCTTCCTTCCTCCTGTTAGACAAGTCTTCTGCAGTTGCCTTAACTAGATTGTCGAAAAAAGAATCAAAGTACCAGGAACATTTTTCATTCCAACAACCCCTACAAGCTTGAGATCGGAACTGCTGATCAGCTATCATTTCAGATGACAATCCCCATCCAGACATTTCTTCTTCACTGTGATGAATGGCAAGACTGTAATCTCCGCCATTTCCTAATTGCATCACTCGAAACTCGGCATTTTCTAGATTGTTTAGGTCCTCGAATTGCTCAACTGTCCACTTAAACCACTTCATAAGGAAAACTCGTGAAGCTAGCCCATGAGATACTATTATAAGGTTCAGATCATCAGAGGGGTTATGGTGAAGCCGGTTCATGTCTATATCTCTCCATAGCGATTCAAGGAAACCTGCACAGGCATTAAATATTAGCTCCATCTCTAAATGCAGGCACATAAACTATCTAATGGGTATTCATATGAACAAATAACAAATTTACCGAAAAAATCATGCAGATTTTTTGTTAAAATTGACTAAATCACATCACTAGACGAACAAAAACTGAAGGAAACAGATGTTTCTTTCATGAAGTATTCAGCACACCTAATTGCTAGACCAGAAAATCTGACACATTTAAGACCCGGCCGTGTTCAAATTTTTAGAGTTTGTTAATCTACATGACTTTCACCTTCAACTGAAATTTGGTACGAACCGCAGCTATTTACGAATTTATTTATAGCTAGCTCCTCACAAAACGTGTAAATATTAAAGATATGTATCATACACTGATGGAGGGGCTATCGACCCCATTGAAGTCCCCTGAGGCCCATCCCTGGATGTAAACTTGCATGCCTTTCATGCATAGCATAACAAAGTTAAAAATTTGAAGAAGGATTTAGTAAATGCTTTGCATTAATTTTGCAAAAACAGTGGCCACTGTCACATGACCAACCCCCATAAACCACAAAGAACAGCAAATTACATCAAAAACACCAACTTAATCTCACGGTGCGACATCACTCATATCTTGGGGTTTTTTATGTTTGACAAAAAATTTATCAATCTGAATAGTATTGCAGAGCTTACGCAGTCAAGAATTTATGTCAGAGCTCTCTGCTCTTTGTCATCTCTCATCCGGAAAGTATTAAAGTGAAGTATCCACAGACTCCAGAACCACTATCATGCCGTAGGAGATATAATTTTTTATTGGATCTGATTAGTGAAAGAGGAAGAGTCTGCTGCTGTTTATGTTCCATTTAACTACAAAAAAATATCATGCTTTTAAAATTTATTAATTATTTATTTTCGAAAAGTGAAATGCAACAAAGTAACCAGAACGGCAATGTAAAAAGCTCCCAATACTTGTATGGATCTAACCTTTACACTTTACGGTTTGCTCTTATACCTAATTAAGCAGAGGACAATGCTCTTATACCTAATTATGCAGAGGACAACAAAAACGTTCATCTACTTATAAAAGCACCAACAGATCAAAGAATACATGCAATTTTTAAAGTTTGAAGCGAAATATACTACCTAATTTCAGTGTTAATTAGGGATCATAATGCTAAGAGCTAACAAAGGTAAACACTTAAATTGCTGATACCCCTCACATTATAATTAGATATACCATGTCTAAATTACAATTATTAGCTAATTTTAATTGTAAGATGCTTCTTGCGTTCTTAATTTTTTGAAATTTTGTCTACATTTCTAACAGAATAGAAAACAATACAGTAGAGTAGAAACTACACGAATCTCTTCTACCAAATCCTTGATAGAGATTTCAACTCATAGTTACAGTCATTCAGGTCTTGATTTTAATGCACAAATTGAACATAAAGAGTTGAACATGGAGGAATTTATCCCCTGCCTCCCCATCACCTAACCACATCTATATTAACTGTAACACGAAGTACAATACAATCTTTCGACAAAATTGTATATGTACACGACTATAAGGAAGTAAGATATCTTCGAATTTCTTCAGAAACAGCAAGTCCTTTTTCTATGTTTCAACTTACATTCTATGCTTCTAGACAGAAGATTGTTGGAACCTAAGATGATACTACCTTAGTTACTCTACTGAAACACATGGATTACTTAATAATTACGTCACATTAACCTTTCTTCTTTTCCCCCCAGATTCAGCTTCGAGAGATGCAATATTTAAAATCCAATCTACCAAAAAATTAATGCCTATGAATTATTTATTGGAACCTAAAATATTGGAAAGCTACATTTTTCTGTTTCGTGAGCTATGTGTCACTACTACTCTCATGATCTGGGTTACTCTCGTATTCTAATCATCAGTAAAACTATCTGCAGCTAGGTACCAAATGTACTCATTTCATAGTGAAAAAAATTAATCGATCATCAGTAAAATAATGAACACACAAAGAAACAGATAAAATTCAAAATTTCGCGACAAAATGAATAAAAATCAAATAATGTGAGTCAGACAAACATACACATAATAAACAAAGTCAAGAGGTATGATCTTACTGGAAACACGATCGAAAACATCAGCAGCAGATTCGCCTTCCGGAAACCGATAAAAAAACCTCCCATACCTCTCCCTAGTCTCTTTAATCCTCTTCATCCTCTCCGACTCTTGAAAATTTCCAAAATCTTGTTCTCTAACCCTAACTTCTTCTCTCGCACCAATCACACTTTCTCGACAAAACGAACGTCCGATCTCACGTAAAGTCGCCCGAGTCCTCTCATACGGAGACACGTAAAAGTAAGCTTTCCAGTTAAAACGTGTATCGTTGTCGGAAATGACACGTCGGATCTGTTGGCCAGCGAGTTTAGACTGTTGAATACCTAATTCTGTCAAAGGAATCTTGTTGTCAGGTGTGACTGAGTAAGCTGTTCCGTCTAGGTTTCCTTGGCTTTCGCCATGACGCACGAGTATAATACGTTTTGGCATGCATTTCTCATTGTGATTTGTCATTCTCCTATCTATCTATTTTCTCGTTTTTATGTATATACACATAAATGGATACGTCTAGGTTTAGGAATATGAATGTGTATATGCGTAATGGAGTTGAATGTTTGGGTTTCATGGAAGAAGAATAGATTCATGTACCTTCTTGCTCAGCTTATCACTCCCATTCTTCTGGAATTATCCATCTAGCCATACGCTAGGTGTTTATGTACATGTACGTCTTGATGAATTTGTATGAAGAAGTTGTACGTTTCGATATGTTTTACATACCTCCGGTTTATCGGATTAAATAAACATACTCCCTCCGTCCCATTTTTATTGTCCATCTATCAAAATTCACCTTTTATTCAATCATGTCAAATATACTCATAGTTACCAAATAATTGTACTATTTTCTATAAAAGTTAACATAATTAACACATAATATACCTTATTAATTAAATGTGGACAATTATTTTGGGACAAATAAAACAGAAAACAATGGACAATAAAAATGGGACGGAGGGAGTATTAGATTAGGGGTATCCGAATTGGATATAAAAATTGATAAAAAATAATGCAGCTTATTGGGATGTTTTTATTGAAGAATATTCGTGGTACAAGTGTACAACAGTACAACTGATTCGTGGGTACAACTGATATGGTTGTAACATGACACATATATTATACGTGACATTTTTAACTCAATTCTATATACAGTATAACCAATTTTATGTCTCTAACATTTTCCATAAATTTACCTCATACATGAGATATCTTTTCAAAACATCCATACTATACAATCTATACTATATTATTATAAGCAAATTAGAGATCTTTTGTAATTTGGTTAACCAAATTATTCATGTTATATATTAACTCAAATAGTTATATATTAACTCAAATAGATCATGATTGTTAGATACAACAATACTAAAAGTATTATATTAAGAGGTCTAATATTCGATTCCCACCAACAATAATCACTACTACACATTTAAACTTAGTAAACACCACTTACATAGCGTTTTTTAGGAAGCGCTATGCATATATGTTATTAAGATAGCGTTTTTGAAGAAAGTGTTATGCAAGTAATTATGCAACACAATAAAAGAAAAAGAAAAAAGAAAAAAGAAATACTTACATAGCGTTTAATTAGGAAGCGCTATGTAAGAGTAGACTTAAATAGCATTTTTAAAAAAACGCTATGCTAGATTCTGTATTCTAAGTGATATTTTTTTAATTTTCATTAATTTTTGAATATTTATTTACTCTTATATAGCGCTTTTGAAAGAGCTATAGTTAATGTATTTTAAGTATTATATATCTATACTACCCGTACAATCCAATACTACGCTTCATCTTCATCTCAAATGACTCAATTATCTCTCTCCGCCGCTCTCAATTATCTCTCCCTCGCCCTCTCAATATCTCTCCCTCTCCCGTCAGCTATCTCCGTCCAACTATCAATAAAATAAATTGATGTATCAAACCGATCCCCAATTCAAACTGTCGATCCCCAATTCAAACTATCGATCCCTAATTCCCAATCGATCTCCATCTTCCCAAGATCTCATTCTTACACCTTTAGTTATACGCTTCGATTCGCGTTTGCACCGCCTCTTCTTGCTCCGTGACTCGTCTCCTTCGTGAACACATCGTTCCAAGTCTCTCTCTCTCTCTCTCCCCTCTCTCTTTCTCAATCATATGATACTAAGTGTGTGTGTGTGTATTTGTGTGTCTCTGTTCTTTTGCTTGTTTGTGTCTCTGTTCTTGTGCGTGTTTATGTCTCTGTTCTCTCTCTCTCACATTTTCATTTCAAATTCTACTAATTTTTTTGAATCAACATTACATACATGTTTCTGTATCTATCTTGGCACCGAAAATGGAAGAGTTTTTGCAGAACATGAAGACTCTCCGCTATCAAATGAATGGTATTCCTCATTTTTTGTTTAAATTCTAATTGATTTTCTCGAAATTATTTCGATTAATTCTATAAATATTCAATATGCGTGTGTCTGTGACTATAGATGTGGGGAAAAGACCTTGAATCAGGTTTATTATTTATTAAATATACATGAATCAGTGCAATTTCACCAATTTTGTTTCTTTTCTGTTGGTTGAATTGTTATATATATGTAAAAGGATGATCTTATTGAGTTCTTTTCTTATTGTTTTTAGAGAAGAGGAGTGCAGAGGCTGCTAGGATCAGGGAGAAATACCCAGATAGGATTCCGGTGAGGGTCGATTCTTGAAACTTTAATATTGCAACGTGTATGATAAAAAGGACTATATTCTCTTGTTCAAAACAAGACTATATTCTCTTGTTCAAACCTCATGCTTTTGTGGATGTGTGATTGAAATGTACTACATTTATCTATACTTAGTTCTTCTTTCTTGGATAAAAAGGAGAGGAGATATATTATATATAGTTTAATGTTATCCCTGCCAACTTTCTAATCTAGATAACAGAGATTTATGTGACATGTATTGTATTATTTCGTTTCAGAAATATTGAACTCAATCTGACTTTTCTGTTGTCGTGCTCTTGTGAGTTAAAGGTCATCGTGGAGAAGGGGGAGAAAAGTGATATTCCTAACATTGATAAGAAGAAGTAAGTTTTTCTTTATGCCCTCAGATTGTTTGGTAGTTAATTATTCTATGACAGGTACCAGTTTTCTCATAGGTACAATATATAACAAATTAGTAGTTCTGTCTTCATTATAATATTTAGTTGACATGTTCTGATACTCTTGTGCTCTGCTTTTGTATTACTTGTATAATTCATTTTATATTTTTGAAAGATTCAGTTTTAGAGTATTGTACGTGTATCATAAGTTCTTACTTCCAAAATAAATCCCGATCATTTGGTCTTGTAGAAAGGGAGTTGGAAATTAAAGTAGTTAAACTGAGACTCGTTCATGGATGGGAGGTATATTATTATGAAAGGGAAACATAGTTTAGGTCTGGTGAAGACTTAATGCAGGTACTTGTTAGAAGAAACACACTATTCAAAGTAATAGTTGCAGTCATACAGAAATGCAGGCTGGACAAAAGTAACACTAATAAAGATATATCTTCATATTATTGTAGTGTATCATATGACTGATGCTATTAAGTGCGAGTTTTTGCAGAACATGAAGACTCTCCGCTATCAAATGAATGGTATTCCTCATTTTTTGTTTAAATTCTAATTGACTTTCTCGAAATTATTTCGATTAATTCTATAAATATTCAATATGCGTGTGTGTGTGACTATAGATGTGGGGAAAAGACCTTGAATCAGGTTTATTATTTATTAAATATACATGTATCAGTGCGATTTCACCAATTTTGTGTTACGTTGTCGTTTATGAACATTATTTATTGATGTATTATGTGCTTTTGTTTATTGAGCTACAATTTTGGAATTTTGATGCAATTGTTATGTTTTCTTGAATCATGATAAAATCAATTTGGAATTTACTCATTTTATACACACACTTTTTAATAATCTTTAACACTTTTGATTCTTTAACATGGGTGGTAGGACTGGTTATCCTGATGAATGACCTCATGGCCGGCATGGTAGACGTTCATCTGGTGGCTATGAAAGTGGTCCATCTGGTATTTCTTAACTTTGTTTGCAACATGATACTTTTCAGAATTCATTTTCAGGATGTAATTTCTAATACCCAGTAGATTAGATCTCAGTTGCTAATGTCCTCTGGCAGTCTAAGCTAACTAGAATTAGTATCAGTTGAGGATATCAAGAAAGAAGAAAAGAAGAAGAAGAAAGTGCTATCAATTTTTTCCAAATTTGTGCATGAACATCATCCACATTTCATTGGGATGTATTGGGGTGGAGTGAGCACTTCTTTCTGTGCGGAGATTGTGGAATCAACTGATGCCT
The DNA here is from genome assembly GCA_037693485.1 of Kitagawia praeruptora. Lineage (NCBI taxonomy): Eukaryota > Viridiplantae > Streptophyta > Magnoliopsida > Apiales > Apiaceae > Kitagawia > Kitagawia praeruptora. Next base: position 46,814,314 of record CM075354.1, read on the forward strand.
ACTTGTTTGCTGGAACGTATTATAATATAGTGTTATCTCTTTGTAATTTTACCATCTTATTATAAATGAAGCTCATGTTGAGCATAAGTTAGCACTTACAGAGAGATACTATTTAATTTTAAGTCTTTATGAATGTTAATTATTTGTTTTGGATCTATTTTATAATTTCATTTAATTTAAGTTTCTAGTTTGTGTTATTGGAGTTTGGCAAGTATTTTTTTTTGGTTTGTATTTGATTTTTAGAGATATATCACGTTAACAAAATAGCAGAGAATATATAAAATTAAAATTTTTTAAAAAATAAAGATATACTTGCATAGCGCTTCAATAAGTGCTATTGAAGAACATACACTTAGGAAACACTTATTTCAATAGCGCTTCTGAAAATGTTATTTAAGAGTAGAACTTAGAGAGCTGCAAAAAAAACGCTGTCTAAGTGATTTGAACTTGCATAGCGGTGGCTTATACAGCGCTCAAAAGCGCTATGCAAGCCTTAAAAAAAGCGCTATGCAAGTTCAATTTTGTGGTAGTGAATACTAAAAATTACTATTATATACAAAAATATAAGGTTCAAATTCTTTACTACCCTATAAACAAATTATAAAATTAACCCGTATGATATAACTAAAAGGTCTACATGATTGAGAAAATTACCAAAATAATCATATTTGAGCTTGCTTGGCCCTATTTACCGACGGGACACATTAAATCGTGTACCGTGATATATAGTATAACACGGTATTTCGTCTACCGTAACACTGCTTCATACGGTATACCGTGTAACGTGTTTTCGGTAATACGGTACACTGTGTCCCGTGTAACGTGTTGGCTGGAGCCTAATCGACACTACCCCGGGACTGATTTCAACATCGACACGACCCCGGGACCAACCTTCGACATCGACATGACCCTTGGTCGGCCGAAGCCTCCCGGTTAGCCCGGTCGACTGGTGCCTAATCAACACGACCACGGGATCGATTTCAACATCGACACGACCCCGGGACCAACCTTCGACATCGACACGATCCTCGGTCGGCTGAAGCCTCCCGGTTAGCCCGGTCGGCTGGAGCCTAATCGACATGACCCCGGGACCGATTTCAACATCGACACGACCCCGGGACCAACCTTCGACATCGACATGACCCTTGGTCGGCCGAAGCCTCCCGGTTAGCCCGGTCAGCTGGAGCCTAATCGGCACTTAACAGTGCTAAACGGCGCTGAACGACGCTAAATGGCGTTCAACATCGACACGATCCCGGGAACGATTTCAACATCGACACGACCCTGGGACCGACTTCGTGACGACCTTGGCTCCACCAGGACCTTGGCTTTCATCTTGAATATCAGCCTTCAACTTTAATACCAGAACATCAACGTCAATACTCGAACGCTAAATGGCGCTGAACGGCACTAAAGGGCGCTAACCAGCGCTAAAACCATCTTTTGGTTCAACTCAATTTCCATATTCTTCATGTTCTTGACAGAACCCGATCAATCAGAAATCTTCATGTTCCTGATGGAAACGGGTTGGCCAGAAATATTCATGTTCCTGATCGATCCCGGTTGGCCAAAAAATGTTCGTACCCATGATTGGTCCCGGTCGGCCGAAGCCTCCTGGAAGCACCGGTCGGCCAGCCACCGGTCGGCTGAAGCCCCTCGGGTGCCCCGGTCAGCCGATTTTGATTTTTTTTTTTGTTTTTTGCCCTCTTGGCTTCAATACTTCAACTTCCCTCTTGAACAACGATGTTTCATGCTTTTGAGGAACATGGGTATTCGTGTTCTTGATGAACATGGGTATTCGTGTTCTCGATGATCGTGGGTATTCGTGTTCGTGATGAACATGAGTTTTCGTGTTCGTGATGAACATGAATTTTCGTGTTCGTGATGAACATGAGTTTTCATCTTCGTGATGAACATGAGTATGGAGAATCAGCAATATGGCCATTCATAACTTTTGCTTAAGATTTCCCCTCATTTCCTGATTAGCACTGCTAACCCTGTACTTTATGTTAACTTCTTTTAATGCTTCTTTTGCCTCTTGGGGCCTCAAACACTTCAAGTATGGGATAACAAACGACCTCTTGTAAAGGATGCCTTCGATCAAGGCATATCTCAATGCTCTCACTGACAGCTTTCATGTCTCTAAGGCATTGTCAGGGAGCCATCCGGTTTCAAGTTGAGCTTTGATGGGATCTAACCAACAGCTTCCAACATCGATCGGTGCTACCTACTTAGAGTTGATGGTCAGGGCCTTCAAGACCTGGAAGTAGACATTCCTTGCGTAATTCTCTATCTCAGAAGAAGCGAACTTAGACATGGCATCAACCTTAACGTTCTCTTCTCTCGGAATGTGCTCTACGTAGCACTCATCAAACTGAGTCATGACAGCTTTCACAACTCTCAAATACTTTGCCATAGTTTCATCCTTGGCCTCAAATTCACCATTCACTTGCGATATTACCAATCGTGAATCTCCATAAATTTTGAGATTCTTGACCCTCATAATTCTGGCCAAGCCCAACCCAGCTACCAAGGCTTCATACTCGGCTTCGTTATTGGTTATCGGAAAATCCAACTTCAAAGCATACTCAACTGTGAACCCATCGGGGCTTTGCAAGACTAGACCTGCACCACTAGATTTTGTTTTTGATGTGTTAGATATAATTGATGTAAATATTAATCAGTGTTTAAGTGATACAGTGATACATCAAAGTTTAAGCTGGAAGCAGTCAGAGTTTGAGTAAACGCTGACGGATGGAAGCGCAAACACTGATTGATGGAAGCAACAGAGTTTGTTAAACTCTGTTCAGCAGAAGCATCTACAAGTCAACAATGATTAAAGATAAACATGGAAGCAATATCTTTAAAGATCAGATAGCTATCAAAGAGATTGAGTTGACTTAAAAGATGTGTAGCAATCGTAATTGATATCAATTGTATAGCTTAATTATAGGAGTATCAATTACTGATTGTATAGAAGCTGTATGTTTTATAAATACAGTTAGGTTAACCCTAGAAGGGTATCGAACATTGAAATATTCATTCATTGTAACCTAAGCAGCTCTCTGTGATATTTTACATCACTGAGAGAGGAATTATTAATTCCAAACAGTTTTTAAGTACTAAAATGTGTGTTCTTGTTATTCTCTCATACAGTACTTGATTATATCTTGTGTATTCGGCCTAACATGATGATCCATCAAAATAGAGCACCCAATATTCCTTCAAATCAAGTACAAGTTCTTCACTTCCAGGGGTGGTTACCATATCCTGCCCCCGACTTCTTGGTTGCTGATGGTACATTCAACCACGAAGTCGACCAATGCCTGAGCCTTAATAGTTGTTCGAGGCTTATATGTGATGTCAAACTCTCCAAGTTCAATTGCCCATTTAATCAAACCTTCCACTAGCTTTAGGGCTATGCAATATGCTTCACAACTACTGGTCCGTCAGGACTTCGATCTTGTATGGTTGAAATTACGGTCATAACTTTCTCGAGGCTGTGATCAATGCCAAAGCAAACTTCTCGATCGGAGAGTAGTTCAACTCAGCCCCATGCAACACCTTGCTTACATAGTAGATGGGTTTCTGAACCTTTTTCTCTTCTCGAATGAGGATAGCACTCAATGCTTGTTCAGATACCGCTAAGTATAAATAAAGAGTCTCCCCAGGATTACGTTTGGCTAACAACGGGGCTTCAGCCATGTACTTCTTCAGCTGTTCGAAGGCCTCTTGGCTCTCAGGAGTCCACTCACAATTTTTCACTTTTTTCAATGCTTGAAAGAATGGCAAGCATTTGTCACCAGACTTGGAGATAAATCTCCCCAGGGCTGCAACTCGGCCGGTTAACTTCTATACATCTCGTATAGAACGGGGTGGTTCCATGTCCAAGATCGCTTTGATCTTATCAGGGTTGGCCTCTATACCTCTCTTCAAAACCATTAATCCAAAAAAATTTCCTGATCCAACGCCAAAAGCACACTTGGCTGGATTTAACATCATCTTGTGGTGCCTCAGCACTTCGAATGCCTCCCTGAGGTGCTTAATGTGATCTACCTTGCACATGCTCTTGACTAACATGTCATCAACATAGACCTCCATGGTTTTCCCAATCAGATGGGTGAATATCTTATTCACCAGTCGTTGGTCTTCATCCTTAAGACATATTGAAGAGTAGCTAGTCCTTAACATCCTCAGCTTTGCATGGCTTTGATTGTTGCGTGTGGCTTTTATCTGCCGTCTTTTAACCTGGGTCCTTCAGGGACTTAAACTCTTATTTGGTCGTACTGTAACCTAACTCTTGACCCTTCGGGGTCTTTATTTATGCATTTGCTTGTTCTCCATTCGTGTATTCTTTTATTTTCGGTACTTGGTCATCCTTAACTTGCACTCATCAGGTGCTTCGCACATAAATAAAATCACGCAATAAATGAATGGAAAACAAACTTGCATTAATAACTTGAAATGGGTTCAACCCTTACATAAAGTACTACCGTCCTACTCGGAGCAACATGCTCTTCAATGGTTTCAATGAACCTTATTTCTACTTCTACTAGATAAATATGAAGCTAAGTTCTACTAGGATAACTTGAGCCCATCGGGGCTTTGCAAGACTAGGCCTGCACCAGATTTTGTTTTTGATGCTCCATCAAAATAGAGCACCCACCACTCCTTCTGGTCTCCTCCTTATTATTCTGAAGTTCACTTCCTGCTTGGGGTATTACCTCCTGCCCCCCGGCTTCTTGGTTGCCAATGGTACATTCAACCACGAAGTCAGTTAACGCCTTAGCCTCAATGGCTGTCCGAGGTCCCGGTGTGACGTCCTCTGACGCCCTTTCTTGGTGTTCCTTACCAGTGCGGACATTCATGTCTTTAATCAGAAGGACCTGCCCCCCGACTCCATCAGGCCTTAACGAGGCTACATAACAGCTTTGTGCCATCTTTTGATCTCCTTTATGTTCGTCGGGAACTTGATCTTCATATGATAAGTTGAGGCGACAGCCTTGAATGCATGAAGTCCAGTCCTTCCGAGGATAGCGTTGTACGTTGAAACCGCCTTGATTACCAAGAAGTTCAACATCTGAGTGGCCTCCTTGGGCTCCTGTCCAATAGTTACAGGCAACTGAATAGTCCCTTCAACTTTGGATTCTACTCCGTTAAATCCATATATAGGCATGTTATTGGGGGTCCACTGAGAATCACTGTACCCCATCTTCACAAATGCATCATGAATAGAATGTCAATAGAAGCTCCATTGTCTATCAAGACTCGCTTCACTTTTGAGTTTCCAATCACAGAAGTTATGACCGACGGGTCGTCATGGGGGAACTTCACCCCTTCCAAGTCTGAGTCATCAAAACCAACCACTACTTCAGTTTTTGCACGCTTCGGGGCCTCTTCCACGATGTGCATCACTTCTCTAGCATAAGCCTTCCGAGAATTCCTTGTTGTGTCGGCCGCAGTCGGGCCTCCTGAGATCATGTTGATTACTGGCCCTCGGGGCTGTGGGTTGCGATCTTGATCGTCATCCCTCCTATCATACTCTCTTCTCTGATTACCACGGTCGTCACCCTTAGTGAAGTGGCTCAGTTTCCCTCTACGGATCAAAAACTTGATCTCATTGCAATCATCAGTGTCATGCCCCACATCTCTGTGGAATCTGCAATACTGATTCTTGTTTCTCTTTGCGGGATCACCCCTGAATGGCTTCGGCCATCGGAAATCCTTATCCTTCTCAATGTCCAACAAGATTCGACTCCTAGGAGTATTCAACCTTGCATACTCAGTGAACCTCGGTCCTTAGTTCTTCTTAGGGGCATAGTCGGAGTCCTCGCTAGTTCGGGGATACTTGTCCCTAGCATCATACTCCTGGTCATCATACTCATGGTCTTGCTTTCGCTTCTTGGAGTCGTTGTTACCTCCTCCTCCACTTACTATGGCTTCTTTCTTCATGCTATCCTCAGCCTTGATATACTTGTCAGCCCTTCGCTGGAGCTCGGCCATGTTTTCAGGAGGATGCTTTGCCAATGATCTTTTAAAGAATTCATCAGTGGTTCCGTGTTCCAGGGCTACCGGCCACCTTATTCTCCAAATTTGTGATATTCAACGTCTCTTTAATGAACCTCTTAAGGTAATCTCTCAGATTTTCATTCTTCCCTTGCACCACGTACATGAGGGATGCGGAGCTTTTCTCATGAACTCTTCCGTTGATAAACTGGCTAACAAAAGCAGCACTTAACTCCTTAAAAGAGCCAATTGAGTTTGCAGGCAACCGGCTATACCATCTTTGAGCCATGCCCGACAGGGTTTGAGGGAACGCCCTACACTTTAAGGCATCACTTGCAGGCTGCAACAGCAGTGCGTTCGAAAACGTCCTGACATGATTTGCGGGATCACCCGTTCCATCATAAGCCTTGATTGTCGGCATCTTAAACTTCCTAGAGATGTGAGCATTCATCACCTCCTCGGTAAACGGGGGTGTGGGATCATCAGGATCCCCAAGTGGCATCACATCCTTGGGGTTGCTCCTAGGGGTTTCCATCCTTGTTGCTCTTCCAGTTGGGGCGTTAGCCCTTCTCTGCCTTCTTGAAGACCACTCTAAGTCTATAATGGGAATCGGTCCTGAGGTTGGAGGAGGTTGAGTTTGATTCAACCTAGCTTGTTCTCTTGCAATATCTTCCTTTATCCTTAAAATCTCGGCCTCATGAGCCTTGATTCTCTCAGCAGCTGTCAAAGGGGGTCCATCATGGATAGTCTATGTTCTTCTTCTTGGTTCTTTGCTAGCACGTCGCCTTCTCGGGGCTTCATCACGATCATCATCATCAGACGATGAATCATCAGAATAGGGGCCGGAGTAGTCATAATACTCTCGATCTCGGATCTGCAAGGCATGGCCACTAGGTCCAGGACCTTGAGTGGTTGGAGGGTAATTAGGCAGACCATACATCGGGTTGGTATTCGTGGGGAGATCTGTAGTATGGATCTGTACCCCGGTGGTAACGGGCGATTGGGATCAACCAAAGGAGAAACAAGCGTCTGGAGAGAGCTGGTTTCTTGACCTGGATGGATGACCATAGGTAACATTCTCTCAGCATGGGAATTCGTCCCTGGGGGTTGAGAAGCCAAAGGCTGAGTGACTATTCCAGTCGTTGGGGGCACCGGATCCGTAGTGGGTGGAGCAGAGCTGAGAGGCAGGGGCTCGGTAGTTGCTGGTATCCTTCGTGTTTGAACCATGGTTGATGTCTTCTTCCCACAGACGGCGCCAAATGTTGTGGAATAAAAACTAGGTTATGAATCTGTATTTAATGCTAGGGTTCGGGAGCTTCATACTTTAATGGTTGTTTCCGTGTTCGAGACTAATCGGTCCTCACAGAGTGTCTACGTATCTCGTATTGAGAATCAAGCCAAGACGTAGTTCTGAGAATGAGGGGCCATGCCCTTATATAGGCTGAGAAGCCCTAGGATCGTAGTAGAATTAGGTGACTTGGTGGGCAAGTCACCGCCTTGAGGAAGGTTCTAGACTCCTTCCTTGTAGGAATCAGTTTCCTTGTTGAAGTAAGTATATTAGAGGCTAAGTCAAGCAGGAGTAATATCCTTATTTGACTCTTATTGCTGAGCTGGTTATTACCCTTAATATTAATTACGAAATTAATATCATAAATAGGGTTTGGGCCCATCTGGTTGGCCCCACGCTTTGACCATATTGGGTCTAATTAATGCCACATTAAATGTGTCTTTAGGACTTATTTTTAACCCATATCAGATATGTTTATTAAATAATTAGTTGAAATCCTAAAGTATATCCTACAATTTCTGGTTCCATTTTAGAATCATATTATAATGCTCAATAAATTAGTACATATTCACATTAGTTTTCTCTATTTATTTTCGACAAGAGTTCATATGTGTCATATGCTTAATTTGTAGCTGGATTGAATGTAATCGACTTGTATTAATATCGAGTTTTGCTTGTTTTTAGTTTATGCTTCATATTTTGGGTGTTTTATTTGTTTTATGTCTGGTAAGGCGCAACTTTATGCTCAAAATTTTAGTTCGACATTTTTTGATTCTACTATATAACTAGATTAACACTAAGTTCTTTTTAGTTGTAGAAATTTGCATATATAGGCTTATATTCCATGATGGAATCAAAACAGAAGTACTGTAGTGTATTTTGAAGAATTAATTTTTAAGTATGTGTTTTTTGGTGTTCTAGAATAGAATGAAAATTTAACTTCAGATATTAGAACACTAAAAAATTTAACTTTTATTCAACTGAGATTCTTTCTATTGTTAGCGATTAGTTACACATACAAACTGATTTCGCGATATATCTTGGTAATTTCATCGGAGATTATGGAATCTTCTTCGATTAAAGCTCAACTTTGTAATCCCATTCTTTGAGTGAATCTTCATCAGGTTTAACTTGTTGGGTTAGTGTTTGGTGAGTAATTTTACTGTAAAATCAAATTAGTAATTGGTTGATTTAGTTAACTCCAGAATTATCGTACTCAATTTGTCTCGATTTCTATGCTTATAAATTGTAGTGAACTTTTGTTATTTTGCTTTTTGTTGTTATGGTTTGCTTCTGATTCTACTGTAGACTTTTGGTTAAACCTTTTAATTCTACAGTAGAATAATAGTTACATTACTAGATCATATTCTCTACCATTTTGATTCTAGTGTGGAATCTTAAGAAAAATATCCATTTATTAACATGAATTTGTAATTCTGCTATAGAATCAAATAATTAATTAATTAAATAGTAGAAATAATTAGTTATCATATTATTTTTTTGTTTGTTTTTCGATTTTCAGGGTGGTTATAGTGTAATGTGTTGATGAGTGGATTTCGTAATCAACTTATGTGAGGTTTACAGGTAGTTGTATAGGCTAGCGATCAACTGTTCTACGAAAGGTTTGGGTTGTGTTTGTGGGGGTTGAGCTGAGCTCGAGGGTATCTCCAATAATCTCAGGTGCCTTTAGAGAAAACTAGAGAACTTAATGCGTCGTACCCTGAGGTGCCTACGTACCCTCGTATTTATAGGGATCAAGCTCACGTAGTTCTAGTATGATTTCGTCTCTTACTGGAATAGCTGCATTCGGTCATCTAATTCGTGTTGGACTCAGGTTCCTTTAGAGCCTTTCACGAACTAGTTTGGCTAAGTGGAGTAGAACTCGAGTTCGTACCCTACTTATGTCTCTCTCATTGGTTAGAGTTATTCTAGGATCATCTGCGCCCTAGAATCATACTCAGATACCAATTCGTTTATCTGTTCTAGATGGCTTCTAGAACTTTCTGTTGGCAACTCGTAGGAACCTGGTGCTCAGGAACCTACATTTCAGGAGCCTGTTTCTCAGGGACCTCCTTATTTCGGGACATATCACTTAGGAACCTCCCTTTTGGTGTTAGTACCTGCACAAATAACAAACTAGTTAGACTGGATAACTTTTCATATGCTTTTATCATCTCTATGGCTGTTGTTATGCTAATTCGAACTCCTCGGCTGGGAGGAACCTGGTCTTCGAGTGTTCAGCTCAGCTTCCTGACCATTGGGGAACCTCCTGTTATTCGTACTTCTTTAGTCATTTCTTCTATTTGATCTTCCTGGCTCGTATTGGATCAATCTTCTAACTTGTATGGATCGGACCTTATTGATTAATGGGCCTAAATCTAGTCCATGGAGATTTTGGGCACAACAAGTACCCCCCGGTTCCTTGAAATCATGTAATGTGAAAGGAACCTATTTTAATTCTTCGATCAAAGGTTTAATGTTAACCCATCCTGGTAACTATATCTTGCTTCCGCATTGTATATCCAAGCCTATATGAGCTAACTCGGTATAGGAAACAGGACATAAAATATTTTCAGCTTGATATAATCTTGAGTAAGCTTCCTTTGTATTAAGGAACCTGTTATCTCGCTATTTTCTTCTTTCTTGCTCCAGCTCTCGGAATCTACTTTATGCTTGCATTCAACTTCTCAAGGAATCCAACTTGTCACTTAACTTCATGCCTCTTTAAATTTAATAAGTTAAAAGAGGATAATGGTTGGTTGTAGAAGATAATTCAAAATTTGAATTAAACTTATCACTTACCAAAGCTGTAGTTAATGTGTGAGTTCCCAAGGTTTACACGCTTCTCACGCGTGTACCTCTTCGTTTTTACCGCTCCAGTAATGTGCTGCCACGTGTATAGAGCTGTCTTGATTATATAAACAAATGAATGACTTCATCTTCATTTTTACCTTTACCAAATATTTTCTAAAACCCTTGGAGAGAAAAATAGGAGAAGTCCGACGGTCATCTGCTTAATCCAAACCTTCTATCGCCGTTTTCTTCAATCCAAGGTATGATTCTGAATCCTTTCTTTCTGTTTTCTCATAATCTCGATTGCATTTTTAACTATCTGATTACTTCGATCTTGCATGCTGTCTTTTATCTGATAAGTGTTTGTATATGGTTTTTATATGTCACACACACAACCATCCATAATACCTTCTCTACTGGTAGTTCCATCACCGATTTGTGGTTCCATCACTATGATTCTACTGAAAGCTTTTGACTGTTTGCTTGTCTTCTATCTTAATTTGTTTCGTATTCATGTCATATTTCATACCTATCTCTGTGAGTGTACACCCTCCATATAACTCTTAAAAAGAAACTTACTTGACATAATCAAAGTAGTTCAATCGTCTTAAAACCACAGGTCTCCCTTTAAGAATTCCAAAGTCTGACCTTTTTTCGTCTGTTTCTTGCAGATGTCTTCTGATTCAACACATTCTGACCACCTCTCTTCCGTAAAACCTGTTTTTGTCGCATCTGTAGGTAATAGAACTAGGTCTAGGGTCTTGATTCCCAACACTGGTGATCCTCAAGATATTTTGATGAAACCTCCAAATGCTATTGATCCCTTAAAGCCTTTAAGCTTAATCGATTTAGGAGATGACTGGTCTGATAATGAAGAGGTATCAAAACCTGAATTTGAACCTGAGTCCTTCCTAGAACCCGACTTTCAAAGTGAGATATCTGTAGAAAGAGAACCATTCAAACAAGAGATTGTCCCTTTTTGTGAAAAATCTGATTCTATCATGACCTCAGTTAAACTGGAAAGACTATTCGAGGAATGTCACCGCCCTGTCTGTAAGATAACAGTCCCAGAACCTGGTGAGAGAGCTCACAGGTTTGATTTGAAAATCCCAAAACAAGGTATCCCCCATGCTGTCATATCTGCCGCTTTCCTGAGGGTAGGTGTTTCCATGCCTCTTCATCCTTTCTTACGAGAGGTTCTTGACTTTTATCAATTAGCACCAATGCAACTCACCCCTAATTCTTATCGGTTAGCCATCAGCACTTTTATACTATATTCCAGCAAGTTTACAGTTCCTTTGACAGCCCCTGAATTGGGCTATTTCTTCAGACTGAAAGACACTGGAAGAAATTCTGGTTGTTTTTACCTTTCGGCCTGGCCTTGTCACCAGGGTCAGTGCATAAAAAATGTTAAGCAAAACTTTGAACAATGGTCGGAACAGTTTCTTTATTGCTATGACTGCCCCTACGTTAGATACGAGTTTAATTGTCGTCCCAATATCCCTAAGCAAACCGTTCTTACGGGAGTCTGCTTGGAAAGAGCAACTAAGATTTTGAAACTATCAGCCTCCACTAGAGATTGTCTGGTCTTGATGACCCCTGATAACTTGATGACTTTAGGCTTTATTCCTTCAACTTCTGGTAGGAGTTTCTTTATATTTGTGCAATTTCATTTGCTCACTTCATATATATATATCTAACCTTAACCTTCTAACTTATGCAGATATGGCTCCAAAAGTTCCTTCATTTATAAAGAGATCTAAAAACGTGGAAGAAATTTTCAAGGTTGAAGACAGTGTAAAGGAGGTTCCGCTTGATGCAACTCCAATTAACCAAGTTCCAACCCCTGTATCCGTCCAGACTCAACCATCAGGTTCTTCGAAACGCAAATTGGCTCAGACCACACTTGACTTATCAGGGAGCTCTCAGACTAGATCCATGAGGAAGAACAAAGCTGTGAAGACTGAACCTACCGCTGCTCAGAACCAGTTTAAGGACTTGATTGACACTCATGTTCCTGCTGAGACTATTACTGGCTGGTCGAAAATGGACTCTACTGAAGCTTTGGAAGCTATGAGGTTCTCTGCGGCCCAGAACGCCTTTTTTACTCTTAGATTCTGTGATGACTTTGCCTTGAAGATCCAATATGACCTCAGGTTACAAGGGGAAATCTCGAAGCTCAAAGAGGAGCTGGTTGCTAAAGAGGAGAGTGTGAATGTTGCCACTGCTGCGGTAAGGAGGGCTAAAGCTGTTGAAACCTCGTTGAAGAATAGCAAGGATGAACTTCAAGAACAGGTCAAGATCCTTAGGGACGAGAAACTGTCGATGTTGGAAAGAACCAATGAACTGGAAGCCCAAGTGGATGCCTTGAATGCTGCTGCTGAAGTTGTGAAGTCATCCATACTTATCAAGGAGAAGGCCAGATACGATGAAGGCTATGATGAAGGTATTAATGACTACATACGTTCCACATGGGAGAAGATGCCCAATATAGACTGGTCCCTCCTGGGTGAAGACGTGGTAGGGATGATCAAAGATTTTGAAGAGAAAGCGGCTGCTGCAACCTCTGTACCTCCCGTGAAAACGGTTGAGAGGTCTCCAGGTGCCAACCTTGAGACTGCAGAGGTTCCTGCTCCTGACGTTGTTCAGCCTATCCTTCCAACTCCTCCTGTTGCTGCTAAGGGTTCCAATGAAGTTCCTCCTTCGTAATTTCAACAAGATTCTTAAAAACTTTTGATAACTTTCAATGAGGTCGCGGGCTCCTCGTAACGCCTCGCAATATGTAACTTTAAATTTGATTTCCATGGCCTTCGTGCCATTAACTCTTATGTTGGTTTTCTGGGTCTCTGTACCCATAACTCTCTTTATGATATTTGCTTTTGCTGCATACTTTTCTTCTACACCTTATGAAATACTATGCTGTTATGCCTTAGAGAATAATTCAGCTTCCTTATTCATATGGTCAAGCTTACGTGGGCTAACCCATTGTAAGAAACAGAACACATGCATATTTCCACTTGCTTATTCTCAAAACAAATGCAACAAATTACAGCTGAATTGTAAAACCTGGAACCTTTGTGCTTATACTTTGTACCGATAATCTAAACCGTAGCCTTCTTTAATAACTTCTTCTTCATCAATACCAGGTTCCTCGAGTATTAATCCTGCAAAATAAACATAAAACAAAAAACAGTTAACGTTAGTAAAAGCTTTCTCTTGTTTAATTCGGGTCATCTCTTGGAAAGGTTGCCTGCCTGGCTTCCAATCCTAATCTCTAGGTCCCAACATGCCTCGAGGCCTGTTGGTTCCTTTTTTCTCCTGGAGAGGTAACCTGCCGGGTTCCCAATCCTACTCTCTAGGTCCCAACATGCCTCGAGGCATGTTGGTTCCTTTTTATGCCTCGGGGCGATTCTAGGAACCTGTGTGCCGTTCTAGGAGTCCACACAGATTCCTCTTCTCCATGTGTCAGGCTAGACATCTTATGAAGGTATATGCTAAGGATTTTATCCCTTCTTCCCATGTGCCAAAGGCGGTTCCACATGAGGGAGAGCTTATTAGGCCTCTCTTTAAGGTGCCTTTTGTCAGGACTTTAGATGCCTTTTGTCAGGACTTTAATTCACGTGCTCAAGGAACTTGAGGCTTTTGGCAACAATGTCGTGCTCAGTCAACTGAGGCTTTTCAATCTTATTTGCTCAGGAAGCTACCTGAAGCTTTTCTCGTGCCCAGGAAGCTACCTGGGACTTTTTCTCGATGCCCAGGAAACTACCTGGGGCTTTGCTCAATGCCCAGGAAGCTACCTAGGGCTTTGCTCAATGCCCAGGAAGCTACCTGGGGCTTTGCTCGATGCCCAGGAAGCTACCTGGGGCTTTGCTCGATGCCCAGGAAGCTACCTGGGGCTTTGCTCGATGCCCAGGAAGCTACCTGGGGCTTTTATCCTTTTCTCAACAATCTGTCCACAAGCTAATTCTGGTCAATCAATCGTAGTCTGCACATTCTGTCAATTCATATTCATACTTCATACATACTGTCAATGCTACAGGAACCTGTCAGCTTAGGTAACCTGCAAAATGCAACACAATGCTACAGGAACCTGTAAATCTAGGTAACCTGTTTCAAAAATTTCAAATTGGCATATGAAATATCAAATCATAGCATGTGCAATACTGTCTAAGTAGGAATACTACCCCCCAGTTCTTTTGGGTAATGATTATTACGTAAAAGAACTATTAAGGAGCTATAGCTGCAAATAATGCACTCAAAATATTCAACGTAGAGCTATACATCGCTCAATACTTAAAAAAAAAAAATTGTCTTGCAAGTAGGGAGGTTCACATCAAATACCCCCCGAGTACATGCATAATTAAATACTGAAATCAAAATGCTGGTCAGCTATAACTAATAAGCTGCCTTTATTCTTGGGCTGAAAGAGCCTTACTTTTCCTAAGAAAAACGCATAAAAGAGTTACTGATAATACTTCTTGAGATGTTCTGCATTCCAAGCTCTCGGAATGAGGTTCCCATCCATATCCATCAAGTGGTAGGTTCCTTCCCAAATGGCTGACTTTATCTGGTAAGGCCCTTCCCAATTTGCTCCAAAAGCTCCATGTGCCAGAACCCTGGTATTTGGCATGACTTTTCTCAGAACTAGGTCTCCAACTTTAAAAGGTCTTGCCTTCACCTTTTTGTCGTAATACCTTCGAACTCTCTGTTGATATGCTGCTAACTTCACTTGTGAATCTGCTCTCAACTCTTCAACCATGTCCAAATACAGTCTATGATTGACCTCATTGCTCTCGGGATCAAAATACTTTCTTCTCAAGGAACCTGTTCCAACTTCCACAGGTACCATAGCTTCACAACCATAAGTGAGGATAAAAGGAGACTCACCAGTTGTAGTTCTAGGCGTGGTGTTATACGACCACAAGACTCCAGGAAGCTCCTCTGGCCAGCTTCCCTTCTTATCTTCAAGCCTTGTCTTCAAAGTGTGCTTGATAATCTTATTCACTGCTTCAGTCTGTCCATTACTCTGCGGATAATACACTGCTGAAAATGCTTTTTGGATTCCAAACTGCTCACACAATCCTCTAAGCTCTCTACTATCGAACTGCTTCCCATTGTCAGAAATCAGCTTCTGTGGAATGCCAAACCTGCATACAATAGCTCGAAACACAAATTCAGTCAATTTTGACGCTGTAATCTTAGCAAGTGGTTCTGCTTCCGCCCACTTTGTAAAGTAATCGACTGCGACCACTGCGTATTTCACTCCTCCTTTTCCTTTCGGGAGCTCTCCAATGAGGTCTATCCCCCAAACAGCGAATGGCCAGGGGCTAACAATCGGTTTAATAGGGGCTACAGGACGACTATCAAAATTTGCAAACCTCTGACAATTACTGCATGCCTGCACAAACTTCATAGCATCTGCTTTGATGGTTGGCCAATAATATCCTTGTCGAAGGACTTTCATGGCTAGAGAATTACCCCCCGAGTGATTTCCACATACTCCTTCATGAATTTCCTCGAGGATATACTTGCATTGTTCTCCAGCTACACACTTGAGCAAAGGCTGATTGAATCCTCGCTTATACAGAACTCCATCATAAATTACATACCTGGCTGCTCGATACCTCAGCTTCCTGATATCACTTTGATTGGGAGGTAGCTCCCCTTTGTCCAGGTAACGATATATTGGGGTCATCCAGGAATCTTCAACTGGAAATTCAATGTCCATTACCTCTTCCTTGAAAACACTTGGTTGCTCCTGGATTTGAAGTGGAATTACCCCCAATAACGTGGATTCTCTTTGTGACCCTAACTTGGCCAATGCATCCGCTTTGGTATTCTTTCCTCGAGGTACCTGATCCAGCTTCACCTCTCTGAACCTTGCGATCAACTCCTGGGAGTATCTCAAATATAAGTCTGTTCTCGGCCCTCTCGCCTGAAAACCACCACGAATCTGCCAAACTACTAACATTGAATCACTAAACACCCTGATATTTTCTACTTTCATCTCCAAAGCCAACTTGAGTCCTGCAATCAATGCCTCATATTCTGCATCATTGTTCGTGGCTTTAAAAGCAAAATGAATCGAGCTATAGAGTTGGTGCCCTTCTGGACTAACTAATTCTATGCCTGCACCTGCTCCACCACTGTTAGCAGCTCCATCCACATACAGTGTCCACCAAGGTGCACAGTTGTCATTGTCTGCCTGTTTTTCCACCACTTCTTTTGGCCCCTCTTGGCCAGTAACCTCTACATGAGGTGGAAACTCGATTAAGAAATCTGCTAAAGCTTGAGCTTTGATTGCTGTCTTTGGCTTATATTCTATGTCGAACTGTCCTAGCTCCACAGCCCATTTTAACATTCTTCCAGAGGTTTCTGGCCTATGCATCACTTGCTTAAGTGGATATGAGGTTCTTACTTCAATCTTGTGAGCTTGGAAATAAGGTCGCAGCTTCCTGGAAGCCAGAATCAATGCGAAAACCAACTTCTCCATTCCTGTGTACCTCGTTTCTGCGTCAAGTAACCTTTTACTAACATAGTAAACTGGGCTCTGCTGTCCATTCTCTTCTCGAACCAGAACTGCACTAATGGAATACTCTGAAACAGCCAAATAAAGTATCAATGTTTCTCCATCCACAGGTTTGGCTAACAGTGGGGGGCTCCCCAAATGCTCCTTTAGCTTTCCAAACGCTATCTCACATTCTGCGGTCCACTCAAATTTGTTTCCTTTCTTTATGGCTTTAAAGAACTCCTGACACTTATCAGTGGACCTCGAAATGAATCTATTCAAAGCTGCAACTCTTCCTGTAAGAGATTGAACCTCTCTCACAGTTCTCGGAGACCTCATATCAATCAATGCTTTAATCTTGGCTGGGTTGGCTTCGATACCTCTGTGGTTTACCATGAAACCCAGAAACTTTCCTGATTCTACCCCAAACACACATTTTTGAGGGTTCAGCTTCATTCTGTACTTCCGCAAGATTCCAAACATTTCTTCTAAGTGCTTTACATGGTCAACAGCTTCCTTAGACTTAACTAACATATCATCCACATATATCTCCATAGTATGGCCAATTTGGTCTTTAAACATCATATTCACTAACCGTTGATATGTAGCTCCAGCATTAATCAACCCAAATGGCATGCATACATAGCAATAAAGACCTCTGTCCGTAATAAAAGAAGTATGCTCTTGGTCAGGTTCATACATAGGGATTTGATTATAACCTGAATAGGCATCCATGAAGCTAAGGAGGGCATGTCCAGCTGTTGCATCTACTAACTGATCAATCCGTGGCAGTGGGAAGCTGTCCTTCGGACATGCTTTGTTGAGATCTGTGAAGTCCACACAGGTTCTCCATTTTCCATTAGGTTTCTTTACCAAAACAGGATTTGCCAACCATATTGGGTAAAAAGATTCTTTAACTAATCCTGCATCCAACAACCTGTCAACCTCTTCTTTCAATGCCTGAGCTCTCTCGCCACTAACTGGTCTTCGCTTCTGTCTCACTCCTTTCTTTTCTGGATCAATATTCAACTTATGACACATGACCCTTGGATCTATCCCTTCCATATCTGCATGACACCAGGCAAACACATCCAGGTTCTTGCCCAAAAAGGTAATGAGAGATTCCTTTAAGGTTGGATCAAGCTGAGCTCCAATCTTCAACACCTTTATACCATCTTTGTCATTGATCTTCACATCCAGAGTTTCACCAGCTGGTCCAGCCTTTACCATGGTTTCTGGCATTCGAGGATCTAAGTCTACCTCCATCCTTGCGGTTGAGTCCTCTTGAGGTTCCTGGACGGTAGACGGTTCCTGCATTTCGTGCATGACATTCCTTCTCTTTGATGCTGGCTGACTGTCTTCATTGCATCCATTATGTTTCAGTTTTCGGGATTTTTCTTCATCTACCCCTTCTACCATACACACATCACCATCCTTATCCGTAGGGGGTGCACCCTCTATCAGTAAGTAGGGGGTATCTGGTCCCCGAAAAATGGGAATCTCATCATGAGGTTCCTCTTCTATGATCTCTTCAATTCTTATAGCTCTACAGGAGGCTGACACAAAACCTTCCAAAGGCGAACTGTGCAGGTCGACCGTTATCTTGTCTGGGTTCTTTCCTGGAAAACTATCAGGAACCTCGTCCATAGGCTCAGGCAATTTAGCAGCTCTAGCAGCATGTTGCAAAGCTTTGGTATAACACTCTCTAGACTCATACTGACATCCTCGAACTATGCCAACTCCGTTTGGCGTCGGGAACTTCATAGTGAGGTGGTAAATGGAGGTGATTACCCTCATCTCCTTCAAAATGGGTCTTCCCAAAATAGCATTGTAATTCATATTCTCTTCTATAACAATGAATTCTGCCAACTGTGTAATGCAACATGGTTTATCACCTAAGGTTACTGGCAAACGAATCTTACCTTTGATAGGAACCTGATTATTGGTGAATCCATACAAGGTATCGTTTGTTGGAGTTAAGTCTTTATCCAGAAAATGCATCTTCTTGAAAGCTGAGTAAGATAACAAGTTTACAGAGCTTCCATTATCCACTAGCACTCGATGAACCTCATAAGATCCAATTCCTGCCTCAACAACCAAAGCGTCAGTATGAGGATGATGTACCCAGGAAGCATCTTCTTCATTGAAAGTAATATCTGCATCCTCTCCTTCAAACAGCTTTGGGGACCTCTGGGACAGATTGTAAATACTGGTTAAAGGACGTTCTTTAGCCTCACGAGTATACCTCTCCATGGCATTCCTGCTGCTTCCTCCAATATGGGGACCTCCTATAATTGTGCGTATGCACCCAGCCTTAGGTGGTCCCTCCATCACGACAGGTTCCTGTGTCTGTGTCTTCTGAGTCTTCTCATCTCTATACTTTTTTCCTTCCTGAGCCACCCATTCACTCAATTGCCCTTGTCTGATTAGAGTTTCAATTAGATCTCTGAGGTGACGACAATCTGCAGTATTATGCCCATTATTATCATGGAAGTCACAGTAGGGGCGCTCATTCTTATTTCCTGGGGGACCGGTTCTGAAAGGCTTCTTAAACCATGAGGACTTCTCATTCACTGCGTAAATATGATCAATCGGAGCTACCAAAGGGGTGAAAGTTTCATAGACGGGTCTCTCTGGTCTATTGCTGTTATAGGAAGCTGGTGGCGGTACCTGACTCATGACAGGTTTAGTAGGATTCACAGCTTCAGGCTTCACCTGAGAAGTGCGACTAACCACCTTTTTATTGTCACGACCATTGGGGCTTCTTTGTCTCGACCTCTTGCTTCCACTTTGCCTTACAAAATCTGGATCCTTCCTTAATTCAGCTAGAGACTCCTCCACCAGTCGAAAGGGTTCTGCCTGGGCATAAAAATCTGCTAACGTCTCTGGTTCTTTTCCCTGCAGTGCTTTCCAAAAATCTGAGCCTCCTTTGACTCCAGCGATTAAGAAATTCTTTATTGTTTCCTCAGATGCCTTCCTAACTTTAGGAACCTCTGCATTAAACCTCTTGAAATATTCTGTCAATGTCTCACTAGGTCTTTGCTTGATATTGGCTAAGGTATTGGTCGGTGGGGCAAATGCAACAGATGCTCTGAATTGAGTGACAAAGAGCTTCCCCATGCTTGCCCAAGAACCAATCGAATCTGCAGGTAACCTTTTGAACCACTGATGGGCTCCGCCCTGTAGAGTTGCAGCCAGTAACCTGCACCTGGTGGCTTCCTTCACTTGATAAACATCCATCTCTGTGTCAAAACGACTAAGGTACTCAATTGGGTCAGTAGTCCCATCGAATTTCAACTCATTTGAGGGCCTGTAAGACCTAGGCAAAGCCGACTTTCGAACCTTCTTGGTGAAAGGAGAAGCTGTTATAGGGTTCACAGCAAGATTCTTTTCGTCCTTGAGTTGAGCCAAAATTTTCTTGACATCTTCTGCCGTCACCTCCCCAACAGCTTCCGCCTTTGTCTTCTTACTCGTCCCTTCTTCCTCTTGCGACCCTGTAGCACTTGATTCTTCAGTATCCTCATCTGAATCCGTGCTTTTTTCTTCAATTATCTCGACAGATGGGTCTTTATCGTTCTTCTTTTTCTTTGAGGAACCTCCAGTCTTAGTTTTCTTCTTCTTCTTGGACCCTGTACGGTCCTTGCTACCAGTTTTATTCTTCTCAGGATTCTCCATATCTTCATCATCATTACCTTCTTTCGGTTCTTCACCATCGTCAGGAACCTCCTCTCCATTCTCAGATTCTTCAAAATTCAACTGTTTCGGAGTAACCTTCGACTTCTTGCTCTTCTTTGCCTTCTTTTTCTTCTTTTTGCTTGAAGCCTGCTCCAAAGTCGATAAACGTTCTCCCACAGTCTTTAGGATTTCCATCATGGCTGCTTTAGTGACCTTCGGTGCTCTGGGAGGAGATGCGTTCTCCTCATGAACCTGTCGCTCAGAACGGGTTGCTTCGCTCTCCGAGCTGCCTGACATCTTTTCCACTCTTAAGATATTAACTTCCCCTCCTTCTAGCGCCAATGTTGATGAGTGGATTTCGTAATCAACTTATGTGAGGTTTACAGGTAGTTGTATAGGCTAGCGATCAACTGTTCTACGAAAGGTTTGGGTTGTGTTTGTGGGGGTTGAGCTGAGCTCGAGGGTATCTCCAATAATCTCAGGTGCCTTTAGAGAAAACTAGAGAACTTAATGCGTCGTACCCTGAGGTGCCTACGTACCCTCGTATTTATAGGGATCAAGCTCACGTAGTTCTAGTATGATTTCGTCTCTTACTGGAATAGCTGCATTCGGTCATCTAATTCGTGTTGGACTCAGGTTCCTTTAGAGCCTTTCACGAACTAGTTTGGCTAAGTGGAGTAGAACTCGAGTTCGTACCCTACTTATGTCTCTCTCATTGGTTAGAGTTATTCTAGGATCATCTGCGCCCTAGAATCATACTCAGATACCAATTCGTTTATCTGTTCTAGATGGCTTCTAGAACTTTCTGTTGGCAACTCGTAGGAACCTGGTGCTCAGGAACCTACATTTCAGGAGCCTGTTTCTCAGGGACCTCCTTATTTCGGGACATATCACTTAGGAACCTCCCTTTTGGTGTTAGTACCTGCACAAATAACAAACTAGTTAGACTGGATAACTTTTCATATGCTTTTATCATCTCTATGGCTGTTGTTATGCTAATTCGAACTCCTCGGCTGGGAGGAACCTGGTCTTCGAGTGTTCAGCTCAGCTTCCTGACCATTGGGGAACCTCCTGTTATTCGTACTTCTTTAGTCATTTCTTCTATTTGATCTTCCTGGCTCGTATTGGATCAATCTTCTAACTTGTATGGATCGGACCTTATTGATTAATGGGCCTAAATCTAGTCCATGGAGATTTTGGGCACAACATAATGTATCATTTAGTCTGTTTATTATGATACATTTTGTTATTGTTAATTAATACAGTTCTAAAGGTAGAGGACGAGAGTTCCATATTGCCTTAGTGGATGTCTGATGCGTCGGCGCTTCTATGCCTCCTGTAGAGAAAAATACGTTCTAATGGGTTCTTGTCTGCAAGTTTTAAGCGTTCTGCTGGTTCCACTGGGCTAAATGGGAGGATTGCACAAGTAAGTTTTGAATTTTCTCTACTGTACTTATGTAATAGCTTTGTTTACACTAGCAATCATACATGCATTATTAAAGGCGTTGCAGCATAGTTCTCATTTGCTTGGCAACGTAGTTTGTGGGTGGTGTAGAAAGCTCATGATATAGCTGTGACTCAAGTAAGTCTGCCAAGGCACACTCCTAGGGCACAATTTTCTTCTGTAGAACTCGATACCAATTTGACAGAGCCACCAGAGTGTTGTTTTATCTAGCTAGGGGAAGCTGATATATGTTTAAAAAACGATACGACAATGAGTAGTGTCGTTTCCTTTTGGGAATTTTAGTTTTACTCTTTGTGCATAGGTTAATTTTGAGAGCGTGTCAAAAGTCGTTGGTTAACGTTTTCATTTCATATACTGATTGAACTATTGGAGTACCCATTACTATGATTGTGATATAAAAAAGTTACAATAATGTGTTTCATTTGGGATTTGGGGACATTTGGTTGTGGAATGTGGATATATACTCTAAAGTTGAGTGTGAATTTATAGGTATAATGACTGCTGAGTTGCGCAAGTTTTTGTCACTTCATTTCCCGGAAATTAAGCCTGGCAAGAAGAATAACTCAGTTTAAGAGTAGCAGACCCTGAACTCGGTTACAACATGTTTGAAGCAACAAAGATCCCCTGAGTACTACCTTCGTTCGCGAGCTTCTTCTTGGTGTAGGCTTGCACATTGATAGCTTCATTAAGGATTTTGATGCGATAAAAGTTACTATTAAAAATGTGGATACCAAAATGTGGATTTTGGTCATTTCCCTTAATTGTTTTAGAACATGATTTTTTTGTACTACAATGTAACCCACACTAAAGTATTCTTGATTCCACCAAATCAAAGGGGGACTATAGAACCAGATTAGTCTTTAGTTTTATAATTTTTGATTCTACATTAAACATTTATTACATATATACTGTATTTTTTGATTCTGTTATAGAATATGCCACATAATTATAAACACAATTGAGATAAAAAATTCAAATTTAATCTGCACTTTCTTAGGGTTCAAAAGTTAACCTTTGGGGTTCAGTTTCCATTTTGGGTTTTAGAAATATTCAGAATGACGAATAAACCGTATACGGACTTAGGGTTTAAGAAGAGTTTTGAAACCAAAACTCTACTTCAAGTAACCTTTTGTAAATTAAAAAAAATGCTACATGATGTAGCGTTTTTTAGATCTTTATTCCATTTGGGGTTCAACAGTTCCCCTTTGGGTTGAATTTTAGAAATATTCCTTTTTTTATTATAAAAAATAAATATTTTCTTCAAATTTTAGTTACACAATTTGATTCTAATTCTTGATTCAACTATGGAACCACATTAGTAATTTAGTAACAAAACTATTGATTCTATAGACATTGTTTACGTATAGTATACTCTGTTTTTAAAGCTCGATTCTATTGTAGAACCAAATTAATAGAATGCTAATATTTTGATTTTTAAAGCTCGATTATATCGTACAACCAAATTACTAGGTAGCTAATATATTGATTTTTAAAACTCGATTCTATCATAGAACCAAATTAGTATAATGAAATATTTTGTTTTTAGTGTTGAATATGGAACATAGTCAACTATATATTCATTTAAATAAAATATATATTTTAAAACAAACTTTTGAAAAAGTTACCGAATTCAATTTAAAAATATTCTCTATTTGAGAAAAATAGTGGTAAACAACGGCGTCACTAGTACCCTCTATTGATCATGAAAGTACACACACGTAATAAAAATATAGTGGAGCTGCATCAAACTACTCCCTCAAAGTAGTTCTTTCATCCCACTAAACATTTAAGATATGGGAATCACCAGTTTTACAAAATGATAGATAACTAGAACATAAAAGATAATTAATAGACAAAATGATATATAAGTGGAATATAAAAGATAATTAATAGACAAAGTTCCACCATATGGTAGAGTGTTCATATCTGTCTGAGCCTATTTCTCATCTTGGGGATTAACTTCATCTTGATTGCCAACATCAGATTTGTCATTCGGATTTTAAGAGACTTCTTTCTTTGTGAACTCAGTAGAGCCATTACATGTATTTTTTATTTTTTCTGTATTTCCAGTTTAATCATCTTCCTTGGCACAAATTTTTATGTGCCTTAAAAGACCAAGGCATATCAAGTGATCAAAGAATAAAGAATCTACTTAACAAAGCTTTCTTAAAAGACAAGTTAGCTCTAAGGAATGATAACATCAGCTGGCACAATGCATTTTACATGTAGAATACACCTTTTTTCATCACAAAGATTGCATACGAGACGTTTCAAAAAACTGGCATATATAATATATATACAAGAGTACATCAGATTCACTTACAAACTCTTATAAACTACTAAGTTGTACATAGACACTTGTTCATGGTGCCAACAGCTTGCCAACAACAATGGTCCCTTCTACTCCAGTATTGGTGGTGATGGTGTGTACTGGTGTCTGCAATAATGAGGCTAAACTCCCGTTTAATACTTGAAACAAGGATTGATGAAATGAAATGTTTATCATAACTAATATAAGTATATTTTAAAATACGAACCAACAAGGACATGGTCAAAAGATTGTTAAGGTGATTCTAAATTGGTGTAAATGTAATATAGATGGACCTTTAAAACATTTTCGAATGCATTTCTTAAAACAAGTGCATATGTGTAATACTAAACTACAAACATAATGTAATCGAAAGTAAAAAGAAAAAATGTTAAAAATAATAATTTTTGATGAAAATAACAATGTTAAATATAGTCTACAAAAATATGCAAAAATCATGATCTACTATAAAACCAGTTTTAATTAACTTAAATACAAAACTTAAATATCCAAATTAAAATCATGATTCTACAACAGAAGCAGATCTACAAAACTTAAATTTGCAAAAAAAAAACATGATTCTACTACATGACCAGTTCTATTTAACTTAAATACAAATATTAAATATCCCAAAATCATGATTCTATTACAGAACCAGTTCTATTAAACTTAAATACAAAACTTAAATATCCAAAACTCATGATTCTACAACGGAATCAGATTTAAAAAACTTAAATTTGCAAAAAAAAAAAACATGATTCTACTACAGATGCAGTTCTATTAAACTTAAATTCATGACTCTACTCTAGAACCAGAATTTAACAAAATTGGATCTATTACAGAATCACAATTTATATCTTAATTTTATATACCAAAACTAATTTCACAAAACTAATTTCATAAAACTACCTTAATACTTCAACTTTAGAACCATAATTTTACAAATTAATCAAATTTTTTTAGGTTCTATTACAAACTAAAAACAGAATTTCGAAGCACAACATCAAAATTTTACAAAATCAGGACAGAATTATACATAACTCTACTCTAGAACCAGAATTTCTATTATAGATCCACAATTTACAGAATCATTACCTCTATTCGACTGAGCTTAATCTGAAGAAATTAAAAAAAAATCTATTTAGATTATGAATTAAAATCGAAAAAATTAAAGAATCATTACCTCGATTTGAAGAAAACTCGATTTGAAGATTAAATCTCGATTTGAAGATGTATTCAATTATGTTTTTTTACTTTCTCTCCCGTGAATGTTTGTATCTATAGTGCGTGTATATTTACAGAGTAACTGAGGTGAGGTGCATGGATAGAGTGTGGTGTGTGGATCGAGGTGAGCTGTGTAACGATATTTTGTTATTGTTAGCTAATTTACATTTTTGTCCTCTAATCTGGACCGTTAAATAAAATGAATGGTTAGGATTTGAGTTCTCTCTTAGACTCTATTTAAGGGGGTTCTCCCTAGAATGGGACTCAGCCTATATATATATTACATAATTTATTTTGTAAGTCAGAATTTTAGGAGAAAAAAGGTATTTTGGATGTCTAAAGAATCTCACTCATAAACTACTTCAAGACCTGCATACAAAGAGAAATTGGGCTAAAGGTCTCCTCCGCATCAAACACCATGCAGATTTATAAATCAGTGTTGGCACCGGTTCAAGCATCTACTTCTAACTTCATCAAAAAGACTAAATATATTGTTTGCTTAAACCATTCAATTATCCCAAATAATCAATCTTAGCCCTTTATTTTAGGTTAGATAAAAGGGTATCAGTGTATATTTAAATTAGTCTAGGCTTATTATCAGTACCTCTTTTGCATGTGTAAATTTTAATTTCTGGATTCATAACCTTGGTATATCATCGCATCTGGCCGAATGATTAGGTCACTTTATAAGCCATTTGATTCTTGATTTATTTATATAATTTTATGAGCATGCAACTTGTCGTTAACATTATCTAGCTCTATTACTAGTTTTTTAGCTTAAATTAAAGGATTTTTTCTCTACATATAAACGGATCGGAGTTCCGATCCGATAATTCGTGATCCTAACGGATTCGGATATGGATCATGTTGAAAAAAATTCTATGATCCGATCCGAATCCGGTAAAATTAAATGGATCAGAATATGGACCATGCCTGATCCAATCCAGATCCGATCCATTGACAGCCCTATTTCGTGTAATTTAAAATTGGTGCGATGTGAATGCCGTTGGAAAAATTAATCAGACCGTGCATTTAGAGATTGATATAGATCGTGCATTTAAATTTTTTTTTTTTTTTACCACAAGAAGAAAACGATTTCATTGACTTCTTAAATCATCCAACAGAACATGCTGAAACTCGGAGTGGACATCCCCCACTCTCCAAGTACGATCAGCTATTGAACAGCTATATCTCGCTAGAAAATGAGACACTCTATTCGCTGAACGTTTGACAAATCTAATAATCACATTATTGGCTTTTAAACTCACTAACAAGGCCTTACACTCTTCAACAACTCTGCCCAAATAAGAAGAACTTTTGACAGATGATCTTATGAACTGGACAAGCTGTAGACAGTCCGTTTCGAGCTCCACATTCAAGTACTGCTTCTCTTTAATCCAACTCAATGCCTCACGAATTCCATACGCTTCAGCTAGCTCGGGAGAAGGACTACCTGGGAGGCATTTCGACTTTGCTTCTATTAACTGATCGTGATGATTCCTAGCCACAAAAGCATGGCTGTAGCAATTAGATTGTTTGAATATAACAGCATCAGAATTAACCTTAACTCCATCATTCCGAGGTGGGCGCCAGTGCTCATGACCATCGTCCTGGGACATATACCCCAGAAACTTGTCGAAGGTTTTATCCTGCACATATCTCCATTGGTTAAGGATCGAGTTAGCTGATTCTACTACTTCTCTCACTCCATTACTACGTTGATTCCAAACTAAGTCATTGCGGCTTTTCCAAATCATCCAACAGATCATCATAACTAAGCTGATTTCCCCATTTGTACCCTGCTGAAAGACCAATTGTAACCATTCACTGAACGTTTGAAAACTACCAGACACACTTTGAACTCCTAACACACGCCAACATTCAACAGCAAAAGAGCAAGTTACCAGAGTATGCAAAGTCGTTTCCTCTCTTATCTGGCAAACTGGACATGTAGCAATTACATCTACGTGCTTTATTCTGAGATTGTCCTTTGTTGGTAAACTTCCCTTTAAGGCCCTCCAAGCAAAATGTTTCACCTTAGGTGGGATTTTTAAATTCCATAATTGCCTCCAAAACCCTGAGTTATCTACGCCCTGAATATGATTTTTCCCATCTCGAATACTTCCATAGGCACTCTTAACTGAGTAGTTCCCTGTTTTTTCATACTTCCAGTACCATGAGTCCATTTCTGCTTTGTTTACTGGAATCGACAAAATCAAATTAGCATCCCTTTCTTCAAAGATGTCGACTACAAGATCATAGTCCCATTGGTTCTCTGACATGCTCATTAATGCCAAAACCTTTGCATTCAGTAAAGCCTCACTTGACGTATGGATAAAAGGATCTGAACTATCTGGGAGCCAGGGAGTATCAAGAACCATAACATTATCACCATTACCAACTCTACAAACAGCACCTTGCTTAATCAAGCCTTGCGCTTCCAAGATACTACGCCAAACGTAACTTGGATTGCTTCCCACAGTAGCATTTAAAAACGATCCCTTAGCAAAATATCTGGCTTTATAAACTCTACTTACCAACAGATCATGATGATTAATCAACCTCCAGGCTTGTTTACCGAGTAAAGCCACATTAAAATCCCTGATGTTTCTAAACCCGATACCACCTGCACTTTTCTTCTTGCACATGTTCTCCCAACTGTTCCAGTGAATAGACCTATCCTTATTTTGACTTGACCTCCACCAAAACTTGCACATTATACGCTCAATATCTTGGCATAATTCGATCGGCAAAAGAAACACACTCATAGCATAATTTGGAAGGGTCTGAGCCACTGTTTTGAGCAAAATTTCTTTGCCACCCTTTGACATAGGGCGCTTATCCCACCCTTCGATCTTCTCTTGCACCTTATGTTAGATATAATTGATGTGATTTAATGTCAGTGTTTAAGTGTTACAGGTAAAGAGAGTTTAACTTGTTATTGAAAGCAGTTGTAACAGAGTTTGAGTATACGCTGATTGCTGGAAGCGCAAATGCTGACAGAGGAAAGCGTAAACACTGATAGCTGAATACATGGAAGCGCAAACATGATTTAATGTCAGTGTTTAAGTGTTACAGGTAAAGAGAGTTTAACTTGTTATTGAAAGCAGTTGTAACAGAGTTTGAGTATACGCTGATTGCTGGAAGCGCAAATGCTGACAGAGGAAAGCGTAAACACTGATAGCTGAATACATGGAAGCGCAAACACTGTTAGCGTGGAGAGAACAGAGTTTGCTAAAGTCTGTCTACTGGGAGCATCTACAAGTCAACAGAGTTTGAAGATTAATTTAATATTAATATGAAAGCGATATCTTTGAAGATTGGATAGCTGTCAAAGAGATTGAGTTGACTTAGAAGACGTGTAGCAATCGTAATTGATATCAATTGTATAGCTTAATTTTAGGAGAATCAATTTACGATTGTACGTAGCTGTATATCTTATAAATACAGTTAGGTTAACCCTAGAAGGGTATCCATCGTGAACGAATATCATTCTTGTAACCTAAGCAGCTCTCTGTGATACTTTACATCACCGAGAGAGGAATTATTAATTCCAAACAGTTTTAAGAGTTAAAACGTGTGTTCTTGTTACTTATTCATACGGTAATTGATTATATATTGTGTATTCGACCTAACAAGTGGTATCAGAGCCAAATCTGTTACTTTATTACAGTTAAAGATCCAAACACAATAGTAATCAATGGCAGAGATACCTCCACCATCTGAGAAAGCACCTACTACTGTTAGTAGGTATGAAACAATTAGGGTTCCTATACTGAGGCCATTAGAGTATGCAATTTGGAAGGTGAAGATGACCATGTTTCTGGAGGCCACAGATCCAGAATATCTGGACAGAATTTATGAAGGTCCTCACAAACCTACAAAGTTATCTGCTGCTGCTGCTGGTGAGGAATCAAAAGTCATTCCAAAAGAGAAGAAAGATCTAACTGCTGAGGATCTTTCATCTATTGCAAAGGATGCAAAGGTAAGGCATTTACTTCATAGTGCATTAGACAATGTTATGTCTAATAAAGTGATAAACTGCACAACTACAAAGGAGATATGGGATGCACTTGAGGTTAGATGTCAAGGAACACCTGCAATTAAGAAGAACAGAAGGAACATACTCACTCAGGAGTATGAACATTTTGAGGCAAAATCTGATGAAACCATGACAGAAACATTTGACAGATTCTGTAAACTGCTCAATGATTTGTCATTGGTGAACAAAGAGTTTGATTTAGAAGATTCAAATCTCAAGTTTCTTCTCTCTCTACCTGAAAAGTGGGATGTGAAAACAACCACTATAAGAGATAATTATGAACTTGGTGAAACAGAGATTGATGAAATTTATGGACTGCTCAAAACCCATGAATTGGAATTGGAGCAGAGAAACAAAAGATCTAGTAGAAAGTCAAAGTCTGTTGCTCTTAAGGTTGAGGAGAAACCATCAAAGAAGGAAGCATCAAGGAAAAAGGCAAAAGGAAAAGCCTTAGTCATACATTCAGAGAATGAGTCATCAGACACTGATGTTGACTCAAACACAGATGAATCATCTGATTCTGAAGATGATGAGGAGATG
The DNA here is from genome assembly GCA_037693485.1 of Kitagawia praeruptora. Classification (NCBI taxonomy): domain Eukaryota; kingdom Viridiplantae; phylum Streptophyta; class Magnoliopsida; order Apiales; family Apiaceae; genus Kitagawia; species Kitagawia praeruptora. The sequence goes on from CM075354.1 coordinate 46,844,163, forward strand.
ATGCAAATGGCTGCATTGATGGTAAAGACCTTCAAGAAGATGGGATACAAGAACTTCAAGAAGGGAAAGAGATTCTCCAAGGACTACTCAAAGTTTGATAAGAAGAATTTCAAGAAATCTGAGGGAAAGGACTTCAAATCTGGTAAGAAAGACAAGTCTGAGATTCAATGCTACAAGTGTAAGGAGATGGGTCACTATGCTCCTGAGTGCAAGAAGGGTAAAACTGAAAAGGCACTCTACACCAAAGGCAGAGATTGGGCAGACACTTCAGATTCAGATGAGGAAGTCAACTATGCTCTCATGGCTACTACTCAGACTGAAAATGATGATCTCAAGGTACCTCCAACTACCTATGCTTATAACACTGATAATATAACTGAATTGAGAATTTATCTTAAAGCATTGCATATCAGTTATAGGGATCAGACTTTAGAAAATGAAAGGATAAAGTCTGAGTGTTCTCAACTCAAAGAAAGAAATAAACTTGTTGAGGAACAGCTAGAGAACATGAATAAAATTCAAAAAGAGAGAGATGATGCAGTGTTTATTGAACAGGAGTTGCTAGGTAAGTATAAGCAACTAGAATCAGAATTGGAGGATACTAAACACATCATTAAGACTTGGACACACTCTGGTAAAGACACTCAAGAAGTGTTTCAGTCAGATACAGTAGGTCTAGGTTACTCTGTAGGAGATGAACTTAGATTTGAAAATCAGGTAAAGGTTAGACCACATTGTTCATCTGAGGGTAATGTCATGGGAACAGGTGGACCTAAGACTGAAGCACAGAAAAAGGCTGTTAAAGAGTCATATGCTAAAACTTTTGTTAAAGAGGCTAACATTGGCTTAATGACAGATAAACAACTCAAGCATAAGCTTAAGGAGATAAAGTCTGTCAACAAACAGAGAATGCCTAAGAAAAACAGAAATGGAAAAGTAGGCATAACCTCAGGAGTTAAGCCAATGCTTGCTTCATTAGCTCCCAGGAAAACATGCTTTAATTGTGGTAGTACTAATCATCTTGCCAGTTTCTGCAGTAAGAATAAGAACATTAATTCTTTGCCCTCTAAAACTGCAGTTAAAAATGATTATGTGAAAACTAGACCACAGACTTTATGTAAACACTGTAGAAGTACTTGGCATTCTATTTATACTTGCAGAGATTATCATGCTATTTACTATAATTACTATGAACCCAAGCCAAATTTGAAATGGGTTAAAGTAAACTCTGCAAATGTAAACTCTGAAAAAGTTAGCTTAAACTCTGTTAATGAAAATTCCGCTGCAAAAGCTAACAGAATTAAGAAAGCCAAAGGATCCAAGCAAGTCTGGATCCTTAAAACTAATAATCAGTGATTGTTTGTGATTGCAGGGCACAAGGGTCAGTACCCTAGTCGTGGACAGTGGATGTTCAGGACACATGACTGGAAATAAAGCCCTGCTATCAGAGTATGAGGAGAAGGCTGGCCCAGAAGTTTCTTATGGAGATGGCAACATAGGACATACTCTGGGATATGGCAATATTAATCTTGGGAATGTCATCATCACAAATGTAGCTCTGGTTCCAGGACTCAAGCATGATTTGCTATCTGTGAGTCAAATCTGTGACAGAGGATATCATGTAGATTTTCAGCCTGAATACTGCCAAGTGATCAGTAAATCTACAGGGAAAGTTGCTCTAGTTGGAAACAGACACAACAACATCTATGAAATAAAATTGTCAACAAACACTGATGGCAAAGCAGTATGTCTGTCAACAAGAATGTCCAGTGAAGAGAGTTGGAAGTGGCACAAGAAACTCTCTCATTTGAATCTGAACAACATTAATGAGCTCATAAAGAATGATCTTGCAAGAGGACTACCAAAGTCATTGTTGAATGTAGAAGGCCTATGTGATTCTTGTCAAAAGGCCAAACAGAGAAAAACCTCTTTCAAAAGCAAATCTGAGTCTTCAATTGCTGATCCTTATCATCTACTACATGTTGATCTTTTTGGTCCAGTAAATGTGATGTCTCTTGGAAAGAAGAAATATGCATTAGTCATTGTTGATGAATATACCAGATTCACATGGGTATATTTTCTTGCAAAGAAGGATGAAACAGCTTTAACACTGACAGATCATATAATCCAACTGGACAAAGGTTCAGAGCATCAAGTGAAGATAATCAGAAGTGACAATGGAACTGAGTTCAGGAATTCATCTATGGAAGAATTTTGCAAGAGTAAAGGGATCAAACAAGAGTTTTCTGCACCTGGCACTCCACAACAAAATGGTGTAGTGGAGAGGAAGAACAGAACTTTGATAGAAGCTGCCAGAACCATACTAGATGAAGCAAAGTTGCCAACATATTTCTGGGCAGAAGCAGTTCAAACTGCTTGTTTTACTCAAAATGCAACACTGATCAACAAGCATGGTAAAACACCATATGAAATGGTGAAGAAGAAGAAGCCAAATCTAAAATATTTTCATATTTTTGGAAGCAAGTGCTTTGTGTTGAAGACTCATCCTGAACAGTTGACCAAATTTGACCTAAAGGCAGATGAAGGAATTTTTGTTGGCTATCCACTGTCAACAAAGGCATTCAGAGTTTATAATCTGAGAACCAGAGTGATCATGGAGTCTATTCATGTGTCATTTGATGACAAGAAAATAACTGGACTTGAAGATGTTAATGAGCATGATCAACTGCACTTTAAAAATGAAGATTTATTAAACTCGGATGATACAGATCTGACAAACACTGTTGAGGTCAATTCTGAACCCCTACTGGTAAACACTGAAGAAACTTTTCAATCAGAAACAAGGGAAGAACCAGTTGAGGGGGAGCATGAAGAATCACATCAAAATGAAAATTCAAACACTGATAGTGACTCAATTGATAACTCTGAATCAAACACTGTTGATTCAAACTCTGATCATTCAAATTCTGAGCAGTCACATTCAGGGGGAGCATCTGAAAATGAAGAGAGACACCAAGAAAATCAGGAGAGCATGGATCAAGGGGGAGGATCACATGATGACAGAAGCAATCTGCCTTCTGCAAGAAAATGGACTAAGTCACATACACCTGATTTAATTATTGGTGATCCAGATGCAAGAGTAAGGACAAGAAGTGCAACAACAAACGAATGTCTGTTTCATGCATTCTTGTCACAATCTGAGCCAAAGAAAGTAGAAGAAGCTCTGAAAGATGCTGACTGGATAACAGCAATGCAAGAAGAGCTAAATGAATTTGAGAGAAATGAGGTGTGGACCCTTGTACCAAGGCCAAAGAATAGATCTATTGTTGGTACTAAATGGGGTTTCAGAAATAAAACTGACAGTGATGGTGTGATCACAAGGAACAAAGCAAGACTGGTAGCTAAAGGCTATTCACAGCAAGAAGGAATAGATTATGATGAGACTTTTGCACCAGTTGCCAGGTTGGAGGCAATAAGGATGTTTCTTGCCTATGCTTCTCACAAGAAATTCAAGGTTTTTCAAATGGATGTGAAAAGTGCTTTTCTGAATGGAAAACTTGAAGAAGAAGTATTTGTTGAACAACCACCTGGTTTTGTAGATCCAAAATATCCAGATCATGTCTACAGGTTAGACAAAGCACTCTATGGACTCAAACAGGCACCTAGGGCATGGTATGAAACACTTGCTAAATTTCTGCTAGAAAGTGGGTTTCACAGAGGTACTATTGACAAAACTCTGTTTTACTTTCAATCTGGTAATGACCTGCTCTTAGTACAGATATATGTAGATGATATCATTTTTGGATCTACTAATGATAAACTCTGTAAGAAGTTTGCCAAGCTCATGCAGTCTAGATATCAAATGAGTATGATGGGAGAGTTAAGCTATTTTCTAGGCTTACAGGTGAAGCAAACAGATGATGGAATTTTCATAAATCAAGCAAAATATACCAGAAATCTTCTCAAGAAATTTGGCATGCTTGACTGTTCATCTGCAACAACTCCCATGGCAACTGCAACAAAACTGGACAAAGATACAGGTTCATCAGTGGATATGACAAGCTACAGAGGGATGATTGGTTCTCTACTCTATTTAACAGCTAGTAGACCTGATATCATGTATGCCACCTGTCTGTGTGCAAGATTTCAGGCAGATCCAAGGGAACCACATTTAACAGCTGTGAAGAGGATTTTCAAATATCTCAAGGGCACTGTAACCATAGGACTGTGGTACCCAAGAGAATCAGATTTTAAGCTACTTGGTTACTCTGATGCAGATTTTGCTGGCTGTAAGATTGACAGAAAAAGCACAAGTGGAAGTTGTCAATTTCTTGGTGACAGACTAGTGTCTTGGTACAGCAAGAAACAGAAGTCAATATCTACATCTACAGCTGAAGCAGAATATATTGCTGCTGGTAGCTGTTGTGCACAGATTTTATGGATGAAAAATCAACTACTGGATTATGGGTTGAGGTATAGTAAAATACCTATTTTCTGTGATAATCAAAGTGCTATTGCAATGACAGGTAATCCAGTACAACACTCAATGACCAAGCACATCAGCATAAGGTATCACTTTATCAGAGAGCATGTAGAGGAAGGCAACATAGAGCTTCACTTTGTGCCTACAGATCAACAACTTGCAGATGTTTTCACAAAGCCTCTAAGTGAAGCAACATTTACAAGACTGGTCAATGAACTAGGAATGGTATCTGGTTTTGACTAAACATGTTGGTTAGACTCAAACTTTTCTAATAAAATGTGTTGCTCGTATTTCTGTGAATTGCTAAAGTGCTATGTGAATATTGTTAATTAAACTCTGTCAGCATGATTGTTGGTCATACACTGTTAATACGTTTGTTAAACTCTGTGAATTCTGAGTTGATTTTTGTCTGAATGAAAGTACCGATGAAGAAAAATGTATAGAGCATGATTTTCAGTGAAAAATCAAGATTCTTTTTGAGTCACTGTAATCTAATCAGAAATTGCACAGTAATTTAACACAGCATGATACTGTTTCATATTTAGAGCATCTCTTAGTTTATTTGATCCTAAACTCTGAATCTATGAATACTGTATGCATTTTCTCTCATGATTAACTCTGATATTGATGAACTCTAAACTCTGATTAGTGACACTCTGTTTCCAAGTCATACTTGATTCTTGATGATTCTGTGTTTGCACTTGTGAAAATTTTAAAACTTGAGATGTGTCATTGTTTAGTTTGGTGAGAACCAGTTCATGTCTGAACCCTGTGAGATTTTGAGCTGAATAAGTGATTGATACATTTTATATCAATCAGATTTTATTGTTGTGTGATGTTCATCAGTAAGTATGTTGCTCTAGAACTTGCATTAAACCATTTTGGGACTACATGATATATGTGTGCATAAAGATGATAAAGGCATTAGGATTAACCATCTTTCTTCAAACACTGTTCAAAACATCTTTGAACACTGATAATAAACACTGTTCATAAAACACTACCCTTAGTAAACCCTTTGAGCCAAATTAACTGCTCATTGTTCTTGAATACTGACGTATTAAGAGCAGTTATATTCGTTTGTTAAATCAAATTCAAGCAGGTGAGTATTTCTCAAGAAAAGATATCTTACTCAGTATATATATATGTAAATAATTAAAAAAAAAAAGGGTATATATACTGATCATCTTGTACAAAAATGTACTAACCATTTGACTGAACATTTTGATCAAATAAATTGTTCAGTTCGAAATTCTCATTCAAAAACATCTCTTCTCATCTGTTTGATTTCACTCAATTAAAACCTTGAACAAAGTCCTTTTGATTTGTGCATATATGTAATCGAAGTGGTGTAGATATGGTGGACATTCAAGCTTATGGTAGTATCTGCTTTTACTGATTGAATCTGAGAGTAAACACTTCACCTAAACACTTGTGTGATGTGAGAGTTTGTGAGACAATCCTTGACATGTAACTCACTGAATGATGCTTTGATGTTTATCTCCTGATCTTTTTGTCTTTAATGACTGTGTGCTTACGTGGATAATCATGATCATAAACTGGAACAGGGATATTCAAATTTCTGTAATTAAGGAACTACAGAGTTTAGCATTCATCATATACTCTGTGTTTAATATGAGAGTTTGTGCATTCAGTGTTTATTGTTTTGATTTATGGATTTTATGAAATATTAGATGCTATAAAAATTGATTTGGTAAACTCTGCTACTCACACACGAAAATCACGACTGTGCATTTTTGAAAGGGTTTTTGTGATAAAGATTGAAAATATGACAAACACTGATTGATTGTGTTATGTACTCTAAGGTAAATTTTCATTAAGATAATTTGAAAATTTTGGAGTAAATGGAGTAGTTGACAACTGTTAATTAGTGTAATAAGTGGTAACGTGTCTTGATAAATGGAACGACAGCGGTAATAATGGCTTTTACTGCGCATGTATTAAGTGAACCGTTGCATGTGTGACACGTGTCCCACTCACTCATCATTATGTCTCACTTTTACACTTTTCAAGGGAACAGTTGCGTGTTTTCAAGGAAAATCGTTTGAGTTTAGTTTTTAATTAAAACTCAAATTACTTTTTGCCACAATCACTATTACCCACTCGTATTCACTTTACCAAAACAGAGAACATCTTTGTTTTTCACTTTGGCATTTTCACAAACACCTTTCTTGCAAACCATTTTCACAGTTGATTCTTGCTTATTTCTTGATTCAATGGCAACTAAACCTTTCACTGTGTTTGGTCTACGCTTTGTGCCTAACAATTATGCAGCTTTACTTGAGAACGACCGGGCTCCAGAGGCGTTCCATCTAATGCAAAATTTTCTTCGAGATTCTGAGATTGGGCAAGCGCTGGTTGAACCGGCTACTTTATCTGCTTCCCAAGTTGTTAACTTCTGGCAAAACTCAAGATATATAGAAGGAGGAGAGAGTGGAACTCCGTCTATCATCTTCTCTCATGAAGAACAAGAGTTTGTGATTACTCCACAAACTGTTCGTGATGCCATGGACTTCGACACACATACTTCGTATGCTGTTGTCTCTGAGGAAAATCTGAGAGAGATGCTAACAGAGATTGGGTACATGGAATCACTTGCCAAGCTGGGCAGTGTGAAGAGGCCAAATTTGAGAAAAGAGTGGAATTTTTTCTTTGATTGTATCACCAGGACATTCCAGAAGAAGGTCACCAACTGGGATGCTATTCCAATGGACAGTCTGCAAATTGGGTATTCTCTACTCTATGGCAGTAATTTTGATTTTGGTAGATATATTTTAATGAATTTGGGTGATAAGTTGTCAGAGTCTACTACAGTTTACTTTGCTAGATTTTGTCAACTTCTGTTCAATGCATGTGTTCCTGGATTAGTTGTTGATGAAGCTGATAAGATTCAACCTTTTCGAGTCACTAAGAGAATATTCTCTGATATGACTAACAAAGATGTTGGTAAGGACATACCTCCTTTCATAATGCCACTTGCTTTACAGAACTTTGTCAATCAACCACAAGATTCTCCATCACCAAACCATGAACCACATGAACCACATCAATCAGAACCACAATCTATGCCTGAACCTTTAGCCACTGATCGTACAGAAAACATCCCATCTCAACCTACTCAATCACCTGAGCCAATACCAACAACCACTGATCAACCCATATCACCTCAAACACAAACAGAACCTCAAACACAACCTGACCAAATGACTACTGAACCAACAAACCCTGTCACTACCACTCATCCACAATCACCACCAAAGCCAAAAAGGAAGAAACATACTGCAATCAACACCAAACATTCTAGGGCTAAACAGACAACTCCAAAGGCTGTTTATTCTAGAAGATTCATACAAAGGGCAAATAGACCTTCAACACCATCGGTTGAGGAAAGTTCTAGTGAAAGTTCTAGTGCAGAAGAAGAATTTGTTGCAGTACCTCAAGCTAAGAGGAGAAGGCTTATTTTAACTGATTCTGATGATGAGCATGTTGAAGAGGCTCAAGAGAAAATCTCTTTTGATATTCCTACTGGTGAGCCAGAGGTTATCATAGAACCTATAATACCAGAATCTGAAGTCAAGCTTTCTGAACCAGAAGTTGTTAAGGTTCAAGAAAATGAAGTTGTTAGAGATGTTTTGTCTCCAATGGAAGAGTTTGCTGAAACTCCAATTTCTTTTAATCATGAAGCATCTACTCCACCACTCATGGAGGTTACACTTTCTATTGATACTGGTGTTGCTGATGGGCCTACTGTTGTTCTTGAAGACACTGTGGTTGCATCACACACTGAGTTGAACTCTGATGCCAATCATGTTTCTGCTCATGGTGAGGAGGTTGATAAACCAGAAAAGGTTCTTTCTTCAGAGCAAACTCCAGTTGATAAAGGAAAACAGGTTGCTCAAGAACCTATTTCTGCTCAAGAACCTATTGCTTCTGTTGCCTCTACTAGTGAGTCGATGAGTGATTCAGTTGAAGCTGAGAGTACAGGAGTTGAACAACCACAAAATCAGACTGATGGTCAGAAAACAGGTGAAAAACCAGATTTTGCTGGACCTTCTGCTAATGAGGTTGATGATGATTATTTGAAAAAGCAAACTGCTGATTGGTACAAGTCAGATTGTATCTTTCCTCCTGGAAGAGCAGCTAATTTTCTACAGTCACATTCCTCAAAGATTTCAAATCCTGATATCTTTACTTGTCTTCAAGGCACAGTGATTCAGATCAAGACTTTGAATCACAGATTTGATGAAAATCAGAAGGCAATTGTAGATCTTCGAACAGAAGTTGCTACTCATGAGGAGAAAGCTCAACTAGCTAATGCTAAGCTCTTTCAACAATTTGCTAAAGCTCAAGCAAATATTAATGACAGACTGAGCACAGTTGAGCAGAATCAGATTTTACTAACTGAGAAGGTTGATTCCATTGCAAACTCTCTTGAGTTAATTACTTCTATTCTGATTCAAGATGGTGATGATGATGTCAAAAAGGTGGAGAGAATTGCTAAAACCAAGTGTAAGCAAACTCAAACTCTGTCAAAGAAAGATCATCTTGATGATGAAGGCACCAATGCTGATAAGGGCTTTAGAAATGCAAATCTCAGACAAGGACATGGAAGGTCTTCAAGGTCAAAGCCAAATTTGGTGATAGATTCACATACTCAGAGTACTTCTGGTTCAAAGCCAAAGGATTTGTCATTCTCTGACAATCCACAAACAGATGAAGAATTGGCTGCAAAATTATTTCGTGAAGAGAATGCTGAAGCTACACTTGAGGATATTCAAGCTGAAGAAAAGCTGTTGCAGAAAGAGTATTTAAAAGCTCAAAAGTCCAAGAAAGTGAAGAAAGTTGTTAAAGCTTCAAAGTCTGCAAGGCCTGTAATGAAAGGAATTGAAATCAAAGAAAAACTATCTGGTATTCAAGAAGAAGAAGAAGAAGATACTGGAAAGCTGGTTAGAAAGTCTTCTCTTGATGCTAAGTTGAAGTTAAAAGGGATAATTGGTGAAGAGAGCAAGGGCAAAATGATAGTTACAACCTCTGTTGCTACACAAGTTGTACAGACTCAAAGTAAACTCTTACCTGGTTTTTCAAGGCAAAAAATTCCAGTGCAAGAAGAAGTAGGAGTGACTGGTGGATATCAACATAATGTTGCATGTTCAGGAAAGCCACCAGGCAGGAATACTTCTGGCTTAGGTTCAAGAAGAGATTTGAGGGTTAGTAACAGTCCAAGAGATCCTTCTGCACTTGTATCTCTTGGTTCTGGTATAACTCAAGAAAATCTAGACAAGTTGGAGTCAGTTCAGGTAGTTCATCAAAGGAGCTTAGATATTCACTTTCTACTATACTTTATGGCAGATGGGTCAGTGTATAGAGTGAATGAAGAAGCAATCAAACTAAAATTATTTGAGGAACTTCAGTATGTCTTGCATATCTTCAGAGTTAGAAATCAAAGAACACAGCTTATTGCTAATTCTATAAGAGAGTATATGTAGAAAGCTAAAATTGCTACAGGAACAAAGTCTGCTGAAAAGTATGTTCCTAAGTACAGAGACTGGAATGGGAATCTGATTGAAATGCAGAAGGGAACTACAAAGCTGAAGACTGATCTTGGAATTACAGTTCTGGATTTCAATGTAAAGTCTGAAGAATTAAAGTACATCAGATTGGGAAATGAAATGAGAAGAAACAAGATCTATGATCTCAGGGCTGCTATTTTTCAAACTGATGAGAATGATCCAGAATTAAGAGAGATCAAGCAAGCTATGGAGATTGAGCTTGAAAATGCTGAAAGGAGATTGTTGATTGATTATCTCAGAACAACTCCAGATCTTGAGGAGGTTAGGTAGACAGAATTTGTAAGTAATTCGATTTTCTGTAAATTTTGCTAAGTTAAGTTTAAACTCTGATTATATGTTAAACACTGTGTTTTTATTTGTTAGTTTTGACATCATCAATTATTGTGAACTTGTACATTTTTCTAATGAACAAGTTGGGGGAGATTGTTAGATATAATTGATGTGATTTAATGTCAGTGTTTAAGTGTTACAGGTAAAGAGAGTTTAACTTGTTATTGAAAGCAGTTGTAACAGAGTTTGAGTATACGCTGATTGCTGGAAGCGCAAATGCTGACAGAGGAAAGCGTAAACACTGATAGCTGAATACATGGAAGCGCAAACACTGTTAGCGTGGAGAGAACAGAGTTTGCTAAAGTCTGTCTACTGGGAGCGTCTACAAGTCAACATAGTTTGAAGATTAATTTAATATTAATATGAAAGCGATATCTTTGAAGATTGGATAGCTGTCAAAGAGATTGAGTTGACTTAGAAGACGTGTAGCAATCGTAATTGATATCAATTGTATAGCTTAATTTTAGGAGAATCAATTTACGATTGTACGTAGCTGTATATCTTATAAATACAGTTAGGTTAACCCTAGAAGGGTATCCATCGTGAACGAATATCATTCTTGTAACATAAGCAGCTCTCTGTGATACTTTACATCACCGAGAGAGGAATTATTAATTCCAAACAGTTTTAAGAGTTAAAACGTGTGTTCTTGTTACTTATTCATACGGTAATTGATTATATATTGTGTATTCGACCTAACACCTTATTCTTTAAAAAGCCAAAAATCGCTGACTTTTTCCTATGCATCATACTTGGCAGTCCTAAATACATACTCTGATCCCCTGCTTCCTGGAACTGTAACTGGCGAAGAAGGCTTTGCTTTATCTCCTCATTTGTGTTTCTACTGAAAAATATCGAGGACTTATCAACATTAATTCTTTGCCCAGAAGCTTTTTCGAAAATCTTTAACAGTTGAAACACTTGATCTGCATTCTGAGATGTGGCTTTACAGAAGATGAATGAGTCATCTGCAAACAACATGTGAGAGATACTAGGGGCACCACGAGCTATCCGAATTCCTTGAATAAGCTGTCTTCTCTCATAATCCTGAAGCAAAACAGTCAGCCCCTCAATGCAAATTTAAAATAAATAAGACGACAAAGGGTCGCCCTGCCTGATGCCTCTCTAGGGGACTATTGAGCCAAATTCACATCCTGCATACGTGATCTGATAGTTGGCTGTAATGACACAACTCATAACCAACATTATAAACTTCTGATTGAACCCCATTTGATTTAGAACTGCTTCCAGGAAACGCCATTCTACCCGATCATACGCTTTACTCATATCTAATTTTAAAGCCATCCAACCATCTTTGCCCTTTGTTTTCCGCTTCATAAAATGCATAACTTCATGAGCAACCAAGATGTTGTCTGTAATCAACCACCCTGGGATAAAAGCACTCTGAGTATCCGAGATCACTGAGTCTAGAACTTGTTTCATCCTATTTGCCAATACTTTCGAGATGACTTTATAAATAACGTTACACAGAGATATAGGACGCAAATCAGCCATTGTTTGAGGAATCTTTTTCTTCGGGACCAACACAATGTTAGTCTTTGTTAGCTGATTAGATAACACTCCATCTTCAAAAAACTGCTTAACTACCTGCACAATGTCGTTCCCAACAATATTCCAGAATTTTTGGTAGAAACCCGGACTCATTCCGTCCGGACCGGGAGATTTATCCCGATGCATATGGAATAAAGTTATCCTGACTTCCTCGTCTTCCATCGGAGCCATCAACATCTCATTCTGCTCTTGAGATATACTACTAGAAATGCACCCTATTACTTCACTGAACTCTGAATCAGACGCCTTGAACAAATCAGAGAAGTATTCCACCATTGTCTCCTCTAAACCTGCTCCCCACTTAACTTCATGCCCCATACTATTCTTCAAAGTAGATATGCTGTTTATTCTTCTTCTAATTTTCGTAGCATTATGAAAGTACTTACTGTTCTCATCCCCCTCATGAAGCCATAACTGCTTTGATCTTTGCCTCCAAAATACCTCCTGTTGAGCATAAGTCTCTGACAACTTAATTCTCTCCTCACGAACCAACTCAATAGAAGCATCGTCCTTCCGCCCCTTAAGAGTTTTTAAGATATGCTTACTATTTCTAATTCTCTTTTAAAGCTGCCAGTAATCTCCTCGCCCCAAATCGATAAAATTTCTACACATCTAGAGAATTTGTCAAACAGAGAAGAACTTTGAGTACACTGCCATGCCTCCTCGACTAAATGCTTGCACATAGGCTCCCTCAACCAAGCATTTTCAAACCTGAATCTTTTCACCCTTTGAACGTGGATGTATTGACAAGGCTCTAATAAAATCGGACAATGATCAGACGTTGTTACCTCCAAATTATACAATTTCGCTTCCTTAAATAGATTCAAGAAAGCATCTGTGACCAGCGCTCTGTCTAACCTGACTTCCACCCACCCATCTGTACCATAACCTTTTTCCCACGTATACTGATACCCGTTTAAAGTCATATCTAACAGAGCACATTCCTCGATTATCTCTCTGAAACCTTGAATTAGCCAGTTCGGGTACGGTCTCCCACCTCTTTTATCCTCCTGAGAAATTACGTTATTCATATCTCCTATTATAACCCAAGGCAGGGTGTTAGGTCCAAATGTGTTGTAGAGGGGGGGGTGAATACAACTTTTCGATTATGAGAAGCAATAAATATGATGCAATAAATGAACACACAGATTCAAGGAATATATTTCTTTATATATAACTTGAAAAGGTTGCTACAACATTCATTACAAAGTATAACAGAAGTTCAGAGAGAAGTGAATGATTCTAAGCTCTGTGAATAACTCTCTCTCTTTTTCTTGTGTTTTTCTCAATATTGCTCACTAACTAAAACATTACACAAGTGCTTCTATTTATACTACATGTAATCTATGTCCTGTAGTCTTCAAAGACTAAGATGTACGTGGCCCAATGATGTCCACATAAATCTTGCCTTATCTTGAAAGCTTGGAAATCTGCCAATCAGAAGATGCCATGTGTCATGTTGAAGCTGCACTCTAAGTAGAACTTCTACTTGAGAATTTCTACTTAGCCATCTCGAAATTTCTAAGTCGAACTTCTACTTAAAAATATTCTACTTGGCCATCCAGAACATTTAGTACTTAGAAAATATTCTGGTCTTCAACTTGAAACTTCAATGCACATCTTGAGCTTGTGATATCTTCATGTCTTCTTTATTCTTCAGCAAGCTCTTGAACATGGATCTTTATTACTGACATAAACTTGCTATCAATGTCCTGACACTTGATGCACTGGTCTGGTTCATAAGTGACTAGTCTTGATAGTGTTTCTGCTTCTTGAATAAATTACCATATTCACTTAGTAACTTGGCTTTCCAATATTCGCTTTCCTTCTTGTTCACTTGAAATCAATTGGTCTTGTTGATACTGATAGTTATGATCTTGATTCTCGATTTCTCAAATCACTGAGGCCTGAACAACTTTGACTTGAACTTCTCTCAATGATTTCTTCTTGGCTTGATCATAGTTAACATGTTCAATTGTATCAATTACCTTGTCTTCATATAGTGTTGATTTCTTGTGACTTCTTGTTCTTGATTGTCTTCTGGTTAAGTATCTTTTCTTTTAATTGAGTTACATTGGTTATAGTGTTACAAGTTTATACACTCTGCCTTTCAATCTCCCCCAATTTGATTGTCTAACAATGACATTCAAATTAATGAAGGATAACTCAACTAAACAAGAGACGAGAAAAGATAATTAACATTACATTCTTGAAAAATATACAATTGAAAAGTACTTGAAAACAATACAAAGAACTTAAACTAGAAACAGAATTCGAACCTCGAATTAAAGATCATTTGAATGATTCCTATCACCTGGATTATTTCATATCTTTTAGTCAAACTTGTATCACCTTATTGGATTCACTCTAAGGTGAATTTTCCTCAAGTGAGTTAAAGCAACCGAAAGACATGAAGTTTTTCCAACTTCAAGTTCACACCACTCTGACCTTTAACCCTAATTCCGTTTCCTCTTCCTAGCTTCAGCAGCTTGGTCTTTTTCTTCTTTCTGCCTTCTGCGCTTTTCCTCCTGCTGCTTTTGTTTTTTATATACTGGATCATGAAGTTGCGTCCACCTATCATTCAACAAACTTACTGCTTCCATTTCTAGAGGGTTCCTGGGTTCTGGGTAAGGATGTTTGAAAAGCCTTCTGAGTTTGTCCACCTCCTGAGTAGTCCTGATCTCTGGAATTTCCTCAAATTTCTTCATTATAAGCCGAGGTTTCCTATGAGTTTTATCAGCTTTAAACTGACAATAGATCATCTTGGGATAGCCTTTGACACGGTTAGTATTGTGGACACTAGCCGCATCTTGCTCCATTCGCTTCTTTTCCACTACTACATCAGACAGGTAACTCACGAGTCTCTGCTTTTCTTTCACATACTTAACTTCCACATCTTCCCATTTGAACACATATAACACTTTCTCCAGAAATGCAGCATCTTGAGTCTGCTGCAGCCATTGTCTACTCATATGCAAGAGTGTTTGCTTCTGGTCTGCATCTATGAATACTAAGGCATCAGCTGTATTATCAGCAAAAGAATGTATCCAGTATACGCTGTCTCTTCCTGGAACACCAACTGCCTCCCTTATCTCTCCTTGTTCAAGTGCTCCAGAAGGAAGATTCAGAGCTTCATCAACATTCTTCATTGCTTGAAGAATATTCCAATTCCTCTCTATCAGCTCTGGTTCAATCTTCACATTATCAAGAGGGTTTGGAGCAATGACATCACACTTCCACACCTCATTGCTCTTCTTGAGTATGACGCTTTCAATGATCTTCACTGATTTATCTTTAAGCTCAGAAGCGAATCCCTTACTCATCATTTGCCTACAGACGGCCTTAAGAGATTCCACTGAAAGTTCCATTAAGTCCTTTTCCTCCAAGCTCACCCTCTTCATTTTACTGTCAACCACCATCCGGACAACATTTGGATATGCTGAGAATTCTGGACCCTTGTCCTCTGCTAGCTGCATTAAGTGATCCCTATACAGAATGCTTAGATTCTCAGAATGAGAGTATTGAATTTTTGTTGCTAGCAAGAACAACTCTGATGCAGATCTTCTCGTCATGAATTGGTCATCCACATACATGAAAGACATTGGGACTCCTTCTGTGAAAGACAAAATAACCTGCCACTCCTTTTGCGTTGAATTGTATCCAACCCTGACTTTAGAAATTAATCTCTTTAAAGCACTTATGTAGTCAGCAGCCATTGGATTCTGCAAATTTAGGTTGTAGAACAGATCATCTGCCTCCTTGTTATGATCTCCTTTTGTACATGGTCCCATCAATATCTTCCTTGCGTCATCCCACTTCTGCCCTATCCTTCTATTGTCCAGATCAATTTAAGGATCAGCTAGCCTTGCAAGCTCATAATCGTACTGCTTCCCTTGTAGCTCCACTTTCTTTTCTAGAAATACAGCACGTTCTTGCATTGCCTTCATTTTAAAGAACTCAGCTTGTTCCAAGGCTAACTTTTGAGATTTAAGGGTTTCCTCATCAACAGTAATTTCTTCAGGCAATCCGAAAGACATTCCAGCACCTCCACCTTGATCCTTCAATGATCTCTTTATAGCATGTTTCAAAGGTGCGTCTTCCATATCGGAATCTGAGTCAAGTACCTCCTGTACTTTTTCTTGATGACTCAGATCAACGAATGGCTCATCTTGCTCAATCGCTATTGCCTTACCCTTTTTCCTTCTCAGAGCCTCTTCATCAATAGACGGCTCAATTTCTTTTACAAGATCAGCTTGTTCTTGAATTTCTTCGATTTGAACTCCCTGCTGTCTCGTCTCCTTTATACTCTCCCCCTTAGGTGAGTTATCCTGAACTCCACCCTGGTCTCCAGATCCACCAGCTACGTAAGAATCTTCAAAACCAGAACCATAGGGTCCTGCTCCACTAGCACCACCTGTACCAGCATCGGGGGGAGGTTGTTGCAGCGCGAAACACTCTGGGGGCACAAAACTTCTGATTGCGAACATAACTCTACTGATCTCCACAGCCAGAGTATCCATTGTAAGCTCCATTGCTCCCATCCTGTCATTCAGAGTGTTTCCCAAGACACCAGCAGCATGGCCCAAGTCATTTACCTTGTTTGTCAAATCATTAAAAGCTGTAGCTTGACTTGCCATTCGTGCTGCGTAGTCGTCAAGAGCCCTTTGATTGTTTCCAACGTTCATCCCTAACTGCCCCATCGTCTGCCCAAACTGCTTCATTTGATTTTCCATAGAAGACATACGAGTTTCAAGATTTTCAGAATTAAGGGACGGTGTTTGGTTTAGGTGACCTCGCTCTAATACTCGTTCTGTTGGTATTTGGCGCTCGGTTTCGGGCCTTAAAAATGAAGGTCCCTCTCTCCCTAACCTCTCACACACACTCCCTGTCTCACGCTCGTGTATATCTTCAATAAATGATCCAAAATATGAACCAGTACCTGCAGAAACTGGATAAGCAATATAATTTGCAGTTATGGGATCAAATGCTGTTTGTTCCTGAGTTGGAATCTCAGGCTGAGAGGCTACAAAGTGTTCTTGTACGACATCAGAACCGATCCTCTTTGTAGCATCAGTACGTACCGGTGAAGGTACGGCTGAAGCTTTTAAAGCTTCATGTCCTTTTGAAGCAACAGTATCTTCAAAAGGTACATCATCATCATCAAAATCCCTATGTGCAGATTGTTCAAGGGGTGAACCACTCTCGTGAGGTGGAGTGGTTGCGTGTGACACTCTAGGGTTTGACTGAGGTTTAGAAGTAGCAGCATGAGAAATTTTGGGTTTCTTTCGAATAAGTTGCTGCTCTTCGGGTTCACTCTCCTCATCATATCCTACATTTACTTGTGCTGGCTGTTTGGATTCCGGTGACTGGGATGATATAGAATTAGAAATATAGCTCTCACCCTGGGATAGATCCTGCGGGCTAGCAGTCTCTTGGGTCTGGGAATCAGAAACATAGGAAGAGGAATTAATAGAATGTAGAGAGAGATTACCTGATTCATTACCTTGTTCATCACCGCTTTGTTCATCAGGAATCTCTTCAAATGCCTCAGCATGAGCAGACCGATTCTGAGCATGTGATGAAACTTGCGAGAATTCCATCAAAGTGGTAACTCCCTCATCATATGTAAGCCACTGTTGTAAGGTATCAGGAACAGACATCGGTTTTCCATGATGTTTATCCTGATTTTCAACTGTTGAAAGTGACTTAGTGCCCTTCCCTAGTGGTGCAGATTTTTGGCTTCTGGCAAAACTCTGTCTAACTGCAAGAGCATCCTTCGGTATTAAATGATTAATCAGCATCTGTAAGAACCGAGGAAACCAGCAGACAACATCTGTTGTGTTGAGGTCTCTGCTTGCAGGAGATCCCATCACAGCCACTATCTCAGAGAGAACTATTCGTCCATAATTTATATCCAGCTCTCTTGCTAGGGCAATTCCGAGGTTTTGCATGGGAATGGAAATTTGATGGTAATCGCTTTCTCGTGCCCGAAAACATCTTGTGATGGCCTCGAAAAAGTAATTCCATTCCACATGAAGAAATTGTTTTTGGATGTTTCCAGTGATCCGGCCAGTCGGAGGATAACACCCTATTTCTTCAAAGAATCTGAGGCGTTCTGCAGCTGTAGGTTCTGAATCATAAGCATCTTTAATGGGGAATCCCAGAACCTTGTTGACAATTTGTTCAGTCACCTCATATTCCTGACCCGCTAAGGTAAACCTGAAACCAAAGGGGGTTGATTTGCTCCCAAAAGAAACCGCACTAGTCCATAATTGCTGTAAAGCATCATGCACTAGTGTAGGTTTAGCAGTAAAAGCATCGCTAACTTTGGAATACAAATTGAGAAATCGTATCCAAGACTTAAAGCGCGGGAGTTGATCACCAATTTCCGTAGAAATATTATAAAAATTGTTTTTGGCAAGTGAAAATTGGTGAGCCATTTTAATTAAAAGTTTTTTCTTTAATAGATGTGAAAATTAATTTTAATTTCTGAAAAACAATTAATTTTAGAATTATCAGTTATAGCCCTTTTAATTTAACAAAAAGTCCAAAAGTCACTTCTTGAAAGATTAAACTACGGGTTATAGATAATTATCACTGTGAGAGGCGAAAATTAACAACCAATTAACAGAATCTGATACCAGTGAAATCAGTGAATTTATGTGTGTACACACCAGTGAAATCGTGTGTATATGACTTTGAAGTGGTGTGTGTATATACGTGTGTATATATATCGGGAAATAAGAACAAATACACAAACACACAAACTCAGATATTACTAGTCACTCAGATAGTGGCAGTCAAAAATCGGGCAGTAATTCGTTGTCCGTATGAGATTAGTCACAGAAATCACGAATCAGTGGTCTGAAAGTATGAAATCGCCTGTAAGTATATGTGTGCGGCTGTAAAACTGAATTAGGTAAAGTGAAATGAAATCATCGAGTTAGAGATGTATATATAGACATTAATGTGAAATGACTAAAGTATCCCTGTTAAAAAATATGAAAACTCTAAGTACATACAGGGAGAACTCTATCTCGAAGTCTAAGTCGAAGTCTATCTCGAACTTTTTTAAGTCGAACTTCGAGATAGAGTTCGAGATAGATGTTAACTCGAAAAACTTTACCATTTAACTATAACAGACCATGTAAACAGCACAAACCACCAACATTACCAGGGAAACCTATCTCGAAATTTAAGTAGAAATTCGAGATAGACTTCGAGTTAGGAGTTAACTCGAAAAATCCCCTTATAACCAACTGAGAGCTCTATCTCGAACATCAAGTCGAATTTCGAGTTGAGTTTCGAGATAGAGTCTAACTCGAAATTATAGACTAACTCGAATTATTTTCTCAGATCATTTCAAAATATCCCCAATAATGGAAACCACATCTCAATTTCGAGATGGAGTTCAAGATAGAATTTATCTCGAATATTTTGAAGATCATAAATAAATAGGCACACTGGTAACTCTAAGTCGAACTCTAAGTCGAATTTCGAGTTGAATTTCGAGATAGAGGCTAACTCGAAATTCTTCCCAGACTTAGAATTTTCAAAAACTTCACTGTGGAAGCTCAAATCGAAATTCAACTAGAATTTCAAGATGAGTTTCGAGATAGGAACTAACTCGAAATTTTTGAAGATACTTAGAATAATTTGACAATTTTTCTTTGAAAAACTCAACAATTAATTTTGTCAAATTAATATAAATATCAATTCAAGGATTTTAATATATGACATAATTAAAACATTCCTTGATAATTCTAAGACCTCTAATTACATGAAAAACACAGGTAAATTCATCTAAAAATCATGCAATATTTAGAATATTATGAATTTAACTCCCCCTATGATCATGCAATTTAACAAGCATAAATTCAAAGATTTGTGCTATAAAAGACACTTAAAACACACTGAATTCATGCAAAATCACACTATATGCACCCTATAATAATCATTAATTAGGCATTTTAAAGTCTAAACACATAATGATTAAATAGCTTGCATATATACACATAACCATGGATTTTACAGATAGAAGGCTTTACTAACTTGTGTTAAGCATTCCCAATTCACCAACCAACCTATTGAATGTTACTTCATCAAGAGGTTTGGTGAATATATCTGCAATTTGTTGCATTGTGGGCA
The DNA here is from genome assembly GCA_037693485.1 of Kitagawia praeruptora. Classification (NCBI taxonomy): domain Eukaryota; kingdom Viridiplantae; phylum Streptophyta; class Magnoliopsida; order Apiales; family Apiaceae; genus Kitagawia; species Kitagawia praeruptora. The sequence goes on from CM075354.1 coordinate 46,864,248, forward strand.
CGAAATGTAGCTCCACAGTCCCCTCCTCGACATGTTCTCTTATGAAGTGATACCTGATGTCGATGTGCTTGGTTCTTGAGTGATCTACAGGATTGTTGGTTATGGCAATGGCACTTGTGTTGTCACACATAATTGGAATTTTCTTGTGCTCCATGCCATAATCCTTCAATTGGTTCCTCATCCACAGTATTTGAGCTACACAGCTTCCAGCAGCAATGTACTCAGCTTCAGCAGTAGAAGTAGATACTGTATGTTGCTTTTTACTTTGCCAGGACACCAATCTTCTGCCAAGAAATTGACAAGCACCAGATGTGCTTTTCCTATCAATCCTGCAACCTGCATAGTCTGAATCCGTATAGCCAATTAGATTAAAACCTGTATCTCTTGGGTACCAAATTCCCAGATTTGGTGTGCCCTTGAGATACCTAAAAATTCTTTTGACGGCTATGAGATGTGATTCTCTAGGATCCGCTTGGAATCTTGCACATAAACAAGTCGCGAACATTATATCGGGTCTACTTGCAGTTAAATAGAGAAGTGAGCCAATCATACCTCGATAGCTTGTGATGTCAACTGATTTACCTGATTTGTCTTCATCAAGCTTCGTGGCTGTTGCCATGGGAGTCTTAGCTGCTGATGCATCTTCTAGATTATACTTCTTGAGTAAATCTCTGACGTACTTGGATTGACAGATAAAGATACCATCTTTTCTCTGACTGATCTGTAATCCAAGGAAGAAGGACAGCTCTCCCATCATGCTCATCTCGTATTTGTCTTGCATTAGCTTAGCAAATTTCTCGCACAAGCGCTCATTCGATGACCCGAAGATGATATCGTCCACATAGACTTGAACAAGTATTAAATCATTCTTCACATTCTTATAGAACAATGTTTTGTCAATTACTCCCCTAGTAAAACCACTTTCAATTAAGAATACGGATAGGGTTTCATACCAACATCTTGGGGATTGCCTGAGGCCATAGACAGATTTGAAGAGAAGATACACAAAATCTACAAGTTCTGGATCAATGAAGCCAGACGGCTGTTCCAGATACACTTCTTCTTCTAACTCTCCGTTCAGGAAGGCACTTTTCACATCCATCTGGAAAACCTTGAAGTTCTTATGTGCTGCAAATGCCAAAAACATCCTGACTGCCTCAAGTCTTGCAACTGGTGCATAGGTCTCATCATAATCAATTCCTTCTCGCTGAGAATAACCTTTTGCAACCAAACGAGCCTTGTTTCGTGTTACAAGTCCGTTTTCATCCATTTTATTTCTGAATACCCACCTTGCTCCAATTACTGATTTGTTCTTTGGTCGGGGTACCAGTTTCCAAACTTTCTGCCTTTCAAACTGATTGAGTTCCTCTTGCATTGCAATCACCCAATCAGCATCACCAAGAGCTTCTTCTATTTCTTTAGGTTCAAGCTTGGATAAGAACCCAGAATATAAGCAAATATTAGCCAGGTCAGCTCTTGCATTTCTTCTAGTAGACACACCAGCATCTGGATCACCAATAATTAATTCAAACGGATGGTCTCTATTCCATACCCGTTCTCTTGGAAATTGTCTTGATGATTCAGCATGACTTTCTGAGTTGTGGTGCTGACTACTTTGATTACTTTCACTAACTCCCCCTGAGTTAGTACCAGCTCCTACAGAACTAGAGTCAACTCGACTCGAGCCTTGAACAGTAGTTCTTGAGCTGCTATTTACTCCCCCTGAGTTGTTGCCGGTTCGTGCTGAAGAAGTCTCTCCTGATCTTGTAGGATTAGCTTGTTCACTAGACTCAGGTTCTTCACGTACACTTGGAACATTTAGTGGAACAACCAACTCAGGTTCATCTTCAAGATCTTCTAAGTCCAGATTCTGAAATTTTAGGGACTCAGGTTCACTAGAATCTCTTGAAATTGATGAGAGTTTGGTATCGTCGAATCTGACGTTGTAGCTTTCAGTCACTTTTCGATCATTTACTAAGAACACCCTATAAGCTGCTACCACATCTGTGGAGTAACCAACAAAGATTCCTTCACGAGCTTTTGCTGCAAACTTGCCTAGATTTTCATCATCTATAAGTACATAGCATTTTGCTCCGAAGACATGAAAGTATTTGATTGTTGGTCTTCTTCCGTTCATTAGCTCACATGGTGTCTTTTCTTTATCTTTTATGATCAAGGATCGATTTTGAGTGTAACACACGGTACTCACTGCTTCTGCCCAGAAATACAGAGGAAGTTTCGAATCATACAACAAAGTTCTTGCTGCTTCAACCAATGTTCTATTCTTCCTTTCAACTACTCCATTTTGTTGTGGAGTTCTCGGGGCTGAGTACTGACGACGTATTCCCTTAGATACACAGAAGTCATTTAGCACTGCGTTTTTGAATTCAGTACCATTGTCTGATCTAATCGTCTTCACAGTAAGTGTTGAAACATTCTCAATTTGAGTGATGTGATCAATGATTAGGAAAGGTACTTCGTCTTTCGTCATTGCGAACAATACCCATGTATACTTGGAGAAGTCATCCACGATTACCAATGCATATCTTTTCCTAGACAACGATAGGACATTCACTGGGCCAAACAAATCCATATGAAGAAGTTGCAGAGGCTCAGTGATACTAGAAATTTCTTTGCTTTTATGCGATGCTCGTTTCGACTTTCCCATTTCACAGGCTTCACAGAGTCCTTTCGGAGCGAACTCCATTTGAGGTAGATCTCTCACCAATTCTCGCCTCGCGAGAGCATTCATCGTTTTGAAGTTTAAGTGAGATAACTTTTTGTGCCATAACCAGCTTTCATCATCCGAAGCTTTGCTGTAGAAACAGGTGACTTCATTCTGATTTGCTGAATCCATGTCTGCAACAAAAAGATCTGCCTTTCGAACTCCTCTCAAAGCCAGTGAACCTTCCTTGATGTGAGTGATTGATACACCTTTCTTGTTGAAGACAATTTCGTAACCTTTGTCACAGAATTGACTGATACTCAACAAATTATGCTTTAATCCCTCAACATAGGAAATATCTTCAATGATGACATTGCCAGTTTTCAGTTTGCCATATCCCTTTGTCACACCTATGCTGTCATCTCCAAAGGTAACATAAGGGCCAGCTTTCATAACCAACTCTGTAAGCAGGGACTTGTTTCCAGTCATATGCCTCGATGCTCCACTGTCTAGCACCCATATAACTTTATTTCTCTTTTGCTTAATGCCCTGCAATGACAGATTGGTTAGACTTTCTTCGGAACCCAACTTTGATTGGGCCCGGCTTTTCGATAAGATTGATAATCAACAGATTTAACAACAGGAGATGCACTTTTCTTAACATTACTAGAGCTTTCGACTTCCTCCTTTCCTTTCTCAGACTTGACATATTTATCAGTCCTAGGAGAAGGTTTGTCACTCCTAACTTTAGGAGGACTGACAGTCTTAGCTCTCACATGCTTTTTCTTGATGTTTGAACTAGCAGCAGTATTTGAGCATGACTGGCTAGATGCATTAATTAAATTCACAAAAGTTTGCATGACGTTAAAAGTGCATGGCATACAATTAGGTTGACCACACTGTGCATGATTCTGATGCAGATTATTCATTGTATGTGTGACAGGCATGGCATGTGCAGCAGGAACATTTATGTTAGCTTTACATGCATAAGAAAGATGTTCAGTAGATTTGCAGTGATAACATGCTTTCTTTATTCGTTCAGCCTTAACCTCTTTTATGCCTTTCTTCCCTTGTTGTTTAACAGCCTTAGCTCCTATTCCTAGTCTAGATTCATCACTAGGGAAATTGATTTTAACTTGTTTAATAGGAGTTATAGGTTGTGCTTTCTGACGATCTTCCATCTCAATCTCATATCTAGCTATCAATTCAGTCTCTTCTTCTTCTATTCTAGGAACAAGGTGTTTGTAGATGGGTTTGACAGAAGATTTAAGAATGCTAGGGATTTCCTTTTTAGGGTCACTGGAACTAGGGTCGATAATTCTCTTGCCTTCTTTCTTAGAAAGATCAGAATAATCAAGTCCTACACCTACTCCAGTTATCTTCTTAAATACGTCATTATCTACATACACTTTACTAGCAGCTAGTTTGTAAGCTTCACATTTAGTTTCTAACTCAGCTAGTTTGTTCCTTAAACATGATTCTATTTCTTCCTTAAGGACGAGCTTGTGTTCCAAAGATTTAATAAAATCTCTTAGGGAAGTATCTACAGTGCAAGCAGCCTCTAACTCTTCCACTTTTGCCTCAAGCATTCTACTTTTGGCGACAAGTGTTTTCTGTTCCTTTTGAGAAGTGTCTAGGCTTTTGCACAACATGTAGATCTCTTCGCTAAGAGCCCCATTCTGTTCCTTATAATCATCAATAGACATTTCTACTTTAAGGGTTAGAACTGGTACCTCTGGTTCCTCTGATGTCTCAGCCATGAGCGCAAAGTTTGCTACATGAGTAACATCTTCCTCATCTGAATCATCCCAAGCTCTTCCTTCTGTTACTACTAAAGCTCTTTTACCATGTTTTTCTTTCACCAGCGATTCATACTTGCTTTTGAGGGCTTCAAATGTCTCTTTTGGATAAGTCTGTTTAGGCTTTTTGCAGTCCGAGGCAAAATGTCCAGGTTCACCACAATTATAGCAATTGAACTTCATTTTGAAATCCAACGGAGATTTGTAGCTGGTACTCTTGCCTTTGCTTTTGTAGCCTGATGAACTACCACCACCCTTAGCAGCCCGATAGTAAGATGAAGAATTTCTCTGTGGTCGGTTGCTCTTTCTGAATCTCATGTTGCTGAACTTCCTTGCCATGTATGCCACGACACTATCGTCCATGTTGTCCAGCTCTTCTTGGGTGAAGTAGTCATCATCACTGTTAGATGCACACTCGTCATCATTATTAACTTGATGCGGTGCAGGTGATGATTTAGGCTTTGCTGCAACCATTGCCTTCTTAGACTCTTCCTCATCAGCAACTAATCCTGATGCAGTTTCTTTTCCTTTTGAATCATTGTCCCATGCTTGATCTTGAAGTGTCTCCAGCTCATAGGTCTTCAGAATTCCATAATATTCTTCCAGAGAAGTTGTATGCAAATCTCTGGTTTCTCTGATTGCGTAGACCCTATGTTCAATGCTCTTTGGCTGGTTCCTCAGATATCTCGTATTGGTCTCAACCATGGGGAGAGTAACACCTCTCAGATTCAAATCTAATACCAACTGACTGAATCGTAGATAGACGTCTGTTATGCTTTCTCCTTTTCGTATTCTAAAGGTGTCATACTCCATCTTGAGTATAAGTGTCTTGTTGCTTCTAACCTCTGCAGATCCTTCCATGACAACTTCTATCTTGTCCCAAATCTTCTTTGCTGTATTCAAACCTTTGACTATGTTGAACATTTCATGATCAAGAGATTCCATCAAGGTTTGTCTTACAGAAGTATCATAAGCTATTTGCTCCTTGTCAGCATCCGTAAAGTCCGCTGCCTTTTTAGGCTCAGACCGAGCAGGTATAACCTCCTCTCCTTCCGTACGCTCAGGAATAGCTTTCATTGGAACGAATTTACCCTTTTCAAGGACTTCCAGATACTCAGGGTTAATAGTCTCTAAGTAGAGTCTCATTCTGAAAACCCATTCTTCATAGTGATCTCGGTTGAACATTGGGATCTTGAAAGAATTTTTAGGAGCCATTTCAAATCTTGTCACTAAAAATTTCCAAGTACCCAAGACTAGGCTATGTAGAATATCTATGTAGAACTTCTGCCAAGTCGAAATTTCTCTAAGTAGAAATTTTGCTCAAGTCGAAATTTCTCTAAGTAGAAATTGTTCAAGTCGAAATTCACCAAGTAGAAATTGTCCAAGTTGAAATTCTATGTAGAAAATCTCAAGTAGAAATTCTATGTAGAACTTTTTGTCCTTAGAATAATTTTCTGCAGATTACTTTTAATATTGAATAAACAATATTATCACTTTAACACTCTTTTTGACTTTTGATTACTTTACACGCCGAAAGTGACTAACCCACCTGCAAAGCACTGAGTACACTTTCTTTTGCTTTCGGCCAAGGAATAATAATCAAATCAAAAGTACAAAAACACCTTTTTGACTATCTTATTTGTTTGAAAAAGGAGATCAAAAAGTTGTTGGGTTATCTTCTTTGATAAGAACAGATGATGAACACTCAAGAACACCAAATATCAATGAACCCAGATTAATTCACAAAAATTAATTAAAATACACCCAAGCTAAATAATCACACCTGGAGTATTTAAATAATTTTTCCCGGATGAGTTTTCACTGGAAATGAATTAAAGCTCACTTTTCGAAAAAATGAAAAGTAGATCTAGAAAATGAAAACTCACGATTCTACTACCAAACACAAGGATCTATGTTTTGTATGTTAAACATCCGCTCTGATACCAATTGTTAGGTCCAAATGTGTTGTAGAGGGGGGGTGAATACAACACAGGGTGTTCCCAACAGCCAACATACGAATTAATTGCCATGTCTCTCTCCGCTTTGTTCTATTAGGCTCGCCATATAGACCTGTTAGACGATACTTATTTCCTTCTCTACTACTGATCTCCAAATCAATGTGATTCTTGCTATATGAAAGAAACTTCACCTCATCATTGTACCTCCACATAAACGTGAGACCTCCACTATGCCCCTGAGTTTCTACTGTAAAGGCTCCTTCAAACTGCAGAGAATTCCTAACTGTCTCCACCCTTTTATTATTACATAAAATCTCACTTAAAAATAGGGTTAAATGGCAGTTAGGTCACTCAACTGACTGGAAACTTTCAGTCGGGTCATCCAATTCAAAAAACTTTCAATCAGGCCACTTAACAAATAAAAACTTTCAGTCCGGTCACTTAACAAATAAAAACACATTAAATGACCTGATTTTAACGTGTTTAATGACCTGATTTTAACGTGTTTAATGACATGACTGAAAGTTTTTAACGTATTTAATGATCGGATTGAAAGTTTTTATTTGTTAAGTGACCTAATTGAAAACTTTTTGAGTTGGATGATCCAACTGAAAGTTTTGAGTCAGTTGAGTGACCTAACTGCCATTTAACCCCTTAAAAATATAAAGTTAGGTTTCTTTTGGAAAGTTAATTCCTTAAGGAATTGAAAAGCCCATGGGGTCCCAAGCCCATGGCAATTCCAGCTTATGATACTCATAATGCTAGGCGAGCACTCCTCTGAGTACTCGCCTCTAACACGTTTTTTGGAACCATTTTGTTTTCTGGGCCTATCTGCATCTTGTCTGCATTTTCTTCTGCATCTGAGTCCAGCATATTGTCATTACTGAGGCCCATTGGGTCACCCACATTGCTTTCTGTTTTACGTTTTTTGGACTCTATCACACTAACTTCTTTCCTTCTATTTTCTAGCGTGATATCCGCATCATAACTGTGAGATTCTGCTATCTCCAAAATCCCGCTTTTTTGAGATTTTTGAACTAAAACCACTTCTCCACTTGAATGCTGAACAACTGCTCCCGGATTTACAGGAGTAAAATTTGGATCGTAACTGCTAGCACTTCCCTTGAACGGATTCTGAGAACCTTTTCCGTTAATTTTCCGGTCAATACCTTCATTTCCACTGCGTAACCACTTAGCTCCAATTTGTTTTACTTGTCTCCTGAATGGGGCTCGCATCCAATCTCCATATGGTTTAACAATGTCACTCTCTTTCGTGACAAATAAACGATTACAAAATTTGTCAGAATGCCCAAGCAAACCACAAATGAAACAAAAAGTAGGAACATTTTCATATTTGAAGTTTATCCAATCCCACTCATCTCCAGCTTTTCCCACCTTCATTCTTCTTTTTAGAGGTTTAAGAACATCTAACGTAACCCGAACTCGAAAGTAATCCCTCCATACTCCTTGAAAGTTTGAAGGACAAGAACTTACAAACGTACCTATATAATTGCCAATCTCCTTGAGAACTCTTTCAGTCATGAATCCTGGTTTAAGATCGTAGACCTGAACCCATATATCCATCTTATTCAAATCAACTGTACGGGGATTGTCGCCTTCCTTCATCCTGGCCATTATCAAAGCTCTCTTGTTAAACGACCATGGACACCCTTCCATTACTCTTTTAACATCAACCTGGTGATAAAATTGAAAGAGAAACAGGTTGGCTTCCAAATCCTTGATATATACCCCCATCCCTGGTTTCCAAAGGGCCGCTAATGTTTGCTGCATAGCTTGAAAATCCACATGTCCCTTCGAAATAAAACGAGCAACCACACAAAGTGTAGCATCAAACCCAGAAAATGATTGATCATTACCCACCAATTCCTCATTCTCCAATGCCAATACTCCTCCTTCTTCATCCTCCAATGAAACATTATTCATAGCAGTAACAAGGTTTTTTGTGTAATCCATAATAAAGATACTAAGAGACGAAAAGATAGAACAAATGATTGGAAAGTTGAAAGACAAGAGACTAATACGATGACAAAAGACTATCAAACCATGTCAAAAGACAAGACTCAGCATTAACAACCCGTGCATTTAAAAATTAATATGATGTAAATGTAACTTGAAAAGAAAAGAAATCACGTATATAGAGATTAATATGTCGCAAATGTAGTATAAACTACTAGGGCGCTCGAACCCCATTTTGACGAAATAATGATATTTTTACTATTTTTTAAATTTTTTGACAGGGATATCACTTCTCATTTTTTTGGCCAAAAATATCATTTTATTACGTATTTTAAAAATGGGTAATAGTATTACACATTTGTTAAATGGGTAATGCAAATAAATTATTTAAAAAACCCCAAATTTTTTTTATTAGTGTCAACTACTGTCAAGGCATTCCATGAATGTGTAACACCTCCATAGTTGTGGTGTTACGCATGTGAATTTTTTTCATTTTTTTTTAAAAATTCTTACATAATACCTATTCTTAAAATGCGTAATAGCATTACCTATTTTGGAAATGCGTAATAGGTTGGTATTTTTGGCCAAAAAATTTAAAATTGATATTTATGTAATAAAATTTAAAAAATGGTATTTTTGACCATTACCGTGACGAAATAATGTATTTATGTATAAAATTTTAAAAAAATGGTATTCTTGGCCATTACCCCGCATTGACCCCTACCATGTATATATATATCTCTAAAAGGCAAAAGCCAGCAAGTTTCGCATCCCATTTCAAAATGATCAATTTCTGCAAAAAGAGTTTCAACACATTATTCAATACTGCATCCACTGCTCTTTCTCCTCCGGGAGAAGAGTATTCCTCCGCCAATCACCACCGTATCACTCCACTTCCGGTCACCAACTGTGGCGCTGGACTGAATTTCCTCACAACTTCTAGCAAGATTCCAAAATCTAAAAATGTCATTTTGTCACCCTCGCTAAGTCCGACAAAAAGTGACCAGATGGAAACCGGACTTATAGTTCTGAATAGCGGTGACACAGACAGATTGGCTTCGTGTACAGAGAGCTTGGGATTCGAAAGCTGTAATGAGAAAAGTGTAAACAATGATTTCGAGATCTCTGAGAAATCTAAAGCTTATGAAAAATCGAAAAAACTCGATAAGAAGAACAAGGGAATAGAGAACAAGTCATTTCCACCGCCATTGTCATCATTCAATGGCAATGGTCAGCCAACATTTTTTCTCCGTCCGGTGAGGAGCAACGGACGGTTGGAACTTACTGAAGTGAAGATTAATAGGCCGGAGAGGCTACGTGCTTCTAGAGAAAATGGGCGTCTGAGATTGCATCTTGCGGTATCTGATCACAATAATAGTGATGCGATCACTAGTACTGATCATGATGTGGTTGGAGAAAAATTAAGTGACAATGAGGACCAAAAAAAAGTGAAGGAGTTGAAGTTGCCGGTAAGTAGGGGAGGTGGAGAAGATTGCCGGTTGCTTCACGAGATGGCCAACAACCACCACCAGCAGCAGCATAACATGCATGGATGGGGACAGCAGTGTGTCAGGTGAAGTGTCAGTGAGGTCCTTTAGAGGTCAGAAGAGGCAGCAAAGTTACCAAAGTTGTTTAGTTGTGTGACAGAAAAAGCAGAGAGAAGTTAAGGACGGGCTAGAGTTATCTCGAGTGTTTGCTATATTTAGTATGCCTTGTTGTATGCAGTGGCGGAACCAGGTAGCCTCTAAGTAATGCTCAAATGTCGAATTCTATTTGATCTAGAATAAAATGATCAGCCGAAATATTGTTGTTGAATATTTCAGTAATAGATCTTTTCGAGTCACTAAGAGTCTCTTCGAGTCATCAATTAAGTCCTGTACAGTTTTTTTTTTCCTGTTATCTACTGTATGTTCTTTAAAAATATATATATATTTTTTTTATTTTCTCCATTAATCAATCTCTTGGTGCATCACTACCTTCAATAACTCAATTATGAAACTACATCTAAAATCGGTAAATTAAATCTAGCTAGTTGCAGACTGCAGTAATGCAAAGACAACATATTATTTAATTTCATAGTGTTCGAAATGAATCTCGGCCAAGTTCTATATCTTGCAGTTTGTTAATGTCATTAGCATTTTTCAATAATGCAGTATTATTGAATTTGGGTACTTGTAAGTTGTACTAGCTTGCAAAAATAACTGAATTGGACGGTTGGACCATCAATTGAAAACATGCAGTTGCAGGTAGCAAAACAGAAGAGAGATAAAGGTCAGAGGAGAAGAGCCCGTTTGGCCCCCCTTTTTTTTTTTTTTTTTCACTTAAAGTTTGGATGGAGGTGTTTGTCTCCCCTTAAAGTGGAGCCACTTAAAGTGGAAAGTAGATTAAAAAAAAAAAGTAGCTTGGAGGTACTTTTTTTCCACTTATTTTTTTTCGTATATCAATTTTTATGTATTTGAGTCACCATTTAACTTGTATTGTATTCTTTTCATATATTTGTATTTTATACTTTCAAAAAAATATAAATTTCTTTTTTTTTAATTAAATTTTTAAAAATAAATTTACTTTAAGTGGAATTAGCCAAACAGATACACCTAACTTTAAGTAAAAATTATCACTTTTCACTTAAAGTGAGTAAGTAGCACTTTAAGTGATAAGTAACATTTTTTAAGTTAAGCCAAACACGCTCGAAGTCTCCAGATGATATCGATTTTTGTGTACTGAAAATAATGATTTAAAACAGAAATTTAAGGAAATCTTATTTTTCAGAAATAAGTTACTTATTCTGGAAAAAAGTTAGGAAATATGTACTTTTTTCTGAAATAAGTAACTTATTTTTGCAAGATAACGAATATTAAACCTCCGATACACATTTTTCTCTAAAAAAAAGTATGTAAATACAAAATTTTTTCCGAAATAAGTAACTTATAAGTTGTCCGGTAGATTTGCCAAACAACCCATAAGTATGAGCACCTAATGTTTTCACAGAAGACTTGAATAGAAGTTGACATGTGTACAGAGGAAAATCGTTTTCCCAGTATTCGATTAATTCTGACGGAATTTTTACAAAGTATTATGGGGAAACAGTTCTTGCCCTTGCCCATGAGGTTCCATTAATTTATTTATTTTTAAATATCACTATTAAGTGATTTCTCCCAAGACCTGATCCATTGGAAAGGAGCAGGCAAAAGAAGGTTATGTTAATCTGTGATCAGTCAGAATTCATTAGAGGGAATAGGATTTGTGTTATAACACCTCCGTCTTTAATGTTGTGTTTGGTTGGTTTGAATGAATTCCGAAAGATTGGAATGAAATTCAAATTATATTATGTGTAAATGTTAAAAAATTTTGATCATTGCTCCATTTTATTCCTAACAAAACTAACCTAGATCTTAAGCACATTCCATTTTATTCCAAACACAACGTAAGTGTTATTACTGCGAATGTGCTTCCAAAATTTAAAGTGAAATCAATATATATCTCAGTTTTGGTTCAGATTCTAGTCCATATACCTATCACTTTTATAATGTTATCAGGTAACAAATGATGCTCAAATTTTGTGATATTAAGCGGAAATACAACTGATTTGGTCACACAATTCGTTCAGACAGAAGGTGAACTGCTCTAGTTATCATATACTCACTGAGCAACAAGCCTCAATCGTTTCCGAAGGCCACAAGTTACAAGACTCGGTGTCTGCATTGCATAAGTTTTACAGAATTTTGCATTTTGATTACAAAGAAACATTGACTAGCCAAATTAATACTTCATCTGAGGGCGTGCCTTAGAGCAACTCCAAGAGACTAGTTATATGATCTCCTAAAATGAAATATAAGGAATTTGGAACAAAAACTTACTCCAACAGGCTCTTAGTGATCCCTTAAAAAGTTAAAAGCTTCCCTTCCTTCCTTATTTTTAAGGAATGGTGAGCCATCCCTTATATGTTTTTTATGAATAAAATATTCATTTCCCTCCTTTTTCTAATCTTCTTTTCCCCCTTTCCCATTTTTCCCTCCCTTTGAAATTTGATTTTAATATTACAATATTAATAAGGGATATATTTAAGGAGTGTGGTTGGAGTTGCTATACCTTATAATATCCTAAATCCCTAGGAGGCTAATTGTTTATATTATTTTTAAGGAATGCATAAGGAGGCTCTTGGAGATGCTCTTAGTCGCCCAATTTTTTAAAAAGTGTAATTACTCTTATGTACATTATACATACCCTTTTTTTGTTAAGCTTCATGATTTGAAAACAAATAAAACATGCCTAAAGTGACGTGTTCTGGTTTTAGGGAACCTCAGAGAAAGTACTGATAGCTGGCTATCAAAGAATATTGTTAAGTTACATATTACAAACCAAATGTTCAACAACGAGCTTGATCACAAACTGAAAGAACCCGAAATAAACAAGGGACAATCAATCCCAACTATGGTTCCTTGTAACAGATGAACTCCTCTGCCATGCTTGATCATCACAGCCAATGGCAAAATCATCTGATAGAACCAGAATATATTTGGTTATTAATATGTAATATTCTGTAGGATCTTTAGGATACTTTCCTTGTAATGTTGCGAACTTTTCTCTAGTCTGTGTATATATACTTTATGTAATGCAATGATATGGGCACGGTGTGTGGCTCTTTCTAACATCATCAACCATTTTTGTGACTAGATCCTGTCGCAGCACTTTGATTAGTGTCCCATGATTCTGCCTCATTAAAGATGCTAGACGATCTAACTTGATTCCTAGCATCTATCTGCATATCAGCATCCATCGGCACCTCATTTGGAGATCTCAGAGAGCCATCACTAGAGGCATCAACTCAATTCCTCTTGCATACATACTTTCCTGAGCCAAATATGCACTATTACACACCAAAATTGGGTAAAAAATTGTGGTTACACCAACATAAAGCAAGTACCAGACTGCTATATATACTGGCAAATCGTTTCAAATACTGCTATACTGCAAAGACCTCTATTATTTGTAATTATGTAAAAATTATCGCACTTAAAATAGTAAAAAAACCAAAAATATTTTGCAAAGTATGTATAACAAAACATATATATACACATTCCATAATATGATACATAATTACATAGAGGGAACTTCAAAAGGCCTTCACAGAAACCTTACACCTAGACCAACACATGATAGTTGATGTCTCTGCATCCATATACCAAGCAAACCTATACAAAGAAAAGCTTCAACATACGAACCTCTCACTACACTAGCCACCTGTTCTTCACACTACTAAGAACTCACAAAACTTTTAATCTCCTCCATCACAGTAAAGTAATTGTCGTTGTTGGGCAACAAATAAAACCCAACCGTTGCCATCTCCAAATATACAAGTTTAACCTCACATCCAGCCTTCTCAAGTCCTTCAGCATAAGCAACTTGCAAGTCCCGTATAAGATTCAAACCAGCCACAATGACAAGAGTCCGAGGGAAATTCTTTCCCTCTATAATTATACCCTTGGGACCAAATGGATTGCATGCTGGGTGATCCCGGTCTTCTTCAGGAAGAAAGGCTCTCCAATACCAATCACGATCTTGAATAGTCACAAAATATTTTCCATCTAATTGGATCTCTGATTCACTTCGCTGTTCTGCACCGAACATGGGATTAAGCATTATATTTCCCAGCACTTCAATTTCTGATCCCATGGCCCTCAAAGCAACATTATGAATGATATTACCACCTGAGCTATCGCCAGCCAAGTATATATGGACTTTCGAGTCCTTCTGACTTCGAAGCCATGTTCTTGAATTAACCCACTCTAGTGCAGTCCATCCATCAACATAGGGACAAGGATAGGGGTATTCTGGAGCACGTCGATAATCTACTGAAATCACAATCGCGTCACAAAGGCCAACAAGACGTCTACAAAGAATGTCGTAGATAGAACTATTGGCGGAGGAATGAGCAAAGCTTCCACCATGAAAGAAGACAATAACAGGAACAACATCAGCGCTCGAAGGTTTATACAGTTCCGTAAAATTAGGAGAACCCACCTCAGGATCAACAGGTCGATAGACTCGGACAAGGAGGTTGGTTCCACGGTCAATAATGACATCAAACGAGAAAACACCATCAACAGGATTTGTATTCGATGGGACTTTGCGGTCAAGGAACTCAGCCAAGTGACGGTTGAAGGTCCCATCCTTACCGCGAAGAAGGTTGTATGCCAGCTTTAAATTGGAAATGAGAACCCATGTATTCAGTGGAACCACCATCTGTGTACACAAAAAACACATATGAGAAGACAATGTGTTAAGTTACCAGTTCCAGGATCATATATTATCTTAACACAATGGATGAAAACAATCATAAAAACATGTTGCTCTAAATTGTAAACTTCTTTGTCTATAATATGTGAACTATTCAACTTAACTTCCAACTTATCTAATCCAAACGTTGATTATAGCATAAACTAATTACTGTTTTAACTTAGATATGCAATTAACACTTGTACTAAAATGAACATGGTCAATAGTACAAGAAATCAAATTCGTACCAATTAATATAAGCTTGGTTGATCAAATTCTAATTTATGCAAAACAAGCCTAAAAACATATCCTAGAATTTCCATGTACAAAGCAACTATCAACTAGGAACAATATAATTTGCACGAAAACTACAAAAGGTTCCAAATTTAATCAACCAATTCGAAAAGTCCAAGATTTTAAAAACTCATTCGAAAAGTCCAAGATTTTAAAAGCTCATTCAAAAATCAAATCTTCACATACATATAAATCTGTACCCAACAACCAAAACATCAAAATTTGCAACAAAATCAAATATGTACACACAGAATGAAAGAAAAAACTGAAGAAAGCACAAACCCTGGATTCACTAGGGGTATCTTCATCTCCATCTCTTGCCGCCATTTTTGCTGACTATTTTTTAAAGAAAAAGATGAAAATTATATGATCAGAAAACCAAATCATAAAAATTTATGCTAAATTTGATTTTGTTTATAAAATTTGATCAGGTACCTATACTAAATCTTGAGCAGCTTATGACTGAAGTTGAAGTTTCTTTCTGTTTTTCTTTTTCACTAGCTTACATGTTTATTGATTTAATGGAAATATTATTTTTAGATCATTTTCTAATTTATAGAATAATATATATTACACATTTTAATACAATAAATTACAAATAACGAGTTAAAAATGTGTTCGGAAATAATAATAGGAGTATTATTACAGTCCGGATATGTACGAAAAATGATGACAAAGTGGTGCATCGAAAAGAGAAGTGAGGGAGGTGTAAAGAGGTGGTGCAATAGAGACACGACACACTCGGCTACCCTGAATCTCGTGATGTAGTTAACCCTGGGACCCACTTTGTAATATCCTGCCACGTTTTTATACTCGCACACTCTTCCTTTTTAATAAAAAAAATATTTGTCCAAAAATTATATTTTCGTGATTCTCATTTTATTTTTATTTTTCATTATTTTATTTAAATGAGCCATAAGAATTAGGGATGATCACGGTTCGATTTAACTCAAGTTGAAGATCAACCCGAAACTAAACCGAATAGTAGCAATTCTTAAAAAATTCAAACTAACCCGTAATCCATAATCCAACAAAACTAAAGCATTCGGTTCGATTTTAGTTCGTTCAGATTAGCGAACTTTGGCGGGTTATGACATAGGTTAATTAGTAAAATTAGGAAATATAATTATACTTCTTTTTTCTTAAATGCCCATTATTAATAATAATAATAATAATAATAATAATAATAATAATAATAATAATAATAATAATAAATCATTGCTTCATAACAAAGGAAATGACTCACAAATGACTACGTTTACTCATTTGGTGATCTTACATTTAATAATCTGACGATCAATTTAGCTGCAACAAATAACGATAGAGACCAAAAGTAATACAAAAGTCTTCCAAATTAATTTTAAATGTGAGTAATACATAATCAATTGATATGTATGACAAGTTGATGATTAATAAGATTTAGCATCAATTTAGTATGTAATTTAGTATGTGATTCATAAGATAAAATTACTTCACGTCATGATAAATATAAAATTGAACTATTTATATATATAGGCAAATGATCAAATACAAACTAATCTTAAAATGAGAACTACAAACCATCACTAATTTGTACAATCAAAATCACTATTTTATATTTAATTTAAAAAATATAAAAAAACCAAAATTACTAAAATAAAAAACCCCCCAGCCCCCCCCCCCCCCACGACCACCACCAACACGCCCACCCCCTCCCCACCACCACCACGGCCGCCATCCCCACCCTCCGCCGCCCCCGCCCCCGCCCCCACCTCCACCTCCACCTCCACCTCCGACAAGCTCGCCCCCCAACCTCTGATGACCTCTTCCATCGGAACCACCATAATCCGGAAAGCTTCCACCACCAACACCACCAGTCAACCACCATCACTACAAAACAGGACCACCAGACACCAGATTTGACTCCTGGTCGTTCCTCCAGCGCCACCAGGCACGGATTCACCACCACATGCCTAATTCTTCAATTTTCCAGCGAGTTTCTTCGTACGGCGTCGTAGGCGAGCTTCGCCGTCATTGTGAGTTTTCCGGTGATGATGATGTGATTTGCTCAATGATTTGTGATGATTTGTGTTTGTGTTTGATGATTTGTAATTTGTGTTTGGGATGATTTGTGTTTGTAGATCTGGTGGTGTTAGTGGCGATGGCAGTGGGGTGGTGGCGATGGCAGTGGGTGGTGGTAGTGGTGGTGGTGATGGGGGGTGGGGGTCGGTGGGGGTGTGGTGGTCAGGGTGGGGGTGGGGGTGGTGGTCAGGGTGGGGGTGGGGTGTTAAAATTAGTGGTTTTGGGAATGTATTTTAGTGATTTGGGGTGGGGTGGGTATTTTAATATTTTCTATCAAAAATAAAAGTATGATTTCGTTAATGTAATATAGTGATTTTTGTTGGTTTCTAGGTTTGTATTTTAAGATGGTTTTTATTGGAGTAGCCCCCTATGTACTGGCAAATGATTAAATACAAACCAATCTTAAAATGAGAACTACAAACCATTACTATTTTGTACAATCAAAATCACTATTTTTATATTTAACTTTAAAAATATAAAAAAACCAAAATTACAAAAATAAAACCCACCCCCTGCCCCCTGCCATCTCCATCAGCAACCCCACCACCTCCGCTGCCACGCACCACACCACCGTCGCAGCTTCCACCCACCACACCACCACTACTGCTGCCACCCACCCACCACCACCGCCACCACCACCACTGCTGCCACCCATCACACCACCACCGCCACTGCTGCCACCCATCACACCACCACAGATGCCACCACACCACCACCACTACAGCTCCGGTCATCTTCTTCGATGAGCTCAAATTTTCCGGCGAGCTCGATTTTTAAAGATCTGGCTCCGACGAGATTCCTAAACGATCTCCTCTTCCATTCTGACTTCTGGCCCCGCAGGGGCACCATCTTCATCGTCAAATCGCGTTGTATTATAAGTTTAGATTTTCTGCTGAACTGGTAATAGCCAGTGATTTCCAGCATATAAATTAGAGATTTTCGTAGTATAAACGGTTGATTTCTGTAATAGATTATAGTGATTTATGTATTCTGGACTAGTAAATCAGGGAGGTGATATATTACAGGGGTTGGTACGGGGGTTAAAGGGTAGGTGGGGTCGGGTCTGGTGTGGGAGAGGTAGTATGGTTGGTAGAAATGTAGAATGGCAGGAAGAAAGAGAAGAAACCCGATGATGTGGCTAGAAAAGGAGAGACAGGGGTCAAAGACGGGGGAGGAAATGAAAGTATTAGTGTACTGACTACTGTGTGTATTTTTTTTAATTTAAATCAACGGGTTCAGACTGTTGGTTTTGGGCTGGGCCATTACATTTATTTGAGCTTGGCTTGGTTTGTAGGTTTGTAATTTAATTTGGTTTGTATTGGAGTAACCCTCTATATGTATATATAGTTGCACTCCATAAAGAACATCTTATATAAAGAAAAATAAAGAACACTTCTAAACCAAATATTTAATGCACCCACGTACAATTAAAATACACCTTCACACACACTAACCCAACCCATTTTTTTCAAAAAAAATAAAAATCTGGATGAACAGTGCCTGCTGTTGTGTCATGCCACGTCAACACCTGCTACGTGGCATGCCACATCAGCAGGTGGCCCCCCCATTTGCTGACGTGGTAGTAACATGTGGCATGCCACGCCAACACCTTCCACGTGGCACTGCCACGGCAGTAATGAGGGACCACCTACTGCCGTGGCATTGCCACGTGGCATGCCACGTCAGCAAACACTGTTCATCCATTTTTTTTAAAAAAAATCTTGTATGTGAAGGTGCATTTTAATTGGGTGGGTGCCCCTAGCGGGGCCGTTATATCATAATTGATTCAATGGTTTAGATTAATTCTCTAGTGTCCTTTATTGTTTTTAATATAAGGGTGTTTTTCATGGAGCAAATATATATATATATATATATATATATATATATATATATATATACACACATATATACATATATATATATTTATATAAATACGGTTTGGATTGAAAAGCGGATTGGTTTCAGTTTGATTGAAACCAACCCACAATCCGAGGATTTTTAAAGTAGTTGAACCGAAATCGTGAACCGTGTTTTGGTTTTGGTTTTGGTTCGGATCGATTCAAATTCGAATCAATTTATGCAGATTATGCGGTTTAACCCAAACCGTGATCACCCCTAACAAGAATGATACAAATTATAATGGTAAAGGAGAAAATCCAGTAAATATCAGAAAACTTAAAAAATCCTCTGGTTACATGAGAGTCGAGTAGCCGCCCCCCACCCCACCGCCCCTCCTCCCGTCCCCCTCCGCCACTCCCCCTCCTGCTCAAATAAAAAGATGCCTACCTCTTTTCTGCCTCACCTCTGCAACTCCTAGCAGCTGCACAACCCACCATCTCTGCATCTCCTCTCCCAGCCCCATCCCCTCTAATTTCAACACCACCACCCATTCAATCGCAGCCTACAACTGCCGTCAGTTTTTAATTCAATAAAGCTCCGAAAATTCCTTTGAATTTTCTCAGATCTGTTCCGATCTTGAGCTAGTTTGTGTAATTAAAACTCATCTTTGTTGGGTTTTCGTCTCGTCTTTTGGCGTGTGTATCACTTTATGTGCTATTGTTATCGTTTGAGTTATTATCATTTATGTTTCTGTTGTTGTTGGTGTCGTTATTGACTCCGTTGAAATTGGTTTATTTGGCATTTTGGGAGATCTTGAACGATTGCATCGATGCTACTTGCGGCATGTCTATAGATAATTTTTGGCATGTAGATAGCTGGGGTATCGGCAGGTCTATAGCTGTTTTACGGCAGGTGGATAGCTGGAGTATTCTTGAGATTGTAGTGGAATTCACAAGAGCTCACTTTTCATAATTAAAGTTTGTTCCGGTTTCGGGAATTTATGCTTCCCCAACTTCAGTTGAAGGTTTGAAACATTTGGATTCAGTACGCATTTATGTGAGGGTCAATTGTGCTACTACGGATTTCAGGGCTGATGCTGGTAGGATTGATCGGGATACCATTGTAACCTTTTTTAGCTTCAAGAATCTATGGATTCAGTGTGTTAAGCAGTATGGAAACAATGCGGCTATTTACTTAGCTCGTTTATTGTTTTATCAACCTGATTGCATTGTCAGTTGGGGGTTGTCCCGACTAGACTTGTTTAATTTAATGGAATGAACTTGCATTTTGTCAAAAAAAAATTAATGGTAAAGGAGAATCGAACCCTTCGATCTATCGTCAAAAGGATCTCAATTTTTTAAATATAATGGTTATATTATACACCACAAAATATTATATAATGACGAAAATGTAACCCTCGATTCTCATGAAAAGGATCTACGCTAGCATATAATATTACCCAAATTAAGATGGGTTATATTTATGGAATATGATTGTTCATAAAAGAATACATCAAACATGACCAAATTAAAAGAGTGTCCATTCATTGTATTTCAAGATCGATTATATAATTTTAGTTGATAAAATTAAAAAGATTTGGATAATAGCTAGGTTCATCATAATAGAAGTCCTCGCATACTATAAAGTGTGCTCCTTTTTAGTATATTCGTATCGGATTAAGAACGATAATAAAAGATGATGATCAAGCCCATTACTTCGAAAAATGTTCTATCTCGCCCATTTGGGACCATCATAGTAATATAAAAAAAGGAGTGTAAAGTAATGAGTAACGTTAGGGAATCAGAAAATTATTCCCAAAAAAAAAATTCAAAATGAGGTGGCAAATACATGGTGGATTTTAATTGGATTACTAATGTAAATGTAGGAGGGTCCATTTACATTATTATCTCCATAACCAATCATAGAAAAACATTTTTCTATGTATCATTTTGGTAACTTTTTTGGGAACAATTTTTTGTTCCCAATTATTTCTCGAAAGTAATAGCTCAAAAGTAATTCTATGTTTGAGATTAATAGTTTGGACAAGGCACGATTTGACTCGAACAATGTTAGCTGACCAAGCCATCACGGTTTTAAAAAAATATAAAAGTTTACCTCGACTTTACCTCGACGGTTATGTCACGATGTCCTTATTGATGTTAGGCCCTGTTATTTTCTGAAAAACATGTAAAACATTGTTTGTTAAATTTTAAAACAGTTTTTCTGAAAATTGCTTTTGACTTAAAAGTTATTTTTAGAAAAAGTATGTTCTCCGATACTTTTGATAAAGTTGTTTTCCACTTTTTGCATGAAACACCTATTGGTTTTAACATCAAGTCTTTCTAAAAATTTTGTATATTTGTATTATACTCAAAAGAAGCACAAATTAAAAATATTACCAAACAATTATCTAATTTTCGCAACATTAATTATTTTACCAACACTTTTTCTATAGCATTGCAATTAGTATTCCCAACTAAGGACATAATATGTAAAGAAAATGCCAAAAGTCGTTCCAAATTTGTTAAAATCGCAAAACATGAATACGGTTTAAAAGCCGTAAAGTAGTAGGAGTAGTACTTTTTAACTTTTTCAAAAGAAGATTGGAGTTTTAATTTGTGTAGCTAGATAGATAATGCTAAAGTTATAACTTAAAGCGTACAAACTACATAATACTATTTTTCAAAACATTATGCAAATTAAGCGATGACACGAATATTTAGTGTATGATCGTAAAATTAAAGATTTTTCGAGAATTTTTGCAACATATTATTCAAAAGTTGTAATGTTATATTACAATTGCAATCAAATAATCTATATGTATATTTAAAAAATTAAACTTTTTCAGCAAATTGTATTTTTATATTTCAGATATTGAATGTTACCTACCACGTGCTGTTAGTAAAGTTTGTTAGAATAGATACTATTAATATTATATAATTCGCTTTTTCACCATCATAGTTAAACTCTATTAATTAATATTAAATTAGGTTTAATTTTATTCTCTTTATATTTTTCTACTCTTCAATATATCTCACTTTTTGCGGTATTCAAATGTGTCAAATAAATTAGAGAAGAGTAAATGACCCAAAAACATATAATACATAATGTAATTTTTTATAAAATAAAAATACGTCGTGGCAAAAAATAATAAAATAAAATACGTAGAACAACAAATTGTTTCATGTTGTAAAATTGAGAATATTTAACAATATCATGAAATAAAAGCTAGTTACGTTGATTTGTAACTAACTAGTGATACAATTCTTTTTTATTAAACAACATTAAAGGTTATGTTTATTACACTTTTTAGACACCAAAGTACATTATTTTTTATCTTCAATTCATAGTCTTTTTTCCCTTGATGTCATATGAAACAAGTATCATGTGAAAAAAGTAACAAAGCCACAACGAGAAAGAGGAAGCAATAGACGGCGACACATAATAACAGTTATATCAATCTTGGATGGAAGCTGATTTTAGTTAGTGAGTAAGTGATTGTATATATAATAGTGAATATGAGTGATGAAATCGTAGGTAGTGAAGAAACAAAATAAAGAAAGATGTCAAATGTTAAAGAAAATGCCAAAAGTAGTTGTGAAATTAGTTAAGTCACAAAACATGATTCCTCTTTTAAAGCCATAAAATAGTCCAACTTTTCAGATAAAAGCTAAATTCTAGTGATAGATTAAGCTGAGTGTATATAGTTAAATAGAGAAAAGTTCTATGGAGTACAGTTTAATTGGAGTACGTTGGAGTACACATACGTTCTGCACTCAAAATATTTTAAAATTTATTATTTTGCAAATCTTATTACATGAACATCATTATTTCATCGAGAATCTTGAAAATTTTGTATGTTTTGGTAACAAAATATTGCAAAATGAATTGTTCTGCAAAACACATTTGGGTTGCAAAACATATATGTTCTGATTGCAAAACATAAAGGATTTTCAAGATGAACTTATTGCAAAATATACATGATTTTCAAAATTATCAATGAAATTATGATATTCATATAACAAGGTTTGCAAAACAATAAATTTTACAATATTTTGAGTGCAGAACGTATATGTACTCCAACGTACTCCAATTAAACTGTACTCCATAGAACTTGACCCTAGTTAAATATGTCAAATATATATTTTTGAAGGTTACAAATAAAATGTAATTTAGTACTCACTTTGATTTTGGCACATTAACTCAATAAATGAATATTTGATAAACGAATAATCTCGTTGAATTAATAATTCTTTTAGTCCCAATATAATAGTGATGATAAATTTTTAACCTCAAGTAATGAAATATTTTCAAAGTTATATTTCATGGTCGGCTAGTAGTTAAGGAAGGAGGTAGGATTGTGGGTATTATGTTTTGAGATCTTAGTCGATGTAGTAGGTGTGCTGAGCACATGTTCTCCTAATGTACCTTACAAGGCTAGACCTTGGTTTCTAATATAATTCTGTTTATAAAAAAATGAATAATATCGATATAGTACAACCTCGATAAATTAATAATCGATGGACGATGAACGATGAACGAATAATCTCGTTATATGAATTATTTTTTCAGTTCCAATATAATAATGATAATGTATTTTTAATCTCAAATAAAAATTAATCTCGATAAATGAATAAAATTTTCTGGTCCTGAAGATATTCATTTATCAAGTTTTTTACTTAAATATATAAAAAATATTGGTGTCAAGAATATTCATTTATCGAGATTCAACTGTATTTTAAAGTATATAACATAAATATACATATATAATTTTAATTAAAAAGTTTCCATCAAGTAAAAATGCACAATTTATTTTTATAAAAAAAGTTTAAATATTGATAATATATAGAAGTATTTTAATTTTACGCCTCAATATGTGTGTCAAAAATGTCAAAGGAGTAATAAAAGGTTACCGAGTAAGTAAGATTATGATGCAAATCTTATTAAATTGCTAATATGTAATTTATTTGATGCACAAATAGTTTTCAATATCATTTTAATATATATTTTTAATATTTTACTTTTCAATATATGCTTTATTAGCTTTAATTTTATTTTAATTTTATAATATCTTTATAAATATTGTTACGTTGTTAATTACATTAACTAATAAGTTGCACTTTTGTTGTAAAATGCTTGCTAATGTACAAATATATAATAAGAGTCAAGTTCTTTTTTTTATAGGTAATAAGAGTTAAGTTCTATAGAGACCAATATTTGAGTGAAGACCGTGGAGATCATATACATTATGCACTCAAAATATTGCAAAACATATATATTTGCAAAGGAGAGAATTACCAAAATGCCTATTTTTCCTAAGTTTTTTCCCAAAATACTGATTTTGAAAAAAATGGCCCGAAATACCGACGGGATACGGAGTTTCGGCCTCCGTATTACCCTAATACGGTACACCGTGTACCGTATTATGCATGATACGGAACACGGTCTTCCGTGTTATGCATGATACGGTACACGGTGTTCCGTGTTAGGTGGGTGCGCAGCACTGTCACGGAACAACGTCCATCGTATCATGCATAACACGGAAGACGGAGCTCCGTATCATGCCCTGTTACGGAGGACGCTTCTCCGCATCACATCCTCTATCACGGTACACGATGTACCGTGTCCCGTCAATAAAAAGGGTCATCCAATTTGCCATGTGATTATTTTGGGTCATCACCCTTTGCAAAGAATGTTCAATGAACATTATTATTTCATTCAAAATCTTAAAAATCATATATGATTTGCAAGCAGAACATGTTTTGGAGAATAATACGTTCTGCAATATTTTTTTTCAAAACATACATGATTTTCAAGATTTTTAAAGAAATTTGCATGTAAAACATATATGATTTTCAATATTTTCAATGAAATAAATGAAATAGTGATTTTCAGAGAACATGATTTTTAATAAATATGTTTTTACAATGTTTTGATTGATATAAGGTCTCTGATCTCCACTAAAAATGTTGGTCTCCATAGAACTTGAGTCTATATAATAATATTGTTATTACATAAAATAGTGTATGCATGTTATTCTTTTTAGTTCAATATTTTAACATTTAATATTTGTTATTTAAGGGATTGCAAATTAACCTGATCCGACGGATACCCGATCCAAAATCTGATTTTTTTTTTTTTAATATACCGAACTTGAATTTTTGGATTTGGATATGGATTTAAATTTTAAACCCGAAAATTTTTGAATTTGGATTTGAATTTTAGGTTTACCGATCTAAAACCCGAACCGGAATCCGAAACCCGATCCGAACCCAAAACCTATAAATATATACACACACTATATTTTATATATAATATATTATACATTTTAATATACATGTTAATAAAACATTATGCAAGTATTCAAATTCAATTTTTATAAAACATTTTAATAATTATATATAATATGATAATTTGCAATTATTATAAATAGTATTTCAGTTATAAGACATATAACTTATTTATTTTATTAGAAATAGTGTTAGGTCCGGAATAACGTAGAAGGGGGGTTGAATACGTTATTTAAAAATATTTCGATTTTCGAGATGTGAAAAAATGAGGTCAACAACTGAATCGAAATAAAACAATTGGTTCGGGAAAATATCTTTGAACTGATAAAAACCCAAGGGGTGTTACAACTTCTAATCCAACGGATTTGCTTCAAAAACTCGAACACTCCTAAGGATAGTTTAGGCACGAGGACCTTCTATCCGACACTTCCTGAAAGCGGGCTAAGCCGGCTTTCCTACTAGATGGACTGTCTAGCAGCTTACACAGAGATGATATAAGAGAGAGAAGAGAGAGTTGTGTGTTGAGGTGTGTTTTGAAATGAAATACAACAGGCCTATTTATAGATTTTAGAAAGTCACTATGCTGCATAGTAACCCACTAAATTACGTAAGGAATGATGTCTGTTTTCTCTGCTAATCCTCATTTTTCAAACCTGCTGAATTTGATTTTCAAAGATCTGCCGAACTTTGATTTTTCAAAGTTTCCAAAATCAAACATGTGGGCCCCACATGTTTCTTACTTTATGAATAGTACTTTTGGGTACTATTCATGAATAGTAACTCCGGGTACTATTCACCCGGTGTGAATAGTGATTTCGGTGAATAGTAATTCAGGTTACTATTCATGTGAATAGTGATTTCGATTACTATTCATTTTCCTCTTTATTTTTGACATACTTAAATATTCAGCTTCTGAAATGGAGGATATCAACACTGCTCTCAATCATACCTTTTTAACAGTTTTTCTGAGTTAGATACTTCGATTCCTTTGTGAAGATGTTGACGCCTAGTGCAACTGGTCTGGTTCACAGACGACTAACATTCACTCGTGGTCTTCGTATCATGTCTTTAAGAATACTGTAATCTTTTGGCCTTTCAACTGAATCATCTGTACATCTTATTCTGTCCCTGAGGCTTGATCATGTTAATGAACTTCTTTCAGCGACTTGATCCTTGTTGATGCCTGTTCTTCAACTTTCACGATCCCTGTATAGAGTTAATATTATTTATCTTTTATCCTAGTTGAGTTATATATTTCCTCTATTACATATTACATTACATTATGCTTTACAATCTCCCCCTATTTGATTGTTAGGGTTTGACAAGCAAATACCTAGAGGATAACTCAACTGATACAAATGAAATACAAAGATAAATAATATTAAAGTGCATTCTGGATCATATATATACATTTTCCAGATTTCTAAAAATTAACCAAGTGCAAGACAATTGTTCCTGTAGACTGAACATATCTTCAAGTTTGCCTTTGCTTTCTTTCCACATTGCACTAATACTCCCATTAGTTTTTCCTTTCCCAAAATAAAGTTAATTCCGTGTCAACAACCTTTTCCTTGCCTTTACGCCTAGTAGATTTTTCTTGTTCATCCATCTTCTCCCCCTCAGTTGGGTTATCCTCCAGAGTAGTAGGATGTGGAGTTGGTAATTTAGACGAAAATCCTTTTACCAAGGAATTGATTGCTTGACTAAACTGGGTTGCCATGGAACTTAATTGAACCTGGAATGCATCACGTTGAATGAGTTGTAAATTTTTGATTTCTGCAATGGACTTACAGATATTTGACAACTCTTTCTCCATTGTTTGGACCCGTGTAAGGAGTCTGGTGTATTCCTGTCTGGTTATAGGTGCATGTGGTTGAGTAGGTTGCTCACTCGTACGTTCTGCAGGTGTTTCACTCAACACTATATATTCACTCGGTTTAATGGTTTGGGTTACACTTACATGTTCTGTTGGTGTTTCCCTCAACTTTCCTCTAGAGCTTCCACCGATATGTGTACCTGCAAATGAAATCATCCTAGCCCCTTTTTCAGAGGTCACGGATGGTGCAATGAAAGTTCGTGAGCTTCCGTCCTCGCGTGAAGCGAGTTGCCGACCACTGGTAAAAAGTGGTAAATCTCGAAAGAGATCCAGAGATTTTCCCTCTGGGAGGTTAAACTTGAATTGATTAAATGGCACAAAACCCAAGTTTCCCTCGTACGTCTGTGAAGACACTTGGTTCATAAAAGAACCACCCACCAATGGATCATTCCGTAAAATGGAAGATTCACCAGCAGTTATTGAGGTAGGTAATTCCACCTCGGATGCCTGTGAAGGCATTTGATCTTTTGAAAGATCATCAACCACTCGTATGTTCCGTGAAATGGAACTCAAGATAGTTGCTCCCATCAATTCAATCTCATTTACATTTGCACTCATTGGATAAGAAAAAATTGTTTCACTAACAGTTGCCATTACCTCAGGTTCATTGGGTTTACTTCGTTTAGAATGAGGTAGAGCGGCTATTGTAACTAACTCCTTATGTGGTGCTGCTGAGGCACTATCTCCCTCAATAATGTGGATGACTGGTCGTTTAAGTGACAATTGAGGTGTAGGAGTTTGTTGTGTTTGTGTTTGCATTTGTAGAATGGGCTCTTCGACCTGTGTTAGAGTCGGTGGGATTTCCTGCTCTTGGTCGGGTAAGATGGCCACTGGGGGCTGTAGAAACTGTATTTCCTGTGACACAATAGGGAATACAAAGGTTGGAATAGCAGGGATTGAAATATTACCTTGTCGTATACCTGCTCTCACTGGTCGTGGTAACAACGGAAGTGGGACAGTCTTTAGATATTCAGTTAGGACTGTAGGCACATCCGTATATTTCTTTTTGCTTATGTAATTAATTACATTCGTCTTTATGGAAGAACATTCCACCTTTTGACCATTTTCCAAGCGTACCCTGTCTTCATCAATCAAAAAATCATTTAATATTAACTGTAGAAACCTTGGATATAGACATTTGACATTTTGAGTTCGAATATCTCTTGTTCCCAAGCGTTTCATTTTTAAAATGATTTGACCAAGCACTATTTTTCCAAAATTAATCCTCAAATTATTGGCGACCGCATACCCTATTATTTGAATAAATTCAGGTATTCGATCTTGATTTGTTCTATCTGAGGAAAAAACATGGTTAAGAGTGTGAAAGAAGAAATTCCAGTACTGGGTTAGAAACGTTCTAGAAAGATTACCAGTATTGAAATTGCCATCTTGGTACCTTATAAAACGAAAGAACATTTCAATCTGTTCAGGTGTAGGATCAGAAACGAGATTTTCCATAGGAAAATGAAGAATTCGATTAACATCTCGTTCAGTGACCCTAATCGACCTACCAAATAGTCGATATGTGAATGCACACCCGTCCTGTCCAAAAGTGTTAACCGCACTGCAATATAGTTCACACAATGCATCATGGTTAAGCTGCACCTGTGTAACTAAAGCATAACGGATTAATGAATGTTCATTCAGAAATTGTGTCCAAGCCCGAAATTGCTCATCCTGAATGGTTTCGATTTGCTGAATGGAAACAGGATTAACTTTAGCAATTATAAAGCTTCCCTGCAATGCCATTTTCAAAACTTTGAGGAAACTCAAAAACAAGGGTTAGTACGTATAACAAGAATATGAAATCCGCCCTAAAACCACCAGCTAGATTGTGAGATCTTTCCGATCAAAGCTCGAAATATTCAGCAATTGTGTGTATATACTCTGTATATCTGAAAAATGATGATGTTAAACACAAACAAAAACTCATCATTTATAATGTTTCAAGGATTAGAGGGTTAGGTGTAATAGTGACAGGTTATGTTTGAAAAATAACACCGTTCAATAATTTCTCACCTAACTACCTAATTAGCCGAAAAAACATCTTATCACCGAAACCTGTCGGTTGAAAAAACATCTTATCGCCGAAACCTATCAGTCTATACACATACACATATAATACTTCTAATTATTATGGATTTAAAAATAATCACACAGTAAATCAAGAATTAATCCACAATAATCAGATAAACTCACAATTAAATAGACATAAAATTAACAAATATCATTAATTGATATATGTTAATAAAATATTTATTTAATTATGCTACAATTAACTCAATTATTTACTAACTAATTACCATAAAATATAGCATTTATAAGCGTGGTAATTAATATAGAGATAACTATAATATGAGGACTGGATGCAAATAAATTCACAAGTTCTAAACATATGGACATTTAAAATACATGTGAACTTATAACAAATTGCAGTTATTGATTATCCAAAATTAATTAGACAGATTTAACATCCCAAGTTCACCAACTAACCTGGAGAAAGTGGATTCATCCAGTGGTTTAGTAAAGATGTCTGCAATTTGTTGATCTGTGGGAACAAAATATAATACCACAGTTCCATTCATGACATGCTCTCGTAAGAAATGATACCTGATATCAATGTGCTTAGTCCTGGTGTGTTGAACTGGATTGTTGGCAATGGCAATGGCACTCGTGTTGTCGCATAGAATTGGAATTTTGTCCAACATGAGTCCATAGTCCTGAAGTTGATTCCTCATCCACAGGATCTGAGCACAACAACTACCTGCCGCAATGTATTCTGCTTCGGCTGTCGAGGTAGATACTGAGTGTTGCTTCTTGCTGTACCAACTTCCTAGAAACTGACAGCTTCCAGAAGTACTTTTCCGATCAATCTTACAACCTGCGAAGTCAGAATCTGTATAGCCAATTAGGTCAAAACCTGTTCCTTTAGGGTACCAAATCCCAAGATTGGGGGTTCCCTTAAGGTATCTGAAAATACGTTTAACAGCTATAAGATGTGACTCTTTAGGGTTAGCCTGGAATCTAGCACATAGACAAGTTGCGAACATAATATCTGGTCTACTAGCAGTTAAGTACAAGAGAGAGCCGATCATACCTCGATACTTCGTGATGTCAACTGACTTACCAGATTTATCTTCATCAAGCTTGACTGCAGTTGGCATCGGGGTCTTGCAGTAGCTGCTTCTTCCATCCCATACTTCTTTAGAAGATCCTTTATGTATTTTGATTGGCAGATGAAAATACCATCAGGCTTCTGAACAACTTGAAGTCCAAGGAAGAAGGACAACTCACCCATCATGCTCATCTCGTACCTACTCTGCATTAGCTTAGCAAATCTCTTGCATAGCAAATCATTAGTAGAACCAAATATTATATCATCCACATATACTTGCACCAGAATTATATCATTTTTATGCTTTTTATGAAAGAGAGTTTTGTCGATGATACCTCTTGTAAAACCATTTTCAAGTAAGAACTTGGAGAGAGTATCATACCATGTTCGAGGGGCTTGCTTGAGACCATAGACAGCTTTGAAGAGAAAGTACACAAAACCTTCAAATTCCTTGTCTTCGAACCCAGGGGGTTGTTCAATATAGACTTCTTCCTCTAGATCTCCGTTCAAAAATGCACTCTTCACATCCATCTGAAAAACCTTAAAGTTGGAGTGTGCAGCAAATGCTAAGAACATCCTGATTGCTTCAAGCCTTGCAACTGGAGCATAGGTTTCATCATAATCAATTCCTTCTTCTTGAGAGTAACCCTTTGCTACCAATCGAGCCTTGTTCCTCGTAACAATACCATTTTCATCCAGTTTATTCCTAAACACCCATCTAGTGCCAATTACAGATTTACCTTTTGGTCTTGGCACCAGCTTCCATACTTTCTGCCTTTCGAATTGATTGAGTTCTTCCTGCATTGCAGTTACCCAATCTGGATCATCAAGAGCTTCATCAACCTTTTTAGGTTCAATTTGAGATAAAAATCCTGCGAAATTGCATTCATTCTGTGTTGCTCTTCTAGTCTGTACACCTGTGTCCGGTTCACCAATGATCTGTTCAAAGGGATGCGCTCTACTCCATACCCTTTGTCTCGGCAGATTTGATCTTGATGATTCCCCAAGTTCATAATTGTGTTGAGAGTGATGACTAGTAGATCCAAAATCATTGTTTGCTCCCCCTGAGCTGTTGCTTTCAGAGTTTGATGAATCAGAGTTTAATGAACCAGCAGATGCATTATTTGATGTTTCTTCACTTGATTGGGGTTCATTTTCATCGTTCACTTGCTCCCCCTCAACATGTGCTACTGTCTGATCTACTGGTATAGATTGAACAATAGAGTCTGAAAGAGTATCAGAATTTTGTTCATTCTCAAATCTCAGCTGGTCATGTTCATTAAAATCTTCAAGTCCTGTTATCTTTTTATCATCAAAAGACACATGGATAGATTCCATGACCACTTTTGTTCTCAGATTGTAGACTCTGAATGCTTTTGTGGATAGTGGGTATCCAACAAAGATTCCTTCATCAACTTTTAAATCAAATTTGGAAAGCTGTTCTGGATGAGTCTTAAGAACAAAACACTTACATCCAAACACGTGAAAATACTTCAGGTTCGGCTTCTTCTTTTTCACCATCTCATATGGTGTTTTACCATGCTTGTTTATGAGTGTAGCATTCTGTGTGAAACAAGCAGCTTGCACAGCTTCAGCCCAGAAGTAAGTTGGCAGCTTTGCTTCATCAAGCATGGTCCTTGCAGCTTCTATGAGAGTCCTGTTCTTTCTCTCTACTACTCCATTTTGTTGTGGAGTTCCAGGTGCAGAGAATTCTTGCTTTATTCCATTTCCTTTACAAAACTCTTCCATGACTGCATTCTTGAACTCAGTGCCATTATCACTCCTTATGATGTTCACTGTGTGCTTAGATCCTTTGTCCAGTTGTCTGACATGCTCTGTTAAGATTGATGCAGTTTCTTCTTTCTTGTGCATGAAATATACCCATGTATATCTGGTGTATTCATCAACAATAACCAAAGCATATCTTTTCTTTCCAATAGACATTATATTTACTGGACCAAATAAATCAACATGCAATAAGTGATATGGCTCAAGAATTGAGGATTCAGTCTTACTTTTGAATGAAGTTTTCCTTTGTTTTGCCTTTTGACATGAGTCACATAGGCCATCTGGAGTAAAAACTGATTTGGGCAATCCTCTCACAAGATCTTTCTTTACTAGCTCATTAATGTTGTTGAAATTCAGATGAGAAAGTCTCTTGTGCCAATCCCAGCTTTCTTCAATTGATGCTCTACTCAGTAAACAGATTGCAGAGCCATTAGAGTTTGTTGAAAGCTTGGCTTCATAAATGTTACCATGCCTGTATCCCTTCAGAACAACTTTTCCTGTAGATTTGCTTACAACTTCACCGTGTTCTTCAAAGAAACCCACATGATAACCTCTGTCACAGATTTGACTCACACTTAGCAGATTATGTTTGAGTCCTGAGACTAGAGCTACAGATTCAATGATGACATTCCCAAGTTTGATATTGCCATATCCCAGAGTCCTTCCTATGTTGCCATCTCCATAAGAAACACTTGGGCCAGCTTTCTCCACAAATTCTGATAGCAGGGCTTTATTTCCAGTCATGTGTCCTGAGCATCCACTGTCCAGAACAAGGATATTTTTCCTGTTACCCTGCAATCACAAAAAACCACTAATGATTAGTTTTAAGGACCCAAACTTGCTTGGATCCTTTGGCCTTATTAAGTTTGTTAGCTTTTGCAGCAGAAGTCTTATCAGAGTTTGTGCTAACATTCTTTTTATCAGAATTTATACATGTAGAATCAATCTTGAATTTATTCAAAGAGGGTTTACATTCGTAATTATCATAATACAAATTATGGTACTCTTTGCATGTATAAATAGAATGCCAAATACTACCACAGTGAAAACAAGGATTCTGTAGCTTAAACCTAACTGAACCACTCTTAACTCCTGACTTAGGAGGTGTAGAGTTTATATTTTTATTCTTCCTGCAAAAAGCAGCAAGATGGTTAGGACTTCCACAGTTATAACATTTCTTCCTAGGAGCATTGGGAATAGGCATATAGTTATTGCTTTTACTGATGCCTACCTTTCCATTTCTGTTTTTCCTAGGTTCTTTTACCTTGTTTATTCTTTTTAACTCCTTCAGCTTGTGTTTAAGCTGTTTCTGAGACATTGAACTAATATCTACTGATTTGGCTTTATCCTGTTTTGGTTTGTCAGATTTTGGTACAAACCTCACATGATTAATTTTGGGTTTTGCAACTTTTTTAGTAAATACAGGTTTAGAGGTCTCAGCTTCTAGGTTGACAGTTTTCTTTTTATCAGTGTAACCTAGACCTTCTTTCCAACAATCATTGTCTATGATATCCTGAGTTTTCTTACCAGAGTTAGTCCAAATTTTAAGAATGTTTCTTTCTTTAGCAAGTTCAGATTCAAGATAAGCATGCTTTTTCAATAATTCATTTTTAACAAAAATAGCATCATCTCTCTCTTTCTAAATTTCTAACATCTGGACTAATTCTGATTCTAGATAATCATTTCTCTTTCTAAGGTCTAGACTTTCAGATTTTATTCTTTCATTTTCTAAAGTCTGATCTCTATAGCTAACATGCAAGTTTTTAAGAAAGAGTCTTAACTCAGATATATCAGTAGTATCAAAAGCTAGAATAGAGTGAGGTACCTTGGTCTCAGTAGCTTCAGAGATACTATCAACATTTGCCATCAAGGCGTAGTTCACCTCTTCTTCAGAGTCTGAAGTGTCAGCCCAGTCCTTCTTCTTTGTGATGTAAGCTTGACTTTTATCAGCTTTGGCTCTCTTGCACTCAGGTGCAAAATGTCCTTTCTCACCACAATTATAGCATGTGATCTTGGACTTGTCGACTTTCCCAGACCTGCTTTCCTTTCCCTCAGTTTTTCTGAAATTCTTCTTGTCAAAATTTGAATCTCTTCGTGTGAACTTCTTTCCCTTCCTGAAGTTCTTGTAAGCCATCTTCTTGAAGCCTTTCACCATTAGGGCTGCAAGTTGTATCATCTCAGCATCACTACCATCATCATCAGAGTCTGTGAGATTGTCAGAGTTTGAGTCATCATCAGAATTTGATGACTCAGTATCAGACTTTGTAATAAGAGCCTTTCCTTTGGATTGACTCTTTTTCACAGCAATTTCTTTAGAAGCTTTCTCCTCAGCTTTAAGAGCAATTGACTTGGTCTTGCTTCCATGCCGCTTGCTTCTTTGTTCCATCTCAAGCTCATGAGTCTTAAGCATTCCATAGATTTCATCAAGGGACATGTCTTCTAGATCATGATTGTCTCTGATGGTAGTGGCCTTTAAGTCCCATTTCTCAGGAAGAGCCAACAAAAATTTCAGATTGGAGTCTTCAAGATTATACTCCTTATCTACCAGTGATAGATCATTCAACAATTTCAGGAATCTGTCATATATGTCTGTTAATGACTCATCAGCATTTGAGTCAAAGTGCTCGTACTCCTGTGTGAGTATTGTTTTCCTGTTCTTTTTGATGGCTTTGGTTCCTTGACATCTGACTTCCAAAGCATCCCAAATCTCCTTAGCAGTTTTGCATCCAATGACCCTGTTAGACATAACATTGTCAAGGGCGTTATGTAATAAATGCCTTACTTTAGCATCTTTGCTAATAGAGGAGATATCTTCAGGAGTGTAGTCTTTCTTCTCTTTTGGAATCATTTTCTGTTCTTCTCCAGCAACTGCAACAGACAATTTTGTAGGCTTATGTGGACCATCATGGATTCTGTCTAAGTACTCTGGATCTGTAGCTTCCAGAAACATTTCCATCTTCACCTTCCATATGGGATATTCTGATGCCCTGAGTATTGGAACTCTAATTGATTCATATCTGCTTGTTGTTGGAGTTTGTGTTTTCTCTGTCATGATTGTATGGCTTTTTGTATAGTAACAGAGTGGCTCAAAATGAACAGTACGGTATTTGTGAATAGTACCGTATCTGTGAATAGTACCGTATTTGTGAATAGTGCCGTATACGTGAATAGTACCGTATCTGTGAACAGTATCGTATCTGTGAACAGTACAGTATTTGTGAATAGTGCCGTATACGTGAATAGTACCGTATCTGTGAACAGTACCGTATCTGTGAACAGTAACGTACAACACCGGATCTGATCTGTATATCGATCAACTTGCTCTGATGCCAATTGTTAGGTCCGGAATAACGTAGAAGGGGGGTTGAATACGTTATTTAAAAATATTTCGATTTTCGAGATGTGAAAAAATGAGGTCAACAACTGAATCGAAATAAAACAATTGGTTCGGGAAAATATCTTTGAACTGATAAAAACCCAAGGGGTGTTACAACTTCTAATCCAACGGATTTGCTTCAAAAACTCGAACACTCCTAAGGATAGTTTAGGCACGAGGACCTTCTATCCGACACTTCCTGAAAGCGGGCTAAGCCGGCTTTCCTACTAGATGGACTGTCTAGCAGCTTACACAGAGATGATATAAGAGAGAGAAGAGAGAGTTGTGTGTTGAGGTGTGTTTTGAAATGAAATACAACAGGCCTATTTATAGATTTTAGAAAGTCACTATGCTGCATAGTAACCCACTAAATTACGTAAGGAATGATGTCTGTTTTCTCTGCTAATCCTCATTTTTCAAACCTGCTGAATTTGATTTTCAAAGATCTGCCGAACTTTGATTTTTCAAAGTTTCCAAAATCAAACATGTGGGCCCCACATGTTTCTTACTTTATGAATAGTACTTTTGGGTACTATTCATGAATAGTAACTCCGGGTACTATTCACCCGGTGTGAATAGTGATTTCGGTGAATAGTAATTCAGGTTACTATTCATGTGAATAGTGATTTCGATTACTATTCATTTTCCTCTTTATTTTTGACATCCTTAAATATTCAGCTTCTGAAATGGAGGATATCAACACTGCTCTCAATCATACCTTTTTAACAGTTTTTCTGAGTTAGATACTTCGATTCCTTTGTGAAGATGTTGACGCCTAGTGCAACTGGTCTGGTTCACAGACGACTAACATTCACTCGTGGTCTTCGTATCATGTCTTTAAGAATACTGTAATCTTTTGGCCTTTCAACTGAATCATCTGTACATCTTATTCTGTCCCTGAGGCTTGATCATGTTAATGAACTTCTTTCAGCGACTTGATCCTTGTTGATGCCTGTTCTTCAACTTTCACGATCCCTGTATAGAGTTAATATTATTTATCTTTTATCCTAGTTGAGTTATATATTTCCTCTATTACATATTACATTACATTATGCTTTACAAATAGTCAATAATAATCTGGTGATTAGTCTTCTCTTTCTCAACATTAATTTTTATTAAAATTTTTAGGATGTAAATTTCTTTATTTTACATAAATTTTTCATTGGTGTTGGTACATTAAGAATTATAAATTTAACATACTTCAGATTTTACTTATTATGTCAATCCATATAATATGTTATATTTGATTACATAATCATGTTTTACTTTAATTATTGTATAAACATTATTAACGTTGTTTGCATGTAGCGGTGTTTTTAAACTTACTTACACTATTTTTAATTTTTAATACCCGGAAAAAAACCCGATCCGATCCGAAACCCTACGGATTTCGATTTGGATATGGATTTATTTTTAAAACCCAAAAATATTTGGATTTGGATTTGAATTTTACAAAACCGGAATCGAACCTGACCCGTTGCCATCCCTATCTGATAACGACCTTGTCACCCACATGAGTTTGTTATACCATGACTATATTAATTAGTACCTTATGCTAATTATATATATAATATAAATATATGACATAATTTCATTGTAATTGTAACAGATTTGTATATCGATAAATAGATAATTCAGTCTATAAATTAACATTCAAGTGGTGGTGGTGCCGTGGAAAAAGTTTAACGGTCTTTCATGTGTGTGGTGATTTGTGTATGTTCCTCTTTGCTTCTTTCGTTTATACTTGATCATATATCTTTATCATATGGATATAGTGTTCTTAATTGTAGATCCATATGTTCTTCTAGTAATTAAATATTTTTCTATCAAATTTTGTTCATGGTTAACCAAATTACCTTAAATTTGTCATGTTTACATCAAAAAAGTAGAAGAGGTAACTCAACCTGCTTCGACGGCTAATAGCAATGTATAGTATCTTTTTTCATCGGAGTTCTTTCCACCTTGGTAATATTGATTGCATCCTTCAAGTATAGATTGTAGTCGACTTTCAATGAAGTAAATAACATTCTTATTGTTGAATCAACCACTTCAAGCGTGTGAAGATATCTGGATGGAGTTTGTTACTCAAAAGTGTGCCACTTATCGAAAACCAAATATCTAGATGGAGTTTGTCACTAAGAAGTGTGCTACTTATCGGAAACCAACTTATTTAAATTACAGGTTACAATTAGATTTCTAATGATTGTTTTTTTGCAAAAAATATCTTTTTCTGATAGGTTTCACCTAAATATTATTAATTTAAAGTATGTGAGTTATTATCATTATCGACATATATTCATTTACTAATATTATCTTCCATTTATATAAATTGCACTTATATATATTACGAATAAAATTATTATGGTGCTTAATTTTTTTAAAAAAAATATATCATCTATCTCATTGAACAATATCATTAAAGAGTATTGATTAATACTTGATCAATTCATGTTTGTAGCCTTTTCTTTGTAGAGTCTACAACTTAGTGTACAAGTAAGGAAAGAGATGTGAAGACTTCGCATCATTGGTACAAGAAAGAGCATGAAAATGAAAATTTGTGTAGGGCTTTCTTGGATTGTGACAATAAATAGATTAACTTGATAAAGATTAGACTTTTAATTAATGCGAGTTAGCAAGTACTCGTATAGTATGGAACACTCGGATCAACTACTTAAGGCAAGGAAATAATGTATAAGACTAGTAGTTATGGACCGCATGTCGCTTCTTTACGTTACATGGTAATAATGAGGCCTTTTTCATTTGTATCGACTTGGATACAACTCATTGACAGTTTTCAATTTTTACATTTTCAGGACTTGATAGATGACTTGAGAAAGTATGTTCAAGAGATTGTCTAGTTGAGAGCTTAACCAATAAGTTCTAAGAAGATAAGAGGTTACGTTGGGCTAGTAAAAGTTATACTTGCATGAGATGACCTTATAATCTCATGGTTATCTCATAGATAAACATCTTATTGAATATAAGATCGATCTTAGCCGACTACATTTTTTTCTTCCCACAAATCATATAAGCTTGATTCCTTTAAATAGGGTATTAAGAATTTTTGTGGAAAGTAGGTTGACAATAATTATAACTAATATATGTTCGCAATTATAGCAATTGAGCTATAAGGAAAAGTTTGTATAAGCTCCTCCTATAATATAACTGCTCACATCCCTCTTCAAACGTAACATAGTATTTTTCATCGTAGGGCTTCTTATTGAAATCTTAGTTAAAATGATAGGTGCATTCTGGGATCTCCAAATAAATATATGGAGTACAACCAAAACATAATGATTCTGCCAACTCAAAACTAAGAGAGGATGTCGCGAACTATTTAAATATTGATTTTTGTAAAAGTTGTGTTCTTCAATAAAGAAGAAGACTTTGAAGGAACAAAGAAGTTTGGATTTCCGAAGATATATGTAGACAGTTCTTTCATGGAACAGAATAGATTGAAAAGGATAGAATGTAAAGTAGAAAATGACATATTAGAAAAATTGTGTGAAAAATATAAAATTATTAGTCGAGACATCTTTATTTTGAACTAAGTATTACTTTGATAAAAAAAAAAGAGTCTTTGTTAGGTATTATCCCTAAGGTTCAATGAGTGGAGTATGATGTTATCCATAACAATTTGTTCTCGCTAATCGATGAATAACAACTTCTAAGAACAAACCATTTGCTAAAATTGCTAACTTTTTTATTGTAAGTGAATAAGTGATTGAGTAGTGAACAAATGTAAATAAATACAAAAAAATTTCTATATATCACATTCTCATAACGCTAGTTTTATAGATATTTGAAAAGTTTGCTTATGTTTCAACTTTCTTTTCATTACTATGATATCAAAACTTCAGTTGTGAGATGTTCGAGTTTAAAATCTTCTAACCATTTTTCGAAAAACAGTGCACCAAATGTTACATTATTCAACGCAAAATGGATTTTTGATCGAGTAGTAGTGTTAAGATATAATAAAACAGTATTTTTTATCAACACATTGCATTAATGCATTTGATAATATTGGTAGGATATATGAGCCAATTTTTAAGTGTTCATGCTTTATCTTGTTTAAGATTTGTTGAATTCGCATATTTATCAAGTCAATT
The DNA here is from genome assembly GCA_037693485.1 of Kitagawia praeruptora. Lineage (NCBI taxonomy): Eukaryota > Viridiplantae > Streptophyta > Magnoliopsida > Apiales > Apiaceae > Kitagawia > Kitagawia praeruptora. The sequence continues at coordinate 46,903,671 of CM075354.1, forward strand.
TATTTTTTTGAGTTTGGCTGAATAAAAAAAATGTTGTTCATGGATATATTTGCAAAACGTTTGCAAGAATATCTTACAAGTTATTGTTCATAAATACATTTCACAGTCTCGTGTTGATGACAACTCAATTTATGAACTCTTTTTCACAAACAACTCGATTTACAAATGTTGGTCTCGAAGTATTGCAGAAGGGGGGGGGGGGTTGAATGCAATACTGATAAAATTCAATCTTTAAAACAATAACAATGATAAAGATTATACTTTGCTACAACCTAGAGAAAATTTTCTCCAGCTTCGTTGTCTCTTGAGATTACAAGATTGCTTCGTGTGCGTACATGTGCATAGAAAAGAATCTGAGATGTGTATCTAAGTAGACTAAGATACTCTGTTGTCTTTATCGCATGGGGTGTTGAGCTGCTGTCGTTTTCAAGTGGCAGCTCATTACAATTTGCACACCCATGTGACTTTCCTAAATTGCTATACAGACAGGATAAACCTTACAAGTAAAACAACCTAGATTCTTTTTATTTCTAGCTAATACAATTCTAGTAGATATGGATATAACATACACCTCGAATTGACCAGCCTTGTCTTGTGAATCTCTTAAGCTTTTGTCGTAGTCTTTGCAGGTTTGCTACAAACGAAAGAGTGTTGTAGCAAATCTGTTTCTTGAACATGTAACCTGTCACGGGTTTTGACTTAGAAAAGTACCCAAATCAAATAACTCAATGTGACAGTAACCTTAACCGCCGAGTCTGCTGTCAAAGGAATATTCAGTAGTTGACAGTACGAGGTCCCGCCAATGTTGCTGTCGGAACTCCAGACTTGCTGTCAAGTGTGAGAATGTTATTGTCCCATGCTTCAGCCGATGTTGCTGTCACATATGGCTTTGTCGTGACTTTGCAACATTTTTCTTCTTGTAACCTTACTGTAAAGAACGTGACAGTAACTTTTATTCTTGTTGTCTTCTGGATATATTCCTTGAGACTTGAACAAATGTATGAACTTCTCCCAAATCATACAATTATTACATGACTGCAATTATTCGATTACAAAGACATACTCTGGCTGTGACAGTATGTTCAACTTAGTAAAAACTAAGTACATGTAAATATAGTTAAGTTGTCTCTATGCTATCACCCATAAATTTCGAACAACAAACTCATTTTCACGAACAATAAATGAATATTTTTATGACTTTTCACGTTTCTTTAATGAACACAAAATTAACAAATTAAAATATAAAAAAAATGTAAATTGCAATATTAGATACATTCAAGTTCCAATATCATGATAACAAGCTAACAATAGGTTTATTATATCTCCATTTTTAAACTACATTCACGTTCATGAGTAATGTTCATGAACTTTTACGAAAATTTTAATTCAACTTACTAACATTTGAGTTGAAATATATATATATATATTTATATATATATATATATATATATAGGCGGTTACTCCAATACAAACCTCCTTAGAATACAAACCTAAAAACCAAATTTCATTCCAACATTTAAGCTAATCTAATGACCAAATTAGGGGTACCCCAATACGAAAAAGTCTTATAATTCTACTCTCTATCCATTCATCGAAAAAAAAATTAAAAAAATAATTTTTTTTTAAAAATGATGACGTAACAGTAGTTTTTTAAAATTTTTTAAATTTTTTTATTATTTTTTTTTTGTGAATGGATAGAGTGTTGAATTATAAGACTTTTTTGTGAAGGTGCCCCTGGCGGGGCCCTTAGAATAAATGAAATATAATCTATTTTGTGTTGGTTTGTAGTTCTCATTCTAAGAATGGTTTGTATTTGAGCAAAAACATATGTATACATATATTGTGCTGAAGCTCGTACTTAAAATTGTGTTAATATTCTTTTCAGAAAAATATTGTATTAATATTTTATTCCTTTACATATCAAATCAAATTTGAGCCAAACTTTTTAAGAATCAAACACAAAATGATACGTAAATGTATCGAGTCATCTCCGATAATGTATGCTTTGTTTGGAATTGATGTTAAAAATTATTGTATTATTAAAAAAAGTGTTGGTGAAAAAGTGTTGGTGTAAAAAATTGAAAATTGTTTGATAATATTTTTGATATGTGTATGTTTTGATGTAAAAATATAATAAAAATAAATTTTAAATAGATTTTAGATCAAAAACATTTTTCGAAAAGCAACTTTTAAATTTTATCAAACACTTTTTTGGTTGCTTTTCTGCAACAACAATCCCACTAGTTGATACAAAATAGTAAAATTGACCTGCTTCTCCGAAAATTTTAAATTTGTGTTTTCCGTTTAAAATTAGGTTATTTTGCGATTATTTTGACAACCAAAAATATTTTATTTATTAGTACTATCAAACAACATGCTTAGGTACTGCTGTACTCCGTATTAAAAAGTGGCCCCCCATGGTTAAGTATATTCACGGCAGCTCAACTAGTCGTCTGTGTATTGCATTTGCACCGCCTCCTTCACACAATTACACCGTCTCTCTGTTTTCCCGTCATCATTTTCTTTTATGTATATCCGACTTTTACAGCCACTTTCTTTTAAATATGTAATATAGATTTTTTTTTTTAAGTTGCTGTAATAGATAGAAGCTTCTTCCTGATGCTACTCAAGATTTTAGTATAAATACCTGATCATGTAAGTCAGATGAACAAGCCAAAATTCAGATAAGTTTTTTGGGTTTTGTTGATTATTTATACATAATAATTTTTCTTATTTGAAAGAGTTAGTGAAATGGCGGGAAGAAACGGAGATGATGCTGATACACCTAGTGAATCCAGGGTTTGTGATTCCATTCATGTATTTCATTACTACCTGCATGTATATCTGTATCTAAATAAATATTTGGTTTTGGAATTTTGATGTTTTGGTTGGTGGGTGGATGTAAAGATTTGATCTTGTTAATGGGTTTTTAAAATCATGGACTTTTTTCGAATTTTTTGATCATAAGTTGGAGTTAGTTACAGGGGTTTTGTTCTGTTAAATTGGTCAATTTTAACTATTTTTGGCAAGATATAGGACTTTGAGTTTAGGTCTTTCTTCAGTTGTGAAATTCGAAGTAACTTACAACTTTTTCTTGAATTACTATTATCATGGTATCTCTACTTGTCATAATTCTTATCCTCGCTTCTAAACCACCCCCTGAATTGGGAGGTTCGTAACATAGTCATACCCTTTTCCGATACAATGATGTTACCTTGGTGTCGTTTGATTGTGGTTATTCAACTTGGTCGATCCTAATATATTTTTGCATTGAAATCTCATTCTCATTCGTGTTAGCCAGATTGCTTATTTCTATGATCATAGCGGAATTTCCATGGGTTTGCCTTTGTTTTGTTTTCATACAGTTGTATTAGATATGTTACAGAGTTTATACTATTGTACTGAATAATCTTGATCAGTTGGTTTTTCTCCATATAATGATGCATGCAGCTCTGATTTTGTTTTATTTGACACTTTCCTTTAGATTATTTAAGTATAGGGTATAATCAGTTCATGTTGTAATCATATATGTTGAATAAGATAAATTAAAAATTTGATAAATTTCACAAGATATGGACTAAACAATTACAATCAATAGCTACATGTTATCTTTAATCTGTACAATTCCATCGATGTTGTATCATATATATGTGCTTTGTGTATATGCAGATGGTGGTTCCACTAAATACATGGGTTCTCATTTCCAATTTGAAGCTGGCATACAATCTTCTTCGTCGCAGGGATGGGACTTTCAACCGTCAATTGGCTGAATTCCTTGACCGCAAAGCCCCATCAAATACAAATCCTGTTGATGGCGTTTTCTCCTTTGATGCGATTATTGACCGCAGAACCAACCTCCTTGTTCGAGTTTATAGACCAGTAGATCCTGAGGTGGGTTCACCTAGTTTTACAGACCTTTACAGGCCCTCGAGCGCTGATGTTGTTCCTGTTATTGTTTTCTTTCATGGCGGAAGCTTTGCACATTCATCCGCCAATAGTTCTATCTATGACATTCTATGTAGACGTCTAGTTAGCCTTTGTGGTGCTATTTTAATATCAGTAGATTATCGTCGTGCTCCAGAATACCCTTATCCTTGTCCCTATGATGATGGATGGACTGCACTTAAGTGGGTTAATTCAAGATCATGGCTTCAAAGTCAGAAGGATTCGAAAGTCCATATTTACTTGGCTGGTGATAGCTCTGGTGGTAATATTGTTCACCATGTTGCTTTGAGGGCCATGGAATCAAAAATTAAAGTGCTGGGAAACATAATGCTTAATCCCATGTTTGGTGCAGAAGAGCGGAGTGAATCAGAGAAGGAACTAGATGGAAAGTATTTCGTGAGTATTGAAGATCGTGATTGGTACTGGAGAGCCTTCCTCCCCGAAGGAGAAGACCGGGACCATCCGGCTTGCAATCCGTTTGGTCCCAAGGGTATAAGTATCGATGGAAAGAATTTCCCTCGGAGTCTCGTCGTCGTGGCTGGTCTGAACCTGGTTCGGGACTGGCAGATTGCTTATGCTGAGGGGCTTGGGAAAACAGGCTGCGAAGTGAAACTTTTATATTTGGAGATGGCGACGGTTGGGTTCTATTTGTTGCCCAACAATGACAACTACTTCACTGTGATGGAGGAGATCAAAAGTTTTGTGAGTTCTGATTGTTGATGGTAAAGTGAAGGTCAGGTAGTCTAGTGAGTGGTGCCAATCTTGAATCTATTTTCTTCTATGTTAACCTTTGGCACAGACATGAATCAACGTGTAGGGTGTCTATATATAAGGTTGCTTTCCAGGCATATGTTTCATCTCATAATGTAAATAAAGTGTTTTATTATCAGTGTTGCAGATTTCGGAAATCGGAACTATTCGGTTGAGGTACCGATTTACGATTTATCGGGTGATTCGGTTGAAAAATCGGTGATTTATCGGCGATTTTTGCAAAATCGGCCGAATCGGTTCCAAAATTTTGACCGATTTATCGGCGCTTTTTCAAAAATCGGCCGATTTCTATAGAGTTTATTATACACAATTAGCAGTAAATTTTAAATTTTTTTTTTAACTTCGAGATGTTTATCTTTTGGCAAATGTATCATGTGATGCCAAGGCAATTCTGTTTAAAGATGACATGATAGTAGTGCATGGAACTTGTGAGAAGTAGCTGAAAACAGGGTTTAATTTGGGTTGAAAGTCTGAAACCAGGGGCCAATGCAACAAAAATAGATTCATGTTTTGTGGCTTTTTTTTTAATTTCTCAACAGCTTTTGGCATTATCTATAATTTCTCACATTTTTGTTCAGCTTATTTTCTTGTCCTCTTTGACAATTTGGTCACCCATGTTCACAAATACTGCATATTTGATCACTCCCAAGTCCTAGTCCTAGATAACATTAGCTTCTATAACTATTGTATGCATCATTGTACCTTCATCTCTTCTTTCCACTTTTTCTTCTGCTTTAATTTCACATGATCCTTGTTTATCTTGGCCTACTTTTCAGATATCTATGCAGCAGCGCAAACATGTCAATTTGGTATTTGCTGAGAAATAAAGCAAAATCATACAAATAGAGAAGACATCTCGCTTTCATTTATATAAAAACGCATAACATTGAATAACAAAATTATAAATTGAGATAATTATCTTCGTTCGTATAAAATACGTGCAACATTAGCGACGTGAGTCGCATTACACTAACATACAGGGAAAAAAATAATAAATTTTTAATTATTGTAATTACAATGATAATTACAGTAGATATAGATATTTTTTGTAATTAAACTACATAAACAAAATGAAAAAAAAAAGAACTTTTTAAAAATTTCAAATTGAATTCTTTTACATATATAATCTTGTTAAGTTGAACTTTCAAGTGTTAAGCTAGTGTTATAGGGAGAATATTGTATAACAATATTTTGGAGGTTTGCTGGAATCACAGAGCAAAATACGGATATTTTGCTAAGAATACGAAGAACACGGAAGGAGATTGGAGATCGTTTGTGGCTGATCTTGTATGGTGTTTTCAGGGGTGAACTGTCAATCATCCTTTACAAGATGCCTACGTACCCTATTTATAGGGATCAAGCCATACGTAGTTCTCTTGGAGAAGAAGTTACTAAGACGGGCTAGGGTTTCTATGGGCTCGACTAGGCCCAAATCCACTAGACGTCTTCTTGGGCTGATATATTTTACCCATTTATTCTATCCATGATCCACGGTCCAAAGAATGAAGCAAATGGTCTCGCATGGCTAGAGTTGGGACCTCTTGGGCGAGGCTAATAGAGAAGTAACAAGGGTGTAGCATGCAACCTCGAGGGGTTGAGTCATGCGAAGCGGACCCAAGTGTATTGATACTCTTGCGACCTCGAGGGGCTGCGTCATGAGCCTTCCAGCAGAGAATGAAATAACGATCTCGTGTAGTATGTGGATGTGATGATAGTACGAAGCGATCCCTTGACGGGAGTCATACGCGAGGCGATCCCTTGACGGGAGTCATACGCGAGGCGATCCCTTGACGGGAGTCATACGCGAAGCGATCCCTTGACGGGAGTTATAAGAGAGTTGATCCATGTCGATGCGACCTTGAGGTCGGGCTAGCATGATGCTTAAATCAACTGGCCTCGCTAACGAGGCGAATGGATAAGCTGCATGGCCTCGCATGCGGCCTCGCTGGGCTAGTCATGCGAGGTGGTCCACGCTGTACGGAGATAATTATACTCACGCGACCTCGCTGGGCCTGACCGTAAGCCTTCATAATAAATATGCTCTAGGCCTCGCTGGACCTCTAGGCCTCGCTGGACCTTGCAGAGAGAGTATTCTAGGCCACGCTGGACCTCTAGGCCACGCTGGACCTTGTAGAGAGACATGCATGATAGATGTTATCCCATACTAGGGACTTTGCTGGCGAACTCGACCCGCAGCTTGGGGTCGCAAACTTCCACATTGTGCTTGATAGTATATTGGACTGACTCCTGGTGGTGGGTTTTAGTGACCCAATCTTCATCTCAAGGCCCATTATGAGTTGTGGACCTCTATTTAAGCCTACTTAGGGCTTATGCCAAGATTTGGGCATAACAACTACCCCCCGAGTCCATATTGTCATTGGAGATGCGATGTGGACTCAAAAACTGCTTTGTCAAAACTTCGATGCGAGGCCTGTGCTTACTATAGATTGCTGTAGATGAAAGCATAGCTATCTCAAGTGCCTTGGAATTGCATCGCGATCCCAATGAATTTTAATGGTTGCAGACAACTATCATATTTCGAGATCTTCTCCCAGCTGCTAAGATGATGACATATGTTGTGTGTCTTTCAATTAATGCGAATCCATGTATAAGTGAGTGATGGTGACCTCGAAGGGTTCTTCCAAGCGTAATGAGGTCCTGCAGGGACCTTGTGAGGCGACCCCATAGGGCCTTGCAGTCATAAGTTGTTATAATTATATCTTCTATCATGCTGATATGTGAGCTTGGGCTCTCACCAATATTTTCAGGTCTTCTTAAAGTATGATGAGAGTGTTCTCCTATGCTCCTTGTTATTATGATGAGAGGCCTCCTCGTAAATTGAGAGAACTCCTTATAGCTTCATATGTTGCAAGCCTCCTTGCAACCTCATATATTGTGAGGCCTCCTCGCAGCCTCTTACATTGCGAGGCCTCCTTGCAGCCTCATATATTGCGAGGCCTGGCCTTCTCGCAGCCTCATACGTAGCGAGGCCGTATCAATTTTCGAGCATAGCAATTACCCCCCAGTTCTTCGGTGCAGGTAGCTGTAGCGGAGAACTATTTTTTCTGGTCTTCAAAATTTCTTCAAAAATAAAATCAAAATATTTATTTGATTTTTCGGGAAGCCTCCTCGCTTGCCAACTTTCAAATTTTTAATTTAATACGAGCCCATGTCTCCTCGTACTGGCCACCTCGCTACGCTTTATTTTTCTGTCATGCAAGCTGTCTACTTGCTTCCTAAATTTAATTCTCCTCGCAAACCAATTCGCACCAGCTTGAATATTAAGTGTGTATGTTTTGGTTTCTATTTTGCCTTGTATTGAGTATTTTCTTATGTATACTTACAGGCATGGCTTCCAAGAAATATTCCACGATCTCTTTCATGAAGAAGGACAAAGCTGCGAGTACCTCTCTTAACCCTTCTGGCGATCTGACTCACCATTCCTCCCTTGTTGGGGGTTCAGCTACCAAGTCTGATGTTGTCATGCTCCCTCCTAAGCAGACCACTCTCACAATGCCTCTTCGACAATCATCTTCTTCCCTCCATCCTAGCAGGAAAAAATCAACTGAGATAACGAGTCTTCATGAAGAACCACCACTAAAGAAGAACAAGGACGACATGAGTCTCTCTCCCCTTCATCCTTCTCCTGGACTGGTCCGCCAGACATATGGCAAATTGGCACATGCCCATGTTTCTGAGATTGATATGTATTCCTGGTCCCTACAATCTCTGGAGGAGTCCAATGCTTCCAAGACAAAAGCTATAGCTGAGCTTTTCTTCCATCAATTGCGTCACCACAAGGAGGTTCGAGCCTTGACTTCTTCCAATAGTAAGATGAGCGATGAGATTATGAATCTCAAATCCATACTTGCACATGCTCAAGCTGACGTCGAGAACGCAAAGGATAGTTGAAGAAAAGAGTTTGAAGGCACGACTGAGAAGCTTAAGAGGGAGCTTCACGAGGAGAAGTCAGCTACAAAGAAGCTTAAGCTGGATCATGCTGTTGAGAGGGAGCAGTCAGACTCCCAGATCAAGGAGCTTAGAGACCACGTCGCTGAGTTAGAGAAGGAAGGTAAAGATGCTGCTAATGCTCTTCCCACTATCATTGAGGAGGCCGAGACCCAAGGATCTGTTGACTTCATGAAAAAATTCCTTGAAAAGGTTGACGACTTTGATTGGTACCGGTTGGGCGAAGAGACTAGGAAGTTTGCTGATAACCTCAAGATGGAGATGAATGAGGAAGCGACAAATGGATCCCCATGACTTCCTTTTTATTGCTTTTAAACTTTATCTGCTAGACTCAGTGGAGATGCGGGCACTCCCTTTATTTGCCTCACGTTTGTAGACTTAATTTCTTTTGCTTATTTGGATACTCCTTGAACCTGGATTGACTTGCTTTATTGATGCTTCTTTATTTGATGTTTATAATATTGCCAAGTACCATAGGCCTCGTATCCGCTTGCACAAGGGACTCATGTTGCATGATTTTAGCATGTATAGATTCCTCCATAACGCCTTTCCATATCTGTTAAATTTTTCCAAGTGCTTTAGGATAGCTGATGAAGTCTTCAAATGATCCTGATTGCGCCTATGGGGCCGAGAGGTCTCGCATCGCAAGGTGTCGAGTTTGCGGCCTCGCATCGCTAGGTACGGCCTCGCAACGCTAGGTACGGCCTCGCAATGCTAGGTGCCGGCCTCGCAACGCTAGGTGCTGGCCTTGTCTTGCAATTTTTTAAATGTCCTGCTAGAAGTGGTGTTTATGTAATGCCACTACCCCCTGAGTCCTTATTATAATTGTAGATGTGATGAGGAATCAACATGTTTCAGCAACCTTCTTGTATTATTTGGAGTTGACACCATTTGTAATGAAGAGAATTTAATGTGACCCCACTATGAGTTCTCCTTTAGATTGTGGCAATGTATGTTGATATTAGTGAAGTCCATACCAAGCAGGGGGCTTGTTTAATAGATGATTTTCCTGGTGTACTGAGGTAGTTGAGGACCTCCTCATTGCCGCCAAGGATCGGGGGCGTCCCCCCTCTCCCCAAGGATCGGGGGCGTCCCCCCTCTCCTCGACGTAGAGGTATTTCACCAAGAAGCATCTCATGTAGAGGCGTCTCATTGATCTCGATAGCCACACCATATAGGGGTCTCGTTGAGTCTTCACATGCTCTCCTTTGCTTATAGACTGACTTTAATGCATGCATAGAGATAGATCCACGTTGTGTAGATTTACGGACTGATCCATTATCGCCAATGGGGCCAAGAAGACTCACATTGCAAGATAACGGGTTTGCGACATCACATGTAAGGAAATTGACTTCACATGTAAGGAAATTGGAGTCAGTTATCTTTCTCCCAATATGATGACTTGCCCTCCGTTCATCTTCTTGTTCGAGTCAGTCATCTTTCTCCCAATATGATGACTTGCCCTCCTTCTAGCCCCAAATGTTATAGGGAGAATATTGTATAACAATATTTTGGAGGTTTGCTGGAATCACAGAGCAAAATACGGATATTTCGATAAGAACACGAAGAACACGGAAGGAGATTGGAGATCGTTTGTGGCTGATCTTGTATGGTGTTTTCAGGGGTGAACTGTCAATCATCCTTTACAAGATGCCTACGTACCCTATTTATAGGGATCAAGCCATACGTAGTTCTCTTGGAGAAGAAGTTACTAAGACGGGCTAGGGTTTCTATGGGCTCGACTAGGCCCAAATCCACTAGACGTCTTCTTGGGCTGATATATTTTACCCATTTATTCTATCCATGATCCACGGTCCAAAGAAGGAAGCAAATGGTCTCGCATGGCTAGAGTTGGGACCTCTTGGGCGAGGCTAATAGAGAAGTAACAAGGGTGTAGCATGCAACCTCGAGGGGTTGAGTCATGCGAAGCGGACCCAAGTGTATTGATACTCTTGCGACCTCGAGGGGCTGCGTCATGAGCCTTCCAGCAGAGAATGAGATAACGATCTCGTGTAGTATGTGGATGTGATGATAGTACGAAGCGATCCTTTGACGGGAGTCATACGCGAGACGATCCCTTGACGGGAGTCATACGCGAGGCGATCCCTTGACGGGAGTCATACGCGAAGCGATCCCTTGACGGGAGTTATAAGAGAGCTGATCCATGTAGATGCGACCTTGAGGTCGGGCTAGCATGATGCTTAAATCAACTGGCCACGCTGACGAGGCGAATGGAGAAGCTGCATGGCCTCGCATGCGGCCTCGCTGGGCTAGTCATGCGAGGTGGTCCACGCTGTACGGAGATAATTATACTCACGCGATCTCGCTGGGCCTGACCGTAAGCCTTCATAATAAATATGCTCTAGGCCTCGCTGGACCTCTAGGCCTCGCTGGACCTTACAGAGAGAGTATTCTAGGTCACGCTGGACCTCTAGGCCACGCTGGACCTTGTAGAGAGACATGCATGATAGATGTTATCCCATACTAGGGACTTTGCTGGCGAACTCGACCCGCAGCTTGGGGTCGCAAACTTCCACATTGTGCTTGATAATATATTGGACTGACTCCTGGTGGTGGGTTTTAGTAACCCAATCTTCATCTCAAGTCCCATTATGAGTTGTGGACCTCTATTTAAGCCCATTAAGCCTACTTAGGGCTTATGCCAAAATTTGGGCATAACAGCTAGTAACATATGCTTATTCATTTGCCGATTTGATTAGAGGAGTAGTCACCATTTTGGTTCCCTGAAGTTGTACAAATTTGATCGGCTTAAGAATCATGCTATCTTGCACCTCCTTGGCTAGAATTCAGAGGTTAAAAAAGAAACAGCACATAAAATCTTGTCTTAAGTCATCGTGGTCGTCGCATTTTATTGCTCGTAGACAACTTCCATTAAATCTTGTTAGAGACGGAATTAGAGGAGGGGCACCGGGTGGCGGCCATCCCCAAAAATTTTTAAATTTGAAAATTATATATACTAGTTTATAGTCGGTTACTTTTAAATACTTTTAAAATTTTATAATTAAATAAAATAGAGTATAATAATTTATTATGGATATAATTTAACTTTGTAATATTAATTAATAAAATTATTAGTAATAATAATAGTTATTTAATAAATGATATGTATTGATTAGAACTAATAATATAAAATCTTAATGTAAATTTGTTGTTGACGGGATTCGAACCTTGGATCTTTAAAAAGAATATTCCTTATCATTAGATCTAACGGCTATCATCTATTTACTAAATATCTAACAGTTACTATTCTTTTAGATGGTTAAACCAAGAAGAACCAAACAACCAAATTATATTGCTTATTATATAGAAGTAAGTATAAATAGATATATAATTCAAAATTTTTTATTTAGTCCCCCCTATTTACAAAAAATTCATTTAGTCTTCTTATTTTTTTCAAAAATCTTCATTTAATCCTTAAATTATTTGTAAAAATCTTTATATAGTCCCCTATTTTTTACAAAAATCTTCATTCAATCTCCTATCTTTTACAAAAAATTTCTGATCTGGTAATTTTCCGATGATCGAAAAATTTGACACCTCCAAAATATATTCCTGGTTCCGTCCCTGAATCTTGTAAACCCTTCGTATTTTAGTTTTTATTGCATCAAGCACCGGTACAGGGATGAGAAACGGAGATACAAGTCCTTTTTTTTTTCTTTTCATGCCTAATAGTTTAAGAGTAGTGTTACAGGCATGGTTGTAAAAATCGGTAATCGGTATAAATCGGTTGAGGTGTCGATTTAGGATTAATCGGGTAATCGGGGATTAATCGGAAGGATTAATCGGAGTATCAATCGGATATTATAATAATATTTAATATATTAGCCTAATTTATAGTTAAACATATCATTTTAAATAAATTTATAGGATTAATCGGATTTCAAAAATCGAATCGGTTGTTTACCTTACAGATGATTAATCGGGGATTAATCGGTTAAATCGGGGATTTTTAGAACCATGACTTACAGGTACCAAATTGGGTACCAAAATTGAGCACCAAATGACATGGCAACAAACACTTGGCATTTTAAAATATTTTGATTGGATGACCCTGGCGGGCCCATTATAACTATAACCAATTAAAACAAAGACACTTCATTTGATAAAAAATTTTGGTATCTAATTTTGGTACCTCTAACATTTTTCATAGTTTAATACTGTGTAATGACCATGTATCTAATTTCAATTTTTTAAATTTAAAGAAAAGCATTGATCGCGGACACCCCGCCTCTATATTTTTTTTAAAAATCATTTATAAAAAACAATGAAATTAGAAAATTCGGATTGCTTAATGCATATCCACTGAATTTGTTGTGATCCAAAAAAAAAACTACAATGAAAACTTGAGATGAATAAAACAGTTGCAAGTGTACAAGTGTTGGGTTTACTTCCTTGGACTTTGGGCTTCAAAACGTAGCCTACAATAAAAAGGCCCAAGGACACATTCTTTTTTAAACTTCAAGCCCAAAAGATTAAAGAATTACATCACATTTCCCTTCCCGCCAAGTAAAACAAAGCAGCGGCGGAAACAAATTAAAAAGCCAAAAAGTCGATCCTGGTGAACTCGTCTAAACCAATCAGAAGAAAGCACAAAAACGCCACGTCATGAATCCTCGTGAACTCGTATCAGCCAATCAAAACACACTAACAACACCTATATAAACAAAGAACAAAATAAAAAAACTAATAGAATTATCAAAAAGAAAAGACAGTTACTAGGGCTTGATCGTATTAGCAAAAAAATGGGAAACAAAGAGGGAAAATCAACCGGCGGCAGAGGAAAGACGGCGCCGACAAGGGGGACCAAGTCAGTTTCACGCTCTTCCAAAGCTGGGCTTCAGTTTCCGGTCGGTAGAATTGCTCGTTTTCTCAAAGCCGGCAAGTATTCTCAGCGTGTTGGTGCTGGTGCTCCTGTGTATCTCGCTGCTGTTCTCGAATACCTTGCTGCTGAGGTTCGACAATTTTGTACACGACACGAACATTTTTGTTCACATTATTTATGTTTTTATCAATTGTTTAGACAATTTTGTACCTGACACGAATATTTAGTGGTCAGTATTGTATACGATATGGAATTTATATGTTGATGATTTTTGTTGGATGAATATTATAGGTGTTGGAATTGGCTGGTAATGCTGCGAGAGATAACAAGAAGAATAGGGTTGTGCCGAGGCACATTCAGTTAGCGGTGCGAAATGATGAGGAATTGAGCAAGCTTTTGGGCGCTGTTACGATTGCTAATGGAGGTGTGATGCCGAATATTCATCAGAATTTGTTGCCCAAGAAGGTTGGCAAAGGGAAAGGGGACATTGGCTCTGCTTCTCAGGAGTTTTAGGGATGTCGATTTTCGAATTTGTTTGGTTTCTGAGTTGTTTACTAGTAGGAATGTAATATGCGGTTGTAATATATTGTCGTGTTTGGAAATGCATTGGATGATTGTGATGTAAATTCGTTACTAGCCTAGTGGCAAGAATATGTTCCTATGTTTATGAATTTGAATTCTCGTTCCCTTCACCTAAATGATTGTGTGGCTTGTCGTAGATTTAAAAGTCTAATACAATCGAACATATTTGACATCTTGTTCCCTTAGAAGTCTAATACAATTGAACATATCAGACATTCAAGTATGGTTGCCAGAGATTGCAATCCTTTGTTTATTTAAAGGAACAATGAAATGCATAGAAAACTAGAGCAACTGGCTGAAACCTACAAACAGCAGCCAATTGGTCATTCTACCATATAAATCAGGCATCAGTGTGATGTATTGTCATACTTGGATAGTTGAAGCTAATGAAGAAATACAGTATGAAGCCATAACAATATTAGCTTCTGTATTGTCTTCTCATTTGGTGAAGCAACACAAAGATTGTCAAGTTGTTGATAAAGAAGAATACTATAGTATGTAAAGCAGTAGCTTTCTTCTTATATTACTGAATTGATCAAAATAAAGATTGTCATACATGTAAGTGATGAATGATGAAGACATTAGTATGTACCCATCACATATATTAGCATTCATATCATTTTGAGCTAACAGAAGTGTGGACAAAAGAATACTATTGCAAGTAAACCAAAAGCATTACACATTTACACAGCACTAGGCTACTAGCAGAGTTAGGTTGATGACTGACTAAATAACCGGATCCTTTAAAGCATTTTCTATAGTATCAATACAATTCCCCACTGACCTTCCCAGTGCCATGGCCTCAGCTAATCTTGATCTTGCTTCATACTGACGATCTAGTATTAGTACTGCATTGAGTGCAGCTCTTTTAATTCGAGATTCTGCTTCATCCTCTTTAAAGTCCCATCGCTTAAGTACATTGTACATCTGTTTCATGATTAACAAATCTGCAGTTAGATACACTTATGATGAACCTCGAGGATTGATGCACAGGACATGTAGCCTGACCTTCTTCACATCAGAATGAAGTCCTGCTGAGCAACCAAACACCACATGCTCTGCTACTAAGCCTCCAATTATAACACTTAAAATTCTACACACATTCTACAAAATATCAAAAATTAGGCAAAGAGAAGAGAAACTCAAGACATCAGTGTACATTGATACATACACACACACAGTACACAGATAAGAGAAATAATGTCAAGAGAAAAAAATAGTTCTACACAAGGTCTCCAATTGTAAGGCAAAGTGGCAAAGGCCTCTCAATGCCCTATTTCTTAAGTTTCTCCCTTTACAAGAACTAGCTTAGCGAGTTCCACCAAGTAAGATGCAAATTTTGCATTTTTTCAAAGCTAAGTAGTAATATCGAATGCCAACTGACAGGAATTTTTGAATAAAAATATGGCTATTTTACTTATATCACATACCTAAAGTACCACCAATCGGGCACGTTGTATTCCACTTTTAGGGATATAATTGTTTCTGGCATTACAAATCGATAAGTACAGTCTACTACCACATGCAACTGATAATCTTATAGTCATACAGAACAATTATATGAAGACTAAGCTGTTGTGAGTATTATTAAGAGCATTATGTGAGTTGGTCCACTAAAGCTACGCTTGCTACCGGTGTCCATTACGCCAGATAAGATGATACCTCAAAACGGGAACTTTACACCTTACTCAAGCTATGCAAAGCCAAATCCACTCTTAACAAACATCCAAACATTTTTTTTCCTAAGGAAAAAAATGAAGCTTACAAATTAGCATTGTAACTAATCCACTTCCTATTAACGACTGGCACAAACAATAACTCAAATATTACAACCAAAGAACTTGACACGAAAGCAACATCAACTGCAAAAAAAAAAAATTAATCTAAAAATAAGTCATACTTCGTCAAAAAGTTTCTCTTTGGTGAGCTTGTAGTTTGATTTTCCATCAGGATCAACCTGTGCAGTAGAGAAAGCATAAGATTCACAAATGGTAGAGATAAGGAAAAGAACACTTGGCACAAATAAGCAAAATTTATTGAAGCATAATTAACATGGCTTTTAGCTGTTTGTCAAGATTCGTTTTCTTCTTCACTTTCCAACTGATTAGCGTGAAAGATCCTTGTTTGAACACTTCAAAGAACTCCACTCCAGAATTAGAATAAATTCTTTTGATGCTAGTTCCAAAATAGATAATATTTTTAAATTCTATATACGAATAGAGTGTTAAGTGTACCTAGGGAGATGTACTGCCATGGTGACACCGCCTTTTTGACATCTTAATGAATTTTTAGATATATTTGTAAAAAATAATCCGTCTAAATATCTGCTACTAAATGCATATTAATGTTATATATATAGGGGGATTCTGAATAGAACTAGAGAATGTGCATTGCAAAACAAATAGATAAACTTATATCCATTCAAAAAGCTGCTGTAGAAGGTCTAAACTTACTACTATTATCTTTAAATATATGAAGGAAATATAACATTTACAGCAAAATTTGAGTTGCCAAATCAATTGCTACATTCTGCTTCTAATATGTAGTTTCATATCAATAGATCTGAGTCTCTTCTAAAATAGACAACTGAAACTTTAAAGATGTATTAGACTGAGAGCTTAACTATATTATGGTTACCATTTACGATAAATTGAAAAGAGATCACATAAGGTATCTAAAATATTTACTTACTTCTTCAAGAAACTCAAGGCCAAGAAAATCTACCCTTCCTCCAGCAAGTTCGTCCTGATTTAGATCATACATGCTAGGCACTCTATATCCTTTTGGAAGAACACCGAGCAAGTAGCCAACCAAGAAATGACCTGCTTCATGCTGTAATATATTATCTTTCAGATACTACTGACATTATCAAGTAGGTTCCGAGTTACAACATGCCAAAGTACTAAGTGCTGGTGTTAACAACTGCAAGTCTTAATTTTTTGTTCAACCTTCTGGAAGTGTAAAATTGCATCCCCAATTTACTTTCTTAAAAGCATCATAATTTTTTACCCTTTTCATATTGAAGGCATTTTTTCTTACATCTAGAGGTAAATAAGTTTGCCTTACTTGCATACACTTTAGGTGATCATTCAGAAGATAATCTCCACTTTCACGATGTATCAAGCTCTCCAGTTCCAACAATGAAAGCTATAGAAACAAGTATAAGATAGAGCATAAGAATGGGCAGGTAGAGACATAGTTGTTCAAAATAATAGTTACAGCACGAGTGACGGAACTATGGCTAACTTAGATCAACAAAAAGCTATTTCGCCACATGTATGCACAATTATAGTAAATTACAGAGTTATTTATATGAAAAAGTGTACTATGTGAGCTACTAGAACCGAACCTCATCCCTCCTCCAAACCAAAAACAAAAGTATAAAGAAGTAAAAAAGAAAGAACGGACACTATTAAGTGAACAAGTATCCTTCATACTTATATTATTAATACACAGCTGCTGACTTATAATAACCTAAATTTTTATAAAATCTGGAAGGCATCATCACTGGAGTGAAAATTTTGAGCGGCAATCCTGGGACATTCTCCATCCTATTCATAAAGACTAATGTGACTGGTGGACAGTGGACCTCTATAGTATGTCACGAAATAATGGAAAATCTTTATCATTACATCCGTTTAATTTCATGGTCAGATATTATCGGTCCATTAAGTTCAGTTGCTAATACTTGCTACATGTAACCACAAAAAAGAATGCAAAGCAAATCGATAAAAGCATCCGGTTTCACAACACAAAAACTGAATCTTGTTTGTTTAGAGGCTATATGAAAAGGCTATTAAATATGCAACAATAACTAATGTCAAACTGATCCTTGGATACGAAAGGAATTCTAGTACTTAAAGTCTTGAAACAATTAACAGAACAGCACACATCAAAGTAATATCATAGAATTATAACAAAGAATGCCAAGCAAGGAAACATACCTCACCTGACGTAGTAAATCGAATGCTCTCCTTGATTGAATTCAAAATTAAGTCAAGTCGCATTTGCAACGATGATATATCAGACCTCTCCATGTTCAGATCATCAAAGGACTGTATCTGCACAAATACATTTTTGTAGAGCAGGTCGGAAACAAGTGACAACCATATAATTATTAGGAAAATACAACTATACATGCTAACTAGTATTGTAATAACTTTTTATCTTCCTAAACTGAACATTATGATTGACAAAGAAAGCAAAGACACATATCCATAAATCTTAGAATCCAGTGAGTTCCAAAACTCATGGCATAACGGATAACGAGTAGACGCTTGACTAGCGAGACAAACACAACCCTCTGAATAACTTAACATTCATTGTGTAATTTGCATTTATCAAAACATTCCAGGCTAACAATCGATATATTAAAAATGATATATGAATATAAATAAGTAAGGACCTGTTTGGCAGCTCCAAAACCGCGAAGGCCACAAGATTTGACAAGAGAAAGAGCTGCTCTGTAATTGCCTTTCAATAGCTCTCTGTCCACTCTTTTCAGGGTACTACGACGTCGTGTAACACTTACCTCCGCTGCAAAAATTAGGGCTTGTTTGGCTACAATTTGTCCATTCAAGCTGAGGGAGATGTTCATTTCTGATTCTGCATACAAATATCCATAAATTATCTTCCCTTCGTATACAACTACCAAGTAGTTATTTTGACATTAATTTGTTTTGTGAAAATCCTCAAATTATTAAAAATATTACTCAAATTTTAGTTAAATTGATCAATTTTGTTACGAAAATCATCTTATATTATCTACTCCGTCCGTCCACGTTTGGTTTGAACACGGAGACCAAGAAAATGTATAAAAAATTAGTAAAATTAGATGAAAAGGGTCCTATTAATATTTAATAATAGATTTGAGATAGTGGAGGAAAGTAGTGGATGTAATAGTGTTTTATATTATAGATTTGAGATAGTGGAGGAAAGTTAGTGGGTGTAATAGTATTTTTTATTATTAAAACTTTACTATTTTTGGAATGTATAGAAATGTTGGGACACCCCAAAATAGTAAGTGTATAGAAATGAGTGGGACGGAGGGAGTATACTATATCTATACTATACTATATTAAAAAACACGAAACATTAAAAGTTTTGGTATGGTATGGTACAATCCTTATTTAATTTAATTATTTTTCTTTATTACCCTTAATTATTTTATTTAATTATAAAAAAACAAAACGCAATCTTCTCAAAATATTACCCGCACCTCTTTCCGACACTTCTACTACATAATAACTAACCAATTACATTTTTCAACTATTACTTTTTCTAACTTTTCTAACTAAAATATTTTATTTCCAAAAATATGGTCGTTTTAATTAAGGAAATAAACTAATCTATCTATACTTACTATTATATAAATTCCGGAACATTAAAAGTTTTGGTACCTGTTTTTTGGTACCAGTTTTTTGGTACTTCGTGAATTTACTTATTTACCCTTTATTAAAAAGAAAAATAAATATATGATATTTATGCTTTTAAAACACCTATAATAAATAATAACATAATATAATTAATGGTAAGTAGTCGCTTGCCGTTTTTCACATTTACTTTTAATTGAAGGTATTACCTTTTTATAAACAACTAAAAATATCAATGTATCTTCTAATCATTAATATTTCCTTTCGAATTAAAACACGTTACCTTTTTAATTTAAAACTAATCTTCATTAATATTTTTTTTTCGAATTAAAACATGTTATCTTTTTAATTTAAAACTAATTTTACAATCATTAATATATACCTGAAAATATCACACCATATTTTTCAATTGTTAATAAAATATATTAAAAATTTGCATACGTTGTTTATAATAAGGAAACATTAGTATAATCCGTAAACATGAGTACATTAAAATTATATTAAATTAAAAATAATTAATAATTATATAATACCCGAAACATTAAAAATTTTGGTACCTATTTTTTGGTATATGTTTTTTAGTATTTCGTGAATTTACTTATTTACCCTTCATTATAAAGAAAAATATATATGATATCAATACTATTAAAACACCCAAAATAAATAATAACATAATACAATTAAAGGTAATTAGTCGATTGCCTTTTTCACATTTTATTTTAGTTGAAGATATTACCTTTTATAAACACCTAAAAACCTCAATCATATCATATTTTCCAATCAATTCATATCTAGCAATAATTAATATATACCCAAAAATATCACAACATATCATATAATCAGTAACAAAATATAATAGAAATTCGTATTATGAATAATGACCATTAAATTTTTAGTAAAAAATCAGAATCATTAGATCTAATTATTAAATATATTATATGATGTTAGGCCGAATACACAAAATATAATCAAGTACTGTATGCGAGAATAACAAGAACACACGTTTTAGTACTTAAAAACTGTTTGGAATTAATAATTCCTCTCTCAGTGATGTAAAATATCACAGAGAGCTGCTTAGGTTACAATGAATGAATATTTCAATGTTCGATACCCTTCTAGGGTTAACCTAACTGTATTTATAAAACATACAGCTTCTATACGATCAGAAATTGATACTCCTATAATTAAGCTATACAATTGATATCAATTACGATTGCTACACATCTTTTAAGTCAACTCAATCTCTTTGATAGCTATCTGATCTTCAAAGATATTGCTTCCATGTTTATCTTCAATTAATCTTCAATCATTGTTGACTCGTAGATGCTTCTGCTGAACAGAGTTTAACAAACTCTGTTGCTTCCATCAATCATCGTTTGCGCTTCCATTCGTCAGCGTTTACTCAAACTCTGACTGCTTCCAGCTTAAACTCTGATGTATCACTGTATCACTTAAACACTGATTAATATTTACATCAATTATATCTAACAATCTCCCCCAACTTGTTCATTAGCAAAAATGCACAAGTTAATGATAATTGATGATGTCAAAACAAAATAGACAAATGCAGTGTTTAATAAATGATCAGAGTTTAAACTACTTACTTAAACAAAATCAACAGAAAAACAAGAAATCCTTACAGAGCATCATTCATAAAATCGCCTCAAGATCTGGTGTTGTCCTGAGATAATCTATCAGCAATCTTCTCTTAGCATTCTCAAGCTCCTCCTGCATTATCTCTTTGATTTCTCTTAACTCAGGATCATTCTCATTAGTCTGATAAATAGTAGCTCTCAGATCATAAATTTTGTTTCTCCTCATCTGATTACCCAGTCTGATGAACTTTACTTCCTCTGATTGTGAGTTGAAATCAAGAACTGTAACACCAAGATCAGTCTTTAACTTTGTTGTTCCTTTCTTCATCTCAATTAGATTTCCATTCCAATCTCTGTACTTAGGAACATAGTTGCTGTTGTATGTCATGCCTCTAGTTGCCAAATTTTGAAGCATTTTTCTTTTAAGCACATTTGCAACTGACTCAGTTCTTCGATTTCTCACCTTGAACAGATATAAAACATGTTCTAGTTCTTCACAGTATTTCAGATCAAGATCAAATTCACCAATCTTATATACTGTTCCATCAGACATGAAGTATAAGAGAAAATCCTTTTCCAAACTCTTCTGATAAACCAACTGTACTGATTCCAGTCTGTCTAAACTCTCTTGAGTAACACCACGACCTGGAATAGTCGATGAGGAAGGATCTCTAGAACCAACATGCTGTCTTGAATCTCTTCTTGAACCCAGACCAGCTTTATTTCTTCCAATCTTTCCAGCTAAACCTTTTCCATCTGAAAAATCCATGGGACCTCCAGTCTCTGGGGTTGATTCAAACACTGATGTCTTCCCAAAAACTGATTGTAATACAGAAGAAGATAGAGAGTTCTGCACAACTCTTTTAGCAACAGGTTGTGTTTGATTTCTTTGACATGCTTTCCTCTTCAGCAATGCCTTTAATCTTTTGCTTAGCTTCTACTTCTGTTGGCTTTTTGAATACTTGCATCCTTTGATCAGCTACAACATTTTCTTTGATTTTAATGCCTTTAAGAACAGGCCTAGAAGCTTTCACATTTTGCTTACCCTTACCAGACTTCAAAGCTTTCTAATGTTCAGCTTGTAAACCCTTCTCTTCAGCTTGAATGTCTGCAAGAGTAACTCCTTCTTCATTCTCCTCTAAAAATACTTTGGCAGCTAACTCTTCATCAGTCTTTGGATTATCAGTGAATAGCAAATTCTGGGTCTTAGATGTACCCTGAGTATCAGTATTTACCCCACCAGACTTTGACTTAGAAGTTTTGTCAGATAGTAAACTCTTCTCAGTTGACCTTGACCTCAGATTTCTTTGACCTTTTGCCCCTCCATCTCCTGCATCATCCTTCTAAGTCAGAGTTTGAGATTGCCTGCATTTAGTCTTAGCATATCTCTCCCCCTTTTTGACATCATCAGGCATGAGAATGGATGTAATCAGCTCCAAGGAAGAAGCAATAGCATCAACCTTATCAGACAAACTATTCTGATTTTCTTCAATTTTGGTCAGTCTGTCAAACATAGAGTCTTGAGCCTTGGAGAATTTGGTAATCTTGAGTTTGGTGTCAAACTCCAGAGTCATATCCTTATCCTTAAGATCATCTTTTAGACCAGTAATTGACTTCTAACAATCATCAAGTCTGCCATCCAGTGTTTTGACTTGCACCACTGCGGCCTTCAAACAAGAGAGAATATCTGGATTTGAAATTTCAGTAGCAGTTTGTTTCACAAAATCTGCTGCTCTCCCTCTAGGAAAAATACAATCTTCCTTATACCAATTTGCAGAAAACTTAGCAAGATACTCTGCTTCAATAAACGTGCATACTCAGTAATTACAACCCCAATTACTGCTACCTTGTCTCAGTAATTACTTGCACAAATAAACACTTTAACACTAACCAACAGCTGTCAAAAACTCTTTTTACCCCAAATTTGAAATCATCTGAAATAAAATGTACCTTAGAGTATTTCGACAAAAAATCATCAGTGTTTATCACTTCTCCAACTTTGTCACTGAAACCCTTTCAAATACTACACAGTTGTGAATATTTGTGTGTATATAGCAGAATGTACCAATCCAATTTTTAGAGCATCTAATATTTCATAAAATCCATAACGATAAATCAGTAAATACTGAATGCACAAACTCTGATTGTAAACACTGACTATATGATGAATGCTAAACTCTATAGTAACTTAAATACAGAAATCTGAATACACATATTCCCTTTGATGTCCATGATAATCCAAGTAAACACACAGTCTTTATAGACAAAAAGATCAAGAGATAGATATAAAAGCATCATTCAGTGAGTTGCATGCCAAGGATTTTATTTAAACTCACAAACTCTCAAATCACACAAGTGTTTAGGGATAGTGTTTACACTCAAGTTCAATCAGTAAAAGCAGATGCTGCCATATGCTTGGTTGTCCACCAAATTTACACTACTTTGAATACATGTGTGCACAAATCAAAAGGACTTTATTCAGGGTTGATATTTGGTTGAAATCAAACAGGTGAGAAGAAAGAAGATAATTGAATAAATGACTAACTGAACAATTTAATAGAGTAAAGTGTTCAGTTGTCTAAGTACATATTTGTACAAGATGATCAGGATATATACATTATTTTTTATTTTTTTATGTATATATATCCTCCGAATAAACTTTCCTTTGCAGAGAAACTCTCACCTGTTTGCTCTTCAATTTTCAAAAGAATCTAACTGCTCTACATACATCAGAGTTTAATACTCTTGATACATCAGAGTTTAAGAGAACAGTTAATAAGGCTCAAAGGGGTTCACTAAGAGTTTAATGTAAGGTCAGTGTTTGTATAAATGTGGTAAATCCTAGTGCCTTTATCATTTTCATGCACACACATATCATGCAGTCTCAAAATGGTTTAAAACAAGTTCTAGAGCAACATACTTACTGATGAACATCACACAACAATTAAAATTCGATTGATATAAAATGTATCAATCACTTATTTGGCTCAAATTCTCACAGGGTGCAGACATGCTTTAGTACTCACCAAAATAAACAATGACACATCTCAAGTTTTATAATTTTCACAAGTACAAACAAGGAATCATCAAGTACCATGTAAATGTCTTGGGAACAGAGTGTCACTTATCAGAGTTTAGAAGTCATCAATGTCAGAAATTATTAATGAGAGGTAATGCACACATCATTTACAGACTCAGAGTTTAGGAGAAATAAACTAAGAGATGCTATAAATATGAATAGTATCATGCTTGTGTTGAATTTCTGCAAAGTCTAAGATTAGATCACAGATAACTTAGAAAGATTCATGATTAATAACTGAGAATTATGCTTCATACATTTTCTTCATTGGTGTTTAACTCAGACAATAACATTATCAGAATTAATCAGAGTTTATTCAGCAAGTTAACAGTGTTTGACTGACAAAACATGCTATCAGAGTTTACATAGCAGAGTTTAAAAACTGAGTTCACATAACATTTAACACATCACAAAAACATAAGTAATGCATTACATAAGCGAAATTGGAGTCTAACCAATATCTCTAGTCAAAACCAGAGACCATTCCAAGTTCGTTTACTAGCCTTGTAAATATAGCTTCACTCAAGGGCTTGGTGAAGATGTCTGCAAGCTGTTGGTCTGTAGACACAAAATGAAGCTCAATGTTCCCTTCCTCTACATGCTCTCTGATAAAATGATACCTTATGCTGATGTGCTTGGTCATTGAGTGTTGTACTGGATTACCTGTCATAGCAATAACACTTTGATTATCATAGTAAATAGGAATCTTACTGTACCTTAATCCATAATCCAGCAACTGATTCTTCATCCATAGAATTTGTGCACAGCAGCTACCAGCAGCAATATACTCTGCCTCAGCTGTAGATGTAGAAATTGATTTTTTTTCTTACTGTACCAAGAAACCAGTCTGTCACCCAGAAATTGACAACTTCCACTAGTGCTTTTTCTATCTATCTTACAGCCTGCAAAGTCTGCATCAGAGTAACCAATAAGTTTGAAATCTGATTCTCTGGGATACCACAGTCCTAAAGTAATGGTTCCCTTGAGATACTTGAAAATCCTTTTCACTGCTGTGAGATGTGTTTCTCTCGGATCAGCTTGAAACCTTGCACAGAGATAGGTTGCATACATGATATCAGGTCTACTTGCTGTCAGATAAAGAAGAGACCATATCATGCCTCTGTAGTTTGTCATATTCACTGATGCTCATGTATCCTTTTCCAACTTAGTTGCTGTTGCCATGGGAGTTGATGCAGATGAGCAATCAAGCATACCAAATTTCTTGAGAAGGTTTCTGGTATATTTTGCTTGATTTATAAATATTCCATTATCTGTTTGCTTCACCTGTAGACCTAGAAAATAACTAAGCTCTCCCATCATACTCATTTGATACCTGGACTGCATTAGCTTGGCAAACTTTGTACAGAGTTTATCATTAGTAGACCCAAAAATTATGTCATCAACATAAATTTGAACCAAAAGCAAGTCACTACCAGATATAAAGTAAAACAGAGTTTTATCAATTGTACCTCTATGAAACCCACTTTCTAGTAGAAACTGAGCAAGAGTTTCATACCATGCTCTTGGTGCTTTCTTAAGTCCATATAGTGCTTTATCAAGCCTGTAGACATAATCTGGATATTTGGGGTCAACAAATCCTGGTGGTTGTTCAACAAACACTTCTTCTTCAAGTTTCCCATTCAGAAAAGCACTCTTCTTATCCATCTGAAATACCTTGAATTTCTTGTGAGAAGCATAGGCAAGAAACATCCTTATTGCCTCCAACCTGGCAACTGGAGCAAAAGTCTCATCATAATCTATTCCCTCTTGCTGTGAATAGCCTTTTGCCACAAGTCTGGCTTTTTTTCTTGTAACAACCCCTTCACTATCAGTTTTGTTTCTGAAAACCCACTTAGTACCAACAATAGACCTATTCTTGGGTCTTGGTACAAGTGTCCAAACTTCATTTCTCTCAAATTCATTTAACTCCTCCTGCATTGCTGTTATCCAGTCAACATCTTGAAGATCTTCTTCAACCTTCTTTGGCTCAGTTTGTGACAAGAATGCATGAAACAGACATTCATTTGTTGTTGCACTTCTTGTCCTTACTCTTGCATCTGGATCACCAATAATCAAATCAGGTGTGTGAGATTTGGTCCATTTCCTAGCTGAAGGCAAATGACTTCTCTCAGAGTTTGATCCTCCCTATCGATCCATGTTCTCCTGATTTCCTTGGTGTCTTTCTTCATTCTCTGAGGCTCCCCCTGAATGTGACTGCTCAGAGTTTGAACTGTCAGATTTTGGACCATCAGAGTTTGAGTCATCAGAGTTTGATCTAGATTTTTCAGCTGAGTCACTATCAGAATTTGAGTTATCACTATGATGTGATTCTTCATGCTCCCCCTCAACTGGTTCTTCTCTTGTTTCTGGCTGAAAAGTTTCTTCAGTGTTTACCAGTAGAGGTTCAGAGTTTAGCTCAACAGAGTTTATCAGATCAGCCTCATTAGAGTTTACTTCATCAGAGAATAAATCTTCATTTTCAAAGTGCAGTTGATCATGTTCATTTACATCTTCAAGTCCAGTTATTTTCTTGTCATCAAATGACACATGAATTGATTCCATGATCACTTTGGTTCTCAGATTATAAACTCTGAATGCCTTAGTTGACAGTGGATAGCCAACAAAAATTCCTTCATCAGCTTTTAACTCAAATTTTGTCAACTGTTTCGGATGAGTTTTCAGCACAAAGCATTTGCACCCAAAAATATGAAAATATTTCAGGTTTGGCTTCTTTTCCCTCACCATTTCATATGGTGTTTTTCCATGCTTATTGATCAGAGTGGCATTCTCAGTAAAATAAGCAGTTTGAACAGCTTCTGCCCAGAAATAGGTTGTTATTTTGCTTCATCAAGCATAGTTCTGGCAGCTTCAATGAGGGTTCTGTTCTTTCTTCCAACTACACCATTTTGCTGTGGTGTACCAGGTGCAGAAAACTCTTGCTTCACTCCTCTATCTTTGCAAAATTCTTCCATTGTTGCATTTCTAAATTCAGTTCCATTATCACTTCTGATTATTTTGACTTTGTGTTTTGATCCTTTGTCCAGTTGCTTTACATGCTTCATCAGAGTTAATGCTATTTCATCCTTCTTTGCTAGAAAATACACCCATATATATCTGGTGTGTTCATCAACAATGACTAAAGCATATTTCTTTCTTCTAAGTGACATTACATTTACTGGACCAAAAAGATCAACATGTAGAAGATGATAAGGATCAACAATTGAAGATTCAGTTTTGCTCTTGAAAGATGACTTCCTTTGTTTGGCCTTTTGACAGGAATCACATAGGCCATCAACATTTAATAATGATTTTGGGAGCCCTCTTACAAGATTCTTTCTAATCAGCTCATTGATGTTGTTCAGATTCAAATTAGAGAGTTTCTTGTGCCACTTCCAACTCTCTTCACTGGACATCCTTGTTGACAGACACACTGCTTTGCCATCAGTGTTTGTTGACAATTTTATTTCATAGATGTTATTGTGTCTGTTTCCAACTAGAACAACTTTCCCTATAGATTTACTGATGACTTGACAGTATTCAGGCTGAAAATCTACATGATATCCTTTGTCACAGATTTGACTCACAGATAGCAGATCATGCTTGAGTCCTGGAACCAGAGCTACATTTGTGATGATGACACTTCCAAGATTAATATTTCCATATCCAAGAGTATGTCCTATGTTGCCATCTTCATAGGAAACTTTTGGGCTAGCCTTCTCCACATACTCTGATAGCAGGGCTTTATTTCCTGTCATGTGTCCTGAACATCCACTGTCCACGACTAAGGTACTCTCCCTAATGCCCTGCAATCATAAACATTTACTGATGATTAGTTTTAAGGATCCAGACTTGCTTGGATCCTTTGGCTTTCTTAACTCTGTTAGCTTTTGCAGCGGAATTTACATTATCAGAGTTTAAGCTAACTTTATCAGAGTTTACATTTACAGAGTTTACTTTAACCCATTTCAAATTTGGCTTGGGTTCATAGTAATTATGATAAATAGCATGATAATCTCTACAAGTATAAATAGAATGCCAAGTACTACCACAGTGTTTGCATAAAGTCTGTGGTCTAGCTCTAACATTAACTTTCTTTACTTCAGACTTTGAAGGTAAAGAATTAATATTTTTGTTCTTCCTGCAAAAACTAGCAAGATGGTTAGTGCTACCACAGTTATGACATGACTTTCTTGGAGCTAATGTAGCAAGCATTGGATAATTACCTTGAGTGATGCCTACTTTTCCATTTCTATTCTTCCTAGACACTTTCTGTTTCTTAACAGATTTTAACTCCTTAAGCTTATGCTTGAGTTGTTTATCTGTCATTGAACCAATATTAACCTATTTAACACTAGCTTTTACTGGTTCTCTCTTAACAACTTCTTTTCCATGTTAAAACCTAGGTTCACTTATTCCATTAACAAATGTTCCAAATTTTTTAGAAGGATGTGGTGGTCTAATCTTGACTGTATTCTGAAACCTAAGTACATCATCCTCAGAATATCCTAGACCTACTGTGTCTGATTGAAAAACCTCTTGAGTGTCTTTTCCAGAGTGTGTCCAAGTTTTAATAATGTGATTTGCATCCTCCAATTCAGATTCTAGTTGCTTATATTTACCTAGCAACTCCTGTTCTAGAAAAACAGCATCATCTCTCTCTTTCTGAACTTTTTGCATGTTTTCAAGTTTTTCTTCAATAAGTTTGTTTCTCTCTTTAAGTTGAGAACTCTCATACTTGATTCTCTCATTCTCTAAAGTCTGATCCCTATAACTGATATGCAATGCTTTAAGATAAATCCTCAATTCAGTTATATTATCAGTATTATAAGCATAGGTAGTTGGGGGTACCTTGAGTTCAGAATCTTCATTCTGAGTAGAAGCCATGAGTGCATAGTTAATTTCCTCATCTGAGTCTGAACTGTCTGCCCAGTCTCTGCCTTTTGTATAGAGTGCCTTTTCAGTTTTACCCTTCTTGCACTCAGGAGCATAGTGACCCATCTCCTTACACTTGTAGCATTGAATCTCAGACTTGTCTTTCTTCCCAGATTTGGTATCTCTTCTCTCAGAGTTTCTGAAACTCTTTCTGTCATTTGAATCTCTAGAAAACCTTTTTCCCTTCTTGAAGTTCTTGAAACCCATCTTCTTAAAGGTCTTTACCATCAAAATAGCCATTTTTCTCATTTCTTCTTCATCATCCTCAGAGTCAGATAAATCAGAAGTGTTTGAACCATCATCAGAGTTTGATGATTCACTTTCAGAATGAATGACTAAAGCCTTTCCCTTT
This sequence comes from Kitagawia praeruptora, assembly GCA_037693485.1. NCBI lineage: Eukaryota > Viridiplantae > Streptophyta > Magnoliopsida > Apiales > Apiaceae > Kitagawia > Kitagawia praeruptora. Next base: position 46,933,111 of record CM075354.1, read on the forward strand.
GATTTCTTCTTCAAGGGTTTCTCTTCAACCTTGAGAGCAACAGACTTTAACTTCTTGCTTGATCTCCTGTTTCTCTGCTCCATTTCCAATTCATGAGTCTTGAGCAGTCCATAGATTTCATCAATCTCAGTATCAGCAAGATCATAGTTATCTCTTATAGTGGTCGTTTTCACATCCCACTTTTCAGGTAGAGAAAGAAGAAACTTGAGATTTGAGTCTTCTAGATCATACTCTTTATTAACCAATGACAAATCATTGAGTAGATTACAGAATCTGTCAAATGTTTCTGTCATGGTTTCTTCAGACTTTGCCTCAAAATGCTCATACTCCTGTGTGAGTATGTTCCTTCTATTCTTCTTGATAGCAGCAGTTCCTTGACACCTAACCTCAAGTGCATCCCAAATTTCTTTTTCAGTTGTGTAGTTAATCACCTTATTAGACATAACATTGTCTAAAGCACTGTGAAGTAAATGCCTTACTTTTGCATCCTTAGCAATAGATGAAAGATCCTCAGCAGTCAAATCTTTCATTTCCTTTGGAATTACTTTTGATTCCTCACCAGCAACAGCAGCAGATAACTTTGTAGGTTTATGAGGACCTTCATAAATTCTGTCAAGATATTCTGGATCTGTAGCCTCCAGAAACATAGTCATCTTCACCTTCCAGATTGCATACTCTACTGGCCGGAGTATAGGAACCCTAATTGTCTCATACCTACTCATAGTAGTAGGAGCTTTCTCAGAACCTAGACCTGTTGGAGGAGGAATCTCTGACATGATTATAGTTGTGTTTGGATCTTAAACTGTAATAAAGTAACAGATTGGCTCTGATACAACTTGTTAGGCCGAATACACAAAATATAATCAAGTACTGTATGAGAGAATAACAAGAACACACGTTTTAGTACTTAAAAACTGTTTGGAATTAATAATTCCTCTCTCAGTGATGTAAAATATCACAGAGAGCTGCTTAGGTTACAATGAATGAATATTTCAATGTTCGATACCCTTCTAGGGTTAACCTAACTGTATATATAAAACATACAGCTTCTATACAATCAGAAATTGATACTCCTATAATTAAGCTATACAATTGATATCAATTACGATTGCTACACATCTTTTAAGTCAACTCAATCTCTTTGATAGATATCTGATCTTCAAAGATATTGCTTCCATGTTTATCTTCAATTAATCTTCAATCATTGTTGACTCGTAGATGCTTCTGCTGAACAGAGTTTAACAAACTCTGTTGCTTCCATCAATCAGCGTTTGCGCTTCCATTCGTCAGCGTTTACTCAAACTCTGACTGCTTCCAACTTAAACTCTGATGTATCACTGTATCACTTAAACACTGATTAATATTTACATCAATTATATCTAACATATGATTAAATTAATTTACTAAAATTTCAAGTTTCAAATTTTATCAATGACATATTTATTTTAAATTTTATAATATAAGTTTTAAACCATGCATATCATTAATTAAATTTATAGTATTAAAATTAAAATAAAATATTTCAAATAATGATTATATAAAAATATAATTATAACATAAAATAAAATTTATTACATATCAACAAAAATCCGTGCATTGCAAGGGTTATAAGCTAGTAATTTTATAATAACTGTATCTTTGAATCTGATTCAAAAGTGCTGGCTGATGTGTGCAAGGGAGTTAAAGGAGAGAGCTATTTTCACACTATTGTGTTGGATTGTCTTGAGTTATGTAAGCACTTTCAATATGTGCTAATTGCGTTTGCTGGTAGATCTGCGAATAATGTGGCGCATCTGTTAGCTACTTATTCCATGACAGATCTTAGAGAGTGGATTGTTAATCCGCCTGAGTTTCTTAATCATGTACTGAATTGTGATTTGATTTAATGCAAGTACGTTTATTTCAAAAAAAAACTAACCAATTACTCTTCTTTCCAAAAATGTGGTCGTTCTAATTAATGAATAAAGTAACAATATTATAATTATTATCAAAATATTACACGCAACTCTTCTGTAACATCCCACATCGATTATATTAAGAGTGTTTGGGACCTTTATAGATACAAGTCAACAACTAATGTGTGGGTTGTTGGGTCCGGTATGCATTCGGTTATGGGCTTGGATGTCACATATGGTATCAGAGCCGACTCTTGAAAGCTTGACTCGTCAAGTTGCCGGAGGTGGGGACACGAAGGCTGGTGGTATTATCCCACAATGGACAGAGGTCCGGAGGTGGGGACACGAAGCCAGCCGGTATTATCCCACAATGGCTAGAGAGGAACGATCTTGGACCTATGGGATATCCGTTCAGGCCTGACGAGGACGTCAGGAGTTTAAGTGGGGGAGTTTGTAACACCCCAGTCCCACATCAAGCAGATTTGGGACTTCTGTTCAGTTTATAGGGCAAAGTACTACTACTAATTGCACCAATAAATCATGATCTTTTGGGGGCCTGTGGTGGGCTTGTGGACTACCCAAGTTGGCTGCATTTGGGCCAGTTTACTTTGGCTTATTTCGGATTCGGAATCGGGACTTGACCCAATTTTCGAAAAAGGCTCGGGATTTGACCCGGGTGGTCACATATTTTGTAACACCCCAGTCCCACATCGAGCAGATTTGGGACTTCTGTTCAGTTTATAAGGCAAAGTACTACTACTAACTGCACAAATAAATCATGATCTTTTGGGGGCCTGTGGTGGGCTTGTGGACTACCCAAGTTGGCTGCATTTGGGCCAGTTTACTTTGGCTTATTTCGGATTCGGAATCGGGACTTGACCCGATTTTCGAAAAAGGCTCGGGATTTGACCCGGGTCGTCATAAATGGTATCAGAGCTCTGCCCGGCCGGAAGTGCAGATGTTCTGCCCGGGTTTAGTTAGTTTGTGTGTGGGCTCGACGAGGACGTCGACCCAATAAGAGGGGGTGTTTGTAACATCCCACATCGATTAGATTAAGAGTGTTTGGGACCTTTATAGATACAAGTCAACAACTAATGTGTACCAACTTGCTAGCATTTTTGGACTGACCTGTGGTGGGTTGTTGGGTCCAGTATGCATTCGGTTGTGGGCTTGGATGTTATATCTTCCCAACACTTCTCCTAAATAATAACTAACCAATTACATTTTTCGACTATTACCTCTTCTAACTTTTCTAACTAAAATCTTTTATTTCCAAAAATATGGTCATTTTAATTAAGGAAATAAACTAATAATTTTATAATTACTAATACCTAACTGAGTACCTCAGTAAAAAGGTAATATCTTTTCAATATTTTCTAACTAAAATATCTCATTTTCTCATAAATAATAACTAACCAATTACCTTTTTCAGCTATTATCTTTACTAACTAAAATATCTTATTTTCAAAAATATTATCTTTATAATTAATGAAACAAATTAAAAATATCTATATCTATATATATTATAATAGCAGGAGATCGGAGAGGCTTTCACTCAGAAGCTTCAAAATAGTTTTCTTGAATTTTCACATTTTTGATTTTTTTTATTTAAATAAATTTCTTGCATTTAATTAATCATTAATTGTATCTATTAAATATATGTTAAATGCACTTTATTTCATATTTAATAAAAAAGCTTAGCAATCTATATTAGGACATTATAATTATTATTTAATATAAAATATTATTATTTATATAAAAGTAGCATTATTTTAAGATAAAATGATAAAACAAAATTTTTTATTTCATGTTATTTCTAATTCGTATTCAAAATCATTGCAATTTTTTCGGTAACAATAAATAGATGCTTTTACCTTTTTGATAAATTCGTAATGAGTGATCATGAGAATCATGAATGATATTGAAGTATATATTTTTCGATTAATGTCCACAATTTAAATATAAGATATCGTAGAATTTACTTTTATACATGAACAAATTATACATGGGGTGTGACCAACTCGATTAAATTGATTCAAACCGATTTGGTCGATTAATTCAATAAAAAAATTAAACATTTGTTGTTTCATTATTTCTTATTAGAATAAATTAATATTCTAACGATTAAACACATTCTTATATTATCACTAATCAATTAATCATGCATGTATGTTATGAGACGGGAGACGGGGTATAAGAACGTTAATTAGTTATATTTAAATTTATAAATATTTATTATAAGAAATATGTTGACATTGTACTTTGGTATGAAAAAAAGTAAGATGAATTTAAGGAGTTTAAAAGTTGATAATATGTAAGAGGATCTTCATTTTGTTTACATTCTAATTCTTTTCATCACACAGTCAAATTTACTAACAAATTAAGCAACCACGTATTTTATAATGTCATGCAATCAAGTCTTTTATAATGCCATCGATAATAAAAAAAGATTCACAAATGTTAACTTTACTTATCCAATGTCAAACTTTGCAAATGTGTGTCAATATTGAATTTCAAAATCAAATTTTTATGTGACGGAATAGGTGTCATCAATATCTTCGAAATTAATATTATTGAATGTCAAACTTTGCAAATGTCTGTCAATATTAAATTTCAAAGCAAATTTTTATGCGACAGAATAGTTGTCAATAATATCTTCGAAATTAATATTATTAATATTCAAGAGTTTAACTGAAAGATATTTTTTTTTCTACTAATATTAATCTCTTTAATTCTTAAACATTCAAATTTAATTATAATTTACACAATTTTTAATTTATCATATCCACTTACAAATAATAAAATTTAACAAATAATGATGTTCTGTATACGATTTTTAAAAATATTTTTGTGCCGTGCGTAGCGCGGCTTTGTTACCTAGTATATTATAATGCCCGGAGATCAGAAACGCACCACAAGCGTTTAAGATATTTTTCTTGAATTTTCACTTTTTTATTTTTTATTTTTTCTTCTTGCATTAAGTAGCAGCTTAATGACATTTTAATAATTATTAATTACACTTATTAAGTAAAAATATATATTAAATTTACTTCATATTATTTATATAAAAGATTGACAAACTTTATTTGAGCATTATAATTATTATTTCAATATAAAATAGTATTTATATGTATAAAATTGAAATTATTTTTATGTAAATTAACGACTTAAAATTGTTCATATTGCGTCATTTTTATTGTGTCAAGATGCTATACACATGTTTCATTATATTGTGTCAAAATAAATTAATATTTTAATTATGTAAATTTTAATAGTATTAATGAGCATGTATATTATTGATATGGGCTAAAAATAAGACCTAAAGACACATTTAATGTAGCATTAATAAGACCTAATATGGTCCAAACGTGGGGCCCACCAGATGGGCCCAAACCTTATTTATGATATTAATTTCGTAATTAATATTAAGGGTAATAACCAGCTCAACAATAAGAGTCAGATAAGGATATTACTCCTATCAAGCTTAGCCTCCAAGGCACAAAATTTGATATGGGAACTGACTCCTACAAGGTAGGAGTCTAGAACCTTCCTCAAGGCGGTGACTTGCCCACCAAGTCACCTAATTCTACTACGATTCTAGGGCTTCTCAGCCTATATAAAGGGCCTGACCCCTCATTCTCAGAACTACGTCTTGGCTTGATTCTCAATACGAGATACGTAGGCATCCTGTGAGGACCGATCAGTCTCGAAACACGGAAACAACCATTAAATTTCGAAGCTCTCCAACCCTTTGCATTAAATACACACAAACCCTAGTCGCAATATTGATAAAATATTGATAACCTAGTTTTTATTCCACAACATTTTTCGCCGTCTGTGGGAAGAAAACATCAACCATGGTTCAAACACGAAGAACAGCAACGACCTCTACCGAGGCCATACCCCTCAGCTCTGTTCCTCCCGCTACTGAACAGGTACCCACAACGACAGGGGCGATCACTTAGCCTCAAGTTTCTTAGCCGCCTGTAGGGATGAATCCCCATGTTGAGAGTACGTTACCTGTAGTCATCCAGCCAAGTCAAGAAACCACCTCTCTTCAGATGGTGATCTCTCCTTTAACCAATCGTCCACTCTTGGAGGGACATATCTCCACCACTGTGCTCCCTTTGAGTACCAATCCGATGTATGTACTGCCTAACTATCCCCCTCAACAAAGGGACCCTGGACCAAGCGGTCACGCATTACAGATCCGAGATCGAGAGTATGACGATTACTTTGGTCCTTATACTGATGATTCACCGTCATCTGATGATGATGATCGCGATGAAGCCCCGAGGAGGCGACATGCTAGCAGAGAACCTCGAAGGAGGACTCAGACTATCCATGACGGACACCCTTTGTCAATTGCTGAAAAGATTAAGCCTCATGAGGCCGAGATCTTAAAACTAAAGGACAATATGGCGAGGGAGCAAGCAAGATTGAACCAGAATCAACCTCCTCCAACTTTAGGAGGGGTTCCCTTTGTCGATTTGGAAAGGCCTTCAAGGAGGCAGAGAAGGGCTGATGCCCCAACTAGAAGAACAACAAGGGTGGAAACCCCAAGAAGCAACCCCAAGGATCTGATGCCACTTGGGGATCCAGATGATCCCACACCTCCGTTTACTGAGGAGGTGATGAATGCTCGTATCTCAAAGAAGTTCAAGATGCCGACAATCAAGGCTTATGATAGAAAGAGTGATCCCGCAAACCACGTCAGGACGTTTTCGAACGCATTGCTGCTGCAGCCTGCAAGTGACGCCTTAAAGTGTAGGGCGTTCCCTCAAACCCTGTCGGGCATGGCTCAAAGATGGTATAGTCGATTGCTTGCGAACTCAATTGGCTCTTTTAAGGAGTTGAGCGCTGATTTTATCAGTTAGTTTATCACCGGAAGAGTTCATGAGAAAAGCTCCGCATCCCTCATGTACGTGGTGCAAGGGAAGAATGAAAATCTGAGAGATTACCTCAAGAGGTTCACTAAAGAGACGTTGAATATCACTGATTTGGAGAATAAGGTGGCCATGGTAGCCCTGGAACACGGAACCACTGATCTACTCTTTAAAAGGTCATTGGCAAAGCATCCTCCTGAAAACATGGCCCAGCTCCAATGAAGGGCTGACAAGTACATTAAAGCTGAAGATAGCATGAAGAAAGAAGCCACAGTAAGTGGAGGAGGAGGTAACAACGACTCCAAGAAGTGAAAGCAAGACCATGAGTATGATGACCAGGAGTATGATGCTAGGGACAAGTATCCCCGAACTAGCGAGGCATCCGACTATGCCCCTAAGAAGAACCAAGGACCGAGGTTCACTGAGTATACAAGGTTGAATGCTCCTAGGAGTCGAATCTTGTTGGACATTGAGAAGGATAAGGATTTCCGATGGCCGAAGCCACTCAGGGGTGATCCCGCAAAGAGAAACAAGAATCACTATTGCAGATTCCACAGAGAAATGGGGCATGACACTGATGATTGCAAGAAACTCAAAGATGAGATCGAGTTTTTGATTCGTAGAGGGAAACTGAGCCACTTCACTAAGGGTGACGACCGTGGTAATCAGAGAAGAGAGTATGATAGGAGGGATGACGATCAAGATCGCAACCCACAGCCCCGAGGGCCTGTAATCAACATGATCTCAGGAGGCCCGACTGCGGCCGGCACAACAAGGAATTCTCGGAAGGCTTATGCTAGAGAAGTGATGCACATCGTGGGAGAGGCCCCGAAGCGTGCAAAAACTAAAGTAGTGGTTGGTTTTGATGACTTATGTAATAACCCTAACTTCAGTAATGCTACAGTGGTCACATGAATAGTAAATTTCGAGGATTTAGAGAAATGGTATATAGGTACTCTATAATGGAAACATAAAATGAATAAACAGAAACCATATTAGTGTTGTACAATGGAAATAAGTGACTCGAAATGACGTTAGATTTCAGAAATTCCTGAAACATGGATTTTGATTTCGAATAAGTTTCTATTGGATATTAAGGAGCATGGAAATATTATAAGAACTATATATTGAGAGATTAGTGAATTTAGATTTAACCAGGGGATTTTTAAGTTAAGAGAATACCAAAGGAAATTGGATTCGTAAATAATTTCAAAAACCACTGAGATAATGAGGTACATTCGAAACGAACCACAATTAGACGAATATGGAGATTAAGCAACCAAGATTAGTAAAATAACAAGGATACATCCCACATTATCATTCACAAGAATTAGTAACATTATATGTTAGGTCGAATACACAATAAGTAATCAAATACTGTATGAGTAACTTAACAAGAACACACTGTTTAACAATTAAAAACTGTTTGGAATTAATAATTCCTCTCTCGGTGATGTAAATATCACAGAGAGCTGCTTAGGTTACAATCAAAAGATTTCTCAATGTTCGACTACCCTTCTAGGGTTAACCTAACTGTATTTATAGAACATACAGCTTCGTACAATCAGTAACTGATTCTCCTAAAATCAAGCTATACAATTGATATCAATTACGATTGCTTCAGTCTTCCAAGTCAACTCAATCTCTTTGACAGCTTTCCAATCTTCAAAGATATTGCTTCCATATTTATCAATCTTCAAACACTGTTGACTCTTCAGACAATACTGCTACAGAGTTTAACAAACTCTGTTTGCGCTTCCAGTCAGTGTTTAACTAAACTCTGACTGCTTCCAGCTAAACTCTGTTTTCTGACTTTAGCTTCTAAACACTGTTCTCATCAATCATTTCTAACAATCTCCCCCAACTTGTCCATTAGCAAGAATATACAAGTTTTACAGTAAATGATGATGTCAAAACAAATACAAAGTTTACAGTGTTTAACATACAAACAGAGTTTAAGCTATTACTTAACAAATTCTACAGAAAATAAGAAAATTCTTACAGACTTTAATTTCTAATCTCTTGAAGATCAGGCATTGTTCTGAGATAGTCTATAAGCAACCTTCTTTCAGCATTTTCAAGCTCTATCTGCATAGTTTCTTTGATTTCTCTCAACTGAGGATCACTCTCATCAGTTTGATAGATAGCAGCTCTAAGATCGTAGATTTTGTTTCTTCTCATCTCATTTCCCAACCTGATGTATTTCATCTCTTCAGATTTTACATTGAAATCCAGAACAGTAATTCCAAGATCTGTTTTCAGCTTTGTAGTTCCCTTTTCCATTTCAATCAGATTGCCATTCCAATCTCTGTATTTAGGAACATACTTACTGTTGAATTTCATTTGCCTTCTTGCAAGATTTTGAATCATTCTTTGTCTGAGCACATTTGTAACTGACTGAGCTCTTTGATTTCTCACTCTGAAAATATATAGGACATATTCAAGTTCTTCAGCAAACTTTAATTCGATATCCTTTTCAGAGACTTTAAATACTGTTCCATCAGCCATGAAATATAGCAAGAAATCCTTTTCTAGACTTTTATGATATACAAGCTGTACTGACTCCAGTCTGTCTAAACTCTCTTGAGTGACACCACGACCTGGATCAGACAGTGAAGAAGGATCTCTAGGACCAACATATTGTCTTGTGTCTCTGTGTGAACCTATGCCTCCTTTGTTGTATCCAACTTTACCAGATAATGCTCTACCATCAGCAAAATCCATTGGAATTGTAGCTTCTAGTCTTGGATCATGAGGAGCACCTTTCTTAAATGTTGATTTCAACTGAAAAGACAATAATGGTGTGGTCACAACTTGTGCAGCAACAGAGGTTGTGTCTTCATTCTTCTGTACAACATGTGTATCAACAGAGGTTGTAACTATACTTTTCAGCTTTTGCTTGGCTTCTGCATCTGTTGGTTTTCTGAATACTTGCATTCTTTGATCTGTACCAACAGGTTCTTTGATTTGAATGCCTTTAAGAACAGGCTTTGCAGCTTTAGCAACTTTCACATTCTTCTTTGCTTTTTCAGACTTTATAGCTTTCGGATGCTTTTCTTGTAAACTCTTCTCTTCAGCTTTAGCTTCTTCTATGGTCACTCCTTCTGCATTCTCTTCCATGAAAAGCTTAACAGCTAACTCCTCATCAGTCTTTGGGTTTGATGTTAATTCCAAACTCTTGGTTTTTGAAGTACCTTGAGTTTCAGTGTTTATTCCAACAGACTGTGATTTAAAAGATTTGCCAGATCTCAGAGTTTGCTTTTCAGAGTTTAAAACCTTGCTCTTATCACTTGCCCCTCCATCTCCAGCATCATCCTTTTGAGTCAGAGTTTGAGAAACTTTGCATTTAGACTTAGTCACTCTCTCCCCCTTTTTGACATCATCAGGTATAAGTATGGATGTAATGAGCTCTAAAGAGTTTGCAATTGAATCCACCTTAGAAAACAAAGCAGTCTGATTCTCTTCAACTTTTCCTAGCCTGACAAAGAGAGTGTCTTGAACTTTAGACAGCTGAACAGCTTTTATTTTAGACTCTCTTTCCATCTTCAATTCTCTTGACTGAATCTCAGTCTTCAAGGAAGCAATTTCTTGTTTAGTTTCAGCAAAATTTCCTTCCAGAGTCTTGACTTGTACCACAGTTGCCTTTAAACAGGATAAGATTTCTGGATTTGAAATTTGCTTTGCAGTTTGCTTAACAAACTCAGATGCTCTCCCTTTTGGAAAAATGCAATCTTGTTTATACCAATTTTCAGCAGATTTAGCAAGATGCTCTACTTCAACGGCATGTGATGGACAAGGCTGATCAAAAGGTGTATGTTTATTATCTGTCTGTGTTGGTGCACTCACAAAAGAATCAGAGTTTGCACTACTGTCAGAAACATCTTCAGCACTTGCATCTTTAACTTGAGTATCTTTTAAAGAACCACTGTGCTGAGCAGTGTCAGCCACAGTTTCTTCAATAACTGCTGCAACCTTTTCAACAGTCTCCTCATGTTGCACAGGCTCTGCAACAGAGTTTGCCTTTGCAGCTTCAACAGGCATGGATTCAGAGATTATCTTTGTTGCCTTATCAACTTCATCACCTTTGTCTGCAATAGGAGAAGATACCAGCTCTGTGTGTGATGCTGCAGCTTCAGGAACTTTTACTGCAAGATCATCAGCTACACCAGGAGCTTCAGTATGAACAATAGGTGAAATAGGATCAGAGAATGGTTCAAATGAGTCAAAAATATTATCCATTGGTGAAAAACCATCTCTGTTATCCTCTTCTACAGGCATTTTATCCTCTGTAGGCATTTGAACATTAACATTATCCTCTGCAGGCATTTTAACCTCTGCAGGTATTTTAACCTCTGCAGGTATTTCAACTTTGTCAGTGATAATATCCTCTGCAGGCATTTCAACCTCTGCAGGTATAGCAACATTCACTGTAACCTCAACAGTAGGTGTTTGCTGTGAAACCACCTCTGGAGCTTCAATAACATTTTCTTCATCTGAATCAGAAAGAATTAATCTCCTTTTCTTGATTGGCACAACAATCTCCTCTTCATCTTCACTTGAGCTCTCTCTTGGTGGAGAAAGTGAAGGTCTGTTTGCTTTCTGTTTCTTCCTTCTTGTATAAACAGCTCCAGGCATTGTTTGTTTAGCCTTTGAGTGTTTAGTGTTTTGGGCAGTGTGTTTCTTTCTCTTTGGCTTGGTTTTGGGTTGTTCAGTAGGTGCTGGCTCAGAGTGTAAGGTGTCAGTGTTTAAGGTTTTAGTGTTTAATGGTTCAGTGTTTGAAGGTGGAGAATTTATTGGTGGAGAGTTTATGGTTTCTGGTTGTGGTTGATGAGATGTAGTAGGTACAGTGGGTGTGGGTGTTGTAGTTGTTGGTTCAGAGTTTATGGTGTCTATTTGTTCAGGCATTTGTTGTGGTGATTGAGGGTCTTGTGGTTGGTTTAAATAGTTCTGTAGAGCTAAAGGCATAAACATATCTGGTATTTGCTGTTTAGTGATATCTTTGTTCGTCAAATCAGAAAACATTCTTTAAGCAACTTGAAAAGGCTGAATCACATCAGCTTCATCAATTGGAATGTTAGGCACACAGGCAGTAAATAGCAATTGACAAAAACGAGCAAAATAGACAGTAGTAGACTCAGACAAACGCTCTCCCAAGTTCATTAGTACTAGTCTACCAAAATCGAAGTTACCTCCATATAGTAGAGCATGACCAATTTGGAGAGTATCCAGAGGAAGTGCATCCCAGTTTGTTGTCTTCTTTCCAAAAGCCCTTGTTATACAATCGAAGAAGAAACTCCATTCCTTTCTCAGACTTGGTCGTCTCAAAGACCCTATCTTGTTCAAGTTTCCTGCACATCCAATTTGTTCCAACATTGTCCTCAACCGATCATGACCAACAACACTGTAAGAAGTGTGTGTCTCAAAGTCCAAAGCATCCCTAACAGTAGTTGGAGTAATAATATACTCTGATTCATCATGAGTGAAAATGATTGTTGGAGTGCCAAACTCTCCTCCATCATCATATTCAGAGTTTGTCCAGAAAGTAGCAATTTGTGAAGCAGATAGTGTAGGTGGTGCTGTTAGTGCCTTCCCTATTTCAGAGTCTTTCAAGAAATTTTGGAACACATGAAACGCCTCTGGAGCATTTACAGTCTCCAATGGTGCTGCATAGTTACTAGGGAGAAAAACTAACCCTGCTGCATCAAACGCTTTAGTTGCCATTAGTAAAAAGTGATACGAAGATATTCAGAGAAAAGATGTGTATGCACTGTAAGTGTTTAGCAAAATGTGAATGAGAGTGTATGAGAAGTGTGAAAGTGAATGAGTATGCAAGTAACTGTGAGTGGGTGAATGTGAATCGATATGGAGTAAGAGACTAAAGACGATTTGAGTAAAATTAAAACTCAATCGTTTATTTAGTAAAAGCGCGCAACTGTTGTAGAGTAGTGTGTGAGTGGGACACAATCATGAGACACGTGTCAAACAACCAATGGATTACTTAATAATTACCGCTGTCATTTCTATAATCACGACACTTACACTAATTAACAGTTGTCAACTACCCCAATTACTGCAAAATAGTCAAATCATCTCAATGAGATTTTACCTCAGAGTACTTAACACAACTCAACAGTGTTTATCAATTATCCAACTTTATCACTAAAACCCTTTCAAAAATTGCACAGTTGTGAATTAAGTGTGTGTGAAGCAGAGTTTACTGAAATCAATTTTTAGAGCATCTAATATTTCATAAAATCCATAACAAACAGTTAATAAACACTGAATGCACAAACTCTCATATTAAACACTGATTGTTTGATGAATGCTAAACTCTGTAGTTACTGTAATACAGAAATCTGAAAACTTCTATTCCCTTTGATGTCCATGATTATCCAAGTAAGCACACAGTCTTTGAAGACAAAAATATCAAGAGATAGAAATCAGAGTTTCATTCAGTGAATAACAGTCATGAACTGGATAATCTCAATCTCACAAACTCTCAAACACACAGATGTTTAGGTGAAGTGTTTACACTCACATTCAATCAGAAATAGCAGTATCTACCATATGCTTGAATGTCCACCAATTCTACACTACTTTGAGTACATGTATTCACAAATCAAAAGGACTTTATTCAGGGTTTTAAATGGAGTAAAATCAAACAGATGAAAAGAGATGTTTTATTCATGAGTGACTTCAAGCTGAACATCTTAATAGAACAAAGTGTTCAGTACATATTTGTACAAGATCAGTATATATGCTTTTTTTTTTTTTAATTATTATTTAGCATATATACTGAGTAAACTTTTTCTTTTCTTGAGAAACACTCATCTGTTTAAAAAAAAATATTTAACTGCTCTTAACACTTCAGAGTATAAGAAAAATGAGCAGTTAATAAGGCTCAAAGGGGTTTACTAAGGATGGAATTTATGAACAGTGTTTATACAGTGTTTGAACAAAGTTCAAAAGAATTTTTTTTTTGAACAGTGTTTGAAAGAATGGTACATCCTATTGCCTTTATCATTTTCATGCACACACATATCATGTAGTCTCAAAATGGTCTAATACAAGTTCTAGAGAAACATACTACCTGATGAATATCACACAACAATAAATACTGATTGATAGAAAATGTATCAATCACTGATTTGGCTCAAACTCTCACAGGTTGTAGACATGAATCTGAACTCACCAAACTAATCAATGACACATCTCAAGTTTTATGATTTTCACAAGTACAAACAAGGAATCATCATGAACCATACCTTTGGAAACAGAATGTCACTTATCAGAGTTTAGAGTTCATCAATAACCAAAATTATTTATGAGAGGCAATGCACACAATATTCATAGACTCAGAGTTTAGGACTGAATAAACTAAGAGATGCTATAAATATGAAACAGTATCATGCTGTGTTGATTTTCTGCACAAAGTCTGATTAGATAGCAATGACTCAGAAAGAATCATGATTTAATTACTGTGAATCATGCTTCATACATTTTTCTTCATTGGTGTTTTCATTCAGACAATAATCAATTCTGAATTCACTGAGTGTATTTAACATGTTAACAGTGTTTAACAGACAGACATGCTGACAGAGTTTAAAAAGTTTTAAACATAAACATGCATAACAGAGTTTAATACTAAGGTTCACATTGCACTTAACAATTTACAGAAAAAAAAAATGAGCATTAAGTTTTTGAGTCTAACCAACATCTCTAGTCAAAACTAGAGACCATTCCTAGTTCATTGACCAGTCTTGTAAATGTAGCTTCACTCAATGGCTTGGTGAAGATATCTGCAAGTTGTTGTTCTGTAGACACAAAGTGAAGCTCAATGTTTCCTTCCTCTACATGCTCTCTGATGAAGTGATACCTTATGCTGATGTGCTTTGTCATTGAATGTTGTACTGGATTACCTGTCATTGCAATAGCACTTTGATTATCACAGTAAATAGGTATCTTGGTATACCTTAATCCATAATCCAGCAGTTGATTCTTCATCCATAAAATCTGTGCACAGCAGCTACCAGCAGCAATATACTCTGCTTCAGCTGTAGATGTAGATATTGACTTCTGTTTCTTGCTGTACCAGGAAACAAGTCTGTCACCCAGAAATTGACAACTTCCACTGGTGCTTTTTCTGTCTATCTTACATCCAGCAAAGTCTGCATCAGAGTAACCAAGAAGTTTAAACTCTGATTCTCTTGGATACCACAGCCCCAAAGTTATAGTGCCCTTGAGGTACTTGAATATCCTCTTTACTGCTGTTAAATGTGGTTCTCTTGGATCTGCCTGGAACCTTGCACACAAGCAAGTTGCATACATGATATCAGGTCTGCTAGCTGTCAAGTAGAGCAAAGAACCAATCATTCCTCTGTAACTTGTCATATCTACTGATGACCCTGCATCTTTGTCCAATTTTGTTGCAGTTGCCATGGGAGTTGTTGCAGATGAACAATCAAGCATACCAAATTTCTTGAGAAGGTTTCTGGTATATTTTGCTTGATTTATAAAAATTCCATCATCTGTTTGCTTCACCTGTAGGCCTAGAAAATAACTAAGCTCTCCCATCATACTCATTTGATATCTTGACTGCATGAGTTTGGCAAACTTCTTGCAGAGTTTATCATTAGTAGACCCAAAAATAATGTCATCCACATATATCTGAACTAAAAGCAAGTCACTACCATTTTGGAAATAAAACAGAGTTTTGTCAATAGTACCTCTGTTAAATCCACTTTCTAGTAGAAATTTGGCAAGGGTTTCATACCATGCCCTTGGTGCCTGCTTAAGTCCATAGAGTGCCTTGTCCAACCTGTAGACATAATCTGGATATTTTGGATCTACAAACCCTGGTGGTTGTTCCACAAACACTTCTTCTTCAAGTTTTCCATTCAAAAATGCACTTTTTACATCCATCTGAAACACTTTGAATTTCATGTGAGAGGCATATGCTAGAAAAATTCTGATTGCCTCCAATCTAGCCACTGGAGCAAATGTTTCATCATAGTCTATTCCTTCCTGTTGTGAGTAGCTTTTTGCAACCAGTCTTGCCTTGTTCCTTGTGATAACACCCTCACTGTCAGTTTTTTTCCTGAAAACCCATTTAGTACCCACAATGGATCTGTTCTTGGGCCTTGGTACAAGTGTCCACACTTCATTTCTTTCAAATTCATTTAGCTCTTCTTGCATTGCTGTTATCCAGTCAGCATCTTTAAGAGCTTCTTCCACTTTCTTTGGCTCAGTTTGTGACAAGAATGCATGAAACAGACATTCATTTGTTGTTGCACTTCTTGTCCTTACTTTTGCATCTGGATCACCAATAATCAAATCAGGTGTGTGAGATTTAGTCCATTTTCTTGCAGAAGGCAGATTGCTTCTGTCATCATGTGATCCTCCCCCTTGATCCATGCTCTCCTGATTTTCTTGGTGTCTTTCTTCATTTTCTGATGCTCCCGCTGAATGTGACTTCTCAGAATTATCAACAGAGTTTGAATCAACAGAGTTTGATTCAGAATCATCAATTGAGTCACTTTCAGTGTTTGACTTATCACTTTGATGTGATTCTTCATGCTCCCCCTCAACTGGTTCTTCCCTTGTTTCTGATTGAAGAGTTTCTTCAGTATTTACCAGTAGAGGTTCAGAGTTTAGATCAACAGAGTTTGTCAAATCAGTCTGATCAGAGTTTACTTTTTCAGAGAATAAATCTTCATTTTCAAAGTGCAGTTGATCATGTTCATTGACATCTTCAAGTCCAGTTATTTTCTTGTCATCAAATGACACATGAATTGATTCCATGATCACTCTAGTTCTCAGATTATAAACTTTGAATGCCTTTGTTGACAGTGGATAGCCAACAAAAATTCCTTCATCTGCCTTTAGGTCAAATTTGGTCAACTGTTCAGGATGAGTCTTCAACACAAAGCATTTGCATCCAAAAATATGAAAATATTTTAGATTTGGCTTTTTCTTCTTCACCATTTCATATGGTGTTTTACCATGCTTGTTGATCAGTGTTGCATTTTGAGTAAAACAAGCAGTTTGAACTGCTTCTGCCCAGAAATATGTTGGCAACTTTGCTTCATCTAGCATGGTTCTGGCAGCTTCTATCAAGGTTCTGTTCTTCCTCTCCACTACACCATTTTGTTGTGGAGTACCAGGTGCAGAAAACTCTTGTTTTATCCCTTTACTCTTGCAAAATTCTTCCATTGATGAATTCCTGAACTCAGTTCCATTGTCACTTCTGATTATCTTCACTTGATGCTCTGACCCTTTTTCCAGTTGAATTACATGTTCTGTCAGTGTTAATGCAGTTTCATCCTTCTTTGCAAGAAAATATACCCATGTAAATCTGGTATATTCATCAACAATGACTAATGCATATTTCTTCTTTCCAAGAGACATCACATTCACTGGACCAAAAAGATCAACATGTAGTAGATGATAAGGATCAACAATTGAAGACTCAGTTTTGCTTTTGAAGGAGACTTTTCTCTGTTTAGCCTTTTGACAAGAATCACACAGTCCTTCTACACTCAACAAGGACTTTGGTAGACCTCTTACAAGATCATTCTTGATTAGCTCATTGATGTTGTTCAGGTTCAAATGAGAGAGTTTCTTGTGCCATTTCCAACTCTCTTCACTGGACATTCTTGTAGACAGACACACTGCTTTGCCATCAGTGTTTGTTGACAATTTGATTTCATAGATGTTATTGTGTCTGTTTCCAACTAGAGCAACTTTCCCTGTAGATTTACTGATCACTTGACAATATTCAGGCTGAAAATCCACATGATATCCTCTGTCACAGATTTGACTCACAGATAGCAGATCATGCTTGAGTCCTGGAACCAGAGCTACATTTGTGATGATGACATTTCCAAGATTAATATTGCCATATCCCAGTGTATGTCCTATGTTGCCATCTCCATAGGAAACTTCTGGGCCAGCCTTCTCCTCAAACTCTGATAGCAGGGCTTTATTTCCTGTCATGTGTCCTGAACATCCACTGTCCACAACTAGGGTACTAACCCTGTTGCCCTGCAATCACAAACAATCACTGATTGTTAGTTTTAAGGATCCAGACTTGCTTGGATCCTTTTGCTTTCTTGATTCTGTTAGCTTTTGCAGCGGAATTCAAATTAACAGAGTTTAAGCTAACTTTTTCAGAGTTTACATTTGCAGAGTTTACTTTAACCCATTTCAAATTTGGTTTGGGTTCATAGTAATTATAATAAATAGCATGATAATCTCTGCAAGTGTAAATAGAATGCCAAGTACTTCCACAGTGTTTGCATAAAGTCTGTGGTCTAGTTCTCACATAATCACTCTTTACTGCAGTTTTAGAGGGCAAAGAATTAATGTTCTTATTCTTACTGCAGAAACTAGCAAGATGATTAGTGCTACCACAATTAAAGCATGTTTTTCTAGGAGCTAATGAAGCAAGCATTGGCTTAATTCCTGATGTGATGCCTACTTTTCCATTTTTGTTTTTCTTAGGCAATCTCTGTTTGTTGACAGATTTTATCTCCTTAAGCTTATGCTTGAGTTGTTTATCTGTCATTAAACCAATGTTAGCCTCTTTAACAAAAGTTTTAGCATATGACTCTTTAACAGCCTTTTTCTGTGCTTCAGTCTTAGGTCCACCTGTTCCCATGACATTACCCTCAGATGAACAATGTGGTCTAACTTTTACCTGATTTTCAAATCTAAGTTCATCTCCTACAGAGTAACCTAGACCTACTGTATCAGACTGAAACACTTCTTGAGTATCTTTACCAGAGTGTGTCCAAGTTTTAATGATGTGTTTACTATCCTCCAATTCTGATTCTAGTTGCTTATACTTACCTAGCAACTCCTGTTCAATAAACACTGCATCATCTCTCTCTTTCTGAATTTTATTCATGTTCTCTAGCTGTTCCTCAACAAGTTTATTTCTCTCTTTAAGTTGAGAACACTCAGACTTTATCCTCTCATTTTCTAAAGTCTGATCCCTATAACTGATATGCAATGCTTTAAGATAAATTCTCAATTCAGTTATATTATCAGTGTTATAAGCATAGGTAGTTGGAGGTACCTTGAGATCATCATTTTCAGTCTGAGTAGTAGCCATGAGAGCATAGTTGACTTCCTCATCTGAATCTGAAGTGTCTGCCCAATCTCTGCCTTTGGTGTAGAGTGCCTTTTCAGTTTTACCCTTTTTGCACTCAGGAGCATAGTGTCCCATCTCCTTACATTTGTAGCATTGAATCTCAGACTTATCTTTCTTTCCAGATTTGAAGTCCTTTCCCTCAGCTTTCTTGAAATTCTTCTTGTCAGACTTTGAGTAGTCCCTTGAGAATCTCTTTCCCTTCTTGAAGTTCTTGTATCCCATCTTCTTGAAGGTCTTTACCATCAAAGCAGCCATTTGCATCATCTCTTCATCATCTTCAGAATCAGATGATCCATCAGTGTTTGAGTCAACATCAGTGTTTGATGACTCATTCTCTGAATGGATGACTAAGGCTTTTCCTTTTGCCTTTCTCCTTGATGCCTCCTTCTTTGATGGTTTCTCCTCAACCTTGAGTGCAACAGACTTTGACTTTCTACTTGATCTTTTGTTTCTCTGCTCCAATTCCAATTCATGGGTTTTGAGCAGTCCATAGATTTCATCAATCTCTGTTTCACCAAGTTCATAATTATCTCTAATAGTGGTTGTTTTCACATCCCACTTTTCAGGTAGAGAAAGAAGAAACTTGAGATTTGAGTCTTCTAAATCATACTCTTTGTTAACCAATGACAAATCATTGAGCAGTTTACAGAATCTGTCAAATGTTTCTGTCATGGTTTCATCAGACTTTGCCTCAAAGTGCTCATACTCCTGAGTGAGTATGTTTCTTCTGTTTTTCTTGATTGCAGGAGTTCCTTGACACCTAACCTCAAGTGCATCCCATATATCCTTTGCTGTTGTGCAGTTAATCACTTTATTAGACATAACATTGTCTAATGCACTGTGAAGTAAATGTCTCACTTTTGCATCCTTTGCAATAGATGAAAGATCCTCAGCAGTTAGATCTTTCTTTTCCTTTGGAATGACCTTTGATTCCTCACCAGCAGCAGCAGCAGATAATTTTGTTGGTTTGTGAGGACCTTCATATATTCTATCAAGGTATTCTGGATCTGTAGCCTCCAGAAACATGGTCATTTTCACCTTCCAAATTGCATACTCTGATGGCCTAAGTATAGGAACCCTTATTGTCTCATACCTACTAACAGTAGTAGGGGCTTTCTCAGATGGTGGAGGTATCTCTGCCATTGATTACTTTTGTGTTTGGATCTTTAACTGTAATAAAATAACAGATTAGGCTCTGATACCACTTGTTAGGTCGAATACACAATAAGTAATCAAATACTGTATGAGTAACTTAACAAGAACACACTGTTTAACAATTAAAAACTGTTTGGAATTAATAATTCCTCTCTCGGTGATGTAAATATCACAGAGAGCTGCTTAGGTTACAATCAAAAGATTTCTCAATGTTCGACTACCCTTCTAGGGTTAACCTAACTGTATTTATAGAACATACAGCTTCGTACAATCAGTAACTGATTCTCCTAAAATCAAGCTATACAATTGATATCAATTACGATTGCTTCAGTCTTCCAAGTCAACTCAATCTCTTTGACAGCTTTCCAATCTTCAAAGATATTGCTTCCATATTTATCAATCTTCAAACACTGTTGACTCTTCAGACAATACTGCTACAGAGTTTAACAAACTCTGTTTGCGCTTCCAGTCAGTGTTTAACTAAACTCTGACTGCTTCCA
This sequence comes from Kitagawia praeruptora, assembly GCA_037693485.1. Lineage (NCBI taxonomy): Eukaryota > Viridiplantae > Streptophyta > Magnoliopsida > Apiales > Apiaceae > Kitagawia > Kitagawia praeruptora. The sequence continues at coordinate 46,953,701 of CM075354.1, forward strand.
GCTAAACTCTGTTTTCTGACTTTAGCTTCTAAACACTGTTCTCATCAATCATTTCTAACATTATACTTAAGAAAACCAAAGAAAAGGAATTATGAGATCATCAAGGATTACATCACTTTCCACTAACTAGTTTAAGGGCAAATTAGTAATTTCACATGGTTTTAATCACAAATATCTTTCAAGGCTTCTAGGACAAGCTAGAGTTAACAAATATTAACAAGATTAAAGTGAGATAAGATCAAAATTAAGAACAAAACTCTCTCCCCCATCCTTTTCTTCCATTCGGCTATTTCAAGAAAATAAGAAAAAAAAAATAGAAACCCTAGCTCTCTTCAATAACAAATCAAGAGGAAAATCATGGATGATCTTGGAGGTTAGAAAGAGTGATCTACAAAGTTTCATAGCCATCCATCATCATTTAGCAAGGTAATAAAATCATTGAAGTTGATGGTGAATAGTGATGAATAGTAATTTCTAAGAAACTAACTTGATTTTCATGGTTCTTTTAGTTGTTTCAAGCTAAGATAAGGTGGTTTAAGGATATATCAAGGTTTATTAAGGATCTTTAAAGCTTCAAGAAGGTATAATCACTCTTGTCCTTGTTTATTTATGATGGATATTGATGTAAGTAGTGGATAAGTGGTATAAATGTTAAGATTATGGTGATTTAAGTGTTTATAAGTGATTAAAGTTGAATATGGAAGTGTTTGGGATTGTAACCATGGCTGTTAATGAAGACCACATGGTGTAGGTGATGATTATTGTGTTTGATAATTGATTTGGAGGAGTTGGATTTATGGAAATTACGAAAGTACAGCAGTTATAATGTCCGATTTTCGTTAGGATGTAAATTGCCCTGTTTTGGACCCCTGTACCCGGACGGTACCCTACTGTCTAGGTTACCAATTGACCATGAAATGATAGAGCTTAGTTCATAGATCGTTTTGATATAAGGTGCGTTAAAATCTGATGAACGGTTTAGGAGAAAAGTCAGTTTTATTGAAAGACGTTCGGAAACCAAGAAAACGTAATTGTATCAACTTTGAGGTTAAAGTTACCATACTTAGACATTTTTATAAGTCACGAAATTTTGGGATAGTGTAGTAGGGTGGTCAGAGGACCCTTGACAGTTGACCTTGCATTAAAATTCGAAATCTATATTTTCTGAGAATTTTTACAGTCGAGTGTGGTTATTAAGGGGAATAGTGGAAAATGCCAAATCCTAGATCGAGTTTATAAATGGTTAAGTTCTTGAACCTTTGGGGTAATAATGATATGTTAAACATATATTGAAGTGTAAAGGGTCTTGTTATATAAGAATGTAGTGAGTAAGAGATGTGGTATTCTAACGACGGTCCTTCTGTGTTATAGAAACTCCGGAAGAGCCCCAAACCATACTGTCAGGATACCGGAACCGAGGCAAGATCTTTCTATCCCTACTTTGAAAATTATTTATCTTTGGAATAATAATGATATCATGGAATGTATATACTTATATGTGATGCTATTATTACTATGTTGCAAAGAATATATTTCCTTGATTTTGGGAAATTAAAGAGAGATGGATATGATTTATGAAATATGAATATAGAGATGCTTACGAATGGAACGAATATTCTCTATGGTAAAAGAGATATGAAAGAGAATGGTATCAGTTGTTATCTAGGGTTATATGGTTTATAATACTATATTAAAAATATTCTTTTTAGTGTTAGTGGTTGAATAAATATTATTTGATTATTATTTACCACTCTTAAAATAGACGGAATGTTTTATGAATATAAAACCATATTTGAATTCTTAAATATAAAAGAGATATCGGAATCACAATCAAAGTGTTATGTTATATATATATTTTATAGAAATAATGTGCGAGAATGGAAATGATATACGGAAATGGAAATGTGAAATGGTGTTGATAAATTGAATAATGATTTTATAAAAAGGGGGATTAGCAACAAACTTGCATAAGGGGCTGTGTCAGGGCTGTGTGCGACATAGTCTAACATTCATGATTCGGCACGAAGATGCCAAGGGAGGATGTTAGCAGGTGGCCTTCCTCCAGGGGGGATGTTAGCAGGTGGCCTTCCTCCAGGGAGGATGTTAGCAGGTGGCCTTCCTCCAGGGATGATGTTAGCAGGTGGCCTTCATTCCTTCTACCGGTAGTAAAAAGGGACGGGTACGGAGGACGACTGATCATCGTGCCTCACGTATTCGGCAACAGTGAAAACCCCCAAAATATTTGAATAAAGAATCAATGATAAAGTCAGATTGGTATACTGAAAAGGGAAAATGATATGAAACGATGGAATTATTGTTATAGATGAAGAGAAACTGATTTTATATTAATTTATAAAATTGTTGCATAAGAAGGAAATGAGAAGATGATAGTGAGAGATTTATTCAAGTATTCATATTATCTTGAAATATTACATTGAAAGGGTATATTGATTGTTATATTATTTAAGAAGAGAAACTGATACTATATTATCCTAGATTTCTTTCTTATAATAGTAAGTGGATGATGTATTATTAAATAAGAGTTTTATTCTTCCTTAAAGTTTATAATTGGTTACCGCTTACATATGTATATATATATGTATACTTGGTTACATTTTAAATTCTAGTTTACAATATTATCTTGCTGAGCTATTATAGCTCACTCTTGCTACTTATCTATATACAGCTAGGTATGACGATACTACGCAGAACGCCCCGCAAGAGGGTAGGGGGAAGGCGACCTTCTGAGAGCTCGTTAGCATCGATTCCGGAGGTAGTGATGAGGCAGATGGGTTCTGAGGGCTTATGTATAATTAAGTATGAAGACATGTAATAAACTTTTGGTTGTTGAAACGCTTCATGTCGAAGTGTTATTCAACAATGTACTTAAGTATGATCCTGGTTTGTAATAACTCTTTTAACTTTCAACTCTAAACTTTTGTTATGGTAAATGTTGTTCTCTGAGCATATGACTGGTGTGTGTGTGTGTATTAGTGTGGGGTCAACTGTTTAAGCATTAAATGATATATTTAAAAAAAAAGACCCAAGGATATTGATATTGAATGGAAATTGGTCCGTGATGGCCCAAATTTATGACCCCGGATTTGGGGCTGTCACAACTTAGACTTGGAAGGGGTGAAGTTCCCCCATGATGACCCGTTGGTCATAACTTCTGTGATTGGAAACTCAGAGGTGAAGCGAGTCTTGATAGACAATGGAGCTTCCGTTGACATTCTATTTCATGATGCATTTGTGAAGATGGGGTACAGTGATTCTCAGTTGACCCCCAATAACATGCCTATATATGGAGTGGAATCCAAAGTTGAAGGGACTATTCAGTTGCCTGTAACTATTGGACATGAGGCCACTCAGATGTTGAACTTCCTGGTAATCAAGGCGATTTCAACGTACAACGCTATTCTTGGAAGGACTGGACTTCATGCATTCAAGGCTGTCGCCTCAACTTATCATATGAAGATCAAGTTCCCGACCAGGAATGGTGTTGGAGAACATAAAGGTGATCAAAAGATGGCACGAAGCTGTTATGTAGCCTCGTTAAGGCCTGATGGAGTCGGGGGCAGGTCTTTCCGATTGAAGAAATGGATGTCTGCAGTAGTAAGAAACGTCAAGAAAGGCCGTCAAAGGACATCACACAGAAGCCTCGGACAGCCATTGAGGCTAAGGCGTTAACTAACTTCATGGTTGAATGTACCATTGGCAACCAAGAAGTTGGGGTGTAGGAGGCAATACCCCAAGCATGAAGTGAACCTCAGAATAAGAAGGAGGAGACCAGAAGGAGTGGTGGGTTCTCTATTTTGATGGATCATCAAAAACAAAATCTGGTGCAGGCCTAGTCTTGTAAAGCCCCGATGGGCTCAAGTTATGCTAGTAGAACTTAGCTTCATATTTATCTAGTAGAAGTAGAAATAAGGTTCATTGAAACCATTGAAGAGCATGTTGCTCCGAGTAGGACGATAGTACTTTATGTAAGGGTTGAACCCATTTCAAGTTATTAATGCAAGTTTGTTTTCCATTCATTTATTGTGTGATTTTATTTATATGCCAAACACCTGATGAGTGCAAGTTAAGGATGACCAAGTATTGAAAATAAAAGAATACACGAATGGAGAACAAGCAAATGCATAAATAAAGACCACGAAGGGTCAAGAGTTAGGTTACAACACGACCGAATAAGAGTTTAAGTCCATGAAGGACCCAGGTTAAAAGACGAGCAGATAAAATCCACACACAACAATCAAAGCCATGCAAGACCGAGGATGTTAAGGACTAGCTACTCTTCAATATGTCTTAAGTACCTGGATTAAGGATCCAAGGGTGAAGACCAATAGAGAACAATGATGTATTTGCTTGGACAGCGGCTGATATGCTAGGGATTGATCCCCAATTTATAACCCATAAGTTGAATGTCGATCCTGAACGGAAGACAATAAAATAGAAGAATGGGAATTTTGCTCCTGAAAGGCAAGATGCCATTAAGCAAGAAGTTGACAAGCTCTTAGAGGCTGGTTTTATTGAAGAGATTTAGTTCCCCGAATGGTTGGCTAACCCTGTGATGGTCAAGAAGGCAAATGGGAAGTGGAGGATGTGCATAGATTTCACTGATTTGAATGATGCATGCCCGAAGGACTGTTTCCCCTGCCAAGGATAGACATGTTGATAGATGCCACAGCTGAACATGAGATGTTGAGCTTCATGGATGGGTTCAGCGGCTACAATCAGATTAAGATGCACAAGGATGACATCCCAAAGATATCCGCCCATCTGATTGGGAAAACCATGGAGGTCTATGTTGATGACATGTTAGTCAAGAGCCTATTCAAGGCAGACCATATCAAGCACCTCAGAGAGGCATTCGAAGTGCTGAGGCACCACAAGATGATGTTGAACCCAGCCAAGTGTGCTTTTGGCATTGGATCAGGAAAATTTTTCGGATTAATGGTTTCGAAGAGAGGCATAGAGGCCAACCCTGATAAGATCAAAACAATCTTGGACATGGAACCATCCCGTTCTATATGAGATGTACAGAAGTTAACCGGCCGAGTTGCAGCCCTGGGGAGATTTATCTCCAAGTTTGGTGACAAATGTTTGTCATTCTTTCAAGCATTGAAAAAAGTGAAAAATTGTGAGTGGACTACTGAGAGCCAAGAGGCCTTTGAGCAATTGAAGATGTACATGGCAGAAGCCCCGTTGTTGGCCAAACCTAGTCCCGGGGAGACTTTTTATCTATACCTGGCGGTATCCGAACAAGCGCTGAGCACCGTCCTCATTCGAGAAGAGAAAAAGGTTCAGAAACCCATTTACTATGTTAACAAGGTGTTGCATGGAGCTGAGTTGAATTACTCAACCGTCGAGAAGTTTGCTTTGGCAGTGATAACAGCCTCGAGGAAGCTACGACCGTACTTCCAGGCACACAAGATTGAGGTCCTGACAGACCAGCAGTTGAGAAACATATTGCATAGCCCAAAGGCCAGTGGAAGGTTAATTAAGTGGGCGATTGAACTTGGAGAATTTGACATCACATATAAGCCTCGAACAGCCATCAAGGCTCAGGCGTTGGCTGACTTCGTGGTTGAATGTACCATTGACAACCAAGAATTCGGGGGGGGGGGGAAATAGTACCCAACCAAGAAGGTGAGAATAAATATGAAGAGCTTGTACCTGATCAAAAGGAATATTGGGTGCTCTATTTTGATGGAGCATCAAAAACAAAATCTAGCGGTGCAGGTTTAGTCTTGCAAAGCCCCGATGGGGTCACAGTTGAGTATGCTTTGAAGTTGGATTTTCCGACAACCAATAACGAAGCTGAGTATGAAGCCTTGACAGCCGGGTTGGGCTTGGCCAGAATCATGGGGGTCAAGAATCTCAAAGTTTGTGGAGATTCAAGACTAGTAGTATCGCAAGTGAATGGTGAATTTGAGGCTAAGCATGAAACTATGGCAAAGTATTTGCGAGTTGTGAAAGCGTTACGACTCAGTTTGATGAGTGCTATGTGGAGCATATTCCAAGAAATGAGAACGTTAAGGCCGATGCCTTGTCTAAATTCGCTTCTTCTGAGATAGAGAATTATGCAGGGAGTGGTTACTTCCAGATCTTGAAGGCCCCGACCATCAACTCTAAGTTGGTAGCACCGATTGATGAAGGAAGTTAAAGGATAGACCCTATCAAAGCTCATCTTGAGACTGGTTAGCTCCCTAATAATGTGATGAGTCTATTAAAAGAACAAGGTCTGGGAGTGTTTACGTGACCATGGTGGTTGATCTTGTGCCATCGTATGAGCCTGTGGAGATCATGATTGATGCTTTGAGATTTGAAGTTGATTCTGGTGGGAAGTCATATTCTATTTCCTGTGTCGTGTGGGACGATACAAAATAGAATTGTTACTTATTATATAATTATATATTATATGTATTTGGCTTTCAAGTTTTTACCTTTCACTTGAAAGGGTTTTTCTTGCTTTAAGCACTTAGGATTTTATTTTTCAAGTTGGATCAGGCTTTTGATGGGTTTCCTAGTTGGGTTCAGGTATTGGCTAAATTCCTAGCTGATATTGAATTTATTTTAGATTCCTATCTAAATAAGGGTTGAATAAGGTTATTTATGTAGCCTATCAATACTCTTGTCTTGTAATATTTTGGGACACGATATTGATAATAAGATTTTGGCTATTCGATAGCTTTGAGAATTGAATTCAGGAGTGAATTCAGAGTTTGAGTTTTGTTTCTCCATTCGGAGATTCAGAGTTAGAGTTTTGTTTCTCCATCTTTGGAGATTCAGAGTTTACTTTATATATATCATTATTACATATTATCATAAACACATCACGTTCCGTATCATAATGCCTTGAAGGCAAAGAAACTGTTAGTGAGAGAGTGTTGAGATAGAAGGTCCTTTGTCATTCCATACTTAAAATCTTGAATCTCAAATCCCGACACAAAAATTAAGCCTTGATGGCCAACAAGGCTATCTGCCTCCAATCGAGCTTGTCGTTTGAGTTTAAGGGCTCGAATCAAGAGTTATTAGTCAAGTTGGAACCTAAGCAAGGTCATGTGAGCATAAGAAGAAGGTTGGAAACCTAGAATCCAGATAAAGGGTTAACAACCAGCCAAGGCACACCATACTTGAAGTTAAGTGCTGAGTGGCAAGGGGACTTCTTGAATGATCAACCGAGAAGCAAGACCTCGACCATATGTAGCAAGGGGGGCAAGAACTAAAAAGCTTCACCACAAGATCCACATCTTAGAATGAGAATGAAGGGTTGGTTATAACCGACAACCATAAATGGATTCAAGGTTTAAAACCAAGGATTCAACAAGCGAGTTAAGGCCCAGAAGGTCACGAAAGTTATGAAAGCCAATTTGAAGTCAAGGATGTCTGTTTGGTCATCGACTTTAAATAATGACATTCGACGATCGAATACTAACGTTGAGGTCCAAATATTGACGTTCGAATACTGACATTGAGGTCCAAATATTGACGTTGAAGTTCAAGGACCGAGAAAAGGCCGACCAAGCTCCGAGGGCCGGCCGATCGAGCTCCAGAGGAGGCCTCCGGCCGATCGATCACCGGCCGACTTACCTCCCGGGGGAGCTTCGGCCGACTGATGGCGATCATCAGTATGAGATTTCAAGATTTGATGTCGAAGACGGCCGACCGAAACACGGCCGATTGAGGCACCGGGGGCACTCCAGCCGACTGACATTGATAGTCAGAACGAGGTTTCGCCCAGCCGACCGAGAACCTGCCGACCGGGCTCCAACGGAAGGCTCCGGCCGACTGACATTGATAGTCAGCACGAGGTTTCGCTCAGCCGACCAAGAACCGACCGACCGGGCTCCAACGGAAGGCTCCGAACGACCGACATTGGTCATCGCGTCGAGATTTTGCTTCGATCGACTCTGAAAAAAAAAAAATTGGCCGACCGACGTCGGTTGTCGGTATGAGAAAAATTTTGGCCGACGGGCTCACCGGGGCCGTTTTGGCCGACCGACGTCGGTTGTCGATATTAGAAAAATTTTGGCTGACCGGCTCACCGGGGGCGTTTTGGCCGATCGACGTCGGTTGTCGGTATGAGAAAAATTTTGGCCGACCGGGTCTCTGCCGACCGTCTCACCAGGGGCGTTTTGGCCGATCGACGTCGGTTGTCGGTATGAGAAAAATTTTGGCCGATCGGGTCTCGGCCGACCGGCTCACCGGGGGCGTTTTGGCCGACCAACGTCGGTTGTTGGTATGAGGTTTCGGTTCGGCCGACTGACAGTGGTGGTCGAGTCGAGTTTTCACATTTTTGTTTTTGTTTCTCCGTCTTGACGACCAAGATCACTATGGAGATTGTTTTGAACAAGATAATCAAGCGAAGGCTGAAATTGAAATTAACACCGTTTAGTGTCGTTTTCTGTCGTTTAACGTCATTTAACATCGTTTAAACATCATTTAAGGCTGTTTAGCACTATTTAATGTCGTTTAGCACCGTTTAGTGCCGTTTTCTGCCATTTAACGTCGTTCAACATCGTTTAAACGTTGTTTAAGGCTGTTTAGTGTCGTTTAGCACCGTTTAGTGCCGTTCAACGTCATTTAACATCGTTTAAACGTCGTTTAAGGTTGTTTAGCACCGTTTAGTGTCGTTTAGCACCGTTTAGTGCCGTTTTATGCCGTTTAACGTTATTTAAACATCGTTAAGGCCGATTAGTACCGATTATCATTGAATTAACATTGTCGTAAATGCGTCGGTCGCTCCACGCTTTACATCAAGACAATACTCGTGAAACACTAGTGTATGAAGATGAACCCTGACCCGAGTCTTGGAAAGGACTGTTAAAATTTCAAGGAAAACCTGATCAGTTTTCCTAGAAGTTGGGGGGCAAATGATATGGGCTAAAAATAAGCCCTAAAGACACATTTAATGTAGCATTAATTTGACCTAATATGGTCCAAACGTGGGGCCCACCAGATGGGCCCAAACCCTATTTATGATATTAATTTCGTAATTAATATTAAGGGTAATAACCAGCTCAACAATAAGAGTCAGATAAGGATATTACTCCTACCAAGCTTAGCCTCCAAGGCACAGAATTTGATATGGGAACTGACTCCTATAAGGTAGGAGTCTAGAACCTTCCTCAAGGCGGTGACTTGCCCACCAAGTCACTTAATTCTACTACGATTCTAGGGCTTCTCAGCCTATATAAAGGGCCTGACCCCTCATTTGACAAATTTGTGCGGAATAAATTGAAACAAATTTCAAGTTGAATATAACAATATATTAACTTGATGGGTGTTACAATTTCAGTACAGATTAATTATCAAGTTGATAAAAACAAATTAGAAAATTCGACATGAACTTTTCTAGATTTGTTAATAAAAATCAAGATAAGTGCTAGGAGTAAAAACTCGCTAGTAGTACAAGAGATAGAAATGATCAAGTTCTATTGGATCAGATATTAAAAATATTGAGAACTTGATTTTCTATGAATTTATTTCTTCTGTGTTCTTGAGCTTGAATGAGAGAGAAAGAGCTGCTGGGTTCTGTGTTTTGATATGATATTATAATGTCTCTGTTGATCTGTCCGTCTTCTGCTGCTTTTAACACACCAATCTGTCAACTGTCATAGTGTCCATTTTAACACTATTATGACACTCGCTATGACAGTTTCTTGAGCTTGTATGACACTTGCAGAGCTGCTATGACACTCGATATTACACCTTCCAGGAGCATCATGACAGTTTGCTTAATACACTCAGTATGACTCTCTCTATGACAGTCTGTAGCTATGTATGACACTTGCTATGACAGTCATCTCCCAGCTATTATGACAGTTGTCTACTACTCTCTGTATGATAGTTAAACTGTCATAATTAAACAGATTTTTATGAATTAATTAATTAAATGATTTTAACAAATCATTTAACTAATTTAATTTCATTATTAATTCTGTTCTAAAAACCACTTAATATAATAAAGCTCTATCATCAATTCTGTTGACGCTCGATGTACTGTCTGGTTCATGAACGACTAACCTCAATGAATTTTCTTTATTCTTGACAATAAAATGTGGTCCTTTTCTTTTCTTCTCTTTCTCTTCAATCTTCTGTACTACCTCTGTCACTGTTGAAATCTCTGTCACTTTAAATAAATCCATTTGTATCAATGCTACACCAAGGCTTGATCAGCTGACTGAATCTTCTTTCAGTGTAAAACATCAAAACTATAGATTGACATTCTTCTTTCTTCTGACAGATATCACTATCTGAAATTCCTGTGACAGTTTACATATTATTTACTATTACATACCAATTTAAGTTGAGTTGTATCCTCGAACTACAAATAGGCTTGGTCATATGCCTTTCAATCTCCCCCTATTTGTTTGTTAGAAAATAACAAGAAAATTCCTAGAGGATAACTCAACTAACTAAACTTAAAAAAAAGTAAAAGATAAAACTTTAAGTGCAAGTAAATAAAGAAATAGTTCTGGTTTATATTAACATTTTCCAGATTCAAACATGAAAGATAAATACAAGATAGATGATCCTCTAGCCTGATCATATTTAACTTATCCTATCTTGATCTATCTAAGCTATAGAAATTTAACATGTAGAGCTAATCTTCATTTAGAAGTATCCTCCTCCCTTATCTCTCTAGCTTCTGGTTCATCCATTTTTGGCATATTACTGTGCATTTCAGCATAAAAAACACTTTCATGTTCCGTTGGAACATCTTCAGGTCTAACTGGTTGATTTGGAAATCCCTTTTGTTTATTTACTTTTTGTGCATACCTTGGAACTCTTCTAACACAGTATTCTCGAATGTAATTAGCTGCAACCTCTTTTTCTTTTGAAAAGAAACCAGTAGTTCTCAGCATTCTATCAACCCATATCAAACGACTAGCAAAGCACTTAGGCATGTGATCAGAATCACAGACGATGGTTTGATAAATGTCATCTTTGAGAAATGCAACTTGATAAGGCCGTTGAATTATTTCTGGACTGGCATTCCGAGCAAATTCCATGAGTTGTTCACGCAACAACACATTCAGTGGAGTACAAGGAGGTACCTTTTGATGCATAATCCATAATTCTGACAAGGTTCTTCTTTCCAGACAGTCAAGAGTTACATCAAATGAACCTTCATTGCGAGAATAAACAACGATTACCAATTCCTTTTTGAAATTGTTAAAACCGGCCATTATTCTTGTAATCTCAATCTGCAGTGCATCCATGTACATTTTTTGTTCAGGATTCACCACTCCATACTTGTAGATGATTTTAAGAAATTGCTTATTATTGTTTGTTGAAAGTTGAGGAAGACTCATTACTTTTCTCACTTCATCCCATTTAGGACCAACCTTGTTTTGAATGTCAATTTTCCTCTTTTCAAGTTCCAGACGATATTGCCTTTGAATTTCAACTTTTTCCTTCTTAAAAAGCTCTTCCTTTTCATCCAACATCTGAGATAGCTTTGCTAGTTTTTCTCCCTTTTCCTTCATAAAGGCTTGATGCTCTTCCATCTTCTTATCAAAATCAGGGCCAGGTACCTGCTCTGTCCACTCACTAAGATCAATTTCTGGTACATACTCAGGATCACCAACAATACCCTCTGGTTCAGCAACATCAAAGATATCAAAGTCATCAGCTTCACCAGTATAGTAATCAGTGTTGTCTGGTTCTGGTTCAGTTGAAACTACTCCTTTTGCTTTTACCTTCTGTTGCTCCTGCTCCCCCAATCTAATTGATCCACTTGCTTTCTCCTTCTTATTTTGCTTCTCCCTTATTCTACTTGATCCACTTGCTTTCTCCCCCTTAGTTGGGTTATCCTCTACAGATTTATCTTTGTCAGCCCCAGAATTTCCAACAAGTCCATAATCTTCAAAGTATTCCTTCTGCTCAGCTGTAATAGTATGAGTGGGCTTCACAATATTGTACAAATGATCCAACCCTTGAAACATGTACTGATAATTTTCTTCAAGCATTGTAAAAGTATAATCATAAGATGCAGCATTTTCATGAACTTCTTTGTGAAGCTCATCCACTTTCGTAGATATATTATCAATAGTAGTCAACACATCTGATCTTTCTGAGGAAGCCTGAGTATTGGATTGAAGCATAGTGTTTATGGATGGAGTGAATGTAGTCTTTATGTTTTAAACATCGTCTTGAATCACAATGAGCTGATTTTTGACAGAGGTGGAAAAAGAAGACAGTTCAACCACTTGTGCTTGAAGGAGTTGTTTTTCAGCTTCAGTTTTCTCAAGTTGCTTCTGTAGTTCTTGAAGTTGAGCCATAATTGATGAACTGTTTGTGTCAGTGTGTGCACTCACCTGAGGTTCACTCAAAGAAGTTTCACTCTTCTTTCGTGCATGTGTTTCACTCAAATTTATGGTGGATCTCACATCACTCACCTCTAGCTCCTTTCCTTTAGCTGTACCTGCAGAAGATGAAATCACCCTAGCCTATTCAAGAGAGGTCAGTGGTGGTGCAATGAGAGTTTACAAATCCCCTTCCTTAATCAAATCTACCTTGTCATTTTGATTTGAAATCTGAATTAAGTGGTAGATAGATCAAGTTGCCTTCCACTTTCTCCAGTAGAAACTGCGAGTGGAAACTCCCTTAAGGGATTCAGGTATGTTCCACCTGAGAGGGGAGATGATGATTCTATTATTGATGGCAAAAAATCAAGATTTCCCTCGTAAGCCTGTGAAGGCTCCTCTACCGTGATTATGGTAGGCACTGTATCCATTCCTATGTGCTCTCCTCTCTGAGTGTTCCTATCTTCATCCAGTTCTACATGTTCTCTCATTGTTAGTGATAACAATGGGGTTGTGCTTGACACATTACTAGATGCCATGGCAATATGGCGAATTTCAATGGTATCTTCCTGTTGAGAGAATGGTTCCAGTAACTGTTCATTGGCCATTTCAAACTCCATATCCTGTTGGGAGGACATGGATGAGCTTACAGTTGCCTCAAATTCAGTTCTACTCTTCTTTTTTAGGCAGGGCTGTGGGTACACTCATTTCATCACTACTTCTCTCACTTCTTTTGAAAGGTAATTTCTTTCTGGTAAAGCATTTGTTAAATCTAGACTTTGTGTTTGGCTCTTTGACCTGGGTTAGAGGTTGTGGATCTACAACCCCTTGGTCATTCCTATCAACCACTTGGGTTCTAGAAGTAGATTGAGATACAGAAGTAGTTTGAGAGTTAGGAGGCAATACCTATTCAGTAGTATCTGCAGAAGTTCCTTCAGTAGTGGGTTGGTTCACTTGAAGTACATGTTCAGTTTCAGGAGCAGATGCAGCTACTTGTTCTTGTTGAGCAGGAATTATTTCAGGTTGCTCAAGTTCAAGTATAGGGGGCTCTTGAACAGGTTCAGGTTGCACATCAAGTGGTATAGGCATAACATTTGGCAAATTTATGAAATTGGCCATATATGGTGTTATGACTATTGGGATATGTGTGTAGACTTTTGATGTGTCCAATCTGGTGTAAAGTACTGTGCTTGGTTTGGCAGAAGGTTGTGTTCGATCATTACGAAACATTTCCTGTAGATCAGGTGAAACATGATGATTAAAAATCAAATACAAGAAACGAGGGTAAAAACAACTAACCTTAGTTCCAGCATCAAATTCCATCTTTGCCTTGGTTATTTGATTCAATAAAACACTGAAAAGAATTCTCCCAAAATTGATTCTTCAATTGTGGGTAATCGCAAAACCAATATTCTGCAACATAGTAGTTATAACATTATTGTTGCTCTTTGTTGAGTTGGCAAACACCTTTGCAATCGTGTCAAAGAAGACATTCCATTCTTGAACCAGAAACTTCTTGTTAATACTTTTAAGAATTACCTCTCCTTGATAATTGATATTAGTGAAAAATTGTATCAAGGAATCATTAGAAGGTAAGTCCACAAAGTTATCCGTTGGAAGTTGTAAAGCAGCATTAACAACTGATTCGTCCATTGTGAATTCTCGTTGATTGTGAAAGAAAGAAAACGATCTTTTATTCACAGCTATCACAACAGTAGTACACATTACCCAAACGGGACCAAATTTCACTTGAGGATTTACAATCATAGCATTATGACATATAGAATGCTCATTCAAGAATCTAACCCAGGGTTTGAATCGTTCAACCGGACAATTTTCGGGATTAAAGTAACCAACAAAATTATGCTTAATGAGTTCGAAATTGTTATAAACACCAGCCATTTAAAACACAAAGAACAATCCTTGAAAATCTCAAATTTTAACAAATTATCAGTTTTAATTCGAATTTTTTGAGATTACAATTAATTACAAAATTAATTATAAAATCAAAATTTTCAAAAGTTGTTCAAAAATTCTGAAAATTTGAGGATATGTTCTTGATTCACACACAAACACTCGAGTATTTTTAGATTTCTAAGAATCAAACCCAAACTCTCCGTATTTCAGATCTAGCGAATGGGTTTTGAAAAGTTCGAAACTCTTGAAACTCAACTAAATCGCAATTTTGGATAATCAAAACACAGATAATCAGATAGAGAGTCGATGTATGTTCTCAGATTGTGATTCCGGTGAGATTTGAGGCGAAAATTTGGCAGCAGTTCGACTCAGTGGGTTGTGTATATCGTATGTATATGTATCGAGTTCTTGGTGTAAAAACACGCAAGTGAGAGACAGAAACTGATTATGACAGTCTGTTATGACATAGAGCCTATATACAAAGACCTTGGTATTACACTTTATAAAAAGTGTCATACCGAGTGTCATAATAACACAAATCTGTCATATTAAACACAATTCCTATTACACTACATATTAACAGATCATGTTTTATATACAGAACAACAAACATGAATTAAAACACAAGTTACAATAAATCCTATAAAAATAAACATAGGTTACCCTTTTTACAAAAATAAAACAATAATAATAGGACAAACATTACAAAACATTAAAATAAATTACATATTTATTTTGAACACATAGAAATATGGAATCTTATCTAATACAAATAACTCAAGAGATAAATATTTTAACAAGCAAGAAAACTAGTTGATAAAATAATTATACAAGTGATTTTAATAACAAATATTAACAAAATAATCACTTGTAAATTATTAAAGAGCAAACCTCATATATTAATCAATTTAATTACTAGGACTATTTAAGATACCCAATTCACCAACAATTCTGGTGAATGTGGATTCGTCAAGAGACTTAGTAAAAATATCTACTGTTTCTTCTTCCGTGGGTACAAAAAGTAATTCCACAGTACCATTCATGACATGCTCTCTAATAAAATGATACCTGATGTCGATATGCTTGGTCCTCGTACGCTGCACAGGATTGTTGGAGATTGCTATGGCACTTGTATTATCACACAAAATAGGAATATTGTTTAATACAAATCCATAGTCTCTCAGCTGATTCCTAATCCATAAGATCTGAGCACAATAGCTTCCAGCAGCGATGTATTCAGCTTTGGCTGTTGAGTTAGAAACTGTCTGCTGTTTCTTGCTGTTTCTTGCTGTACCAGGAAACCAGTCTTCCACTTAGGAATTGACAACTCCCAGATGTGCTCTTTCTATCTACAACACTTCCTGCATAATCTGAATCTGTGTATCCAACCAGATTAAAACCAGAATCTTTAGGGTACCAGATGCCTAAGTTAGGCGTACCCTTAAGATATCTCAAGATTCTTTTAACAGCAATGAGATGCACATCTCTAGGATCCGCTTGGAACCTTGCACAGAAGCACGTAGCATACATAATATCTGGTCTACTTGCAGTAAGGTAAAGTAATGAGCCTATCAAACCTCTATAGCTTGTGATATCTACCTTGGTAGAATTTTCACATGCCCCAAATTTGACAGCAGTAGATGATGGTGTTCTAGCTGAAGATGAGTCCTCCATTTGATATTTCTTGAGAAGATCCTTGACATACTTGGATTGATAGATAAAAATTCCATATGTTCTTTGACTTATTTGCAATCTAAGAAAGAAC
Source organism: Kitagawia praeruptora (assembly GCA_037693485.1). Classification (NCBI taxonomy): domain Eukaryota; kingdom Viridiplantae; phylum Streptophyta; class Magnoliopsida; order Apiales; family Apiaceae; genus Kitagawia; species Kitagawia praeruptora. The sequence continues at coordinate 46,969,700 of CM075354.1, forward strand.
TTCAGCTCACCCATCATGCTCATCTCAAATTTACCCTGCATTAACTTAGCAAATTTCTTGCACAAAAGATCATTAGTAGACCCAAATATTATATTGTCCACATAGACTTGGACTAGTATAGTATCATTCTTATGTTTCTTTGTAAAGAGAGTTTTGTCTATGACACCTCTAACAAAACCATTTTCAAGTAAGAATTCAGAAAGAGTGTCATACCATTTCCTTGGTGCTTGCTTAAGACCATAGATAGCCTTGAAGAGAAAGTAGACATGATCCAACAGATCTGGATCTTCAAAACCAGGGGGTTGTTCTACATAAACCTCTTCGTCCAGCTTACCATTCAAGAAAGCACTCTTGACATCCATTTGATAAACATTAAAGTTTGAGAATGCTGCGAATACCAAGAAGATTCTAATGGCCTCAAGTCTAGCCACTGGAGCATAGGTCTCATCATAATCAATACCTTCAGCTTGTGAATAACCCTTTGCTACCAGTCTTGCCTTATTACTCGTCACTGTGCCATCTTCATCAAGTTTGTTTCTGAATACCCACCTAGTGCCAACCACTGTTCTGTCTATAGGTCTGGGTACCAGCTTCCATACTTCTTGTTGTTTAAATTTATTGAGTTCATCTTGCATAGCAATCACCCAATCAGGATCAAAAAGAGCTTCTTCAGTTTTCTTTGGTTCCATTTCAGATAAAAACCCTGAATAATTACATTGATTTTGAAAAGCTCTTCTAGTTTTCACACCAACATCAGGATCACCAATGATTAGCTCAAAAGGATGAGCTCTATTCCAAACAGTCTATCTGGGAAGATTAGATCTTGATGATTCACCTTGATCTTGATTGTGATGTTGAGTGTGACAAGTTGATCCTTCATTTTCTCCCCTTGAGTTGTTGCTAGGTTGACTAGATAATTGTTCAGGAGTGTCAGGGTATCTTCATTATTATCATTTTTTCCATCACCATTACCCTGATCATCATCATTGTCATTAGCATCAGTAAAAACATCAGGTGGATTGTCACCATATGAATCTGGATCTGGATCTTTCATATCATCAAAAGATAGCTTTTCAGATGAATCCTCAGTTTGAATACTAGGGAGTTTAGTGTCATCAAATGTTACATTGACACTTTTAAGCATTTTCTGTTGATCAATCACGTACACCCTGTAAGATCTTCTTGTATAACCAATAAAAATTGCTTCATGTGTTTTGGCCTCGAATTTTCCACCTTGATCATCTCCTTCTTTAAGCACAAAACATTTTGCTCCAAATACATGAAAGTATTTGAGTGTTGGTTTCTTTTCAGTCATAGCTTCATAGGGTGTCTTCATTAAGTCTTTGTTGATAAGAGTTCGATTCTGGGTATAACATGCAGTGTTGACAGCTTCAGCCCAAAAGTACAATGGAAGCCTTGATTCACTTAACATAGTACGTGCAGCTTCAATCAAGGTTCTATTCTTTCTTTCCACTACCCCATTTTTCTGAACTGAGTACAATGGAGCTGAGTACTGTCTGGTTATACCCTTCTCAGTGTAGAAATCATTCAGAACTGCATTCTTGAATTCAGTTCCATTATTTGATCTTATAGCTCTCACTGGATACTTAGAATCCAGCTCAATCAACTTGATGTGATCAATCACTAGCTGTGGAGTCTCATCTTTGGAATTCAGAAACAGAACCCATGTGTATTTTGAAAAATCATCAATAATCACAAGAGCATACCTTTTCTTTGATATTGACATCACATTAACTAGACCAAACAAATCCATATGAAGTAATTGTAGAGGTTTAGTTATTGAAGATGTGTCAGTGCTCCTGTGAGTTACCCTTTTAAGCTTGCCTTTTTGACATGCATCACATAGTCCTTCCTGTGTGAACTCCATTGAAGGTAAACCTCTCACCAACTCTCTTCTAACCAGAGAGTTCATTGTTTTGAAATTTAGATGAGAAAGTTTCTTGTGCCATAGCCAGCTTTCATCTGTGGATGCTTTAGAGTAGAAGCAGTTGATTTCTTCAGTGCTTCCAGTGTTCATATTGGCTACGTACTAGTTTCCTTTTCTGACTCCTGTAAGAGATGGTTGATCACTTTTCTTGTGTGAAATCAGACAATTCTTCTTGTTAAAATGGACTTCAAATCCCTTATCACAGAATTGACTGATACTGAGCAAATTATGCTCAAGTCCTTTTACAAAGGACACTTCCTCAATGATAACATTTCCAGCTTTAAGTTTGCCATATCCATCAGTTCTACCTTTGCTGTTATCTCCAAAGGTAACTACTGGGCCGGCCTTCTCCACCACATTTGTCAGCAGGGTTCTGTCTCCAGTCATATGCCTTGAACATCCGCTGTCCAAAATCCAGGTCACTCGTTCAACCAGGTTCACACCCTGCAATGACAAACGGATTAAACCTTCTTCGGAACCCAAATCTGATTGGGTCCAGAGTACTTAAGGAATTGGCCTTTGTCAGGCAAAACAACATTTTTAACCTTGACACCAATTTTACCATTAATCAACAAACTTTTAACCCTATAAACAGATTTGACAATCTTCTGTTTTATCTTGGGTATCCAAGTTTCTTTAGCAGCAATAACACTTGTTTCATTGATTGGACATTTTACCTTGTAAACATTCTTAGTAAAACTTTGTTTAGGCTTAGGTACAAATGTCTCTCTCCTAACTTGAGGAGGACTAGCAGTCGTTGATCTGACATTTGTGTTTCTATTCATATGTTGTCGAGGGGCAGTCTTATCAGCACATGCATGATTAACATTAAAGTAAGCAGACATGACATTAAAATCATAAGACATACAACTGATAACACCACATGCTTTATGAGAAGAATCAATAATAGACATGATATGCATGTCAGACATGTTATTGTTCTGCTTCAACTTATTACCACCTAACCCAGTTCTAGACGAACTGATTGACTCAACAAACTTAACTGGTTCCTTAGAAATAACCTTATTAGATTTAACAGTTTTGGTTGTAGGTGCCTTAACAGATTTTTCATTAAGTTGGACACTTCCACTAGCAATGTCCTCAGTACGCATCTTCTCTTGAATAACAAGAGAAGTCAAATCTAGAGGCTCTGTAACAGACTTCTTAAAGAGTGGATCTTCAACATCCTTATGCACATGTGGTATTCCCCTTTCTTTAGCACTAACAGGATTAGGGGAGTTTATGCCTAACATTCCAATAGCCTCGTTGTAGCCAAACCCTATTCCTACGGTTCGGTCTATAGCTTGTTTATTGAAAAACTCTTTAGAAGTTTTAACAGAATTAAAGCAAGCAGATAATTTGACATCTTGTTCCTTTATCTTAGTTTCAAGTTCAGCAATTTTAGCAACTTGTTTTAACATGTATTCTGATATCGACTTTTCTCTGTAGTTAAGTCGAGCTATTTCTTCTATTTGCTGATCTTGATTAACATGCACCTTTTTTAGTTCTAACACTTCATTTTGAAGATTATTGTTTAACAGAACTATTCTTTCATATCCATTTTGTGCATTAGTCAAGCAATCACGTAAGCTACGAATCAACTCAGAGTCAGTAAGAATTACCGGAGTACTATAACGAGTTGATGTATCAGCATTTGCCACAAGCGCAAAATTTCCAAATTCTTCATCTTCGCTATCTGTGTCATCCCAACTTTTACCAGCAACAACATAGTCTTTTCCAACCTTCTTCTTTTCTGAAACATAATCTCTTTTCTGGACTTGTTTGGGTTTCTGACACTCAGTGGCAAAGTGTCCCAATTCATTACAGTTAAAGCAACGAATCTTGCTTCTGTCAACAGTTCCAGTTTTGTATCCTCCCCTGTTACTAGAGGATGAAGAACCTCCTCTCTGGAATCTGCTATTAGACTTAAACCTGAACTTTAGATTTCGCCTGAATCTGAAGTTACTGAATTGCCTCACCATCATTTCCATGGATTCATCTTCCAACTGATCTAGCTCTTCTAGTGAGTAAAATTCTCCACCATCCTGAGTAGCTGGTGTCTGACCATCTTCCACTTCAGTCTGTTCCTTGTCTGAGCTGTAAGGTCGAACAACCTTAGCTTCCACTTCCTTAGAAACCTCAACTACTAGAGTTGTAGAAGAACTTACTGAAAATGCACACCTAGAGGGGGGTGAATAGGTGTAAATGGCTAACTATGTTCAACTAAAACCGATTTCAAAAATTACCAGAAACAGCTTACTGATTTCGTTTTATGCAGAGACAAATGGTATGCTGAATGCACAGATAATCAGTACAGTAAAGTGCAGAAACAGTAAGCTAAATGCAAACAGTAAGTAAAGAGCAGAAAATAAATAACACGGAGACTTTTAGCCCGGTTCGACCCCTAACCCCTATGGTCTACGTCCTAGTCCCTTACCAACTTGGTAAGAGAATATATTATTGATCAACGAAATAAACCAATTACAAGATACAATAATATATCTCCCTTTTTAACCCAGCTGCTGACAAATGGCTTGCTGAACACCTGTTTCTGAACTTGCTCTCTAAGCTATACTTCCCAAGTATACTCCTCTAGCAACGTTCACCAAACCCTAGTTCCCTAGCCAATCTGTCCAACAACTCAACCTTACAAATCGAACAATACAATCAATAATGGATACAACTCAAACTATGAACTCTCTAAGATATAGCACGTATATAATATATTAAGAGCTCGAGAGAACGAAAGATATAGCAATGAAAAACTGAGTTGTTTGTAATCTTGTGTGCTTGAAAGTTTTCTCTGAATGTTTTCTGGATTGTTAGAACCGAATGAACACAAGAATCAGTTTATAAAGCTTCACACCAACGTTCAGAAAATCAATCACCAATTTATTCGAACTATTAGAATCAATTTCCAACGTTCAATTGGTTAGAGATTTTACAAACGTTCTTGTGAACGTTAGACAGAGGGTTTGAGAGAAAGAAATCGGTGAAAGCTTAACCCTTCTGAATTGTAAAGATATAAAACGCGTATAGGAGATTTGAAAGAAAGAAAATCTTTTAAATAAGGAAACTCCTATAAGTTTTATAAAATAATTTAAATAAGGATATTTGAAAAGATTTGAGCTCTAGAATATATTGTGTACGTATTATATAATAAATAGTCCTCACAATATATTTCCTAAATTACATCCATGAGAATTTGTCTTGAAAAGTCTTCAGGATTTCTGGCAGTTTGCAAATGGCTTGCTGTTTGTGTCTGTCAGTGCAAATGGCTTGCCAAACTGTCTCTGTTGTAACACCAAATGGCTTGCTGTATATATATTCTCTGTAAAATTAATATACCCTGCAAAACCAAGTTAGTACAACCATAACACAATGTTTTATATCAAACTACAAGCAAATAGCTTGCTGAATGTGATCATCAAAACCATAGGAGTATCAATCTCCCCCTTTTTGATGATTACACAATATTTAGGAGAAATAAGAACTCCCCCTAAATCCCTGCATATTAGTACATTTTGATATAAAACAGATTCAAGATAAACAAGCATAATAATCATATCTAAACCAAGCAAATAAATTCTCCTAAATTTCTCCCCCTTAATCCATCAAAAAAATTCAACAAAAAGAATATTAGTCCAGGTCTGGAATAAGCATAGAGAAATAAAATCAACAAAATCAAATAATGGTAATGGCATATAAACAGTTCAGATACAAATGGTAAGCCAACGTTACCCATTCTGTGCTTGTCAGCTTGCTGACTACACAGTACACATGCCAAGCTCCATTCGTATGGCTGCAAATCTTTCTTCAGCTAATGGCTTTGTGAAAATATCTGCCAGTTGAACTTCAGTAGAGACAAATACCAACTCAATCTTCCCTTTTGCTGCATTATCTCTCAAGAAATGATGACGAACGTCGATATGCTTTGTTCTTGAGTGATTCACAGGATTCTTGGAGATATTGATAGCACTCGTGTTGTCACAATATATTGGAATCTTGCCACACTTGATATTAAAATCCCTTAGAGTTTGAATCATCCATAAAATTTGAGAGCAACAGCTACCAGCTGCTAGATATTCTCCTTCGGCCGTTGAAAGAGCTACAGAAGCTTGCTTTTTGCTTTGCCATGAAACCAAGCTTTGTCCAAGAAATGTACAGACACCACTTGTACTCTTTCTATCAGTTTGAGACCCTGCATAATCTGCATCACTATACCCCACAAGATCAAAAATATTTGTGATAGGGTAGAACAAACCAAGATTGATAGTACCACTTAAGTATTTAAAAATTCTTTTAACCGCATTTAAGTGAGACTCTTTAGGGTTGGATTGAAACCTTGCACAAACACATACACTATACATGATATCAGGTCTTGAGGCAGTTAAATATAATAAACTTCCAATCATACCTCTATACCTTTTGACATCCACCTCCTTACCATTCTCATCTGCAAACAGCTTGCTGTTTTGAGTCATAGGAGTTGTTTTTGCTTTGACATCTTCATAACCAAATCTTTTGAGCAGATTCTTTGTATACTTTGATTGATGCACATAAATACCATCAATGGTTTGCTTGATTTGAAGACCCAAGAAATAATTGAGTTCCCCCATCGTGCTCATGTCAAATTCATTGTACATGCACTTAGAAAACCACTCACACATAGATTCATTAGTAGCACCAAATACAATATCATCCACATATATTTATACAACAAGAATATCTTTACCATTTTGCTTTGTAAATAATGTTGGATCGATATTACCTCGAGTAAATCCATTTTTGAGAAGAAACTTACTAAGCCTCTCATACCACGCTCTAGGGGCCTGCCTTAAACCATATAATGCCTTTTTGAGCTTGTAAACATAGTCATGAAACTTCTCATGTTCGAATCCAGGAGGCTGTTTGACATAGACTTCCTCATCCAGCACGCCATTTAGGAATGCACTTTTTACGTCCATTTGATATAACTTGAATTTCTTGTAGCATGCATAAGCAAGAAGCATTCTGATTGATTCTAAACGAGCAACAGGTGCATATGTTTCTTCAAAATCAATTCCTTCTTGTTGATTATAGCCTTGAGCCACGAGCCTTGCCTTATTTCGAGTAACTGTTCCAAATTCATCCACTTTGTTTTTGAACACCCATTTGGTTCCTATGATAGAAGCATCTTCTGGTGGTTTTACAAGTTCCCAAACATCACATCTCTCGAATTGGTTGAGTTCCTCTTGCATTGCCATGATCCAATTTTCATCTTCTAATGCTTCTTTGATATTTTTGGGTTCTTCTTGAGCTAAAAATGCAGCATAAGCACAAAAGTTTGCTTTTCCTCTCCTTGTTGTGATTCCATCTGAAATATTTCCAATGACAAGTTCTGGAGGATGATTCTTTACTGTTCTTGTAGCCTTTGGTAGAGAATGTTGAGCAATTTCTTCATGTGAAGTTAATCTGACCACTTCAGCTTGCTGATTTACAGTTCCAGCTTGTTGTTTTCCATTCTCAGTAGTGTTGTTGGCTTGCTGACTTCCAGTTTCAGCAGAATTGTTGGCTTGCTGATTTCCAGTAACTTGATGTTGTATATTATCAACTTCACCTGCAAATTCTTCCTCGTCTCTTGGCAGATCATTGTTAGGTTCTTGAAAAGTAACATCAATAGATTCTTCAACTATATGTTTATTTAAGTTATAAACTCTATATGCTCTACTAGTTAAAGAATAGCCAAGAAAAATAGCTTCATAAGATTTAGCATCGAATTTACCATCATTATCAATTGTCTTGAGCACAAAACACTTTGAGCCAAAGATTTTGAAGTAACTAATGTTTGGCTTCTTTTTCCTCAACAATTCACATGGAGTTTTGTTCAAAATAGGCCTGATTATGACTCTGTTCAACAAATAGCACGCTGTATTCACTACTTCTGCCCAAAAACTTCTAGGCAGCTTGCTTTCTTGCAATAGAGTCCTTGCTGTTTCTTGTAGTGACCTGTTCTTCATTTCTACCACTCCATTTTGTTGTGGAGTCCTTGGTGCAGAAAATTCATGTGTAATTCCTCTTTTTTCACAATAATCAACGAAGTCTTTGTTGAGAAATTCACCTCCTCTATCACTCCTTATACCTACAAGTCTTGTATTCAACTTGTTCTCAAGTAATTTGATTAGCTTCTTAAACTCATCAAAAGCACAATCTTTAGTACGAAGAAATAATACCCATGTAAATCTAGAATAATCATCTACAATCACAAAACCATATTGTTTACCTCCAATACTCTTGTAAGCTTCTGGACCAAATAAGTCCAAATGCAGAAGCTCTAAGGGTTTAGAAGTAGATACCATTTTCTTTGATTTGTGAGTACTTCGAAGCTGTTTTCCCAACTGGCAAGCTGAACATACTTCTGTTTTGACATACTTTAGTTTGGGCAGCCCTCTCACTAGTTTCTTGCTTGATAACTTTCTGAGCAAATCCATGTGTGCATGACCCAATCTTCTATGCCAAATATATGGATCATTATCCATTGCAGCCAAACAGCATGCTGTTTCCTGCACATCGAAGTCTAATACATATATATTTCCTTCCCTTCTAGCAACTAGGGGGAATTTGTTAGTACCAATAGTAATAATAGCTTTGTCAATGCCTAATTCAACATGATGTCCATCATCAAATAATTGAGTAACACTCAGCAAGTTATAAGAAAGACCTTTGACATATTGAACTTTATCAATTGAAATATTACTATTACCAATAGAACCGGTACCAAGGATTTGAAGAGTTTTGCTATTCCCAATTGTCACTCTTCCACCCTTTTTCATTTTGAGATTCATAAACTGAGATTTGTCTCCACACATATGTCTTGTGCATCCACTGTCCAAGATCCATTGCTTTGACTTGACCTTAGCAGCAAGACACATCTACAAAACAAACAAAAATACCTCAATGTTTTGGTACCCATATAGGTTTGGGTCCAGGTTGGTTAGTAGCAAGAATATATAAAGCATTTAAATCAGATTTCTTGATCCACATTTGGACCACTTTTGGGGACTGATTTTGCTTGTTTTCATTCTGTTGGTAAGCTGTTTGTCTCCTGCTATTTGCATTCTTGTATGCTGTTTGTCTCCTGTCTGGTCCATTCTGGTAAGCTGTTTTCTGTCTGCCTGATCCATTCTGGTAAGCTGTTTTCGTCTTATGATATACTTGAACCACACAATTCTTTTCCAGATGTCCTTTTCCACCACATTTGTTGCATGTCTTCCAAGGCATAGCATAATTGTAGGGAATGCCATTCCTTCCATCATATTTGAGCACCTTATCTTTCTTGTTGAAGTTTAGACCAACACCTTCTCTGACCAAAGGTACATTTGCCTTCTTCATCATTGTTTTTAAAGTGTCTTCACCTTGAACAAAAGTTTCCATGCCCTTCTTGAGATCTTTAACTTCTGTTTCTAGGAGGGTGATCACTTCAGCTTGCTGTTTGATGAGTTCAGCTTGCTGGACTCTCTTTTCAGCAGTTTTTGAGGATTCGGCTTGACTAGATTCCTTCATTTTGTATGATTCCAATGCTTTAGCTTTAGTTTTGACATCAGACCTTAGCTCTTTGATTTCTTCAGTCAAGGTCTTGTTTCTCTTTCCAAGTAACTTGACATTAGCCTCTAAATGTCTATTCTTAGTATTTAGTTCCTTGATCTCTGTAGCTTTACTGAATGAAGTTGAATCCCATTCTTCCATTTTTGGCAACAGATCTTTTACCATTTTGGATAAATAGGCATTCTTATCAGTCAGCTTGCTGATTTCAGCCTTTAGTGCCATGTGTTCTTCAATTGTAACACTATTTTGTTCCTGCATGGTTAGTGAATCTAACAAAGTATCATCTGAAGAAATATAATCATTAAAAGAGTTTACCTCACTCTGATCTTCTTCAGAATCAGTTTCAGCATATATTCCTTCTGAATTTCCAAGAACAGATTCATCTTCCATTCCAACAAGTGCTAAGTTCACCATTTCTTCACTTGAGTCATCACTGGAATCTGAATCATCATCACTCCAAGTCAGTAGAGCCTTTGATTTCTTCTTATCCTTGAAAACAGTAGGCTGTTTTGACTTCAGTTTGTAGCAGTTCCTTTTATAATGACCTGGCTTGCCACATTCGAAACAAGTTTCCTCCTTAGTGTCTTTTGAGCCTTTCTTGTTGTTGTAGTAGCCACCTCTTTCCCTTTTCATCATATTCTTCTTTTCTATCAGCCTCTTGATCTTCTTTGAAATAAGTGCAAGTTCCTCATCTGAATCAGATTCATCATTAGAGTCAATTGGCTTGCTGTTTTTAGAATGGAGAGCCATATTCTTCATCTTTTCTGTTGGAGCTTTAACACTTGAACTTCCTACCTGATTTCCATTTATCTTGCTTTCAAATTGCTCTAGCTCAGCAAATACAGCCAAGTGATCCATAGTATCAATAAGTGGTGAGGATTCCAAGGCAGTAACTTTGGCTTCGTAGATAAATGGTACTGCACTTAAGACCTTCATATTGATTTCATCTTGAGGTATAGATTTTCCAAGCCTCTTCAGTGAGTTAATAGTAACTTGAAACCGTGCTTGACTATCCTTGATAGTTTCACCTTCATTAAGCTTGAAGTTTCCAAAGTCATTCATTAGCTTGCTAAGTTTCACCTTCTTTAGAGATTTCGAACCTTCATGATAAGTCTCCAAAGCATCCCACATTTCTTTTGCTGATTTGAGTGAAGATACTTTATCATATTCAGCCTGGTTCAAACCATTCATAAGAGAACTCCTTGCCTTTCCATTGTAGCCAAGTTTGATTAATTCATCCGGAGTGAGATCATCAACATCCTTTTGCTTGCCATCCTTGTCAAGAAAGACATATGGACCTTTTTGCACAACTCTCAGAACTAATGGATCTCTGGATAAGTGAGTTTCCATGCTGCTTTTCCACCAGTGGTAGTTGTGTGTGCCATGAAGAAGTGGAGGCCTAAAATCAGATTTTCCTTCGGGATAGTTTTCAGCCATTATGATCGAATACTTTCCTGTTACAGAATTGTTAGTATACCAAAGCTCTGATACCAAATGAAAATGCACACCTAGAGGGGGGGTGAATAGGTGTAAATGGCTAACTATGTTCAACTAAAACCGATTTCAAAAATTACCAGAAACAGCTTACTGATTTCGTTTTATGCAGAGACAAATGGTATGCTGAATGCACAGATAATCAGTACAGTAAAGTGCAGAAACAGTAAGCTAAATTCAAACAGTAAGTAAAGAGCAGAAAATAAATAACACAGAGACTTTTAGCCAGGTTCGACCCCTAACCCCTATGGTCTACGTCCTGGTCCCTTACCAACTTGGTAAGAGAATATATTATTGATCAACGAAATAAACCAATTACAAGATACAATAATATATCTCCCTTTTTAACCCAGCTGCTGACAAATGGCTTGCTGAACACCTATTTCTGAACTTGCTCTCTAAGCTATACTTCCCAAGTATACTCCTCTAGCAACGTTCACCAAACCCTAGTTCCCTAGCCAATCTGTCCAACAACTCAACCTTACAAATCGAACAATACAATCAATAATGGATACAACTCAAACTATGAACTCTCTAAGATATAGCATGTATATAATATATTAAGAGCTCGAGAGAACGAAAGATATAGCAATGAAAAACTGAGTTGTTTGTAATCTTGTGTGCTTGAAAGTTTTCTCTGAATGTTTTCTGGATTGTTAGAACCGAATGAACACAAGAATCAGTTTATAAAGCTTCACACCAACGTTCAGAAAATCAATCACCAATTTATTCAAACTATTAGAATCAATTTCCAACGTTCAATTGGTTAGAGATTTTACAAACGTTCTTGTGAACGTTAGACAGAGGGTTTGAGAGAAAGAAATCGGTGAAAGCTTAACCCTTCTGAATTGTATAGATATAAAACGCGTATAGGAGATTTGAAAGAAAGAAAATCTTTTAAATAAGGAAACTCCTATAAGTTTTATAAAATAATTTAAATAAGGATATTTGAAAAGATTTGAGCTCTAGAATATATTGTGTACGTATTATACAATAAATAGTCCTCACAATATATTTCCTAAATTACATCCATGAGAATTTGTCTTGAAAAGTCTTCAGGATTTCTGGCAGTTTGCAAATGGCTTGCTGTTTGTGTCTGTTAGTGCAAATGGCTTGCCAAACTGTCTCTGTTGTAACACCAAATGGCTTGCTGTATATATATTCTCTGTAAACTTAATATACCCTGCAAAACCAAGTTAGTACAACCATAACACAATGTTTTATATCAAACTACAAGCAAATAGCTTGCTGAATGTGATCATCAAAACCATAGGAGTATCACTTACCACTTTGCCTTTAACAGAAATCTCTTTCTGCTGTACTTGTTCCAACTCATAGGTCTTCAGAACACCAACAGTCTTTCAAGAGCAATCTTATTCAAATCTCTAGATTCTCTGATGGCAGTTATCCTATGTTCTAGGTGAGTAGGCATAGTCAGCAAAAACTTCATGTTTATCTCCTTTTGTGTATAGTGCTTGCCATGGATTTGCAAGTTGTTGATTATTTTGTTATACCTTTTAAACACTTCCTGAATGCCTTCATTGGGACCAGCTCTGAAGTGTTCATATTCAAAGGTTAAAATCTGGAGTCTGTTTTCCCGGACTTTATCTGTTCCTTCATTGATGGTTTCAATAGTTTCCCATATGTGTTTAGCAGTTTTACAGTTCATCACATGGCTATACATCACAACATCCAGGGAATATATTAAGATGAGTCTTAAATTTTTGTCTAATCCAACATCCTCCTTTTCACCAGGAGTATAAGAAGCAGGGTCCTTTTTATAGGATCTAGCAGGTGTTACTTCAACTCCATCATTAACAACTTTTTCTTCATAGACCATAGGAATTATAGGTCCATTTTTCAGAACAACCAAATATTTGGGATTTGTAACATCAAGAAACAACTCCATTTTATTCTTCCACATTTCATAATTATCTTTATTAAAGATAGGTATCTTAACGATGGCTTTAGAAGACATGATGAATTTTTTTAAGTGAGTTAAAAATTCGAGATAGATTTTTGGCTGAATAAAAATAGGATCTTGATTTGTGTATCAATCAATAGGCTCTGATACCAATTGTTAGGTCCGATAAGATTGTAGAAGGGGGGGTTGAATACAATCTATGCCATTTTATCGAAATTTGTCCTTTGAATAAAATTTGATTTAGACAAATTTGTGCGGAATAAATTGAAACAAATTTCAAGTTGAATATAACAATATATTAACTTGATGGGTGTTACAATTTCAGTATAGATGAATTATCAAGTTGATAAAAACAAATTAGAAAATTCGACATGAACTTTTCTAGATTTGTTAATAAAAATCAAGATAAGTGCTAGGAGTAAAAACTCGCTAGTAGTACAAGAGATACAAATGATCAAGTTCTATTGGATCAGATATTAAAAATATCGAGAACTTGATTTTCTATGAATTTATTTCTTCTGTGTTCTTGAGCTTGAATGAGAGAGAAAGAGCTGCTGGGTTCTGTGTTTTGATATGATATTGTAGTGTCTCTGTTGATCTATCCGTCTTCTGCTGCTTTTAACACACCAATCTGTCAACTGTCATAGTGTCCATTTTAACACTATTATGACACTCGCTATGACAGTTTCTTGAGCTTGTATGACACTTGCAGAGCTGCTATGACACTCGGTATTACACCTTCCAGGAGCATCATGATAGTTTGCTTAATACACTCAGTATGACTCTCTCTATGACAGTCTGTAGCTATGTATGACACTTGCTATGACAGTCATCTCCCAGCTATTATGACAGTTGTCTACTACTCTCTGTATGACAGTTAAACTGTCATAATTAAACAGATTTTTATGAATTAATTAATTAAATGATTTTAACAAATCATTTAACTAATTTAATTTCATAATTAATTCTGTTCTAAAAACCACTTAATATAATAAAGCTCTATCATCAATTCTGTTGACGCTCGATGTATTGTCTGGTTCATGAACGACTAACCTCAATGAATTTTCTTTATTCTTGACAATTAAATGTGGTCCTTTTCTTTTCTTCTCTTTCTCTTCAATCTTCTGTACTACCTCTGTCACTATTGAAATCTCTGTCACTTTAAATAAATCCATTTGTATCAATGCTACACCAAGGCTTGATCAGATGACTGAATCTTCTTTCAGTGTAAAACATCAAAACTATAGATTGACATTCTTCTTTCTTCTAACAGATATCACTATCTGAAATTCCTGTGACAGTTTACGTATTATTTACTATTACATACCAATTTAAGTTGAGTTGTATCCTCGAACTACAAATAGGCTTGGTCATATGCCTTTCAATGATGCTTGGAGATCAGAAACGCACCAGAAGCGTTTAAGATATTTTTCTTGAATTCTCACGTTTTTTATTTTTTAATGAACAGCGTAATGACATTTTAATAATCATTAATTACATTTATTAAATAATTATATATACTAAATTTACTTCATATTATTTATATAAAAGATTGACAAACTTTATTTGAGCATTATAATTATTATTTCAATATAAAATATTATTTATATGTATAAAATTAAGATTATGTAATTTAACGACTTAAAATTATTCACATTGCGCCATTTTTTATTGTGTCAAAATGTTATATACATGTTGTTTCATCACATTGTGTCAAATTAATTAATTTTCTAATTATATAAATATACTATGAGAGGGGCGTCGGCTTTAAAAACGTTATTTAGTCATATTTAATATTGTAATTGCTATTTTTCATGTTTTTTTATATTTTTAAGGTTATTAAAATTCTTGATATATAATGAGAGTACTATTCCAACTAATAATTTATACAAACTGTTTTAAACCATTTTTTTAGAAAATTTTTAAAATACCTATTAATTTTTATTTTAATTTATCTATTTTCAATAGTTAAAAATAAAATTTTATTAACTGCGCGAACCGTGGCTAAGTTGCCTATTTAATAATTAGTAATAATCAATTGATTACTAATAATATTATAAAATCTTTCATTTTCCAAAAATATCATGGGCCATTCTATTTAATGAATATATATATAGAGTACTGCTCAAGTACAAACCAAAATTAACTAAAAACTAAAAACTAAATAAAAATTTATGTCGGAATATATCACATATGGTATGCAAACTGATCGTTGAGAGATGGAGAAAAATACAATGAAGTCAGATTTAAAAAAAAAATCACCGATTGAGGGGAAAATCAAATTAAAAACGGAGTGAATTAGGTGGAATTGTGTATCTGAGAGTGTATTGAATTTGCTTATGGTGCCCCTAGCGGGGCTATTGGATTAGATTGATCTAAGGGCTAAGATTTAGTTTGTATTTAAGTCTTGATTTGTATTTGAACAGTTGACTATATATATATGTGGAGTAGCGCTCTATGGAGAACCGTGACAAACCCTTTGATTCTGTAGCAGAACCAAATTTTTTCAAAAAATATTTTTTCTAATTTTGTAAGAACCAAAAAAAATTTCTAAAAAAAAAAAATTAAAGCTGCCACGTCATCGATGACGTCAACACTGCTAACGTGGCACTGCCACATCACCTGCCATGTTATCTGCCACGTCAGCATCTGTACAGATTTTTTTTGTAGAACCAAAAAAAATAGAACTTTGGCTCTGTCGTAGAATCAAAAATTGATGTAGAATAAGTGGTTCTCCACGTAATATGGTTCTCTATAGAACAGTGGCCTAGTGTGTGTAATTATTATCAAATCGTATCATTTAAAAATTTAACTTACAAAATTCGTATCATAAAAAAACATTCAAATTATTGAAAAAATTATAAAATATTGAAGAAAATCCGTGCATCGCATACTATACTATACTATAATAAGCGAAAGGGGTATAATTTGTAGTTTGGTTAACACCTTTTTTGGTATTCCCCATTCACAACCGTTAGATCATCAACTCAAATAGATCATGACCGTTAGATATAACAATACTAAAAGTTGTTATATACATAGGTCCAAGGCTCGATTTCCGCCAACAACATATTAATTTATATTTAATACTAAAAATTATTATATATAAAGATGTAAGGTTCGAATTCTTCCAATAACCTATTATAATTAATATTTATAATATTATATTATCCTATAAACAAATTATAAAAAATTTAAAGTAACCCGTGCTTTGCACGGGCTATAAGCTTATATACAATAATAAGTGAAATGGAGTATAATTTATAGTTTGATTAATCCTATTTTTGATTATCCCCTCATTTTTTGTTATCACTCATTCACAATTGTTAGATCTTCAACTCAAATATATCATGATCGTTAGATACGACAATACTAAAAGTTATTATATACATAGGTCTAAAGTTCGATTGCTGCCAACAACATATTAATTTAAATTTAATACTAAAAATTATTATATACAAAAATGTAAGGTTTGAATTAATCCAATAACATATTAAAATTAATATTTATAATATTGTACTACACTATAAATAAATTATAAAAAATTAAAATTAACCCGTATTTTACGCTAATTATATAATAATAGTTATAATTTTTTTAAAAATTACGATCATAAAATATAGTACTTATCATATCATAATATTCAACTTTAAATTTATTAAAAACATAAATAACTAAATTATTATTTGAGATCAAAATTTTGTCAATTCTACTGAAAAGTCAAATAAGGTCAAAATAAATTGGATGACCGGAGTAACATATTATTTTCACTCATTTGAATAATACTTTTGGCACTTTTTCTATCCAAATTTGCTTTAATGGTTGACACTCAAATATGGGTGTAAATGAACCGAGCTAAGCAAAATCGAACTCTAAAATATTCATGTATCATAATTTTTTATTAGCACAATATTTTTATTAGCACAGATTTTCAATGTCAATATTTTTTATTCTCAGAATTTAATATTTTATTTTTAATATGTTGGGCATAGTGTTCTAGATTTTTAAAAAACTAACTTACCTATTAAAAAATATTATTGTCTAATAAAAAAATTAAATTTGAGTTGAAATAAATAAATTAAAAAAATGCAACTATTATATTACTTTAATAAATATATTAAATCTTAATTATGTATGTGCTATAAAATTATTAATATGAAAATCTTACTCATTCATAAAAGTATGTCATTTCACTCCTTGGCAGAATAAATACATTTTTTTAATCAAAAAATGTTATTGCAACTAACAAATTATACAAGTATCATTAATAGAGTAAACATATGGATATTTGTGTGTATATAAAATATAAAATTATTTTATAAAAAATGATATATAAAAAAGGGAGAAAGTATTGATGTTGTTGTGAGGGAAATTTGGTACAACACTTCTTGGATGTAGTTGCGGGAAGAACGGAGAATCGCGTAGAAATCGGCGTGAAGACAGGTTCGTACGCCGACTGCCAGGGTTCAACTGCCTTGAACCGAGGGGGAATTGTGGCTGTTTTTTGGACTGAATTTGCAAGGTCTCCGGGCAATTATGACTGAATAAATCCTACTCAATCGAAGAAGATGCCCAGAACTGTGTTAGAGGTGTGTATAATTGTGTCTAACTCTTGCAAATGGCCTACATACCCTTATATTTATAAGGGATCAAGTCCAATGTAGTTCTTGATGATTGAGCCACGATTTGATAAGCTTTATCCTCCATAACTGAACTGATTCCATGAATTATCCCAGCTGATTTGATTATCCAGTGGTTACTCCTTTTTAAATCCATAATTATCTCCATAAATATATGATTATCCATCATATATCTCCATAAATATATGATTATATGTGTTAACAGATGTTGTTTACCTGCTCCTGATGTCCAGGACTTATCCCTAAGTCAGTTAGGGCGTCCCTTATCCATCCTCCTATAATTTAGGAAGCTGCAGAGCGGCCTTCTGGATATCGTCAGGGTACGTGCACGTACCCCTGCCTAGAGGCCTACCACCTGAATGAACCCCTGTCAAGCCTCCGCACAGTAGTACCCCCAACTGAGGTCCAAACACCTGAACCCCTTCATGGACGAACCCCGATCCAGATAACACCATCCTCATTTCTCTAAGGTATATTGGGCCACCATATCCATACCCAGCCCAGCCTATCCTTCAATATCCATTCAATCCGGATATGCACTCTTAATGGGCCTTAAATCAAGCCCAAGGCGGATTTTGGGCACAATAGATGTATATAACTAATGAATTCCAATATTTACTCAAATATGCATCTAGTTCAGTGGTAGTAATAGTGACTTAAAAGTTTGGGAGGTCTGATTCAATTCTTAGCAACGTTAAAATTATAATATATATATTTATAGAACTTAATTTTGAAAGGTATATTTGTAAAATTACTAGAGGGCTTAAATGTAAAATAGCATGAATAAAATGGAAAATGTTCCATTTTCCCTTTTATACAACATTTTCCATTTTAATATCGATTTCGTTTTCTACGAAAATTGAAAATCACGAATTTTAATCCAGGACTTTGTTTTTTGTGTTTAATCTGTCGAATAATGAAGTTATTGATGTTTAATGGTAATTAGGGGTTGAATGAAAATAAGATCCATTGTTTTTGGGCTTGTATGTCATTGATCGACCACCAGCGATGAATTCCGGTGAGCCGGTGGTCATAGTAAATGTTAGTCCTTGCTTTTTATTTATATGATCAAATAACTGCATATTTGTGATTGCATGTCTAAAAGTCCAGTACAATTTGATTTTTCGTTTAATTTATGATTTAGTTAAACTTTCGATTTAAATTGAATTAGTATTAGGGATGATTGTTTGAAGTAGTTGATATTATAATTCTGTTTGTTTGTTGTGCTAAATCGAGAGTTCTGTGAATTTTCATGGGATTTTTGTCTTGGTCGATTTTTTGGTTTGGTTACCGGAGTTATGAACCTCTGGTGGTGTTGTTTGGGTTTAATTGTACTCCCTCCGTCTCTTTAAACATTGCCCATTTGACTAAAAACACATGTTTTAAGAAAAAATGGGTATTGAATATTATTTGTAAGAAGTAGTTGGTATTGAATATTGTTTTTAAGGAGTAGTAGATATTGAATATTGTTTTTTGGAGTAGTGGGTGAAGTAGTGGGTATTGAATATTATTTTTAAGGAGTAGTGGGTGGAATAGTATGTATTGAATATTGTTTTTTTGGAGTAGTGGGTGGAATAGTGGGTGTTGAATATTATTTGTAATGATTAGAGGGTGGAGTAGTGGGTATTGAATATTATTTTTAAGGAGTAGTGGGTGAAGTAGTTGGTATTGAATATTATTTTTTATGACTTGAAATAGAAAGGAGAATAGTATTTTGATTGTCCCGATTTAGTAAACAGGAAACGTTTTAAGAGACGGAGGGAGTATATTTTAAGTGTCGAATTTATTGTATACTAGCGTTCTACTCGTGCTACGTACCGACCA
Organism: Kitagawia praeruptora; assembly: GCA_037693485.1. NCBI lineage: Eukaryota > Viridiplantae > Streptophyta > Magnoliopsida > Apiales > Apiaceae > Kitagawia > Kitagawia praeruptora. The sequence goes on from CM075354.1 coordinate 46,989,114, forward strand.
ATAAATTATATTAATTAATTAATAAAAATATACTATTTTAATTTTTATTTAGAAAAAAATATAATTTTATTGGAATGTTAATTAACTTAAGTATAAAATTACTTATCCGTGAATTCATACCAACTGAATTAATATTAATATTATGAATCAATCATCAAAACAAATACAACCCCCATTGAAAATCAAAATATTTACAAAACTATTAAAAATTATCCCAAAATGGCGAATGGGCACACTTCTAGAGGTAGGTTTTCTCAAAATTCAAATTTCAATCAAGCCGGAGTTTTGGATCGGAGTAGAATTCAGAATAATAGGAACAATGGAAGGTATGCGAAGATGGACAAAGGGGAGGTCATATTGAGGGATTTTATTGAAGGAAATAATGATATTGTGGATAAGGAGGTGATGATTCGGTATAGGAAAGGGGAGAAACAAGCAATAACGGAGGCTCTGAATCAGATCCATTGGAGGAGTTTGAAGAAAACACGAGATGGATACAACAATTGCTTGGGCAACGAAGGTAAGTCTAAAGAAGGATTGATACTTACTGCGAGTAAGACTTATGCTGAAATTGTGAAATCAAAAGTGAGTGCAGAAGGGGGAAAGAATGTGAATGATTGGAAAATAGTTCAAAAGAGGAAATCGAATGAGTATAAAGGTAAACAGGATAGTAAGTTTGATGATTGTACAATTTTTATGGTTAATATACCTTTAGAGGCTAGTGCAAAGGAGATCTGGGATTTTTTTAAGCTATGTGGCAAAGTAAAGGATATTATACTACCCAGGAAAAGAGATAAAAATGGGAAGCGTATTGGTTTTGTTAAAGTAAAAGGAGAGACTGAAGCTGGAAGGATAATTAGTAATGCGAAAGAAAAAGGGGGTTTTATCAGCAGAGTAATTTTGACTATCAATAAGAATCGGAAAAATGAAGGAGAAACTAGTTTTACAAAAGAAAAAATCTATATGGGTAGCAAGGAAAAGAGAAATGTTGAGAATATAGTTGAAAATGAAGATTGTGGTAGGAAAATGTTCGGATATATCGAAGCAGAAATAGATGAGGATGTAGAATTGGGGCTGATGCAAAGTATGGTTGGACTTACTTGGAATGATGAGACTGCGGAAAGTATACAGGATAAGATAGTAGGTTTGGGGTGGAAGCATATCAAGGTGGTGGGGTTATCTGAAAGAAAATTCCTGCTTAGGAATGAAGAAGAAGATGGATGGAAAGGGATAGATTTTAAGGTTTTATCCCCTTGGTTCACAGTTGTTAGAAAATTCAAAGAAGAAGATATGATAGTACCTAGAACGGTATGGATTGAGTGTACGGGTCTGCCTATGATTGCATGGTTAGAGGGTAACTTAAAGGCTTACTCAGCAAGATTTGGTGAATGGGTTACTTGGTCTTATCAAAGAGATGATAGTAATGCTTTTTTCAACCCTTTGATCTGCATTCAATCCAGAATCATGGATTCCATAAATGAGGAAATGGAAGTGCTGGTGAAAGGTAAAGGCTGTAAGATAAAATTTAAGGAGGTAGAAAGTTTTGAAAAGTTTTTGAATAAGTTGGATCCAATGGAGATTAGAGATGACAAAGTTATAAGTTCGAAAGATAATTATGTCAATAAGGAGGACCCTATTAAAGAGAATTTGTTTAAAGGAAAGGAGCATCAGAATTTAGAGGAGGGTGAAATTCCTGTTAACAAGGAGAAGGTCGTTTCTAACAAAGAAGGAACTAATGACATAGAAGTGAGCAAAGAAGAGGGTCGAGTAGATTCAATAGTTTCTAGAGTCCAGGAGTCAGCCCTACAATCCTCAGAGGGCATAGCAATATCTGATGATTCTTTGAATGTTTTCACTCAAAATGCTGAAGAGTCAAGACCAATGAGAAATATTAACGATGCTGTCCATAGCATTGAAAGTTCTGATGAGGATTTCAAATCACAAGAAGAAGAGTGTATGGAAGATAATACAAGTATGCAAAGAAGTTCCCAAGTTTCCCTATGTAACAATGTTGGGAAGCTGAAGATGGGAGGCAAGAGAGGTAGACCTAGGAAATCAGCTAAACCTTTTAAGAATCCTTTTGATTTGGGTCTAAACAAAGGAAAATTAAAAGGTGGCATAGGAAAGAAAAGGTCTAAAAGTAATCAATCAGAGAAGGTTGATAATAACATTAACAAGATGGTTTGCAGTCATGAGGAGAAGATGGAAAAGCAAAAACATGAGGCAGAGTTGATTATGGACTGTGCTAGGAATATGGGGTTAATTCCAGCTGAAGATCCAGTTGTGAGCAAGAAATTGATTGTGGAAAAGTTGAAAAAGGGTGAGCTCTAATTTCTGTGGAGTTTCAAGAATAGCTATAGTTTATTGTTTTTTAAATTTTTATGGATTGTACGATATTTTCATGGAATGTTAGAGGTGTTTGTGGTAAAGGTGTAAGCAGATTCATCAGAGAATCTCTAAAAGAGAGTAAGGCTAATATATTATGTTTACAAGAGACGATGTGTGATTCTTGGAATGAAAATTTGATGAACTCAATTTGGGATTCAGAACTACACGGATGGTACATCCAAAATTCTAGAGGCCATTCGGGAGGGATAGTCATTTCATGGGATAAGGAGAGTTTCTATGGATTGGGCTTGGCTCAGGATGTAGGGTGGGTCTGGGTTCAGTTAGAAGATATACTCTCCAAAGTAAGGTTTAATATTGTTAATGTGTATGCACCTCAGAAAACACAGAGGAAAAAGGAGCTTTGGGGAATGTTGAGTTTGTTAAAGGACATTATGGAGCAGGAACCTGTATGTTTTGCTGGGGATTTTAATTGCATTAGGTGGGAAAATGAGAGGGTTAACTGCATATATAAAAGGCAAGATTCTGTTATTTTCAATGACTTTATTTCAAGAAATAATTTGCATGATTTGGATTTGGCAAATTCGAAGTTCACATGGATTGGGCCTAAAGGGAAGAAAAGCAGATTAGACAGGGTAATTGTCAACTCTGAATGGCTAAGGAATGGGGAGTGGAAATTAATGGCCCATCATAGGAAGAAGTCTGATCATAAGAGATTGTTTTTGAAAAGAATTTCCTGTAACTGGGGACCTAAACCTGTTAAAATTTTCAATTGTTGGTTAAAAGATGAATCTTTGAGTGAGAGTATAAGGGACTATTGGTTGAAGCAGAGTAATGATCAAAAGAGTGTTCAAGTGGTTCTAAAAGAGGTGAAAAATGTGATCAAAGTTTGGGCAGTTAATATTAAAGATAGAACTGAAAATGAAATAAGAGATTTGGAGAACTCTCTGGACAAAGATGACATGTCCATTGAACATGATTTGATATCTGGGAAGAGAAAAAGGTTGGAGCAGCTTTATGACTTCAGAGATGATATGTTAAAACAGAAGTCTAGGCTTAACTGGCAAGTTCAGGGTGATCGAAATTCGAAGTATTTTCATCAAACTATTCAGAGGAGAAGGCATAGAAATAAGATTCAAAAGATTGTTTGTAATAAAATGGTGATTTCTGAACCCTCACATGTAAAGGATGCATTTTTCAGACATTTCAAGGAGTTATTTTCTGAGAAGAAGGATAGTCATATATTCAATATAGGAGAGCTGGTTAATTGTAGAATCTCAATTGAGGAAAAACGCTGGTTGGATAGGGAGTTTACAATTGAAGAAATTGAATATGCTATGCATAATTCTGCGAGTGAGAAGGCTCCAGGGCCAGACGGTTTTAACATGGGCTGTCTCAAATCTATGTGGGTACATTTGAAAGGTAACATCTTCAATTGCTTCATAAAGTTTGCAAGAACACTCAAGTTCCCAGCTGGTTTTAATTCATCCTTCATATCTCTTATACCAAAAAAAAAAGAACCCTGAAGCTATTTCCGATTACAGGCCTATTAGCTTGATAAATAGCACTACAAAATTGTTTACAAAGGTTTTGGCACATAGATTAGGTGAAGTCATTGGGAAAGTTGTTGGTTTTAATCAGTTTGCTTTCATTAAGGGTAGGCAAGCGTCAGAAAGTATTCTAATTGCTAATGAAGCTATTCACCTCATTAGAAGTAGGAAGAGGCAGGATTTGATTCTTAAGCTTGATTTTGAAAAGGCTTTCGACTCTGTGAGTTGGAAGTTTCTTTTCCAACTGCTCCATTGTTTGGGTTTTGGCGAAGTTTGGATATCTTGGCTACATGCATATCTATATTCAATGAGAGTATCTGTACTTATAAATGGCTCACCCACGAAGGAATTCTCTCCCAGTCGTGGTCTAAGACAGGGTGATCCGTTGTCACCTTTATTATACAATCTTGTAGCAGAGGTGTTGAGTTTAATGATTAACAGAGCCTGCTCAAAAGGTATGTTCAAAGGTGTAGTTTTGGAGGGAGAGGTGGAGCAGCTAACACACCTCCAGTTTGCAGATGATACACTGATATTCATAGAGGGATCCATTGAGTCAGTCAAGGCGGTTAAACGTATTCTTCAATGTTTTCAACTACTAACTGGATTGAAGATAAACTTTAACAAAAGCAGTTTGTTCTCTTGTGATAAAAAGAATAGTTTGGTCAAGGAAGGTGCTGATTTGCTTGGGTGTATGACTGGTGCGTGGCCTATGAATTTTTTGGGTGCTTCTTTAGGTATATCTGCAAAAAAGTCATCTTTTTGGAAACCTTTGGTTAATAAGTTTGAGAATAAACTGGCAAATTGGAAGAGTTCGTCCTTGAATAAAGCTGGTAAACTCGTACTCTTAAAGTCATCTTTAGACAGTTTACCAGTTTACTGGTTTAGTTTGTTTAAGATGCCTAAGAGTGTTTGTTCAAAGATTGAAAGGATAAGAAGGAATTTCTTCTGGGGAGCTCAAAATGGAAGGAGGAAATTGCATTGTGTTAGGTGGAGTAAAATCACTCAACCTAAAAGTAATGGGGGGCTTGGTTTAGCATCTATTGCATTGAAGAATGATTCCCTACTTGGTAAGTGGCATTGGAAATGGTACTCAGACAGGGATAAATGGTGGAATAAGTGGGTTAGGTCGAAATATGATTGTTCAGCAGGAGATTCATTTGATAAGGTTCTTAAATCAAGAAAGATATCAGAATGTTTTTCAGAACTATTGAATGTGGCCAATATTTCAAATCTAAAAGGATCTTTGGGAGTAGAATGTTTTCAATGGCAAGTAAAGGATGGTGAAAGTTCATTATTCTGGGAAGATTACTGGCACTCAGAAGGTATTTTAATGGTCATTTTCCCAAAACTATACAGATTGTCCAGATTTAAGAATGTCAATATTAGAATTTTCAAAGATTTGTTGAGTTGCTATGATATATTTGGTGAGACTTTTTGGATTAGGAAATTACGAGAGTGGGAGCTAAAACTGGTTGAGAAACTTCAATTGTTGTGCAATTCAGTTACATTAAGAGAGGGAAGAGATGTCTTAATATGGATTCCTTTGAATAAAGAATACTCTGTGGCAGGCAGTTATACATTGATGCAAAAAGGTTTGTTAGAGACAGAGGTTGTTTGGAAATCCATTTGGAAATTTAAAGTCCCTCCCAAGGTGCATGTCTTCTTGTGGAAATATTTTCATCAAGTTCTTCCTACCTGCAATTTTCTTGCTAGCAGAATCTTCTCGAGTAATGGTGTCTCAAGGATTTGTAAATGGTGCAATTTAGAGGAAGAGTCTCAAACTCATTTATTTTGGAAATGTGAAATAGCAGTGTGGGCTTGGACCTTCGTTTCTGATTGGTGGAACATTAGGCTTAAAGATTGTTATGATGTTTTTGCTAATAACATATCAAAAGGAGCAAATAGTAGAGCTGCATGGGAAGTGACTTGGTCTGCAGTGCTGTGGACCATTTGGTTATGTAGAAACCAAGTTGTTTTTCAAAGTACTAGGGTTAAAAAATCAGAGCTATTATATTTAATAGTTTATCGATCTCAAATGTGGTGTCAAGCGGCAAATCTAATCGAATCTTCTGATCTATGGAGCTCTAATCCTATAGGTTTGGTTCTTAAGTCAAGCATTGCTAAACAACACAATTTGTTCTCAAATAATGCAAGGCTGATTGGTTTCATAGATGGTGCCTGGAAGAAAAGCAAAAACAATAAGATTAAAGCTGGCATTGGAGGTTATGTGAAAGACTCGGAGGGAAATCTTGTTCTAATCTTTTCTGGTCCAGTGGAGGCGTTATCACCAACACATTGTGAGTTTGAAGCTATGTTTTTTGTGATCAAGCAGCTTGCATCAAGTTCTTGGAGAGAGAGTCATATTATCATATATACTGACTCTCTTGAATTGATTAAGGAAATTCGGAAAGCAAAGTTCAATTTCAATCATCGTTTTGAGGAGGAAATCAGAAAGTATCTCCTGTTTACGAAGATTGAATTCAAAAAAGTAAGCAGGGTTTTAAATTCTGAAGCTGATAATCTTGCCAAACAAGGCTTGTCAAGAAACAAGATATTATCTGCTTGGTGCTAAATTTTTAACAGATTGGATTTTGGAAAAAACTCTATTTGGATCAGTACCATTACGTTTGTTTGGGTGATTATTGAAGCTCCGTTTGGAAGGGTTAGGGAGCTCTGGTTCAATGACATGGGGCTTGGGCCTTTGGGTGAGCAATTTCAGGAAGTATGGGAGGGCGACTTAGCAGTACAAGAAGCAGATGATATGCAGGAGGAAATCTTGGTGCAGGAAGAGGATCTTTAATGGCTCGGTTTGTCTGAATAGATCAGTCTCTTTGGAAAGTTTGAAGGCCATTTTACTGGTTTTTTCTTATTTACATATTTGCTGCATTTATGTACTAGTAGCCGCATAGTATGGAAATTGGGTTAGGAGGGGAGAACTTCACTGCATTGATTGTTTTTAGGGGTTGGTGTGTATCTGTTTGTGTATCACCTGTTAGGGTGAATATTTCTTTTAATGGAAGTTTTCTGCGTTTCAAAAAAAAAAAAATACAACCCCCATTGAAAAGTTCAAAATCCCTCTTTATTGTTTTTTTTTAAAATTTAGCTTTCATTTTGTTTCTCTCTTTGTTAGAGAATATTTCTACGTATTATGTTAACAAATTTTTCACCCATATTCCGAGAATTTGGTATATTTATTCAATATTGAATCCTTACAATATTTGTTATATTAATTCATTGAAAATATTTGTATGGTCGTGATTAATTTTTCGATTACATATTAAAAATGTATAGAAACTTAATCCTCACGACTCCAATAATCATTAGATTGTCTATCAAAAAAAAGGTTTCAGTGATATGAGAAATGATATCTACTGTGCAAGATACATGAAACGAACGTAGTTATAACAATAGAAACTTTCATCAAATCTAATTTGCTATGTGATTGTTCAATATCATTTTTACAAATTATAAGTCCTTTTTATTAATGAATTGATTTACTATAAAAAAATTTGAATATTATCAACTAACCAAACAAATTCAATATACCGCGCTCTTGGAGTAACGTATGATTGTTAGATTTTATGGTTATTGTCCTTAACTTATTTGTAAAGACAACTTAAAATGTACATTTTCAGTTTGGAAGTTTGTATTTTGGGTTTTTTTTTATCTTTCTTAGTAAAACATGGAATAATAAATTTCAGTTTTCTTTTATTCTTAAAATAAGACATATGAAAATGAGTATCCCCTATCTTTTTTTAATTTGACTAACTTGTGAAAATAAGCTAATGTCCATGAAACTGAAATCAAGTGTGTAACATAAAAACACATAATCACTTTCTTTTATATGTGTCCTTGTATTATGATATTGGGTTAAATAACATGAAATTCATTTTACTTTATGGAGACCTGACAAATTGTTTTGTACATTCATGTCATGTACTTTAGGGTCTTGAACGAAAATGACATGAAATTAAATCGTGTACCCGAAATTAGAACACAAAATGATACTAAATTTTTTCGTGTACACGAAATGAAATGAAATGCGCGAATAGAAAAAATATGACAATTACATTAAATATTACTATGTACCCAAGTTATGTAAATATATAATTATACGTATTAGAACAACATTGTTATATATGTATGCTTTGTTGATATTAGAAAAAAATCAATAATCAACCAACCAAGCAAATTCATTATATGCTCTTACGTTAAGATATGAGAATTGATACTATTACTTTAATTCAAGAATACAAAATTAAAAAGGCACCTTTTTTTTTTGCTAAGATGTATGTATGCACCTTTTTATTAAAAGTAATATATAATTTTAAGTGTATCAACCTTTTTATTTATCATTATTAATAATTTTTATAACAAAAACCGTAGCTGCTGCTCTCTCTCTCTCCACCTTTCCCAAAAAATGCTAAACTAAAGTTTAGGAGCTGATATCAGTTTTTTAAGTTTTATTATATTTTTTTTCGTGATTTTTCTTTATTTTTCAATAAATATATCATTGAGAGTTTAGTACCCCGTTGCCCGTTGGTGGATTTTATCTACCAAAATATTAGATTTTGTATTATCTCCTTGTAAATGATAAGCGTCATTTTCTTTTCGTTAATTTTACTTTGGCTTTCAATAAATATCTCTCTTTATTGAGAGTCTAATATCCTGTTCGTGGATTTTGTCTACCCATATATTAGATTTTGTTATATTAGTTCATTGATTTGGATAGTATAAAATCACAGTTATGGTCGGTTGTTTGAATACGTTCTAACAAATGAGATATACATATTCCTCGCGTTTATAACAAATTGTTAGATTATCTCGTCGAAAAGGCTGTATAATTTAGTGATAAAAGCGAGGGATGTACGATAATTGAAGATCTGTTCAATGATTGGATAAATGAAATTAGTAATCTATTTTACTATGTGTTTATTCAATTTTATTTGCTTTTGTAGATGCTGTATGCCCTTTTATCGATGATTTTTGCAGGTTTGATTATTTTTGTGGATGACATATGTCATTTTATTGCTGAATTAATTATCTATAATTAAATAGTGATTTATAAGAAAATTTGTGCTAAATTGACCCATTTATTATGGAAATAGTCACTAACAATATTTTCATTGACTCTGTAATATTTTTTATTTTTTGATTGATAATTTATACACCAAATAATGTATATACTATTTAAGAGTATATTTAATATTTTGAATCATTCAAATATATTGTCAGGTCATTTTTTTCCCATTAATTATTGCATAGTTAAAAAATTTCGTAATTAAAATGTTAAAAGATGATTGGTTTAAAATTCATTCTAACATTTTAATTGGATGATCCTAGCTTTTTTTATGACTGAATTATTTAATACTTTACATAACTTAAATTTTGAATGTGTATTTAGAATAGTGTCGTATATAATTTTATATTGTTAACAATTTTTTATTCATGATTTTAATTGTACCTTATGATTTTGAATTGAGAGTTTGAGATATCAAAATATCTATTTTAGATATAATAGATTATGTATAAGTTTTTAAATTAAATAATTGTTTTATTTAGAATAAAATTGTTAAGTAATCACTGAATAATATTGACAACCCAATACTATAAAAAACATTTATCTATAGGCACACCTAATAATGTAAACAAATCAATGTAATGTGAGATGACTACAATTTAGTAAGTCGCAGAATTATTGGAGTTTGCTACTGAATATTCTAATGGAAGTAACTCTGAGAGAATTCGGACTGGGGATGATGATAACCTAAATCCTTTTTATTTTTTTTGTCATAAACGTTTTTCTGTTGAATTTATTGGACAATTAAAACACGAAGCATACAAAATACATATATACAATCGAAATAAAAAGATAATCTATCCAAATATAGTAAGTCATATAATAAAATGATATAAAGTAGTACCTTAACCGAAATTGATAAGATTTAGCCATGAGGAGAATTGAAGCATACACTTAGTTTATCAAAGTTGGCTAGGTCTAATAGGTAATAAGGAATAAGCGACTTTGATTTCCTGTGATGTTCAAATTGATATAATAATTACATTTTTTAGTTTGTAAGAATTTTATTTTATATAAATTGTTTATTAGCTAATCGTCAAAATAAAATTTTTTAGTTAATTGATATGAAAAAATAAAAATTAATTGTTATTGAGTGTAACTTGATTTGAATTTAATTCTAGCTGAAACGTAAAAATCTAGATCCAATAGAAAAATATGTTACATTAAGTTTAATTGATCTAAAATTTAATAGATTCTGATTGATGTTAAAATAATTCACAATCATGTGATTGGTTAATTAATACATGTTAGAATCGGGTATACTTTATTATAATAAAAGATGTTCAAAAACAATTCATAACTAAAAGATATATAACCATATGTAATATACTCTTATGTGGATTTATAGAAAATTATATTTACGATTAGTAGAAATTTTTTAAAATTAAAAACCATGTGATATGCAAAAAGTTAAATAAAGATATTTTATATTTAAATTTAATCGTGATTAGTAAATTAGAATAAGTATGATAAATAATAAAATTTTGTATATGATTGATTGATTTAAAGTTCAGAAGTAAATTCTGATTCCCTTTAAAATAATTTTAATTTTTTGATTGGTAATTTAGTAACAACCAATAATAAAATTCTTATAGCGTATATCTAATAATTAAATTAATTAAATATATGTAGTGTTCATTTATATAAATTTATTAATTATTTTATTAACAAATTGTGAATAAATATATTTTTGAGCCTTTTAAAAAATCGAGTTTATTTTATCCAATCTATTTAAAATTTGTTCAAATCCGATTTTGTAGTGTTGGCTTATATGCATTTATTATTTTATTTTATTAACAAATTATGAATAAATATTTTTTGATCCTAAAAAAAAATCAAAATTTTGAGAAAAATTGCCAAAAATACCCACTTTTCCACTACCCACTTACCGAATTACCCACGCGCGCGAACCACCGCCCAGAATACCCATGGGATACGCCACTCCCATGGGCGTATCCGGTTTACTGTAGCTGCACCGTAGCTGCCAGAATTTCTCCAGATCTGGAGAGCTCTTCCAATGGCGACTTCACCGGCGACTTGACCGTCTCTTTGTTTCACACCCTCACGTCGTCTCCCACCCTCCAAATCATCACCACAGGACCATCTAAATCTGCTTATCAGTTTGTGTCATCTGGTCCCGTAGGGGCGTGCAAAGCTCTCGCCGGAAACACGAACGGAAAAAAAGTCGAGATTTGGGCGTTTGCAATCCGGCAAATGGTATGGTTTGAAATTGGTGTAGGTGTGTAGAGGATTCAGAGACGATTCGAATGGTATATTTGAATTGTAGGGAAAATCAGGGAGGTGAACGAACGGAGTAAAAGAAAAAAACCGATCGGAATCGCCATTGGAAGGAGCTCTGGAGACGACGATGCTGACGTCAGATGTGCCTTCTGAACATGCGTATCTGTTGATACGTAATCTGAACATGCGTATCTCTCGATTTTCTCGTTGCTTCCATGGGCGTATCTGTGTGATACGTTGGATGTAAAGGCGTAACAGAGGATACGCCCACACCATTGGCGTATCTGATGAGCATTTTGGGCGGTGTTTTGAAAGCTGGGCATTTTGGTTAAAAAAATGTTAAAAAGTGGGTATTTAGGGCACTCACCCAAATTTTGAAGGTATGTATTTTATCCAAGTTATTTAAAATCTGATTTTAAATCCGACTTTTTTAGATTTTTAGTTTAGTTAGATTTTAATTATTTAATATCGATTATAATTGTACAATACTCCCTCCGTCCCTTTTGATTCTTAACATTTCACTTTTTCAAAACTTTCTGGCACGCATTTTGAGGTGCATTTTAAGGATAGTTAAATAACTTTTTTTTAAAATTTTCTTTTTCTGTATAAAAATTTAATGTTTAAATTTTTATACAGAAAAAGAAAATTTTAAAAAAAAAATATTTAACTATCCTTAAAATGCACCTTAAAATGCGTGCCAGAAAGTTTTGAAAAAGTGAAATGTTAAGAATCAAAAGGGACGGAGGGAGTATATATTATAAACATCAATTTATAATGTATGATAATATGATTGTGATTGACTTTATATTAAAAGAGTGGTTGATTAATGAATGATTAATTATGAAATTTAATTTAAAATATATAATAGTATATCGTAATTGATTTCAAATTAAAATTGTGATTTTCTAGTAAATATTTTTTGATTTAAAAAATATGTATTTATGGATATGTTTAATAAAATTATTATTGTATTTAAATCAGAAGTGTTAACTAACCATGGTTAAAGAGGTAGAGTGAGATTGTAAATAAGGAAAATTCTTAATATAACATGATTGGTCTAGAATTTAGGAATTAGCTGTGGTTGGTTCTAAAATAATTCCTCGATTTTGATTGGTTAACTATACATTGGCAGACTCAGGTATTATAATAAAAGATTTGGTTGAGTTTTGGAGTCGCCGGATTTTGGAATCCGGTACCGGAATCTGGGTTTGAATCCATCTGATTTGTTTTTGTCTGATCTATTTTCTTTAATTTGTTATTTATGATAATTGATTGCTTTATTTAATTTTCAATTACAAATTTTATTGATGATTGATAGTGCTTAATTAGTGGATTTTAATGTGTTCTATTTTTTTTCCTGACTATTTAGGCTTATATGCCTTACAACTTATTATCTGTTCTAAGAACATTCTCGAGGTGAGCGAGAGTCGAACTCACAACCTGGGACGATAGAGGATACACCCTTAATTAGTGGATTTTAATGTGTTCTATTTTAATGGGTACCATGAATGAAAATTCATTGAAGACCATATTTGGTGGCATTTTTGTGCCTTTAAGAGGTATTGGATTACCATTTATTGGTTGACAATTTTTTTGTAATTTCAGTTACATATAGTGTAATTTTCATTTTTTATTTAATTTTTTAATATATTAAATGTGTTTGAATGCTTTTATGAGTTGAGCTAATATTGATGATCATTTAGTATAGTCAACATAATTATATATTTCTAAATGTATATCTAACCAAAGGAATATATCTAACCAAAGGAATATATCTAACCAAATGATGCCCTTTGGTTAGATTCTACTTTATTTTGCTATATTATGTTATGATAATATTTTTGTTTTTTCGAGATCTTTTATTTTGCTATATAAATGGACTTATGTTTTTTCTATGTTGTCGTTTTTGTGTTTTTCAGTTAAAAGATCATAAGGTACTTTATGGAGATTTGGATGGCTAGAGGAAGATGACGGGGGAATGGAAGGAGGATCTCGGTGTATAAGTCAATTTAGCTAAAAATATTGATGGCAATAGGGATTTAGCTATAGCTACCAGAAGCTACGAATTTTATCTTTTACCTCTTTGTAAACAATGTATTTCTATTTTATAGGGCACTCTTTTTCCCCTTGAGTTTTTTTCCCATAAGATTATACTCTTGTGGGGTTTTTAACGAGACATTCTTTTGTAGGTTATCTTTTCAGACATTAAAGGTGTTACTGTCTAAACGTCCAGGAGTACTTGCCTTACTTTCTGTTAGATGATAAACTTTTTGAATGAAGGAAACTCTTTTGTTTGAACATTGTATATGTGACGCCCCCAAATCCGCCCTGTCCGGGGACCCGGGTCGTCACATCATGTCTCAGCATCCTACAACACACGTTAGCTGTAACACCCCCAGATCCAGGGTCAGGGATCTGGTCGTTACGGTCTCGATATCCATCCATAAAACCAACATAATTTAAATTACAACCTTGTGACCCAAAACAACAGCATAAAACACACCCGTTATAGTCCCAGAGATGAAATCAGAGTAACCATCAATATTATTAATCATAAGTTTGAGTTCTTACAACCCAAAGAATTACAATTTTACCATTACATACTCTTTGCTATCCATTGGTATGAGCCATATTATAAATACATTTGATGTACAAGTGCTAACAACTAGCCTACCAGAAGATGCATCCTCAGCAATGGTAGCTATGACCTCAGCGGTTAATCCTCTGACGGCTAACACCGGCTTACGCTGAGTGCGCCTTGCGCGACCACCTGATCTAGCTGTTGTTGTGATATAGATAAATAAAGCAAGGGTGAGCAATAGCCCACCAACAATATATAACTGTGCAGTAATATATATGACAGTTCAAAGATATGTTTTGAAATCATATGCCATGCATTAGCGAAAATAGTGCCAGTTTAATATAAAGGATGAAGTTACAAGGTAACTCAACAGGTATATATTTCGTGGAAGCATATGCTATGCCAAAATAAGCAAGATAGCATCATTTTCATAAAAATAGGAACTTGCAAGAAAGATATTGCAATTCCAGTTTGAAATACTTTTCAACTCTGCCAACTATGATGATGTTGCAGAAAATTTCCAACATTGAGTGATGAAATAATACGGGAGCATTGCCGCGCCAGATGCCCTGACGTTTACGAGGATCAGTCGTATGTCATGCATCTCATCAGTCGTTCTCTACATGTAGAAGGTAGCTCCGACGGAGTTACTTGTCTACCGCCCTCTGGAACTCCTAAGCCAACGGTTGGGCTATTGCTGGACCGGCGCCACTCGGCCACTTACGCGTATCCTAGTTCATTTAACATCCATCATTTTGAAATGTATTGTTCGTTCCCCTTTTCCCCAGGTATGATACCTGTTGATAAGACTCCACAAGGTAGTCGTATCTAATGTGGAAAGGAAAATTTACCAATATTCCCCAAGCTGTTGCTTGTTAATGGATACCAACTTATTCCAACATTCTACCCCTCGAATGATGAGAGGGTACACATAATTCCATGAATAATAGCAACCAAGTTGCGAGTGAAACGAATTATTTATGACCGGGCAGTCACAAGATAAATAACATTCCTCAAGTAAGGTTCCCTTACAATAGAATCGAAGGGAGAATGGAATCACTGAGAACCTTCCTTGATAATATAATAATAATAATAGTCTGAAATAATTTATATAATATTCGAGGGTTGTTGATACTATGTGAATGAAACCAAGTATCTTTGAAACGAGTTAGAAGAATTAAATAAATATTCCAAGAATATTTATTAAGTCACAGATATTGAAAAAGGGTTGCTCGGAATAATCTTTGGAATAAATATTCAGAATAATATTCATTGAACAAATAATGAATATTCAAATCAATAACCATGTTTATTGATGGAGTAATCGTCAGATAGACATTGGAGATAATATTTATTGAATCAATAGTGAATATTCAACTCAAGAAGGATACATATTGATGGAATAATTATTGACTTAATATTTGGGACAATATTCATTGAATAAATAATAAATATTCACTTAATAATATTTATCGAAGAAATGATCATCGAATGAATATTTGAAATCATGTTCAATAATTGAATCGACTTTAAATAAAGGTCGAAGATAATATTCCTTATCTCAAGGGAATATTCAAAGTAATATTTATTGAATAACTGGAGTTTGAATCAATGTTCAACTAATATTTATAAAATAAATAGAGATTGAATGAATATTCGAATTAATATTCATTTAAATAAATAAGGCTCGAATGAATATTAAGATAATATTCATTAAATAAATAAACTCGAATGCATATTCAAAATAATATTTATCGAGTAAATAAGAATGAATATTCTTTAAGTAAATAACTCAACTGAGGTTCGAATAATATTCGAATATTTAATCGACTTTAGATGAATATTAAATATATAATATTCCTCGAATAAATAAACATCTGATGGATAATCCGAATAATATTTATCAAATAATCTCAAGGGAATATTCCAATAATATTCGCCCGATAATAAATGGAAAATATTTACTTAGTTATTTTCCTCTGAAAATAATATCAATATATCAAGGAATAACGACTGCCGGTCTATAGTCAAAGAATGAGATTCAGATGCCCTTCGCTTAAGGGTCTTAGTAATTTCCGGCTTATAACTGATATAATAACTATCTAGCTTATAAGCCCACAATAATTCAGGGAACAAGTATATCAATATGACTTTGAAAGTAGGCATGCATGCTATGGCATATGTACTGTAACAGAAACATATATATATTCACAACAACAGCCTTAAAGAAGGATTTGAAACTTGCCTGGAAATCGGGTGCGGGTAGGGGTAGTGGTAGCGTGTCCCGGGTCAGGCTGATGATCTATAAATAGCCAAGGCATTCGGGATTAATTACTTAACACTTTACAAAGGTTAAATATAATCTTTACTTAAGTCGAAGCACGCTTACGAATCATCTCGTTATACACCTCTTAGTGTAACTCTTTTATCACCGTTGCGGTTCGACATATATTCGTTATTATGACATGTCCTTGTACCCACACTTCATACATACTTAAGCCATGTAAGTCTTAAGATCGATTAATTACGAATCGAGATTGTACTACGAGTTTTATCGCCCGTTTTCTAAGTTATTAACCAAAGCCATAACCAAGCATGCTTTTTAGGGGTTCGTTCGCGTTTAACCTTGATTCGAATATTTTATAAAATCGGAAAACGATCCGGTTGACTTGAGGTTTTCTCCCACACCTTCCTTTTTATATCTAATATTTAATTATTAAGATTCGCCACTGAATTCGTACTATTTAAGGGGTTCAATTTCAGTTACGAACTTTCGTTTACGGTTTCGAACCACCTTTACGATTTTTATCATAACTCCTAAACCGTAAGTCCATTTCACACGAGCCTTATATCAAAACGAAGCTTATAACGTAATCTATCTTGTAATGGCAGAAGATGAAACTAGACAGTGAGTTAAAGCTACTGTCAAACACGTTTTCTTAAGTGTTAACGAAAATTCGGCATTACGACGGCTATAAATCGGACGTTCCAAAAATCGTAATCATCAAACCAAGCCACACCGGGCATCCATACAATTTATACACATATTATACATCCTCAACTGTCCAATAACATCTACTTCATCCTCATATTCATCATAACTCTTAAATCAAGAAACCACTACATAATCATGCTTTCATGTTTGTATTAACATCATACTCCTAACTAATCTCGAAACCATTCAACAATCATCAAAACTTAAACTAAGAGCTAGGGTTTTAAGAGAGTTATACCTTCCTTGGAGAGTGTGATAGCCTTTCTAAGCTTGATCTAGTCCTTGTATAGCCTTAGAAATCTTAAACTAACAAGAATCAACAAGAACATGATTAGAGTTTTTCGGATCTGTTAGAACTCAGTTGAAAGAACACGAAAAACGAGGCCCTTACCGACCTTTTCTGAACGAGTCTTCTAAATGAGAGTTGTAGATCATCTTTACAGCTTTCCAACCATATAAAGAACACGAAATTCCATTGAGAAACGAAGGAGATATGGCCATTTGAAAATCGTCACAGAAACTGTCATGAATCTGGACAGTTTGTTTCTTCAACTTGGGGAGGTGATTTCACTAGGCTACACTCATTAGATGGCCATGAGATTTTGATCGAATGTTCTCCATGATATGAGGGATCTGTGGTTAAAGTTTGGTGATTTTATCATGGCTAGAAATGGAGATATGATTTCTTCTTGAGAGTGTTTCTGCTGTGCAGTTTAGAAGAATGGAGAGAAATGGAGTTGCTTAGCTTTGTTCTTGGACAATAATGCATAAAGTGATTGCCTTGGATAATATCTAGATATTATAGATGTGTATGGCTGTGTTGGGACTTGTGCAAAGAGTCTTGGGGAAGCTTTGCTAATTGTTTTGTTTCTTGAAATGATTTAAGTGTTTTAATCACTTAAATTCCTAATTGCTCTTGATTTAATCTTTGATTAAATCATCCAATCTACTCGATATAATTCTCTTTATGATCATGTAGGATATTTAATCTTGTAATGAACTCAATCCAAATTCTATAATTCGTTCGCTTTATCTTTTAATCTCGTTGAAAAGTTTCAGCGGTTTCTAGAACGCTCGTTTCACTATCTCTGTGGTTTTCGTTCCAAATCCCCAAATCAAATATAATAAAATTCTAAAATATTAAATCCTCAAATCCTCAAATTTAATATCTCATTTCTTGAATATAATAATATATAATTCAGTGCCCGGTCAAATATTACACCAAAATAGAAATTGGAATTTCTGAATTCTGATCGTCTTTACATACACTTATTTTCTCCGTGAATCACTAATATGACTTCGAAATATCCATACCATGTCTCGTACATAGGGTGGCGTGTAAAATTTCTTGGTTCCCAAAATCACTATTCATCCATGAAAAACACTATTCACGTATGGAAACACTATTCACTGATGCACTTAATCCAAATAAGAAAAGTTTTAATTCTACCAAAAAATTGGGTTCTTACATTAGCTCAATAATAATAAAATCTTTATTACAACGGAGCGGAACAGTCCCACTCCACAGATCCAAGATCAATCTCACACTTTATTACAATACGATTATTACATCTCCGGATAAAATCTTTCAAAAGTCTATAAAGGTATAAAAGATAAAAGGTTCCAGCTGGCCATTCAAGTCCTTGTCAGCATAGCCTGGAGCTTTTCCCTTGCCTCTGGATCCCTGGCTGGACGTCTCACATCTTTCTTTCTTGACAGCTGAACAAATGTTGTAAAGCAATAGTGAGCAACTATGGTGCTCAGCAAATTCTTTCCTTATTCGGTACATAAATATAGTAATATATACCGAAAGAAATACTCGAATTTAATAAACAATTAAGATATCAGAAATCTGACAATTTGACTCAAGACTCGTCTCAAAATAAAATGCTCAAAATGACTCTTTTTGTGAAACTCTGATGACTCAAGATTATTGAATAACTGGTCTTCCATCCTTTCGGTATCTCGGCGGGGCGATCAACTATCCGACCGGGAATACCGTCCTCCAATGACATCGCACTTCGCCCGATCACGGCTACAATACGATATCAACAAATATAATATATAGTATGAATGCTAGCATCATAGTGGGTGATTATATCAACCTTGGCATCATAGTGCCTAAATATTATCGTGTCCTTATAAAGGTACACAAGT
The DNA here is from genome assembly GCA_037693485.1 of Kitagawia praeruptora. Classification (NCBI taxonomy): domain Eukaryota; kingdom Viridiplantae; phylum Streptophyta; class Magnoliopsida; order Apiales; family Apiaceae; genus Kitagawia; species Kitagawia praeruptora. Next base: position 47,008,064 of record CM075354.1, read on the forward strand.
CTCTCTTTCTCTAAATGGGCCTCTTTCCCAAAATTGACCAGTAGAATACAGAATTCCCGAACATTTAATGAACTGATATTCTGAAATAAACTTCACAAGAAAATATGTAATTGATCTGGTGGACTGCCAGTTTTACTCAATGTACCACCAATCCGAACAATGGACTGATGTAACTCTCAATAAATATGTTTTAATTGACTGACACGAACGAAGTGTCAACCCTTGACAAGAAAGGTAACTATCTCGAAATAATGAGAATAGTCTTAAAATGAAACATAATGAGTCGTACTGAACAAGTAGTACTACTCGAATAATTATAACACTCTAAATTGATGAACGTTAAATAGAATATTTTTCATTCGATCCAAGAGTAAAACTCTAACAAATTTTAAATAGCAAAATCCCTATTGATTGATTCGAATAATGAACCAATAAAAGATAATCAATAAATGTTGTCGAACTTGTACAATAAATCCGACTGAGAAGAATGAACTTAACTATCTCGAACAAATGAGAATAGTTCCACTGAATCGAAATAAATAGTCGTCTCGAATTAAAGAGACCGACCCGATAGCAACGAAATCGCTTCTACGCTTATAGGGAATGTATTTCGCAAGTAACTAATTCTATCATTAACGTAATATTTAACAAGAACATAATACTCAAAAGAATTATTGCATCAATAAGAGCAGCAAATAAATCTCATAATTGATAACTCGAAAATAATCAAGAATTGAAATAATACGAACAGAAATACAAAGTTTCCGAGAGTTAGGGTAGGAATGAACTTGCCTCTGTCTCGACGCTAAGTGCTACCAAAAAATTAAAAGCGTTACCCGCGAGCAAGATTCTCAAGTCTCAGAAAGAATTTCTATAATTAATTATCAAAATAATTTTAGTACTCGGGTAAGGATTTAACCATGAAATGACAAAATAACTCGATAATCATGCCCTTGATAATCAGATAATTCTCGAATAAATGATTGGGAATATTCTCGTAAGTTTAAAATCTCATTAACGCCTTATTCTCAATTAAATGAAGGCTCTATTCGCTTTCCCTATTAATTTTAATATCTCGGATTTTATACATTATGCAAATCAACACAAATATTCGTAAGGGAAATTTTTATTTGAAGGTCTTTAATTATTCTTAAATGTAAGGCACTAATTTATTTATTTAATGACGTAACTCGAATAAAATGAATAAAGTGGGCGTTCATACAATCAACACAATTTTTCCTAAAATCCTCGTTTTTATAGCGAAGTCCTCTAATTTAATTAATTACTTAGCTCGCACTTCTAGATAAATGTAGCTCGTTTGAAGGCTTTACAATTTATCAAAAATCTTTCTACTTAAATAAGTCTATTGTTAGAGAACTAATATTATTAGTCTCTATATTTACTCTCAAAATCAAAGTATCCCTCTTTATTATATTTTAAATCCGTATTATCTATTCTTATTTTTAACACAATATTTTATTAAAACCATCATATTTACCAATTCCATAAATCCCATCTATTTCACTTAATACTCATTCCAAAAATCAAGTGGTTCTTCCCTCTTTTTAATTAAAAGAATTTACTCAACTAAGTTATATATTTACATCTCCAACTTATTCTCATTTTCATATTCGGTCAATTAAATTAATCGTTTCACTTTGTTTCGAAAAAGTATTAACTATACCTCAGTCATCCATTTTTTTATCCAATTAAACTATCACTCATAAAATTTTCCTTTTTATTTTAAGTAATCAATCTCAAGATATGAATCCAATAAATCCAATAATTTACATATTATTGCAACAATTTTACTTCAAAAAAAATCTAAATAATTCCTCTTCATTTATTATAAAAAAAAATAAGCCCCAAAATCAATCCCTTATTCTATCAAATCTACAGACACCACCATGGCAGGGCGGTCGCCGGCCTGATGCCACGGCGGCGCTTGCGGCAACCACCACCGTCCACCCTCGCCATCTCTCTCTAAGGCTGTAATTCGAGTCGGGTGGCTCGCGAGCCTACCCGGCTCGAACTCGTTTAACTGAACCCGGCTCGACTCGAGCTCGTAAACGAGTCGAGCTCGGCAGCGATTTTGGGCTCGTTTATATAAACGAGCCGGTCCGGGTATGTGCCGAGCTCGATTGAAACCCGGCTCGAAAACTCGAACTCGACCCGGCTCGAGCTCGTTTACAATTTTTTTTGTTGTTTTTCAAAATATTGTTTCTATTTTTTTAAAAAATATTTCTGGACGATCTAACCGTACGGATGTCAAGATATATCTAATTAAATGATATTCCCAAATTTTCAAAAAATAAAAGATTAATTTGGTTGGAGATCTTAATAGAGCACTACTATATTGTCTTGTACTCGTAACTAGTGCTTCGTCCCAAATTATTGTTTCTATTCTTTTAAAAATATTTCTGGACGATCTAACCGTACGGATGTCAAGATATATCTAATTAAATTATATTCCCAAATTTTCAAAAAATAAAAGATTAATTTGGTTGGAGATCTTAATAGAACACTACTATATTGTCTTGTACTCGTAACTAGTGCTTCGTCCCAGATTATTGTTTCTATTCTTTTAAAAATATTTTTCGACGATCCAACCGTACGGATGTCAAGATATATCTAATTAAATGATATTCCCAAATTTTGAAAAAATAATAAATTAATTTGGTTGGAGATCTTAATAGAACACTACTATATTGTCTTGTACTCGTAACTAGTGCTTCGTCCCAGATTATTGTTTCTATTCTTTTAAAGATATTTTTCGACGATCCAACCGTACGGATGTCAAGATATATCTAATTAAATGATATTCCCAAATTTTGAAAAAATAAAAAATTAATTTGGTTAGAGATTTTAATAGAACACGACTATATTGTCTTGTACTTGTAACTAGTGCTTCGTCCCAGATTATTGTTTCTATTTTTTAAAAAATATTTTTCGACGATCCAACCATACGGATGTCAAGATATATCTAATTAAATGATATTCCCAAATTTTGAAAAAATAAAAAATTAATTTGGTTGGAGATCTTAATAGAACACTACTATATTGTCTAGTACTCGTAACTAGTGTTTTGTCCCATATTATTGTTTCTATTTTTTTAAAAATAATTTTTGACGATCCAACCGTACGGATGTCAAAATATATCTAATTAAATGATATTCCCAAATTTTTAAAAAATAAAAAATTAATTTCGTTGGAGATCTTAATAGAAACTCGTTAGGCTCGTTTAACAGCTCGTTAGGCTCGGCTCGTTTAACAGCTTGTTAGGCTCGGCTCGTTTAATAGAACTCGACCCAACTCGTATAACAGTAACTCGCCTCGACTCGTGAGGGCTCGCGAGTAGCTCGACCCGACTCGTGTAACAAACGAGCCGAGTTCGGCGGGGATTTTCGGCTCGTTTAATAAATGAGCTCGGCTCGACTCGTCAGAAAAAGCTCGGCTCGATTTAAAGCTCGGCTCGAACTCGCCCGACTCGACTCGAATTACAGCCCTCTCTCTCTCTCTCTCTCTCTCTCTCTCTCTCTCCGATCGATCCCCCTCTCTCTTCTCCTTCTAGCTTCCGTCTCTCCCTCGCCACTCCATCTCTCCACTCTCCTTTCTCTTTCTCTCTTTCCCGATCTCCTCCCCTCTCCGTTCGCCTCTCTCTCGATCTCCGATCTCTCTCTCTACCTCCGCCAATCTCCATCTTCTCTTCGCACTCTCTCTCGTCCCAATCTATCTCCCTGCCTTCGTCCACTCTCCCTCGACCCCATCTCTGCCTCTCTTCGCGCAACACAACCACCGCATCGGTTTCAACCAAAACCACCACCACCACCACTTCGGTGGTGCTCCACCTCCTCCCCTCCTCCGACATGCAAACAGCAACACCCCCAAATCACACTTTCAACCACTTACTCCTAATTACTTTTCTTATTAAATCATCAATTAAGGGTAATTAAATCACAAATTAAAACCAAAGAAAAAGCCCTAATTATTCTACAAGTATTAAAGCACAAAAATCAATCATAAAGTATGGACCACATGATAAAACATTATAAAAAGATGGTGGTGGGTGTAAATTCATACCCTTGTGAAAATCAAGTATTGAGCTTTGCCTTTTAAAAATCACTTTCTTGAAAACCCTTACTTATGTATATCAATTTAAAGAGTATTTAAAAAGCCATACTAATATAGAATTGCATGCATGATCAAGCTAGTATTTTAGTAGATATAGGATTTTGGAGGTGGTGTTTTAATGGTGGAGAGAGAATTTTATGGTGAGAGGTGTTGGTGTTCTTTCGGTACGGTGAAAATAAAAGAGGTGATGATCCTCTAGATTTTACTCACTAACATATATACATGAGTGTCATCTCTTAGGCCTTAATGGATCTTTAGTGGGCTACTAATCTTTTGGGCTAAATTTCCACTCAAGTAGTAAAATAATATGCTCCTCATTATTAATTTAAAAGAGATACTAATATTTGCTTATTAACTCATAAAAATCCTAATTATAATAGGGATTGCATATTAAATAAAATTTAGTAGCAATAAAAGTAATAATAATTACAATTACTATAATGATATTAGTAGGTCACAATGATAATAATCAGACACGAACTTATAGAAGTGTAGCACGGTAATAAATAACTGTTAAAGTTTAGTAGTGCACAAAATAAATATTTGCAACACCTCTAATAATAATTAAAACAAAATTTAAATCTTACGGAAATTTATTTAAAAGAGACTTGAATTATTATAAGAATTTTACGATTATTACAGTCTCCCCTCCTTAAAAGGATTCCGTCCTCGGGATCAACATTATTGGCTAAACAACTCAGGGTATTTACTACGCATTTCACTCTCAAGTTCCCAAGTGGCTTCCTCGATTTGATGGTTTCTCCAAATCACTTTTACTAAATTTATTTTCTTATTTCTCAGCTCATGCACTTTGAAATCTACAACCTCCACTGGTTGCTCTACGTAGGTCAGATCAGCTTTAACATCGATAGGTTCATACTCTAATACGTGCCGGTGATCAGGATGATAAGCTCTCAGTATTGATATGTGGAAAACATCGTGAACATGCTGAAGAACTGGCGGTAAGGCCAGTTGATATGACACGGCTCCAACCTTCTTAAGAATCTCAAAGGGTCCGATATACCTAGGACTCAGTTTCCCTTTCTTCCCGAATCTCATCACCCCTTTCCACGGGGAAATTTTCAGCAATACTTTATCTCCTATTTCAAATGATCTATCCTTTCTCTTCAGATCGGCATACTTTCGCTGACGGTCTTGAGCAACAACTAATCTCTTTCGAATCGTCTCTATGGATTGCTTTGTCTGATGAACCATTTCTGGCCCGAGTAATGTTCTTTCACCGACTTCATCCTAACAAAGTGGAGATCTGCAATTCCTTCCATATAAAGCTTCATACGGGGCCATGCCAGTACTGGAGTGATAACTATTATTGTAAGCAAATTCTACCAGCGGCCACTGTTCTAAAAATCCCAGATTCAATCGATTAATCCCCGATTAATCTTCTGTAAGGTAACCAACCGATTCAATTTTTAAAATCCGATTAATCCTGTTAATTTATTTAAAATTATATGTTTAATTGTAAATTAGACTAATATATTAAATATTATTATAATATCCGATTAATGCTACGATTAATCCATTCGATTAATCCCCGCCTACCTAATAAGGCGCTAGGCGGTACCCCAACCGCCCTGGACCGCCTAGCAATTTCTGGAACACTGCCAGCGGCAGATGATCATCCCAATTTCTTTTAAAATCTATGGCACAAGCTCGTAGCATATCTTCTATAGTCTGAATTGTCCTTTTGCTTTGTCCGTCTGTTTGCGGATGATAGGCAGTGCTCAAATTTAGCTTGGTGCCAAGGCATTCCTGAAAACATTTCCAGAATCTCGAAGTAAAACGGGCATCTCTGTCTGACACTATTGACACAGGCACTCCATGACGAACTACTACTTCCTTCAAATACAAACCTACCAGTCTTTCCACTGAATACCTTTCACTGATCGGCAGAAAATGCTCGGATTTCGTAAGTCTGTCAACTATAACCCAAATAGCATCGTGATTCGCTCTGGTTCGAGGTAAACCTACTACAAAGTCCATGGTGATGAGCTCCCACTTCCACTCTAGAATCTGTAACGATTGGAGTAATCCACTGGGTCGCTGATGTTCTGCTTTCACTCTCTGACAGGTCAAACACTTGCTTACCCATTCTGCAATCTCTCTCTTCATGTTAGGCCACCAATAATTCTGCTTGATATCTTGATACATTTTTGTGCTTCCTGGGTGAATGGAATATCTTGAGTTATGCGCTTCGCTCATGATTTCTTCTTTCAATTCTGTAACATTAGGAATCCAGATTCTCGAAGCAAATCGCTTAATTCCTTTATCATCCTTAGGGCTCAAAAACTCTTCTCCGGTCAACTCTAATCTACTTTCTTCCACTACTTGCTCTTGACAACGGCGAATCTTCTCTAATAGCTCTGGTTGAAAATGAATGGTATAGACTCTTTCATTGTTTTGGACCGGGTCCTTGACTTCTAATTCCATCTTTTCGAATTCTCTGACTAGTTCTTCTGAGGTCGTCAACAGGTTGAGTCTTTCCTTTCTACTTAAAGCATCAGCTACAACATTAGCCTTCCCTGTGTGGTAGTTTATCGAGCAATCGTAGTCTTTGATCAATTCCAACCATCTTCTCTGTCTCATGTTCAATTCCTTCTGGGTAAATATGTACTTTAAACTCTTGTGATCAGTGAAAATCTCGCATTTTTCTCCGTAGAGATAGTGTCTCCAAATCTTGAGGGCAAAAATAATAGCAGCAAGTTCCAAGTCATGAGTAGGGTATCGGGATTCATATTCCTTCAATTGACGAGAGGCATAAGCTATCACCTTTCCATGTTGCATCAATACACATCCCAAACCTTTGTGAGAAGCATCGCTGAAAATCACGAAATCGCCTTTTTCATCGGGTAGGGTCAAAACCGGGGCAGTAGTCAGTCTCTTCTTCAATTCTTGAAAGCTATCTTCACACTTGGGGGTCCACTCAAACCTTTCACTCTTCCTGGTAAGTCGAGTCAGTGGCGTAGCTATCTTTGAGAAATCTTTCACGAATCTGCGATAATAACCAGCCAGTCCAAGGAAACTTCTAACCTCTGTTGGAGTCTTGGGTCTCTCCCAGTCTGCTACGGCTTATATCTTAGCGGGGTCTACAGAAATTCCTTCGCCGCTCACAATATGTCCTAAAAATTGAACCTCTTTCAGCCAGAATTCGCATTTTGAAAATTTAGCATACAACTTTTCCTTCCTCAGTGCTTCCAAAACTAGACGGAGATGTTCTGCATGATCTTCAGGAGACTTCGAGTATATCAAAATGTCATCAATAAATACAATCACAAACTTATCCAAGTATCTCTTGAACACACGATTCATTAAATCCATAAAAGCAGTTGGAGCATTCGTCAACCCAAACGACATCACTAGGAACTCATAATGTCCATATCGGGTTCTAAAGGCAGTCTTAGGAATATCCTCAGGCTTGATCTTCAGTTGATGATAGCCAGATCTCAAGTCGATCATCGAAAAATGAGTAGCTCCCTTAAGCTGATCAAACAGATCGTCGATTCTAGGTAGAGGGTACTTGTTCTTGATAGTCATCTTGTTTAGTTCGCGATAATCGATACATAGCGGCATAGATCCGTCCTTCTTCTTCACGAACAAAACTAGAGCTCCCCACGGGGATACACTAGTTCTAATTACACCTTTTTCCAGTAACTCTTGCAGCTGTGTTGCAAATTCCTTCATTTCTACTGGTGTCATTCTGTAAGGCACTTTTGAAATTGGTGCGGTTCTTGGTGCTAGATCAATTGTGAATTCTATCTCTCGGTCTGGTGGCATTCCGGGTAACTCATCGGGAAAAACATCTTTAAACTGATTTACTACAGAAATGTCATCAATGGTAGGGGTTTGCTTCTTGGTGTCTATCACATGAGCCAGATAGGCTTGACATCCTTGTCGAAGTAATCTCTTAGCTTGAATTATTGACAGAAAATCTTTAGCCGGTTTTCATTCGCGAAACGGAATTCTCATACCGTTAGGTCCACTTAAGCTAACCTTCTTCCGACGACAATCTATTTGGGCATCGTAACGTGCTAATCAATTCCTAGGATTATATCGAATTCCCCTAACTTAAAGAGAATGAGGTCTGCGTCAAAACGTTGACCTTGCAGTTCGGGCACAAATGGTTCACTGGAATGACCTCCTGATTCGCTATTTCTATACTCAGAACTCCCTCTAAAGGTACAGACTCAAGATTAAGCTTATTCATGAAGTTCTTAGAAATAAAAGATTTGGTAGCGCTAGAATCAACTAGAACACATGCATCCTCAGAATATACTAGAAGCGTACTTGCAATCACATCGCTGTCATCAATAGCATCTCTCACTGTCATATTGAACGTCCTTGCTGTTGGCTTGTTGATGGGAGGTGCTGCGAGTCGAGGCACTGGATTTTCCTTAGCAGTCTGTCGGCAATCTCGGGACACGCGACCTTTCTTTTCACAGTTGAAGAAGGTGATAGATTTATCCTTGCAACTAAAAGCATAATGACCTTTCTGTCCGTAGTTGTAGCAACTCACAGTGGCTTGTTGGCAGGGTCCTGGGTGCTTCCTTCCACATGTCTTGCATTCTGGCAATGGTGGTCTTCCTTGCATCATGTTCACTGTCTGCTGATGTTTGGTCCTCTGATTGCTCCCTCTGGTGTCATGGTTCCCAATCCTCATAGTATCTGAGCTTCTATCCTCCCTCTTCACAAACGGTCTCTTGACACTACGAGTATCAGTTCTCCTCACAAAACTGCTTCCACCACTCTGAAACTTTCTCTTCTTCCCATCTCTATCCTTCGGGTACAATTCACTTCCACTTTCAACTATAGCCGCTTTCTGAACTAAGGTTGTATAGTTGGTGATCTCAAATACGGCAACTCGGTTCTGGATCCAGGGCTTCAGCCCTTGATGGAAACGCTTGGCTCTCTTCTCCTCAGTGTCCACATGATAAGGTACAAACCTTGAGAGTTCTATAAACTTGGCTTCGTAGTCCGCAACAATCATCGTCCCTTGCTTGAGTTCTAAGAATTTGATCTCCATTTTGTTCTCTAGATACTTGGGAAAATACCTTTCTAGAAACAAGGTCGTGAATCTGGTCCATGAAATAACCGCATTGCCCTCCAAAGTCCTCTTTGCTTCCCACCAGTAATTAGCTTCACCTTTTAACATGTACGCTTCAAACACTATCTTCTTGTCCTCCTCTACTCCCACAATCTCAAAAGTCTTCTCTATATCTCGTAACCAAATTCTGGCCTCCACGGGGTTAGTGGTACCTTTAAACTCAGGTGGGTTCAGAGATTTGAATGATTTGAACATCACTGTAGCATGAGTCAATTGAGCTGGAGGTGGATTTCCTCCCACTGGGTTAGGGTTCTGCTGAGGCTGAGGGTTCTTGGCATGCTGAAGAAGAAAGTCCAAAAGCAGATTCATCGGGTTATTGTTCAGGTTTGGATTCTGAGCAGGTTCTGGTTCCGAGTTTGGAACTGGGTTCCGAGGTGGAACCTCATTCTCTGGATTCATTTCAGGTTGAGGACGAGGGTTTCTTGTGGGTCTTCCTCTCTTAGGTGGAATCTTTTTCTATAAGAGCGAAAACAATATGGTATGTTATATCACAGACAGGTATGCAGTTATATGACACCATTTCTGACACAGTTATGACAGACATTCATAATTATTTACTTGGTCAAAATCTCTGATTTCTCAAAATAAACCATACTCAAAATCATGATTTTCTCTCTTGTCTCTTTATAAAACGGTTACTCTTTATCCTTATTGTAAAAAAGTTCAGGGTAATCGTGAAAAGAAACTAATTCAGGTTTTACTGGTAATTCTTATAAAATCTTTAAGTTCTAAAACTCAATCGTCGTTTTAAATCCTTGGTTTTTGAATTATTTTTTTTTACTCATTTTAAGTCGCAGTATCTATAAAAGAATTTACTATTCCAGGGGTATCATGGGAAATAATCTAGCATGCTCTTCTAACATAATACAGTTCTACAACATATAAGATAAGAGTGAGCAACAGCTAAGATAAGATAAGATAAGATAAGATAAGAGTGAGCAATAGATAAGATAAGATAATACAGTTCTACAACAGCTGAACAAATGTTGTAAAGCAAGAGTGAGCAACTATGGTGCTCAGCAAATTCTTTCCTTACTCGATACATAAATATAGTAATATATACCGAAAGAAATACTCGAATTTAATAAACAATTAAGATATCAGAAATCTGACAATTTGACTCAAGACTCGTCTCAAAATAAAATACTCGAAATGACTATTTTTATGAAACTCTGATGACTCAAGATTATTGAATAACTGGTCTTCCATCCTTTCGGTATCTCGGCGGGGCGATCAACTATCCGACCGGGAATACCGTCCTCCAATGACACCGCACTTCGCCCGATCACGGCTACAATACGATATCAACGAATATAATATATAGTATGAATGCTAGCATCATAGTGGGTGATTATATCAACCCTGGCATCATAGTGCCTAAATATTCTTGTGTCCTTATAAAGGTACACAAGTCTCTCTTTCTCTAAATGGGCCTCTTTCCCAAAATTGACCAGTAGAATACAGAATTACCGAACATTTAATGAACTGATATTTTGAAATAAACTTCACAAGAAAATATATAATTGATCTGGCGAACTGCCAGTTTTACTCAATGTACCACCAATCCGAACAATGGACTGATGTAACTCTCAATAAATATGTTTTAATTGATTGACACGAACAAAGTGTCAACCCTTGACAAGAAAGGTAACTATCTCGAAATAATGAGAATAGTCTTAAAATGAAACATAATGTGTCGTACTGAACAAGTAGTACTACTCGAATAATTATAACACTCCAAATTGATGAATGTTAAATAGAATATTTTTCATTCGAACAAAGAGTAAAACTCTAACAAATTTTAAATAGCAAAATCCATATTGATTGATTCGAACGATGAACCAATAAAAGATAATCAATAAATGTTGTCGAACTTGTACAATAAATCCGACTGAGAAGAATGAACTTAACTATCTCGAACAAATGAGAATAGTTCCACTGAATCGAAATAAATAGTCGTCTCGAATTAAAGAGACCGACCCGATAGCAACGAAATCGCTTCTACGCTTATAGGGAATGTATTTCGCAAGTAAATAATTCTATCAGTAACGTAAAATTTAACGAGAAAATAATACTCAAAAGAATTATTGCATCAATAAGACCAGCAAATAAATCTCATAATTGATAACTCGAAAATAATCAAGAATTGAAATAATACGAACAGAAATACAAAGTTTTCGAGAGTTAGGGTAGGAATGAACTTGCCTCTGTCTCGACGCTAAGTGCTACCAAACAATTAAAAGCGTTACCCGCGAGCAAGATTCTCAAGTCTTAGAAAGAATTTCTATAATTAATTATCAAAATAATTTTAGTACTCGGGTAAGGATTTAACCATGAAATGACAAAATAACTCGATAATCATGCCCTTGATAATCAGATAATTCTCGAAAAAATGATTGGGAATATTCTCGTAAGTTTAAAATCTCATTAACGCCTTATTCTCAATTAAATGAAGGCTCTATTCGCTTTCCCTATTAATTTTAATATCTCGAATTTTATACATTATGCAAATCAACACAAATATTCGTATGGGAAATTTTTATTTAAAGGTCTCTAATTATTCTTAAATGTAAGGCACTAATTTATTTATTTAATGATGCAACTCGAATAAAATGAATAAAGTGGGCGTTCATACAATCAACACAATTTTTCCTAAAATCCTCGTTTTATAACGAAGTCCTCTAATTTAATTAATTACTTAGCTCGCACTTCTAGATTAATCTAGCTCGTTTGAAGGCTTTACAATTTATCGAAAATCTTTCTACTTAAATAAGTCTATTTTTAGAGGACTAATATTATTAGTCTCTATATTTACTCTCAAAATCAAAGTATCCCTCTTTATTATATTTTAAATCCGTATTATCTATTCTTATTTTTAACACAATACTTTATTAAAACCATTATATTTACCAATTCCATAAATCCCATCTATTTCACTTAATACTCATTCCAAAAGTCAAGTGGTTCTTCCCTCTTTTTAATTAAAAGAATTTACTCAACTAAGTTATATATTTACATCTCCAACTTATTCTCATTTTCATATTCGGTCAATTAAATCAATCATCTCACTTTGTTTCGAAAAAGTATTAACTATACCTTAGTCATCCATTTTTTTATCCAATTAAACAATCACTCATAAAATTTCCCTTTTTATTTTAAGTAATCAATCTCAAGATATGAATCCAATAAATCCAATAATTTACATATTATTGCAACAATTTTATTTCAAAAAAAATCTAAATAATTCTTCTTCATTTATTATACAAAAATAAGCCCCAAAATCAATCCCTTATTCTATCAAATCTACAGACACCACCATGGCAGGGCGGTCGCCGGCCGGACACCACGTCGGCGCCGGCGACAACCACCACCGTCCACCCTCGCCATCTTTCTCTCTCTCTCTCTCTCCCCGATCGATCCCCCTCTATCTTCTCCTTCGAGCTCCCGTCTCTCCCTCGCCACTCCATCTCTCCACTCTCCTTTCTCTTTCTCTCTTTCCTGATCTCCTCCTCTCTCTGTTCGCCTCTCTCTCGATTTCCGATCTTCCTCTCTCTCTCTACCTCCGCCCATCTCCCTCTTCTCTTCGCACTCTCTCTCATCCCAATCTCTCTCCCTGCCTTCGATCCACTCTCCCTCTCCCTCGACCCCATCTCTGCCTCTCTTCGCGCAACACAACCACCGCATCGGTTTCAACCAAAACCACCACCACCACCGCTTCGGTGGTGCTCCACCTCCTCCCCTCCTCCGACATGCAAACAACAACACCCCCAAATCACACTTTCAACCACTTACTCCTAATTACTTTTATTATTAAATCATCAATTAAGGGTAATTAAATCACAAATTAAAACCAAAGAAAAAGCCCTAATTCTTCTAAAGTGATTTAAAAATCACTTTCTTGAAAACCCTTACTTATGGATATCAATTTAAAGAGTATTTAAAAAGCCATACTAATATAGAATTGCATGCATGATCAAGCTAGTATTTTAGTAGATATAGGATTTTGGAGGTGGTGTTTTAATGGTGGAGAGAGAATTTTATGGTGAGAGGTGTTGGTGTTCTTTTGGTACGGTGAAAATAAAAGAGGAGATGATCCTCTATATTTTACTCACTAACATATATACATGAGTGTCATCTCTTAGGCCTTAATGGATCTTTAGTGGGCTACTAATCTTTGGGTTAAATTTCCACTCAAGTAGTAAAATAATATGCTCCTCATTATTAATTTTAAAGAGATACTAATATTTTCTTATTAACTCATAAAAATCCTAATTATAATAGGGATTGCATATTAAATACAATTACTATAATAAAAGTAATAATAAATACAATTACTATAATGATATTAGTAGGTCACAATGATAATAATCAGACACGAATTAATAGAAGTGTAGCGCGGTAATAAATAATCGTTAAAGTTTAGTAGTGCACAAAATAAATATTTACAACACCTCTAATAATAATTAAAACAAAATTTAAATCTTACGGAAATTTATTTAAAAAAGACTTGAATTGTTATAAGAATTTTACGGTTATTACAGTATATCGATGCAATTTAGTAATGAAAATGTTGTTTTTGTAAAAAAAATGGAAAATGTTGCTCTATTATATAATTTTGTATTAAATCTCTGAAATGTAATGGGGCTAGACTGATGTAGTGTCACCAAGAGCATATGTAAAAGTCAAGCATGGATTGAGAAAAATACACATAGACGGATAGTAGTGTGTTGTTATGCAGAAGTGTTAATGAAACAAACATTTTCTATTAGAAAAGTAATTCTCTAAAGATTTAATTATGTAATTTGTTTACCTGTTTGCCTTTAATCTTAACCTTGAATGATGAATTATGAGTGTGTATATTAAATATAAAGTTAAACATGGTATTAGAAATAAAGGGATATATATAGAAAAATTGGTAAAAATATGTATTTAAACAAGAAATATGACAATTATTTAGGAACAATTTTTTTTTACAAATATGCTAACTAAAAAGAGACGGAACGAGTAATTAACGTAGAAGTAAAAAATTGACTTTTCCTTGAAGTTCAAAAACCATACCATAAAATTTCGCTGTGTTATGATTTGGAGTCTGGAGGTATGTACCTTTTCTTCGAAAAAACAGTTAAAGAAGAAAAAAAAAATCAAAGATATTAGTAATAACATTAAGTTCTGACTTTTTGACTCAGAGATTCAAACAAAGGAAAATTATCTGTGACATAGAGAGGTACTTCCTCCGTCCCACAATTATAATCTCTTTTGAGAGATTTTTTTTCCCTTAGTCCATTTCCAATTTTCAATGTAAATTTGTGATCAATTTTCCTAGATTACCCTTTTTGAAAGTTGTATATCAATTAATGAGTAATGACCAATAGTATAAAATAACTCATATCAAATGCATTTATAATGGATATAAGAGGAAATATATCATCTAATTAATATTTTCTTAAAATGCATAATTTTTTCAAAATAGGCTTGTATTGTGGGACGGAGGGAGTACAGTTAATGAGTGTATTAATCAAAAATAAATTTCATAAAAGACCATTAAATATTAATGTAATAAATAATTCAATGTCAAAACAAATATATAGATGTATGGTTTAAAGAATAAATTAAATATTTAAAAAGATTCTAATTAATATGTTTATATTTTCCCAGTTGCGTAAGTATGAAAAATGATGAATAAAAATTAGGAAGATATTAGAGTAATGAAGGGGTGTAAATGAGTCGAGCCGAACTCTAAAATGTTCATGTATCGTTTGTTAAGAAATTATCGAGCTCGAACTTGAGCTCGAACTTGAATTGAGCCAAAAAAATATATTTGAGCTCGGTTCGTTAAGATAAAATGTTGTTCGTGAACCGTTCACGAACATGTCTCGTGAGCTTGCTCACGAACTTTTGCTTTCAAACAACTCATAAAGCTTGTTCACGAGTTTGTTCATGAAATTATGCTCACGAATAATCTTAAATAATGCTCGCAAACTTATGCTCACGAGCTCACTTACAAACAACTCATAAACTTATTTTCTTATTTTTGTATACAAAATTTAACATAATAAATTTAAAAAGTCCAAAA
The DNA here is from genome assembly GCA_037693485.1 of Kitagawia praeruptora. Classification (NCBI taxonomy): domain Eukaryota; kingdom Viridiplantae; phylum Streptophyta; class Magnoliopsida; order Apiales; family Apiaceae; genus Kitagawia; species Kitagawia praeruptora. Next base: position 47,023,387 of record CM075354.1, read on the forward strand.
TTAAATAATTAAATTTATGTCTCAATACTAAAAATAATAATAATAATAAATCATCAACCAATAAAATTCTCACATCTCCTTATATAAAACATTAGTCGTACAAAAGTATCGATCTCCTTACATAAATTTACAATCTTATCTGTAAATTTTGGCACATATTATATGTTTATAGTATTATCTCATTACATTTTATATATTTGTAGTATTAAAAAGTAGTATAAATAAATTTATACATCCGTAATATTTAATACCAAAATTTAGCACTTAAAATGATGTAATATTTAATTTGATACATATTTTGACAAATAATACTATTATACTACATATACTAATTGTAACATCCCAAGTTTTTAGATTAATTTTAGTAAATAATTTGATGATTTAGTATTAATAATTTAGGATTTAAGATTATAGCATTTTTCAATTTTAGAGGAGTTATTGTAGAAAGTCATTAAAAATAGAAGATTAATAGGTTGTAAGTCATAATCAATTTTTAAGTTTTTTTTTATTAAAAATGATGTATCATCAAAGAATAATTATTAAGAATAAAATAGATAAAGGATGATGTATGTATACTTATATAGAAAATAGAAAAAGATTGAGAAAAAAATAGAAAAAAAAGAGAGAGACATCAGTTACGGAAAATTAGAAAACCTTAGCAAGAGAATTCAATTGGGCAAAGAAAGAAAAAGAAACGTAGAGAGAGAGGAAGAGAAAAGAAACGCCGAGAGAGGAAAAAGATAGAGAAAGTGAGAGAAGAGAGAAGAGAAGATAAACATGAGAAGAGGAAGATTCATAACAAACTGAAAAAGAAGGGGTAACTTTCTTTAATTCTCTTGATATTCGTGTTAATTCATGTGTATTATATTTGATTGATTTTGATTAGTTGTTTTCTTGAGTTTTGTATATGTGGTGATGTTTTGTAAGAAAATGGAGTTTTTAGAGCATAAGTATTTTATGTTCTTGATGTTAATTCCGGATTTTAACGATTGGAAATTGTTCCTTACTATGAGGACTTAAATTTTCATATATGGGTCTAAGTAATTTTCTTAGTGAAACCCATAGAGAAATGGAGTTGAAGTTAGTAGCTTGAATAAGCTTGAAATGAGAATGTGTATTTGTCCCACATTGAAATAAATAAAGGGGGTTGTTGGCTTTATATAGAATCACACACATGGGTAGTGTACAACTACTAAGGTGTATGATGGTGCATGGTGTTACTGTGTGCTCCACGCGCACACACATACACACACGCGCGCCGCCGCCGCCCGCCTCGCCACGTCACGTCTCGACTCGACCCGGGTCATGTCGGCTCGGTCGAAGGGCGATTTGGGCGAATGTCTCGTCGTCTCGCGTACGCGAGGCGACCTGGGCGAGGGATTTTATTTCTGTGTTTAAATATATTTTAATTAAAATAAATATATATATATATATTGGGTTCAGTACTTGGAATAAATCAGTAACTGGTCAGACATCTAATACTGATGGACCAAGTCCTGATGAAATCCTGAAGGTACTACCAGATCCTGATGCTTAATCAAATACTGATGGACCTCAAGTCCTGACGGTACCAGATCCTGATGATCAAATACTGATGGACGGACATCAGTTCCTGATGTTGAGTCCTGAACAGAATTTGATAATATATATATATATATTCGTATAATTAAAGTAAAAATTGATATGTGTGGATAAATATAACGTAACAGTTACGATTTATTAAATCAACAGTTTTGGTTTTATTAAATCAGCCGTTTCATTTTATTAAATGTAAATCGGCAGTTACAATATTAATTGGGTGGCATCAGTTACGTTTGGACTCTCCTATAAATAGAGAGCTAAGCTGCTGGGTTTTATATACCACACCCTACATTCTCTTCTCTTCTCTACACTCTCTGTTCTCCTCCTGTTATAGTTTATGTTACTTAGGGTTTTTTGGCGACTGAGGTTCTAGTCGAAGTTGAGTATTCTGATTGCTGTGATCACTGTACTCGGAGCTGTTTTATCCTGGGAGAGGTGTTGCAAGCATCCCAACACAGTTGTAAGTGGGGGCAATTATCTCTTCAAGAGCAGTCAGGACTTCGAGCAAATCCTGACGACTCAGCTGTTTGTTTTACTTGTTTTACATACTGATATAGCTATGGCTACTGGTATGTTTTCTGACTTTCCTTCGTTCTTTCAGTTACTGATATGCATGCTTTATACCTTCGTGTTTTGTTTCGTTAATTGTTTGCTTGGCCTTGGCTTGTTAAATACGATATATAATTGCCTCTATGTTGCTGTATTAGTTAATATTTCCAACATTCTTGAAGAGATAATTTGTTATATAGTATTTAGCATAATGGTTAACGAGAGTGAAATCCCTACTAGTGGTAGTTCGGTTGCATCTGCTGGGGTCATAGATTGGACCACTTACAGTTTTCCACAACCCGTTGAATTGACTGGCTTGCCAGAGAAATTCAATGGGGGCGTTGGCTTTTCTCGTTGGTAGAAAAGGATGAAGTTGTGGTTGACTGTAAAGGGTTTGTGGCCTGTCGTGGAGTATGAGAAGCCGGTTGTGGATCAAGAGAAGGCTGATTCAGTTAAGGGTTTTGCGAAGTGGGCTGAGAAGGATGGGGTGGCTAGGGCGGCCATTTTGGCTGCTCTCACGAACACATTGTTTGATGTGTACTCCTCTGATGCCTACACCGCAAAACTCTTATGGGAGAAGCTGGACCAGACACATAATACTGACTCACAAGGTCTGGAAAAGTATTCTGTGGCTAGGTTCCTTGATTTCAAGCTGGTGGACAATAAGTCCATGACTGAGCAAGTGCATGAGTTCGAGATGATAGTTCATGCTTTGAAGGAGTCCGGAATGGACCTCCCCGAAAAGTTTAAGGTGATGAGTGTGATTGAAAAGCTCCCAAAATCTTGGGAAAAGTTCTCTCTCTCCCTGAAAAGACAGAAAGGAGAGATCACCTAGACCAACCTTATGCTGGACATCTCGGTACAAGAACAACACAAGTCCAAACAGGGACATGTTATACCAACTGAGCATGGAAGTTCGAAGGTAAATGTAGCTACTGTAGGACAGAAAAGGAAGGCTGTCTCTAAGAAGGGTAATAGTAATAAACCTAAGAGTGACAAGGATAAGGCCAAGAAACCAAAGGCAAACAAACCATGTTGGTCTTGTGGGCAGGTTGGGCACTGGAGTAAGGACTGCCCTACAAAGAAAGCCGAGGGGGTAGCTCAAGCGAATGCTGTGCTTGGAACCTCAAGTGGGCCTGTAGCGAACATGGTTGTTGGTGAGGCTTTGGCTTCTGAAACCAACGAAGACCGGTATGTTACCTACAACCCTGTACTATTTTCCACTTATCTGTCAAATGAATGGTTGATTGATACTGGAGCTAATGTGCATATTTGTGCTGACATTAGTTTATTTGTATCTTATCAACAGAGTCATAGCTTGACAGTGACGATGGGGAACGCAAGTGCTGCTCAAGTACATGGAATAGGAAAAGTGGACTTGAAGTTTCCTTCGGGTTGTATTCTATCCCTGAAGAGAGTGCATCATGTTCCCGACATGCGTAGAAATATAATAAGTGGAAGCTGTTTAGTAGCTAATGGCTTTGAAGTCTCTCTCAAATGTAATAAAGTAGTTCTTATTCATACTGGTACTTTCTTTGGCAAGGGTTACTTGTCAAATGGTTTATTTGTAATAAATGCTAAGCCCGTTTTGGGTGATTTTAATAAGATTACTCCTTCTATTAACTATGTTGAATCTTCAGATTTATGGCATGCTAGACTTGGTCACTTAAATTTTGGTGCTCTTAAAAATATGATGAAGTTAGAGTTGATTCCAAGACATACCATAGAAAAGAATTCTAAATGTCAAGTATGTGTGTCTGCTAAACAAATAAGGAAACCTTTTCATAATATTGTTAGGGATTCAGACTTGTTAGATTTAGTACACACTGATATTTGTGAATTTGGTGGTGTGTTGACTAAGGACCAGTTTAGATACTTCATTACCTTTATAGATGATAGTAGTAGATACTGTTATGTTTATTTACTTAGACATAAGGGTGAAGCACTTAGTAAATTCATTATATATAAAACTGAAGTAGAAAAACAAACTAGTAAGGTACTTAAACGGTTGAGATCTGATAGAGGTGGTGAGTATATGAGTAACGCTTTTAATGAATTTTGTGCAAGCAATGGAATAGTTCATGAAGTTACCCCACCATACACACCTGAGTCTAATGGGGTTGCTGAGCGAAAGAATAGAACATTTAAAGATATGATTAATAGTATGCTTATTAATTCTGGGTTGCCTAAATACATGTGGGGAGAAGCTCTGAATACGGCTTGCCATATTCTGAATAGAGTCCCTCTGAAACACATGGATAAGACACCCTTTGAGTTATGGAAGAGCAAGAAGACTAGTCTTAAGTATCTTCATGTGTGGGGGTGCCTTGCTAAGGTACTTGTCCCTGAACACAAGAGAAAGAAACTAGGTCCGAAGATTGTTGATTGTATCTTTCTAGGCTATCTTGAAACCACTACAGCTATGAGATTTTTAGTGTTAAAATCTGACATAGATGGTATAGTGGCAAACACGATAGTTGAGTTTCGTGATGCTACATTCTTTGAGAATGTTTACCCTATGAAGACTGGTATGCCTCAAGATACTTCTACTGAAGATCCTACTCACACATCAAGTTCTATTCCTGATCATGTGGAAAAGATGACAAATATGGGGGTGGAACCTAGTAGTAGCTCTACTCCTAAGGAGATAGAGGAACCACGAAGGAGTAAGCGTGCAAAGGTAGTCAAGGATTTTGGAAGTGATTTTATCACTTACAATGTCGAGGACGAACCTTTAACTTTCCGACAAGCTATGGATTCTTCAGAGTCTAGGCACTGAAAGGGCGCTGTAAAGAGCGAAATTGACGCTATTGTTTCTAACGGAACATGGGAGTTAGTTGATCTCCCTCCTGGGTGTTCTACTATCGGGTGCAGATGGATCTTTAAAAGGAAGTTGAACCCTGACGGCTCAATAGATAAGTACAAAGCTAGACTGGTAGCTAAGGGTTTTAAGCAAAAAGAGGGCATTGATTACTTTGACACATACTCTCCAGTAGCTAGAATGACAACAATCCGAATGCTTGTAGCATTGGCTTCCGTACATGGTCTTATCATCCATCAAATGGATGTAAAGACATCTTTTCTTCATGGTGAACTTGAAGAAGAGATTTATATGGATCAGCCTGAGGGATTTGTTGCATCTGGTAACGAAAGGAAAGTATGTAAGTTGATCAAATCCATCTATGGTTTGAAACAAGCTCCTAGGGATTGGCATAAAAAGTTTGATGAAACTATAGTACCGTTCAGTTATGATATTAATGATAGTGACAAGTGTGTCTACACCAAAGTTAAAGGTAGTGAGTGTGTCATCTTGTGCCTATATGTAGATGACATATTACTGTTTGGAACCAATATTGAGATTATTAACGAGACAAAAGCTTTCTTGAAAAGGCACTTTGAAATGAAGGATATGGGTGAGGCTAGTGTGATTCTTGGTCACAAACTGACACAGTCAGCTGAGGGAATAACTTTATCGCAGTCTCATTATATAGAGAAATCTATACTTGAGAAATATGGTTATTCACAGTGTAGAATCGCTAGTACACCCTATGATCCTAAAGTTGCCCTTGTTAAGAATGCTTCAGGAGTACCTGTGTCTCAGTTAAGGTATTCTCAGATTATATGGAGTTTGCAGTATCTTGCTAACTGTACTAGACCAGATATTTCATACTCTGTGTCTAAGTTGGCTAGATATACAAGCTGTCCAAACAGAACTCATTGGGATGCTCTTGATAGAGTACTTAGATATCTAAAAGGCACAATGTACCTAAGTTTACACTATAGGAGATTTCCTGGTGTACTTGAGGGGTACAGTGATGCAAGTTGGATAGCTAAGAAGTCTGGTTCTAATGGAGTGACTGGATACGTGTTCACCTTAGCAGGGGGAGCAATATCCTGGAAGTCGACCAAACAGACTATAGTAACTCGGTCTACTTTTGAGGCTGAGTTGTGTGCACTTGATGCCATGGGGACGGAGGCTGAATGGTTACATGGACTTATGTCCACGATACCTGTAGTAAGTAGACCTCTTCCTGCGCTTGCTATTCATTGTGATAGTAAAACAACTATCGACAAGATTAGCAGTAAAAAGTATAATGCTAAGACAAAGAGGCACATCCAAGTTAGACTAAAGTCTATTAGGGGTTTAGTGTCTGATAGGATTATTGCTGTAGAGTTCATAGGAACTCAGAATAATATAGCTGATCCTTTAACTAAAGGACTGGAACCTGCAGTGGTCCTTAAGTCAAGGTTGGGGATGGGGCTGTCAACCAATCATAGTTCATCATCAGTGGGAACCCAATACACATGAGAGGAGATCCCTTGAAGTGTATTCAATGTGGTAATAACAAGCTGTAAGGATGAATTGGTAGTACCTTTGCTACATAGATGATACTGTTTGTATCTGAGTCTATCCCCTGTAAACCTAGAAGGTACTGACACTGCTAGTAAGCAAGAGTTATTATAACTCTGAATGGGGTCAAGTCATTCGACGAGATGGTAGCAGTACATCTCTGGAGATGCCCATCTAAGCGAATGTAATTGTGTGGTCGCAATTAGAGGAAAGGGTTATTCCTTGAAGCATTCGACGAACAGGATCGAGACAAGACCATTAATGTCTCAAAGCCGTAGATTGGCACCATAGCCTTTGACTTGTCGTCATCTATGGAACATGATTACATCAAACGGATTTAAATTCAAGGTGAAACATTCCATCTGAATCCGGTAGTCATCGAAGTAGGGGACTTAGGAGGGTTCAAACCCGGAAGGGTACCGACTCTGAAAAACAAGTCATGATGGAAAACCTGAAACATTTCTATATGGATTTGTGGGGGATTGTTAGAAAATGGAGTTTTTAGAGCATAAGTATTTTATGTTCTTGATGTTAATTCCGGATTTTAACGATTGGAAATTGTTCCTTACTATGAGGACTTAAATTTTCATATATGGGTCTAAGTAATTTTCTTAGTGAAACCCATAGAGAAATGGAGTTGAAGTTAGTAGCTTGAATAAGCTTGAAATGAGAATGTGTATTTGTCCCACATTGAAATAAATAAAGGGGGTTGTTGGCTTTATATAGAATCACACACATGGGTAGTGTACAACTACTAAGGTGTATGATGGTGCATGGTGTTACTGTGTGCTCCACGCGCACACACACACACGCGTGCCGCCGCCCGCCTCGCCACGCCACGTCACGTCTCGACTCGACTCGGGTCGTGTCGGCTCGGTCGAAGGGCGATTTGGGCGAATGTCTCGGCGTCTCGCGTACGCGAGGCGACCTGGGCGAGGGATTTTATTTCTGTGTTTAAATATATTTTAATTAGAATAAATATATATATATATATATATTGGGATCAGTACTTGGAATAAATCAGTAACTGGTCAGACATCTAATACTGATGGACCAAGTCCTGATGAAATCCTGAAGGTACTACCAGATCCTGATGCTTGATCAAATACTGATGGACCTCAAGTCCTGACGGTACCAGGTCCTGATGATCAAATACTGATGGACGGACATCAGTTCCTGATGTTGAGTCCTGAACAGAATTTGATAATATATATATATATTCGTATAATTAAAATAAAAATTGATATGTGTGGATAAATATAACGTAACAGTTACGATTTATTAAATCAACCGTTTTGATTTTATTAAATCAGCCGTTTCATTTTATTAAATGTAAATCGGCAGTTACAATATTAATTTGGTGGCATCAGTTACGTTTGGCCTCTCCTATAAATAGAGAGCTAAGCTGCTGGGTTTTATATACCACACCCTACATTCTCTTCTCTTCTCTACACTCTTTGTTCTCCTCCTGTTATAGTTTATGTTACTTAGGGTTTTCTGGCGACTGAGGTGCTAGTCGAAGTTGAGTATTCTGATTGTTGTGATCACTGTACTCGGAGCTGTTTTGTCCTGGGAGAGGTGTTGCAAGCATCCCAACATAGTTGTAAGTGGGGGCAATTATCTCTTCAAGAGCAGTCAGGACTTCGAGCAAATCCTGACGACTCAGCTGTTTGTTTTACTTGTTTTACATACTGATATAGCTATGGCTACTGGTATGTTTTCTGACTTTCCTTCGTTCTTTCAGTTACTGATATGCATGCTTTATACCTTCGTGTTTTGTTTCGTTAATTGTTTGCTTGGCCTTGGCTTGTTAAATACGATATATAATTGCTTCTATGTTGCTGTATTAGTTAATATTTCCAACATGTTTTGTATATATCCATGAGTTATTTGTTATATGATCATTGTCTTGGTATCATTACTTCGATTTTGTATGTATAGTATATTTGGATTATGAATTCTTGTAAAAATCGTATCTGATTCGCTATTCATCGGAATTTCATGAAATTAGTTTTTCTGAAAAGGTATTTGAATTATCTACAACTTTTCTGAAATTCTGCATGTAAATTCGTGTTTTCTGTGATTTTGTGATCTGACCTGCTTGTTTTCGAAACTGAGTTCCCAACTTTGAAAATTCATAATAAATTGAGTTTTTATCCAAAAATTATGAGCGATATCATTCTGGAAAGATATTTTCTAGCTCTACGTTTTCCGTTTACATTCCTTCGTCAAATGTTGTGATTTTGAAGTCTTAAACAGCAAAATACTAGAGAAGTCACGGTCTAATTCTGTTCTGCAGTCCGCAAATATCTACTTTCTGAATTCGTTACTTGTTTGTTTTTATCGAGCCTTACCATTCTGGAAAGGTCTCAGAATTGTCCTCATTTTTCGTGCTTTATGATCTTTCATATAAAATCATTTCCATAGAGTAATTTGCCAATTTCCAGAACTGATCAGGGCTGATTTTGTTAACAATGGTCTATTTTGTAAGATATTTTGGTGTGTGATTTTTGGAATTTTCTTTGAGTAAGTTATATGTAGCGCCGCATGAGTTCTATTAAGGTGTGTGCTTGTTTGCTATATTTGATTGTTAATAGATAATGAATTACTCCCTCCGTCCTTTTTGATTGTTAACATTTCACTTTTTCAAAACTTTCTGGCACGCATTTTAAGGTGCATTTTAAGGATAGTTAAATAACTTTTTTTTAAAATTTTCTTTTTCTGTATAAAAATTTAAACATTAAATTTTTATACAGAAAAAGAAAATTTTAAAAAAAAGTTATTTAACTATCCTTAAAATGCACCTTAAAATGCGTGCCAGAAAGTTTTGAAAAAGTGAAATGTTAACAATCAAAAAGGACGGAGGGAGTAATATTTAGGATTGGCTTTGGTTTTATTTTCAGGGGCACGATATCGACATCGAGGTAAGTAACTTTTCGTTGCTCATTAGTATTGTTAAATCTATTTTTATTCGATTAAATATTGTTTTATTCGAAATATGTGATCGATTTGAATTCTGAAAATTGTGTCATCGAAAATCGATTTTAGAAAAGATTTTTATAAGAATCCCCAGTTTTAGTTGCGTATCGAATCATAGAATCCGGTCACTGGATAGTGTGACACATAGAACTAGTTTACGCACGTTCCGGAACAAATAGATACCTTGTTCAGTTTGACTTAACGAGGGACGTAAACTAGCCCCCATCGAACTATGGAAGCCGTGTCACTGGCATAGTGTGACCGTAATTTAGAACTGTGGGAATATAATGTGATTTTACTATTAAAATTGTTTTATCGATTTACAGCTTTAGAACTTTTGTTTTTTTAAAGTATTATTTTTGAGCCGTCGGGCGATGGTTACTTGCTGGGCTTTGCAGCTCATTGTTTTAATATATTTCAGGTTACTAATCTTTGGATCGAATAAGGACGTGAACTTTGTGGAATTTCTTGTCATTTGATTTGACACAATTTGTTGTTGTGCTATTAGAATTAATTGTTTTGTTAAGTGTAAGACATTGATTATTGAATTTGTGAAGCTGCATTTTTAATTTGATTGTTTCAGATTATTGTGTTGACTTTGGGTTTGACTTTCGTTGAATTTGGATTTATTGAATAAAGAATTGTATTTTATTTTAGTTGAGAATTTAGAATTAATAGTCCGAAAATTCGGGATTTTACAGTTGGTATCAGAGCTCTAGGTTATTTTCCTGTAGACTGCCTAATAGGCTTGACTTGTGGGTAATTTAGGTAGCTCGCGAATTTTCGAGATAGGGTGTGGTTCTAGAAATATTATGATTTTTGAGAATTTGGGGACCAAATTCCTTTAAGGAGGGTAGTTTGTAACATCCCAAGTTTTTAGATTAATTTTAGTAAATAATTTGATGATTTAGTATTAATAATTTAGGATTTAAGATTATAGCATTTTTCAATTTTAGAGGAGTTATTGTAGAAAGTCATTAAAAATAGAAGATTAATAGGTTGTAAATCATAATCAATTTTTAATTTTTTTTTATTAAAAATGATGTATCATCAAAGAATAATTATTAAGAATAAAATAGATGTAGGATGATGTATGTATACTTATATAGAAAATAGAAAAAGATTGAGAAAAAAATAGAAAAAAAGAGAGAGACATCAGTTACGGAAAATTAGAAAACCCTAGCAAGAGAATTCAATTGGGCAAAGAAAGAAAAAGAAACGTAGAGAGAGAGGAAGAGAAAAGAAACGCCGAGAGAGGAAAAAGATAGAGAAAGAGAGAGAAGAGAGAAGAGAAGATAAACATGAGAAGAGGAAGATTCATAACAAACTGAAAAAGAAGGGGTAACTTTCTTTAATTCTCTTGATATTCGTGTTAATTCATGTGTATTATAATTGATTGATTTTGATTAGTTGTTTTCTTGAATTTTGTATATGTGGTGATGTTTTGTATATATCATGAGTTATTTGTTATATGATCATTGTCTTTGTATCATTACTTCGATTTTGTATATATAGTATATTTGGATTATGAATTCTTGTAAAAATCGTAAAATCTAGCATAACATATAAGATATTCTAATTAATGGTGATAAGAGTTTCGAGAGTATATTCTAATAATCAAACATATATTATATATAGGAGATCATCTATCGAACTTGTTTATGAAGCACTAATGAACTCGAATACCGAGCATGTTACGAGCTCAATTATCAAACTTATTCACGAAAATGTTCATGAGTTATGTTCGCGAGCCTGTTCATGAACTATGTTCATGAACACGTTAATCAATCTTGTTCGCGAGCTATCGAGTCGAACTTTACCGTGATTAAGTTCAACTTGTTTATAAATCGATTCTTAAACTCATGTTCAAGTTCGACTCGTTTGTGAATCGAACCGAACGCGAACCGAACTTTTTTCGAACAGATTCTCGACTTCCACCAAACAATCATAGTTGTGTGCCCCATGATTAGCCAAGTAAATCGCCATAGCATTGTAGTCTTCGTTAACGAGATTGACGTCGATCTTGAGTTTTGTCTCTACGCCAAGTGTTAAGCTGAACCATCTCAAATTGGATTTTTGGATCACGTTAAAGTTGGCCTAACACCTAACACCTTGTGATTTTGGAGCAATTGGTTATTTAATATAATACTAGCTTAAAACCCGTGCAATGCACGAATTGTTTTTAATAATATATTAATTTTTTCATTAGTTTGGATTAATTTCTTTAAAATTTGAATTTTGGTGGATTAAATTTTTAAATGAGATGATGATCATAAATATTTCTAGAAAATGAGTGATTTTAGTTAGAAAATATAGAAAATGTGATAAATTTTAGGTGAAAATGGATTTTTTTAATATTATATTAATTTTTTCACTAATTTGGATTTATTTTTTTAAAATTTGAATTTTGGAGGATTAAATTTTCAAATGAAATGATGATCATAATTACATAAATATTATCCGTGATATTTCTAGAGAAGGAGTGGTTTTATTTAGAAAATATAGAAAATGTGATAAATTTTAGTTGAAAAGATAATCAGTTAATTATTAGTAATTCTAAAATTATTATTTTACTTTTTTGAATAGAATGCCTGTGATATAATTCGAAAAAGAGGGATTTAGTTAGATGAAATTAAAAATATAACATGTTTTAGGTGAAAAAGGTCATTGATTAGTTTATAGTAATTATAATTTAAATATTTAATTTTACAAAATAAAATTGCTCGTAGTGTTTTTAGAAAAGATGAAATTAATGTTGCCCGTGATATTTACAGAGAGGGATCTTAGTTAGAAAACATAGAAAAGATGGTACGTTTTAGCTGAAAAAAGTAATCGATTAATTCTTAGTATTATAATATTATTATTTATTTTATTAAATAGAAGAAAAAGGAATTTAATTAGAAAAATAATAAGATGATATGTATTTTAGCTGAAAAGATAATTGGTTAATTATTAGCATTATAATATTATTATTTGATTTTTATTAAATAGAATCACCCGTGATATAATTTAAAAAGAGAGATTTTAGTTAAAGAAAATAAAAAAGGTAAAAAATTTTGGCTGAAAAAGGTAACCCGTGATATAATTGCAAAAAGATATATTTTGGTTTAAAAGGTTAATTGATTAGTTAATAGTAATTATAAAATATTTTTTAGTTAGATAAAATATAAAAGATGTTATATGCATTATAATGTTATTATTTTATTTTTATTAAATAGAATGATATATTTTGAAAAATAGAGGTTTTTGTTAGAGAAAATAAAAAAGGTAACTTGTTTTGGCCGAAAAAGGTAATCTGTGATATAATTTAAAAAGAGATATTTTAGTTAGAGAAAAGAGAAAAGGTAACGTGTTTTGGTTTAAAAAATTAATTGATTAGTTAATAGTAATTATAATATGCTTTTTAGTTAGATAAAATATAAAAGATATTATATTTTACCTTAAAGGGAAACTGCTTAGTTATTAAAATATAAAAAAGGTAATATATTTAACCTAAAAAAGAAAATTGATTACTAAATTTTATTTATCTGTAATTAAGTAAGGGTAAATAATTAAAAATAACAGGTACTGTACAATAAAAGAAAATTTTATTTATATGTAATTAAGTAAGGGTTAATAAGTAAAATCAGCAGGTACCATACCGACCAACCAAATTTTTAATGTTTTGGCTTTTATATAACTAGCTTAAAACCCGTGCGATGCACGGAATTTTTTTAATATTATATTAAATTTTTTATTAATTTTTTTAATACGAATTTTGAAGGTTTAAATATTTAAATGAGATGATGATCATATTTATATAAATGTTATCCGTGATATTTCTAGAAAAGGAATGATTTTAGCTAAAAAAATATAGAAAATGTGATAGGTTTTAGTTGAAAAGGTAATAAGTTATTTATTAGTAATTATAAAATTATTATTTTGTTTTATTAAATAGAATGCCTGTGACATAATTGGAAAAAAAGAGGATTTAGTTAGAGAAAATTAAAAAGGTAATATGTTTTAGGTGAAAAGGGTAATTGATTAGTTTATAGTAATTATAATTTAATTATATTATTTTACTAAAATTTAGGTAATATGCTCGTAATGTTCGTAATGTTTAGGTAATATGCTCGTAATGTTTTTAGAAAATGAGAAATTAATGGAAAAAATTACAAAAATAACCATTGTTTGAGTAAAAATAACAAAAATAACCATTCTGAAAAAAGTGGCCAATTTTAGCCTTTTGGATACTCCACTGGCAGTTGGGTATCCCAATTTCTATAAGATACTCCACTGGTAGTTGGGTATCCTATATACTGGATACTCCACTGATAGTTGGGTATCTCATATAAAAGTGGATATTCCACTCACAGTTGGGTATCCCATGGGTTAAAATTGGCCAAAATTTTGAAAATGGTTATTTTTGTGTATTTTGTATTAAAAAAGGGTTAAAGTTGGCCTTCACCCAAATTAATGTTGTCGGTGATATTTCTAAAGAGGAATTTTAGTTAGATAATATAGGAAAAAGATGATACGTTTTAGCTAAAAAGGATAATCGATTAATATTAGTATTATAATATAATTATTTAATTTTATTAAATAGAACCGTCCGTAATATAATTGGAAAAAGAGAGCTTTTAGTTTTAAAAAATAGAAAAAGATAACGTGAAAATTAAAAGGTGAAATATTTTAGGTGAAAAAAAGATAATTGATTAGTTTATATTAATTATAATTTAATTGTTATTTTACTAAATAAAATTGCTGGTAGTATTTTTAGAAAATGAGAAGTTAATGTTACACATGATATTTCTAAAAAAAGGAATTTAATTAGAAAAAATAAAAAAGATGATACGTTTTTAGCTGAAAAGGTAATCAGTTAATTAATAACATTATAATATTATGATTTTATTTTTATTAAATAGAATCGCATGTGATATAATTTGAAAAAGAGAGGTTTTAGTTAGAGAAAATAAAAAAGGTAACTTGTTTTGGCTGAAAAAGGTAAGCCGTGATATAATTGGGAAAAAAAATTATTTTTGTTAGAGAATAGTTAAACAATTAATTTATTAGTTAACACTAATTATAATTTGTTTTTTAATTAGATAAAATATAAAATATATTACATTTTACCTGAAAAAGGAAACTGCTTAGTTATTAAAAAAAAGGTAACATGTTTAACTTGAAAAAGGAGATTGATTATTAAAGTAAAATTTTTAGTTAAATAAAATATAAAAGAAGATTTTCAAAAGGTAACTCGTGATATAATTGGGAAAAGAGATATTTTAGTTAGATAAAAGAGAAAATATAATTTCAATGAAAAATTAATTAATTAGTTAATAGTAATTATAATATACTTTTTAGTTAGATAAAATATAGAAGATATTATATTTTACCTGAAAAAGGAAACTGTTTAGTTATTAAAAAGAAAAGAAAAGGTAACATGTTTAACCTGGAAATGGAAATTGATTAATAAAGCAAAAAATTTAGTTAGATAAAATATAAAAAAAATATCTGTAATAAAGTAAAGGTAAATAAATATAATATGCTTTTTAGTTAGATAAAATATAAAAGATATTATATTTTACTTGAAAAAGTAAACTGCTTAGTTATTAAAAAGAAAAGAAAATGTAACATGTTTAACCTGAAAAAGGAAATTGATTAGTAAAGCAAAAATTTTAGTTAGATAAAATATAAAAAAAGATTTTATATGAAGTAAGGGTAAATTTGTAAAATCAATAGGTACCGACCAACCAAATTTTTAATTTTTCGGCTTTTATATAATAGTATAGATAGCATTGATTAGAATTTAGGTACGTAGTAGAGATTTAAATTTTGGCTTTTTATGACCTCTATCATTTTCGATATTTATTATGAAGACGAAAAGAGTATTTAAGATTTTAAACTGATTGATTACTTAACACAAAGTTATGCCCACATTTTTTAGGGGTACAACGTGAATTTTACATGGTATAAAGTTATATTTTGCCAAGACAATATTCAAGTGTAATCTTCAAATTTGGATGCTACAAAATATCATACTCCAGTAATACACGAGTTTAATTTGACATCTAGCTAGCTTACCCTTGACAAGAATTTTCAAACTAAAGTTCTGTTTTAAAATTAAAAGATCCGTACTGGAGCTAAACATTATCAAATTGTAATTCCAAACTAGCTACTAGCTAGGGTGTCATCGCTTACATCATTTAGTATTGATTCGCATGTAGAAGATTAAAAATATAGGAGTAGAGCGATACGTCTTTTGAATTGTTCAAGGTTACTAGGAAGGGTTGATACTGACGGGGACAGCTTCCACATGTTACATTTCCCAAAACGATAACATTTTTTTTTTTTTTGTTAAGAGAAATATATTCCATAGATGGATTGCATTGAATACAATATTCGTAAGGTGTTCCTTCATTCAAAAAAGTTTATCATCTAACCAGAGACACGCATGTTGTCACTGGACGCTTAGACAATAGAACTTTAATGTCTGAGAAGAGACAACCCCAATGGTAAGAACTATACACATAAAAATGAAAAATTAGAGGAAAAAGGAAAATAAAAATTACAAGTCCAACACTCCAAAAAAATCTTGACCGATCTTCAAAAGTCTCAAAATCCAAGTCACCAAAGTCCCAACTTATCCATAATTTGTCACCAGCCCACTATGAAACCCGCATTTCTGCTCTTCAACCCCAAATCAATAGGGACACAAAAGGAACAAAAGAATGCCTCGTTAAAAAGCCACAAGAGCAAAACCCTTTGGGAAAAGAGTGCCCTCCATGAAACCCAAGATCATCGAAACCAAACTCAAACCATCATTTGCCTACAGCTTTGCTTTTAAGAACCTGGTTTTCTGTCCATTCTCCACCACTTGGCTAAAGCAAACTCTTTCCTGAAATTTAAAAACTAACAATTTTCAATATCCGTTCGACACAAACTTTAATCAAAACTTTGAAAGTAAACTTAACACTATACTAACGTCCCAACCAAAGGGAATACCTTTGATTAGACAAATTAGCACATATTAATTATTAATAATATATCTGAATAATTAAATCTAAACATTAATTATGGAAATAGACAAACCATCTAAATGGCACATTTATACCTCTAAAAGGTCCAAAAATATAAGTCATCAATCATGGCTACCCAAAATGGTACAAAACTTAATTAACTCTTAAAAGTCAAAACCATCATCAATCATGACCATTGATATATGGTAACTAAAAATTTATTAAAACAATAACTAATTTAAAACTAAATGATAATTGATGCACTTAATGTAATTAATAAAATAAATATTATCATTAAAATTGTAACTGATCAGGAAAAAAAGCATATAATCAGGGAGAACAATTAGGAATATGCAGCTTCATTATTAGAGAAATCACTTAACAAAATAATTAATTAGGAGATCAACTAATCAAACAAATAAATATCAATTAATATTTAATAAGGGGATCAATTAATTAGGGACTCAATTAATCAAGAATGCAATAATCAAATAAGCCAATTAGGAAATATGCAACATCATAATCGACCATAATTATATCAATTAATTTTTTCAAAAACCGGCGAGGCACAACCAGATTCCGGCACAGAAACAATACGCTTTAGTACTAAAGCAGAAATAAACAAACTACAGTACTCAGGATTCAATAACTCAGTATTCAGACTAAATTCAGTATACAAAAACGGCAACACTCCCACACAGAACTCGACTCAGTCACTACAACGCAACTGCAGAAAAACTCGCGCCTCAACAATACAATTACAAACTCGCAGCATCAACTAACACAGAAGAAAGACTCGTAAAAGAAAATAACTGGAAAGCACCGCATCGAAACACAAGAAAGAATCAGGACATCGATACAACCATCAAAACAAGCAGTAACAAACAAGGCATTCAACGAACTCAACAAACTAGAACAAAAAACGAATCAGAACATAAAATGCATAACAAACACAGAAAATCAAAACAAGGGAGAGATCAAACAGAGAACAAAGGAAAAAACACTATAAAGAACATAAAAAATATACATGGATAGATAGAACCTAGTCTAATTACCTACTTAAGGATAATAATTACCTTGATAATTAATTGCACCTGCTTTACCGAAATTATAATAATTTGTTTAAGAAATGTACAGGGACTACCTCCACGCTTAATTTCATTTCTTTAGGATTTTCACCTATTTGCGAAATTTTTTAACGGAGTGATGATTAGCAACAATCATATGTCAGATACCAATGGAGCTGCCTATATATTCTTAACTACATTTAGGTCTCCCGTAAAAAAAAAAAAACTACATTTAGGTCTACACTTTGTGTATATCATGCCTTAAATATAGAGGTGAAACTCGAAGTACAGTAATGCAAAATTAAAAAATACTCCTATGGCATGCTTGACTTGTTTACTAGACTTTACACAATACTTTTCTTTTGAGCAGTTTCAGAGAAAGGGAGAGGATGGTACATATGATGTTCGATTTCTCCACTGATGTATGCGCGACTCTCCATGTTTACATCTGGAAGCTACTTCATTTGGTCCTGTATTTTCTGTGTATTTTCTTAGGTGAGTTCACTCCTTCCCATTACGATAACTTAAATCAATGTTTATATGCTTTTGTATTTAGCATGGCTTTTAAGTTTTAGCAAATCAACATCATACTCCGTGTATTTATGTCTTTTTCTGAAAAATACATATATATTAAGGTAAAGGTTAGTTGGATAATATTTTTCAACTATTACCCTTAATTAATACATTGAAAAATGAAAATAATGTTAAATTTGAAAAAAGTCAAATTTTAGATACAATAAATATAGGGATAGTTTTAAAAAATGGGACAAATGAGACATATAAAATGAGACAAATTCTTTTTTAAAAATAAACATGTATTTTGGGACGGAGGAAGTATACTTTATATTTTTTTTATACTCCAACGCACTCACTTTTATATTTTGTTAATAGTAGTATCAGTTAATAATGGAGGAAAATACTGGGGTGATGGCCCAAAATATTCATATGGGAGCCATGCTGGCCCTTTTTACTGACTGAAAACGCTACACCGTCTACCGTGATATAAGGGGTGTTGCGGAAGACCGTGTTCCGTATCATGGGGTGTTGCGGAACACCGTGTTCCGTATCATGAGGTGTTGCGGAACACCATATATGTTCCGTATCATGGGATGTTGCGGAACACCGTGTTCCGTATCATGCTAACACGGAAGATGGTGTTCCGTATCATGCATAATACGGAACACGGTGTTCCGTATTATGCTAATACGGAGGACGATTCTCCGTATCCCGTCGGTATTTCGGGCCATTTTTTTCAAAATCAGTATTTTGGACAAAAACTTGTGAAAAATAGGCATTTTGGTAATTCTCTCAAAATACTGTACTACAAAAAAGTTATTTAATGATTTGTTTTTTTCTAAAAATAATAATAAATGTATATGAGATATACAACCAGTAATTAATCAAATACAAATTATTAATAGTAAATAAAAATAAGTCCATACTTTTGAATTTTCAATCTCTTGTACAGGTTGTACCGGATGTGTATATAAGACCATGGTGTCTCTCCCCTAAGTGGTAATAATATTTATATATGCGCGCAACGCAATGGAGCATCGTCGCCAACACATCCTCCTGATAACTTACCCAGCACAAGGCCACATCAATCCTTCCCTTCAACTTGCCGAGAGGCTTGTTGACATGGGTATGGAAGTCACTTTTACCACTAGCATCTCCGGACGCAACTGCATGCCCAAAAGTTACACAGATGTCAACCCAAATTCCACATCGAAAAAAGGTCTCCGTTTAAATCTCTACTCCCATGGTTACGACCAAGGCATAAAAAATCCAGCTGATACTTTTGACTTTTATGCCAAGTTAAAAAGTTACGGAACAAAATGTCTCCAAGAAACAATTGTTTCATGTGCTGAACAAGGTAATCCTGTTACTTGCGTAGTCTACACTATATTTAACCATTGGGTGGCTGAGGTGGCGAGTGGATTTGACCTACCGTCGATGCTATACTGGATTCAGCCAGCTGCTGTGTTGGCTATATATTACAATTATTTTAATGACTACAAGGATGCCTTTAACCAGATCGATGATCCTTCATGGTCGATAAAATTACCGGGCTTGCCTTTGCTAAATCAACGTGACTTGCCTTCTTTTCTTGTGCCATCAACACAAGAAATTTATACCAAAGCAGTTGCGGCAGTAAAACAACATTTTGATGCCTTTAGTTCTGATCCGATGCCGAAAGTGCTTGTTAACTCTTTCGAAGATTTAGAGCATGATGCTCTGAAATCCATTGAGAAAATCAATTTACTAGCCGTAGGTCCGATTATTCAATCGGCTTTTTTGGATGGAAAACAAGATTACAACAATTCGAGAAAGCATGTTGATTGGCTCAATAGTAAGGGCGAGTCCTCTGTAATTTATGTATCATTCGGAACACTGATAACACTACCAAAATCAGAAACGGAGGAGATTGCGAAAGGATTATTAAAAAGTGGACGACCATTTATGTGGGTTATGAAGAAGAATGAAGACGAAAAAGAGGAGGAGAAGTTGAGTTGCATGGACAAACTTGAAGAACAAGGATTGATAGTAGCATGGTGTTCACAAATTGAAGTATTGTCTCACAAGGCATTAGGTAGTTTTGTGACACATTGTGGCTGGAATTCTACATTGGAGAGTTTGGCCTCGGGGGTTCCGGTGGTGGCATATCCCAAGTGGACAGATCAAGGGACAATTGCGAAAATGATTGAAGACGTGTGGAAAACAGGGGTGAGAGTGAATGGTAGTGAACAAGGAAATGTTGATTGTGATGACATTTATCGATGCTTAGAAACAGTAATGGGAGGCGGAGAAAAAGCGGAAGAGTTGAGAAGGAATGCCGAGAAATGGAAAGATTTGGCAAGGGAAGCTGTGAAAGAAGGCGGAACTTCATACAATAATCTCAAAGGTTTTGTTCAAGAGATGTGAATGTGAACAGAGATTAATAAGAGTTTGCATTCAGGACCCTGTCTGTGTGTCCTGGTTAATCCTTCTATGATTTCTTACTTGTTTCTTCATGTTGATAGCCTAGTGTAAGATTTATCAAAAACATGTACAAGTGTTTTGTGGCAATTATATTTACATGAATACTTTTAATAATCTGTGTTTTCAAATATAACAAATAACAAAAGAATGCTCAATACAATTTGTTAAACATTAAATTTAGAACACAGATCTTGGTCAGTTCTACCATCATGTATCTCAAAGTATAGACCGAGCTGAGCAATCTCACTTTATGCAGAAAAGGATACCGATCGGAACAAATAACTTTGTGAAGTCTTGCACTTTGTCTTAATTTTATTCTGCCATGAAAAGTAGTTGTATACTTTGTACCTGTACAACTTATGCAGTCGATTGTGCATGAGCAGTGACCAAGCAAATGCACTTTAAAATACGTGTCAGATATTCTAAAAGAAACGTATAAAAATGAATGGAACAACAAAATCCGACTTCTTCTCCTACGAGCTGTTTTCCTTCTCCTCCTATGCCATTGTTTCTTTCTTCTCCAAAATTAAATACATTTCTAACCATATTTCTTTCCTTTTCTTTTTCATTATTTGACATTGTCCTTTGTTTCCAAATTATAAAACCCATCCAACTATTATTCTAGGGTCATATGAGCGGAATCTAGATTTTTTTTTAATTTTATTTCATAACAAAAATTTTAAATTATTTTATCTTTTTAAAATTATGATGTAAAATCAGTCCACCTTTTTATGCATTTGTAGTTAAGAAGGTAAATATAATAAATTGAAAACCCATACGCGCGGCCATACACTATACACAAATAAATTAGTTCAGTGTTGTTTACACTGATATTGGTTTTGTGTGGTTCGAAAACAGATACTCCACTAGGTATTCTTTTCGTCAAAGGCCTAGAGAATTCTCTCTCTTTTAAATTACTAGGTGACGTTACCGGTTGAGAAAATATATTTAAATTAATTATTAATTTAATATTAAAAAATTATTAATAATACTACTTTTATTTATTTATATATTTATTCATTTGTGATTTTATTATTTTTTGAATTTATTTGAAAAAATATAGTTTGGACAAAAACCAACTAAGTACAACTTTCTTTTATGTTTTTCTGAAATATAATTGAAATTATCCAATATTTAATGAAAAGTATTTTAAGACAATTAAGAAAACATAGCATATATAATTCCAAGGATAAAGGCCCTAAATAACTAAATTCTAAATCATGGTTGCCAAAATGCCGGTAGGCGGAGAGTCCGGTCTTAAATGCCCATCAATCACGTTGTAGGCAACATCGTATCACCAAGTTACACTTCATACACTCACGTATCCCGAAGAGACGCTAATGTATACGGAGTTATAGCTGTAAGCCTGTAAGGTTACATATCTGTACCAAATCCCGATTGAAGATGCGCTTCACGGAACAATTTGTTGAGAAACACGCCTTAAAGAATGGCGTATCATGGGGACACGCTACCACTCCTGATTACCAAGAGTCTATTCATCAAACATAAACTTACAATTTGGATACAACTTTACATGATAGCAAGATCTCAAAAGTAAAACCCATTAAACATGTAATCAAAGACCCAAATTAAACCCTAATTTGTATTGCAATTAAGATAACGGGGCAAGGTCAATTAGGATACACACTGATGCAGTGTTCGTCATAGAGAAGATAAAGAATTACAAGAACAGGCATAAAAAAGATTTGAGAGCAAACAAGATTAGAGAAGAGTAGTATATACACGCCACTACATCTAGCGTGTTGAGTGAGTACTTTGGGCCACATTAGCGCCAATAGCTAAATTGGGCCATGGTATAATAAAAATTGAGTATATCGGTCATTTTCTCTAATTCCAATATATATGTCATTTGTGCAGCTCGATATGTTTTTAATAAAAAATTACAACATAATAAAATTCCAATATTTTATTAAAAAATAATATAGATCTGTAGGACATTATAAAAATTTAGGAATGTAACCAAATTTGGTACCGATTTATAATTAAAAAGGAGTTTTTCTTGTTAATAAAGGTTTTTTGCAAATAAATAGTTTATAATATACGAATTGTAATTATAATTAAATTATAATAATTCTGGGAGATATGGATATTTAAACGAGATGTCACTTCT
Source organism: Kitagawia praeruptora (assembly GCA_037693485.1). NCBI lineage: Eukaryota > Viridiplantae > Streptophyta > Magnoliopsida > Apiales > Apiaceae > Kitagawia > Kitagawia praeruptora. The sequence continues at coordinate 47,046,022 of CM075354.1, forward strand.
ATATCCTTTATTAAGACTCGAGTGCTTAAGTGGTGTGAAGCTGTTGGAATGTGCAATTTTGTGCTGGAATCCAGTTGGTATGTTGAGCTAATCACTCATATTACCAACAATCTCAAAACATTATCAGATAATCTGTTTGAACCAGGAATTGATTTTTTTGGGTTTGTTGGTGGCTCTTTTAACAGCATTTCCCAGTCGTCTTGTAAAGCAGGTATCGATGGATATATCAATGATAAAAATCAAAATTTAGTGTATATATTCTCAGGTCATTCGAATGCGGTTTGTCCTCTGATTGCAGAGCTAGAAGCAATCAAGCATCTTTTATCACGAATTTACTCAGAGGGTAAGATACAAGGAAAATGCTTAATTTTCTCAGACTGCGAAGCTTTAGTTATAGCTTTAGCTAGAATCAAAGTTGGCATCTTCTCAGGTGCGGATATAAATTTTCGTCACATTAATCGTACTTTTAATTCAGCTGCGGACCATTTAGCAAAGCAGGGATATAATAGAGTTGGGCTTATCGAAGCCTGGTGTTAAGGATGAGGATTTTGGGCCTAAGTTATTTTAATCTTTTAAATTACTTGGGGCCCAATTCATTTGAGAATGGTATTGTTTTTTATTTGTGGCTTCGATTTTTTCCCTCCATTTTGGAAAACCAAAAGACGGGGATTTTCTTGGGTTGTGGTTTAAGCTGAGTAGTAGTGGCATTGGTAGTAGTGTAATCAAGGCTATACCTAGATCTCTGGAACCATCTAAAGGGCTCTATAAATTAATTCTATCACTCTTTCATATGTATCATTTTACTTACGATATAATGGAGGGCATTGAGGTACTATGGAGGCTTCCTGCACAGGGAAGAGTCAAAATAAATGTTCATGCTTGCTTCTTCAACGAGCCTCTACAAAATGGAAATGTCTCGGGCATTGGGGTGGTTGTTTGTAATCATAGGGGAAGGATTCTGCCTATGGTGGCTGGAACTCTTGGTATTCAAGATAAGAGGCAGAATGAGCTTTATGTTTTGCTAGAAGGGTTAAAGCGTGCATATCTTGATGATCGCTTTGATGTTGAACTTGAGACAGACAATGAAGAAGCGTACTGGGAATGGAGGAATGCTGAAACTCATGGAACTATCCCGGAGCATCGCTATGTCGTTCAACAACTTACTCAAAGGAGGGCGGACACAAATCTCTCTCTTGACGTTAGGCCCATTAACCCTGGTGCTAATGTTATTGCTCGCTACATCGCTCATCATGGCGCTCTCAACTGGAGTAGAATGGTAATTTTGTCAGGTCCTTTTGGTCGAATATTTGAACTTTGGTGTAGCGATATGGGGCTTGGTCCAATCGGGGATCAATTTATGGCTATCCATGAGGTGGATCTTGAAGTAGAGATTGATGTTGAGGATGCTGCAGTCGAGGATGAGTATATGCTTGCTCAGGAGATGGTTTGATTTTGTTCGGGGTCGAAGGCTTCTTCAATTAATGGTTTGTGTTGTTTAAGTTATTACTATTTTAAGGTTGCTGTCTTTTAAGTTGTCTACTGTTTGTTTTGTTTGTGGTTCTTTCAGCTCTTCTAGTGGTTTGTCTATGTACATGCTTCTAATGGACTGGTGCATTTTATATAATGGCCAGTACCTTCTTTTGTCTTGATCTTTGACGGTCTATGAATATAAGTACTTGCTTATCAAAAAAAAAAAAAAGCGAAATCCCTTTTTAATCGTATAAGATTATTTTTTTCTAATATTTAATTAAGAATATGTTAAAAAAATCAAGAAAACACAACACACATGATTCTGTAGATACATTATTTGTGCAAGTTAGTAGGATTATAATTACAAAATTACAAACATAATAGAATTCAAATAATTTTAATATTTTATAAAAAGATAATACAAAATTCTAGCAAAAATAGGAATGAAACCAAAATGGAGTGGAACCAAATTTGGTACCGAGTTACCATTAAAAAGGGGTTTCGCAGGAACCAAAATAAGGATAGAACCAAATTTGGTACCAAGGTACAATTAAAAATGGGTTTCGCATATTAATAAAGAGTATAATAATGGTTATAGATTCCAATAATTTTAATTTTTGATTGAAAGATAATAAAAAATCCTAGGGAAAATAGGAATTTAGGTGTGGGACCAAAATAAGGGTGAAACCAAATTTGATATCGAGGTAAAATTAAAAAGGAGTTTCGCATATTAATAAAGGTTATAAATTCCAATAATTTTAATGTTTTATTAAAAGATTATACAAAATCCTAGGAGAAATAGGAATTTAGAGGTATAACCAATATAAGCGTGGTACCAAATTTGGTACATTAAATAGATTTCAATAATTTTAATATTCTATTAAAAGAGAATGCAAAATCCTAGGAAAAATGGAGATATATGGGTGGAACCAAAATAAGGGTGAAATCAAATTTGATACCGAGATATAATTAAAAATGGGTTTCGCTTCTAATAAAGGTTATAGATTATCATTTTCATGTCAAAGTTCTCTATTTTTTTTGTAAAATTTTTAATTTTTATGTACTAGTAAGTATCGTTTATTCACTTTTGTATGATCTGCAATATATGATTGTGTTTGGAAATTAGCGGTTAGCTGGAGCGGATTGAATTAACTGTTTTGACTTGTGGATTTGAATTAGTTGTTTTGATTAGCTATTGAATTAGTTGCTTCGTATGAAAATGTTTGGTAATTAGTTATTGAATTACCTTTTTATATTTTAACTAAACACATCTACAATCCTCTAATTAAAAATATTCCTCCAAATAACTTTTTCGAAATTAATTTATTGAGTTCAAATCGTTATTTCAATCTGCTAACTATCAAACACCTATATTAGAAGTTTCATTCAACCAAACCTCTAATTTCGCTCAAACCTCTAATTTTAGCTCAAAACTCTAACTTCCAAATAGGACTTATGGCAGCTCTTATCTAAAATTTCAAATTACCTAGCATAAATAATAATTATAAACAAAGTCTAAATTTTTTTTGCACTCCAATGCTACATTATCCTTAGGAAAAAATTTAGCCAAACTCTTTATATTGACTATATTTGCCGAACCTCTTGAGACCTGTAACGAAACTCCACATCGTATGTTGCCATAATACATTCTATTTATAATAACTTGAAATAATAATATGTCATTTTAAAATATAACCAATTATTATAGCAAACTACACTTTAGAAAATTATACATAATCGATTTTATATCATTTTAACAAAACATTTTAACCAATATTTAATACAGATGCTCTTAATATTACTTTTCAAGAAAGAATAAATTACATCGAGGATCAAATTTATCCGGTAAATGAAAAGAAAAAAATGACTCTAAAGCCAAGATCCGAGTTCAGTGCCATCACAAAAATATTCATCTTCTCACAATTTTTCAATTATCAATGTTAACCATGAAACAAATTACTTTCTCTGTACCATTAGATTATTAACATTTTCATGTAACATGAAGATTAAGAAATGAGAATAAAGTAATGGAGAAATGTAAGAAAAATGGGTAAAGTGATGAGACCAGTGGTAGATTAGAAAGATAGTTGGAGTTAGTGATAAATAGTGGATCCATTTAAAATTTTAAGGTAATAAAAGTTTACTATTTTTAGAAAATTTTAAAATGTTTACAATTGAATGGAATTTTTTTAAGTAAAAATTGTTTACAATTGAATGAGATAATGCACAAGATAGAAACGAGAAACAATAATGGCGAAAGGGTCGGCGAAAAGGGCGAAAGGGGGATCTAGGGTTTCTTTGCAAGCAACTCGACAAGGAAACATCGCTGTAGGAAGGCAATCTTCACAAGCCTGCAGTATTTTCACTAAAGGAGGTGCATATGGAGGTCAGAAGGGAGCGTTCAATCCAGAAGAAGTCAGTAAGGAGGATCGAAATGATGTAATGAAGTACTGGTTCCTTCTTGAAAAAGAATTACTCTATGCTATTGTTAAGGGTAACTACAGATACTTAGAAGTTGCTAAAGCAAAAATCAATTACCTGAAAAAGGTGATTTGTCCGGAATTACTAAAAGAATGAGTGAAAGGGGATGAAGAAGCCCTGTGTGATATACATGCGTTCTTACTAAACAATGGATGGTGGGAAAAAGCAAGAAAGTTAGATGTTAATTCTTTAGGAATCAATCTAGGCAAGTCAGTGGAAGTGCAGGAGGAAGAGGAGAAAAGTCTAATTGCTTTTATTCTTGTTAATAGTGATTTTGTTCACCCAAATGTACTGAAAGAGATTCACACAAGGGACAATGAAAACATTAGAATGGCCCTAAACCAGATTCACTATGGATCTTTGAAGTTAAAAAGGGAGGTAAAAGATAAGAAGCAATTCAAGGAAAAGATGGAGGAAGTAACCACGGAGAAAGCTTCGTTGACAAAGAGTCAAGATGTTGTGATGAAAGTGATTATGGATTTCATATTTCAGAATAGGAATCTAATAGAGCCAAGTGTGCTTGAGGATGCAATGCTGCTGAATGATAAAGCTATCTCTTTAGCTTTAGGACAAATAAACAATAAAACGTTGCCAGCAGATATGGAGGAGGGCAAACTTAAAACTAGATCCTTCAAGGAAGTGTTGTTAAATGCTACACAAAGAGTGATCACAAAAGAGTCAGTCAAGGGGGCAAGCAACAAAAAAACACAGTAAAGGGAGCAAGTATTTATAATCCAAAGGCGAGCAAAACTATCTTCTTCACAGGGATACAAGACAATGTAATGGCAAAGGACTTGTGGAAACTTTTCAAAAGTGCAGGGAGGGTCAAAGACATCATACTTCCAAGGAAAAAGATAAAAACGGTAATAAATATGGCTTCATCAGTACCTTTTGATAAGTGGATTTTATATCCACTTGGAGCGTTCCATATCGGCTTAAATTGATTCACTTGGCCTCAAGTTTGTGGTATTTTTGATGTGTTTTGTGTAGTTGTGCAGGATTGTAACTATCGGTTAGGGTTGGTGAGTTTCATCAATAATGGAGTTGAATTTGAGCTTTGGAATGGAGAATGGAGTCTCACTTTAAGCTACCATGATGATTCAAGAGTGAAAGGGTTGACGAACGACAGCTCGCGGAAGAAACGGAAGAGAAAGTGAAGAAGTCAAGGCCTTTACTCAACAAATCAAGGTCTTTAGCTGAACAGAGGCAATCTCAAGGCCTTTACATCGGAAACTCAAGGCCTTTACATGAACAGAGGCAATCTCAAGGCCTTTACATCAGAAACTCAAGGCCTTTACACGAACAGTAGCGAAACTCAAGGCCTTTACCCTAAACCTCAAGGCCTTGGTCTGTGACGAAAATTAGAGTTTTAAGGCTAACCTAATTGGTTTTGTAACACTTTCCTACATCTTTTAAAGCACGGGGATGCTGCAGGTCCTGCCAGAAATTCATGATTTTATTCTGTTTAGAATATCTTGCTGCCCAATTCTATTCTGTTTAGAATATCTTACTTTCCAAGTCTCTAGTGGCTATATAAACACATCTAGACATCAATAGAAATAGATATCATAGCATAGAATTGCAAGGGAGAAAAGTGGAGAAAGGTTCAACGCTCGGTGACAAGCACGGATCTAGATCTACTTCATCTTTTGTATACGTTGAATCATAGATTTGTTTCCTCAACTCTTAGTTTTAATAATATTATTGTTTCTTTCTTTCATATCTTGTTTATTATCATATTTTCATCAAATCCCATGACGATGAACAGTTCAATTATGGGCTAATCATTATCATGGGATTCTAACGGATTTATTTATGGAACTTAGTATCTTGATGCTTTAAAGATCTGTGTGTGGTGTATAATTGATATCCTCGTATGGTTATGCTTAATTGATAGATGCGTCGCGAACATCTAATTTGTTAATCTCTTCTGAAGTGAAAGTGGATCTTGAGATTTAGAACTTGCCATGCTAGCATAGGTTTATAATTGTTTATCAATATGATTTGTGGTGTGAGATGAAAATACTTATATTGCCCTGTGTGATCTTTATGGATAACTTGTTCTTCAACCGTTATGTTTTCAAATTCTATAGACATATAGGGTCTAAGCATAATTGGTGTCTATTCATCTTCTATCTCTTTTGTGGATGTATGTTTAGTTTGGTATACGTATGCTGACAGGTAACGTGTACTTGTTTCGTGTTATCCGATCAGATATCAAAACCATTGCATATAGTGATTAAAGGCGTCAGATCTAAGTGAAGTATTTAATGAAGTTAGGATCCCATGTTTATTCTCATATAAGTAATTTGATTTAATTCTCTTTAGCTAATTAATTCTTAGTTTAATATTTTACCTTTAGTATAATTTAGATAATAAAAAACCCCAATTTGTTATTTGTCTTAGCAGTGAATTAAAACCAAACATTGTTGCATAGGTACATTTACTGATTGAAACTTAACCAGATCTCTGCGGAACAAACTTATATTATATTACTTGTGACCACGTGCACTTGCGTGATTTTGTGTTAACAAGTTTTTGGCGCCGCTGCCGGGGATCATCGGTGTTTTATTTTTTAGTTTATGTGCTTGTCAATAGTGGTCGTTAGCATTCACTGACACGGATTTCTTACTTAGTTTGTTTGTTTCGTGGTGTTTCAGGTACTTGAGTTTGTATGCGAACACGTTTACAAGCTCGTTTGGAAGAACTGGCAGAAGACGATCTTGTAGAGAATAGCGAGAATAAGAAAGGGGAATCTGAAACTACAGTAGAGATGGCAGATGCAGCAGCAGCTAAGGCTTTGAAGGAATTTTCTCAGCCGAAGATCAATGACATCCAGTCTAGTATTATCAGGCCGGCCATCATGGCTAATAACTTCGAAATCAAGCTGGGCACTATTCAGATGGTATAGAATTCGGTTCAGTTTGGGGGAGCTTCTACGGAGGATCCTAACATGCATATTCGGGACTTTATCGAGATCTGTAATACTTTCAAGTTCAATGGTGTGTCGGATGATGCTATCAAGTTGAGGCTTTTCCCATTCTCTCTGAGGGATAAGGCTAAGGGCTGGTTACACTCTCTACCACCTTATTCCATTACTACATGGGAGGATCTTGCTCAGAAGTTTCTTACTAAATTCTTCCCTATGGAAAAAACTGCAGCAATAAGGAACCAGCTAACTCAATTTCAGCAGCAATCTGGAGAATCTTTGTGTGAGGCTTGGGAATGATACAAGGAGATGCTTCGTAGGTGTCCACATCATGGCATGCCTGATTGGATGGTTATTAATAGTTTCTACAATGGGTTGGGAGCACAGTCTAGACCTATGCTAGATGCAGCATCAGGTGGATCTTTATGGGCTAAGAGCTACGATGAAGCTTATGAACTGTTTGAGACGATGGCTGCTAATGAATATCAGAATCCAACCCAGAGGCTTTCTCAAGGCAAGGTAGCAGGTATTTTTGAAGTGGATACAGCTTCAGCTATTGCAGCTCAGTTGAAGGCTTTGACTATGAAGGTGGATTCTCTTGCAAATTATGGAGTTCAGCAAGTGGCTAGTGTTTGTGAGCTATGTGCAGGCGCACATGAGACGAATCAGTGTGCTATCTCTTCTGAATCAGCACAGTTCATGAGTAATTTCCAGAGACCTGTTGCACAAGTTCCAGCCACTTATCATCCTAATAATCGGAATCATCCCAATTTCAGCTGGAGCAACAATCAAGGTGCTCAACAACCTTATCAGCAGCAGCTTCCGGGACAGCAAGCGAAGCCATTCAATCAGGGCTATCAACAGCAGTATGCTCTAAGGCAACCATATCAACCTCCGGGATTTCAGCAGCAACAGCCCCAGGCTCGTGCGGGGCAATCTTCTAATGAAAAATCAGAGATGGATGAGTTAAGAATGATGGTTAAAAGCAACGCTGTCTCGCTCAAGACCTTGGAGAAGCAGATGGGGCAGCTTGCAAATGCTTTACTAAATATGCAATAAGGAACTCTTCCTAGCGATACGGAGGCTAATCCAGGCAGAAGGGAGGTACATGAGCAGGTGAAGGCAGTTACTTTGAGATCGGGAAGAGTAGCGAGGGATCAAAAATCAGCAGTACCAGGAATTGAAAAATCTAACTTGGTTATTGAGCAGCTAGATGGTGAAGTAGAAAAAAGCAAGGAACCTGTTGAAAAATATACTCCAAAGAAGTCTACAGAGAACAATCAGATCTATCCACCCCCTCCATTCCCAAAAAGACTTCAAAAGCAAAATTCTGCTGAAAACTCTCCTCCGAAGAAGTGGGTGAACCAAATCTATCCTCCTAATCCATATCCTCAACGTTTACAGAAACAAGATCAAGGAAAACAGTTTCAAAAGTTTATGGATGTCTTCAAGAAACTGTCCATTAACATTCTTTTTGTTGAAGCATTGGAACAGATGCCAAGATATGCAAAGTTCATGAAGGATATTTTGTCACGGAAGAGAAGGTTGGAAGAATTTGAAACAGTGGCATTGACAGAGGAGTGCAGTGCGGTGTTGCAACAGAAATTGCCTCTTAAACTTAAGGATCCAGGAAGCTTTACAATTCCATGCGCCATTGGGAAGTTGTCTTTTGACAAATGCTTATGTGATTTAGGAGCTAGTATTAATCTCATGCCCTTGTCTGTTTTCATGCAACTTGGTCTACCGGAGCCAAAGCCAACCAACATCTCCTTGCAGTTGGCTGATAGGTCGATCACTTATCTGAGGGGTATAGTAGAGGATGTCTTGGTGAAGGTTGATAAGCTTATATTTCCTGCTGATTTTGTGATTCTAGAATTCGAAGAAGACGAGAAGATTCCCATAATATTGGGAAGGCCTTTTCTAGCTACGGGTCGTACTTTGATCGATGTGCAAAAAGGAGAGCTTAAAATGAGGGTGCAAGATCAGAATGTCACCTTTAATGTGTTTAAGGCCATTAAATTTCCAACAGAGGATGAAGAGTGTTGTAGTGTGGAAATGGTTGATACGGGTCAGAAAAAGAAGTTTGATCAGTTGTTGAGTGAAAAGTCGGACACGCACATGATAAAGCATCACATCAGTGATTCCAGTTACGGTTCTTCAGTTAGAGATCTCTCGAATGTCAAGCTCGGAAAACTTCCATCCCATTTGAAGTTTGTCCTTCTGAATGATGAGTTGGTTATTTTTAAAGTGTGTCCAGATAATGTGTTAAGAAGGTGGATCATGGATGATGAGGTAGAAGAGTGTTTTTATCAATCAACTATAAAGCATAAACACCCTAGAGGTGTGAAGAAGAAAAAGAAAAAGTCGATTGGAGGAAGAGTCAAAGTGAAGTTTGATTTAGAAAAGATGTGGGAAGATAGCAAGAAGATTATAAAACAATGGGTGAATGGTCCTTCTGATAAGGACAAGTCGAATGCGATCTTCGAGCCACCATGATTTGAATTATATTTATCCGGCTAAATGACGTTAATGACAGCGCTTCATGGGACGCAACCCACGTGTTTCGCTATTTTTAGGTATGTTTCCTACTATCCCTCGTATTTACTTCCATTCAATGCGGACATTGAATCTTTTAAGTTTGGGGGTGGTTTGGGGGAATAAGTAATGTATATGTAATTAGTTGTGATTATGTGAGTCAGTATGTTTATATAGATATCATATTTTGCATATTAGTAGTAATTCATGTATGTTCGTATTATTTATGTTTGTTTCATGTAGGACATTCTGTTATTTTGTTTCGTATACCATGTGAGTTCACTTTAGTTGCATTTTCATGGCATGCATATTTCATGATCCCTTAGGACGAGCTGCTTCTGATTGATAGGTAGATGTTTAATTGGGTGTGGTGATGATGAGTAGAGGGTTGATTTATAGTTCTTATGAAATTGACTTGCATGTTATGGGAACAAAATTTTTACACAGACTCATTGGGTGCTTTTGGGCTAGGTTAAGGTCATGCTTGTTTGGATGTTTTGAGATTTAATCACTTGATTATATTTAGAATTTTCGTTATTCCCTTGATGGCGTAGGAGCATTAAAGTCTAAGTTTGGGGGAAACCAGGGATTTCATGCTAGTTGTAATAATTGTAAATAATGGCTAGGTGTCAAATGGCTAGTAGCCGGCTTATATTTATATGAGTAGTCTAGGGTTGGAAATGAGAAAGGCTCATTCCAGATTGCATAAAAAAAATCAAGAAAAAAAATTCATAAAAAAAGAAAAAAAAGGAAAAAAAAGAGTCAATAGTTTAATTGTTAAATGCAAAATTAACCACGAGTGAGCTCTTTAATACTCGAGTAATTAAGTCTGAGGGGACTTAGTCCTAGTAACCTAAAGCTCTTGTGGTTTGGGATTGCTGACCTAACACTCGCTATATGGGTATTATTGTATAAGCCTTTTGGGGTCTCACTCATTGCACGGTTAAATAAGCATGCGTATTGTATATAGTATTATGTGTCGCAGTAATAAAGCATGAATTTCTGGTTAACTCAGATAAGGATGGAGGTGTTCCTGGGTTATGAAGTGTCTACAGTCTATTCTATTTATAAACCTGTGATTGTCTTGGCGAAGGACATGTATGATTTTTGGCCTAGGTTTGGGAGTATTTCTGATGAGCATCGCACACACGCATGTTTCTGTTCATGTATTGTTAGTATACGGGGACTTATTCGAGCTCTGCTTGGATTTATTTGCATTCTTTGAGATGTTTGCTTGTTAGTTTGTTTTAGTGAGTTTGAAGGGGATCCTTGCATTTTTCATATTAGTTGCATTCATGCATTGCATTGGATTTTGTGGGTACATTCACTATAGGCCCTCACGAGACCTTACTCGTCCACTAGGGCTGCCTAGGGGTTTAAATGGCTTGTTGCATATGCCAAATGCAACCGTGATCACCGACGGAAGTGGTACTAGTTAGTTAGTTAGTTGTAATTGTTTATGCTTGAGGACAAGCATCGGTATAACTTTGGGGGTGTGATAAGTGGATTTTATATCCACTTGGAGCGTTCCATATCGGCTTATATTGATTCACTTGGCCTCAAGTTTGTTGTATTTTTTATGTGTTTTGTGTAGTTGTGCAGGATTGTAACTATCGGTTAGGGTTGATGAGTTTTGTCAATAATGGAGTTGAATTTGAGCTTTGGAATGGAGAATGGAGTCTCACTTTAAGCTACCATGATGATTCAAGAGTGAAAGGGTTGACGAACGACAGCTCGCGGAAGAAACGGAAGAGAAAGTGAAGAAGTCAAGGCCTTTACTCAACAAATCAAGGTCTTTAGCTGAACAGAGGCAATCTCAAGGCCTTTACATCGGAAACTCAAGGCCTTTACATGAACAGAGGCAATCTCAAGGCCTTTACATCGGAAACTCAAGGCCTTTACACGAACAGTATCGAAACTCAAGGCCTTTACCCTGAACCTCAAGGCCTTGGTCTGTGTTAGGTCCGTTAAGATTGTAGAAGGGGGGGTTGAATACAATCTATATCTTTTTATCAAAATTGTGCGTTAAATAAAATTTAGTTTAGATAAATTTGTGCGGAATCAATTGAAACAAAATACAAGTTAAATCTAACGATATATTAAACTTGATGGTTGTTACAAAATCAGTACAGAGTATCACCACGTTAATAAAAACTAATTAGAAAATTCGACATGAACTTTTCTAATTTAGTTAATAAAAATCGAGATAAGAACTAGGAAACTTAATTCGCTAGTAGTACAAGAGTCACAAATAATTAAGTTCTATTGGATCAAATATTACAAATGAGTTGAACTTGATTTTCTATGAATTAATTGAGATGGTCAGTAGCTTTTAAAGATGAGAGATGTAATGTTTTTGCTTCTTTCTTTAAGTCTCTTGTCTCGTCTATTTTTGCAGTCTGTTGCCTTATGTATATATTCAACAAAGTGCTGAAAATATCTTCTGTCTACTTGAAACACTCCTGCAGACTATCCAAAGACCAAGGAAATGACTTGCAGACTATCCAGGGAACATATAGACTACCGGTATGACTATCAGTCCTCTTGCAGACTACCGGTGTGACTATCTGTCCTCTTGTAGACTACCGGTGTGACTATCTGACTTAGAAGACTACCCAACTCTTTCTCCAGACTATCAGAATGACTATCCTGATAGTCTTTAATACATGATTTTTCTGGCAGACTACCATGCAGACTTTCTGGTAGACAATCACCTTAGCAGACTATCAACATGGGCAGACTATGCTTTGCAGACTATCTCACAGACTATCAGAGATAGACTTTTAACAATAAAACCATAGTCTTAAAACACTTTTTAATAGACTTAATAAATATATATTAATTCCAAATTAATTACTTCAATAATTAACTTAATAAATAAATTAATTCTTGAAGAATTAATTTATTAATTAAGTTAACTAAATACTTTAAATTAATTAATAGAGAATTAACATAATTTATTTGATAGTCTAACCTTCACTTTTAAACCACTGAAATAAACAAAGAACCTCCACTGAATATTTGTTGACGCTCGATGCACGGTCTGGTTCATGAACGACTAACTTCAACTTCTGTTCTTCATTTTGACTTTAAGCTGTGGTCAATTTCTTCTCTCAACTTTCTTCAAATATTCTGTACTGATACTGTCTCTTGTCACTTATAGAAATCTCTGTCCTTCAGAATTAAATCCATGACTTTGAATACCACACTGAGGCTTGATCAGTAGACTGAACTTCTTCTTGTGTAAAACATCAAAACTATAGATTGACTTGTAGATTTGTTTCTTCTAAAAGATAGCATCTTCTGAGATTCTTGTGACAGTTAATGTTATTTACTTATTACAATCTACTTTAAGTTGAGTTGGATCCTCGAACTACAAATAGGCTGAGTCATATGCCTTTCAATCTCCCCCTATTTGTTTGTTATAAATTAACAAGCAAATTCCTAGAGGATAACTCAACTAACTCAACTTAAACTAGTAAATGATAAAATATTAATAGCAAGTAAATAATGAAAAAGTTCTGGTATTTATAACAATTTCCAGATTCAAACATAAAGATAAATACAAGATAGATGATCCTCTAGCCTGATCATATTAAACATTATCCTATCTTGATCTATCTAACTCTAAAGATATTACATGTAGAGCTGTTCTTCATTTCTGACTGTCTTCCTTCCTTATTTCTCCTTCTTCTGGTTCATCTTTCTGGTAGATTTTTGTGCAATTCTGCATCAACTAGCAACTTTTTTCTTGATGAGAATCCTGTAGGACGAACCAGAGGAATTCCAAGTGCTTTTCTCAATTGACCTTTGAACTTCTCATAATCCTTAAGAAATTTGACCTCTGCATAGGATTTAATGCGATCAGCAATTTCTAACTTCTCTTTAGTAGAAAATCCTTGATTTCTCAAAATATGTTCAATATAGACTAACTGCCTGGCAGAGTGTGTGAACAATTCCTCATTCTGAAGATTGATTGTATGAAGTACCTCACCCTTAAGGAATTTCAATTGTCTAGGCAATTCAACTATTTCTGGACCAGCTCTTTCAACAAACTCTTTAAATTTTTCATGAAGTAGTACACCAAACTCAGAAGAAGTTCTCACCTTTGGCCTAAGAGCCCAGATTTCTGTCAATGATTTGTCATAGAAGAACTGAATTGATACTCTTTGTGTTCCAAACTCATGACAATCAACAAAAATTAAGAACTCATCTGTTTTCGTTTCACCTGCAGTTGTTATTCTCACAACTTCTGTTCTTAGGGCTTTCATGTACATCTCGTGTGTTGGATTAAGCTCTTTGAGTTTTTCAAAAATAGCAAGAAGTCGACAATCATCATTATCAAGAGATTGATGTGAGTCTATTATTCGTTGAGCACATTCCCATTTGTCACCACTCTTAAACTTGACGTATAACTTCCTTTCTTGAACTTTACGTGCATGTTCCCGTTGCCTTACTTCTGCTTCCTCTTTTTGAAGTCTTTCTTTGTGTGCAAGCATATCTAGTGTTTTCTGAAGCTTTACATCTCGCAATTTGAGATTTGCTTCTTTCCTTTCAATTTCCAATTCAGCTTCAAAATCCAGTTTTGCTTGTTCAGCTTCATATTCAGGGTCAACTGGCACTCCATCTTCCCAATTGCTAAAATCTGGTTCTGGTATTTTTTCACCCATATCAGAGAACTCTAAATTAGCAAAAACATCAAAATTATCTGGTTCACCTGTGTAGTAATACCCTTCAGTGTCTTCAACACTTTTCTGAGAATCTGCTATCTTCTTTCCCTTATCTCTCCCTTGATCACCTTGAGATTTATCTTTAGAAGAAACTCCACCTCTTGACTTCTCCCCCTTAGTTGAGGAATCCTCTACCGAAGTGTGAAATGCACCATCTCCAGGGTCTCGCTCATCACCATCTCCACTTTTTCCTTCAAAGAATTCCCTTTCTTCTGCTGTGGGAGTGTGAGTTCTACTAATCACATTGAACAAATGTTTGATCCCTTTACCTTGTTGTGCATTCTGCCTTTCAGTCACATCAATACGGTGTTCAGTAGACAATTGATTCTTAATTAGTGCTGTTTGAAGAATTTCAACTTTGTCGGAGATTTCAGAAATGAGTTTATCTTGAGCAACAGTAACAACTCCAGAATCATCAAGTGCATGTTCATAAGATAATTCGAGAGTGTTGATCTTGTTTGTGAATGTTGTCTTCATGTTGGTAATGTCATTCTTTATCATAGCAAGCTGATTATTGACAGAGGTAGATGAAGAAGACCGTTCACCCACTTGTTCTCGAAGTAATTTTGCTTCAGCTTTACTTGCCTCAAGTTCCTTTTCTAGAGCTTTAATCTTTTCTTCCAATGAATGAGTGTATGTGTTAGTGTGTGCACTCACCTGAATATCACTCTGAGTTTCACTCATCTGACGTGCATGTGTTTCACTAAGTTTAGTGGTGATCCTCACATCACTCCTCACAATCTCCATAGCTCCAGAAGGTGTACCTGCAGTTGAAATCACCCTAGCCTCCTCTTGGGAGGTCAGTGGTGGTGCAATGGGAGTTCGCGAATCCCTATCCCCAGTCAGTTCTGTCATCTCATTAGGAATTGATGTCTGAATTGCTTCAGTGATAGAAAGACCGAGTTGCCTACCACTTTCTCCAGTCGAAACTGCGAGTGGAAACTCCCTTAAGGGATTCAGGTATGTTCCACCTGAGAGGGGAGATGATGATTCTATTATAAGTGGCTCAGAATCAAGATTTCCCTCGTAAGCTTGTGAAGGCTCCTCTGCCGTAACTATGGCAGGCACTGTTTTAGTAGCAATCCTATTGTGCACTCCTTGCTCAGTGTCCCTAGCAACATCAGATTCTAAATTTATGTTTTCCCCCATTGTGAGTAATAGGGGTGTGCTTGACTCTGTACAGGGTGCCATGGCCGACTGGCGAAGTTCAATGGACTCATCCTGTTGAGAGAATGGTTCCAGTAACTATTTATGTGCCATTTCAATGTCCATATCCTTTTGGGAGGATATGGATGGGCTGATAGTTGCCTTAATTGGTAATTTTCTTCTCTTCTTTAGTGGAGGCAGAGCTATGGGATCACTCATGTCACTACTACTTTTATCAGGTCTTTTCACTGGTAATTTATTTCTGGATTTAGGTTTTGAGATTTGAGATGACACTGTGTTTAGCTCTAAGACCTGGGATAGAAGTTGTGGTTCTACAACCTCTTGGTCTAACCTATCAGCCACTTGGGCTCCAGAAATAGTTTGAGATACAGAAGTAGTTTCAGAAGTAGATTGCAAAAGTGAAGTAGTTAAGGGATCAGAATGCAATACCTGGTCAGTAGATGGAGTGAATTGAACCACTTGATGTTGAATTTCTTGCTCAAGAGTAGGTGCTACTTGTTCAGGTACAGGTGCAACTTGTTCAGGTATAGACTGATCAACAACTGGTGCTTCTTGTTCAAGTACCTGTTCAGCTGGTTGCTCGGGAACATGCTCAGGTTGCTGTTCAGGTGGTTGTTCTTGTATGATTGGCAATTCTATGAAGTTGGACATATACTGAGTAATGACCACTGGAACATTTGTGAACTTCCTCATTGTTGCTAACCTGGTGAAGAATTTTTTATGTGTTTTTCCTGATACTACAGTTCAAGAGTCAGCAAACAATCTTTGATGAACATTAGAAACAACATGATTAAATATAATAACTAAAAACCTTGGATAGTAACAATCAACTTTACTACCCAAATCATGATCGTTCTTGGCAGTTATGAGACGACTTACCATGGCATCAAAAATTAATTTACCAAAATTAATCCTTTGATTATGAGCAACTGCATAACCAATTCTCTGAAGCAAAGTTAGAATGTTGTGAAAATTATTCTTTTAGTGTTAGCAAACACCTTAGCAACTGTGTCAAAGAAATAATCCCACTCAGCCATGAAGTTACTTTTAGACAACTTAGAAAAATCAACTTCCCCTTGATAATGGATGTCATGGAAAAATTGTGTCAGCACTGCTTCAGATGGAACATCAACAAAGTCATTTGTTGGAAGACGTAGAACTGTGTTAACGGTTGAGTAATCCACAACATAAGGTGTGTCTCCCACGGTAAAAGTGAAAGAACTAGAGTCCGTCGAGAGAACAAATGTAGAACAAATCGCCAAAAGTGAATCAACTTTTAACGGAGCATTGAGAATCATGGCATGACGAATAAGAGAATGCTCATTTAAAAATCGAATCCAAGGTTTAACCCTCTCGATAGTATAATTATCGGGATTAAAATGACCAACAAAATTGTGTTTGATAATCTCCATATTAACAGCCATTTTAATTAATTTTTACCCAAAAAAAAATCAGATTTTATCAAAATAACCGATTAAACCTTGTTATTTCGAATTAATGAGGAAACAAAAATTCGAAATTGTTCAATGTTCTTCAAAAATTCTGAAAAATTCAGGATATGGTCTTGAATCACACATAATCACACAGATATTTTTAGTTTTTTCAAAATCAAAGCCAAACTTCTTGAATTTCAGATCGTATTTCTTGATTTTTGAAAAACACAAACACCAAAAACTCGACCAAATCGAAGGATTAACCAGTCAAATTAATGGGCTTGAAGAGATTGGAACACAGGTGTTTACAGATCGTGATTTGGTTGAGAAATCAGAGAGTTTTCAGAAGAAAATCGGGCAGCAATTCGTTGTATATATCGTATGTATATAAACGAACAGAGAAAGAGTACTCAGAGACTTAACTCGTGAGTTTAGACTGAAAATAGACTATCGATAGTCTGTGGGCACAATCTATATATATACTAATGGATAGTCTAATGGATAGTCTAAAGGATAGTCTAAAAGACAATAACTGAAGGCTAAAATAGAAAATAAACTCATCTAGACTATCGCTGGATAGTCTGTCCGATAGTCTAAATAGACTATATATATTAATTTACACTACAGACTATTGTATATAGACTATTTAAGATTAACAGACTAAAGACTAATAATATAGACTAAATAATAATAATAATAACTAAGCATAGACTATACAGATTAGCCTAATAACTTAACCAGATTATAAAAAATACGAACAGACTATATAAGATAAACTGAATATCGATAGTCTGATAAGTAAATATCCTTAAAATTAGACACAACCTTTAAAAAAAATCGAATAATCTAATCACAAAATTTTTAATAAAATAAAATAAGAAAAATATACTAGAAATATTAAAATGACCATAGGTTATCCTTTTAACGGAAAGGAATCATTAATACCAAAAGGACAAACACTACAAATCACTTAAATAAAATATTAATAATTTACATAAATATTTGTAGTAAATTAATCAATCTAAATATTTTCTAATAAAATAACTTTCTAATAGAAAATTGTTTAAAGAGAAAATATGACTTATTAACTCATCACAAATAAAGAAAAACTTTAAAATAATGATATTTTCAAGAAAAATAGGTTTCTCAAAAATTACAACTTGTAAAGTTTGAGAAAAATATTTTTAGAGAAAATGAAATATTCTAAAATTAAAAGAAGTAAGTAGAGATATATAAATAAGAAAAATGACAAAGATTTGAGAATTAACAAGCAAGAGAATTAGATGATAAAATAATTATACAAGTGATTTTAATAAAAACTATTAACAAAATAATCACTTATAAATTATTAAAGCGCAAACCTCAGATATCAACTAGATTAATTACTAGGACTATTTAACATGCCCAATTCACCAACAATTCTGATGAATGTGGATTCGTCAAGAGACTTAGTAAAAATATCTGTTGTTTGTTCTTCTGTGGGTACAAAATGTAACTCCACGGTACCATCCATGACATGCTCTCAGATAAAATGATACCTGATGTCGATGTGCTTGGTCCTCGTATGCTGCATAGGATTGTTGGAGATTGTTATGGCACTTGTATTGTCACACGGAATTGGAATATTGTCAAGTACAAAGCCATAGTCATGTAACTGATTCCTGATCCACAAGATCTGAGCACAACAGCTTCCAACAGCTATGTATTCAGCTTCAGCTGTTGAGTTGGAAACTGTTTGTTGCTTCTTGCTGTACCAGGAGACCAACTTACCACCTAGGAATTGACAACTCCCAGAGGTGCTTTTTCTATCTACAACACTTCCTGCATAATCTGAATCTGTATATCCAACAAGGTTAAAACCAGATTCTTTAGGGTACCAAATACCTAAATTAGGTGTACCCTTTAGATATCTCAAGATTTGTTTAACAGCAATGAGATGCACATCTCTAGGATCCGCTTGGAACCTTGCACACAAGCATGTAGCATACATAATATCTGGTCTACTTGCAGTAAGATAAAGTAATGAACCTATCATACCTCTGTAGCTTGTGACATCTACCTTGGAAGAATTTTCACATGCCCCAAATTTGACAACTGTAGATGATGGAGTCCTTGCTGAAGATGAGTCCTCCATTTGATATTTCTTAAGGAGTTCTCTGACATACTTGGATTGACAGATAAATATTCCATCTGTTCTTTGACTTACTTGTAATCCAAGAAAGAACTTCAGCTCACCCATCAGGCTCATCTCAAATTTACCCTGCATTAGCTTAGCAAATTTCTTGCACAGAAGATCATTAGTAGACCCAAATATTATATCGTCCACATAGACTTGGACTAATATTGTATCATTCTTATGTTTCTTAGTGAAGAGAGTTTTGTCTATGACACCTCTGACAAAACCATTTTCAAGTAAGAATTCAGAAAGAGTGTCATACCATTTCCTTGGTGCTTGCTTGAGACCATAAATAGCCTCGAAGAGAAAATAGACGTAGTCCATGAATTCTAGATCTTCAAAGCCAGGGGGCTGTTCTACATATACCTCTTCATCCAGCTTGCCATTCAGGAAGGCACTCTTGACATCCATTTGATAAACTTTGAAGTTTGAATGTGCTGCGAATGCCAAGAATATCCTTATAGCCTCAAGTCTAGCCACTGGTGCATAGGTTTCATTATAATCTATTCCTTCAGCTTGGGAATAACCTTTAGCAACCAGTCTTGCTTTGTTTCTAGTTACAATGCCATCTTCATCAAGTTTGTTTCTGAATACCCACTTAGCCACTGGTGCATAGGTTTCATTATAATCTATTCCTTCAGCTTGGGAATAACCTTTAGCAACCAGTCTTGCTTTGTTTCTAGTTACAATGCCATCTTCATCAAGTTTGTTTCTGAATACCCACTTGGTATCAACTACTTTCTTGTTATTAGGTCTGGGTACCAGCTTCCATACTTCTTGTTGTTTGAATTGATTGAGTTCATCTTGCATATCAATCACCCAATCAGGATCAGAAAGAACTTCTTCTGTTTTCTTAGGTTCTATTACAGACAGAAACCCAGAATAATTACATTGATTTTGATAGCTCCTTCTAGTTTTTACACCAACATCTGGATCACCAACGATCAACTCAAAAGGATGAACTCTATTCCAAACAGTCTGTCTGGGAAGATTTGACCTTGATGATTCGCCTTGTTCTTCATTATGATGTTTAGTATGACCAGCTGATCCTTCATCATCTCCCCCTGAGTTGTTGCCAGTTTGACTAGATGAATGTTCAGGAGTGTCAGTGGTATCTCCAGTCTGATCATTGTTTCCACCACCACCACCCTGATCATTATCATTATTATTACTGTTATCATTAGCAACAACATCAGGTTGGTTGTCACCATCTGAATCGGAGTCTGTCATATCATCGAAAGATAACTTTTCAGATGGATCCTCCGTTTGGATACTAGGAAGTTTAGTGTCATCAAATGATACATTGACACTTTCAAGCATTGTTTGATGATCAAGCACATACACCCCGTAAGCTCTTCTTGAATAACCAATAAAAATTGCTTTATGTGCTTTGGCCTCAAATTTTCCACCACGATCATCTCCATCTTTAAGCACAAAGCATTTTGCTCCAAATACATGAAAGTACTTGAGTGTTGGTCTCTTCTCATACATTATTTCATAGGGGGTCTTCATCAAGTCTTTATTGATTAGAGTTCGATTCTGGGTATAACATGCAGTATTGACAGCTTCAGCCCAAAAGTACAAGGGAAGCCTTGATTCACTTAACATAGTACGTGCAGCTTCAATCAAGGTTCTATTCTTTCTTTCTACTACCCCATTTTGCTGAGGAGTTCTCGGAGCTGAGTACTGCCTTGTTATTCCCTTTTCAGTACAAAAATCATTTAGAACTACATTCTTAAATTCAGTTCCATTGTTTGACCTTATTGCTCTTACTGGATTCTTGTACTCCAATCAATCAACTTGATGTGATCAATCAGTAACTGTGGAGTTTCATCTTTGGAATTCAGAAATAAAACCCATGTGTACTTTGAGTAGTCATCAACAATCACGAGAGCATATCTTTTCTTTGACATAGACATCACATTAACTGGACCGAACAGATCCATGTGCAACAGTTGTAGAGGTTCAGTTATTGATGATGTGTCAGTGCTCCTGTGAGTTGCTGTTTTCAATTTGCCTTTTTGACAGGCATCACAGAGTCCTTCTTGAGTGAATTCCATTGAAGGTAAACCTCTCACCAGTTCTCTTTTAACTAGAGAATTCATTGTCTTGAAATTAAGGTGAGAGAGTTTCTTGTGCCACAACCAACTTTCATCTGTAGATGCTTTAGAATAGAAGCAGTTGATTTCTTCAGTGCTTCCAGTGTTCAAATTGGCCACGTACAGATTGCCTTTTCTGACTCCTGTAAGAGATGGTTGTTCATGTCTCTTGTGTGAGATCAGACAATTCTTCTTGTTGAAGTAAGCCTCAAATCCCTTGTCACAAAATTGACTGATACTTAACAGATTGTGCTCAAGTTCTTTCACAAAAGACACTTCATCAATGATAACATTTCCAACTTCCAATCTACCATATCCATCAGTTGTACCTATAATGTTATCTCCAAAGGTAACAACTGGGCCGGCTTTCTCCACCACATTTGTTAGCAGGGCTCTGTCTCCAGTCATATGCCTTGAACATCCACTATCCAAGATCCAGGTCACTCGATCAACCTGTTTCACACCCTGCTTTGACAAATAGGTTAAACCTTCTTCGGAACCCAAATCTGATTGGGTCCAGAATACTTAAAGAATTGGCCTTTGTCAGGCAAAACAATATTTTTAACTTTGACACCAATTTCACCATTAACTAACAAACATTTAACCCTATAAACAGATTTGACAATCTTTTGTTTTATCTTGGGTATCCATGTTTCTTTAGCGGCAATAACATTTGTTTCATTGACTGGACATTTGACCTTGTAAGCAGCCTTACCAAAAGTCTGTTTAGGCTTTGATACAAATGTCTCTCTCCTATCTTGAGGAGGACTTGCAGTCTTTGATCTAACATTTTTATTCCTGTTCATATGTTATCGAGGAGCAGTCTTACCAGCACATGCTTGATTACCATTAAAGTAAGCAGACATTACATTAAAAGCACAAGACATACAATTGACAAAACCACATGCTTTATGAGAAACATCAATGTTAGGCATGGTATGCATGTTAGACATGTTAATATTCTTTTTCAACTTGTTGCCACTTAACCCAGTTTTTGATGAACTGGTTGAATAAACAACTTTAACTGGTTCCTTAACAGATTTAACATTATCAAGAACTATGCCATTTGCACTGTCCTCATTACGCATCTCTTCTTGAATAATGATAGAAGTGAAGTTTGGAGGTTCTGCAATCGACTTCTTAAAGAGTGGATCTTCAACATTCTTAAACACATGTGGTATACCCCTTTCTTTAGCACTAACAAGGTTAGGGGTATTTATGCCTAACAATCCAACAGCTTCGTTGTAACCAAACCCTATTCCTACAGTTCGCTCTACAGCTTGTTTATTGAAAAACTCTTTAGAAGTTTTAACAGAATTAAAGCAAGCACTAACCTTGATTTCAAGTTCAGCAATTTTAGAAAGTTGTTTAGTCACTACTTCTAGAATGGATTTCTCTCTTCTATTAAGTCGTGCTATTTCCTCTTTTTGTTGATCTTGATTAACATGCACTTTTTTTAGTTCTAACACTTCATTTTCAAGTTCAGTGTTTAACAGATTTAATCTAGCAATGTGTTTTTGTGCATTAACCAAGGAACCACCTAACTGACGAACCAACTCAGAGTCAGTAAGTTTTACCTATGGTTTAGGATCAGTGAGCATGTCACCATTTGCCATTAGTGCAAGATTACCATATTCTTCATCTTCACTATCTGTGTCATCCCAGCTTTTACCAGCAGCCACATAGGCTTTTCCAGGTTTCTTCTTTTCAGGAACATAATCTCTCATCTGGGCTTGTTTGGGTCTCTGACACTCAGTGGCAAAGTGTCCAAGTTCTTTGCAATTATAACAACGAATTTTGCTTCTATCAACAATTCCAGTTTTGTAGCCACCTCTGCTACTGGAGGATGAGGAACCTCCTCTCTGGAATCTGTTATTAGACTTAAACTTAAACTTAGGATTTCTCCTGAATCTAAAGTTGCCAAACTTTCTAACCATGAGTGTCATGGATTCATCCTCCAACTGATCCAATTCTTCTAATGAGTAAAACTCACTTCCATCCTGAGTAGCTGGTGTCTGACCATGTTCCACTTCAGTCTGCTCCTTGTCTGAGCTTTAAGGTCGAACAACCTTAGCTTCCACTTCCTTAGGAGCCTCAACCACTAGCGCTGTAGATGAACTTGCAACCCTACCTTTACCATGAATCTCTTTCTGTTGGACTTGTTCCAACTCATAGGTTTTCAAAATACCGAAGAGTTTTTCAAGAGTAACTTTATTCAAGTCACGAGATTCTCTTATGGCTGTTATCCTGTGTTCCAGGTGAGTGGGCATAGTCAGTAAGAACTTCAGGTTAATCTCCTTCTGTGTATAGTTCTTGCCATGGATTTGTAAGTTGTTGATTATTTTATTATACCTTTCAAACACTTCTTGAATGCCTTCATTAGTGCTAGCTCTGAAGTGTTCATACTCAGAGGTTAAGATTTGAAGTCTGTTCTCCCTGACTTCATCGGTTCCTTCATTAATGGTTTCAATAGTTTCCCATATGTGTTTGGCAGTTTTACAATTCATCACATGGCTATACATCACAGCATCCAGGGAATCTATTAGAATGAGTCTCAGGTTTTTATCAAGCCCTGCATCCTCCTTTTCCTCAGGGGTATAGGTAGTAGGGTCCTTTTCATAAGATTTATCAGGAATCACAACTTTACCATCAGCTTCAACTTCATCTTCATAGACCATAGGAGTTTTAGGTCCGGTTTTCAAAACACCCAAATATTTAACATTTGTACAATCTAGAAACAACTCCATTTTATTCTTCCACATATCATAATTATCTTTGTCAAAGATAGGTATCTTAACAATGGCTTTAGAAGTCATAATGAATTTTTAAGAGAGTTAAAAATTCGAGCTTGATTTTTAATTGAATAAGAATAGGATCTTGATTTGTATATCAATCAAACGGCTTGGATACCAATTGTTAGGTCCGTTAAGATTGTAGAAGGGGGGGTTGAATACAATTTATATCTTTTTATCGAAATTTGTCCGTTAAATAAAATTTAGTTTAGACAAATTTGTGCGGAATCAATTGAAACAAAATTCAAGTTAAATCTAACGATATATTAAACTTAATGGTTGTTACAAAATCAGTACAGAGTATTACCACGTTAATAAAAACTAATTAGAAAATTTGACATGAACTTTTCTAATTTAGTTAATAAAAATCGAGATAAGAACTAGGAAACTTAATTCGCTAGTAGTACAAGAGTCACAAATAATTAAGTTCTATTGGATCAAATATTACAAAGGAGTTGAACTTGATTTTCTGTGAATTAATTGAGATGGTCAGTAGCTTTTAAAGATGAGAGATTTAATGTTTTTGCTTCATTCTTTAAGTCTCTTGTCTCGTCTATTTTTGCAGTCTGTTGCCTTCTGTATATATTCAACCAAGTGCTGAAAATATCTTCTGTCTACTTGAAACACTCCTGCAGACTATCCAAAGACTAAGGAAATGACTTGCAGACTATCCAGGGAACATATAGACTACCGGTATGACTATCAGTCCTCTTGCAGACTACCGGTGTGACTATCTATCCTCTTGCAGACTACCGGTGTGACTATCTGACTTAGCAGACTACCCAACTCTTTCTCCAGACTATCAGAATGACTATCCTGATAGTCTTTAATACATGATTTTTCTGGCAGACTACCATGCAGACTTTCTGGTAGACAATCACCTTAGCAGACTATCAACCTGGGCAGACTATGCTTTGCAGACTATCTCACAAACTATCAGAGATAGACTTTTAACAATAAAACCATAGTCTTAAAACACTTTTTAATAGACTTAATAAATATATATTAATTCCAAATTAATTACTTCAATAATTAACTTAATAAATAAATTAATTCTTGAAGAATTAATTTATTAATTAAGTTAACTAAATACTTTAAATTAATTATTAGAGAATTAACATAATTTATTTGATAGTCTAACCTTCACTTTTAAACCACTGAAATAAACAAAGAACCTCCACTGAATATTTGTTGACGCTCGATGCACGGTCTGGTTCATGAACGACTAACTTCAACTTCTGTTCTTCATTTTGACTTTAAGCTGTGGTCAATTTCTTCTCTCAACTTTCTTCAAATATTCTGTACTGATACTGTTTCTTGTCACTTATAGAAATCTCTGTCCTTCAGAATTAAATCCATGACTTTGAATACCACACTGAGGCTTGATCAGTAGACTGAACTTCTTCCAGTGTAAAACATCAAAACTATAGATTGACTTGTAGATTTGTTTCTTCTGACAGATAGCATCTTCTGAGATTCCTGTGACAGTTAATGTTATTTACTTATTACAATGTACTTTAAGTTGAGTTGGATCCTCGAACTACAAATAGGCTGAGTCATATGCCCTTCAGTATGTGATGAAAATTAGAGTTTTAAGGCTTACCTAATTGGTTTTGTAACACTTTCCTACATCTTTTAAAGCACGGGGACGCTGCAGGTCCTGCCAAAAATTCATGATTCTATTATGTTTAGAATATCTTGCTGCCCAATTCTATTCTGTTTAGAATATCTTGCTGTCCAAGTCTCTAGTGGCTATATAAACACATCTAGACATCAATAGAAATAGATATCATAGCATAGAATTGCAAGGGAGAAAAGATGGAGAAAGGTTCAACGCTCGGTGACAAGCACAGATCTAGATCAACTTCATCTTTTGTATACGTTGAATCATAGATTTGTTTCCTCAACTCTTAGTTTAATAATATTATTGTTTCTTTCTTTCATATCTTGTTTATTATCATGTTTTCATCAAATCCCATGACGATGAACGGTTCAATTATGGGCTAATCGTTGTCATGGGATTCTAACGGATTTATTTATGGAACTTAGTATCTTGATGCTTTAAAGATCTGTGTGTGGTGTATAATTGATATCCTCGTATGGTTATGCTTAATTGATAGATGCGTCGCGAACATCTAATTTGTTAATTTCTTGTGAAGTGAAAGTGGATCTTGAGATTTAGAACTTGCCATGCTAGCATAGGTTCATAATTGTTTATCAATATGATTTGTGGTCTGAGATGAAAATACTTGTACTACCCTGTGTGATCTTTATGGATAACTTGTTCTTCAACCGTTATGTTTTCAAATTCTATAGACATATAGGGTCTAAGAATAATTGGTGTCTATTCATCTTCTATCTCTTTTGTGGATGTATGTTTAGTTTGGTATACGTATGCTGACAGGTAGCGTGTACTTGTTTCGTGTTATCCGATCAGATATCAAAACCATTGCATATAGTGATTAAAGGCGTCTGATATAAGTGGAGTATTTAATGAAGTTAGGATCCCATGTTTATTCTCATATAAGTAATTTGATTTAATTCTCTTTAGCTAATTAATTCTTAGTTTAATATTTTACCTTTAGTATAATTTAGATAATCAAAAACCCCAATTTGTTATTTGTCTTAGCAGTGAATTAAAACCAAATATTGTTGCATAGGTACATTTACTGATTGAAACTTAACCAGATCTCTGTGGAACAAACTTATATTATATTACTTGTGACCACGTGCACTTGCGTGATTTTGTGTTAACACCTTTACAGAGGAGGACGCTCATAAGTTAATTAAATCATTGGGAGGATATAAGTTCGAAGATAAGAAGTTATATCTAAGTTTTGCGAAGACGGGCAATGCTAATCAACACACCTTGAATCGTTCAAAATCTAGCATTTCACTATCTTCTTCGTACTCAAAGCAAAAGGTGGAGATGGAAGCTAGGATTCCTCAGAGAGAGTCAGAAAAGGCTAAGTCAGAGAAAGTACAATCAGATAATCATTCGAAATCATTTGTAAATAGAGTGGCATGCAAAATTCCTGCAGAAGGAAAGACAAATCAGAACTTTATAGAGCTAGCTCCCAATGTTTCATTTCTTAAGGAAATCAAAAGCTGTTTATGGGTGGAGACGGTGAATATGGAAGGCGTGGAAACAGTAGAAATGCTGGTGGAGGGGCTGGGTTTTAGCAACGTGGAAGTTAAAGCTCTGTCAACCAAAATTTTATTTTATACTTCCAAATTGAAGAGGATATGGAGAAGATAGACCTGGAATTTCTCTTAATAGGATTTGTCGAGGTTAGGAGAGTGAAGTGGGATGATCTTATTCCAGTCAGAAAAGTCTGGACTGAATGTAGGGGTCTCCCCATGATAGCGTGGTCAGAAAATAACTTTCAGTCTTTGCTAAAAAAATGGGGGAACATTACTTATGTTTCTAAAGTCTTGGATGAAGTTGCTTGTTTCCATAATCCTAAATTCCTTATTGAAACAAGAGAACACTCCAAGATAGAAGTAGTGGAAACAATACGTATCGATGGTACTGAGTGGACTTGTAAGATAATCGAATTGGAAAGTACTTGTCAGGTTATTGAAAATAAAGAAGAAAACATATTGGCTAACAGTTTTTTGGAGATTCTTCGCCTTTAGGGGATTCTAACTACGATGTTTTTAGCACTGAAAAGAGGAGTGAGGGCACAAAAGATCGAGCAAAAAGCAACGTAGGCCTAGGCATAGAAGACGGAGTTTTAATAGAAAGCACACTGGAGAATGATCAAGAATACAGTAAGGGAAGAGAATCAGTGGATAAGAATCAAAAAGGGGTTGATTCTAGTCATATAGAGAGTGATGTTGTCACTAGTGACGAGGATTCTTGTGTGAATCCACCAACTCCTTCCCACTTGTATTGAAGCAAGGAAGCATATCTCCAAACAATGGGGCAAGAGTTGATTGGAATTGGTCAGTTCGTGATTCACAGAGTGAAGAAGATTCAGAACAGCAATTAACTATGTCCAAGATTGTTTCAATGCTTGAAGATAATCAAGGGGATGACTTGACAAACAGGTGTATTATCCAACCTTCTCTACTTGCGGAACTCAAAATGTTAAGGATTAAAAGCAATAGAGGCAGGCCAAGAAAGCAAAAGCTGAATGCTGACAACAGATTTTTCAAAGTTCCAAAAAGGAGGAAACTAAAAAATGCTCAGGGCCTTCCAACTATTCCATGGTCTTTTCAGCAAGGCTCAGATAATGAAGCAGAAGCAATTCTTGAAACTAGTTTGCTGATGGGATTGGTAGCAATAAAGAATAAAGAAGCATCCCTCTTTCTCATAAAGGAGAATCTGCACCTTTAAAAAGGTATTCATCAACTTCATTAGTTTATTTTTATGGATTTTCAATCTATAATAATTTGGAATGTCAGGGGAGCTTCAAATGCTATAAGTAGGTTATCTGTTCGTTCAGTGGTTCAAAAGTACAATCCCACTTTTTTGTGCATGTAAGAAACAAAATGTAAACTTTGGTCCTTTCGATCAATAAGGTCACTGGGCTTAGGAGAGAACGTGGAGTGGAAGGAATCTCCTTCATGGCATCACATGGTCTTTCGGGTGGTATTTTAACATTATGGAGAAAGGATTCCTTTAAGGTCATGGTATCAAAAGTGTCTAAGCATTGGATTTGGGTTCATGGTTTGTGCATTTATTCACAGCAAATTATTGCATGCTGCAATATTTATGCTCCTCAAGGAATTCGAGAAAAGGTTGATACATGGGCTGAACTGTCGGAGGTCATGCAAGAAATGAAGAATATCCCAACTGTCTTAATTGGAGATTTTAACTCAGTCATTCAAGCCTCAGAAAGAGAGAACTCTGCATTCAAAGCAAATGAATCCAGAATTTTCACAAATTTCATTTCATCAAATGATCTATTTGTTGTTCCGATGTTAAATTCCATTTTCACTTGGTTTGGACCTGCAAATAAAAAGAGCAAGCTTGATCGAGCTTTGATTAATGCAGTGTGGGTCTCGTCTTCTGACTAGATATTAATAGCTCTCAATAGTAGGGATGGGCGTCGGGTCACTTCGGGGTCGGGGAGTGCAGTCCCCGCCCCCGATCCCCGAATTACTACCCGCTCCCCGAACCCACCCCGATCCCCGAACGGGGAATATTTTGCTCCCCGATCCCCGCCCCGAACGAGGAACGGGGATCCCCGCGGGAAATCGGGGATTTTTATTTTTATTAAAAAAATAAATTTAATACATTTTCTAACAAATTTCATAAAAATAATAAATTGCTAAATTATGAAATATAATATATATTTTAAATTCAATGACCCATTTTAAAAAATAATTTTGTATTAATTTTTATTTGTACTAAAAAATATAATTAAATTACTATAATTAAATTAAATTTTACTATTAAACTTTTGAATATGTGAAATGAATTAAAAAATTTAAGCACTTATAATATACAAAAATATTTTTACTTATAATAATTTAATTATATATATATATATATATATTAAAAATAAAATCGGGGATCGGGGCGGGGATCCCCTAATCCCCGACCCCGATCCCCGAATTATTTTTAAAATATTCCCTGCTCCCCGCCCCGAACCCGAAAAATTCCCCGAATCCCCAACACGAACGAGGCGGGGATCGGATCGGGGTCGAGCGGGGCGGGTGAAATGCTCATCCCTACTCAATAGAAAGAACTCAGACCATAAACCAATCTTTCTCAAAAGCTCACGTCAGAATTGGGGACCGAAGCCAATCAAGTTCTTCAATTGTTGGCTGGAAGATAAGGTGTTGAAGAAAAAACTGGATTTCACTTGGTTAAACTCAAAGTCTAATAGTCTTTTAATAAAGTTCAAAGAAATTAGACTGTGCACAAAAGAGTGGAACAAACTGCAGTTTGGGAATATCAATGAAAAAATTGAAATCTCTGAGAAAGAGCAAGAGAGTGCAGATCACTTGAACTGGAATGACAATCAGAAATTGAAAATCAAGTTATAGCTGGAGAACTTGTACAGGATCAAATCAAGTATGCTTTGTCAGGTAGCTAGAGTTAATTGGCAATTGAGGGGAGAAAAGAACACAAGATTTTTTTCATAGAGCAATTACAAAAAGGAGAAGGTCAAACACAATATTGGGCTTATTTATTGATAACCGATGGGTTTCAGATCCTGGGAAGATAAAGGAAGAAATTTTCAAACACTTTAGAAATTTCCTCTGCCCCAATCAAAATCACAAGATTTTTTCTTTGAACCATGGTCTGTTAAACTCATTGGCTAATCAAGATAAGGAAGGCCTAATTGAAGAATTTTCTGTAGAAGAAATAGAATCTGCTCTAAGAGAATCTTGCTCTAATAAGGCTCCGGGTCCTGATGGCATCAATGCGGGAGTTTTGAAATCAATGTGGGAAGTTATTAAGAAGGATGTCCTTGCTTTCTCTACAATTTTCATGCAAAAGCTCATATTCCTAGTTGATATAACTCTTCCTTCATAACACTCATCCCAAAAGTGTCTTATCCAAAAAAGCCCTTTGATTTTAGACCAATTAGTTTAATGAACTCGATTGTGAAACTTCTCTCAAAAGTTCTTGCAAGAAGACAGAAGACAGTAATGAACTTGTTGGTTTCAGAAACACAATCAGCTTTTATTCAAGGTAGACAAATATCCGATTGCATTCTACTAGCAAGCAAGGCATTTGCTAATCTTAAAGCCAAAAAGTGTAAAGGGATCATTCTTAAGATCGACTTTGAGAAGGCTTTTGATATGTTCAATGTGGACTTCATTTTTCAGTTACTGAGGTTCATGAATTTTGATAAAAAATGGATTGAATGGATCAGAGGAATTTTTGAATCTGCTAGAATCTCAGTGTTAATTAATGGTGCACCTTCAGTAGAGTTCATTCCAAATAGAGGTCTTCGACAAGGTGATCCTCTCTCCCCTCTTCTTTTCAATCTAGTGGGAGAGGTTCTTGCAAAACTGCTTTCAGTGACTTCCAAGAAAGGCATTTTCTCAGGTATTGTCCTCCCAAACTATAATATAGAGCTCACTCACCTTCAATTTGTGGACGACGTAATACTATTCATAAGAAATGACTTAGAATCGATTAAAGGAGTGAAACGAGTTCTACAGTGTTTCCACTTTCTCTCGGGTATAAAAATCAATTTTCAGAAAAGTAGTATATATGGTTTCAATGAAGATGCATCGACTTTGAATGCATGGGCTAACTGCTTGGGTTGTAAAGTTGGCTCAGGCACATTAGATTACTTGGGAGCCCCAATTGGAGCCTCTCCTAAGTCCACCTCTTTCTGGGATCCACTTATAGATTGGTTTCAAAATAAAATGCAAGGATGGAGAACCGATTCCATATCGATGGCGGGTCGATTAATTTTATTAAAATTAGTGTTGGACAGCTTGCCAGTATACTGGTTCTCTCTGTTCTCAATCCCTTCCTCAATCATAAACAAACTGAAAAAAACTAAGAGGAGGTTCCTATGGGGACAAGTCCCGGAGTCAAAAAGAAAAAAGAAAATACACCTCTTGAACTGGCAGATAGTATGCTCATCAAAAAATGAAGGTGGACTTGGACTGATGAATTTAAAAAACAAGAACATGGTCGTGCTTGGAAATGGTGGTGGCGTTGTTACAAAGAAAGAGGATCTTTCTGGAATAAGGTAATGGTTCAACATTATGGCAAATTATTAAACCATAACTTGGGGGCTCTAACGAATAGAAATGACCTCTCTCCAATTGTGCGAAGTTTTGTGGATATATCACATCAATCTCGGATATTACACATAATCAATGAAGAGAGTTTTGTCTGGAAGGTATGTAATGGGGAAAAAGTTTACTTTTGGGAGGATCACTGGAACATATCTGGACCTATCATGAAGTAGTGTCCAAGACCCTATCAAATATCTAAGCTTAAGTACTGCTCCATAAAATGGGTAAAACATGTGTGGCTTTCAGGGCAAGATGAACTCTCTATGTGGTCTAGAAGATTGCATAGTAGAGATAGCATTGAGGTTAGTAGATTGGATCTTATTCTGAGGTCGGTTAATCTCTCAATGGGAAATGACTATCTACTATGGACGCATGGAAAAGAAGGCTATACTTCAAAGGAAAGCTGTAATCAGATGCTAAGCTTGCCTAATAACAGAACTGGGAATCAACACAATTGGCAACGAATATGGTGTTGGGACAATCAGATCGTGGCCCTGCGATTTTTGATACAATAAATTAACGAGTACAAAAATAAAATCACCTTGTCAACGGTTGATTCCACGTTCTTCTATTGTATTCCCAAATTCCCTTGAGCGAAGTGTGGCCTCCGTCTTCTCAAGTTAACCTCTCTTCTTGCTCCTAGGTGGCTACAATATTTTTCTTGACCAACCCTAGCAAGAAGAGAATAAGAATATATGTAGGGCTACAATAGGGATCATGGATAATTAGGTTGGGCCTTCTAATTACATCTTAGGCCTAGCCCAATGTAATTAAATATTAATTCAATCCACTAAAGAATTAATATTTGCACTACCTTTCCTAATACCACAACTTAATTATTTAATTGGGTTCCAATATTATTTGCTTATTAAATTCCCCATGTTTAAAATAGCGCATGCCCATTAATTAAATAAATTACTGATAATTTATTTAATTAATATCTGTTATCCTTGATTATCCACTCAACCTTTATTTAATTATGCCGGAATAAATTCCACCTGCAGGGTTTCACATAATTAAATCTTTTTGAGCTTTCAAGGGGACATCATTAACCCGAATATTATCAGGACATGGATTCCTTCTATAAATAATATTCACCATGTATATAATTCCATCACCCAAAATATAATGATTTAATTCAAAAGAATTATTTCATATAAAAATCAAAGCATGTAAATAATATACACGTGTCAATTACTATATCCGGATTAAGAACCTAAGCATTAATAATAATATAGAATCTTAGTTCTCCTTCTTAATCAGTATAAGGGAACAATTCTAAATTTGATCCTGTTCAATATACACAAAGTATACTAGTATTATTTATTAGTCAATATAAACTAATCTAAATAATACTACAGCCATACCAGTGGATTGTCCAACACCACCTGTGCTGTGAACCTTATTATATTATATAAACCGTATTTAACCATCTAATATTCTGTATCCCATTTGATACTAGATTGTCCACAATATATAATATCAGACGGCATGTAAACATTCAAATGATTCTCAATAAAACCGGGCCAGAAATAAATGTATATACTTAAAATAAATATTTTCAGTATACACTAACATATGGTCCTTAAAGGTCCACCCAAAAATCACTCTTTTTCTTTGGAAAATGGAATGGGGCATTTTACCAACTAAAAGTTTCTTAAGTAAGAGAATGCGCAACATTCAACAGGAATGCCCATGGTGTGGCATAGGGGAAGAAACAATTGATCATCTTCTCTGGGTATGTGAAATTGCATCATGGGCCTGGGATTTTATAGGAACATGGTGGAGTTGCGCTGCGGCTCTTTCAAAGATTTATAACTTCTCCTTTCAAAAGCTTCTAAGTATCTATCATAGTGCGAGATTTAAAAAGATTTGGAGTTTGGTTGTAGCATCAGCACTGTGGTCTATATGGTTGGCGCGAAATGAAGTAGCTTTTGATAAAGGCATAATTAAAAGACAGTCATTGGAGTCATTGATATTAGCCAGGGTGAATAAGTGGGGTAAAGCTTCGATGTTAATGGACTTTAGAGATGACCCATTGTGGAGAGTTAATCCATTAGGTGCAGTTGCTTTGCATCTTTTTAAAGTCAACAAGGAATTCTGGAATCATAAATTCACTTCTTTTGATCTAGTATGTGGAGTTGATGGAGCTTGGGATCTTAATTCGAATGGGTCATTCAGTGGAGGCATGGGAGGATATATTAAAAACAAGTCTGCATCAGCTATATATACATTTTCTAGGCCTGCAAATGCAACAAATAATGTTCAAGCCGAAACGGAAGCAATTTTGCATGTGTTAAGTGTTATTTCAAAGATGAATATCTCAAAGATAAGGATGGTAATTTGCTCTGCTCAATAGAAGCTATTAATGTGACATCAAAAGGCTTAGAGACCCACCTCTCTAATCAAATATCTTCACAGGAAGTGAAATCTCTACTGGGCTCTGGTATTTACCTTCATTTTGTCCTAAGAGAATTAAACGAGGATGCAGATTCTTTGGCAAAAGATGGGCTAAAAAGAGGTTATTTAGCCTCTTATTGGAACCCAGAAGTTCAAGCCCTGTAGCTCTACTACCTGGTGGGCCTAGGTATTGGGCCTTTTCAGAGGCAGTGTTCTTTTATACTTCTACTAAGTGGTTTTATTTTCTTCTAGTGGGTCCCTTTTTCTCTCTGTTCCCGAAGACTATAATTATCTCTCTATCATAGATTATTTGTTATTCTCAAGTTATATATCCGCTTAGCAAAGATATCTCCAGGATTGGCTGGGAATTCTCGTTGGTTTCTCTGTCCCCTCCTTCTAATTCCCTTTCGATTTATTTCTCTGCCTGTTTTCCTCGTAAATTTCAATCCTCATCCTTTCTCGTTTTTCTCTCTTCTATGCTCATTTCCCACACTCAAGCATGCTGTGCTTTTCAGTTTTCTCTTTGCATGAGGTTTCTAAGTCAATTATTGCCCTATTTCCAGTAGTCTTATTGGTTTTAACCTCTTCTTTATTTATCAGTGTTTTGTTATATATCAGTGTTTTGTTAGCTTCTCTTCTCCCATATCTTTCGCTTCTGGTAGCCTCCTTCCCCTCTATATTTCTTCCCTTTAATTTCAGTCTATCATGGAGTATGCATGGACAGTACCAGAACTTGATTATGTTAAAATCAATGTGCATTGTACTGTTAGAGAAGAACAGTTGCCAAACGGTAACTCCAATGGTGTTAGTGTAATCATCAGAAATTCTGCTGGCACAATGCTATGGGGGGGCATGGGTCCAATGCATGGTTTCACAGAGAACCAATGCATATTTTGGGGCATTCAAGCTGGGTCAATTCAAGCTCAAAACATGGGTTTGCTTCGAAAAATGTTGAAACAGACAATAGGTGTGTTCGACATCATACGCCTGCAGGAGGAAATTGTTATTGGGGAAGAGCTGCAAGAAGTTCTTTTGCAGTTCAATACTCACCATGCAAATCATTTGATTGAGGATGTGACTGACCGTAAGGTGTCAGTCATCCCTTTGAATATGAATGGCACTGCTGAGTATATGGCGCATTTTGGAATGAATTCTTTGCTAGAATTCACTGAAGCTCCCATTAGCTTTGGAAATATACAATACTTTCTGGATAGAGATATGGGTAGAGCCCTTCCATTTATGTTGTCTCAATTTCAAGGTCATGGAGAGATTATTGATGCCTCTCCTCCTCCTACACTGAACTTCGAGGAGGTTGATATTGAGGAAGGTTTAAGACTAGAAGACCTTGAAGATCATTTGGATAACTATCCTCCAGATCTACGCAGTCTTTCGTCTCAAAGTCATGGTTCAATACCAGATGTTGTAGTTCAGCCTTCTATTAACATCAATCTATCTGTCTTTACTTGCAAGGAAGGGAAGGCAATAGAGAATAGCTCCTCTATCACTGAAAAAAGGAAAGAGAAAGTCCTTAGTGACTTCTCGTTCAATAAGGAGGGTCTTCTCAGTAAGGAAGCAATAAAAATCCTAGATGAAGGTAGTCTCATTCCCATCTCAAATGTCTTTAAGAATGAGATAATTGACCTAGATGCAGAAATATTTGAGGGTATTTATGCTAAGGATATTCTCGAAAGTGCCATCACAGGAAACATTGATTCGCTTCTTCAGAGGGGTAGAGCTTTAAAGTTTAGATTGAATGATCTGAATATGGAGGAAAAGAATGTTATCCACTCGGGCATTAATTTAGCAAAGGAGAACCAGCTCTCAGTGGCAATGGAAATGAATCAAGTTGCGATGGAGTGGGCACTTTATGAAGAAGCAGCGTTTAATAAGAAAGAGGCCCACAAAGCAGGAAATTAAAGTTGGGATGCTCTCAGTCATCAATTGTTTCACAGTCCCAGTTTAAGTCAATTAAGTTTTCAGTTTCAGTATTCTGTTCAGTCTTTAGTTTATTCCAGTATCGTTCTTCCTAGCATTTGTACCTAGTCTGGCCTTTGCTTTAGCTATGTTTCGTTTCAAGACCTTTCAGTTGTACGCAGCACTTTTTTGCTATTAATATATTATCCACTTATTAAAAAAAAATTAATGAGATAGAGGGAATTTATGCCTGTCATAATAAAACTAGCCTTGATGAAAGTTTTGTCACAAGTTTATCATTCAGAATGTCCGGTGCATTACTTTGACAATTAAAGTTATCAAATTGATTTATTAGATCAATTTCGAATCTTATCAGGTTTTTTATTGTATAACTAAATACAATTTAAATTGTTTAAGATTTCGTTCAGTTTGGATCTCTTTTTTTTTTGCTATAAAAGGAAATGATTTTATTGAACTTTCAAATCATTTAACAATACATGAATCAAATCTGGATGAGTATCCTCCATTTCCCAACTACGATCAGCTAAAGAACTTGAGTATCTCGCTATGTAATGAGCTACCATGTTCGCGGATCGTTTAACAAATTTTAAAGTCACATTTCTCGACTCTAATT